>CM070539.1:5836489-8754734 GCA_036346415.1 Raddia guianensis | reverse complement strand
CGGTTACCCCGAGCCCATGCGAGCGTCCTTCATACTCCACGACGTTGTTAGGCGCGAAGTCCAACACCACTGTGCCGGACGACATCGCTTGCTGAGACACTCAGACGACGCCACCAAATTTCTCCACTGAACGAGCCGTCAAGAAGAGAGTCCACGGCGAGGAGGTGGGTATCTTCGGCCGGTGTCCGCCGAGTCCACTCGCTAATGAACTCCGCCAGAGCTTGCTCTTTGATGGCCACTGGGAGCGAATTTGAGATCGAATTCGCCAAATCCATGGTTCACTTGGCGATGCGACTGCCGCCTCGGGTTGAAGAGGATCTCCGCAGGGATACTTGGTCAACACTGCGACTTTCGCCCGAAGTAGTGGCGTAGCTCGGGATGTCACAAGACGGGCGTAGAGCATCTTCCCGTGTCTTTGGAATACCTTGTTTTCGCCGTGGAGGACCTTGTCGACGTGGTAAATGGGCGCCGAGCGCCTTCTTTCCGCCACCAAAGACCAAGGCCGATCGCTCGGGGTTTGCGCGACGAGAGGATCAACGGCTCGCCTGGTCTGGGGCGACCAAAGACGGGAGCGGGAGGTAAGATACTTCTTCAGCCGCCGAACGCCTCCGCCCGCCTCCGCCCACTGAACTGGTTGGTCTTCTTTAGAGCTTGAGCAAAGGAGACTTTTATCCCCAAAGCGAGCTATAAAGCTGCCCGTGGAGGTCAAGCACCACCAAGCACCGTGATCCGCCAAGTCGCGCCGGGGCTTTATGTTCTCGATCACGCGATCTTGTCGTGGTTCGCCTCAATCCTCTCGGGAGACGAGGAATCCCGTAGCTTGTCTGACGGAACGCGAACACGCATTTCTCTCGATTGCTTGATGCGAACTTCCTCAAAGTTGGTGAAGGTTTCTTCCGTGTCGCCGATCAACTCCTCCGCCTTCTTGACTTCACTACCAGATCGCCGACGACACCTCTGTGTTCCGCCCTATCTCGGGAGCGTGAGCGATATGCATGGCCGGCTGATAGGTTGGGCCCGATTCTTCAATTCAACGCCATCCTTAGAGTATAGCGAGACGCCCATGGGCGAATGGCGGCGGTCTTGTCTTCATCTTCTTCGCCATGCTAATCTGGTGGTACCCGAGTACGATCCGTAGACTACCGCCGCACCCGCGGTTGAGTCGACGATGAGATCGGCGCGGGCACGGCACGGATCCTTCGCACGCCTTGTTGAGGTCGGTGAAGTCCACGCACATCCTCCAACGCCTGCTGATTTTTTTGACGAGGACGGGTTCGCGAGCCACCGATGGGCGACATCGCGGACGCACCCCGCCCCTAAGAGCTTGTCCACCTCTGGCGGATAACTTCGGCGCTTCCACCGATCGCTTCCGACCTTCGCGATGACCGTCGCTGGCGGGGAACGTCGCCAATTTGTGCTCAATCACCTCGGGACCCCACCATGTCGGACGGTTGCCACGCAAACACGTCTGCGTTAGGATCGAGGAAGGAGACGCAGCGCGCCTTCCTATTTGGCGGCGAGAGGCGCCACCGAACGGTTCGCTGGTCCGACTTCGCTCAGGAGACCGCTTAACTCTCCGCGGACGAACCGTGAGGCACGGGTCTTCAGGAGGAGCTCCTCGAGTCGAAGCCTCGGCCTTCGAGGCACCGTCGCTTCGCCAACGCGAGGGCGTCCTTGTCGCATGGACCGCCTCGGCGTCCACTAAAACGATGGGGCCTGCTGGCCCGGATCTTCACCACCATGTAACGATAGTGGCACACCGCCATGAACACAGTCGGCGCCGCCGACCTAGATGGCGTTGTGGAGGTCAAGTCCGCCACCTCAACTCGAGCATCTCGGTGCGGAAGTTGTCGAGACCTCCGAAGGTTACCGGAGATCGAGTCATGGCCAAGGGACGGACTCGGCCCGCGATGTCAAGAATGGGAGCGCCGGACGAAGCTCCGCCGCCGATCTGGAGGCCGCCTGGCCACCCGGGCGACAGAGGTTGAGGAACTCCCTCCGCTTTACCAAAGACACCGCCCTAGCCTTACATTCCGGACCGTGGGTGCAACCACGATCGGAGATGCCCAGGTCAGGCGGATCGTTGGGTGATCGGCTCGATCGAACGCGATCGGCCGCTCCGACCACGCCACCGCCTCGTCGACCCAAAGCCGAACGCGGCGGCGACACTCTCTCATCGCACGCTTAAAGCTAGCGTGGGGCGGATAGGTGGTCGACTGCGCGTGGATGACGGCAACCTCGCGCTCCGCTGCCGAAAACCAAGCGAAGCCGCTTCTTGCTCCTTGCCATCGCCGGACGCTTTCTGCTGGCGCTCGTGGACTCGCTTGTCCACCATTTGTCGACGACATGGCACCGCCAAGTCGTGGGAGTTGTTGCGGTGAATGGGACGATGGGGCCTTCCGTCCCACTCCACGGGCGATGATCTCGCTTCTTCGTCGCGGCCATGGGGCCGCCGCGCCACGGCGATCGCCGTAGCCGCCGCCTCGGCCGCCCTTTACGGACCGTACCGCCGGCGCGCGACCTCCTCTCTTTTACGCCCGCGCGCGCCCATTCTTGTTGGCGGTCGTCGTCGTCGTCGTCGTCGGCTCGGCGCCATGACTGACTGCCGGTCTCGGCCGCTTTGCGCTTCTTCTTGTCCTTGCCGCGGGGTTCCTCGAGGTTCCGCCTCGCCGCCCATGGTAGCCCCGCCAGCAGCAATGGGCGGATGCGAAGCCTCATTGAAGGCGACTTGCGCTTAAGGTGAAGAGCTCCTCCGCTGCCTTGATCTTGCGGGTGGCCATCTTCTTTGACCTTAGGGTCTCGGGCGCCTCTCACGAATGCCGTGACCACGGCGTCGATGGAGATGTCGGGGATCGTGTTGCGGACCGATGAAGCATCAATATAGTCGCGCGGCGACTTCCCTTTCTTCGCTTCCACGCTGTGGAGGTCGCGTCTTCACCCCAGGCTGCTCGAAGGTGCCACGAAAGTTGGTGACGAAAGAGCTCGAGAGCTCCTTCCATGACCCCGCGGACCTGACCGTAAGGTTCATGAGCCACGAGCGGGTTCACGGTGAGGACCGGGAAGTAGTTCGCCAGAACCTTCCCCGACCCTCCGATCGGCTGCATTACCGTCGATAGATCTCGCAAAAATTCATCGGGGTTGGTGGAGCCGTCAGTACTTTTCGATGGGGGTCGGACGAAACCGTTCCGCCCATCGACGCGCGCAGACTCCTTAGAAAAGGCGCGGCACCAACGTCCGGAGCCTCTGCTTCTGGGACGCGGTCCTCGCCCGCGCCGCCCCGTCGCTTTAGGGCGGCGCCAAGAAGCGCCACCCTCACCGCCGGGCAGCTCTGTGGGAACCCTCTTCTTTGGTCCCAGCGCCGCGGCGGCAATGTGATGTCGCCTTCGGTCGCGACCCTGCGGAGCTTGTCACGCAGTCTTCTCCATGCTGGCCAGTGGCGGTCCTCCAAATGGGACCGGAGATCGCGCCACTGCATGCTCGCCGCCGAGCCCGTGAGGGGTCGCGCGTCTTGTCGTTTGGCCCCGCCTCACCAGAGATCTGCGAGAGAGCGCGAGGGCAACAAAGAACGGAGGACGCGAACGCCGGTTCCCCGCCCAAACTTGCACCACCTCGCGGGCGGCGTCTACGTAGCAGGCCAAGTCGGGCCAACCACGGCGCCCGGGAGTCCGGAGTTACGGAACGGTGGGTTTTCAAAGCAAGGCCTCGCCGCGTGGAGGTTCTGTCGGCCGGAGTGCACTCCTCCAGGCCAGCGCCGCCTAGCTTGGCCGAGGCGGCGCTTCGCCAGGCTCCAACCTAGGCGGGCGGCCACCGCCGGTGATCCACCGCCATCGCCGCGGCCGACTCCGTGGCCACGGCTCTAGCGGTCGCTTCGCACTATCGCGATCGCTGCTCGCCATCGCCTCAAGAAAGGTCAAGAGCTTGAACCGATGCTAGCGCCCCCCCTACAGCGCGCCATCGACGGCGTGTTCTCCGCTCAACCACGCGGATCACACCCTGGTCAGATTTCTAGTCCGCTAGCTAACTCAATCAAGCTCGATTCGATTCGAAAGTCGAGCACAAAGAAGGAGCGACTCAGATTTACCTGTGTTCGGACCTCGCGGGTAATAGTCCTACTCCGCCGAGCCTTAGCTCTTTTCCTCGATTGTGGTTGAAAGGAATGTGTTTCTGTGGTGTTTTCCATGCACCAATGCTCCAATCCCCTCTTCCTCTCTCTCCTCTCCTTTTATACAAGCTTTGGGTGGCGGAGAGAGCCGAGGAGTAGGGCGGTACAGTGCTCAAGATAATCGACAAGACACGACAGTAAGAGACGTAAAACGTGTCATTTGCCCCACGCCACATGGCTCCGCCTCGCGCTGCCAGCGAGTTGCCTCGACCCGATAGTCACACCGGTGAGTCTGCGGGGGCCCCCTACACTCCTCCCGACACGGGCGGCCTCAAGCAAACCTTCTCTCACGGCCAATTCTTCTCGCCCATAAAGGATGTACCGCCGCACTGCAAGGGTCATCAGAAGCGGTAATCATTTCTTCCTCTGCCTATCCAGCGTGATGTCTCATTAATGCGCTTGCCCTTTCAGAAGAGGGAGCCTTCGTCCCAAGACTCCTTCCGCATGCCTCGCTGCTGGCCCCGCTCGGGTGCAGGGCCCTTGCCTGTCTCGGAGGGCTCGCCCACGCCCGCCGGCGTGGGGCCCTCGCCTCACCGTCGGAGGGCTCGCCCACGCACCCGCCTCGGGCGTGGGGGGGCGCTTGCCTTCAGGGGCTCGCCACGCACCGCCTGGTGCGTGGGGCCCTCCCTGCCTCTGAGGGCTCGCCCAGCGCGGGCCTTGCTCGCCTGGCCTGACGCGTGGGGCCCTTCCGGCCTCTGAGGGGCTCGCCCACGCCCGGGCCTTGCTCGCCCGCTTTGACGTGGGGCCCTCCTGCCTCTGGGGGGCTCCGCCACGCCACTGGGCCTTGCTCGCCTGGCCGACGTGGGCCCTCCTGCCTCTGGGGGGCTCACGCCACGCTTGAGGGCCTTGCTCGCCTGGCCAGCGCTGGGCCCTCCTGGCCTCTGAGGGGCTCGCCCACTTTGGGGCCTTGGCCCGCCGACGCGTGGGGCCCTCCGGCCTCTGATGGGCTCGCACACACTGGGCCTTGCTCGCCTCGCTGACGCGTGGGGCCTCCTGCCTTCCTAGGCCTCTTTGTACTCTAAGATTTATTACATCGACACCACGGACTTCGTTCTCGACGGCATCGGCAATCTTCGTCTCTCTCCCCACGGAGATCGTTCAATCGAAGGTACACGCAATCAATGGGACCCATTGCCCTTTGGCTTGGAGAATTCTGCATGTGCTTTCTTCAGAAAAATCCGTCGGCAGCCTCACTTCGCCCCCCTCAGCGAGGAGAGCGAGGAGGAGCCCCACGAGATCGCTTACCCCGGCCTGAACATCCTCCAGCCCGATGAGGTTTATAAAACCCTGACTAGATTTCTATCTGGACTTGGGAGTCTCGCCGCGGCCTCCGCGCAGACCGCTCCCGAGAGTCAGATAAGAGATAACCACTCGGGGAACCGATCGCTAATCGGTCTGCCAATCCGATCGGATCTCGCGGCGTTCGTGGGTGTCATCAACGGTGGCCAACCCATTGGACAAAGCGAACAGTCGACCTCTCTCCGACTCAGGTAGTCCGATGGGAGCGCCGAGATCCGTAATTACCGTGAGGTCTTCGCCCTGGGGCGGAGGATCATCACTCTACTTCAACGAAGTCAGCTCGAGGAAACCGCGATCGTCGTAGAAGACCGAGATCGCGCAGCGTCGGCCACAGCGACGCTGCCGCGACGCCCGAAACGAACTTCTGCGCGGTGAAGCTGAGAGATCAGGAGGTTTACAATACTCCCCAGGCCAACGTCATCGCATCAAAGACCCTCCTCGAGACCATTGCGCAACAACTCCCGGAAGGCAGTCCGTGCATCCAGACCCTCGCCCGAGTGACGGCCATGGTAGAGATGGCTGCCATCCAGCAAAATGAGGCGATTCCCGCTCCGACCGCTTCGGCTCACAGTCGATCTACGCGCAATCGGAATCGGGCTCGCGCCTCAGCGGCTGGTGATTCTCATCAGTCACCCGCACGCGATCTACGTCAAGATATCGAGGCCAGGCGGCGGGAGCGCAACAACGGTGGGCGAGACTCTCGTCCCCATCACAGCCGTCGTATCGACGATCAGGCCGAGAGCACCGCCAGTCGGCGCGACCACCGCCAAGAGCAGCGTCAAGGCCCGCGACGGGAGCGTCGTAGCAGATCCCCGGCGCGGAGGCGGCCACGACCATTGGAAGGGATTCGGGCCTTTACCCCGGACCTTCGCCGAGTGGTTTGGCCGGATGGATTCAACCTCAAAGGCATCGACAAGTTCGATGGCGAGAGGGACCCAACGAACTGGCTGCAGGTTTACGCCCTTGCGGTCAGCACGACAGGAGGTGATCAGAACGTCATGGCAAATTATTTGCCGGTCGCTCTGACCCCAACCGCCAGACACTGCTAACGGACTTTGAGAACTCTATCGAGTCTTGGGACGACCTCCAGGAGCAGTTCATCGCCAATTTCCAAGGGACCTATGAGAGGCCTGCGGGGAGATGGGAGATTGGACAGTTACACAGGCGCAAGAGCGAGACTCTCCGTGAGTTCATCAAGCGCTTTACTAAAAAGAAGAACGAGATCCGGGACGTTTCGGAGCAAACGGTCATCGATGCCTTCTTCGCCGGGTGCAAATCCGAGGAGTTGATCAGGTAGATGACCCGGGACCCCCCGCACAGTCTCAAGGCCATGTTCACTATGGCGGACCAGGAGGCCGAAGCCGAGGAGGCCATCGCGGAAGTCAACGACGGAGGCCCGAAGAAGAAGCCTAACGATGAACAAGGCAAGCCCAAGGACAAGAAGAGAAAGGGGGATGAGATGGTCGCCAACGTGGAGCACTACCGACCTAAACCCCCCAACGACAACGACTACAAAAAAGTGATGGATTCGGTATGTCCTTCCATCCTCGAGGAAAACGATACGCCAGGATTGCCTAATTCTCTGAAGTTCGCGAAAGTTGAACCGATCGGCTAAAGGCGGTCACGGCAAAAAGCGATGGAGACTACCAGGACGCCGAGCGCGAGATCAGTTATATCTTCGGGGGTTCTGATGCGTACGAGTCCAAGCGGAAGCAAAAGCTTACCACTCGGGAGATCAACGCCATCATGCCTGCCACTCCAAGATACTTGCGCTGGTCCGAGGTGCCCATCACCTTTGATCAATCGGACCATCCTGATCGGATCACTTTCCCTGGAAGGTATCCGCTGGTTTTGGATCCAGTCGTTCAAGGAAGAAAATTAAAAAGGGTCCTGGTTGACGGCGGGAGTGGGATTAACGTCCTTTTCGCCAAGACCTTCGACCAAATGAATATCCCGCGTTCTGAGCTACGGAAAGGGTCATCTCCGTTCCATGGGGTAATCCGGGGCGTCCATGATACCACTCGGACAGATTTCCTGCCGGTCACGTTAGGACCAAGGAGAATTATCGGACCGAGAGTCTGAGTTTCGAGGTGGCTGATTTTGAGACGGCATATCATGCTATCTTGGGAAGGCCGGGGATTGCCAAATTCATGGCGGTCCCCTACTATACTTATCTTGTCTTAAAGATGCCAGGTCCCAATGGTGTAATCACCCTCCCTGGTGACGTTAAGCGATCCCCTCGCCTGCTGTGGCGAAAACGTGAAATGGCGCAGCACTTGACTCATCTTTGAGATGGAAAAGATCCGACCGGAGGTCGCATCCCGTCGAGGAAGGAGACGTCCCGCCAAAAAGCGAGCCAAGACATCCATCAAGCGGTAGAAGAAACCAAGAAGATCTGTTGGACCCGTCTGATCCGGCCAAAACAGCCGTGATTAGGACAGGGCTCGATAGCAAATAGGAAGACACGCTCGTCACTTTCCTCCGGGCCAACCGGGATGTGTTCGCCTGGAAGCCTTCAGACATGCCCGGTGTTAGGGAGGTGATTGAGCACTCTCTACGTCGATTTAAAAGGCAAAGCCCATAAGCGGCGCTGCGAAGATTTGCCCAGGATCGAAAAGACGCCATTAGGAGTGAGATCACCAAACTGTTGGCCGCTCGGTTCATCAGGGAAGTGTATCATCCCGAGTGGCTTGCCAATCCGGTCCTGGTGCAGAAGAAGAATAAGACATGGCGAATGTGTGTCGATTACACAGACCTCAACAAAGCGTGTCCTAAGGATCCCTTTAGACTTCCCCGCATCGATCAAGTGGTGGATTCCACCGCCGGGTGTGAGCTCTTAAGTTTTCTGGACGTCTACTCAGGCTATCATCAGATCAGTCTGAAAGAAGAGGATTGCATCAAAATGTCGTTTATCATGCCCTTTGGTGCTTTCTGCTACATCACAATGCCATTCGGGTTGAAAAACGCTGGTGCAACCTATCAGCGCACCATACAGCAGTGTTTTCACACTCAACTCGGACGCAACGTGGAGGCATATGTCGACGACGTCGTCATAAAAACAAAATCCAGAGGGGATCTCATAACAGATCTGACCGAGACATTCGAGAGCCTAAGGGTATTTCGGATGAAACTAAATCCCGAGAAGTGCGTCTTTGGGGTTCCGTCTGGTAAACTACTCGGATTCATCATCTCCAACCGAGGATCAAGCAATCCGGAGAAGGTTAATGCTATCATCAAGATGAAGCCCCAACCAATCGGAAGGGCGTGCGAAGCTCCTTTGGATGCATCGTGGCACTTTCACCGATTCGTTTCCCGACTCGGGAGCGAGGCATGCCTTTCTTTAGGCTCTTCGCCGACAAGGCGATTTTCGATTGGACGGCGGAAGCACAACAAGCCTTTGAAGATCTAAAGAGGTTCCTCACCACGCCCCCGGTGTTGGTTCCTCCCATACCCCAGGAGCCCCTCCTACTCTACATACGTGCAACGACTCACGTCATCAGCAGCGCCTTAGTGGTGGAGCGAGACGAAGAGGGTTCCCTCCAGAAGGTACAGCGTCCGGTCTACTTCGTAAGCGAGGTATTGGGCGACTCGAAAATAAGGTACCCACAAGTGCAGAAGCTTCTGTATGATGTGTTACTTACATCACGGAAGCTCAAACATTACTTCCAAGAGCATGAAATTTTGGTGGTCACCTCTTTCCCGCTTGGAGATATACTCCACAATCGGGAGGCCAGGGAGGATTGCCAAGTGGGCGGTTGAGCTTGGAGCCTTTGAAATAAAGTTCAGCCTCGACTAGCTATCAAATCTCAGCGTTGGTGACTTTCGCCGAGTGGATGAGGCCCAAACCCCAGAAGACAGGCACTCTCGAGTCTTGGACAATGTACTTTGATGGTTCCCTCATGCTTTCGGTGGCCTGGGTGGGATTTTGCTCATATCGTCGACCGGAGAAAAGTTGCGCTTCGATCCTCGAATATTATTCCTGTCGGCAATAACGCCGCGAGTACGAGGCACTCATCCACGGACTTGGCGTCGCCATCTCGCTTGGTGTCGAGGCGGTTAATGGTACGCGGGGATTCGCAACTCGAGGTCAATCAAGTCCAAAAGGAGTGGTCTTGTATTGGCGACAGCATGGCGGCCTATTGCCAGGAGGTTCGAAAGCTAGAAGACAAATTCGACCGTTTGGAGCTTACTCACGTGCTCCGCCGCGACAATGAAGCAGCAGACGAGCTAGCACGGATGGGATCCACTTGGGCCTGAGGTCGGCGGTGTGTTAGATCCAGAGCTACGCGCACCGTCCATCAAGCGCCTCTACACTAGTAGAAGCCCATGAGAAGCAAGAAGCCCGATGCGGAGGTATTTGCGATTAACCCCGAATGGACTCAACCTTATTTGGATTATCTTCTTCATGATGAACTACCTGAGGATCGAAGCCTAGCCGAGTGCATTACACGCCGAAGCAAAAGCTACAAGGTAGTCGGGGACGAGCTTTTCAGAAGGAGCAGTTCCGGGGTACTAAGGCGTTGCATACCTGAGCAAGAAGGCAGAGATCTGCTCAATGAAATCCACTCGGGAGAGTGCGGGCACCACGCGGCTGCTAGCACCCTGGTGGGCAAAGCCTATCGGCAAGGATTCTTCTGGCCAACCGCTGTCACTGATGCGGAAGATATAGTACGCAGATGTGACGGTGTCGATTTTCGCCGCAGGCAGATCCACATGCGGCTCAAGATCTGAGACGATTCGATCTCTTGGCCCTTTGCCGTCTGGAATCTGGACATGGTGGGCCCCCTCAAGCGAGCGCAAGGGGGATTCACTCATCTCTTCGTTGCCATCGATAAATTTACCAAGTGGATTGAAGCCAAGCCGGTTGCTATTATCACGGCGGCCAAAGCACGCGAGTTCTTCTGGGACATCGTTGTGCGTTTTGGCGTACCCAATCGCATCATCACCGACAATGGCGTTCAGTTCAAGAGCAGTGAGTTTCAGGAATGGGGCGAGGAGCTGGGCATTAAGATCTGCTATGCATCGGTGGCCCACCCAAGGAGCAACGGACAGGTTGAGCGTGCCAATGGACTAATACTACAAGGGCTCAAAGCCAGGATTTTCGATCCCCTGAAGCCGTACGCCACGCGATGGGTTAAGGAGTTGCCCTCTGTGCTCTGGGGGCTCAGGACAACCCCAAGCTGAGCCACTGGGCAGACACCCTTTTTTCTTGTCTACGGCTCTGAGGTGGTCCTCCCGACTGAATTGAAGTTTCGGTCCCTACGGGCTGCCGGATACAACGATAATCAGTCGGATGAGGCAAGGCGGGAAGACCTCGATCGACTCGAGGAAGCGAGGAAGCAAAGATTGATCCGGTCGGCAAAGTACCAGCGAGGCCTACGTCGCTATCATCGGTATAGCGTCGGGCCGTGCATTCTCAAAGGAGATCTGGTCCTTGAAGGAATCGAAGCACGAGCATAAACTCTCCCCACTGGGAAGGCCCCTATGCGATCGCTGAAGTGACCATGGGGGCTTACCGGCTCAAACGTGAAGATGGATCTGAAGTGCCCAACACGGAACATCGAGCAGCTACGTCGTTTTCCTTAGTTCTTGTATCCAGCGACATTTGTGTAATTAGTTTCCCTTCTTTGACTTGCTACTTGGCCGAAGCGACCAAGCGAAGAAGTCGGGGCTACTAAATAGTCGCTGAGTCAACCGCGCCCTATCCCTTCAATAAAATTGTTTTTCTCTACATGTGTTGATCGCATTCGAGTGGTACGAAAATTCTTGAGTAATGGCGCTTTCGTCCCAAATGACAATGTTTAGCTACCTCGCGGTACCAAGACAGAAGAAAGCCAAGCGCTACTTCTTGGTACTCGAAATTTGGATCGGTCGTGACGCGTTTCATGGAAAAGGATAACACGTATTATTTGGATAAATCAGATCACGTGCTGATCGGGATCAACCAAAAGTTTCTATTACAGCATAATTACGATCCGGTTGATCAACTATCCGGACAAGCTGCCGGATGGACTTTTCTAAAGAGCCACACCTCCTCCTCCGAGCAAGCAAATCCTTCCTTAACGGCCGCAATCTAGGCGTGGAAGTTTGACTTCAGCGATGGCGAGGCCCCGACCGGTGCTGCGTTATTGCGGCCTCCGGTGAAGACCTTGATCCGCTTCGGGAAGGGCGTCGAGGCGGGCCACCAGAGGTCGTGGTCGTTCGCGGCTCCTCGTCTGGATAAAGACACTCAAGAATTGGAACGATCCCCGTCGAGGTCCGGAGGCGAAGTTCTGCACGATCAGTTGGGCAAGGCATATCAGTCGAGCTTTAGTGAGGTTGAGCCAGGGAGAGCCAGTCGGGGAAAGCTACCTTCCAACTGCTTGGCCGAGCTCTCGGCTCGAGCGTTGGCTTGGCGTACTTCCTCCTCCAATTACGCTTCGCTTCGAGCTGCACTCAACAAGCAAACATTAAAGGATATTACCAATGGAGCATCCTTTTAGAGATTTAACATGTGTCGGGTTTACACCTTGGTTTGCGTTGGACTCTTCCACGTGGCGGAGACGGAGTTCTATGACCTCGCGGTGCAGTTCTTCGATCCGACCGCGATATTGTCGTTTGGTGGCATACAGGGCGTTGTCGAACTCATCGCGCGTTTTCAGCTCGCCTACCGTCCTCTCCATGCATTGGGTTTTCTGCTTTGACCTCTCCTTCATGCGCTGTATGGAGAAGAGAGGGAGATTAGTGGGATTCCTCGCATGTGATAGAGGTTCGCAGTGAAAAAAGTTCTACCTTGTATATTTCAGCTGGATTGCGGTTACTTGGTCCAAGACCTCCCACTCTTGACCTCTTGCCCGTCGTCGACCTCGTAGCCCTCCGTTTCTTTCCGCCACTTCAATCGGAAGGGTGGAATGTGAGCTCGCCGAGGCGTGGGATCTCCTCAATCTCGGCTCTGAGCTAGCTGAGCCGAGCTTTCCTCATTTGGCGAGATTGGCGGCTAGTGGCGAAGGGCGAGTCTGGTGTGGCGCGATGGGCGAGCCGAGCCCTTGGCGCTTGGCGGCTCGTCGTCATTCATAGGTTTTCAAAGCACCAAGACCGTTCAATATGCACATCGCATGTCTCCATACGATGAAGTTATGGCGTCACGAAGAATACGTGTGTGACGGGACATATTTCATCTTGAACTTCATGCCCGAGCCACTCGGGCCCGAGCCGGCAGGTTTCTTTGCCCCGGTCGCGGCCTTTGGGTCGGCTGACTGGTGAGGTGGAGGGCTCTATGGCTGCGCTGGCTTTGGCGGGCGGCGATTTAGATCCTTAGGCGGCGGCGCAAAAGCGGGGCGGTGTCTTCCTCATCATCGATTCGTCCGAGTCCTCGAGGTGTCCCCTTGCCTTTCTTGGCCGGAGGAGCACTTCGTTGAGCCCCTCGGACGCCATGCAGGCGCCTCCTTGTGGGGTGGAGCTTCCGAACCGGGAGGAGAAGAAGGCTTCATACCCCTGCAACGCATCGAATTACATTAATTCTAGCCCTACATCAACGAACCGCGGTTGAATTGAGGAAAATCTTCTCCTTACCGCTAGTGGCAAGAATCCCAGATGATACGGAGCCGGGCACTCCGAAGGGGTTATTTCGAGCCCAGAGCAAAAGCTCAATCACTCGGTGATGATCTCCTTTTGCGAGCTCTCGTTGGTTTCAGTGGCATCCTGAAGCCCCGAGTACTCAAAGGCGAGATCGCCCTCTCCTTGAGGGGCTGGAAGCGCGTTGGGTATAGTTCCACACTACCCCGACAGTCGGCCCCGGCAGACTTGGCTCTGGAGAAGAACAAGAAGTTCTTCACTTGGCTTCCCGTCATCGGCGGTGAGAGAAGACGGGAGAGGGACGGATGTGGGACACTCACGGAGAAGGAAGGGAGGGCGAAGGAGAATTGGCGCAATAAAACCACTTGAGTGCCGCCTTTGTTGGAGGTTTTGAGCGAAGATCAGTAATACTTTTAACCCCTTCCATGATTGGAATCCGCGCGCTGCGGCCTTGGGATTGTCCTTGTTGGGATAGGGTTTGAGAAGGAAAAGGAATCTGAAAAGATCGAAGTGGGGAGCGACCCCCAAGTAGACCTCACAGACGTGAGTGAAAATCGCGATATGAAGAATGGAGTTGGGATTTAGGTGCGAAATCTCAACCCCGTAAAAATGAAGCAGACCCCGGAAGAAAGAGGAGCAAGGAAGGCCGAAGCATGAGGAAGAAAGATTCAAGACCACCACCTCGTTCGAGCGAGGGTGGGGCAGACTCACCGTGGCGGGGCGCCAAGACAACTTGACTCTTTGGAGGGGAGCACACCGAGAGAGGCCGACCACAGCCTCCGTTCGGTCGTGATGGACTTCACCCACCCCTTCCCGCTCTTAGCAGCCTTGGGGATGGAGGGGGATGGCGGAGCCATAGCGATCGGAGACGGGTGGCGGCGGAGGTGGCGATGAAGGAGAACCCTAGCGGCGGAGCTTACTGAAAAAGCCAACAGACTGGCGCGAAAAACAGGCAAAGCGAACCCATTTCGTTCTCCTGTTCCAGACTTATAACAACGGGCAGAGTTTCCCATTCTGGGCCGGGCCTAGGTCTAGCGTCGGATGCGGCCTTTCCGCGAGGGGCCCATTAATTGCTCGGCTGCCCGAGTGGTTCCCCCTGAGAGGTCTGCGTTACGCATTGACCGCCCGCCTAGGAGCGGACGAGCCTAGCTACTCAGACGAAGTAATGCTACGGATTCGAGATCAAATCGAGAAGAAGCAGCATTGCAGATTCAAGGTCAAAAGCAGAAGACATCAGGATTCCCCAAAAAGACTTTCATTAAAAAGTGCTCTTAGGCCCGATTACATATTTTCCGCGGCGCAGCACATCGAGCTAGGGCTCGTCGCTGGCTCGCGGGAATGCCAACAGGAATAGATCATTCCTCCGACGACCACCTCACACTGAGGATGGAAGCGGCGAGAGCATCCTTCAATGGGGTGCGCGCCGGGAAGAGCCGCGGATGGCCACCGACCAGGACCCTGATGGCCCTCTGGGCGACCTCCTCCACGTGTTCCTCTCGCCACTGTTGCCAGCGAGTGATCTTAGCCGCACGAGTTGCAGCGGCGCGAGCGCGGAATCCGGCGACGGCGGCCTCCCATGGATCCATGAAGATTTGTGGGACAGGTGTGGAAGTTTCCCCAGAAGTCGCCGAAAAGGAAAAAGACTCAAAAACTCGAAAGCTGGTGGTGAAATAGTACGCAGCCCCTGGGATTTCTTTTATACACAGAGGAAATTTAGGGGCCGCGCCTAGTAAACCGTTTCGAATACAGTAAAACCATCATAGCGATGGGACCGAAGTGGGAGCGGATCCGGTTTCCAACGGGAACACGCGCCCCTTCGGCTGTGTGAGAAAAGGGCGCGAAAACGCTTCACCTCCCCCTAATTGGGCTTGGGCTAAAACTGCAAAGGGCGACCCCCTTAACAGGCTTTCTTAACACGCCGCGGACGGTGGCAATGTGTTAAAATCGAGCCTAATTCGGCCTCGGTGCACCCTGGAGGGCATATCACCGGCAGCGCCAAAGTTAAAAATATTTCACGGCATACCCCATGTTGGGTCACTAGCCAACTTTGCACGCTCAAGGTTGGGTGTTGGTGAAATCTGGATTCAATTTCTTGAGGTATGCCTTTATAAGGTCATGATTGTATACCGTTCGCGGATACAAATACCTCTCGGTAAAATTCGCCCAACGGTATGCCTCCAAAGGCCTATCTTGATCCTCGCCATGGTGGGACAGATACCACCCAGTGAAAGGTGTGCCCCATGTAGGGCCGAAAAGCTGGTTCTTACAAGTTAAGGCCGGGCACCTGATGTCGATATTCCTAAAACGCTAAGGTTACAGCATGCTGCAAGACAAAAGCTGTATTGGCGTGGCTTAAGGCATGCCCCAAGACGGGCCAATAGCCGCTCTTGTATTGCGAGAGTGGGAGCCCAGGAGCCGAATCCTCCTATTGAAATAACGTGTCCAACGGGCCGAGAAAGCTGGAGTCTGGTATTGCCAAATCCAGGCGTTGTTTCGACATAAAAACTTAAAATTTCTTGAGTCCTTTACGATCTCTTTTCAGATTACAGGGGATTTAAGCGGAACCAGTCGGCCAAGCATCTGACTCGATCGTAAAGCACTCGGGCTCTTGTGGTGCATGGGCCGTGGTATCCTCTAGAAGGCCCATAAGGGAAGCGAAAGGGGCAACCAGGTTGGTTGGCGAAGATAGAAACCACTCGGATCAAAGAGACTTAAGCGCAAGAAAGGGTCCGAGTTTATGGGGTATCCCCATGTAATTAGCAGATCAATGCATACGTTCCATGTAACATCATAACGGAAATAGTTGCCATATACCCCGCGACTTACTGTAAATTCTATCCCCCCTGTACTATATAAAGAGAGGGGACAGAGGCCATTGAATCATGGCTAGGAGCATCATCTTGCATCCCGATCCACCAAATAATCCCAGAGCACAGAAAGTAGGGTATTACCTCCTCCGTTGAGGGCCTGAACCTGTATAACCCTGTCTTGTGCTAGCCATTTGACCTAGTTCTTGATTAGCGTCCCCTCGTACAAATTCATTGCCGGCGGTGACCCCCCAGTTAGTCACCCGTCGACAGTAAGTTATCATTTACTTTATCATGATTTGTTTTATCATTAAACATACTTTAAGCATGATTTATATTTACGCATGTTTGCACTAAATTTTTAAATAAGACAAATGGTCAAATGTATGTCCAAAAGTCGACGACTTGTTTTTATGACCGGAGGTAGTACAACCTTTGCTAGTTAGTTTGTTGTATATACTATCGGTTTTGCTCAAACCCAGGCGACTGGGCTCGCCGCCGCGTGGGCCCGGCGCGCGCGTGTGCATGCCAGTCGCCTGGGCAGCAGCCGCTCCCATATACTATATAATCTATCCAGCTTCAAAGGAAAATGTGAATCTCTCCACTGGCTGCATTTGCATCAGCTCGTTTATCCATGGGAATGGAAGGTTCTCCCAAGGCCCCCATGGGAAAGATCGTGGGTCACCAAACAATGCAGAAAAGAACGGAACCATATATATATAACAAGGTAGGCATGCTCTTGGTTGCTAGTAGTTGCTCATGCTCTAATCTCATGCCTCCCATTTTCTACCGGTTCATACAAGAAGAGGGGAGCTTCATCCTTGGCTGCTTTCTCCCTGAACCTGAACCTGTTTGTGTCACTCTCTCCTGGGGGGATGGAGATCAATGATGACGAGAGGGAGCTGTCCATTGTGGAGCACCTCCCTCCCTCCTCTCACCATCACAATGGAGATGCATGTGTAGAGGTTGACATGGAGGATCATCAATGGTCATTGAAAGATGGCCCTCTTCCTATATTCCTTAAGGTATTCGTGTGTGTTGGTTTTTTATTCTCTTTCTTTCTTTTTTCCTTTTGTAGTATGTTCATGTTGCTTGCATGTTTAGGCTGTATGGATGATGTGAAAGGCTTTTGACACAAGGCAAAAAAACGAATAGAATTTGCATTGAGTTGAACTATCTTGATTCTCCATGAGTACGGACGTGTCTGCAAACTTATAGAAACTGAATGATTATTACAGGTAGATTTAAAAGAGAAAAAACTTAGCCTTGACTTGACATGATAGTGGTTTCAGGTTAATATGAATCAAAAGAATGTGTTTGCAGTCACCATTATCTGTCTCTGAATACAAATTTTCCTCTCACAAGTCCAGCTAACTCAGGACTAAAAAATGATTTTGCTAAAATTAAGTCGGGAAAAGAGAGGGAAAAAATCCTCAATTAGACTATAGTTAGGGAAGGTAATAGTTGGTTGGCAGCTCGCATGACTCCTTGCTCCAACAGTTTTGTGAGCTACTTGCTACTGAGAATTGCAAAACACAATTGCATGGAACTCTTTCTATGGCATGCAACAGAGCTCATCATAAACAAAGAAAATATTAGCTGTATGCATAAAACTTTACTTATTTCTTCGCATGAAAATGCAGTTTGAGAATGTGGAGTACAAGGTGAAGATTACTCCAAAGAATCCCCTGACAGCTGCAAGGGTGGCCTTTGCATCCCACATGAGGGTTGACCAGGGCTGCTGCAAGCACATCCTGAAGGGCATAGGAGGGAGTGTTGACCCTGGTGAGATCCTGGCTCTGATGGGCCCATCTGGCAGTGGCAAGACCACATTGCTGAAGATACTGGGAGGCAGGCTCAGTGGTGGCACCAAGGGCCAAATCACCTACAATGACACTCCCTACAGCCCCTCTCTCAAGAGAAGGTAACTGTAAAAATAAGAATGTTGTGACTTGTGAAGTCATCAGGGTAGTGTACTAGTTCGTATAAGACAGGATTGTGCACAGCTATGATACTTCTCAGAGAAAAAAAAATTTGAAGGACTCCAGTAATACCACTATTTCTGAAACGTGGATTTAAGTGAGCTAAGGGGAAAAAATGGCCAAGTAACTACTATGGAGTATTCAGATGACAAACAATATTATGCTTGCAATCAAGTAGAGGTATCAGTTAAGCAAAAAAAGGGTTGACAAGATCAATCTATGCTATTCTTTGTGTTTCTGTACTGCAGGATTGGATTTGTGACTCAGGACGACGTCCTCTTCCCTCAGCTGACAGTGGAGGAGACCCTTGTGTTCGCTGCATTCTTGAGGCTCCCAGCTCACATGTCCAAGCAGCAGAAGCGCGACAGGGTCGACGCCATCATAACTGAGCTAAATCTAGAGAGGTTAGTGATCAAGCCCTAGTTTCAGATTTAGCATTTTAGCGGATACAATCCTCACAGATAAATGGTCAGAGCAGCAGTACTCCGTATCTTGTTTCAGATAAGCTACCTGAAGCAACAAATACTACTCCGTAGTAGATATGAGAGAGTAATATTGAATGCTCCAATCAATAAATTGTACATTTCATCAGTATATATCATGTATCAGAAATTCAGAATTGTGTTTCAGAAAATTCAGTTTATAAACACTTGATATGATGATACCTGTCGTGCTGAGTGAGCTCCGACGACGGATTGCAGGTGCCGGCACACCAAGATCGGGGGTGCATTTGTGAGGGGAGTCTCGGGTGGCGAGAGGAAGAGGACGAGCATCGGCTACGAGATCCTCGTCGACCCCTCGCTGCTGCTGCTCGACGAGCCCACGTCCGGCCTGGACTCGACGTCGGCGAGCAAGCTCATCCTGGTCCTCCAGCGCCTCGCCAAGGTACGCAGCACGTCGGCCGCCGCCGCCGGCGACAAACGCCATGATCGGCTCATTTGGTGTGCTTGATCGATGATCCATGGCGGCGGCAGGCGAGGAGGACGATCATCACGACGATCCACCAGCCGTCGAGCAGGATGTTCCACATGTTCGACAAGCTGCTGCTGATCGCCGAGGGGCACGCCATCTACCACGGCAAGGCGAGGGACTGCATGCAGCACTTCGCCGGCCTGGGCTTCGTCCCGGAGATCCCCATGAACCCGGCCGAGTTCCTGCTGGACCTCGCCACCGGCAACCTCGCCGACATCAGCGCCCCCGACGCGCTGCGCGGCTCGCCCCCGGGCCCGCAGGATCAGCTCCGGTCCCAGGTCGTCGGGTACCTCCAGCTCAAGTACGGCGCCGCCGCCGCCGGCGGAGGAGGAGGCGAGCCGGGGAGGTCGCCGGAGCAGCTGAGGCTGGCGATCCGGATGAGGAAGGACCGGAGCATCGGCTGGGTCCAGCAGTTCGCGGTGCTGTCGCGGCGCACGTTCCGGGAGCGCGCGCCGGACTACCTCGACAAGATGCGGCTGGCGCAGGCCGTCGGCGTCGCGCTGCTGCTCGGCCTCCTCTGGTGGAAGTCGCAGACCGGCGACGAGGCCCAGCTCAGAGACCAGGTCAGCATCGATCGCCATCAATGGCGGCCGCCGCCGCCGTCAAACCGCCATGAATCCAAAAGAAACCGACGCGAGAATCGATAGGCCGAAAATATGGCTTCTCGGGATTGACCGATTTTTAACTATCTCGCTCAAAAAAATTCTGTTTCACATAAAATCAACACAAGCATATAAATGAGTGTACTAAAAGCTATACTTATACAATAAAGCTACTCCCACCGGTCTTAAAAACAAGTCGCCGTTGACTTTTGTACACACCTTTGACCATTTGTGGAACACGGCCGTCGACCCGCGTCGCCTCTCTTTGGCGACACGGGCGGCGCTCAACTTCGCCTCCAAAGCCACCCCGAAACCCTAGCCCGCCCGGGCGGCGCGGCCGCCGCCGCCGCCCCTCCCCTGCCTCCTCCTCCTCCCTCCCCTCCTCCATTCCTCCTTTTCCTCCTCCAGTTTCGCATTGCTCTCTCTGGTCTTGGCGTGGCCTTAAAACCGATCTCGGGCGGAGGCGGATCCGTGGCGTGGAGGCCGTCTCTGGCGATCGTGCTCTTCCTCTCCTACCCTATCCCTACCGCTGCGAGATCTGGCGGGCGGCCCGTCCGGTGGGGCACCGCCGGATCCGGCGGAGCGGCTGCTGGTGGCGGGGCCTGGCGTTGGGTGTGCGAGGCGCGCGGGCGGCGGCGCGCCCCAGCTCGGCTCGGCACCTTCAGCGCTTGCATGGCGGCAGCAGCGTGCTTGTCGCCGCCATGCTCGCCGTCGCCGGCAGGGCCGCCTACCTCAACTTTGCTGACTCCGCCTGCCTGCTCGCCGTGCCGGCGGACTCCTGCCGCAGCCTCGCCGAAGTCCGCCATGAGGTCGCCAAGGCCATCGTGGATTTCCTGCGGCGCGAGGCGCTCGGCGACGACGCACTGTCCACGGCCGCCTCGCCCCTCCCGTCGCCGGCAAGTGCTGCTGCGGCGCCGGTGGCCTTCCAAGGGGAGGTGCGGGTTGTAGGTGGACCCCCTCGCCGTCGGTTGCTAAACAGCGGCGGGTGTCTTTGCCGGCGTTGTTTCTCGTGCGCCTACCATCACGCGTCTTGGAAGAGCTCGGTGCCATCATCCTCTCTTCCCCCTCCTCCTAGGGCCGTCTTGGTGTAGACCGCTTGGGAGGGGCCGTTTTGGTTCTTTGGCTGGAGCGGTCGGAACGGGCGTGCTCCAGGGGAGTGCGTCCGGTGGCCGCTTGCCGCAGCATCGGCTTTCCCTCCCTCCTTCTTCCCCTTCCCCCTGTGCCCTTCCTGGTGAGGCCAATCAGGGGGACCGCTCCAGAGGTTGCCCGGTTCTGGCGGTGTTCGGCTGGAGTGGCTGCAGCAGGTGTGCTGCAGGGGCGTGTTTCTGATGGTTGCTCGGCTCTTCCTTGGTGGTGGGGTTGGTCGTCGCCCTGTCTTCGACAACACTGCCGTGCTCGGCCTCCTAGCTTGGTCCCGTCCGCGTCTCCATGCCCCTCCCTTCTCTTGAGGTGCTTGTTGGAGCTGGGCGGTTTCTTCCGACCTAGGTGTCAGTGCTTCGGCTCGTGTGGCTCTGGAGGTGCGGCGTTGGTCGATAGCACTTCCTCGCGTGGGGTCACCTAGAGGGGTGGCCCCTTCTTCAGCAACTTGGTTGGCGTCTTTTCTCCGGCGGCGTCTTCGGTCCTCTGCCGCCTAACTTGGTCCCGCTTTCGCCGCCTTGGATCTCCCCCTTCTTTGAGGTGCTTGGTGGCGCGGGCGGCGTCTTCCTCTTCAGGTGGTGGCGCATCGTGTGCGCTTTTCGGTCCAGGGACTTCAGCCGGCGACTCGGTTCTCCTTTTTGCTATCTCCTGCGGCTTCCGTATAGTGCGTTGGCGGGGAAGGTGCTTCGGCGAAAGCCTTGCCCGCTCCTGGGCCGGTGGTGGCGTCACCTTGGTGTCGCTCCCTCGTTGGAGGCATCACCATGCCCTTCCCTCATTTTGGGTGAAAGCCCCGGCGTTCGCGTGACGACGGCGGGTCCTTCCCGTCGCAACCTTGTTGGAGGCGTCATGTTTGTCGCCCTGCACTATTTCGGTTCTTCGCTAGGCCCGCTGCTTTGGAAGTCGTCTGTTGTGTGATTGTTGGTAGTGTGACCGGTGGTGGCCGGTGTTGTATCTTTCCCTTCTTCTATCTCACTGGCTGGAAAAATAGCTCGTGGCTCGCAGCTCGGCTCGGGCTCGAACAAATTTGGCTCGGCTCGGGCTCGGCTCGAACATCTAAATGGCTCGAGCCAAGCCTAGTTTTGGGGCTCGTTAAAATAGCGAGCCGGCTCGGGCTCGGCTCGTTTCTGACCTGGCTCGGCTCGGCTCGGCTCGTTTACACATTTTGAACGTAAAAACTCCTGTGGCTCGTGGCTCGGCTCGGGCTCGAACGAATTTGGCTCGGCTCGGCTCGGCTCGGACCTCTAAACGGCTCGAGCCAAGCCTACTTTTGAGGCTCGTTAAAATAGCGAGCCGGCTCAGGCTCGGCTCGTTTTTGACCAAGCTCGGACGAGCTCGGCTCGGCTCGGCCCGGCTCGGCTCGTTTCCACCCCTAATCCAAGTGTGTGTCGCCGCAAGCTTCTTGGCCTTGTGGGTGAGTGTGGAGCCTTCGGGCCAGGGTGTGCAGCAGTCTTGCTGCGTTGTAACTTGGTGTGTCGCACTGTTCTTCTTCTTTCATATGAATGGACGGCAGCTCTCCTGCCCTTCCCTTCAAAAAAAAACCTTTGATCATTTGTCTTATTCAAAAAACTATGTAAGTTATCATTTATTTCGTTGTGATTTGTTTTACCATTAAAGGTATTGTAAGCATGATTTATGCTTACGCATGTTTGCACTAAATTTTTGAATAAGACGAATGGTCAAAAACGTGTCTAAAAATCAACGGCGACTTGTTTTTATGATCGAAGGTAGTATTATTTTTTGGTTAAACTCAAAGTTAAAATTTGAAAGATCAGACAAAACAATTGCTGAATTTTTTTTAAAATTTTGGCGTGCGTCCAGGTGGGGCTGATCTTCTACATCTGCATATTCTGGACGTCGTCGTCGCTTTTCGGGTCGGTGTACGTGTTCCCGTTCGAGAAGCTGTACCTGGTGAAGGAGCGGAAGGCGGACATGTACAGGCTGAGCGCCTACTACGCCAGCAGCACGCTGTGCGACGCCGTGCCGCACGTCGTCTACCCGGTGCTCTTCATGGCCATCCTCTACTTCATGGCCGGCCTCAGGAGGACCCTCCCCTGCTTCCTCCTCACGCTGCTCGCCACCCTCCTCATAGTCTTCACCAGCCAGGTTGAAATAGCCTTCCATCTTCTTCTCCTTTCGCCGCCGATGATGACGGCGGCAATGATCAACTTTTGATGCAGGGGACAGGGGAGTTGCTTGGCGCGGCGATCTTGAGCGTGAAGAGAGCGGGGGTCATGGCTTCGCTGGTGCTCATGCTCTTCCTTCTCACCGGCGGGTACTACGTGCAGGTATCGTATGCACCATGTACTTCTTCCCTTCCAAAAACCGTGCAAAACTTTTTCCACGCAAATCTTTCTTTCACCGGATATCCATTTCTACATATGGATGTGGGTATGTGCGCGACTATCAAATTCACTTCAATAGTTGTGCATAAACCGAAACATCTTGAATTTTATTATAATAATGTCAAGTATTTTTAATTTCCAAGCAATCAAATCCATCTTCCTTCTCTCTGAGCCGGCCGATACCCACCGATGACTCTCTGCCCATGATGACTATTGCTCTGCCTATGCACAACCACACCGAGCGCATGTCGGAGTCACTATGCCTACATGTCGGCGGGTGGCGGGTGGCTCGGGAAGAAAGAAGGAAAAATAATGTTCTGGTTGCTTTCAAAAAAGATTATGGGCATTTTTATTTAAAAAAAGTGTTTTAGGCTTGGGTGGACTTAGCACCAATCTTTGAACACGTCCATTAGTCATGAACGTATCTACAACCCTACATGGCTGCATATACGTACGCATATGCATGAGCATGACGACGAAAGTTCGCGTTGCTCTTTCTCACATTGAGATTGTTCATTCTGTGGTTTGGAGTTTTAAGTTTTGAACTGAATCCGTGAGCTCGGCGATCGGCATATATGTGCAGCACATACCCAAGTTCATACGGTGGCTCAAGTACGCGTCGTTCATGCACTACGGCTTCAACCTGCTGCTGAAGGCGCAGTACCACGGCCACCTGACGTACAACTGCGGCAGCCGGGGCGGGTGCCGGCGGCTGCAGTCGTCGCCGTCGTTCGACACCGTCGACCTCGACGGCGGCATGCGCGAGGTCTGGATCCTGCTCGCCATGGCCGTCGCCTACCGCCTCCTCGCCTACTTCTGCCTCCTCAAGCGGATCAGCCTCATGCCATTGTGACTGCATGCTGTAGAAACGAGAGATGCGAGCGAGCTAGCTAGCTCCATGCTCGAATGCTCCATCTATTTCTACACCACACTCGATCATGTGGCATTTAGCCTAATTTAAAGTTAAATATTCGTACAAGTTATGCCAGGAACTCTGATCGATGTGCATGCATTTTTTTTTCTACCTCTTCCGCATTTTTATTTTTTTGATTCCTCGTAGAGAATGAGAGATATTGTCGGTAAAACCAAACCAGTTTTTACTTAAACTGCTAATGTCGATGCTGAAAGAACGACGGATGATATACGAGGCTACAGTGCCTGTGCAGAGAATCCGCTTCCTCCAAGAGCTAATTAAATGGGTAAATTATGGCATTGTCTTTTCGATAAATTACAATATAAAAATATTGTCACCTCCTGACAACCTTAAAAGTAAAAAAAAAATTGATACAAGAATCTAGCAGGGAGTTGCAATGTGACCATATTACTATTTTATTGTAGTACACAAATTAAGTTGCAGTCGTGCTAGACATGGGTCCGATTTTGAAGACCGATTAGTGGGTGCATGCTCCATCGAACCAAATGCAAGTTGTCACTACATAAATATTACTCTATGAATTAATACAAAATAAAAATAATGATATAATGAGATGTAGTTATAAAAATAGGTGTAATATGTATTGAAAGTCAATATTCATACTTATGTTAGAATATCCTAAAAATTGCACAATAACAGGTCGTGCAACGTTCAAAAAACCAACTGCAACAAACGAAATCGCTTGTTCCTTGGTCCTTCTTCGCTAGATAATGAGAGTATTTGATTTATTACCTTAGCCTACACCACCAATTTTTGGTAATGAGGCCGAACACACCCAACGTAACTCAACACAATACTGTGAGATTGCCTACTTTAATAGTTATTTCATTAAAAAATAATGATGATTGTTTTTTATGTTTTAGTTACATCACCGAGATGAGATCGAAGGGTCAAGTTCAGTTTTTTTGTACTTGTGCACTGAAAATCTTTTGCACCGAATATTTTTCCTACAAACAAATAGTATACTCGAACTTTGGAGTGGCTGAGTTAAATGAATAAATCTTGTTGAGGTAAAAATACTCGAATCTTAAGTTAAACTTCACGAGGTTCTTGAATATGTATTTTTGAAGCTGTTTACTTTGCTTATTTTACTATTAATTTTTTTGAGGTGTTTTCATAAAAAAAGGTGTGCTTCGTATACAAAAACACTTTGAACATGAGCGTTAGGGTTGGAAAAATAGCTCGCGGCTCGTGGCTCGGCTCGGGCTCGGCTCGGAGGTGCTTCTGAGCTCGAGCCGAGCCTACTTTTGGGGCTCGAAAAAATAGCGAGCCGAGAGCTCGGTCTGGCTCGGTTCGGCTCGGCTCGTTGTCATATTTTGAACGTGAAACGCCTTTGGCTCGTGGCTCGGCTCGGCTCGGAGGTGTTACTGGGCTCGAGCCGAGCCCACTTTCCTGGCACACCAAAATGGCGAGCCGAGCCTGGCTCGGCTCGTTTCTGACCGAGCTCGGCCGAGCCAGGCTCAGCTCGGCTCGGCTTGGCTTGTTTCCACCCCTAATGAGCGTTCATAAAATTATCCCAGTAATAGTAGATTATGATAAGCCAAAAGAACAAGGATTTTGAGGGTTTGAAGACTTATTACGGCTACATAAGCCAATTTTATGGAAAAATACCCGAAATAATCAACAGTTAATTAAATAGAAAATTAATAAAATAATCCACAGGAAAAGAAAATTACAAAAATAGCACCGGATCCCGCCACCCCGGGTGGCTGCCGCCACCCCACGTGGCCGCGGCAGGCCGGCCGGTATTACACGATATACACGTTATTTCATGTGGCGTTTTATATACACGTATATATATGTATACCGGTAGCCGGTATTGCATGTGGCTTGGCAGGTGGGTTTCTTTCCCAGAAAGCCACCCGCAATTTCCCCAGTGCAGTGAGCTCGTCGGATCACAATCACATCAACCACGATCACACACGCACACGCTTCTCGCTGCACCTTCCGCTCAATTTACTCCCGTTGACTGACCAAGACCACGGCGACCTGGAGCTTCTCCCAAGCCACGTTGCATGTATGTGGCGTATATATATACACATGTGGCCGATATTGCATGTGGCATATATACATTTTAATATATGTATAATATAGATATATTATAATAAATATGCATGTATAATATTATATTATCATATATATGCATGTATAATATTTGCATGTATAATATATATAATATATGATAAATATATGCTATTTCCTAAATTTGATACATGTATAATATAATATATATGCATGTGAATATGTACATTTTAAAATTCAAAATTGTATCAAATTTTACAAAATTTTAGCAAATTTTAATAGTCAAACAAAAGTTTCTAAAGTTAGAAGCCATGAGATAAATAAAAACATAAAATACATGTAAAGTGAATCTTGGCATGTAAAGTGAATTAGAGAATGATTTGAAGCTACACTCACTACAAGGAATTCTACCTATTGCCAAACAGTGATTGCAACAAAATAAATTTCGTTATTATAGTCAATGCTATTGCCACATAATATTTTTTTGTGGTAATAAGTTTTCTATATTGCAACAATCGTGAATTGTTGTATTATTTATTATTTTTGTTGCAATAAATTAAATGTATTGCAACGAAAATAAAATTATTGCATTAACTAGCTATTGTTGCAACAAAAAATAAACTATTGCAATAACTAACTTCTATCACAACAAAATTTTATTGTTGCAAAAAAATTTCACCTATTGCAACGATTACCGGTGGTTGATTCTTGCTATAGGTAGCAACGATTTGATTTCGTTGCAATATATACATATTGCAACAATATTGGGCATATTGCAATATTTATTTTGTTGCAATATGTTCATGAAAAATATCAAAATGAAAACATGATATATTTTAGACAAGTAGTCATGCGAGGTGAGCTGATTAGGTGAGATTACTTTAGGTCAAGATGTTGTGGGTTCAAATCCTAGAATCTACGTATTTGTTTTTCCATGTGACTTATTGGTTGTTGCAATAAGTTTTTACCACGAATTCCATTTTGTTGCATTATGATATTGCTATGAAATAATATCTGTTGCAATAACTTATAGCAACGATTTCACAAAAGTGGCGATAAGCTATTGCAACAACCATATTGTTGTAATAAAAAAATTTATTGCCATGATTTTGATATCGTTGCAACTTCTTATTACCACGGATATTATTTCAACGATTTTAGTTTTGTTGCAATATGCACGTATTGCCACAATTTTGGACTTAATGCAACAAAACTTGTGGTTGCAATAGGTTCAATTCCTTGTAGTGACTTATATAATCTATATTAACAACCCTAGCACAAATACAAACTTATCTTGAAAACGTATGGAATCCATATGAACCGATGACATGTAAAATGAATTTATAGAACTATGCCATGTGACTCGCTCATATTTAGGAAAGGAGAAGAAATCTCAATGTCGTCTTCAGAGGGTCATAGCTATAAATAATCTCAACAATAAAGATGTTCAAACCATACAATACAAGCATGAAGACCATATAGTCGTTTCTTAGGAGAATTGAAAAGTACATCGTAACATGTGTGTGGCAGCTAGCTAGACGCGTCGCCTCCGGCATGCAGGGCACAAGCATTCCGTGCTGACGTGCAACTCTAGGGTACACCTTGTCATTTCGAGACGATTTTCGAGATCTGCGATCCTTGCGTGGAGAATCATCATGTATGCATCTGCTGCCATTAAAAAATGATCATCCATCCACGACGCCATACGACAATCATTTATCTGTTTTGCACAGGATATAAAGTTAGGTTACATCGTAAAATAAATTCGATCTATATGAAGGTAAGTAAACTTACGGCGTATACAGGACATCGATAGAATCTCCGTCCGGTCCAACCAGAGACAGGCCTATCGAAGGTCTGCACCACTGCATCTATTCCACAAGCACACCTGGGCCAGTCTCGAAGATAGTGAGGGCCGGGCCGCAGCATGATTGACTCCGTGCGGTAGTTCTGTTTCATTTTGTTAGGCAAGTCCTCCGATGGGTAATGGGTGTGGCCTTCTGGGCCGGACGATTCCCACCAACTTCATCGAAATCATCCCCCATAGCCTATGCATCTATCTCTCCCTCCTCCAATGACATATCCGGCTCCGTGTCCATGCCTAATGCCTCGACACCGGTCATAATACTACCAATTGGGTCCTTCGCATACCCTTCCGGCACTTCCTCATGTGCACTCTCTTCTACGGTGTTGCTAGGCCCAGCCTCCGATTGTCTTGACTCAGTCAGCACGTACATGCTTAAGTGGTACCTCTTTTCTACTGTCTTATTAACATAGTACGTCCAAGCAGCCATACTTCTCAGTGGCCACAGATTGTATACATACATCAAACTATTTGGAACCTGATATGGCCTAACACCGTGTAGAACAAGTTTGTATTCTCGACTGAGGCGGCGGGAGCATGTGCGACAGTGCATTTGCAGGGCCCCTAATTTGAGAGGGCCCTAAAATTTACAATTTTAGTATAACATAATGTATGTTTTCAACTATGTTTCAAATCTAGATTCATATTATTATGTTAAACTTTTTAATACTTATTATTTAAATCTTCTGATTCACCTTTGCATCGTTTTAGGCCTATTTGAGACCTTTTGCAATGCTACAAACTTCGACCCATCAATGTTTTGCTTAGTTCTGCACCGGGGCCTTAAAATATTAGGGCCGGCCCTGTTCCTGACGGTTTATATGGAGATTTCGAGCTATAACCCTCGCCAGCATTGGCAGCTCTATTGGTAATGTTACTGTGGTCTGCAAATGGCTGCATGTGTGCATGCTTACAAAATTCCCTTACATTGGTGCGGGTGCATCTTCATAAAAAATATTCAGTGGTGTCTCCATTTACGTCTGTAACATGCACGTGTTCATTCATATTAAAATTAAATATACGTTTGTTTATATTTAAGTATTTTTTCAAACATTACATAAAATGTTAGCTTACGTGTTTAATACATAATACGTGTAAATAAGGCTGAACATAGAATATAGCAACTAGACTAATACTCGAAACACCCTAATTATTAACTAAAATGTCACTAAAATACGTACAATCATATTACTATTTTGCATGCTCAATATAGATTAATTTTCCTATTATGTTTAATTAAGCTAACAAGATAATTACTATATGAAAAAATATAGTCACTTTTTTAACTACGCACACTAGCGTTAATTTATCGCTAATTATATATAATTTTGCGCAGTACGTGCAATTAAAATTTAAACATTCATATATTACATGCTATAAAAATTTACTAATTTCCATTATATTTGTAGACCATTTTCTCTCCTTACATAACTAATTAATCACTAATCATAATTTAAGTTAACCTAACACAATAAGTTTATGTTAACTATAAAATGCGTACCTGACGGTTACAAGATCGATCGGTTCAAACTTCCTGAAAGAATTAAAACATGCGTAAATTAGATAGAATATACGAAATTAAGTGGTCATACTAAACTTGCACTGTATATGCTTCTTACCTTCGTAAATCTGGTGCATCTTGCCGCTTTGCTCTCTGATCTTTGGTCGGTACGTGCATGGTGCAAAATTAAGAAAAAAAGAGAAGCAAGACCTAGGTGCTGATGCTTACTTTAATTAATTAATTACGTGATGGTGCTTAGTTTAATTAGCATTAACAACATACTATGCCAACATCAGTATAGTCAAATAGCCCTCACATATCAAGATTACCATACTGTGTATATAATATATAGTTATATACATACAATTTTAACTATCAATATGCCAAGATTAGCATACAATACTACTAGTAAGATTAGCATAGGATATTATTATGTTAAAATTAACTCTTGCATATATGTACCGCAATAACACTAATTATTAGCAAGTACATCAAATTTAAAATCCAAAATATTCCCTCACGCTGAAAGCGAAAAATATCAATGATGACACTCTGGTGAACCCCGAATCGAAATATCGTGAATAATATACCTGAACTGAACGAACTAAAAAGAACTGAAAGCGAGAGAGTGAGTGTGTGAAGGCTGCTCTGCATGTGAAGCCTGCGAGTGTGTGAAAAGAACTGAAAGCGAGAGTGCTGCGTGTGAAGGCGAACGGCAGGACGCGATATATATACACTCAATTTTGTTATCACTGTGACTTCTAATCGGTATTAATTAGCGTAAATCATGTAATTACTATTTGATTAATTAAAAAATTAGCACTGTTTTGTCGGTGGGGGATTATTTTATTATTTTTTTGCACTATTTTGTCGGCAGCGCAATATTTTAATATATTTTCTGCACTATTTTGTCGGTACGAATTATTCTATTATTTCTTTTCACAAAAGAGGTCGGGATTAGCGGGTGGGCGCGCTGCTGCTGCCACCTGTGAGGTGGTGAGCTGCTGCCGCCACGTGGTGGCGGCTCTGCTCTGGCTGGCGCTTAGGTGTGCGACCACCCGGGGTGGCGGGACCCGGTGCTATTTTTGTAATTTTCTTTTCCTGTGGATTATTTTATTAATTTTCTATTAACCGTTGATTATTTCGGTAATTTTTCCCAATTTTATTCATTGTTATTATTATTATTATTTGCAGTTGATACATAAGCCAAAAGAGCATGAACACCTCACAGCCGTTTACGCGGCCTCGAGATTCACGAAATCTCCTTAGGCCGCAACTCTCCATTTCTCCAGGCCTCCTGCTGTCCTGCAGCCCTGCCTTGCTCCGCTCTTCTTGCGAAGGAAGCAAAAGCCGCCGCGCCACCACCGAGGAGGGGATCGCCGGAGGAGGGGAGATGGCCAGGGTGGAGCCCCTCCGCGCCACGCAGCGGCGCATCGTGTCCGGCGACTACCGCGATAAGCTCCTCAAGTGCCGGGAGCTCAGGACGCTGGTCCGCACAGGTAATGCGAGCGGCGCCTCCTCCCCGTTCCTTTCATCTCTATGTCTATCGCTCCGTACGTGCGCGCGTGGATGGCTCGACCGATCTCTAGGGTTCGTGACTCCGCTAGGCTGGGTTTCGAGGTGCCGATCGCGCATGGGGAGCCTGGCATTCCGTGGTTAGGAGGGTGCGGGCTGGGGTTCTGGTTAAGGCTAATCTGGGTTCGGGAATGTTGCGGACCTGCGGTTTAGTCTGCTCGGTGGGATTTCCATGTGTTGCTTGTTCTCCGTTAGGGTTTAGGCTAATCTGGTGGTTTGGCAGCTGATTGCTTGCTAGTGATTTTATATTGGCACTTAAGTGAGGTTTGGGGATCGATTACCGTGGACCGTGGTGCGAATGCTACTAGGTATAAATCCTGGATTTAACCCTTGTCAGGTGAATTGCCTAACCAGACAATCTGATACCTTTGGCATGCAATAATCTGCTTAATCTTTCTCTTGTATAAGTATAACATTTCAGTCTCACTGATTCCAGAATGTTCTCTGTTTTCGTCTGGGTCTGTTAATTGTAACTATCATTATTTGGATTCTATCTATGCTGAATTGTTAGTTGCATTTACTTATACTTTCATTATATTGATTTGGTTTGGTCAATTTATTGATTTGCATGCAGCGAGAGAGAATCTAAAAACTGCAAAGAAAGATTTTGAAAAAACCAAAGATGACCTGAAGGCGATGCAAAGTGCGGGCCAAATGATTGGCGACATACTTCGGCCATTGGACAGCGAACGATGTAAGTGAAGGTGGTTTTGTCATTGATTTTTGAACAAAAATGATATCTGCGGAAATAGTGAAATACAGAAGGTAATTATATGCTCCTTATGTAAGCAACAAATAGCATGTTGTCCTACCAAATAACTTGATTTTCTCTTTTTTGGTCTCTTAATTAAGTCATAGTTTACCTTGTTATTTTAAAGAAACTGAAATGTATCTTTTTTTCAAAGTTATCGTGAAAGCCAGCAGTGGACCACATTATGTTGTTGCCTGCCGAACTAAAGTAAACAAGGAAAAACTAACAGCTGGAACACGAGTTGTTCTTGACATGTCAACTTTTACCATCATGCGTCCTTTACCACACGAGGTAGGTGTGTTCTGAGATTGTCCATTTTACTTTTTTAGTTTATTTCTTTCAAAACTTAAGTATATGCTGTGAGGGATATATTTGCAAACGGTAATAACCATGCATATCACTGATAAATCTGTACCTGCTCAGGTTAATCCAGCTGTATACAATATGCTCCATGAAGATCCTGGTAATATCAGTTATTCAGCTGTAGGTGGGTTGTCAGACCAGATAAGGGAGCTAAGAGAGTCTATTGAGTTACCTCTCATGAACCCTGAATTATTTCTTCGTGCTGGGATTAAGCCGCCAAAGGTAATACCATATCATGCAGTTAGCACAAGGAGATTACAGCACATTTTCCATAATCCTGTGGTGCACTAAATGTTGCTATTCTCATTCAAGGGTGTTCTTCTCTACGGCCCACCTGGTACTGGGAAGACACTCCTAGCTAGAGCTATTGCTAGCAACATCGATGCTAATTTTCTGAAGGTATTTTTTTTGTTTTGCTGCTACCACTTGTTCACATGTATCAAGCACGTTATTGCTCACTCATTGGTACTGTTGAAATAGGTTGTGTCAACTGCTGTCATTAACAAGTACATTGGTGAAAGTGCACGTTTAATTCGAGAGATGTTTGGTTATGCACGTGAACATCAGGTAAGTTTTGTTTCTGTGTATCTAATCAGCCTGATACTTATGTTTATTTTGGGAAAGCTGTCAATAGTGTAGTGACAAAAAGCTAACTGTCTCTTTGGCCGTCTTTTCAAGCTATGCTTAGAAGGTTTACCTTTGTTACTTAAGTTCCCTTTTGTTTTGTGAATGAGCTATGAAGTAGCTGTAGAGAGTTCATTATAAAAAAGGGAAACAGAGGAATAAACTAGCAGTGTAGAGTCTTTATATCTAGTTGCTATGTGCATCCTTTTATGGATCTGCCTGTTTTTTTAATTGAAAACACAGTATCAGTGTACCTACATCACTGACAAGTGTTTTATTTGTTTCAATGATCGTGTCTAGCCTTGCATCATTTTTATGGATGAAATTGATGCTATTGGAGGCCGAAGATTCAGTGAGGGCACAAGTGCGGACCGTGAGATTCAAAGGACATTGATGGAACTTCTGAATCAGTTAGATGGATTTGAGGAGCTTGGGAAGGTACACTTCTTTTGTTTAATGATGTTAATACTGCTGAGTGTTGTCATTGACTAATACGAATAATTTTAAGTTGATGTGCGCATACAGAAACAGTCACGTCAAGGTGAGTTCGTATGCTCACGACTCCAGGCTGATAGGTTGAAACACATTTTTTTAGTACTTATTATGATATTCCTTGGTAACATTTTTTATTCATTAATCATGTTTCTGAATTAGTAGATTTCATCGATGCCTCATGAGTTCCATATTTGTATCTTTGAAACTCTCACTGCAGTTCACATATTGTGACATTATGATTCATTTTGGTTCTGTGGTTTTGCCAATCAGTTACACAATCAATTATGTCTTGTGTCTTGTGAACTTCCTTTCTTGCCTACATGCTAAGATCATTGTACTGAGTAGTTGATAATAGTGATGTTTGTGGGAGGGCTTAGCTGGTTTCATGTTAATGCTTGATCCTACCTGGATAAGGATTAGTTTTGGTGGGTTGGATCTGGTGGGTTAGCCAGTTTAGGTGGCAGATGGTGGAATAGCATATCATAAGCACACTACATCTGGAAGGCTCTGCATCAAAACACCATTGTAGTGCACAGCTGGGCGCATCGCCACTCAAGAGAGCCCTATTTGCTTAGCAAAAACAGCAGCCAGAGAAGGATGAGCTCAGCATCGAGAAGCTCAAGGAAGAAGAAACCAAAATCACCAGGAGAGGCGAGAGCACCCAGTTCACCTGATGAAAACTGAGTAAGAACTAGCATATTCCTAGATTGAACCAAGTGAGCACGACGCTACGACGCTCACGGTGCTTTGTTGAATTCGCGACGGCAGAGGAGGTCCCTGTACGTGAGGATGAGGCCCTTGGCGAGACAACTGGCATTGTGGCGGGCCTGCACCGAAGGATTAGAGAATTTCCCAGCTCGATGGTTGGAATCTAAACCCACCTGCTACACCCAGTAACCCTCCCAACCCGCTTATCAATTTTATACGTGTTAAATGGGTCTGATTAGGGTGGGCTATGCAACCCACGAACACCCCTAGTTGGTAACATGTCGGTCAGTTGCAGAGTGGGATTTTTGGTGTGGAAACTCCAGAAAGTGTAGAGTATAAACCCCTTACAAAGTTCAAGATACTGCTGGTTGTCCCAGATTGCTTGGTTTTAATATTATTATGTTTGCATGTGCAATGCTTTCCTGAAATTTTTGCATTTGTGTGTAAGATTACGGCTATTCTTTATACAGGTTAAGATGATCATGGCGACAAACCGGCCTGATGTCTTAGACCCAGCACTTCTTCGTCCTGGACGGTTAGACAGGAAGATTGAGATCCCACTGCCAAATGAGCAGTCAAGGACGGAGATCCTGAAAATTCACGCAGCTGGTATCGCGAAGCATGGTGAAATTGATTATGAAGCTGTGGTTAAGCTGGCTGAGGTGAGTTAATCTTAGTTAACCCATCGGACACCTCATCATGCTCTCCATTGTCTCTGAAGCCCTAACTCGGCAACTCCAATGTCCCTAGGGTTTTAACGGTGCTGATCTGCATAATGTGTGTACTGAGGCTGGCATGGCTGCCATTCGTGCAGACCGTAACTATGTCATCCATGAAGACTTCATGAAGGTCGGGTATCACACGCTCTTTTCCTACCTGTATCTCAACTCTATGGAGTCGGTAAAGACGTCTAATTTTTTGATAATTGGTCAGGCGGTGCGCAAGCTGAACAATGCCAAAAAGCTCGAGTCTAGTGCACACTACACTGTAGACTTTGGCAAGGCGTGAAGAGAGGCCGACGAGGGTCGGAGAAATTTTGGGCGATGCACTAACCATTTTCTCCTAGCGTGGGGGAGTAGCCATCGTGAACAAAGCGAACATGTCTTGTTTAAGTTTCTAGGATGACTGGCTGGCGCCGTAAGTCCAGTCAGCTCTTGATGTACACACCAACTTAGTTTGGAACCTCACCTTGAGAAATAGCTGACCACCAGACCTTACGTTTGAACTGTTTGCTTATTCTGGAACTGCTGTCTTGTGTTGCTACTTTCAGTTGCTATGGCCTATGTGGTGTATTCTGGTTGCCTTCTGTGCGTGCGGGAGCCTGGGCGAAGATTCTCCCCCCTCCTCTCTCACGCGTTTGTACATAGAAAATTATAAATATAACTGGCTACACAGTGGTTTCAGTTTTAGATTAAATGGAAATAGGAGATGGCATGTTCTGTTCAAAATTTAAAAAAACCGCAACTATAAGAGCTTTTTTTTTTTCCTCGGATGTGCACGTCTCTGAACTCTCGTTACTATAAGAGCATCTCCAACACTCTTTTATACCCCTCTAAAAACACTATTTAGCCCCTGTATATCTTTCTCTAAAACAATGTTCAGCCTCTCTATAACTTTCCCTAAAACATTTATTAAGACATAAAAATTGTGCTCTTCATAGTTCTCGCCTCGATAGTCAGGCGGCAGTCCAGCCTCGCATGCTTCCTCCTGGGCTGCGTGCAATGCCCCGTCGTCGACACCGCACCTCCTCTCTCTAATCTCACCATTTCTACCTCTCCTATCTAAATTCTGGATCAACATTTCGAGTGTCCTGGGTTGTAAAAAATTTGCAAATTTCCTTGTAAATTTATATTGCCAAAATAGACTGCTTCTTTGATTTGCAGGCAACCCAGTTTGTCGGGTGCGCTCAGAGCCTCAGACCATGCGCCACTTGTAGGTGCATAATTTGTCTAATGGCACCAAAATTCCACTTGTCTAGGCTTGATGAAATAGAATTCATGAGTTCAGTGTGGAACGGTGATGAGACGCCAGAATGATGGTTTATGTCTTGCTGAAACTACGTTTCCGTCGCCTATCAATGGAAATGGGGTATCTCCCCCCATTTTTTTTTAATTAAAGAAATCAAGAGTTGGACTACATGATTGCCACATGAGTAGAAAGTACAAACCCTGCTTGCTCTTCGATCCACTGCTTGCTCCCACCAGATCATTAGACAAGTTACTTCTCGACCTTTTCAGATTAAATTAAATTAAATAAAAACTTATCATTTTATAAAAATCAAATGATGCAGTACTTTAGTCATTTTTATTTTTTATATTATTTGTGGGAGGGCTTAGCCGGTTTTGTATTAAATAATAATTTTATATATTTTTTTGAACTCTCCGAGACATCTTTTGATGGATCATAATTTTTTTCAGATTAAAATTTTCAACGACGTTAAACCAAGAAGAATGTGCGGAGACATCTCTCTGGCCCCCTTCCAAAGAAATGCGCGCAGGGTTGAGCTAGACTAGCCGTGGACGCTTGTCCCGTACCGACTTGAATGTGCTTCGCCCATTGTTTGTTTTAGATTAAATTAAATGAAAATTTGTTATTTTTGTATAAGCCAAATGATGTAATGTTTTGTAGTCATTCTTGTGGGGTTTTAAATAATACTTCTTAAAGTTTGTAAAATATTTTTTTCATAATTTTTTGAACTTATTAAAACATATTTTGAGAGGATCACAAATTTGCTACAGTAAAACGCAACGCTACATTAATCTGAAACAAACAAGGCCAAAATGCTCCACACCTCGGGGGCCGATGCTTCTGTGCTGACTGCTGAGCTCCAGCCTTCCTGATCGATTCCTTTCCCCGATCACCACAGTCCATGTTGCAGCAGCAGATGAACGCTCCAGACTCTCCGCCAATTTTTAATTCCAGATCATTAGTGGATGCCACAGCGAACAAACTCTTTGGGAATTCGAAACCGGACGGTGTTTGTTGGAAAAAATTGAACGTGATACGATCTTGAAATGACACCGAAGGTACAATGTTTGGTGCGGGGTAATGATTATGGGTGCTCCTGCTTAACTACGCAGCATACCAATCGCCCGAGTCACAGCCACAAACCGACCATGGGCACCTGCGTGCCTACGCTGGTACTTGGTCGTTACTTGACTTGGTTACACCAGGGTCGCGTCCCTTTATACAGTGGAAGCCAAACAATAGTTCGACTTCTTCTCTAACGAATTCTGTGTTTTACAACACAGAGTCCAATTGTAATCTAGTCGTACACATATTCAACATCAACTATAACATATTGTAATCCTAAAGCTAGACTGTTGAGAGAGCGTAACTTCCCCTGCTACAGGAGAGAGCGGAAAAAACCTCAGCCCCAGAAGCTTCTCTCGCCACCTGGATCTGCCGTTCCACCTCGCCGCCGGTGCCCTTCGGGCTGCCGACGGAGTAGGGGGAAGGTAGATTCAGGTGGGGAGGTGTATAGAGGAACAAATAGCTGTAGCCTCAATAAAAGAGACGGTGGCGAGTTGGTGTTGCGGCTGTGCAGGTGGACGACGAGGAGGTTCGCTGGGTGTCGCTTTTGGTGACGGCGGTGGACTCGGTTCGTCTTCAACCTCTGCGGTCGGGGCTTTCTCGTGCGGCCGAGTGCCAGATCTGGGGGTTTTGTGGGTTGGTTAGTGGGTGTTTTGCTTAGCGGGGAGTTCTCTGGTGCTGCCAGCGATCTCCTCGTCGGTGGCTTACTCCGCCGATTTCCCGCTGCTCTTGATCTGGAGGTTGTTAGGATTTTGAGTGTAGACCTCGGTGGTTGATTGGTTCCACCACTAGTAGTAGTAGGAGAAGGGTTGGGTTTTGTGGATTTCAGTTCTGGGTAAGTTCGCTTCTGATCTTTGTTTCCCGCTGGCTGATGGAGAAAGATTTGCTGAAGATGGGATGCTGCGATGCTCGTTTGCTGGTGCGTTCATCGGTGCTGGACAGGGAGCAGGTGCTAGATGGTTCTGGAGTTTTTCTTTTTTGGCCCTCCTTGGGTATCATTGTATTTTCTTTTTAGTTAAGGGCCTGAGTGTAATGCTGAAAACTCTGGAATAAAGATTGGATGCCCCTTCTAAAAAAAAAAAAACTATAACAATATTGATTGATCTTGGATTCACAAACCAATGAATGTGAACCTCAAATATCAATGTTTTGTTTGTTGAATGAAATATAGCTCCTATTCTGTAGTTTTTTTTTAAAAAAAATATCCATACTATAAAAGTAGCAGCAACGCCTACCAACTCATACGAAGAAGAAATTTTCTCATACATAGAATTGGGCATTTTAAACCTGAAAAAAAAGATGCATCCTGTACAAGAGGGAGCAATGTTAGCCCACCACCCTATGGGCCCACATGTAGTGACAGAACTGCAGAGGGCAGTTCTGTGTTGACTCACACTAATGATCTCAGCGCCTGATGGGCCGAGTAGAGGTGAAAACGGGTCGGTTACGGTTGGACAGTGACTCATATCGTATCCTACCCTAATTTATTTTTTCGGATATCGGGTCGGATACGGTAAGATCAAAATCGGGTCGGATACGATTACGGTTACAGGTTTTGACGGTCGGGTAGAAAACGGATATCAGATACCATATAAACGGTTAGAAATCGGTTATCGGATACTTAATCGGGTCATATATCTATTTGATTCATGAACCAAGTTGTGTTTGGTTGGTGCAACCAAACCACCTCTTAACAATATTTGGTCATGAAAAAATAATTTGGTACCATGTACTCGTTAAGATCTACCAAATTATTGTGTAGCCAAAAATAGCAACCACTGTGGATCAACACCATAGATAAAGAGGGATACTACTTATAGCATGAGCAAATCTGGCCAAGTATTTGCTAGCCAAACATTTAGTGAGATTCTGTAGAGCATGACCAAATTTCATGGGGGTAAGCCAAATCTTCAAAGTAAACCAGACTATTGCCGAATGATTGGGGTATGACTAAAATATCATATGCTAGGCTGGGGCCATAAACAAAAATTTTGGTTGGATAAACCAAAAGTAATAGTGCCAACCATTTGTTTAGACTATAAAAGATGATTCACATGCTCACTGAAAAAATTCAACAGTGCCAATCCAGTTAGCTATATTACATTATCAACATAAGACATGACAACTGTTATCCCAGCACCCAATCCATAAGAAAAGTTGCTGTCACACATAAAGCAAGTTCGCAGTTAAATCAAAATAAGGATGTTACCTACTCAATACGAATCTACTCAACCTTAAGTGCTGGAGAAATTTATGTTGGATTTCATCAGGCAGTTTGAAGAATCAGGAAATCATCATCTGTATTCTGTATTACTAGTAATTTAGTACCGACCGAACAGGATAGGAGTAGGATCCATGATCCATCGATTGCACAAACAATAGGGACAAACAAGCATAGGGTGGGTTAAAATTGCAGGGCAAGACAAAGCCGATAACATCATCTTCCACGCGAGGTATCCTACGGGCCCTCCACGCAGGGGCGGGCGCGGGCGTTGGGGAGGCGCAGGGGGCGCCGGGTGTCGTCGGGGCCGCGCAGGGTAGAGCAGGGGGCGAGGGTCGGGAAGGCGGGCGGCGTCGGGGTCGTGTTGGGGCGGTGCCAGGCGGCTGCGTTGGACGGTGCAGGGGAGGCGGTGTGGGGGGAGGAAGGTGGGGAGGCTAGGCAAAGAAGTTAGGGTTAGGGGGTAGTGGGCACTGGGCAGTGGGCCTTTGGCTTAGACTAATGGGCTGCCTATTACATTTTCGGATACCCGATCAATTGAAACCACCGGATACTCGAATCCGACCCGAACCCGTCGGGTATCTGTCATATTATATCCGACCCGAATCCGTTAAAAAAATTTGGGTATTACTCGAACCCGACCCGTTTTCACCCATAGGGCCGAGCACATCCTGCACCAACCTTGCTTCGGATTTAGGATCCGTGATGCTAGAAACCTTATGACATTTCTGGCTCGAAAGGAACAATTATATTTTCAACTCGAAGGTGCTGCCACCGATGACCTTCTTCGATTTGCTCCTGGAGGTCCTGCGCCTTTTAGGGGAGGTAGGCGCCCGTTTTATAATAAATTAGCTCACTTATAACGCGCATCCGAGGGGAATGTACCTAAACCTTCCCCTAAATTTTGATCATGTAACTTTCCTATTGGAATTAATGCAAGACAATTTCCCTACCATTTTCTAAAAAAAATTGCAAAGGATAGTTACCGTAGAGGATTTACTTCCATTGTTTGATGGGTCATGGCTCATGCTGAGGAAGATCAGAGGTCATTGCCCCATGAGTTATTTTTTTGAAAATTTATTTTTTTATATTTATTTTTATTTGTTTATACAAAATTATATGGCGGATTGAAATTTAGACAAAAATAGGCCCTGGTCGCACTTTGAATTCACGACAGCGTCCCGGTCGCACTTTGGACGTGCGACAAGTCGCTGAGAGGAGGTTGCACCAAAGATGGCAAACCTATCGCCCTTCCATCGCGCGACAGCACTGCAGCTACAGTAACTTTCAGCGATTTTGAATTTCTTATGTCTATTAACATTTCATACCATATCCAATTTACACGAAACAAATTTTAAAATTCATGTGAAATCCTAAAGAACCCATTTTTCAAACTGTCAATTTTTAAATTTTTTTGAATTTTGAATTTACACTTGAATTTGTATTTTGAATTTTGAATTTCAAAAATTCAAAGTTTGAAAAATGGGTTCTTTAAGATTTCATATGAATTTTAAAATTTGTTTCGTGTAAATTGGATATGGTATGAAATATTGAACTTCCAATTTTTGAATTTTGAATTTACACGAAAATTGGAAGTTTAATATTTCATACCATATCCAATTTACACGAAACAAATTTTAAAATTCATATGAAATCCTAAAGAACCCATTTTTCAAACCTTGAATTTTCAAAATTCAAAAATTCAAAATTTAAAATACAAATTCAAGTGTAAATTCAAAATTCAAAATTCAAAAAAAAATTAAAAAATTAAAAGTTTGAAAAATGGGTTCTTTAGGATTTCACATGAATTTAAAATTTGTTTCGTGTAAATTGGATATGGTATGAAATGTTAATAGATATAAGAAATTCAAAATCGCTGAAAGTTACTGTAGCTGCAGTGCTGTCGCGCGATGGAAGAGCGATAGGTTTGCCATCTTTGGTGCAACCTCCTCTCAGCGACCTGTCGCGCGCCCAAAGTGCGACCGGGGCCTATTTTTGTCTAAATTTCAATCCGTCATATAATTTTGTAGAAACGAATAAAAATAAATATTTAAAAAATAAATTTTCTCATTTTTTTACCGCTGGACAAACGTGCGGCCCATTAGCAACGAACGGCCGTAAAGATGCGAAATTGGTCAACTCCTGGGCTCCTGGCTAGGAAACGCTTGTTGCCTTCATAAATCAGTTTTCACAGGAATAACTTCATGTACATGATACAGTATGTATCTGCACCCAATTCTTATGTACATTAATTCATGTAAAGAATACCGATCAAACCTTCATGATGTCCTTACAACTGCCTAGCTAGGTATAAAATCACAGCAGATAAAAATTGTACTCCCTCCTTTTTTTTTGTTTGACGCTTTTGACTTTTTAACACGGCTTTAACCATTTGTCTTATTAAAAAAACTATGTAAATATAATTTATTTTGTTGTGATTTGTTTTAGCATTAAAGATATTTAAAGCATGACTTATATTTTTTTCATGTTTGCAATAAATTTTTAAATAAGACGAATAGTCAAATGCGCATCTAAGAGTTAAAGACGTCAAACAAAAAAAAACGGAGTGCGTATGTGGGGGCAAAACATAAAGAAAATCAAAACGGAAAGGCCAGTATACATCCCAATTTTTCTCTCGTTTTCAAATCTTCCTCCACAAATTACGGTCTACCTTGAATCTTTCTCCAAAATTATTATCAGAATTTTTCACAAAAGATTTCATCTGTAAAAATAAAAAACATTAAAGATGGCTGCGTCTGTGCGCCGACTGGTCACTTCACTCACTTGTCAGCAGGAAACAGAGGTTTTGCTAAAACAAAAGAAGAAGAAAGAACAGGGAACAGAGGCACAAAGCCCAATTTCACAGACCTTTCCCGTATTACTAGTTCTGGGCCTTACCAGTGAACGCAGGCCCAGTAGATTATCGGGAAAAGGCCGGCCTGATTCAAGATCGTGAAGAGCGAAGACGGTAGCTGGTTATCGCGGGTGCGGAGCAAACAGCCAAGGTTTTAGTACCACCTCGCCCAGCGACGAGGAGACGGATCGTGGAGACGGGTATAAGAAGAAGGGGGTGGCGACGCTTGCAACTCATACCTTTCTCGGCCTTTTGGCTAAGATCAAGTGTAGTATCTGTTCTTATCAGTTTAATATCTGATACGTGGGCCATGTGCCCACTTCGATATTAAATTTATTTTTTGTGGGGGAGGGCCCACCACGGTAGCTTGCTGCCGGGGTCCTCGCGCGTCGCCCAGGCGTTGCACTGCTGCCTGGGCCTGGCGCACCCCAACCAAATCAAATATCAAATAACTTGCGATATTATTGCTGCACGGGCCTGACGCACACAATAAACTTGGGCCTTGTTTGTTTCAGATTAAATTAAATTAAATTAAAATTTGTTATTTTTGTATAAGCCAAATGATGTAATGTTTTGTAGTCATTCTTGTATGGCTTTAAATAATACTTTTTAAAGTTTGTAAAATTTTTTTTAATAATTTTTTAAACTCGTTAAGACGTATTTTAAGGAGATCATAAAATTGCTACAGTAAAAAACAAACAAGGCCTTGATATTATTGCTGCACGGGCCTGACGCACCCAATAAAACATATATTTTTTTATTTGGGTCTTCTTGACATTTCGCTAAATAAAAAATCGTTCGTATTTATGTCTGATTTGCTCTTGTTTGGGCTGACATCGGAAGGCCGTGAAATTTGCGTACAATTTCTGTGTCTGATTTTCAACTAGTGTTACTGTTCTATCAACTGCCTTGAATTTAAAATTGTAATGAACATAAATTTCGGTCTCTTCAATACTGTGAAAAAAATCTTCAAAAACAAATATTAATCAAAATCTGAAACCTGCCAATATTAATGGACTACCCGCTTTAGAAACGACAAAGTTTGAGACATACAAAATCCAATGAACAAGATTTGATTGGTCTTTGCCAATTTTCAAGCATTTTTGCTGCAACCTTCAGAGTGGTTTTCAAATATTGCTATCGTTAAAATAGCGACGCACTTACAACTGATTGGAAGAAAACTCATCACAGATAGAATCAAAATTTAAATCTGAAATCGAGAGAGGAGAGATCTCATGCATTGTGTCGTAACGCTTGCGATTTGCTGAGACGGAGAGGGATCAGGTGCACGGCTTGGGCTTTGAATGGCCCGTTTACAGTTGGGTTAAGTTCGGCCCACCAATAATGACGAACGACGTCATATGGGCCGTGTAAATCGGGTTGCTCTGTTTCTAAAAGAAAAAGGAAAAAGTCCACTTTACCCCCTTCAACTATTGCAAAAGTTTGATTTCACTCTCTCAATTCTAAAACCGGGCATCCAACCTCCCTCAACTATCAATTCCAGTTAAAATACCCCCTCCACCCAAAGCCACTATGGTTTTAGATAACATGGCATCCAATTTTCTCAAAAAATAAATTCAAAAAAATCAAATAAATTGTAGAAAATCATAGAAATAGAATAAAAATATCTAACAATTTGAAAAATTATATAGAATCCAAATACTATAATTTTATGTCCATAATTATATGAAAAAATATATTTGTCCTATGATATCTTTTATTGATTAAATAGTTTGAGCTTTTATGGAAAATAAGTCCGCTTATAGGAAAAAGAAAAAATTAGAGAAATATAGGGATGTTAGCTTTACCTTTTAATGTACATTTTTAAAAATAAAATTCAAAGTTAGTTTGACCTTTCAATTGTAATTTTAAAATTGAATTCAACATTCAAAATGCATACCTACCTTTTGCTTTTTATTAATTTCTACAAACAAAATTTTCCTAAATTCTTTTTTTTAATCAATAAAGGATACTCTTCAACAAAAAATGCATATAATTACATATAAAAACATTATACTTTTATTGAATATTTGGTTTCTACGTACTTTTCTAAATTTTTTGGTATTTTTATATGATTTTATTGAGCTTCCTATAATTTTCTACAATTTATTAAATTTTGTGAAATTATTTTATAGAAATGCTGACTAGGATTACATGTCATCCAAAACCATGGTGGTTTTGGTTGAAGGGGGTAATTTGACTGGTTTTGATAGTTGAGGAAGGTTGGATGTTCGGTTTTAGAGTTGAGAGGGTGAAACCAAACTTTTGCAATAGTTGAGGGGGGCAAAGTGGACTTTTTACGAAGAAAAAAGAAATCAGTCCGTTCTGCACTGCACTGTGTAGGCTTTTGTTGTTTATGTCTATCAATGGAAATGGGGTATTTCCTAAAAAAAATGGAAATGGGATATCTCCCCCCATTTTTTATTTAAAGAACTCAACTACTCAAGAGTTGGATTACATGATTGTCACATCTGAGTAGAAAGTACAAACCCTGCTTGCTCTTCCATTGTACTTCGATCCGCTGCTTGCTCCCACCAGGTCATTAGACAAGTTACTCGTTGACATGGTCTTAGATATTAAAAGCAAATACGAATTTGTGCTTAGTTTCTATTGGATCCACTATCGATTTTATGCTGCTTCTTTTTTGAGCAAAGGGCAGGAGAGCTGCCGTCTATTGATCAAAAGTAAGAAGGTAAACAGAGTTGGGGGGATTACCCCTCCCCCCAGGGGGAGCAGAAAAGCAAGCTAAGCTTAATTACAAGGAAACTAAAAAGGCGCCAGCTGCCTCCCACAGGTGCAGCTCATCAGTCAGGAGCTGGAGGAAGAGGGGGCGAGGTTTCTCTTCTGAATGGAAGATGCGGTTGTTTCGCTCGATCCACAGGTGCCATGAGGTGGCAGAGATGATCGAGAGTACTCCTTTATGTGACCCGGATTGCAGGGTAAAGCGTTCCCACCAAGCATTGATGCAGACCTCTCCCCATGTTGCCGGATTGACAGCAGGGATGTTGAAGAGCGCAGCGAGCCTTCTCCAGACGAAGGTGCTGAACTCGCAGTCCAGAAAAAGGTGTTCTGGAGTCTCTAAGTTCCTTCGGCAAAGGGTGCAGAAATAACAGTTTGGGATTTTATGCTGCTTCTTGGTCCTATGATTTATGTATTGTTATTGTTCGCTTGTTGGTTGCCTCTCTCTCTCTCTCTCTCTCTGGAGGTAGTAACACAATATATTTTGAACTCCAAGAAACGCACATACACTCGACTAGTTATTTTAAAAATAACTTGATGCCATAAATTATAGAGAAGTTATGCACACCACTTCACTACACTTCATGAAATGGCAAAAATATATTTTGGTTCTAATATAGCTTTAGCATCCGTACGATCATGTACTCCACTAATGCTATGTCATATATTGTTAAAATTAGATACATGATGCATTCATACACACAATAAATAAAATTTATAATGTGAGATAGGTTTAGTTTTATTTGTAAAAAAGTGTGGTGAAATTATTCATGAGTTGGGCTCTCTTTGGTTCGCGGTTCAGGTACGGTTTTGGTTCGGGTTTGCAACTTATTTTTGAAAAGACCATTCGCTATAATGTTTTTAATTTTTTTAGGCTTTATGGGGGGTTTTTCCTCAAATATCTAAAAAACTAAATGATTTTTTAGTCTTTTTGAGTCTTTTTTAAAAGCTCTCAACTTTTATAACTACAGCCAAAGACATGGGTTGCATGGGTTTTTAGTCAGAAAATATTTCTAAAAAAGTAAAATATTTTTTCCATGGGTTGCATGCGTGTACAAAGACATCTCGCGAAGTGTAGGGAGGAGGTTGTGTTGTGGACACATGGGACTCTTAGAAATGGGGACGTAGCCGTTCTTACGTTCAAGTGAGTCTTCACTCTTCTTATTTTACATGGATAATTAAAAGGAGGAAATAAATAAAATAAAACTCAACCAGAAGCTGCCCAAATAGCCCGGATGCGCTGCCACGTGTTCGGTCAAGGCGCCCCTCCACTCCCAGCGCTCCATCCCCTCCCATGTATCCAACGGTCGTTATCTCCCCATCCTCCCGCGCACGAATCTCTAGGCACACAGCCGCTCAAAACAAACGTGCGCTAGCTCGACGCGGCCATGCATGCATGATGCATGCATGCAGGGTCCTCCCAAAACTCGATGTTCCTGTCTCATTTTCCTTCCAATTTCTGCGTGGAATTCCTCGCGATCGATTCGGTTTGATATCGCATGCACAGATGCATCTGGCTTTGATGGTCGTCGACGCCGCTAGGTCGTCGCACGCATGGCGAGCCTGAAGAGCACGGCGTCCAGCGTCGGGCGGCGCGCGGAGGCGGAGGAGAGCGCCGGGCTGGTGGCGGCGGCGCCGATGAAGCTGCTGGTGCGCGTCGTGGAGGCGCGCGGGCTGCCGGCGATCCACCTCAACGGCTCCAGCGACCCCTTCGTGAAGCTGCAGCTGGGGAAGCGGCGCGCCAAGACGGCGGTGGTGAAGAGGAGCCTGAGCCCCGCCTGGGGGGAGGAGTTCAGCTTCCTCGTCGGCGACGTCGGCGAGGAGCTCGTCGTCTCCGTCCTCAACGAGGACAAGTACTTCAGCAGCGACGTGCTGGGGAGGGTCAGGGTGCCCCTCGCCGAGGTCATGGAGACCGACGACCTCTCGCTGGGCACCGCCTGGTACCAGCTGCAGCCGAAGAGCAGCAAGTCCAAGAAGAAATGCCGTGGTATATATTATATATTGCATGGCATGGCATTGCATTGCATTGCATTGCATTGTGCTGCACTGCAGCCTTTTTTTCCGGATGAAAAATTGGCGAGCTCTCTTTTCTCCATCTTGTTGGATTTCTTTGCCAATCATGTGGTGCTGGAGCTTCGACCATAATTATTACTTTTTTCGCTCTTACTAATCATCAGACGACTGTTTTTTAGATAAGTTTCAATCGATTTCTCGTATATCTATCTAGATGTTCCTGTTTATTAATCTTTTATATATCTTATAAAAATGTTTGACCTATGATCTAGAAAATCGTCTGAGATTTTGATGTCAAAGGGCGAAAATATGGAAGATGACCAGGAGCATTTTAGTGAACCAGGATCAATTTACCTTACCGTTGCTAAAAAATTTTGTAGGGCAGAGCCCAGCTAGACCCTCACTAAGCTCCGCCCCCTGCTATCATGGCAATGCTAAGATTCATATATTTAAATTTCGTTCACATCAGTGATGTGCTAGGATCAGTTTACCCAGAAAATTTCACCATTTTTTTCTCAACAAACATTGTTTTTCCGAAGAAATATGCCAATCAAGTTTTGCTTAATTTTGTTTAGTACTAATAATCATGAGATAATTTAATTTTTGTTCAACTGCAGGAGAAGTTTGCCTCCACATATCCTTGTCTACAAGGGCACATGTGTCTGAAGAACCACAAAATGTTCCACAACCCAATTCAGATGACCTAGCGTCCAGCTCTGATAGGTCAGTGGAAAATAAAGATGAAACTCTATCAACTACTAGCAGCTACATCGACCTTTCAGCCTGCGCTAGCTTGGTCGAACAAGCATCGCAGAACAGCGTGGAGACTTTGGCAGACAACACCATGGAGCAACCACCGCGTAGCAGCATGGATCAAGCAATCGGTGAACCTGGAGTAGCTGCAGATAATGATGCAATGGCTAATCCTTCATCGGTGGTAGAGGTCTTGTCTCGCTATTTCTTTGGTAAACCTGTCAACGTGGCGAATCCTTCGGCTGCATCAGACGTCGAGCCGGTGGATCACTTTCAGGAGTCAAAAATGTGCTCTGAAGATCATGAAACCCCTGAGAATGCTACATCATCTGAACCAAACCTTGATGAGCTGCTGAAAATTATGGAGTCCAAAGATCAAGGCTGCGAAATCCCTGGGAACCTTCCTGGAGGTGTACTGCTTGACGAATCTTATGCAGGTTCGCCAGCTGAATTGAATTCCCTGTTGTTTTCGGCAAACACGGATTTCTGGCCAGCAGTAGCAGAACTTCAAGGAACAAGTGGGTTTCAGATTGAGCCATGGAAGCTTGATGGTGCTGATGGTTCTTTACGAAGAACATTAACTTACACGAAAGCTGCAACAAAGTTAGTTAAAGCTGTGAAAGCCACAGAAGAGCAGAAATACTTGAAGGCTGCTGGAAATTCTTTCGTTGTTTTGTCTGTTGTTAGCACTCCTGATGTTCCTTGTGGAAATTGTTTCAAGATAGAGATATTGTATTGTATTACACCAGGTCCCCAGTTATCATCTGAAGAACAGACAGTACATCTTACTGTAAGTTGGCGGGTGAACTTTGTTCAGAGCACAATGATCAAAGGAATGATTGAGAGTGGTGCAAAACAAGGCATGACAGAATGCTATGCACAATTTTCTGAAATACTCTCCCAGAGAATAAAAGTAGCTGAGCTTGATGATGCAAATTCAAACAAAGAGAAGATTTTAGCTTCTCTACATGTACAAAAGGAATCAGGTTGGAGGTTGATTGTCCGCTTCCTTGGAAATTTTACGTTCATATTCTTTGTTATCATAGCACTATATGTAATGGCACATCTTCATTTATCCAAGCCAACTATGACCCATGGACTTGAATATTTCGGGATTGACCTTCCTGATTCAATTGGAGAGGTGGTCGTTTGTGCTATATTGATCCTTCAGGGACAAAATATCTTGAAAGTTATACAACGCTTCTTAAACGCATGGAAACAAAGAGGTAGCTATCTTGTAGTCACTATTGTTCTCCACTCTAAAACCGATGGTATTTTTGTTGTGTGCATTTGTTTTAGTTTGGTGCTACTTGATTTATTTGTTAGTTTACACAATTACACTGCAGGTAAATATTATTGACTTTTTTCTTCCTGTGTTAGGTAGTGATCATGGGGTCAAAGCTCACGGTGATGGTTGGTTATTGACTGTTGCACTTATTGAAGGCACCGGTATAATAGGTGCTGGTTCATCTGACTTATTTGATCTCTACACTATTTTTACTTGCAATGCAAAGAGGAAAACAAGCTCAACTAAATTTCAAACGTCGGACCCAAAATGGAATGGTTAGTTTCTTTCCCCTTCCTTTCTGTTGCTTTGCCCTCAATTATGATCATTTTTCTACTGCTACTACTACTACAATCATGTATGTCCTATATGAACCGACACTTCTCATAACATATATCTAACTAATTTGATGTTTGACTTTCTAGAGATATTCGAATTTGATGCAATGGATGATCCTCCATCAAGGATGGATGTGGCTATCCATGACTCTAATGGAGCATTTGATGAGTCTCCCATTGGTCACACTGAAGTAAACTTTCTAAAAAATAATTTGTCAGATTTAACTGACATATGGCTTCCTCTTGATGGAAAATGTGATCCAACAAGCAACCCTAAGATACACTTAAGAATCTTTTTGGACAACTCAAGAGGAACCGAGGTTGTTATGAATTACCTGGCAAAGATGGGGAAAGAAGTTGGTAAGAAGGTGAGGAATTGAGTACCTTATGTCTCACCTTGTATTCTTTTTCTACAATTACATCGAGCAAAATGTGCAGATACATTTAAGGTCAGCTCAAACAAATGCAGCATTCCGAAAACTCTTTATCCTCCCTCCAGAAGAGTTCCTCATCGATGATTTCACCTGTCATCTAAAACGGAAGATGCCACTTCAGGTATGACCATTTGGTTTCATTGTTCTTCTCTGTTTGTAATTGTTCAGAGTGGATTCTTATGTGCACTGTACTACTGTTTATTTTTGTCATAAATTGCCTGTAATGTATGACGTATAGTAATTATATGAGTTAGAGAATAAAACATATATTTTTTACATTTGCGTAACATGATTCATTTGACATGTGTCGCTATTTATATTTCAACTCGGTCTTTTCAATATTTACAGAAAACTGAGATCCTCTTTATTACAGGGGCGCCTCTTTTTTTCTCCAAGAATAATTGGATTCTACTCTAATATATTTGGTCACAAGACCAAATTTTTCTTTTTGTGGGAAGACGTCGATGATATCCAGGTCATACCTGCTACACTATCGATTGGTAGCCCATCCTTGATGATTATCGTTCGGAAGGATAGAGGTCTTGAAGCAAAACATGGAGCCAAGGGAACAGATAATCATGGAAGACTCAAGTTTCAATTTCAGTCATTTGTTTCGTTCAATGATGCTCACAGGTAGTTTTCATTCATTCTCCTTTTGAAATCAATTGACATCTGGCTTGACAGTGATTTCTTCTATTACTTAGATCTTGACTTTTTAAAAAGAAGAGGATTTAGGTGGTGCTGTAACATCCCGGCCCAATCAGAGCCCAAGATGCTGCTAAGTTCTCTATTTCTATAAAATTCCGACAGCACCTCCCCTATAATTTGGTCATCCACTCAGCAGACAAAGAAACACAATTTGTATATCTCATTTTATATATCAACCATCATATGATTTCATCCACAATTCACAACCCGAAAGCCAAATTGCTAGACTTTTCACCAAAAGCTTACCTCAAGTGCGTTAATCAGCAACGATACTAACCATAGACAACCCTGTTTAGAAAGGGCGACCAACACCATCTCACACCACAACTAGCTCAATCTCACATCCGAATATATAAATAAATATATAACCAGTTAAAAGTCTATACCATTATTTTATTTATTAAAGGTCCACTGTTAGTTGCTGATTATTTACTAGTGCGAGTGTGTGTGCAGCTACCCGCCCGCGTGCGGCATCATCGAGTGACCAAAAAACAAAACAGAACGAGCAAGGGTGAGTCCATGACTCAGCAAGTACATAATAACAAAGACAGAACATAAAACATATAACCTCATTAGCCATTCCTCTCATTAACCAATCATCCATTCATTTCACTATCCAGATGCTCATCAATGCAATGCCGTGCGATGCAATGCAATGCCATGTCTTCATTTAGCGCGCTATCAGAGTGTACACCCGTCGGTGTAACGCTCTAACTCCATCCCGTGGAGGTGCTCACCGAAGTGAGTCTTCCCGCCATCCCGTGGCGGGTGCCTACCTCTGTAGGTCTTATCAAGAGCACGCCGAATTAGTGATATAGCTTTTCCATCGACCGGGTCCGTGGCTCACCGGACTAGCTAGCTATATGACTTTCTCACCGCCCTGGCTCGTATGCATGCTTTCATGAATGTATGCAACATACATAGAGGTAACCTTCATTTCTCCTCATCATTTCATCATTCCTATCCCTATTGATTCATACATTCCTAATCCATCTTTGTTATCCATTCATTTAACACTAATAATATCATCATTAATAAAAATACAAAGCACAATCAGCATCAAGCTATATATCATCACCATCCTCACAACCATTCATCAACACATTATTACCAGTATTTAAAACAGGCATAAATATCACTTATCATCATTCAAGCACACATTATCAAAGTAATTGCATCAAGTACTTGCCTTAGTTACTACGCGTTGAGGAGCGGTGCTACGACGGCACCGACTCTGACCCTGAATCAACTCCACCTACAATAGTCATACACATACAACAGTCAATCACCGCCTCACGTACTCGAGCGATAGATAGAACTATCCATTGGCCCTTAAACGGTAGAGATAAAACCTAGCGTACTAGCCTTAGGAAACCCCAAAAGCACGACATGGTCAACACCGGACAGCAGCGCTGTTTTGACCATAACTCCCAAACCGCTTGGCCGATTTTCACGTTCTAGGACTCGTTGGAAAGCTAAGGTCATGAACTAAATTTCATTTTATAGGGCCATCCTCCCGTTCCTACCACAAATTACCTTAAACGCGGTTACAAGCTACTGCATATAGAAATTTGACCGCCAAATTGCAACTTTCCACACTAAAGCTCCCAAATCCATTCCATACCTAACCTAATCAACTCGAATAATAGCTAATTGCAAAGAGAGGATGCTTAGTTCGTTACCCAAAGGTGGAGACCCAAACCCTAGCCTTTCTCCTCTTCCTCTTCTTCCTTCTTCCTCCTTTCTTCCCTTCTCCTCTCCCTTCCTCTTCCTTCCCTTTCTTCTCTTCCAAAACCGGTCCCCCTACCCCTCCCCTCTGCCCACGCCTGCTGCTGCGCCGGCGGCTAGCTGGGGAGGGCGACGACGACCGCCTGGAGGTGGCGACGGCTGGGGGGAAAGGAGGAGCACGACTGGGGGAAGAGGAGCACGGGCGGGAGGAAGAGCACGGGCTGGGGGAGAAAATAAACTGGAGACCAAAGACCTAAAGAGGTAGAGAAAATATCCAGGAGAATTCTAGAGAGAGGGAGAGAGTCGGCCTCCTATTGGGGGCGGTGGAGAAATTGGGCCGGCCGGCGGGCTGGCCCATCCTTCTTTTTTTTCTATTCATTGGTATTACAGGTGCCTTGGAGTTCTAGGTCAAATTGTCCTTGAGCAGCCTGGCCTAACATATTGGGCCAGGTTCATTCTTTGATTTTACCAAGTCCGCAAACACCTAGCCCAACAATAAGGAAAACAATATGTTTGTTCCAACATACTGCCATTAGGAAATGTTTTTAAAAATAAAAAGGTACATGCTCTACTAGGGCAATCAACAGAAAGAAACACATTAAAAAGATCCAATTAGCATTTTCCTAGAAGATATAGCAAAAATATGAGTATTATTCGGTTCTTTTAGGCTTAAGACCGAGGAAGTCAAGCAAGGCTAGGCTTCGACCTAGTACTTGTATTACACTTGTACAATGTTTTTGTAACATTTTTAAAATTTTTGTAGGGGATGTGATGATAATTCATGTTTTCTGTACATATGCAAGCTCACACCTTTATAAGAAAAATGTAACCTCAGTACCTCACAGAATGCAAATAAGCGAATCAAGCAGGCATAAAATTCTACTAATAATAATACCACTTGATGTGCTCCTTTGTTCTATTAGCATCACTTCTCAAACTATTTTCTACTTCTCTGCTAATGATTTATCACATCAAGAAACCTTTATGTGGTAGAATAATCATGGCGATTTGGAAAATGCGATCACCAAGTCCTGAACAAAAGGGGGAGACGATTGAAAAGGAGTCTGAACTGAAAGAGCTTCATTCTGAAGAAGGTGGATCCTTGTTCACCCATGAAGATGTCAAAATGTCTGAAGTATTCTCATCAGTTCTATCTGTTAACGTAAGTGACGTATTCTAGTTTTGCAAGCTTGATGCATGACAACATGAGCTTTATAGGATGTGGTTTCGCAACATATAATTTTTGTGTATGCAGGTTGATTCCCTGATGGAGATATTTTCAGGAGGTCCCTTGGAACACAAAGTGATGCAAAAAGCTGGTTGTATGGATTACTCACCAACAGAATGGGAACTTGTAAACCAAAATATGTACCAGCGACAAATCAAATACAAGTTTGACAAATCCTTGTCTCGATATGGAGGAGAAGCAACTACCACTCAGCAGAAGTTTTCCCTAGCTAACCAAGATGGCTGGGCCATTGAAGAGGTGATGACCCTACAAGGCGTTTTGCTTGGGGACTACTTCAGTGTAAGATGTCGCCTCTTCAAATTACTTCTGCTGAAGTAGTACTTAAAATCGTGCTATTACAATGGCTCATAACTTGCAGCTCCAGCTGAAGTATCATATGTCAAACATTCCGTCAAAACCAAACACTTGTAGCGTGCAGATTTTGTTGGGAATTGTGTGGTTAAAGAGTACCAAACACCAAAAGAAGGTCACAAAGAATGTAATGTCCAATTCCTCTAATAGATTGAAGGAGCTCTTTGCTGAAGTTGAGAAGGATCTTACTTTAAGAAATGGTAATCTTTTCTATACAGCAGTTGGTCTCTATTATCTCTAATATCATATAATTAATTGCAAAGTTCACATCAAATCAATATCTACAATAACTTAAAGATGTAATAATGTAAAGTATCACAGGAAAAAGTTTATATCATTACTACTTTATCAAACGAATTAATTAATTTCATCAAGTAAGGTAAAACTCAATTAAAATGAATCTGGTTTAAATTTTGACCGCTCTGTTAGAGAACAAACTATTTCTCTTGTATTGTATAAAACAATGATGCTTCTTTTATCTTAGGTGAGAGTGGTACTGATTTTTTTTCTCTGTGCAACGAATTTCCAGGTGCAAGCTAACATCTGCAGAGTGTAAATAGTAGATGGCTCATTCCATCAATCAAATGTGTTTGAAGAGCTTAGCAGAGGCGATGGACTGGTGCAATATTTTTTAGATGATGCATTGGTGCAATTTGTGCCTGTTTGGTAGCGGTGCTAGATGCCTCAGCTCTTGCTATCAGTATTGTTGGTAAAGTTTTCACACAAATGGCGAAGCCTGAAAGTGTTGTTGCATCGATGTGAATAGATTGTTTCAAAAGCACTTCAATTTTTTTGGAACATTTCTGATAGAAGGCCTTACCTTCATAGGAAGTAAAATAGAGTTGTATATGCATAGCCCACCTGTACAACACAAATTACATAGTAAAAAGAAGCTAATTTTTATTCGTAGAATTCTCTCTCTCTCTCAATCATTTGGTGTACTGCAAAATAGGAAAAACAAGAAATATGTGAGATTAATTCCTACAAGCATTGTTTTCTTGTTATTACGTTTGCCTTGCTCCTTCGTAGCTAGTATTTCTATCATATTACGTTTGCCAAGAATGCTAGTATGGAATGGATCTGTTACCACCAAGTTCGTCGCGCGTCTCCGTCCTAGCGTCGTCGTGCCGCCGAGGTCGCCGTGCACCGCGCCGCCATCCTCCCTCCGTGGTGCCGTCGAAGTCATTGTGCGCCGCGTCCTTCCTATTTTTCCCGGGAACCCGCACACGGAATGGTTGCCGGCCTCCGCCCTCAACCCGAGCGCCTCCCCACCGCCGCCTCCATCTCTCTCCCTCCCTTTGTTCTGTGCCTCCAGGTGGATGGAGGTCACCAGCGGAAGAGAGAGGAGGCAGGGGAAGAGAAAGAAAGGGAGGGGGGGCCAAATATGTGAATACTCCCTTGTTTTTTTTATATTTATCGCGTTCACTTTTAGATATGTACTTTCATCATTTGTCTTTTTTTTTTTTGAGAACATTCTATTGATTCATTCAGCAAAGCGCAAACCTCTTACAAGAAGTTCGGTACACACTGACGAACCAACACAAGTATCCCTAACTAGGCTAAGAACACACACTTCCCGAACTGAAGAACTCCACCGGCTTCTCCTCCAGAGTCCACTACCGACAACGAAATCCCCAAATCGCAGGTAGGTTGATGCTTCCAAGCCCATCTCCTCCAGGCCATTCCACTTTGGGTGATGGAAATAACAGAAAGCAAAGCCACGGGCAGTGCCCTTAGTCGTCAAAGGCAAAGACTCCATCGTGGCCTTCACCGAGGAAGACGAAGGCAAGGCAGCAGCAGAAGCACCCTTCATCGAGCAAAACACCAACAGCAGCAAGCCCAACCCAAAAGTGAAACCGACTAGACCTTCTCCTCCTACTAACAGCAGCCAACTCCAACTCACCAGAGAATCGGACGAAATTGCCGAGGTCTTCTTGAAGGCCTTTGCTCCGTAGAAGAACGCCGCAGAGAAGGCAACGAAGGTCGCCGTAGACGAGCTTCCAGCACTCCCGAAACGACGACCCCAACGCCGAGAGGCCCTTATTAGCTAACCCAAAACTATATCTACCAAAACTGTACAACCACCCGGCCGGATCTGGCGACGTCCCTCCGCCGTGACTAAAAGCCGCCGTGTGCAGAGGCTGACCAGATCCTACCCTCCTCTCGAATCGCCTGTTTTTTCCCCTAGCTAAACACTGCAGGAAGAGATAAGGCCGAGCCCTAGGCCTGGATAGTTTAGGCCTGTGAATATCATTTGTCTTATTAAAAAAAACTATCTAAGGCCTCGTTTTTTCAATTGAGTTTTAATGTAGCAAAAATTAAAAGTCCTAAAAATACAATAATTGTAAAATAGTAATAATTAAAAATAGTTTTACAATCTTGAGAAAAACTACTAAAAGCCTCGAAAAATTCATTACAAATTACTACAATACGTAGGCTATATAAAAATAGCAAAAAATGCTACAATAAAACTCAACTCAACTTTACGCTGAAAAGAACAAGGCCTAAGTATTATTTATTTTGTTATGCTTTGTTTTATCATTAAATGCACTTTAAGCATGATATATATTTTGTTCATATTTGCACTAAAATTCTGAATAAGACTAATGACCAAAGTGCGTGTCCAAACATCAACGACAACAAATAAAAAAGAATGAAGGGATTTTCTTAAAAGAAATAAAATGTCACGTATGCCATCTATGTGGCAATACCCTTCATCTAGGCTAACAAAATAATCCTCAAAACTGCTCTTGAAGGGTTATTTGCACCACTCCATATATCTGAGGGGGTTGAATACCTGGTTCAGGTCAGAGGTTAAGTGTACCATCTATCATAGTCGAGACAATGAAGTATACTTTTTCATGTTTTTTATTAGGGTGTCTTTGTTGTGCAATTGGTCATTGCTATGAAATCTTGCAATCCCCCTTTCTCGGTCTACAGATCCTCATCCAACCCTAACAACTAGTGGATACCATTTTACATATCAATGCTCGTACCAATGCTCATATACCCATAAGATCTTTCAAAAAAAACTTCCAATACTCTAGTCCGCATTTAGTTGGTTCATAAGAAAGGAGCCCTCTCCTTCATAGCTAAATCTTGACGTTGCATCATCGTCACGCACCACCACCTCCTCCATCACTATCATTGTCCCTCCCCCTCCCTCTCTCTATTCGTGTGTGTGTGTGTCTCATTCCTCTCTCACACCTTGCTTGCCTAGCCACAACTGCTCCTCCATTGGCGAGAAGATATATGGTGCCCCTCCATTCTCAATGACACCTACCTCCCCTACCACTTTCAAATCTCACTGTAAATATCTTTCTGAAATAACATTAATGGATTGAATCGGGCACACATTGACCTTATGGCGAGCGTCAGGCGTCGGACGTCCGGCCGGAGGCTTCAGGCCGGACCAACCCGGCCGTCCGATCGCCGGCACCGCGCTAATCCTACGCGCCCCCACGCTCCGTGTGCATATGCCCAGGCGGAGTTGTTAGCCATACACAGTTGATCAATTTTTCAATTAAAACTTCTAATTTTTGTATAAAATTCAAACAGTGTTCAAAATGTGTGGAATAAATTTCATAATTCTTCTAAAATCGAGAGCAACCCATTTTAAATACTTTTTAAATTTTTTGATTTTTTTCACTTTTTCTTTTTTTTTTTATGTGAACCTAGGAGAAGGCACTTATGAAACTTACACATATACTAGCGAAACTTGATCGTGTGCTGATGAAACTTCGATGTAACCTGATGAAACTTGGATGAAACCTGTTGAAACTTGAATTGATCTGATGAAACTTGAAGAAACTTGTATGAGACCTGTTGACACTTGATGAAAGTTGCATTAAACCTGATGAAACTTGACAGTTCGACAAGTTTAACGAATATAAAATCCAAGTTTCAGTAGGCGAAACCCAAGTTTCACCAGGTAGGCTTGAAGAGTTATATGGCAACATATATCTTGTTTTGTTCGTAAAAATACGAGGAACACGTTGGTGCAAACGGTTTGTGGATTAGAGCACCCAGTCAAAAATTATGGTCACCGAAAAAAAAAATCTATGGGACCCACCTGCATGCCGGCACAATGCATCCCCTGCGCGTTTAGCGCGCGGCGCGCGCCGTCCGGCCTCAAGAGTTTCCATAAATATATTCATCACAAATAGAATCTCAACATACACTTGCAATGAGGAATGCAAATGAGTGGGATGCTCGGTTGAATATCTCAATTTGCAACCTATTCTATTTGCATACATGAGACTAACGAAGACAAACATGTAAGTGTTAGTCTTGATGAGATGATTAACATGAGATGTACCTGGCTACGATGGATATCTTGTTCATTTGACATAACTGATTCCCCTATTAAAACTAGAATAAAATTGAGCTTAGAAGTAGACTTGTTAGGCTCATAATAAGATCTACCATATAACATATGTTTATCATTAGGCATGCAATAAATCAAGTATTAACCACATTTGTCAATTACATATTTGTCATTAACTAGTTTGTTATTTAACAATATTTGTCATTAAATATGTTGTCATTAGTCACTAAAATCACAAGGGCCGTTCGAACTTATGTAAAATGATCGGTGAATCTAATATAATAGCAAGTCTATGTATAATAGATTTAAGAACACATAATGAATGACATATAAGTTGAACCGGGCGATGCACGCAATTCAAATGTGTGCTAAATAAAATAAAAAATGTCAAATGCGTCATGCACATCTGCTGGAATCAATAGTGTGTACTGGAATAAAAAAACGCATAAAGAATGTCAGTTGATCTCACACCAATCTGTTAGAATTTGCGTATTACCGTCAATCCATGAGCATATGCTTTTTATGTTGTTAATTGCTGCACAAAGTTGAAAGGATGTGCTCACCAAATACCATCTTTATTGGCCCAAGAGAGATTATTTCAGTTGTTGGTTTACTGGACCAATAAGTTAAAGCCATGTTCTTTTCAGCTTAACAAGTTAACGGCTTAACAGCATAACGACTTATCTACGTTTTGAAAAGAAATATGCTTTGAGTTTGTTGGGTCCGTTTTTTCGCTGTTTGGAAGGTAGGTCCTAACACTTTAAAAAGAAAGTCAAACGAAATAGATCGGAATCTCGAAACTATCTTGAGAAGCTCTCGAAATTCACCCAGTTTAGTCGTTCAGTTGTTAAACCGATCATAATTATGTACAACGAACCAAACACACCTTGACCTATCAATCCTTATCCATGTTCAGCATAATTATCCATGGACGAGAAATTAGACATAATTAAACAGTACGGAGTAGCAAATTAATCCATGGTCGGCATTTCGGCGTAACTGCAAATTATCGAGTCAAATTTTATACTGCTCTATTCCCTTCACCAGCTACCATTGCAGTCCTAGATTCTGCTCTACTCCGCTCCAGATGCTGAACTGATCGGAGCTGCCCAGATGCTGAACTGATCGGAGCTGCGGCATACTCGAGGGATAAACTCGGTTTTTTTTTGACAGGGGATTATCTCGGTTTAGCATCGGTGTGAAAATGACACAAATAGGTAGTAAAAACCCTCCGGAAATAGGCCGCCCGGCCGGTTCAGTAGCCAGGATAATGGCCATGGAGGGTCAGCGATAATCTCTCGGTAAACGGTGTGGCAAACCCTGCCATGGATATGGATATATATGATCCATAAGTAGTTCCTACGAATTAGGAGGAGATAAAAATAGCGTTAGCTTGTGCGGTTGTTGCGACTTTCAAGGCCTTAATTTGGTTCATGCATTGTTAAAGCTCATTCTTTGATCCCCTCCCAACTTTGTTACTGCTTGCCTACAATTTCTAGAGATCTGATTTAGGATCCATAATTGAACTGTACGCCGGTGTTTGTTCTCAACAAAAGGTAATTCAACTCTTGTGTCTCATCCTTTACTATCTTGTAGTATTTCTTTAGTTTGCTTCCAAGGAAGTGTTTCCATTTGGATGATCTCCGCGGTAGTCAAAAGAACAAATTTTTACTCCGAGTTTGTTATGGGATCTCTAACCGGCTCTTGGGTTGCTCAAACATTTTGTTTTGATTTTGTGACGGCGGCTTGTCATCGATCGATGGATCGATAGATTGATTGATCAGGTGCCAAGATCGCCGTCGTCGCTCGCTCGGATCGGCACGGCATGGAGGAGCAGCTGCACAGGCCGGCGACGATCAAGAAGATCACGCTGCCGGCGAAGAAGCCCCACCGCGTCCACGCCGGCGCGTCGGGGAAGACGTTGTCCGCCACCACCTCGCCGGAGGCGCCGGCGGTGATGGTGAGCACGCCCAAGACGGCGCCGCACCCGCTGGCGAGCCCGCGGGCGTGCCTCTGCTCGCCGACGACGCACGCCGGTTCGTTCCGCTGCAGGCTCCACCGCGGCGGCGACGGCGGCGCCGGCGCCGGCTCCGTCGACTCCGGCCTCCACGAGCTGGGGAAGAAGCCCGGCGTATGACGCGTCGTACGGCGTACACGCCGCGCGCAAATCTAGCCAAGAAGCAGCGAAGCGAAAGCATCAATGACTCAATGGCGTCTCACTCTCACGTGCTAGGTCACTAGATCGGTGTGTTCTTTCTGGCCATTGTTGTTCGCGCGGGAAGGAGTGGAGAGGTTTTTGCACGTGTGCCTCCTTTTCTTGTATAGCTTCGAACTGCAGCTCTTTCGGGATTCGAGATTTTAAAATTCTACCAAGGAAATTTAAAGCTCCAACTCATTCAAGATGCGAGATTTTCAAATTTTACCAAGGAAATTAAAACGCTTCTGTTTGCTGGGAGAAAAGGTTCTGTGAGCTGTCGAACGTGTTAAAATTTTGCCGAGAGGTAAACTCAAGGGCTCTTTTACGGTACCTACTAATTAATATGAGCCGTCCACTCCTCTTGATCGAAAGGTTTAGATTAGTTTTCACTTTTTTATACCGCAAAGTTAGTATATTATACTACAAACATAGTATATCTCTCGGAAGGGTATAATTGCCTTTTCATACAATTAAATGCCATGAAAAATAAGTAAGCTATTAAATTATAGATTAAAATATATATGCGTTGTGATTAATTTAATAGTTCATACTTGTACGCATTAAATTTATGAGTTTTTTTATTTCCCCTCCAAATTCAAGGAAAATATGAAAAATTTAAATCGAACAAATTTTTTGAAAAAGAAAAATCGCTATGGTTTCTCGATAAATCGACTATCACTAGCATGAAATTGTTCAAAAAGATTGAGAATTTGAACGGTTTCTTCAAGAATTGAAGGTTTCTCGATAAATCGACTATGCCTAGTATGAAATCATTCGAAAAGGTTGAGAATTTGAATGGTTTCTTCAAGAATTGAATTTTTTTCCAAACAAGGAATCGTATTGGGAAAAGTTTATATCTAACCAAAAAATGCAAATCGCTGGATTATTGAGTTTCCATGGATGACTTTAATTACTCCAATTTCAATGGCATCACACTCATGGTGCATGCAATTAGTTTTCTTCGGCATGATGCATGTTGCTATGACACAACTAATTACACTAATTTATTTCCATACTAGGATGATGCATCTTTCCATGGTGTTAATTGTGTATGCAAATCTGTTTCCATGCGTTAATTATGGGGTGCATTAATTACCATGCGTTAATTACCTGATCATGCTAATTTGTTTCCATGTGTGAATTACCTGATGCATCCAATTAGTTTCCATGCATGCGATTAATTATTTTGATTCCAATTGTTTCCTTCTATGCATGCATGCCATGAAAGAAAAGACTAAAACGTCCTAACAAACGGACGGTCGGATCTAAAATATATTGCTATGGTAGTATTTTTTTTATAGGTACCGTAAAAGTGTCCAAACTCAAACGCTTTGCTGGTGAGGAGAAATATGAAACGGTTGTGTATGGGAAGAAAATTTGGAAGGACTCGGGTCAGGTTAAAAGGACCCTTCGTATGGTTCTTTTCAGAAGCGGACCCCACAAGTCACTCTCTTACCTTCTTCTTCCCCCTCCCACCTCCCAATCTCTCCCCCGCAGCTCGGCCTGGACCTCCCCCAACTTCGGCGAGGGCAGCGGCTACCCCAACTCCGGCGAGGGCCACGGCTCCCCCAACTTCGATGTTGCAGCCTGGAGCTCGAGCTCGCGCGGCGGCGGGCGGTGGCTACGTAGCAACGGACGACAACCTCCTTGATGGCCTCATCCAGAGCGTGTGCCTGCGAGCGCCGCCTCCGCCTTCTCCGACGAGCTCCCCACCTCCTCCTCCCACAGTCCCACGTTGGTTGCCGGCCCTCCCCATATGCGACGGTCGAGGCGGAGCTCGCTGGTCACCGCGCCTTCGAGGTCGCCGTCACGTCTTTGAGCCGCTGCCAAGCTCGCCACAGCGCGCCAACGTCTCCGCCTTCGAGCTCCGCTGTCGCCGCCGCCGTCGCCGCCGCCGTCTTCGAGCTCCGTTGGTCACCGCCACCGAGGAGTTCTAGCGGCCTGGACTCGAAGAACATCGGTGGCGAGGTGAAGGAGAACGGCGAGGCTCACGGTGGTACAGGCGCGGTGGCGCCGCCGTTCCAGACGAGGGAACGGGACGGGAAAGGATGATTTGAGGATTTTTTATAGAGGGAGCTGACTCATGCTTTAACATTTGTATATGAACATGTGTCATCTAAATAGGCACGGTCTTTTTTATCTCGGAAGGACCTGGGTCCTTCCAAATTTTCTTTCGTATGGGTATAAACTGCAGCTGCAAGAATCACGAGTGATGATTGACTGAAAAAAATATAAAAATTATGTTTTTTTAGAAACATATAAATAAAATTATGTTTAGTGTAGTATTTTTTTTTAGAGCTGTTCAGTGTAGGATTTGAACCCACGTCCTTCTGGACAAGGCATTTCAACTGTTTTGATCTTTTATAATAACACACTCTTAAATCCATAAAATAGGAGTGTAAGAGCGTCTACAAGAAAAAAACCTTTATTAGTTGCTATCTCTGTATTTTTAGATTTTTTTCAAAAAAAAAATCAACTCCACCAATAGTAGATTCTATCTTAACAAAAAAATCCTAAAAAAGTTTGTAATCCTCAGAGAAGTTGCTAACATGACAACTCAAATATCAAACCCTAGAGAAGTTGTTAAACATGACAACTCAAATATCAAACCCTATATTTGGTTTCACTATGTTTGATGAGTCATAAATAGAAATGTCAGTTTAATTAAATGGATATATATGTTTTAGCGAAAACGCTAGTGACCGGAGTCCGGCGCCTCCGAACGAGCGTGTGACGCATGAGACAGTGGGAGGGCATGCAACACATGCAAGTGGATCCCACAAGCATTTTTTCTTTTGATGGTCATAAATTTTGACTAGGTACTCTAATCCACAAACCATTTGCACCAACGTGTTCCTCATATTTTTACGAACAAAACAAGATGTATGTTGCCATATAAATCCTCAAACTTAACTGGTGAAACTTGGGTTTCGCATACTAAAACTTGGGTTTTAGACTCGTTAAACTTTGTCGAACCGTCAAGTTTCATCAGGTTTCATCCAAGTTTTTTTAAGTTTCATTAGGTTTCATCCAAGTTTATTCAAGTTTTATCAGGTTAATCCAAGTTTTATGAAGTTTTCATAGGTTTAATCCAAGTTTCATCAGGTTACATCGAAGTTTCATCTAAGTTTCATCAGATTTCATCAGCACACAGCCAAGTTTCATCAGCACACGGCCAAGTTTCGCTAGTATACGTGTAAGTTTCATAAATGCCTTCTCCTAGGTTCACATAAAATAATGAAAAGTAAAAAAATCAAAAAATTTAAAAAGTATTTAAAATGGGTTGCTTTTGATTTTAGAAGAATTATAAAATTTATTCCACACATTTTGAACAATGTTTGAATTTTATACAAAAATCAAAAGTTTAATTGAAAAATCGATCAAGTGCACGTCTAACTAGTCTGATGCACGCGGAGCGCGGAGGCGCGTTGGATGCCGGACGATCGGACGAACGACGCTGGTCCGACGCGCGCGCGTCCGTCCAGACGTCCCTCGCCATGTTTAATAGCTAATTGTTGGAGTTGATATATTTTTTAAGGGCCAAAAACATTTCACATAGTACCTATAATATGATATATGGCTTTATTTTTACTATCACTCTTAGAAATGCTCTAAGGAAAATTTAACAAATTGAACCTTGTTTGCAACGTTAACACTTTTGACTTCGCATGGTACATAATCCATTAATTCAGGATGCAGTGGTTGAGCATCGTAGTGGCGAATTGGGAGGTACTCCATTAAAATTTTGGGGAAGCCCGAAATCTTCCGTGATAGCTTCCTAAAAGTAAGAAATGCAGCCTTTTCGGAAAGGCTCAGGATTAGGAACACTATGTCACTCCACTTGAAAACAAAATGGCCACTCAATTAGCTCATAAAGGGCACCAACTCCTAGAAACTAGTAATTACAACGCACAACACAACATTTACAATTGATGTTTGAATAAAGATCCAATCGGCTGCCACAGGCTGCGCAAGAAACATACTCCTACATACAAAAGCCAACGCAGATGGTGTTTTATCCGGCGGTAAATACGGACCATCAGATTTCATCTCCGTGTTAGGCCCACGAATCTGAGTCAGCCCGGCAACGCGTGAATTAGCTGAGATACCATCCGACATAATCTTAGGATCATCGTGCGTCCCGGCTGAAGGCCCCGTATAGAAGCCATGACTTTGTCAAGGCTTGGCTGTGCTAGCGTTGTCTGAACCTCGCATACCTTAATCGGCAACTCGGATGGCTCGGAAGGATAAACCGCGCTGTTCGAAATTAAGAAGCAAGGTAGCGTCAGAAATAAATAGTAGAGCAATGTACGAATAGGCTCCAGTTTCGCTGAACTAACCGGTTCAAGTCTGTCAAATCAAAGGTCAAAGCAATCCTCTTCCCACTCTTGAAACTCATGAACCGAAGACTGAAGGCAAGCTGACCTGCTTGAAAAGGTGAAATTCAAAATGATTACTCAATTGCTTCATCAACAGTGCAATACAGATAGAAAGAACTTGATCTAAGTTAAATTCTATATTAACAATTCTTAAATGCTTCATCAGTGAACTACAAGGTTTGGAATTCTATGAGTATAGACTTCAAAGTTTGGAATAATGACTACAAGGTTTGGAATTCTATGCGTAGACTACAGTTATCAGAATAAAACCATCTTCTATTAAGTAATGACCGAAGCATATAAGGTTTTTACATTTTCTCCAGATGCATCTTCACCGAATAAAACATGACATCTCTATTCTTCTCCACTGACACTTGAACAATAGTATTCCCTGATAGCCCATGCACTATCTACCTCTAATTAAGTAAAATAACAATAACAACCTATGCATTGAGAAACTGAAAAAAAAGCAGTGCACCCATTTAGCTGTGATTATTAAGTATATCCGCATATGAATGTAAACTTTTAGAGAGTTGTAATGTCAGAAAGAGATGTTTATGGGCTATCACTTTATTATACAAGTGCGCCACGTTGCCACTATTTGAAAATACAAAAGGTAAGGAATACAGGGTAGACCTGTCTGGGACTCCACATCAAAAGCTGCAGAGGTCAAATTCAATAACTCCACTTTAGCAACCTCAATTTCTTCTAGGACATCAATAAGATTACCTAGAAGCAAACTTGTTTCCTGCACAAATAGACGAGGCATGTCAGCCTGCAGTAAACAGAACTCTACTAATGGAACTTCTAATCATACATAAAAGTTTGTTTCTATGCTCAAATCGATACAAATGATGTGGTAAACTATTGTTATATAAAACACACAAGTGTAGCCTACATGTCTAAGGGAGTAACACTCCAAATACATATACATGTGGTATAATATGTTTGTGTGATGCCTGTGACACAAATTAAGATGCCCCCTGATGTTTATTACCTTAGGAGGCAAAGAAAAAAAAAATCCATCAAATGCAATTTGACATTAAGTTTTTAACATGCATAATTTTTTTTTTGAACGAATGGGGCAGGCGCTCCGCCATTTCATTAAGAAGAAAAAAATAATACAACACCGAGAAAGAACGACAGCCACTAGCAAAACCGAAAGGGATGCATGGCCGAAAAAACGGACCACCACCACCTAGGCAATGCAAGGAGCTGCCCACCACCACCACGACGCCGGACACGACCCACGCACAGGATGCACGAAAAACGCTAGTAAGGAAGACGCACCGCCGGAGGCAGACCCAAGGCAACCTCCAGACCCCACCACCACAAGGGATGCATGGCTAGAGAGCAAGGTGCCTAGGGCCAACTGAGTCATCACCACCTTACGGGATGCACGGAGCCTCGTCACCATCACAGGCCACCGCCATGCGGAATGCCCGATGAACCATCACCACCACAAGGGATGCACGACAAAGAGGCCGAAGACAACTCGCAAACTAGGCGCCACCACCTCACAGGATGCAAGCCTAAAAGAATACCGTCAGGCCCAACTACAACAGCACGAACCTGAAGCTCGGCCGCTAGACGCCACCACCGCACAAGATGCAAAGTGTTGAAATGAAGGAAATTTTGCCGGCGCCGCCACCAAAAGCCTGGGAAGCTCAGGCCTCAAAGACGCCACCACGGCCTAGGATGCATGACTAGCGCCACCACCACGCCAGGAGCTTCGACGAACGCAGGAGGCACGGCAAGAACTTCAGAGCAAGCACTAGCAGCAAGGAAAGACCTTCGCGGCGCCTTCAACAAGGGAAACAACAACAAGACATCGCCGCCGCCTCCCATCCACAACTGAGTTTTCACCCGAAGATGGGATTGCCACACGACGGTGCCACTAAGGTGGTGCACGGCGCCTGAGGGGCGTCGCCACCGTCGGCCCAAGCAACAAGCTGAGCAAGGCTTTCGCTCGGCACGCCCCATCCCCAAGCCAATCTGCAACAGTGAACCTTGAACCGGAGACGAAGAGAAGCACCGTAGCCGCAAGTGACCGCCACCTTGTAGTCCTCCCGAGAGCTGCCGCAACAACCACCGGCATGACCGTCCCGACGCCTTGCCGATCCCACAAGAGGTCTGGGGGATCAACTTGGGAGGCCGAACCATCAGGAAGCAGCAACGGCGACGCAAGGAGGAGGCTACGAGGGCGATGACGAGGTCGCTAAAGCACCAAAAGGTCGAGGGAGCCAAGGTGCCGAGCCGTCGCCGGATCTGAGCACGCCGGCCCCAGATCTGGGCACCGACGCCGGATCCGAGCCAGGAGGAGGAGGGCCGCCGCCGGAGGAGGCTTGAGGGGAGGGCAGGGCGCGGCGGGACGGGCGGCTTGACGGGAGGGAGGGTGGGGGAGAAAACCTAATGTAGCGTAGTGTAATTTTGGTCTTGTACATTTCAGCCTAGTGTAGCGTAGTGTAGCGTTTCAATAAAATTTATCTTTTTTATATAGCCTATTTGGTGTAATAATTTGAAATAATTTTTCTTAGGTTTTTAGTATTTCTCATAAAGATCCTAAAACTATTTTTAAATTATTTTTATAATATTTAAACCACTTTTTAAATACTCTCAAATTTTATTGAAACGCTACGCTACACTACGTTAAGCTAAAATGTACAAGACCTTTAGATCTACTTTAAGAATAAAATGTAGACAAAACTGTGTCACACCTTAAAAGCTTTAAGAGTAAAAGCAAACTCACCATTGTCTTCTTCTGCAATGATCTTAAGTCACCAACTCTTTGATTCTCCTCAGCTTTGAAAATAAAATTGAATACCACAGGAGCATTCAAATTTGGAAATGTCTGACCAAGAGTACAACGTCAAGAGATTTCTTACATACAGAAGAAAATATCACTTCCCCCATCTTACCTGTCCTATTTTGGTTCTATTCAACGAGTTATTCACAAATATGCCCGACATATCACTTACGTTTAAGATGATCCTGTACAAGGAACAGTAATGTAACAAGTAAGACAAAGAGTAACAAGGATATAATACTTCCATTGCTAGCTAGTGGCTTGTTGCCAGTAGTTACAAAAAGAAGTGCAGGATTTTGTGACCAGGACAAGGGTTAGACACAAACTTTTGGTTTTATTCTTGCAGAGAAATATTTTCTCTTTCATAGAAAAGAGTACTTTTGACAAGTACCAACGACCTGGAAGGTTCCCATGACAGTAGGGGTGGGCATTCGGTTAATTTGGTTATTTCGGTTCGGTTATTTCGGTTTCTGAAAAATTCGGTTAGTGAAAAACGAAAACCGAAACTTCTCTAAAAATATACTAACCGAACCAAATTAACCGAATTATTTCGGTTCGGTTATTTCGGTTTTCGGTTATTAACCGAATTGTCTAATGAGCATTTGAGCAGTGAGTTCAAATCGAATCAAACAAGCAATGAGTCCAAGAAATCGAAACAAACAGCGAGGGATGGGCGACGGCGAGGGGATGGACGACGACCTGCGGCTAGGACAGCGAGGGATGGGCGACGGGCCGACGGCGAGGGATGGACGGCGACCTGCGGCTAGGAGGGATGCGGTGGTGCGCTGCGCCGTGCTCCCGTGCCGCCGTGCGCCGGCATCTAGGAGGAGGCGGACCAGGCGAGGCGGCGATGGGGGGCGGCGACGCGGCGATGGGAGGCGGCGACGCGGCGAGGCGAGTGGCGCCGATGCGCAGCGGCGCAGTTGTGGGCTTGTGGCTGGCGGTTGGAGGGAGACGAGGGGAGTCGGGAGATGCTTTGCTAAGGCTAGGGTTATGGGGAGGGGACGAATGGGAAATGGGCCGGCCGGCCAGCCATTTGGGCCGCGTGCGATTGGTTGGCTGGATGGGCCTGCTAGCTTTGGGTCGTATAGATTTCGGGTACTTCGGTTTTTTTGGTTTACAGGCATTAGAAACCGAACCGAACCTTATAAACCGAACAGTTCTGAAAAGAAAACCGAACTCTAACCGAAAAACCGAAATAACCGAAAATTTCGGTTAATTCGGTTCGGTTCGGTTCGGTTTTTCGGTTATCGGTTAATTTTGCCCACCCCTACATGACAGAGTAGATGATAATGGAAATGTAGTTGCTATGTACTATGCAATAGGAAAATCGTAGTTGCTATGCCATGCAAAAGGAAAAGGGTAATTATGAAAATGATTACCTTTGGAACAACAAACTGCAATAGTTGAGAATGACATCACGCTTATTTTCCCTTTTAACTAGGTCATTCAGCTCCCAGAGCTGAAAATACAAAAAAAAATGCAAGTCATAAACATTTGAGAAGTATGTACAACCAATTAAATCGTACACAAATACCCAAGATTGCTGGTGGATAATCCGGCACTGATTTCTCATCTCCAATTTCTCATCAGCAGCCCTAATAACTTCGTCAATGCTAAAATCACCCTCCATATTGCAAATGCATTCAAGAGAACTTTTTACGTTCTGCACCTTCTGTTGAATCATGCTGAGTTCAACCCTCTTTTCAGTTATCATAGCAAGTCCATCCTGAGTAAACAGTAGATGTATTAGTCATTCCAAAAAAGGAAGACAGAAAGAGATGTATTTGAGTGGATACATACATATCTGCAAAAAATACAAAGCTTATTTATTATAATTTAACGAATGATTATGGTAGAAGCAAATAATTCGCCAAGAAGGAAGAGTAAACAAGAAATAGAACAAATGGGTGTGTTGGAATAATAGATCAAATTCATGATAGAAACTGGAAAAGATTCTATATTACTGAACGTCAGATCTTCCACCATAATTGTCTACACCCGACAGTTAAAATTTCATTTTTACAAATTTTGAATTAAGATACACTATGACAATAGATGAAAAATGTTCTAATTTCTAGACCTATAAATATGAACACAACTATGTTAAGTGACAAACACACCGCATGAGGAGGAGCATCTTTCATTTGTTCAGCACACGCTCTGGGACCTCTAAGTTGTGATATTTGAGATTTCAGGTAGCAGCACTCTTGACTACCAACTTCACATAGTTGTGCTGTTCTCTGCACCAAAACAGAATGAATAGAAATTAGCTAGCAGCTTACTGAACCTCATAAGCCATAAAATTTGCTGAAATAAAGAGGAAATGAATATTACTTGTAGTTTATCTAGCTTCGCACGATTTATTTGCAGTTTTGCCTTTTCATATAAAAGCTTCTCATGAAGAGATCTTGCCTCGGCTAATCTGGAAGAGGTAAAGTTATATATTCGCTACTATCTCATAAGCAGTGATGCATGATATACATATGTCAAACAATATGTACCTGTTCTGCTTATCATTGAAGCAATCATGGATCCTCTGAGTTCAGAAAACAAACACATCACAGAGGTAAGTGAAAGAATTTTCCTAACAGCAACAAACTGCATGATACCAACTAAATTGTGATAGTCTGATAGCATACCACGGTAGTAGAAAGCCTCTTATATTTTCTAGTCATCTGAATCTCTCCCAGCATATCTCCTAACCTATTCAGCTTCGTCCAGAAATAAACAAATAGCATTAGATACAACAGGCTCACATTTCGTAAAAAAAATCCCACGGATCATTTAGAATGCTAGATCTACATATTGAAATATTAAAAATGAGGTATGAAATTTACTGAACAGAGAAATTAACAGAGAACTGTGAAGTCTGAACATCAGCTAGCAAATGCACTCCTGGTCCAAAATAGGCAAGTATACCATATCAGACTAGTCTAGAGGTATTGGTTCGAATAGTTGCTAAAGGAATAGCTAAAAATTACAGCTTCCAGATTCGAGGATAGATATGTCTAGAAACAATCAAGAATTTTTTGTAAGAAATTTAATCATCTGATTACAGAAGTAATCTCAGATTGTGTAAGGTGATGTTAAATATTCCTAAAAATTAAAATAATAGAATTCAATCTTATCATGTCCAAAATTACAAGAGTAAAGGCTCACATCCTAAAAGCGACAAACAACATATCCACTCAACAAAATCTAAAGTATTTAACAAGCTGAAAATGAATGAATACTGCCATGAAAGGATTTATAAAACTAAATATTTAATCATAGGGCACTAGCTTTTCATCTGCTGGTAAAAATAGGGTGTTCTTTAAAACTTATCACCTTATCTGCTTATCTATCTATTTGCTTATTTCCGCTTTCAAAATGTAAACGATTTGGTTTTGTAGCCTTTTTTAGTGTCTCAAGACTCTAAAAAAACAAGTCAAACAAACTGCATCCGACTTTCGAGGCCACCTTAGAAAGCTCTCGAAGTTTAGGAGAAAAGAAAGTAGACAAGACATATCTCTGCTACTTAAAGAGCATGAATAGTGTTGAATGATGAATGGTACATCAGCTCATTTTCACAATACACTTCAAAACTGATGGTCCACGATGGCATCTTCCAGTCGGCAGTCACAGAGTGCAGCCCTTCATAGACCCCACCCCCACCCCCACAAACTGCCATCTCACTACTCCCACACTCCCAACCTCAGCGTTGATTCCCCACGCCAATCCCCTCTCAGCCTCTCCCCATCTCTAATCCTCTATTCAGTATCAGCGTCCACCTCACATGCCCACCAACCGTGCTACCCCCCCCCCACACACACACACACACACACACAAGCTCCTCCATCGCTGCCACACCTACTCTCCCGTACAATTGATGCCGCGGGTTGTAGAAATGGGTGACAGTGAGGCCGGGGATGGGGGAGGTCAATGAGCCAGCAGTGGCGCTGGGGATACAGGAGGATGATGGCACCATAATTGTAAGTGCCCGATTTGCATCCTACAACTGGCAGATAAGGACTAGACAAACCGACCAGCTATGCTCAGGCCTAGCATGGAGCCGACATTTGCAGAGCACCATAGCAATTTAGCAAAATTAGCTGACTTCTTTAATGTGCTTCAATAATTATTTCTGCTGAAGGGCATGTATTTCGTTGACTCAATTATTTTCTAATAGCCATTGCACTACTTGAATATAAACTGTGGGTGTTCTTTACAGCTTATTTTATTTAATTTCCGACTGAGCTATAAAGAACCTCCCACTCCCCAAGTTCTGAATTCACTTAAGTAGGGTGCTGGCTATTAGAAAAAAAAGTCACAAAAATACACTCCCTTTGGCACCTCAGCAAGTAAATAAGCTGTAAAGAACCCAAAGTTTAGATTCATTTAAGTAGTGCGCTGGCAATTATTAACAGAAAATAAATGAGTCCCGAAAACACTCTCCCTTGAGCCAAAATAATTATTGAAGCACATTAAACAAAATAGGACCATTTCAATTATGTAAGAGTTTCTGAAGGCTTGAAAATTTATAAAGAATAATGTTTTCATGTAGTAAAAGAGAGAAAATATATACCTGTTGTAGGCTAAGCTTGCTTATAGATGCTGAGAAGATTTGCTTCGTGGTATTAGATATGATGGATGCTACCTGTATAGGAAAAGCAGCTCAGATTTTATGTAGATAGTGACTTTAAAGTTCAAACACCTTGAAGAGACAAACATGAAGACTTCAAATATTTGGACTTTGGATATAGTTTGAACTGGCAATTTCTAGTTTTTACCTTGTTATAATCATCATTTACTGATTGTCCATTATCATTAACCTCACTCTGATTCTCTTCTATCATGCGAGAAGATAAAGATACATGGGGAAGCTGTTTTTGTGATGTTATTGGGCTTTTTGGTCCCTTTGCTGTTTTGTCAGGCAGCTCTAGTTCAGCATGGCCATTTTGTTTAATACTACTTTTTCTTCCACCACCATCCAAATGCAGAAGGGAATTGCATTCATGACTAGGTTGCCTATCCAAAGAAATGTCATTACATTTAGTATCCCCAATCATAGCGGCCTCATATAACCCCTGTCTTGGAGTATCTAGAAAAGAAGCCAAACTGGTTCTCTTCAGCTGCCGTCGTGGAACAGAATTAGAAGAAACCGATACAGTGGAGCCATGATCTTCGGCTTTGCTGAATGTGCTATTTGATTGAAGATCAAGTTCATTCCTCTCAACCAAGGGTGATCGGAAACTACGAATTACCGGCGATTCATGAAGTCTGAACTTCAGTATATCATCTTGGAGAGCTGACATTCTCTTACCATGTTTTATAAATTCACTCCCCAAAGAACAAGTCTCATGGCCTACCATATTATTTGCAGAAAAACCAATAGGCCTAAAGAGTTGCTGCCTTTTGGAGCGTAGGGAGGATACAGAACCTTGTGTAATTTGCAAGGACTGAATTACATTTCTAGGAGTATGTGGAACGGTTTCCAAATCCATCACTTGATTTTGTAGGTCCAACTGCTCAGCATCCTTCATTGAAGAGGAAGTAACTGCACTAGACAAAATAGAAGCACTTGATCTGTTATTTGCTCCAGGTGGTTGATCTTTTGATAATTGTTGATCCAAGAAAGGGGTTTGCAAGTCAACATTACTCATCAAAGATCTAGCTGGAGAGAGCATTGAAGGAGCCTTTACAGTTTTATTAATATCAGGGTGAATAGATATACGGTCATCGTTGGGGTTCTCCTGCAACATATACAATTCCAAATATCAGATATATGCAAAAGGAATGTGTGGCAAATAATACAAATAATCATCAACAGAATGATGAAGGAACTGTGAAACAGGAGCCATAGAAAAAACTCATCAAATTTTAGCATGCATTAACCAATGCAACTGTAATATAATTGGCCCAACTACTGCTATAGCCTATAGGATGTTCTTTGTCTTTGAAAACAATGTCCTACATGCTATGAATCCAGTTGAAAGATCCAATAGTCAATTTCAGTTTTAAAGTGATAATTTAACCCCAAAATGGTCACAAAGATATCTCAAATGTAAAGAACATGAAAATCCAAAAAAAGTATTCTCATCATGTTTCATATTCTCGAGATAGGGTTTTGGCACATAAAAAATGTCATGGAAAACCTTGATCTAAATCTTAAATCTGAAGACATACGAGTCATGATCAAGGTGCATTGAGGACAGGACATTGGTTTAACACAGGAAATTACATAAGCCAGCAAGATGCTCCTGTTTGTCAACAATTGGAGCATCAGGAAAGACAACTTCTGAGTTTTATATATATATATATATATATATATATATATATATATATATATATATATATATAGAGAATCTAGCGTGCACCCGAACGCGAGAGATCCGATGCTCCCAACTCGTTTTGAAATCGAGATGCCTAAAAATCAGCCTTCGAACCGTTGATCTTGTTAAATCTCAAAAAGCTGAAATTTAGAAAATAGGAAACAAAGTTAAATATTTTTCAAAATTTATTTAAACTTGTTTGTTACATTATTTTCAGACAATCAAAATCAATTAGTTCTGGATGCGTTAAAATCTGATTTCAAAACGAGTTAGAGCACGGATCTCTCTCCAATTTTTCATGCACGCTTAGCATTATATATATATATATATATATATATATATATATATATATATATATATATATATATATATATATATATATATAGAGAGAGAGAGAGAGAGAGAATTCTTTGTGATTGTGGTGTTATGGGTTATAGGGTATTATGGTTATATTTTTTAAAAAGAAGCAGTGGACTAAGGGATTGTTCTCGAGATGTAACGTATATAATTATCTCTATATGTTGGCGAGTTAGAGCGTTTGAAAAACTAAATTCTTCAACTTATTGAATCCGGTTTTAAAGAATCTTGAAGCAACTATTGCAAGCTTTAAAAATATTAGGAACTATGTGAAATAACTTCTTATATTCGTTTCTACAAGATCTTGAAATTCGCCCAAGTATTTTAGTAGATAATCAAATACATTACGTCTCGAGAAGGGCTTCTGAGAAGTTGTTCTACTTAGTTCCCAATATTTTTAAAACTTTCATTAGTTACTTCAAAATTCTTTAAAATTGAGGTAAGAATTTAGTTCTTCTAACACCCTATCTCACCAACATACAAAGAAAATCAGATACGTTACATCTCGAGAACAACCCCCAAACCAAACTTTCTGAAAAGAAATGAATCCCAATCAGAACCAAATTGAACTTGTATTGTGACCTGGCTCCAGTCAATCGACTATTCAACTTATAAATTAACATAGCTGGTACTTAAACATGTTTATTATATTTCTGACACTTAGATCCAATAGTCATTGGATTGGGTTGCGACAAACACATCTTAACTGAAAGTAGCACACAAGTAAACCAAGACTCTAGCCAACATGCTACACCATGAAATGTAATCTGGAAAATCTCTGTGCATTGATCCTTTTCTGTTATTAGTAACTAATAGATGGCTGAAGGGGCACGAGAAAGTCTGAGATGGAAAAAAAATTAAAATTGTTGTGGGACAACCAAACATTTTTAGATAGTTATTATCATACAATTATTAGTTTATTACTTACGCATTCATCAATCCCAGCAGCATACTTGGGCAGGGTTTGTGTGTGTGTGTGTGTGTTGGGGGGGGGGGGGTGTTGGAGGGAGGGGTGGGGGGGGAGGAGGGGCGGTAAATAAACAAAAATGGTTGAATACCTGACCTGAGAATTTTCATGAATATCAACAACCATTGCATTGTCTTCTTGAATCGGAACAGGGCTACTACATACTGGATTGCTCATGGAAATGTGCTCCTCAAGAGGATCAACAGTGCCTAGCGCATTGGAAGAGATATCATTGCCAATACATGATTTGTCAACCCCATGTTCTTCCTCAGATGCAGGAAGAGTTAAAGCATGACCAGGAATTAGAGAGCCAGTTTCGTTTTCCAGAGGCTTTGGTTTCTGGAGCTCATTTACCATTTGCATTAGATTGTTCAACGTGGGTGACAACTTAGCATAATCATACCGTTCTGGGTTTTCTGTAAACAGACTCATATCAGTCAATGCATCTCGACCACTAGTTGATTTTAGACCAGAATCAGATGCAATCAGTTCCTTTAACTGTCCAGTAGATTCCAAACGAGGTGTTTTTAGACTTCCTGCTGAGCTGGCTGAACAGTCATCTGGTGGAGCAACATTGCGGAAATGCAAAGAGAATGTTCGGGAATCTAAAGTTATGTCATGGTTGTCATCCTCTGACATTCCAGAATCTGATGGTCTTCCTGATTGAATAAAGCTTCTTGACACGGGCCCAAAGAAGTTGTCATCTGTCATAATAAGGGGTGTGCAAGTAAGAACACAGCATCTTTCTAAAAAATCTACCTGGCGTTCTAACTAACATATAATTAAGAAGAGGTTATTAGTCAAATACAACATGGATATTTTGTAGTCGATGAAAAACACCAACAATACCACATATCATCGCAGCGCTCCAGAGAAGAGAGGCGTGATAAGTGAACCTGCCAACACCTTCAGATGGATCAATAATGTGTTTCTGAGAGATAATTTAAGAATATTTGTTTGCTTTCTAAAACTGAGAACACAAACACGTCCAACCCAAATCCCTTTTTTCAAGCAGTCGACACAGACAATTTGTCTACCACATCAACATGGTATACAAAATGATTCCTGACCCTAAATTGCTCAAGTCCAAACAAAAAAACACACACATTAAAAACCATCCTTAAGTGGTCAATGTGGTACTCCCCACTGCAACCATAATGATAACCTATAAAAAGATGAATGGTTCCATTTCCATCTTGATCATCAGGTACGTAGACAAACTAGACCAAAGTTATCACCAAAAAATATGAAAAATAAAAGCAAACCTTGTGCCCCATGGCCCCACCCCTAAAAAAACATTAGTCATCCACAATTATATCAGCCTGCACACACAAATAAAAATTGCCTCATCTTTCCAAGACAATTTGATGACAAGAACAGAGAAGGCATAAAACGTAACCCCTACTTCAGAACTGAAAGTCTAAATAATTCCCTGCTTGGTTTGGCTTATGGTTTATGGCTATTGGCTTATTGACATTTCTCTGAGTCAAACGCTTCCACTTCTCAAAGCCATTCTCAAAGCCCAATCAAACCAAGTTCCCAAGCTTCTCAAACCTCTCAAAGCCCAACAGCCATTCAGTCACAATCATACAAAACAAGGTTATAGCACTAAGTCTAAAGCTACAATTGCCAAACAAACATAAGGCGTTGACTTCCTTGTATTTTCGAAGCAACATAAGCAAATAAGCATTGCCTAAGGGCAGCATTTGAGATAAACCTTTGGGTTGGCTACTTATAGTGAGGTAAGGAACCACTGAGCAGCTAAGATATATAAAATTAGCAGACATTGCCTTCATAAATTCAACAATCCGGACCTCAAAAGCAGTATCAAAACGAACAGAAATTCCTATAGCACCCTGTAAGAAGCGAATACGGCGATGAGGTTATCACCATCATTGGAGGCGACGGATCCGACGGCGCTGCCGGGGGAGGACGAGTCGACCTCCCCGCCAACAAAGCGGAACGGCGGGCGCAGGAACTCCTCCTCCCCCTCCGTCTCGTCGCCCTCCTCCGCGTCCTCCGCGGCCGGCCTCGCCGGGGAGGGGGAGGCGGAGGGGGAAGGACAGGGAGCATCGGGGCGCTCCTCCGGGGGCGTCTCGAAGTCCTCGTCTCGGTCAAACACGTGAACGGCGGTTGTCTCCGCGAAGCTCACGCGGCGGGAGCGCTTGCGCGCGATCGTCTCCTCCTCCGTCGCCGGCGACGGGAAGTCGCCAACGTCCATGGTCGGAGGAGCGGGAGCTAGGGTTTTCGTTCGAAATGGTGGGGGAGGATGTGGGAGTGGACGGCAGCTGGCGAATGGTTACGCGATTTTTGGAGGGAAATTTCCCCCAAAAAAAATTTTGGAGGGAAATTTCCCCAAAAAAAAAATTTGGAGCGTTGCGGGCTGGGCGGCCGGAGAAGTGGAGGCCCATTTGTATGGCGTACTGGACTGGATGGGCCGAGGTGCCAGATATATAGGGTAAAATAGGCCACCTATTGCCCACGCACGTAAATCTATTCCCTTTCTAATAGAAATGGTAAAATAGGCTGGGTGGTGCTGAAATTTTTTGGATGTCCAGCCCCATGTATGTAGGGTCTGTTTGGTTGGGTGGAGGCTAACATTTTCTAACAACGATATAACTAAGATGTCAAAATTATCTAGCTTTAGTTCATCAAATTCTTAGCAACACTTTTAAAAGTTTAGAAAAGTAGCCACACTGTGTGTGTCTATGTTATATAGGATTCATAAGGTAGGAAAGGAATCTTGTCTAACTTGAGTTATCAACCAAACAATAGATAACTCAGTCAAACCTAACTAATTGGCGTGGCAAAGCGTGACAGAATTAGTACTTAATCCAAATAGGTTTGTAATCTTCATGTTCATTGCCTTACAAAGTTGATGTTCTACCCTAACCCATCGCACCCCCCAAAATAGCCTCTACTTCAAAATTTTTCAAATGCATTAGGAGGGAATTTGGTCCATGTGAGTAGCAGTTTGCACTGTAGCGATTACTGTAGCGATGCAGGAAAATTTGAAGGCCCTGCTGAGGATGCTCTAAGGAGGAGAGTTGATTGCTTGGCGATTAGGAAGAACAAATCTCAAATGCAGTTGATTCTCTTGAACACTGTGAAGATGGGGAATCAGCGCTGTAGGAAAAGCCATAACGACCTGTACACCAGATGATCAAGGAGTACAACCTAGACCTACTAGGGAATACTGGACTACTGGAGTATGGAGTATGACGGTGCCTTGCATTCAGTCGTATTGTGAACTGTGAATGCCGAGAGAAAATATACTATGAATGCCGAGAGAAAATATGCAGAGTGACAATGAATGAGTTGAATTTCCCGGTAGCAAAATCATAGTTAAAAAATGCAACCTTTTCATATCAGAGTACGACTATGGTCCTCTTTGGTTGCGTTCCTTGTACAGTTCGCAATTTTTTTATTTATTTTTATGCAGATCATTCATAGAATATTTTATAATAACTTTTGAAGACTTTGTGCGGTTTTTCTCAAAGATCTTAAAAAAAATCAACTATACCCAAAACAAAACCAGTCACCAATCAAAGTTCGTGTCAGTTGGACGAAGGTGTCTCCTGTGTCACTGGTTTTAATGAGCTAAACAATAGAAGTACGACTTGGAGCTGTGTGTTGGATGTGCTTATTTTACAGAAACGATTTCCGCGAAGGTAACGATAACGCATTGATCCTCCGAATGAATATATGTACAGAAATTACCTAAATAAAAATACGTAGGTCAAAAGAATTCAAAAGAATATCTCGATAAATGTTCTAAGTGTGAGTAAACTTCTAAGTGTTCAATAATACATCAGTCGTACGAAACGATGAAGGAAAATTAACAACTGGGCCGAAGCCAGGTAAAGGGCAACAGCCCAACAAGTCCGACATCTCAAAGGTTACACTGGTAGGTTAGATGACGCAGGACTTTGAAGGTACAGCAACATGATGGCAGACGGTACTCAATCAGCTGCGATCATCTGTTACATAATAGCCAACCATCAAAATGAGACAGATTCCAGTGCAACAGGAGAAGGCATAATTACGCGCTCGTTTCAAGAGGTTTGCCTTATCCCAAATGTAATCAGTTCCCAATGCAGAAAAAGACCAGGACAGTTCCTCTCAAAGAAAAAACACCAGGTCCATTGCTACCTCTGGAGATCATGACAACCCAGCAAAAGAGGTGAATCCACTTCATTCTCGGGGCTACATCATTTGCAAGTGGAAATCCGCAGTCTGTTGCGCCAGCTCGTTCATCATTGCCTCGTCGAAAAACTTAACGATGCTCACATCCTCACTCATGCCCTGGAAAATGCATAGGTGCATGCAGTTAAATGATATGACTAGTTTTGAAAAACTGAAGCGCTCTTTACAGTATGCTTCTTTACTATCTAGCTAGTTCTATGTCTTACCTTCCTTCGCCTGGTCTTCACCATGAACTCACGGGCAAGGTGCTGTATAGGTGCCGGTTCTAGAGGCCGGAGGGCAATACTCTTGTCAAGAGGGTCACCAGGAACAATAGCCCAGTGATCAAACACTGATAGGCAAAAGGCTTGTCCCTGTGTATGGTATCTGAGGTCTGTCTCAAATCCAAAAGATTCTATAACTGGTAAAAATGCCTGACAAAAGTAGCAATAATACCATCAGTAGCTGTCACACAAGCTTCTGCAGAATGTAAAGTCTGAATTCAGATAAATAAGTTTCTTACCTTAACAACGTATATTGGAGTGCCCGGCTTGGGTACATCAGCAGTAACATGCCCACGTCGCCGTGATAGCACCGTATATATAGCAGAGACACAGTCAATTGGTGTTTGGATCTGCCAATAAACACACAAGTTCATCAAACCAAGCCAAGCAAACATGGTGTGAAAATGTGTGTGCGCGCACATACGGGTGTCTATTAAAAGGCACTGTAAGTCCATGACTAACCTCAACATAGTAGACAGGCTCCATAAGACGAGGGCTAGCCATTAGAAATGCTGAGTACACCACCCGACGAGCCGTTGGAATTATCTGTCCACCACCACGGTGCAATGGCTCTGGAGCTATATTTGCATTTAAAATCTTGAACTTCACATTCCTAATTGGTTCATCACACAAGGGTCCTTCTCTAGCACCCCACTGAAACCTGTAGACGGTGCAATAAATAAAATGTTAAGGAGTGACAAAGAAACTTTTAACAGAATAAATAAAATGATAAGGAGTGACAGAAACTTTGAACAGAATATTAGGATGCCCTACCCTTGGACTATTGAATCCTTGACTGCATTGAGCAGATTCTTATCCACCTCAACTGAAAGACTGTCATCCAGTAGAATGTTAGGACCCTACAGATAATATAAGATACATTCAATATGCATGTTGATAAATAAAATGGTAAGTTGATGATTTGGTGGAAACCTCGTCGTATATGAGTATAGGACTAACACCACGTTAATTGCAAACATGTAGATCAGCAGGGTGAAGGATTCATGCAAATCTTAAATCATATGATCCCAAAGATGATCATGTTTTTTGCTAAAAAAAAAGATGATCGAGTATGCTGCACAATGTCAGGTCAGTAAGCAATTCATGATATCTTACCTGCTTATCAGGCCCAAAAGCCCATATTGACCTTGCTGCAAGCACATCCCACTGATAGCGTTGGCGAAAAAAGTCAGTGATTTCTCTCTGCCTAGAGTCAAGGCTAACAAGGCCATTCTCAATATCTTCTGCCAAGCCCTTCTCTAGTGGTTCAGCTACCTGCATTTTTGTGTTACAAAGATAAAAGAATTATATTAGTTAGCCACAAATATTTGTTTGCCATGATAGAAATACGAGCACATGCAATGTCAAAATAAAAGAAAAGGCATGCAAGAAATACTAACCATGGTGATTTTGTTCCTCTTGTTGGGTGTTTCAGCATAACATTTAATAGAAGAAGTTTCAACAACTGTTTCACAAAATGTCACAACAGGATCTGCAACCTGTGTAACAGCAAGGCAACAAAGTAAATATCTTGTTTGCCACTCAAAATATAAGGAAAAGTAGAGTGGATGCACTATTTATACCTTCACCTCTACCTCAGAGTAAAGCTCTCTGAGGTCCTTCATTATAGAATCTAGATACAACTCACCAGTCCCCAGGATTGTGTGTTCTCCTGATTCTTCTACCTTTGTAATAGCAAGAGGATAGCTCTTGCTAATTTTACGAAGACCTTCCACCATCTTAGGGAGCTCACTTGGGTTAAGAGGCTCAGCTGCTATTTTTACAACAGGTAAGGTGTTGAAACGTAAAGGTCTAAATATGTACACATCTTCATCCATGTTCAAAGGACATATAGTTGCAGTTTTCATGATCGATGCATCCACACCTTCTATAAGAACCCAAGAACCAGCAGGGGCTTTACTAATTGGAACACGATAACGTGCCTGATAAACCCACAACTTGGTAACCTCTTTAACAGTCATATCTTCTTCATCATCAGGAGAATAACCTTCGCCAAGGACCCGGACAGTCTGACCGGTTTGTATAGTGCCACTATAAACTCGTCCAAAGGCATCAAAGACACTGCAGTCAGATTTAGGGTACAATTTTGTAACATTAACCATAAGGGGACCATGAGGGTCACATTTCTTCATAGCATCCACAATAGGGTTGCAATCTTGCGGACCACTGTATATGTGTTCTATCTTCCTTGTTGCAGCATCTTTTACAGAAGGTATGTGTTTCACTAGCATATCAGTAAAACCAGTAGCAGCGCCAAAAATTGAGCGGCAAGCTAGTCGAAGCAAAGGCCTAACATTAAGCTTATAAGCTGCGTTGCTCAGGGTCACACCCAACTCACCAAGAGTTGATTCAACTTTCTCCTTGTGCTCTCCAACAACCTGACTGTAGATTTTGTACAAAGGCTCAAGGATGAACTCAATAAATGATCTATTTGCTCCTTCCTTTGGTGGCTTCTTTTTGAAGGTTCTAGAGTCAGGGTGATAATACATGTCTCCCCACAGCCGAGATGCAAATTTTTCATGATCAAATTGAATGCCATGAATCTTTAAATAAAGATGTGCAAAAGATTGTAGGGTAAAAGACCACCCAGCAGAACCACTTGCAAAACAAACATTTCCAGCAGCAGGATCCACCAGAGGAGTTCCACCCACTGTGGTAGAACAAGACGATATCAGATCGTTTATCGCGTCTAGTGTATGCCGTAGCTTGAAATATGCATCATCCGGGGGCAGTTTTAGCTCAGTTATCAATCTGTCAACCTGTAATAATAGCAAATGGTAAGAACAAAGATCAGTTTCAGCTTGCAACAAAAGCATATTTTAAAAGATGCCGTCGTCGTCGTCATCATAAAAGCGGGAAAAAAGGAAAATGTACCTTGTTAATCACAACAACAATGGGAAGCCTTTCTTGAATTGCATGACGAATTGCCCTCTCGGTGTTTACCTACACATAAACGGAGGTAAATAAATAAAAAAGATCTTCAAATTTCCCCCAAAAAAATCATTATTGTCTCCTTATAAAGCACGTATGCAACACCCTTATTTTACCCTTTTTGCAAGTATACAGAAATGGCCCCTCATAATGTGCCCTTTAGCCTCACAATAAGCATGAAAAGCACAAGCTACTATGTTTCCAAAATCGTATAAAAATTGGAATTGTTCCAAAGATAGAATAATTGTTCCAAGATAGAATAATTATCATGTTACTTCATCATGCTAATTCTGGGCAATGCTAGTTACATGCAGCCAAGCTACTTGTGCCATTATTGGTAGAAAACTCTACAAACTACTAGATATTTAGCCTGTACTCCATGTTGCAGATTTGCAGCTTAAGCATGAAACACCTTTCATATAACTGAGCTCTCTGTAAATCAAGTTTCTGCTGTTACAAAAAGAAGGATGATAAAAAAAAAATGATAATGGTTCAAATGTATTGCAAAATGTTTCACTCATCAAGCCCACTGCTGCTTTCTTCCAGTTATAAAATTACATTGCAACTTTTAGGACACCGAACAGAGGCAGTGATAAAAAGCACTCAAAATGCTGATAATTTCAAGAACAAGAGATTTCCTACATGACAAAAGATACTACCATGTACTAACTATACTGAATTTTCAATGCATTACAAGCTTCGAATGCACCAGCATCTTCAACCCAAGCTAAAATTATATGATAGAACTGAAACAACTCAAAGAAGAGTTCAGCTTAGTATAGGATGTCAAAACTTATATGTATTTTGCCTCACCTAAGCACATATTGCTGGAGCATGCTCGTACTCAGCATAGGCAGCTGTTTGTGTCCCTAACACAGCACCAATACACCATACCCAACTAAAAAACGTTAAGCTTACACAAGCCTATTTAAAGCAGGGTATTATCGTATTAGCAACCTGTCTTATGTTAAGCTTACACAAGCCTATTTAAAGCAGGGTATTATCGTATTAGCAACCTGTCTTCCAGACTGAAATTTTTGGGATAAGCTTGTTCCCCAGTTTTTATCACAGTGCTGTCTAGATTCTTGCTTTCAATTGTGTCTTTTGTTGTCCCTGCCAATGCCTGCGGACTGGTTGTTGTAATACTGAAAGATATGTTTGAGAACATTTGTTTGCAAAAACATGCTGAAGAACTTGTGAAGGTGTATCACTAGACACTATCTGTTAAAGAATTTGGTTAAGCAAATTATATCCCACATTCAGATCAAACCCATAATCCTAACCTTTTATAACATAAAGTCATATAAACAGAACTAGAGATTCCAATTGAGTACATCAATATAGCAAACAGGCATATATGAGGTAGTAGGATCAGTTAATCACCATGACACCCTCCGCAGCATCAACGACAAGCACAGCCCCATCCGCGAGCCGCAGAGCAGCAGTCATCTCATCGGAAAAATTGACGTGCCCAGGTGTGTCCATGATATTGCATAGGTACGACTTGCCATTTCCCCCTTCGAGCACGAGGGACATCGGCACGGCCTTGATGGAGACCCTGCGCTCCTGCTCGTCCACCCGGGTGTCAGTGAACCGGACGTGGCGCTCCCCCTCGGAGTCGAACGTGTCCACCTCGTGAGTCTGCTCCACAAGCATGTCCATGAACACCGTCTTCCCGTGCTGCAGGTGGCCGACGAGCGCCACGTTGCGCACCAGCGCCGGGTTGGCGGCTAGGCCGAGGAGGAAGTCGGTGGATGCGTAGGTGGAGGTGGGCGCGGCGCGGGTGCCGACCTCGAACTTCACCACGCGGGGCGGCGCGACGATGGGCATCTCGAGCGGCTGCTCGTCCTCGTCCATGACGAGCGCCTCCACGCCCGGGCCGTACACCTCCTCGGCGGTGGGGTAGTACTTCTTGTCCTCGGCGAGGACGACGGCGTGCTGGGAGGCGTCGGCGCCGCCGTCGTCGTCGATGTCCATGAGGGCGGCGGGGCGGGAGGGGGAGCCGGACGGGGAGCGCGCCGGGGAGGGCGAGCGAGACGGCGAGGGGGACGGGGAGGCGGCGTCGTCGGAGCCATCGGCGTCGGAGTCGGCAAGCTCCGGGCCGATGTAATTACCGAACTCGTCGTAGAGGCTGTCGTCCATGGCAGCGAGATCGGAGGAGGAGGGGGAGGGGCTAGGGTTTTGGGAGCGCGCCCGGATGCGGCTGTGAGGTTTGGGGGAAGCGCAGGGGGAGGCGAGAGCATCCGCCCGCGGGAAGTGAATGTTTGCTGTTAGATAAAAAAAATGTAGCCAAAAATGTGAAAAAGGCATTGTTCCTTTCGGCATATCGTACCGTTATATAGCCTATATGTTGTTGTAATTTGTAACATTTTTTCGTGACTTTTAGGTAGTCCTCCCAAAGATCCTAAACCTATTTTTAATTATTTTTTATAATGTTTAGACCTCATTTTGAGGGCTCTCAAATTTGCTACAATAATACGCCAACGCAACGATACGTTGAAAAGAACAATGCTAGAGTTTTAGTGCTCGTTCTTTTCGGCGTACAGGTGAGTTGAGTTCTACGGTATCAAATTTTGTTATTTTTATATAACCAATATGTTGTAATAATTTGTAAATAATTTGTAACGATTTTTAAAAACATTTAGTGTTCATATCAAAGATCTTAAAATTATTTAAAATTATTTTTTAGCCTTTTTAGATCCTTTTCGATGACTCTCAAGTTTTTCTTCAGTAAAACTCAACTTTACTCAACGCTAAGAACAAAAACTTAGAGATGTGGATAGAGCATGCAGTGAACTGATTTTAGAGTGTATTCAGAGTTTCGGATGGAGATGCTAAAATCACGAGGATTCTTTTGAAAACCGAGAGGTAATCTTTTCATTTTTATTGCATATTTCATTATTAAATGCCATAAAAAATTTGAAAATAGTATAGATGCCATGATTCTTTGTAGCTTATTACATACATGCCATAACAGAGAATTTTTTGATATATATGAGCTCCAAATACGTTCTAAAATATATTCAAACGAATGGGGCCAGCAATGTCATCCTCCCACCTTTTGTCAGTCTCCCTCAACTTCGACAACCATCTGGGCTTGCTCCAACGACCATATGTAGGGTGGCGACAACGACGAGCTTCCACTTGGTCGACGCGCTCCAATGACGAGCCATCTTGCAGGGCAACGATAGCTAGCCGCTTCAGCAGCACGAGCGCGAGCTCGTCCGGCTAGGGGTGGCGGCACGGGTGCTGGCGGTAGTGGCACGAGAGCAGCGGCCTCGATGGCCCGTGTGAAAGCTAGGGCTCCGATGCGAAATGGGGAGGAGGTGGGAGGATAGGCTGCAGGAGGGTATAGGGATAGGGAGGAGACAGGAGGGTTGTTTGCTAAAGTTGGGGATGGGGAGGGGATGTCTGAAAATTCAAGATTTAAGGTTCTCTTTCTTCCCCTGATGTTATTTTATTTTTATTGGAGTGTCCGGGGATTTGGACTAGAATGTCCAGTATCTTCATGACCAGAGGGATTGAACATTCAAGACTTAGGGTTCTCTGTCTGTTGGACACATTATGCACTGGAGTGTCTGGTCTTTGTATCAGAGTGTCTGACGTGTGCAGAATCTCAGTCCATCGGATAGCCTGACCACCTCACCTGTTTAATACCAATCCCACCAACCTATCTAGGGTTAGCACCTCATTCTCATCAATACTCATCTCTACCAACCTCTTGAGCGTTAATGTGCTTGTTGGATATGATTTATCTCTTAACCGACTTTATGTACAGGGATATGATGGAGCTTCCAATATAAGAGGAGAGTTCAACGGCTTGCAAAGACATATTTGTAATGAAATTCCATGTGTTCTATGTCTATTGTTTTGCTCATGAGTAGCAACTAGTGGTTATCATTGTCTCGGGTAGTATCAAAGCTATTGGTCGTTTTTTCAATTATGTTCCAATGATAATAAATTTTGTTACTTCTTTTTTCAAAAGAAAGGATGTCTCGAATAGTATCAAAACCTTTTATATATTTCTATGTTCAGAAAACAAGATTTTTATAGATGTACAACTGATCTTCAACAATGCAGTGTTTGCCTCGGATGGCTCCATAATTTAGCAAATTTTTTAATAAAAAAGGTAGAGCTTTAAGAGCATCCACATCTACTCTTTTATTCGCATACTCCATTTCACTATTAACTCCTTTCTCCATCATTTCCTATAAATTTTCATTCATAATTCGTACGTATTGTATTTCAGAGTGGCCGCTGCCTATGCTCTAGTTCCGCGGTTTATTATCACGCAGAATTGCCAATAAGAAAGTAATAAGTTGGTTTATTTTAAGAGCAGAAGAATCAGAAACCCCGACCCTTGGCAGAGGGCGTATAAGAGCAAATCCGGGTGGCCGTCTATAATATTGTTGCATATATAGAGAGGCTTCTGGAGGGAAAGAATCTTCTAGACGGTAGTATAACTTGTGAAGAAATTTTAGAGGGATGGATAGAGATGATGCTAAATAGTGTTTTAGAGGAGAAACACATAGGAGCGGTTGAAAAGTTGCTCTAGCGAGCGACTCCGCTTCCTAGGAAAAAAAACCCCGACTCCGCGTACCTCTTCTTCCCCGAGTCTCTGCTCCAAGACCACGGCCCCGAGCACCCGACGAAGCCGAGGATCGCGACTCGCGAGGCGCGAGCACGAGCGGGCCACTCCGATCGCGGCGTACGATCCTCGCCCGCTCGATCCACCGATCGAATCCGAGCATCGTTTTTTGATTTTTTTTCGCTCCCGCTTCCTCTCGCAGGTTCGATTCGATCTGGGAGTAGAAAGGGAGGCAGCCAGCCATGTCGGGCGTGTTCGGCAGGATGTTTGGGAAATCCAAGGAGCAGGGCCACTCCTCCGCGCTCGCCTCCATCGAGAAGCTCAGCGAGGTGAACGAATCAATCGACTAGTCCTCTCGGCCCTAACAGTTTTCTTTTTCTTTTTCTTTTTTTTTTGGGGGGGGGGGGGGAGCGTTGCGAATTATTTGTCGTTAATTCCATGGAGAGGTTCTTAATCATTTGAAGTTTAGGATGTAGACCGGTTTAATGGAGCTTGCTGTTAAGATTAGTAAGGTTCTCAACGAGTATAACGAGTTAAAGAAGGTGAATTGCGTCCTATCATGATGCAAACGTGAGAGTTGGAAAGGGTGTTTTTATTGTATCAACAACCGTCCGGGGCAGGCCCAATGGTTTTGAAACAAATGGTGTGCGGGAAGTGGGAGCTACATATTTCTTGCGACTGGAAATGTTCTTGCTACCTCAGAATGACAGCTAAAGATAGTTTTGATTGTCAAAAGTAAGGGACTGACTTATCATCAGGTGCCTAAGAGTTATTTATCTTTCAGTCGATTTTCTAGACCGTTGATCAAACGTCTCTATAGGACATATAAAAGATATAACGGTAGAATCTAGCTATGTGAAAATCGACTAAGACTTATTTAAAAATCAGTCGCCCGAGATGCAGCAAAACTGCAGAGGTAATGTTTTAAAAATCGGCCCTAGGCAATAGACGCCGTCTAGGCAGGATTAGCTGCTAGGTGCCAGTCAACTGCATGACTAGTGCCTAACGCCTTCCAAAACAATGGTCAGAAAACGCGGAAGATATAAACTTAAGGTTTTTTTGTGTGCCTTTTGTTTCAGTGGGTCTTTTTTCATTGAAGTAATCACTCACTTCCAAACCAGTAAATAGGGTATTCTTTGTATGTGACTGCTGTCTTACATTCTCTGGATTTTAAAAGTTAAAACATCCAAAATATTCCATGCATGTGAAGGTTAAATGCAACTATGCAAGCAGACAGTTAAGCAAGATTAATTAATTCAGCACTGCATAATGCAATCTTAATTGCTGGATATTGCTTGCATAATCTTCAAAGCAACTTTCACTCATTTAGCATAAAAGTTTCTTCCATTCTACTTGTAATAGTGGGTATCATATTCTTACTTATTAATTTATTTAAGCCTATATTTGCAAACTAACTCTCTTAATACACTCCAGACTCTTGAAATGTTAGAAAAGAAAGAAAATTTGCTAGATAAGAAGGCGCGTCTTGAGGTTGAGAAGGCCAAGGGGTTCACCAAAGCCAAGAACAAAAGAGGTATCTTATACCACCTCCAATAAATTCATCAGTCATTCAGGAGTTCTTTATTCCAAAATAACTGTTTTCTTTTTCTTTGGGCTATCGCAATGATGCCGTATGCCACTTAGATCTAATGATAGTATCATCGATTACAATGTAAATTTTAATTTGGCCTCATGCTACCTTATGCATCAGTTTAGCCTTTTAAATTGTAAATTTCCTACTGTTAGATTTACTTGGTGAGGCACCTTACCAATTTTCTATTTTGTCACCTCACGCGCCTTAGCATACCACAGTTTGATTAATTCACTGATAAATATTTATCATATGAAATGACAAGCTTTTATTTAGAGCTAGCATGCTTCTATATGGTCCTTTCTCTTAGATATCTATTAGCAACTATTTTTACATGGTAGCTAGAAGCAATGAAGAATGTTTGTAACTTTGTATGCTTTCCTTTTCTCCTGTGGTCTATGGTCCATTTTACTAAATATATGTCGCAATTGCCATTGCCATTGAGATGTGCTCAGCATTCTTGTTCTACACTGGTGTCCTGGTTCTAATCATTTGCTCAAAGTGCCTTACTTAGGCTCTCTCCAACATGAGTCCCTAAATTTGATTCCCTATAGCCTCATATACAGGCTCCCTTTAAAAAAATTTCTCCCTATATTTTTTCCATCTCCAACAGCATTTCCTATATGGAGAATTGTATAGGGGAAGGAGAGAGAATCCCCACGTATAAGGGAATGGAGAGATTCTCTATTTTTAGGAACGGAATAGGGAACGTTGTGGAAGCACATAGGGGAAGAATTCATCCCCTAATTTAGGGTAGAGGATGCTTTAGGGCAGCCTGTTGGAGATAGCCTTATGCCTGTTGACTGTTATCCTGATGGCCTATAACATATAAACTTATTCTTTATCCAAACACCTAATATGCCTGGACTTAAAGCCATGCTGCACTTTATACACAAGTCCATGTTTGCTCTTGTATTATCTAGCTGCATGTCTGCATCTATGTAACATATGCATCTACTTTTTTTTCCTTCTATGCGCACTTCTACTTATTTCTTTCTGCATATTGTTTAGTGTCACCACCTGGAGCATGTTTTATTTCTTATGAAACTAATGAATTCAATTCATGTGAGAAGAATTGTTTAACTATTAGCTTTGATTTATTTTTATTGTAGCTGCAATACAGTGCTTAAAGAGGAAAAAACTATATGAGCAACAAATTGAGCAGCTTGGAAATTTTCAGTTAAGGATACACGACCAGGTTAAGTCACAAATTACCATTTTGGTTTTCCTTCTCGACCTGATTGCTCTGATATAATGTTTATTATATTTTCTTCATATTGTTTCTTACTATAGATGATAATGCTGGAAGGTGCAAAAGCAACGACAGAGACCGTGGATGCATTGAGAACCGGGGCATCAGCTATGAAAGCTATGCACAAATCAACGTATGGAGATCTAATGTTTCTATTTAAATTATTTATCTTACAATTGAATTCTTCATATGTTCTTGATTTTTTTCTTAACTTATTGGTTTTTAAATTGTGAATGGGCCACGTGTGCTGGGAAGCTTTGTCGGCATACTCGGTTAAATTGGAGTTTAGATCATTATATTTTGCAACTTCGTCAACAAACATGTTGATTATTGTCTGAAATAGTACCAAAAAATGATCAAAAGCAAATTTGTTGACTTAAACATATGAAAATAGAAATTGTTTAACTAAGAGGTGTGATAATACATGTTTGGGGGGCTTACAGTGCAATTTACTTGGGAACTAGGCGAGCATCTGTCCTTTGTTACGAACAACTATATCATATTACATTATACTTCTCCACTATATTATATTCGGCATGTTTGGTTCACACCCTCATCTCCAGTTTCATGCTTGACTGTGTTGTGCTTCCACACCCTTGATTTGGTATATGTCGATTCTTGAGGTACACTCTAAAATAAAAAGCTAGATGAATAGCGGGATTTGGTATATCGTGAGCTGATTGAGAGCTTCCTAAAAAAAAGGAGATACTAAAATAAGAAAGCAAATAAAAAAAATAGAAAGTATCCTTACCATGTTTGGATCATTAGATTGAGGGATTGATGATCAAGATAGATAACGACTGACCACCACACTCACTACTAGGCTCTTTTTAATAGTATATAGATAAGTCTCAAAAGGAGCTCTAGTGGTGATGAGAGTTCTTGTCCATTTAAACTTTGATAATATGCATTCCTGGATTACAGTTTTGCAAATGTCATAGAATATGAAGAGATTTTATTATTCCAAGGATTTGCATTATAGCAAACACCAAACAGTTATCGATATTCTCCAATGTTGCCAGTGCAATAGTGTATGCTAGCCAGATTGATAAGTGCCTTATGTCACTGTGGTACTTTTCTTTATAGTAATGTGGTGCTTTAGCTGGGTTAACTAGCTATACAAATAGTGCAATTATACTGCCATACAATTATGACGGTAAACTAATTGAAATCATGAGCCATGAAGATGCCATCTCTTCTTCTTTTATTTTAGTTATTGCTTCTTGATCTGCAGATGTGGTGTATTTGTTTCTTGACTCTAATTTGAAAACATTTCACTTCTCCAGAAATATTGACGATGTTGACAAGACCATGGATGAAATCAATGACAATATGGAGAACATGAGAGAGATCCAGCAACTACTTTCTGCGCCTATCGGGGCAGCAGCTGATTTCGATGAAGTATCTCTCACTCACCCCCCCCCCCCCAACACACACACACACACACACACACACACACTTGCTCCCATGTACCAAAAATCTAACATTTCTGTACTGGATAGGACGAATTGGAAGCTGAGCTTGCGGATTTGGAAGGGGAGGAGTTGGAGGCAGAGCTTCTAGCACCTACCACAACTGCTCCTACTGCCCCAGTGCACGTACCTGCTGCTAAGCAGTCAACTCGGCCCTCTGCTCAGAGTAGTAAAACCGAAGATGATGAGCTGGCAGCTTTGCAAGCAGAAATGGCTATGTAATTAGGTACTTAATAATGTCTTTAATTCCCTGAGTTATAGGCTAAATGTGTTTTTTCTGGGTTCAGCAAACATGCAAATCAAACTACTCGCAATTGGCTCAAGTTATCAAATTGTAATGTTGCAGAAATTAGTTTACATGATTATTAAATCTTGAAATAGTTTAATTTTTATCAGACTTTGTGCCTTGAATCTGTTATTAACAAGACCTTGCAGTTTACCTTGCAGATTGCAGGCCTTGGCGTGGTGGTGTTGGACACCAGATACTGCAGATATATTTGGACTCCCGAATGTCTTTCCTGGAAGATATCGGAACTAAACACAGAAACAAGCTGCATATCAGCCTGACCGTGTGTGTATGATTTCATGCCATGTTACTGCCTTGTAATCAAATAACCAAGTTAAGCTATGGAGCACATTGTTAGCTAATAAAGGGTTTCCTGCATTTCAATTGATGCCATATTATTTTAGCATAGTTTAGTTCATGAAAGGGATGAAACACTTGTTTTATCACCTATCGTTGCATTATTGCCGACGGGGTTGCTCTTGAATATGGCCCTGAGCTCATACTTGCTACTATGGCGTGCTTGTAAGTTCCCTTGTGAGTGAGAGAGCTTGTAAATGCAAATGTCTAGCCGGTGCTGTCCTTGTACATGGATCATGATCAATACGTCGATTTTGCCACTATATATAATTGTTAAAATGTTAAAATAAGCTCTAATACTTGTGCTTCTATCGTCGCATATCAAGTTGATATTTGCTTTGCATTTGGAAATTAGAATTCTTGAAGAATGGGATCATACATTCTAACTGGCCCTAAATGTCTCTGCTGGGTCATGGTCTCATGGGTGCCGACGCAGCTAACACACTTAAGTGACAACGCATTTTCTCTCATGAGTTCTTGCCGCTCGATGCCGTGGCAGCTAACACACCGAACAATTTCTGACAGCGCATCGGTAGCCAGCAGTGCACCAGCCGCTAACACATCGCCTAGTTTTTCCCTTTTCGCAAAAAGAGGCAAACGCTGGATTACTATTCATTCAAACGAAAATACTACCTCCGTTTTTTTTGTTTGACGCCTTTGACTTTTTGACACGCCTTTGACTATTCGTCTTATTCAAATTATTTTTATAAATATCATTTATTTTGTTGTGATTTGTTTTATCAATAGAGGTACTTTAAATATGTCTTATTTTTAACATCTTTGCACAAAAATTTTGAATAAGACGAATGGTCAAAGACGTACCAAAAAGTTAAAGACGTCAAATAAAAAAAAAACAGAGGGAGTAATACACAAGGACTTCTCTTTCTCTGCTCCTCTCTTCCGCTCTATTAGACTCTTGATTTGGGGATCTTGGATCGATTCACTTGGCTCGGCTTGTCGACTCTCCCCTATTTGGCTTGGACTCCCTTGGGGCTTGACCGGGCCACCCTCTTGCTTGGACTCCCATCATGACTTGGTCACTTGGGGCTTGGACCAGCCCACTCGGCTTGGATTCTCCCTCCTCTCCTCCTTGGCTTGGACTAGCTCCACCTGGCTCGGCTCTCTTCCTAGCGGCTCTCTTTTTATTCTTTTTGGCTTGACTCGGTTTATTTTTCCACCTCGTTTGCTTTACCCCTGCTTTAACCCCTCTATGACACCCAATCGATCTCTAAGATCGAATGCGAGCACGTGAGGCGGTCATCATTAGTTACCGCCTGGTTAGGTCCAAACCACAACACATTAGGTAATTGACAAGGAAAAACAAAACGATTCCATGTAGGAAAAATAGAAAAGAAAAATAATTAACAAGGAAAAAAGCTCTGCAGACAAGAAAAAAGATAATACATGACAAAGCATAATGATTTGCGGGTGGAAAAACGAAACGATTTCCATAATAAAAAATTTTAACTCCTACACCAACTCAAAAAAAAATCCCTCATTTTTTTAACGTTTTCACCAACACCCCTAGAATCTCACTTAGGTGAGGGAAAGAGAATCAGTACATTTATAGATAAAAACGGAAATTCCTACAAATAAATGACTGATAGGAAAATTATTGAACTAGTTTGAGGAGCTTCTATCCTCAAATTTTAGGGGAAAAAATGCGATTGGAGATTTGGAGCTAACCGGCAAAGCAAATAAAAGACAAGAGGGGGCAAAAAAATGGACACAGCTTGACAGCTTGTCATCAGGCAACCTCAAACTGTAGGCTGCACCCCCGCGTCCTCGCGCCTCTCTGGCGGTGTGGGGCCGAGATGCAGGCGTGGTTCTCCGGCTCGGGGGCCACGTCGTCCTCGACGGCGGCGTCCTCCTCCTCCCCGCCGTCGCTGCTCGCCGATTGGAACTCCTACGCCGCCGCCCGCTCCGCCGAGGAGGACGCCGGGGGCTTCGGGGTCGACATCGAGGCCGCCGTCCGCTCCGCCAACGACCGCGTCGCCGGCACCCTGGGCGTGTCAGTACTCAGTACCTTCCTCCTAGGGCTAGGGCTTGTGCGGCTGAATCCGAACGCGGGGTAGATTTCTCCAAAGCTGAGCTTATTCTCGGGTGAAAGTGTTTTTGGTGGAGTAACCACTATCGTTCTTCAGATCGCCCCTATGTGAACTATGATGCTCTCTCTCAGCTCGTGGTTGTATCTGGAGCAATTTGCCGCGCTAGCTAGGGCTCAGATCCTTGGATAGAGAAACTGGCTACGAGTTGCATAGGGCTCTGAATCACTCATCTTGCTTGCGATCGATATCTAATCACTTTTGTAGTTAGAAAAACTGATTGAAGTTGCATAGATAGAGCTCTAAATTAATCTTTGGATAGTGAAACTGCTTGAAGAGTTTCATAGAGCTCCAAACCACTTTTGCTCGACTATCTATTCCCGATGATGGTCTCAAATCGGGATCAATGGTCTCGAACCAGGTATAGCAAATCAGGACAGTTGGTGCCAATCAATGAGTCTGTTTTCGCAAGTCGTGGTGAAGATTCTTGTTGTAATTGCGATCTATTCAGAGTCACATGAAAGCTATTTGTTTGCTTTAAACTGTAATGCAACTTGAAAGGGTGAACGTAACTAAAAGAGGAGAGGAAAGGGGGAATATGGACATTGTAAAGGATGTCATTTACAATTTACAAAGCCTCTACTTAACCTTTTCTCTATTAACTCATTAACGTTTTAAGTTTTCACTCATTGTGCTCTGCCATTCTAATCTGTTTTAGGGTTTCGAAAGGTGTTCTAGGGTTGCCAGGAAGCTTCAAGTCCACGACTAGCAGTGTTCCATCTGGAAGATCTTTCATGTATTTTGGTCTTTTTCTAACTAGTGGTGTCTTCCTAGTCTTCATCGCATTCACAATATTTCTGCCAGTCATGGTAGTAATGCCCCAAAAGTTTGCGATCTGTTTCACAATGGGATGTGCTTTAATAATTGGGTCGTTTTTTGCACTAAAAGGACCAAAGAATCAGCTCTATCATATGATTTCCAAAGAGGTACCATTTCTTTTCTCTGGTAAACTTCTTGCTGCGGGAAGCATCATTTTAGCATCAATTCTGGAAAGTGCCGTGCAACATAACCTTTACTGACTCCTTATGTATTGCAAATAACTTTATTTTACTGTGAGCTTGGCATATTACATTCTTCTCCAATATTATTTAGGTCTCTACGGAAACCATTCTACGGGAGAGTATCTTTTACTTGAATAATCCTACATAGAATCAAATAATCTTCTCCGTTTGAAACAAATAATATATCAAACTAAAAGGGGTGCCTTGATTTATATGGCAACATAGCATATCCTTATTGTTTTGACATGTTATCAACTGCACGTCAAGTTGTGAAACATTGATCATGAAAAAAAAATTGGTAATGATTTATTACCTCATGCATGGCGTGTTTAAGTGCTCTTCAATAAAAGAGCATTGGTTTTGTAGGATTAGAAGATATATCATCAGCTGACATTCATGGCTGTGATTTTCCAATTCTATTTTAGTAACCACCACTGTCTTGTTCTTTTTCCTCTTCCTACTCACTTTTAGAGCGATGGCAACCTTAGAAAATGTATCCTATTTCTTGGGGTTTTTTTTTACAGTATATGGGGAACCTATTGAGTTGTTCGTTTGGAACTAATTTATGCTGTCATATCTCAAAACAAAAACTTTTGTTCTACACTTTGTGATGTTGGTTTAATTTTTCAACAGAGGCTGCCTTTCACTGTGGGATTTGTCAGCAGCATGATTGCTACTATCTACGTGTCAATGGTGCTTCATAGCTACATACTTTCGGTTTTCTTCTCTTGTATTCAGGTGAGAGTCTCTACATTACAGCTTCCAATCTATTGTGCTGCCTATTACGCCATCAAATATGGGTCCTTTCCTTCTTTAGTTCTCTAGTAACGTGGGCATACTTTATCCTTATTACAGCTAATAACTGGAACAACTTTTAATGGAATTGACAACCATAGCCTGTGTACAGGACACCAAACTCTCAATCTTGCATTTTATGGCATTGCAGCAACTGCATTAACTTTGAGATAACAAAGCCTGGTCTTCTTTTTTCTTTTTTTTTTCAGGTCCTTGCTCTAGCATATTACGCTATTTCCTACTTCCCTGGTGGATCTGCTGGAATGAAATTTCTTTCATCAGCCGTTGTGTCATCAGTGCTGAGGTGCTTCGGGCGATGAGCTCGCCCATTAGTTGCTGTCACACATCAATTCCAGCCAATATTCACAGAGCATTCTGTTACATTTTTTTGGTTTTCGCTTTTGACGTAGAGATAGTGTCCACCAAGATGACCATGGAGATGGCGCCTGTCCAGATATACCTGTAACTCAAAACAATATTATTGATTGAATCTTGAACGCTCGAGAGCAAGCAGAGTGCTTGAAAAAAAAAATGCAGTGCTCCTTACATAGCTACATGCATACGGTCCTCATTTTTTTTTTAGATCAAAGCTGCATGGCATAAGTGGCATACATCTCACTCAAAACACCGGACCACAATATGTACATATATGCAGATATGCTTCACCGTCCCATACCTCTCTCTCAGAGCACCAGGCTGATTCCATCCCTACGTTTGCGTGGCATGGAGAGGATATAAGTCCACATCACCACCACCACTTGTTCGTTCACTTCTTGGCTCTCCACTCTACCTGTGCAGCTGCGCTGTTAAAATTGCACTTGTAATTGGCATTTTCGTTTGGCTGGCGATTGGAGGAGGAATCGGGTGGCGCGGCGCCGCTCCCCTATCCCCAAACGGGTGATGGGGTTTCGGGGGATTCCGTTCGGGTGATTTGGGATATCCTCTTTTCGCTTGCATTTCTGGGGGTTTTATAAAGAGCGGCCGCTGAAAAGGCGCAGCCTCTGCAGCAGCAGCAAGCGTTTGGATTTTGCAGCTGCTCCTCCCCTGATCCGGTCCTGAAAGCTAGCTCCTGACAGAGGACTAGAGGAGTCACCATGTCTGCCTTCGTCGGAAAATACGCAGGTTCCTTTGCTTGCTCTCACTCATCACTGCCCTTCTCTGCCTGTCCAATGCCCATGCTAAGTTGATGGTGGCCTCATCTTGTGTTAAAGCATATTTTTACTCTCGAGCAGCTCCCTGTAATCTCGGCCATGGGTTTGGCTCACATGGGTTTCCATATATCTCAACTCTCATTTAGTTATGTTATCTGTTAGGATATACGCCGATGTAAGATCACGAACGACACCAGGAGATACGATGTTTGTTAACGCAGTTCGGCTTTCGTCTACATCTGCGGAGCTCTAATTATGGACGCTCCTCCCCAATTCATAGTACCGCGCATACCGACCAACCAGGTCACGGCCACATGTCGGCCGCAGACCTCCTCTTGCCTATGCTACTATTATGAAGTCGTTCGTTTGGTTACATCAGGGCTGCCTCCCTTTATATAGTGGAGGCCTGGATAGAGTCCGACTCTAACACTAACCAATCCCGTCTATTACACACAGAGTCCATATAACCTACTTGTGTACATATTCGACACAATACCTAACACTATCTGTTTGACAAACATTGGTTTTGATACATGTTAAAAACATATCCAATGGTATCCAATCAGCTACATGTAAGGAGTCAAAGTCAGCTTTTTTACTTATGTGAAAGAGAAAAAAGAGAGAGATAAAGACTAACTAGTAGTTAAGAGTCAATTCTAAAATGGATTAAAAGGTATATGCATACTATTATACGTTCATATCTAAATTTTAGACAACACTATCACATGCAGATGAGCTGATCAAGACGGCGAAGTACATCGCGACGCCGGGGAAGGGCATCCTGGCCGCCGACGAGTCGACGGGCACAATAGGCAAGCGGCTGGCCAGCATCAACGTCGAGAACGTCGAGTCCAACCGCCAGGCGCTCCGCGAGCTCCTCTTCACGGCGCCCGGCGCCCTGGAGCACCTCTCCGGCGTCATCCTCTTCGAGGAGACGTTGTACCAGACGACGGCCGGCGGCACGCCGTTCGTGGACGTGCTCCGCGCCGGCGACGTTGTGCCAGGCATCAAGGTGGACAAGGGCACCGTCGAGATCGCCGGCACCGACGGCGAGACCACCACCCAGGGGCTCGACTCCCTGGGCGCGCGCTGCGCCAAGTACTACGAGGCCGGCGCCCGATTCGCCAAGTGGCGCGCCGTGCTCAAGATCGGCCCCAACGGCGAGCCCTCGGAGCTCGCCGTGAAGCAGAACGCCGAGGGCCTCGCCCGCTACGCGCTGATCTGCCAGGAGAACGGCCTTGTCCCCATTGTTGAGCCCGAGATCCTCACCGACGGCGCCCACGGCATCAAGGCCTGCGCCGCCGCCACCGAGCGTGTCCTCGCCTATGTCTACAAGTCCCTCAACGACCACAAGGTCCTCCTCGAGGGCACCCTCCTCAAGCCCAACATGGTCACCCCTGGCTCCGACAGCCCCAAGGCACGCCCCTCAATCTCTCCTCTCTTCATGGAAATCGAATGCTTTTTTAAAAAGTGAGATTTTTGGAGTTGTCACTCCCAAAGATTGACCATTCATGGCATAAGGAATATCTGAAATTTATCACTATTGGATACTCAATGTGCTTTGATGTTAGTTTGAGGTTCATAGCGTGTGTTCAGGCGCACTTGAGATGAGTTTGTGTGCTGTCTTGTTTTTATACCCTCTCCAAGAAAATCCTGAATTATATATGCCCCTTGCAGGTTGGCGCGGAGGTGATAGCGGAGTACACGGTGGCGGCGCTGCGGCGCACGGTGCCGCCGGCGGTGCCGGGGGTGGTGTTCCTCTCCGGCGGGCAGAGCGAGGAGGAGGCGTCGCAGAACCTGAACGCGATGAACAAGCTCGAGGTTGGGAAGCCATGGACGCTCTCCTTCTCCTTCGGCCGCGCGCTGCAGCAGAGCACCATCAAGAAGTGGGGCGGGAAGAAGGAGAACGTCGCAGCCGCGCAGGCCGCCTTCCTCGTCCGCTGCAAGGCCAACTCCGAGGCCACGCTCGGCAAGTACGCCGGCGCCGGCGCCGGCGCCGGCGACGCCGCCGCCTCCGAGAGCTTGCACGTCAAGGGCTACAAGTACTAGTCAGCCCGGATTGCGCTAAGATTCGTGCGGATATACGTGCCTCCTTTTGTGTGTGGTGTACTTTTAATTTCTCCCTTCACTCCCCTTGCTGGCTCCTACTTGACCAAAACTCTTGTCTAAAATGTTGATCTGTCCGCGATTTCCAATGCACGCTAATATTTGTATTGCTGGTAAAAGTGGCCTCCAAATCTAACTAGGCTTGTTTCACAGCTAAAGAAGACATAAAATGAATGGTCAGCTCAGCAATGATAAACTGATTTTGTTTAATTCACGGCAAATGCGTTCCTTGATTGCTTAATCCTAAAATGTCAGGTGTTCATCTTATTTACCAAGGGAAAGAAAGGGAACTGTAAAATACAGAAGTGATATGTACATTATTTTCATTGATGTTTCAAGAACAGTAAACTGCAGAACTATCTACCTCTGCAGTAAGAAGACCCACACCAAATACTGGCCGACGAACCGTGAAATTCAGACTAGTCCTGAACATTTTCACAGGAGGTTCTTCCGACATTTGCGATTCTACAGGCTTCACAAGCTTCACTGCTTCAGGACATCAGTTCTTTTTTGTCAGTACAGCCTGATCCTTGTTGTTATGTGCTGCTGACACATAGGGCAGCGCACCAAAGTTTTCCCGCAGTCATAGCAAGTCTGAAAATCATGTATGTTAGCATATAGAACGAAAACTGTGCGGAAACATTCAGGGCAAAATTAAGGGGAAGTTTCTGAACCTGATGCCCACATCCAAATGCAAGATCCTTTGATTTATCCATACAAATGGCACACAACTGCTAACAGAAAAATGCCACACTTAGTGTCCGTCCATCAAGATTAGAAGGTTGTTCAGCATAAACAGTTAGTACACAACAACTAAACAATAGGAGCTCTATTCCATGATTTGCTGGTCATTAGTATGGCCAGAAGATGCAAATGTATGCATCTAATATTTTCTTCAAAAAAAAAATGATGGCAGACCAAATGGGTAAGGGAGGGCACAGTAACTTTTTGTACAAGGGTGCAAGGAATTGAGCACAAGACAACTATGACTAGCCAGTGTGGTTTGAGGGGAAATTCTGAAGCAATGTAATCAACTTACCCTGTATCAATTAGCTCCTAAAAGCTCAAAATATTATCCTCAAACATCCTAATATCAAAAAAATTCGCAAAAAAGGATTCCATTCTTTTTTTCAGTGGTGTAGAGAATCAATTTGAAGTATATATTCTAACTTCAACTTTGGATATAAAATGGTGGGAAAATGGTGTAAATATGAAAATCATACTTACATGTCTTTCTGAAGCATTAGTGTCCTGCCCCCTTGTAGCTGCAGTCTGCGAACCTTCTGATGCGTAACTGTAAGAATCAGGTTTCCTTGTAGGCGCAGGCTGTCTCTGTTTGAAGCTGTCAGACTGTTGTTGAAAGCCGCTTGTTTGTTGATCAAAGCTACTGGATCGTGAATAAACACCAGATTGTTGGTCAAAGCTAGTAGTCCGTGAATAGGCGTTCCTTCTTGGTGGTGGCAGAGGAACTCTAGGAGGTATTCTTTGGCGTCGGCTGAAGCAGAAGAAGAATTGAATAAACTGATCAAACACATGTTATTGCTGAGACCTCAAAGCATAGTTCTAATTGACTCAGCATGGTGCTGGACAGCCATCCAGTACCCTAAGAGTTGAAGATCAAGGGTTGCCTTGTACTGTTCCGGGATTTCCATCAATGCTGACAATGCAAATTCCGCCTCTTTTCTATCAGGTGCTATGTTCTTTGACATAATTTCCGTGAAATTCACAAACTGCATAAGATCAAGTCATCAAGTGTTCTTCCATGCATCTGATATTGCAAACCAGAAAAACCAATTAAAAGATCAGATACAACAATGCAATCTTCAAGATAATCACCTGGAAATTGTCAAATGAGCGAGCAGGAATATTGTCGTCAAACTGATGCATCATGTCCCATGGTCCATCACCAACCCCAACAAGCACAATAGATAAGGGAAACTGGCTGCAGTTTTTTTAAGAGTGATTACTTTGTGTGTACTTTATCTAGGAAATTTGACTTGGCAAAGCATGAAAATTTTGCTTCGAAGTCTGGATCAAGTACCTAGCCTTCACTATAGCATCAATTGTATCCCGCTCCTGTGGACTTAACTGCCCAGATTGTGTATCAACACTTCGGGTAACCTATTAACACAAGTTATACCCATATGAGCAATACTAGATGATAGTTTTCCTGATAGCCATCTAATGATTGGAACAAACAAGATGACTCAAGAAGGCACAACTTCGTAAAACTGTGACAGACCTGTCCATCAGCAATTATCAGAAGAACATGATACTGGCCACCGGTGTTGTCCACAATCCCAATTGCTGTCTCAATTATTGGAGCAAAAGATGTTGGTCCTGTTAAACGTTTAACAAATCCATGTGATTTCAGTATGCATTCTTTCTTTCTTTTCCTTTTGAGGGATATTGTAGTTAGCAAGTTCAATAACAATTCTATTTTTTTCTCGCTCTTATGAAAATATTAGCATTAAATGGTCACTCAAACAAACCAGCTAATCGAAGAGTTGGAACAATTTCTCTGTATCTTTCTAACGCCTCTTCAAATCCATTGCATGGACGATTCTCTGGATAAAAGCTGAATACCTCCTGGTCATGGGTTGATGCTGCCAGAAGAAAACAGAAGCACTTGATCAAAAGTCATTTACAAATTCTGTTGAAAACCCATTAAGTGATCGATGGAAAAAAAAAAGAATACAGAATGATTAACTTACCATCACCAAATCCAAAGCAGGGAATTAAATTATCTTCATCAAAAACCGAAAGTGTCCTTCCAATAATAGATATGGCTTGCTCATATGGGTTTGGAGTGTTTCCAATATCATGCAGACAGCGGCGGTTAAAAGAAAGTTTGCCTAACATTGAAAAGGTTTAGCAAGTTAATGGAAAGTTGTGATCTGACATATGATGACTCCCAGATATAAAATTAACATGGGACTCATCTCCCTACAATAAAATGGCCGCATTGCTAACTTCTCCTTTTCTTTAGAGAAATTCCTTTGCCTAATATGGTTTCGCTTGATAAAGGGATGTGTATTCCACTATTCATAAATTAGGATGTCTCCTTATGTCAAAGGGCCACATGAACACTAGATACACAAGAAAGATTTCTCTTGGGGATTTACAGAAAATGAAATAGATAAATTGACATGTCATTGACAACACTTATCGAATTTTGTTCAATTACAACAAACCGCAAGCTAAGAAATATGAGCAAGCAAGTTTGAAAGGGAGGCTTGTCCTAATGGCAGGCAGATCAATGTCCAATCAAGCTGCTACAGCGCTAATAGGCACCAGTGAACCACGGAAAAAATTTAAAGAAGCATACATATGCACCCAAAGTAAAGAAGTGGGAAACAAATCAGCTGCTAACCTGTCCATTCGTTGCTTTTTGTAAAATCAATGCCTACAATAAGATTTGAAGATTCAAGACCTGCCTGTGCCAAAGCTTCAGTCACCTGTCACAGTATAAAAGGTGTACTTTAAATCTGAAGTTCAAAACATTTAAAGATGAGAGATTGTGCAAGTATATTGCAAATGTCCACTGAAGCTGCGGAATGAAGTGAAAACCCATGCATAAATTGAATATAATTACAGGCATATGTCTCATTTCAGTTGTAAAAACTGAATATTGTTTGTTGACATGATAGTGATGACACTATAGCACCACCTGAATATTACATTGTTTATCTTCTGTATGAAAAGCAACAAGAAATTTTGGTGTTTGATTGTTATAATCTTTCAGCTCAACAAGCTCACAAACTTGATTGCAGGTATCAAGCTCTTTACTGAAATGCACTGCTGGAAAGTAAATATTAATCACATCTTATAGAAGATAGCAGTTTCTTTGGAGAAAACAATGTGCAGGAAAAACAAGTTTTACCATCAATACACCTTGGACTAGGAATTGCACAATACAGAAAAACTGCCCAAGATCAACACCAAAGTCAAAAGAAGTGCACTTAGTTAATATCATTGAAGTCACCAAGCCTTTTTGATGGACTGGAAGCAACAAAATCTGTATAAATAAGTTGTACTGCTTGTCATATTTCAACTAGGCTCTACGAATACTAACCATTCAGTGCTTTAGTGACTACTCACTGTGTCACATTGTAAAACAAGGGAACCGTGTACCAAAAAGTGATGCAATTTAAGTGAGCATTATTATTGCAGCCTGCACGTGACTTGAAAAGGTTGCAGGCTTGCAGAAAATATTTTATCTAGCAAGATAGCTGTACCTGCTAATGAAATTTATATTGGTTTCCAAAAGAGGATACTAAAAATACAACTCTGGTTGAAATTCTTATGGATGAAAGCAATCCTATCAGTAGTGTCTAATCCAAAATTTACCTGATGATTGAACACAAATAAATGATAAACCAATTATATAGTTGAAAACTGCACATTAAATGTTTGCAGTGTAGATGATAGACTTAGGCCAATTCAGACATACTTGACTCAGTGAGCGGTAGTCGTCACCAATCCTGGAATACTTCCTCTGCAACCTGGCCTGTGCTTCTGGCTGCACATTGGTATCTGCAGAAGGGGCGTACCTTGCGCTGTAGCCGGACAAGGTATTTCCAGAATATCTCGAGTTGTATCCAGAAGATGAATTCCCATAATCATATGGATAATTATATGAAGGCTTTGAGTCTTTCTGCCCCATTCCTCCAATTATATCTATGGTCTATGGATAATTCCGTTAGCACTCAGTTAAACTTCCTGGTAAATGGTAGAAACAAAATTTAGTCACTATTGTACGCCAGTTGGAACCAAAGCAGAGGATTTTATTGCTTATATAAGGGAATCTTCAAGATCTTATATAACTTCAACCCATCAATTAAATGCAAACTTCTTTTACTTTTAACGGATTCCTAATTAAGGTGAGGTGATTCACTGTCCATAACTCCAAATATAGGCATAAATCCTACTTAAATCAACCACAGGATCGTACCCACATTACCTCCTCAAGACTGACACGAAATATTAACAATCGAAACAAGAGAACTACTACATGAGCATCGAAAATATCGAAGGGCACAGGGCACTACACGAAATTAGGCTACGGCCTACTAAAATTATCAAAATTGTTTTTTTGAGCAAAATAGTATCAAATTATTAGGAACACGCAATGAACCCACCAAGAACTCGGCTTTGTCTCACACCCTCGCCAAAAACAAGAACAGAGAAGGGGCAGACTGAGGGAGAGAGAGAGAGAGAGAGATGAGAATCAGATGGGATAGAATTTCTCGATGAGTTAGCCCCGGGGCAGAATTCTCCCACCAGACAGCACGAAACCAAATCCCCCCTCCAAATCAATCAGCGACCCACATGGGGGGGGCTCACCCTGCTCTGTTCAAGAACGAACGCCACGCCTCCGCCCCGCGACGAGGAAGACGAGGAAGACGACGAGGGGCGAGCGGTGAGGTGAGGCCAGCCAAGCGGATAGATACCATGTATATGCACTCAGCTAACGATGATATACAATAATAAGCTCAATAAATAAGAACAAAAAAAGACCGTGCCCCGGTCAAGTCAATCGCTGCAGCGGCAGGCAATGCAGTGGGAGTGGAGGGAAAGATTTCTTGTGTGCTTGCTCCTCTTTGACTCACTCATGGAAAACGATGGAGGAAGCTTCCGACGAGCGAGAGAAGGATAGTAGGTGGGCAATATATCGCTTTCCATGTTTTTTTGTACATCAATAACAACAACTAACAAAAAAATATGAAAATATCTTTAAAAGTTATAAATATATTTAATTGGTTAATAAAAAGAGCAAATTAGGAAAAAATAATTGTTTCAAATTTACAATATTTTCTTTTATTTTATAACTCTTAACATACAAGAATGATCTTAAAACTTTGTACATAAGTAGAGTAACAAATGAAGTGCATCTATACATTTTTACATAATTTTACATCACTTCTGTTAGTTGATGTACATGGCATATACACGATAGAACATGTCGCCTAGCAGGTGTGACATTGAGGTCCTCTTTGGTTTGCGGTTAGATACGGTTTTGTTTGATCGGGCTAAAATTTATCATTTTTGTATAGACTATTCGGTGTAACGTTTTGTAATAATTTTTTCCGAAATTTTATAAGGTTTTACTCAAAGATCTCAATTTTTTTTAAGTTTTACGTACCTCATTTTGAAAGCCTTTATCAACGGTGAATCAAAGAGGGCCTGAATTGACTGAACATGAAAATCTAGAGAAAATTGACAATATCGCAAAAATTTAAAATCATGAACTTAGGGATGAAATGGTCTTTTCCAAAGTCTTAATGGTTTGACTGACGAAATTCGGTGAATGGTGGTACTTAAGGTATCAACATGCGAATGACATAGCATATAGGGGCAGAGGAGGAATGCAGTGGCAGGAAAGAGACAAGGAGACTTAAGGCATGTTCTTTTCGGCTGATCTGAACGGTTGAACAGCTGAACGGCTGAAACGAGTGAATTTTGAGAGCTTCTTGAGGTAATCTCGAGATTTGGATCCATTTTGTTTGACCTACTTTTTAAAGCGTTAGAATACATTCCAAACAACGAAAAAACGGAATAAAAAAACTCAAACTTTTCAAAGCATGGATAAGTCGTTAAGCTGTTAAGTCGATAAGCTGTTAAGCTGAAAAGAACAGGGCCTAAGGAGTGGCTCAAAAGGGATTTAATCCTACAAATAACTCTCCGGTTCGTTTTTTATGAGAAGTAGTCTGTCCTTTGCTTTGCTTTGTTGTGTTGTAAACTAAACACGTCATACATCAGAAATTTACTTTAGTTCGTACATCAGAGATTTGAAGGTGTTATCTTTTGTGACACTTGTTGCAAGTCCACACGGCATGTTCCTATCTTGGAGTTTTGTGACACTTGTTGCAAGTCCACACTGGCATGTTCCTTCTTCAATTTGCTCCGAGAGGTCCTGCGCCTTTGGGTGGCGGCAGAAGCACGTTTTGTAATAAGTTAACCCAATTGTAACGCACGTCCGGCGGGAATGCGCCTAAACCTCCCCCTAAATTTTGACCGTGAAACATTCCTTTTGAATTAATTCAAGGTAGTTCTCCTACCTTTTTCTCAAAAAATAAAGTTCCTATCTTGGAGTGCCATCCAATTTGTGCAATGCAACAAATAGGCACCCACGTTTTCTTGAAAGGAAATCCAAGCCTCTAATTTAGGCCTAGTTCTTTTCAGCTTAACGGCTTAATAGCTTTTCAAATGTTGGAAGTATTTAGTATTTTCGATAGCGGGACAAGGACTATTGCCATTATCCTAGAAGAAAATACTCCGTATGCTGCTAGTTTAAACTTACAAATTTTTCAGGTTTTTTTTTTTTTGGTAAATTTGGTCAAAATTCAGTTTTTTTAAAATTCTGCTAGGTTCGAAAAGTTCAAATTTGGTCAAATTTTAAATCTAAAATTCAAGCACTTTTGATGATTTTTCGGTTCGATTCAGAATTTCAAATTGGCTTAGATTTTAAAATTTTCAGATTCGATCATACTCTATTTTTCGGAATCCAATAAGGTTTTAAAATTCTTTATTGCTTTTCTATTGTACATGCAGATAAATTCCTTTACTATTTATTTTTGACGGCTAGGGTTTCCTTCCAACCACACGTGGGCAGTTGGCCTCATCCCATGCGCGCGCCACCAGGCCCAAGGCCCACGGCTTGTCTGCCTGCCTGCCTGTGCATGCGCGTACATGTACTCGCTGCTGCATGCCTGTGCGCGCGTACATGCTCGCCTCGCCTGTATGCGAGTATGCTTGTATTTTTCCCTCGCTCGAGCGCCATTTTTCCCCTCGCCTGTACGCGCGTATTTTTTCCCTCGCTGCCTGCTCACCTCTTAAAAAATCAAAATTAAATGAATTCCCAAAATTGTAAATCTTTATAGATATTTTGTATTTCAGAATTTGTTACATTCGCTTTTAGTTTTCTTGAATTTCGAGAAAACAATTTTCTAAATTTAATTTTCCTGGTTTATTGTATTCTATAATTTGCTTAAGTCTTTTTGTGAATCTTAGAGTTTTTCAAATTCTTAATTTTTATTTTCAAACTCCAACCCGAATTCAAACGAAAATTTCGATATCTTCCAACATCCGTTGGGTTTATTTTGAAAATTTAAATTCCTTGACATTCAATTCCAAAACTTTAAACCCCCTAAAACATGAATTTTAGAAAGAATGGAGAGAGAGAGGGGATCAAGTGGGGCAAATTTGGTCTAGCAACGTAAACAAATCTAGAAATTTACATGTTTTCGAAATGCAATCAAAATTTTACAGTAAGGGTCCACAAATGTATTTAAGCATTACAAATGTTAATTTTTCTGATATCAATTAGTAAATAATAAAAATAAAAAGCCTTCAAAATATAGAACTATAGTTTAGGAGCACGTATTTATGAAGATGCCCACAGCAAAACTACCTATTTTTAAAACATTTAGGATTTACAAATGATTGTATTACGAAATAATTCATTCTTTTTCATTCCAACTTTTGTGGCCATTTAAGAATTTCTGGGTAAAAAAAGCTTTGCAAAAAACACCGTAATATCATGGTAATGACCTAAAAAAATTTCGACATCAACAACTATTTTAAACAAAAAAGATTGGAACAACAAACAAAAGATGTAATTTTTTTTAGTTTGTTTCGCTATACATCTTTATTTACTCAGATATAAGAGGGCTTGTAGTGGCGCACCATGGGTGCGGTAACCCTGCTAGTAGCATACAGGGGTAGAGGAGGAATGTAGTGGCAGGGAAGAGACAAGGAGACTAAGGAGTGGCATACGGGGATTTAATCCTACAAATACCTCTCCGGTTCGTTTTTATGAGTAGTAGTCTGTCGTTTGCTTTGCTTTGTTGTGTTGTACACTAGACACGTCATACCTCAGAAATTTACTTTAGTTCATACATCAGAGATTTGAAGGTGTTATCTTTTGCGACACTTGTTGCAAGTCCACACGGCATGTTCCTATAGTTTGTGATGCAACCGTGGAACCTTTCAAATGTTGGAAGTATTTATTAGTATTTTCGATAGCGGGACAAGGACTATTGCCATTCTCCTAGGAGAAAATACTCCGTATGCTGCTAGTTTGAACTTACAAATTTGTCAGGTTTTAAATTTTTTGTAGATTTGGTCAAATTCCAGTTTTTTTAAAATTCTACTAGGTTTGAAAATTTCAAGTTTGGTCAAATTTTAAATATAAAATTCAAGCACTTCTGATAATTGGTTCAATTTAGAATTTCAAATTCGCTTAGATTTTAGAATTTTCAGATTCAATCATACCCTATTTTTCGGAATCCAATAAGATTTTAGAATTCTTTATTGCTTTTCTATTGTACATGCAGATAAATTCCTTTACTATTTATTTTTGACCGCTAGGGTTTCGGTTCAACCACACGTGGGCAGTGGGCCTCATCCGATGCGCGCGCCACCAGGCCCAAGGCCCGCAGCGGCCCGGCTGGGGTTTCCTAACATGCTGCGATTGGAAGCAGCGATGCCTTGATCTCCCGGAGAGGAGAAGCAGGACACAGTCATCCTCCTCCTCCTCCGCCTCGATCTCCTCCATTGTAGCGCCAGCGAGCACGAGCACTGAGCCGCCACTGACCGCTTCTTCTCCAAACCACACCCAGTAGCTCGCCCTTCTCTCGCGCCAACCGACGCCGATCTCATCTCTCCCGTACGTGCGCATGGCGGCGGCTGGATCCGTGCGCCTCCTCCTCCTCCTCCTCCTCCTCGCCTGCTCCTTCGCCGTGCTCGCCTCCGGCCAGAAGTCGTCGTACGTCGTGTACCTCGGCGGCCACTCCCATGGCGGCGGCGGCGAGCTGGAGGAGGCGTACCGGCAGGCCACCGAGGCGCACTACGACCTCCTCGCCTCCGTCCTGGGAGAGTAAGCGTCGCCGGCCGTCGCACGATTCATCAATTTAACGCATTGGGTTCCGCCCTCGCGCGATCGAGGTGAAGTGATCGATGACACTGTGCGTGCGTGCGTGCGTGTGGTGGGTGCAGCAAGGAGAGGGCGCGCGCCGCCATCTTCTACTCGTACGTGAAGAACATCAACGGCTTCGCCGCCGTCCTCGAGCCCCACGAAGCCGCGGAGATCGCCCGTAAGTTGGAGCTCATATCATCTCATGGCGAGTCGCCGTCAGATCTTTAAGTGCGTGTCTCTCTCATGGCGGCGCGCGCGCGCGTGTTGCGTGCAGAGCTCCCCGGCGTGGTGTCGGTGTTCCCGAACAGAGGGCGGCGGCTGCACACGACGAGGTCGTGGCAGTTCATGGGGCTCGAGAGGGACGGCGAGGTGCCGCGGTGGTCGGCGTGGGAGGTGGCCAGGTACGGCGAGGACACCATCATCGGGAACCTCGACTCAGGTAGTATGTTACATTTCTTTTTCTTTTTTTAAATGAAGGGCAGTGACTCTGGCATGACGGGGGATATTTAGGCCTTGTTTGTTTCAGATTAAATTAAATTAAATTAAAATTTGTTATTTTTTATAAGTCAAATGGTATAATATTTTATAGTCATTTTTGTGTGGTTTTAAATAGTTCTTCTAAGAGTTCATAAAATAATTTTTTTCATAATTTTTTGAATTCTTTAAAACGTCTTTGGGAATGGTCATAGATTTGCTACAGTAAAGCTCAACCCAACTTTAAACTGAAACAAACAAGGCTTAAGGCAGAAACAAAACACAAGGAGACAACAATCACCTCCCCTTTACTTTCTTCGGGATTCTCAAATCCCCCTCGTCACCGTGCACCCTCTCCTCGCCGCCACATCCCGCCTAACATCGCCTTGCTACTGCGCCCCTCCTCTCGCCATCGCAACCCGCTCCTTCTTGTCTCGCCTCTGTGCCCTAGCCCTCCCTGCCTCACCTTCAAGGCCCACCTTGTCTTTGGGCCTTTGACTCGTCGTGTAGACAGTGTCTGTGGTGGCCAGGAGCAAGCTGTCGAGCATGGGCAAGGGTTCAGCCGTGTTGATGACTCCACCGCGGCGTGGCGACTCCGGTGGGGTCAAGTTGATCTCATAAGAGTGCGATGGAACTTCTTATTTGTATTAGAAGAATTTTTGAACATAGAACATGATGTCTCGTTGGTAGTTTAATCAAGTTTCATCAGTAGATTAGCTAAGGCCCAGTTCTTTTCAGCTTAACAGCTTAACGGCTTAACGATTTATCTACGTTTTGAAAACACATATGCTTTGAGTTTTTGGAGTCCGTTTTTTCGCTGTTTTGAAGATGGGTTCTAACACTTTAAAAAGCAAGTCAAACGAAATGCATCCGAATCTTGAAACTACCTCGAGAAGCTTTCGAAGTTCAGTTATTTCAGCCGTTTAGATCAGCTCAAAAGAACAGGGCCTTAGTCTCATTGATCATTTTTCAATAGCTAAGTCTTATTGATCATTTTTCAAGTTTCACCAGTAGGTTAGCCAAGTTTCATTGGTCCTCATTAAGTTTTATCGATATGTTCTCAAGGCTCATCGGTACTATTCCTAAATTTCTTTAATTTCTACATAAACTATTCAAGTTTTCATTATTTTCACCCATCTGGTATCAATTTATTATTAAGATTCATCGGTAGTCCCTGAATTTCAACAGAGTTTGTTCAAATTTCATCGGTTTGCTCATGTTCTCATTTATATGTTGTCTAGTTTCAGTAGTTATTTTCTAAGTTTTTATAATGAAGTCACCATGATGTTATGCGTTCGATAGAATGGCTCTCATAGGACATTCGATTCCAGAGCTTCACTTGTTTTATTATTGATCATTTTTAATATGAATACGGATCAAAAGTTCATATCATATTTGGGTTCGTTTTTTTTTTGTCACAGATGCATATAAGAATATGTATAAATGAATAAAATTTGCATATGTATATCTAAACTGTATTCATACAATCATATCTTTTGAACATGGATACGAATAGTACATGGAATCAGACTAATGATTTGTGTCTATTTCACACCCCCTCTGTCAATCTGCATTAATTCTTGCAGTCCCCTATGATCATTTTTGTTCATCTCGTGATGTTTTATTATCTTAACACGACATTGTTGATGTTTGCGAAGGCGTATGGCCGGAGTCACCGAGTTTCAACGACGGCGATCTCGGCCCGATCCCGGACAACTGGAAGGGGATCTGCCAGAATGAGCACGACCCCGGGTTTCAATGCAACCGGTGATTCCAAGCTCTGATTTTAGTTGCAGTTTACGCAAATGTTCCCGTGTAGTTCGTTCCTTCTGATTTAACTGCATGTGCTGATTTTTATTTATAGATTTTTGTCTTGTTGATTCGTGGTTTAGTTTGATTTTGTTTGGTTGAACCAAAATTTAATATATTTATAAAGATAATTCAATATAACATTATGTGATAATTTTTTAGGTTTTGTGAGATGAGATTTTTTTAAAGATTTTAAAAAAATTAAAATAATTTTTTTGTCTTTTTATGACACTTTTAACGGTCCTTAATTTTTAGCTCAACCAAATAGGACCGTGAACCACATAGGCAATTGTGTGGAAACATTTATGAATATATAGATGATTATACCATCGCTTCTGCTCCGCGGCATCGTCACAACCAATTAGTGTTTCGACAAAAAGTTTTTCTGACATCCCATTTTGAGGACTCACAAAAATACCTCGGATAGTACCACAATCTCTTCTACGCACAACAATATGTTGAACTACTTCAACAAATCTACGTGTAAGATATCCAGCATCCGCTATTCGTACAACAATATGCCCTCGCTGCGTGGCTGGCCGACAGACGGGCCCGTGGGAGGCGCCGGTAGGCGACTGCCCTGCAACCACTCCCATATACTATTGTCTCGATATTTTTACCCATGTATATTGTAAAAAGGATTATTTCTTTTTCTGATCACTGAGCGTATATTCTCCTCCCTCAGAATAGTGGTGGTGACACTGATTTTTTTTTTTCTTCCATTTCGTGCAGGAAGCTGATCGGTGCTCGCTACTTCAACAAGGGGTACGCGGCGGCGGCCGGCGTCCCGCTGAACGACGCGCTGAAGACGCCGCGGGACGACATCGGGCACGGCACGCACACGCTGGCCACCGCCGGCGGCTCGGCCGTGCGCGGCGCCAGCGCGTTCGGCTACGGCGGCGGCACGGCCCGGGCGGCGCCCGCGCGCGCGCGTCGCCGCGTACCGCGTCTGCTTCCCCCCCGTCAACGGCAGCGAGTGCTTCGACGCCGACATCCTCGCCGCCTTCGAGGCCGCCATCCACGACGGCGTGCACGTCGTCTCCGCCTCCGTCGGCGGCGACCCCAACGACTACCTCGACGACGCCGTCGCCATCGGCTCCCTCCACGCCGTCAAGGCCCGCGTCGCCGTCGTCTGCTCCGCCAGCAACTTCGGCCCCGACCCCGGCACCGTCACCAACGTCGCGCCGTGGATCCTCACCGTCGCCGCCAGCACCACCGACCGGGCCTTCCCGGCCTACGCCGTCTTCAACCGCCTCAGAGCCGAAGGCCAGAGCCTCTCCGAGACGTGGCTCCGCGACAAAAGCTTCTACCCCATGATCGCCGCCGCCGACGCCGCCGCTCCCGGCAGCTCGCCGGCCGACGCGTAAGCTCGCCGGCGCCGATCATCTCGTACACTCGTAACAACCTTGGACGTACACTGACCACTGTGCGTGTGCAGTGAGGTGTGCGCTCTGGGGGCACTGGACGCGGAGAAGGTGAGGGGGAAGATCGTGGTGTGCGTGAGAGGGGAGAACCCGAGGGTGGACAAGGGGGAGGCCGTCCGGCGAGCCGGCGGCGCCGGGATGATCCTCGTCAACGACGAGGGCTCCGGCAAGGGCATCATCGCCGACCCGCACATCCTCCCGGCCGTGCACATCAACTACGCCGACGGCCTCGCCCTCTTCGCGTACCTCAACTCCACCAAGTAATTAGCTAAGAAAACCTCGCCTTCAACTCGAAAAAGATCGATTTTTCCCTTCAAATTTGAAGAAAAAATCGAAAAAGATCAATTTTTTCCTGCAAATTTGAGAATGTTTGATGGGTAACGTGTGTTTGTGGTAAGGGCTCCGATGGGGTTCATCACGAAGGCGAGGACGGCCACCGGCGTGAGGCCGGCGCCGGTCATGGCTTCGTTCTCGTCGCAGGGGCCCAACGCGATCAACCCCGAGATTCTCAAGGTGGCTTTCGAGTTCAAAATTTTGTTTTGAATTTCATGTTGGCATGGTGAATTTTGATCTTGTGTGGATTTTTGCAGCCGGACGTGACGGCCCCGGGGGTGAGCATCATCGCGGCGTGGAGCGGCGCGGTGGCGCCGTCGGACCGGCCGTACGACCCGCGCCGCGTCGCCTTCAACGCGCTCTCCGGCACGTCCATGTCGTGCCCGCACGTCTCCGGCCTCGCCGCCCTCATCAAGACCGTCCACCCAGACTGGAGCCCCGCCGCCATCAAGTCGGCGATCATGACCACCGGTGAGCTCCAAACCTCGCCGCCACCGGCGAACACTACGGCTGACGACTTCTTCTTGCGCATGCAGCGACGGAGATGGACACGGAGAGGAACCCGATCCTGAACTCCTCCATGGCGCCGGCGACGCCGTTCGGCTACGGCGCCGGCCACGTCTTCCCCAGCCGCGCGCTGGACCCGGGGCTCGTCTACGACATGGCCACCGGCGACTACCTCAACTTCCTCTGCGCGCTCGGGTACAACGCGACGGTGATGGAGCTCTTCAACGGGGCGCCGTACCGGTGCCCCCGCAGCCCCGCCCGCGTCGAGGACCTCAACTACCCGTCCATCACCGCGTACGATCTCGCCGGCGGCGGCCCGGCGACGGTGGTGCGCCGCCGCCTCAAGAACGTCGGGCTGCCGGGCACGTACAAGGCCGCCGTCGTCCTGGCGCCGGAGGGCGTGCAGGTGACGGTGACCCCGGCGGCGCTGGCTTTCCGGGCCGTCGGCGAGGAGAAGGAGTTCCAGGTGAGGTTCGCCGTGAGGGACGCGGCGGCGGCCGTGGACTACGCGTTCGGCGCCATTGTCTGGTCCGATGGGACTCACCAGGTGAGGAGTCCCCTCGTCGTGAAGACGCAGGAGGGGTGAAGCATTGGAGATTGCGAGGCTTAGCTGGATGGTTTTAGGAGGTCATCATATGTAGAGCAAAATTAGGCATGTACCGGATTTCGTCATTGTTAGTAGACAACCGTGGTGTTTGCGATAAACGGTATAATAATCTAACAGAAAAATAAAAAATTTATTGTTTCTGTCGTTGGACTTGTGTATGTACAGCGTTTTTACTCTTTTTTATTCTTTTAGGGAAATATACCAAATAATCTTGGTTACTCGATAATCAGAGCCAGAGGTGGGTATTCCATATATACGGTATTTTCGGTTCGGTATTTTTAATATTTATAAATTTCAGCATTTGAGATTTAGGTACCGAAAATTTACAGATTAAATCTCCTACCGAAACCGAAATAATTTAGTTTGGTGTTTCTTTTTTATTTTCTTGAAATTTCATTTTACACAATTAATTTCATTGCATTTACATTACAGAATACGACATTTTGGTGTATACCAATTTTTTCAACAACATACATATAGATCCAGATGGCGGGGGAAATCTAAACTAAGGGAGCAAGAAAATGAGAAGCAAATCAAATCTTAGAAAAACCATGTAGAATATCCCTTGGAGCTCAAAACTTGGAGCTCGACGAGTCCGGGGACTTGAATTGCTGCTAGACTGCTGAGGCTGCGGATCTTGGGCAGCGACATTGACTGGTCCTGCTTGGCTACCAGCTGCTTGATTAATTGCCCTTGGTCATTGGCTTGACCACCCTGGGCTGCTGCATTCTCTTGATTGGCCTGCTGATCCAACTCCTCTTGCAGATTGATGGGGATGGGCTGAACTCCACAGCCACGACCTCGACCCCTTCCACGGCCTCTTCCTCTGCAACGAGCTTCACTTCCTCGAACTCTGGCCAACTACTGGGACAGAAAGAATAGGAAAGAATACTAACCGGTATGCGACATCCTTATAATATAATAGTTTTATAAACGCTTTTATCACTCCATTCAAAGATCCAAATAAGAAGCAACACTCCACATGCTAAGGAAGCATGCACCAAATAAATCCAACTCAAGCATAGGTTACACCCACATACAATAATTTAGTTGTTATATTACCGCTGTCATTATCAGCTATTATTCTCCATACATAGGAAGTACTAAAGTTTATTTAGTGAAGAACTCTCTCTTTTTCAAAAACCGAATAGAACTTCTTCTTTTTTTTTTGAAAGTGTACGTACTGTACGAAAAGGAAAAACAAATACTGTACCGCACAAGTTTTTTTTTCTCTTTTTTTTTCAATTCCCTTTTTTTTCAAAAACATTTTTCAACTTACCTCGATCCTCGTACATCGTCTTCCTTCAGTCTTTATTTGTAGCGGCGGGTCTTGCATCATCTTCCTTCGATCTTCTTGTCGTTGCATAAATTAAAGGCAAAGCAATACACCAAATAATTTACTAACAAATAACTAGATACCACTATTAACCTAGTTAATGAATATCCGTATCTCACATAGAAAGCCAAAATTTGATACGGTATACTCCACACAAAAATAACAATATATAATTTTTATTATACGATTTCTAACACTTAATCTTTCGAAAGTGACGGCTTTCATCTTCATAAAGTAGTCTTTCGTTTCTTCTTTCCTTCAACGATGATCTCTTTTTCCTCGATGTTGGTGTTGGAAGCAATACTTCTTCTCGAACAAATTTGGTGTATTGACTACACTTTTGAATTATGGGGGTGGATAGAATAAAACTTTGTAAGTGAGAAGAATAGACAAGGATAAGATGAAATTTAGAAGGTCAATAGGAAAGAGTGAAAGCAAAGAATTCAGCTAGTAGAGATACTACATTTTGGAAAGATCAGATAGTAGCAAAGGAGCTTAAATACAATTTTTATTGAAAATCAACCCTTAAGGTTTAAAGGTAGACTAGCTACGCTTTCTAGGGTCAGCCTGGCTCTGATACCAACTTTTGTCACAACCCCGGCTTCACCGAGATCCACTCACAATCCATTGCTAGTCCCAGAGATCAATGCTAGCAACTTGTGAGCGACAGTTTGTTGAACATCATCACACAATCACAAATAACTAAGAGAATTAATATATTATGCAAAAGTAATTGTTACACAACTACTTATTACACTTGTTTGATTAAGGATGACATATCTTGTCTATAATATACCAGAGTGCGGAAATTCAAATATGCAGCGGAAAAAGTATAATGATGCTCCAATCCGACTCTTGAGCGCCAGCTAATCCTCATCAAAATCCGGGACAAGATCCTCCTGATCCTGAAGATAGACCGAACCTAATCCTTCTCCTGAATACAAATTTATCCGTGGTTTTTGTATAGTGAGTACACGGCTACCCAGCAAGAGTCCTTATAAATGATGCAAGGATAATAACAAGAATAGGATGGTTAATTTGCATAAACACCTATTCTAGTCAATATTAATTGAAGTGTTGTGAAAACATTTGTTGAACAATTAATAAAATGAATAGACTCCTAAGATAACAAACAGAGCTCGGCTTCGAAAGCCCCTCTGCAAAACTGCACAAGCCTCGAATACTCAAAACCAAAACCATCCCACCAGATTATTATTAAACACATGAGACTACCATGTACGGCCTACCTCCCCTCCCATAACCGTGGGAATGGCTATCATGATAGTTTTAACTCTGCAGAGTGTAGCACACTTTACCCATAAGCCGAGTGGTACTTTTGCATCTTAGCTCTTCCTTAGAAGCCCAGACCAAGTAACAATATAAGGCGATTCATTAGTTCCCTCTGTTAACACCGATACCCCTCTAAGGTTTCGCACTCGGGCCCCCCCCCTTAAACCAACGGACCGCAACCCGATCTTTTCAAAGTAAAGTGTGTTAACAGTCTTTCCTAACTACTAAGCCAGGACTAGCACATGCTGCGCAACATGTTAATGCTAGCACTTATGGTTGCGCTTGTTCGGTTTGGCTGGATTGGCACACGTCCAAAGTCCTTAGACCAAGGTGACTACCTCCAACAATCCACAGTCCACAAAACCACCCGACTATGCCACCTTTAGTCAACACACGCCACGTAGGTTTTAGTTGATTAGGTTAAAGTAACTCAGCATCTCCAATCATACCAAGTCACAAGAATAATTAAATGATGAACCTAAATCAACTACCAACCCACGAGCACTAGCATCTATGCACAAGGATAGGCTAGGAATAACAAATAAGGCAGCAATAAAGGGCTAATTCACAGGGTCAATGACGCAGTGTGAATATTAGGTTTCTACCCTTCCCATCAATTTATGCATGAGAAAATAAATAGAAACAATAAACGGGTGAGTTTTATAAATTGGGAGAGCAAGATGCAACTATCTTGCCTTGGTTGTACTCCGGGTCTTGGAATCCTCCTCCGATCGGCTCCTGGAAACCTCCCGAGCAACGAGAATACAGACGATCTACACGTATATGCATATATACAAGAAACAATAAAACAATCAACAGAACATATAGCTCAATAAAATATATAAAATTCTAGGGGATTTATGAAAAATAATGGCTCTGGAATCACCTAATTTGGAGTACGGATGCTCCCGAAACAATTCCTGAAAGTTTAGGATAAATCAGAAATTCCTGGAAAAAATAAACCGGTTTAACCGGCCCAAACCGGACCGAACCGACGGCTCAAGACTGGCCTGGCTGCAGGCGGGACACTGGCAGCGGGCTGGTTGGCGACGCTGGCGACGGCGGACGAAGCAATGACGCAGCGTGGCGGCGGCGGTGGGCGCGAAGCGGGAGCGAGGCAAGAGGCGGCGCGTGGCGGCGTCTGGTTGGCGGCAGTGGCTAACGCGGGCGGCGGCAGCGTGGCGGGCGGACTGGCAGCGTGCTCACACGCTTGGGCGCGGGCGGCGCGGCGGGCGGGATAGGTGGCGTCTGTGGCTGGTGGCGGCGGATCCGGCCAGCCAGACGGACGGCGAGGCGCCGCGGCGAGGTCGGTGCGGCGGCGGCGGCGGCGGCGACGGCCAACTCCGGCGAGCTCGTTTGGGCGTGTTTCTCCACCGATTTGGATGATCCGGGTATCCATCTGGACCGCCTCGACGAGATCTACAACATGGCACCATCTAATCTTGAGTTTGGCCACGGCACAGAGAGGGATCTGTAGAAAAGGGTTTCGGTGGGGAGGATTTTTGACGGCTAGGGTTTGGGACTTGAGGGATTTCGTGATGAGGTGTTGGGACAGGGGTCTTGGGGGGTTTATATAGTGTTTTGGATGATCAAGGGCAGGCCTCCAAAAGGTAGAATTTGAATTGGGCTCCAATTCTACTTCTAATAGGTTTAGAACTCCCCTATTTTTGGTATTTTTGCAAATAAACGAATTTGGACTTGGGCTTATGGATCTAGGCAGGTTTAGGCCTCAAATATGTATCCACCAAGTTTGGGCTTGGGTCTAGCACGTTTGGTCGTCATTTCATTGGATCGACGAGCTACCGATAGAACGGCAAAACTTCAAGGAATCACAAGCTAGCTTTGGAATTTGGACATGAAATTTGGAGGGTTGCTTGATGATGGCTTCAAAGAAGTACTGGAATTTTTCTAGAATTTTTCAAAAAAGTCTTCTAGGGTTTTGGCTTTAAACCTAATTAAAGTAATTTAAACTAGGGTTTTGTATATAACAATTCCCTTTTATTCTACTTTTGGGTTTTCGAAAATATAAGTGACATACGATAAAATAGAGGATGTCACAAGTATGCTGCAGGAACCAATCGTTGCACCAAATCAAACGATGTTGTAATATGTTAAATAAAATATTGCATAAAAATGTTGATGTATTATAAACCAAATGTTGCACCGGAACGGACACTATGCATGATGTTAAAACTAGATGTTATAGTGTGTTAAACCATAATGTTGTAGAAACATTCAAACTAGCCGCCCTACCGGTCGTACTTTTCATTTTTCTCTCCCTTACCTTCCCCTTTTTTTTTCTTTACACAGCAGAGCACTTCCAGTGTCTTCCTGAAGCCCTAATCAATCAAGCTCAAGAAGAACACAAAGCCCTGGCCACGGCCATGAGCAGTCATGGTCGAACCGCGCGAACAGGTAGCGGTACAACTCCACGAGCTCGCCCTCACCCAAAGTTGCCTCGTCCACGCCGTAGTGCCTCTCCAACACCCACATGCTCATCAGCTCCGCTCCATCTTGTCATACGACAGTCTCTCGAACGAGCTCTTCCGTTCATGAGCTTGGAGGCAAGTCCGATGAGCCACTGGCCAGATCTAGCGAGGATAACGTGGGAGCTCGTCAGATCTAGAGAATACGGAGACATGGAGACGACGAAGAAGATGCAGCTTAGGATTAGAAGTTGGTCCTGATGCATTTAAAACAAGAGGTTTGCCCTACTGAGATACTGGGTTCTGCGTGCTAAAACATTTGATTCTACCTGCTGAAATACGATTTTCTGCACTGAGATGTTTGTTTTGCACTATCGAAACATTTGGTTATGCCTGCTAAAACATTTCTTCCTACACACTTATATATTTTTCAATAATTTTTGAAACAATTTTTTTTGTACTGAAACATTTGTTTATGCTTCCCAAAACATTTAGTTTTACCCGCTGAAACAATTTTTTAAAAAATGTTGAAACATTTATATTTTGTTGAGTAAAATACATGTGCGGTCCCTAAACTATTAGTCGATTCTCATCTAGGGCCCCAATCTATGAAACAATAGTTTTGGGTCCCTAATCTTTTTAACTGGGTCCGCCTCGGTTCAAACTTGCCACGTGATAACCCTAGAGCTGACGTGGCGTTGACATGTCATGTAAAATAGTTTTAAAAAGGGGGAATCATTTTAAAAAGATAAAAATACATGGAAATCATTTTAAAACCATTTAAAAATTAAAAAAACGTGGGAAAATTATTTTTTTTAAAAAAAGGGCAAAAATGAAAATCATTAAATACATATAGAAAATATCAAAAGAATCATGAAAATACGGGAAAATCATTAAAAAAAATGAGAAATCAATAAAAATCATGAAAAAAGCATAAACATATGAAATTATAAACATATTAAAAAGAAACATAAAGACAGTGTGGTCGCCTTTAATCCTTCTATAGTTGTAAGCGCAAGACCTCTAGCATCGTGGCGTATGTGAGCCATCAAGTGCTACTTTTTTCTAATTGTTTTATGAATTTTTATAATTGTTTTACTATTTCCCATATTTGTTATGATTTCTGAAATTTTTTAGGATTTTTTTCTGAAATTTTTAAGTAATTTATGTGGCATGGACAGTCATGTCAGCGCCATGTCAGCTATAGTGCTGTCACATGGCAGTTTTGAACCGGGACGAACCCACTTAAAAAGATTAGGGACCCAAAACTGTAATTTTATTGATTAGGGACCTGGCTGAGAATCAACTAATAGTTTAGGGACCGCCGGTGTATTTTACTCTATTTTGTTGTACTTGAACATTTGTTTCACCCTGTCGCAACATTTGGTTATATCTGCTGCAACATTTGGTTCTACATGGTGAACGTTTTTGACAAGAATTATAGAATTTATATTTTCTCCGTTAAAACATTTGTTTTGCCTGGTAAAACATTTGTTTCTGTTTGTTGGAATATTTTTTAATTCTTGTCGAGACATTTATCTAAATCTAAATCTAAACTACTCTATAATTAAGCAGTTGGCCTAGATCCAACTACAAATCACATCCGTCTATTACCTTCATCCATCATCCAACAGTCATAATTTTTTAGAAGTTTGCTATCAACTCGATACATAGAGACCACAGACTCTTGACTCAATATGTATAGACCACGGACTCTTAACTCGATACTATAGCACACGGACTCTTGCTCATAACTCGATACGTATAGACCACGGACTCTTGCCCATATATACAATAAGGAATGCTCCTACATCGGCTCCATATAGATATAGATATAGACAAATAGAAAAATTGCACGTGTCCTAAATGTTACTTTTTTCTATAAATTCTTGATATCAGCATTGCTCCGACGTGCTTTGCACGTGCACGCTTGTTAGTATGTATATATGGGCAAGAGTTAGTGGTCTATACGTATCGAGTCAAGAGTCCGTGGTCTCTACGTATATGTATATATGGGCAAGGGCAAGAGTACGTGGTCTATACATATCAAGTTGTGGGTAAGAGTCCGTGATTTATACGTATCGAGTCAAGAGTCCATGGTTTATAACACTACTAAAAATGTGCTTATCTGTGACGAAATCATCGTAACATTTGAAATTGTTGTCATGAAAAGATGATATTCTGTGACGTTTGTTTCCTGATCGTCATATTTTGCATAAGGTGACTCTAGCCCCACTAAAATTATGACGAAACATGAAATTTTGTCATAAAAAAATATAATAAATCATCATAGATAGTAGAAATCTGTTTGACTATAGGGTGATTTGAGGTAACCCTCTTTGTCACGATATGCTTTTCGTCATAAATGGTCTTGTGTCCAGCGTGGTAATATCTGGCACATTTGTTGGATAAACATATTCGATGTTTCCATATGGTCCGACGTGGATAGACGTGGATAGATGTAGGCCATCGTCTAAACAAGTCCATGTGGGACCCACAATTTGGAGGGCTTTGAACACTGTAGACTTATGAGTGGATGCAAGGCTAGACAAATTGAGGCGGTTGGGGGAAAGGTCGGGATGAGTTCAGCTAAAGGGTTCTTAACATTAGGGGTGTAAATGGGTCGGTAATACCTGACCTGTACCGGTTCCAAAGGAATTTTTTACCCTGAAAAAAACCGGTACGGGTTAATTATTTTACTATCAGTACGGGTTCGTAATACCAAAACTAACACTCGGTTATGGGTCGTATGGAAAAAGGGCTACTGAAAAATTACCCGAAAGTTCGTGTCTGTGTGTACTATTTGGTAATATCGGGTACCCGGATATTTTACAAAGGCCCAACACTAAGTCTCTGATAATAAGGGCCCAACTAGCTAGCCCAATTAGTTCATCTCTCACCCATCTCTTCCCAACCCTAGTACGCCGCCGCCAAAGACGCCGCGCCGCCCTGGGCCTCCGCCGCCATTGTTTGGGCTCGCCGCCGCCGCCGTTGTCTCGAGCCTGCGCCACACGCTTTTGGGCCAGCACATCGCCGCCTCGGGACGTCCTCGCGCTGCCCTTGTCCCACGACGCCACAGCAGTTGCCGGCCGTCCTCGCGCCGCCCCCATCCCGAGACGCCATCAGCCGCCCCCGTCCCGCGACGCCTCCGCCGTCCTCGTCCCACGTGACCGCCTCCATCCTCGTTTCACGTGGCCGCCGTCCTCGTTTCGCATGGCCGCCACCGTCCTCATCCCACGCGTCCACCGTCCCCATTCCGCACCTATGTTGGGTAAGCTTCGCATTAGCAGATGGATTATTATTCGCATTAGCACTTAGATTGCCTCATTCTACATTGCATCACAGCCTGACATCGAAGCTAGTATGAAAAAAATTGGATCCCTCCAATTTGTATATGGAGATTGGACTAATCCTTCAAAAGATATTTTTACAAGGTAAAATGTGCATTGATTCATCTTGTAAACATTATCATTTTTTCCGAGTTCAATTTAGCTTGTGTCAATCAGATCATCTGTTCTCTGCAGCTGCGATTAGATTAGTCTAGGTGTCTAGATGCAAGACAATTTCTGGTTCATATTTTCCAACGCTAGCAAGGACTTCTTATCAGCATATTTGACATACTTGTGCTATAGAATTTAACAGGTTGATTGTGTCATGTACTCGTCTATTGTATGACTGTATGTTGCTATTCTGTAAATTTTTCTTATCCCGTGTAGAATTTGACAATCTGATTGAGCATGTACTCATCAGGCCGGCATAGGAGTTTATTTTGCTACAAAAGCATAATGTACTTATGGTGCTATATAATTTGACAGGTTAATCAAATTCTATACTTATCAATTAATCTGAACCTCTACTCATCCTGTACAACAGTTAGAACAAAAGGAGCTAAATGCATTCAGAAAGATTGGCAAGGACTATGAACACATTTTTCAACCAGTACATGATACACTACAAATTAGTTCTCAAGGTCAGTGAGTTGAGGCATATGAAATCAAAACGTGTTTTTCAGGTCAATCGTTAGTAGTCGATTATCTATCGAGGTTTAAGAATATTTCGAGGTGAAAACACAAAGCACCAAAAAGGTTAGCAATTTATTTATATCCGCATGGTTATCCTTCACCAAAATAGTTTCAATTAGATGCCATGCAGTTGACCAGTATAAAGTCATGTTTATTCAACCTTTGACATAAATATCTTAGTTACCTCTAGCTTGGACACGTGAGTTGACCCAGAGTATTAACCTAGTCTGCTAGTGTTTATTGCCTCATCTTTACTATTTTTTGCTTCATATATATAATGATAAATTAGGTTATGTATTTTAGGCTAATGCTGCAAAAAAGAAAGTTAACTTTAGGCTAATGAGGAAGTATTTTGACGGTTTTGCAGCAAGTGACAGACCATTGAGCATCAACAATAAGAACTTGGTTCCTTGAAGGAAAAAAACAAAAGCGTCAGAGAAAGCAATGCAAGAGTTTAGGAAGAGGCAAAAGGAAAATGATGATCTTCGTCGTCATCTCCTGGTCATTGCAAGTCAATCCCAACAGTGACTTGATGAATGCCAAGTGGTTTAAAGCCTGGACATGACAAACTTATTTTGCTCTTATCTGACACTAGCTAGAAGTGGTTCAATTACTTTGTTGGAACTATCAATGGAATGAACTAGTTAATATTTTGTTGAATATTTGTAATTTAGTAAAATTGTTGTTATGTATTGATCCAGCTTATTTGTAATGTGTTTGTGATGTTCTGTTTAATATATATGTGTGAATTGGTTCCTAAGAAAGATGATGTGGCATATATGACACATGACGCGGCACCCTAGATGATGTGCCACTAGAGTGTTCAATGACAATTTCACGTCGCCGTGGCATCCTTTATGACGATTTTTTTCTGTCATACAAAATTATGGCAAAGCTCTCCTCTGGCAGGGCAATAGTGTTTTTGTGACTATTTCGGGCTTTTCCATGACATTTATAGAAGCTTTACATGACGACTTTCTTCGTCATAAAAGGGATCTCTATAATGACGCATAGACAATTCGTCACCAAAAAAATTATTTTCTATGACGAAAATTAACATTTTGTCAACAAAAACTTTCTGTGACGCACATACTATGACAAACCTGTTTTCGTCATAAGATCGTCATAAAAGATCTACGGTGACAATTTTGTCACTTATGATGACGAATGTATAATGTCATCAATAATCATTTTTCTAGTAGTGATACGTATCGAGTCAAGAGTCCGTGGTCTCTACATATATGTATATATGGGCAAGAGTCCGTAGTCTATATGAATCAAGTTATACGTAATAGTCTATGGTATATACGCATCGAGTCAAGAGTCCATGGTATATACATATCGAGTTAAGAGTCCGTGGTCTCTATGTATATGTATATATGAGAAAGAGTCCGTGGTCTATACATATCGAGTTATGGGCAAGAGTCCGTGGTCTATACGTATCGAGTCAAGAGTCCGTGCTCTATACTTGATAACAAACTTCTGAAAAATTATGGTTGTAGTTGGATCTAGGCCAACTGCCCAATTATAGAGTAGTTTAGATTGGATGATGGATTGAGCAAATAGACGGATGTGATTTGTAGTTGGATCTAGGCCAACTGCCCAATTATAGAGTAGTTTAGACTAGGAGGACGACAGAGTTACGTCGCCGGAATCTCGGCCCATGCACCTCCCATGGCCACTACCCCATACTCATACCAACATCCGTGGGCTTTCCAAAACGTGGACAGCTTGGGAGCACAACATTTTCGTAAACGGAACACAACGAATCACCGTCTGCGTTCCTTACGAAAATTTGTTGCACGTGCAAATTTTTCTATTTTTCGATATCTATATGGAGCAGGTGTAGGAGCATTCCTTATTGCATTGGTTGTCTCATTCGGTTGATATTAACGTGGCTCATCTCATGAAACATCTGAACAAGCAAAATTAAATAAACAGATAATCAAGATATAGATATAGATTAATTAACGAGTGCAATAACACGCAAATAATTGTTTTTATTAACAGATCAATTCTGTACATGGATGTACGCATAAATACATGTGGCACTTACTCGTTTAATTAAAAGAAGCGATGCGCTCTCTCGATGGGCCGGTCAGGTTGTGAATTGTAATTATATATATATGCATCACAATTGTTATTTACCGCGCTGCAAGCTTAATTAACAGGTTGTATACGTCCGAACACATTGACATGGAAGGGAGGATACTGTAGCGTATTCTTAAGAGAGCTACGTAACACTCCTACTTCTATACGGAGTCCTGAATTTATTCCACCGCCCTACCCGGGCAGACGTTTCATATGTATGAGTATGTATGATTGGGGCGTACGTGCCTGCCCCGCCCTATTTATAGTGTTACTGTGCTAGTCTATTAGTTCTAGTCTAGGAAGATTTATAATGGGAGAATAAAAATTAATCCCGTGTATATATGTGCAAGAGTCCATTGTCTCTACGGGTGCTAGTCTGTTAGTTCTAGTCTAAGAAGCATTATAAAAAATTAGGAAGATTTATAGTGGGAGAAAAAAATTAATCCCATGTACATGTATATATGGGCAAGAGTTCGCGGTCTATACGTATCGAGTTGTGGGCAAGAGTCCGTAAACTATACGTATCGAGTCAAGAGTCAGTGGTCTGTACGTATCGAGTCAAGAGTCTGTGGTCTCTACGTATATGTATATATGGGCAAGGGCAAGAGTCCGTGGTCTATACGTATCGAGTCAAGAGTCCATTGTCTATACGTATCGAGTTAAGAGTCCGTGGTCTCTACGTATATGTATATATGGGCAAGAGTCCGTGGTCTATACGTATCGAATTATGCGTAAGAGTCTATGGTCTATACGTATCAAGTAAGAGTCCGTGGTGTAAGTTCAAGCCTCCCATGGGCTAATTGATTTTGGTAATTGATGGCAACTAGGTCGCACAGCCGGAACGCCAAGGATAAGGACCTCTGTTTTATAGTTTCTCTGAATTTCTTGTGTGCGTCTTTGGTCCAACTCAGCAGATCGACTACATCTCTCTGGTTACAGGGTCCCACTGAGCACAGGTCCAGAAACATCAGCCGTGGGTCCCATGGGGTTCCGAGAGTGCCAGGTGTTAGTAATGAGCGAACCATCTAGAGCAATTACACCTGTCCGAGGGGTCGCCGGTGCTTGGGGCTAGGTCGCCCGTCCTCGCCGAGGGGTCGCCCGTGCTTGGGGTTAGGTCGCCCGGCTGCCGAGGGTCGCCTGCCTCGCCGAGGGGTCGCCTGTGCTTGGGGTGAGGTCGCCGGCTCGCCGTGAGGTCGCCGGTGCTTTCGCCGAGGGGTCGCCGGTGCTCGCCGAGTGGTCATGGGTGCTCGCCTAGGGTCCCCTGTGACGGGAGAGGTCGCCGTGCACCACCACTGGGTCCGACAAAGAAGCGGTTCCCAACGAAGCTAGCTCGAAAATGGCTAAGTCACAGTACATAGCCTCTGTCGGACGGCATCCGACGACCACGGACGGCGTCCGACGACGTGTAAACCAACGACCAAACACTGGCGGGCAGCCTATTCGTGTGCACAGTTGCACTGCCGGACGCGTCTCTGTAAGCCACCGGACGGCGTCCGACGAAGCACAAATTTTGGCCAAATCCTCTGTCGGACGGCGTCCGACGGGAACCGGACGGTGTCCGATCGGGGATCTGAATCTCGCGATTTAATCGAAAAATCCATTTCTAGGGTTTCGCCTTGGGGCTATAAATAGGGGCTAGGAGCACGGGAGAAACTTGAGAGAGCCTCACCTAGCCGCCACCCCTTGCCCTTAGACATCAAGAGAGCTCCTCCCATGGTTCCCACCTTCACCTAGGGTTCCATGTGCTTGTGAAATTGAAGGAGAGAGTGAGGAAGAAGAAGAGAGCACCCCTTAGCCTCCTCCTCCTCGTCTCCAAGGTTCGTCCCCTCTCCATGGTTGCCATGCCATCCTCCATGGTGGGTTGAGGGTTGAGTGTCTCCGGTCTTGTGCTCTTGGGATTCTTGTCACCGGGAGACATCGTCGTCGCCAAGCTTCATCAAGCGTACCGCAAGCAAACCCTTCTTCGTGAAGGTCACCGTGCTTCCCGCGGTGTTACCTCTTCGTTCGTCGGGTGTGCAAAGTCCGCCGTGTGTCGGCGGCCATCTCCGTGTGTCGGAGGTGCCAAGGTGTCCGTGTGTCGGATCCAAATCCTCTATGTGTTGGGGGTACCTCATGTGTTGAGGTGAAACCCACTGTGTGTCGGTGGTCGGTGCCGTGTGTCGGCGCCGTGGGTGTGAGAGCTCTCGCGTGTGAGAGAACTCGCCTCCGTGTGAAGGTTTGGAGCTCGCCTACCATGTGTTGGTGAAGAGCTACCACGAGTGGATTGAGGGAGAGGGACGAAAGGGTCCCGACTTCTCTGTGTGAGAAGTTTCCTCAACGGAGACGTAGGTGCTCATGTGTTGAGCACCGAACTTCGGTAAACAACTTGGTTTGCGTCTCCCCTTCTCACCCATTTACTTCCGCACTTTGAATTAATCGCTTGCGTGTGAGTGCCATCGAGCCTCCTAGTAGTCGCATGTGCATTATTGTGATCACTTCCGCAACTAGACTCTAGATCAATCGATAGCTTGGGTTCTTAATTTGACTAAGTAAATCAAGCGAATCGAGAGAAGTAAAAATTTGAAAAGAGCCGATTCACCCCCCCCTCTCGGCCTAGGATCCTTACACGTGGTATATACGTATCGAGTCAAGAGTCTGTGGTCTCTACGTATATGTATATATGGACAAGAATTTGTGGTCTATACGTATCGAGTTATGGGCAAGAGTCCGTGGTCTATACGTATCGAGTCAAGAGCCCATGGTCTATACTTGATAGCAAACTTTTGAAAAATTATGGCTGTTGGATGATGGATTGAGGAAATAGACAGATGTGATTTGTAGTTGGATCTAGGCCAACTGCTCAATTATAGAGTAGTTTAGATTTAGATTAGATATATGTGCATCACAATTGTTATTTACCGCGCTGCAAGCTTAATTATCAGGTTGTATACGTCCGCACGCATTGACATGGAGGGGAGAATACTAGAGCGTATTTTTAAGAGAGCTACGTAATACTTCTACTTCTATACGGAGTCTTGAATTTATTCCACCGTCCGGGCAGGGCAGATATTTCATATGTATGAGTATGTATGATTGTGGCGTACGTGCCTGCCCCCGCCCTATTTATAGTGTTACCGTGCTAGTCTGTTAGTTCTAGTTTTGGAAGAATTAGGAAAGATTATTAGGAATTTATAATGGGAGAATAAAAATTAATCCCGTGTATATATGGGCAAGAGTCCATGGTCTCTACAGGTGCTAGTGTATTAGTTCTAGTCTAGAAAGAATTAGAAAAAATTAGGAAGATTTATAATGGGAGAATAAAAATTAATCCCATGTATATGCATATATGGGCAAGAGTTCGTGGTCTATACGTATTGAGTTGTGGGCAAGAGTCCGTGGTCTATACATATCAAGTCAAGAGTCAGTGGTCTATACGTATCGAGTCAAGAGTCCGTGGTATCTACGTATATGTATACATGGGCAAGGGCAAGAGTCCGTGGTTTATACGTATCAAGTTGTGGGCAAGAGTCCGTGATCTCTACGTATATGTATATATGGGCAAGAGTCTGTGGTTTATACGTATCGAGTTAAGAGACCGTGGTCTCTATGTATATGTATATATGTGCAAGAGTCCGTGGTCTATACGTATCGAGTTATAGGCAAGAGTCCATGCTAGAGTTCATGGTCTATACTTGATAGCAAACTTCTGAAAAATTATGGCTGTTGGATGATAGATTGAAGAAATAGACGGATGTGATTTGTAATTAGATCTAGGCCAACTGCTCAATTATAGAATAGTTTAGATTTAGATGCATGGGATTAATTTTTATTCTCCCATTATAAATATTTATAATTTTTTTTAATTTTTCCTAGACTAGAACTAACAGACTAGCACCCGTAGAGACCACAGACTCTTGCCCCATATATATACGGGATTAATTTTTATTCTCCCATTTTAAATCTTCCTAATATTTTTTTCTAATACTTTCTAGACTAGAACTAACATACTAGCACAGTAACACTGTAAATAGGGCGGGGCAGGCATGTACGACACAATCATACACACTCATACATACGAAACGTCTGCCCAGGGCGGACGGTGGAATAAATTCAAGACTCCCTATAGAAGTAGAAGTATTACATATCTCTGCTAAGAATAAGCTCCAGTATCCCCCTCCATGTCAATGCGTGCGAACGTATATAACCTGTTAATTAAGCTTGTAGCGTGGTAAATAACAATCGTGATGCACATATATAATTACAATTTACAACCTAACCGGCCATCGAGAGAACATATCACTACTTTTAATTAAATGAGTAAGTGTCACGTGTATTTATGCTTACATCCATGTATAGAATTGATCCGTTAATTACCTAAAAAAATTGATCTGTTAATAAAAAACAATTATTTGCATGTTATTGCACCCGTTAATTAATCTATATCTATATCTTTATTATCTATTATTTAATTTTGGTTGTTCAAGTGTTTCATGAGATGACCCACGTCAATATTAACTGAATGAGACAATCAATGCAATAAAGAATGTTCCTACATCTGCTTCATATAGATATAGACAAATAGAAAAAATTGCACGTGTCCTAAATGTTACTTTTTTCCTACAAATTGTTAATATCAGCATTGCTTCAATGCGCTTTGCCAAAATTCGAGTGCCATGAAGATGAGGATCTGGGCTACGACAGCCATAATGACGTTTAGGGCCACTCCTGTCGCTTGCATTAATGCATAACGTTAGAGAATTCTTTTGGATATAGTTTTGTTTTGTTGATCGTACAAACTTTGATGATTTTTTTCTGTAATGAGGCGTATGTCTGCTCGCCTTATTGTTAATGAGACTATGGGCTGGAACTATGGCACATATTATTCAAGACGACGATTTCGTATGTGGAAATGATATTCGGTTATATGTTTCAAACAATAGTGTACTGATTTAGAGACTACTGCATTTAAATAATGGCTCTAAGGTAAGTATAATTTCGACGGCCGGCAAGATTAGTGCCAATGTTGTTGCCTCTCTAGATTGGCACCACTATTGCTGTCATGGGAGAAAGAGGGAGACCAATGGAGCAGACGATAACGTTTGTGCTTGTGGGAGGAAGAGGGAGGGAGAGAGAGCAACGTTGTGCTGTTGTGCTTGAGGCATTGTTCTTTTCAGCGTATTGTTGCATTGGCGTACTACCGTAGTAAATTCGAGAGCCCTCAAAAATAGGTTCAAAGATTAAAATAACAATTAATAAATAGTTTTAGGATCTTTGTAAGGATTACTAAAAGCCACGAAAAAATCGTTACAAATTATCACAACATATAGGCTATATAAAAGTAACAAAATTTGCTATAGTAATACAGAGCGGTATGCAACACGGAGAAAATCCAAGGCTTGACAAAGGATGGATGGCTGGGTTATCGAGCCTGCGGGCTGCGGAGCAAGAGGAGCCGAGGAGATGGCGGTGCTAGGGTTGAGGCGCTAGATGAGGCAGGGGCTGTGACTCAGTGAGTGACAGAGAGATTTGTTCTGAAGATAGAGCAAAATGGGTTTCGGATAAAATATGGGCTTCAGTTAGTGACTGACGAGAGGCGACCGAAAGCAAAAATATATATATATATTAGGCTCTTGAAAAGATGTACTGGGTTGGAGTAATTAAGGCCCTGTTCTTTTCAGCTGATCTGAACGGCTGAACAGCTGAACGGCTGAAATGATTGAACTTCGAGAGCTCCTCGAGGTAGTCTCGAGATTCGGATACATTTCGTTTGACTTGCTTTTTAAAGCGTTATAATCCATCTTCAAAATAGTGAAAAAACGAACTAAAAAAACTTAAAACATATGCCTTTCCAAAACGTAGATAAGTCGTTAAGCTGTTAAGCTAAAAATAACTGGGCCTAAGTTTTTCCTTAAATATTCGGTCCCCACACCCAATCCAGCGGGATACTGGCCGTGTTTGTTTCAGCTTAAAAAAATAAATTAAATAAAATAAAAAATTTTATTTTGTATAAACTGAATGGTGTAATACTTTATATTCATTTTTATAAGTTTTTAAATAGTTTCTTTTTACAGTTTGTAAGCTATTTTTTCACTTTTTAAAAAGTCGTGCGAGAGGTCACAACTTTTTTAGATTAAAAGTTTCAACAACTTTTAACTCAAACAAACAAGGTCATTATTTACCTATCCCATGATTGCCATATGCGATCAAGAATATTTTTTCCATATCAATTCCGATTTCTCCTATGCCTACCATCTAATATAGAAATTCCTCACCGAAGATCGAGGGAAATGGTTGCACTGCTGTTGGCCGGCCCGACCACATGGCATGCCCGCCGAGCACCCTCAGGTCGTTGGCCTACCATATATGTAGACCCAACGTGCACCAGAGGGCTAGGTCTTTTTGGTTATAAAGATAATTAAAAAGAGGTATAAATTATAAAAAAATAATTAAAAAAATAGTTTTAGCATCTCTGGAAGGACTACGAAAAGTCACGAAAAGGCCCATCGAGAGAACGCATGGCTACTTTTAATTAAATGAGTAAGTGTCACATGTATTTATGCGTACATCCATTTACAGAATTGATTTGTTAATAAAAAACAATTATTTGCCTATTATTGCACCCGTTAATTAATCTATATCTATATCTTGATTGTCTGTTGTTTAATTTACTTGTTTAGATGTTTCATGAGATGAGCCATGTTAATATGAACCGAATGAAACAATCAATGTAATAAGGAATGCTCCTACACCTGCTCCATATAGGTATAGACAAATAGAAAAATTGCACGTGTCCTAAATATTACTTTTTTCTACAAATTGTTAATATCAATATTGCTCCGACGTGCTTTGCACGTGCACGCTTGCTAGTATACTAAAATATCTAACTTTGTCGGTAAAACAAATGTTTCAATCGAACAAAAATATAAATGTTTCAAAATTTATTAAAAATATTTAAGTGTGTAGGAACAAATGTTTTATATGGACTAGCAAGCGTGCACGTGCAAAGCACGTCGAAACAATGCTGATAGCAACAATTTATAGAAAAAAGTAATATTTAGGACAAGTGCGATCTTTTCTATTTGTCTATATCTATATAGAGCAGGCGTAGAAGAATTCCTTATTGCATTGGTTGTCTCATTCGGTTGATATTAACGTCCCTCATGAAACATCTAAACAAGCAAAATTAAATAACAGATAATCAAGATATAGATATAGATATTGTCGACGATTGGGATATCGGTCCCAAGTCAACTAAGGTTCTTGAGAAAAGGAGATAGAAGACACTGCCGAGCAAAGCAAACAGCAATCAATGAGCAGGGGACAAACACAGGGTTTTTATCCTGGTTCAGGCCTCTCCGAGAAGATAACAACCCTACGTCCAGCGTTTCTTTATATGAGAAAGGATTACAAGGAGGAACTCGGCGAGATGAACAGATCTCGACAAGATTATGGGTGTACAAGAAGTATTATGCGATCTTCTGGTGGTGCGATCTTCTCATGCCCTCTACACACCGTAGGGGCCTTGTTTATATAGTGTTGAACAACCGACCTACCGGGGGATAATCGGGTCGGACTGACCACGAGATCGTAACGAACTCGTATACATGCCAAATACATCTCGAGGTAGATAAGGTGTACTCCAATTCTTGGGGATCACGACGTCTGCTCCAATCCGAGAAACCACATCCGGATCTTCACGTAGCAGCGCAGAACTCTTGTTCGAGTCAGACTCGAACACGAATCCTAGGCCGTTACACACCGTGCCAAACCAGAAGTTGTTCGGTAAGATGCTCATGGGCCTGACTGAGCCCTCTAGGGAGCAAGGCCCTAGGAGACTGTTCGATTAGGCCGTCAGGGAGTGGGCCATGGCAATGGACCATGATTTTATCCCCGACAGCTATAGATTAATTAACGGGTGTAATAATATGCAAATAATTGTTTTTATTAACAAATCAATTATGGGCATGGATGTACGCATAAATACATGTGACACTCATTTAATTAAAAGTAGCATGTGTTCTCTCGATGGGCCGTCAGGTTGTAAATTGTAATTATGTATGTGTATCACAATTGTTATTTATCGTGTTGCAAGCTTAATTAAAAGGTTGTACACGTCCGCACGCATTGACATGGAGGGGAGGATACTGGAGCGTATTCTTAAGAGAGCTACGTAATACCCGTACTTCTATACGGAGTCCTGAATTTATTCCACTACCCGGTCCGGGCATACGTTTCATATGTATGAATATGTATGATTGGGGGCGTACGTGCCCGCCCCGCCCTATTTATAGTGTACTGTGCTAGTCTTTAGTTCTAATCTAGGAATAATTAGAAAAAAATATTAGTAAGATTTATAATGAGAGAATAAAAATTAATCCCGTATATATATGGGCAAGAGTCCATAGTCTCTACGAGTGCTAGTCTGTTAGTTATAGTCTAGGAAGAATTAGAAAAAATTAGGAAGATTTATAATGGGAAAATAAAAATTAATCCCATGTATATGTATATGGGCAAGAGTCCGTGGTCTATACTATCGAGTTGTGGGCAAGAGTCCGTGGTCTTTACGTATCGAGCCAAGAGTCAGTGGTCTATACGTATTGAGTCAAGAGTTCGTGGTCTCTACGTATATGTATATATGGGCAAGGGCAAGAGTCCATGGTCTATACGTATCGAGTTTGGGCAAGAGTCCGTGGTCTATATGTATCGAGTGAAGAGTCCGTGTTTATACATATCGAGTCAAGAGTTCGTTGTCTCTACGTATATGTATATATGGGCAAGAGTCTGTGGTCTATACGTATCGAGTCAAGAGTCCGTGGTATATACGTATCGAGTGAATAGTTTGTGGTCTCTACGTATATGTATATATGGGCAAGAGTCCGTGGTCTATACGTATTGAGTTATGGGAAAGAGTCCGTGGTCTATACGTATCGAGTAAGAGTCTATGGACTATACTTGATAGCAAACTTTTGAAAAATTATGGCCGTTGGATGATGGATTGAGGAAATAGACGGATGTGATTTGTAGTTGGATCTAGGCCAACTGCTCAATTATATAGTAGCTTAGATTAGATTAGACTAGGTCTCTCTAATTGGGTCCTTTTTTTTCTGCTTTTGCATCAAATAATAACACCACTCTAAATAGAGAGAAATATTATATAATATATGAAAGTATTCTCCAAGATGAATTTGATAACATCAAATGCAGATATATGTAAACTTTTTTACATTGATGATTGATGGGCCACACACACTAAACAAGTTTGACCAAGTAAAATCGCAAATGAAACGACCTATGTAGTTATGCTTGGAAAGGAGCCAGATTTAGTTTTGTCTGTGACCATTGACGCGAGGTACGCCGCCCAGTCCATCTCAAACCCTACAAGGTTGCCCCAGCAGTGGCCCTCGTCAGCCAGCTTCTCCATAGTTCCTTCCCGGAGGTTTAGTCCGTGTGTGTCACTGTGCCGCCCACTGCCTATTGTGAACAAGATCAAACCGCTCTTTTCGCCTACCCACCGTAGCTTTAGAAGCTTGAAGTCTCGCCAGGTCATCTTCATCTGGTGCATCGGGACGTGCTTCTCGTCGAAGCTTGATTCTTTCTTGCCGTTTTGGATGTCATCACCTAGGATGTTGAAGTAGGAGATCGCCGCTGTGAGACGAACGTATGTACGTGACCAGTGGCAGCCAATGTGGAAGAGGAAGAGGCGGTTGTCCGGTGAGATGCCCAGGCGCTTCTCCGTTGTCCAGTCGTGAGGACAATCATAAGGCAACAAGTGCACGTCCATGCACTGTTGCTCCGGATCATCGGCGTGAAGACGCACCCCGAGCGCGCCTTGGTCTAGGGGCCAGAAGGCCGCCTCATGTAGCACCACGGCGTGGCCCATGTGGCGCAGCTCCCGGCTCAAGACGTTCACGAGCGACCTAGCCTCGGCCCCCCAGCGGCCGGTGTCTGACGAGTAGCACCGGAGCGCGATGAAGCCTGGCCGGTTGTAGACAAGCAGCAGCCGGAAGAACTTGGTGCAGCGCCTTGGATGGAGATCGTCGCCGGTGAGCAATGCGCAGTTATAGTTTGTAGGCCTGTCGTCGTCCTTGCCCGAGACTGAGAAGCAGGGCGGGAGCACAACGACGTCCCCTGTCATCGGGTTGCACACGCAGAACGTGAGGCTATCACCGCCGTCGAGCTCCAGCACGAGACGGCCGTTGCGGGAGGCAACAGGACAGGAGTAGTCGAAGACCGCGCCGTTGGTGCCATTGAAGAGCGAGCCCATGAAGGTTGATGCTTGGCAGCCCAGGAGGCGACAGCCGGAGGCTATGGGGAGGAAGCATGGCTGCGGTGCCCCCGGCGCGCTCCGTGTACGCACGGTGGGCCCGTCTCTCTGCAGGTGGAAGGCGCCGACGGCGAGCTGGGGAAGGAAGCGGCCAAGGGGCGGCAGCGGGCGGGAGATGGTGGCGGCGCCCGTCGCAACGACGCGCCCCCACCGCGCGCACGTCGCTGCACACCGCACCACATGCCCCGTGTCCGGTAATTTGCTGAAGATCACGGAGAGGGCATCGTCCGGCAGAGACGTTCCGTTCAAGTGGCGGCGCGTGGTCTTCTTGTACGGCAGGGCATCTGGACGGAGAGATTGGCGTCACGTGCGTTGCGGTCGCAGCATCGCGGGTAGGCCGGTGGTGGATCGAGAAGAGACTAATTCGGAGGGAGATGCGTCGCGTAGCTACATTTTGAGTCCCTGGGCTGAATATTTATAGGCCAAGCCACCTGCCACACCGAATTCGATTCGTAGTCTGATGTCAACGCCGCACGAGTCCGTTACGTACGGATCCCTGCTCTGAGTCGGAGGTAGTTAATTCAGATAAGGTGCATGTCTACTCCGAGTTGTCTTCATCTAAATCTAAACTATATAATTGGGCAGTTCAGTTTGTGCGTGAATCGGATTCGAGCCTGGCTAGCAGCAGCGGCCGCATGCCCGTGTACCGCAGTGTTCGACTACGTGTGGGTGCAGTTCTACAACAACCCGCCGTGCCAGTATAGCGCGAGCGGCGGCGCGGGCAACCTGGCGCGCGCGTGGAAGCTGGCGGGGCGGGTGTTCCTCGGGCCCCAGGCGGCCTCCGTGTTTTATCTGGAGGAAAATACTAATATGCTAACTGTGTGTATGCATGCATGCAGCATGCAAGCTGATCAGTCCTCGTTATCTCCCGAAGATGGCCGGCTAGCTCCCAAACACGGCATCGAGATAGTCTTCCCTTTTACGTACGTGTTCGCGATGGCAGACATGGTATGTACATACGTGCGGACCGGACCAAATCAGATCATGTATGGTAGTCGGTGTCCGTGTGTAACAATTAATTAATCATAGGATAAAAACTTAGCCATGCATGTAAGTGTCCGCATTGTATGAAAAATTATGTATATATGGGTAAGAGTCCATGGTCTATACGTATCGAGTCGTATCGAGTCAATAGTCCGTGGTCTCTACGTACTGAGTTGATAGCAAACTTCTAAAAAATTATGAACGTTGGATGATGGATAAATAGAATAGACAGATGTGATCTGTAGTTAGATCTAGGCCAACTGCCTAATTATATATAGTAGTTTAGATTTAGATTTAGATTTAGATTTAGATATGGATGCATGACATATGGATGGGCACGTAAGGGTACGGTGATATGCAACTTCTTTTTTCTTTTTTTTTTCCTATCCACTTCTGCGTGCCACGTACGGCTTGTTACTAGCTAATTTCCTTCCCGCGCGCGAGGCTGTGCTCGTGTTCGTGTCCACTCCAAACTCCGGAGTCCAGACTTACTACGTTGTGGCGCACGTAGACTATATAAGGAAGACGCAGCGGCGCCGGCGATCGCCAACCACATTCACCGACGTTATCTAGCTCCCGAGACGCGAGACGCGAGACGCGCGAAGAAGAGCGAGCTAGGGGAGGTGTGGGGTCGACGATGGCGGCGGAAAAGAACAACGCCGCGGCCGCCGCCGGCGTCATCGGCGAGGTGAACGCGATCGTCGGCGAGGTGGGGATGGTGGCGCCGGAAGAGGACGCCGGCGGCGGGGAGCAGCCCAGCCAGGTGACGGAGAAACCGTGGAGCGCGGAGGAGGACGAGGCTCTCCGGCGGCTGGTGCTCCGGCGCGGCGCGGACAACTGGCCCGCCATCGCAGGCGAGATGCCGGGGCGGACGGGCGATTCGTGCCGCCTCCGGTGGGAGCAGCTGCCGCCCCCGCTCCCCTCGCCGGCGAGGGAGCTCGTCGAGCTGGAGCTGCTCCCTATGAACACCGCCGCGGCCTACGACGACGGCGCCGCCGCGGCCTACGGCAGGGGCATGCACGTCGGAGCCGACGACCCTCTCACCGAGCTCAGGCTCGGCCCTCCGCCGCTGCAGGCCGTATAGTTAGTGCAATAAATCATCAATGAAGTTTCTTCAGTCTTGTGATTTCCTTGCTTGATCGTAGTTAAGAAAGTTTTGCTCTTCTTGTAATGCAAATTTTTCAGTATTCAGTTATACGCTTGAAAAGTTGCATAGGGAGAATTCGGACAGATAGTTTCTCTGAAATTCCTTCTTACAAACATCTACAGCTTTTGTGCGGTCTTAATTGTGCTAAACTCGATCTAGCTCTTGCTCTGAATCAAAACACTATCTCCATGTTTGTCCGACGCTCGAATTTGTATCCGAATCTAATTATCCATATGTATATCCGTACGTATAACATGATGTGAATCCATAATTCTTTAGGCGCAGCAACAAATTATAATGATTAAATATAAATATTATTCACGACCAATGTTCGTATGTAAATACAAGAATAAACAAATCTGTATTTCTTTCCGATAATATTTGAATCTAATTTCGATATGTATCAATTTTATAAATATGAATATGATTTAACCACTATCGGATACTGTCGATGATTAAGAACAATCTTCCCAAATCAAGTTTATTTCTGAATTGCGGGACTAGATAGTCCCTTTCTGCCGCAACCTGACTTCCAAGATATCGAAGAGATCTTAATGAAAAGAGGTACTAGATAGATTTTTTTATCTTGATTGGAACCTATTGTGCAAGGGTTGTGAGAGAAATACTCAGATATACAGGATGAACAACAAAGATGTGCTACGTGCAATGTATCAGAGTATGGTGCAGATGATTCATCGATCCATCTACCAGTACCACCACGCAGGAGGGTGCTAGTTATACTAAACCTAGGGACACGAATTCGGGAAGATAAACATATACATTAACTAATCTCTAGAATTAAGTGACATATCGGCACCGTCTTGGAACCCTAACGTGATCCATCGTCATGGTCGGGCCATTGCAATGAGGAACACTTAGCCGCCAAGCCTCCCGAAATCTTGATCAACACACCACCGTGTAGTGCTTAGCCCAATGTACTGCCTATCATCTTGGGTAGCCATACGCCTACTAGCGATGGATAGAAAGGTACCCTCGAGGACTCAGATTGGTTGATACATATTTTTTCATCTTGACAACGTATTTATTCTCTCCGAAGAGGGATGGCTCAAATTGGTCAATGTAGTCTTGTTGGTCTTATCAACATACGGGGTATTTAGTAACTACCTTCCAACCAACATGGGCCATCAAACACACACAAAAATATGTCCATCCTTCCTATGGCATGGAGAAAAGTCTTCCAAGGGAGGCCACAACCTTGTCAACAAGGACACAATTTGTCGCCCAAAGATTTGGGAGGGCTAGGAGTTTCAGATATGTAGCGTTTTGCCTTTGGCACAAGTGCAAGTCATCTGACAAGCTGTGGATAGGACCTCCTCTTTATGATGATGTGGATCGGTCCTTGTTTTCGAATGCCACTTGGGTAACGCTTAGAAATAGGCTATCCACCAACTTCTAGCATGACCATTGGCTTCAGGGGCCGTACCATGCATTTCCCCTTGCATCTTTAGAATCTCCACGATCAGAACTATTTTGTGGATAAAGTCTTGTCACATAACAATTGGGCATGATCTTTAAGAGAACCTTCACAGTGCACCTTATAGTAAAGCTCGTTACACTCTAAAGGCAAACATCAAACCCCCAAATGACATCATCTGGTTGCACGCAACAGATGGGATCTACCCCTCCAAACCAATGTATCTTCTTCAATCCCAAATCAGTATTGTGTGGCCAACCACTAGTTTTTTTTAGATGGCACATGCCAAAAACAACTCTAAGTTCTTGGCTTGGGCTCCATGTCACCAGAGAATCCATACAGTAGATACTAGACACCTTGCCAAGGAGGGTTGGCCACATACGGTTTTTTATCGCTTCTACAGGTTGGCTTTGGAGACGGCTGATCACATACACACCATCTACCATTTTGCTCAGCAAGTCTACCCTCCCCTCGTGCCATGGTAAGAGACACGAACAAGAAGCTCTTTCCTTCACGGAGATGCAAGCTATGGCTTGGTAACCCTCGTTGTTTGGAACACTTAGAATAAAAGAAAACGTTCACAAAGACGCATGTTCAATGTCATGGCCATTCTTGTTGTTTGGAATATTTTCAAAGAACCAAATCATCGTGTTTTTCACAATTTTTCCTTAATAATTGTCCAAATTGTCGAATCCATCATAGAGGGTGGTGCCTTGTGGAAGCAGACATGGCAAATACTAGTTGCTTTGGGGACTTCTACTCCCTCTGTTTTTTTTGTTTGACACTTTTGACTTTTTGACACGTCTTTGACTATTCGTTTTATTTAAAATTTAATGCAAAGATGAAAAAAAGAAATATTTAAAATATTTCTATTGATAAAACGATTGAATAAGACGAATGGTAAAAGGCGTGCCAAAAAGTTAAAGGCGTCAAACAAAAAAACAGAGGTAGTATCTTTTTTCCCGCCTTAATAAGATGGCGATTTATGCTAAATAAAATAAAATACTAAAAAAAGAATAGTGCGATGAACTAGATTATTGGGATCTTTCTCTGCATTTTTTTTTGTTGCAAATATGGCCGAATTACCCATTGAAGATTGGCACAATCAGAAATGAGGCAGGCTGCATAGTTCACCTTGCTACCCGTTTACGACCGAGTCACTGACCTGTTTAAGGTCCAGTTTGTTTAAGTTCGAACTTCTAAAAACAAACAGGAAAAATCATAAAAAACGAAACTTTCGTAAAGTTCTGATCATTGGATTTTGGTGATTTGCCATGGCTTTTCAAGAGGTTTAAAGTGGTACTGTTTATTTGAGCTTCTGACTTCTAAGGCTAAAAGCTGATTAGAAGCTCAAACAAACAGGGCCTAAGCATCCAAGTCAAAGGAGGCAACTACTGACTATGCTTTGTGCGCCGAGATGAATTGACCGAACGAATCAGAATCAGGGGACGTAAGCAGCAGCTGAGCAGCACCACCGCCCACCGGTATGAGCAGCGCCGACGCGGTCAAGCCATGCGCGCGCGCAAGGGAGGAGACGACGCATAAAAGGAGGCGCGCACGGCACGGGCCGTCACGTCAAGCCTGCCTTCGGTTCAGCGAGTCTCGAGCGGCGGCGAGCCGGCGAGGAAGAGGCGACGGCGAGGGGCGGAGCGGCGGGGAGCGCCACCATGCACATGGCGGGTGCAGGCGGCGGGTACTTCTTCTTCTCCGGCGGCGGCGACGGCGTGGTGTTCTGCGCCGCCATGGCGTGGCTCTCAGTCATGTCCTTGCTCATCTTCGCGACATCGTCCTCGGCCGGCGACGGCGGCAGGGCGAGGGGGCCGGTGTTCGTCGGCGGAAAGGGGTGCCCCTGCGGCGGCTGCCTCGCCGGCGTCGGCGTCTGCGGCACCTACCTCTCCTGAGCCGGCAGCTGCCCGGGCATACACGTACATATGCGAGCGATCGAGCACGCCGGCGAGCGGCGGCCGGCGGCATGGACAAGAGACGCAGGCACGCAGCTGCAGCAAGCGAGTTGCTGTGCCGCGTGTCCTCCCTCCCCTGGGTCAACTGCCACGGGCTGGTCCAGGTGTAAAATGGCCTTCATGTTTATTTCGGTCGTGGCAGATGGTCTCTATGTGAATAGTGTGTCTTCAATATGAATAAATCTTGATCCCTTGCTCTCGAAAAAACCCTATATTTATCTGTACCCTGTCATATGCGTGAATCGCTACGTCTGAATCGATGAATAAGCAGCAATCTTGTTTTCTTTCCTTTCCAATTGGTTTCAACTTTCAAGGGAGATAGATTCTGTTTTCTAAACAAATTTGTAGGTAAAATGCACGACGGAGTAACAATGATATGACCATAAGAGTAAACTTTGTGTGTAATGTGTTTTTTATACAGTGATAAATAAAGGAGCAGAGTGAACTGGGCCCCGCGTCGTCCTCCTGGGCGGCTCGAGCGGCGACCCAACCGCCCCCTCGCCGGAGCCCCCTTGCCGGAGTCCTAGCAGGCCGCCGCCGCCGGTGGCTGGTCAAGGTGGCGGCGGCCCCCCTCCCCCGCCTGCCCCTCCCTCCTCCCTTCTCCTTCCTCCTGTTAGTGCGGTGGCGGCTGCCGGCGGCTACTCGGCCGGGGCAGTGGCGCTGTTGCGGATCTGGTGGAGCGGAGGCCGATCCGTGACTTTGGGTCGCGCGGCTCTGAAGGCAACGGCACCGCTGGAGGTCGATCTCGGCGGCAGTTGCCGGATCAGCGACAGGCGGCCGGCCGTCGTCTTTGGTCGCCGGCGCCGGCGGCGCGACCGGCGCGGAGCGGCACGAGGCATCGGCGGCACGGCAAAGCCGGGCGAGGCGGCGGCTTACTGGCGCTTCGACGGCCGACGGCGGCGTGCCTCATCGGCGTCTCTCTCGTCGCCTCGTGGTCTCGCCAGGTCGGCGATTCGCCTCCTCGTCGGCTCCTCGATGATGGCGGCGGGCTACGCTGCCGCTCCGCCGCCAGATCCGGGACCGCGACGGATCCGCCGCCGCTGCTCTGTTGGCGGCGGTCTTCGCGCAGTGCCCGGTCCGGAGGCCGTGCTTCCCCGGTCGATATGGCTGTGTTCTTCGATTCGGTAGCGGCCGCTGGGCTGGGGCTTGGCGACGCTTCGTCGGCGATGGTCGCTTCGCCGCCCGTCTGCCGGTCTTCCTCCAGGTCTCCGTCCCCTTCCTTCCTCCTGCCTGGTTCTCCTCGGCGACAGCCTTCCGCTGCCCCTGCTGCTCCCTTCTCCTAGCGAGTTGCAGCTCGGGCCGTGTGCTCCCTCTCCTCCTCTCCCTCTGAGGTGAGGCGGTCCGGTTGGGGGCGCCCCTTTCTCCTCACCGTGGCTCTCTTCCGGCCCTCCCCTTGCCGGTGCAGTGGCGTCCGGCTGAGCCCGCCCCCCTCACCTCTCCCCTCTTTGCTGGAGAGGTTGCGGTCGGGATTGGTCTCATCGCGGCAGCTGATGGGTGTCCAGCTTGCGCGGGGGAGGCGGCTCCCTGGCGTTGGTGGCTCGGCCGGTTTGCGGGCTAGGGGCGTGGGCCCTTCGGCGGTGTTGGTATTGTCATAGGATCTTGGCGGTCGGATTCCTTGGTCGGGCGTTCGTGGAGGGGGGTGGCTTTGGTGGTTTCTCTCCAGCTCCGCCCTGAGGTCCGCTTTGTCGGCCCCCTTGCGAGGCTGTGGTGGCGTGGCGCGGTGGATGCGCTCGTCGGTTCTAGCTTCGTCCTCCACCAAGGCTTCAGGGCAGTTGCGACAGGTGAAAACCCTACCTAGGTTTCCGCTTGGGCCGGCGATGGCGACGCCTTGGCGCCGTTTCCCTTCTTGAAGGCATCGCGTGGTGCTCGTTCTGCCCCTGAAGTTTCCCGAGCGAAAGCTCCCCTGCGACGGCGTCGTGTTTGCGTCGCTCCCTTGTTGAAGGCGTCGCCTCTGGTCTTGGTGGTTGGCTGCTAGTGTTTTCTCCACCGCGTTGTGTCTCCGGCGGCCTCAGACCTTGTCGTTGTAGTCGACGCCCTCAGGCGTGGTGGTTGCCTGGCCATAGCCTTGGCCGGGATTTCTTCCCTCCCCCTTTCTCTCTTGTAAATTGTTTTTCTCTCCTTCTTAATAAAATGGCAGAGCTCCTGCCCGTTATCTCAAAATAAATAAATAAATAAATAAAGGAGTGGCTCAGCAGTGCCACCTTATCCTCTTCATTGTGGTCTGACGTTGTCATCTTCTTTCTCATTGGTGGTTCCATGCATCACCACCGCCGCCCTCACCATTGTTAGCCACCACAGATTGACGACAATACAACCCTCCTTGCCTTGCCGTGCTCTGCCCCTTTCCTTTTGCTGTCATGTCAATCCCACATACTATGCCTCCTGCCATTGTGTGTCAATCCCTCCCACCGTCCTCTAGAAAATTCATAGTTAAGAACATGGCGTTGCCGTCTCACTACACAGTCACCACCATAGTCCATCACCATCATGCTATCACTAGCCCGACTTCCCTCTAAACCTAGTGGTAGGGTGCGGTGAATCTTGAAACCTAATTGCCTTGACGACAAAGCTCCGATAATATGATGGCGTGCGAAGAGAAAAGAGAAGAAACACACGCAAAGCAGTGGTTGCAAGGTTGCGAAGGTAGGGGAGAGTGCAAATTATAAAGCAATTGGACAGCCAAGACAATTAATTAAAAAAAACAAAATTTTACTAATCGATAGCAAATGGATGTCTGAAACGGACAATAACGTCGCTGGTGCAGTGGTGCATCATTGTCCAAGTTCCGTTCTATTTGGTACAGATTATACAAAAAAACTCACTCATATCGGGTTTGAATCGACTCAAAAAGTTTTGAAACCCAAGAGGCGACCGACCATGTACAAAGAAGATGCTGGCGAGAGTAAAACAGATCTGTCATAGTAGTCATTAAAATGGTAATATTTGGGTTGAGTTAGGGTAATTTTAGACCTGCTCATGGGTAGCTCGGCCCGGCATACTCGACACGACCCGATCGAAAAAACCCGACCCGACATGGGCCGACTAGAGCACCGGGTCGGGTCGGGATTCGATTTGAAGCTTGGCTATCGGGTCGGGTCGGGTCGGGCGCGGGCTCGGGTTTCAGGTCGGGTTCGGGCCCGGACTTGTGACGCGGTGCGTCAGGTCAGGTCGGGCTCAGGCCGGCTGAGTTTTGGTCGAGTTTTAGAAAACCCGACCCGAACCCGTCTGAGCTCGACAGATGATTAGGTCTAGGTAATTTCAACTATCGTGATCTCAACACGTGTGCTACCACTATTACTATTGATTCTTATATTTTTAATTTTCTATGTGGATGAGACTAGAATTTGATGGGACAGCAGCAGCGTGGAGTGCAGCTCTTCAGTTTCGACGGGATGGTGTCCGGAGAAATAATTTCCTAGGTTATTTTAGGTTTCGTGTAAATATATTTATAATTGGATTTTTTATACATGCCATTACAAAGTTCGCTTATATCGGATATGCCATCACAAAGTCGATATTATTATATATGCCACTGGTTTTGCAAAAATCTATCACATATGACATTCTCAAAGATTTTCTAGCATTTATGACGTGTATCAAATCAAAATAGGACAAAAATACACCCTGACATGTGGGACCCGTACATCATACACTCAGCCTTTTCTTCCTCCTCCTCTCCACTGCTATTCCGCCGGCAGCTGCCGTCACCGTCGCGCCGCCACCGCTGAGCTCGCGCTACCGGAGTTGAGGGAGATGGGAGGTGGGAGGAAGGAGGAGAGAGGGTGACATTGGGTCCCATCTGTCGAAAGCCGTATTTCTTTAGTATTTGGCGTATTCGGCTCGCGTAAAACACAAAAATAATTTAAAAAAAACTTGTGAATGGCATCTGTGATAGATTTTCGCAAAACAAGTGGTATCTATAATAATATCGACTTTGTGATGTAACATATGAAATAAACGAACTTTGTAATAGCATGTATGAAAAAAAACCTTTAATTTGCCCCTTTTTTTTGGTCGGTGCAGAAGAATTAGGCATAAACGAATCTTTTATCCCTTTCACAAAAAGCGCGGACGAGATCCTGCTCCGCCGTCCTGCGCCTGGGGGGAAGCAGGGAGATTCTGGAGATCTAAGCTTCTAAAGCCCCGCCTCGTAGCTAGGCGAATTACAGGTCAGTAGGCCATCGTCCAATCCATTTCCCTATATTTCAGATACCGGAGAAAGCTTTCTTCTTTGCTCAGTACTTCGATTTGTGTCCACTGTCCAGGAGCCGCATCTTGATTCCTTGCTTCAGAGTTCTCTTCGTTTGGCTCCAAGAAGAGGTGAGGTTCTTGAGCTCATTTCACCCAGGCAGCACTTCGGAATTCGTTTCAATTTTAGGTTTTTGTGGATGGATTAATCGAAAGACAACAGTTGTTCCGTTGATTGGAGATGAGAATTGCACACAAGTGCCAATGGGTACATTTGCATTGGTGGTCTACACTCTACAGTCAGAGGATCAAAAAAGGGCAATTCTTTTCAAGTTTTTCTTTTTTATGTATCTTGAAAAATTACTTGTTCAGTATTGGGAGTCGAATTTGGTGTGTTGAGCTTTGTTGCGGCGGCTAAGATGAGCAGCACAGACGGGAAGGCTTCGGCAGGTAAAGCACAGTTTGTATTGACTTTCTTGGCAATTTTTACTTTTCAGAAGTGCATGTTTTATCTTTGTTTGCGGCCACTGATCATCTACGTTGTTGCCAAGCAAAAGCAAAAGGTGATTGTTTTAGCGCTTTCTGTAATATAGCTTCAAGTTGTAGCCTTCCTCCCTGCAGATAAGATGAGAAAACTGAAAGAGTTGCTGCACAAGAGTGACAATCGCATCTGTGCTGACTGCAGTGCGCCTGATCCCAAATGGGCGTGAGTTTTCTTGAATTCAATTTGTTACTCTCTGGCAGATGTGTCTAGATGATAGCTGAATGACAAGCATTTATTAGTGTTATGTGCTTTGATTCTGTCAACGCATTTGCAAAAGAGAACAATGCTAGCATCAGATATCTAAATCAGGATTAGAGTTTGCATACTTGATACTTCTCTGCATATATGTATCTCCTGCTGCAATTCTGCATCACGCCTATGGCAGACAGATTGTTCTTTTTTGTTGTCGACATCATGATTCATTGACTCTTTGCAGAATACCTAAACCTTTTCCCATGCAGATCAGCCAATATAGGAGTTTTCATCTGCCTAAAATGTTCTGGGGTTCACAGAAGTCTTGGGACACATGTTTCAAAGGTTCCACTCTCTACAATTAGTGACATCGTTAGTTAACTTTTATTATGAAATACATTTGCAAGGTATTCATATTTCAGTAAGTCTTACTACATGAGCATGTGAAAGGAAGCATATCATATAAATCGCAAAATAATGTGAGGAAATGCATTACACTAATTTGATAATTGCTAAATAACAGCTTGAAGGAATAATTTAATTGAAAAGTATCTATTCGACACAGGTTCTGTCGATCACTCTAGATCAGTGGACTGATGACGAGATTAACTCCATGATAGAAGTTGGTGGAAATTCTTATGCCAATGCTACATACGAGGCATTTCTGCCAGAGGGCTACCATAAACCACATTTAGATTCTAGCCAAGAAGAAAGAGCGAATTTCATCAGGTTAATTGCTCTAATGCACATATAAAAATACATTTTATTATTCCACACATTATTTAATAATTTAGTTTTCAACAACATTTACCTAGTCATTCAATTTGAAAGGAGAACAACCTTTTTTTCATCAGCATTACAAGTTCAAAGATACAAGGCCTCCTTGTCCAATCAACAAGTTTAATTTGATGTATCTTGTTGTGTAGTAACCACTGAACACGACCAGTTTTGCAATATGTCAGGTCGAAGTATGAGTTGCAGGAATTTCTGAAGCCAAGCCTAAGGATAGTGTCCAACAAGAGCTCTTTACAGGCCACAGACTCTGGAAAAGACATTGACAATGCTTCTTATTCTTCTAGTTTCAGGAGTGAGGTAACACTTTCCCTATAATACATATTTTGCTAAGTACTATAGTCAAAGATGATGTGATGTCGATTTTGGAACACGTCCATTATATGTTTCCAGGCTGGCATGGTTGAGTTTATTGGAATATTGAAGGTTAAAGTGATGAGAGGCACTAAATTGGCTGTAAGAGACATGCTAAGTAGTGACCCCTACATCGTACTGACCCTCGGACAGCAGGTATTCTTTGTGTAATCCTAACCAGAGTAACAAGGAATTTTTGCTTCTGCCTTTGTTATCCTCAGAGCTTGTCAGGCAGAAAGTGTCTTTTTGTTTTTGGAAGGTTGGTAATAGCCTTTTCTATGCAGAAAGCAAAGACTTCTGTAATTAAAAGTAATCTGAATCCTGTTTGGAATGAAGAGCTTAAGCTGTCGGTGCCTCAGCAATACGGAACTCTCAAACTGGTAAGTCCACTCTCGACATCACCAATGGTACTTCAGAAACTTCCATGGTTACATCGACGATGGCATATCATGGCCTCCCTTCTGCACAAAACCAGCAAGTATTCGACCACGACATAATATCAAAGGATGACATAATGGGCGAGGCTGAGGTCGACCTGCAGCCGATGATCACCGCGGCAATGGCGTTCGGGGACCCCGAGCTGCTCTCGGACATGCAGATCGGCAGGTGGCTCATGTCCCGGGACAACGCGCTCACCAAGGACAGCGCGGTCAACATCGCCGACGGCAAGGTGAAGCAGGAGGTCTCGCTGAGGCTGCAGAACGTGGAGTCCGGGGAGGTGGAGCTGGAGCTGGAGTGGATACCCCTCAGCCAGTAGAGCTCAGCTTCAGCTGTGGCACCAATGCTGGCCTCATGCTATAACTGGCCTGATGGATGAGCCACTTGACCCAATCCATTCGGGTATGGACATCATTTCTTATCTATGGCCTATGGGTTTCCGAATACGGGTACCTGAAATCAGCGTCTCTCTCTAAATGTTAACAACACATGTGTTGAATGAAAATCGGTTTTGCTACTTCTCAGGCGACTGATTTTTAAATAAGTCTCAGTTGATTTTCACATAAATAGATTCTACCGTTAGATTTTTTATATATCCTATAAAGACGTTTGATTAACGGTCTAGAAAATCGACTGAGAGATAACTAACTCTTCGGCGTCTGATGATAAGTCAGTCCCGGATACACGTTGGGTATCAAGTACCCGCTGGGTATGAGTATGCATGTGTATCCATAGATAGAACCGGGTACGGGTTTGGGTAATATCTTTGGGTATCAGGTATGGGTATGGCTTAGACGTACCTGGTAATACCCGTCCAATTACCATCCCTAGAGCAAGGGGTGTTGTATGTGACCGGGGGCATGTGTGCAGCTTGGTTTTTGTGGAGTGCATGTTACCTGCAATCTTAACTGAAGAATGCTATGTTTTTTCCCCGTCAGATTGTTAACAACAGCCTGATGGACTGGCACAAACACGTGAATTCTGAAAAATATATTGATGGGGCAGAACAGATTGCTCGTCCTCTAATCGTGCGCAATGCAACGATGCTACGAGAGACAGATTGTTATGTCTGGTTCCAAGTACCAGTGTACCACCACGCTGAACTATGAGTGAATTCCATGTATGTCATTAAAAAAATGGGAATCCTGTACAGCCGTCGGCGAGCGCGCGGCTCGAGCCATGCGACTGGGTTTAAGCAAAATCAATTTGACAATTTATAAGTATATCCATGCGTGGTGGTTATCAACTTATCATATCAAGTCCAGAGACCCCAAGATCCATGCGCATGCACGTACTTACATGTATACGTACCCTCTCTCACCCGCACCTCTCTCTCTTCGGCCTCGCCCTCTCTCTCTCTACACACCTCCCTCTCTATCCGTGCGAGCTCTCAGCGTGGCGTGGCCGCCCCTGGCCTGAGCGCAGAGAGGAGAAAGAGGAAGGTGAAGAGAGAAGGATGACACATAGGACCCATAAATCAGACTGTATATTTGTACTATATTTTGAATTCGTATATTCGCTAAATCCTTCACAATGACATCTACACGCAGTTTCTTAGGGTGTTTTTGGTTGTTTTGTACCAGGTTGAACCTATATGAGATGGTACAAGTTGAATGGGATGGTTCCGTGCGGTATAATTCAAGTGAGATGTTTGGTTGATTGAACGGGATCATACAAGATTTTGTTTGTTTCTCGTATGGGATGACGTAGAATGATTCAAGTATTCAAACACCATCAAATTGGATTTTAAATTCAAACGAGCGAGGTGGCCCGCGCGTTTGCGCGGCTAGATTTGTTTAGACATATAGAGTTTATCTCTAACTCATAATCTATCTCTAATATATCAGACTGGATTTAGAGTTTATCTCTAATATATCAAAATTAGTATTTAATCTAAATTTCTAATACTTTCTTTTAATCTAAGCCGCATAGTTCTTTTATTTTTCTTGATTTATGTGAAAATTTCTTTGATTAATTTAGACCGTTATAATTTGGTCCCACCGTTGGTCGAACGGCTAAACTGATCATCTTATATCATTTTTAGTATTTAATCCGAATTTCTAATATTTTATTTTAATCTAAAACGTTATAATCTAGCCCCACAAAAATCAACGGCATTGGTCTTTTTTTCTTGATTTATGTGATAATTTTTTTATTGATCTAGGACGTTATAATTTGGTCCCACCATTGATCGAACAGTTGAAATAATCTGGGTGATGTATAATTTCTAATATATTGGATCAGATTTAGAGTTTATCTCTAATATATTAGATCAACTTTAGTAATTTGTTATATAGATTAATATTGACCGCTAGATTTATGTAACATTATCCCCATCCAACGATGTAGATCTTTTCTTTATTTTGATTAACACGGAAAATTCTAGTATTTTTAAAATTTAGAGTTTAACTCTAATATATTAGATCAACTTTAGTAATTTGTTATAGAGATTAATATCGACCGCTAGATTTACATAACATTATCCACATCCAACGATGTAGATCTTTTCTTTTTCTGATTAGCGTGGAGAATTCTAGCATTTTTTTTATTAACGTGGGATTTTCTATGATTTCAGGATTAATGTGGTGACTCCGTTTAACTCTGCTTTATATATATAGTAGATATTCAAATTCAATTTTAAATTTAACATTTAAACTGTATTCAATATTAATTTTGCATTTTAAATTGAAATTACATTTAACATTTGAATTTTTAATCAAATTAAAATTAAAATCAAATTTTTATTCAAAATTTAAACCAAATTTAAATTCAATCTAAATTTTAGATTCAAAACTCAAGTCATATTTTCAATTCAGATTCAAGCAAGTTATAAAAAATGATTTGAAATTTAAATTCAATCCAAATTCAAAAAATAAATTCAAAATTTGGTCTACAAACTCAAATTGGATTTTAAATTTAATATTCAAGGTGTATTGAAAATTCAAATCAGTTTTTTAAAATTCAATCGTATTTTCAAATTCAAAATCTAAAAAATAAAAAATAGATTTTAAATTTAAAACAAATTTCAAATCTAAATTGAATTCAAAATTGAAATCAATTTGAAATTTGGTATACTATAAAATAAAAAATATAAATTAAGAAAAAGTAAGATCTTGCGAGAGAAAGTTGTATGGCGTCGTTCGACCAAATCGAGCGAACAAAGTCATACAGCATATTGAGAGAATGTTTCATTTTTCTGTATCCTACCGTCAAGATGATTTGATTCAGCTCACCCAATCAAACATATGGATAGACATAAATTCTGTACTATTCCATACATGAACCATCTCATGCTGGTAACGAAACACATCCTTAATTTATAATGGTGCCTAGGGTATAAATGGCTTTGCGGTGGCACTTTCGTCTAAAGAAATTTTTGTAGTGACATACAACTCCCGCTTTGAATTATAGTTCGGTTCAGCTATGTTAGGCTGAATTAAAAACTAAGGATCCTTAAAAAGAGATAAGAAAAATCTAAAAAATGATAAACCTAATTTTTAGATCTTTTGAAAAATCTGTATAAAAGCTTAAAAAAATTATTAATTGTTATACTAAATAATCTACAAACGATAATTTTTAGCTCCATCGAATAAAAAAACAAACCGTGAATCAGGCCATATACCTCGACCGAAAAAAAAACAACGAATCCGCATCAAGCATAAAAGACAAGAAAAAAGAAAAGGCAAGCGCGCACACAACAAAAGGGCACCCTGAGGCAGCACATCACCTCCCACTCCCAGAGAAGAGGGGGGAAAATCTCTCCCAATCTGCGGGGATCATCCTTTTCGGTTTAGCGCGAGCCCTCGGGAGCAGGAATCTAGCGCGATTCTCGCGTCCTCACGGTCGGCTTGAGCCCTCCGTCGTCGAGCTGTCGCGCGGCGGGGTTCTTGAATTCGGGTGCGTGGTCCTGTTCTCGAGTTCTTTGTGCCGAATTTCGTCGGATTTTCTTCCCTTTTTTTCCATTCTGCTTCGTATGCTGGGCTGGGTTAGGTTAAATGTGCTTGCTTGGTGGTTCTTGGCTTGTTGATCGAGATGCGTTGCTTTAGGATCTGTAGCTTGGCTGGCGAATTGCTCGCAAGAACTATGTGTTCTAAAAGCGAAAAGTTTATGATTTTGTTGGAAATATTGAGGAGGCTGAGGGACGCAGTACTTTTAGTTAGCTGATAGTGAATGTATTGAAGGTTGACTATCTGGTTCAAATGTGCTAAATATGTTTGATATTCTTGTATGTGGTTTAACTGTCTAGGCCGACTCCGCAGTGCATATAGTTCTTTCCGTGGCCCTTAAGCTTCTTACTTAGCTTGGTTTGTGTACGACTATCACTAAAGTGCGGAACTTTGATAAATTACTTCTGCCGTGTTAATTTCTGAAGTCTCTACACAATTAACACAATAAGATGGGAATATTTGGTGCAACCTACATCTTTGAGATATTTGGAAGCATGACTTTGAAGTGGCACAACAATGTTAAACAATTTTTTGACATTACACTAGTTTGGAAATCGATATGATAAGTGTCAATCTATTTTGTCTTTCAGCCAACTACAATTGTCTGGTTGTCCTTACGATCCAGATATTGTAGAAACTTCGGTTCTAACTCAGTCACAAGGATAAAGTGTTGGAAAATAAAAAACATCTTCCGTCTTGTGTAAAATGACAAGATGTAGATGTCCTGCCTAGAAGTGATCTGAGAGTATTCCAGACCTTGGCTACTCAGATATATTATACCAGCCCAACCTTTTTTTTTCGAGTTGCAATGAGGTGTGCATTTTACCTTTTTTATTTTTAAAAAATCTATCACTACCAAGTTTAGTTTTATCTTGTTCATGCGCACTGCATCTTGGTGAAGGCTTTGAATGGCAACAGTAATAAATATTAAAAACTGCAATAAGAGCACATTCGCAAATTAAATTCAACATGTCCCATTTGAATTTGTTATACTTACGGTCGATTACTCAATTTGATTCTGTTATCCCTTCTAGTTTGTTTAAGTGTTCAAGAACATCAACCGTGTGTCAGATAAGTAAACCCTGAAGCTTGATGTGCTTAATCTTTTACTTGAACCTTACTCTGCCTGCTCATTCTGTTTGTTGTGATGGAAAACCATTTAAAAAAGTTTCTTTTCTTATCATTCTTCTTCAATCTCTTGGATTCGCAATGTGCTTACCTAGTTGACATTCTTTCCTCACAGGATGCCAGATGTATGAACCAAAGCCCTTTTCAAGCATTGGATCAACTCACAGCAATCCTATTTCTCACAATCAACAAATCGAACCAACTGCTAACGATGTAGTATCTAATAATGGTGGAAACAACCCAAACAACTTTGCCACCAGACAACGCTTACGGTGGACAGATGAGCTTCATGAACGGTTTGTGGATGCTGTAACACAGCTTGGTGGACCTGACAGTAAGTTCCTATATGTTTTTTGTCTTTTGTCTCATTAATATTCTATAGCTTGCAACCTTCCTTGCTTGTCGCGTTGTGACTAGCTTATCTTCCTTCTTCCTTTCAGCTAAACCTGTGACTGTATTTGTTATATACATGGATTCCCTGAACTCTCGTATACATTTGTCTTGATTCTTGGCAGTGGACAAGAGTGTACTTCCACTCATTTAATGGAGCAGCCCAAAATGATATCTTAGTATCTGAATATTTCATCAACCATACATTTAAGCACTAATGCAATTCTTCTTTCAGGGGCTACTCCTAAGGGGATTCTTAGAGTAATGGGTGTTCAAGGGTTGACCATTTATCATGTCAAAAGTCATCTACAAGTAACTGAACTTGCGATACTTAACACTTGTGCATACATGCTTGCAAATTTGTACAGTTACTGATTGAATTATTTGTTTCTTCAGAAATACCGGCTTGCAAAATACATCCCAGATCCCACTGCTGATGGTAGGTAACTGCGAATCTGGAAAGTTTGATTTAGCTTAAGAAAGTTAAAACACACTAGGATTCCATTTTTGTAGGTGCCAATTCTGACAAGAAAGAACTAGGAGATTTGTTGGCAGGCATCGAAAGCTCATCGTAAGTGTTTTTTTTATAAAAAAATCATTCGTTATGAGAAAGTATGATAGGTGATATGTATGGTAATAAAATGTACTCTTCCAAATACCAACTTGCATTGCAGTGTCTGTTGTCAACATTTAATTGTAATTTATATATCCGCAGTCAAAAAATTATAGTGTATGGGATATTGTTTTACTCCCAGATTCAGCAAACAATTCAGTTTTTATTTAGATAAGGTATCTGTCTTATAGTTTGAAAGAAAAAAAAATCTGTCTCATGCCTCCATTGGCCAGCCCTCAGTGTTTGGGCCTTCTCCCTTCCAAATGGTAGGCTGTTTGTAGCCATTAGCTGCTGACCATGGAATGCTCTGACAACTCGAACACCACGCAACCAACCCCCATATGATCATTATCTGTTAATTATTTTCTGTTTGTTTCTTCTCATTTTTTGGTAAGCTGAATTATTTACTCTTGATAGTAGAATACAGATGTTATGTTGATATCTTAAAATCATAATGCCTAGTTTCGAGTTTTGATATCCCAACATTCTGCTAGAGCTCAGCCCCATGAAAATATGTCTGGTGATTCTGTTTTATATCACAGGAACACAGCTACATTATTTGGATTCTAGGCGGATTCTAGTGTTGTGTATAAATACATATTGTAAATCTTTTACTAAGGATTCAAAAATCAAACCAGGAGAATTGTCTTGTTTCCTGAATCCTGATAAAACGTACTTCGATGTCAGGGGAATGGAGATAAGTGAGGCTCTAAAATTGCAGATGGAGGTGCAGAAACGGCTACATGAACAATTAGAGGCAAGTAGATTATAGATACATTCTTGAGTTCCTAATCAATAGCTTTGTTTCATCTTCTCGTGGGGGTTTACCATTTGTGGCTAGCATTTTTGCACTGAACTGGTGGAGAAGCTGTTGCCTGGTCAACTGAAATGATAATAACACTTCAATTGAGATAACAGTCATATTTACATTACAGTTTATATTTTATATCCTCGGTTATTGGTTCTCCATTAGTGATAGCATATGGATTTGGTAAGTTCTGTAGATTCTTCTGTTAATGTCAATATGCGGAATACTTTTCCTATATGAAGTTCTGAACAATACCTTACATAATGTCTATCCTTCCTCTAAGGATGAATATGACAAAAAAAACATTTGTACTTTGATCATTGTATTGTTCTGATCAGCTTAAAAGACATCTTATATTTTTTATTCCTGTAATGGAAATGGATATATTACCTTACCTTAAAAAAATCATTGTATTGCTCTCTATTTATCAAAGTAGTATTGTTTTCTCTGTTGATCTGATAAGTATATCATTTTAATCATTTTAAAATCCCAGTGGCATGCATGCTGCTCTTTATCCTCATTTATCAAATAATTTCATAAGCTCAATTTTCAGTTTGAGGCTCTAACACATCAATGAATTTCTTTATTGATAAAATTACATATTTCCCTGGGTAGTTGTGACCAAATCTCACTTAACTCCTAGGTATTGGAAATTATCTTTTCGACCCCTGGAAGTTGTTGTCATTTGTATCATTGCCTCAAAACCGTTAGTGCCGCCGTTAAGTGCTGATGTGGGCGTATAGGTGGCCGTTAAATGTTGACATGTATGCCACGCGCATCATAAATGCTTACATGTGAAGCCACGTAGCCATTTAATTTCAGAAGAAAAAAAAATCAAGTTTGAACTAAAAAAATTTGAAAAATGTGAACAATATTATGAAAAAAATCCTTTTTTTTCAATTTGAAAAGCACAATTTAGGAATTTTTACATTTTGAAAAATAACAATTTCCGAAATGAAAATTCAAAAACAATTATTTCAATTTTTATGTTTCGTAAAACCCAAATTTTGGAATTAGAATTTTGAAAACAATAAAAATGAAGTTGGTAAAAATGGAAAGCGTGATTTTTTTAATTAAAACCTACAGAAAAACTAGGTTGCTCCTATGCTCTAGGCCTCAAGGGTTTATGGCTTTCTGAAAGTCAAACGCTTTGGCTTATCGAGCTTTTCCAAACAAATCAACCCGACTCTTGGAAGTCCAGCTTTTGGGCAATGCAACCAGTTGAGAATTAAACCCAGTCCACAAGACCATGGCTGCTTTGCTAACACATTTGGGGAAGTATATATATATATTCTTGTGTTACAAGATCAGCTTACATGATCTTTTAGCTTGTTTTAGTCAAGTATGTTTTGTTCCAACCTCAATGCACTCTAACTAGTAAGTGAACTGCTATTGGTCGTACGGTGGTGAAAGTAGTTTCTGTTGTGCAATTTTCAGTCAGTCAGAGTCTCAAACGAGGCTTCTAGCATCTATTCCAACTGCAGAAATGTTACTCACTGCTCTTCCAGAACATATCTACAGGTACAAAGGCAGCTCCAGCTCCGAATAGAAGCCCAAGGCAAGTATCTCCAGAAGATCATTGAAGAGCAGCAGCGTCTGAGTGGTGTACTGGGTGAATCAGGCAACTTAAGTGCCATTGCTCCTGGGGAGCTCTTCCAGGATACCATCAAGACTAGTCCCTCAACCCCAGTACCAACTTCCGAGTCCCCATTCCAGGACAAGGCTGCAAGTGGTGATCCCGGAGGCCCTAGTGGGCTGTTCAAGTACCTTTCTTCTCATGATGACTGTCTCTCCTCAGGCCGCGAGCCTTTGACACCGGACTCCAGCTGCCATGCCAGTTCCCCTCTAGAAAGCCCCAATGCTTGCAAGAAGGCTCGAGTCAGCAATGGCCTTGATCATGGCAACAATGAGTTCGGCCTTCCTCACAATATCCTGGCATCTAGTTCAGGTTCCGATTTTCGAGAGGCGGCCTCATTGTTTTCATCCTGCACAGGGAGCTTCGATCCATCGGCTACTTTGAAAAATGCCCATGGAGATGACTTTATTAATGGTTCAGGCAGCGATGTTTGATTCTGGCGTTTCCCCTGTAGTATTAGAGGCTTGCTAGCTGTTGTATCTCTTCAGTAGAGCTGTTGATCTTAGGAAACTAGGTGATGTAAACCACATTCGTCATGTCTATTGTATTATGTAACATGTTTATTCGATCAGAGATAGCTGTACACATCTTTTCTACAGATTGTGATGATACGTTGCCTCACTTGAGTTTCAGCAAAGAAGCTATGTTGCCTTGTTATATTCACTTGAGTTTCAGCAAAGAAGCTCATACGAGTTCTATCCATGTTATCTAGGATGTATGTGCTACAAGGATAGTACTCGAATGAAAATGATGAAAACGGTCTCCTGAAAAAGCAAAGTCTGCCTTTGTTATCATAAACTCCAGCATCTCCTTTTTTTTTTTGTTTAGACTCGCTTAAAATTTGTCCCTCTCCGACCGAAAGTGGCAGCGGTGTTTTGGATTTTCATACTGATAAAGAGTGATTGCAGTAGCACAATGAGAGTATTAGAACGAGTGCATTTTCATTTGACACTTGTAAACTGTATAGGCCTTTAAGCAACCTGGGTGATGCTGTTAGTATGTCGCATACAGAAGGGCACCGCACTGTTGACATAGGGTGACCAGACATATCCAGTTATTCTACTATTGAAACATGTTGAATCATTCTATTAACAAGAACATGAACAACAGACCAAGAAGCAAACACTTAATACTAACTACTCTCCAGCTGTCCTTTTTTCCCATACTCTATGACCTCCTGAAGGAAACAACCAATTTTCACAGAATTCATTCATCGCCATCGTCCTCATTTTCATCAATCCCTACCCAGTGAGTGAATGCAAACAGGAATTCCTTGAAGTTAACCATTCCATTCTTGTCCCAATCCATTTCCTCTGGTGCCATGTAAAAATAAAAAATATGAGTTAGAACTGCATAAACATGAGGGGAAAACTTCCAGAAAAATGATGTGGACTATCAATTCTAGAAGTATTCTATTTTAAAGCCAAGTCAAAAACAATCAGATGAAGCGCACCAATTTGTTAATGGGTCAGAAAGTGACATCAAGGGCACTAAGTGTCTATCTGTGCATCTATCACACAATGGAAAAGTGTGTAGTGACCAGAAAAGGTGGCAAACAAACATTAGGGGGCTAGTCAATTTCCTGAGTAGGTGCCTATCTTTCTTTGTAAAGAACTTCAGTGAAGTAACACAGATGAAGAGATTGTTTATAACAGGTCTACCCTTTTCCGTAAGGTGAAGGTATGGTGGGGAGAAAAAAAAAAAAAGGTGGTTCCCAAAAAATAAGTGATTGGAGCTAATGTCACAATGGTAGTCCCCTTGCGGCATTGCCCAAACCAAAGCTCAACCGTGCTCTTCACTCCAATCAACTCAGAAAGAGTGAACTCACCAAATCTTTTCATGGCTATACGCCCAGAAGAGCGCTCCCCTGTTGTGGTCTCATTTATTGCTTGAATCATCTCATCCTTACTCACGTAACCATCTTTATTCTTGTCCAGGAAGACAAATGCATCAACCAGGGTCTCAAAAGTTCCCTCAAGATTTCCTAATCCCATCTTTGTCTTCTGTGCGTTACGTTAAGAAAAATGGAAAATCTCCTGACAGAAATCTGATAAGAGATACAAAATAGGATCTGAGTGCAAATTTTTCTGACATATCCATCTAAGAAACCACTAGAATAGATTAGACTAATGATGTGATAGAAAATCATGGAAAAGTTTTTTGTTTCAGTTCACAATGCGGTATAATCTAAACTTTGCCAGCAAGAAATAGATAAATGAGTTATCTCCACTGTGAATAAAACCAAAATAGCTGACGAACTTAGCAAAACTAATAGAACTTAAAACCAAAATCACCTTAACTTTCCATAGCTCTGTAGCAATGCTATATAATGTGATAAGAACTAATAAAATGATCACTGTTATTGCATAAATTATGAAGGATACTGCTTCTGTCACAGCCGGTTCATTGAGAAGATAAACAAGGCACAGAAAGACGATGAACTCATTAAACTTCATGCCCATATCTTCATTTATGTCGCAAGCTTCGAATAAATCAGTTATCTCCTCCGTGAATGAGATCTCCAGCTTTTGAAAACAATGCTTGAGTTCTTCTTTATCAATTTCACCATTGGAGTCTTCATCTGAGGAAGGCAGGAAGCAAAAAAGAGTTCAGACTAAAGTAATAGAGTTATAGTTTGCAAAAGCCAGTGAACATTTCTTTAGAGCTCAGCACGCTTCCAAATGCTGCATTTTGATCATTGGAAGCTGTAAAACGTCACATGAATTTCACAGTTCATGACAAGAACTATAAGTGGAATGTGACTAAATAACTTGTTAAACATTTTAGGTCTGTAGTTGATTTCATTTTGCCTTTCAGGAATTCAAGACTATACTAGTCACTTCGTTCAAAACCTTTTCACCATCCTTAGAACCGTATCGCAATTCACCAATGAACTTTTAAAAAATATCTAGAGGATGACTAGTTGTCATCGACCAGCAGCAGGGCGATGGGAAGGCAGGAGAGGAGTAGCCGTTGGGCCATGGAGTTGGGGCTTTGGGGTGTTTCTGGGCCAAGGCCCATGTAAGCGTGTGTGTGGCTATTTAGCCGGAGGTTGTAGCTGTAAGGGATTTATCATCGAAAAAGTAACAGGAAACTACCCTTCTTTCTCCTCTGTCTCTGTCTCTTCTTCCTTTGCTCCCTCTCGCCGCCATGGCGATCTGATCTCAAGAGTCGAGCGTTACATTTGGTATCAGAGCTGGATCAAGTCGGGGTTTGCTTCCGCATACTTGAGGCCTTGACCGGTAAAATCCCATGGAACGGGTTGGCGGCTGCTTGAGGGTGGCTGCCGTAAGATCCTGAACCGGGTTAGGTCGACTTAGAGGAGGAGCAACCACGGCGCCGGTTAAGCCAAGTGCTCAGGTGAGGCAAGTGCTATCTGCTATGGGGGAGTCAGAGGCTAGGGTGTTGGGGTTTTTGAAACACGAATTAGAAGTGATGGGTAGCAGATTGGAGGCGAAATTGGTGGCGGTAGATGAGAAGGTGGGGGTGAGATTGGAGGCAATGGAGCATAAGCTGGAGGAGCAGCAAGCAAAATTGGATCAAGTGCAGGTCAAGATGGATCTGACCATGAACTCTATGGGAAAGTTGCAAGCAGATCAATCTACATCAGGCAAATCCATACGGGGATCTCCACCTACCTCCCTCACTATTCTAGCAAGAGAGATTCAAGGGATGACCCTGGACAGACCACAGACCGCTCCTCCAATGGTCACGGGTTTGCATGGGGTCAGGGGAGTCGGCCAGCCTTAGGTGACATTCCCTCCCCCAACTCCGGTCACTGTGGATGTGGTAGAGAACGGCAATCGGAAGGGGTGGATGCCAAAAATGGATTTCCCAAAGTTCAATGGAACGGATGTAAGGATTTGGGTGGACAAATGTGAAACATTTTTTGAAATGTATCAGATCCCTGCAGGATTTAAAGTGGCCGCTGCTACAATTTACTTAGTGGAGGGTGCAGCTCACTGGTATCAATCATTCAAAGTGAGTAATCCTACACATGATTGGATCCAGTTTTGGGAGGCAATAGTATTGGAGTTTGAGGGTAATGAGTACAGAAACAAGTTAAGGGAGTTGCTACAGCTTAGACAAGTGGGCACGGTAGAGGAGTATAAGAGGAGTTTTGAGATGTTAGTGTACCAGATTCGGTTATATGATAATAGTGTCGGGGGATTGATGCTGGTCACGAAGTTTATCATGGGACTCAAGGAAGAATTAAGGGCTGCAGTGGAGATGCAGTTACCCGACAGCATATGGAAGGCTGCCACATTAGCCATTGTGCAGGAGCAAATTATTGTTGGATCCAAGAAGCAAACCTACAGGAGTGCTTACAACAAGACTCCAAGTCAAGTGGTGCCCATGGTGGAGAATGCTGTCAAAAATTTTGGTGGGGTGAGGCAGGAAAAGGGAGAAGTATAGAAGGCTAGACAACTGAAGGAGTATAGGAGGGCAAATGGATTGTGTTTCAAATGTGGGGAGACTTACACTCCCCAGCATCAGTATAAAATCACCTCAAATGGACAAATTGCAAGCTCTACAAGTGAATGAAATTATTGACGATGAGGTGCTGGATTCTCTAGCTCAAGCAGAAGAACAAGATGAGATGGAGGAGGCACAATTGTCCATACATGCTCTGTCAGGAGCTGACAGCCATAATACCATTCGACTTACGGCCCTCATTGGTGATAAAGTGATGCTAATTCTTGTTGACTATGGAAGTACTCATAGTTTCATTGATGAAAAATTGGTTAGTCAATTACAACTCAAGCCTATGACATCACCAACTATGGCCGTGAGGGTGGCAAATGGGGAAAGTATGGTATGTTCCCAGATAATTCCAGATGTAACTTGGTGGGTTCAGAATCATACATTTCAGCATCATATGAGGGTGTTGCCTCTGGGTGGGTATGATGCTATATTGGAGACTGATTGGTTGAGTAAGTGGGGCACCATGCTCTGTAATTGGGAGGAGAAGTGGATTGAATTGTGTGTGAAGGACAAAAAGATTAAGTTGCAAGGATTGGTGGAGAATCAGGGAGGACAACTGCGGGAATTGTCAGCTGAACAATTTCATAAGTGGCAGGCTGGTAATGATATTTGGGCCACTGCCGTAGTAAAGATGTCAGATGGTAAAGTGGAGAAAGGAGCAGATCTTCCAGTTGAGATATCTCAACTCTTGCAACAATATGCAGATGTCTTTCAAGAGCCCAATACATTACCTCCCCACAGACAATATGACCACACAATTTCTTTATTGCCTCAAGCTGCCCCTATCAATGTGCGACCCTATAGGTACTCTCCCTTGCAGAAGGATGAAATAGAAAGGCAAGTGAGTGAAATGTTGGATGCTGCTCTGATTGTGCCGAGCATGAGTCCTTTTGCATCACCAGTTTTGTTGGTAAAGAAAAAGGATGGCAATTGGAGATTTTGTGTGGATTATTGAAAATTAAATGCTATGACCATCAAGAGCAAGTTTCCATTGCCGATTGTAGATGAGTTGTTGGACGAGTTGGCTGGAGAAAGATTCTTTTCCAAGCTGGATTTAAGATCTGGATATCATCAGATCAGGATGAGAGAAACAGATGAGATTAAAACAGCCTTTAAAACTCATCATGGGCTGTTTCAATTTAGGGTGATGCCTTTTGGGCTTACTAATGCTCCAGCCACATTTCAGTGTGTTATGAATTCGATATTTGCTGCTTGCAGTAGAAAGTTTCTTTTGGTTTTCATGAATGACATTCTCACTTATAGCAAGTCTTGGGAAGAGCATGTTCAACACCTTACTCTAGTGCTAGGAACTTTGAGGCAGCACAAGTTATATGCTAAACTCTCTAAATGTGAGTTTGAAACCTCTAAGTTGAGCTACTTGGGGCATAACATTTCAGCGCAGGGGGTGGCAATTGATCCAGAGAAAACTAGAGTAATGGAGCTTTGGCCTACACCCTCAACCGTCACAGAACTAAGGGGATTTTTGGGTTTAACAGGATATTATAGAAAATTCATTTAAGAACTATGGATTGTTAGCAAAACCCTTGACTGTGTTACTGCAAAAGAAAGGGTTTGCATGGTCAGATGAGGCTAACAAAGCATTCAATGCACTTAAACAAGCCATGCTCCAAGCACCGGTGTTAGCTTTGCCTGATTTTTCCAAGCAATTCATCATAGAGACAGATGCGTGTGAATCTGGGATAGGGGCTGTCCTTTTACAGGAAGGCCATCCAATTGCCTTTTATAGCAAAGCTTTGGGGATCACTAACCAAAAGCTGTCGATCTATGATAAAGAATTCCTAGCTATTATTATGGCTGTGGAAAGATGGCGACAGTATTTGATCAGGGGTCCATTTGTTATTAGGACAGACCATAAAAGTTTGTGCCAATTGGAGGAGCAACACCTTTCATCGGAGTTGCGAAAGAAAGCCATGACGAAATTAGTGGGGTTACAATTTCATTTTCAATACAAGAAAGGAGTTGAGAACAGAGTAGCAGATGCTTTGTCTAGAGTTGGGCATTTCTTTTCTGTTCAAGCCATATCGGGGGGACAACCAATTTGGTTACAGGACATTTTAAACTCTTATACAGTGGACACCAAAGCAGCTGAACTATTGAAGAAATTGGCATTAGGAGGGCCACTGGATGAGGGTTACTCTCTGAAAGATGGAATCATTTACAAACAAGGGAGAGTTTGGATGGGTGCCAATGTGGGCCTACAAAATCGAGTGATCCAAGCATTTCATGCTACTCCGATTGGTGGTCATTCAGGTGTTCAGGGAACTTACCAAAGGATCAAAAAGTTGTTTGCCTGGGATGGATTGAAGACAGCAGTCCAGAACTTTGTACATCAGTGTCAAATCTGTCAACAAGCTAAACATGAAAATTGCAAACTTCCTGGGTTGCTCCAACCTCTTCCCATACCTCAAGGAGCTTGGCAAGATTTGTCAATGGATTTTATTTAAGGTTTGCCTAATTCTGATGGATTCTCGGTCATTTTGGTAGTAGTTGATCGTTTTACCAAATACAGTCACTTCTTTGCTCTTAAGCACCCCTACAATGCATCCCAAGTGGCAAGAGTATTTTTCCAGAACATTGTGAAGTTGCATGGAATGCCGAGATCCATAGTATCTGACAGAGACAAGGTGTTCAATAGTTTATTTTGGAAAGAGTTATTCAAACTCTTTGACATTCGGCTTAATATGAGTACTGCCTACCATCCTTAGTCTGATGGTCAAACAGAACGTGTTAATCAGTGCTTGGAGATGTATCTTAGGTGTGCTTGTTTTCAGTCACCGAAGCATTGGTCTAGATGGTTACCTATGGCTGAGTTTTGGTATAACTCAAACTATCATTCCTCTTTACAGGAAACACCTTTCAAAGCACTGTATGGAACAGATCCTCATTATGGTGTCATGCCTGATTTGGCTGCCAGTAACCAATTGGATGTGGTGGAGATGCTTAAGGAAAGACAACAGTTCACTGAATTACTGAAAACAAATTTGGCTCGAGCTCAGCAAAAGTTTAAGCTGTATGCTGATCAGCAGCGCTCGGATCGGGTTTTTCAAGTGGGGGAGCAAGTTCTGGTGAAGCTTCAGCCTTATACTCAAACATCTGTGGGGGTTCGACCTTGTCCGAAGTTGGCTTTCAAATATTTTGGGCCTTTTACAGTGCTGCAACAGATTGGTCCAGTAGCTTATAAGTTACAGTTACCAGCTACAAGTTTAATCCACCCAGTTTTTCATGTTTCTCAACTCAAGCCTTTTACTCCAAATTTCACACTAGTTTGTTCAGAATTGCCGGAGAAAATCCCTCTGGATGTCTTGGATGTGGAACCAGAAGAGGTGCTGGATAGAAGGTTGGTCAAGAAAGGAAATGCTGCTTATCTACAAGTGCTGATCAAGTGGACTTCGTTGCCGGCCAGTTCAGCTACTTGGGAAGATTATGAAGTGCTTCGTTGTCGATTTCTAGACATAGCCGCTTGGGGGCAAGCGGCTTCTCAAGGGGGAGGCAATGTCATCGACCAGCAGCAGGGCGATGGGAAGGTAGGAGAGGAGTAGCCGTTGGGCCATGGAGTTGGGGCTTTGGGGTGTTTCTGGGCCAAGGCCCATGTAAGTGTGTGTGTGGCTATTTAGCCGGAGGCTGTAGCTGTAAGGGATTTATCATCGAAAAAGTAACAGGAAACTACCCTTCTTCCTCCTCTGTCTCTGTCTCTTCTTCCTTTGCTCCCTCTCGCTGCCATGGCGATCTGATCTCAAGAGTCGAGCGTTACACTAGTGCACAGACAAGGGGGCAGAACTCACCAAACTGTTCGAAGATAGTCTTGCATTTTCTCAAACTCTCATCGATTTTAGGGAACTTCATGATGATACTATTGAAAGATTTCACCGAAGTCCCAAGTGTCGCTCTCTGCTGCATGGATTCCACCATCTTCGTCTCAAGCTTTGAACCATGCGAGCTCCGCTTCAGCGTGTCATGGCGCACAAACACGCCACCCATCTTGGCACCTCACAAAGCGTCGCCGTCCCCAATTGGATGCGCCCCAAACAGTACCACCTGAACGTGAAAATTAGCTGTGTCTGATATCTCAAGCATGATAATTACCGCAAGTAATATAATACAAGCAGCCAACCTGATCACTCACCGCTAGTTACCAAATTAACCAAGTAAAAAATGATCTCTTTTACATCACAAGACAAGATTTCAGAAACACAATCGAACAAATCATGATACTAACACAGACGCAAACATGAAAAATCCGAAGTGAACAGTGGCGGGCACAGCGAAAGCAAACAAGAGCACCTGGCCACAATAAAGAATCAAGCGAAAGACAAGCCTGAGATTAGATATCATTTCCCCTGCCTGTATGTGCCACACGCACCCAGGAGAGAACCCCAAGCCAACCAAACATCATTCTACCGGTACAAACAGACCAAGACTCGGAGATCGCCGCCGCACACGGCGAGCAACCCAACCATAAACATCGCGCAAGCAAGCAAGACCAGCCCGCGGCGTGGAAGAGAGAAAACGGTAGGATACAACAGAGTTCTTGGCTGGGTTACCTGTGCAAGCGCCAAACGAAGAGAAAAGAGAAGCTCCGCACGATCGGAGGCCTGGCGGGCGGGCGGCGGCGGCTTCGCGGTGAGCCTCCCGGGGATCGGAATCGGCGGGGAAGAAGAGAAGGGCGAGGCTCGAGGAAGCTATCGGTTTCGGTTTCGGAGAAGAGAGCGGAGGCGCCGCGACCTGCGAGAGCAGCGTGACGGACGGCGGCAAAGGTGCCCCGGTGGCGTGGCGCTACGCGCACGCGGAGAGGCCGGCCCACGAATGGATCCGCGTCGCTGACAGGTGGGGCCGGGGGACAAGCCACTGATAGGTGGCGCATGTAGGGATTGGGATAGCGATGAGTTGACCTGATAGGCACGCCGGCGCCACTGGAATTAGTGGCCGAGTGAGTCAAATCCTAATCTCGGAACTGTTTTCGCATAGTGAGCGAAGGGCCTGTAGCAACTTGATTTTTAAGGCCATCCCTTTATAGAGAAAATTGGTGAGAAGTCACGTTCGTCGTTTGGCTTCGCAAAAATGCCATTCCGCTCATGGGATTCTTTAAAATGCCACCCCCATTGTCGCGCCGCCAATTTCCATGCCATTTCTTCGATTCCAGCTCGTTTTACCACGCGAAAAAACACAAATGCCCCTGTTGCGAGCTGCGTCGTTCAGCTTATGTCCTCGGTAATTCATCATTTTTGAGGTCGTATGTTGCTAGGATGAATTTGTGTTGAACACGAAAGTTGTAGATAACTTCGAGACACATCTTTTTCATGTAGAAAAGTTTTTCATTTGAGCAATGTACGAATTTATATAAAATATTTTTATCACTGCCTGCTTTCCGGCCGACGGCACCGTCCTCGGTAATTCGCCATTTTCGAGTTCTTATTTTGCTCGGATGAATTTTTGTTAAACACAAAGGTTGTAGATAACTTCGAGACGCATCTTTTTCATGTAGACAATATTTTCATTTGAGTAATGTATGAATTTATAAAAAATATTTTTGTCTCTTCCTGCTTTCGGGCCGACGGCACCGTCCTCGGTAATTCACCATTTTCGAGGTCTTATGTTGCTCGGATGAATTTGGATTGAACACAAAAGTTGTAGATAATTTCTATACGCATCTTTTTAATGTAGACAAGTTTTTCATTTGAGCAATGTATGAATTTGTAAAAATGGCGAATTACCGAGGACATAAGCCGAAGGGCGCAGCTAGCAACAGGGGCATTTGTGTCTTTTCGCGCGGTAAAACGAGCCGGAATCGAAGAAATAGCATGGAAATTGGCGGCGCGACGATGGGGGTGGCATTTTAAAGAATCCCACGAGCGGGATGGCATTTTTATGAAGCCCAACGACGATTGTGGCTTCTCACCAATTTTCTCCCGTTTATAGGAACTGGCCAAGGGTAGAAATATGAAAATGTTGAAGCCAGCGGTTATCGCACCCCGAACCAAGCAATTCCAGCAGGCAGACGAAACGACACTTTGAAAGATGCGTCGCATTTAATAAGAAGACATATTTTTGGTAATTCAATTGTCCACACCATGTCGAAAAGATAGACCAGGAGCATACGGTCTGACTGTACCATTCACGGTCACGAGAGCGTGGTCCGACGGAGCCTTAACTACGAGGGATTCATGTTGTAACAGGGCACCAGGTATGCCCTTTGCCATGCGGTTCACGGTTGAGTTTTTGGTCCTGAATCGTTAAATGGCCATTTAGAACTTCGCTATGAGGTATATAAAGTTTGAAGCTCCCCCTGGCATAAGGAAATGGCAACGCCTATTGACGTAGTCCCCACATCAAAAGCAAGGACATCTTTGTAATCCTTTATGTAATTTTGTCCGTTAGCATGTTTGAACCCTATAAACACCAGGTTATGTCCCTGGTTTGGGGGTGTGGCGTTATTATTTTAAAAATATTGTCTGATTTGATCACCGACAATGTCCCTGTACAACGATCGAAAGACAAGCAATAGAGGGGCAGCGGCCTCAGATCCGTGGCTCAAAGGACCGAATTAGCGACTAGAGACCAGTCGCAGGGGGCGACAAATTTAGATCCACGCTTGGTGGCGATGCCGATCAGATCCACAGCCAAAGATGCGGAGAAGAGCGGTAGGAGGGAAGGCGACGACCAGAGAGACATGGCCAGAGGTTGGGGAGGGTGGCGACCGAAGGAGGTAAGGAGGACGTTAGTTTGAGATGCGGACAAACGATGGTTGGAGCCTAGAGGAGGTGGGCAGAGGCGACGATGGTAGCATAGGAAGGAAAGAAGCAACGTCTGTCATGGTGGTACCGTGGGAGCGGGGAATTGGGAACGAGGGAGAGGGAGCGATGTTGTATCGAGTTAAATGATGTGGATTAGGGAAAGAGAAGGTGGCCGAGTGAACCGGCCCATAGGCCTAGCTTAAAGCCTAAAGGCAGGTCAATATGACCTAACACAAGCCACAGATGAGCTAGACGAACTCGTTTAAGGTCCTGTTTGTTTAAGCTTCTAGCCAACTTTTAGCAAACAGCCAGCTTTTGGAACCCTTCCAAGAAGACAAAAGCCCCCAAAAGTTCAAATTGTTCTATGATCTAAGAATCAAGTTTTTTGTGACTTTTCCTAGAAGCAACTTTTAAAGAAGTTGCAGCTCAAACAAACAGGGCCTAAGTGCCCAAGCTAGAGGTTGGGCTCGTTCGTGGACGGGCCGAGCTCAACACCGAGCGGAGCCCAAATTGCTCGTAGCTAAAGTTCCAACCCTACTTGCAAGCCACATTTTACTTCAGAAGAATTTTGTTAACCCACCAATTTACAAACAGAAATGGAACAAAGAAAGCGTGTCCTAACATCAAACAAGAGATTTTTCTGTCGAAACAATTCGACCTTGAAAGCTCAAACTGCAAAGCTAAGATCTTGAACACCGGAGCACCTTCCCCAAACCGGGGGTCACACGCTACAATTCTACAGCATTACAATTTACAGGATTAACGTGGAAAAGACAAGGAACAAAGACGACAGTTACATGGCTTGCGTGACAGATCCAGTAGCAGTACGTAGTAATGTTCGACCGAAGTGTACAACACTGTTGGTGCCAAGAGTCAGAATGGAATTCCGTTTCGGCAGGTGAATCGTCAGTGTTCCTAGCAGACTTGTCCCGAGTTAAAAATTGAGTATTCACAGCTGTCAAGACGACTTGGTTCTCTTGTGTTGAGCCTGGCCTTGGAGGCACAGCCTGAAACGCTGGGTTAAGCTCTCCCCCATCTCCTGCCTCTCCTGCTTGAACCTCTTCCATAGAGACCGATTCTTCCTCTCCTTCGGTATAGTGAGTGGTTTCCTTCGTATCCGTCTCAGTGGTGTTGCCAGAGCTCTTAGTGTCATACTCTACAGAGTTTAGAATCAGATGGTAAGATTTGAAAACCACGAGAAATTGTGTTCTAGGGGTAAAAAAATGCTGTGAGAGCAGTAGCATTAGTTTGAAATGAAATAAGTAAACAAAACTGTCACAAACATTCACTTAGGAACCTTTTTTCAAATACTATTTGAACTATTAGGACTGGAGAGAATTATTATAGCAGCAAACCCTTGTCATATAAGATGTGGCTCTTTGATATTTGTAACATAAAATGTGAGTAAGCGAAAGGCATGTTAAACCAAAAACATGTACCTTCTGCTTCTGATGATGAGATACCCCAGGAGGTTCGCCTGAGGATGATGCATCACTTGCTGCCCCCAAGGAAGAACATCTTCCCCAGCTTTCTCGGTTTGAACTTGTGTATGAGCAGCACTCCTCATTTTGCTTGTTTGCTTTATCCTAAAAAAGAAGCACAAATTTTCATCGGTGAGATTACAAGATGATGTTTCTATCTGAAATTAGTCTTTTTCAGGACACCATTATAGCAGTGCAACAGACGTATGCTTTGGTGTCCTGTAAAGACGGTCATATCACAAACTATATTAACCATCATGCCAGTGTTAGACTGCAACCTGTATGATAACGGGCGATTTGAGTTTTTTCCACTCTCAAGACGTGGCTTCCTCAAAATGTCACCTTGTAGATGGCAATTGTTAAAATGCCACCCACAACATTGCCACCTTGTCATTTTGCCAATGGGTTTTATAGTTTGTTTCTCATTTTCTACTCATGGGAAAGGACCGGATTGCCCCCCATCTTCTTCCTCATAACCCTCTTCATCTCTATCAGCCTGGCCACCCCGCCCCGGCCGCCGCCTTGTCTAGCTAGGGGGCGCAGGCATCACGGGGGCGGGCATTGGTGGCAACAGACAGGAGGCGGGGTGGCGGGCACGGCTTACCAGGCGGCGCGGGGGCAGGGAGGTCGCTGTCATGGGGACAGGTACATTATGGGCAGCAGCGAACGAGAGCCAGTCGACCTCCTCAAGCTGCACACTACCATCGCTCATAGCTTCATTGTCGTGCCCATCTTGTGCAGCGTGATGTTCGTGGTTGAAGCCGCCGCCAGTGACCAGCGCATTCTCGGCCTTGACCTCCTAGGGCTTGACCAATGGGGTGACCGACGGTTTGTCAGTGGTGACGGGTGAGGAGGAGGGGGCGTCGGCTGATGGGGAGGGGGGTGGCCGGCGTTGGTGAGGAGTGAGCAAGAGGTGGCCAACGCCAGAGATGATGAAACGAGGAAAAGGAAAGAAGACGTGGGCAATCCGGTCTTGGCTAGAAATTGAGAAAGCAAATTATAAACTCCGGAATGGCAAAAGAACAAGGAGGCAATGTAAATGGGTGGCATTTTAACAAATGCCATCTACAAGGTAGCATTTTGACGAAGCCACTTCTTGAGAATGGCAAAATCTCAACTTTCTCGGATTTAACAGTGTAGTTTTACATAGTGCAGCACTAAATATAATGGCAAACTATGAACTATCTAAATGCTTCCATTAAAATAAGGCCCCATATATTTTTACCTCCGAATGAGACTCAGCATTGTTACCATCCATCTCAGTGAGGTGATGATTTTCATCCAGAAGAAAATCCTGCATTTACATGAAGATATCAAAGGTAGATCTCAAATGCCAGAGGCAAACCAACCAGGCAACCACCAGTGGACTTACCAAGTCATTATCATTTTTAATGGATAACTGATTGACCCTCTCAGTCAGCAATTCAACAACTGATTTTGTAGCTGAAACAATGAAAAAGGAGTAAGTGGACAGGAAATGGTAACTCATCAGTATTAATTAACATAAAGTACTGAGGATGAACCACACCATTCGTGAAGCTAGTTGCCGCTGCTGATGAACTGCCAGCATCAGTACCAACAGCCCTTAGACCATTGATGATCTCATACAATAAGCTCTGAAGAAAAAAAAAATCAAGTGAATTGGCAGGTAATTTTCTTGGATGTGCTTCCAAGTTCCAAGTACATAAAGCAAAAGTTTGGGCACCAGACGTCCAAGTCCAACGAACAGAGAAATTTACCTCATTGGTTCCAGCACCAACCTTGAAAGTGCCAAGGTTGTAGTACTTATCTAACTTATTTGAGCATGCCGAAGGAAACTGGGGTGGGTGCAGAACATTATAGAAGAATATTGAAACAGAGTCATAATAAAATTGGGGCCTTGGTGAATTGTGATCACCCTCAAATTTGATTAAGTTTTTATCCCCCTGCAGATAAATAGAAATAAATCAGCAAAATGAGTAAAGCAGGCCCATCAATAAGAGCAAACACTGCTGATGAGACATGCATGTTTTCAGGTGCCATCTGTTTACCAACCACCCTTTGTAAAGAAAGAGTGAGATTTACCGCATATGCCTGGTGAATACTATCAGAGTGATGGGGCTGAATAAACATGTCATTTGATGCATGTCCAAATAGTGCAGGAATAAACGTCTTGGGGGCAAACTGGAGAAGACAAAGGGTAGTAAAGTTAGGAGTTTATCAGATAAATACCAATGGAGTTGACTAAACCGTGATACTTGAAACAACAAGATTATAGTAGACTACCAGTATAACAAAAACTTCCATTGCTTCAAATCTTATACAAACCTTGTGTCTCAATAAAGATTAGTAGACTACCAGTATAACAATAGTTTCCAATGCATCAACCAATCTTACACCAACCATTTGTCTCGATCAAGCTAAAAGAGGTGTTCTAATTGTTTTAACATTAGTGCTCACAGCTAAGACAATTATGCTCAAAGCATAACTTGTGAAAACAAAGGCATGGAAGTACACATCAAAATGTTTTTTTTGGCATTGCAGTCCACTGGAGAGATATGATAGGATAAGCACATTCATGTCTCACTATATTATATGCCATTCGTTCACATGTAATACACAATATTTTTACCTGTATGGAAACTCATATTGCAGGGATGGTAACAAACAGTTCCTATCACATTTCATTATTATTATTTGTAATTCTACCAGTCAATTTTGTAATTAAATTTGAACAGAATGCTACAGAAAGCAAACCTGAACAACATTGAGGTCCATTATATCAAACTTAGCTTTTCTTTGAATAACACGTCGCATGTACTGCAAAGCCATCTTAACCTGAAAAATAAAGATTGGAGCAAGCATACAATGATAAGACTACAGAAACAGGCAGTAAGCACTTGAAGAAAGCTGCCAAGACCATGTCACAGAGCTTTTCAACATTAAGGCCCTCTTGATTTGCAGTTTGGTTTGGTTTGGTTGAGCCAAAAGTTGAAGGCCTTTAAAAGAGGCACCGAAATGCTAAAATATTATTAAAAAATATTATTGAGATCTAGAAAAACCACACAAAGCCCGAAAAAAATTATTACAAAATGTTACACGGAGTGGCCTGTGCAAAAATGATTATTTTTGGCTCAACCAAACCAAACCAAACCAAATTGCGGATCAAAGAGAGCGCTAGATCCTTTTCTTATGACAAGATATTTATCTTTGAGCTAGCCAAGAAACAATGTTATGTTATAGAGAATCAACAGCAGTAAACAACACCTTTTGCTGTTGTGTATTGCCTACGGACCAGGTTTTAGGGAGAGAAAAATCAGTTGGTATAGGGCATCAATACCAGGGCTGTGCACACCAAACTGACTACTGACCAGGGTTATGAAAGACTTGTTGAGTTGCATAAACTCCCTGTAAGGTTTGTATTATTCCTGGATACACAATATCTTTCTAACATAGGACACTCAGAAGGAGAGGACTCTACAGTAGGAGCATCAAACATAGAAGGCTGAAGAGTAGACCTGATCATGGGAAGCCCGGCCCAACAATCTAGCCCGAAAAAGCCCGGCCCGGCCCGGCCCGGCCGATGCATCGGGCTAGGCCTAGGTCTCAATCCGGAGCCCGGTCGTCGGGCCAGGCCAGACCCAGGCCTGGATTTTTGTGATTTAAGCCGTGGCCGGGCCAGGCCGGTCTTTCGGGCTTCGGGCTGGCCTGGGCCCGGTTTTCGAGCCCAACGCACCGGGTTTGGGCCTAGTCCTGCGGGACCAAGCTTTTCTAAGCCCGGCCCAACATTTGATCAGGTCACGTTTGATCAGGTCTACTGAGGAGCAGGTCCAAGAAACAAGGGAGAACAAGTGGACGACGTGTGTAGCGGAAACAGACCTACAAAGGCGAGAAAACAAAGGAAGCCGGTGAAGCTAGTTATGGTGGTGTTGGTGGAGCTGGTAATGCTCACTAGAGGACCAATCCTGAGGAAAGAAAGAACATGACTCATCAAAGGTGACATCGCGAGAGATCCGAATGTGACAACCAACGGGTCACACCAGCGATACCCCTTGCGCTCAAAATCATAACCAAGAAAAGCACACTGGATAGACTGCGGAGTCAACTTTGTTCGTTCACGAGACTAGAGCAGGACAAAAGCAACACACCCGAAGGAACGAAGATGAGTGTACAGAGGAGACCAATTATAGAGAAGCTCAACAAGAGTGACACCCTAAAAGGCAGTGGAGGGTTGAATATTGACAAGATAGACAGCGATAGAGACTGACTCGGCCCATAAGTGAGGAACTGAAGATGCTAACATCATTGCTTGAGCAATTTCTAATATATGCCGATGCTTGCGCTCAGCTACAACATTCTGAGCACACGTGCCAGTACATGAAAACTGAAGAACAACTTGCTCAAGAAGATACCGTCGAAGTGAGGTAGAGATGTACTCGTCAGCAGAATCAACATGAAAGATTTAAACCGGAGAGTCAAACTAAGTAAGGACCATTGCAACAAAAGCCTTATAGGAAGACAACACATGATGACAAGATGTCGAAGGATAAATCCAAGTGAAGCGAGAAAAATCACCAATAAAAATAACATAATAACAATGACCCCATGCAAAACAAAGAGAACTGAACCCCGGACATTGCAATGTACCAAATCAAAAGGTCGAGTGGATACAAGCTCGTTGGCAGGATAAAGAAGTTGTAACTCAGGTGAGGTGCACAGGACACCTGCGGCGACAATTGATGCCGATACAGGGCCGGCGGATAGAGGCGGCAACCTGAGATGGCGACAATGTCAGCGTTGGGCCGTTGGACGGCGGCGACGCGTGGAGAAGGGCTGGTAGGGGGGTGGCATCATTGTTCTAGAGGATGCTAGCAAAGGCGGCGCACCGACCGCCAAAGGACGACAGGGGAGGTGCGGCAAAGGCCACGCTCGGGCCATCTGAGGGCGTTGGGCGGAGGGCATAGGATGCCGCGACGTCACAAGGCAGAAAGGCAACAGTGCAAGTCAGAGGACGGTAGCACGGTTGCAGCTCCGGGGTGCGAACAACAAAGTAGAGGACGGTGGTGTGGTTGCAGCTCTAGGAACACGAACGACGCGGACAAGACCAAGTTCAACACAGGTACAACGTGAGGATCTAGGGTGTGTTTGGATGGCGGCCACCCCGCGCCGTGCCGATCCAGGGCGCGCCGAAGCCCACGGCTCGCCAACGCCAACTCGCCAACGATTCGGCGAACGATTCGGCCGCCCGCGCCAACTCACGAAAACACGTTGATCGTCGCGTCGGCGCCGCCGCCGCCGCGCCTTCCGCCGCCGCCATCCAAACGCGCGCCAAAAAACCATGGCGCGCCGACGGTTGGCACGGCGAGCGCCGGCCGCAATCCAAACACGCCCCTAGTTCTAAAGAAAATGGTGGCGTCACAGTCGAGGATCACCGATGGTGACTATAGAGAAACCCTAGAGCAGGTTAGGGTTTGGTCAAGAGAGCCTACGCTCTGATGCCATGTCATGGAGGCATGTTGTATTGATCAGGGGCCATAGGCCAGTATACACTGTACATCAACAGGTTGGAGCATGACTACAAGGATACAAGTGGCATGATAACAATCATAAACTACCAATTAACTTGTAAACCATAATACATCAAAATCTGTGTACAAACCACAGAGTGCACCGTTCCAATATTTGGCTCATGAATAACTGTGAAGAAAAATATTCCGCAAAAGATAAACATACCGTAAACTTAGGAACTCGGATTTTGTAAACGTCTACAAGCTCCATCATTAGGTCATATAAGTTAGAAAAGGCACTGTCCAAAACCATGCCAGCAATTGAGGGGTCTTCTGCTCCATACAACAGACTGCATCGAGATTTGAACAGAGCTTGTGATGAACTAACAAGATGAAATCCATCAAACAAAAGCTAGGCCTTTAATATATTTTTTGTATTATTATGTACTGTTAAAATTATGATAGAAGAAGATTTAACATTTTTATCAATCTGTAAATCTTTTAAGATGCACATCTTCATATTAAAAAAATCTATTGTATTCCAACACTAACTTAAAAATATATTTTATGGATAAGGATACTATGAAAAAACAGGACAGAAGGAAATTAATGTCTTTACAAATACGTAAAAAACTCTTTAAGATGAACAACATTATATAAAAAATGTTCTTTATATTCAAAACTTACTACAATGGCAATCATTGAAGTAATTGCAAGTTGAAATGATTTGTCACAAAGTAGAAAGCACAAGCACTGTAACTAAAATACCTTGTAACAGCACCCATTGACCGCCCCCAAAGTCCTATACAAGAAACTTCTTTATTATTTCGCAAAAAGGACACCGCGCATTTGAGATCCTGCTTCTGTGAGTAGTTACACATGTTTCAGAATAGTACGATTACTAAACATTAAGAACGTGATTGTGAAATTTATAATGATTATGCACCTCATGCCAACCAAGGCTGACATACTCTCCACCTGATAGCCCTGACCCTGCAAAGTCAAGTGCAAAAAGGGTGATATTCGAAGGAAGAAGTATGACAGCAGCTTCATTTGCATCTGCTCTGCACCCACTGCATTAAATTTAAGAAAATAACTTGTTAATGGTCCAAAATTAACGGTAATTAATTAATGTAGCACCATATGTACATTGTAAAAGGAAATAAATCGATAATTGATCTTGATAACACATAGGCTGTAATAGCAGGTATACCAAAAACTATGGTTCAGATAGAGAGTCAATCAGTGTGGACTTTAGACAAGCAAACTTCAGATCCATTGAATCAGAATATTAAAGGAAGATGTCTAATCAAAACAAAAACATGTGTGCATGATAAACTGGGAACACACATGAACATGAACCAACAAAGGTAAGTACCTATTTCCATGGCAGTAGATCACACACGGAAGGGCAGTATTTTCTGGGATAACAGCTGGAACATAGTGGCTGCATTTTAAGGTCTGGTTTCTTTCATTCGTAAGCTGTTACATACAAGTAAAAGGATAAGACTAATATACAAAAAAATGTTAACTCTTAACAATCAGCACCAAGTCTTCAAATCAGCAAATGAAATACAAGAAAAGCCTCAATAATTGCTCCCCTTACTTGCCTCCAAATCTATTCGTCTGTATTTTCTTCCTGCAAGAGTGAACTCTGGCTCCCATAAATAGTGATCTGGATTGTACTCTGCACTGTAAATATATAACCAGTTAACTGCCTTCATGACAATGCACAAAAAAGAATTTGACGAATATCAAATCTATGAAGATTTCCAGCTTCCATTATGTTTGTATCTTCAAGAAAAGACGGAACATTATTTTAGGAAGAGTACATCAAGTTGGTATGAATGCACCATGTGTTAACCAAATGCCAAAGCCTCATTCAGATACTACAGCATCAGTTTACTCTTCCTACTACCACATTTTGTCGCAAACTGCTGGCCAACTAGAAGCCTACTACAAGATGTTCAACGGCAAGGGTTGAAAAAATGGCACCCATGTTTTTACCGGTATTTTGAGTTCATAACTTTGGAAAAAATAATTGAAATAATCAGCGGTAAAATCGTTTTTAAATAAAGTAAACCACTGTACAAAGAGCGGAAGTAGCAGTGATGGCCGCCACACGGCACGATGACCGCCATGCCGCATGGCGGGAGTTGTTGCTCCCGCCATACCGCACGACGGGGGGACGCCATGCTGCATGGCGGGAGCAACCTGGAGCCAACACGTAGCTGCAGATTTGGGACACGTGGCCAGCCAAAATTTCTGGCACTGCATGAGGTGGCGGGAGCCCCCCCCCCAACCCCTGCTTTGCACGAGAATTAACACAGGAAAGCGATTTCTGTAGAATAAAAAAAATACCCACCAAACAGAATTGAATGGACATGGTTGCGGTGGGAGTACACAGAAAGTCACTTGTCCTGATGTACTCAGAAAATAATAGACACGATAATACAACATCTAATTAAAATCACACGTCACAATAAGGCATCACAGGTATGGCGAATGGCAGTATATACGAAGCAGATGGTGACGTGGTCTCGCATCAAACCAGTCACTCTCTGCCTAAAGAAGTTTTGCACTGCTGGAAGTAAGGTATTTGCTTCCCTCACTTTTTTTGTAGTTAGTTTGGTTAATTAATGGTTGGTTTAAGAGGATAGCATTACAACAAGTGATAATTAGGAATAATGTTTAATTAGTTGAGTTTAAATAATTAGGAATAATAGCACAATGGCCGCGGCATGTCAGTTCCAGGTCACCGTGCGGCGTGGCGGGCGCGGCGGGCGCCACAGCCCGTACAGTGTGGCAGGAGCGCGTTGCTCCGCTGTGTAGCGTGGCGGTCATCGTGCTGTGTGGCAGCCACCACTCCTACTTCCGCAAATCCTTTTTACAGTGGCTTACTCGATTTAAAATGAATTTACTGTTGATTATTTAAAAAAAACTCTGCAGAACTTTTACATGCTTGCATTTAAAGTATTTGAGACTAGAAAATTATTTTGTCCATCATCCCATGGTTTGGTTTAGGTATTGATATAGATAATGCCCCCAGAGACTCATAAAGCTAAATGTGACCATTTACAGCTGCCGAATACTACATTTACAGCTGCCGAAAACTACATTGTAGCGCACAAAAGAGTAGCAAACTCCACCTACTTGCAGCTTAAAGCACGCTAAATTTTGGCGAAGCAAAGGGGAGCAAGTCAACATGGCAACTGATTACCAGCTTCAAAAAAAAAAGGTAAAAACAAGGCGATTACCGTGGTGGCCGGATGACAAAATTAACGAACTGCTCAATCATCGCGCCGCCGGAAGCTTCCCGACGACGACGCGGCGGCGGACGAGGCTCCCGTCGCTCATGTACCGCAGGCGCGCCTCCCAACAACCTCCCGCAAACCAACCCTCCCCACCATCAGCTTCCGCTAGCCAGTCCGCCCAAACCAACTCAACCAAGCTCCAGCCGCGAACCACCCCCCAAATCCTCACCGCACGGCCTCAGATCCGCGCGAACAGCCCCGCTTCCCCGCCGCGCTCGGCGCCCCCCGCCGGATCCGGCGCCGCTTCCGCCCGGAATGCTCGCCGCGAGCCGCAAAGCCGGGCGGCGGCCGTGCGAGGCGGGGATTCGCCGCCGGAGGCTCGCCTCCGGTGCCGGCGCGGCGGCGGCGGCGGCGGCGGCGGCGGCGGGGTTCGAGGTGGGGAGGGAGTATACCCCAAGGTAAGAGGCGGCGAGCAAGCGGGGCGTGTGGGAAATGTGAACGTTAGCGTAGTTGTTGTAAAATAAATAGGACTAATAATAAAGGGAATAATAATATTCCGGATTTAAATGATTTTTTCTTCCGGTTGTTTTTATTAGTTGCATTTTTGTAGTTTTGCCCCCGAAGTTTTCTGTGCTGCTGCATGTGGCGCCGCCTCACCGCACATGCGCCGTGCCACGGCTGCGTACTGCTTCCCGCTGTATCCGCGTACCAGCCACTTCAAGATGTGTTGGATCCTTGCGAATCTGTGATACAGGACCAGGACCATCGGGTATTTTTCAAATGCTCTTCCTTTTTTTTCATTTCTCGTTTGGGGCCGTGTAAACACCTCGAATCTGCTGCAAATGGAGGGCTTGGCCAGTCTGATTGGAGACCAAGTTTATCTAACTTTGATTTTTTTTATGTCTTGTTTAGTTTTTTTTTTGTTGGGTTTGTAACTTCTATTATTTTTTATAGACTATTCACTTTGTTTTTTCAAAATTTTTGAGACTTTGTAAGGTTTTTTTCTCAAGATATTTAAAATTAATAAATTATTTATTTAGCCTTTTCATACTACTTTCGGACGTGGTCAAATTTCCCCAGCTAATTGCTTGTCCTTTTGAAATTTGAATGAGCAATTTGAGCAAATTAAAATTTGAAATGATTTGAATTTTGAGAGCTTCTCGTTGTAGTCTCGAGATTCGGATCTATTTAGTTTGACTTGTTTTTTAAAGAGTTACGACCCACCTTCAAAACAACGAAAAAATTGACTCAAAAACTAAAAGTATATTCTTTTCAAAACGTAGATAAATCGTTAGGCTGTTAAGCCGTTAAACTGAAAAGAACTGGGCCTAAAACTAAGGCCTCATTCTTTTCAGCTTAACACCTTAACGGCTTAACGAATTATATACGTTTTGAAAAGATATATGCTTTATGTTTTTTAGTTTGTTTTTTACTATTTTGAAGGTGAGTCATAACGTTTTAAAAAGCAATTCAAAAAAATGGATCTGAATCTCGAGGCTAACTCAAGAAACTCTTAAAGTTTAGTCATTTCAACCATTCAGATCAACTCAAAAGAACAAGACCTAAAACTACAAGGCATCAAAGAGGGGCTTTGTTTTGTGTACGGTTAGAGAAGTTTGACCGAGTTAGGTTGTTGTTTGGTTTATAATTAAGGTTAATCAAGATTACTAATCTACCACATCGATCACACATGTCATACACGCATAAAAGTGTTGCAAATTATTCTAAACCTGGCAAATTGTGGGTAAAAATTTGAACAACTAAGCTTAGACAACTTTGCCATGTTAGGTCTAGCAAAGTTTCACAAGCTTAGAGCATGCCCAGCAGGCCCCCGAAACTACTGTAGTTACAGTACACGCGGGTGAAATTTTTTTTAAAAAAGCAGAGACGCAGGGGCTGGCGCGGCTGGGTAGTTTTGAAATGCAGGGGCTTGATACAGCCCCTGTTGTACATGCTCTTAGGCTTCAAACCAAACAAACCTAAAAACTCTAAAATTAAAACCCAAGAATTCAAATGTAGAATTAAAATCAAGGGCACAGTTGCCTAGTTTACGTCATTGCATGCATTAAAAAGACAACATAGGCTCTGGCCGTCTGCCAAAAATCTTGCGTCTCTCCAGGGTCACCCTAGCAGTTTTCAGCAAGCAGGCGGTAGTAGGCCAGCAGGCCAGCGGCAGCTCGCCTCTGTCCCCACGAAAATGCTGTGGCCACACGCTCGTAATAAAAGTCTCGAAAGCTCAAGCACGCAAAGGCATGCGGAATATTCACCTGCTCGTAGTCGTAGGCCCCGCCCGCGAAAGCCCGAATGGTTCGGCGCCTGTACGGGTGCGGCTGCTAACCTGTCCACCTCGTCTAACATGCGCTGGCCCCCACGCGTCATCGAGTCTAGGCTGATCCGGGCACCTTTACAGGTGTACAGAAGTATTAGGCCACCTTCAACATAAGGTACTAGGCTGGCTCCAACAAGACCATTTGATCCCCTATAGCTTGATATAGGGGATCCCCTAAAAAAATCCATCTCCTATAAACATGTATACCTCCAACAGTAATCCCTAAAATTGGATCTGTACCCAACTGAACTACTCCGGCTCACTCCTGACGCGAGCGCCATCCGCTTCGGCTTCTTCTCGACGAAGCCTGCACCGAGCGCCATCCGCTAGTCTACGTGCTCTACAGCGTGCACGCCATCCGCTTCGGCCTCTTCACGACGGTGCACGCCATCCTGCAAGGCCAAGGTGTAGCAACAGTAAGGAAAGAGCTAGCTACCAGTGAAGTGCTGCGCTAGGTATTGCTCCTCTTGGCTTCATCCGTGGTGTTTTAGATTCTATATTAGTTATCCATCGACAGTAAAATAATCAAAGAAGCTAACAAGGCGATAATTAAAATGCGATCATAGAGAGATGTGAGGCGAAAGAGAGACAGAGCCTGTAACTTTGTGTATAACCTGCAAATATATGTACATGTTCTCAATCTTTTAGCCCTTAAGAAATGTACATGTCCTCAATCATAAAACTATTTTGCACTGAGCACTGTATATAACATGTATGGCTATATAGATTTACCGGTGTGTTGATCTTTGTTTAGCATATGGTGGGAGACAACTTTATACTGCGATACACCTTTCATGGAAGATTCGTCTTCGAGCAGCAGCGATGATTACACGAACGAGATGCATTTCGCAATGAACATGCAGTTTGTGGTGGGGACCTCTAGATGTAGGCGTGGCTCTATTCCAGGTCATCGAGTAATCGACCACGATCATGCTACAGGGCACGCCAAAATCTTTTTAGATTACTTTGCTGAAGATTGTGTGTACACCGACTACCAATTTCGTCTCAGGTACGCGAAATATTTGTTCTACAGGCTAATAATATTTTCAGATTATCGATGACCGAATTATCCTTGCAGGTTCCGCATGAGAAGACCCCTCTTCCTGCGTATCCTCCATGCTGCTGAAGAGTGGGGTGGTCCGAAAGGATGGTTCAAGCAGCGGGCCAATGCTGCCGGCAAGCTTGGTTTGTCATCATTACAAAAGGTGATGGCTGCCATGAGAATCCTTGCGTATGGTGTCCCTGCTGATGCCGTTGACGAGTACATAAGGATTGGTGAATCTACGGCCAACCTTGCTCTTTCAAGGTTTTGTCGTGCTGTGATTGATGTTTTTGGGGATGTTTACCTTCGCGCCCCCACTGCTACCGATGTTTCTCTACTTTTGGATGTCAATGCTACCCGCGGCTTCCCCGGGATGCTCGGTAGCATTGACTGTATGCATTAGGCGTGGAGGAATTGCCCTACAGCCTGGAGGGGCATGTTCCAAGGTCGAGGGAAGTCTCCTACCATGATTTTAGAAGCGGTCGCGTCGCATGACCTCTGGATTTGGCATGCATATTTTGGTATGCCTGGCAGCAACAACGATATCAATGTTTTGCATCGCTCACCTATTTTTGCTAGTTATGTCAGAGGGGAGGCGCCACAAGTGGAGTTCACCATCAACGACCACACTTACAATATGGGCTACTACCTCGCCGATGGGATTTATCCCGCATGGCGGGGATTCGTCAAGACTGTACGTTTGCCGCTAGAGAGGAAGACGCGACACTTTGCACAAAGGCAAGAATCGATTCGTAAGCACATTGAGCGGGCGTTTGGCGTCCTACAAGCCCGATGGGCAGTCACGCGTGGTTCCGCATATGGATGGGATCGTGCACAGGTGAAGAACATAACGATGGCATGCATAATAATGCATAACATGATCGTCGCGGATGAGAGGGGACAAGATCTGTCAGATATATGTGACAACATGGAGCATCCAGTGCAAAGGTTCAAGGGAGGAACAAACGATAGGAATGAGTTCATCACCGCCCACCACCGCCTTCGCGACCCTGCAATGCATCATCAACTGAAGGTAGACCTTATTGAGCACAACTGGATGTTGCACGGTGCATAATGCAGAAATAATTGTATTGTGAATCATGAAATAAATAATTGTATTGGGATCTTTATTTCTCGTCGTTTTAGTATTCACTGCTCGCTAGTAAAGCATGGTCCCAGAAAGCGATGTTTGGTGGCTATCAGTCAACGTATGCATCATCAACAGAGCGGGGGGAAAAATCTTCAGAAAGCAATCCACTTTGTTTCGCTTCTAATGTGCAAGAGTAAACCAGACTTGGTACAGATGAAGTAACAACCGAATATAAAGATAACATGAAAGGCTCAACTATCATTATCTGTAATGCGGGCAAGAATTTTGTCCTGCATCGCCTTGTAGTAAACCTTCTGCGCCGGGTTGCATTGATCAAAGTTGATAGCAAGTATGTGCTCGTCCTCCCTTTGCTTCTTCATCTCCAATCTCTCCATCTCGATCGCAGCTATCTTAGCATTGTGCGCATTAATTTCATCTGCATTCTTCTCCTCAATATATAACATCTTGTTTAGTCTAGTCTTCTTCGCTTCAGCTGACCTCTGCATGACAGCCATTCTCTCAACGTGCATGTCCTGCATACTGGAGACGTACTCAGCAAAAGACAATGAGGCCGATGTAGCTCTCTTCTGTGAATCCTTGGCAGCATCTCGACCCATCGGCCTTTTACGAGGTGGCTCGTCACTAGTAGCCTCCACATCAATGGGGACATTCTTGGAGGCGTCTGTAATAGGGTCATCAGCAATATTGTCGTTTCTCTTATTTGTCTTGTCATACAGATCTATCCACTTATCTTCGTTCTTTAGTACTTCCCATCAATGGGACAGTGTGAAAGGCTTCCCCTCCATGGACATGTATAGAGTGTGGGCACACGATGTCTACGGTTTCAAACAAACAACAGTCATGTATATGTAAAAAAATAGGAATTTTAAGAGTACAAACATAAGAGTGATGGACAATAGGTACCCTATCCATATCGGTGAGGCCACTCTGAATCTCGTTAAAAAAGGATCCTAAGGCCTAGAGGGAGGGTGAACAGGTAATTTTAAACTTTTTCGATTATTTGTTGATTAAGCATCATATTAATAGTGACCCAATCCTAGTTTCAATGTCCATGCAAGCGGAAGCGATAAACAAGTGAATTGAAAAACTAAGACATGGCATCACAATTCATCACAAGCAATACAATGGAAGTAAGTGTGGAAAATAAATGAGAGAGAGTGACACGGTATTTGTTTGACCGAAGTTGAGTCATAACTCCTACTCTCGTTGAGGCTACTCCTTGCGACAAGGACGGCTCACTCTCGAGCCTAACGCCTCACTTACTCCCGGTAGTCGTTCATCACTCCGTGAGGTGGACTCATCACCGTGACACCGACTCGAGAGTAGCCACACGCCAAGGCCTACTCCCAAGCCCACGCCTCCACGAAGGATGCCGTCTTTAAAAGTAACAAGCCCGAAACGCCTCGATCATGCCGAATCGAAGGACTTCAATGAAGCTCGGTGTTGGGGTTTAGTGATTTGTGGCTTTGAATGATTTGAGGGTGGAGGAATGGCTCTAGAACACCTAGTTGATGAGCAATAAGTGTGGTAGGTGAAGTAGAGCAGCAAACCTCAAAGAAGCCAGCCACTAGGCAAGTATTTATAACCCCTAGAGCAAAACTAGCCGTTGCCCCCCGGAAGGGGACAAAAATACTAGCCGTTAGCCTCTACCGGACACCGTCCGACGGGCATCAGACGCCGTCCGACAGAGGCTACTGCTCACTGAAATTGGTTCGGTAACTACCGGACGCCGTCCGACAAAGAGAAAAGCCTACTAAAAAAAGCTGATCGGACGCCGTCCGACAGCGTACACTGTGCACGGGTTTGGCGGGTCGGACGCTGTCCGGCTGTTCCCAGACGCTGTCCGACAGAGAGGAATTTTCAGATAAAAATGCTCGAGTGTGTGGGAGAGTTTGGGGAAGGTTTACTCTCTCTCTAAAAATCTCTCAAAGATAACTTTAGGTATTTTTAGAAGAGGTGGACTAGGAAACCGATTTTTCGAGAAGTCGCAAAGATCCGGCATAGTCCGAGAGATTCAAACCCCTTTTGAAATCCGACAAAAACAGAAATAAAAGACTTAACTACTCCTAATCTATACGTGACCTCATCTCTCGCCCGGTCACGCACTTAGAACCTTGGAGCAGCTCACAAAATCGTCGAAACTTCAAATTAGGGTTTTACGTGAAGCCGAGTCTTCGCTAGGGTTCTGAGAAGTCCAAAAACCCCCTAACACTTAATATTAACTATATTTGACATCAATGCCACTAATAAAAATTAGGGCTTAATAATGCTCACACTCGTACAACACTTGTTGATAGTACCCCGCAAACTTGCTGACGTGCTCTTTAATGTAATCCCAACGGCCATTTATGCTCCTCTGGGTTCTTTCCGGGTAGTCACCTCGATTTTTGTTGTGGTTTTCTGCTATGCTTTTCCATAATGACTCCTTCTTCTGCCCCGTACTGATGATCGGGTCCGTGCTCACATTAACCCAAGATGGTATGAGGATCAAGTCCTCTTCCACGCCAAAGTTGGCCAACTTCGTCTTCGTGTTCATTTTCTTGACACGTGCCTTGCTTGACTCCTGGGTCATGGTGACAGTGGGCCCTGGATAAGGAGGGGTTGTACCAACAGGGGTATCCCCTGTGCCTGACTCACCTGCATAGCTGAAATTGGCCAAAACATGGGATTCCGACCTGCCCAAAGCCTCCGACCCCTCATGCAGACTGCTTAAGAATGAATCCATCAACCTGTATAAAAGTCAAAAGCAAACAAATTAAAAAAGCACTTATATAGGCACACATCTCATATAAATGTCGAGTCATTAGAGGAGGAAGGCATGCCTGTGGTGATCAATACCGAGCAACACATGCAGTTATTAGAGGGCCAGGGAAGCTAAGTTAATATTTGGTATGTCACGCGGTAAAGTTAATGTCAAATTAAACCTCTATTCAAACAGGCAAAGCATCAAAGGCTAGCATACTCTATAAAAAGAGTTAGCTTGACATAGGATATGATTAACAGACCTCATCAATATTATACATAGACAAAGTTACTCAAAATTAATAGCTGTCAAGAAGCTTCAAGGCATGAGACAAATGAGCTGCATAAAACAGATATTTCACATAAAAATCATCCAACATATGAAGGGCAACGAGTGCAAACATTTAATTCTGTTTGGAGGTCACTGAATCAGACATATGCATAGTCACAAGATAGAACTTTAGTATCATTTTATGGCTACTGAATCAGACATAAGTACAGTCACAGCATAGAACATCACAGTATCGTTTGGTGGCCATGTATCAGGCACAAATCACAACATAAGATTTCTTTTAGGAAACCAATATAAGTTTTAATACAAGACTGGAAGCAAAGCTAAACCTTATGATAATGGAGATTGCAATATTATAATTTCAAGAGTTAAATAATTGCAGGAATTGCTACTCTGCTGGAGAGGTTAGAAATAATTGCAATATTATAATTTCAAGAAATAATTTCTTCAACAACTAGCGGATGGATAAGATTATATCTACCAATACTGCAAACTAATTGTAGTCTGCATAGCAAATTGCATCGCAACTATCAATAGTTTAAGCCGGGCAATACATACTGGAGTAACACTAAGCTATTACTGTATTCATCTACCATCATGTAATTCACTTTCATTCTGTTATTTGAAATCATATTTTTGCCATAATAGACTAGCAGTTATGTTCCTAGAATAAGTTAAAAAACTACAGTTTTTTTATAAGGGCAACAAGTGCCAAGCACAAACATCAGACAGAGGAAGAAGATACCCATCCAAAACCAGGGAGTCTACGATTGGAAATGCTATGCTAAGAACATCCCGGGTGCCTTGAAGTAGCACCTAAAATTACTAATTGCGTAGTTGACGAATTTGCGGGATTTGCATAGTCAATTATTCCTCCAATTTACTGCCACTTCATGTCACCACTTATCACTAATTCGTATGGCAAATCAGCAGCCAATTCACCCACATTGCTGCACAAAATCCAACAGGATGCAATCACTGGACCGGAGATAGGGGATAGGGCTTCCTTGGCTGCGAGGGAGGGGCAGAAGAGTTGTCCGGCTACCGTCGCCGACGGGGACTCAACCGGCCATGGCGACGGCGGCGCAGAGCAGGCGAGCGGAGGTAGAGGAGTAGGGCTATGGCGGCGGTAGCGTGGAGGAGGTGGGCGGCGGCAGCGCAGAGGAGGCGAGAGGACGTAGAGGAGTAGGGCTATGGCGACGCAGAGGATGTGGGCGGCGGGCGGTACCTGCAAGGAGCCCGGAGCAGCGCCTCTTCCGATCCGGTGCGGGAGCAGCGGCTATTGGCGATACAGGAGGGAGAGAGCTCCCCCAAATATACGGTTCCTCTATCCTCTCCAGTTAATTAGGGAATGATTTGAGGGATGCTGTTGGAAGCTTTTGGGAGAGAAATCACTCTTTTTACTGAGTTCGATGAACTATCTGACAAGACTTGTTGGAGCCAGCCTTAGAGCAAGGTGTTTAATTTACCACATCACTAAGCACCCGTGTAAAAACTTTTCCTCCCAATGCATCAGAGCTTCCAGATATGCTTATAAACTATAACTGTCTTGTTAGCACCTTGACCAGACGCTTTAATCTCCAATGGCCGGTGCCTAGCGTAATAGGAAAAATACAAACAACCAGCTGCTCGATAGGGATAGGAACAAAACATTGATGTAAGCAGATGTAGAAAAAAGGATGCAAGAACCGGGTAGCGGTCGATGGCAACCTAGTCATCTTCTCTTTCCTCTAGGCCTTGTTTGTTTCAGATTAAATTAAATTAAATGAAAATTTGTTATTTTTGTATAAGCCAGATGATGTAATGTTTTATAGTCATTTTTGTGGGGTTTTAAATAGTACTTCTTAAAGTTTGTAAAAAAAAATTCATAATTTTTTGAACTTGTTAAAACGTATTTTGAGGGATCACAAATTTGCTACAGTAAAACGCAACTCTACGTTAATCTAAAACAAACAACGGTGGCCGAGGATACGGCGCGTCGTCGGCGGTGGCCCGGAGCTTGAGGTAGTAGCACCCAAGCGCCGAAGCGGCGGAGCTGCTCCTCGTTACCGTATAGTAATGGAGGAACAGCCCCACCGACGGATCGATGCCAGATAGCCTTCGCACAAGTGTGCAAAACGCCATCTGGAGGATGGAGTTCGGATTGAGGTTTGTCACCTCAACCCGCCGATGTTTAAAAAGCTGACGAAGTCGCCGGAGACCTCAACCCGAGCAGTCGAATCGCTGAAGTCGACGAACTCTCCTCCAGTGGCTCGGAGTTTCCTCCTCCCAGGCGACCTCCGGCTACCGGCGTCGATGTGGCCCTCCTCCTCTCAAGTCGCCAAGTCCCTCGGTCGGGGCTAGTGGCTAAGAATCGCCATAGCGTTCCTAGGAGTGGGCGAGCGATTCTTAGGTGGAGTTTGGTGGTTGATGTTGGCCTTGGTTAGAATTAGGGCTTAGGAGAGGAAAGGCGCGAGAGCAGTGGTGGCATGGCGGCTTGGTGCTTTATAGGCCTAAACGGGCTCTGCAACGGTTTGCCACAAACAGCTAGTTTTTCTCAGAACGGCTAGGTAAAGCGGTCGTCTGTTTTCCTTCTTGCAATGACGGAAAGTTACCGTTGGAGTCTGTCAACGGCTATTTTCTCTAGCATCTGCGCTGAAGGCTGAGTGCTATGCTCGGGCAGATGTGATTCCCTGTTCGACGCAATGAGTTGCTCAGTCTTGTCGGGTCTGTTTCGGTCCGGACAAGTCTGTTCGGAGTACGATAACACGCTTTCGATCGTTTGTTGCACGTCTTTGTAGCAGCAAAAATACCCTCTTCGTGACTTGGAGTCTCAAGAGGATGACCCCACTCTAGTGAGTCCTTCCACTTGAGTCTCGGGGGCTAGCTGTCGGGGATAAAATTACGGTCCATTGCCATGGCCCACTCTCTGACGGCCCACTCGAACAGCCTGCCAGGGCCCGGCTCCCTGGAAGGTTCTATCAGGCCCATATGCGTCCTGCCGAACAACTTCTTGGTCGGCACGGTGCGTAACGACCTAGAATTCCTGTTTGAGTCCGACTCGAACAGAGTTCTGCACGGCTACGTGAAGACCCGGACGTGGTTTCCCGGATTGGATTAGGAGTCGTGATCCCCAAGACTAGGAGTATGCCTTATCTACCTCGGGATATATTTGGCACGTTGAGTTCGTTATGATCTCGTAGTTAGCTACCGATATTCCTCGGTAGGTCGGTTTGCTCACCACTATATAAACCGAGCCCTTACGGCGTGTAGAGGGCACGAGTTGACGCATCCAGCATCTGATCAATCGGAGGACGAGTTTTACGACTTGACCTAGCTTTTAGACATCTGATATTCGCTTGTACACCCATAATCTCGCCGAGACTTGTTCGTCTCGCCGAGCCATCTCTTGTATTCATCTCTGATATATAAGAAAGGCTGGATGTAGGGCTATTATCTCTCCCGAGAGGCCTGAACCAGGATAAAAACCCCTGTCTCCTGTTCGTGGTTGTTCCTGGTTGTTCGGCGTGTCTCCTATCTCAATCTTCAAGAATCTTAGCGACTTGAGATCGTTATCTCAACCGTTGACACAAGGCCCTAAGCACCTCTATTTGCTGATGTGTCAAAAAAACCCGATTTTTTTTCTTTAAGCACCTACTTAAGCAGCTGCATTGGAGATGGCCTTAAATAGAGAACAAATTTTGTGATACGCAAATAACATTGTTGGATTCGAATCTAAAACTATTTTCTAATGGTCATAACTTTGCTATTACAAACTATATACTATGAGAAATTAAGCATCAAAGTATTATTCTGAAGACTGCGCCAAGTTAAACTAGGCCTGTTTGGTTGGTGCCACACCTTGCCTAACCACACCTTAGGCAAGTGTGGCAAGCCACACTTTTGTGGCTCAAAAAATCAGCGCCACACCTTAGACAAAGTGTGGTAAAAAAATCAGTCTATGACATGTGGGTCCTGTGACTAAGAAAGTGTGGCAAGCCACAATTGTGACGCGAACCAAACATCAGACATAAAAACTGTGTCGTGCCTAACCTTAGTTGTGGCATATTTGGCAGCAAACCAAACAGGCCCGGTCTTGTATTTTTGGGATGGAGGTAGTAATTTGCAACAATACTCCCTATTATATTGATATTTCCTAGATTTTCCATGGTACTTCATAGCCTAAAATATTTAGACTTGAAATTTAAAGTAAAAAATTAAACCCCCAAATTAGGAGTATGTCTGGAGTGGTTTAGCTAAATGAATAAATTGGCTTACCTAAAATGAGTATATTGCTAAATTAGATTTTGAGAGGATCTTGAGTCTACTCGTCAAAGTTTGATTGCTTCATTTATGTTATTTTTAAGAGCTTTCAGAGCTGGTTCTGATTGACGGTTTAAGTTTGGTTTTTAGTACAGACCATTTAGTATAACATTTTGTATTTTTTTTGGTTTTTCAGAGTTTTTTCAAAGGATTAAAAAAAATAGCCATTGAATTTCTCATTTTAAGAGTTCTCAGCTTTTCTAACTAAAACAAAAACCAAAACCAAAGTAGAACCGCGACTTGTAGAGGGCCTTCATGTTATATAAAGGTAGAGTAACAAGTCAATGCAATTATCTTTTCGATTAAGCTTAATCCACTGCGAACATTATATATTTTTTTCTACTTTTTTCTTTCTCTCCTCTTTTCATTCCTCATCTTCGCACTCAGCACCAAACTCCTAGCTCTTCGTCTCCCCAACTAGTGCACTAGGCACCATACAAGCAACGAGAGCGCGCTATTGGCCTTGTTTGTTTCGGATTAAATTAAATTAAATGAAAATTTGTTATTTTTGTATAGGCCAGATGTTGTAATATTTTATAGTTATTTTTGTGGGATTTTAAATAGTTCTTCTTAAAGTTCGTAAAATAATTTTTTCATAATTTTTTGAATTTTTAAAAACATCTTTCGAGTGGGTCACAAATTTGCTACAATAAAACGCAACTCTACGTTAATCTGAAACAAACAAGGCCTTGCCCGCTGGTTGGATTTTGTAGCGAAATTTGTTTGGGTATATCATTGGTCCGCGTGTTGGCCTGCTTTGTGTTAGGTTTGGTTCGGTTTGGTTGGCTTAAAAGTTGAGAGCCACAAAAAAGAGGATGGAAAGACTAAAAAAATGTAAAATTTTTTTAAAAATTCTTTAGTAAAACCCTACAATTTTTTTAAAAAAATTATTATAAAATATTATACTGAACAGTCTGTAAAAAAAATACATTTTGGCTGAATTGAACAAAACCGCCAACCAAAAGGATGGTTATCTATCATTAGCGCACATCAACTGCATCCCATTCCCATAACGAAGAACAGGCCTAGTATATCCATGCAATTTTGAAGGGATAACAGTAGGCGATCACGCCAGAAAATCTAGTTGGCCCAATGGGTCTTGGAATGTCAGTAACAACAGGTTGCGGCTGAAAGTGACAGCCCAAGCAAAGGTCACATCACATAATTTGTTTCTGAATTCTGCATAAATACAAACGGAAATACAGAACTCGACGAATTTCGTCGCATACCCATTTGACTATGGCCTTGTTTCAGTTTAAATTAAATTAAATTAAATAAAAATTTGCTATTTTTATATAAGTCAAATGATGTAATATTTTGTAATCGTTTTTGTTGGGTTTTAAATTGTCCTTTTAAAGTTTGTAAAATATATTTTTTTATAATTTTTTAAACTCTTTAAGTCGTCTTTCGAGAAGTCGCAATTTTTTTGGATTAAAAAATTCAGCAGCTTTCAAATGAAAAGCATATATTAGACTGGTGAGGGATGAGGAACCTACCCGTTGAGAACCGTTTCGTCAATATAAATGCTGACTCGTGGATCATTTCCTCATTTTTATTTCGTGCAGGTGCCGCGGCAAGATGTGTCGAGGCAGTCGAGCTCGAGCCTCGTAAATTCCCCCTCAAAACCCGGTACTAATTCTCTAAAAAAAACCGGTACTAATTTAAAATTCAAATCAAATCTCGCACAATAACACCCACCGACAGGTGGGCTCAAGACCGGTCCACGGTGTGCAGATGGGCAAACATGGTATTAAACATGGGGGGAAATTTTGAATTTCGGTTTAATTTCGCTCGGTTTCACTCGAGGCGCTCCTCCTTGGCATTCTCGTGGTCTTCTTATCTCAACGCGTACCGCCTCCGGGAAGGGAGGAGTGGAGGGGGTTGGCGCCCAGGCTCCGTGGCAGCTCGAAACCCTAGCTGCTGTGGTCGGCGGCCGCGATGGCGGCGGCGGCGTTCCGGTCGGCGGCGAGGAGGGACGCCCTCGAGGACGCCGGGTCGGCCACGCGTGGCCGCGCTGCGGCTGGCGCTGGAGGGAGCGGCGGGCTCCGGCGGTCCAGGAGCCTGAGTAGGTTCCCGCCGCCGTCGCCATCCCCGGATGACGCGGCGACGCCCTCCTCGAGGTTTGTCAACAAGGTGAGGGGCGGCGGCGGAAGAGGTGGGGGTGGGTTGCCGGAGGTCAGCCTCGACGACCTCGCCAACGAGTTCTTCCGGGCCAGGGCGGAGTCCGAGGACGACGACGAGGACGTGGTGCTGCGTGGGGAGGAGGCGCGAGGCCGGCTCAGGTTCCCGGCTCCCGCGGAGAGGGGCGGCGGTCGCAGGGGCTCCACCGCGCGGTACGCCAGGGAGACGGAGTCGTCGAGGCTGCGCGGCCGGTCGGTGTCGCGGCCGCCGGCCGAGCGGGTAGGCGGAACCACCAATGTGGCGAATGGCGGCGCAGCGGCGAGGCGGCAGCGGTATGCATCGGTGGACAGGCGTGCCTCAATGGATCGGCATCGATGGTGCGATTCAGATGTAAGTGGCAGTAGCTCTTATTATTTTTTTGGTCAACATTGGTAGAGTAATTTATAGTGGTGTATAGTTTAGTTTCTCTTGGGGGTCGGTTCCGTTCTATTAGTTTCTTGGGAAGGACTGTAGGAAACAAACGCGCATACATTTCAAATTTGGAGTGAGAAAGGAGATAGAAGTTTCTCTTCCACTATTTGTGATGATTCAGATTCGAAATCTTAAAATCCGTCTACATCATCGGTATTGGTACCTTTTGTTGATTATTCGAAATCTTAAAATTATTGATTTATATTGATGCCTTTTTTTGGTATAGGAGTTGACTTGATTTGCTTAATTTAGTTGGTAGCAAATAACTGAATGCATCTGTTGATGCATCAGAAACAGATGCTCGTATATCATATTTGGGACGGGAAAGCAAAGATATTTTCCACAGTTTTGTGATGGCACATATGGAAAAGTAGAAACTAGCAACATGCTACATTAAAAAACAATCCAATTACATCATTGCTAGTTGGTACTTACACTGGAAGTGTGGAAATGGAACTGGGTTAAAAGCACCAAAGATAAACATGATGCTATTGTACATTGTACACTTAGTAGTAGTATGGTGTATGTATTGTTTAAATTTGTTGGTGTTTATCACTGTGTGTTTTTTGTTAATTTATTGTTTAATCGAGTGAAATTAGTATAAGAACCTGTTTCTTTTTCCCCACGCATGGATGCATCTTGATACGGACCACTGCAATCATGCAAGATGAGCTTGTCTCTTAACACTTGTCAGTGTTATTGGTAGTATACTGCAAAGATGTTTTAGGACCTTGCGATTGATTTCAACCACTTATCTTTCTTCGTGCCTAGATTAGATCTTCCCACCCAAAGAAATCTGTCCTCAGGAAGCATAGCTTCAATGTGTCATGACGTTTCCTTACAGTGTATGAATGCATGGTCACAAAGCTTGCTCTGTGTTTATGTTTGTGAATGTGGCTTTTATTTTCTATCCACTTCCTAGTGTTACACTATGTTTGGTTTTTGTTAAAAAATAAAAAATTCTAGGCTAATTATTTCCTTGGTTTTGCTTGCAGTGGTCATGCACTTAGTCATTTAATGCCTTCATTTTATTCTCCTTGAGCATTCTAGAATACTTATCTGCTAATATATGTTGTGTAACTTATCTGCTGATATACTTTTAGTTTTTATTCATTTCCTATGTTTAGTTTTCCTTAAAACGAAAAATGCTAGACTAAATATTTTTCTTGTTTTTTCTTGCAATTGTCCTGCACTTAGTAATTTAATGCCTTTGAATTATTCTTCTTGGGCATCCTAGAATACTTATCTGCTTATATGTGTTGCGTAACTTGTACTCCCGCCCTTCATCACTAGCATCATGTGTAATGATGCTTCTATTGAATCTTCATTTTATGTTTCTGAGTGCAGAATGAAATGGATGTTTCTCATCGATACAGTTCAAGGGGGATAAATACCAAATCTAGCACTGGCAATAGTGTACAGAATTCATTCCATAAGTCGGCTAAAGTAAATCAATCTTTGAGGAGGTCTACTAGTCAAAAGGATTTTTCGCATTCACGAGACAGCAGCTCGGTGAGTGCTTCACTAATAATCTTGTCATCAGTGCTATTGTAGAATATTGTATTATTGTTGGCTGAATAATCCTGCTAAATGAGGAATCGATATGAGGATACAAAAATAGATAAGTTATCAAATAGTTTTCTTTAAATTCTAAAAAGGTGCAACATGACCTCTTGTATAGTTGTTTCATTTACGTGCAACTCATGGTTCGGAATATAACTAATTTGCACCATCTTTTTATTAGTATATAATAAATTTTGACTCTGACAATTTGTTGGGTTTGATTTCTGTTTTGTTTTCAGTTGAGTTAATCGTTGCATTTCTTTTTTCAGAGCCATTCTTCACTCACTGATGATGAATCTAGGGATGCTTGCTCTTTTCGTGCCAGATATCAGAAGGGAACTCAGCCAGTTTACGCCCATGAAAAGGTTGATTTGACATTATTGCTTTTAGGTTTAAGAACCTAGATTTTGAAAATAGTTTGAATTTATCAGGTATCCTTGTTATATTGTTATTTGATAGGAGCATCTGATTGGTGACAAGGATGGAAATGTACTATATGACGTCATGCGTAAAGAAGTCAGGCAAGCTGTGGAAGAAATCAAAACTCAACTTGAAAAGGTACCTTTCAACAAGTAGTGTGCGTCAAAACTAGAACACTTGACTCCATAAAGGGTTACTGTTGTTGATACTCGAGAGCTTGATCATCAGCGTATCTCATCTGCAGAGCAGATCTGCTTGGGGTGATGAACGGTGCATTATTTATTGTCATTATAAACAATTAATTATATGATTCTGTATATTAGTTATAAATTATTAATTATCTTTTCTTCAATTGCATGCTGTCCAGGCTGTGACGAAATCTGAACCTTCAGATAAAATTTGCCCTGCTGTGCAACCAACTCAAGTTTTTACTGAGCTACGCAGGAGCTACACAAGCATTTTGGAAGAGGTACCATATGATGGATAATACTTTTTTATTCTGCTTGTGTGTTGAAGGTTGATTTATTATGTGTTGATTTTTTACACGTATCTCAGTCAGAGAAGCGGAAACAGGAATTATTAGCTCAATTGGCAGCAGAAGAACAACGTGGGCATGAACTCACAAATATGGTTAGAGAATTGCTGCCTACTACTAAGAATGTAAATTCGGAAAGGCAACCACGGCAAAGAAGAGTAAGTTTGCTTTAGTTGTCCTACAAATACTTCCTGTCATTATTATTGATATTCTACAAATTCAAACTTCATGTATGTATATTTCAGAGGAGCAATGATAGATCCAGGATGTCAAAACGCCTTATTGAAGAGGCCGAGCAATACTTTGAAGATTTCCTCTCGAACGTTGAAGATACCGATTTTTCTTCTTTTGATGGCGAAAGAAGCGATACAAGTTCTACCAAAAGAGGTGTGTTGTTCCATGGTATGGTAGAAACTCCGGTAGCCCTTCAAAATGTGGCTTCACCTGTTGAGTCAGATGGTGTTGTTCTTCCCTGGTTGCAATGGGAAACCAGCAACGACCTTCAAATCTCCCCATGCAAAACCAACATACAGGTACCAGATTTATTTTCCCTAAATGTAGCTATCAGTTCCTGATCCTTCAACGTTATTTGGCTCCTCGTACTATGTTGCTCTAGTTATGCTTATCTACTTATCTGTATGTCTTTGTTTGCTTATATGCATTTTAGATGCGCTATTAACATATCAATATCTTTAAGTGCTGATGAATTAATCATTTCAGGGAGCAAGTAATGCATGCAGCACCAGCAATCACACCATGAGCAGCCGCGGGAGTTGGAGCCCTGGAGATAATGGTAGCTCGGCCGCTTCTAAAGATAAACTACTCACTAGCTTCGACAAGGTTGGCATTCACCAAAGCAGCTGCAAAACTCGAAGCTCGTCATTTCATATCGATGATTATCTGCATTTGCGAAAGAGTGAAGATCTCCTCTTTGAAAGATGGAGGCAGAAGCAAAGAATTGACGATGGCGGTCTGATCCTATGCAGTAGATCAACAATGATGTAGGTTACATATGGCCCATGGTTCCACTGCTTGGTACCAGCGGGGTATATGTAGTGTGCGGTGTGCCCAATTAAGCCGTTGATTGGGCTGAGTTACGCCAATAATGTGCAGATTCACAATTGGTTCTCATATTTACTTCATGGCGGTTGGCTTTGTATAGATCTCTAATTTTGCTAGTTTAGTCGACAATGTTTCTTTACCAAATTGGATAAATGTGCTGTTTTTTTAAACGGTTTTCCACGGTTTCAGTCGCTTGAAAACGATGAGCATCTCAGTTGACGATCCGAATCAAATGCTTTGCCTCGTTTCTTGCTCCCCTCTCCCTGTTTGCTGAACCTCCTATAGCGCAAGTATGTCGTCGTCGCCGCTTGCTTTAGGGTGGTGTACCCTCTGCTCTTCGGACTTAGGCCTTGATTTGCGGTTGGGTTTGGTTTTGTTTGATTGGATCAAAAATTTTGTTATTTTTGTACGGGCTATTCGGCATAATATTTTATAATATTTTTTAAGACTTTGTATCTCTTTTTGTAAGACTATTTTAGCTTTTCTGTATCTCTTTTAGCTTTAATTAAAAATTTTAAAAATATTTTAGCTTTTCTGTATCTCTTTTTGTAAGACTATTTTTTGGTTCACCAAACCCAACCGAACCGTGAACCGATTTTTTGTAAGCCTTTAATTTTTGGCTTAGCCGGCAAGTCCACTCCAGTGAGAGAGAAGCAAGAAGCTGAATGCCCTTTCATCGCCGTTGTGACTTTAGTGCCATCGTCTATGTAGCGCTCTACTTTTTTTTTTTTTTGAGGGACACCGCCTAGAAGAGTAGGCGCATACACACGCATGCGCCCAAGCACACACGCACAACAGCATCTGCCCCTAACAAGTTAGGAACAGAAACTAGGCAAGAAGCGCAAGCGTGTGTATACCCTAACCAGGGAAATTTATTGCTCCTGGGAAAGCCCAGAGCCAAGTGAGAAAACCGGGGGGAGCCAGGGCTCGAACCCCGGCCGGCAGCCCGTTCAGCCACGGCACTAGCCAACCGAGCAAGCGCTACTTTTGAAAGTCTTAGTCACTATTCATATCTTTTTTATTTTTCTATTATTTTATTTGCTATAGTATTAAAACGTGTTAATTTAAAACTTGCTACACGAGCCTGAGCCCCTTTGCAGTCTAACGAGCTGCAAGTTGCAACGACGGCCCCACCCCATGGCGACAACGCCTGCTGCGACCAGCCGAAATTGGCGGAAACACGAGAAGTCAACTCAAACAACATGCAAGTCATTCTGAATTATGAACATATATGCAACCGTGTGTATATTACTACAACCGATAGCAAAGTTTAAAATTAATAACTGTTCCAGACTAAACAGGACGCGAATTCTGATTGGCTGGAGGCCAAGAGCTGGGAAAACAGCAATGTTTATAAAAGGAAGAAGTCAATTTCATTGAGCTATCATGAGTTCGGTTTCACTCAACTTCAAAACCGGACAAAACACACTCAACTATCAAAACCGGTCAAAATACCCCACTTAAAACCATGGTGGTTTTGGATGACATAACATCTAGTCATCATTTTTTTAGAAAATAAATTTTAAAAAATCTAGAAAATTATAGGAAGCTCAAAAAATATAATAAAAATATGCACAACAATAGAAAAAATACATAGAATCCAAATATGCAATAAAACTGTAAAGTTTATGTGCATACTTATTTGCAAAAATTATTATTTTTATATAAGGTGTTTTATTTATTAAAAAAAGTATTCAAGAAAATTTTGTTTGTTCTCTATAAAAATGGTGAAAAATATTTTAGTTTTGAGAATGATGTAGAAATTAATAAAAACATAAAGATGCTATTTTGACCGTTGAATTTGATTTTTTTAAAAAATACAATTGAAAGGTCAAAATAAATTAGAATTAGAATTTGAAAATATAAATTGAAAGGCAAAGTTAGCATCCCTCTATTTCATCGGTTTCTCTCATTTTTCCTACAAGCCAAATTAAGTTTTTTAAATACTTGATTTATTTATTCAATGAAATACATTATGTACTATTTTTACGTATAAATATATACATAGAAAAGTATTTTCAATGAATATTTGGATTCTACCTATTTTGTACTTTTGGTATTTTTATTTTATTTTTTTGAGCTTCCTATGATTTTCTAGAAATTTTTTGAATTTATTTTCTAGAAAAAATGTTGATTAGGATGCCATGTCATCCAAAACCACCATGGTTTTGGGTGAGGGGGGTATTTTGTACCGGTTTTGATAGTTGAGGTGTTTTTTGGTTTTAAAGTTGAGTGAAAACTGAACTTCAAGCGATAGCTTGCAGAAATGGACTTCTTTCTTTATAAAACTCCCTGTAGTCTGTAGGGCCGAGCCCAGCTCGGCGAGTAGCCTCAAATGGCCCAGGCCCATGAAACGATCGTCGGACTCAGCCTCAAACGCTCGGCTCGTCGTGGGACCCACCTGTCGGCGGCACACCCGGGGGCGGGGAGGCGCAGCGCGCCGCCGCGGCGGGAGCGACCGTGGAGGCGTCGTCGCCGGCGCCGCCGCCAATTTTGCGACCCGGCCGGGCGCGGAGGGGGCACGACGGCGCCGGAATCGGTACGGAGCAATCCTTTAGGGCACTCATTTTGGCATTTCGGTATCAGTATTTCATCCATGCCATGCTCGTCTGATCAACCCAAGAACCGCTTCTTCCCTCTGCTCTCACTTTGAAAGAAAGGAGATCACCTGCTACTTCCCATGGATCACAGCCAAGACAACCGGTCCTGTGTTACGTGAATTCAGTAGCATTAAACCCCTAAACCGTCCACACAAATTCTACCCACTGCTTACCTGCATTCAGCCCCTGAATCAATCTTTGGTTCTTTATCCTAAGACTACCCTGTATCAGAATTCAGAACCTGCCAAGTAGTATAAAAACGACTGCAGAAAAGCCTGCGGGATCTTGTGCAGGTACAGTTCTTGCACGATGCCCTGTCTCCTTGCGCGTGATCGTATTCTGGAAATGGTATGCTGCTATGATAAGCCTGCATTTTAGTTGGATTGATGTGGGGAGGGGGATAAATGACATGTGGAAAAGATCAAGGGTGGCCGGTGAGGGATGCCTTTCTTGTGCTGGCTTTGCACAAATTTGGTTGCTGTCAGCTGCAGTCAAAAGAGGCCTTGGACTGGGCACTTCAGGAATATGGTCCAGGCAGAATTGAACTTGGTTGTTCCTTGGTAGCTGCATCTTGTAGATGGTAAGTTCATAGTTTGTGCAGGCTTCGTTTTCTTGGAGGGCTTGGCACCAGGCATCTATGGCATCTATACCTGTGGCCGCTGGAGATTACTTTGTTTTGTTCTGTATATGTGTAGTCAAAGGAGAACAAGAAGTTATTAGGGTCAAGGTAACCTTGCTTCTTTTGCCTTTCACCATTCTTTTGGACTAAAGTTTCGAGTATCCTAGCGGTTGTTCTTTTGAGAAAATGATAGTGGTTGAGGACATGAACCTGAAAATGGACTGTGACAAGTGCGCATAAAAACATGTGCTTTGTATAGGATGAGAAACCACCCTCAGCCATATATAGTTTGGATTGGTCTAATTGAACTGTTCAATTCATCCATGGCATAGAATTGCGTGATGTTACACAAGTTTTTTTAGGAATACACAAGTAGTATCTTATGGTACTTTAGAACAATCAGTTGGTATTTGTTTAGAACATGTATTAGTTGCATTTCTTAAGTAATCAGATTGCGCTTTCTAGGTTTTTTCCCCAGGTTTTTATTTATCAAATAATAATATAGGTTTATGTAGGATTCATAAACGACAAGATTATTAATTGTATTATGTCACGAGGTCGAATATTCAGTTGATCTTAGTGATGTGAAAACTACACAAGAAGAAGGTCAAAGTGTGGTGCTGCTGATATCTTTTAATCTTATAGGAATCAAGGATTAAATAACTGAATGTGTGCCAAGAGTTTTTTTTCTTGGATTATACCTATTAGCAAATTTGAAGCCCTGTGAAACTGTTTCCTTAAAACGGTGTCTACACAATGGACGTGCTTACAGCTGGTAAATATAAACTGTACTGGTCTATGTAGTTTGTTTGATAGTAAAGTAGATGTATTTTTTATGTAAAGCTGGTCAGTGTGTTGGTGTATACAAATCTTATTGCACTCTTACAGTTTTGCAAAGTTAGATTCTTGTGATACAATGTTTTTTTTCTGTAGAAGCCGAACATCTTCCAAGCAAATCATAGGATTAGTAGTACACTGGTACCGACAGAAGGGGAAAACATATACAAGCGTGATTAAGATGTATCACGGAGTCAGGTTTAAACAAAATTGGGGTTTTTTTGATATATTTGCTGAGCATACTTGTCAGCTTGCCGCTGTTTTCGATAAGACCTACACGGCCACGTACACATCTACTAAATCAGGAAGATTAAACCAAAGAAAGTATAGGAGCTTAGTAACCAGGACCATTGTAGGACAAAAGACAATTTCCTCACTGATTCTTTCCTTTTTTTTTTAATATCCACATGTTTGGTTGAAATCACATTTTCATGAGATTTCCAACAGTAGAAGAAATCTCAACAATGCTTCCTTACCTACTTTCCCAGGATCTCCTGATACCTACTTTATGGTGTTTTCTCTTTATGTCCGTTTTTAATGTTTCTAAATGGCAAGTGTTAAGTAAGAGCTAGATTTTAGGCTTAAAAATAAAGTGGGTGCCTCCTCTACATTGCTAGTGATTATGAAAGCTTGTGAACGTGAGGCATGTTGCATGCTCAGAATCCACAAATTAGTAAATGGGGATTGAAGGATTTTGTTGTCTGGCCCCCCATCATCTCCTGCATATATAATATTCATAAAAATCTCATTCTGATCATAAAACGCATGTAATTCTAGTACTAAGTCCAGACTGTTCATCTAGTAACCCAGACTTAATTTCTTTTGACCAAACAACTCAGTTTCAAGGATTCTTATGATATATATTATATAGTGCTAGATAGATGTCCTTTAGTTTACAAAAAGTTACACTTTAGGTGTAGAGTTCAGTATCTATTAGCTGACCAAAAATCAGCTTTTGGTGATTTGTAATTACTTAAGTCACCATAATCAGAAGATGCCTTCTAATAATATCCATAGATTGTGGTTATGAGCACCATTGCACCAAAGCCTTCCAAGATGCTGTTAGTGCTGCTAGCCTCCAGCCTTTTCCTCTCCTCCCACTAAACACACAAAGCTCAATGTCACGATCAGCTTGATCCAAAGCATCTCGAGCATGATCTTACTTTGTTGGACTCTGCCTTGGTTCATTGAAATAATAGTCATTAAAAGTCCAAAAGACTTTTTGCAAAAATATTCTCACATTGAGAGAGCATCAAGAACGGAAAAGAACATTTACTGTACTGAAATGATCGGTGTCTCTACGATCAGGACTGAAAAGATTAACTAGTCGATAAAAGCAGATGGGGATAAGGGAATCTTTCTAAGTTGTCAATTAGGAAATTGATTACTTGGTTGAGAACCTTGCGGTTTCTGGTTTAGTCCATTCATATCACACAAAGGTAACCGATTACGTGATTAGTGATAAGGAAAGAAAAAGTGAAGGGATAAACTAAAGCCTATATATTCAAGGGAGCTAGTGTATGTACAGCCAGCACTTTGCTTTGTGGGGTTGGAGGGAAGATGTATTCTCAAGTTGGATGTTTCTATAGGTCTGTTGTTCTCTTGGGACCATCCATGTGTGTTGAGCATTGTTTGTGATGTTACGTGCATCTTATTTAGCTAGGTGAAAGCCTATTGATCGAGTGCTGCTTTTGACGAATGCACTCGTCCATTTCATCCCAAAATTTGCTGCTCCTTGTGTCGACTCTCGAATGATGGGTGCCTTTTTACTGTGCTGCATAGAGTTGATTGTTGTAGGGGGACCAAGGCTGCAATTTGATACTACAATATTGTTTTACTGTTCCTTGGCGCTAAACTATCAATCTTGAGATGCATTGTCTCCTAACTTGTGTGTGGCTGTATGAAATCTCCCACCCTGTGATGCATTATTTTTCTCTTCTGACGATTAGGAAATCATTTCACTGCCTGAGACCATATATACCTTAATTTCTTATTATGTCCATCTGATTTATATTACTATGTAAACTCATTTGCCATCTTTTGGTCAGGGCATTTGCTTGTTATTTTTTTATTAATGGAGAAAATCCTTTTTGACCAAAGGGAGAAAAAGAGAATAATTCAGAATACTGATTTTCAGGCAAGGACAATTCTGAATGCTTGAGACACTCTTGTCCTGTCCTGTCCCGCAACTGGGGGTTGGGCCCTCTAGTCACGACGTCTACATTGCATCTTGGGGGCAGATTGGTTATACCAAATAGCTAGTGTTTCTTGATAAATGTATCAGCATAATTAACAATTTATGGAGAGAGAGAGAGGCTTTGCACATTCCTCCAAATTCTTTCAGCATAATTAACAATGTATCAGCAGTTGAGAATACTCAAGTTTTAAACTAACCCCTGGCTGTCTTTGTTTTCCAGAAAATAGGCAGACAAGTTCAGGAGAAACTTACTGGTAGGAGCATATGTTTATGCCCAGAGAAACAAGATCTGGGTTGCTTTGCTCCATGCTTAAGTCTTGTCTTCAAAAATCCAAAAGCTGGTTGACTTTATATTCTTAGACAAAGCAATGATAGTGCCAGGTGGCCAACATGGATCTTCTGTGGAAGTGTTACCTTCAACAGCTCGGTGTTGCAAGGTATCGCCCTTTCGTGCTTGAAACTAACCGTTTTTCGATTCAGGCAAGACTGGAGAGTGTATGTATAATGATTTATGCGTAGATCATGCCATGTTTTTTTCAGCTTAACAGTTTAACGACTTATCTACATTTTAAAAATACAAATGTTTTGAGTTTTTTTAGTTCGTTTTTTCGTTGTTTTTAAGGTGCGTCATAACGTTTTAAAAAGCAAGTAAAAAAAATATGGATCTGAATCTCGAGACTATCTTGAGAAGCTTTCAAAATTTAGTCATTACAGTCGTTCAGCTGTAATGATCAGTTCAAAATGACTAGACCTAAATTTCTCAAAAAAATATCTATACTTGATATAGTATTATAAATTTCTCAAAAAAATTTTTATGTATATTTGTCATAGTATTTTAGGCTAGGTTATTTGGAATATAGGGATCAAAATATGAGGAATTGTGTTGGAGATGAGTGGGAAGATACTTGTATATTGTATTTTGCTATCTTGGCCTTGTTCTTTTCAGCGTATCGTTGCATTGGCTTAATATTGTAACAAATTTAATAGCACTCGAAAAGATGTCTAAAGATTATAAAAAAATAATTAAAAAATAGTTTTAGAATCTTTGGAAGGACTACTAAAAGTCACGAAAAAATCGTTATAAATTATCACAACATATAAGCTATATAAAAATAACAAAATTTGCTACAGTAATACGCAACATCACGATATGCTGAAAAGAACAAGGCGTAATAGGGGGCAAATAAATTGTGGGAGTATTACAATTATATGTCTATGTGACACTAGGAGTAATAAAAAATATAATTGAAATTCAAAACTCTTGTAAAACCTATAGACATAAAGGAGCAGTCGTGGCCAAAGCAACCACCACACCACCACAACATTACTTGTTTTTTTCAGCTTTAATTCTGCCATAGATCAAACATGTTTTGAGTGGTTTGTCTTAATGGTTAAGTCTAGTTGAATTTAAAAGTTAAACCACTAAGTTTTTTAGTTCTTTTTTCTACCACAAAGCCATTGTAGAATCTCTTCAAAATAATATTTAAAAATAACATAAATAAAGGAAACCAACTTAAAGGCTTAGATTTCATTTCAAGAATGTCTTAAGTCGAACTTAGGGTAACTAACTTATTTATTTATATTAATCAATCTAAAAGATGTAAAGTTATGGGCTCTCGATAGGATGCCTAGAGAGTCTAAAAGCAATAGTTTTGGGAGCCGTGACTCCAGGGGCGTTTTATATAGAGATATAGACATAGAGAGAAGAAATCTTAAATGGTAACGTAAATTATAAAGCAATTTTAGATAAGTGGATATAGGGAGCATGAATTGATAGTGTTTTAGAGAAAAAAGAAGTCGATCTGAGTTGCTCTTAAGAAAAAAAAAGATTTATGAAGTTTTTAAAGTTCACCTTGTATATAAATAAGAAGCTGAAAAATAAAAGAGACTAGCCCCTTAATTAACATCCTGAAAGAACCAATTAGTACAGCACGTCCAAACATTTGGCTTAGCAAATCAGCGTGCTCGTGTACACCTCCTGGGTCCTTATCCTCGCCTGTCCCCGGTGGTCGAGAGCATGCATGTTTATTGTTGACAACTCCAGCAGAAGATCCTCGGCGAGGGCGAGCCAGGGGGTGAGAGTTTATAATAATTACAATGGCAGGAGACAACGATCAATCGGCTGTCCCCTCTACCTGGCCACACGTTGTACCGGGGAGCGTGGGCTGGAAGAACGCGATCGATATATACTAGCAGCAGCAGCTGCACTGGACTGGAGCACTAAAAAATTTCACTCCTACTCCAAAGGATTTGACATGACCTGCACTGCACTTGGGAGAGTTTTTTTTACATATCGGTGTGCCCCTGGCCCTACGGAATGGATGGACTCCTCCTAGGTATAGCTGGTACCCCCCTCTCTCTCTCTCTGTCCTGGCCTCTCCTTCCTAGCTGCTCCTCTTCCTCTTCTTCTTCTGGAGCAGCGTATCGTATGTAGGTACGTATGTCAACGTATGTACGTACGTGTACAAGACAAGCCTCTTCTTTTATGGCCGATTGGTCAGATCCATCGTAGTTTGGAGCTGTACCTTAGTATACCTACTGTCGTTGTACCCTTGTACGATATAATATATATGCTTGCCCAGTAGCGGATATATACTGCTAGGCTGCTGCCTTCTTGTTTGTGCTGCATGCCTGCATCCAGAGTACACCTGGGCCAATATTACTAGCTAGCATGCTTCTACGGGGATAATCAGAGCATCTCTGGCGCCATCTACTTTATCACTTCAGGTCTCTGTATCCCATTTTTCAAAATAGTACACAATTTATTTATCTTCATCTTTTTCAAGAGTATCCTAGGCATGACATGGAGACTTAATAGAGAATTTCTAAATTCATGGACACGTGGTCTCTAAATTTAAGAACTGACTTAGAATTCTGCTGAAGTGATATAAGCTGTAATGTTAATGACATAAAAACCTAGACTACGTACCGGCATCTATAGGGTCCATACAACATTTCTTCTATCTTATTTCATCTTATCCTGCTCTATTCTACCACCAAAAAATATTTGAGATCTTAGAAAAAGACTGCAAAGCACCAAAAAAATGTTTGGTCAAGAATTTTCAAGTAAAAGAAAAAAAATAGAATTTAAGCCAATAAGGAGCATTAACCAAGTGTCCGCTTGTATGTAAAGTTTATATTAAATGTGTTTTTTTATCGTGACTTGGTCGGTGCATATACATGGTGTTCTTCGGTTCAATTTAGCATAATAATTAATTAGAATATCTAACGAAGGCATTGCAGAGGTGCCGTGTACCTGTGACCTGCCCATGTATATATAATAATTAATTCCATGACCTCCTTTTCTGATAAATAAATATTAGTTTTCAATTAGGCGGTTGCAACGATTCTAGAGAAAAGATCATCAGCCATATTGCGGCCAGGAGTTACAGTACTGTAACGCACATATATCTGGGAAAATACCCGAAATAATCAACAGTAAAATAGAAAATTAATAGAATAATCCACTGTAAAAGGAAATTACGAAAATATCCTCGGGTCCCGCCACCGGTGGCGGCCGCCATCGGCACGGCGGTGAAGTTGCCGCCACCATGCGCCGCATGAGCTGCCGCCACCGAGTGGCATTGTTATTATATGTTATACGGGACATAGATACATAAATATACATATATAATATGTATATCGCCCCATTTTCCTATAATATGTCCTGTATATGTATCAAATACCGCCAATTATATATGTATAATATGTATACGCCCATTTTCCTATAATATGTCCCGGTGGCGGCATATAGTCACGCCACCCGGTGGTAATGGCGGCTTCAGTACAACCGTGCCGATGTGACCGCATTACCGGGTGGCGGGACCGAGGATATTTTCGTAATTTCCTTTTACAGTGGATTATTTTGTTAATTTTTATTTAACTGTTGATTATTTCGGGTATTTTTCCCATATATCTACCACCAAAACTCATGGAAGAGAGAGCTAGCTAGGACGTGTCAAATTAATATATCTATCGCCAATATTTTATGCAAAAGAGAAACGTGTATATGAGCACCATTATGCTCATCAGGTGAGCGTGGACCGTGGAGGACCCGACCAAATAATAATAATAATATATACACTCCCAAAAAAAGGGAGATCATCCCTTTTGTTAGCTATCGCTTGTGATTCATGCTGGGAGTTGGTTGATATTCGAACCGTTGATGATGACTTGGGTCTCATGACGTTTAGATTGTTCTACACTTCAAAGCTAGAAGGTACTGTACTTGATTGGCTGTGTCTCTGATAAAGAAAGATATATAATCTTCGAACAAAAAGTTATCTTAGAACCAGGGGGCGTCCCGAGGAATTTAGAGGCCCGGGCGCCGGTGCGAAACAATAAACAGGGGCCTAATTAACTTAATGTACCAAAATATGAAACAGCTATATATATTAATGCATTACATTATAAATTATAGCGGTATGGACTAAGTATTGTACTTGCTACATAATCTTCACTTGAAAATCGTCATCTCTTAGTATTCTTTGAAATGAAATCTTCAATGATGTACTCATAATCAATCTTCTCTAGGTATTGGTTAATTTCCGGGCACTAGGGTAGGCCAGGCGTATGGCCGCGTGACCTCACAGACGCATGCTGCTGCAGCGCCAAGACAGAGGGCAGAGGTGACTTCCTCCCTCTCCTCGCAATCGCACCTTGCGGTGTCGTAGGGTCGGCCAGGGATCACCGATCGCGATTGGGATTTGGGAATTAGAAAACCAAACCGTCGCACATGAGTACCCCAACCCGTACCGACTACCGAGTGCTCAGTACGAGTACACGTACGTGACCAGCACGCCGCGCGAGTCGATGATGGGAGGCGGAGCGATGCTTTTTTTGGGCTGGGCGCTAGACGAGTTGCCGAGCAGGCCGTTAGGAAGTTTTGGGTCTGAATAAAATCTCTTATGTATGTATGTATATGGATCCTATTTAAAATTGGGGGCCCTTTGATTTTGAGGGCCCTGTGCGGTCGCACAGCCCGCACGGGCCCAAAAACACCCCTGCTTAGAACTAATTTGAGCTTCTTGGTGGTATGAAAGCTAGCTGGATATATAAGTGGATGCTAGTATCAGCACATGAGTTGGCACTCAATTAAGTTTGGAGTTACATTTTTTTTAATCGCAAATTGTTTCCTATTTAACAGTGACTACTCAATCTGCTTTATTCTATAAGATATATTTTTGCTAGGCATATAAATATGGAGGTTGCCACATTACATGCATGGCAAAAAAATGTCTATGATAAATGCATGCTATAACATAGAAGTTTTTCCCATTATTTAGACATTAATTGACCAGGTTTTCAAAATGTAACTAGCTATGTTTTTCAGTGAAATACATAAAAGCCTAATAAAACTATAATGCTTTTTTAAGTACCATCCATAGGATCTAAAGTTAATTTCATGCATGTACTATATTTTAAAACAAACTTTAAAAATCACATGGCTTATATTTTTAAAAGAAAGTGGTTTTTAGTTAGTTAGTCAATTTTGTTGGTCGTATCATAATGCTATTCAACTCTGATCCTATATATATTTCCCTACACAGTCCTTATATATTCCTCTCTTTTATTTTTACTCCTAGCCCTATTACTGTAGTATCGAGGCAGCTGTATAAAATATATGGGGCTAATTACAATATCCATGCCTTGGAGCATCTCCATTAGCGGATCCAATAGCTAGTTATAAAAAATAAACATGTCATCTATTGATAGCATACGGACATCTCTAATAGACTAGCTATAGCATAGTATATGTAATAGTGTACATGCATATTAGAATCTTAGTTTGTCGCCAAGTGTTTATCTCTCTTCTTCATTCTAAGCAAAGAGATGACATGAAATCTTACTAGCTAGCTGATGTGTCTTTATTAGCTAGAGATGCTTATGTATTTCTCATATCTAGTTCCACTTTCTTGTTATTAAGTGAAGATTTGCAGATTGTTAGTTAGGGCATGCTCAATGCTAGCACTATCTTAACGCTATCCTAATATTGTTCGCTTACTATTCACCCTGACTATACTTCCCCTATATTTCTTTCTCATTACTTTCATCATACTTGTAAGGTATTGGAACCAGTTACAGTGTTGGATTTAAGGGTATCATTAGACAGGTCCCACATCACCTTTATTCTCAACCTTAGAGGTTTTTCTTCGCCTTGCCTAAAGATCGATGATATCTAGTACTCGAAAAACTTTCCTTTACAATTATACCTATCGAAGATATAACTAATTAACCCTTCACTTGAATGCATGCATAAACTTGAGTGCATGCATATGCATGCTTGTAGTTGTAGGCTCTTTTAAGTCCTAAGAGCATGGCTAGCAGGGACTCTAAACGATTCCCTAAAACACTATTGCGGACAACTCCAGCCTCTATAACGTTTCAGCAGAGTCTCTATCGCAGCCTCTAAATTTAGAGACTCTCCAGAGTCTATATATTTAGAAACTCTCTAGAGAATCTCTATATCTTTTTGAGGACAGAGACTCTGCTGGAGATGATAGAAATATAGGGAACGAATAGTAATTTAAAGAAGGGATATAGAGAATGAAATATAGAGAAGCTGCTGGCGATGCTCTAACACAGCACACAAAGCAAATGTTCGCTTTTGGAGCACTCGATGCTTCGCTCCTACAACAACGCAGCATGAGGTCTTCTTCCAAAGCAGAATCTGCTCCATGCAAGGCCTCTTCATTCCCGACCCTTCCAAGCTCCTTTCACCTCTCTCCCGGCCTGGCCTCTCTTTTCCCTTTCTTGTCATGCATGTGTACATGTGTATGTATCATCACACATTGCAAGGAAAGGCTCCTAGCTAGCTGCATCTGCATGCTCCTCGATCCATTCCTCGATCTCTCTCACCTGTGACTTCTGTGATGAACACACACACATACACATTAATTGGATGAAGAGAGAGCACACATGCATGGACCTTGACTTTAGAGCCCTGGAGTCTGGAGAAGATTCGAAGGAATGCAATGCATGCATGTTTGTTTGACTTCTGCCCACACTCGCATATGTTCTCTGCCGTTGGGAATTGGGCAGGAGTTGTTGGGACGCAATCTGATGGGATTGTGCTGGAGTGTGCATCTGTCTCTCAGTCAGATAAGAGTGAGTGAGGGAGAGAGGGAGGCTGCTGAATGAACATTGCCATCATCCATGGGACTGATGGGAGGCCATGGTGCTACCATTGGTTTCTCAAGAGAGTCGGAGTTCTCGCAGGGGTTAATAACCCCCTTGCTTTAGGTCCAGTTCTTTTTAGCTTTTCATCTTAACGTCCTAACAGATTAACAACTTATCTACGTTTTGAAAACACATATGTTTTGAGTTTTTTGAGTTCGTTTTTTTTTGCTGTTTTAAAGGTGGGTTCTAACGCTTTAAAAAGCAAGTCAAACGAAATGTATCATAATCTCAAGACTACCTCAAGAAGTTCTCGTTAAGTCATTTCAACCGTTCAGCCGTTCAGATCAGCTCAAAAGAATAGAGCCTTAGAAACAAACAACAATCCTTTTCCATCTGTTGCATGTAAATCAGATGTCAAGTCTCTGACAGGAACCACATGGAACAGTGGCGAGTTCACCCATTGGCTAGGATTAGAGAGATAGAGAGGGAGGGAGAATATAAAAAAGGCTATACAAAAAGGTAGCAACAACAAAACAATATGAGTGGGGCGTTACACCTTTGTGGATTTGTTTGCGTTAACTATTCTTCCCCATGGCCTGTTTGGGGGCTAATCCTTTTGCTTATATCTCTCCTTGGGAATTATAGTCGTAGCACCTTTGGTCCCCATCTGTTCTTGAGTATGCTCCCCTCCTAGCTTAGCTTTCCCTCCCTTTAACTCCACTCAAGATTTCATTTTTGCCTGTCTACTTCTTGGCTCCAAGCAACATCAACTCCTAAAACCTCTCTTTCTCTCTCTTTTCTTGCACAAACACAAACATTAGGAGGTGTTCAAAGCAGGCTACTCCGAGGAGTGAGAGTGAGAGAGAGATGCTCCATAAGAGAGGGTTAGATTTTGGAACATGTCAGATCACGGCATTTGATGCACGGGGAGGTAAAGAGAATTCACAAGTCCCCCCCTCTCATCTGGCTTTGTCTACATCTTTGTCCTACTGGTTGTTGCCCCTGCAAGGGAGATGCATGGGAGTGAGCTGCTTCTGCTTGTTGCCTTGCTCGCTTTGGGCATTTCTCTCTCACCTCCCTGCCCCTGCTGGCTGGCTGGCCTCCCTCATGTACATGAAGCTATCCTTTTGCCAATACCTCTAATCATCATGCATCCTCTTCTCTTTCTTGATGCTACACTGACCTTGCAGAGGCATGCAGGCGCAGGGGGGAGAGCCGAGATTCCTTTGCTGTTCTACCCACAAGTTACACAAGTGAACTGCTCCCAGCTGCAGCAGAGCAGAGGCAGCAACCTAGACCCACACCTACCTTTCACCACATGCACAGATCTTTTCCCCCATGCCACAAGGGAAAAGATCTCGCCTTTTGTTTCCTCTTGCCATTGCGATGCATGCGCACACATACACACACCCTTGACACTTCACCGCACCATTTGTTTTGTTCTCCCATGCATGCATGCATGCATGTATACATATGCAAATGCAATGGTGTGTGTGACTGTGTAATTGTGTATACATGATGTATGGTGATGTGCTCAAGGATTTGTGCAAAAATCTTCTTGTGCAGAGTCGGGTGCAATGCAACTGCATGCAAGGGACCCCTTTTGGCGGGTGATGATGATGCGCGGGTGCAGGTGGTGGTGATCATAGGCTTCCTCATCTGGGGACGGAGACATTCCATCTATCCAGCTATCCCAGCGCCACGCCATTCACCCCCTCGCCTCCTGCAATATTCCATCTGTTTGCTAATATGTTGTATCAAGATGCCTTCGATGTGAGTGCTCACTGCCCTCTTCTCCCCCTCTCTCATCTATCCATACGCCGCCCGCCCCCTAAACATCATGCATGCACGCGCGCGCGCGTACAAACTAACGTACTCCAAGTAGTAGCTTGCTAGGTTGCACGAGTGATCGACTGGGTGTGTGTACGCGTGCAACGCGGTAGCTGCGCGCACTGGCATTTGTGGCAGATCGCACGATAAAACGAGTCGGAATCGAAGAAATGGCATGGGAATTGGCGGCGCGCGATGGGGGTGGCATTATAAAGAATCATACGAGCGGAATGATGTTTTTGCGAAGCCCAACGACGATTGTGGTTTCTCATCAATTTTCTCGGCCATGGCCCCATGGCCAGGTGTATTCTTCTCCGAGCAAGCTAGCCATGCATCTCGAGGAGGCCATCAATGGGGATGCCAACCAGGGACAAAACAAGAGATAGTTGGAGAGTTGGGTATGTCTAGTCTCTATTCACCCATTTAAAGCATTGCGTACGTGTGTACACTTCACTCAGAAGTGAGAGAGAGAGAGAGAGTGAGGGTGAGGGTGCTAGGTAGCCGTCCAAACCGTCAGAAACTATAGTATACTGTGCTAGTGTACAGATCTTTCGGAAAGGGAGCCAGAGCAGCTCAACGCTTCCAAAATGATTGAGGAGTTGCAGCTTGACCTTTGCTAGCTGTTCGGCTAGAATTACTTTGGCGTGCCATATTCTTGCTGGGAAAGAGAGGAATAAATGACAGTTGGTTAAGATGAACCTGTAGTTATCATTAGCTGGGAAGGAGAGGAATAAATGACTGTTGGTTGGACCGCAGGAATTTCCATAGGGAGCCGTCCGAATTCCGTATAAATCTGAAACAAATCTTGCGTTTCAAATAGATTCATAACTGTACTTCGTTGAAGCATTTACAATGTTAACAACAGTTGTATCTAACTATAGCCATGTCACTTATTAATAGCACTAAAATAATTTATATAATCTTTAGCTGGTTGCATGTAATTTTTCTTAATTATCATGTAGAGTTAACTCTTGCATTGGATTCATCTCAAAAATCAATGCATGCTCTCTTTTCCACATTATCACACGTACTATATGAAAAACCTTACAGATAGATTATAAACAGCTAGTGCGGACTGCGGACCATTGTACATGCTAAATAGATATCTATATTATTAAAATTGGAGTATTTTTTGGAGATAAGAACACTTTTAAGTTCAACTTAATCACGTAATAAATCATGACAAACTAATAATCGACTTAAACAAGCCGCACATGTATAAGCAAGACATGTATGAAACCGCAACACACACATCTTAGAAATAACCTCATGAATAATCACAGTGGGTTAATCCGCAACGAGAAAATAACCCGCAGATATAAAATAACCCCGTGGGTTAGAGATGGCGCGTACCAATCTTTCTTGAAACAAGGAAGAGATGAACACGACCTAGTCATGATGATGTTATAGCTGAAACATGTCGTAGCAATAACGTAGAGTAAGTAGTCGATGCAATGGAAGCGGACTATCGCTAGCAGTCACACTTAATCCTTTCCAAAAGACCTTATCCCTTGTCTCCCGATGAAGAATCTCAGTGGCGACCGATTTACAAGACCTGCTCGTCAGTGCGTGTTCAAGCAGCGGGATGGAGTGGCTATTTTGTGGTAACACAAATGGTGGGAAGAGGCAAAATAGTTTCTGCCTCTTCTCTCCTTCTCTCCCTGTTCTAGAGGGACAAAAAGACCCTCCAATGATAAGATAGTGTCACCCACCTTTTTGGCAACTTCGGTGGGTTATCCTTCATCCGAATAACCCACTGGATTGCTCCACAAGTCGGGATCAACTGATTCATCCTTTTGGAGGGAAGAACTGATGTACTGACAACGTGAGATAACCTGACTATCTTTTTATTGATTCCGCACTTGTGCAAGCATGAGGACCCAAATTTAATGGACTGTTCACGTAGATGCCATGCGCCTCGAGTCCGGCCCGACAAGCGAGCGTGCATGTGGGGTTCTCCTTTTCCTTTTATTCCCATATAAGCTAGTAAAAAGAAATACTACATTATTTAAATTTATTCTCACTTCTCACTAGCAGTACGATGCTAAAGAATTCCACACCCACTTCTATATATACATGAGCCGGCCTGTGAGATTTGCATGAATTTAAATGAGCTGGATAGCCGAATTGACATCGCGCCATTCCTCATGAAAAGTCAGCTGCATGCATATGCCGACCGGGCTACTGGCCTGAATCTCTCATTGCTTTCTCGTTCAATCTTACAGTCGAGACGCGCTCTAAATAAAGTTATTAATTGTCAAGTTAATTAAATTGCAGAGTCAAGGCAGCTTCTGGTCACCGGAAAGTGTTTAACTGTCAATGCTACAACAGTGTCGATATATTGATCAATTGACACATATATAAAAAGATCTCAGCTATATATATATAGTACGTAGCTAGCTTCATGCGGTGCCTTTGTCCAACTCATTTCTTTGTTGATAGAGCTACCCAATATGCTTCCATTTGTTCACATCAACATCGAGAAAATGGATTATATATTTCTTGATGTCTCTATCCATCACGGAATATCGCATGAAATGGGGCGGCACAGCTGGTGGTTATTTTAAAATGTAGCTAGCTATTACATATATACCGGTCAATTATATGCATGTGTGTGACAGCATATATAGAAAAATCAGTTTAGGTACATATAGTACAACTCTAGCTACTTGAAGCAAGCTGAAATCTTGTGTTTATGTACTGTTCTAAGGATATATATTATTCCTTTTCCTATAAAGATATAGCAACAGTTGAATTGATCGCCATTCCATTGGGCCGGCCAGTAACCCATGTCATGCATGCATCAACTGTCATATGAATGATGACCATGATCTATACATGCTAAAGCTAATTAAAACTTAAAACACCTCTAGATCATAAACAGCCAAGTACTAGTACCTGAAAGTCTGAAACTACTACGCTGGTAAGTCGATCTACTGAGAAAATAAGAGCACGTTCTATGCAGTTTTAATTGATTATCGTTTTGAATGTGTGTTTTGATGTTGTAATTTGATAATTTGCCACAGGATAAACATAGTCAAATCTGGTAAAATATGGTTCGTTTGTAAATGACACTTTCTTCACACTTATCACCGTCGTGTTCGAGATACTATTTTGAAGAAAACCACCGATTTAACTTGAACTTCACTTCGCATCCATTTTCATTGTCCATATTTTGTGATGAAATTGGAAAGGGCGAGGCGGTTAAAGGCGCTAGCCTTCTTTTTTCATATTTTAGCTCTCTCAACTGTTAGGGTATAGCTGTCCAGAGAGAACCTACCCCACGCGCACTTGTTCAAAAAATCTGGGACGTGCAGGAGGGCGGCTTCATACTCTCGAGCACTTCTACCAAGTAGTCGAGAGTGGTTCACAATGTTTCTTCACAGGTCGTCGACAGATCCATGGTACACTCAACAATTTAAGTTCAGCTCGTAGTTGTCTAAGACAGTGTCCAGACGGTAAGAATTTGAGCTGTTTGGTTCGTGCAATGAGCCCTGTTGTGTTCGTTTCAGTTTAAATTAAAGTAAATGAAATGAAAATTTATTATTTTTGTATAAGACAAATGATGTAACACTTTGTAGTCATTTTTATGTGATTTTAAATAATTCTTCTTATAATTTGTGAATTTTTTGAACTCTTTAAAACCTTTTTAAAGGATCACAATTTTTTTATTAAAATTTTTAACAACTTTTAGCTCAAACAACCAAAGCCCTGACCTAGCCAACATCAAGGTAATGTTCTTTTAAGCTGATCTGAATGATTGAACGGCTAAACGACTGAATTTTAAGAGTTTAGTCTCGAGATTCGGATCAATTTTGTTTGACTTGCATTTTAAAGCGCTAGGACCCACATTCAAAATAGCGAAAAAACAAACTGAAAAAAACATAAAACATATCTTTTTAAAATGTAGATAAGTTGTTAAGATGTTAAGATTGAAATAATGGAGCCTAAATTCTCACGCCGAGCTCCAATGATCAGCACCCAATTTCCTCCCAAGTTAGCAGTAGCTCCCTGTGGCACACATATGGGCTTTGTACATTTCAGCTTAATGTAGTGTAGCGTAGCGTTTCAACAAAATTTATTTTTTTATATAGTCTATTTGGTGTAATAATTTGTAATGATTTTTCTCAGTTTTTTAGTAGTCCTCTTAAATATTCTAAAACTATTTTTTAATTATTTTTTAATAACATTTGAACATCTCTTTAAAACTTACAAATTTTACTGAAACGCTAAGCTACGATAAGCTGAACTGTACAAGGTCATGATTATGCCATGCATGCAGATGTGTTCCATTCGTTCATTCTTTTGAATGAACCTTTATCCATCCATCGATTCATTCCTTCATTCATTCACGCATTCATCTGGCTAATATAAAAGCCACTGTACGTGTACGTGTGTATGCAGCAACTGGCAGTGGCTCTCGAATGAACCTCGTTAATTTATTAGGCCCACCAATCCTTGGAATGTTTTAGATTCCCCTCTTGCACTTAGCAAACCCAAATCCCCCTCCCCCATTCTCTCTCTAGATCTCTCTCAAATCTGCCCCTCTCTCTGTCTTCCACCACACACCCTTGGGATAAAAGACAACAACACCATGCCACCTTTTCCCTCTCTTCATTCAGCCCTTGTAGAGAGAGAGAGAGAGTGAGGAGAGAGAGGAGTATAGTGCCAAGCAAATACCTAAGCTCTCTCATGTCCTTCTCTCTCTGAGTTTGCACAGTGCACCTAGGAGGCTATGGCTCATGTAGCGGCCACTCACACAAGTAGTGGATAGCTACTAGTAGAAGTAGCTGCAGCTGCTGCAATCTCGCTCTCACTCACACAAGCGCTTCTGCATTTTTGGCAGATGATGTCCTGTCAAGGAAGCTGCAACTGCGAGCCCAGATGTTGGACGTGCACACTGATCATCCCTATTAAACCACTCCAGCGATGCACCCCGTCTTCCTCCTCCTCCCTCCCCCTCTCCACCGCCACTTCCACCTCCTTCTCCGGCGGCTCCGGCCGCGGCTGCACCGCCGCCTCCGCGAGATCGACGCGGTCGACCTAGTGGCGGCGCCGGCGACGCGGGAAGTGGAGAAGAGGAAGCTGGTGCTGGGGCTGGAGCTATGCTTGGGCCGCTCCAGTCCTCCTCGTCCTCCGACACCGACAACAACGACAAGAATAGTGGCGGCGGCGACGGCGCCGCCGCCGGCGGGCGCGCCGTGGCGGCGCCGCCGACGGCGCGGGACCTGGTGCTGTCCTGCGCCGACCTGCTGCAGCGCGGGGAGCTGGCGGCCGCGCGCCGCGCGGCGGAGATCCTCCTGTCGGCGGCGTCCCCGCGCGGGGACGCCGCTGACCGCCTCGCGTACCACTTCGCGCGCGCGCTCGCGCTCCGAGTGGACGCCAAGGCCGGCCGCGCCGTCGTGCCGCCGGGGCTCGCCGGCGGTGGCGGGCGGCGGCGCCGTCTGGGGCGTACCTGGCGTTCAACAAGATCGCGCCGTTCCTGCGGTTCGCGCACCTGACGGCGAACCAGGCCATCCTGGAGGCCGTCGACGGCGCGCGCCGCGTCCACATCCTCGACCTCGATGCCGCGCACGGCGTGCAGTGGCCGCCGCTCCTGCAGGCCATCGCCGACCGCGCCGACCCGGCTCTCGGACCGCCGGAGGTCCGCATCACCGGCGCCGGCGCCGACCGCGACACGCTCCTCCGCACCGGCACCCGCCTCCGCGCCTTCGCCCGCTCCATCCACCTCCCCTTCCACTTCACCCCGCTGCTCCTCTCCTGCGCCGCCGCCACGCCCCACGCCGCTGGCGGCACGAGCACCACCGGCGGCGGCGGCGGCGGCACGGTGGCGACCCTGCAGCTGCACCCGGACGAGACGCTCGCCGTCAACTGCGTGCTGTTCCTGCACAAGCTGGGCGGCCACGACGAGTTCACGGCGTTCCTGAAATGGGTGAAGGCCATGGCCCCCGCCGTGGTGACCATCGCCGAGAGGGAGGCGAGCGGGTGCGGCAGCGGCGGCGGCGACCTCGACCACGCCGACGAGCTCCCGCTCCCGCGGCGGGTCGGGGCCGCCATGGAGCACTACACCGCCGTGTTCGAGGCGCTGGAGGCGACGGTGCCGCCGGGGAGCAGGGAGCGGCTGGCGGTGGAGCAGGAGGTGCTCGGCCGGGAGATCGACGCCGCCGTGGGCCGCGCCGGCGGGCGGTGGTGGCGCGGCCTCGAGCGCTGGGGCGCCTCCGCGCGCGCCGCTGGCTTCGCCGCCCGGCCGCTCAGCGCCTTCGCCGTGTCGCAGGCGCGGCTGCTGCTCCGGCTGCACTACCCGTCGGAGGGGTACCTCGTGCAGGAGTCTCGCGGCGCCTGCTTCCTCGGATGGCAGACACGGCCGCTGCTCTCCGTGTCGTCATGGCAGTAGCTGCTAGCCCCAACCCCAATCCGCCATTGACGCCATTGACGACGACGGCTAGGGTTTGTTTGCTCACTACTTCATGTTACGTAGAGCTTATATATATGTGAACATTTCATTGATGCAGTAATGTTGGCTGGCTAGCTGGCTAGCCAGTGGCTACTACACTCTATACTTGGTATGATCTCATGGCCGTGTGGTTTTGGAGGATGTGTGGCAAGGAGGAGGAAACCCTAACCCTAGCCAGCTAGCTTCATGGTTAATTGTTGCTGTCAATCTGTCATCTGTGGCTTCGGGCGGCCTGGTAGGCTGGTTAATTACTGCTGGTTTAGTGTAATGGAATGGAGTAAGGAAGAAGATTAGTGAGGAATGCATGCATAGCTTTGCATGGGGATGGCATTGGAAGAAGCCAAGAGCTAAATTGGCGTTTAATTAAACTTGGTGAGGCTACTCTGCTGCTACGTACTAGTAGCAATTCTCAGTTTCTCTCTCTATTTTCACTAGTTCCGCTTGATATATATTACATAGTTTTAGGGAGATTTTGTCTATATATATGTTGGACCAATATAATATTGCATTAGTGTGTTTATTTTTAAATTTTGATATGAGGTTTGCTACTATTGCTTCTGTTCTCGACATTGTTATGTTATTCAAGTCAGTTGTGCGTGTGATCTTGCAAACTGGATCTTCCCTGTCCTTTTTTTTTTTTTTCGTGACCGTCATATTTTTTTTGTCAATGTGTATAATTAATTTCTCATGGGATGGAGGTCAGGAGGATCTTGGGGGTCCTATAGCTCACTTGCATGGCCTCATTTTATATTCCTACATTTTACTTGCTTGTTGGTGCTTGATGCCGTTGTTTGTATTATAACTAATCATGCGTGCTTTGGCAAGCACTAACCATAAACTAATGCCCATTTTGGAAGGTTGTTTATGTGACAGTAATGATCACTCCTGTGGTGTTGCAACTTGCAACATGCCACAATTCATATAATCAGGTTTTTATATATTTTTATGATGCTAAACACCCTAGTGTTCTTCTAATGTGCTCTTAGGGAAAAAAGAAAATGTTGTCTCCCCTCCTGCCCAGGGAGAAGGGGTTTGGGGTTCTTGTTTTCTGTGACTCATGCCCCAGATATGCTGGTAAGCTGTCTTTGGGAGGGCATGGCATGATCCCATGCATCAGTGCCACCCTAATCCCTGTCCCCTGTCCCCTCAAACAAAATCATGGGATTTCTCAAAACCAAGCCACTCCTTTTGCTGGCCAACTTGCTCAACCCCCCCCCCCCCCCCCCTCTCTCTCTCTCTCGGTTGCTTGCTTGCTTGCTTGCTGTACATGCTCTGGTTTGCTTCTCTCTAAGAAAAGATCATTCCCTTTTGGAAGGACCCATGTTCCTCTCTCCATTGCATTGGGATCTTTGCATGCATGCTTTATTAATTGGTTCCTCAAAGAAAGCCAGGACATGCCCTTACTTAATTATCCTCTTTGCATGCACGACGCCTTGAATCCTTGATTGTTCCTCTTTCACCCGATAGCTTCTGTTGTAGCAAAAATATCAAACTATTTACGGTGTCTTAGGGATGAATATATGTTAAGTTTCTGAGCCAAATAATATCATCTCTCTCTTATTTTTCTTTGTTATCTATCCGGTTCTTTTTTTAGTAAATTATCTATACAGTTCTTGTTGTGATCATTTGATTGGTTACTGCATATCCCATCCTTTCAATTTTTCGATAATTGGTAATCATTGTCTTTTTTATTTTTTTTTTTTTTTGGGGGCGCGGGTCAAGTTTCATTGCTTTTACTATTCTAGCATTCTTCTTGCAGTTTATTGTGCACAACGTATGACTGAAAATGGACAGCTAATTAAATAAATCCATCAATATATATTGTGTAGATTGATGGTCCAATGGGCCATAATAGCTAGGAAGAAAAAAATGTGTTAATAATTTCACTTCGTAATTTGTTTAATATCCTGCGATCAACATGTGGTTTATATGACAAAAACTGTAGTATATATACATGCCAGCATTTCAATGGGCCCAGCTATCCAGCAAAAATTATTTAGGAGTAGTATATATATTTTTTTCTGCATGTATGTTTGCACTTCATTTGACATAAGCACATGTTTATATCCTATATATATGATTTTGTAGTATAATTTTTTTACTGCATGTATGTTTGCACTTCATTTGACATAAGCACATGTTTATATCCTATATATATGATTTTGTTCCTCACATCTTTGACTTCGCGCGATTTTAGCTAAACAATGTAGTCTGCTTATAATATTTTCGCCTTGTTGATATTCGTCAAGAAATGTGACAGATTTTTGTCTGCATCTAGCTAGGCCCTCTCACCTCTGTGCATGCCTTCCAGCCAATGTGCATGTGACACATCTTTTACGGAAGGAGATAGAACAGCACATACCACTGTGTGTTCTAATGATCACACTTACATCCAATGCATTTGGCTTTGCATATGGACATGGCATCTTAATCTTTTCGCTCCTAGTATATATATGCTACCCCTAGGATATCATAGTTTGCATGGCCAGGGGGAGCACATGTAAGATCACATCAACTCCAAACCAGCTATATATGCCTAGATCGCTTGCTTGCCTCCCTGCCTCTGCCTAGAGATTGAGCTAGCACAAGATTTACACATACATCACAATATACATCACATATCCACATATCAAAAAGGAGTGGCTGAAACAAGAGAACCAAGGAAAAAAACAACAATGAGCTGCAAATATATTCTATCCTGAGAATTGAGATGCAAAGGAACAAAAGGAGGGAGGAGACTCATCGGCGAGGTCAAGCGCAAGCAAGCAGGCAGCAGGCAGCGTCGCGTTGCGTAAAAGTCAGTTAGAATTGTCGACGTCGAGGTCGAGGGCTCGTACGTAGCTGCTCTATAGCTAGGCATTCCATCGATTACTCCATGGATTTTGCGAGCTTTTACAAGGGGAATCTCTCGACCCGGCCCGGATCGGAGCCTTGCCGGGGACGGATCGATGTTACGGGACATGTATGAATGTATGTGTGCATCATGCATGCGTCCTGCAGCCCAGCTTCGTCAACGTCCAAATGAGCTTATATCGATCGGCTCTCTGCTAGCTTCCTGAGCTTCCTAAAATGATTGCCATTTTTACTGGCCAGCTACCTTGCTAGCTAGATCAAGATCGAGATCGAGACCGCCCACCTGAACAATAATATGTTGTTCTAGGGTTAGTGGAATGAACTAATCAGTAGTACGTACCGTAATTTATCAGTTACCATGGAGAGATTTGTTTGATAGCTGATAAGGAAAGCTTTCTGTTCGATCTTCACAGGAGAGTTGTGAGTACGTGCGTACCAAACTACGGGCCACGGTTGGTAATTAGCGCCAATAGTCCGGTATTAATTCAGGTGTAAACTTTTGTTTCGGTTGTGGTTGGATAGCTGAAATGTTGGATTTATCGAGGTTTGCGAATCTGGATAAGAGATATCGGGACGGGTGACATCAAGATAGACAAGACTATCAATGAGGTGACGATACCGAGTAGGATTCGAGAGAGGTTCGCCATCGGTGGGTCGAAACTGAAGATTGAGTTTCATATGAGTCTCAGTCGAGCGATCATCTGTGAGAAAAGCCCGATAAAGAAGATCCCCAATATATACTTCTATTGAGATAAAAAAAAATACCCTGCGACGTAGAGGTAATCTCAATCCCAAAAAAAATAACGGATGGGGCCCAAATCAAACATGCGAAACTGCTCATTGAGACGAGTCTTGACAAAATCAATAAACTGAGAGTTATCACCAGTAATGATCATATCATCGACATAGAGCAGAAGAAGAGTGCGCCTACGGGATGAGGTGCGGACAAACAACGCATGATCATTATCACTGATAGAAAAGGCAGCAGCAGTAACAACCGTAAAGAAGTGCTGAAACCAAACCATAGGAGCTTGTTTAAGCCCATATAAAACATGACGAAGGCGAAGAACCTTATCATCAGAAACAAAATACATAGATGAAGGCCACATAAAACCTCTGCATATAATTCTCCATTAAGAAAGGTATTTTGAACATCAAGCTGATAGATATGCCACGTACGAACAGAGGCCACAGCAGACAGCGTATTGATAGTGATCATGTGAGCCACAAGAGTATAGGTCTCATGATAATCAACACCAGGCTTCTGTTGAAAACCACGAGCCACAAGACGAGCTTTATAACGCTCAAGAGAACCGTCAGAGCGAGTCTTGATCTTGTAAACCTACCTGCATGTAATGGGACGAACATAGGATAAAAAAAGAGATAATTTCCTAAGTGCCATTACGCTTAAGTGCAGAAATCTCCTCGGCCATCGCATGCTGCCATTCAGGATGAACGACAGCATCACGATAAGAAACCGACTCAGCAGCGGCAGCACCGGCAAAACCGAAACGCTCAGGAGGTCGAATAGAGCGACGATCACGAAGAGCATATGGTTGGGAGGTAGAAGCTGACTCCCAGAAAATGAGTCAATAGGAGAGAAACCTCAACCGGATGTTGACGGCGAGTGTAAAAGAAAGGATGAGAAAGAACAAAATCAGTTGAAACTGGTGGAGATGAGATACATGTCTCTGTAGGAGAAGGAACACTAGACTTAGGAGGAAAAGAATCATTAGACTCAGAAGGATGTGAAGACGTGGTAGACACTGGAGGCGATGCAGACACAGGCACAGACGATGGAATAGGAAGAGTAGAAATAGGAGTATCTGGAAAAGTTAGGAAAGGGAGGGATTCGACAGTAGATAATGGAAAAGAAGGACAAGGATAGAAAGAACAAGATTCATCAAAGATAACGTCTCGAGAAATCCGCATCCGATGACTAGTATGTTCCTAACAATGATAGCCCTTGTGCTCATCACTATATCCTAAAAACACACAATCAACTGACTAGGCAGTCAGTTTAGTTCGTTCACGTGGAACGAGAAGAACATAACAGACACACCCAAAATATCGAAGATCAGAGTAGTTTGCTGGGTGTCTAGAAAGAAGACACTCTATATGAATACCACCTTAAAGAGCAGAAGAAGGCTAAAGATTGATGAGATGACAAGCAGATGAGACAACCTCAGCTCAGAAGTGAGGTGGAACAGAGGAAGCAATCATCATAGCACATGCGGTTTCAAAAAGATGACGATGTTTACGCTCAGCCACACCATTTTGAGCATGGGCACCAGTACAAGAGAACTGAGGCAGAATGCTCTGATCAGCGAGAAAACTACGAAGATGCCTAGAAAGATACTCCGCAGCAGAATCAGCTCAAAAACACGAATAGAAGAGTCAAACTGAGTATGAATAATGGTTGCAAAATTTTTATAGATAGACAAAACCTCACTACAAGAAGACATAAAATATATTCAAGCGATAAAAACCATCTATAAAAAAATTAAAATGATGTAGTATTAAATCATTTATAAAAAAAAATAAAAATGATGTAGTATTTATGACCACCTTTTGACACAAAAGAGGATGGACCACAGGCATCAGAATGAACAAGATCAAACGAACGAGCTGACACACTCACTAGAAGGATAAGAGAGTTGCACCTGTTTGCCAAGGTTGCAACCCGCACAATCGAGATATACAGGACCAGACATAGACACTAAAAGGCCAAGACGAACCAAAGACGATAAACGAGAACCACAAAAATGTCCTAAACGATGATGCCATTGAGCAAAAGACTTCGTGAGGAGGCAGCGGAGACGGAGAGACTGGCAGGAGCAGCGGAAGAAGGATGAAACCAGTCAAGCTCCTAGAGACGCTGCGAGTCACGGCGTCGGGGCCAGTACCAACCAATAGACCCGTGCGACGATCCTGAACACAACATGAGTCAGTATCGAAAATCACATGACAATCTAGATCAGTATGCCTCGTCCTGTGACAGAAAGAGAGGTACCGTCTGCCGTCTGAACAGTCAATGTGGGTGGTTAAGGGATGAACAGATGGAATCAGATGTCATATGAAAGTAAGCATCTGAGTAAAGAATCCATGGTAATGTATCTGGTGTCTTTGTAAAAGACTGCGAAGCAGTAGAACTCGAGATTGAGGAGGTAGCCATGCGATGCAATAGCATAAGAATCTCGGTAGAGGCATCTGGACTGCACTAGGTGTCCGAGTCTCCTATGACTGGTGCCGCAGTACCCTTGGGCGAACGATGACGAGCAATATCTTTCTTCTTCCCGTAGCAAAACTGCTTCACATGAGACGACAACGTGGATAGGGAAGAAGACCAGCCTTTGTCATCACTGCAGAAGACAATGTGGATGGGGAAGAAGACTATTGAGGACCAGTAGAAGTCGAAGCCGGTGGCCAAAGGGTAAGAACTAACGGAGAAGTCAATAGACCCGCAGCACGAAGACGGACCTCCTTAGTACGAAGAGCAGTGAGAGCCTCCAGCATAATGACATGAGGGTGACGGGCAAGAAGCTGTGCACGAACTTGCTCAAACTCAAGCCGAAGACGTATGACGAAGTCGTAGACACGATGAAGCTTTAGACGAGATTGCTGACGGAGGCAACAGGCACAAGTCCGAGAGTCATGATCTGCACCAGTATCAAGAGCCGCATCTAGAGAGTCCGACTGACGCCACACTGCAGAAAGCTGAGCATAAAACTCATCTACTGTAGAATTACCTTGTTGTAAAGACTTCTCATGGCAAAAGAGCAGTAAGATACTGAGAGTCACCCGAGGGCTCGTACCGATCCCGAATATGGGACCACATTAGCCGAGAAGATGTCAAAGAAACCACTTCTCCAGTAAGATGCACCTCTATGCTGGCAATCAAAATAGCAGAGGCACAAGCATCCTCATCAGCTCAAAATTTGTAAGCGATGTACTGACAATTGTAAGACTGCATAGCCTCCTTATACTCATTAGAGGACATCTTATCAGCATTAGCAACATCTGTAGACGGCAAAGAAGGCAACACGATCGGGACGCGGCGGACAAGGAAGCTCGCCGGTAAGAAAATCCCAGAGATGTTACCCACACATGTGAATGCGCATATGCTGGGCCGGGTCCTGATAATTGAGCCCATAAAAAAGCACAGGGCACCGAGGAAAAAAAACGGTGCCTGATGACATTTTTTAGTTTATTTTTTATTTTTTTACTCAACCTAGACCAGACACACCAACGTCGACCCACCAACCCACACCCCACACCTACCCGAACCACACCGACCCACACCCTACACCAACTCGCACAAACGTTGGCGGTGGACGGCTGACGACGAGCGGCGATGACCGGCGACGAGCGGCGGCGCACACAACGACTCGACGCGGTGTCCTTGGCAAGAAATGGACGGCGGCGATGGGCTACTCGGCACGGCGCCCCGAGAAGAGGACAGCAGCGGCACAGCGCTCTCGGCAAGAAAGGAACGGCGGCGGCGGGCTACCCGGCGCGGCGCCCCGACAAAGGGACGGCGGGGGCAAGCAAAGAGGACAGACGACGCTGGCGGAGCTACCCCAATCTGGATCGGGCTCCAAATCTGGCGAGCTACCCCGATTTGAATCGGGCTTCAGATCTGGATCAGTGACGAATCAAGCAGCGACGTGAAGATGAGGTGGGAGCCGAGGTCGCCGGGAACGAGGCGACGACGGCGAGGCGTAGAGACCGAGGTTGCCGAAGATGAGAAGACGACAGCCGAGGAAGGAGGAGGTGGCGCAAGTGCAACAACGGTGAGGAACCCTAACCCTAAATTGGCTCCGATACCATGTTAGAAATAGCACTTGTATTCATATGGGGCCAAAGGGCCAGTATATATACAGAGTAAAAGGGCAAAAAGGAAAAAGGCTATAAAACCCTAGTAAAGTAAAGGGACGGGCCAAACCCATATAAACATCACAAATATATCTCTAACAGTTTCGACTTTTCTTGTAGTAGTCATGAGATTTTAGTGGCTTAAAATTTTAGATATACAACTTTGAGAAATCAGTGTGTTTGGCTAGGAAAAAAAAGCACCATTTAACCCACACACACTCAAAGAATTAATTAACCTTCTCAAATTCTTGCTGATTGCAACTTGGTCTAGATTAATCAGCAGGGGTCGTGCTCCTGGTTAAGGCTGCCAGGCCATAAATTTTGCAGGCTACAACAGCTGAGGTGAGCTGAGCTGATCTCCCCCTCGTCATTGCTTGGCATTAACTCCCATACGGCAGCAGTGAGGCAGCGACAGTGGGAAAGAAGAATGTGTGAAACCCCAAAACCAGACGAGATGCCATGCCACTATGCCAGGCCACGAGCTGCACAGGGAGATCGAGGCCGGCCAGGTACGTGTGTGCACGCGGATCCCCAGCTGCAAGCAGCATGCCTCATCTCATCACCCATCCATACCCCTTCTCCTCCATTGGTGACAGGACACAAAAAAAAAAGGCCATGATTTCCTGGCCTCTACCAGCGCCAGATACCCTCCCTCCCTGGAACCATCGGAGACAACACTACTAGGGAACTGACATTCCTAAGCGGTTAGAAAAAAAGAAACGAACTTTTACAAGAGGTTTAATAGCCCCAAACCAGCCCAAGCCAGAAGTGGACCTTTATAAGCGGTTGGGGACACAAACCCCTTCTAAAGACCAAGAATCCTAAGCGGTTCATGTCCCCAACCGCTGCTATAGCTCTAGAAGCGGTTGGATGGCTTGGCCCTAGGTTCAAATCCCACCTCCTCCAATATTATTTGCCTTTTTAGACACCATTAGGCATCAGTCGCGGTAAATACCAAGGTAGTGCAACCGTGCGTACATGGTTCTGTTCGGTCACAGAAAGTCGGTGCGTGAAGATTGGGATGCACAATGCAACTCCAAAAGATTGGGATGATGATCCTTGAGATAAGAGTTATTAAGATCTATTCTTGGTAGATCTAGCTATTCCTGCTTGGTAAAGCTTGCATCGGAGCCATGCATCCATGCATATGCATATATAGCAAATGAATGGTTGGACTTAATTGGCACCTCTCTAAATATCGTAAAAATAGCTTTGATCTCAATCTCCGGTTGTTATACTCCCACACAACAAATAATCGATGTAAGACTAAATCTAGCAATTTTCTTTTCAAATCAACGTGCAGCTGCTATTCCACTATTAACTAGAGAAATATATTTTTGTAGCTAGGTTTTTAGTCTAGCAACTAAGGCAGATGTTTGTTACTAAGTCAAGCTAAGCTCAAAGGGAGACCAAGCCAGAAATTAGGCTCGGCTCGTGGAAAGCCCGCGAGCATCTTGCGAGCCCAAGAAGAGGCGGCCATCACTGTTGCGGCAAATTAAGGGGAGAGGGCCAGCTTGTTGCAATGTGAGTGAATGAGGGATAAAATGGCGGTTGGTGGAGGTGGGAGATGAGGCGGAGGAGAGGTGACGACACTCATTGTAGGAGAGGCGATGACTCAATTTGGTGGAAAGGAAGAAGAGCGACCATACCGGGTGGAAGAGGGAGAGGAGATCAATGCTGCAGCACCCTATGTATTGTCTCCAGACTCTAAAGATCGAGAAGGTGGGGCTGGACAAGGGCAATGGCTATAGGAGGTAGGGAGGGGATACCGACTGCCATATCTGAAGGACGAGGTGGGGAGGAGGGGCACTTGGAGAAGGTAGGTAGGGCAACACCCAGAAGAGGAAGTAGAGGTGGCGCCTACTCGATCATTTTGGTAGGAAGCGTGAAAAGTGAGGAAATAAAGGAAATAAAAAAGTGCATGTTAGGGAATAGGGTGTCAGAGATGGAAAAAAGAAGAGCTCGCATTAGTCGTGCCTGTCTTTGCTAGGATCGATGAACCATGAGCGAGGTCTTGCCTGGTTAACTCGCTTCAGCAAACAAGCTGGGAGTTGGGCTCGAGCTCATCTCAAGACGTACGTGCCAAGCAGCGATCGAGCCGAGCTCGAGCAAATCGCGAGCTATGAGCTAAAGCTCCTTACTAGTTGCTATGCCCGTACAATTGTAGGAAAAAAAAGTTAGTGATTAAGCCGTAGGACTGTAGCTGTTGATATTGCAAATTCCACTGAGCATCGATCATTTTCTGCGAAGGGACAATAAGCATCGATCTACACACAGGTAATTCATAGTACAAGGAAATGAAAGCGAGGCACGACTATTATATAGCTTTTGCCTGGGTGGCACTGGCCACTGGCCAAGATGCAAAACTCTCGAGGCATTCACTGCCATATGATAGGACTACGCATGCACACGTCATATGGAAGGAGAGGCATATATCTGAGCAATAGATCCCAACATATAGTGCCGATCTTTGATGATTGGATTCTGCAATTCGATCTGGATATGCAGGAGCAAGCTTTACATGTACACATACATACATATTGCATTTTTTCGATCGATCGATTTTGTTTCATGCATGCATATGTATATGCATATCCATATGCTGATATATGAATCGACCCTTGGGGGACCGGGGCCTCTTTCTGTGGGTGATGTGTGTGTGCATGTTTTGTACCACACACTCTTGCGTGCATGGATTTATTGCATATATGTTGTGTACTGCTGCTGAGGCATGCATCATGAGATCATATATGCAAGACAGGGGAGCATCTGAGCAATCTTTGCTGCCCCTCTGTGGCTCTGTGCTTGCTCCTGTTTGGGGCCTGCAGGCCGGGGCATCAAATTAATGGGGGTATATATATATCTTTTGGGCTCTGTAATTTAAAATTTACAGGAAATTTAGAGGAGGGTTATTAACGTGTTGTATGTGTTTTTCAGATGGTGGAGAGGTTTCTATAATTAATATTAATTTCCACCTTTCAATTATTTTTTTAGCTAAAGGGCGAGCGCTCTACCATTTCATTGAGTAGAAGAAAACTGTATTATACAAAAGAGAAGAGAAACAGAGAAGAGAAGAGTGGGAGGGAGAAGATTCAAACAAAAACAATATGAACAATTAATGCGCCTAACTATCCTCACTAATTGTCATTCAAAGAAAAGATGCTGGATGTTCTCTTTTTTATTACAGAAACAACGCTTCTGGCTACCTTGCCGATACCATAAAAGTTTCCATAGTGTTTTAAACGGACAATTGCTGCGATTAAGCAACAAATTTTGATGCGTTGACTGAACCAAGAAAATTCATTTTTATTGATCCCTAAGTGAATATATCTTGCCCTTGACACTAATGTATGTTTGCAAAACTGACAACAATTTTTTGCCAAACCACTTCGGAAGGAGATTTAGTGGTATTGAATGCAAAACATCTGCAATTATAGCTTGTTTATAGACCAATGCCCAAATATCCTTCCGAAAACCTAACCAATCATTTTGAACTGAAAAAGAACCCCAGTAAACGCTAGCTTCGAGCAAAGTAATACTCCTATATCTTAAGAGTACCATGCACATATATATGATCGAGTAATCAACAGAGCTGGTGATTTTATGTTGTGTTTCTGCATCTTGTTTTTTTTTTATACGTTTAGCGCTAAATAAACATGTTCTTCCTGTATTTTATTTTCCTAACTTATCTGATAATTCCTCTCCCAACCAAAGATGACAGCGACATCGCATAATTAATGCCCACGCATGCATGTGATTCACCTGTGTAAGCGCAATATATATGTGAATGCAATGTATGAAACAAATTTCTGTCTTCAGCGAACCAACCAGCTAGCTAGCTAGGTACGTTGTTGGAGTTTCAAGCAGGTCGCCGCGTGCGTAGACAAAATGCATGCTATCCTTTTTTATAAAAAAATCACTAATCGCTATCTATGGCGGTTGAGAGAGAGAGGAGCAGATGACATCCTCTTCCCCAGCTATATCTGCACAAATCCAACGTGTATCTTCTCCTTTACCTTTCTTCTCCCTTTCCTCCCATTTCTCTTAATTCGTCGAATGACACCTCTGTCGTCCTGTAATATTAAAATAACACTAAATCGCTATCTAGTATGGTAGAGAGATGATAGAATGAACCTTTTTTGTCTAGTTATCTGCTATAACATCTTACGGCAAATGTCTCTCGATCCAACCATCGACCACGAATCCAACGCATATTCGCTCCTTTACCTTTCTCCTCCCTTTTCGTCCCTTTCTCTTCATCTCCTCGTATGGATGGAACGACCTTGTAATATCAAAAGAACACTAAAGTAATCACTATCTAGCTAGTACGGTGAAGGGAGGAGCATATATATGCATACTCTTTGTCTATCTGCCGTAATGCCTTACATAACGATGGGTTCCCTCGATCCAACCGTCAATCACGAATCCAACGCGCATCTCTCTTAGGTTTTCGATCTCTCCTTCCTCCTCGTCACTTCACATGGGTGTGGAACGGCACCTCTGTCGCGTCTTAGAGCAGAGACAGAGAGCATTTCCACATAAGTACCTTACAGGCTTACAGCTAGCTAGCTTCAGCTTCAGGGTAAAGCTGATCGGCTTCAGGGTTAATTGGTGACATTCGGCGCCAAAGTGAAGGGCTAGGTCAATCATGCGGGAACAAAGCCGGACACCACCACCCGAACTCGCCGCCGGCTGCATGCCGCCCCACGTACGCCCACGCGGTCCATCCCACGATCATTGCCCGCCAAAAACCTGCGCCCAACGTCACGTACGCGTCGCGTTAGGTTACATTGCGTGCGTGTGGGGTTTGATCCATCCATCTGTGTCTTGTGTGGGGTTTGGTCTCATGCATCTCCCCGGCTAAGGGCCTCTTCTTTTGAACTGATCTGAGCGACCGGCCGAACAGCTTGACGACTGAAATGGTTGAACTTTGAGAGCTTCTCGGGATAGACTCGAGATCGGGATCCATCTCGTTTGACTTGCTTTTTAAAGTGTTAGGACGTACCTTTGAGACAACAAAAAAAGTAGACCAAAAAAACTAAAGTGTATGCTCTTTTTACATGAAGATAAGTCATTAAGCTGTCAAGCCGTTAAGTTGTTAAGCCCTGAAAAACTGGCCGGCCCTAAGTGTCACCGAAGATATATTCCTGCAGCTCTCTTATGAGTTATGAGTACTCACGCCTGCCTTCGTTGACCCCTGGGTGGAGGGCAATTATACGAAACGATGATGAGACATAGAAAAGTTCTATTAATTGGGGAGCCCTATGGTTTGTGTTCCAAAGATTGGCTTGATCTTTTTGTTGGCATGCATGAGCTGCGTTTGTCTTTTGGGAGTGTGATTCCCGCAATGTTCGTCCAGATGATTTGTGTATAGCGATTCCCGCGATGTTTGTCCGAATGATGTGTATGTAGCCATATCTTTTAGGGTAGTTCTAGTACGTATAATATTTTAGAGGGTTTATTACGCATGTAAGCAGATTGGTTGGGTTGAAGACAAAGTAATGTAGTTTCTTACAAAGCTAGCAAACTTACCTGATGTGGGATGTGTAGTTCCAAAATCAAAATTGAATTCTCAACTTGCATGAAAGGAGTTAAGGAGGTCATTAATACACAAAAAAGTCTTGGTATATGAGAAGGGGTCATTTCTTCTCTTATACTTTCTATTCCCCATTTTTTCTTCTTTCCGCTCGACCACGCCGAGTCTTCCTCCGACGAGTTGGTTGCCCATGGTAATGGGGCCTTGTCAGGTATGTTTAAGATGGTGGTCGAATTTGGAGATTTATTCTCAAATTTTAGCATGAATCAGCACTCAATTGAGTGCGGAACATCTTATTTGCTTTTATGTGACATTATTTTTTACTCTTGTTTCAGTGATGAAACATTCACGTTTCTTTTACGAAATAATATGTTTATCTTATTGAAATTTGTTCTTATGAGGCATCGAAAAAATGTCTGAAAGACTCCTTTCTTCTAAAATATTATTATTATGGACTGAAACATGTCTGAATAACCGTTATAACATGTGCCAATAGTTTGAAACAATGTTTCACGTGGTAAAATAAAATGTCTCAATACTTAAGCTTTGCTTCCAAGTGTCGGCATTCATGCTCTTATTAAACATGAAACATTCTATTTTCTCTTGTAAAACATTGTTATTTTCTCACTTGGGAGATGCCTGCGGGAGATGAAACAAACTTAAATAACTATGAAACATTTTATTTTAATGCATTTTCTGGGTGGTTTTTCAAACCGATCAGGTACGCACGTACAAAATATGACAATAATCTCAAGTTAACGTATCTTTAATCGCATGCAAGGCTTAAATCAGGCATTTAATTGATGATAAATAATTGATTTAATGATTCAAGGATGCTATTTAACCACCTCTATTCTGTCTCCCCATTCTATTTTTCTCCTGATCTAGATCCAAACCGAAAAGCGGCAGCAACACCACGCCGGCGACCTCATCCCCGCGCACGCCGGTGTACGTCCTCGTCCCCGCGAGCGCCGGCGTCGGTGTGTGTGTATGGAGTATATGATTTTTTTAAAAGTGGATTAATATCGTTTAATTATTTGATTTGATCCAATTTTTAAGTGATCTCTTACCTCCTGAGTAACAGAGGAGGACAGATAGATATCGATCTGCGTGGTGCATATATGATCCAGCAACGACGTACGCGCGATCTCCTAGTGTAAGTTTAATTCTACCCTGTCGTAAGACCATAAACACTTCTTCAAACTTTGGGCACAAAATTAACATAGTTACGAGCAAAATACTGTTGAAATGTACGTGTCTTGTAGTTTTGAAAGGAATGGGTATGTATAAAAACCAAACATGGAGAATCGCTTGCACGTTCGGCGTCTGAGAACTGCTCTGACTTGGCAGCTGACACTCCAGCGATCCAGTTGCAGACTTGTCACTATTTTATCCACTATGATCAAGATCAATTCCCTCCCTCTAGCTTGCCCGGCCATGCACGGGATGATCTCGATCGTCTCCAGTTGTCACATCAGAATATCAGATGCTGATGGTTATATGTGTCCGTAACATCTTCGTATGTGCAGAATTGGCGCTGAGCATGATCAGCCGGTGAAATAGCGCATAGATTTGACATCAGAATTAATTTGCCGGGAGCAAAAGCAGCTGTTGCACTTGCACCTACTAATGACTCATTTTCTAATCTCTATCTAGAGTTTCTAATCAAATCTTCCTTTCGCCGACACATAGTTACCTAGCGCTGTTCGTGCATATCACAACAAATATGTTAGGATATGCGCCGATGCAAGATCACGAACGACACCAGGAGACACGATGTTTGGTAACGCAGTTCGGCTTTCGCCTACATCTGCAGGGCTCTGATTATGGGCGCTCCTCCCCAATTGATCCATAATACCGCAGCACACCGGCTAACCAGGTCACGGCCACATGCCGACCGCAGACCTCCTCTTGCCTATGTTACTATTATGAAGTCGTTCTCTTGGTTACACCAGGGCTGCCTCCCTTATATAGTGGAGGTCTGGATAGAGTCCAACTCTAACACTAACCAACCCTACGTATTACAACACAGAGTCCATATATGTAACCTACTTGTATACATATTCGACACAAAACCTAACAAAATATGTATATTGTGTATCCAGAGAAAAGAACTCTCCAGTTAACATGCAAGCATTTTTTGTTGACGTCGTGATTGTACGGTAAACAGTTCCTTGTGAAGAAAGCAGTAGAATTGATCTCTCAACTATCAGCGCTAAACCGAATTGATCCATGGATTCAAATACCGTATTTGACCAGTCTCCCAAGTATCAAAACAGGGCTTAACCGGTCCTTTGGGATGGTTGCATAGATGTAACCCAATTTCACTGATGTAGCAACCACGTGGCATTGACGTGGCGGACACATCATCTCTTCATCACTCTCATCTCTTTATCTCTCCTATCTTAATTAATCTCTCTCTCTAAAGGAGATGAGAGAGACACACATCGGACGCGAGGATCTCCATCGCCGCTGCCACTTGCTTCGCCGTTCGAGCATCATCGCCGCCATGCTCTGTCCTTCCCAAGCATTTTCTCCGCCTGCTCCATCGCCCTCAACACCGGTGCCTGAGCACCACTAGTCTCCCCTCTAGATCCATCCGGATTAGCACAATCGGTCTCCACCATAGGTAGTACTAGTGTCAATGAAGAGGAGAAAGGCGGCCGACTGGGCCAATTAATAGGGAGGAGGAAGGCGCTGACGGCACCAATAGTGAGGAGAAAGACGGCCTACATCGGTGAGGAAAGACACCGATGAGAGAAATAAATTAAGAGAGGAGAGTGGCCGAGGAGAGATGAGAGAGAGCATGGTAGCCACGTCAACGCCACGTGGGAAGGGGCGGGAAAGAGTGATCACGGCATGAACAAATCTGAATTTTCACACTTTAAAGAAATTTTAGGGCGTTTGCGACATGCCCTAGCTTGGCCGAGGTACATAGGCCTCTCCCTAACCCAGTAAGGCAGTGACCCCCATCCATCTATGCAGATCGATGAGATGATTGTGTAGAGCCTAGCTAGGCAGCGCTGCGTGTGTGCATGGATGCCAAGGACAACAGGCAGCGACGACTCACGCAAGGAGCCAGGCAGCCAGCCGGCCCATGCCATGCCATGCTCACGCAGCATCCCATCTTTTAGGCAGGTACCATGTGCCTTTGCATCACTCCTCACACAAAAGATGCACTCATCTACACGCATGCATGTTAGCTACGTACCTAGCCGCCCCCTTGCAGAAGCAGCTATATATGTAGGTCTATATACGTACTACCAGGCCGGCATGCATGCCCAGCTGCCCTAGCTAACCTGCCATGAAACAGCACTTGGCCAAGCTGATAGATAGTCGAGCATATATGCGCTTATATAATCCAGCAAGCAACGGACCGGACGTGCATGGGGCATGCATCAAGAAGATCGACATTGATCGCCTTGCAAAGGTGTGGGGCGAGAAATATACCGATCGAAATAGAATGGTAACACTAGCTAGCTTGTAGCATGTAATAGGCTTGCATGTTTATATGCTAATTAGAGCTAGATTATGAACAGGTTTACAATATATATATAAGCTAGAGACCTACATGTTTAATTATACTAATAACTAGCTAGGGTCAAGTTAATCAAACAGTACTGTCGTCTTGAGATGAGCTAGCCTAGTCCTTTTTTCACGTTAAATTTAAATTAAAAGCTACTGTTGAAAAGTTGTTATTTTTGTACAAGCCAAACACAATAGCAGTTTTATAATAATTTGTTCAAGGCTTATAATAGTTTTCTCAAAGATTTCAGAAAACATTTTGTAACACCCTTTTTTTTGCATTGCAGGGTTTTATTTGTATCGGCCAATCAATTTGGTTTCAAATATTGTACCATTTGTTATTTTTATCCGGTGAACCCAATGCTGTAGTAATAGGGTTAGGACTAAAATAAAAGGAGATAAAAAATATAGAAAGAAACATGGTAGTGATTAAATAGTTGATGGATAGCGATGGAATAGTCCACGGATAATCCTAGCATTGGACATGCCCTGCGTGTCTTTGAAGAATCCAATGGCATCTATCTAGAGTTTTCAGTGAGGATTGATGTATCGTATGACGGACGGATGGATCAATCGAAAGAAGAGCCAGAGCACACGTACATACACGTACGTTCGCTTTCGATCGACGGCATAGTACTAGGCTTATTCGTGTTGGGGCAAGCTATATACATGGGGTACGTACTAGGTGCGTATACGTAGATGCATGCAGGCAGGCCTCTGGGCCCTGTGTACATGTACGTACGTGCCGTGGCCAAGGAGAAAATGGAACGGTACTGGGCTTAGGGCTAGCTAGGCTGGAGGGCAGGAGGCGGCATGTATAGCGAGGAGATGCATGCAGATGCAGGTGCAGGGCTAGCCTTGTGCTGTTGCGCAAATGGCAAGGGGAAGGGAGGGTATGCGTACGTGCAGGCGCATGCATATCCATAGCTTGCGCGCCTCACACACGCATGCATGCATGGCCCATGGCACACGTACCCCCATGTTCCATCACCAAACAATCCTGCCCAAATCATTGAGAGAGAGAGAGAGAGAGAGAGGAGGTACGTGCACGGTGGTACGAGTACGTGTAGAATATTCTTGGAGGTAGCACGCACGCACGCATGTCTATCACGGTACGACATTTATGGGGCAGCTGGGGACTGGGCAGTGCAGTGCAGGTACACGAGCCACGAAGCTTCACTTGTAATAAGCCTGCGCTGCCGCTGCGCACTGCGTGTCCAGCTCCAGGCTCCAGCTAGCTACCTTCGTCTTGGTGCGCGCCTAGCTAGCTCTGACATGATGGATGCATGCATGCGCAGGAATGGATCGATCGGACGTGCATACATGATACATGGGATCCATATATATTCCATCCATCCGATCGATCCATGCCTCCCTGCACACGCCAGTATCCGCCCGGCCGCGACGTCCACTACTACTCCGCAATAATTGGGAGCACGCACGCAGCGAGCATCGGCCCCAGGGGCGGAGCCGGCGTACGTCCGGCCACCGGCGGCGTTGCGCCGGCGGCGGCTGATGAGCCGGCCTCCTGTACGTCGTCCATGGATTGACGCATCGCAGTCGCAGTCGTGTCTTCTCTAACATTTGGATTGCCGCGCTTCACAATCATGTCTTTCTTCTATTAACAGTGGATCGCTAACATAATGACCATAGTGTCAGAGCACACGAATCAAGGATAGGAAATATTGGTTTTGGAGAGCTCAAACAAATCAGCTCAGATCGATCCAGTGTAAAGCAGTAGCTACAATGGAGAGTGGACGACGCATATCCTCTGGAAAAACTGTTCTCGTCTTTATCCGTCATGCATGACCTGTGTGGATTCACGTACCAGTGACACAGAGGCATAAAACAGCATGACACAGGATACACAGTTACACACACGACAGTTACACACACGACGATGGAGATCATGGCCGCTCTCAGCCAGCACAGCAGCTAGCGTTGTGGCATCTGCCGACTGCCGTGACATGTCACCGGGCGGCCGGCCGGGAGGCCAGCGCGGCGGCCAGAGACGCGTCCCGTCCGGCCGGCCGTAAGATTACACGCAGGTCGACGTTGACGTTACGATGCGCGCGCGCGAGCGCGGGCGGCCAGCCGACATGACGAATTTCGCAGAGTCCGGCGGTGGCAGGAGGCCGGCGCGGCGGGTAGCCTGGCGCGCCCTGTGCGCTTCACTTCCGGCGGTTGTCGTCGCCGTCCACGACGACGACAGGGACGTCGACGGCGGAGACGATCTCGTCCAGGTCGGGGGGCGGCGGCGTCGAGGAGAGCGTGCTGCAGACGAAGCGCTCTTCGCCGGCGTCGGAGTCGTCGCCGTAGGACGACTTGCGCTGCTGCTGGACGACGTCCTGGTACCAATCCTTGACAGACTCGTGCAGGCCCGGGCCAATCCCTTGCAGCTTGAGGTCTCCGCTCATCTAGGCCAAGGAAAAAACAACAGTCATTTATTTGCATTGCTCTAGCTGTTCATGTAGCTTGGCAGCACTCGATCGATCTCCCGATCGCCCTTCACGTTTAGATATATTGGCTTTTTTGATAATTAATTGTACAAGTAGGAGGGAGATGTTTCAGGAAGTACATGAGTGACGATGGCGTACAATGGTAGGGTGATGTAGCTGCACAGAACCTCAATGATCAAACTGCAACCACAGCACAGAATCCACTGTTAGGCTGTATAGCTGTTAGAAGGGATGGACTCCCGACTCCATACCAGTCGGCCATGATCCACATTGGTCTTAACTAAGCTCCAACCCGGCCCGCCTCCCTGCCTGCGCCACCCCTAGATCTCCTTTTCTTCCTCACTTCTGGTGCCCCCTACCCCCTTTTCTTACACACTTCTGGTGCCTACTCTATGTGCCTCCACCGCCTCCACTGACCACCACTCGTGCCAAGCGGTGCCCTCGCCGCCCCCACCTTCTTTCCTCTCATCGTCGATCAGCCCCATCCAACCTAACTCCAGCCATGTCGCGCGATCCCCCCACTTCCACCAACTCCGCCCACGTCCTCCTTCGTTCTCACGGCTCCGGTGGCACCACCGCCGCCTTGCCACCCCACCGCTAACTGCATCCCGGCATCCCTCTAAACCCCGAACTCTAACTCAGTAGGCAGTAGCCAGAGATGGCGAAAAGAAGAGGGTGGCATGCTGGAGGAAAAGAGGACGACGTGTAGCGGGGTAAAGTCGCCTGGGTCGCATTGAAGCAACCCAAGTGACTGGGTTTTAGCAAATCCATAGAAGGAATACATGAGAAAGTCAAGAGATTATGTCGAAAAAAAACTGTTGAAAAAAAGGCAAAATATCCTACGTGTCATTGTAGAGCCGCTTAATATCTAACATGGCATCGCTTAGTCATTTCTCTCTTCTATACCATTGCAATTGTTGATTTATTGTGCTACGTGCTACTGGCGAAAACTTCTATTTTTGTTTAAGCTATGTAAACATTTCAAAAAATCACAAAAAAAAAGAGTTATTTAAGTATGCAACATTCTGAATATACAAATCTTTTTACTATTCTTAAAATAAAATATTTTATGTTTAAAAATTTTTGTACGTAAATTTAACGTAAAACATTTTTATAAAAATATCAAAAAAAAATATAGATTGTAAGTATTGCATATATGCTAATATTGCGATTTTTTATATTTTTAATATGTTTAGGTAGCTCAAACAAAAAAAAGTTTTCACCAGTGGTATATAAGACAATAAATTAACAATTGCAATGGCATAGGAGAGAGTAACAACTAAACGATGGCACGTACAACTCTAAATAACTATGCAATGGCATAGAAAAATTTTAACCAAGAAAATAGTGGCAGTTTGCTATGCGTGTGTTCAGGGGCACAAGAGGATGACCAAAATATGATTGCTCATATGCTAAATTGCGAGTGATCGGAAATTTCACTGACCCAATAACAAGTCTGGAAATGGCGTAACCCTTCTGTTCCATAATGCATGATTTGAACCCATATGTTACCTGTGAATGATGACTTTGTTAGCCCCATGATCTTACTAATAAAATGCTTAAGGGACTACATGCAATGGATAATACCAAGACCCAGAAGAAGAAACCAATCTCGAAGGAGTTCTGGAATAAGATGAAATGGATCAAATGAAGAATGATTTCAGGTTTGCCAAACCAGAAATGATCCTTAGATGGCTTTATGTTCGGCACTCCCAATTTCTCATCTGGTAACGACGCCACTGCCTCTTGAGCTAATCGGGTAATTATGTGCTCTAGCTTCGCACCGACAGCAAGCAGGAGCTGCAATTTACAAAGTTATTACGGATTATTCTGATTCATAAAATTGTATTTGTACTATTGCATTTTTTTAAAAAAATGCAAAACTGAGAATTAGGGTACTTGAATCGAATGGATCCAATATCGTAGGGGAATATTTCATACTTACAAACAGCGGCAAGAAAGCTAACCAGAAATATGTGTGCCATCCTGCATTTGGCAGTAAATAAAAATAATAATCAGCATATGAAATGGAGCATATTTTGTCCAACAAGTGGACTAGTACAGATATAAGACCTAAAGTTAAAAGACATAAAGTATGGTTACTCACAGGTAATTCATTGGTTCAAGTTAGTTTTCAAATCACAGCATGTAGTGGGAGGAATAAGGAAAAAATGCTGGCTTAATGGGTACTACTGCACTCCAAATCCAATACTCCAAAAGAACAAGTTGAATGATAGGTTCAAGTAGATTTACCATTTATATTCAACAACAGGAACACGATGACAAAAAGCCACAGGTACCAGCTGCATGCAAGTAACAAATATTGAAGTCGCTTATTTATCTAAGTCAAAGATATAACCTCTCTATGGAACACCAACCTGATACTAACAACCCTCTTAAATTCATGTTCAAGGGCACGAATCATGTACTTGTGGAAATCAAATTTCGGATTGCTTGGGCAGTGTGCCTGAGTGAAAGGAAAATGTGCACCGTATAAGCTTCAGTAGAAGTAAAGTGTATATTACATCCTAAACTATAATCCTTCATCTACATACCCCTCAAGCTATGAAACTAGATATTCTAGCTCACGAAACCGTGAAACCGGTGTAAATAACACCCCCGCGGTGGTTTGGGAGGTGATATTGCCCATGTGGCGAGTGATGTGACAGTCTAGTCACAAAAAATAAATTTAAAAAACATGTGGGGCCCGACTGTCAACCCTCTCCCTCCCCTCGCCTTCCTCTCACTTCCTCTCTCCATCTCTACTTTTTTTTTTAGAGCAACTCCATCTCTACTTTCTCCGCCGAAAGAACGTCGTCGGCCGTGATATGTCTAAACCGAATAGGGTTTATTTTAGGAAAGTTCGGCGTGGTCCGGCTCTAGTTCAGGAAGGAGTCGGCCAGGAGATCCGGTTCTAGTTCAGGAAGGAGTCGGTCAGGAGATGGTGCAAGAGATGGAGCAGGATTAGAGTAGGAGTCTTCTTTTATCTTTCTATGTTTAGTCTTTTATCTTTCTATGTTTAGTAGTTTCCATGTTTAGGTGTTTTGCTGGATGATAAATAGAGGAGGAAAGAAAGAAAACGGCACGTTTTGTTGCCACCAAATTCAGTCTAAAAGGCGTCGCCGACGATAAACGGCCGGTGGCTCCGTACAGCCGCTATCATAGGTCGTCGACGCGTCTCCGCGGCACCGACCAGCACCTCGCGATCTGGTCTTCGACCAGGAACGCGAACCTACGATCGTGAACATCCATATCAGGCCGCCCTGGTCGTGCTTCCCCGCCCTGGGCTGCACCTTCCCCGCCTCGCCCCTGGCCACACCTTCCCTGCCTTGGCCGCACGCCGCCGCGCCCATATGGCTGCGCGCCGCCTCCCCACCCAGGCCGCGCCCCTGTCGTGCCCGCCCTAGCTAGCGCGGTGCCACCCCATCCCGACCGCACCTCCCGTCTCGCCTTGACCGTGCCCTAGCAGCGCGTTGCTTCCCTGCCCGACCGTGCGTCGCCGCCTCGTCCCAGGCGCGCCGCCTCCCGCCCAGGCGCGCCTCCCGCCGCCGCCGCGCGCCTCGCCCGCCCGGCTGCGCCTCCCCCGCCTTCATCGCGCACCGCCACCCGTCCCGAGCAGTGCCTCCCCCGCACCAACCCGGGCCACACCTCCCCCGTCTTGGCCGAGTGCCGCCGCGCCCATTACTGCGCACTGCCGTTTGACCCTGTACGTCGCTACCCCGCCTCGTGCCACGCCTCCCCCACCCCATCCGCGTGCTGCCTCGCCCCTGGCCGCGTGCTGCCTCTCTCCTGGCCGTGCTCAGGGAGGAGGGATGAGAAAAGAGGAGAGGAAAAAGATGACATGTGGGGCCTGCTATGCTATACATGTTTGTTTGTTTGTGTATATGTTGACTGAACCGACACGTGATACGCCACGAAAGCAAAATCACCCAAACCACCACGGGGTGCTATTTGCGCCGGTTCGTGGTTTCGTAGGCTAAAATACCTAGTTTCATAGTTCAGAGTGTACGTAGACGAAGGGCCATAGTTCTGTGTGTAATATAGACTTTTTCCTTAAATAAAAGAGCATGGGTTAAATAATATTTCTTACCAAGACGAATGCTGATCTAAGCGCTATGTAATCTGATTTACTCACAGAGTCATGAAACTGCTTCAAGAATGCAATCTGCAATATATATGAATAAAACCTTGGTAAAGTTGTAGATATAGCGATACACAAGTCAGGACAGTTCAAACGTTAAGGATGTCTTGCAGAAAGTAGTTCATTATAACAAAGGACAAAATGAATGTTTCGTGAAGATATCAATCCATTTTTGCAAAATAAAAACATTAAAATGATTTCCATACTTTCCAGGGCTTTGTGTTTTTCAGGCCATCATCTTAACAGCCAACAGCCAAGCTGCCAATCGATTCATTTCCCCACACTTGCAATAAATTTAATTGGCAATTCATTTTGGTTATCAATTTTTACGAGCTGTTAAGCAGCATAATACGTAAGTATGAAAAAAATGACCTCCTACTGTATTATTAAGTGCCAGTTAATAAAGTCAACATGTCCTTGATAATTCTGCATGACATTCTAGCCAAAGCTATTATGCAAAATCGTGTCCAACAAGACAAACATGCCTTTCATAGGAAGACCTAATGTTACATAAATCACGAGTTGGGACAATGCGGACACACATGAGGCATGCAGGTACGAGGTATACACCTTCTAAATATCTGAATTGCATGACAGGATGTGCGGGATGACTTACTATCCAGCTTACAACAGCCAGCTTCATCCAACGTCCCTTTGTTCGCTCATTGATAAATTCACCCTGGTGGTTATGTGGTAGCACAACATGCAACGGTGTTTGTTTGCCTGCATGTTCCCTTTGATCTACTGCAACCACTTTTCCCAATAAAAAGATCATGGAGCTAAGAATAAAAATAATGAAGCGCCTATATTCATAATCAGAAAAGGAAGCACATATATTTTCTTTCATATAGAACTTCCGAGTAACAAGCCCGTCCAAGAAAAGACAAACATTTTATCAAAGAGATAAGGGAAAAGGGCAGTGGAACAGGGCAGAATAAGAATGGTGAATCGACATCATTAGAAATCAATGCCAAATTGGACACTCAGTTGGCCTTTTATTTTGTCAGTGATAGATCTATAATATAAACCAGAAAAATAGTGACAGAATAAACAGCAAACAAATTTCACAAAGGATTTGACCAAAGGAATTGACCCGAGTTAGGATATGCAAGCAAGGGAATGGCATGAGGAAGAAAAGTAACAGTGAATACCTTGTATAAGGGTCAAGAGAGAGAATTTCATAGACGTGGCTTTTCCACTTGTTGGGAGCAATGCAAAGTTTTCATGTAATTTTAACCTAAAATACGTTGGGATATATGAGCAAGCAGCCCATTGCATTGCCAGTCACCAGATAAGGAAACATCAAACATTTGAGCATACAGTAATTAGTGATGTGCTGGTGCTAAAGTTCTCTGGAGCAAGCTCATTCAGTCAGCCCAGGGAAAAGATTTTTCGATCTCTAGGCTTGACTTCAGGTCATGGACAGAAAAGTGTTTCAATCAGGCAGTATATGTTTATGGCCCTGTTTGATTCACCTTAAATTAAAATAAAAAGTTACTGCTGAAAATTTGTTATTTTTGTATAAGCTATGCGAAGTAACACTTTGTAGCCATTTCTTCGGGTTTTTTAGTGGTTCTTCTCAAAAAAAATTTTAAATAATTTTTCAGCTTTTACAAGCCTCTTTTCGAGAGCTCTCAACTTTTCAGATTATAAGCTATCCCAGATTTTCAGCCCAATCAGACAGGGTGTTTTGTGTATGTAGGCCCCAGTTGGCATAGGATAGGCGTTAGTAAGTTCTGCAATTACTTTGCACGCGTGAACAGCCCACTACAAGGAATAATCTTCTAAGAGATTAGGAAGATAAAGATATGATTGTGTTAGCTGTCATCTATTAAAGATTGGCTAGATAAGATCAAATCATTATGATTTGATTGATATTAATTTCCATAAGGGATAAGATTGCTAAGTCAGTCATCCCTAAGGACGTCATTTATCCACTATTAGTTAAGCAACGAACTAAAAAAATATTAGACCAAGACCAACCACGCCACACGCGGCTTATCCCCATGCCACGCGCAACACCCCTTGGCCCTTACTGCCGACGAGATCCCCTCGCCGGCGTCCTCTTTCCTCCATCTAGATCCAACCACAGCACAGGGACTATATCTTAACACACCTGGAAACCTATAATGATGGCAGGCAAGAACCAGTAAAAAAATTGATAAAACCCCCCTAAAAGCATTACAGCATAAGCAGAGGGAGGGACTGTGCCAGGAAACAAAATGTAATTCTAAATTAATCAGCCAATCGATGACACTCAACAAACCACAACAGACTTTGTACTCTGCTCTATATAGTCGAGTTAATTATATCCATTCACTTATTGAAACTATGTTCCATTATGCAACATAAGGTAGAGAGCCTGCATCAAGTGTTTATGAAAATATATAATGGAAACAAAAAGATAGGGCAAGAGCGCACATTTCAGTTGTATATCTTGTTGAATTCCTGCTTCCCAGTGTTTCCATTTTCTCATCTAGAAAAAAGATACCAGAGGAAGTTTATCATCCACAAACATGACCACGTGGAGAAGAAATTTATTTTTACACGTATACCTTAACTACACCCAGAAATATTGTTGCAGCGCAGAAAACAACATGGACCAACCCAAGCACAAATATGAAGATGTGAAGATGATGCAATGCCTCTAGTGATAGCAAGGGAACATAACCCTGAAACAGAGGAATCATAATTTGTAATGATCATCCTCAGAAACATTTCTGCACAACACAGTTTATCAGCAGAAGTATTTGTATCTCATAAGTTTGAAGATATGTTATGCCCTAACCTTTGTGCAATATCTGCCAACTTCTTCTGCATCATTTTGTTCCTCTTTCTTGCATGGTGGCATCAAATCAGCAGCGGTTTTCGGAATGCAAATGTGAGCAATAAAACCCTGAGAGAGGCTCAGGAGGAAGGAAATAAATCCAAGAAGCATTAACTCTGCATGTGAAGCCATCACACTAGATAAGACATAAAAGAAAAAAAAGAATACAGAATATCACATATTATAAATGTGTAAAATAATGTGACATAATTATATTTTCCCCTATTTATCATTTGCACCATGTCAATAAGCTCCTGTAGCTACGTACCCCTTTACATTTTACAATCAACTAATAACATTTAAAAACAGGTATCTCTAACTTTGCATGACGTATAGACGTTAACAAAATGTCAAAACAAATGATCCACGGCATGGCCATATGTCAGATAAATAAATGTTCAAAGCTTTTGCAGATTACCTTCTTTTAGTCTCTCTAGAGCTGAATACAATGCTTTCTGCTTCTTATGTTTTAGTGACTGCAAGAGTAACAGAAAAAAAAAAAAAACATAAGTTGGAGGGCGGGAAAATCTTAGCATCTCTTTTTATCATTGCCGTGTGCTGACTACAAGTCTACAAGAATAAGTCAAATCAAACAAATTTGTTGAGCCTTGCTTTTTTTCTATAACCATATTAATAGCTTAATACTTCTATTGGAAAATGAGCAATGTATTGGCTTCTTCAAAATTCAAATGTACAACATCAAAGTTTATCGCTGTTAATGTTTCAATGAAATGCAAGAAGTACAATGTACAGCCCAAACGAAATCACTGAGAGGTTCGTAATCGAATGCTAGAATTGAGCAAGCGCCCCACCCACCCCCCACCCCCCCACCCCCCAAACAACCATAAAAAAAAATCAGCAGTAGTCAGCATAGTCATTCATCCCAGACCTGCAGGATTGAATCAAGCAACTAGCATGCACAGATTTCACCGCTTTCCGCGATAAGAAAAGGAGCGTGCCTTGCCGAGGCTGTGGAGGAAGCGCTCGGCGGCGAGGGAGACGAAGACGATGCCGAAGCAGACAGCGGCGACCACCCATGTGGACGTGTGCTCGAGCGACGGGCCCTCCATGCCTCCTAGGGGCGTGTGCTTGAGCGACTCGCTCCCCATGCCTCCTCAAGTCGCTGCGGCCTGTCTCCGGTCACGGCGACCATGGCGGCGGGTCGACGCGGCGCCCGGTTAAAGGGGGCGGGGCGGGCTCGCGGTGGCGTGCGGCGGCGGCAAGGAAGGAATCGGCGTGCCGGCCGCGCGCGGCCACCGGCTTGATTCCATTCCTCCGTCTCTTCCGCCCCCCGCTTTTCCTCGATCGCTCGCGCACTCCATCCGGTGCTGTGCTGCTAGTAGCCACTAGCCAGTACAATGTAGGCGGCGGCGGGTAGGGGGCGGAGCACCGGAGATGGCTTTGCTTCAGCCGCCGGTCTCCTCCGCTTCCCCCGAGGCGCCGGCGTGACGGCTCTACCAGCTCCGCCGTGGTGGACGGCGGCGTGGGCGCCGGCGCGTGAGCGCGTGCCCCCGGCGCCGTTCGCCGCGTCGGCCGTCCCGTGCGGGAAGGTGGGCCGTACAAATGGCGCCGGCCGCCGGCTAATCAGCTACAGCCCTTGGCGTTGGGCCGTGTTGGGCTGGGACGGCACGAAATCCAATGGGCTTTCCCCTGCTGCCGGTTGGCACCGTGCGCCCGTTCAGCTGGGCCACTGCAGAATTCGATTTTCTTTTTTCAAAAAAAGAAAATTATACTCTTAGGAACTGTTGGCGAAGCTCGCTTAGAACATCCCCATCACACCCCCCAAAATGGCCTCTATTTCAAAATTTTTCAAATGCATTAGGAGGGAATTTGGTCCATGTGAGTAGCAGCCGGCACTGTAGCAGTTACTGTAGCGATGCAGGAAAATTTAAAGGCCCTGCTGGGGATGCTCTTAGCTCCGTGAATTTAAATTTACATTCTTCGGTCACTTAAACTTATAGCCGTTAATACCGTCTAATTGAAGGAGTTGACTTTTTCATCGTACCTAGTTTGACTTCCGTGATATATTTCAGATTGTGCTTTTGTGCCTAGCTTCACTCTTGCGCTCCACTACATCGTTTTACTTCACACTTGTGTGCTCCTTTACGTCATGCTCAACCACACACTATGATTTGATGCATTACTATATTATGAGTTGGTCGAAAAATACAACACACTAGTATGAAAAAGGTAGATAGGGGACTAATTTGGTATATGTTAAACTAAATTAAAATTTTCTAGAAATAATACAATAAAATAAGAATGCAATACAGATAAATTGTGTAGACCGTTGAATTGAGGAATTAATGGTGAGAGAGATGACGACAGACTGATCTAAGCCAGTCAACTTGAGGCTCTTTTAACATAGTATCAAGTGTTTGTGTTTTGCTATGAGTCAAAAGAATATTAAATGACATTATTTAACACGTTTGTGATTGTGTTTGGCTCATCCATTCATTTACGTATATATGCTCAACTAGTCGACTACTATTAAAACCTGCCTATAATACATTACAATAAAAATGAAAGTAAATCAGCTCAATGAAAAAATTCTTGCCAATCAAAATGTTTTCATATACGTAAGTAAATACCAGGGCCGTGTTGAAGCAAGTTCAGGGTGGGCGATTTGGGGCCTTAAATTTTTTTGGGAGATTACGAATTGAGTGCCACTCACCCAATTTTCACCGATGTATGTAACATCACACCCATACAATATAGAATATTCTCTAAATTTTAACCATCGTGCAACATCACATCTTACCAACCAACCAAATGCATATACAAAGATCAGTGACATCCCATTTCGGCAATCAAAATCTGAACTTCAACCAAAACACACCTAAGCACAAGCTAAGCAGCCGTTCCATACATACGTGTTCCAGACGTTGTAGCAACACACCGAATAATGGTAACAAAACATACAGTTCAGGGTGTCAATAGCTTCACAGTAACCTCATATGCCAAGTTGAGAAATTTATGTGTACGGTGTCATGGATATAGAGGCATATTACATTAATGCTGTTTGGGTCAAGGTCATCGAATGAGGTAACTTGTGGCCTGTGGATAAATTTCCCATGCAAGGCACAGAGCAAGTGGGATTAGGGGCGTGATCTGGCCGTTTGGAAGCCCACCCCTTTCCTCTCTTTCCCCAGGGAAATTTCCCCCTACTCCCGTGGAATATTTCCTCGTCTCCCGTCGCGCGGTCTCCGCCCGCCGCCACCGCCACCGCCACCGCCACCACCGCCTCCGCCTCCGGCCCCCTCCTCCGCCTCCGGCCCAAAATCCCAGCCCCACGCAAGCCCCTCCTCGTCTTCCTCCCGACCCGGCGGAGGCGGCGGCGAGATGGGGAAGCACGAGTTCCTGACGCCGAAGGCGATCGCGAACCGGATCAAGGCGAAGGGGCTGCAGAAGCTGCGGTGGTACTGCCAGATGTGCCAGAAGCAGTGCCGCGACGAGAACAGCTTCAAGTGCCACTGCATGTCGGAGTCGCACCAGCGGCCGATGCAGGTGTTCGGCGAGGCCCCCACCCGCGTCATCGAGGGCTTCTCCGAGGAGTTCCTCGAGGCCTTCCTCACCCTGCTCCGCCGGGCCCACCGCCACTCCCGCATCGCCTCCACCGTCGTCTACAACAAGTTCATCGCCGACCGCCACCACGTCCACATGAACTCCACCCGCTGGGCCACGCTCACTGAGTTCGTCAAGTTCCTCGGCCGCGAGGGCCTCTGCAAGGTGGAGGACACGCCCAAGGGCTGGTTCATCACCTACATCGACAGGGACTCCGAGCAGGCCGTCAAGGCCAGGCTCAAGCGCAAGAGGATCAGGTCCGACCTCGCCGAGGATGAGCGGCAGGAGCCGGAGCGCATGATTGCCCGCCAGATCGAGCGCGCCCAGCAGTCCATGGCGATGCTGATGCTAACATGGATGATGCTGATGGAGAGACCGGCAGTGAAGACGAGCATTCGGGCTCGGATGGCGATGATGATGGAGATGAACATGAGGATGATGCGAAAGAGGCCAACAATGCAGCAGGGAAGATTGCAATTGCGATCCCGTTTGAGGATAAGCCAGAGATGAAATTTGGTTTTGAGGAAGAGGAAGAGGTGGGTGCCCGAGAGGAGAGAAGGATGAGGTAGCAAAGAAGAAGTGGAAGGATGTTGCAAACGCAGCAGAAGCGAGAAGATCAGCATTGGACGAGCTGATGAAGGAGCAGGAGAAGGCCAAAGAGCGGAGAAACAGAAAGGACTACTGGTTATGCCCAGGTATCGTGATCAAGGTGATGAGCAAGTCACTGGCAGAGAAGGGGTACTACAAGCAGAAGGGGGTGGTGAAGAGGGTGGTTGACAAGTACGTCGGGGAGATTGAGATGCTGGAGAGCAAGCATGTTCTCAGGGTTGACCAAGACGAGCTTGAGACGGTGATCCCACAGATTGGTGCTTTGGTGCGAATTGTTAATGGGGCTTACCGGGGATCAAATGCAAGGTTGCTCTCGGTAGACGCAGAGAGGTTCTGTGCCAAGCTGCAGGTTGAGAAGGGCCTATATGATGGGAAGGTTCTTAAGGCTGTTGAGTACGAGGACATCTGCAAGATTGCCCAGTGAGATGTGATGGAATTCCAGTTTATCGAGCTGGTTTATGTTGTCAACGTACTAGCTGCCTAGCTTCTTCTATGTTCATGTTATGCCTGTGCTAGAATATCTCCTGCCAAAGAATTTGATAAGTTCATGTTTCTAGTTCATTATAGCTATTGAAAGCACACCGTGCAAGAAAATTGTCTTGCATTTCTTTGCTTGGCAAATCCAGCAGCCTCTCTATAATACTGTAGCAGATATAAAGGGGTTGCTGGAGGGAAGGAATCTTTTAGAGGGTAGTAATACTGTAGCAGATATAAAGGGGTTGCTGGAGGGAAGGAATCTTTTAGAGGGTAGTGTAAGTTGTAAAGAAATTTTAGAGAGGTGGATAGAGGGGATGTTAATAATGTTTTAGAGTGGAGATATAGAGGGGCCGTTGGAGTTAGCTTGGTTACCAGAATAATATAACAATCTTGTAACATTTGCTTAACTTTTTGTATCTGTTTCCTCATTTAATCTAGTGAATTTTCTAATTTTTTGTTACTTCATTTGCCAATAAATCTGTCAGATTGATAAGGTGTTGCCGTTCTGTAAAACATCAAGAAAATCAAAGACAGTTAAAACAGAATGCAACCAAAGATAATTAGGAGCCTATAGGGTGTCCCACTACAGAGTCATTGTCGGAGTTGTATCCCACAGTCGTTTAGGCAGAGGGCGTTGCACCCGATTCAGTTTTGGAAAATTGCCCAAACACGCTTGGAATAACACTTCGTGAACAGGTGTATCGCCGATTGTTGAGAGACCACATGGGTCACATTTTACGTGTGATGAGTATTTTAAATGGATTTTGATTGAATAAGTGTTTGAGTGTGAACTTTAAGGATCTTGAAGTGTTCATGAATTTCTATGATTTTTTCCTATGTTCCAATCGAAAATGTCATTACACGAAAAAGATGTGCAACGAAATTCTCTACAACTTTTGTGTACAGCATTTAATTTTTCGAGTATGGGAAAACCACAAAAACTGTGAAATACTGTCACTGACTGCGAGATGGCCCGGATACTCCATGTGACAACCCTACAACTAGATAAAAGGGAATTGTTATATACAAAAGCTAGCTAAATTGATTTGTTTTTAAGTTTAAAATCCAAAAACATAGGAAAACCTTTGGGTAAAATCCTAGAAAAATTCAGAGACGCACTAGAAGACCTACCCTAGCTACAGCCTAAATTTCAAACCCAAACTTATAAGTTAGATTATGATTTCTTGTACGTCGCCTTTCAGCCTGAAAACTCGTAGGACCTATGAAATAATGAGCAAACTAGGCATGGCAATCAAACCTGTGGGGGCAGGCCCCGCGAGTTCTGCACCCAATGGGGACGGGTTCGGGTTTAATTTTGCCCCGCGGGTCAGGCCCCGAATTCCTTACGGGTCGAGGACAGGGGCAGTTTGTAACCCACGGGTGCCCGTGGGCCCCCGAATAAAGCAACCCAACCGCCGAATCAATAAATTGTATACTCACATACTCAGTCCAACCTTAGTAAGTAGTACCTAGTATAAGCCACTCGGCCCAAAAGGCCAAGACCCCAAGGCCTAAGACCCCAAGTGCAGCCGGCCAGGTCTCACTGCCTGATTGCCTCGGAGGCTGTGGCCAACCTAAGTCCCTCAGGCCTCACTCCTCAGAGCCAACTCCTGATTGCCGCCGCCAACCCTAAGTCCCTTGAGTCCTCGACACTGCCGCCGGCCCGCCGTCACCAACGCCATCTCGTGCCGTTGTGAGCTTGCGGTGGACTCCTGGACGGTGGTGCAGATGGCGGCGCCGCCTCCGGTCGGCGCGTGGACTTCCCGAGGGTCGAGCCTATCAGGAAGAAGCAGAGTAGAGGAGAAGAACAGAGCATGGCGCGGGAAGCTTTTATCGCAAGGAAGAAGAAAGGCATCGGACGGCTGAGAAAGAAGCATACCGTTTCGTTTATGTTCAATCAACGGCGGGAAATCATTCCAGTAGTTACTGTACTTGTAACCTTCGCTTTTGTCGTTTTCAGCCACCTTCTCGCTACTTTTGCTTTACCGCAGCTTAAATAGCGCGGATTTGGTCTGTAATCCTTATGTCTGAGTTGTAAAATGGATTCTACGTCCGTTCTCCTCATCTAATATATCCTCATCCCGTTCTGTTCTCCATTTTCTCACCCAAATTTCTCCAAAAATCATCCAAAATCGCTACTGTTCTTCAGTTTGGATTTCAGATCCTGACAGAGCCGGTGACCCCAAGCGGCGGCGCCGCCGGCTATGTGAATGGCGCCGCGACCAAGCTGCAGAGGGTGTACCTGAGCTACCGAACCAGCAAGCTCGCCGACTCCGCCGTCGTCGTCGAGGAGCTCTGGTATACGTAGCCAGATCCTACGCCAGCTCTTCTTTCCCTCTTTTAAGCCTCTTCGTTCCAGATTTGTTCCCATCCGTTTAACCCGGTTAAAATTTTGCTTAATAAATTTAAAAAAGCGTCTCCTTTTCTTGGAATCTTCTCTCGGTATTTATTTTCTTGTGTGCAATCCGTTGGCGTCCATGGAAAAAGATTGTAAAGATTGTTCATGTATTCATGTTTATGTCATATTTGTCATTAGTTTGTGTTATGATTATTGAATATGTGATCAATTATGAAATTTAAATGCTATATGCCATATTGCTATCTCACATTCTCAAGGTTAAACACACACTCACCGGTCACCCATGGTTCGGGTTCGGTTTTGTGCCCATATTTAATTTCGGGTTCGGGTCGGGTATTCAATTTCGGGTTTCGCGTCGGGTCTGGTTCTTCTCTACCCGACCTAATCCGTTGCCATCCCTAGAGCAAACGGGGGAATCTTGTGCTCAAATTTGAAGGGGAGTTTGTAGAAGCCTAATCCCGTGTTAGGATAGGAACCCAAGTTGAAATCACGAGGATAAACTTGGTTTCCAAGTTTTTAGGACCCAAAACCTACTCGGATAAGAATTAGAGTTCTAATCTGACTCTTTGGACTCTAGGGCCAACCCAAGCCATCTCTGCCACTATAAATACCCCCTAGACCCCCCCGGTCGTCCTCAAACCAATCCCCTCGTATTAGATATAACCCCAAACCCTAGAGCTCGTCTAATCTTCCTCGGCGAGTTCCCGGAGATCCAAATCAGAAGTAACCAGTTTTGATCCGTCGGGTAAATAGTAGATCTCGAGGAAAAACCATAGTCTTTTCTCACCCGATTTGGAGCTCCCTAGCCAAAGTTAGAGCCAGCCCTAGTTTGCACCTTAGAGGCTGTCGCTGAAATCTCCGTCGGGAAATCCTCACCGCCAGCCAACCCCCGCCCACAATGGCGGCGTCGACTTGCCGCCGTTGTTCCGCGCTGCCTTGCCGCCATTGTTCTGCGCTCCCTGTAGCCGCCGCCGCCCTCGTGCTCTTCCCACGAAGCCGCCTGTAAGTTCAAGGTACACTTTATGTGATTTTGGTGATTAATGACAAACACACTTAATGACAATGCTTGGTTTAGTGATTGCTTATATTGCTATGAGACTAACGTGTTTATTGCTAAGTTGAACATTAGTCTCATCTATTTAGAGGAGAATCAAATATAACAAGTGAACAAGCTCTCCATCCTAAAAAGGTATGCTCATGTTTTATGTTGAGACTAACACACTTGATTATAGATTTCCCTTAGTCTCATATATGCAAATAGGATGGATGACGAATTAAGGTATGCAATCTCGGTATGCTTGATCTACATTTGTTATTGCATTTCTCATGTGCAAGTGCTCTATATCTTATCTGTAATTAAACTTCATATTGCTATAAATGAAATTGGTGCGTGCATGCCTTATTTGTATATATTCTCATGCATCTCACTTAGTGAAGTTTAATATAGTTTAGTCCACATCTTCACTCTTGTTCTAAATGTTGTTCGCATATATACAATTCTTGTATATCCTTTCATGTGCTTCATTTAAAGTGAAGATTGTGTTCTTTGCCGTGATTTAATTGTTTCATCATGTTGGCAATCACCTCTCTAGTGCATATAGATTAGTTTTATATGTCATGATGCACTTCATAAATAATATTGTGTCAAGTGTTTTTATTCATATAGTGTCTCCTTGTATGAAACACTTGGCGCTTAATTGCTCACGAACATAACCTTATTCATATATATTGAGCTTTCGGGACTAATGGATTTAATGAGTGATTTGGAAAGAATTAGGTCCCGTGCATGTGTGTGATGACTAAGGTATGTCAAGAGGATGACGGCTAAGCCGTAGTCAACAAGACGACGGTGTCACCAAAAGTTGAGGAACAAGTCGAGATCGATTTGGCGTGAAGATCGTCGGGGATGATCAAGTCAAAGTCGATAAGACAAGAGTCTCATGAGGTGAACCAAGTCAAGGTTGGCAAGGTGAAGACGTCATCAATCATTTGGTGAAGGTCATCATGCACATTGCTTCAAGTTTGCGACGGCATGAAGAAAAGAAGACGGCAAGTGTTTTTCCTAGACTTGTACTATCTTGCTTTCATTTGAGTCTAAGGATCGCCGTACTATTAAGGGGGATGCCATGGAGAATGGTTTTGATATGTCTCAGGTGCTCAATTGATCAATCCTTGTGAGGAGACAAAGAGAAGTGATTGGTGGGGGTTAGAGAGTGCAAAGGTGTGGTGTTGCCTTTGGTTTTCTTGATCTATGCATCACTCTCTTGGATTTTAGGTGGTGATACCTTGTGGATTAGATAGCCCTTGTTCTCAGCTTTCCGTAGAGCCCAAGATCACCTAAAACGGAGTTCGAGTAAAAGTTATGCATGTTTTCGTCGAGGTCGTGATGCGATCTCGGACTGTCGAAACCGATCCACGGATCGTCCAGAAGGTTTGACTGTCGAGGTGTCCTCCATTGAGCTCTCTGTTTGGAATTTATCTGATTTACCGGACTGTCCGAACAAAGGTCCGGACTGTCCGAACTCTGCGAGATCTGAACTCCAACGGCTAGTTTTCCAAGCCATCTATTTAAAGCCCCTCACTCCCCACTTTCACATAACGGCTAGATCACAAGTTTATTGACCTATCCTCTTGTTCTTGAGCCTCCTACACCTCCTAAACCCTAGATCTTAGTGATCCTCTTTGAAAGAAGAGTTGGGAAGGGATTAGGGTTAAATCTTAGTGATTCCCCTTGTGAGGAGTGTTGGGAAGAAGGATTGAATCTTTGTGATTCATCTAGTGGGAGAGAAGATTGGTGAAGAAAGTGTGAATCCAAGCAAGCAAGCAAGATTTGATTGTTGAGCACTTGAGTACATCTCCGGGTTCGTTCTTCGTTGAGCATCTATTACCCTTGGAGGTTGAGGACTCCTAGACGGCTAGGCGTCACCGGTGAGCCACCGACGAGGTGTGGTTGGCCACCGCAAGTTTGTGAAGGTACGATTCCGCCTCCGCAAGGAAAGGAATCAAGAAGCAAAGTCGGTGCGTGCGTTGGCACAAATCCGAGAGGGAAAGAGTCAAGTGGGACTCGGGCTCAAAGGTGTTGGAGCCTACCTCAACGGAGAGTAGGATCCCCTCAAGGATCCGAACTTCGGAAAACAAATCTCCGAGCCTCCATCTTCTTACCGGTTTTATCTACTCTCACTCTCAAGCTTGATTTATTTGATTATTGCGCTATTGGCTTGATTGTCTTGTGAGATACTTTTGCACGTATACTTGCTTGTGAATCATATTGTGTCCTTATGATATTGCTTGTGGTATTTGAGTGGTGCAGGACGCTTCCGGAGATTTGGGGACAAAATCTTCTCAGTTGACCTCGGACTGTCCGAGGGGTGTCACGGACAGTCCGAACCTACTTCCGCAGCGCAGTTGAAGATTGAATTTGGTGTCACGCCTATTCACCCCCCCTCTAGGCGTCATCTCGGTCCTTTCAATTGGTATCAGAGCAAGGCTCTCTCAAATTAGGCTTAACCGCTTGGAGGGTTTTGGATGTCGCTAGACGGGATGGATGAATTAGGAACTATTATTTCGCTTGATCCTACTAATGTACTTGGTCCTCATGCTTTTGCTAGTATTCGTATTTCCTCCGGTTGGGCACCTTATTTTAATGGTAATTATTATGGCCCATGGAAGAACAAAATGAAGATTTTCTTCAAAACCTACCATCGTTCTATTTGGCCTATTGTTGAAAATAGCTATAGTGTGAAGGACAAAGATAACCTCACCGCCGAAGAGGAAGAAATTGAGCACAAGAACACTCAAGCATTGGATATTCTACTTAGTGTTTTGAGCGTGGATGAGCGAAAGAAGCTATGCCATCTCAAGTATGCTCATGATGTGTGGATGCTTATTCAAGCAAATTATGAGAAGTCAAAAGTTGATCAAGTAGACAATTCACAAGTATGCACTTCAAGTGATGATTGCTCCACACCAAGCTCCATTGATGATGACTCTCTTACACCTCCCACTTCACCTCATTGCTTCATGGCTCAAGGTAATGATGAGGTAAATAACAATGAGCCATCTCATGATCAATTGAAATGCTTGCTTATAAAGTTTCATCATCATCTTGAGAAGGAGATTAGGAAATCGTATGATTTGATCCAAAAGTATGATTTACTTCAAAATTCATATGATGCTTTAAAGATAGAACATGAAAATCTTCTTTCCAAGAATATTACTTCTAGTAAGGTAGATGTTGGATTAACTTGTGATATTCTTGATGATGTGCCATGTTTAGATTCAATTTCTTGCATGTCATCTAGAATTATAAATCCCACTCCTTGCAATGAAGTTCTTGACATGCCTACTCGCTCTAATGCAAATGCTTCTATTTCTATCATGTCTTGCAATGATAAAAATGATGTGCCTAGTTGCTCAAATGCAATTGTTTCTATTTCCTCTAGTGCTTGCATTACTAACAATCTTGTAGAGGAAAACAAAGAGTTAAAGGCACAAGTGGAGAAATTGAACAAGGACTTGGAGAAGTGCTCTAAAGGGAAAGCCACTTTAAATGCCATATTGGACAAATAAAGATCCATCAATAGGAAGAAGAAAATTGGCTACATCCCCAAGAATACAACATACAAGACAAGACTCTCCATGTCAATCAAGAACCAAGAAAGCAAGTTCAAGTGCAATTCAAAGCACCAAGCCGAAAAGATGAACACTATCAAATGCTTTGGATGCAATAAGTTAGGGCACTTTGTCTCTAAGTGTCCTAACATAGTGAAGACCAAGACTATATCTATCATGAGGCAAACCGACAAGGAGCAAGTCAAAAATAAGATACGCTCAAAGCCCACTTGCTACAATTGTCGAGAAAAGGGACATATCGGTAAGGATTGTCCCAAGGGTAACACTCCTAAGCCTTCTCTTGTTCATGAACACTATATGCCTAGGAAAGATAAAAATAGCAACTTGTTTGCTAAAAATGTTGCCCCAACAAAATTAATGGCTAATTCTTCTCTTGTTCATGAACACTATATGCCTAGGAAAGATAAAAATAGCAACTTGTTTGCTAAAAATGTTGCCCCAACAAAATTAATGGCTAATTCTTCTCTTGTTAGATGCCCAATGATAAAATATAATAATACTAAGTCTTATTGTTCTCATGCTTATTCAAGCAACAAGTCATCTACTATTGCACCAAAATGGATTGTGACTAACTCTTCCGGACCCAACAAGATTTGGGTACCAAAACTTGCTTGAAGTGCTTAATAGGACTCGAAGAGGCATTGAAGGCTTGGCATATGCTTGAAGAGGTGTATTCCTTCATCAAAAGTACTTAAGGCCAAGTAAGAAGATGTTCAAGTCACAATCATGAACCAATGCCGCTTCGGTAACAACTTAATTTCAAGCACCTTGCCTTGTGTAGGCAATTGCATTGCATAAAAAAAATTTAGTCACTCATCTTGCTCTTGTTCAAATCTCTAGTGTTGATTTATGAGCTTGATGAGTGTTGTGCACATCTAGAGTAAGTGCTAATTCATATCCATGTGTATCACATTTCCTAAGTGTGTCACAACTTTAAGTGCTAGTGTTAAATTTTAAAATGAGCCATTTTAGCCAAAATATGGATTTCATGAAAACATTTAAAAATTTGTTTGGAAAATGTTACAAAATGTTTCTCAAATGTTTTCAAATTGTTTTGACCAAAGGAAAATATACTTTCCTCAAAAACAAGTTTCCAACCAAAATTCTAGTTACTAGAATCTTGTTTTTGTCACTTTTTGTATTTTCTATAAGAATTAATTCTAAACCAAATTTGTGAAAAGTTGTAATACCGAAAACATATAGTTGGTCATTACAAACATTTTTGTATTCAAATTATTTTCAAATGACCAACATATCTCAAGCTATGAGGTTTTGAAACTCATTGAAAAACATGCTTTGACCAAAATTGTCCATATCTAGCACTTAAGTGAGTTTTGCCACATGAGCCAAATTCTTTGTTGCAAATTGGTTCAAATGGGTATTAAAGACTCATATAGATCATTTGGAAACTAAGATTCTTTTCTTGTATTCATTTGGCAAAATTGAAGAAATTTATATATATAAAAAAAATGATTTTTCTTTCAAGTAAAAAAAAAGGGGGACTTATTTTGCAAAATCTAGTTTCAATGCTATTGTTTAATCTCTCCTAGTTGGGAATGCTCCAAATAAGATTTCTTCTTGGTTTTTATTGAAATATTTGGAGTCATCAACAACTTCTCTAGATATCACTTTTGTCTCTTTTGCTAAATACCACTATTATCTCACTTGGTCTAAATTCTTCATGTGGTATTTCCTTTCAAGGTGATATCTTTCTACTACCTTGTCTTTCATTTCCAATGCCATTTGTTTTGTACAATTGGTATCTTTAAGGTAGCTTATGTCTTGATCTCGATCTCGACATTTCGTCACTCAATTTAATTCTTTCTAGTCGACCTAAGGCCTTGTTGCTTCTTATTTGTTTCTTGCTCCAATTGGTATATTCTCTCTTTGTTTATCTCAATAGTCTTGGAGAGGAAGATGGTATTTTCAAAGAAGCTCTCAAGCAAGAACCATAAAGATTAAGGTTTTTAGGAAGACAATTCGAGGAGTGATCTTTAGAGGACCCTTTGTGTAAGGGGGAGCTCATAATATGAAATATTTAGCTCTATATGTAAAGAGCATTGATTCCTTATTTGATATTTCAAATTGATGTCAATTTCTTGCAAATATCTCTTTTGACCTCATTTGACATATTCTTGCATAGAGTTGGATTCTTGCAACTTAAATGGATCTAAATATGCATAGTGGCTTACAAACGTCTCTCTTACTTATTTGAAGCCATAAAAGTGCAAATATCCATTGGTAACTCATTTGGTTGCATTTTGATGATTTGGTAAAAATCTTATGTGCCTCTTTGTATGAAATGACTATTTCACCGTTTCTCTAAAAAGAAAATTATTTTATTGGAAATTCTTTTTGGAAAACCTTATTTTGCATCTTAAGTTCAGATCTGGACATTTTCAAATATATTTGAACTTATTTGCAAGATTGTTGACTTTGCTTGACTTTGTGTCAAAGGTTCACCTCAATGCTCCTATTGTCCTAAAATCTAATTGGAGTGAGATAATCAAGAAATTCCACTTGAACTGGTTACTTAGATGTCCATAGAATGTTTGTGCAAAATTTCATAACATATGGACTCCATTTGATTAAGGTTTGACCCATATTGAAATGTGCAACTTGCTGAAATTTTCAGTTTTAGGCAGATTTTGGGCCGATTTGTGATTTTTGTATCTTGATATGGGTTGATAATCTGAGCAAGACATAATAACGAGTTTTGATACTCTATAGTTGGTCTACAATGAAAAATTTTCTCAGATTCTTTGAACCATGTTTACATATTGTCTCGGCCTTGTTTTGAACCCTTCGTTGGAATGTCAAAGTCTGAATTTTTCAGATTGTTGGAACTTTGAATCTATTGCATATCTTCGAGTTGGTTGCAATTTTGTGAGCCATTCAAGATGATAATGAGTTAGTATATAATGGCATAGCTCCATGATTCATCTCACATTATTTTGGAGCTTATTTATTAAAATCTCATTTGATTGAATATGCTCAAATGCAATGGTCTATTGGGAATCCTTTCACAACCAATTATTTGACTTCTATGTGTTTTCCCTCTAGTGCTTATTGTATTTTACCCCCTTGAGGTGAAAACTTCCATTGTAAAGCTCAAGAGCCTACTCGGATGATTTTTAACTATTGCCTCTTTCTCTCAATTGGTATTCATTTGGTATTCGAAGCTCTTACTTGAAAATTGATTTCTTGTTTTAATCATAAACTCTAGGAGAATCCTCTTGTGATCTTATTGGACTTATCTCTATGAGAGGAAACCACCTTAGTCATTGTTGAAAAGCATCTTTGTGCAACTCGACATTCGCACACTAACATGGGTCAAGTTGAAAGATATTTGTTCTCGGAGATTGCTTCTTTGTCTATGCATGTGTAGGGAATTGGAAGAGGATCAATGCCGACGGTGAGGCCATGTGATTTGATCAATGCCAATCCAAACATGTGATGGATGAGAAATGGTGAAGGGATGAATTTCTCTCAATTCCTTATTTCTCAATGTCATTGCACTTTCATGCTATTAAATGAATCATCAATTTATGGTTTGCATAGTTTTAGGGGGAGCCTTTGCATGATAGACTATATTTTAAAGCTCCTCCACATTCATGTGTTATTTAATGATTATTGGTATCTTTATTGCTCCCAACTCCATTGGTATCTTTCATTGTTGTTTAATGATCAAATTCTAAATTCATTATAAGTTCAAGAGTTTGCTTGAATGTGTTTCAAGTGATGCCATACATGCCTTCTCTAGAGAATCATTTAAATTGACATCTAGTAATAATTTTTCCAATTGATATTTCACATGTCATACATTCTCTTCAATTGGTATAATCGATTTATGTCTTTCAAGTGTTATCCTCTAATCCTAAATTGCTTTGAAGCGTCATCTAGCTTGCATTTGGCTCAAGAATTAAAAGGTACATATGGATGGCACAATGAAGAGAGCAATTTATTCATGATGTATCTTCTCTATATGATCTTTATTCTTAGGAATCGATTTCCTATGTGGAACCATATCTATTTGTCATGTTTGAGCTTCACTTCTATATTATTAATCATGACTACATTTAATTGGTATTATTGGATTCATCCTTTGCCTATATCTAGGTTTCTCTATAATTGGTATCAATGCTCTCAAATTGGTATCTTGTCATATTGGGTGATCTTACCATGCCATATACATTTTACCATGTCACATATTTGATATCATGTATTGCCTAGATATAGGGGAGCCTAATATCATTGCTTTATTACTTGCTCCTACAATTATATGTTATCTTGTTCTTCCTAATATTTTTCTCGAGTGTGCTATCAAAGGGGAGAAAAGATTATTTTTATTAAAGGTGGATCCATGAATGATTGATGACTAAGGATGAGTTCAACCCTCAAATGAATAATAAAGATTCTTTATCGATCTTTTTGGGATTAATGACAAAAGGGGGAGAATTATGGATTTATCAATTGCCCTCTAATTGGTTCATAAAAAGGAGAGAATTTGGGGACAATGTTTGTAAGTGTAATCTCTCCGTGTTTGTTTTCGTGCTAAATAGATTCATATTGTCATTCGTTGCAATTGATAAAAGGTTTGTCATAAATCACCAAAAAGGGGGAGATTGTAAGTTCAAGGTACACTTTATGTGATTTTGGTGATTAATGACAAACACACTTAATGACAATGCTTGGTTTAGTGATTGCTTATATTGCTATGAGACTAACGTGTTTATTGCTAAGTTGAACATTAGTCTCATCTATTTAGAGGAGAATCAAATATAACAAGTGAACAAGCTCTCCATCCTAAAAGGTATGCTCATGTTTTATGTTGAGACTAACACACTTGATTATAGATTTCCTTAGTCTCATATATGCAAATAGGATGGATGATTAATTAAGGTATGCAATCTCGGTATGCTTGATCTACATTTGTTATTGCATTTCTCATGTGCAAGTGCTCTATATCTTATCTGTAATTAAACTTCATATTGCTATAAATGAAATTGGTGCGTGCATGCCTTGTTTGTATATATTCTCATGCATCTCACTTAGTGAAGTTTAATATAGTTTAGTCCACATCTTCACTCTTGTTCTAAATGTTGTTCGCACATATACAATTCTTGTATATCCTTTCATGTGCTTCATTTAAAGTGAAAATTGTGTTCTTTGCCGTGATTTAATTGTTTCATCATGTTGGCAATCACCTCTCTAGTGCATATAGATTAGTTTTATATGTCATGATGCACTTCATAAATAATATTGTGTCAAGTGTTTTTATTCATATAGTGTCTCCTTGTATGAAACACTTGACGCGCTTTAATTGCTCACGAACATAACCTTATTCATATATATTGAGCTTTGGGACTAATGGATTTAATGAGTGATTTAGAAAGAATTAGGTCCCGTGCATGTGTGTGATGACTAAGGTATGTCAAGAGGATGACGGCTAAGCCGTAGTCAACAAGACGACGGTGTCACCAAAAGTTGAGGAACAAGTCGAGATCGATTTGGCGTGAAGATCGTCGGGGATGATCAAGTCAAAGTCGATAAGACAAGAGTCTCATGAGGTGAACCAAGTCAAGGTTGGCAAGGTGAAGACGTCATCAATCATTTGGTGAAGGTCATCATGCACATTGCTTCAAGTTTGCGACGGCATGAAGAAAAGAAGGCGGCAAGTGTTTTTCCTAGACTTGTACTATCTTGCTTTCATTTGAGTCTAAGGATCGCCGTACTATTAAGGGGGATGCCATGGAGAATGGTTTTGATATGTCTCAGGTGCTCAATTGATCAATCCTTGTGAGGAGACAAAGAGAAGTGATTGGTGGGGGTTAGAGAGTGCAAAGGTGTGGTGTTGCCTTTGGTTTTCTTGATCTATGCATCACTCTCTTGGATTTTAGGTGGTGATACCTTGTGGATTAGATAGCCCTTGTTCTCAGCTTTCCGTAGAGCCCAAGATCACCTAAAACGGAGTTCGGAGTAAAAAGTTATGCATGTTTTCGTCGAGGTCGTGATGCGATCTCGGATTTGTCGAGCAGATCCACGGATTGTCCGAAGGTTCGATTGTCCGAGGTGTCCTCCATTGAGCTCTCTGTTTGGAATTTATCTGATTTACCGGACTGTCCGAACAAAGGTCCGGACTGTCCGAACTCTGCGAGATCTGAACTCCAACGGCTAGTTTTCCAAGCCATCTATTTAAAGCCCCTCACTCCCCACTTGCACATAACGGCTAGATCACAAGTTTATTGACCTATCCTCTTGTTCTTGAGCCTCCTACACCTCCTAAACCCTAGATCTTAGTGATCCTCTTTGAAAGAAGAGTTGGGAAGGGATTATGGTTAAATCTTAGTGATTCCCCTTGTGAGGAGTGTTGGGAAGAAGGATTGAATCTTTGTGATTCATCTAGTGGGAGAGAAGATTGGTGAAGAAAGTGTGAATCCAAGCAAGCAAGCAAGATTTGATTGTTGAGCACTTGAGTACATCTCCGGGTTCGTTCTTCGTTGAGCATCTATTACCCTTGGAGGTTGAGGACTCCTAGACGGCTAGGCGTCACGGTGAGCCACCGACGAGGTGTGGTTGGCCACCGCAAGTTTGTGAAGGTACGATTCCGCCTCCGCAAGGAAAGGAATCAAGAAGCAAAGTCGGTGCGCGTGCGTTGGCACAAATCCGAGAGGAAAGAGTCAAGTGGGACTCGGGCTCAAAGGTGTTGGAGCCTACCTCAACGGAGAGTAGGATCCCCTCAAGGATCCGAACTTCGGAAAACAAATCTCCGAGCCTCCATCTTCTTACCGGTTTTATCTACTCTCACTCTCAAGCTTGATTTATTTGATTATTGCGCTATTGGCTTGATTGTCTTGTGAGATACTTTTGCACGATACTTGCTTGTGAATCATATTGTGTCCTTGTGATATTGCTTGTGGTATTTGAGTGGTGCGGGACGCTTAGGAGATTTGGGGACAAAATCTTCTCGATTGACCTCTGATTGTCAGGGGTGTCCTGACATCGAACCTACTTCCTTGTGCGATTGAAGATTGAATTTGGTGTCACGCCTATTCACCCCCCTCTAGGCGTCATCTCGGTCCTTTCACCGCCGCCACTAGGGATCTTTTCCACGCTTCCGCTGCGCAGGCGGGCCACGTATCCCATTCTCGCCATGAAGCACAAGACGTCTTGCGCCAATAAGGCCGCGCCCGCCGCTCATCGGCCCTCCATTCACCCACGCGTCGAGACGCCTGCCATTCCCTCCCACGCCTACTCGCCCGCCTATCCCGCCGCGCTGCGTGTCCCCAGGCACCCGCTGTCTCACGCGAGAGCGCGCACGCCCGCGTTGCTAACCACAAAACCGCGTGAACCGCCCGGTTTTTATGGTTTTTGCCGGTTAACCCAAATAAGCCGGTTTGTTTATTGCGAGGGTTTTTGATTTATCCGAAACTTCCCCGAATTATTCCGACAACATCCGAACTACAAATAAGATTATTCTAGAGCCATTATTCTCCATATATAGCCTAGAATTTTATATATTTTTATGGGTTATATGTTTTTTGATTGTTTGCTGTTTCTTTACACATATGCATTTGCGTGTAGACCGTCCGTGTATTCACTGCTCGGGACCATTCCAGGAGCAACCTGGAGGAGGATCCCAAGATCAAGAGTACTACTACCAAGGTAAGACAGTTTGCATCTTTCTTCCTATTTTGCAAAATTCACCATGTTTACTATTTCTATTTATTATCTCATGCATAAAATGATGAGTCTAAGTAGAACCTAATATATTCACATAGCGTCATTGACTTGTGAATCGTAGCCTGTTTCTTACTGCCTTAGATAATTTCCTAGCCCATCCTTGTGCTTAGTATGCTAGTGATCGTGGGTTGGTAGTTGGTTACATTCACTATTTTATGTACTTGTTTGTAACTTGGTATGACTCGTGGCTAAGTTGCTCATTAACAACCTAATTAATTAAAACCTACGTGGCGTGTGTTGATTCAAGTGGGTAAGTCGGGTGGTATCGATGGCATGAGGTATGTGGTGGAGATAGTCACATCGGTCTAAGGACTCTTGGCGTGTGCTTATCCGGCCGAACTAAACAAGCGCAACCATAAGTGCTAGCTCTGACATGTCGGCCAACATGTTCTAGTCCTGACTTAGTAATTAGGGAAAATATTAACAACAGTATTTTAAAAAGATCGGACACTTGGGTCCGTTGGCTCAAGAGGGGGACCCGTAGTGTCAAAACCTTAGATGGAGTATCGGTGTTAACAGAAGGATGAATCGCCTTGTATCGTTGCTCGGTCTAGACTCCCAAGGAAGAGCTAAGACATAAAAGTACCACTAGGCTTATGCGTAAAAGTGTGCTCATCTCTGCAGAGTTTAAAACTATCATGATAGCCGTTTCTACGGTCATGGGAGGGGAGGAAGGTCGTACACCGCTGGCCGCACGCCCAGCCCACACCGCTGGCCGTCCGCATATCTACTAACTACTACCTCCTCAATCCTCATTCCTTCCTCACTCGCTAGTTGCCTACTTGCCATTTTGCCACGTAAGCACTCACGAGCTGGCGATCCCGAGCCGAGCCGCCATCCTGGCTCGCTGCGAGCCAGCCAGACCACTCTAGCTCGGTCTCTACAACGAGCACGAGCCGAGCCAGCCCTGGCTCGCTCGAGCTTGGCTCGTTGCCGACCCGAGCTCTGCCCAACTGCCCCTCTCTCTGTTCTTCTAGTGTTAATGTGTTATACCGAGGAAAAAGTCCTTTTGACCCCCCTCAACTATCGGGGTAGTCCGATTTACCTCCCCATTAAAAAAAACCGGGTGTTCGTGCTCCTCCATCTATTAAAACAGTTTATTTAACCTCCCAGGCGGGTATGGAGAGCGGTTTCTACAGACGTAGCGCCACGTAAGCATGTGGACCCATATAAAAAACAATAAAATATCAAGATAAAGGTAGAAAACACCAGTGAAAATCTTGAAAATCCAAAAATACTAGAAAAATCTAAAGAATACCAGAAAATACCAAAAAATCCTAGCATTTCCCAATAATCTAGAAAAAACTAAAAAAATTTAATAAAAACACAAAGGAAATATCATAGGTATATATAAAAATCCATAAAATACTAGAAATAATATATAATTAATCCATAAAATATAGGAAGTGTTAGAAAATCCCAAGTAGATTCATGTCATTATGAATGATGGTACCAAACATTAGTAAGAATACAGATATACGTGGCGCCACGTTTGCAGAAACCACTCTCCATACCAGCATGGGAGGAAAAACAAACGCTTTCTACACCAGCCCACACCGCTGGCCGCCCCGCATATCTACTAACTACTACCTCCTCAATCCTCATTCCTTCCTCACTGCTGCTAGTTGCCTACTTGACATTTTTCCACGTGAGCACTCAGCTGGCTTGAGCTTTTGGCGAGCCCGAGCCGAGCCACCTTCCTGGCTCAGTGAGCCAGACCACTCTAGCTCGGTCCCTATAACGCGGCTCGTTGCCTGCCCGAGCTCTGCCCGATTGCCCTTCTCTCTCTTTTCTTCTAGTGTTAATGTGTTATACTAGGCGGAGCCGGCCAGGCGATCCCGGGCATTTAGGGCTTGTTTGGATTGTAGCCGCTTGCCGCATGCATATAGCGTTGGCGGCCGTAGGCAAGCGCTGCCGTCGCTCGCGTCAAGCGAAAAATCGGCCGCGCTCGCTAACGCCGCTTCGTCGCCGTTCTTGTCTTGGCGTATAGCGTGTTTTTGAGGGTGAGCCAACCGGCGGCAAGAATCCAAACGAACATCAAATTTCGACGGCTCGCCCTCGCTCGCGTTGGTGCAAGGCGGCTGCGATCCAAACACGCACTTACACCCCCATCGTATACAGCCCAAATTGGGCTATAGCCCGGGCACGAGGCCCAGCCCAGCCATCCTCCCAACCCGGCCTCCTCAAAATCGCCCCCAAATGAGGAGCGTAAGTCATAGCTCGAGCGGTCGGGTGGTCTCCCCCCCAAATCGAACCCTAGGTTTGCGCCGCCGCCAGCTCCGGGCTCCGGCGAGGCGGGCGAGCTCCGCCTCCGGGATCCCCCGCGTCCAGTCTGCCGCTCCTCGCACCCGCCGGCCACCGCCCTCCCCCACCTCCTGGTCCTGGATAGCGCCAGCGCCGGCGCCGGGAACTCGGCTAGCAGGCCGGCGAGCGGCGGCATCCGTCTCTCTCCGAATCTCCGTCTCCGCTCGGCTGCCTCTGCCCTCTAGCAAGCTCGTAGCTCGGCGCCTCGGGCTTGGAGAGCTCGCCTTCTCCAGGCTCCAGCCTCCGCCCGCCACCCTTTCGGCCATTGTGACTCGTCCGAGGTGAGCTCAGCCCCTCTCTCACTCTCTGGCTCTGCTCTCTCTCTGCTGCCATTGTGAGTTTATGACTCTCTGTTAGACTATGACTGTGTCCATTTTGCTAAATGGTAATTGCTGGTGACTCACAGTCCATGAATTGTGATTTGTGAATATCGCCGTAGATGGAGGAGAGCTGTAGGTTTGGCTTTCTTCAAGCTTCCAGCTCACGGCCTGCTGCAAGCTTGCTCTAGCGCTGTCTCGCTGTAGATGTACCATTAAAAAGCAAGGTTTTATAATTGTGTTTACTCTGTAAAAAAATTGCAATGCGTTTATTTGAATTTACTAGATGATTTCATTGGCTAATTGCAATTATTATTTTAAATTCTGCCTCAAATGATTGAATTTGTATTTAGTAGACGTGGTTAGCACATTAGATGTGTGTTGCATTGTGAATAACAAAAAAGTCACCAATATGTTGTGTATATACATCGTGCCTGTCTGTAATGATCTGATTTTTATCAGTAATGGAAGTGTATTAAAAAATGTTTGCTAGCTTCAAAATAAGAAATGCTATAGATCTATGGGGTTTCAGCACATGAACAAATCAGATGGAATCTATAGGTACCCAATTAAAATTAAGGCCCTCTTTGATAGCTAGTTTGGTTTGGTTTAGTTTTGTTGAGCCAAAATTTGTTATTTTTGTATAGACCAAACTTTAAAATATTTTATAGTAATTTTTTCATAGTTTTGTTGAATATACTCAAAGATCTTAAAAATATTTTTTTAATAATTTTTAAGTCTTTTTGTGTCTTCTTTTAATAGCCCTTAATTTTTGATCCAACAAAACTAAACCCAATAAAAACTAGCTATCAAAGAGGGCCTAAGACTTGGTGCTATTTGTAGTATGACAAGTTAGTTTTCACCAGAGCACCCATTGTTTGTCTAAAATTGCAAACCGTCAAGGAAGAACAAAATACGTGGCATTTGAAAATTGGTGTATGTGCTTGAGTTAATTGATCATATTTTGAAATGGAATTGTTCATTTGGCACATTTGTTCGTGAAATGTGCTTCAAACATGTATCTTTTGGGATCGTGGTTATTATTTTGCTCAAACATGTCAAGGGATCATGTATTTGTGATGACATTAGTGTGTACGGTGTAACACATCTATATAATGTGCTATGGACTTTATAGTGTCCATACTTATTAAAACGTAAAACGAGATTAAAACGACCCACTACCTTTTTAACTTTTTAACGTTTAAACGAACGTTAAAACGTCTTTTTAGACGTACAAAAAATAGGAGTTAGATAGGAAATACAGACTATATTTCAACCTCACATGGGCCAGATGCATCCATTCTTAGCCTTAGCCCAGATATGGCCCATCTCGAATCAGGGCCACAGTGAGCTCTCTCTTCTCACATAACCCTTATGCGCAGCAGGCCCGCTATCAGCGCGGGCCGGCATCAACGCGCGCTTGCGCGTGGGAGATTTTTCAAACGCACAAGACTGCGCAGCGGCTGGCCGGGTGGGCGCGCGCGCTGTTACCGCCTGATGCAGGCCCGTGATTAACTCATCTCATCCCCTAAACCTTGTAGGCTAGCCGCCGCCACCACGCACCTCTCTTCCAGACCTCCACAGCTCCTCTCCTCCTCACCGGCCACTTCTGCCCCTACTCCAGCGCTGTCGCCCCTGCTCCAGCGCTAGCGCCGCCGCCCCTATCTCCTCTGCTCTAGAGCTAGCGCCACCGCCCCCATCTCCCCTGCTCCAGCGTCATCTCCGCTCCTCCCCTGCTCCAGCGCCGCCCGCCTCCGGCGTCTTGCTCCAACGCCGCCTCCCCTCCTCCCCTGCTCTAGAGCTGCATCCGGCCCTCCTCCCTTGCACAGGCGCCGCATCCACCCGTCCTCCCATGCTCTAGTGCCACATCTCTCTTCTCTTGAGTAAAACGTTCCGGACGTTTTACTCCCCTAGGGCGTTTTCCCTTTTTAACGACGCTTAAGCGTTGTTTTGATGACGCTTTAATAAGTATGATAGTGTCTAATTTTATTGTTGCCATATGCAATTGGTGATGATTACTTATTTACATGTATTTTGTATCAAATTCGTTCAATTTTTTGAAAAATTTGAATTTGGTATAGTAAACCTGGTCTGATAAACCACACATTTACCAATTTGGTATAGTAAACCTGGTCTGATGAACCACACATTTACCGCTGACCCTGATAAATTTTATTTACAGGTCTGTGTGCCAGCCAGAGAATAAGAAGATCCGTAACAAGGCGGAAGAGTTGTTGTGCCTGCGCAGTGAAGGCAATGTGTATATGGCGCTGGACAAGGCAAGGGATCTTACTCTCAAGCACACGCAGTCTGCGATGGCATTCAACACATTAGGCATGGTCTTGACTTGGGTTTTTGAAGCAGAATACCAGCAGCAAATTAGTCAGGTGCAGCAACAAATTAGTCAGAGTTAGGTGCCTGATGAGCAGCAACAAAGTAGTCAAAGTCAGGTGGTTGATGAGCAGCCGCAACAGGTGGCTGAGGTGGCTGATGAGCAGCAGCAAAATAAAAATAGTCAGGTTCATGAGTACTTGAAGGGGAGCTCTGAAATGTATTTGAGAGCTATGACTTATGCTCCTCATTGCATTTTGACCAGGTTAATGTACTGCCGAAGGTTGGTAGCACTCGGAGAATATGAAAAGGCATGGAACGAATTGAATCTAGTAGATGAGATCACATTCCTTGATGATCCTTTGAAGCATACCACACTCCTTCCACAAAATATCCTCTCATGAAATACATATGACGAGCGATTTGACGCTGTCTTGAAAGATTGCAAGTCTCTCAAATCACTGCTTCGTACTCGTCAAGCCAAGAATTTGGCACATGAGAAGGACGTTGCTGTCCGCACAAGAAAAGCGAAAGAGTTGGCTCGTACAAACCCTGAAGAATTCTCATTCCAGCATGCTAGCATCCTTTCAAGTTTGTTATTTGCATATCACAGAGGAGATGGGTATCGTAGGCGCTTTCTTGAATCCACTTTGTCTATAGCACACAAAGTTTCTGTTGGAGTATGTGTGTGAGCCCATGTATCAGGTCCATCTAGAGGCCCATGTACTCTACTATATTACCCTTCTAAAGTTTGGAATAAGACAGTAATAATTTCTCTATCTCAAACATGGTATCAGACCTCTTCCCTCCTCTCTCCTAGCCTGGGGCGCCTGCCAGGCCCGCCGCCGCCGCCATGGTGGCCTCCTTTCTCCTCCTCCTCCCTCCCTCCTCCTCCTCCTCCTCGGCTCCCTCCCGGGCCCTTTGCCGTGTCTCTGGCCCTGCTTGAGTGTGTTGCCATTGCCTTGCCATGCCACTGCTGTGCTGGCGCGCCCGCTTGCCGCCGCTTTTGCAGGGCGCTGGCCTTGCCGCCATGCCTGCCTGCCTGGCGGCCGCCGCCTGCTGATCGCCTCCTCGCTGCTGGGGGTGGGGCGCGCCCCACGCGCCAGCTGGGGCTTGCGGCCAGGGCAGCGCCGCTGTCGCCGCTGCCTGCTGGACGCCGCTGCCGCTGCTGGACGCCCGCTGCGCCGCTGCTGCCGCCATCCACGAGCCCCTTGTTGCCCCGCCGCCTCGATCCGGTGGTGGCGCGGCTGAAATCTGTGGCGTGCCACCGCCGCCGCTGCTCGCCCCGCCCTGCGCTCGTGATCCCTTCTCTGCCGACATCGCGGCTGGCAAGCAGGCGCGCGGCGGACTCCGCCCTCGCCGACGCCCTCCTCGCCGCCAAGTCTGAGGCCGCGGCGGCCCAGGAGCGTGTGCGCGCCGCCGCCCTTGTTTGGGAGCGTGAGCGCACCGCGGCCGATGCTATTGCTCGCCGCATCGCCGAGGCGGAGCTCCACCTCTCCGTTCCCACCGACCGCCAGCCATCCTTCGACTACACTGAGGCTGCCGCCACCTCCTCCCACCCGGCCCCGCCCGCTCCGACGTTCTCCGGCGGATCCGGCCGATGCGATGGTCGCCCAGCTCCACCTCCAGGCTGCTGGCGTCCAGAACATCCGGGCCCTGGTCCCGGTCGTCCTCGACCCCGCGTCGTCCTCCTACGGGCGCTGGCGGGACCTGGTCCTCCTCACCCTCCGCCGCTTCATACGGGCGACCCGTCCTCCTCGACACGCCGGTCGCGGCTTCGGTACTGGCGTGGCGGCGTCTCGGCAGCGTCGTCTGTCTGGATCGTTGGGACCTCTCCTCGATCTCCGGGACATCGTCCGGACCACGGTGGCATCGCGGCCAGTCGGGCTGGCCTCGAGGGTCGGTTCTTGGCAACGCCGAGGCCGCGCCCTCGGCTCGACGCGACCTTACGCCGCCACTTCGCAGGTGACCTCTCCGTTGGGAGTATTGCCGGCGGATGAAGGGCATGGCCGATGCTCTTCACGACCTTGGTGGCGGTGGAGGACCGGATTTCGGTCCTCAATGTCTTATGGGCCTCAACGACAGCTTGGCCACTGCGGACATGGATCACCGGCGCCCTTCTTCCTCCTTCCTGCGCAGTTGGGACGATCTTGTCCTGGAGGAGATCACCAAGGGCTACACTTCAGGGTCTTCCTCCTCTACGGCCCTCGTCGCCGCTCCACAGAGCACCACCGCCCCACCTGCCCTCTCACTGCTCGGTCCTCCTCCCCCCGGACCAAGCGGGGGTGGAGGGGGCCGTGGCGGTGGACGTCGTCGCCGGGGAGGGCGGGGTGGTGCCGGTCGCGGGAGCACGCCTACCTCTGCCGCTGGTGCGCCCTGGCCATCCTTCGCCAACCCATGGTCCGGACGCATCTCGATGTGGCCTTTCCAGGCCACCGGGGGGGACCTCGACCTCAAGAAGCAGGCGGCCAGCCATGTTGTTGGGGCTCCTCCTCTCTTGGCAAGACACCCACACCGCCGGCCTGGGCTCCACCGGTGCCGCACCGCCCTCCTCCTACAGCTGCGGGCCAAGGGACCAGCCAGACTCGCTCGATCCTTGACACCATGGGTGACACCACCGATCGAAGACTGACTGGGTGGTGACTGGTGCCTCCTACCACACCACGCCGGACGCTGGTATACTTTCCTCCATCCGACCTCCCCATCCTTCTTGCCCCTCTTCCATCATGGTCGGCAATGGTTCTTGTCTTCCTGTCACTTCCGTGGGGAGTACAGGCACCCATGGTCCTTTTCGTCTTCCCAATGTTCTTGTTGCCCCCAACATAGTTCATAACCTTCTTTCTATTCGCCAATTTACAACTGACAATTCCTGTTCTGTCGAATTTGACTCCTCTGGTCTTACTGTGAAGGATTCGGCTTCCCGGCGTCCACTCCTCCGATGTGACAAAGACGGGCCCCTTTACACTCTTGGCTTCCTTCTTCATTGCATCACCTTCCACTTCTTCGTCCATTGCCGCCGCCACCACTTCTTCCACTACCGCACCGCCGCCTTGGCCACCGCCGCGACGTTTTAGCTCGGCTTAGTCAGAGTACGGATGTTACTTGTACTAGGGCTCTTGATGAGCATCTTTGTCATCGTGCGATTGGGCGTCATGTTAGACTTCCTTTTCCTACCTCTTCTTCACATGCGGCTCATATTTTTGATCTTGTTCACTGTGACCTGTGGACTTCTCCTGTACTCAGCATTTCCGGCTATAAGTACTATCTGGTGATGGTTGATGATTTCTCTCATTATTCTTGGACTTTTCCTTTGCGCACTAAGTCTGAGGCTTTCACCACGATCTCCCACTTCTTCGCTTGGGTGTCCACTCAGTTCGGCCTCACCATTAAGGTCGTCCAGTGTGACAACGGGCGTGAGTTCGACAACAACGCCTCCCGCTCTTTCTTCCTGTCTCGCGGTGTCCAGTACAGCATGTCTCTGTCCTATACCTCCCCTCAGAACGGCAAGGCTGAGCGGATGATTCGCACCACCAACGATGTCATGCGCACTCTTTTGTTCCAGGCTTCTCTCCCTGCTCGCTTCTGGGCAGAGAGTCTCCACATTGCTACCTACCTGCTCAACCGCCTACCCTCCACTGCTTCCCCAGCTCCCACTCCACACCACGCCTCTCTCAAGACTCTCCTCGCTACGATCACCTCCGTGTTTTCGGGTGTGCGTGTTAGCCTAACACCTCCGCTACAGCTCCCCACAAGCTGGCACCCCGCTCGACTCGTTGTGTGTTCCTTGGTTACTCCCCTAACCACAAGGGGTACCGCTGTTTTGACCTCACTTCTCGTCGGATCCTCGTCTCCCGGCACGTTGTCTTTGATGAGTCGGATTTCCCCTTCTCCACCACCTCCACCCCCGCCTCCGACCTCGGCCGAGTCCCTGCTTCCGCCCGGACCCGTGGTTCAGCCACCCTTGTCCGAGTCTTTGCGCAGTTCTCCACGGCGTGTTTTCTGATCTTGCCGACACCGCTTCCGGTGGTCTCGCTGCTCCTCGCTGCCCCGAGTTCCGCAGCCATTCCGAGGCCCCGGCGCCCATTGCGCCATGCGCGCCCGGTGGCACCGTCGGCGCCTCCGCGAGCCGCGCCGGTGGTCCTGCTGCGCCATGCGCGCCTCGGAGTTCCGTCGTCCTCGGCGCCTCCTGCGCTATGCCCGCCCGTTGCGCGTCTACCACCGCCGCCCGGCTCCACCCTCGCCCGACACACATTGGCGGTGTCTCCTCCCGAGCCGCCTTGTTGCGTTCCGAGCAAGCGCTCTCGCGACGAGCCGTCGGTGTACCACCCGCCTGTCCTCCATCGGGACCCTCGTCATGTTCACCCCATGGTGACGCGACAGGCGGCTGGTGTTCTTCGTCCCAGGATCCTCTCCGCTGCCGCCGCCGAGCCGCGGATCTCTCCAGTACCCTCTTCCGTCCGTGACGCCCTGGCGGATCCTCTTTGGCGCCGCGCGATGGAAGAGGAGTACGCGGCCCTTCTTGCCAACCAGACGTGGGACCTGGTGCCGCGTCCGTCTGGTTGCAACGTGGTCACTGGCAAGTGGATTTGGACACATAAGCGGCGAGCGGATGGTACCCTCGATCGCTACAAGGCTCGCTGGGTTCTCCGGGGCTTCACACAGCGCCCCGGCGTGGATTATGATGAGACTTTCAGCCCAGTGGTGAAGCTCTTTCTGATCGCATAGATTCTCTCTTGGCGCTCTCCGCTCCCGGCTTCGTGCATCGGTGGATGTGAAGAATGCGTTTCAGATGGCACTGACCGAGACGATCTCTGCGGCCACCGGCGGGGTTTGTGGATCCGGCTCGCCCTGAGATGGTCTGCCGGCTCAACAAGTCTCTCTACGGCTTGAAACAGGCTCCTCGGGCTTGGTACTCTCGGTTTGCCACATTCCTGGTGACTTTGGGTTTCACTGAGGCCAAGTCCGACTCTTCTCTGTTCGTCTACCGCTGCGGGGATGAGACTGCATATCTGCTGCTCTATGTGGATGATATTGTGCTTACAGCCTCCAGTCAGCACTTGCTTCAGCGCATCATCACCTCTCTGCAGCAGGAGTTTGCTATGAAGGACCTTGGTGTGCTCCACCACTTCTTGGGTGTCACTGTTGAGCCCCGTCCTTCCGGGCTTCTCCTCCACCAGCGGCAGTTGCTCTCGATATCCTGGAGCGGGCAGGTTTCACTGACTGCAACCCTTGCTCCACCCAGCTTGACACCTGTGCCAAGGCAGCGAGGTCGAGGGTACCCGATTCTTGACCCTATCGCTTCTGAGAGCTTGCGGGTGCCTGCGAGACCTCACCTTCACCCGGCGGACATCACCTTTGCAGTTCAGCAGGTCTGTCTTCATATGCATGATCCCCGGGAGCCGCACCTCACTACGCTGAAGAGGATCCTCCGCTACCTCCGTGGCACGGTTGACCACGGCCTGCTTCTCCACCGGTCTTCCTCCACTGACCTCGTCGTCTACACCGACGCTGACTGGGTCGGGTGTCCGGACACTCGCCGCTCCCACTCCGGCTCGCGCGTCTTCTTGGCCGGCAACCTTGTCTCTGATCGTCAAGCGGCGGCGGTTGTCTCCGCTCCAAAGGCCGGCGGAGTACCGTGCTGTCGCCAACGGTGTGGCGGAGGCTTCAGCCGGCAGCTCCGGCCGAGCTTCACGGCCGGCTCGCCGAGCACGCGCTCGTCTCTGCGACAACGTCCAAGCGGTGTACCTCTCCACCAACCCGGTTCAAAGACCACGGACCAAGCATGTGGAGATCGATTTGCACCGTTCGCGGCAGAGTCGCCATCGGCGATGTTCGGGTTCTCCACGCCCGACCACCTCCCGCTTGCCGACATCTTCACCAAGGGACGCCTCCTCGACCTTCTCCGAGTTCGTTCCGGCCTCAACATCGGTAGTGGCTAGTGCCGAGGCTGCGGGGGTTTTGGCCCTGTGTGCTTTCTTTCTTCACTGGTCTCAAACTCATTGCTAGGTAGTTTAGGCTCATGGGGTGTTGAGTATGTGTGTGAGCCCATGTATCAGGCCCATCTAGAGGCCCATGTACTCTACTATATTACCCTTCTAGGGTTTGGAATAAGACAGTAATAATTTCTCTATCTCAAACAGTTTCCAAGATTATGAGAAATCTATCATTGATGAGACAGTATGATAATACTGAAAGAGAATCCCTTCGAGGACTTGAGATGGATTGCCCCAGAGATCCTAGCATTGATGAGATACTTTATCCCGGGGACCGGAGAAACCATGAGATACAATTTGAAGGAGAAATTAGAGCCAAAGGGGAGACAAAGGATGAGAGATTGAATTATATTAAGGGACAATTGATTTTCTTGTTGAATCTTATTTGTTTTAGGCTTAAAAAGCAGTGGAACATTATGCAAAAAAATTATATTTTAACCCTTTTTAAAAAATATTTTTATTTTTAACCCCTCGGAATTTTTTTTTCAAATCTAACCCTTTTGGCCGCGCCACATCCCCTGGCGCGTCATGCCAACTCGACGCTTGCATGCATATGGGCGGCGAGAGGTGCCACTGGCTGCCCGGTCAATGGTCGCCCAACAGCAGACGAGGGTGGGTCCCACCTTGACGCGCCACCTCGCCTGGCGCGTCAAGGCCCTATACAGAGGGCTGCGTGGGGCTCCTCTTTCCTTCCCTCTTCCTTTCCTCCTCATTTTTCCTTCTCTCCTTAACCATTGCAAGAACTTAATCTCCATCCGGCGGGATTTGTTGTGGGGAAAAGCTTTTCTCCACCATGGCAGGTGATCTCCTCTCGATTAATGTTTTATTGATCCATGTTTGTCACATTTTTTATTGCTTTAGGGTTAGGGTTAGATTGTGTTTTCCGGTTATTATTGTAGTATTGATTCTTGTAATATGAATCCGTAGTATGTTTGTATAGTTTAATGGTGGTAGAAAGTATTTTGAATTATATGGAGACTTTAAATTTTTAATTTAATGTAGGAAATAATGCCGATAAAGGGAAGGCAAGACTCAAATATGCGGATTACCCTAGGAGTAAGGATGCTCCAGTTCGTTCCTCCCCGTTTCCGGTTTCAGTTTGTGAGCATGATCTTCCTGCGGAGGTTCAACAGTCTAAGGACCCTGATACTAGCGGTAGGGCCTTTTACACTTGCGGTATAAAGCACAGTAACAATATGCAGTGTTCTATTCGGCCATGTTGTTTTTTCGAGTGGATTGATGGCCCAGAAATATACGATCCGAGGATCCGGCTCTTTCCCTGGCGCTCCATGAACATTAAACCAGTAAAGGATTTTAGATGTTGGATTCCTCCTCGTGCAAACCTACCGGAAATGACAAATGAGGAGAAGACGGTCGCAAGTGCGGGGAGAGCAGTGCATCCTCCTTTATGTCATTGCATTGAACGGTCCATCTTAGTAAAGCCTAATCCAGGGGTGGACTTTACCCCATTCTTCCGTTGCCCGTACAATGATTCAGTAAGTGTACGTATGCCATTTTCTATTTAAATTAGTGTCGTTTTGTACTAAATTCGATAACCAAATGATTTTTTCGTAGGATGGATGGCCTTTGTGTGATTTTCAGAAATACATTTATGGTCCCAAGTCTTGTTTGCCTTCTAGTGCGGAAGTGGAGGCCTTCCACTCCGGGGAAAAGAAATGGCCATGTGAGGAAAATCCACCTATCACTTGTAAGTTCGGGATACTGGCCCGTACAGGTGTTGTCCCATCGAAGCTCGGGTATGGATATTATTGTGGTAACTCTTATGGTGATTTTTGGGTACGTTATTTTTGCACTGCTCTTTTTTATTTATTCCTATATTTCATTGCATGTTTCGTTTGATAACTCTTACGGTAAATTTTGAAGGAGGAAAAGACGTGTGATTGGGAGGAATATCAGGGACAACAAGCTTTCGAAGCCGAGATTCTTAATTTGTGCGAATCTGAACGTGAGAATAAAGTGGAGAAGAGGAAGGAGAAGATAAGGCATGAGCATGGTGTGCTCATGCCGGCCACCAAGGATAAAAAAATGTCTTAGATGACATGACGAGGGAGCTTGGCGTGCCGCTACATGGCTACTTCACCGCTTCAGAAACATTGGAATATTGGAGGAGCCGTAGGGGGAGGTACCCACCTGGAGTTGATTCAAGAGAGGTGAAATACCAAAGAGAGGTGGCGAGGCACCAGAGGGAGATGGAGAAGGAGCGCGACCTTGAGCAGTACAGGAAGAAGATGGCTGAGGGTTCACTTATTGACCTCAATGCCAATTACCAGCCTAATTCATGGGAGGCCCATTTGCAAACGGTGAAGCGTAAGAAATCGAGGAGGACGGTGGAGATGGAGACCATGAGGGCTCTTATTGGTAACCTGCCTCATGTCGTGCCGGATGATGATGACGAGGACCGAGAGGAGTGAGATCGACTTGATTTGATGTCGTTATGTAATATGATAATGAACTTTTATGTTATCTCCCATTGGATTGTTGTATGCAGCATCCTGAAAACCTCTGTATCTTATTTGAACAACTAAAAATTAGATGTTATGGTTTTTGGTGAGTAGTATTTTTAGTCGTATTTGCGCTTGAATTTTACGAGAAAGGGAAGGGGTTCGTATACAGAGAACCAAATTACAAGGAAATCCATGCTTGGAGAAGATGAGGCACTCTGGTTTTCAAAACTAGAAGATATGTGGAGCACTGGTTAACGGTTCACGGCCCTGCGTGAGCACAGGTTTGTCGCGCCAGTAGGGTTGGCGCGTCAAGGATGCATTGCCGGTTCAGCTGGAACTCCAAACCAGAGGTTGTCGTGCAACTCTGGTTTCGACGCATCGGTTGTGCGGCAGAAGAGCCCTGACGCGCCAGTAGTATTGGCGCGTCAAGGATGCACTGCCGCTCCAGCTGGAACTCCAAACCAGAGGTTGTCGTGCAACTCTGGTTTGGACGTATCGGTTGTGCGGCAGCAGAGCACTGACGCGCCAGGGGAGTTGTCGCGTCAAGGATGCACTGCCGCTCCAGCTGGAACTCCAAACCAGAGGTTGTCGCGCAACTCTGGTTTGGACGCATCGGCTGTGCAGCAGCAGAGCACTGACGCGCCAGGGGAGTTGGCGCGTCAAGAATGCAGTGCCGCTCTAGTTGGATCTCCAAACCAGAGGTTGTCGTGGTTTGGACGCATCGGCTGTGCGGCAGGAGATCACTCTCCAAATGCGCCGCACCGGCCCTTCCCCACACCGCCCCTGCATCAATAGCATTCTTCGCCAAACCCTAACGATCAATGAAGTACTTGTTGCACTTTTGAAAAGAGTATTGTACAATTCCAGATACCGGTAGGGCATGGATGCCTTTGAACACATTGTTCAACGACTCGGCGCCGTTTGTCGTCATTATCCCGTAACGACGGCCACCCTCGTCGTAAGCAAGAGCCCACTTGTCCTTGTTCACCATATGCTCCTTAATCCAATCCCTGGCCCGATCGTTTAGCATCTTATCTAGCTCTTCTAACTTCTTCTGAAAATCTCTCTCTTCTCCGGCGCAGCAAACCCCCTTTAGTTTCGACACCACTTCTTTTTTCTTCTGTCGACCCCATATATTGACCGCGAAGTGCCTCATGCACCACCGATGCTCAATAGGAGGGTAACCTTCCATGTGTTTCTTAGCCGCATTTAGAAGGCCATGGTGACGGTCGGAGATCATGCAAACCGTACGGCTAGTGCCGAGAATCTCCCATCTTAAATGCGCCATGAATTATGCCCAGCTCGTGTTGTTCTTGCCCTCGGCCAACGCAAATGCTACAGGCATCAATAGATCCTTCGGATCGACCGCAACGGCCACCATCAAAACACCCTTGTATTTGCCGGTTAGAAAGGTTGCGTCGACGAAAGCACGACCGCCAGCGATTGCTCGAACGACCACAAGATCGCTTGAAACACCAAAACACACGCTGAAGAACATACCGTGTTTTGCCGTTCTCATCGACCAAGCCACTGCAACTCGTGTAGGTGAAATACTTCGCACCGAGGTTGAAATGTTTAATTGCATTCAACATCCTTGGCACCATGTTGTATGTCTCCTTCCAGTCCCCATATAACAACTCCATGACGTGTTGTTTTGCCCGCCAAGCCTTTGAGTACTTCACGCGGCACCCGGTGAATCCAAATATGGATTCAATTAAAGAGGCAACTGACACGTCGCTATCCGCCGCGACAATGCCAGCGACACGGCGCCCTAAATACTTGGCTGTGTTTTGAGCATGTACCTTCTTTGTCTTCGACGGGCCACACGTGTGAGGTTGCCTGACACGACTAATCTTCCATCTACCAGTATATTTGTCCAGCAAAGCCCACACATCCCAAAGGCATCCTTGTTTGCAGTTCACCGTGTACCTGACTTTGACGTCCGAATGAGTGACATTATATGGCCTATGGTGTCTCACCGCATAGTCCATCAAGAAGTACTGCAATTGCTGCAAAGACTCGAATGACATGCCCTTTCGGATCTCTACATTCTCAGAATCCGACAGAACATCGGTTGACAACAAGCCGCTCTCACATATTGCCATTTGAGTTCGGCTTAGGTCCTCAAAGGTGGTCACCGTGGGCACATCAACATTAAGCGTCGTAGAAGTCGTCTCCTCTCCATGACCAATGACAATGCGCGACGTTGTTTGCCCTCTATCTCCCACGCCTAAACAAACAACCTCGTCATCTTCTTCGACATCATCTTCTTCCTCCACCTCATCTCCTTCCCCCATCTCTTCTTGTTCGCCTTGCACCTCCTCTCCTTCTATCATCTCCTCATCATAGGATTCCTTCTCGGATCCTAGAGAAATTTGGTCGTCTTCCACTTCACGTTCTTCCTCCTCGAAAAGTCTATCATCAAAGTCATTCATGAAAAGGCCGTTATCAAAGTTATCAATCGGCTCTCCCACCGCCTCCACAACACGTGCTTCAGATCTAACCTGCCTTCCTCCAACTGTACCCAACTCCTGAGTCAAATGCTCAACAGCCTCATCTTCGTCATCAACAGTTTGCACAGCTTGTACGGGTCTTGCTAATGAGCCACTCCCATGCATTTATACCAAATTTAAATTTAAGATAACAAATACAAATCATTTAGACCTAATATACAACATCATTTATACCAAATTTAAATGACATACCCGTGCATGCAATTGATTCTACACGTTAATAACACAGACAGTAGATGCAACACGGTGACCACGGTGCTCAGATCGATCTAAACACGACAATATGGAACAAAAATTAAGTTTTTTCCTTCGAACCCTAACTATCCAAACCCTACGAAATGCGGTTAATCGAGAGCTAAATCGGAGAAACAAGTTGGAGGATAACCTTAACAGAGGACGGGAACGATTTCCACACCGAGGAGGCCGGAGGCAGGCGGCAGCAGCAAGCGGGCGGCAAGCGGTGGCGCTTGTTGGGAAGGCGGCAATGTGTGTCAAGCGAAGCAGGCGCCTGGCAGCGCCTCTGTAAAGGGCCTTGACGCGGCAGGCGGGGTGGCGCGTCAAGGTGGGACCCACGCCCGTCCGCCCTAGAGGCCATTGACCGGGGCCGCTAGCGTGGCACCTCTGCCGCGCCATATGAACTGGCGCGTCAGAGTTGGCATGACGCGCCAGGGGATGTGGCGCGGCCAAAAGGGTTAGATTTAAAAAAAAATTCGAGGGGTTAAAAATAAAATTATTTTTTTAAAAGGGTTAAAATATAAATTTTTTTGAACATTATGAAATGGTGGAACAGGGAACGCATTCTGACATTAAGGGTTCATACTTTGGTAAAGTATTACAAAGAAACCAACCCTTCTATTGCCACTGCACTAGATAATGCTATCAAATTCTTTGAGAATAACAAGCAATGGGACTACTGGCTATGTCCCGAGTGCAGTCAAGGACCACTTCTAAGCATTGATTCAGTGCGGATACACCTGTGCACAAAACATAAAGACGACAATTTTTTTGATAAGCTGTCATGCGAGTAGGAAAATACTTCTTGGGGATATCTTTATGGAAAGATCGGGAAGAGATATTCTTAACTCTAGAAAATAGAGAGGATATCTACAACGCATACCCCCTCAATGAAAAAGTTAAGCCCTCTAAAGATCTGAAAACAAAAAAATCCCCCAAAAGTAGTTTGCTGCAAAATCTTAAGACAAAACTCAAAGCTTCGGGAGGCAATAAGGCTAGATTTATTAACTCTTTTCTATTACCTATCGTATTGAGTATGAACTCTATTTTTCTATTATTTTTTATTCTGAATTTTATTTTTATTTTTACGAACTCTTTTCTATTATCTGTCATATTGGATATGAACTCTTTTATATTATTTATCGTATTGGATACGGATCTTTTATTTTTTATATCTACGGACTCTTTTCTAACATCTGTCGTGTTGGATAGGAACTTTTTCCTATTATTTATCGTATTGGATACGAATCTTTCTTTTTAATCTAGACCATTATAATCTGGTCTCACCATTAATCGAATAGTTCAAATAATCTGGATGATGTGGACTCACGTGATGTCTTCTTTTTCCCCTCCTTTATCTAAACTACTCTATAATTGAGCAGTTGGCCTAGATCTAACTACAAATCACATCCGTCTATTTCCTCATTCCATCATCCAACAGCCATAATTTTTTAGAAATTTGCTATCAAGTATAGACCATGGACTATTGACTCGATACGTATAGACCACGAATTCTTGCCCATAACTCGATACGTATAGACCACGGTCTCTTGCCCATATATACATATACGTAGAGACCACGGACTGTTGACTCGATACGTAAAAGCTTTAGTTGTACATAATAATCACAATATAATGTCCAATAATATAAGGGGAAATGTTCTATTTATACTATTGCAATGTTATTGTGATGTAACATGTGTTAAAATTTACACCATATAGCATAAATCTAGAATCATCTATATAAAGATATTTCCAATTTAGATATTTCTACTTAATTATGTAATATCTAGACAATTCTTTACTTATTCATGACAGATAATCTTTTATGATAAAATGAGTTTCTAGATGTTCTAATATTTTGATGTGTATTAATTTTTATTCTCCCATTATAAATCTTCCAAATAATTTTTTCTAATTCTTCCTAGATTAGAACTAACAGACTAGTTAATATCAACCGAATGAGACAACCAAATTATTTGCATGTTATTGCACCCGCTAATTAATCTATATCTATATCTTGATTATCTGTTATTTAATTTTGCTTGTTCAAATGTTTCATGAGATGAGCCATGTTAATATCAACTGAATGAGACAATCAATGCAATAAGGAATGCTCCTACGTACACCTGCTCCGTTTATAGAGAAATAGAAAAAAAAATGCACGTGTCCTAAATGTTACTTTTTTTTACAAACTGTTGATATCAGCATTGCTCCGACGTGCTTTGCACGTGCACGCTTGCTAGTATATATAACGAGCGAGGTGGGCCGCACATTTGCGCGGCTAGATTTGTTTCGGCATATAGAATTTATCTCAAACTCATTCTCTGATATATCAGATCGAATTTAGAGCTTATTTCTAATATATTATATCAGCTTTAGTATTTAATCTGAATTTCTAATATTTTTTTTAATCTAAGACGTATAGATCTTTTATTTTCGGCATACAAAGTTTATCTCTAACTCATAATCTATCTTTAATATAGCAGATCGAATTTAAAGCTTATCTCTAATATATTATATCAGCTTTAGTATTTAATCTGAATTTAGATCTTTTACCTTTTTCTTGATTTATGTGAGAATTTTTCGATTGATCTAGACCATTATAATTTGGTCCCACCGTTGACGATCAACGGCATTTATGTGAGAATTTTTTTTATTGATCTAGGCCGTTATAATTTGGTCCCATCGTTGATCGAACTGCTGAAATAATCTGAGTGATGTGGACGAACATGGTGGCTTCTTTTCCCCCTGCTTTATATATACTAGGTGAAACCCCGCGCGTTGCTGCGGCAAACGCGTAAGCACATGTTGAAGAGATAGGTGAATTAGCCATATTTCAAATGTATGTATCAGTAGTATCTTATTGTAAGAGGACATTTTGTAATGTATGATGAAGGGTAAAAGTGGAGTGCAACTAAATATTTATCATTCTATAGTATTACCATGCCCTCTCTGGGTATACTAATTTACTAAAACAAAAGGGGACAACCATCGCACATTGAAATGCAATTTCGTACAATAACATACCATCTGCAAGAAATGAGGCCCAAGCTATATATGTCAAATCTGTCAGGAAGGTTTAGCTGTCAATGAAAAAAACAGCATTAGCTCAAGCAATTATCTTAGAGAACTGACACAAAGTACAAAAAATCTCTTAAGGATTTAAGGAATACCTGCCATAGGACTGGAGATAAGGCAGTTGCGATAGGAGCAGAAGGAGCAGATGGTGTTTGTCTGCTCATGATATATTGCTCTGGAGCTGTATACCGGCAAAGCATTGTTAAAGCTTGAAGCCATCAATAAAATAGATGCAGCACTGACAAAAGGAACATTAGCTTGATGGAAACACAAAATTGTATACCTCTATTTTTTTATGTTGCGGTCATATATGGTGGTAAACTGAGATTGAAAAAAAGGGAATGCATCAGCATATATTCATGTCAACATGAAAACTCAATTTAATGAAAAAGTTAAATTTCAGATATATATATATGGAAGAAAGGTAATATTGGGTCATACCTGAGCTGGGGTTAATGACTTGACTTGATACATCATTAAAGATTTATGTGTAGACGACATTATGTGTTTTTGTTTCATATTCAGGTACACTATTCTCAATAAGGATACGCAACCCCTTCGGTGATGTAACACGTGACAAAGCAACATAGAGTTGTCCGTGGGAAAAAACCGGGCTTGGCAAATAAACACCAACTTTATCTAGTGTTTGGCCTTGACTTTTATTTATTGTCATGGCATAGGAAACACGAATAGGGAATTGTCGACGCTTTATTTTGAAAGGCCACTTGGGGTCGGTTGAGATGCATATTATCCTCGGAATATATACGCTTGATCCAGTAACTTTCCCTGTAATTATCTGTGCTTCAATTACACGATGGGTTAGCTGAGTTACTATGAGTCTAGTGCCATTACATAAGCCTTTCGATGGATCCAAATTCCTAAAAAGCATTATTGGCGCACTAATTTTTTGTTGCATATGGTGATCCGGAAGGCCACTCATGTGAACCGTGTTAAGAAATTCCGCTTGACGGCGTGTTCACCGCTCAACCACTCCGGATCACACCCCTGGTCAGATTTCTATCCTGCTAGCCTATCAGCCGCGCTCAGTTCGATTGAGCCTGGGACGCAGCAAGGAGCAACACACGGGGATTACCCAGATTCGGACTTCTGCGGGTAATAGTCCTACTCTGCCGAGCCTTAGCTCTCTTGTTGTTGTGGTTGAATGGAATGTGTTTACGAATGTTTGAATGCACGTATGCTAGTGCAGTACCCTCTTCCTCTCTCTCTCTCCTTTTATACAAGCTTTGAACTGGCGGAGAGAGCCGAGGGGTAGGCGATCAAGACTTTTAGTACATCGACGAGACACGACAGAGAGACAAAACGCGTTTGCCGCTTACGCCGAAGCGGCGCTGTCTCTCGCGATGCCAGAAGTGGCCACCCACCCATACATCCACACCGGTGAGGTGCTGGTGGGGCCCACCTACTCCTTCCGACGCGGGTGGCCATCTCAAGCAAACCTTCTCTCGCCGTCAATTCTTCTGCGCCACAAAGGATGCCGCCGCCGAGACTGCAGGGTCATCAGAGCGGTAATCATTTCTTCATTGTCTATCCGCGTGATGTCGCATTAAATGTGCTCGCCCTTCGCAGCAGGAGAGCCTTCGCCGAAGACTCCTTCCGCAACGCCTCGCCACGGGCCCCGCTGATGTGGGGGCCCCACGCGCCGAGGGCTCGCCCACGCGCCCACGGTGCGTGGGGCCCTCGCCGGCTGGTTGATGGGCTCGCCCCACTTTGGGACCTGGTCGCCACCGACGTGTGGGACCTCGCCTAGTCTTTAAGGGCTCGCCAGCATGGCTGGGCCTTGTCGCCACTCGACTCGTGGGGCCCGCTGATACGCCGTGGGACTCGCCCCACACGCTGGGGTCTGGTCGCCCACCTGACGTGTGGGGCCCTCGCCCGGTCTTCTAAGGGCTCGCCCACGCGCTGGGGCCTTGTCGCCCGCCTGACGCGTGGGGCCCGCTTGATACGCCGTGGGGCTCGCCCACACGCTGGGGTCTGGTCGCCCACCTGACGTGTGGGGCCCTCGCCCGGTCTTCTAAGGGCTCGCCCACGCGCTGGGGCCTTGTCGCCCGCCTGACGCGTGGGGCCCGCTTGATCTTTACAGGACTCTTTGCACCCTGGTATTTATTACACCGACACCGCTGGATAAAGAGATTCAGTAATGCAGTAGTTAGCTGATGTGTCATCTATGCTATCACAACTATAATAACACATTTCTTGAGTGGCTATCTTGGTCATTATCTCTGCATTGATGGCTGTAGCAACCTCATTTGTTGGTGTTAGAATAGCTCTTTCACATAAATAGGCTGTTGATTCTGAAGTTTGTATTGTTGATCCATATACAAAGTTGATCAAACCTGCAATATTTCGTTGTTCAGGTGGCAAAAGGAGGTAATCTGGAATATTCACCAAAGTTGTGTTCGACATATTAGTGGGCGAATGGTTCGAAACTGTTCCATCACCTACAGAGAGGAGCCACTTAACAAATTCTTCAAGCTCAATTCTGTCGGACATGGAAAGTGATGGTGATTTCAGTCTCATATTTTCTGTCAACTCGAGTACCACACATTTTCTCTAAAGATAGGAGCGAGTGATAGAAGATTCCAAGATTTGTTGTTTTTTGCATTTGAAATGATAGGAAGAGTTTGTCTAAAATCACCACCTAACACAACTGTAATACCACCAAATTGTTTGCCTGAAGAATCATGGTTGGCTGATTTCATAATATCTTAAAGTGTGCGATCAAGTGCCTCAAAGCAATGCTTATTGTTCACAGGAGCCTCGTCCCATATAATGAGCGATGTTTGTTGGATTAATTCAGATAGTTGTGTATCCTTTTTTATTCCACACATCGAATGCTCTTGTTTGTTCAGTGAAATCTTGAAACGTGAATACGGTGTTCGACCACCTGGCAGCAATAAAGCAGCTATACCCGAAGATGCAACTGGTAGAGCAAATTTTTATTGACCTCTAATGTTGTTTAATTGGGCATTCCATAGAAATGTCTTACCAGTTCCACCATATCCATAAACAAAAAAGGTATATCCACAGTTGTTTAGAACAGAGTGTTGTATTGCATTATATATCGATTTTTGGTTGGAATTAAGTTGTCTAACCTATTCATTTGCTATCACCAATGTATCAGCAGAGCAAAAGGCAAGCTCATCCATTATTAGCCTATTCTCCAAAAGAGGGGAAGCATGGCACTTTGGCTTAGGTAGACCAAATCTCGTTAGAGCATATCCAGCATTTTTCAACAATTTGTCTACCTCTACCAAGACATATGATCTGATATGTTGTTCAAGCAATGTTTTGGAGATGTCTTTTTTGACTTGAAGAGTGCGATATGTCATATCATCTCCCATGGAATGCATGTATTCATCAAATAACTTATTTGGGTTTGTAACCTGACAAAACAAAAGCAGCGTGACAAATAATTGTCTGAGCTGGTATGGAAGCGCCCAGTTAGCTGCATCGGCCATAGCATGTGACCATTCGTGATCATCGCCGAGCAAACCAAGAGCCTCACAGGTAGCACGAAATGTAGAGTATTGTTGACCAGCTACAATGCATAAATCAGAATAGAGTTCTGCCCCTTTTATAACATGCAACAACATACGAAGGTAGAAAAGCTCTCCTTCATTAGGCCCAACATTAGCAATCCGACCAATCTTGGGGCGACTATTACGGCGTGGTGCCCAAAGAATGACCATTTGCATGCCAAGTCCAAAGGCTCGGGAAAGTCAACATAAGTGTATTGTCGAGCCTCGGATATGCTTTGTTTGCATCAAACCATGCGCTTAATTTAGTGACAATACTTAGTGGATTATTGATCACTGGTCAAGATGGTCATCCTCTCTGAATACAACATTATTCGCAAGGAAGGTGAACAGAAGCCGCTCCACGATGGGTTAGTGTGATGTATATTAAATTGGAGTAACCTCCATGCCGCATCATTGGGTGTTATGCATCTACAATCCGGTATTCCTTTATCTCATCTATTTGTCGAAAGCAATGTCGAATTTGATCTTTTTCTTTTAACTCCAACTTTAGAGCAATCCGGGCCTTTAGTTGTGTACTTAAACAGGTATTTCTCCATGCCATCACGATTGACAATCTCAACATTAATGTGTGCGTCGTATTTAACCAGTAGATCAACATTATGTGGGACTACAAACGTATTATCAATAGTAACATCATTCCTTTTAACAGTGATTCCTGTGTTTGGTCGTGTATATCTAACATGTCCATCAGAAAGAATTGTAGTTTATTCAACAATGTCCTTTGGGTAGAACTTACTGCATTCGTTATTAACCATGCAAGGAGATGATGGATTGATGGTACCACATGGGCCGTGTATCATAAATTTGGAGACAACTTCATAACCTATAGGGTCAATAGATGGGTCAGGTAATTGAGCCGATATAATGGCATCTATTTTATCAACATCAATAGGCCTATCTTTCTTGAGCCATACAATGATATGAGCATGCGGGAGACCTCTCTTTTGAAACTCAATTGTGTACACAACTGCAATAAAAATCGTTAAGGTGGGTAAGAAATCGCGTGGAGTCAAAAAAAAAAACTTACACGTAAGACAAAAGATAATATGGGCTATGGAAAATATATATAACCACCAAGGACCGGTCCAAAAATATGATGCTTTGTTATATCATCCATGAGCATATTGAGCTTCATTTCATAAACACGATTGACAATATCTGGTCGGTCAGATGGGTGTTGCCCTGGTATTGCCGCTAGGGCTGCTTCTATCTCTGGCCAAGAAGCATTGGATGTAAAGGTGATAAATAAATCTGGGCAACCAAACCTATGATAAAGAGCAACACAATCTTGATAGTTTTGATAGTAGTATCGTGGGCTTCCAGTACATGAAGATGGTAAAATAATCCTCTGACCTACAAATGAAGCTTCAGTGATACCTCTATTGACTATTTTAACCAAAGATTTAAATTGTCCAGTCCTGTACTTGAGCTGGAATGAATTATTTCTATAGTATCTCAAACGACTATCCTCCACACAACAGAATGCATTAACCAGATACGCTTGGGTGAGCTTTTTGCATCTTAGTGGAGTGTTAAAGTCGTCATCTCTATCATGCAACCTATACGCATAATATTCCAACATGGTGACATTTCTTCGTTTCAAACATTGTGAGCGAGGAGAGGTGCGATACCTTAGTTCTTCATGGAGCCCATCTTCTCCATAAGGGAACAGAAGAGGATATTGCATCGCCATAAATTTGCAGTGGGTTTCCTTAACCCTTTGTAAATGATTTGTATGATCCTCCACAACCAAGTCACGACCCTGATCAAAAGCTCCTAGATCATTTACAACCAATCCAACCACCTCTGATGTGACAGGAGCACTATAGATATTGCCATGTTGATTGGGCACAGCAAATAATTTGATAGAATAACTATCACTGAGTTCATCAGATAACCTGTCATGGGCAGTACGGAACATCTGCACAATTGGATTGTGGCGATCAAGCATGGCTGTGAAAGCTGCAACAATAGCCTCATTTGCTTGGAAGTCCCCTTGGCTATGGGAAGCAACTGCTATTCTATTTTTTATCTCATTGTCAGTATCGAAAATGTATAGCTAACAATACTCAGGCCTTGAATCTTGCGCTGGAATCAATGATCCTATTCGATGGCATAATTGACCACTGATTTTGAAAACATAAGGGCCACGACCGTCGTTGATAGAACTGATGATATTGACACCCATAGAGGTCAATGCATACATGGAGTTGTAATGCCTTATAAACTCATAGAAATGTCTTGATAATCTAATATTGACTCCAACCAGAAGGCCATAAAGCGGTTCTGGAGGTGGTCTATATGGAGGTAGAATAATACTCCCTCCCTTGCAACATTTGTTGTATATAGGTGATTCTACTCGGCCACGACCACGCACACGCTCCTCATACCAAAAGCGGGCACCGCAATATGGGCATATATGATTAGGACCTCCAAGATAAAAAGGCGCATAAATAGAACCTAATATGAAATAAAAAATAAAGCATGAGTATTGTGCATGCAAAGCAAACAACGGTATCAAAAAGGCAAATACCCTTTTTTAGGCAGCATAGCTTTAGCAATGTCACCATTGAGAAGGGACCATAGAGCAGGAGATCTGTGCACGATTGTATAGCGGGGAATGTTTCAGCGGTGTTTCTATTGAGAATAAGAAGCGTCAGAACGATGTTGATAGGGATTGATCAAGTAGTATTTGTAGACTAATACCATGCACAGAGGTAATCCCTGGCATAAACTACATGAATGATGAAGCACAAAAAACAATGGTAACTTACGGTGGTGTCGATTGGCTTTCTGCTGCGGACCACCTTTTGCTCTGGCAAGGTCGATGGATGCCTTACTCTTTCTGCGTGCCTCTGCAGGAATAGATGAGGCTGTTGGTGAGAGATTCTCTTTGTAGATAAAAAACAAAATTTAGTAAAGGAAGCAACAAATTAATATTGTATGACGTGAAAAAATAGGTAGAGCAAACATGGTGTAAGGGCACAACTGATGCACCGAGTGATTGGATTAAACAGCTTATTCCTAGAGTATAGCAACAAACATATGATTTCTGAAGTTCCATAGAAGGCAAAAATGGTTGGATCTGTATGGCATGGGAAAAATAGATAGAGCACAACCGACGTAATAAGCAGCTGAAAGTTTAATTAACAATAGACTATTGACTATAACAACATATCTAATGCCTCTGTAAGGTACATGGAAATCTTTCGCTTCGCGTGTGGCGTGGCAATAGTTGTTGGGACTACAGACAACAAAGATATGAAGCGTAAGCAAAAACGTCACTGTAACAACTCGTGTAGCATATAAACAACACGTACTAAAATTAGGAATTGAAAGGACGTAATGACCAGGAAGCATGTTATCTTCGGATGGCATGGACGAAGATGGCATAGATGAATCGTGAGAAATTACAGAAAGTTGACGCCTAACTGATCGGCGTGATGGGAGGAAGAAATCTGAGTTCAAATTTTCTTGTTCTACGGGACCATCAGGTGTGATAGATTGGGCATACTGCTGACCAGTGGTGATACCTACAAAATTAGACAAAAACCAAAATCTGAAAATCTCGGCATGAAAACAGAAAGAAGGAACATTCAAAAATTAACCATGAAAATATTATGGCACCAAAAGTAATTGACCAATGCGTGAACGGCCTCGACGAAGAGGGCTCTGTACATGATCTGGTGGGCTAGTTGCTGCCTGTTTTTTGGGCAAAGCTTCCATCAATGATGTGAGCAGCTCAAAAGGCATGAGTCATTTACCGTATGAACCTTTATACGCTAACACAATCGCTGCCTTCACAATTTGACAACAGGTAACACCAATGTAAACATTAAAACTTGCAAGTAACTAATCATTAAAATAAAGCAGAAGCCTAAGTTTTAAAAAATAAAAATAATTGCAAAATCATAAACATACATATATGAGAAATGTGTTTGCATACGCAAAACAAATCATAAGGAAAAATAATAAGATGATATACCAAAGTCGTTTTTAAGCAAAAGGAATGGTACTGATCTTACACAATAGCTAAGTTACATGATTAATTAATGTTTAGCTTTGAAAAAAATTCGAAGTGAATAAATAAGTTAAGTTAATTAAATAGATTATCTTCCCAACACAAATGAACTACTTCCACCGTAAACTGTATTATTTGGAAAATATTGATTAAATGTGACATATATTGAATCTGTTCTATTTAATTAGCTGAATGACCTTTATGAAGATGACAATCTGAATCACCTTTATGAAGATGACAAAGTGTATACTTCACCAAAAAAATTGAGGAAAGAGCTGATGTAAACGAAAGGGGGAAACTGTGAATTGCAAAGATATGTATGTATGCACATGAAATGTTCAAAAAATGGAATGATTCGATAACAACTAAAAGAGTGATTCAAGCTAAAAGCAACAACACATTTGTACACAGTAGGACAGGAATGCAAAATACTTGTATCACAAAAAATATTACTGCTTCAGTAAAGTACATGGCATTCGCTTTTCTTAAAAAAAAAAGAAAACTTACGCTAGTGCATTCATCAGCATCCGAATTCAAATCAGCATTTTTTCAAATTCGTATTGTGTGGCAACACAGTTCCATTGGCATTATGAATAAGCAAAGGATGATTTCAATAAGCACCAAAACCGAATTGCGGTTCAAAATTACCAATCCTGCTATGTGCATCCTCTGGTGCGTTTCCTTCGAGTACAACTAAGCCAGTAAAGAAGCAATTTTTCTCTCTATCTATCCGTATTCCTAAAAGGGGAATCGTTTGCGTCGCAGAGGAGGCAACGACTGGCGAATCAGGGACGACGTGGGAGGAGAGGAGTGACGGGGCAGGGGAGGCCTGCGCGGGGAGGAGGAGGCGGCGCGGGGAGGAGGAGGCCGGAGCGGGAGAGCCGTGGGGAGGAGGAGGCGGTGCGGCAGGTGGGAGGCGGAGAGGAGGAGGCGGCGCGGTGGAGGAGGCAGAGTGGGGCGGCGGGGCGCAAGGGGAGGAGGAGAGGAGGAGGGGCGGTGGAGGAGAGAGAGGAGGAGGCGGCGCGGGGAGGAGGAGGCCGGAGCGGGGGCGGCGCGGTGGAGGAGGTCGGAGCGGAGGCAAGAGGGGAGGAGGCGGCGCGGCAGGTGGGAGGCGGAGAGGAGGAGGCGGCGCGGTGGAGGAGAGGGAGGAGGAGGAGGTGACGCGGGGAGGAGGAGGCAGCGCGGTGGAGGCGGCGATTATAGCTTTGGGGATTTTGGGTCGGTGAAGGATGAACGGCCGAGATGCATTTGAACTGTAGCATGAACAGTGCAGCAGTAATAGGGATGTGGCACGCTGGGAGGAGGGAGACGTACATCACGGCTTTTACATATATGGATGGATGGATGGATGGCTACAAAATTCTCAGGTAAAATAGCATAAATTAATGTCAATAGTGCATACGAATGTCATATGTTCTGCATGTTTCCTTGTTGGATCCACTGCATGCTCCTCTTTCTTTAGGGACATCTTCTCAGGGGTGCAGTACGTCAACACGCATTATGATCGCGCAGAATCCAGTGGAAGCCTGGGTGACGACACATCACTCCAACTTTTCCCGTTGGACATTTCTCCTAATTCTATATACTATATCAGGGATGTAACGGGAGAATATCATATTTATCTTGGGGGTTTCAATGCCGAAAGCCCTCAACAAGAGTTGGATGAACGTAATCACTTTACAATTTGATTAATTAATTCGTTGCAGTAGTAAAACTGAAATCATTGTATAAATTTTTTCATGTAAATTAAACATCTTAGATAGAAATAAACTACTTTATATTGTATTTTTGTGATTGGCATGTTGGCCAGAAAAATGAAATCATTGTATAAATTTTTTCATGCAAATTAAACTCTTAGATAGAAATAAACTAGTCTTTTGTATTTTTTGTGATTGGCATGTTGCCCAGAAAAAAAAAGGTATATTTGCAACAGTCACTTAACATAACAGAATGCCCTTGGTGCACACTCTTAGTGGGGATAAACTGATCTGTTTTAAGGGTCTAAAAAACTAATGGCAAGTTTTCTTTCCAGTTTCTCAATATCTGAATAATTTCTAATACCATTCTGTTTATTTTTTAAAATCTAGTTAATGTGGATGAACTTGCGAGATCTAATTGGAATGCTACTGGTACCTGCATTGACATATTAGGTGGTAGACAACCTGTTGATCAAGAACTTGCTTATCTAATCGATGCCTTGAAGGGGCCAAAAGTGAAGTAAGTTTTTATGTATTTATGTATGCCGTGTATCTATGCTATTTAGTTAATTATTTTGCTCATATACGATGTAATACAGCTATGACGATTTAGAATGGGAACCGGGCTTATGGTCAGTGGATGAAAAGATGACATTTATTAGAGAGGTGTTTTGGATTCAGGACTCAGACCCCACAAAGGCAACTGAACTTGCCAGCATCAAAACGTCTCTTGGGATACAGTCATTTGCTAACAAGCTGTCACCAGGTTGGAAGGAACAAAACTTGCACGGTGACTTCATTTTTATAAGAAATAAAGTCGTTGGTCACCAAGATCATGCCTACCATAATTACACCGGACCTAAGGTGACAAGTGAGCCTCCACTCTTGCATATGCGGATATGCCTGGGCTACTTATTATAATTAAGTTTTATTTGCCATGTTGTTTGTTAGAAGTTGATGTCGAATATGTGTACGAGTAGGTTACAAGAACTCTGTGTTGTAATAGGCAGGGTTGGTTTAGAGTTGTAGTCGGACTCTTGCCTGGCCTCCACAATATAAAGGAAGGCACCCCTGGTGTAACCAATGGAACGACGATGTAGTGGCTTAGGCTCGCAGGAGGTCGTGGCCGGCTTGTGACCGCGACCCACGGTGGTCAGCTGCGTTGTTAGGGAGAAGCGCCCATAATCATTGCCCCGCAGATGTAGCCTGAGAGGTGAACTGCGTTACCAAATATCGTGCCTCCGGTGTCGTTTCAGATCTAGTATCGACGTCCTGTTTTTCAACAAGTGGTATCAGAGCAGAGGTTCGGCGATGTGGATGATCTTGGAGGAGGCACGAAGATTATGCATACACACGTGTGCCGAAGAAAAACGCTACATTCGACGCAAGGTGGAGCATGTCGACGATCGACGAATCGATCGGTGGAGTCGAACACTCCGGGCAGGTGGTTTGGACCGTTTGATGGGCTACTGTTGGCAAGGATCGACCAGACGTGGTGATTGGGCCAACTACGTGGCTATCGAAGACAGAGGCTTCGGCGCTCACGATCAGACCGGCCACCAGACGTGGCGAGACGGCCGGATAGATCGGAGCGGAGAAAGCGTCGTAGAGAGCGATGCGACCGATGTTGCACAAGAGGCAGCGTCACGGTACTGCTAGCGGTTACCGTGTCGTGGACGTTCGGCCAGAGTGCGGCATGTTGCCGTACGCGGAGAGCATGCGGTGGTGCGCTAGGAGGCGTGCTCGAGGGCTCAAGATCTGAATCTGAAGGTGGAGGAATTTTTTCTGGTGATTTTTCGGCGAACAGTAGAATTTATTGGTGGTTGCGAGACGTACGTCCGCGGCGACACCCGGTGCGGCCGGAACTCGTGGGCCTAGGAGCTGAAGTTGTGGAGGCAACCGGAGCTCGACGTGGCCCAGGAGCGTGCATGTACACATGTATGTATGTGCATGTTCTTGCATGTGCGTGTGCAACTGTTCATGGCTTTGCATGTGCGTGCATGTGAATATATGTCGTGAGCATGGTTAGTCGTGCGTGTGCATGGGCGCGCTGGCACAGCCCAGGGGCGGCGCAGCGACGCAGCCCAAGAGCAAGCACGCGCACGCGGCAGCCAAGGCGGGTGGGGAGCGGAGGCCGACTCGGGGTTGGGCCTGATTGTGCGGAAGGAAGACTGCTAGGCCGATTCCGAAAAGGCAGAAGGAATTTTTTGGAGGAGTTCGAATTAGAGGAGAAATATAAGTCTATTAGGACTAGAATTTCTGGACAAAATTGGGCATCCTCACCACTACAAAAGGGGTCCAAAGGGGAGCCAAACCCAACAAATCCAAGAGGCAAAAGAGGGCTTCTCAGAGAGAGAAACTCAGATTTGCACAAATCAACAGCGAGTTTTTTGAGCGCGGTTTTTCGGAGGAGGCAGTCGTGAGAGAAAGACGTGCGGGTTCCGAAAGGAGGCGTTCTAGGAGGCTGTTGGTGATCTGTCCGATATGACGGACAGGACTGACGATAAACCTGGCGACAGTGATGAGAAGAACAAGCAGCTGGCGCAGATGGAATCACAGGTCGGTAGGATGAAGCCGACGGGGACCAATTTCGGCTTGGTAAAGTTCGACGGTTCTGGCAACTTTGGCTTGTGGCAGATGAGGGTCAAGGATCTGCTGGTACAGCAGGGAATCGTGACGGCTCTTAAGGAGACCAAGCCAGGAAAGGTAAGAGATGATGACTAGGAGAAGATGCAGTTGCAGGCAGCCGCTACCATACGGCTGTGTCTCTCAGATCAGGTTATGTACCATGTCATGGAGTTAACAACACCAAGGGAAATTTGAACCAAGCTGTCAGTCAATTCATGTCTAAGACTCTGACCAGTAAGTTATATCTCAAGCAGAAATTATATGGGCTTAAGATGCAAGAAGGGGCAGATCTGAAGGAGCACGTTGATGTTTTCAATCAATTGGTCATTAATCTAGGCCAACTAGATGTGAAGATTGACGATGAAGACAAGGCCATAATTCTATTGTGTTCGTTACCTTCGTCCTACGAGTACTTGGTTACGACGTTGACGTATGACAAGGATAGCATCAAGACTGAGTATATCACGGCGGCTTTACTTTCTCATGAGATGAGGAAGAAGAAAAGCGAGGAAGAACCTCAGCCTCATGCTTTGCTAGTTAGAGGTGATCAAGGTGACGGTAAAAAGACTGGGAAGAAGAACCACAGGAAGGGCAAACTTGGCAAAGGCTAGTGACTCGGAAAGCAGTTCGGAGTTGCTCTCGGTATCAAATACTCAGTCCATTGAAGCATGGATGTTAGATTCTGGAAGCTCTTATCATGTGACACACAAGGTGGAGTGGTTCTTTTCGTATGAGGCTGATGATTTTGGTTTCACCTATGTGGGTGATGGCACGGGTTACCGTGTTATCGGTATGGGTGATATTAAGATCAAGATGCACGATGGAGTGGAGCATGTACTTCAAGGTGCGAAGCATGTACCTGAGCTTACAAGAAATCTAATTTCGCTTGGTACCTTGCATGAAGATGGGATGGTGTTCCAATCTGGGGAAGATGGGAAGACTATTAATATCATGAAGGATGGAGAGACTGTGATGATTGGAGAGAGGTCGATGTCTCATCTGTACGAGGTGGAGACACTGAGCCACAGTTGGCAACTTCAGTTTCAAGCTGCGGCGGGTCTGAGGCCAAGTCAGACTTGTCGGACGGCTTGACGTGAGCTGCGAAGGAAGCAACCGGAGTCCAGTACACGGGTTCGCACAAGACGTACAACGACTTCAAGATGGCGGACATCATATTCGCCAAGGTGGAGTTTGTTAGAAGTTGATGTCGAATATGTGTACGAGTAGGTTACAAGGACTCTGTGTTGTAATAGTCAGGGTTGGTTTAGAGTTGTAGTCGGACTCTTGCCTGGCCTCCACAATATAAAGGGAGGCACCCCTGGTGTAACCAATGGAACGACGATGTAGTGGCTTAGGCTCGCAGGAGGTCGTGGCCGGCTTGTGGCTGCGACCCACGGTGGTCGGCTGCGTTGTTGGGGAGGAGCGTCCATAATCATAGCCCCGCAGATGTAGCCTGAGAGGTGAACTGCGTTACCAAATATCGTGCCTCCGGTGTCGTTTCAGATCTAGTATCGACGTCCTGTTTTTCAACATTGTTGCGCCAGGAGGAAATTGGCACGAAGAAATCAATTATTGAGAAGTTGCGGAAAGAAGCCCCACAATACATGCTTAAACTTGTGGCAGAGATCCGTGCGCTGAAGTGGTGTATCCTGTCTCCATTCCGTCGAAGTAATTTTTTTTATATTCTAATGAACTAAATGATTTGTTTGAATTAGAACTATTTACTAACTGCAATGCTTGCCCATGTGTATACAGGCACTAGTGAGTCTAAGAAGTGGCTCGAAAGTTCCTTCGCTAACTGAGCCCCAACAGTCGGGTCAGGCTTCTGCTTCCGTTCCGGCTGTCTGATCAGGAAGCATCCATTCCATTTCCAGCTGCATGTGTCATTCTAGCTACCCAAACGTTCCAGCTGCATGTGTCATTATTCTAGCTACCCAAACGCCCCAACAGCCGCCCAGCTCATCTTGATACATGCAGCTCGAACTACAGTTGCTGTGTATTAATCCGCATGGGCATTCTGATGGTGAGGCTAACATGGGACTCAAGGTGGGACTCTTGATTGATCGTAGGGCGTTGGGCATTCTAAGTTACTCCATTTGTTGTGTGTCTTCGCGGACAGGGAACCCTTATTATGTCAAAAATACTTGCTTTATTTGTCACACTGAAAGATAAAAAAATTGCATCAAGTTTTGCTGTGTTGTAAGCCTTGCATTTCACGACTTTTTTATTTATTTTTTCTTTTATTAAAATTAAAGAAAGTAATTGTTACGAAGGGGTATTTAAAAAACTAGCTTCCCGTCGTCCATGTGGGCTCAGCGGTGGCATGTTCGGGGACGGGCAGGACCTAGTCAAACGGTTTGGCGATAGGGGGCGTCGCTTGTCTTCCTCCACACTTGGAGCGCCGCCGCCAGCATTGCCACCTACCGGAGCCGTCACTCCATTGCTCAACCCGATTTGACCTCAACACGAAATAACTAGCACTCAATACCACAAACCCATTCAGGCTCATCCTCATCTCGGAGGCTAAGGGTGTGTTTGGTAGCAGTGACCGGGATGATCCCATCCAGCATGGTCCGGTTTTTTGTTTGGTTGATCCAAACAGGATCCCATTGTCCTGGTTCAGTGGATCAGCCCAATGCTTTCTAGGGAGGTCCGCTTCGTCCGATGCAAAAAGGAGAGTTCGCTTCGTCCTCCCACCCGAGCGCCTCCTAACTCGCCGCAGCCTCCTCCTCATCCTCTCCCAAGCGCACCGCGCCGCCACCGCCATGAACTAGCTTCGCTCGAGCGCCTCCTACCCAAGCGCCTCCCAACTCGCCGTGGCCTCCTCCTCCTCTCCCAACCGCGCCGCCGCCGCGTGCAGTTTCCTGTGACTGCTGGTGAAAGCCATCGATTCCTCTCTCTTCCTCTCCCGTGGAGATGTGGAGGGCCACTGCGAGGCAGCTCGTCGACCGGACGCTCAGATCCAGGGCCGCACACATACTCGGATCTCTCTCTCCCCTGTCTTTCTTCCTCACGCCATCACGAGGGTTCTTCCCCCCTCTCACTGTCCCTTCTCACGCTGCGTTTCTTTTGCCTGCTCTGTTCTTGTTCTTGCTCCGGATTTCCGTGTGTTTTCCTTGTCCAGCTGGGGCGTCAGTTATTTTCTTTACACATCACAGAGTATTGCAGCGGCTCTCCAATTTTGGTTGAACTTTGAGGAATGAGTTCTTTTGTTTTGGTCCTTTGATTTGTTTTGCAGACATCCACAGGCTTCTCTCTCTAGTTGGAAGAGGATGTTCATCGATGATGTCATGAACCTGACACTTAGAATGAATAAGGATGCAATATTTTCCTGGATTATCTCTTTAAATGACTCTTCATGGTTTTTTTCACTCTTTCCTTCTTTTAGCCTTTTGGGCTGTTGTATATACTGTAATTTGTACATTCGAAGACATCAATTGACTTCAAAATGTGATTGTCAGTTAAACTGTGTGTAATTTTTTGTTTATCTGCCTGTTCGGACAATGTCATTCTACTATATTTCCTATTTTTTAATTGCCATTTGTGTCCCTGTTTGCACATTTTGGATGACTCTTTTGAAACCTGACTGGCTTACTGCTCTTCTAATATTGCTGTTAAAAGTTTCAGCTTGATCGCTGTTGGACTATCGGTAATTAGATCATTTCAATCAATTGGCATGATAATTTGAGCATTGTTTTCTGGTGTAAAATTGGGTTGCGTGTAATTTGAGCAAGCAGCAGGTCAAAGGTGTAGCGGCATAGTACACTGGAAGCTGACTCGCTGTGGACATGTACGTTCTTGCCCAACGTGCACAAACAGCAGCTCAGCGCGCACGCGAGCATGCATGTGCCTGTCTAACGCGTACATTGACCAAACCAACCAAACAGAACCAATATCATGGATCCATCCCTCATGACTTCGACCCATGCTAAAATCCATGCTGGATGGTGATGGTTTGTTTAACCAAACACACCTTAATTCTCTCTTTATGGCATGATTTCATCCACCACTGATGGTGCATGCATAACGACTTATGGCGACTTACGGCATGACTTATGGCACGCTGGCCCCGCCATGGACCTATCGTCATACCTTATGGCATACGACAGATGCCTATCGTTATAAGATGGTTATGTGTTGTACATGCATGTGACTAATATGTATAGCACGGGAGGCAAAAATATTTTCATCGGAGGCAAACAAGACTCCCGGGGAGAAAGTGATAGATCAATAACATTAGGGAGGCACTCCAGCCCAGGCGACTGACAGGCGCTTACGCCTTGGCCCACCTGTCCGTCGTCACATGGCATGAAAGCCCCGCCGCTGGTTTTAGCCAAACCGATAACATTATCCATCGTCACATGAATCACTGAATTTGTACATTGTGATTTTGATTGTAGTCCAAGATGAAGTTGAATTGCGTGTTGCAACAGGAGGCAAAAATATGTTCACGGGGTAAAAGAATTTCCACGGTTGCCACGCGAAATTGCGAAGAAGAAAATATAATAAGAAGTCGACATACACGCATCAAATATACATGAAAGTATGAAAGAAATAGATAATTACATTAACCAAATGTCTAAGAACGAACTAAACATTTAGGATAAGATTTATAGTAACAAATGCATCATACCAAGACTTCTCTATACACTATGTTTTTCATGCTTTTGCCAGATGGGTCGATGTCCTAGCTGGGCTTCGCCAGTATCCTTGTCGTCTCCCTCGATACCCCCTAGACAACACAACATATAGTTGTCTATGTGCAAACACTGGTTCAGGAAGATAAATACCAACATTTGGTATTGTTTGGCCTTGAGCCTTGTGAAAAGTCATTGCAAAGCTTAGGCAGATGGGAAATTGCTTCCTCTTGAATTTGAAAGGGAGCGAGAGGTCTTCCGAAGGGCTCAATGGGATCCTTGGAAGAAAAACCCTTTTCCCCGCATGGTGACCACCTACAATCTCAGCATCGATCATATTTCGTTGGAATGCTTTGACCACCAACCTTGTTCCGTTGCAAAGGCCACTGTTGGGGTTTAGGTTATGTACCAAGATCACAGGGCAGTTCACCTTCAACCTCAGAAGGTGTGGAGGCAACCCATCTGGAGTGAGCGAGTTGAGAAACTCATTTGGGTACTTATTGTTATGGTACTCATCCTCTGTTGAGTCAGAGCTGTAGTAGCTCATTTCCTTACCAGGGAAGCACTTGATCATCATTGCATTCAGCTCATCAACATATTCATTCTTGGTTGCAAGAATAGCTCGACCACTCATGTAATCAATAGATGTGGCATTGTTCTGAAGCAACGGGAAGACATGATCGATCAATCTGTTCATTGATGCATCACCTGCACTGTATGGGATTACAATAGACTCTGAAAGACGGGCATAATCATCCTCTATGGTTTCTTCAGTGCCATTGCCAATTTCTCAGCAAAAACTGAGAGAACCAAGGGTCAGTTTGTGCCCTCATGTTGCGGGTGAGGCGTATTTTCCTGATGCTCGGCCATAAGTAAGATCTTTGGATTGTCGCATTAGTGATCTGTGCTCTCGTTCCCCGTCTCACAACAGGCAGGACCTGTCTGAAGTCACCACCAAACACCATCAACTTGCCACCAAACGGTGATGACAACCTAGTAGCGTCTTGCAACGATCTATCCAGTGTCTCTACTGCTTCACGCTCTGTCATGGCCACCTCATCCCATATTATCAACGACGCTGCCTGAAGCAAATCCGCGATACCACTCTCCTTGTCGAAATTGCACATGGTAGAATCAGATACATCAATTGGAATCTTGAACCTAGAGTGGGAGGTTCGTCCTCCAGGCATTATTGATGCCGCTATGCCTGATGTTGCCATTTCAATGGCGATAAGACCCCTTGATCTCATTGCAGCGAGCAAAGCATTGTACAAGAATGTCTTCCTGGTGCCACCAGGCCCATCAATGAAAAATACATTCCTCTTCCTGGATGTAACATGCTCCATGATTTCATCAAAACCTGCTCGTTATTCGGTGTTTAGGGAGGTATATAGATGGACTTGTGATTGGTCAATTGGAATAGACATCTCCTCTAGGGCTTTCTAGGGCCTCCCTTGCTATGCCATTGGATGTAGAAACTGAGTCGTCAATGTCAGGTAGACAATAGTCTTTTATTTTCTTCCCCATAGAATGCAGCAAGTCCTTTATCTCCAATAGAACCATCTGCTCAATTCAATTAGGTGACCCCCAATGTGGTTCGCTTGAAAATCTTCGGACATCGAATTAAGATACTTGTCCCATAATCCACGGATATCTGTTACCTCACAGTAGACCAAAATTGTTGCAAAGAGTCTACGCAATGTGGATAGCATCTGGAAAGTTGCTGCCTCAGCCAAACAATCATCAAGACTTTTGTCTGACTCTAACAATTCTCTTCGTTCAGCAGCAAGCCTGAAGGTAGGGTATGTGACACCATGAACGGTACGAAGATCCTCAAAAGATGTTGCGCCATGAACGTGGTTGAGCAACAACCGCAAGAAGTACCTCTCGCCTTCATTTGGGTGTGTAGCGACAAGCCTACCAACCTGTGTCCTCTATTTCCATTGCTGCCAGTGCTTCTCCCCCTTGTCCCATACAAAATGTTCAGGGAACTCTCTTTATAGAAAATTATGTGCCCAACTGTTTGTCTTGTTCATGTTGAAATACTCGGTTAGCATGCTACGCAAAGAAGAATCTCTTGTGACGACATCTTTCAAGTTTGCATATTGCTTGAACGCCACCATATGCATGCCCTCCAAATGCAATTGCAGTTGCAAAACTGGGGGGGTATCAAACAAATCAAAGCCATCTATCCTCCACATCGCTTTGGGTGGCGAGATGAATCTTGCATCTTGGTATTGGCATATCTCATTAATGACACCATCATCGCCGGCCCCATCGATAGAGAACGAAGCACGGTCATGTCCCTTGTAGATATACTTGAATAGATACTTAACTGCCTTGATGCTAGAACAAACCTCTACATTAATGTGGCAGTTGTAGCGCATAAGAAGACCTGGGCTGTATGGGACCATTGACCTGTTATCCATAATTGTATTCCTGACCTTAACCTTTGTACCATCATCCCGCCTCCGATAGATGGGATATGAATCATTTCCTTGTTGTATCACATTGCAAAATTGACGAGGATAACGAAATCTGCAACGCCCATTTTTCATTCAATGCTCACCACAGGGTCCGTGCATCATGTGTTTCAACACCAAAGCATGCAACTCTGGATACTTCTTCTCATCGGGGATCTCTGCTGAAACAATTCCATCATATTGATCTGGGTTGTTAAGCTTGAAGCCATTTTTCATGATTAACAGGAAGTGCTCATGGGGTAGACCTCGCTTTTTAAACTCGGTGACATGTACATATGCCGCAACCTCACCGAAGTAGTGTTGCTTGAACAAAAGGTCTTCAATATCCCTCAACTTAGCTCTAAACACCCGTGCCACCAAGTCTGGTCTATCTTGTGCAGTTTGTCCAGGCTTTAGCTTCTGAGTTATCTCCTCCCAAAGTGGGTTTCCTGTCATTGTCAAGAATATATCTGGTTTCCCAAAGTGCTGGACCAAACATGTTGCATCAAGGAAACGTCGTTTCTTATCACGTTCACATCCGGTTAAAGACCTGGGAAGAACAATGATTTTTCCAACCATTGCAGCACGTGATTCCCCGGCTGCGATGCAGTCTACGACACCTTGATATAGGTCAACTCGTATCATCTTCTGGTTTGCCTCCGAAGCGTAGAAATCCAACCTCATGGACTCAATCTTCATGTACATGTCGACGACATATTGTTGCAAAAGGCGTCGACCATGCAATAGGACATTGAAATCACTATCACGAATATACAGTTTATAGCAGTACTATTCTCTTAGGGATACGTATGACCCTTTTTCATGTTGGACTCTTGTGCACATGAAAAATTGCGAAGTGCTTATACGCAAATTGATTAAATATCAAATAAGAAATTATTTTTTAGAATTCAAGCTGTATAAATTGGATAGGTTCCACATTAGATTGTGTTTATGATTAAGATTTATTTGACATTGTCTTGATCATAATGAATTTTTTGGAAAGATTACCATGCATCATAGCAATAATATACAAAATGTTTTGGAAAAAAAGAATTGTATATCATGTTTTGTAAGGGAACTATACCTTCATCTTCTTCTAAAACCCCATGATTGTATGGGCTGTCATTGAATGAATTGCCATGGTATGGAATAAATCGACTCCATCCAACTTCTCCACATGGAAAAAATATTGGATAAGACAGTGGGTCATAGCAAGCATAGTATGACTTGATATATTGTGGGCGATCCTCTCTCCCAATGACCATGACGCTTCTGTCAAAACATTTTTGTGGGTCATTTCCATGAACCCATATCGTAGCCACTTGGGACGCTGTTGGAACATTATACACACGTTGGTCCAATGTGATGCTTGTGTTGAGCTCAACCTTGTAGTCATCTAGGTTGGGCACAAACGCAATGTTCTTCAAAGTACGAGCATATGCAATGTTTGCAAGGATCTAAAGAACAGTGCGGATTAGATTGATGTCAAGATCCGGAGATCATCTAATCCTGTGTGTAAGAGCCTCATCTGTATCATAAAAATATAGCTGCAAATGTCTTGGGCCTTGACCTTTTGGAATCAATTGGTCAATCTGGTGGTAAACTTGTCCTTGTGCACGGAATGTACTGATCAAGTGTGGCTCCAAGTGATGTGAATGCAAAGTGTGAGTTCGTAGGTTATCTCTAAAGTACTTTGCACCTGCTTCCTCAGATGTGAACAAACGGCGTAACTCGATAGGAACTTCATGGGTATTTAATTTGACCCTCCCATTCCTACAACAAAATGCCGGCGTCTCATACTGGAACCTCTCAGCTCCACAGTGCTGGCAATTGCGTGCTGGCTTCAAAATGGAAGGGTTCTTAGGTATAGAACAGAACTGTAGATAGCATCATAAGGATCAACTGATTGTTTAGCTTTTTTGTAATAGTCACATTTACATTGATGCTGGTGTTCTCTGTCAGTATCGCTCAACTGAGAGTATTGCTCTCGCTTACGCTTCCTTTTATCTTCAGCGGACAACCGATGAGGTGTACTGGAAGTTACAGTAGTGTTGGTGTCACTGGTCGAAGCAAGACGTTGTAAAACATCCATCCCCGCAGTATGTATTGTTTGGTTGCCTAGACAGAAGGTTTGAGCAAAAAAAAAAATCATTGCTAGGTCAAAATTATCATTTACACGAAAAAATGTGTAAGTCAATTGAGATAAAAAAAAAACAGTACCAAGCCTTTCTTCATGGGCAGATGATCCTTTATTTTTTTGGTAAGTTTTGCGACGTTTTCTTTGTATTTCATCTTTGTTCACGCTCCCTTTCAATTCGCCTCTTATGTTCCCTTTCTCTTTGCCTCTTATCTTCTCTAGAATTTGCCGATGGTGTTACGGAACCCGAGTGTATGGATCCATCTGAAGGAAACACAACATTTTTTTAGTTGCTCATAAACAGAAATAACCTTGAGCCATTTTTTAGTTGACATAAACATTACCGCCTGGGAGAGAGCAGGGGACAGGGGCACTGGCGGTGTTGGTTAGGTCGATGAATGGAGCCCGACTCCTAGTGTTTTTTTGAAGACGCCATATGCTTATGCCTTGTTCTGTACAAAAAAAAAACGATATCATGTCAATAATGTGATGTTTGAACTATACGCTCATTTAGCAAAGTGCTCGTACTCCATGTAAAGGGCAATAAAAATGTTAAAAAAATACAAGTGCACTGTGCTTGGAATAAATTTATAGGATCTTGGCCTCTTGGCCATTATCGGCCAGCCCACACATGCTTTTCCTCCCTTTCCTGACATGGGGGGATGGGGAGAGGAGAGTCGCTCGTGGGGGAGGGGAGAGTATAAGACAAGGGCACAGTGTTCAAACTAAAGAGAAATTCACATCTAGTACCCACAAAAGATAAGGAGGGAGGGAGATGAGGAAGAGAAGGGGGGAGGGGAAGACGGAGACGGTGTGGGGGAAGGGAGTGGGAGACGAGTACATATCCCGTGCACATGGCATAGGTGTGCACACGTGCAAACTTTTAATCCAGCCTGTTTGTTTCCCATCCAACGATAGCTCTGAAATTTTCTATTTACCCACTAAACGCCTCACGAACAGAATGGGAAAACCCTTGCGCCGGACGGCCCTCTGGAAGGCGATATAATTGATTATTTACCCGAAGTTGATGTGCCTTTGATTAGGGTAATGACAGATCGAGAAGCTCGGCTCCTAAGTTCCAGTATAAGGCCCCGAGCTCGCGCCGTCGCGCGCGTGTGGCATCCGTCCGCCATGGCCGCCGGCGACGAGCCCTCCATTACCCGCTGGACCTTCCAGGTGAGGCTCCCCTTCCGAGTAGCATCTCCGTCTCGGTGCGCCCCCCTGAATCGCCACAGGACTTCGAGCTCTACTACGAGGCGCGCCTCGGCATCCGCCCTGAATCGACGACGACAACGACGGCGACGCGCCGCTGGGATTCGGCTCCGCCGCGGCAAGCACCCCCGCGGCGGCCCGCGGCAACGGCGGGGCCGACCTGGCCGTCTTCGAGCAATTTGAGCGGATGGTGCGTCGGCTGCTCGGCTTCTCCTCTCTCGATGCTGTGCCGTTGCTGCTTTGGTGATGGATGCTACTGCCCGCGGAGAATTTCGTGATCTTTTGCTTCTGTGATTTTGGTTGTAGGACAGGAAGGTGGAGATGCGCTATGGGGCAATGGAGGCTGGGCTACCATAAGACTCTGGAGTACAGTACAGCTAGTTTGTTTTGCCAATTTGTTTCTCTGAACTAGTGAAATGAAGCTCAAACTACCCTGTGATGCTTAGCCAGTTGAAGGTGAAATTCACTTAAGACTGTAGTGGCTGTTCTAGTTTGATGTTCTATGGTTCAAATTTGACACACAAAATGAAGGAATTTTACTGATACTGAACATAATTGTTATTGCTGAACCCTGCTTTAGATCTGAATTTCCTTACGTGGCACTTCAGTTCATATTCAGATTGCTTAACTAGTTAGCATCAAATTAGCCTTTCAGATTGTTCAATTAATTAGGGATCGAATTAGTTTATCCTCTTTAACCTTTTTCTCTGAAATCTTGCTTGTCAGGACACCTGGCCGTATTTTGGACCTCACAAAGAAAGGCATTTGCATCAAGAGGGCTGGTGCTGTGTGTTCTGCTCCTCTATTGCATCAAGATGGCATCAAGAGCAGTGGCAATTTTTTTATGTAAATTTGTGTTAACCAAAAGAAGTTCTTGAATAGAATTGTACATTTGTGCTATCTAAAAGTTCTTGACTGAAATTGTGCCAGATTTGTGTTGTAAATTTGTGTACATTTGTCTGAAATTGTACATGTCTGAAATTGTACATTTGTCTGAAATTGTACATGTCTGAAATTGTGCCAGCATTGGTGCCCATATTGGTCTATAAAGAAGCTTCCTGTCAATGCATATTTGCATGTCTGAAATTGATGTTCATATTGTTCTTCAAAAATCAAACATATGCCATCCAGAGAATACCAGATTGTGAGAAGATAACAGCCATCAGCTTTGTTAGATGCAGAAATGCAAGTGATCACAGAGCATAGCCATCAATAAGTGAAACCGAAAATGCAAAGCCAAATGCAACACTAGAATTCATGTTTTTTATAAATCTCTATATGCCCCTTCCAAAACTGAAAAGGGATATTTTTGTTCTCCAAAAATCAAACATATGCCATATGCAAAACACTAAACTTCCATATACAACCTGCCATATACAACATGCCATATACAAAAGACTAAACTTCCATATACAAAAGCTGCCATATACATGCTGCCATATATTTCACCTAATTGCACCCAAAACGCTAAACTTCCATATAAAAGCAACCAAAATACAGCAAGGCAGACATAACCATACATGTGCATAATCTGCCTTCACATATCTAGCAAAAGGTTTGCATGGCCAGCAGTCAAGGCACACTGTTCATATTATTTCCCTTGCGTGGCTTCTTCGTCGTCTTAATCTCTTTGCCTCTCTTAATTCTTATGCATCTTCCCTTCGAATGCACATCCGTAGGTGGATGTATTTGTACTTTGTTTGGAATTTTACAACCAATGAATCCTCGTATTCGTCTTGTCTCGTGTGCATAAAAAGAGGTATCACTTGGTTCAAAGAAGACTCCATATTTATCACACTTAAAAATAAGAGGTCCATGCCGTCATTCGAGCTCTTGGCCTTTTGAATCATATTTTCTACCTTGTTTCGCACTGTTGATATCTTTTTTCTCATCTCCACTATATTAGAATCAATGGGCTTCTCTTCCAATAGGTTGCCTTCCTCGTCATAGACACTTTCTCTAATATAGCATATAATAAGAAAACAGTCAAGCACATTTAATAAAAATTACAAGTACAATACACTTTCTCTAATATAACAAATAAAAAAATAGTCAAGCACATTTACCTCTTGCACCTTGTCTCCCATCTTTTCAAAATATAATCCCTTGACAATTCACTAAGGTTTTCACCTCTCAACACCAAAACGATATGCCTACATGGAATTCCCTTGCCCTCAAATAACTTGCATGAGCAACTAGCAAACATATTTGATGTGCACCACTGAACCTTCCTATCTCTTATAGACCCATCACTGATAGTTACAATTTTTCCACCCTCACATTGTGTAATGCCTATAACATAGTAATGATCTATAGTAGCAACCACTTCTTTCTAGGATAATTTTTTGAACACCTCACGTGTGTACACTATACTGCCTTGTCTCTCCACCGTCCATGGTGTCATCAAAAGTGGTGAACTATGTAAGCTTATGTGATCTGTCTTTAACTCCTCATGGCGTTGACATTCCAAGGCTGTATCGAACTTAAACCAGAACTCAACAAAGCATAGTTTGCGGTGAATAAAACGGTTGAAAAATGAATTTAAGCTTTCAGATCGTGAAGTGGTTCTGAGAATTCCTCCTAGAGGTATGTTCATGAAGTACGCCGGAATTCATGACTCACGGATACGGAACCTATTAGCCAACCATTCATTTTTCTCAAGGCCAAAATCACTTATGATAGTTGTCCACTGCAACTCAAATTCGTCTCGGGTTTCTGAACTCCACACACAAGCCTCCAATCTAGACCAAAATTGAGGGTCATCTCTAGTTGGAAAGCCAACCTTTTCGGGAACCTTTTCCATAATATGCCACATGCATAACCTGTGAATTGTTCCAGGGAGAACTGATCTAATAGCTGCTTTCATGCTAGCATCCTCATCAGTTATGATGATCCTCGGAGCCATTCCTCCCATTGCTAAAAGAAAGGTTTGAACAACTATTCAAAAGACTCAATCTTCTCATTTGCGAAGAATGCAGCATCGAAACATACACTTTGCAAATGATGATTGACTCTAATAAATGGTGCAAAGATCATATCATATTGATTTGTGCTGTATGTAGAATCGAAAGACACCACATCACCGAAATGGCTATAATTTTTTCTACTTGTAGCATCAACCCAGAATACATACACCAACTTGCCCGCGTCATCCACAACAAAATCAAAGAAGAATCCAGAATTTAACTCCTTCTTTCTCTCTAGCTGTCCAACAAATCTCTCAGCGTCTGCATTCTTGATCTTCTCCCTAAGGCCCCGATAGTAGTTTTGGAAGTCCCGCCTCGTGCATCCAACATTATCAAACCCACCCTCGCTGACTTGTAAGAGTCTGTATGCTTGTGAGGTACCTATGTTTGCTTTGTGACAAGTGTACAAGGTATTCTTGGCTCTTTCACTAACTGAACGGTTTGATCTGAGCAAATGAAGCTTATCAGGAGAGACAAGTCCATGGTTATGTTCCTCAACCATTGAAGCTATATGGTACCTGTTGTCTGCCAGCTTGACATATATATGTGCCTCACATCCACATCTTGTCTCCATATGCTTTTTCTGTTTTCCGGAGGGATCAACACCATTTTTCTTCTTGTAACCTTGCCTTGAACATAAGAACCTCTTGTTCTCAACCACATCAAGCACTACATTTTGCTGGCCAACACGGGCAGAGAAACCAACTTTATGCTCATACGACTTGTAAAACTCCTCCACAGCCTTAATACTATCAAAAGAAATTTCAACAGTCGGCTTTATTCCATCCTTACAATCAGGTATAAAGGATGAACACTGCAATGTTACACATCAAAGAAATCAGACTTGATATGCGCAATGTTACACTGCGAATTCTAAATCAAATTTGAGACATACAAATTTTAAATCAAATTTTATATACTCACCGATGTAGGTAAGGTGGATTTTTTTGGTGTCCTAAATCCGTCACCGGCCTTGTGCACACCCGACGACGCCACGTACTCCATGTGTTCGCTGCTGCCCACCATGCGATCGCCCGGCGCGAGGGGTTGCTCCATGTGATTTCTCGATGGGGCGACGTGGTGAGCATGGAGGAGGAAATCGGCCCAAATCAAATCGGAGATGCCACATGCATGTTGCGTAAGAACTGACCCAGATCAAATCAGAGCTGCCCCATGCATGTCTACCTACCTGGCCCAAATCCAACGCAATCAAGGGCACACTACCTACCTGAGGAGCTGGCATCGAGGTAGAAGCTGTCGCCGGTGCGCGTCGTAGCCAGAGGCAGAGAGAACAATGCTCAGGCTCGAGCTAAGGGGGGGACGAACTCCGATTGGGTGTGATGAGGGCCGGTGATCGGGAGGCGTCAGCCGGCCGGCGATGGGTGGCGGCGGCGAACGAGCCCCAATACCGGCGGGGAAGGCAGGCCGGCCGTCCAGCGCAAGGGTTTTCCCGCCCCGCCTTTTTCCCGTTGGTTTTTCCGTTCTGTTCATGAGGCGTCTAGGGGGTAAATGGAAAATTTCGGAGCTATCGTTGGATGGGAAACAAACAGGCTGGATTAAAAGTTTGCACATGTGCACTCCTATGCCATGTGCACAGGATATGTACTCGTGGGAGACGGTGTCCACGAAGACGAGGGAGGGAGATGAGGCGGAGGAGTAAGATGGAGAGGGAGGCGCTGTGCGACAATGAGGGAGGTGTCGTGAGGCGATCGATAGAAGAGGCAGAGGCAATGTGCGAGAGAGGTGGATTCCGATTGTGTTGCTTTTTTATGTGTTTGAAATCTTTGCTCAAAGGCGTGAGCACATGCATTGCAATGAGTGCTAGGAAAATATAACGGTTTACGATAATGGACATTAGTTATGTATCAATATATTTTTTACAAATCCGGGATAACATGGTTATGCTCCAAGGGCGTGAAGATGCAAAGAGCAAATTGGTGCTTCGTGACAATGCAGGAAACAATTAATACATGTGAATAAATATTTTATAGTATAGGTGCTTCGCCACATACGCCATCTTATTTGTAGAGCATTTCAGGAGATAATATATCATCTTAGCTCTTCAAAAGTAATCGTACTGCCATCAGTACTAAGCATTTCTTTCAAGCATGTAATGGACACATTCTATATATACTATAAAAAGAAATCACCCTTGACAGAGAATACAATGTCATGTATGAGACCTTCACAGAGTATATCCAATAAATATTCTTGTTACATTATGTAAAAAATAAATTTCATGGTACAACAGTGAATAGAATCAGATATGCAACAACACCTTGTCTGCCTGTCCCTTGCTTTGATTGTCCATATAGCTTTCCAAGGGCATCAGCAAGCTGAAATTTATACTGTATTTAGCAAACATATTTCAGTACTACCACTAAATCTGTATCATGTATATCTAACTGAGAAAAACGTTAACTGGCAGCATAACATCCAAAAGCATAAGCCAGGCTGAGCTGCATCTTTTTGCAGAGTGAACAGCACAATCAATTACCTAGAAAGTGCATAAATTCAGAGATTGACCAAAATTGTTTGGCACAGCTATAAGGCAATGTATTATCTGGTTGGGGCTCAACATAAGCGAAATGGCATGAGCTTTCTATAGCTTATTTAAGATCTGTGACGCAGGCTGATATCAAATCAGTTAAGAGTTAATACTTGGATTATTGTGCAGATCAAATACAGACAAATATTATTTTGTTTCAAAATTGAACTTGGCAAGATTTAACATAAATTATTGACAATAGGTGTATCTATCGGCACGATCATTGACAATTTGATCCAGCAATAACAACAAGGTACTTTAGAGTTCAGACAAAGTGAACACTCACAGGCGGCATCGAGAAAGGCAGACAAGATGGTCATTCCAGGCAGTGAGTGCATGTAAAGTTGTAAACCATACTGAAATAGGTGTATGAGTGTCATATTTACAAGAGAACTTTCAATAACATTGCTCAAATGACTCCAGAAATAGACTGAATAAAACCTGATGCTCCACACGAGTTCTGTAAATGAACCCCCCGCAACAAAGTAGACTTGATAAGACAATGAATCTACACATAGATAGCGGAACAATCAGAATAGTAAACATAACAAAGGCAAGCAGGTTTGCCTCCCTTCGGAACCCGCACGCCTTTCTCTCACGACTGCCTCATCTGAAAAACCGCGCTCGAAAAACTTGTTGTTGCTCGGTGCAAATCTGAGTTTCTCTCTCTGAGAAGCTCTCTTTTGCCTCTTGGATATTTTTATTTTGGTTTCCCTTGGATCCCCTTTTATAGTGGACAGGCAACTCCAATTTCATCACAAAAATCTAGTCCAAATAGGACTCCTTTGCGCATGCCGGCCTGCTCCTCACGCGCTGCTGCACTGTTGCTTCATGCACTGCATGCAAAACACACACGCACGCACAACCACGCACACACACATGCATGCACAGCCACGCATACACACATGCACAGCCCGCCCGTAATTTTTTTTTTCTTTCTGAGCCACTGTTGGACTGCTGCTTGCGTGTCCTGCTCGTTGCCCACACGCCTGAGACGCAGCCGACGTAGAGTCGCGCCCCCGCCTCGACCGCGTTGCGTCGTCGCCTTGGGCCGCTGCCTTGCACGGCCCACGTGGCTCAACAATGTGTGACGTGAAAAAAAATGTTGCAAGACTCCGTGGTGTAAAAGGCAGGATTGGTTAGAGTAGGAGTCGAACTCTTGTCTGGCCTTCACTGTATAAAGGAAGGTGACCCTGGTGTAATCATGGAACGACTTTGTAACGGCTTAGGCTCGCAGGAGGTCGTGGTCAGTTTGTGGCCGCAACCCACGACGGCTGGCTGCGTTGTTTGGGGAGGAGCGACCATAATCATTACTCCGCAGATGTAGCCTGAGAGGTGAACTGCATTACCAAATATCGTGTCTCCGGTGTCGTTCAGATCTAGTATCGACACCCTGTTTTCAACAGTGAATAGCGGATTATGATCTGTGAATAGTATTACGACCATGTTTGGGGCTAGACCTGATCATGCCCCGGGCCGGCTTGGAAAAGCCAGGTCTCGCGGGACCAAGCCCTAGCCCAGCCCGGCCTCGGATTCGGGCCCGAACCCAGCCCAAAGCCCGCAAACCCGGCCCAGCGACCGGGTTTTAGATTGAGGCCCTAACCTGGTCCAGTGCACTGGTTGGGGCGGGTCGGGCTTTTTCGGGCCGGGCTGCCCATGAACAGGTCTATTTGGGGCTAGCATCGGTCATTCCCTTAGTCAACAACGTCCATCCTCTCCCCCTAACCTCTTCCTTCGCTCCCCTCTTACTCAGCTCCTCCTCAGTCCTGTTATACTTTTCAGTCGACTACGCCGCTGCCTCTTGCTTAAGCTCATTCATCATTAGGGTTAGGGGAAGGTTCATTTGTGCTCCAATGCTTAGAGGGAGGCTGGAGAGGCAGAGACCCAGCGGTGCAACAAGGAAGTGGGTGGTGGTCGTGGTGGATTGGCACATGGCTATTCAAAGTTAGGTGGATGGGGCATGCATGGTAGTGGGAGGAAGGGGGCAGAGTGGTGAGGGAGAAGCCGACAGCATGTGGTGACTGCAGGAGGCAGGGGTCGTGATGGAGGTGCATGAAGCTTCTCCGGGCAAGGAGGAATGAGAAAGGGGTGGTGTTAGCATCAACCAAAATACGTGGGATCTCCAGTTGATTGTCATTTCGTCGATCTCATTTTTTATGTAGATGCAAGTACATGCACAACATGTTTGGTTTGAGGAATGGAGTCCTCTTAGATAGTTTCAAATTGTGGATCATTATTGTGCCCTAACTAGTCTTCCATTTGAATCTACACTACACTACACCAAGATTTGTGCCCTTAAAGTGTATAAGAGGTTTCTTTAATGAAGGTTTCGTTGAGTATTGGGTTGACTATCAAACAACAGAATGAATAAAAACATAGACAAATCTCTAAATTTATAAAATTCAAATTCTTCCTGCATTCTTTCTCAAAATTAACACTTGAGAGATGCTTCAACAAATTAACAAACAATTCACAATTTAAAAAAAACACTAGTAGCTAGATTTCATTATTTTGATGTCTTTTATTTAATTCACGGGATTCGGAGATCATATGAATTTCAAATAAATATTCGCAAGAATTGGAATGAACGTGTACATTGATACTAGCATAGAAATTAGAGCAAATAAAATAATTTTAGAAAAATATGAAATATGATGGAAGCTGGTTTTTGCTATGAGTTGATGCTATTAAAGGAAGGATCACATCGATGCTGGAGTCACCAGCTCGTTCTTCACCGACGGTGCCACCATATCACACTACCATCTCTATCTCCACTTCCACCATAATCACCATCCACGATCTCCTAGATCTCCTCCTCTTCATGAATTAGATATAGCTAAGGTTACTGCTATAGATTGGGTGATCGACGCGAAGGGAGTTTGATCACGTGCACAAGCTTTTGATGACAGGATAAGTACTGCTCCATCACCATCACCACCTGACGATCTCTAGGTTGTCCTATTCCTGCTGCATTTGGATGTAACTAGGGTTAGCACTTGGGATCATGGGATCTGAGCGAGGAGATCGCGCATGCACACGGAATGTCTCTGTAGCCGCAATAACTCATACTCCCTCTTGTTATAAACATATGTAGTTTGGAATATCGACATGATCTTCACAATACACATTTGATCACTCATTACTTTTTCCGTTTTTAGTAAAATCCATTAAAATTACAATATTATAAAAGTGCCTTTTAAGTTGAATCTACATTTGATTTTCATATACTCAGTCTAAGAAGTTTTAAAAGGGCCTTCCGCATGTACTATACATGTCTACCGTCCAAAACTCCAAACCCTTCCATTTTCTCGCTGGATTGGAGGCCCGGCACAACGTTCAAGGCACATCAAATGGGCAGAAATAAATGCGGACTGATGGACCATCGGGCTAGTAAGAGAAGGGGCTGAATGGGCCGGGATTCTTCTCGCTTGCACTGCTTGGCCCACCTTTTGGCACCGGCTGCCGGCTACTACGGTACATACGCCACTGTTGTACGTGAAAATATTTAATAAGCCCCTCATCCATCCCCCGCTGTGATGGGAAAATGTCCAATTTTTGGGGGAAATTTGCAGTTTTTTGTCTTGGCAAAATTAGTGTCAACTTGGATGTCCATTAGCTTTTTAAGGCTTCGTCGTAGAGACCACCTGAACGAAAGCCCCGCCCGTTAGGGTCAGTGATGGCGACGCCTCTAGTGTCGTTCCCCACCTTGGAGGCATCCCTGCGGGTGGCACTCCAAGACCCTTGTGTTGGAAAGCAGACCAAGGTTCCATTGAGCGCTAGTTGGAGCGGCTTCGTCGTCCCCCTCTTTTGTGGCAGCGAGGCTCATCCTTTCTTCTAGTTGTTGGTAGTGGCGGCGGTCGCCCTAGTGTGAGTTGCGCTATTGGAGTGGCGTCATAGTCCCCTTCTACTACGGTGGCGGCGACTACCTTGTCGCGTGCTGCGTGGGGTTGAAGTGACGTCATCGTCCCACTCTTCTGCGATGGCAATGCTCATTCTTCCTCCTTGCGCAATGACCTATGGCAGCGCTTTTCTCTACTTCCATCAGCGGCAACGGCTCATCCCTAGGTTGCAGGTAGCAATGTCGGGGTGGCTCGTGGTCGACGTTTGCCGCTGGTGCCCTCCTAGTTTCGGCAGTGGTGGATGGTCTCTTCCTCTGCTCTCCGGTGCCCTTGGTTTGGTCGATAGAAGTGGCTGTGCGTTTCGAACTAGCATCTTGTGTGGTGATGGTGGCTGGTGTCCTCTCCCTCTTCTGCGTGATGTGCATCCCGTTCGGTGATGGCGGCCCGTGATGTCTCAGGCTCTTTTCTGTCCGTCCTTTTTGTTGTCTTTGGTGGTAACGGTTGCTCCGGCTAAGCATCCATTATGTTGGAGGTAGTGTAGCTAGTGATGGCTGGCAGGCGTAGGCATGCGTGTATTGTAGTTGGTGGTGCCGCAGGGTTGCTTGTTTGCCCTATGGGCAAGGTGTCCGATCTTTTGGATGAGGTGACAACAGGTGCCCTATGGTTGTATCCTCGATTGTTGTGCGGGTTTTTTTTAGTATTTAATCCCACTTAGTTGAAAAAGATGCGATTCTCGTGCTTTTTTTTTTAAAAAGAAAGTTCGATCCCCATTTCAGCTTGGCGACTGGCCAGGACAGCCACCCCATAAAAAATGAAAAAGAATAAACTTGGTAACTTAGAAAAGGCATAAATGGTTTTCTTGGTGCCTTTTCTACAAGTTCTCATTTAAAAAAAAACTCTTTTGTCGATAAAAATACCTAATTGGGTTTAAAATACCTCCCTTACATGGATTATGTAAATATTGTTATTACTTTCGTTAAAAAAAAGTGTGTGGCAAAATATTTGAAACTTGAGTATGTTTGATTGGAGGTTTTTCCCCACATTTTGCATAGCATTGACACATACAAAATTGTAAAGTGCGACAAAGTGTTTGTTGACAAGCTTACAACATGTTCATTTCAGTTTAAACTTATCAATTAAAAAGCTAATTGTTTTGCCTTGAAATCTATTTTTCTACTATGTAGCCAGCTCTAAAATCTCTTTAAAATAACATAAATAAAATGGATTAATTTTTAAAAAATATTAAAATCCTCAAAATATAGTTTAAAATTCAGTTTAAAAAGTTTATTCATTCAGCTCGACCATTTCAAACATACTCGGTCTACGGCCCTTAAATGGAAAAGGTAATAGTCAATTCTAAAAAAAAAGGTAATCGTCACAGCGAGCAAATTTTTTTCCAATGAACGCAATTATTTTTGCCACCTTTGAATACAACAATTGCTATTGTTTTATAGCACCGAATAGCGATTACAACTATCAATCTAGTGTCAGCATGACACATAAAAAGATTACCACAAATTTATACATGAAATAAATATTAACAGTGGAATACCACAAAAAACTCATACAAAGTTTACAAACCTAGAAATAAAAACATTTTCCTTCTTGAAAAAGAAATAAAAAATCTAACCCTTTTTTTTTTCTCACAAATCGAACGCCTTTTCCCCCTCCTCTCCCCATTGACTCCGCCGCTCCTCGCTCTCTTGTCCCTCCCTCGGCGGCGCGTCACCACTCACCACTCGCACAAACACGTCAGAGGATTTGCTTCCGCGACTCACCGCCCCCCCACGGGCCACGGGCACGGCACTAGCTCGCGCTGGCGCACCGCAGCCCAGAGCCCCTCCTTCCTCCCGGAGCTCCACGGCGAGGAGCCCTAGCCTCGGCGGCCCCAAGGTGAGCCCCCCTCCGCACCGCCATTGCGTCGTTCCCCGTCCCGCCGCCCTTCCGTTCTCTTGGTCTTGCGTTTCCGCGGCGATCTTGCGCCGGAAATGGGGGGTTTTTGGTTCTGGGGGGTAGGGGTTGGCCCCGGTGGGGGGTTCTTGCTGCGGATTGCGTGGGTTTGCGAGGGGTTTTGGGAGGGCGTCGATGGCATTTCTTGATTTGTTCTTGCTCGGGGGACGTATGGGCGTTATGTCTTATCGATCTCGTCGCGCCGTCGCGCGTCTGGTTGCCGGCCTGCAATGCTGGATGGTTGGATTTGACATTTGGATCTTTGGGTGTTTGGACACGAGGAATTGCATGTTCGCAGTCCAAGATTGCGCCTTTGGAAAGAACTATGTAGCTTAGTATTACTTCCCGCAGGAATACATTGGGAGTTGTTCGCTGCGTTCTGACAAAGTCTGGTGATTTTCGTGAGGGCTGTTGGATCTTGGAACATGTTTGGTTCTTGCTTTCGTACGGCGAGCAAATGATTGACAAACCAACATTTGTGAGCGCATAAGATTGTAGCTCGTGTGCCTGAGGTTCGCAATAACTTCGTCTTGGGTTTTTTGTTGATTTCGGCAGGGAGAACTGTTGAAAATTAGTACCGTGCTCTGTAGCTAGACGGAGTTTTATTCTGATATCTGGATGGTTCCACATCACCTGAACCATCGTAGTTCAACTAGGGAAATGATTGAAGCGCTACAAGGCAAAGGCAATTTGTTTCCTTTCTTTTACCCTTTTGCAGTAGGTGGGTGAATTTGATGGGATCCTAATAGGGTTTTAAAATGCGCTGTTGCTATTTCGCAGGCGCCTGAAATTTGCGATTTTGTGCAGGCAATAAAAGTTTCAGTTAGTTTGTACTGTTTTTCCACAATTCCGTTCACCGGAAGAAACGTTGTGAGAAAGTGGAACTTTTAGGGCGAGGGTTGTTTGCACGTTCTACCGCGTGTGGCGTTGCCGGCGTTCGTCGCCCTTCGTGCAAATTGCGAAATCGTTCGGGTGCTAAAAGTTCCAGTAAATTTATACTGTTTTTTCACCATTTCATTCACTAGAAGAAACGTTTTGAGATGGTGGAAAAAATTCTGCATGCAGGAAAAGGGGACCGTTTACATGAAAAAGCTGTTGTTGTATGGTGCGCCTGCAAAAAATGTTAAAATGCACGTGTCTGCACAATAGCATATCCCAAATTAAAATGATGATTGCGTAGAGGGTAAATGAGCTATTTGTATGATTTTGCTCTTTTCGTTTGGTTAGGTTTGACTATTTGGAAATTTAGTTCTGAACTGTTGTTGTACTAGTACTTTAGTACAAAGCAAGCACTGGCATTATATGCCAAGGACGAAAGCTAACAAATTTACTACAATGGCTGATTGGATTTATTAGCATCCCTTGAATGTTTCTAAAGGTGTATGGGATATTTTTTGTGTCAGATTTTGGGGTATTTTAGTGGATATGTTTGCAGATTCTGGTAATTTATCTTGGTAATTGCAATCAAAATGATTCAGTTTGCCTTATTATGTGGTATCAATCTGAATGTCACAATAGTACTATTGAGTAAGTTTAGTTCTGTTTATTTTATACACCAATGTAAATTTTTTCTGCATACATTGTTGACCACTCATAAAATTGGTCTAAAATTCAAGCATGCTGTCTACCATGGAAAATTGAGGTTTAATTTTCTTTTGTGTTGAGTATGGGTCTCTAGTGTTTGCATAGTGCATATAGCTTATGGGTTTATTTGTAATGTGAAGTACACATGTCATGAATCATAATAGTTTACAGATGTAGACCTGTCCTGAAGCACTGTATATGCATGATCAACTGTCATTATCAATGCAGATCGTTAAGCTAAAATGGGAGTGGAAGGTCACAACGATCCATTGTTAGGCGAGAGCGAGACCACATGTGGGTCTTTGCTGCAGCAACTTCAGGTGGTCACTCCCTAGGCCCTAGTATTTACGATGCACATCTTTTTCCTTGTACTTGTTCTCTGAAAGAGCTGAAACTTAAAACAGTGTCAACCTAAACATCATTGGAACTCCTTATGTACAGCAACAAAAGTTGACATAGCATCTTTGTGGCAAGGAAGGCATATAGGATTGAATGATTGACTTATGGGTGTTGTTTCAGCTGATATGGGACGAGGTTGGTGAGAGCGATGAAGATCGTGACAAGATGTTGCTCCAGCTAGAGCAGGAATGCTTAGATGTTTATAGGAGAAAGGTTGATCAGGCTTCTAGTTCCAGGGCACATCTCCTTCAACAACTAGCCAACTCCAAATCTGAGCTTACTAGACTCCTTTATGCGCTAGGAGAGATGTCAATTTCTGGTATTGTAAGTATCTGGAAATAGCTCCTCCACCTCATACCCTGACTTAGTTCATTTTTTTACTTAGTCGATAGTTTGACAGAGTTTTGTGTTTTTTCTATCCTTCCAATTTTTAGGTTTACCTTCGAATAAAAATGGAAATTTATCCCCTCCCTTCTAATATGCTTTTGGCTTATTTACAGCCTGACAAAACAACTGGTACAATCAAGGTGCAACTAGCAGCGATATCACCATCCTTGGAACAACTTTGCGGGAAAAAGGAAAAAAGAGTGAAAGAGTTTGCTGATATACAGCTTCAAATTCAGACAATACATGGTGAAATTGCTGGGTGTCTACAAGTTGGTGATCACTTGGAAACACCCCATGTTGATGAGGTTGATCTTTCAATGAAGAAATTAAATGAATTTCTTTCTGAACTACAAGCACTGCAAAAGGAAAAGGTAGTTCTATTTTCATAGTTTGTTTTGCACAATCTGTCAAGTGTCAACTGGTTTCTGTCCATGTGCCAAACTGCCAATGCTCCAAATGTCAAAGCGTAACCATGCTAGAGGAATTTTAGCTTTGGCGTAATGCATAAACTTGCACGTTATATCTGCTGGCCAATTTCTTGTCATATGCCAGGCCTGCACAACATCAATTATCCATGCTGATGGTGGAATTCGAAATTGTGGCAGAGCGCATTCACATACCATATTAATGGCCATTAGGCAGCTGACATAGCTGATGATGGTCATTGCAAACTTGCAATGCCTATATTTTGATTTTTGGATGATGCAAAATCATGAAACTTAAAAGTGTGATTTCTTAATGTCTTTCTACATTGCAGAGTAACAGGCTGCACAAGATTCTTGATTTTGTGAGTTCAGTGCATGATCTCTGTTCTGTCCTTGGGATGGATTTCTTGAGTACTGTTACTGAAGTTCATCCTAGTCTCAATGATTGTGTTGATGTTCATTCCAAGAGCATTAGTGATGCAACAATATCCAAGCTGTCCAAAATGGTGATTGAACTCAAAGAAGAGAAAATAAAGAGGCTTGAAAAGGTAAATTTGTAACTTATTTCTTGTTCTTGCTTCTCCTACCTCTATGGTGTCTCTGATATATTTGCATTGAGTAATACTACTATTTCTGATTACATCCTATGCTTCTTCTTAGATTCAAGCCCTAGCTTCCCAGCTAACTAATCTTTGGAACTTAATGGACACCACTGAGGAGGAACGGCAACTTTTTCATCATGTGACATGCAATATGTCCTTGACATTGGATGAAGTGACAGTTCCAGGAACCCTGGCTTTTGATGTAATCGAGCAGGTTGACATGTGTTTTCTGCTCACATCGTAACTTGATTTATGGATAAAGTGGCTTGCTGTTGTTCAACTGTGACCTGACATATTTTCCCACTTTAAAGGCTGAACTTGAAGTTGAAAGGCTGGATCAACTAAAAGCTAGTAGGATGAAGGATATTGCATTCAAAAGGCAGACTGAGCTTGAAGATATATATGCTCAGGCTCATATTGCAATAGATACTAGTGCTGCAAGAGATAGAATAATGTCCATTATTGACTCTAGTGGTTTCGAGCCTTCGGAGCTACTGGCTGATATGGAGAACCAGATACTTAAAGCAAAAGAAGAGGCCCTAAGCAGAAAAGACATACTTGAGAAGGTTGGCCGGTGGATGTTAGCATGTGAAGAAGAGAGCTGGCTTGAAGACTATAGCCGGGTATTTCAAATTTGTTCTTTTACTTTTACTTTTCCTTGTCATTGGTTTTATTAATACTCTTCTGAAATGGAAGTTCACCTCCTTTGCGCTAGTATTGCCGCGTTGCATACTTGAAACCACATGCTGATGCTGATGTGTTTGACAGGGGTTTTACTTCATGTGGTATCACTGTTCTTACATTCATGTTATCTTAATGGCAGGATGATAACCGATACAGTGCAACTAGAGGTGCACATCTGAATCTCAAGCGTGCAGAAAAAGCTCGTGTTTTGGTAAATAAAATACCAGGTATGTCTGAACATCAATTTTATTTTATTTTCTGGAAAGTTTGTTGTATTACAAGTACGCTTCCACTGCCAGAGACCTCACTATGATACAAGTACCTTACATGACATGGGGGGTCAACATTATTCTTAATCTGAACTGGCTTTTCATGAATACTTTTGATGGTTTACTGTAGCTATTGTTGACATGCTGGTAGCAAAGGCCCGGACATGGGAACAAGAGCATGGCATGTCATTCACCTATGATGGTGTTGCTCTTCTTGCAATGCTTGATGAATACAAAAACCTGAGACAGGACAAGGAAGAAGAGAAGCGGAGAATGAGGGTACTCTTCTCTGTAGTTCTTTTGTCTGTTAATGACTGGTTCCCAAGTCACATCTATTACATGTTTTGCCTAATTTATTGGAATCTGCCAGGACCAGAAAAAAATAAACGAGCAGCTGGCTGCTGAGCAAGAGAAGCTGTTTGGATCAAAACCTAGCCCGGCCCGGCCCCAATCCTCAAGGAAGGCGCTTGGCCCTCGGCCCAACAGTGGTGCAGTGAATAACACACCAAACCGGAGGCTGTCAGTACAGCAGGACGGTGGCCTCAGGTCCGCGAGCCGGGATGGGCGGAGGGATGTTGGCAGACCTTCAGCCCCGGTGAACTACGTCGCCATCTCCAAGGAGGAGGCGGCCCCGCAGGTGTCCAGCAACAAGAAGCCACTACTGACGTCAGTGACCCCTTGATCATCATGCAATCCGGTTTGCGATGGACTATATGGTTTCTTGGCCACGTTATTGGTTGGAAATATACATACCTGTGCAGTAGTCGAAATGATATGGCTAGAGCTAGTTGGAGTGAGTCTGGATGGATGCTTGCCGGCAGGATTTGCCTTGGTGATGACTGATGAGACATTCGTCTGCTGACTAGATCGGATGCTGCTGCTATACTCTTGTTCATGTCTTTGCGTTTGCATGTTTGGGCGTAACAGAAAACCTTCTGATCTAGCACAGCCAGAGCCAGTGCCTACACTTTCTGGATCCTCAACTTGTAATCCTGTATAGCAATGTCGGCTCGTGGCATTGTGGTTACAGTTTGGTCCTGTTCAGATCAGCTACGGAAATGCGATTGCTGGTTTAAGTGCCGATGCTAAGTTTCGACAAGTCAGAAGCAACTTGAAGTTTTTTTGAGAAGAGTATTGCTACGTAAATTTGTACCATCGGATAAGCAAACTGACAACCTCCGCCTGATCCCCTTCTTCGTAGCTTCAACTCCGCCTCGACCACCTTTCAACGTATCTCTGCCCTGCACCTTCGCCTCTGCTCTCCACATCGCTTCTGTGCCTCTATGCACTCCCGGCTTCAGCATGTCTCCCATCATCCCCTGCTGCTTAACCACCATCCATGGCCGACGGTGTCCTCGCCATGCTTCCTCTCGCCACCGTACCGACCCCGCCACCCTAAATCCAATCCCTAGCGCCGATCTACCCGCCGCCGTTACCTCACCCCCTCTCCCCGGCACTCAGAAAAAAATTTGTCTTTTCAAAACCCAAACTCAGAGTATATGTCTTTTCAAAACGGTAGGTAAACCATTTTGTTGTTAAGTTCAGAAGAACAAAACCTTAAACCAAAAGTTTTAACAAACACAAACAGGAGTCTAAAAACACCCACTACAACAACACGATAAGGCATCCATCTGATACAAAAAGACCAACAATGAAGGCTACTCTTGAGGTGAATCGAAGAGCTTATGTACATCGATCGATCGTCCTCAGTTTCTTCCCATGCCGTTTCAGTAATCCGTCGGAGGCTGGTCGGAGTCGTCATACGGCTCGGCCTCGGTTTGATCCTCTCTCTGGTGCACCTTCTTGCTCACCTTCATCGCAAGGGGGAGAAAGAGAGACACATGCCATGGTTGTTGCATCAGTGCAGAGCATGGAGGATTTGATCGATGGAGTTGATCATGGCGGCAATGTGAGGAGTTGGTTTGGTTTGTTAATAATTACCTTGTGTGATCTCGCCTGGAGGCGGTGGTCCGGCGCCGACTTCCGGCGGGGATGCAGGTTCCGGCCGCCGCGGAGGCGGTTCTTGCCGCCAGGCTTGTAGCAGCTGAGGCCGTTCCTGCCGCCGCTGCTGGAGCCGTCGAAGCTGATGGTGGACACGTCATTGGAGCCGCAGCTCTCCTTCTCCTCGCCGCCGGCGAGGTCGTGCCGCCGCCTCACGACGATCACCCGCCGCGCGCCGGAGCCGGAGCCGGAGCCGGAGAAGGAGCCCGCGTTCTTGCTCAGGCAGTCGTCGGCGCCGGCGGGCTCGGCCTGCCGAGTCGCCATCCACCGCTCCAGCCAGCTCCACCCCAAGTTGAACTCGCCCTGCTCCGGCCGTGTCGCCCGCTTCCTCCCGCCGCCGCCGGCGACGGCGCCGCCGCCACCGCTCCTTAGCTGCTGCGAGAAGGCGTACGCAAGCGCACGCTCCCGCCGCGTCGTCGCCTCGATCCGGCTCCGCATCCGCATCCGCGACACGTTCGAGCTCACCGTGCTGTCGTCCCACTCCTCCTGCCACCACCATGGCCGTCCAAATCAAGAAACCGCAATGAACGCCATGAACGCGTCGCGTCGAGGTCGGAGCTCCGTACCTTCACCCTGAAGACCTGCGGCGGCCGCGGCCTCTGGCTCGACCTGTGCTGCGCCGCTTCCGACGCCGGCACGCTCTCCTCCTCGCTCAGCCGGAGGTTGCTCAGGGACTCGCCGACGTGGACCTCGACCGACGCCGCGATGGACGCCGACGTCGTAGGGCTCCGAGGCTCGCCGGAGACGGCGCAACCTCCCTTCTTCTCCGACCATCTCTTCAGCTCCTGCAGCTTCCTCCTCGCCTGCGTCACACCAATGGATCGATCTGTATGAGCAATTCGGTCCCATTTCTTTCTAGTAACACGGTCTAGTAACAGTGTCACACCATGAACCCCTTGAACGCGGATTGGATCGTCGTCGCGGCTTCGTCGACGACTCCTGCGATTGACGCCGGCGCCGGCGGCTCGCTGCCTTTCTCGTTCTCCGGAATGCTCCCCTGTTCTTGAAGCTCTTCACGGCTGTTGTCCGCGCCGCCGACGTCGCTGGGTTGATCCGGCGCGTCTTGCGGGGGCGGCATCGCGCAGGTTTCGAAGCTCCCGACGGAGACCGTCTCGTCATTGTCCTCCTCCTCTTCCTCCTCCTCCGCCGCCGCTGCGGCGGCGGTGATCTCGTCGCCGCAGAGGTACAGCCTTAGCGAGCCCCACCTGCTCTTGTGATCGACGGAGCTCCTCTCCTGCAACAACACCAAAAAAAAAAAAAAAAAGCTCCAATTTTTCTTTTCTTTCTTCCACCGCACGAGCATTTTCAGCGTGAATCATGGCGCCATCGCAAGTACAGAAGCGCAAGTACAACACAGTACATTGGCCTCACGAGCAGCTGCTGATTGATGCACGAAGAACGGTGGACGCAGCAAGAACATGGAGTACTACGTCTGCTTCCAAGACGGGGAAAGAGGAGGAGGCACGCACGCTGTGGCCGCGGGCGGAGCCGGCCGGCGGTGACGACGACGACGACGAGCACGGGCTCCTGAAGAAGACTCTCCGGACAATGCCGCCGGCGAGGCCCATCCCAATGTAGAAGTAGAACAGCAGCGAACGCTGAACCCCCACGCCGTCACGCGGTAGCTAGAGCAGGGCCGGCGTCCGGCGATCTCGCCCGGCCGGTCGCCGCCATGGCCATGGCCGGCGGCGGCGTGCTCTGGTTGCTCGGCGGCGGGGCGCAGCTAGCGCGCGCGGTGGTGGCTTCCCCTTATAGCAAGAGGGCGGCGGCCATGGCGCAAGATCGATGGATGGATCGGCTTAGAAATCCAAGGAGAATTGGAGAGCTTGCTTTGGGCAAAGCCAGCATGCGGTGCGCGAGGCGAGATCGATGCGCTCTGGTTCGGTGCAACTTTGTGTAAAGGTCGTGTGATCTGATTGGTGGATCCGTGGAGCACGCACTGCGGTGGCCTTGATGATGAGAGAGAAGGCCCCATGTTGTTGAGTTTTTTTTGTTTTTTTTTTGGACGCAGGAGGCTTTTTGGAGCTGGAGGAGTTGAGCATCTTGTTTGCACACTGACACTGTTGGAACAGAGGCCTTCTGCTATGCTCGCAGTCGGTTTTGCACTTTGTGTTGTACTGCCTCGCCAGCTTTATATTTAGGCATCTCCAGCTGTGTGCTCCGAATGGTCATTCTATGTTATTATAGCGGTGAAATTTGGGGTATATTATCAGAGAGGTGAAATAGTGATAGATAGTGAATAGTGAACATAGAGAGAGAAGGAAAAAATAATAAGAAGAGGGCGATGGGTAGTGATGGAGCAATGCCTCGTAACGTAGATGAATAGGAATAGTGCAAGGAAAAATGGGGCGGCTGTTGGAGATGCGTTTACATCTCATGTAGACAAACACTTTGGTTTCTTAAAGTTGTTGTTCCTCTCATTAGCGTAGGTTTTTGAAAGTCGTCGTTCCTCGCGTTGCCAGAGTATACTGAAGTTTGGGGGGAACTTTTCATTTATGATTAAAAAGAATAGTATTCTTTTTTACCAAACATATGCAGATCAAATCACAAAGTCCAAACCGAGATGCGATATTGAGAGTGATAAGGGCCAATTAACAATGTTAGGTTTAATTTGTACTACACCTATGTGATCTGTTTAAATCTTCCTAGCCTCTACTATGCTTTGATCCTAGTTATAAAACTCATATGTCTAGTTGATTTGCGAAATGATAAGGGTTTAGGGTTTAGAGTCTAGTTATAAAACCCTAAATGATAACGAAATGCTCGTTGTCGCAAAATTTTGTGTGGGTGGCAATTGGGGTTGGGGAGTTTGTTAGAGCACACTGTAGTAAAGCTAAAATCTTTTGCAATTACAACTTTTGATGTAGTCAAATGGCATTTCAACTTACAACTATGATGGTACTTCCAATGCATCATTTCCTTAAATTGTTTCTAAGTATATCATATCATATAAAGATGGCTATAGTCCTATAGATACATTACATAACCCTCTCAAAGCCCTTTATCTAGTATCTAGTAGTTAATTTTATTTTTGTCCTGTTTTAAAATTTATGGACCTAATAGAAACATCGTAATGTTCAAGTGGAGATGTTATCTTCTTTTTTTCAACTGTTTGTAGATATAAACCATCCATTACAAAACAATACCTTTTCTCTTTTTAATTACCATTCACCTCAACAATTCATCAAACTTGGCAGCTACAAAAAAAAAAAGCTAACATTGATTGTATCCAGAGTGATGTGAAGACTGGCAAAAAAATGAGGATGACTCATTGGCCGGTGGACAAACCTATCTTAAGATGAAGTAATTGTTTCAAGCGGACAAGTATATTGAATTGTAATTACCTTTGAGGTAGTACAGAAGTACAAGAGCTAGGCGAGTCTACAAGACGAGCCTTTTCTATTGTCGATATCTCACTAGTTGATAGAGTGGTGTTAGGCCGCCCGAACACGGTTATTACAAAGCATACTCATTTTTTTTCATCTATAAAAGAAGCGTTTGTCCACCAGATGCCGCTTTAATCACTAGATTATATTGTCATGCTTTCGAAAAACCTATGGGAGGCTAATGATACAAAAAAAATTCTTAAAACGAATTAACTAAATATACAATTAAAATACATCAATTATTACAAACAAGCCAACCTTGTGGTCCGCTCAAAGCACGTCGGCCTTGAGTTTTGTTTTCTTTTTTTCTATTGGCGGTAGACGTGTATGATGAAGCATTCCATTGGGCCGTGCATGACGAGGCATTCCATGGGATGCTAGCACAGTGGTACTACCACAGTCAGCAAAGCATCCAGCTATAGATGGCCAAACGGGCGGCCCGACACGGCCCGGCACGGGCCCGTTAAGGCACGGCCCGTTTAAGCCGGGCCAGGCACGACCCGTTTAATTAATCGTGCTGTGCCGTGCCGTGCCAGCCCATGGGCCGAGGCCGAGGCCCAGGCACGGCACGAGGCTTGCTTAGCCGTGCCGGGCCGGCCCGTTTACATGACAGCTCGTTGGGCTAGAGCTAGCTGGCGCCGTGGCGCACGCAGGAGGAGCGGGAGAGCGCCAAAAATTTTTGGCGCTGGGGAGATTCGATCCCGCGACCTTCGGCTCCAGGCGCGCTGCGCAAGCTCATGGCTTATTAATATACATATTTGGTTGTGCTGAGCACGTATTCGGTTGTGCCTAGATACATCAAGGCTTATTAATACTAGATGGAACCCCGTGCAAATGCACGGGCAGCAGCTGACGGCCCGAGGGAGAAATGAGAGAGGAGGAGGGAGGAAAGGAAAGGAGAGAGAGAGAGAGAGAGAGAGAGAGAGAGAGAGAGAGAGAATAGGAGCAGAGAGAGAGGAAGGAGGCGGCGCGGTAGGGTCATGCGTCATGGGAGGGAGGCGACGGTGGCGGCGCCGAGGCAGCAAGCGGAGGAGCGGCCGGTGATGGTGGCAGAGGCGGCTCGGGCGACCGGTGACAATGGCGTGAGACGACGTTGCAGTTGGGAGGCGGCATGAGAGGAAGGGAGGCGGCTGGCGGAGACCCACGGTCGTGGGGAGGCGGGCATGGAGGAGGGAGCCGACGTGGCGGGGCCAGGCAGATGGGGAGGCCGCACGATGGAGGAGGGAGGCGTGGAGGAAGCGGTGGAAGGAGAGCGGCGGCGGTGGGCAGTGATGAAGGAGGAGGCGCAGTGGAGGAGGAGAGGGAGGCGGTGGAGGGAGAGGCAGTGGCAGTGGGAGGCGGAGGAGCGGTGGAGGCAAGCCTTGGGAGGAGGAGGAGGAGGGGCGGCTTGTGAGGAGGAGGCGGATCGGCAAGTGGGAGGCGGAGAGGCGGAGGAGCTCGGTGGGGAGAGGCGGAGGAGCTCGGTGGGGGGAGGCTGTCGGGAAGGGAGAGCGGGGAGAAGAGACCAAGGGGAGAGAGGGAGAGAGAAGCCGGTGAGAGCACTGTTGCATGAACAGTGCAACAGTAACGGACACGCGTCAAGGATTTGGGGGCGAGCCGTACCTCACTGGCTTTAAAGATAAGGATGGATACGTATATTGAATGAATAAAATTAAAAAAAATATAATCACGCCGTGCCGGGCCGGCCCACGGGCTTAGCCTTCGGCCCAAACATGGCACGCCACTTCGTGCCGGGCTGGCACGACCCGTGTAAGATCGTGCCGGGTCGTGCCCGTGCCGGGCCAAAATTGCGGGCTCGCGTGCCGGCCCATCTGGCCATCTATACATCCAGCGAGCTACGAAATTTTAAAAAGATAAATAAAACGTGCAATAACCGGTGTTATAGAGTGTGCAATTTCGAGGAGATGCCCTAAAAACCCACCGGTTTCTTGTGACTTCTCATCTCAGCGTTTCGAGATTTTTTTTTTTACATAAAAAAGAAACTAGCATCGAAATTGTCGGTAAAAACGCAGCGGTTCCTTGTCACTTTTCGTGATTAAAAAAGATAAAGCGGCGGGAAAGAATGCTGGGAGGGTCCGGAAATAAAGGTTCTAGACGTTCGCCTTTTTGTACTGAATCATCACATGGCTTGCCTCATCCGACCTAATGCTGCCCTTCCTTGCTCGGAAAAATTGGTGAAATAATCTACTTTAAATTTAAAATTAATAAAATAACACACAGTATAAGAAAATACCCCAAATGGCTTTGGTCCCGCCGCTTGAGTGGCGGCCGCCCGCCGCCATGTGAGAGCTCTGCTCCCGCCCACCTGACGGCGGGATAGCGCGAGGCGACACGCGGGCGGGCGGTGGCGGGCGATGGGCTGGCGGGCGGCGTGGCGCTGGCGGGCGGTAGAGGCGGCGGCCGCGGCGTGGCGGCTCCAATGAGCTCCCGCCACGCCGCAGACGGCGAGCTTGAGCTCGGCCAGGCGCTCCCGCAATCATGGCGGGATTCCATGGTGCCGTCATTTCATGCACTGCTCTCACATGCATTTGTTCGGCCACCGACAGCGTATTATTTAATTAATCGCAATTAGCAAAAGGTAATTACCATTTAGCACTAATTAATCACAATTACTAAACACAGTAATGAGATTTCTCAGCTTATATAAACTGACGTCTGCGCGAACGACGACCTCACTCCATTTGTTCTGCTTCAAATTTCCGCGTTCTGCGCCTCTCCTCCCTGAATTTCCGCGCCAAAACGCCGTATTCAGCGCCGTATTTTTGGTTAGCTGCTTGATCAAGTCATAATTCCTATTATTTCATGTCAATTTAGATTACAACATACAAACAATGGCACGCGTGATGCATAAGACAATCTACCGTAGTAGTGCATCATATCTAAACCTACATGCCTTAGGAGATTTAAAAACATAGTTGTCATTAACGATAACCATACTACTGCGTGCAGCGGGGGTATTTCCCCTTCGCAAACGCGCGAGGTCCTACATCCCTGGCTCTAGCAGCCCTCTCGCGCTTTCTGGGTGCCAGCGGTTTACACACGACGCCTCCGACATGCAGGGCACAAGCGTTCCATGCGGACTTGCATCTCTAGTGTACGGTTTGTCATTTCGAGACGTTGTTCGAGATCTGCGATCCTTGCGTGCAGAACCGTGATGTATGCATCTGCTGCCATCGGAAAAGGATCATCCATCCATGATGTCATACGACAATCGTTTATCTGTTTTGCAAAGGATACAAGGTTAGGTTACCTACGAAAATCAATTCGTTATATATGAATGTAAGTAAACTCACTGCGTATAGAGGACATCGGTAGAATCTTCGTCCGGTCCAACCAGATACTGGTCTATCGAATGTCTGCACGACCGCATCAATTCCACATGCACACTTGGGCCAGTCCCGATGGATGTGAGGGCCGGGCCGCAGCATGGTTGACTGCATGCGGTAGTCATGTTTCATTTTGATCGGAAGGTCCTCCGAAGGGTAATGGGCCTGGCCTCCCGGACCGGACGATTCCCACCAACTTGGCCTAATCCATGCATTCTTTGGAGCGTTGTTCGCCATCGTACTATGATGGAAAATGCAATTAGTATCCGTAATTCTCATAATACATAATATCCTCATAACAACTTTTAATACCAAGCATTAAATATTCAGGTCAACACATACAATTTGCACAACCATAAATATTTTGTTATAACTACTCTAAATTATTCTCAACAAAACAACTAATCTCTGCAAAATCATCACGCATGCTCATGGCAGTTTAATAAGATGCATACCTTGTTAAAACTTCTGCAGCGAACACTCTTCGTGTAGATTATTTCCTCTAGCACTGAACGTACCAACACCTGCATGCACATTGAGATGCAACATGTACTGAGAAAAAAAACACGAGAGTCCCTCAATGAGAAGAATGCGAAATCAAAACCAGCAGAAGTCTCACTGAGCACCGGGGCAATGAAATGTGTGGGCAGCGAGAATGGTGTGAAGCGAAGTGAGCGGAAGTCCTCCTTTTATAGCTGAAGTGTTAATTAAATTATCATGAACGTACCATTAATTACTCACTAATTAATCCTTTACTAATTAAATAGGGTTTAAATGCTACTGGCAGACATGATAAGACGTGTGCATGGTAGGCAGGACAACTCGGTGGCAGACATGACATGACGTGCACAGGAAAAGTTCCTTTTTCCCCCGCATGCACATGCACGCAGTCAAGCACGCACTCCCGCGCGACGGTATCCGAGGCATGCAGGTGGCTGGGACGAAGCCCAGCCGCGGGCGAAGCCGACGCGCGTCCCAGCCAGCTGTCTTCCGCCACCACGCGTGGCCGAAGGTGGTTTCCTACGCCTAGGGTGGCGGAAGCCAACCTTCCGGCGCCTGGAGTCAAATTTCATTTAATTGAAAGCCCTAAATAATTTTAAAGTAAATGATTCAAACAGACGAAACAAATAAGAAATTTCCATTGCATTTATTACATTCATTACATATGAGAACATAACAGGAGAGCACTTATCCCGGGGACCCCTTGTGTCGATGCGCTTGGAGTGTCTTGGTCCGGTGGATTGATGGTACTGGCGACTGCTGGCCTGAGAGGGTCCAAATCGAGCTTGCCGTTCTTCTTCCTCCCAGTTGGTATGTACCCGCTTGAATCGATGGCGTAGCTAGAACCCCCAAAATATGGGAAACCACCATCATGCTTTGTTGATATGGGGTTTCTTGACCTTGCACGACTGCTTGGTGGACAAGATATGGGGTTTGCTCCCATGCACCGCTTGGGGTTGGACATTATATACGGTTTGCTCGCATGCACAGTGGCGAGGACACCATAGGGTGTCTGAGCTCCGAACCAGTTGGACCCTCCTGCCTGATCTGGTTGGGGATGGGGCTGGAAAAGATGGCTTGGTCCAGTATATCCTGGAATGTATGAGTCGACGGCAATGTAGCATCCAGCATCGATCCTCCCATGTTTTGCCAGGCGGTATCGTATGTACTTTCATGTGTGCCTAAATAGTCATCGTAGTCCTGTGGTGATGGCACTGGCATGGCGTTGATGTCGAAACCCATATGAGTACCTTGCCCTATGAAGGGCGACGGAGGGTGGGCACTGGGTTGAAAGTGTGTTGACGCCGAAGCCGAGGAGGGTCGATCGCCGACGTGGAGTGAAGGAGTCGGGGAACGCCTATCCATCGATTGTGTTCTTGCGGGAGCGTGGATCTTTGGATGAGCTGGATGCTCGGGCTATCTTCTCGCGAGGCTTTCTTGTCCATCATCCGGCGTGACCTGTGCCCACCAACCCCCCTAATTGCAGCGGACAGGCGATGTCCTGCCCTTCTAATCAGGCCCCTCAAAGACGAATTGGATGATTGCCCTGTCCGCGGCGGTTGTGATATTAGTTGCACCGCATGGTCGTGCAATGATCCTGCCTCCTGTGTCTGCAATGACCAGTAAAAATGCCATATGAAGTATGGAACATAGAAGAGCCATAGTGAGATAATGCATCGTACCAGAACATGAACGCGTTGGGCGTATCCTCGGTTGGCGTGGTGGTGGTCTTTGCGCACTGTGGTGCAGCAATCTGGCATCTCGTCCTTACCCTGTACCACTCCATGTAGCCCCAGACGTCCGTTAGCTGCGCGGGTCCATCAGGGATGCAGACATCGTCGGTTGCCCTTTCCGTCCACCGCTCGATGTGGTTCCTATGGACATTCGCCCAATCACGGTTGCGTCCGGAGGTACTCAGCCTGAGAATATAAATAACTGTCTATTAGGTTGTAAGGATTAAATAGATGAATTGAAAAACATGAGAAAGTACGGAAAATTAATTGCATACCCATGCGAGTGCCCAGGATGGCGAGGTGCTGGGAGTGGGAATGTCTGCCGGTATCCAAATTGGCGTTGAACCCGTTAGGAGAATATCCTCGGCGGCATTCATGCGAACTAGGAAGCAAGTTGTCATCAATATTGTACATGAATGCCACCGCATGAGCTCGCCAAACAAACCCCGATGAGATTTCATAGGTTGACATGTGGCAGAAGGGATCCCATATCACTTCGTCAGCTGTGATGGTGTCGAAGTCGGACACCAGTCGCAAGTAAGATGCTCTATCCGTGTCCGTCAACCACCGCAGCCTGGCATGCATCCATCTATACCCCATTGTTGGTCTCGCTGCTGGTTGGATAGCCTCATTCACCTGTACGGGGTAGTACTGAATTGCGGTTCTGGGACGGTTCATTGGCAGGTAGCTCCATGACCACAATTGGATGAGCAGTGGACAAGCACCAAATATTGCGTTCGGGGATGCCCGCTGGCACGCAGCACACATCTCGCGGTATGTATCCGCCAGTACGGCGGATCCCCAACTGAATGACTCGTAATCATCATTAAATATATCATCGTTGCAAAGGTCTCGGGCCACAAAGACTAGGTGGGGAGGTATGGAGTCGCCGTTACCATTAGTGAACATTACACCGGCGAGAAGATAGTACAGGTAGACCTCGTAGTGCAGCATAACGGTGGCGGGGTCAGCATCAGGAGGGCAAGGGCCGGACTCAGGACGGAGGTCCAGCCATGACATGGAGACACCGTTGTCGCTGCCGTCATAGGCAATTCCAAACCTGCATAAATTTCGAAGTGATTAGTATGCGTACTACCAGGACAATATTAAAAAATTGTAATAACAAAGACGATAGAAACACCTCTGTTGGATATATGCTTTCCAAACGTTCTTGGTTGGTTTGCTCACAACAAAGGGTCGACCAGAAATCGGCAAGCCTGTAAGCATGGAAACATCCTTCAAGGTAATCGTCATTTCCCCAGATGGCAAGTGGAACGTATGCGTCTCAGGACGCCACCGGTCGACCAGTGCGGTGACTAGGCCAGGGTCAAGTTTTGGAAGTGGTGTGAAACGGTTGTTTTCCACTTCGGCCCCGTTAATAGTAAGGGCCCATGACAGTAATCCCGCACGCTCCAGGAACATGGTATACCTAAGGTCAAAATTTTTTATCTTGCGTGACCCCCTAAGTCGAAATGGATGCATCTACAATAAAAATATATGGTGTTAGCACATGAAATGTAAATATGACATAAACATACTCGAGATTTCGACTGCTTACGTGCCATTCACCCATTTGGCGGACTGTGACCGCATCGGTGACCGTGAAGACGAAAACTCGAGAAGCGCCATTTCGATCTGTTGCAATTGTATACTGCGATACAATAGATTGAATTGTACAAATATGAAAAACAAGGTGACTGTAAATGAAATAAATCTGCCATGCAATATAAAGATGAAGGCGGGATACAATGGATTAAATTGTCTTATTACAACATCATCAATGGATGAAATAAAACGTCATGACGCTCATACGGTTATCCCCGATTAGGACACCGCCACGGTCATGGCTCGATTGTTTACATATACGACAACGCCGCAAACCATCACCGACCTCGGACATCCATGTCACCGGTAGTCGCGTGCGTCTTGCGACGGCCGGGTTCACGACGCTTTGTAGTAGGAAATGGATGGAATGTTGGACCCTCGATGTTTATAGCCCGCACCAAGATTAATTGGTGCCATCTTAGAGCCCATGTTTGTCTTATCGCATTCATGGTGTAATCTGGGAGACATATTGGGTGCCATCATTACCACTAGATCTCGACAGCCGCCAAAAGCGTGCGAGCATGGGATGTGTTCAAAGCGAGGCTTGTTGCAAGTGCAAATCGTCTCGTCGTCCCAAGTTGACAGCTATGTTGATTATCACCGCGGCAAATCCGATCGTGTACCTCCGCTTAATCGCATTAATGAAGATGTTATCATTCAAATCATATATTGATGTGCGGTGGTCTGAGATTTCGACGACGCTTTTCTAGGATGGCTTCCACGAAGCGCGAACATCTTTGGTGATTTGCATTGCAGCCGAGGCCTCGGTCATGAAATAATCTCTTGTCCTAAAAATGTCATCTCAATGATTGTGCATATTGGGAGCCCCCGCGCCTCTTAGCACATTATTGTATGACTCGCTATGTTTGTTGTCATCACGTGTATACGCAACACGAGGCGTCATGAATTTACGCTACAACGGAATGGAAAATGACATTCTATATCTGAAACCCTTACGGAGCCATCGATTGTCATGGGCAAGAGACCATTTCTCCGCCGGTTTGCTGCTACCCATCGAGCAAAGGTCATGTTACGGCGGTTGGTCACCGCTGCCCTCTACTATTTGGACCCCTCCGGATGTTTGCTCTTCGTGGACCATCCTTTTAGTGCGCTCGTTGATTTGATTGAACAAGGCATTGAATTTGCGCACCTGATTTTGCAAACACATTGTCTTGAACCTCTTAACTAGAGGTTTGCTTTTGAATAAGTTGTATAGATTCGCCCCAAGTGGCGCATGCACCACCGAGAACGCACGTCGGCCACATTGGTGCGTCACCGTGGTGAAAAATTCTATTGCATTTAGGATACCTATGTGGCGGTCCGAGATGAGGCACACTCTAGGCCGATCCATGACGACGTGAATTTTAGCAAATACAGAACCACCTCCACTATCATTGTTCTCGCTCTCAACAACGACAAAAGCGAGAGGTACTATCTGGTTGTTCCTATCATTTGCTAATGCGATTAGCGAGTACCGTAGTACCGCCATCGAGGAACGTCCCATCCACACATATCAAGGGGCGGCAGTGGCGGAAGGCCTCAATACCGCCAAGGACCAAAACAATCTCATCAAGTAGAAGTGGTTTGGCGCGACACTTCCATCTTGGAGATATCTTGCCTCATGTGCGGAAACATAGCGTGTCCTGGGGTTGCTCTCTTGTATCTTACGGAGAAGGCGAGGAGCCCAATTGTATGACTCCTTATAATCTCCGAACAAGATTTTAAGTGCCTTACGCTTTGCTCTCCATGCTAGGTGATAATTGATAGACATGCGGTCGGCTCTGCACCTCACCATGATGGAGTGTGGTTTCAGGATATGTCTGCTGAATTGCGACAACAACATCGGCTATGAATTTGGAATCCACATTCTTTGTTAATATTGCGTACCAACTCCTCCGTGTAGGTGTGCGGCTCATATCTCTCGATTATAAAGTGATCCTCATGTTTGAGCGTGCGCCGAACATGGAAAGCACTCAGGTCTCTTCACACACTTCACCTCGTACATGGTCGGATTGGACCGTGCGACAAAGTGCTCACGCCGTGTGGTTACACCATAGTTGCTCACAAAGTGGATGACCTCTTCCTTGGTGCTGAACTCGTGCCCCACTGCTATGTCCCTATGCATATACCCCCACGTGGAAATATTGGAGTGGTCACCTATGACCCAATTTGAAGCATCCAGGGCACGATAATACTGCACGGCATGCATCGGATCGTCCTCTTCTTCTTCTGCATTTTCACCACCTTCGTTACCCTCTTCAGCCAGGGCCTCTGCATCTATCTCTCCCACGTCCACTGCGGCCCCCGGCTCCGTGTCCGTGCCTAGGGCCTCAACACCTGCCAGGACACTAGCCATCGGGTCTTCCTCATTGACATGCGGCACTGTATTCTGTCCCTCCCCTTCTACGGTATTGCTCGGCCCAGCCTCAGAAGCTCGTGGCTCCGGCCGGACGTACACGCCAAGCTGAAACCCTTCTTCTAAAGACTTATTCACGTAGTACGCCCAAGACCCCTTACTTTTGAGTGGCCATAGGTTGTACACATACACCGTACTATTTGGAACCGGGCATGGTCTAACACCGTGTAGGACCAGCTTGTATTCATGACGGTTTATGCCGAGTTTTGTAGTAATTGTCCTCGATAGCATTTGTAGCTCTATTGGCATTGTTATTGTGGTCTGCACATGGTCGCATGGGTGCATGCTAAAGAAATTCCCTTGCACCGCCGCGGGTGCATCTCCGTAAAATATATGCGATGGTGCCTCCATCTACGTTCGTGTCTGGACAACTAACAACTATTACGTACATGAAAATAAAATAATACTACTAACTCACTATGCTTGAATTAAAATATACGCATGTCAATTAAATAATCACTAAGTCCAAAATAATAAAATTACTAATTAATCAATATGGTATAATCAAAATTTATTATTATTCCATTTACATAAGCCTACATAAATGTAAAAATATGTATCCAATTACATATGTCATATTCATAATGGGAACTAACTAGCCATTATTATCGTCCTTGTTTCACTAATGTTTCACTAACTAGCCATTATTATCGCATACAAAAATTACTAATTAATCACTTAGCATAATTAAATTAATTATGCTTCTATTACACTAAGTCCGAATACAAATTTAAATATAACTCACTAATTAAATAATGCAAACTTGCTGTCAAAATAATCTCTTCCAAAATGAAACCGAAGCGCACGCAATAATTACCAAAACATCATTTCTTCTGACTAATTATTTTGTACGCATTACAAACTTTACATTTAAGCCTAACATAACGAGTAATATACCCACTAATTATACACTAAGTAATTCTCATTATTATTGATTCATGCTGCGCATGAAACATTGATAGGTTTCGACTATATTCAAAAATTGCTAAGCAGTCACCAATTTTTATACATGAAATATTACCTCAATCTGAGAAGAAGTGCGAAGAAATGAACTCGACACGAGCAAGCTGAAGCTGGAGCAAGAGAACAAATGCCGTGCACGCTTTTCAACCGACCACCAAGTTGAACCAGGGAATGAAATCAAGCGAACCGGAATGAAAGCGAGCAGGAATGGAAGTCAAGCGAACAAATGAAGTGAGGTCGCTGTCGTTAGCAGACGTCGGTTTATATAAGTGAGAAATCTCATTCTTGTGTTTAGTAATTGTGATTAATTAGTGCTAAATGGTAATTACCTTTTGCTAATTGCGATTAATTAAATAATCTGTTGTCGGTGGCGAACAAATGCATGTGAGCGCAATGCATGAAATGACGGCACCCATGGAATCCATGCGGATTGCGGGAGCGCTGCGGCCGAGCCTGCTCCGCCGTGCGGCGTGGCGGAGCTTCAGCTGGAGCCGCCACGCCGCCGCCGCCCGCGCCGCGCCGCTCGCCGCCCCGCCACGTCGCCGACCGCCAGCGCCCATCCGCCCGCCAGCGCCGCCCGCGCCACGTGTCGCCTCGCGCTATCCCCGCCGACGGTGGGGCGGGAGCGAAACTCCGCCGTCTTGGCGTGGCGGCCGCCACTCGGGGCGGCGGGACCAGGTGCCATTTGGGGTATTTTCTTATACTGTGTGTTATTTTATTAATTTTAAATTTAAAGTAGATTATTTCACCAATTTTTCCTCTAGTTCAGGCCTTGTCTAGCTTAAACAGACGAATTCGTTACGAACACTAACGCAAGCAACGTATTTATGGGCGAAGGATACATACAATATGCCGGGTCTAAAGTGAAGTTCCACGTCATTCACGCAATCACGTACTGTACGGGCTCAGCATTTCGTACGCAGGCCACAGATTGATTGCCCGGCCTCCCCCGAGAGGACGAAATTAAGAACGATGTGATGTCCTGTAAAGCAAGAAGATATAATCCGTCAAATCAGCGGTTGATCTGGGGTGTAGCAATACCATCCTTTCCATGGCGAGAGAAAATGAGTAAATTGAATCAGATGTACTGGAAGTTGTCCCATCGTTTCACTTAAATCCGTAACCATTAAAACTAAATATTTGGACATCTAAATTTCTATGCTTATTTCACAATAGGTCCAAGATTTTTTTTAGCCTAGGACAACATATATGTGGCAGTGATTTTACAACATGGCCCATGAAAATGTATAATGTTTTTAGAAGGGAATCCACGTCCTCAATTCTCTATCCCAGCACAGTAAAGAGAAAAACAGGGAGGGGAGAGAGAGACCAAGGCTCGGGCGCGAGGCAGCGGCTCGGGCTAAGGTCCGACAGTGACGGTGCTTTGACCAATAACGGACGACTCCAACAGAGTAGCGGCAGGCACGAAGGAGATTGGGGCGGTGCCGCACATTGGCCAATGACGATGACGACGGTGGGGCGGCCCTTGCCGTGCGGTTCCTTCCAGATTGGTAGGCCCAACGAAAGGCATGTCCGCCTCCATCTCCTTCACAATGTCCATGATCAGCAACACAGAGCAAATTCACGACGTTGACCTCAACCCAAAATGTATTATTAGGATATTTACAGTCAGGGGCAGATCCAACGGTCGGTCAAGTGGGGCTGGCCCCACCTACGCTGTCTATGACAGTGGAGCCCCACCTTATGCCCACCTATATTTTTTAATATAAAATAGATGGAAAGGAGGGGCTAAACTGATATGATACCTATTTTAGACCCACCTATAAGTTTTGGCTGTGTCCGCACCTGTTTGCAGTGTAGTATCTTAACTCGTTTCTTTCTATGCCAGCTAAGATAGAAAGATGGCATGGCAGAGAATTAATGCGGAGAGAGAAGGAGATCGTTTCTTTTTTGAGAAACAATTTCTAAGCACGTTCCAAAACTTTAGAATTAATGCAGAGAGGGAAGGTGGCTTTGGAGAAAGGAGAAAGTATTAACGATGGAAACAACGGTAAGATACAATAAAATAGAGTGACCATTTCTTTTATAGTTTGCAGATGAAATGGCACCTATATAAATAAATGTTTAGAAATCTTGTGTCAAAACCGCCCTTATGCGCCGTCCCTCCCTCCCGGCCTGATCGTCGATGCAGACCAGCTAGTAGGGCTCCTCCACCATGACGAGCTAGAGCGCTTGGGCGGAGGTCAGGATGTGATCCAGCATCTCAAGGGTGGCATAGAAGCCGGTTCGATCGGGCGAACGGTGGGAGCAGTAGGTGCACGAGGGAGGCAATGCCCAATCACCAACGCGGCCGACGGAAGGGCATGGAGCTCCCGCCGCGCGCGAAGTCCCGCACCAGCGAGGGCAAGGCAGCCAGGCAGGTTCACCATCCAGCGGCGCTGGCACCGTGGCACGGCCGATTGCCTAGCGTTGGCTCTAGGGAGCAGAGGGAGAAGGCAGCGACCACCAGTATGTGAGGATTTGAAAATACACCCTGACATGTGGGACCCACACATCATACACTTAGCCCTTTCTTCCACCTTCTCCTTCCTCCTTCCTCTCCACTGTCGTCGCCGTCATCGCGCCACCACGCCGCGCCGCCAAGGTCGCCGGGGAAGGTGGGAGGAAGGAGGAAGGAGGAGGAGGGTAGAGGGTGACAAGTGGCCCCACGTGTCGGAGGCCATATTTCTTTCGTATTTGGCGTATTTGGCTCACGTAAAATTCAAAAAACTCAAAAAAGCCCGAATATTATGTGGCATCAAGGCAAATTATGGTGCAGAATGGACTCGAACACTAAGGTCTTGTACATTTCAGCTTAACGTAGCGTAGCGTAGCGTTTCAACAAAATTTGGGAGTATTTAAAAAGTGGTTTAAATATTATAAAAAATAATTAAAAATAGTTTTAGGATCTTTATGAGAACCCCTAAAAACCTAAGAAAAATCATTACAAATTATTACACCAAATAGGCTATATAAAAAAGATAAATTTTGCTGAAACGCTACGCTACGCTACATTAAGCTGAAATATACAAGGCCTAAGTTGGGTCATTGTGTTTTCGTCTTTGGCTTGATATTGAAGGGTTGGAGGATCGTGTTCTTACCTGAAGCACTATGTGTGAGAGGGTTCCTAGGTCTTGTAAAGGTTTTTTTAGTGTGTTTTTTTTGTAGTGTTTTGTGGTGTCATTGTGTTGTGCGTCTGTGCCGGACTGCAGCTAGTGTATCGGATGGTCTAACGTGGGCCTGCTGATCCGACACTTCGACCGAGGTGTGGGCCTGCAAGGTCAGTGTGTTCCTGGCTTCTCCATTCCCGCCGAACAGTCCGTCGGACAGTCCAAGGAATGGGCTGGTGTGTGCGTTGCAGTTCAATGTGCTACACCGTTTGACATGCGCTTGCCCAAATAGTTAGTTTTTTGGGGCTCCTATTTAAGGGCTCATAAGTACTTATTTTTGAATGCTTCTTCACTCCCTAAGCATCGATAGTTATTTTGAGTGAGAGCAACTAAAAACTAGGGTATGGAGGAGTTTTTGTGAGAAAGCTCAAGAGCAAGAGTTCTAGGATGTGCTTGGTGCTACATGGGTGCTTGATCCAACGAGATCAACTCTTCTCCTACCTATCACTCAAAGCTCATGCTTTGAGGATGATGGCTTGATGATCTCTCAAGGATGAGCTTATGTGAGGCCCAAGTCATTGTGAAGATCAAAGTCCGCCTAGCGAAGAGCTACCACTAGTGGAGTAGAGAAATACCTCTTTTTAAAAGGGTGCTCCAACATAGACGTAGGAAAAGGAAACCTTTCTCTGTACCTCTGGATAAAAATACTTGTCCCCTCTTTTTATTTTCTTGCATTTACTTCCTTGCATTGTTGTTTCTATTTTTGTCGTCCTTGTGTATCCTAGTTGTAGAAAGGTTTAATCTTACTCTAATTTTAAAAAAATCTTAAAAAATCAAAACTTGCTTAGGACTCTATTCAACCCTCTTCTACGACTCCTTCCTTTCTATGACTCCTTTGAGGATCAATATCCTGTTGCTCCAATGGATCGATAGGGTCAGACCACCCATCCCTTAGCTCTTCTGCTGCCAACTTGCCCACTGTCACCGCCGTCTCCACCTCATCTCCACGACTTCACCTGGGGTTGGGCCCCGCCGTCCGCCGCCTCCATCCCCATCCATAGCAAGGTATTAATTTGCGGGGGCTTAGGTCGTTTCGGGATTGAGACAACAACAATATGTATCCGTCCGAATTACGACTAATTGACAAGGGATCGATTAGCATATCAATTCGGGGATAAATTGGTTAGATTTTATAGGTGCATAGGACCAATTTGAAATAAAAATATTCCATATAAGGGCTTTAACACGAAAGCTTCACATCTTTGCCTTGGTTAGAAAGACTAAATGTCTAAATACAAATCCATGGACTATATTGTAGAATTATTGCCACGTGTGTGCTGTCCTGGTTGCGAAACCGGTCTTGGACCTGCTGCGAAACAAATACAAAAGTTTAGATATCCAAATGTCTAGTTTTAATAGCTACAGACCAAAGTGAAACAATGAGACAACTTCATGTACCTGCGAAGTAAATAAATAATTACTCCAAGAGAAACAAAGGAAAGTTCAATTAGCCCCAGTGTTTTACTCACGGTCACACTCCGGCGAAGGATTTTTAATCTGTGAAAAAATAATAGGATCAGTGCTCCAGCTTCAGCACTTACCGACGGGTTCAGAGTTTATTATGCTTATGCAGTTCTAAAGAGAACTTCAGGGTCACTGTAAATGCATAACTGCTAGTCTGCTACATGCAATGCCGGTGTGACTGCTGGCTGCCTTCCATGCAAGTGTCGGTGCATCCACCACCGAACCAGCATGGCCTCAGATCAAGATCTGCCACTCGAAGCTGGAGTTCAAACTGTTCTAAATTTATGTGCAGAGGGGCCGAGGACAAAGGCAGAAGTTTACCGAATTTGACGGGTTCACTGGAGAAGTGGGAGCAGCTGAAAATTTTCCCATGGAGCTCCTAGTGGAATCCAGCTCGCAACACCTGCTGATGAAATGGAGAAACCAAAACGAAAGGACGAAAAAACAGCGTGTAAACAGCAGGAGAGCATAGGGCTGCAGGCAGTAATTGCAATTTACAGGAGAACCAGGCTTGTCAGATAACAAGCTAGGAGTTTAGCAACTGGAGGCCCGGACTAAGGAGGACCTAAAGATGAAGCATCATTGGCATAGGTAGGCCAGCAATGTCTCTCCAGTGCCTCTTTTAACTGCAACTATAAAGTGCATGCTACCAAGCTAGAATTTGCAAACAAGGTATGGCCATCGTAGTATGGTAGCTCCATTTAATAAATTATTCTGCGACACCAATTGGTCAAGGGAGAGCTCTCTCCTACCATACCAAAATCATTATTTGTCATCATATAACCTCCTCATCACCTGTGGATGCAATCAGGTTAAGATTGGCAGAACGCATGGCAATAAGAGGACCAGGTAGATGAATAATTTTAAGCAAGGATAAATAAATATAAATTAACATATAAATATATATGCTGACCATGAGCTAAAAATCACTTGGCTGATTTAACAAATTAGGAGCGCTTTTCAAATCCTAATGAGAAGCAAAGAAGTCGGCTACACACACTATCAGAACTTACAATACCATCAGTGATGAAGAGTAGAATCAGGGGTTTGATTTAGTATATGGCCATCTGCTTCGCTTCATAACATTGTCGAAGATCTCCATGGCACAGTTCTCTTTGTGCCATGGCACAGTTGAGATAACGAGCAATATGATCCTTGATACTCTGCATATATTGTAATCAAGTACAAGTCATTACTATGATTACTATTGTTATGTTGCATTATATCAAAGGTTGCAAGATTGAACAAAAGAAATGCATTCATTGGTCTGCACTTAACATATTTCAGAAGGATCCTTCTGTAATTATTTGGTCATATAGTTGAGGTTTGATAAAACTATTAGTTAACCCATCGTAATCTGTCACTAATACAGAAATAAGACAATCAGAATTCAGCACAGATAGGACTGCATTACCTTACAAGAATCAAGCATAATATATTAATATGCACCAGACGGTGTGAAATTTTTATGTGCTTTTCATGTAGTTCTGAGATGAACTCAAGTTCGAGACACGCAGATGCAATATAACAAAGTACCCAGTGCCATTTAAGAATATTCCAGAGGGCCTCTGCAGGTGGATTAATAATACAGGTTAACTTTGGTTGAATGCTAATTCATCCAGTCTGTTTGCAATACTAGTATTGCAAGCTAGCATTTCATCTCTCTGTGCAGAGATCACAGAAAAACATAAAATCATACTGCTAAGCAAGTACAGCAAAAACGCACTTGTCATCAGATAAGCCAATAGTAGTGGAAAGGTTTCCTCAGAGCCATACTGCTATCTCCATGGTGGCTGAGGCCGTCATGTCTTCTACTCCTAGCATGCTTATGCGGCTTATGACTAATAATTCTATGCCGTTTCACCCACATTAAGCTTCTGCTGTTTCATACACATTATGCTTCTGCAATTGATGGCCCGAACTTTGCAACATGCCAGCTGGTGTCAATTTTCAATGGCCAGTTCATAAAAGTAGAACCTTTTCAAAACAATACATGCTAGCATTCATCCCAGACCCCCTGTAGTTAAGAAATGACCAATGGGCACTAACTCAGAGCTCAGAATTAGCAGTAAAAGCTGAAGCTGACTCATTAACATTATACACATGTTGTTTGCTTCTGTTCACATCAATCCAGCTCTTTCCGGGGTCCTTTTTCACCTTCCTTGATTCCATCAGACTCCTTATCTCCAAAGCATCTTCCCAACGCCCAATTGTTCTGTACACATTTTCAAGAAGAATGTAGCTCAAGTGGTACTGAGGCTCCAACTCTATCATTTTTTTTGCAACCCTTTCAGCTACATCTTGGTTAGAATGTGTGGCAGAAGCACCCAGAATTGCTGCCCACAGGGACGACTCATTCCTAAAAGGCGACTTGTTTATCAGATCTTCAGCCTCCTCCAGAAGTTCTACTCTACTTAAAAGGTCGACCATGCAATTGTAGTGTTCAATTCCAGGTGTAATGCCATAGTCCTTGCTCATAGAGTTGAAGTAGTTCCTTCCTTGCTCAAGCATTCCAGTGTGACTACAAGCAAAAAGAACACCAATGAAACTGATGTAGTCAGGGCTCACCCCTTCGCTGACCATCCAATTGAACAAATGGATAGCTTGCTCGCCATGGCCATTCTGTGCGAAACCATTGATCATGGCATTCCATGTAATTTTGTTACGGACACTGCTAGCTTCAAAAACTCTATAAGCGTAGTCTACTGCACCACATTTTGCATATAGGTCAACAAGTGCAGATTCAATAATCACATCGCTACAACCTATACACCTCAGAAACCGGCAATGGATCTCTTTTCCTGGCTTTACAGAAGACAAACTAGCACATGCCCTCAGAACAGTCCCCAGGCTATAAGAGTCATGGTCCACCTTACCCATCTGCCGAAACAATGCCAGAACCTTTCTGTACTCCTTGTTCTGGCAATACCCTCCAAGCAACGCACACCACGAAACTGCATTCCTGACCTGCATTCTGTCAAACACCTTCTGTGCTTCGACCAACATCTCGCACTTAGCGTACATGTCCAACGTGCTACTCTCCACGACAACATTCCCACATAGACCTCGGGTGATCAACTGTGCATGTGCCTCCATTCCTTGCCTCGCCCTCTTCAAGTTCCCCAGTGCTGTCATCATCGAACCAAAGGTGCAGGAGTCCAGCGTAATGCCATCCCTCAGCATTAACCGCAGCCACTCGACGGCCTCCTCGAACCAATCGTTCCGTACAAACGCGGATAACAACGACGTGTAGCATATCCCATTCGGGGCGCATATTTCCTCGAACACCTTGCGCGCGTCACCAGGCCCGGCCGCATGGCCGTACATGTCCACCAGCGCGCTCAGCACGACGTCATCGCCATCAAATCCCCGGACAATGATGCTCCCGTGGACGCACGCGCCCGCCCCGCGGTCACGGAGCACCGCGCAGGCCTTGACGGCGGCGGAGAGCGAGTGGGCGTTGGGAGAGACGCCGTCGGCGCCGGCGAGCATGGACCTGAGGGAGTGGAGGGCGCGGCGCGGGTGCCCCGCGCGGAGCAGCGCGGCGAGCACGGAGGAGTGCGCGACGACGTCGCGGCGGGGCAGGTCGTCGAACGCCCTGAGCACCTGAGGGAGGTGGCCGGGGAGGCGGACGTAGAACGCGAGGAGGGCGTTGGCGAGGTAGCGGTCGGCGAGGAGGCCGGCGCGCACCGCGCGGGCCTGGAGGCAGTAGCCGAGGCGGGGCGGCGGGTGGCGGAGGAGGACGGCGGCGAGGGAGCAGGGGGAGGAGGGGTGCGCGACCGCGAGGCGCGCCGCGGCGGGGAGGTCGTGGGAGTCCAGGAGGCGGAGGACGGCGTGGTAGGGCGACAAGGAGGGAAGGTTCGGCGGGGGCATCGCCCCATGGGCCATGGAAGCGCCGCGCTCCGGCCGGCGCAGCAAGGCGGGAGGCGCCGTTGGTCGTCGCGGAGCGGGACAGGTAAACGAGTCGAGGGTTAGGCGTCTAGGTGGGTCGAATCAGGAATGGGCCATTCTTTGACCCGATCCAACCCGGTATGCATTTCGGGTACCGTAGAGGCATTTTGGGGATATAAAAGGAGGATAGTGTCACAGACCAAATAAGTTCGTGTGGATGGGGTTATTTATTGTGAAATACGAGTCAAGTTAATGTTATTTTCGACAAGGCATCTCAATTCGGTGTCATTCATTGAATTTTCTTCCTACCGTTGTGGGTTTATTTCCCTCTGTCGTCTGATCTAAATCTAATGCACCAGATATTTTAAGTCTCCTGTATATGGTTGAGATCAGCAAATGTTTCACTAGCTACTTTTATAGATCAACTAGTGCCCATGCTCCACTGTAAAAGAAAGGGTAGCTCTAAAAAGAGAAAAAAGCTTATATGCAGTCACGCAGAAGGAGACTCATCTATTTGCCACCTTATATATGGGCTTCATTATCACTACCATCATTTTCTTTCTTGTTATTATGCCATTTTGACCTTTTTAATGGTTTCTTTTCTCCACTATGAAAGGACAAAATGCCCCCTTTCTTTTACGGCAACGTATTCCGTGTACGCAGGGATTCCTGTGCATACGCCGTGTACACCAACCAACAAAAGTCATGAAAAAATATAAAAAATTATAGAAGTACCAATGAACTTACTCTACCTATATATCTAATTGTAAGTTCAAGTGCATTCTATATTACTCCCTCCATTCCAAAATATAAGACATAAGTTTTTGACACGGTATTCAATGTATAACTTTGACCATTAATTTCTTTCACAATATATCATCTACAACTACAAAATCAAAAACATATTAAAGTACTTTCAAATATGAATCTAACTATGTAGCATGCATAACAATTGACATATATTTTCTTAGCTATATTGTTAGACAAAAATTCCAAACATTGATTTTTGAAAATACATGCACGCCCTATATTTTGGAATGCAGGGAGCATGAGCTACAAAAAAAAGAGCAAATTATGTCATTTTTAAATTATTCAAATTTGTCAATATTTCTCTTTTGTGACTCTTAATATAGAATGATTTTGATCTTGAAACTTTATACATAGGTAGAGTAACAAATGAAAAGCATCCATAATTTTTTTCAGAATTTTCGTGACTTTTGTTAGTTGGTGTACATGGTGTATACATGAAAATTTTGTGTACACATGATATGTTATTTTCTTTTCCCTCCTAAACTGCACCCTCCACCTTGGCCCACCAACGGCCACTAATCTCAGATTTTTTATCCCACGCATCGTCACCTCGCACTCTTTCTTCTTCCTTGTCCGCCTACGCTACATCACTGAATCATGTCGCGCTCCTCCAGCCGCCACATAGCGCAACTACCGGCCTCCTATCATCCTATTTCCCTCCTCCCTTAGCCACCTAGTGTCGCGACGTCATCGTTGATCGAGCTATTCGCATTGTGGGTGTGTCTTTCCTCAGCAAAATCATCCAATGATATAAAAAGGTGCTTTGAGAGCAGGATTGGTTTGATGCAAATTAAACAATGTGAAATTGCGAAGTCCGACAGGCTTCCACGATAAAATTGTCATAGTTAAGGCTGGTCTCTGGTTTGATGTCACCTCATGATCATAGCATGTCACACTTTCCAAACCCACATAGGCCACATGATATACGTACATTTTTGTGTTTTAAAAAACTACATATGGTACGTACGTAGTTTCAGCCCAAATAAAAAAGCATCGTAACGAAAAAAAGAAAATGTAGCGATCGGATAAGAAGAAAGAGAATGTAGCCATTTCCAAGACCTATTTATAGTGGCGAAGCATCACAGATACTAGCTACATATATATAAACATAAATAACACGATTTTTATTGTGGGGGTGGGGGTGGTGCATACACACGAGACAACGGCTAATAAACGACTTCACCTGATTGCTCCAGTTAGAACCATAAACATGCATGACCAGATCGTCTATAGCTGACCTGATCACTCTCACTGACTTCGTAAGCAACTAGACGACCATGCACACGCACCCTTCGACAGATTAACGAGTAGAGCAGATCATCAACGTACGGCAACATTATTTAGTACTCAGGGATGGGTTGATCGAGAGTCGAGACACCTCCCTACTCCTCGTGAGCCTTCTTCTCGCACGCATCTTGGCCGCCCTTCGGCGCCTCCTCCGCAGGCGCCGCAGCGGCCGCCGCTTCGCCGGCGGGCTCGTCGACGTCGACGGGGACAACCGCCGCCGCCGCCTTCTCGGCCTTGTTCGCCTCACGGTGGCCGCGGCGTTCTTCCTTGAAGGGCTGGGAGGCCTCCTGGACGGTGAGCTTGGCTTCTACCTCCAGGGCTATGTTGTCGTCGTGGTCCTGGCCCTCACCGACGACGGCGACGGCCTTACTCTCCGCTCCCTCGGGCTCGCCCTTGCCGTGCGCCTTTCCGTGATGAACTTGAGCTTGCTCGGCTTCTTCGCCGCGGGGCTTGTCCTCCTCCCGCTGTTCTTCCCCCTTCAAGTAGCTGTTGACGTGCACCGCTGGGATGGCTTGTTGAACCTTCAAAGGAGAAACGAAAGTGAAAGACATGCAGCTGTCTAAGTTAAGCTATATGCATGTTGGTTCATAGGGCCGACTGGCAGTCGACCAAAATCGGGAAAGATTTCAGACGCCGGCGTGGCCGTCTTCCGGTCTTCCCTCGTCTTCCACCGTTTTACTAAAGTTTACTCCTCTCTCTGACTTTGCTCCGGGTGTCTCCATCGTTACCCTCGTCTCCATTGGCCTCCACCCCCTGTCGGCAGCGCTTTTGCTGCCTCACCGCTCCGTCCCCAATTCCCCATCCTCCGACCACCCTTGTCATGTCCCGACCACCCTAACTCCACCTGCTTGTTAATCTGTCTGTCGTTGTCGCCCAACCATCTTTAATCGTTCTCATGCCTCTGGTGCCATCGCCAGCGCCTTGCCACCCCACCACTATCCCATCCCCAACGTCGATCCGCCCCCCCAATTCTCCCTCTAAACAGTCCGGGCAACCCCGAACCCAAAAGCAAGCAATGGTGGCAATGGCAGCAACAGCGGCTACATGCTCACACGATGGAAGCTTAGCATCGGGGAAAAGGGAGGAAGCAATGATGCGGGATATTGAATTGTGATCGAACGATTGCCGCCCGCAAACTGAGATCTTTGACGATTTCAGGCGACCGATGAGGAGAAAAAAAGTTAGTTCGTTGACATTCACATATGCACGTCGATAGCACGTATGTGCATGTATGAGTCGCTAGGGTTGCTTCCAAATATGCATAGATCTCAGAACCGATCTATGACTCGATCTCCACATGCACACGTAACATTAGTGTACGCGTGGGGATTGATTTCCGTGCGATGATACATAATGGAAGATCAGAAGATGAGTAATCAAGGAAGAGCTAGCTATTTAAACCTCAGCCGTTGCCATTGTGCAGGGAGCGTCGAGCTTTTGCTATCAGCAGCTGCAGCTGTGCTTTTGCGAGTGTGAGGAAGAGGTAGCTAGACTAGGGTGTCTTTCATGTGGCAAGGATCAGGGTGTCTTATATAGAGGCAGCAAGGGGACCAAACTATAGTGCAGTGATGTAGGGATATGGATCAACGATCGAGACCTTCTTGGATCGAGCATAACTAGCACAATAGAATGTAGAGGGTACAGAGATATATATCGAGATCGATGCATGCTGCCTCTGTTTGTCTCATCTCATGGCACTGGCCCAAGCTCAAGACCACATATACGGGGAGATGTCCAGCGTAGAGCAGACACGGGCACACGGCATCATCACTTAGAGCCACCTGTCTACACACCTAAGCCATCAGAGATAGTAAAAGGTGATTAAAAGATTTTTTTGGCTGAACAGTAGTCCATAACTTATTCTAGTTCATGATAATACAATGGCAACGAGGCTTACAAGACATGGCAAGTTTATTGTAGACTTACAATGAGTTCGAGAAAAATTATGGAAGGAGTTTTTTAACGCGCATCTAAATTGTTTTTGACCATTGATCTAATCTGATCCAATGGTATTTATGAGATCTCAACCTCTATAGGGTTGAGACCACGTTTCCTTTGACTTTCCGATGACTTTTCTCATTTCGATGGCTTATTCCCGATGTGCAAAGGCGTGAACGCATGAATATGCGTTTTAGTTGTCTACTTTGCCAAAAGAAGGATGCCGCCTACGCTCGCCGCCCTGGTCGACGCTCGCCGCCGTTAGACACCCATTCCCATGTCTTCGTCGGCAATTGGAACGGTCGACAAGCACATGACCTCGGCCGCCATGGGGACGCGATGGCGATGGGGCGAGAACGATAGCGTCCGCAGGCGGCAGCGTCGCGACCAGCTGCAAGCGCCGAGGTTGAGTGAGCGGTAGCAGTGGTGGTCGGGGGCGCATGACGGCGCCGGGTGACGAGCGCGCGGCCGTTGGAGGGATGCGGAGTGGCGGTGGTGGCAAGGGACGCATGGCGGTGTCGGGCGATGAGTGCACGGCCGCGGGGGACGCGCAGCAGCGGTGGTGGATGAAGACGCATGGCGTCGCTGGGCAACGAGCGCGCGGCCACAGGGGATGTACAACGGCGGTGGTGGCCGGGGATGCATGGCGTCTCTGGACGATGAGGGCACGGTCAAGGCCGCCGGGGGGGGACACGAGGCGGTGTGCGACGTCGAGCGTGTGGTGGCAATGGCTGGAGACGCGCAGCAACGCCGGTCGACGAGCGCGGCGGCGGCTAAGGGCGCGCAATAGCGAGCATCGGTGAACGCGCGTCATATTATCTTACGAACCCAAATTAGCCATACGATGGACGATGCACGGTTAATAATGCTCTCACCCCCATGGGGGTTGAGAGGGAGTAAACTAGAGGCCCCTTGGAAGCTATTATAGAAAGGAGAGAGCCGACTTACTAGTATTTTTAAGGTTTTTAATAAAAAATATATAGATGAAGTCAAATAATCTTGTTTTATTATTTTATGTTGTATAAATTAATAATACAATAAGGAAGAGTAAAATAGTTATGAAAAATGTAAACGTTTGATTTTTCAAAAAACATTAACATATGTCAAGTTTTATTTATTTGATAATAAAAAAATGGATGTTACACCCTAGTGTTACGATGTCTCCTCCTTTCTCCTAGTGTGATTTATAGGCTGCTGTCTAAGATCGAGTAGTATAGGAGAAGAGCTAGTAACTTAATCTATAAATAGTACATAGCCGAGTGGCTCGGCCCGCCTGGCCACGTGGCCCATTTTGCTGCCCGTTTCAGCCACGTCGTCCCGATTTCATATGGCCGTCGGATCCCTCAGGCGCCTCCATCTGAGCACCCAGGATGCCAGGCCTGACGTTTTTGCAAAAAAACCCTTAGATTTTTTCGTAATCAACCCGCGCTCCACAGGGTTGCTCACCCCTACCGATCCTCCTGCCCTAGAGAAAATCGCTTATTTGCCACCCTCAAGAATGGCTACCTTCTATTTGCCACCCCCAAGATTGCTCTCTTCTATTTGCCACCCCCAACACTGCCACCACACCCAATATACCATTTTTGCCCATTTTCCACCATTTTCACACTTTTTCACTCCTTTCCCCATCTTCTCCAAGTCCGTGGCGAAGAGTGGGCATGGCCAGCTCAACAGCTCCCAGTGGCAGTGAAGAAGGGAAGACAGATGACTCTGGGGGCTGGGCAGCCTTGGTTGCTTTCAGGTCTCTGTTGGGAGCTCGGCACATGTGGAGAGGCGTGCCGAGAGCTCGACAGCTTCGCATGGAGGGCATGAGCTCAACGGCTCATGGAGGCACGCCGAGCTCGACAGCAGACCAAGGCGGTGGAGCTCGGGGGCTCCATGAGGCGGTGGCGGAGCTTCGATGGCGCACATGAGGCTGGCAGTCTGCCGAGGAGCTTTTGCCTGGCAGTAGCGTGGCATGAGCTCGACGAAGAAGGAGAAGAAAGAGAGATAAAATGCCTTTTTATTTTTGGAAATAGGGAAAAGGGGTAGAAATGGAAAAATGTGGCAAAAATGGCATTTTGGGTGTGGTGGCAGTGTTGGGGGTGGTAGATAGGAGATGGTAATGTTGGGGGTGGCAAATAGAAGGTAGCCATTATTGGGGGTGGCAAATAAGCGATTTTCTCCCTGCCCTAGCGCTCCCGCTCGCCCTCCTCCCCGCCGCCTCTCACCTCTCTCTCGCAGAGCCACGGCGGCACGACCCCTCTCCTAGCCTCTCCCTCTCCCTTTCCCTCTCTGCCATGTTCTCCTTACCGGCACGAAGCTGGTGGCGGTGGGTGCCTCCTCCCTAGCGTGGCGGCGGCGGCGGCTTCCATCTCGATAGCGGCGCCAGCGGCGATAGCATCTTCCATTGCGGTGGCTCGATTTTGATCCGTCAAGGTACGCGCCCTCGAGCCCGTCGCCCTCTTTTTCCACGCCGGCGTGCCCCCGTCTCTCCTCCTACCGGCCTCTTCCCCGCCGTCGCCGGTGGCCTCTTCCCCGTCGGTCGGCTGCGCTCGCCGGTCTCCACCTTCCCCCGATGCGGATCCCTTGGGAATCGCCTCCACTGTGCCCGGTCTCCTCCCTGTCGTCGGACTCGGCCGGCCCGCGCTCCGTGCCGTTTGCCTCCCCGGTAGGCAGATCTGGCGCTGGCGCCGCCGCCGCCCCTGTCGGAACCGTCGCTAGCGGCCCTCATGCCTCCCCTATCCCCTTCCTCGGCGGCCACATTTCCAGTCTTTATGGCTCATGCGCATCCCCTCTATGCATCATCAACTCCCGAGGTCATTACGGCAGCGATGCATCAACAACGCCCCAGCCAGGTTCACACGTCGGCATTCATCTACATCGAGCAATGTTTTTTTCTGGAAGGTGCTCGACAAATGTTCGATGAAATGACCAAGAAGAATATTTCTGTGTTTCATCCTCTGAAGAACAGTGCACTAGGTCTTCGCAATTGGCATGGTCAAGTTTTCGAGGATGTTAATGCAAGTTATCCAATCAGTGTCTCTAGCCTTTTTATCTATGTGCCATAAGCGTATGAATTTTTTGAGGCCTGCTCAATAATGTTTGCTTGGTTGCATGTTTTCAGAGATGGGCTGGCTGGAGGAATGACTTCCAGTAGGCTTGCAGTTTGACAGTGAGATTCTTGGTTCATTTTTCAAGGTTTTGACTCAGAAACTAAGCTTCTTTATGTTAATTGCAACAATAACCAAGCTAAAAACCAAAGCTAATAGCACATAAGGGTTGCTTTCTGGGAACCTGTAAAGAATTGTAACTTGAATTGTAACTTTTTCCATACAGGAAAGCATGATGCTTGATTGACATTCGTTCAACGAGAGCATGATTTTCTAAATTTTTTAGTTCCATTTAAGATGAACTTGAAAAATGATGACTTTATCTCGGTCCACCTTGGTTTGCAGAGTTGTGGCTATTGCTTTTAGTACTAGGAAAAAAACTTCATAGTTGGTGCTGAAATTGCTAGGGTGTGTTGATTCTATAAAATAGCAGGCCATTGCTAAGGCTGCTTTTATAATTAGTGATGGAAGCTGTTAGGGTGTATACTAGGCTAATTCTTTTTTAAGTTAAGCACCAATGCAGTGTGTCACTATTTTGATAGTCATTGTATATCAATAGCGGACCATAGCTGAAAGTATTTTTCAAATTGGTGCTGGAGTTACTTTTCTTTAATCAATCAGTGTTCGAATTCACAAGAACAAAGCCAGAATTGAGAGCACAGCATGCAAGAAAGAATGGTGCTGTGAATCACCTTTTTATGGGTTGATAGTAGGTGCCGGATGTTTGCCTTCTAATTTAGGTAGTTACCTTCAGCTACGTTTATTTGGCGTCGTCTTTCACCATAAATAAAATTAACTTTATTTTTTTTATTAATATTGATGTGTGCTGCCGTTTACTTATATTGGTAGGGGCCTCGGCTATGACATATTGAGATAATTAACAAAGGTTATTGTATAGTTGTACTTCACATTGTCCAAATATTTGTAGAGTTACAACCATAGATGCTTAGTGTATTGTGTACTTGCCTACATATTAAAGAAAGGGAGAGAATTAAATGAAGCATGCAATTTTTATTTCTGTTTACTGTCAAATGTATCTGGTCAGGGAACATGAAAAAAGTAGGCTGAGAGATTATTTATGATAATAGAGTGGTCAGATACCAAGTTCTCAGTATTTTTTGTTTGTCCCGTGTCTGCTTTTTTTTGCCTTCTGAGCTTTCTATTTGTCTTATAATAAGTTCTTGCACATGAGAAAGGCTGAAACATTTTGTCGACATATTTGTTAACAATTGAATTATGTTAATTTTGCATCTGATGCCATCACATAGCAACTGCTCTATTTTGTGTTACTTTAGTTTGATGAATTTAGTGGTGTAATATTGACATGTAAGTTTAGAGTGCCTTCTCTGAAATCTGATTCAATTAGTCCTTTTATGATGCGCTTTTACTTTTTCACCCTATATCATAACATTTAAGCCATTATGCAGTACTAGCTCTAGCCTTTTTCTTATGCATGGTTTGGATTAGTGGCAAGACATTTTATTGCTTTCCTATTATTTTTCTCATAGTCAGGTATTATACTGCATAACTAATTCTTTTTTTTGTTTTTACAGTACAAATATTATGTTGGTTAGCACCTCAAGATTGGACAGGAATGTCTTATACAAGAATACAACAAATTTATAGAAATTATCTGATTTTTTTAATTCCACAAAGGATAATGTTGCTTCTTCATCACATTTGCTCAACATTTGGAAATGTTGCATATTTTGCTTTATGGCATCTTCAAAGTTTCTATACAATATGTTATATTTTCTAAGCTTACATAGTTTCGTGCTTTACTTCTTTGGGATTTAGCCAAATATATCATGCACTTCTTGCTTTAGGTTCGCTCAAACTCAGACACATAGATAGATATGTGGCAGCAGGTTTCATCGATTATCAGCAACATACTTTTATGATTGTACTGGAATGGCTATGCCTCTATAGTTTTCATTTGCCATGTTTGGGATCTAATTAGTGTGCTTACTACTTTGTTGTTCAATGTTCTTTCAGACCAGTTAACATTTTAGATCTTTGGATAATAAGAATTTATGTCATCCTTGGCCGGGAAGCTATCCACATTGCTTCAATTTTGTTGCCTTTTAGTATGGTTAGAATGTCAAACGACAAATAGACTTTTATTGGCTAAATTGTTTATGTTAAATGGTTGATTGCCGTATTGTATGTTTCGGTTTCTAATTTGCCGTTGAGGGTTCTCATGTTTGATGTGCCTTTCCTATCAGGTGCCTTTTCGGTTTGATTGCCTGCAATGGGGGTGCTATGGTGGAAGCTTTTGTTCATGGTGCTTGCCTGGACCATTTGTGTTTATTTAGAGAGCTGGGTCTGCAGTTACGATGTGGTTGCTACTTCTACTTCAATTTGGCTGACAGTGTATTCCTGCGGTTTTGCTGCTATTTTTCTCTTTCGATGCATTCCCTACTACGGACGTTCCAACAATTGTTGCGTCATCGGCTTTGCCTCCGTGATTGTCCACCGCCGACTTCTCCTATGTTAGGTACAGCTGCACGGCTGATCGTTCTTGAGCTTTGCTAGTTTAGTGCGCGCTATATTTTTACGCGTTTGTTTGGTTACGACAATTATGTTTTGTTGTGTTGTGTTGTTATTGACAAAAGCAATTTCCCCCCTTTTATTGTGTTTTACAGTACCTTATTTATGTGCAACGGATGTATGTTTAAAGAGATCGATCAGCCGGCATCAACTCCTGCTGCATGCTGCTAGCTTAGCATGCACGAATGCAGCTATCGAACAATCATCATCGATCGATTGAAACAATGGAAGTCGACAAATGTATGTGTGTCATGTATGTATTTTAGCCTGCAGGTTTGCTTATAGCCAGGTTGTATAGTTGCATTTGCGTATAAGTTATGATGCATGCATACGTATGTGGTACTTTGGTGGAGTAAAGTAAGACAGATTGAGGAGAAACCTCAATTGGCACCTGGCTTTTGCTAGGCCTGGAAATAATTGATTTGTGTTTGTCTAAGCTGATGGATAATCCCTGGCTCTCTCTCGGCATAGGCCATGTAAATGATAAAATGTGCAATATTGTGCGACGTCCCAAATTTTTTAGCACCCCCAACCCAAGTTCATGCCTTGGTTTTCTTGGGCTATGTGCCAACTATATTCAGTGGGATATAAAAAACAAAGTATTTGGGGTATGTTAATGGTTCTGGACTTGATTTTCTTCAGCTCCCTCTCATCTGATTTGTAATTAAACATTGTATGCCTATTTTTTTAAGTTGACATGGCATATAGAAATACATTACCAGATGACCACCATAATCAACCTCCGAACCGGCGGGCCATGGGTCTGCTTATTCGGCTAGTTTGACTATATATTGAAAGGACTAGAAGGCAATTTATTGCCTCAGCTACCAAAAATCAGTTCAACATATATATTGGCCAAAAAATTATAACCAATTAATTTTCTCTAGTTATTCATCAAGATTTGGCAAAATTCATGCCACACATTTTTTTAGATTTAATTTGATTTCTTGCCGGGAAAACAATATAATTAAATTGAGCACAGGCGCGGAGATAGCAGCCGGTTATCATGCTATACATGTTCGGAAATCTGAAGTTCGGAACTAGTACAGTGCAAATGTAGCACCAGAGAATGGAATGGGTGCGCATTAATTACAGTAACAGTAAGGCATTACAGTAATTAAGCAAGAAGTCATTGAGATTGTCAAATTCGATGTAGAGTAGAACACAGTTCTGGAGAAAACCGGAGAATGAAATTATTTCATCCTTCATGAATCGATCATGAACACATGGCAAAGTCTGTATATATATCTAACAAAACCCAGCGCTGAGTCAGGCACACGGGGTGGATGAATGAAGCTAGCTTTACATTTTCCACGGCACACATGCCATGCCATCATCAGCTACTTCGGCATGCATCTCCATTGAGAGATCTTGGAAGCAATGATCTCCGGGACGGATCGATCGCTTGATCATATATTATTTGATCCGTTGTCGATCTCTTTGATGAGAAAAGGGGAAAAGCCGTATATTATATAGAAGAGCTTTGGCGATTGAATTAATGGCGGCGATGATTGAATTAAGGGTGGATCCGATCAGAAGCAGGCGAGGGACTCGAGGCAGCCCTTGGCGGTGCCCTTGGCGTTGTTGCAGACGGCCATGGTCTTGTTGTTGGTGCCGGAGTACTCGACCTTGACGTCGACGAGCTCGACGCCGCTGCAGGGCAGCTTGTCGGAGCAGAGCAGGCTGACGGCCTCCGGCGTGGAGGAGGTGCCGGAGATGTTGATGAAGGAGACGTCCTTGATGGTGACCTTGGAGGCGCCGTTGGAGGTGCAGATCTTGTTGGGGCAGTATTTCATGTCGATGATGATGGGGTTGGCCACGTCCTCCATCTTGATGTTCTCGTACTTGAGCTTGGAGGCGGTGAGCACCGACGCGGCGTCCTCGTACGACTTGATCCTCACGCCGTTGGTCGTCTTCTTCAGCGTGCAGTCCTTGACGGTGATGTCGGTGACGTCCTTCTCGTCCTTGTACCTCCCCAGGCTGCCGACGCTGATGCCGTGGCCGGGGCCGCAGGTGACGCCGGTGATGGTGATGCCCTGGCTGCCGGGGCCGATGGAGATGCAGTCGTCGCCGGTGCCGATGGTCGTGCCGGTGATGCTCACCTTGGAGGAGTCGCCGATGTGGATGCCGTCCGTGTTGGGGCTGTCCCCCGGCGCGGTGATCGTCACGTCCTTGATCGTGATGTCCTTGCACATGAACACGTTCATGTGGAAGAACTTGGCGTTCAGCAGCGTGATCCCGGAGATCACCCCGTTGTTCACGAAGTCCAGCACCAGCGTCTGCATGCGCCGCCGCCGCCGCCGCCATTAGCGAGCCCAGCCGAGCAATCAATTAAAGCAAATGATCATGCATCACTACAAGATGATGCATGAGCATGCGCGCGCGCTATATACGTACATTGGGGAGGATCTTGCAGTCGTATTTCTTGGCGCACGCGTTCTTGCTCCACACGGAGGGGCCCTGGCCGTCGAGCTTGCCGGTGCCGGAGATGACGAAGTTGTCGACGCGCAGGATCTCGATCCAGTTGCCCTTGTACTGGCTCAGGTCGGTGGTGGCCAGCAGGTTGCCGTCGAGCTGGATGGTCACGTCGCCCTTGCACGGCCCGGTGAAGTTCAGGGGCCCGACCAGGAAGTCGCCCTTGGGGATGACGATCGTTTGCTTCCCGGAGCCTGCGCACGCCGACGTCCATGCCTCTTGCACCGCCTGCCGCCGACCACCGCGTCAGCCACACAATCCAAAACAAACCAATGAGCATGGAGAAGAAACGCGTGCCCCGTCTGTCTGTCTATCTGTCTACCTACTAAAAGCTGTCAAATTAATTCTAAAATATTAAAAAAAATCGCACTAATTAATCGAAGAGAGGGAAAGATCTACCGAATCATAACAACTTAGATTAAAATCTCCTATAATAAAATTTTAAAAAAACTACATCAAATACTAGATTACAAAAGAAATGAATATGAAATACGAGATCTGGACGTTCAAAATGCGTGGAACATCTTGTTGGTCGCTCGACCTCACCTTGGTGCTGTCTGTCTTGCCGTCAGCGGTGGCGCCGAGCTTAGTGATGTCGAATGGCCCATCGGCGCACGCGGCGGAGGCGACGACGGCGAGGAAGAAGACCACCCTGATAGCATTCTCGGAAGCCATCTTCGCGCTTGCGCAGCTCGCACGCAGCTTCGTTTCAGGCGATTGATGGTTCTCGCAGGGAAGCACATGGAGCGTTTATATGCAGTGCCGCAGCACGGAGGCATTGGCTATGTTAAGGCATGCACGCTTGCATGCTGGTCGTCGTCTTCTTTCTTTGGGACATGGCCATTATTGGCGCCCTCCTCCTGTCCTCTGGTTTTCTTGGCGTTTCTGTTCTTGCGATGCCCGGTCGTTGACCAATTCGTGATGCCTCGGATCGATGGCGTTTGGCAATTCCAGGTTCCAGCTCGGATGAACATGACAGAGTGAAGAACGGAGTGATGCATACATAAATATTTAGCTCGGTCATATTTTATGAGATCTAAGAAGTAATTTTAGTGATATTTGTGTTACTATATACGTATGGTGCTCGGTGATAATGCTAGCGATAGTGGGAATAATTATATGGCAACATGTCCTATTTAATAATTCCTATCCGTGCACTCGTGCAATCAACCTCCCTGCTCTAAATCAAAAGGAGCAAACCAAAAGGTGTCCATTTTGCGAAAAAAAGCACCCATCACCGGGAATTTTTCTTCCACCGAAATTTCGCAAATTTAAGTAATTTTGGTCTGGAATGAAATTTTAAATTACTTCCCAAATTTTTTTAATCCAACAAATTTTATGAAACTTTAGAATAAAATATAAAAAAGAAGTCTAACATCCTTCCCTTAGAAGCATATGGTAGCTTGGTGGGTAGTCCAAGATCAAACATGTTTTACTCTTTGGTTTGCTAATTTCATAACTTTCTGCTTAAAATTCAAAATCTCTATTTTTCTTTCGCCGAAATTTCATGATTTTCGGCAATTTCGCTGGAGAACGAAATTTTTAGGTTTCCAAATTTTAAATCCCTGCCCACCACCATACAACATATTTGCAAGAACCCTCGTTTCCTCCTTTCTTCCACCGACCCACTCGATGACCGAAGAAACCGTGCCCTACCCAATCCCCTCCAACAACCCCATAGGCCACAATCAACCTGTCATACGACGTCACCTTTATCTCCATAGGTGTTGTTCACATGCGCTATTTGCTTCGGTAGGCCAAACTCTTTCTGAGGCCTGAGACGACCCTCCCAACTATCACATGCTAATGACATCTTTATATCAAGATCATGAGGTAATTGAATGGGTGTCATCATATACAAATGAAGTACATATCACCAACCATGCCATTTTAAGTGCGTTGCTCAAGTCAGAGTATTGCAGCAGAATAATAATTAAACAGAGTTTCATGCTTTATTACATCATGATGCCACACAACTGACACAAGGCCAAATGTTTTAGCGACACACTTTAGTCCCTACTCACTTAAAACAAGGGGGAATTGAGCTGGTGACATCGAAAGGTCGCTCCATTTGTTTTCTAACACCAAAATATCTCTGTTATCTTATCTAGCACTAAACGATGTCCCAATTACTCATTTCTAGCACTCCGTCACGGCAACAGTTAACGGTGTCCTCATTAGTCTCACTGCACAGTGGGTCCCATCTCCATCTCTCTCCCTCTCCCTCTCTCCCCCCTCATGACTTACGGCCGCGGCCGCTGCAGGGCGCGACCGCCACCGTATGCCGTGGCGGGCAGGCCGATGCCGCCACCGTATGCCGTCGCCGCCGCCTGCAGGGAGAGGGAGGAGGAGAACCAGGAGAGAGGGAGAACGAGAGGGAGAGAGCCAGAGGCGGCTGCCGACTAGGAGAGGGAGAGGGAGGAGAGGAGGAAGAAGAAGGGAGGCTGTAAGTGGGCCCCACATGTCAGCTAACTGAGCTAACGGCTCCATCTAACACCTAGGGTGACGGAGTGCAAGAAATGGGTAACGGATGTGCATTTCAGTGCTAGATTGGAGAGGAGATCAATTCCGGTGATAGATTTGAAAAAAGGTCTAGTTTCGATGTCACCAGCTCAATTTTTCCTTAAAACAAACATGGCGACAGTGCGCTCTTTTATTCTAACACCCAAACACCTATCATTACAAGAGGAGTCCCTAAAGGTAATCTTGCAGAGGGCCCATATCTTTAGGATATGGCTCCACCCCGGAATGCCCGTCGTCGATAGGGTTATCATGATAAACCTCTACGTACGTTGCCTTCCGGTTTTACATGTTTAATAACAAGAATGAGTATAAAGTACTCAGCAAGCGATATTAGCAACATAAGAATTTAAGTAAACAAAGAAAAATCTTCTTACCAAGCATACCTACTCCAGTCTCTTCCTTCTATTTTACGAAAATAAAATACCTTTTTGATTAAAAGAGTTGTCCATTTTTACTTAAGAAAATATATTAGCACTTGTATATGAGGCGGACTTAGCCTCCGTAGCCTCCATTCCAGGAGACATGCATGAATTCATGATTTTGCCCTATGCAGGTTTGTACCACTTTACCAGTAGCCGCCCCGAACAAAGTCGGAACCCAGAGTGTTTAATCTATTGGGTAGGTTTGGGTAGGTTACATCTTCACCCGCTTGTGGAACAAGTGATGACGATTAACTTTAGACGTTCCTTACTCACAATTCCGTCCTCCATCACTTGTCCTCCTAACCATTTTACACATTCCTAACGCTGGCCAATGAGTGTACCATCTCGACATAATATAGTACTATCGGTCGGGGAAACCATGGGTCCGCTCACCCTGGGTACACTCACCCACTCCTCCTAGTTATCTATTTACCTAATGTGGAGAATGTAACCACCACATAGATAACCTTCTCTGACCGCTGCGCGAGACCACGGTTTATGCGGTTTTAATACAGCTCAATACACGAGTGATAGATGAGTGTCCTCATATGCTACCATGTGAAGGGCCCCGTCTGACCTCTGCACCTTTCCAAGGCACCCTTCACCCACCATAATAATGATGGACAATCAAGTCGCCGCTCCCTTCATCCTCCAAGCAATTTATTTTATGTAAAACTTTAGATGCAACATGTTAAAGGTGCACATGCAAAAACAATAAAAAAAATGTATGTAGATGAAATACACTACTTATCATCAAATGAATACTTGCCTTCTACCTCAATCCAGTGACGGGCACTGCTTTCCAGTTGGTCGCTCTCGATCGTTTGATTTAGATCAATTCCTGAAACATAGTTGATATGGTTTAAAACGTGACAAAAAAAACTGTTTAAGAAAAGAAATTATTTCTTCGAAGTGATTTATGGGTATTCTCTCAGGCAATTTGAAATTTAATTGGAAGAATTAGCATCTACGCACACTGCTACCTGAGCGCCCTATCCTTAAATCTGAGCCAAGCCGAGCTGATCGAGCTACGGCTCATTTACTGGCAGAGCTCAACCGTACTAGCAAAATTCTCCTCGCCTCTCTCACTCAAATCCCTAATTTCTCCTAAAAGACTCCTAGTGCCGGGCCGTGCTGGCCCATGAGGGCAAATTGCAGCACGGCACAGCCCAAAGCACGGGCATGCCTGCCTCGTGCCGGGCCAGCCCAGGCACGGCCCAAACTATCTCAAGTCCAGATATTAGTTACAATTCAGCTCAAAAAAATTCAGAATGCAGCAGTTCAAAAATTCCAACAAACAGCAGTTCATAAATTTCATATTCCAGTAAATATTTACACTTCAAAAGGAGTACAAACTGATCACAGAATATAATCTTCAAAAACTACAGCACTTGATCTCCAAAAAAAATTCATATTCTTCTAGGTTCTAGCATCCAGAATCCAGAACTTAGCCAAATTGACAAGTGATCACTTTCATTACTTGCTATGTACTATGACTAATATCCAGCACTTGACAACTGATAAAATTGACAACTAATCACAGAATATAAACAAGGCCAGATTTAGAGGGAAAAGGAAAATTTTATTAATGGTTTGCCTCATTAAAAACCTTACACCCCAATGTGGGGCTCCCTCTGTAAGGAAAAGAGTACAAACCATGTTTAAAATGTCCAGTCCAGTCCGGTCCGGTCCACTTATACATAACAGTTCAAGGATACAAGCAGTTCAAACTGCTAAATAGATACTAAATAGCAACTAATCAATGTTAAAATCTGCAATAGCAAGTTCGATCTCTGGATCTTCAAGTTGGTGCTGCTTCCTCTCGTCGGCTCTTTGCCAATCCTTGAGGCAAGTTATTGCCTCCACTGTCTCAGGTGCTAGGGATGACCTCCGTTCCTCGATGATTCTTCCAACTGTGCTAAATGTGGCTTCAGAAGAAACAGTTGAGACAGGAACAACCAAAATATCTCTAGCAAAATGACTTAATACAGGAAAACTATATTGATGTTCCCTCCACTGATGTTCCCTCCACCACTCAAGAAGATTTACCTTTGCACCCCTCAAAGTACGATCAGTCCCTGCAAAGTTAGTACTTAGATAATGGTTCAACTCAGCATTTGGATTCCACCTTTGAGAGGAGGTAGAGGCAGTCGTCTCTTTGCCCTTCGCCCGCTTCCATAAGTGTGAAGTCAAGGAGTGATCACCTTCTGCTTCCTCTTCAGCAACCTGGTTGTCCATCTCGCTTTCTCCATACTTCATGAAGTACAAGTTAAAAACTCGAAACAAGTCTTCTTTAACAAAATTGAAGAATCTGAGTAATCTTTATCAAATGCTTGACCAATATGTTCCATAGCCACTTTCAGTCCATCTAATTTTTTTCGAGGATCAAAAATGGTAGCAAAGCAATACACATGTGATATACTACCAAAGTACTTTAAAAACTTATCCTTCATTGGTGAAATAATAGAGGCAAGAATTGGATCATCTCTACACTTAGCAAATGATTTGGCAATTAACCAAATATAATCAATGACTAAACATGAAGTAGGATAGTAAACACCAGACAAAACATTAGTTGCTGCATAGAAATTTTTTAAAAAATCTCGAAAACGACTAGCAATCTTCCAATCATAGCCAGTAAGTACCAAATCCATATCAGATCCATTTGCATTGACAAAAACAGTAATAATTTTTTCATATCCCTCTAGCTTCTGAAGCATAAGTAAAGTAGAATTCCATCTTACCTTCATGTCAAGACCAAATTTCCTTGGTCTAATGTTATTTGCCCTGCAATATTCAGCAAACTTAGCAGAAACTTGTGGGCTACTCGATATGAACCGAATAGCACCACGAATATTATTTAAATAGTCACCTATAACAGATATACCATCTTGAACAACCAGATTAATCATATGACAAACACATCTTTGATGGATCACAAAACCATTCATATATGACTGAAGATGAGGACTAAGGACAGTCATTGCAAGCATTATCAAAAATAATAGACAGAATTTTATCAGCTAGTTTGAAATCATTGATTACCTCAAGGATAGAACTAGCAATTGCATCTCCGGTGTGTGATTCATCCATTAATCTAAAGCCAATTACCCTCTTGTTCAGATGATATGAATCATCTAAATAGTGAGCAACCACACTAATGTAGCATGTTCTTTGGTGAGTTGAAGTCCAAATATCAGAGGTGAGAGCAAATGAAAACTGAACTTTTGCAAAAATTCCTTTTAACACAGCAAGTTCATTCTTATATAATGTTATCAAATCAGATTTTGTTGTTCTTCTACTAACAGGCACGTACTGAGGGCAAAAAGCACGCTGGATCATTCTAGCAAAGTTACTACTTTCACCCATCATAATGGGTAAATCCTCAGAAACAATATACCTTGCAATTTCGTCGCGTGCTACCTGTGGGTTGTAAACCCATGTGCTTACCGACCCATCGGCGGAGAAATTCAACTGAGTTTGCACACCTCCTCGAGTCTTTCCTAGCTGGATCAAACACTTCTTATAGTGTCGATTCAAGTGCCCTGTCCCACCACCAGAACTTGCACTGAGCTCGGCTTTACAATAGTTACAAATAGCAAATTCTTGCGGTATACCATCAGTAACAACCAAACGATATTGCATATGTTTCCAACATTCAGCAGTACGCTTACTGCTACTGCTACGACCAGATGATGGTGTTGCATCTACCGATTGTGACTAATCACCATTAGCATTACCATTACCTTCCATTATTTGTGTGATAACAACATCCTCTTCGCCCTCTTCGCCGTCCATGTGAAGATCATCCATGCCATAATCTCCCATGCCCGGGGAGAGTTGGCGAGCATCGATTTGAGAATCATCAGAAGGGAGAGAGTGAGAAGAACTACCATGACCATCTCAGAAAGTGGTGGGGACGGAACGGGCTACAACTGCAGAGAGCGTTTTGGTTTCTGCCAGGTAGCTCTGCCTGATGTCGGTGCCGGGCCTGCCCCCCTTCCCCTTGAAGCTTGCTTCCCCCTCCCCCTCGTCATCGCGCCAAGAACTCACACAGCCCCCCTTCCCCTTGTAGCCATGTTCATGTTCTAAAGAAAAGGGAAGAGTGGAAGACCGGAAGAGGAAGAGGAAGAAACAGGTACTAGCAGATGCAATTTATAGGGTTTAGGGTCGCAGCCCGCAGCACATGAACAGATCAAGGCATAGTAATGGATAGTGCCATAGTGTGTCTGGACTCTAGACTCTAGAGGAAGAGGAGTCGAGGAGCCAAATCAATGCACCGACGAACAAATCGATGAAATAATAACTCACAAGTCAAAAAGGGGAAGGGGTTCGCCTGCGTTGGAGATGGAGAGGATGACGACGTCGAAGAGGAAGCAGCGCCGTCGCTTGATTCCACCACCGCCGCCGCCGCTCCGCGTCTCGGCCAGCTCTGTCGTGCCATCTCCCTGGACGTGCACCTCGAGGAAGGCCCCCGCGCCCCCCGCGCCTCCGCCCTAGCACCGGATTTGGAGGAACCCCGCGCCGCCATTGTTAGGGTTAGGAGGAGGCGACAACGGATTTGGGGAATTGGGGATCGGGGGAGAGAGGAGACAGGCGCATCGGGAGTGGTTGGGGCGTGTGAGTGGCTGAGTGGGGGCGGTGGAGTAGCTGAGAGCCAAGCCCATCGCGTGGTAGGGGGATCGTGCTTTGGTCGTGCCGTGCTGGCCCAAGCACGGCCCAAGGCGTCGTGCCGTGCCGGGCGGCACGGCGTGCCCGACTTTGAGGCACGCAGACACGGCACGCACCTTGGGCCGGCCGCACCTGACCATCGAATCGTGCCATCTTGGGCGCGGGCTTGAAAAATCAGCCCGTGCCCATGCCAGCCCACCTGGCCCGGCCCATTCTCCCAGCACTACTCACTCCCTACCCTGCTCACTCCCCTCTCTCTTTGTCTCTCTCTCACGATGGGGAGCGGCGGCGGCGGTGGTTGGAGGTAGCCGGTCGTGGCCCCTGGCTCACGGTGGCCGTACGGCGGTTGCGGCGGTCGGCCATGCCAGTGGCTAGCGGCAGCTGGAGGTAGCTGGCTGTGGTCTCTAGCTCGCGGTTGCTCCAACGGCGTTGTGCGGTCGGCCGCGCCCGTGGCCTTTGGGCTTGCCCCCCTTCTTTCCTTCTCTTTCTATCTCTCACTTGGTCGTTTGGCATAGACGAGACAGTTTCCTCTCCCCCAGGCGATCAACCGGCCGGCCGTGCCTACTTGCCGGCTGCTGCGGCGGCTCCGGCGGCTCCTGGCCTGTGACGGTGGTGGCAGCTGCGGCTGCGGCGGCTCGGCTATGCTCCTGCCCTCCCCCATGGTTTTCGGCTCTCAATCCCCTTCTTCCTAACCCTAGCTCTCAAATCCTGTCGGCACCCGATTTACAAGATCGGATTCCACCTGCGTAAGCACGTACTAGTCCCAAGGATCATGGCTAGTACACACAGATATACAGAAACGGAACATTGCCAACGATTTTATTACAAGCGGGAACATAATCCGGTACAAACAACACATACAACGGCTCGCAGGCCGCAAATCAGAGTACACAACGATACATGCCTAATACAACATCTAAAATTTTATTCATCCCACAGGCACGAAGGCTGTAGGAACGTGTAACCCTAGTCTTCATACTCTTCGTCGGAGAACGCCTCCTCGACGTAGTCCGGGTCCTCCTCCTCGGACGGCGGGCCATACTCAGATGGATCAGCTGTTGAAATTTTGAAAAGGGAGAGGAGAAAAGGAGGGTGAGTACAAATTGTACTCGCAAGTCCGGAATTATGCACATGCGGTTCAGTACAGGGAAGGCTTAGGATATTTTGCGGAAATGCATTTATTAGCCTAGTTTTGACAAAGCAATTTAGAAACAATAAATCTTAATCACTTTCTTTGGGCTCTTCTCAAACGGTTCTCGCCACTTGGCCTCAGTGCCATAGCGAGAACAAAATCCTTTCTTCTTTTCTTTTCTCAAAATGGCTAGGTCCATTCCGTGCGACACTTTCCGATAGGCCGTCACCCAATCCGGAATATCGCCGGTGGCACCTAGCTCAAACGAAATCCTTCTCAAATCCTTAGTCATCTCAAATCCTTTCTTTAAAACCCTTTTTCTAAATTGGTTTTAAAATGAAGAAACTACCATATAATCAGTCCTTCAGACGCTCATAACCATGAGCACGGCTATCATGACAGCTTTTAACTCTGCAGAGTGGGTACGCCTTACCTCGAGAGGCTACGCACCTGCACGATGTTTCGCCACAAGACCGTCAACCACGTGGACCAACGATCGGGCCCGTCCCATACCGGGGCTCGAGGTCGTACTGTAATGGCTCAGTTCATAGGATCATAGGATGAGCAGTCCTTAGACTAGGGGAGAGTTGATATTTTAGCCCAATTTCAAAACCGGCGCCATACTGCACCATCTGACAAAATATCTCCCTAGTCGGAAAGATTTTGGGGTAAGAGGAAAATCATTTGCTATTAAGCACCACCCTTGATGCGCTATCTTTAAATCATCCTTTCCCAAACATTTCTCAACAACATCTCATTTCACACAAATGATTGAATCATTCCGCATAAATGATTTTAAGCATTTATCCTACCACAATCAGAGCATATAAATAAGAGCAATTTATATTTTAGCCTTAGGTTTAATCCTACCATATTTCTTACCTTTCTATTCGGCATGATAACTAAGTCTAGGAAATACGACATTTATCTTTTAAACTAGCATGCATATTTTCAAGTCTAATAAATATTTTCTAAATAACCGAAAATGGTTTCTCAATATGATCAAAGGGGGACTTGCCTTGATCGGTTCCGGGGAAAGCGAAGGGGACGTCGTCGATCGGGTCTTCGGGGGCTTGACCTCCTAAACGCGCACACGCATGCAAAGCAATACAACACACATAAGTAAAATATTTTATGCCGTGCTGTTTTTAAGGAAAATGCAGCAATCTTACTTTTCATGCAATTTTATTTAGAAGCAATAATGACAATGGCTATGCACATGAAATAATGCACCTAAAGCTAGTTATTTAACCAACAATGGATGCTTCATGCATGACATGCACATACATATAATTTTTCTAGGGTCCAAGAGTGGTTAATGTATTTGTACAAACTTTTACAGAATTTTTAGCATGCACGAATTAATTTTAACAAATACTTTAGTGTACCCGGAAATGATTTAATCCAAAAACTATAAAAAGAAATAAAAGAGGAGGGCTAAACGGTGCTGGGCCGGTTCGACCGAACGCCCATTCACAAGAACGCTCAGACCACAGCGCGGGCGAGAGCTTGCAGGGCTTGCGCTGAAGTCGGTGGGCGGGTTCCCACCGCCGGTGGCACCGCAGAGGCAGAAGGGGGGAAAACAGAGGGGGGTTTTCCCGGCGGCGGCGGCGATTCCCACGGCGGCGGCGATCCCGGCTACCTCTGACCAATTAAACGCGTCGGAAGCAATAATGGGGCGAGGAGAACAGCTACGCGAGCTCACCGGGGCACGAGAAACGGCCAAGCGGCGTGGCGACAGCGGCGGAATTCGCGGGCATCGGAGACGAATGCGGACCGCACAGTTCCACTTCACCGGGCGCGAGCTCCTCAGGGACGTCCTGCGAACAAGCCACAGGTGAGGATGAAAGGGGAATGGGGTGAGGTAGGAGAGAAAAGAGGGGTTGCGGTGGAGACGATGCACCGGTTCAAACGGTTCACAAGGCGGCGGCGCGAAGCAGCGGCATTGGGGTAGCAGTACCCCTCTTATAGGGATGCTTCGCCCGGGACGTATTCAATGCGACTCGCGGGGTTGGCAATCGCCGGTGTCGATTCCGGCCGGTGCCGTGAAGGTGAACGCATTGAACGCGAAGGGATGGTTTGGCCGGCAACAAGACAAGAAAAGGGGTAGGGGACGGAGAGGGGTCCGGTGGAAGAGTGTAGGGGCGGCAATGCGTGGGGAAAGGAGCCATGGCGGCCCCGGGAGGAAGGACGAACAGCGGCGGCGCAGCGAACAGCGGTGCTGCAGCGAAGAAGAAAACAGAGGAGGGAGACGGGACTGACAGGGCGGGCCCACCTGGTGGTGGCTCCATGGCGCGCAGGGGAAAAGGGAGGAGGCAGCGGCGAATTGGGCCGGTGCGGCAGCTGCGGCCCAACAGAGGAAAACGGGAGGGGGAAGAAAGAAGAAAAGAAGAAAAGGGAAGATGGGCCGGCCCGGCTTGGGCTGAAGAGGAGAGGGGATGGTTTTAAGTTTTCTGACTTCCCAAAGAGCCTTCATTTTCCAAATACCCTTTTTGAATGCATTAATACTTAGAAAATAATACTTTAATTCCCGAAAATTTAATAACACCTTTCCAAAATTCCACATGGGATTTTCTTAAAGAAACACTACTAGATTCCTAACTTTTTCCGAGGGTGGAAAAACTGTCGGTTATTAGTAAAAACCGTAGGCCACATGAATGGTCGAGTGTACAACGTCGGCCATTCCCCCTCGGCCACACGTTGTGGGGAAATGGTATGATTCCCGAGGGAACTTTCGGCAATTTAATTAGCGACGGTACTTAGGGCACTCGGTATTTGATGCATATTAGTGAGAGGTCTGCTAAACCGTCGGTTAATATGAACACTCGTATATAACATGGGTGAAGGTTTTAAAACCCCGTCGGTGATTTAATTTGTGATGGTTTTTACGAAACCTTCGGTAAATGGAAACGCTCACACATTGCATTCGTGACAATTAACATAACTGTCGGCAAGTGTATTGTCATGTGTTCTATGAAACCCTCGATTAATTACATTGTTAATGACGGTTTGCACAACCATCGAGAAAAACTTTTACCATGAGGTTCGCTAAACCGTCGCTCATTAGTAACCCTTGGTGAGACATTAATCCGAGAACCATTAAATGCTCAATAAATTAAATAGGGACACTCGAAAATGAGTTTCCAAAATCAAAATGCATTCCAAAACATTTCGAATTGTGAATTGCGATGCATTGAATTCATGTACAAAGCTAAATATAATTAATTATACCCTTCAACTATATGCATATGCCATAAATATTCCTCCCATATCGATATTTCACCTAACAAAAGCATAATATTTATCATTCAACAATACAAACGTGCATGGTAACACATGTCCTTGACTAATAGCAAATTATTCAAAATAGTGAAACGAACAATGAAACTAAAAATCCAGCTTAATCGTGCTACAATATTGGCAGCCCTTGAGCTTTAGCAGCGCTAATCGTTGTTGATACCACCTTCCATGTCATCCTCCTCCTCCCCCTCACTTTCTCCAATGCTGTAATCACCACTAGTGTCATCGCCACCCATTTCTTCAAGGTTGTGGCTGATTCCTTGTTGACCAAAAGTGCTATAAAATAAAGGAGAACATATTAATCAATATAAGTAGCAAACGTCGTCAACAATATTTTTCCTATGTTTTCAAAATTAAAAAATGTGTCACTGACCTTGGACAGTCAGCGTACTATATGAGTGCCAAAATTAAAAATAAATATATCCTAGTGCACAAAAATAATCAAAGTACTATATGAGTGCCAAATTCTGGATTGTGCAATGTAACAATCAAAGTAATTCTAACAGACCAACAGACCAACAAATTCACTATTGCTTCCATACTTTTCCTTCATCAAAAGAATCTAGCTTAGGGAAAATCACACAGAGGATGAACCTAGAAACATCCACTATTCGCTGAGGAAGCATCAGTTGAAGGTCTGCCTTGAATACGAAGTGGTGTGGCAAGGAAAACAGGGAAGGGAGCCGGGAGCTAGGAGTTGGAAAAGCCAGGAAGCCAGGAGTTGAGAACAGGGGTTGTGTTTTGATGCGAAAAAGGTAGGATTCGGTGTTTTTTGTTTGGCAAAACGTCTACCAGATCAAACATGAGGCCAGCATCCTAAAAAAATTATATGCCATGAAGAATATTGATTGAACATGAGACCAGCATCCTAAAAAAATTTATATGCCCCATTTAGTCATGAAGAATATTGAATGATCTGATTCATTTTTTCCTCATGCATGCTTGTTCTTGATCTGATTTCTGTGATGTTAGCTCTATGATTAGCTGTGTCCCTACTTGTTAATGTGATAAGGGAGTAATTGACTATATTCAGTATGAATTTTATTTAAATCAATTGCTGGTTCAGAAGTTCAGGGGGTTTTAAGTTCAGGGAGTCTTTACCAACAGACCAACAAATCAAATAGTTGAACAGAATTTACTAGATTAATTAGCACAAAAGAGATCGTCCAAAACTAATTCTATAGGCATCAGATTAGATTAAATTTTCACCTCGGTACCGTAGCAGCGGCTTGGGCACTCGGCGTTGTGCCTTGGACAGTCAGCGGAGTGGTTTGAACATTCGGCGTGGTGGCCGTGGCTTGGGCACTCGGAATCGCAGCCATGGCTTGACCACTCGGCGCAGTGGTTTGGACATTCTGCGCCGCGGCCGTGGCTTGGCCACTGGGCTGCGGCCATGGCTTGGTCACTCAGTGTGGTAGCCATGGGTCGTCACTTCTGGCCGCAACGAAGTCTTCCAGAGCAGATCAGCGTCTTCTCGTTTTCCCCTGGAAGAAGAAATAGAGAAATTGTTTTGGAATGGAGGAATTGCCCGCGCGTTATACGGGTTTTGTTACGCGCTGGTGAAAAATTCTAAGGCGGGAATTTTTTTGCTTACGCGCCAAAGGCCAGGAAAAGCAGCTCAATAACTCAATCAATAACTCAATTAACGCACACTTGCCATTCCTAGTTACAACTTACAAAAAGACTTTTGAAATTCAAAGACATGATAATAAAATCATGCATCTCTGAAATTCGAAAAAAACCTAAAGACTTTTGAACTCCAAAGACACGATGCAAACAAAAAAACCAATTTGAAAATGAATCATTTGAAAATAGACCATAAACTTGCCGTCACAAGCACCGCGCCGCCGGTCTTGCCGCCACGGCTGAGTGCCTCGCCGGCGCACGTCCCTGGACGAGCCGCCGTTGAGCTCCATGGCCGGCCAGCCTCGTCCCTCCTCTTTCATCTCTCTTACTCTGCCTCTCCGTCTCCTCTCTGCGTAGTGCAGTGAAGAAGATAAGAACTGAGGTAAACGTACAGTGAAGAAGTTAAGAACGTGGGGAGGGAGGCGGCGCGGGGAAGCCGGCGCTGGGGAGGGAGGCGGCGCGGGGAAGTCGGCGCAGGGGAGGCGGCGCTGGGGAGGGAGGCGGCGCGGGGAAGTCGGCGCAGGGGAGGCGACGCTGGGGAGGGAGGAGGCGCGGGGAAGCCGGCGCAGGGGAGGCGACGCTGGGGAGGCGGCGCGGGGAAGCCGGCGCAGGGGAGGCGACGCTGGGGAGGCGGTGCTGGGGAAGCTGGCGTAGGGAGGCGACGCTGGGGAGGCGGCGCTGGGGAGGGGGCGCGGGGGAACCGGCGCTGGGGACGCCGGGGCGGGGGAGGCGGCGCCGAGGAGAAAGAGAGGGGGATGCCGTGGGAAAAGAGAGGAGAGAGGAAGAAGGAGAAAAAAAGAAAAAGAAAGAAAAGAAAAGAAAAGGAGAAAAATAAAAGAGAAAAGGAGAAAAAGGAAATTGATTTTTGATTTTGATTTTTTATATGGTTTCAAATAAAGTGTTTGAAATGAAATTTTAAACAAGTAAATTAAATATGGACTAATAGATATATGTCGTTAGATAATCTATGATTAACCACGTGCTTAATTATTGGGGTGCTTGATTGATTCATAATTATATGGGGTTTTTGATAAAATTGTGTGGCAGGCATCCAAACAGTTGCCATATAATTTTTAGGCGAGCCTGACCTTAGCCGTGACAGCAAACCAAACAGCAGCTAAGTTTAGGCGGTTTAGTCATGCCACAACTGTGGCAAGTTGCTAACCTTAAGCTAGGTAATATTAGGCGAAAACCAAACATGCCCTAAACCTTCAAATAATGCACAAATCCAAGAAAAGAAACGCCAATTTTCTTGCAACAAGAAACCTGTTCAAAAGGCATGAAGGTAATATGCTATTTCGAATCTAGAGTTCCCCAACCTTGATATGTATTCCTCTATGGCCATCGGCAAAAAAGGTGAGCGGCGCTAGCACAGGAATAGGCTTGTGGCATGGTGGGGCAGAGGGCAACGCCGACAGAGGAGGTGGGCGGCGTTGGCAACGGAGTAGGGCTGCGACGAACGTGGGGTAGAGGACGGGGCGGTGATTGCTACGACGGCTATAGTGGCGGAGGCAGCAGAGGAATGTCCTCTGAACACCTAATGGACAGAATAATTAGACAATAAATCAATGATTTATCATTTGACTTTAATCTTTGAATTAATTTTTAAATTCCTATTTACTAATTACTATTTTATAATCACCTGTGATCTGAATCTGATGCTGTCGGCTGAGGGGATGAATCGTGATGGGTGATCCCGATGGCCAACGACGGTGATCCAAGCTAGGACGATTGAAGTTAGAAGAGCACGCACTGCCATGATGAACTGATTTGCTGTCTGTCGAAGAGGTGAAGTGGTGAACGTGATTAGATGAACTATCAGCCGCTGTCGCCTGCGTTACTGTGTTGGTGTGTACTCTTCGTTTCTTCGTGAGCTTTGCTTAATGGGCCTTCGGAAAGGCTGCGGCCAGGTGTTCATACAGAACTAATATGGCATCTTTACTTCAACATACCAATATCCATGGCCACCTATTATTGATCCAAGGGCAATATAGAAGAACTCATACTCAGCCAAGTGCTTGCCTTCCCCATCGGTAATAGCATAGGATGGCCGAGTGTTCAGCTCACCCCCACGGTAAATGTGTTTTTTCGTTGGCTATTGGTTATGAATATCCGCGTGTGCTTCTTCCCCGTCGGTGATTTTATGCAATAGCCGAGTGTTACAACTGTACACATGGTAAGGTGTATTTCACCGTCGGTAACTGTTTGCAATGACCGAGGGTTGTACTTCCACACACAGTAAAGATTTCCCCCTGTCGGTGATTTTATGCAATAGCCGAGTGTTACAACTGTACACATGGTAACATGTATTGCACCGTCGGTAACTATTTGCAATGACCAAGGGTTGTACTTCCACACACGGTAAAGATTTCCCCCTGTCGGTGATTTTATGCAATAGCCGAGTGTTACAACTGTACACATGGTAGCTTGTATTTCACCGTCGGTAACTGTTTGCAATGACCGAGGGTTGTACTTCCACACACGGTAAAGATTTCCCCCTGTCGGTGATTTCGTCAAATAGCCGAGAGCCACTAACGCACTCTAGGTAAATGGCCTGCCCCGTCGGAGAAAGTAATAATTACCGAGCGTTCTCAACGTAACCGTCGGCCACTTTTTTCTTTACCGAGGGTCCGTAGGATTTGCCTCTTTACGCTCGATAAATGTTACATTTCTAGTAGTGAAAATAATGCAAGTTAACAAATTACTTATAACTTTCCAAAAGTATAAAATATTTTTACTTTGGAGATTTTAAATGCACAAGTTATTTCCAGGATGATGCATGAAATGATGAATATGCCATGATGCAATAAATAAATGATTTAACATTTTTAAATCATGCATTTTAAGAAATTAATTAACGTGCCAAATTGGGTTTAAAATTTGGGATGTTACAAATCCCCCCTTTGCTTTAAGCTATGTGATTTGCTCAATGCTGCTGATTGCTTGGTTAGTATGTGATGTTGCTTTGAATTTGTGACGTGTATGAAAAAAATTTGGACATGGCTATGCTGTATACGAACTAGAGAGATTTGGAAAATTTTCATGGTGGTAAAAAGGAGAAGTGCCTGGAATGGGGATTTGAGCAGGGTAGGATGGTCGCATGCGGTGCTCGCGGTTGCTCATGCGTCGGGGAGCATGCAGTAGCTTCTGAGGGCGTGTGCTGGCAACCGCCCTACGGCAACCTAGTTTTCTAGCACTGAGTTGGAACGATTCTACTCTTTTATTCGGTATTGATATTGGGACGATGACATGCATGAATAATGAGGGTGCTGAGCCTACTGGTTATGATTTGAAAATGACATGCAAGAGGAGGATTTAGGGGGGCTTGATGTATGGATGCACGTGTATACATGCAGCTATTCCAAATGGTGCTTTGGCATGCACATTTACTTTAAGATGATGATCTGATCAGTAGTCGAGTAGAAATACCTTCATCTTGGTCTTGTGGTTATTATACTGCTTGCCTTGTGACTTCCTGGATGCTTGCTGCCACCTCCTCCTACTTGTTCATCTCTTCCATTCCCTCTATCAGCTGGTGACGACTTTCTCTTCCTATGGTTTCATGGGGAAAAGAAATAGGAGAGGGAGTGACTGCTCTCGGCTGCACTTACCAAAGGGAAAGGGTGGAAGTGAGAATGGGTATGGTGTGCGCTGCCTGAACTATGGGAAGGATAACTTGGCTGAGTGCTTAAGAGGGTGTTCTCCATGTAGTCGTACTGCTGCCAAGTGTAACTTGATGGCTGGGATAGTGGTTTCTAGGAATAGAAACTATGGGCATAGTGGTTTTATGGGTGACAATTATTCTTTGCTGTAGCCTCTGCATATGGTTGTGCATGCAACCCCTTTCATGCGAACTTGGGGTTCTATAGGTGTTGACGGTCAATTTCGATAACTTTTCATACACTTCCGACCGTCAACATAGCCCCCAAATGAAGGAACATGAACTAAAAATGTGTAAATTAACAAAGTTCCACAAGTTTTGGTAAGTTTGTGTCTCCAGAGACCTACTGAGTGAAAATGGACCCAAACCGGGGAAAACACTAGGCCGGCCGACCGACCCTACCTGGCCGACCGGCACTTGGTCCATGCCAGGGTTGCCTTCTCTCCAAGTATTCTAAAAGCACAAAAGGAGACCATTCCAACCGTTCACATCAAGCCGTTTTGATCCTAGGGATGACATTGCATTGGAGAGGATCACTTGGCTCTTAAGTAACCCCATTGTACCGACCTCAACTGCCAAAACCACCTCAAGGGGATGATCTACACCATCAATAAGGGATCCCATGCGAAACCGATCGACCCAGTCGGCCGACCCCCTTTTGATGGGGACACGGGGCGGCCCGATCTTCTGGTGAGACTCGAGGGGATAATTTCGATCTAGTCGGAGAGGCGACCTTGACGATCCGGCTACCAACCTCGCAAGGATGACAACCCGGCAATCACGAAACCACCAAACCTGCTCGTTATCAACCACGCCAAGAACGCGATTGACCTGACCACGAAGGTCGTTTCCTGCAAGCGATCAAAGAACAAGCAAGAAACAAGATAAACACAATCTAAAATTGCAAATATGGATGAAGCACTTGGATAAATTTGAGGTTCGATAACTCGACTCGGGTGGTCTAGTCGACACACGCAAATTCGAGGGGGGACGCACACGGGGTCTACCAACACACAACCAAACCTAAGCAAATATGATGGCGTCGGCTAGTTTTTATGGTGGAGGGAGGGAGAGGACGGCCAAAGGGGTGGAAGCCAAGGTGGAGGGCGTGCTAGGGTTGCCTCCCACATCCACAACCTGGGCTTGGGCCCTTCCCTCAATTTACAAGGCGCACGGCCAAATAAGGTGACGCAGCACCTGACAGATTGTATCCCATCACTTGTTCTACGAATTCTTGTTGATCTAGGATGAATTTGGTAGTGAGGTTGGATCCATTGGAAAGAATATCTTCTAAGCTTTCCAGAATGGGCTCATTTGCCTCGTTTCGACGTCGTATATGGCCTGGGCGCCCGTTTAAAGTCAGACTGGTCGCTGATGGCCGAACCGGCTTCCGTAAGAGTTGGACTTGCAATTGGGCTTGCTTGAACGTGAGAGATGATCTTGGGCCTTGATGATAGAGTGTTTAACCTCCCTTATTGATGGCTCGGCCACAGGATTCAAGCCCACTTGATGTCCCTCGTCAGCATGTCGTTGCGACGTTTCAGCATGCCCGCGTGGCGTGGACGTCAACGACATCAGCAACATTGTAGTAAAAGAAGCGAGAGGCATCATGTTCATGTAAGTCCTTGTGATGTTCTCATCATCCTTCCCTTCTTGAATTAGAGTCGTCCTCGACTCCATCATATGCTCCTGCAAAAGGTTAGTAGCGAAGCAGGGCAAAACATCGTGCACATTTGTTGTAATCAAATCAGTGGAAGGAGAACATATATAAACACGATTGATCATATAATCCCCTTTGCCATTATTTTTCGCAATGGCATAAATGATATTTCTTGAAAACCATGGAATTTCAACATGTTCAAAAAACATCTCCTTTAAACTATTTAGATTGCACAAACCATCAAAGTTAATGTAACCCAAATTATTTGAAAAAGATATCAGTTTCGGCTCATCCTGTTCACTAGCAATGTGGATGACATGTTTATTTTCATTTTCAAAATGGGTGTTTGATTCCAAAACTGAAATTACATGTTCATTCACTAGTTGTGGCATTGATATAAGTGAAGCACTATCGCACAACTCTGCTTTATCACAAGTAAAAGCAAGCAAATCATCTCGTGACAAAGAAAAATCACATATGGGTTCCACTAATGATTGCTCTAGAATAGCATGGATAGTGGATAATTTCATATCATCACAATTATTATCATCACATCGAGTAAGAGCATCACCTTTTTCATTACCTTGCAAGGTTTCATCAGCTAACCCAAGAGTAACTTCAATAGTTTGCTCTCTACTCACGGCAATGATCTCCTCTTTGGATTCTCTTTGGATTCTCCTTCGGCTGGGGAGAAGAAGACACGTGTCCCTACTCGCGGCACACCATCACTTGCTGCGGTTGGCTATAAAAGAAGCCCATCTGCTCATTTGCAAGGCACGGAGTAGTGTGAGAAGAACATAAAGCAGTGCTACGCTACCCATTTATCAAGTAGAGTAGGTGAGAGAGGAGAGTTTGTGCTGAGGAGAAGTCGGCGTGTCGGCATCCCTCCATGAGAGCTCCGGAGTTGAACTCGGGTGCGAGTTCTACTTCGTCTTCTATCAGTAACACTTAGTCCCATCCTTTATTTATAAAGCAAGTTTATTTCGTATACATTATCTCTCTGTTGGTATTAGGCTCGTGCTAGACCTTGAGTGCTAAATCTTTGTGCTTGGATGACACAATAGATATTAGTGCCGGGTTTAGTGGGAGTGCGTATCAAGTGACGTCCTGGTACGTAGTACTGCTAGGATTAGGCGTGGTGCCTAGACTAGTTAGTACCCGGTAGACACCTGATTCAACGGCTGAGCGGTAGGTAGTAGGTGGTGACAGCCCTGCTATCCGCACGGCAGTTTGTTGAATCCGCCCCGTTAGTCTTAGCTCAGTTGAGCCCAATCGAGAGTGATCATAACCAATGTTAGCCTAAACGCTAGTCAAGTGCTAGACAGATACCTACAGACTAGAGACTAGACGGACTAGACGGAGACTAGGCGGCCTAGTCGTTTTTTTATTTTTCCCAAAAATATAAAAAATATTAGTATCCAACTTATCATATACATCATTTTACAACTATCATCTCACCACTGCCAGCAAAGGCTATAGCAAAACTAGAGTATCAGTGCTGACGGCGTGCTCTCCGCTCAACCACTGCGGATCACACCCCTTTCAGATTTCTATCTTGCTAGCCGATCAGCTCGAGCTCAGATCGATTCGAGCGTCGGGCACAGCGAGGAGCGACGCACAGAGTTTACCTAGGTTCGGACCCCCTCGTGGGTAACAGTCCTACTCCTGCCGAGCCTTAGCTCTTTTTCGTGTTTTGGTTGTGTGGAATGTGATTACAGAATGTTTCGAACCCCCCTTCCCTTCTCTCTCTTCTCCTATTATACAAGCCTCGAACTGGCGGAGAGAGCCGAGGGGTAGGCAGTACAGTACTCTCAGTACAGTGATAAGACATACAGGACAGGACAGAGAGACGAAAACGTGCTGCTACTGCGCCGTATGGCGCCGCCCATGCGTGCTTTGCAAGTGGCTTCTGACCCGTGTGAACACGCCAGTGAGACTGCGGGCGGGGCCCAGCTTGCTCCTTCTGACGCGGGCGGCTAGCTTGAAGACAGCAAACTCTCTCTCTGCCGGTCAATTCCGCTGCGCCACAGTGACAGTTGAACAGACCTGCAGAGGTCACTGTGGCGGTAATCATCTCTTCATCTGTCTATCCGCGCGTAATGTCGCGTTGAATGCGCCCGTCCTTCGCAGCAGGGGAAGCCTTCGCCCAGAAGACTCCTTTCGGGATGCTCCCTGCCACGCGGGTCCCACCTGGCAGAGAGGGGTCTTCTCCAGGACTCTTCATACCTCGATATTTATTATACCGACAAGTGCATCACACGAACTCATTAAGTCATTAACAATTAGAGTATCATCAATTCATCAGTTTATCACTGCCATTTTTGCAAACAAATGAACAGTCAATATCCGACGGGTTAGAGTGGGGGGAGGGTGGAGAGCAGAGAGCCAGAGACTCACCTAGTCACCTGTCACCAGGAGGAGCTGGCAGTGGTGTGCACGAAGGCGGCGGCGGCGTCTCCGGCGGTGGTGCGCACTACAGCGGCGGGCTTCGAGGGCAGAAGCTAGAGGAGGAGATCACATCCCGGCTCAGATCGATACTCAGAAGTGGAGTAGAGGAGGTGGAGCAGAGGAGAATAACCCGGCGGCGCACATGGAGGCGGCGGCGGCGCACATGGCGGTGATGGCGGCGCTACACGGTTGGAGGATGGGCGACGGCGACGCTACACGGCAGGAGGATGGGCGCTACACGGCAGGAGGATGGGGGAAACCCTACTAGGCAACTTCCATTTGGGCCACGGTCCACAGGTCTTTTGCCGATGGGCTCTCATCCCCTAGTCGGGCCGCTAGTCACCGACTAGGCCGACCCACCACCGCCTAAAACCGTCCAGGCCCACCCGACTAATTGGTCCTAGTCCGCCTAGGACCGACTAATCGGATTTTCCAACTAATGCACCGACTACCCCCTAAACGGGACGGATTATCGTAGACTAGCGACTAGGCGGCGACTAATCGGCCTAGTCGGCCGACTAGGCGAACACTGATCATAACCATTCGGTGTTCTTAACTGATAGCGGGTGGTAGTGAATCGGCCGAACTCCGATACAGAGTAGAAAATGTGTGTGTATTATCTTTGTACCCTTGACTAGTGTGAACCTTTAGTTGAAACTCTCAACCCGAAATATCTTACCCCACTTTCGTTATTCCACCTATCTATCCGACCAAGTTAAGACTAGAAACTAGACTCTTCTCGTTCTTCGTGGAAAATCGATACCTTTGGAATACTTCGGGGTGAAAGCTACCGTGATATCCGTGCGCTTGCGGATTTATTCTAATAGGCATAAGAATCGCCAACAATAGGCTGCTACTCGGTTGGACTTATGTGGATTTGTGATGAGTTTACTGGCTGCTGCTATGTTGCACTTCTCTATGCCCATCTTTTACTGATGAACGGATGTAGGGTGGAAAGTAATGCTGCAATTGCTTTGAATGAGGGGTTTGGATTTGAAGGTTTGCATTATTCGTCGGATGATGAGGATGTAGCAGTGAGGGAGACCGGCTGGTCCCGGACGGCCTGGTGTCCCGATGAACACAATGCTACTGGAATCCTAATTGCCTATAACTCCTTTAATGAGAGTTAAATTTTTAGTTGGCTTAATTACTGTTGATGGATTGATTAATTAATCGCAATGTAAATTATTTGTGTTCTAGTGATGTGTAGACAGACTTGGAAACGATCGGAGTAACGAGATGGCACAACGAAAACTTGAACAGAAACAAGACCACCGGAATAGTAGAGAGCAAAATATGCAGAGAAAGAATTGTATTATACATTTTTGTTTTATTTATTAGAGCATGATGATTATTGTAAAATAAATGACACTTGTATCTGATACAAATATTAAATAAAAAATTTATTACTCGCTAGTTTAAGCTTATCGTGTGCATGGTAATTGTGGATTTATATCTGTGATCGCATTCATTCACACACACACACATAATAATAATAATAATAATAATAACAACAACAACAACAACAACAACAACAATAATAATAATAATACGCAGTTAACGTAACAGGGTGTTTCAAGGCTGTTGCTGGCTCCACCACAATTTGCGACCATGGCTCCCACTACGCTTGCATCGACAGCTTCGATCCTCATTGATTTGCGATTCAGTTCAGCTTGGTTCGATTGATCCAAAAGTTAAGGGCCTTTAAAAAGTGGTATGGAAAGGCTAAACAATCATAATTTTTTTAGATCTTTGCGAAAAAAACCTCACAAAATCTTTAAAAAATTATTACAAAATGTGACACTAAATAGTTTGTAAAAATATTTGGCTCAACGAACGAAATCAAACCAAACCACGAATAAGAAAAAAGAACTTGTTAACCTCTCGCCGTGGCACCTCCACTCACCGCCATGATTCGTGGCCATCCTGAATCAATTGAATTCCAGTGCACTCGAAAGACATGATGTTTTATAAAATAGACAACCCGATGTAAGCCATTGTGTAATTCATTTGCTAGCGATGCACTTTCTCTTTCAAACCCAATGTCGATGGTGCGAGATAGCAAGGGTGAAAGGGGAAGAAAAAGAAGAAGATACTCGCATAGGGTAAAAAGGTTATTTTGTGTGCTTATAAAGGGAAGATTAGATGAAAATAATTTTGAAATACCAAAATGGGAAAGTAAGAAGGTGGCAATATAGAGAATGGCATTTTAAAGTTTGCCATCTCTAAAGGGCAAAACCACATCTAGATAGGGACAAATAGTGTTTCCAATTTTTTTAGAGAGTGAAATTATTTGTGGCCATTAAATGCAAAGATGTATACAACCATAAAAATTTTCGGAGACCGTAGCATTTTTTCCATTGTAATTCATTTGCAAGTGTAATCAACAAGTCGAACAATGTCACTTTCAGTAAGTGACAAATATGCAAATCTCTCATCCTTTTTTTGTGTAATCAGTTAGCTACAAAGTAGCAGTTTGTTCATTGCAAATGTGGTGGCTGCCTTAATATAAAGTATTTCTCCTTTGTTCAATGTTAAACGATGATAAATGAGCAAACATAGGTGTAAATTACTTTGGCCTGATCTGAAATGAGGTGTGGTGCGAAAACCCAAAATTAACCCATTTTCACCATGAAATTTTTTTCGCACAAAATCATTTTTAAGCCCCTAGAAACCCTCCCAAATTTTCTGGGAATTTTCCAAAGCAACTCCTATTTTATTCCATTAAAGAAATCCACTCTTTTATTTTCCCAAGGATATTCATCCCATAAAATATCAGCTTTTATTGCACCATTAGGTTCTCTTTTTTTTTTCTTGATTTTTAGAAACCAATTTCAGATTTTTGACAAGATTATCCTTTTCCTGGAAATTAAATTAAATCCTTTCCTTTTCTGGATTTTCCCGGATACCGCTTTCCCTTGTGGGAATACACTTTCGGCGTGTCTCCTTTTCCTCCTCTCCGGTGCATTAAGTGGCTATGGACGTATGTGACCTTTTTAGTTTGATCCAACGCCCCATATAAAGCCACTTCATCATATAGCATACCCCTTCGGTTAAATCAATCCTATGGCGCCCATTGATTTGCCACTGAATCCAACGGCACCCCTTGTATCTTCCTCCTCGACGGTGCCAGCACCCCCAAAACCGCCGGCGCCTCCGCTGTGCCGCTCGTCGGATTTGCACGCCGCCGTCGACTCCGATCCTTCCAGACCTTGAAATTGACCTCTAAAGAATTGCTCTGTCATCACCGACCTTGTACACCTCGTCATTACCCTTGGTTCATCTCCTCTGCACCGGAATTCCTCGCCGGAGTTCACCTCCACCCACGGAATTTGCCACCTGTTGCTGCCATGCCCCTTGGGCCTATAAATAGCCTTCCCCGGTGCCTCTCCGATCCAAGCAACCTTCCTCCACCACACTCCTCTCCTCTCCTCACCAGAGAACCAACGCCGACGACCTCCTTCGCCGCCGCCGTGCTGTACACACCCGTCGCTTCGAATAGCTTCCTCTCACCTCCAATCACTCATACCGAGCACTACCTCGTCATCTCCGACCACCTTTGCCGCCGGTGAGCTCCTCCCCATCACTCCCCTCTTTTCCCCTCTCTCTATCTCACCGCCTCAGGCCCCCCTGTCGGTCACTGCCTTTTGTGTAATCGCCTGCATAGCACTGCTTGCACATGGGCCGGCCCAACTCCTGCCCAATTAACTCATTTCATTGTCTTTTTTATTTTCATTTCCAGATATAGCTTCCCATTTTGCATAAAATACCAAATTACCTCCAAAACTTTTACCAAAATTCCCAAAAATCTATTATTCAGCTTAGTATTTTATAAAAAAAATAAAATACACTTTTACAGTTTAAAAATTTGAAAATAAAATGTTTATCCTTCTCTTTTTATAGGAAAATGCTTCAAAAATTTATTTATGTTTTCCCAAAAATTCTAAAATTCCAAATTAAAATATTTTATCTTAACATTTTATCTAAAAAATATTTTCATGATTTTCAACTTATATCTTCAACAATTTCCATCTCTCGGAACTCCGATAACGTTGCTGTCGTCGACCCTGATCTCTGGAAATTTGTTGATCCACACTTATCCCACGTACACACGCATAAATTCTTGCTAACCGGTGATCTACCTGTTTCGGGCATTTTTTTCCTATTTTATGGCGTATGCGCAACATGAAACATATAGGCGGCCACGGGTGAGAATTAAGTAATATGCGGGCATGCCAGTGTATATAAATACACAAAATAAATAACAAATACGGGAAATCAGATATTTTATTAATGGAATAAAATATAGTATCCCGATACATTTACGCTCCATAGCCTGTAGATAGGAACATCTAACATGGGCGATTGCAAGTTCGCTGTTCCCAGGGGCTCTCGGAAGGACTCCTGGTTAATTACATCTGCAGGATAAATCTCACAGAACATCTCCGATTAAGCTGTGTTATCGTCGACATCGGTCTTCTCCTGCAGTCACTATGCATGCAGAGAAAATAGATAATAAACAAAGTAAATGGCGCCGGCAGCAACCATGGTATGTGACCATGTGCCGAAGATAGCGAAGTCGTTGTATGATGGACCTCGCCCGCTTGGAAGATAGCCAAAGATAGCCGAAGATAGCAAAGTAAATGGCACAATTTCGTCGGGTTGGATAATTCTGCAAAAAAAAACTGCAATATGTATAACATAGCGGAACAATCTGTCCTACGAAATATAATATGAGAATGTTATGATCTACCATAGATCAAATTTATCACGTTCAAAAATCATGCAGCGCATTTTTGTGTAAATTCAAGGGCTAAACATTTCTACAGCTCCTTGTATGACACGTTCAGAATATCATGCCATGTTTATTCATTCAGAGGGTAAGATGGTAAATTAGCAAATGGACTAGCAAAACCAGGAGAGCACAATCCCCAAATCAGGAGGCTCATCTTCCTCGAGTGCCTCGCAAGCAATTCACGAAGACGGAGAAGCCTGGAGAGAGAGAGAGAGAGAGAGAGGAAGGAGAGGAGAGAAGGCCAGCCGGGGTCATCGCTGGAGGAGGCAACGCGCGGCGCCAGCTTGGCTTCTTGGCGCGTGGAGCGCGCGGACGCAGTGGCAGCAACTGGCCATAGCCATTTATCTGTAGCTGCTGTTGTAATAGTCCCACATTGAAAGTGGAAGAGCCTCAGTTAAGCCCGCTACTGTACGTTGGGCCTGCATATGCGGCAGGCCAACGGCCTAGGGAGGTTCGGCGGGCACGCCATGTGGGCGGCCTCTCATTGGCCTAGGGAGGCACGGCGGGCACGCCATGTGGGCGGCCTCTCATTGAGCTAGCTTTGCAGACCAACGGCCTGGGGAGGCTCTGCAGCCCTGCATAAATCCGAGAAATGGAAATAGAGATGGTAGAAGAGGATGCCGTCCGGGGTTGTCGCTGGAGGGCACCGGGTGTCGTGGCGCGCCTGAGGAAGTAGATGAGGCGGCGCATGACGGCGACCTGCCAATGTTTAGATAGGGAGCTAGGCGACACCGCATGAGAAATGGCAATAGAGATGGTAGAAGAGGATGCCGGCCAGGGTTGTCGCCGGAGGGCACCGGGTGTCGTGGCGCGCCTAAGGAAGTAGATGGGGCGGCGCATGACAGTGACCTGCCAATGTTTAGATAGGGAGCTAGGCAGCGACCTGCACAGAGAAATGGCAATAGAGATGGTAGAAGAGGATGTCAGCCGGGGTTGTCGCCGGAGGGCACCGGGTGTCGTGGCGCGCCTAAGGAAGTAGATGGGGCAGCGCATGACGGCGACCTGCCAATGTTTAGATAGGGTGCTAGGTAGCGACCTGCACAGAGAAATGATGCGCCGACCTGCCAATGTTTAGATAGGGAGCTAGGCAGAGACCTGCACAAAGAAAAGATGCGCCGACCTGCCAATGTTTAGATAGGGAGCTAGGCAGTGACCTGCACAGAGAAATGGCAATAGAGATGGTAGAAGAGGATGCCGGCCGGGGTTGTCGCCGGAGGGCACCAGGTGTCGTGGCGCGCCTAAAGAAGTAGATGGGGCGGCGCATGACGGCGACCTGCCAATGTTTAGATAGGGAGCTAGGCAGCGACCTGCACAGAGAAATGACGGCGGCGGCTCGCAGCTCACTGCGGCGTCACGGAGGTAGATGTGGCGGCAGCGGCTCGCAGCTCACAGCGGCATCACGGAGGTAGATGTGGCGGCGCGTGACGGCGACCGGCCAGTGTTTAGAAAGAGACGGCGGCCTGTACAGAGAAATGGCGGCGTCGGTCCGTAGTGTGCGGGACATGGAGAACACAATGGTTTCCTGTTCGTTGGACTCCCTGCTGTTGACACCCAAATTTGGCAGAAAATCGGATATTCAGAAAAGACCAAATATGTTGGAATTATTGGGCCAAATCGGAAATAGGCTTTATCGGCAAAGAAGAAAGGCAGAATACCGATATTTGTAAGACTTCGGAAGAAATACGATCTGATCAGAAGCGCGTCGCGGTAAATTAGGTCGTATCGGTATCGACTTTGTAACACTATAAATAGGATCTTAGGTCTCGATAGAAAGAATAATCAATACTCAATACATCAAATACTTTCTCGAATCCGATCGACCTTGTCGAAAGGCTTCAACTCCTAAGTAGAGCTATCTCGATGGGATAATCGATTCTCTTCTTGTAACCCGTATGCATGGCTGCATCATGTTGATCTCATGTATACAAACCATGTTAGACTGTCTCGGGATTTACCGATCTTTAACATGTTTTCGTATATTGCACTGTCTCGATCTAATCGATTTGTAATGTGTATTTATCCTGTAATATCGATTGTTAGATATTTCACATGCTCTCCTTAATCTGATATATGCAACTGTCTCGTTTAATCGATCTTGTATGTGTCATGTTTAGGATTTTGTCTGTGCAAGAGTTTCTCGATCTGTATTACATCTTTTATTAGTTCTAAACCGTTGAATCGGTTTATTGGTTTATATCTAGAATTAGATCTGAATACTGTCTTGGCCTGACCAATCTATTCAATCTGTTTCTCGATTTGATCTGATATATTGATAAGGTGGTTTATTACTAATTTTATGTCAAAAGTATCAAAAGAAATAAAAGATTTATATTTGAATATCTATTTAGATTTACTTGCTCTATCAGGCTTAAAGCCGATAGACCTTGTAATCGGAACCATTAGAACCGATTACAAATAACCTGATCTGGCTATTAAAAAGCCGATTAGGCTTATATTACTGACGATTTTCTCCTTGTCGATTCCCAGGTCAAATCGACTGGCATGCTTGGTTTGAGTTGCGACACAATCACTGGATTGACGCTTCTGCACGTGTGTTAACAGAAACACTCGTTTTTGTGTCAACATACTTTTTGGCACGCCCGGTGGGACCCCAACACTCAAGATCGACGCGATGACGCGCACCGATGCCGAAGCGGCGTTGGAGGCACTCAAACACGCTGCTGAACCCGTGACATTCGACGAATTGAGCCCTGATCAGAAAAAGGAGATCGAAGATAGGCTCGCCGAGATCCACGAAGAAAACAAGAAAAGAAGCTGACTGGGTATCGGAAAACGCGCAGTGGCCAGGTTACAAAGATCGCTATTGGAGATCCACTGCTCACTGGGGATTACTCTGAGATAATAAGAGATCAAATCAACAGCTCTGTTTACCTATCGATGTTAGATCAACCATCGGTTTTAGGGCGAATTGTCCAGGAGGGAACCAGCGCCGCGCTGCATAATATCATAACTGGACAAGCCCATCAAGTGAATCGGAATATTACGCCCGGAGTGAACTTACAGAATTAGCATCCAGCATATACTCACCCAGGTACATCTTATGCTGGGGCTTCCCAGCCGAGTCCTCCATTGACTTTTAATCCAACTCCAATCCAGACAATTCCGAATAATCAGGCTATGATTCCAGTCCCAGATCCGATATACCAGCCGATTAGTTCCGGGATTAATGAAAATCTGGAAGAGATGACAAGGAATCTCGTTTAGAACATGATGAAGCAGTGCGGGTTCAACACGCCTAAGATTGCACCGCATTACACAATGCCGTATCCATCGGCTTTTAATGAAACTGAATATCTACACAAGTATCGTGTTCCTGATTTCGCTAACGCCAAATTTAGCGGAAGCGACCACACCTCTACGCGCGAACATATTGCTAGATTTCTTGCGCTCTGCGGAGAGGCTGCATCCAAGGACACTCTCAAATGCCGATTATTCCCACTGTCGCTATCGGGATCGGCTTTTAACTGGTTCACATCGCTTCCTCCAAATAGCATTACATCATGGCCATATCTGGAGAAGAAGTTTCATGAATATTTCTATTCTGGAGAGAACGAAGCAAGAATTACCGATATCATGATGATTAAGCAAAAGTATGGAGAATCGGTAAATGATTACTTGCGTCGGTTCAGGGAAGTAAGGAACCGATGCTATAACCTTTCACTGCCCGATAATGAACTGGCAGAATTGGCTTTCAAGGGCTTGTTACCTGTTAATCAAAAGAAGGTGGGCAACCAGGAGTTTGCTGATATTTCACATCTAGCCCACAAAATCGCGCTGTATGAAAGCCGATTCTCTGATAACTCTTACCCAGGCCAGAAAGAGTATCGGAATAACAACACCAATTACAAGGGTAAGGATAAGGCCGTCAATGTTGTTGAGACAGATGAAGTTGAGGATTCTGATGACTCTGACACTGAAGAAGTTGGAGCTTATGTTGCTGAATGGGTAAACAATAAAAAGGAGTTCGAGCTTGGGTGGATCAAGCCGAAAGGACCTGAGAAAGGCAAATATTCGTTTGATACATCTAAGTGTGATCTAATTTTCGATCATTTGTTACAAGAAAAGCAGATTCGGCTTAAGCAGGGACATGTGATTCCTCCGCTGGAAGAACTGAAAAAGAGAAAATATTGTAAGTGGCATAATTCTTATTCACATGCCACCAACGAGTGCAATGTGTTCAGACAAGTGATCCAAAAGACGATTGAAAACGGCCAACTTAGGTATCAAGATAAAACTTCGCAGATTGACACACAGCCATTCCCTATCGGTTTTATTGGTATGGTTGACACTAAAAGGAAAGCCGATGATCCCGAAAGTACCAATCGGTTCAAAGTGCTTGTTGGTGATAAAAGGATCGTGGTGGAAAAGAGGCCCGAACTAAATTTCCGATCGTCAGTGTGACATCCTAATAAATATTAGAATGTCCCAAGTTTCATTTCAAAAGAAAAACTAGGTAAAATAATTTCTATTATTTTTCTATATGAAAATCCCTAAATTTTCAAACAATTATTTACATATAAGAATTCATTTTATTAAGTGTTTTCATTATCATTATAATTTACAATGTACAAAATTACAAATTTACATATAGAAAGCTCTTTCCTATTTTCTCTTTTCTCTCCATCTGTCCTTGACCGAAACCCTGATCTCCTGATCGAGCCAACCTTTGTCTCTCTCGGTCGAAACCCTAACATTCTCTCTCGATCGAAACCTTATCATGGTCGCCCAACCTATCTCTCGATCAAAACCCTAATCGGTCGACTCTTCTCTCTCTCGTCCAGAACCCCGATTGCACTCCAGTATGTTGTAACCCAATCCCGACCGACCTCTCTTGCCGAACGTTCTCTCTCGCCGAGGCAAGATCCTTCTTAAACCGATCCACCTTCCGCCAAACCATTTCTAACCTAAGATACCGAGACCGAGTTCATCTACATTCTGCAAAATTCTATTTGGACCCTATCTGCATTTCACTACCACGAACGCCTAAATGTACTCCACCTCACTCGCCAACCTAACTCCCTGTATAAATACCCAAAACCCTGCAAATTAACCCCCAAACCCTAGCCGCCGCCCTCCCCTCTGCCCTGTGCCGTCAGAAGCATCGCGCCGCCCTAGCCGTGCTCTGCTCCCAGGCTGAACCGCGCCCCCGCGCCCCTGCCCACCCGTGCCACCCCCCAGGCCGAGACGCCTGCCCGGCCGCCGCCAGCGCCGACCTCGCCTGAGCCGAGGCGCCGCCGCGCGCCTCACCCACATCGCGCCGCCGCCCTGCCCCAAGGGAGCCGCGCCGCTGTAACCGCCCAGCGCCGCCCTGGCCGCGCCGCCAGCAGCCGCCGCAACGCCGCCACTACTGGAGCGCCGCCGGAGCCGCCCCTCGCGCCCTAGCCGCGCCCTGCTCCAGGCCGAGCCGCGCCGCCGCCCTGGTGCCTCCGCCGCCGCCGCCCCCATGGAGCCGTGCCGCGCCGCACGTCGCCTTGCCGTGCGCTCCTGCGCCCCGAGCCTCCGCCGCCCAGCAGGGACCGCCGTCTCGCCGGAGCGCCGCCCCTCGCCGTCTCGCCGGAGCGCCGCCCCTCGCCGGAGCCGCCCCCTCCCGAAGCCATGGCCGCCGCCCCCACTCTCCCGCCGTGGTCTCCCTTCTCTCTCTCTCAGCCTGGCTATGGAGAAGAGGAAACGGGGATTTTCCATTTTTCACACCACGGTTTGGGTAAAACCCAGTACTGTTCATATGAACAGTGACCTTCCTCTAATTTCTACCTCCTAAACCGCAGATCTGATCAAGTCCTAACCAATTCCGTTGATCTTCTTTCGGTATATCCTCCTCCCCGCAATTATTCAGTATTATTGTTAACTTCATTTGCTATGGTTTATTGATTTGTATCTCGTTTGCATGAAGATCGTACCGGTATTTGTATCGGAGTTGTGAGTGCCGATTAATTATCGGAAGATGGTTAAGACCAAGGCTCAGGTCAGGACGTCGACGTCGGTGGTACCGGAGCCGTGAACCCTAACGGATCGCGAAGAATCATCAAGGCTCGAACTTTAAATCAAGATGGCTCCGATGACGCTGGAGCCGTGGATGCCGACAACCACCCGGGCAGATATGGAGGCGTGGATTTCGAGCCGAGACGTCACCATTGAGGATTGTGGTTCGAGATCATCGACGATTTCTCGAGAAGCGTGCAAGGCCGATCGCCGCCAGGCAAGCACTAGTTGTTTGCATATTCCTGTCCTATGTTTTACTATCTTCGTCCGTCCAAAACTATGTGCTCTCTTCTATAATTTAGGGCAACAGACTTTGGACGAAGAGAGTTTAATCATATTTACTTTTCGTAATTAACCTTTGCATGCATATTAGAATAGTGTGCCTTATTCATGTTAGTCATCTACTAGCATGATGGGACTTCATTTGATAAACCCTTACTGTTCCATAGCCTATCCTTTGAATAGATGTGTAGGATTGCATTGGGATTCACTATAAAATATGCCCTTGTGAGGCGTATGCTTCGTGATGGTGTTTGTGATAAAACCTAAACAACTAAAACTAGTGTAGATTGTTTAGGGGAGACCCGGCAGAGATGTTTCAGGGATTGTGGTGGAGATTGAAGGTCTTCTAATAAGGACCCAAGCTTGTGTACTCATGGACCAAACTCTCAGTCTGACCACTTGTGCCTTGACCCGGCTTAGTACCCTCTGAAACCCACTAACCCCGGCTCATGACTTGTCCGGTTACGATTCGATACTTTCGCCCTAGGGTAAGGAACCGGACCTTACCTGAGGGGCGGGTTCGTCTTTGAGACCGAATGGCTTAAATGGGGAACGACCCACGGGTGGTGCCTAGACGTAGAGGCGCTTCTATCAGGATGGGCACAAGGGCCGGGAATCCTTAAGAGAGGGCTGGTGAAGTAGTGGGCGTAGTAGGCTGAAAAAGTCTTGTACCGTTTCTCCTAGTGGATGAGACGAGACTTGTGGGAAAATTTGTACACGCTCTGCAGAGTTAAAACTATCATGATAGCCGTGTCGACGGTTATGGACTGTTTGGCAGGTTTGCGCTCGTAGATTCACCTTTTTAATAATCAAACATGACTAGAGTAGGCTGGGATTGGCCTGGTGTGATGATACACCTTCCTTTGATATTAAGTCTGGTGTGATGATGCACCTTACTTTGATGTTCGTGATGATACTATAGATTCATGCATTCAACAAAACAACAATTTTACTAAAACTTGATTAGCAAATAGGTCTTAGTGTAAAATAGCCAATTTCCCAATCTTTGCCATTGCATACATTTGTTAAGGATTGCTTGTTGGGTAGCCGCGTACTCATTATACCTATCGCGGATAAATTTTATTATTCAGGTTGCAAGTCTAATCAGGACCAGGAAGGGTCCGAACTCAGTGTCTTGAGGACTAGTCATGGAGTCAAGGTCAATCGCTTGGATATATCGTCAAGGTTTGTTCGCTTTGATGTTTTTTTTATTCGTTCTTAATTCTTGGTAATATTTATCTTACTGTATTAGCACAGGATGCTATCTTGTAAAACTCCGTTATTTTGAATAATAATAATGAAATGCCAGCGATGATAGCCGTTGAATTGTCCATCATGAGGTACTAGTCTGGGCTAGTATCAGATCATGGTGCCGGATTCTCTGTGGAGACGCAGGGTCGTGACAGTCAGGCTGACGTGGTGGAAAGACTGGTGAGTGGCGCGAAGTGAGGCGTGGCCATAATCGTAATCCGATTTCTAAGTCGAAGCCGAAGCCAACCTTCGATCAATTGATGGAAAAATACGACAAGATGGCTAGGGAAACGCCTCGCAGGAGCGTTAAACCAGTTACTCGAGATACAGTTCAAAGGAATTCAAATGATCAAGGTTGGGAGATGGAACACTGGGATTGTCCCTTTTTTTGATACTGCTGGGAAGAAAGGATGTCTTTGCCTAATTTGGAGGATTGTCCGATGAACCACACGTTTGTTCCTCCCAAGAGAACATCGGTAAAAGATCGGCTAGTGTCGGGGATTAAATCACGGCCCATTGCCATGGCCCACTCCCTGACGGCCCAATCGAACAGTCTACCAGGGCCCAGCTCCCTGGAAGGTTCTATCGGCCCATATATCGTCTGCCGAACAAAGATCTCGACCGGCATGGTGCGTAACGGCCAAGGAATCATGTTTGAGTCCGTCTCGAACAGGAGTTCTGCACGGCTACGTGAAGACCCGGACGTGGTTTCCCGGATTGGAATAGAAGTCGTGATCCCCAAGAATTGGAGTATGCCTTATCTGCCTCGGGATGTATTTGGCATGTACGAGTTCGTTACAAACTCGTAGTTAGCCCGGCCCGATTATTCCTTGATAGGTCGGTTTGCTCAGCACTATATAAACAGAGCCCTACGGCGTGTTAAGGGGCCTGGTCATCATCTTATAGCTTATCGCAAGACTTGTACTCAGATAATCTCGCCGAGACTTGTTCGTCTCGCCGAGCCACCTCTTGTATTCATCTCGATATATAAGAAAAAATTTGGACGTGGGCTATTATCTCCCGAGAGGCTGAACCGGGATAAAACTACGCCTTCCTCGTCATTGCTCGTGGTTGTTCGGCGTGTCTCCTATCTCAATCTTGAAGAACCTTAGTGACTTGAGATCGATATCTCAACCGTCGGACACCGGGCGCCGTCAGGGTCACGCCTTGGTCGAGCATGTCGAACTCTATCACGATCGGGAGATTCTCCCCGAGGACTACGACTCGGAAAGGCGGGATGTCTCTTCCTCGCCAGATCGATCGATCCTTCGATCTTGATCGCCTTCAAATCTGGTCCCGCGACGAGCTCCGCTCGGGATCGGATCTCTTCGCGCGGGCGGCTCTTCGCCGCGGCGCAAGTCTCGTCCCGCCACGAGCTCCGTGCTCGGGGTGGATCTCTCGACCGGCGACTCTTCGCCGGGCGCGTCCGATCCCACGACGAGCTCGCTCGGGACTTGATCTCTTCGCACGGCGGCTCTTCGCCCGCCAGCGCAAGTTCGTCTCGCCACGAGCTCCGTGCTCGGGTGGATCTCGCACCGGCGCTCTTCGCCGGGAAGGCGTCTCGTCCCGCGACTTGCTCAAGGCCGGGATCTCTTCGCGGGCAGCTCTTCGCCCAGCAGCAAGTTCGTCCCGCCACGAGCTCCGTGCTCGGGCCGGATCTCTTCGTTGGCGCTCTTCGCCCGGGCCTGGCGTCGGTCCCCGTGGACGAGCTCCTTGCTCGGGTTGGATCTCTTCGCGGCGGCTCTTCGCCGGCGCGCGTCTGATCGCGACGAGCTCCGTGCTCGGGATCGATCTCTTCGCACCGGCAGCTCTTCGCCGGCACGCGTCTGATCCCGCGCGAGCTCCGTGCTCGGGATCGGATCAAAACTCCTTCCGGATCCGGGGCTTTTACTGGCGGTGGATGACGGAGAGAGTCGACCAGCGCTTGGAACATCGACCCGACCGTAAGTTCCTCGTGTAGGTCTTCGTTTCCTAACCGCGCTTTTCTCAAATTCGCGCCTTAGTTCGTCCAAGTCTCTCGGCCGCCATGTAAAGTTCAACCCATTGAGCGGTGAATGCTCATGACCCCTGCGGCCCTTCTCACCACTTGTCTTCTCGGACTACTCTTTCTCTCTGGTAACACTTGATGGTCGCCGGTCTTGCGAACTCTTGGCTCCGTAATCTTAAGGGTTTTCCCTGCTCAGATCTGGTTTCAACAAGTTCCTAAACTTCGAGTTGCGTAACACGGCTTCGGCCTTGCGGCTAAGCTCGCTCGTAAGCCCTCCTCCGGCGGAGGCACTTACCGCTCATGGCACAACCACTTGGCAAAGCTCGCTCTCGTAAGCCCTCCGCGCGAGGCACTTTCCTTGTTCGGTTACCTTTGAATCGCCTAACTTACGTTAACGGCGTTTCAAGCGAGTCGATCAGATACGGTGTCGCTCTAACTCTCTACGCACGTGCTTGAAGTTGCAAGTTCAGTCTTCATGCATCGTCTGCACGGGGCTAAGGCGTCGCTCTTTCTCTTGTGCACTGCTCGAAGTTCGCAAACTCAGTCCTCGGCAGCAACTGCAGAACGGGCTGGGAGTTAGCCGTGGCGTTCACCGGTTTTCTTAAAACTTTCTATATTTGCTTGCCTTGCTCTTGGTTTCTGTTCGTCCTTGTCTTTTCTTTGCTCTTTTTGCGAGGAAAAAGCCGCTCGATCGACTCTCGCTTTCTGATTCAAGCGCCGCTTTCGGCGGTCTTGAGTCGCTTTCGGGCCGGCTCCTCGAAGGACCGCCTCTCCTTGGTCGATTGGGACTTGAGCTGAATTTCGCAACCCGATGCGTTTTCGCTTTTTCGGTTCCTTTCCTTAGCGTTGATTTCCAAAACCTCGTTGGTCTTCGCTCCGTAGCGCCCACGCGTCTGAGCATGTCTTTTATCTGGCGGCGACCTATATGGCTCCGGTTAGCGGCGGTGCACCACCGAGGGAGTTTCGCCACCGTAAGCCGATTCTCATCGCAACGGGCATGCCCACCGTAGTCGATTCTCATCGCAATAGCAACGCTACTGTTGTTCCGCGCACTCACGAGGCGACACCAACGCCGCATGGGTCCATGTCCGGATAAGATTTCGCCGCACGTCTTGCTCGCGGCTAAGGTCCCGTCGCCTTCCTTGGTTAGCGGTCTTAGCCACAATGGCTGACTTGCCGACATCGCGTCTTTTTATCCACGCCACGCCCTTCCTTGCACGGTAATCCGGAGCAATGCACCACCTGTGAGTCCCGCCCACCGTAAGTCGATTCTCATCGCAACGGACACTCCTTGCCGGTTCGCGATTCGCCGAGGTGACACTAACGCTTATCGGGACGCATCGGAAAAAATTAGGTCTTGCGCGGGTAGGTAGTCTTTTGCGTGTTTTCCAAAACTCGCTTCGCTCTTCTTAGAGCCTTTTCTTGCTCTCTTTTTCCCCTTGCTGGCTTGTTTCTTGTTTGTCTTCTGCAGGGGATACAGGAGCGGGGAACGTCAGACTCCGGTGATGGTCGCGGCGAGGTTCCCGGCTTCCCCACCAAAACCGATGTTTGCATCCCTCTCTTCCGGGTTTGCTCGCGCATGCCCGGAAGCGATTCACTTCGCCACAGATGATTTCTTGCCTTTGCCCGCAGATCGACCTTCGGAGTTCGGCTAAGTCAAGGTAGTGCGCCACCAACGGAGTCCCGCCCCCACCGTAAGTCGATTCTTATCGCAACGCCAAGCCCATCGTAAGTCGATTCTCATCATAACGGCAAGCCCATCGTAGTCGATTCTCATCGCGGCGGGCACCAAGCGTCGGTTACAAGACTGCCAAGACAACGCTAACACCGCCGCAAGGAATACGTCATGGGTAAAGCGTTGATTTCACACGTTCTCTTGCGGCTCGATCGCATCGGGTTGTGATTCACCTCGCGACCGGCGGTTCTTCGCCCGAAGCGCGCATTCGTCCCCGCGACGAGCTCCGTGCTCGGGTTTGGATCACCTCGCGTGGCGGCTCTTCGCCGGCTGGGCTGGCTCTACCGGCACGTCTTCGCTGGTCGGACTTTGGTTCCTTTAACGAGCTCCGTGTGCTCGGGTGGATCTCTTTACCGTTCTTCGACGAGCTCTACGCCTGGGGTCGGGTCACCTTCCTCGTATGCATTATGCGCTCCTCGCACACGATCTACGCCTAGGGGCACATCACCTCGCTCACGAGCACGACATTCGCCGAGAGCGCAATCCATATTTCCTCGGGCAAGCTCTAGCCCGAGAGGTGGTTCCCTATCTTTCCTAGGCATCTGAATGCTCGGATGCAAAGAAGACGAGTCCATCTCGCGACTTGCTATGTTCATTCTCCCGGAAGATCGATCTTACGGATGCGGTGGTACGCTTTTCACTACCAAGAAGTCAATCCTCCTTGGTGACGTTCACCTCAAGGAGATGATTCACCTCGCAAGGCGCTCTTCGCGGAGCAGCGTCTGGTCCCGTGATGGCTCTGCGCTTGAGGACCGGATTTCGATTTACGATCGAAGGTGAGTGCTCGCTTTCGGACAGATGTTGCTTTACGCCGACGCAACGGAGTTGCTTCAAGATCGAGTTTGTCGGTCCGAACAAGTCTTGTTCGGTTGAACCATGACCTGTTCGGTCACTTGTTGCATGTCTTTATAGCAAAGATAGTTTCCTTTTCGTGACTTGGAGTCTCAAGAGGATGACCCACTCTAGTGAGTCCTTCCACTTGAGTCTCGGGCTAGCCGTCGGGATTAAATCACGGTCCATTGCCATGGCCCACTCCTCGACGGCCCAATCGAGCGATCTACCGGGCCCGGCTCACTGGAAGGTTCTATCGGCCCATATCGTCTGCCGAACAAAGATCTGGCGGCATGGTGCGTAACGGCCAAGGAATCATGTTTGAGTCCGTCTCGAATAGGAGTTCTGCACGGCTACGTGAAGACCCGGACGTGGTTTCCCGGATTGGAATAGAAGTCGTGATCCCCAAGAATTGGAGTATGCCTTATCTGCCTCGGGATGTATTTGGCATGTACGAGTTCGTTACAAACTCGTAGTTAGCCCGGCCCGATTATCCCTTGATAGGTCGGTTTGCTCAGCACTATATAAACAGAGCCCCTACGGCGTGTTAAGGGGGCCTGGTCATCATCTTATAGCTTATCGCGACTTGTATCAGATAATCTCGCCGAGACTTGTTCGTCTCGTCGAGCCACCTCTTGTATTCATCTCTCGATATATAAGAAATTTGGACGAGGGCTATTATCTCCCGAGAGGCTGAACCGGGATAAAAACTACGCCTTCTGTTCATTGCTTTGCTCGTGGTGGTTGTTCGGCGTGTCTCCTATCTCAATCTTGAAGAACCTTAGCGACTTGAGATCGATATCTCAACCGTCGACAGCTAGTGTTTTCTAGTGGAAAAGCCGATGACGCCACAAGGGATATAAACGCCGATGTGCATCGGCCTCCCAAGGTACCGTTACCATGATGGTGCCCAAGTGGGATCACTAAGTCTCAGAAGCGACGCTTGCAGCGGATGAGGCACGCTGAATCTAAAGAAGCAGAAGCCGAAGAGTTTAGGGACGCTCTGCTCGAACAGGTAAAGCCGATGAGGCCGGCTAGGGGCAAGCAAGAGTGGAGGCCCAAGTTGAGATCGGCTGTTATTATTGAGAAGGACTTTGATGAGATATCAATCGCCACCAATATGATTTGTGTGTTACCTCGGGAATTCATGAATAATTATGAAGAGGCCGCTGCAGAGCTGGTGGTTGGAGCGGAAGATGTTATCTTTAAGAAGCCAGAGAATTCCCGATTACATTTAAAACCGTTGTTCATCATGGGTTATATGAATGGAAAGCCGATTTCCAGAATGATGGTGGACAGTGGAGCTACCGTGAATCTGATGCCATATTCTGTGTGCCGCAAAATCGGCAAATCTACAGAGGACTTGGTCAAAACCAATATGGTTTTGAGTGACTTCAATGGAAATCCGACTGAAGCAAAGGGAGTTTTGGTCGTGGAGCTCACTATAGGAAGTAAGACGATCCCGACAGCGTTCTTCGTAATTGAAGGAAAATGAAGTTACAATGTGCTGTTGGGGAGAGACTGGATACACGCCAATTGCTGCATTCCATCAACATTGCATCAAATTTTGATTCAGTGGATTGGTGATCAGATAGAGGTGGTCAGAGGAGAGTCTCTAACCGCTGAAACCGATTGTGCTGATATACATCACAACCTGGAGGCATTATCGGGAAAACCTTTAGAAGATTGTGATTTTCTTAGTGTTAGCAAATTAGGGTTCAAGCCGACAACGCTGGAAGGACAATCGGTAACATAAGGATGTGAGGGTTTTTTATGGGAACCGCAGCTCTAGAGGGGATTGAATATAAGATGGGCCAGGGTTTTATATCGGCTGACGAACTTGAAAAAGTCGATATTGGAACCGATGGTAAAGAGAGGCCCACTTACATCAGTAAACAGTTGCCGCGGGAATATAAAGATTGGCTTATCCAGATACTTAAAGATCGGGTTGATTGCTTTGCTTGGGAGTATCACGAGATGCCTGGTTTAGACCGATCTATAGTTGAACATAAGATTAAAATGAAGCCTGGATTTCGGCCAGTAAAGCAGTCACCAAGAAGGATTAGTTGAAAAATTTATGACCAAGTGAAGGCTGAAATTCAGAGGTTATTAGATGCAAAGTTTATTCGGCCGTGCAAATATGCCGATTGGATTTCTAATATTGTACCAGTAGGGAAAAAGGATTCTGATAAGATTCAGGTCTGCATAGACTTTCGAGACTTGAACAAAGCAACATATAAAGATGAATACCCGATGCCGATTACCGATCGTTTGATAGACGCTGCCTCAGGTAATCGGATTATCAATTTTCTGGACGGCAATGCAGGGTACAATCAAATTTTTATGGCCGAAGAAGATATGAATAAGACTGCATTTAGATGTCCTGGTGCTATCGGTTTATTCGAATAGGTTGTGATGACTTTTGGGCTGATTAGTCTTTGCAGACTACCTATCGAGAGAGGATGAACTTGATATGCCATGATCTGATCGGTAAATTGGTTGAAATCTATATTGATGATGTGGTGATAAAGTCCCAGGAAGAGGAGCAACACTTGGCTGATATTGTGACTGTATTAGATCGATTTCGAAAGTATGGTATGAGAATGAATCCAAATAAGTGTGCTTTCGGAGTATCGGCAAGCAAGTTCCTGGGGTTTATGGTGCATCAGAGAGGAATTGAAATACATCCAGATAGGGTAAAGGCGATCCTGAATACTAAGCCTCCTGATTCGAAAGTTTGTCTACAAGAGTTTATCGGTAAAATTAATTATTTGAGGAGGTTTATTTCGAATCTATCGGAAAGGATTATCGCATTTTCCCCGTTGCTTAAGTTGAAAAATTCCGATAAGTTTGTGTGGGGGCCGGAGCAACAGGAAGCATTTGATAATATAAGGGGTATTTGATCAATCCACCTGTTCTGGTCGCTCCGAAGGAGGGCTTGCCGTTCAAACTATATCTATCGGTATCAGATAAGACGATAGGAGCCGTCCTGGTCTAAGAAATTAATGGGAAAGAGCACGCGATTTTCTATCTGAGCAGAAAGTTGTTGGATACAGAAACCTGATACACGGTAATGGAGAGGTATTGCCTTTATTTATACTTTGCATGTACTAAGTTGAGGCATTATTTGCTGGGTGCTGAATGCAAGGTGGTATGTCAAACCGATGTGGTCAAATATATGCTTAATGCCCTGATAATCAAAGGATGTCTTGGAAAGTGGGCATATACTCTCATCGAGTTTGACTTGACATATGAATCTCCGAAAGTCGTTAAGGGGTAGGTTTTAGCCGATTTCATCACGCACCATCAAGACATTAATCTTTCAAGTCTTCTGCCTTGGATAATGTTCTTTGATGGATCGGTCTGTGAGAAGGGATGTGGAATCGGTATTTTTATTGTTTCTCCTGGTGGCGTTCCTTACCGATTCAGTGTTACGGTGGACTTTGGATTGACCAACAATCAAGTGGAATATGAAGTTTTGATTCAAGGGTTGGAGTGGTTAATTCAAGCTGGTGCTATTGCTGCGGAGGTGTTTGGAGATTCACAGTTGGTAGTTTTTCAGATGATCGGTAAATATGAATGTCATAGTGAACTACTTCAGGAATGCCTGGAACGAGCTTCTGATCTGGCTAAATATTTCAGCATGTTCACAATTCATCATATTCCGAGGGAACAGAACTATGAAGCCAATGATTTAGCTCAAGAGGCGTCAGGTTACAAATTACCGATCATGGAGTTGGAGATTATTCCGATTTCAAATCCAGTTCCGATAGGATGGCAGGCAGAAATTATCGGTTATCTTAAAGATCCTCAGGGAAAAGCCGATAAGAAACTTAAAAGAAGAACTCAGAGGTATGTGTTAATCAGTGACAAGTTATACTATCGGAGTTTTGATGGGTTATTACTGAAATGCCTGAATGAAGAAGATGCTAAAGTTGCGATCGGAGAAGTACATGAAGGTTTGTGTGGAACTCATCAATCGGCGTATAAGATGAGGTGGATATTAAAACGCGTGGGATATTTCTGGCCGACGATGGTGGAAGATTGTTTTAAATATTACAAGGGTTGCAAAGACTGTCAGAAGTTCGAAAATATTCAGCATGCACCTGCATCAATTTTGCATCCGATTGTAAAGCCATGGTCTTTTAGATGATGGGGAATTGATATGATTGGAGAGATATTTCCTTCCTCATCCAAGGGGCATCGGTATATTTTGGTAGCGACGGATTACTTTACCAAGTGGGTTGAAGCTGTGCCGTTGAAGAAAGTGACTGCTACCGAAGCAATCGATTTTATTAAAGAACATATAATTTACCGATTTGGTATTCCCCAGACGATTACTACGGATCACGGATCGGTATTTATGTCGGAAGCATTTCAAGATTATGCACGAAGCTTGGGGATTACGACAGTCAACTCCTCGCCGTATTATGCTCAAGCCAACGGCCAAGCGGAATCTTCGAATAAGAGTGCTATAAAGCTGATTAAGCGAAAAATCGATGAAAGGCCGCGAGGTTGGCATAATACTTTGGCGGATGCGCCGTGGGCATATCGGATTGCTAAGCATGGAGCTACAAAGGTAACACCATTTGAGCTGGTTTATGGTCAAGAAGCCGTTCTACCAGTTGAAGCTATCATCGGATCTACGAGGTCCGAAGAACAAAATAACGTAAAAGCCGATGATTACAAAAATTTGATGGTAGACAAGTTGGATGACATGGTGGCGGTGCGGTTGAAAGCTCTAGAGCATATCGAGAGAGATAAGCAGAGGGTTGCTAGGCATTATAATAAGAAAGTTGTGCCGAAAGCTTTTGAAGTGGGAGAGCTGGTATGGAAAACCTTTTTACCAATCGGTTCTAGAGATCCTAAGTACGGGAAGTGGTCGCCAAATTAGGATGTGGCGGCAGCGGCTCGCAGCTCATGGCGGCATCACGGAGGTAGATGTGGCGGCGCGTGACGGCGACCGGCCAGTGTTTAGAAAGAGACGGCGGCCTGTACAGAGAAATGGCGGCGTCGGTCAGTAGTGTGCGGGACATGGAGAACACAATGGTTTCCTGTTCATTGGACTCCCTGCTGTTGACACCCAAATTTGGCAGAAAATCGGATATTCAGAAAAGACCAAATATGGTTGAATTATTGGGCCAAATCGGAAATAGGCTTTATCGGCAAAGAAGAAAGGCAGAATACCGATATTTGTAAGACTTCGGAAGAAATACGATCTGATCAGAAGCGCGTCGCGGTAAATTAGGTCGTATCGGTATCGACTTTGTAACACTATAAATAGGATCTTAGATCTCGATAGAAAGAATTATCAATACTCAATACATCAAATATTTTCTCGAATCCGATCGACCTCGTCGAAAGGCTTCAACTCCTAGGTAGAGCTATCTCGATGGGATAATCGATTCTCTTCTTGTAACCCGTATGCATGGCTGCATCATGTTGATCTCATGTATACAAACCATGTTAGACTGTCTTGGGATTTACCGATCTTTAACATGTTTTGGCATATTGCACTGTCTCGATCTAATCGATCTGTAATGTGTATTTATCCTGTAATACCGATTGTTAGATATTTCACATGCTCTCCTTAATCTGATATATGCAACTGTCTCGTTCAATCGATCTTGTATGTGTCATGTTTAGGATTTTGTCTGTGCAAGCGTTTCTCGATCTGTATTACATCTTTTATTAGTTCTAAACCGTTGAATCGGTTTATTGGTTTATATCTAGAATTAGATCTGAATACTGTCTTGGCCTGGCCAATCTATTCAATCTGTTTCTCGATTTGATATGATATATTGATAAGGTGGTTTATTACTAATTTTATGTCAAAAGTATCAAAAGAAATAAAAGATTTATATTTGAATATCTATTTAGATTTACTTGCTCTATCAGGCTTAAAGCCGATAGACCTTGTAATCGGAACCATTAGAACCGATTACAAATAACCTGATCTGGCTATTAAAAAGCCGATTGGGCTTATATTACTGACGATTTTCTTCTTGTCGATTCCTAGGTCAAATCGACTGGCACGCTTGGTTTGAGTTGCGACACAATCACTGGATTGACGCTTCTGCACGTGTGTTAACAGAAACACTCGTTTTTGTGTCAACACCTGCTCATCCCTGTTCACCACCTGCAGAAGAGAAGAGCCTATGCGTGTATGCGTGTCCTGCAGAAGAGAGAGTCTCCATGGCTTCAACCTGCAGAAGAGAGCGTTTGTGCGTGTCGTGCCGAAGAGACCCCCCGTGTGATGACAAGGAGCCTTATATAAGGCTCGCATGGAGCATAAAAATAGGATCGGGTGCAAATTAGTTAGCTAATCTTATCATTTCTTAATGCTTAGCCGCAGCATTGAAATAGGATCCGGCCACTGCACATCGGTTAGCGAGAATAAGCACAGTAATTATCCTTTGAACAGGTGCTTAAAAATTGAGCCGCCGTGAACTCGTTGGTAATTATCCTTCGATCAATTATTCAATAATGCGATAAATAAATTATCAACATTAGAATTTTTTAAAACGTGAATTTTTCACGTCAAACACTATCAAAATAATGCCAAAATTAATCTTCCATATTATTCTATCCGAAATAATGCTAAAAAACCCCATCCCCATTTCCTTTCATAAGAAATTTTTCCGGAGATTATCAAATCATACAAACCATCACCATCCTAGTCAACCCTAACCTTTTTCTTTTAAAAAATAACTTTTTAAAAATGATTTCATGCATTCATGCTCCATGCATTTTTTTCTTTTTATTAAATTCCCTCTCTTTATCCCCTCCTTCAACATGTAGAAAACGAATTCATTGTCCCCGGATCAGCCGAGCAGGAATACCCGGATATTCACCCTGACATCGAAGATCTAACTGAACCAGGCAGGTTTCCTGTTCTTAAAAATTATAATATGCATTTATTTTCTAGTTAATTAATTTCCGTCCAATTTATTAAAAGTATTTATGATTGCATATAGTCATAATCCCATTTAGAGTATAGTTTCACCTACTAAGTCATAGGAAAACCCTAGGAATATAATCTAACCATAATAATAGCAAGGTCTCATATAAGCATGTAGGATCACGTTTGTTGCATATTAATCTAACTTTTGGTTGAGTTGGAAAGAGGTTGAGTTGTTGAGATTTTGGTCGTGTAATCGTGTTAAGGTTGGTATGTTGTTGGAAGATCGTGTTAAGGTTGGTATGTTGTTGGAAGTTTAGCATGAACAAACAATGGGAATGTGAGACGCATGGTGGGTCGCTCTAGTCGCGGACTAGGGGACACTTGTTTGGGGGCCGGTGCTTGGTTTGTTCATTGCTCATAACTGAATTATGTCATGATAGAAAAGATACAAATTTTTGCCCAAACCGTATTACTGATCATTTTACGGGTAAAGCTGGGCATATTCTGCAAATTCGTTAAAAACAAATCATCGATGGACTATGCTTCTGAGATATGAGGTTGTATCGCAGGGGTGATACCTATTCTAAATATTGACATAAGTCAGGTTAGAGGTGTGGTTGTAAGGTTGTTGTTGGTCTGATCTAGAGTATGCTTTGAAAGTCTGGTTATTATCAAAAATCTCATTCAAAAATGTTTTAAGAAAAGAATTGGCAAAATATAGGATTTTTCTAAAAGCTATTTTAAAAATATGCATTAAGCCTATTATTAAATGTCCCTGCCAATTTCGGTTAAAACCTTGCATGTAGTTAATAGGCATGCATATGGAAACCTGTTAGGACGTAAGTGCTTGTCCGTTGTTTTGCGGGCAACACTTCTTTTGGGTAGGTCATTTCTTTTCAGCAGAAGACTTTTCATTTAAAGGCCTAGAAGAGTTTGGTGTGGAATTTTAGTTAATCCTACACTTGAGCCATGCGTGTGGTTTAGAAGTCTAAATTTTAGAAGTGTAATAAAAATTATAAGCCATATTGTAAAATAACTTTTGACGGCGTGTTCTTCACTTAACCACGGTGAATCACACCCCTATCAGATTTCTACCTTGCTAGTCGATCAGCCGAGTTTGGTTTGATTCGAGCGTCGAACACAACAAGGAGCGACGCGCAGCGATTACCCAGGTTCGGACCCCCCTGCGGGTAATAGTCCTACTCCTGCCGAACCTTAACTCTTTTCGTGTTGTGGTTGTGTGGAAACGATCACATAATGCTCTTCCTTCCCTCTCTCTTCTCTCTCCTCGCTTTTTATACAAGTCTCGAACTGGCGGAGAGAGCCGAGGGGGTAGGCAGTACAGTACACGGATAAGACGTGAGGGACGAGACAGGAGAGACGAAAACGTGCTGCTACTGTGCCGAATGACGCCGCCCACGCGAGTTCCGCAAGTGGCCTCTGACTCGTGCGGACACGCCGGTGAGAGAACGAGCGGGACCCAGCTTGCTCCTCCTCCTGACGCGGGCGGCCAACCTGATGACGGCAAAGTTCTCTCTGCCGGTCAATTCCGCCGCGCCACAGTGACAGTTGATCAGATCCGCAGAGGTTACTGTGGCGGTAATCATCTCTTCATCGGTCCATCCGCACGTAACGTCGCATTGAATGCGTCTGTCCTTCGCAGCAGGGGAGAGCCTTCGCCCGGAAGACTCCTCCAGGACGCTCCCTGCCATACGGGCCCCACTTGACAGTGGGGGGCCCACGCCTGGAGCGCCGAGGAGCTCGCCCACACGCTAGGGCCTGATCTCCCGTCTGACGTGTGGGGCCCTCGCCTCGCTAGGGCCTGATCGCCCGCCTGACGTGTGGGGCCCTCGCCTTCTTTGGGACTCTTTGTACCCCGGTATTTATTGTACCGACAACTTTAGTTATGTAATAAAGTTTGGCTGTTTGTACTATTTTAAAATGCAATTGAAATCCTGAACAGTTGTATTTTCGAGGATCTCCCGAGGTCCCCACATGTGGCTCCCTGTTATCTAACCGTGGTGTTCAATTCTAGAATTTTCCAAATGTTGTCATACAAAGAAGAGAGAAATGGAATGCCCTCTTAGGATGTTTACCACATGTTCAAAGCTATTTATGTTTATTTGGCTAAAAAAAATATTTAATTTTTAAGTCATCAAGTTACTTTTTAAAAGTCATAAAAATGTCATAAACAAGCGGATCATCTCCGATAAATAGATTTAGGAACCTCCCAAGATCAAGTTTAACATTTAATTCATTTCAACTCGGCCAACTTATTTATTCAGCTCAACTACTCTGAAGACGCTCTTTAGGGATTTCTTAGCCGGGATCCCCGCCATTTCATAGGGCTGAGAACACACGGGAAATTTTTCTCGAGATAATTTGGGTGACTATTTGAAATCTATTTTTTTTGAGTCCATAGGTCCAATCGATGCGGCGTTACCAGGTGGAGCGGGAGACATTAAAGATAGGCTGCGCAAGATGATGGAGGAAGAAGAAGAATTAAGAGGGAGGAGACGAGGGATTTTGTACGAGTAAGGAGGCAATATATTCCTTTCTCGGGATTTCACAAGCTTAGAGGTGGGATTTCTAGCATGTGAGCTCTTAAACACGCCTCAAAAGTTTTATGGAGAATAACTCACGTGGCATTTGTCTCTGAATTTAGGTAGGGGATCTCGGGCAATCCCGGTGCTCCCAAAAGAGCTTTTAGAACATGGCCAATGGGGCATAACTTAGGTCTAGTATTGTAGCAAATTAAATATAAAAAAGGAAATATTGATGAATAGTAAAAATTGTAAATAGTGACTGGATCGATCTAATTTATATGTGATGTGTCTTGGATACCATGTGATTGGAGGGGAATGAAGGAACCGGGCGAGGGACCGAAAGCGGAGCGTCGGGCCATCGAGCGAGGCAGCCTACTGATCGGCCCAATCTTTACTAGCTAGCTCACTCAGCCCATAAGAAGACGTGACAGTGTGACATCGCCTTTTCTCTCCCCATTTTGCCGCTCGACACCGAGGCGGGGGTGTACATCGCGCGAGGGACGCGGGCGCGTCTAACTTCAGCGTGGTCAGTCGCGTGTCCCGTCGCGCCGTCCGATCCAATGAGCCAGCCAAGACGCTGCGCTTGCCTTCGCTGCAATCAGCTCGGGCTCGGCTCAGCCTCCCAAATGTGCTGCTATGAACAGGCTCGTCTTCCCCAAATCCCTATCCTCAATGCCACAGCGCCGCCTCCTATGCCCACCACGGCCGGCGGCGAGGCACCCCCACAGCGATTCCTCCCCAACCCTTCCTCCTGTGTCCTCCATGGTATGCCACCTAGCTGACTCCATTGCTCGTCTTCCCCAAATCTCCATCCCCAACCCCACCTCCTGTGCCCTCCATGGCCGGTGGCCGGTGCACCCCCCACAGCGACTCCTCCCCGACCCGCCTCCTGTATGCGACGTCTGCGGCCACCCAAGCAACGCCTCCTTCTCCGACCAGTGTTCCTGCTTCCACTTAGAGATGAGGGCATTGTGTTCCTCCTAAATTTGTCTACAGTCGCTTTTGCTTATTTGCTTGACACTTGTGCAAAATTAGTAATTGCTAATCCAATTGCTAAAATAGTAGGACAATATCCACATTGTGGTCTCCGGACCTTGTAAGCATTGTTGTATACCAACTCGATGACTATGGTTTCAACATGATCTGATATGATTTACTATCATATAAACATGCATTGGAACTGCAAATAGAATTAATTGTAGTCATATTTTGAGCATTGTATTGCTATTTTGGAACTGTACATAGAATTAATCCATCGTTTTAGGCACGTAGAATTCAAACATTATTAGGCATTGTTCCATTTTTAAAAATCAGTGGTATATAATGAGTGGCAAGCTAATGGCCTAATATTATCTCTATATCAATTTCAGGGCTTCGGAATTTTTCGCGATGATGCATACAAAGAAATATTGAAGTGCATATGAAGCCACACCAAGAATTGATCAAAATCTAGAAACTGGATGCACATCAAGCTTCTATAAACGCATGAGAGTCAAACATAATGCTGGAAGCTAGCTAGGAAGGCTGTGTTTGCGTACATACAACTTGAATCAGGATTGTATATGCCTGAATGTTTGTAAGTTTGTATGGCGGTATGAAATAGTTGAATATTTGTATGTCAATGGAGTTGTAAGGTTGGAATTTATTAATTTTGTGAATCAGGGCACTTGCCTCATCTTGTAATCAAAATCCTTTTGTAATAAGTGAATTATACCCCAAGTGGGCACACTTTTGTCAAATTGAATAAAGGATGATTAGAGCAATGTTATGATCTTGTATTCACTTTGTCATGTAACTGTGCTGAAGATAAACAATAGCCAATAATGTGACAACATTGAATTCCCATAAACTCAAACTTAAGACATGAACAGCTCCAGTGATCATTAGATATATCATATAAAATAGTTCGTTGTCGATGTCCATCCTTAACAACATAACTATGAACATTGTCATTTACTCCACAATGTTATATCGTACAACTGAGAAATCGACCATACTCTACTTCAAAAACTTTATATACACTTTGAGTATAAATACGTGAAACTTTTTTGAGCATATCAGAAAATGAAACTTGAGGAGTACCTTGACCTGCCCGGTGATCTGCGACCAACTCCAAATGACGGCGGTCTTCCACAAGTCGCTCCCAGTGATTAAAAAAATCAAGCAACCTTCGTTTCGGATCTAGGTACTTCTTGATCACACTATTAATGCTCTCACTTCGCTGGGTAGATTTCATGTCTGCACAAAAGAATTGACGGCCATACACAAATGCTCATTTTTCATGTATTGCAAACAAGTCAGCCAACCATTTGTTACTAGATAGATCATACTTCGTAAGCATGTCTTTCCAAGCACTAAAATAATCTTCTTTATTTTCACAGTCATATACACGATGGCTGAAATCACGTTTAAAATCTTTTGAGGCACCAAAAACATGACAAAGATGTTTTGCGGCATTTTGATACATGTGCCACACACATAACCTATGTGTAGTGTTTGGAAAGACATTCTTTATTGCTTTGCTCATGGCTACGTCTTGATCTGTCATAATTACTTGAAAAAACAATAGTTTAATACATGTTTTTCATTAGCTTACAACTGCAAATAAAACTTGAAAGCAAAAAAAAATCACCTTTGGGGCTTTTCCAGTAGCATCCAAAAGAGTATGAAACAGCCATTCAAATGATGGAATTGTTTCGTCATACAACAAAGCAGCACCAAAATTACCGTCTGCATATGGTGGTTAATACCAACAAATATAGCAAAAGGTCGACCATAACTATTGGTTTTGTAAGTTGTGTCAAAACAAATAGCATCACCAAAATACTCATAGTCCAACAATGATCTACCATCAGCCCAAAATATATTGATGATTTGATCTTCGTCATCAAGTTGTATAGCATGAAAAAAAGATGGATCTTTTTTTGGCGCTCTTGAAGATATTGCATTAGTGCTCCAGCATCCCCTAATGCCATATCTTGCTCCCGCTTTTTCTCAAATAGTTTTTGTAGTCATCTGGAAGAAAAGTTAAATGGCGCTTTCCACAAACTTGTTTAGATAGAAGCTCATAAGTCTGTTTTGGTTTTATCCCTGAGGCATCAGCCAAATCACCTATTGCCTTTTGTGCCTTACTGATGTTTCTGTGAGACCTCAACAGTCTTGTTTTTGATGGCGTTGTGCAGACATGATTATGTTCTAAATCACAAGAAGTCACTTCGTAAGTTCCTTTGCCGCACGTCTGAACTCTCATATGGGTATTGCATCCAACTCTAGACTCCATTTGCTCAACTTTTGGTGGGTTTTTAGTTGGATCTACAAACCTTTGTGTACCTTCTCTCGAATAAGTGAAACATTTCATTATACAAATATTTGCGCTATTCTTCCGATCTTCATTTTTTCGGACGCTAAAACCAATATCAAACACATAGTCGTTGTTGAATTTGTAAGCATCTTCTACAGTTGCAAATTCCATTCCAAGTATTGGTGTTGATTCTTTTTTTTGTATAACCATCCGTGTTTCCATCTCCAAAATCATCTAAAAATAATACATTAATTAAATATTCATCCCACATTTTCGAACAGATCAAAATACAAATTGATGATAAATTAGGAAGATAATACCTATAGAATGTGTAGTGTTTTCCATTGTTTCTGAGATAAACAAGTGATGGCGCCACCCGTGATGTATCTGCACACAGATTAGGGATAATGGCTGATCATGATCCCTTTAGGGAGAGGTGACATGCTCTTGATCTGGATTGCTCAAAAGAATACCAACATGCACAGGTGATCTACCTCAAGATGAAAGAGCGATATTCATGATCTGAAAACCACGGTTCCTGATTGGGGTTGCCACTGTTTTTGATCGAAATTGATTAGGAGAGCACCACCGTTCTAGATTTCAAGGAAATCAGTCCTTCAGTCGATGGAGGCGGCGGCGTGCGTGTGGCGACGCCGAGGGCGTTGCAAGCCGCGCGGATTGAGGGCAGGACTAGGCAAGTCCTGAGGCAACAGGTGCAGCGCAGTTGGGAGGTTGAGCCGAGCCTGAGCCGATTGCAGCGAAGCCAAATGGGTGCAGCGGCAGCGCGTGCGCGTGGGCTCGCTGGATCGGACGGCGCGACGGGGACACGCGTACGGCCACGCGAGCGTTGGACGCGCCCGCGTCCCTTCTCAACTGCTGGGCAATGCTTAGCGATATGGGATCTAAGGCTACTGATGCCAGATCTAGTGCCTAGTTGCAGTCCACAATACTTACACACAGCTTTCAAATCCTCGTCGACCGTCACTAAATTTTGCTCAAAATGTTCCCAGACCTTTGATCGTCTAACACCTTGTGCTTGAGAAGAATGAGGCAATTCATGGGTTCCTGAGCTTGCTGATGTATTGGATGTGTTTGAAGACATGTTGATAATAACTTAACCTACCGCATGTAAAGAAGAACCATCTTAACCCAAAAATCTTTGAATAAAAAAACACCAACAACAACACATGCACAAAATAGACAAAATAAACAGAAGCGTGTAACAATATCAATAGCTAATTTGATTAGTTGAAGTTGTCTGTACAAACAAACACTCGGGGATTGTACAAACAAATATAACATGAAGAAATGTTATGCTGTACAAACAAACACTCGGGGATTGTAAAAACATACAAGCAAGAAGAAAGCCACATGATTTTTTACCTCAATTGCGACCCTATTAGCCATGGTCCCAAAGAAGAGGTGCAGCAAAAGGCAGCACAAATGTACTGAAGATTAAAATCCTGAATAACCACACTGACAGATACTCTACGTTATGATAAATTTCCCATAGATTTTCCTTGATACATGAAATCTATAAAGATGATGAATATTCAAAGCACAAGTGATTGCATCATCTCTTGATGTAGCTATCCTTACTTTTCAAGAAGCATAAATAAATTATTCAAACCGTGGCAATAAAAATGGCCACCGCGACCCTCATGCCAACTAACCAATGCAACAGGCGTGCATTGTAATTGATGTCCTTGGCTAGAACCTACGCTCAGCTAAATCTCCACCCAGCATCGCACAACCAAATCTAAATCGCATATTTGTTGTATTCGATTAAAGAAAACGGAGAGGGGAACATCCACGGGTGGGCTAAATAAAATCTAACCGGATTTGCTTTTGACTAGGGCAACCGCATGTTAAAAAAATCATTGTACTGGGCAGCATCCATCCATCCCATGATGGAAACATTCAATTAGGTTTGAGACGAGGAAGGGGAAGGGGAGGGTCACGAGGAGGGGCAGGCACCTGGAGGAGGCCGTAGATGAGGAGGGTGCTCTGATGCTGAGGACGGCGACGCTGCACCTAGCCACCCAGCAGCAGCGGTCGTCCTTACCCCTCCCTGCAGCCACCGGCAGCACCGCCGCCGCCGTCGCTTGCCCGGCTCTGAGGAGTCGGGCCTCCCAATCTCCCCGTTGGATCCACATGTTCCAATCCATTGTAACCCATGGTTTCAACTCATTAGAACCCGAACCGTTTTCAACCCGCATAAACCCAGACCAACCCGTTTTTTCTATAAACCCGAACCAAACCAACCCGTTAAATAGTCCAACCCGTTTTCATCAATCCAAAGCAGATCCAAACAGCAATCCAATCCATTTTAACCACTTAAATCCTGCCCATTCGCAGGCCTACCCTGAGGCAACAGGCGCAGCGCAGTTGGGAGGCTGAGCCGAGCCCAAGCCGATTGCAGCGAAGCCAAATGGGAGCGGCGGCAGCGCATGCGCGTGGGCTTGCTGGATCGGACGGCGCGACGGGGACATGCGTACGGCCACGCGAGCGTTGGACGCGCCCGCGTCCCTCGCTTAATGGACCGCCCCCCGCCACGCGCCCGACACAACCCAACCCAGCCGCGGACGCGGGGGGCGTCCGATGGGCGTCGGACCAGGCCTCGTCCGACGCCCCATCCAGCCGTTCGGTGTCTTAGTTCCTAGCCGTCCGATCCCACTTCTCACCCCCGTTTTTCAGATGAGGCACGGCGCCGTCTCTGCTGCGTCTCCCGCGTCCCGTCCCCGTTTCCCTCGCTCCCAAATTTTCCCCCCAAATCCTCTCACGCGGGAAATTGAGGGGACGACGGGCATGGCTTCCCACCTGCTTGATCAGGGCTAGAGCTAGGGCTAGTCCTCAACACTGATCCCCTTTGTCCCCTTCCTTCTCTGCAGCAATCCTCCTTGGGTGACCATCATATGTCGTTGGGGTGCTCATCTGATATTAATGGACAACCCTAGCCCCTCCAAAGGTATGTTGTATCTAGTTTGTTGTGAAGGAGATAGCAATCGATTTGTTAGAATGGATGAATGATAATTAGGGTTTTATTTTTGTATGCTTGTTAGATGACAATGGAGATGGAAGTCCTGTTAGGAATGTTGATAAGGAAGAACTTGCAGTACCAAAAATTGGAATGGAATTTGCAAGTGTAGATGATGCATATAAGTTTTACAATGACTATGCATTTGATGTTGGTTTTAGCGTCAGAAAGCATCTTGACAGAAAGAATAATGCAAAGGTTGTTACAATGAAATATTTTGCCTGTTCAAGAGAAGGTACACAAAGACCAAGGTCTCCAACTAAAAACCCACCAAAATATGAGCAAATGGAGACAAGAATCGGATGCAGTGCACATATGAAAGTAAACCTTTCCAGCGAAGGTCTATACGAGGTGACTTCATTTGATGTTGAGCATAATCATGTCACCACAACCCCATCGAAGACAAGGATGTTGAAGTCTCATAGAGTCATAAGTAAAGCACAACAATCAATGGGTGATTTGACCGATACCTCAGGGTTGAGACCAAAAGAGACTTATGAACTATTGTCCAAACAAGCCGGAGGAAAACGTCATCTTACTTTTCTTCCAGATGACTACAAAAACTATCTGAGAAAAAAGAGAGAGCAGGATATGGCATTGGGAGATGCAGGGGCACTAATGCAATATCTACAAGATCGTCAAAAGGCAGGTCCATCTTTCTTCTATGCAATTCAAGTTGATATAGAAGATCAAATCACCAACATATTTTGGGCAGATGGAAGATCATTACTGGATTATCAGTATTTTGGAGACGTCATTTGCTTTGACACAACTTTCAAAACAAATAGCTATGGTCGACCTTTTTCTATTTTTGTTGGCGTCAACCACCATAGGCAAACAATTGTTTTTGGTGCTGCACTGCTATATGATGAGTCCACTTTGTCATTTGAATGGCTATTTCGGACTTTGTTGGACGCCACTTGCGCAAAAGCTCCTAAGGTGAATGGTTGTAAAATTTATGTATGCTTGCACATGATGAGACACTTGTATCTAAGTCTTTTTTAATTGACAACCTTCTTTTAGGTAATTCTGACAGATCAAGACGCTGCTATCAGTAAAGCAATTAAGAATGTCTTGCCAAACACTACTCATAGATTGTGTGTTTGGCATATGTATCAGAATGCTGCTAAACATCTGAGTCATCTCTTCAACGCTTCATCAAATTTCAAGCGAAATTTCAGCCACTGTGTGTATGACTGTGAAACTGAAGAAGAATTTTTCAGTGCTTGGCAAGACATGCTTAGTAGGTATGATCTTCATAACAACAAGTGGTTGACAGATTTGTTTGCAATTCGTGAAAAATGGGCACTTGTATATGGTCGCCAAGTCTTTTGTGCTGACATGAAATCAACACAAAGAAGTGAGAGCCTTAATAACGTCATTAAAAAATATTTAGATCCAAAAAGAAGATTACTTGATTTCTTTAATCATTGGGAGCGGCTTATTGAAGACCGTCGGCATGCAGAGTTGGTGGCTGATGCTCGGGCTAGTCAAGGTATACCAAAAGTTCCATTTTCAGATATGCTGAAACAAGCTTCACGCATTTACAGTCCTAGTGTGTTCAAGGAATTTGAAAAAGAATATGGTCGATTTCTTAATTGTAAGGTAGATGATTGTGGTATAAGTGATAATGTGCATAACTATATTGTCATAGATGGACAGAGGCAACGGAGTGTCCGTCTGACATTTATAATGATCACATGACTTGTTCTTGCTTAAAGTTTGAGTTTGTGGGAATTCAATGTTGTCATGTCATCAAGGTTTTAGATTTCAATAACATCAAAGAACTTCCTGGAAAATACTTCCTAAAAAGATGGCAAAAGGATGCTAAGACGGGAAAAGGGATATGTGTTTCGTATGTTGGGCCTACTTCCGAAGCTTACATGGCAAACCGCTATACTTCGTTGATGAGAGCATTTCAGGGTATATTTTCCACTGCATCACAGAGTGAGATGGCATATAAATATGCTTTAAACCTTGCTGCAGAAATTATGTGTAATGTGGAAAAACTAGTTTTGCAAGATAGCGATTGCCAAACAGAGGTGGAAGATGTTGGAGCACCCATGGTTGATGCTGCAACACCATTCATAAACCCAACTTGCGTGAAAAAGAGAGATGGAGGGCGAGGAAAGCGTCGTTACCCAAGTTGTCTTGAAAAGAAGACCAAAGGAAAAAATAAAGTGAATGCAACCTCTACTGGGCCTTTATGTCATTCTCAAGACCAAAGCAAATTAAGCTAAAAATATGGTAAAAATTGTTATGCCCCAAGCCGACAACTTTACTTTTTCATTATCCAGATTCTTTGGGGGCATCTACCAAATATCATTCACATGGATCTGCAATGGAGTTATTACATTCAATGGGTTTTTCTAATATAGGAGGTAAAAGAATTAAGGAAAGAATCATTTTTATTTCAGGTTGTTCTAATTACTTGTATTTTCTATTTCAGGTTTTAGCAACATGGATAAGATAATTCCTTAACTTCTGTAAATGGATTGGTAGTCATATTTTGTAGATGAAAATTGAAAAGGAATGGTTGACATGCTTTTGTAAATGAAATGCCCATAGAAGTGGCATGCTTTTGTAAATCAAATGCCCATAGAAGTGGCAGTGCAACATTCTAGGGTATCCTGGCAAAAATTATTTCCTTTATATGGCACACTGCCAGACTTGCCCAATTTCAATGTATAGCTCATTTTCTTAATGGATTGGTCACCTACTAGTCTTACGAGTGGATTGGTAGTCATATTTTGTAGATGAAAATTGAAAAGGAATGGTTGACATGCTTTTGTAAATGAAATGCCCATAGAAGTGGCATGCTTTTGTAAATCAAATGCCCATAGAAGTGGCAGTGCAACATTCTAGGGTATCCTGGCAAAAATTATTTCCTTTATATGGCACACTGCCAGACTTGCCCAATTTCAATGTATAGCTCATTTTCTTAATGGATTGGTCACCTACTAGTCTTACGAGCCTTGCAAATCATTAGCGAATTTCAGTTTGAAGCCGCACGCAGGCAGGAGTTGGAATGCAGAGTTTCAATGCCCAGTTTGGCTGTTCTTAACAGCGACGGCTTTCGCCGATGATGTCAACGTTAACATGCAATCCGATGAGTCCTATTGATCCACACACACGCTGATATTTCTTTCCACGTCAATGACTGTTCAAAGGAATACTTGCAATGCATCCCCTCCCATCCCGGGATACCGTGTAAGAAAAGTTTGCAGTACGTTGCTGATACATCAAGAGTGGGAAATCAACATATACATCACAAGACATCAAGAGTGGGAAATCAACATATACATCACGAAGACATTAAGAGTGGGAAATCAACAGAAACATTTAACTTTTAACTGAAAAACATTGTAAGGTCTAGGCCATAACCTCATTAATGCTAACCGCTAAGTCAACCAAGTTTGATAGCTCAAGTAGTTCACACCCATCAACATTACATTCATAACCTACTAGTCATCTCAACTTCACATGTAACCATTAGCAAAAAATAAACTTTTGTTTTGATGTTCAACACATTATCCCAACTCCAATCAGGCTCCTGTTAGGACAGGGAAGGGAAAACCGAACAAGTTCTGAAATAGCTCAGCTGCTGTAGCACCCAACTCTTCTACAGCTTCTCTACCATCTCCAGGAATGGCACCAATTCTGTCCCAGAGAATCTTGTACTGTATTTGTTGTGAAAAAGTAAGCAAACAGCAAACAGTAAACAAGAAAAATACTGTGGCGAAAGAAAAATACCTTTCAACAAGTCTGAAGTTACGATGAACTTTTGAAGTAAGACTGCACGAACAGTATCAACCGCTGTTCTTTGTGTCTCATCTAGGACATCATTTGCAGCATATTGTTACTAATTGGATTTAGATTAGGTCTATTTAAATAAAGGTTCTTCCTCTATTAAGTCTTTTATTATGATTAGATAATACGAAAAAAATAGAAACTCAGGGATATTGAAGAGTAAAGAAAGAGGGAATTACCATTGTACCTTGTGACTCACCTAAGATATCATCAGAGATATGATCAGTTGCAGCTTGTATCTGAACAGTGCAGGGGGCAAGTTCTGGTATCAAATCCTGCACAAACTTTGATTTGGCACCAATACACTCACTCGTCAGATGGGTCTTCAGTGAACCTATATGTGACTTGGTGAAGTTTTTTATACTGCAAACCAAACAACGAAAATCTGGTCGAGGTTTCTTTTCCCCTATATATTCCGCCAACTTCCAGAGATTGCGACCCTGACGAGGAATAATTGGAAGCTTGTGCCTATTGAATTAATTATAAATCGTGTGAAAAATAATGCTAAACTATGTCATTCAGAAAAGAAAATATTATAAAATTAAAATAGTACAAGATTATTACCCAATTTCTTCAGGAAAATAGATTTTAAAGTAGTCCACAATCAAAGTTGTCAAAAATGACTCATCCCCATATGGATGATTAGTTCTGTATGGAAAAGTAGATATAGGTTAAAACATAATCAACGAATATCAGAAAAAAAAAAAAAAAAAGAAATTACATATAAACTTAATACCTGCTGTTTTCTCCATACACGCAATTTCTCATGAAGTTCTTCTCATTAGCAAGAAAAGTAGAGCTGACATACTCAGTATCAATATTAGGATAGAAAAAAGGCTCGATCCATGTACTGTAGAACAAGATAGATTCATCTTTTCCCAAATTATCTAATTTGTCCCATAGTGCTGCCCTGCGAACATACATATAAGGCATAGGATGGTTTTCGAAAGTCCTATCCTTTCTCATGGTGTATCTAAAATAATCCTCAAGTTGGTCCCATTGCTTGCTCCCTACATAGCTTTTGACGGTTTCTTCAAATCTTGCCTTGTCTGCTGGATGATGATAAGTAACCAGATCTAGGGAGATATTTTCATTCCTGTAATAGATCAAAATATTTTATTATCAAAGCCGTCGCCGGCGAGGACGTCGCTGCTACCAGTCTCCCTGCGACCGCTACGGCTTACTGCATCGACTCACCATCAAGCAGGCTACTACGGCCTAGAACCTTATCTGGCTTACTGCATTGACTCACCATCAAGCAGGCTACTGCGGCCTAGAACCCTATCTGCCCGATGACATCGTCAAGCAACAGTGAGAAACCCTAGTACCGGTGTTTAATCTTTGGGCTTGTTTATGTAGTTCCGCATTAAGACTAAGATATAACATTTGGTACCAGAGCTTAATTAGCCCTTAATTAAACCCTAATTATGCTTTAAACTCACTGTTTAGCCGTCGGGTTATTGTATTCCTTTTCGGATTAACGAATTAATGTGTGTTAAGAAATTAGAAGGAGGTGAATTCGGGAATGCAAGAACTCAAATGCCAAATCCCGATTTTTTTCCCTAACCCGAAACCCTAAAAGCCTATTATCGGCCATGCCGATTGTCTTTTGCAAATACTTTCGGATGGAAAAGGATTAAGATAAGCCCAATTTCAACGGAAAAATATCAATTTGGAAAAACCCCAAATTTTGATGAACCCGAATTTTGATTCGGGCAAAATCCAAGCAAAATTTTTACGTTTTTCGCGCGTACCAGTATTAGTAGTAGCCGGCGTCCTCCTGGGCGTCGCCGGTCGCCTCCGGTCGCCGTCGTGTGCGGTTCCGCTGCCGCATGGCCTTCTGCCGTGGCTCCTTCTCCGTGCGTCGCTGCGTCCCGCGAGCGGCGCCGAGGAGCGAGTCGGCGGAGGCGCGCGCGACGTCGGAACTCCACACGCTGCCGCCGGCGAGGGGTCACGCCGCGCCGCCGCTGCCTCGGGACGGAGCCGGCGCCGTCGCTCCTTTTTAGCTCGCGTGAATTTCGGATCAGCCTTGTGGGTGTTTTGGCTAGGTTTTCCCCGAGAAAGCATTTTGGTTCAGCAGCGGCGCAATCGGGACCGTTGTTTTGAACGGACGGTTCGGATTCGTCCCACTACAGTGCCATCTCGGGCCAGTTTTTCAGCTGGGCTTAGGGCTGTCTTTCGGACCAGAATAGCGCACCCACGTAGAGGCCCGCGCAGTGCCGCCATCCTTTTAATAGGCCGGCGCTGTTTTGTTTTCAGACCGAAATTTTAAACAGTGCATCCACTTTATTTTTAAAGTTATGTTTTACTGTTGATTATGTTAATTGCCCTGTTCATAATTTATTTTGGGCATGTTAAATGCTAATGAATTATGTTATTTACAATAAAATACGGCACAATTTTTTCCTGGGATTTTATTATATATTGTTGATATCTCTGATTAAATGGAACCAACAGGATTTTTTTTTCAGTAAAAGGGGCAGGGGTTTTGCCATTTCATAAAAACGAAAGCAAACTGTACAATTTACAAGAAGAGGGAGGGGGCAGAGAGAGAAGAAGGGGGTAGAGGGGAAGATTAGAGGGGAAGATTACAGAGTAAGATTACCAGAAGGGAATGCCGCATTCCAAACGGCAATCTCGGCTCTAATGCGGTCGGTAACACGGGCAGTCGGGAGGGCCTGATGTTGGAAAATCCTTCCAGATCTCCCAGGAGGACAGGATGATGAGGCCGTTGAGGGGACGGGATAAGGCCTTGGGAAGGCTTGCCTGGCGAGTGAGCCACCAGTCGAGGAAGGAGGCGTGACCATTAAGTGGGGGGTCATGCTATAGAAAAGTCTACCAAATAGTGGAGGAGAAGCTGCAGGATCCAAACAGGTGATCAATCGTCTCCGGGGGGCCTCCGCAGAGGCAGCAGACCGGCTGGTGAGGCCATCTCTTCTTAGCAAGAAGGTCAGCGGTGTTGATGCGACTGAGGCTTAGAGTCCAAGCGAAGAATTTGCACTTGTTTGGCGCCAAGGCGGACCATATGGAGCTAGCGAGGGGGTGAGATGTGCTACCCATGAATTGGAGGTTGTAAGCCGATTTGGTGGAGTAGAGGCCGGAGAAGGAAAGGGACCAGGTGATGTCATCCGGAGAGTCGGAGAGCGTAATGAGGCGGACTTTACTCCACAGGAGGATGGACTCCGAGAAGCGTGTGGGTGAGGAGATGGGCCGGCTTAGCCGTAGCCAACGGTGACCGGGGAGGAGAGAGGCCACGGTGCCACTACGGCATCTAGATTGGTTGAAGAGGTTGGGTGGAGCAGAGCCGGAGAGCCAGCGGTCATTCCAGAAGGAGATACGATGGCCATCTCCTACCGTAAGGATCGTGGCCGCTCTGAAGAGGGAGGATTCGGATTTGGTTAAAGCCAGATCGAAATCCGCGCAGGGCCTAGAGTGATCTTTACAAGAAAGCCAAGGCCAACGAAGGCGAAGGGCGCGGTTGAAGAGCCCAATATCGAGGATACCCAGACCACCCAAGTCCTTGGGATGACAGACCGATGACCAGTTCACCAAGGCATGACCAGCTGAGGAGCCCTCGGAGCCCAGCCAGAGAAAAAGCGCCGAACTTTGTCGATCTCAGCAATCACCCATTTGGGGAGAAGGAAGACCGTGGCAAAGTAAGTCGGGAGGGCCGAAAGGACGGACTTCACGAGGGTAAGGCGTCCTGCTTTGGAAAGAAGGCGGCCCTTCCAAGACGGAAGCCTAGCACGGATCTTCTGAAGAAGAGGAAGAAAGTGGGTCCTGCCGAGCTTCTTGAAATGGAGAGGGAGGCCTAAGTGCTTGTAGGGAAACGAACCCCTAATCCCTAGGAAGGGACCGAGGATAGAGTCGAGGTCAGCGGCGTCACAGTGTGGGGGGAGATGGAGCATTTGGCGAGGTTGATGTTGAGGCCAGATGCAGAACCGAAAGCGAAGAGAAGATCCATAACCGCCTGGAGTTCGCTCTGATCAGGGCGGATGAAGATGGCGGCATCATCTGCATAAAGGGAGGTACGCAGTCTCAAACCCGTAGAGCCGATTGGGGAGAGGATACCGCTTTTGGTTGCAAGGTTAACGAGCCGCTGAAGGGGGTCAATCGCTAGGATGAACAGCATCGGTGAGAGAGGGTCCCCTTGGCGGACCCCACGACAATGACGGAAGGGAGGGCACAAATGACCATTAATGAGGACAGAAGAGGAGGTGGATCAAAGGAGGAGGGAAACCCACTCCCACCAACGGGGTCCAAAACCCAGCCAATGCAGAAGGTCAAGGAGGTAACCCTAGTGAACAGAGTCGAAGGCCTTTGCAAAATCAAGCTTGAGGAGGAGAGCTGGGGTTTTTTCAAATGGAGTCGACGAAGGGTGCCCTAAACACAACGGAAATTGTCTTGAATGCAACGACCCTTGATAAAGGCACTCTGATTAGGAGAAATGATGGAGTCGAGCTTGGGGGCTAGGCGATTTGCCAGGAGCTTGGTGAAGATCTTGCTGAAGCTGTGGATGAGGCTAATGCGGAAATCCTGGAGACCCTCGCAGGAGGCTTTCTTGTGGAGGAGGATTATGTTGGCAGAGTTGAGGAGGCTGAGGTGTCTGCCATCAAGAATGTAGAGCTGGTTGAAGGCCTCAACAATGTCAGATTTAATGATCTCCCAGCAGACTCTGTAGAAGGTGCTGGTGAAGCCGTCCGACCCCGGGGCCTTGCCGCCAGGGAGAGAAGCGATGGCTTTACGAATCTCGTATTCGAAAAAAGGAGAGTCTAGATAGGTGAGCTCGTGCTGGGAGAGGCCTAGCCTGGGCCAGATCAGGGAGGAGGGTCTCGGCTGGGAGGGCCCAGGTAGTGAGAGAAGAAGTGCTAGCATTCCAATTGCAAATCCTCGTGAGAGGTGGCGATGCCCTGGGGGTGGAGAGGGAGATGTGATTCTTCCGACGTCGACCACTTGCCCTGATATGGAAGAAGCTGGTATTCGCGTCCCTAGACCGGAGCCAGCGGATACGGGAGCGTTGTCTAATGTGGCACTTTTGAAGGGCCGTGAGTGCAAGGAGGCGGTCTTTGAGACCCAGGAGGTCACGCTCCTTGTAGGAGAAGGGGCGATTTTCACGGGCGGCGTCCAGAAGGGCAAGAAGGGATTTGATGATGGCTAACTGGAGAGTGGTACAGCGCACGCGTAGGCGGGCCCAAGTGGAAAGAGCCTTAGCCGTCCGAGAGAGCTTGATGTGAAGGCGGCGGAGATGGGAAGAGGTGGTGACCGGACGGTTCCAAGCGGACTGGACGATGTCGGAAAAACCAAGGATGCCCACCCAATAATTCTCAAAGCGAAATAGACGTGGCGGTCTGGGAGAGGACGACTCCGAAAGGAGAAGGGGTGAGTGGTCTGACATGATGGTTGGAAGGCCCTAGAGGGAGGTATTACGCTGGAGGAAGTCCCAGTCCGCGGAGCATAACAGGCGGTTGATACGGCTGTGAGTGGGGTTGATCCTCTGGTTGCACCAAGTGAAATTCCTACCCGAGAGAGGGATCTCCTTGAGCAAAAGAGAGTCTAGGGTTTGGTTGAAGGCGGCAATGAGGGAGACGTCAATGTTGTTGTTGCTCTTATCCTCTGGGCGACAAATCATGTTGAAATCGCCAACAACCATCCAAGGGAGGTTCGGGTCGATAGGAGCGTGGTCCATAAGCTCGTTTAGGAAACCCAACTTTTCCGCGCTGGAATTTAGGCCATATACTCCGATGAGGCGCCAACGGCAGGAATCGGAGCGGGAGGAAATGGTGATCGAGAGGCAATGAGGCGAGGACGTCTGGGCGTCGAGGGAGTAGTGATCTTCGTGAGCAAGGAGGAGGATGCCCCCTCTAGTGCCCAGAGCATCGAGGGCCGTGAAGGAACTAGTGAATGGGGGACCGGCGCACTCTAGGACAGTCTGCGTAGTGATGCCTTCTAATTTTGACTCTTGAATACAAACGAGGTTTGCCCGCGTAGCAAGGATCAGGTCGCGAAGGACGGAGCGACGGACCCCGCTATTCAGACCACGAACGTTCCAGTCGAGGAGACAAAGGTGTTCAGTCATAATGGGCGGGGGTGAGCACCAAGGAGAAGGGGACGTCCAGTCGAGGCGGAGAGAGGAGCGACATGATAAAGATGCAGTAGCGCAGCACCAAGAACCAGTTCCACAGGGGTGCCCTTAGAGAGTTTTGGGCAAATATTACAACAAAAAGAGGATGGAGGCCCCATGAAAAGTTAGCAGGCGCTAGAAGGACCAAAAGCCACCAGCCGAGATGGAGCAGAACAGCTGTCTGGGCGACGCATTAAGACACTGGGAGAGACACCACAGCCGTGGCCGAGCCCAGTGGGCCGCCCTCTTCCACCAGTAAGGGCCCAGAGTCGGTAGCTGCACCGACCGCATCGAAGCTGGGGATCAGGGCGGCCTGGCTCGCAACTGGGCCGGCAACAGCAACTGGGCGGGCATCATCAAACGGAGTAGCAGCTGAGCCGATGTTAGCAGGCAGCAGGACACCCGCGTGCTCAGCAACTGCTTCGACGACGTCGATCGGGAGCTCTTCGGCGAAGAGGGTCTTAAGGGAGTCGTCGTCGCTCGGCTGGACCTTCAGGGACCGGGTGCAGGCCGCGATCCAGGGCTGGAGCTTGTGGACAAGCAGCTTCTTCGCCTTGGTCTCAGAGGGGAGCTTGCCATCGTTATGGTGGCGTGTTTAACATCAAGGCCGCAATGGAGCGAGCCTACGTCTTGAGGCGTGTGGAACCCTGTGATGGAGGGGGAGGGAGCGAAATGGTGCTGGATGAGAAGCTCCGCGTTGTTGATTTCAGAGGAAGGAGCAAGGGAGCTCACCAAGGGGGGCCCCACGGTCGGGCCGGAGGGCGTGACGGTGGCAAGGAGCATTGGTAGCGCCGGAATCGATGGGGTGGCCTCCGGCGCCGCCGCAACCGAGGCCTGGGAGGGAGCATCTCTGCGGCCCATCCCGAGGCCGAGACCCGCTAGGAGGACGAGCAAAGCGGCGTTGCCCAACCAGTGTGCATCTTCTGGGGAGGGGAGGGGTGGGGGGTGCGGGGGCACCGTACTAGCCGACGGTGGGGAGACATTGCCGCCCTGCGAGGCCATCATGGGTGAGGGGGGCAGGGAGGAAGGATGGGGCCCAAGAACCGAAGGCACATCAAGGGGGAGGGGGCACGGGTCGGTGAGGAGGGGGCCCATACCTCAACGACTTCCCAAATACGGTTGGTGACCGGTGGAGGGGAGAGCACTCGGCGGCGGTTGCCATTGGACTGGCCGTCGTCACGGCGCCCCTGAGAGGAGGCGGTGCAGCCACAGCCCATGACGGAGACGCTCCGCACCACACTGCGGGCCATTCTCGCGACGCGCGAACGGGAGCGGTGGCGACGCTGGTGGTGAGGGTTGATGTCGCCGTCGCCGTTGGATTCGTCGTAGCGTGGGGCGCGGGGGGAGATGCCGAGCGGCGGAGGCGAAGACGGAGGCGGGAGGTCACCGTCCGCGCGGCCGAACTCCCATGCCGGGTAAGAGACGCGGGCGCGGCCGAACAGGCCGCCGAAGTAATCCTTGATGGTGTCCATGTGGATGAACACCTTTGAGGTGGACGCCATCTTGACGTGGCGCTCGGCGGCCGCGTCGCCCGGAGTGTCGACGATGCTGAGGTAGTGGGCCTTTGGGATGCTATCCGGATTTGCACACCACGCCCAGACGTTGAGGGAGTTGGTGATGTCGTGGGCGGGGCTGAGGCAACGGTCCTCAATGCCTTGGAGCGCGCCTACCGCGGCGATGATCGAGTGGGCCGTCTACTCGTTCCACGCAAACAGCCAGCGTAGGGTCTTCGCAGAGGTGCGGCCTCCACTGCTTGAAGCTCACTTCCAGGGTGCCATTAGTGAAGCGACCTAGGCGGAGGGCACACTCACGATGCTCGGGGGAGAGGAAGCGGACCATGAACGGCTTCGGGAAGTGGTTGGCGATGACGAGCTCGTCGTGGTCTCGGGTGACCCGGCCAGCGAAGAAGGCCGCCATACGAACCGCGTCGCGGCTTCGCTCCGGGTCGGCCTGCCCTCCGGCGTGGATGGACACCACCGCCCAGCGAGCGTCAATGCCAGCCGCCGCCTCAAGCATGGCGCCCGTGCGAAGGAGGACGCCAGTACTGCGGCGGGGGAGATTTGCAGGGTCCCCGCGAGCCATGAGGGAGGCGGGGGGGGGGGGGAGCAGGGCGTGGACGGTGTGGGCGAGGGGGCTGAGCAGGAGTGTGTCAGAGGCAGACGAGCACAACAGGAGGAGGCTTTATGGCCGTTTTTCCAACAGCGGCGACAACGAATGGGCTCACGGCACGTTGCCACATGATGATCTCTCTCCAAGCAGTGGAAGCAATGCCGCGTCTGGTGGGTGGCGGAGTGAAGGCGGCTTGCCGGGGGGCTAAGCCCGCTACCATGAATGCGGGGTTGGAGCTTGGCCTTGGCACATCGCCTTGAAGTGACCCGCAGCCAGGGAGCTTCAGCCGGGGCGGCTACAGCGCAGGGCGGCGCAGCCACCGAAGCACTCGAGGCCTAGAGTGAATGCGGTTGTTGGGTCGACGGAGTGGAGGGGGAGGCGAATTGAACTCTCTTCAATGCCTGGCATCCCTTAGCCACCACAGACGTGAAGCTCCTCTTGTGTTTGAGGCAGAAACGCAGCAACGTCCGAGGCGGGGGTGGAGGGAGGACCACGGAGGCACAGGAGGTGGGGCTTCGCTGCGGTTGAGGACCCTGCGGCGGTGCTCCCCGCGGCCAGATCTGGTGGCCCGAAGATTGGATTTGCACAGGCGGGCAGCTTCAAAGCGAGGGCTAGCCGGCGAAGAGCGGGGGATCTCGGGCTGGAAAGGTGGGGGGGAGGGGCACGGGAGCTGGAGGGCATGGTGGCAAGGGCGTGGCCGCCGCCCGTGGCGGCGGCGGCGGCGACGAGGGGAGGAGCTAGCAGGTCTCCTCAGTCGCTGCTCCTCACCAAACTTTCCGCCTCTCCGCTTAATTTTAAGCACGTACCGTATTTACCAACGGGATATTTAATTAGAGAATATTAATATTTCCTAAAGATGGCTTGTTTCATGATTTCTGACCAACGTTGATTTTATGATTACATGCCATATTTTTTAGACAATTATTATTCTTTTCATTTCTGTCCAACGGTGATATGATCTTGAATAATTTTGTCTCATAATGTTTATTATGCCTTTAAATTCTTTATAAATTTCTAAACTGTGCTGTATTTGAAATTCAGCTGGTGACTCTTCAATAGCTGCCGGGGTGGAGGCGCGACGTCACCCGTCGCCGGCAACAGAGGAGCCGCTGACATTTTTGCAAAGTTGGGGTAAGAGGAGGCTCCGGCTAGGGTTGCAGCCACGTGGGAACGATACCCTATATGTTATGGGCTAGTTTGAGCCAGACTTAATTCAAACTGGGCCGAAATTTTTTAACCGAAATAGGCCTATTTCGTCTTGGGCCGAAAAGGCCGAAATTCGTGAAATTTCGCCGAAATAAAAATCCTATACTACCGCTTGATGCTCGGTTTAATTTGTAGTAGCGAGGGACATGCGAACAAGCCAGAGGGTCAAGAAAACACGCGGAGGAAGCAAACATCCGCGGAAAAGATGAGGTAAATACGCTTACCCGGCTCTCTCGCTGTCTAGGCCATAGATTTCTTCCATTGTACAGCCCATGGAGTGTTGATCCGCAGTGACCCCAAGAACCGGGTCCGCCGAGAGCTGGAGCCTGGGAGCAAACATGAATGCATCATGTCAACATGAGTCGCCCTCGTTTGGCCATTTCTCTGCCGCACGCACAAATTGATGTTCGCTAACCATGGTAAAGCGTGCGACGGAGGAGAAAAAGAGGCCTTACCCGAGTTCAGCTGCCGATGGTGCCATCGCAGGGTCCGCTTCGTTCACCCCGGAGGCCGAGTTTGCTGTGAGATCCTGGAGCCTGGAGTAAATTAACATGAAGACACATTTCAGAATCGCACCATGTAAATATTCCGAAGCTGATCCATCCTTGGCAACTCGTAGTACCTCAGTACCTCGCGAACGAACGAACGCACGCACGCACACAGCAGACACTACGAACGCGTCGGCAAGCACCGCCCGTGGGCCGTGGCACCTTAAGCCCCCCAGTGAGTTGCCAGCTTGGCGCCGCCGCCGGAGCCTTGAGCACGCACGCAGAGGACACTACGCACGCGTCGGAAACATGCTTACCGGGCAGTCACTCCGCCACCGTCGTCACAGGGTTGCTCCATTCTGCAGCTGGAGGGGTGGTTATCTGGTAGCCCTCCCTCGACCTGAGCAACAGTCTCTGCCTCAACCCCCGGAAGATCATGTAGTCTGGAGCAAAAATGGACACACGTATTAGAATTAGAATCACACCGTGCCAACATTCCGCAGCTGATTCCCAACAATCCAACCTCACGAACGCACGCACGCACGCGGAAGCCACGAACATGCACCACCGCACATATATAGCACCCTTGACCTTGAGCAGCTGTGGCAACGGTAAGGCTGCACGCGGAGCTCAAAAGTCGGGAGGACACGATCGAGTTCACTTGAATATCCGCAACATGAACATTGAACAGCAACCCCGCGCTCGGAAGGCTCCAACTCACTCGAAGAGTGTCCTAACACCTAAGATCCCATGTTAGTGTGGCCGCCGGCTCCCGGCCTTTTGAGCACGCCGCCACTGCTCGCAACTTACCGCTCGGTCCATTGTGTCCCTTAAACACAGAATGACCTTCAATCTAGAAGTGGCTGATGAAATTCAAGCTACTCTTCTGTTTCTTTATAGCTCGTTGAGTATGAGGTCAAGACATTTTCCGAATTGGAAGAAAGATTAATAAAAAGTACTATCAGCAATCACACCTCGCAGGATGACAAAAAACCTACATTGGTTCTGGTACATCTTGGAGAAGAGCATCTTCAAGATTGCGTAAGAACTGGAGGTCTTCATAGCTCATGTTTACAGCAGTGGGGTGCGGATCTTCCGCCTGGGGGAGATGCACGAGCCTGGAACAGAACAAACATGAACTCACACGTTAGAATCACGCCATGTGTCAACGGCAACCCTATCTCACCCACGCACATAGACACCATGATCGAAGTCAGAACTCAGAAACGCCTCGCCGACCCGTCCTCCGCCTTCTCAGCCGTACTCGCTCAGCCCCAGGGACTCGATGACCGTCTGGCAGCTGCATGCATTCCTCGCTTCAGTGTCTGCACCTTCTCGCCTATCATGCCCGGGCTCGCGAGTCACGTCCAGCAACGTCACCAAGTCGATGGGGGCTGGGGGCTCGCCGCGATGCCGGCGACTGCAGCCTCGGCGCCTTCACCTTCACGGCCAGCACGTATTTGCCATGCCTCCGCCCGGACGACACCAGCGCGGCCTCTGGCGCCAAGATCACCTCTAGCCCGCTCGTCGGCCTCCGGTATAAAGTTCAAGGCGGCGTTAGCGGCGGCTGCCGCCTTGGGCGCCAGGAGAGGCTCGTCGTCGTCGTACACCTTGGCGACGCCAGCGTCTTGCGGCCGGAGTCATCGGAGATCCTGCGCTTGTGCGGGAAGCGGGTGCCGTCGCCGGCGAGCGCGGGGACGGCTGAGCCGAGGGCTAGGCAACACGAGCTGGTTTGGTGAGTCGACGAAGCCACGCCCGCGTTGCTGGCTTGTCTCGATCCAACGCTCGGTGAAGGTGAGAAGGCGAAGGATGAGGTGTCGTACGTCCTCCGCGCGGACGACGCGCCCCGTGTCGTCGGCGACCACCGCGGGTGGCGCTCACCTTGAGAGGCCGCGCTCCGAGCACGCCAGTCGCGAGGACCCGCGGAGGCACCAGAAGAAAGCCCGACCTTACGAACGCACGCACGCACGAACCCCTCGGGCCTCGGCAACCACCGCGCGTGGCACCTGAGCGGCCACGGCGGCAGCGAGGCCGCGAACCGAGCGCGCCTGCGGCGAAGGCACGCCGACGAGCCGGACGGTAACCCTAACTAACGAACGCACGCACGCGGACACCACCTGCAGCCTTGGCCTCGGCGTCCACCGCGCGTGGGACCTTAAGCGGCGGCGGCGCTAGCCGAGCGCTGTGCGCATCGGCGGCGAGGCCTCGAACCGAGCGCGCCTGTGGCGAAGGCACGCCGACGAGCCGGACGGTAACCCTAACTCACGAACGCACGCACGCGGACGGCGGACGCCACCTGCAGCCTCGGCCTCGGCGACCACAGCGCGTGGGACCTTAAGCGGCGGCGCTCACCGAGCGCTGAGCGCATCGGCGGCGAGGAGCACGCGGGCGCTCCGGAGACGTGAGGACTGAGGACTGAGGAGGTCGAGATCTGCGTTGTGCAGTCGTGCTTACCTCGGTGATCTAGGCGAGGGAGCGTCTCCGGGCTCGTACTCCCCCCCTCCAGAAGTGTCTCCTTCCATGGTCACGGCCTAGAGCACCGAGGTATGCACGACTGGAGGGGGGACGGCGGCGGCGGCGGAGGGTTTGCGAGTCGGTCTCTTGGTGTGTTGGTGAGAAGAACAGAAGCTTGAGCACGGCGGAGGGAGACTGGGTGTGGGATTGGTGAGAAGAAAAGGACACAAGTTCTCAGGGAGAGAGTCGCTGTCACCGTGAGGAAGTCACTAACAGGTGGGCCTAAGTTTCAGTTGGGCCCAATGTCGGTGGAGGAGGCACATGACTTCAAGTCTTCAACCGTAGATGGAGTGTGTGTGTCCGGATATCTTCAACCGTTGTGCCCTATTTGTTGGAAAGCGTGCAGAACATTTTGTTCATCCCACTAGTTTAACCGAATCAAAACATTATTAATTACGGATTTGCTTAAACCCAGTCGACTGGGTTGCGCCACATGGGCGGTGGGTTCGAGCGACACAGCGCGTGTCCAATGATGGGATGGAGTCACTCCCAATAAAATGAATAGTTTGATGAAAATGACCCAAAAATGGTATTTTAAAAGTGTAATCATTTTATTGCTCTCTTGCTATATTTCAGTTTATTTCACAATTGAAAATAACTTTAGAATGTAACCATAGTTTCGGGTATGGTTTCATGCATGTTAAGGACCATTACAGAGATTTAATTAAGAAAAGGAACCACGGTTTCAAAGCTATGAACATTTTTAAAGTATTATAGAATACCAAAAAAATATTTTGCATAGCAAATGTCCATAAATTAGAAAGCTATCAACATTTTTAATTAAGAAACATCGACATGAAAAATTTAAAATTAATATTTAATAAAAGGAACTACGGTATCATAGCAAGTGTCCATAAAACAATCAGATATTTTTCAAAATTTTATAGATTTCCAAAACATTATTTTGCTCAATATTTTTCATGACGCTAAAAAAACTTAAAATCTAAAAAAACCATAGTTTCATGACAATGTTCCAAAAAATGGTATTCTAAAACAAATCTAAAAAGTAAAAAAAAAAAGCATCTTGAAAAAAATGGAACTATATATAGCTTAATGGCAACGGACCATAGACAGTTTAGGTATTTCCCTTTTTAGGTTCTCAAATTTTTTAACTTAAAAATTATTAGAGGGAAAAACGTATTAGCATCAGATCCTTCCACGCTGCGAGACAATCTATATATCTCCAATTTATAGTTGTGATTGACATGGAGTGTTAGCGATAGCGTTAGTTTTAAATGGTAGACTAGATATGACCAGTGATCGTTATCACATGTAGTTAGTTTCATCTTCTTTGCATCTTGTTGTTGAAAAAGGTGGTGGTACGTGTCAGCCAGTGGTCTGGTACGATTTGGACGCATTAGTGCGCGGCGACCATGCTTCCTCTACAACTTTTTGTTACTATGCAGGAAGGATGGAGAGCTGGCAAAAAGGCAAATCATGGAGTTCATGCACGCATCGATCGTATTTGTATCTGGGAGCTAGCTTCTTTCCAGTCGCGTCCTTCTCTTGGGCGACGGGTTGAAGCGGTGAAGCCTTCCCATTCCAAGCAAAGTCTGGTGCATCACTCGGTGCATTGGCATATTGCATGCTCTGGTAGTCTGGTCTTCTCTTGACTCTCTGTAGACACATGCATGCATGTTGCTGTGCCATGCATGCAGATGCAGGCTTAGCTTCTTCCTGCCCGGGCCAAAGCAAATCTTGTTGGCTTGTTGCTATGCGAGATCTTTTGCTTTAGTTTGAAGCAGCTGCCTGTGCACCACCGTGCCACTGTCGATTGGGTACCCAGTGTTAATTTGCACGTTTTTGGCAAAATTTGGGAGACTCTAACCTCTACCAGTGGTGGGATGCGATGCGACTGCGTGGTCACGTGCCCGTACGTGTAGAGCTAGCCTGCATATGTACAAATAAATAGGTTGCTTTAGGCCTTATTCTGTTTGACGTTGGGTGGATCGGAGTTGAGTTTCACGGTATCAAAAGTTAAGAGTTTCTAGAAAGTGGTCTAAAAAGATTGAAAAAAATAGTTAAAAAGTAGTTTCAAAATGTTTGATAAGAACAATAAAAGTCTTGAAAAAAATTGTTACAAAACATTATAATATATAATCTATATACTATAGTAAAACTCAACTCAACTTTACGATAAAAAAAAAAATAAGACCTTAACGTCTACGTACGCATTTGGTGCTTCGCCTAGCTATGCTATTAACATGCACCGGCTACAGAGTACGGATCGGAATACAGAGATGGACGGATTATAATTAATTCAGTTTTAGGAAGACAGTTAATTTTAAGATGTGGAGGAACCAATCGAAGAGCAGTGCAATCATCAGTGGACTGTTCCTCAGCCACTCACATAGAATAGGAGTATTCAATTAATGTATTCTGCTCCGGCCGGCCGGATAGCATCGCCCGGAGGAATCTAGCAAACAGAACTTAGGGTTTCGACCCTGGCTAGCTTGACTAGCTAATGACGGTCAGTGATGCATGCTGCTCTGGTTACGTACAATCACCCTAGTCACATCCATCCATCCATCTGTGCTTCTCCGCTCGGTGCACAAACGGACAAGGGAACAAATCGGATGGAGATATCTCCCGGTCTAGGTCTCATCGAGATCATGTCAAACTTGCTGGATACCTCATCCACATCACCAGCAGCTCCTAGCTAGTCCTTGTATTTGCATGTACATATATATGAGCATATGTAGTGCTAGCTTCCATAGTTCCATCAATGATGTGTGTGTTTTATTTAATTAACTATGGTGTTTTAACTTTCAATGCATGCTGTCAAGCCCTGAATTCCATTCAGTTGAGACAAGACACAGGAGATGGGATTCGAAGAGAAGAAGGGAAGAACACGAAGAACAGAGGAAGAACAGAGGAGATAAGTTGTTAGGGAAAGTTCGTTCTACTTTTTCCAAAACAACTCCACACGCGCACAGCTGTATTTAATGGCCGAATACCAGGCCAACCCACCGTACGCAGACGGCCCACACAACCCCGGCTCAGCCCACAAATCAAATACAAGCCTACCCGGCCTTGAGCACCTCGTAGGGTGATTCGTCCCCGTTACTCTCCTTGTCATACATGACAGCTTCCCCCCCTTGAGAAGCAGGCTGCCCCCAGACTGCTGCTTGAGGAAAACGCTCCTTCACCACTAAATAATCTTCCCATGTTGATGCTTCAGCCGGCAATGTTGTCCATTTGATCAAGACTTGAATATGAAAATCATTGCCTTTCTTGACCATTCTCCTGTCCAGGATTTCTTCAGGTTGCACATCTTGAATATCCAATTCCGCTGGATGTGGCACATACTTTGATATTGGAGTGAAATCTGGAATGTGCTGCTTTAACTGGGAAACATGGAACACTGGATGAATCAGACTATCCCTCGGTAATTTCAGTTCATAAGCTACCGATCCAATGCGACGAGTAATCTGATATGGACCATAAAACTTGTATGCCAACTTAGAATTAGGTCGCTGTTCCACAGAATGCTGAGCATGAGGCTGCAGTTTCAAATATACCAACTCCCCGACTTGAAACTCTCTGAAACTGCGTTGCTTGTCAGCCATTACTTTCATTTGATCCTGAGCTTTAAGTAGTTGAGCCCGTAAGACAGCGAAATGTTTGTTCCTTTCCTCAATAAAATCCTTGACCTCTGAATGATCCACTACCTTATTTGTCGGTAATACTCCATAACTAGGTTCAACTCCATATAATGCCTTAAAAGGGGACTCTTTCAATGAGGAATGAAAATTAGTATTATACCAAAACTCAGCTAGAGGCAACCATGTCACCCATTGCTTTGGGCATTGCTGAACTGAACACCGAAGATATAACTCCAAACACTGATTAATTCGCTCTGTTTGCCCATCACTTTGAGGATGGTAAGCCGAGCTCATCTGTAATTTGACGCCCATATATTTGAACAATTCTTGCCAAAAGTGACTAGTAAAAACTTTATCTCGATCGGAAACAATCGACTTGGGCACACCATGCAGCTTAACAACCGTCGTGAGAAATAATTTGGCAATCACAGCAGCAGTAAACGGGTGTTTCAGAGCCATGAAATGAGCATACTTTGTAAAGCGGTCTACAACTACCATAATGACCGAATACCCTTCAGATTTTGGTAAACCCTCCACAAAATCCATGCTAATGTCTTGCCAAGGATTAACAGGTATAGGAAGTGGCTGGAGCAAACCTGGATATTTGCAATGCTCATGCTTGGCTTGTTGGCACACTCCACATTGTTTAATGAAAGATTCCACATCCTGTTTAAGACCTGTCCATATAAACAGCTTCTTAATACGCTGGTATGTGGCTTGAGTTCCAGAATGACCACCAATAGGGCTGGAATGAAAAGCTTCAATTATCTTGTTTTGCAAACCCGCATTGGCTCCCACCCAGATCGTCCCATGTTTCCTAATAAGCCCATTGTGCAAGGTATACGGGCAATCTGGAGACACCCCAACAGATAACTGAGCCAACAATTCCTGAGCCTTGGAATCTACTGCATACGAATTACAGATTTCTTGTAACCACACTGGTTGACCACTGGAAATCGCCCACAAACTAAAAACATGTCCAACTCTTGACAAAGCATCGGCCGCTTTGTTCTCAATTCCTTTCTTGTATTGAAAAGAGAACTGAAGACCCACTAATTTTGTCATTGCCTTTTTCTGCCATTCCGTGGTCAGTTCTTGATTTTGAAGATGGCATAAACTCTTATGATCCGTCCTGATCACAAAAGGACCACGAAGTAAGTAAGGGCGCCATTTGTCTATGGCCATGATGATAGCCAAAAACTCCTTCTCATAAATCGATAACTTCTGATTTTGAACACTAAGTGCCTTGCTGTAAAAAGCTATGGGGTGTTGATTTTGACTTAAGACTGCTCCAACTCCAGTTCCACATGCATCAGTCTCAATCACAAACGGCAGGGAAAAATCTGGAAGAGCAAGAACTGGTGTAGTACTCATAGCCTCTTTGAGATCTTCAAATGCCTTTTGTGCTGCTGATGTCCAAACAAAGGCATTCTTCCTTAGCAGGAGTGTCAAGGGTTTAGCAAGAATTCCATACCCTTTGACAAACTTCCTATAGTAACCTGTGAGACCTAGAAATCCCCTTAGTTGTGTCACTGTACTCGGGATAGGCCATTGTACCATTGCTTGAGTCTTGTTTGGGTCTGTGGATACCCCTTCTCTAGATATGATATGCCCCAAATATTCGATCTGTTCCACCATGAACTCACATTTGGATCTTTTGACAAAGAACTGATGTTGTCTTAACAACTGAAAAATAGCGCGAAGGTGTTGCATGTGCTCTGCTTCAGTGTTGCTGTAAACCATGATATCATCCATAAACACTAATACAAATTTCCTGAGAAATGGAGCAAAGATCGAATTCATGACACACTGAAAAGTGGCAGGGGCATTACATAATCCAAAAGGCATGACTCGGAATTGGTACAACCCATGGTGAGTTTTAAAAGCAGTCTTGTGTTCATCGGCCTCTACCATTCTAATTTGATGGTAACCAGCTCTCAGATCTAGTTTAGAAAAAATTTTAGCTCCCGACAATTCATCTAGCAGCTCATCGATAATTGGCATGGGAAATTTACTCTTGACTGTAATGTCATTGAGTCTCCTGTAATCGACAGAAAATCTCCATGAATTGTCTTTTTTCTTCACCAACAATACCGGAGATGCAAAAGGACTAATGCTCGGGCAGATGGTTCCTTTTTGCAACATGTCCTGAACCTGCCTCTCTATTTCAGCCTTTTGCTGTGGTGAATACCGATATGGTCGGGCATTAACTGGAACTGAGTTTGGGACCAAAGTAATTGGATGATCATACACTCTCTTGGGAGGAAGTTCATTGGGCTCCTGAAAAACATCTTGAAATTCCTCTACAATCTGCTGGAGGTGTTCTGAACCTGACATGCAATCTTTGATGTCCACTGATCCACACTGTTCCACCTCGGCAATGGCCCAAACATCATTTCCCTTAATCCATTTGGATAATGTCAGCACTGACACTTCCAATAATTATGTCCTTTGCTCCTCTTATATCCCCTGCAAACATACTTCCTTGCCATTATATTGGAATTTCAGCCACTTCTCCTTCCAGTGACAGGTCATACAGCCCACAGAAGCTAGCCAATCCATGCCCAAGATTACATCATACCCCCCTAAGGATAAAACCCTCATATCCTGCTGGAATGTGTGCCCTTGCACCCACCAAGAAAACTGTGGTATACGACTATTGCAGTTCAATAAGTCGCCTCCTGCCACTCTGACTGGCATATCTTCCATGTTCTCCTTGCTCAACGCCAGATTGTCCACCAGATTACTGTCCACAAAGGAATGTGAGCTACCCGAGTCAATGAGCATGATCAACACTTTGTTTCCCGTCATAGCTCTCAGCCTAATGGTTTGAGGAGATACTGATCCTGCTAATGCATTCACAGACACATGCATTTCTTCCGGCTCAGATTGGACTAACATGTCCAACAGCTCATCCGACAGTATCTCAATAGATTGCATAGCCTTAACCTGTGCACCCATTGGAATTTTGCACTGATGTTGTGGACTGTATGTTTCCCCACATTTGAAACATAAACCATTGGCCTTCCGGTACTCCTTGAGTTGTTTAGCCTTCCACAACTCCCCTTTCTCAAATGTTGAAGTTACTGCGGGTCTGGCCGTATTCTTTGTTTTTGTTGTTTGACCGCTGGTGATTTTGGGTGTGTATAACTTGTTCCCAAACTTCTTTCCTTTGTCCAGAGTTCCTTCATACATCAGCGCGATGTTTGCCGCTTGTGCCACCGTTTCTGGCATCTGCACTTCGACTCCCGATCGAATTTCCTCTTTCAACCCCAGCACAAACTGGTTTACTAGCATCATTTCACTAATGGCACTGTCATACATGCAAACCTGGTAAACTAGCGAGTCAAACTTGTTACGATACTCCTCTACCGACCCTCCTTGCCTCAACATCAGTGGTTCTCTGGTTCTTTCCCTGTAGGTATTTCCCTCAAATTCAGTCAGAACTGCCTCCAATTCAACTTGTGAATCCAAGCATCATGAGCTCCGAACCAGTAAGCAGCCTTATCTACCAGATGAATCACTGCAGCGGATACCTTAAAATCCTCAGGAATGCCATAAATGTCAAAAAACATCTCACATTTGTTCGTCCAAATCCGCACATCCTGTCCACTAAACTTTGGAAAATCCATCTTGGGCATCCAATTCTTGACTCCCCTCTCTGTCTCGCCTCCTTTCGCTCCATCTGGAACCGATCTGAGAACTCCTGGTCCAGAAAAATCGCCAATCGGCCTCGCCACCGAAGGAATAACAGACGGTCCCAAATCCTTCTGTAATTTCCCCAAGGAACTCATCGAGAGATCTACCTTAACTTGCATCCTCTCCATGCTTCCCTTCTAAACCTCCAGTTGCTGCTCCACACCTACGATGCAGCCCTTCATTGCCTTCAACTCCTCCTGAAGCATCTTCATCTGAGCATCGAAATGCTCCATCAATCTACTCTCTGTTCCTTCTCCCGCCATCGACTTAGCACGAGTCCTCGCCGTGTTGTTCCTTCCCAAACCGATCGAACCGAAGGTTTAGGAATTACAGCAGTCGCCCTAAGGCGTTAGCTAACCTGCCCCACGGGAATTACCGATCGGCCGAGGAGATGCGGAACTCCCAACGGATCGGAACCTTGCTCTGATACCAAGTTGTCAAGCCCTGAATTCCATTCAGTTGAGACAAGACACAGGAGATGGGATTCGAAGAGAAGAAGGGAAGAACACGAAGAACAGAGGAAGAACAGAGGAGATAAGTTGTTAGGGAAAGTTTGTTCTACTTTTTCCAAAACAACTCCACACGCGCACAGCTGTATTTAACGGCCGAATACCAGGCCAACCCACCGTACGCAGACGGCCCACACAACCCCGGCTCAGCCCACAAATCAAATACAAGCCTACCCGGCCTTGAGCACCTCGCAGGGCGATTTGTCCCCGTTACTCTCCTTGTCATACATGACACATGCATAGCGGCAAACGTTCTCTTATATAAGTTGTTTTTTAGATAATGAATTTTTTATAAGTTTATTATGGTCGGCCACATTCCTTTTTCCCACTTGGAGGTGTAAAAAACTCGTTAGATTAACATTTAAAAAAGAAAGCGGTATGTAAAGAGGAAAAGAGAGAGGGTTGGGGGGGAGGGGGGGTGCAGTTGGCTGGTTGCTTCCATGCTGGCACGTTTGGACTAAGCAGAAATAGCGCCACGCTAAAAATATCGCTGTCTTTTTTTGATCAACAAATAATAATTAGGGAATTATTTATATATATGCGGAATTTCGATGACCGCCGAACCTCTCGACAACCTTAGGATAGCCATCGTGACAAGAAAGTCTCTCTCAATGGTCATCTAAAAACCGTACAAGAGAGCCCATCGGTCTCGACGGCCTACCAACGGCCGTTGAGATCGCTTCGGTCCAGCCTATGCGTTGTGGAATTCGATTTTCAGAGCGCGTGGGAACATATCTCTCTCGACGGTCCAACATGCGGCCATAGAGAGAGCTCGTGCGTTGGAACAAACTTAGCCGTGGCACAGAAGACTCTTGGTGCGACCAATAGTACGTGAGCCATCAAGAGAGGCTGCCCCCTCGTCATGGCATCAGCTGCTGCCCCGGGCCGCGGAGCGCGGATGACACCTCTCTCGACGGCCTACATTGAGTCGTCGAGAGAGTAAAAAAAAGGGACCGATAGGCAACGGGCTCGAACCCGCAACCACGTGGGTGAGCCCAGTGCCACCTAACCGTCTCGCCCAAACATGCGTTTACAACCCATATAGACACCCACAACTTTTGAGCATACCAGAGCTCTCTCAATGGCCCGTAACGGGCCATCGAGAGATGTGCCCCAGCTGGCCCGCACCAGAGTCAGTAGGCTGGGTAGTGGCCGGGCCTCTCTCGAGGGCCGTATTTTTCAAAAAAAACTTGAGGTGCCCTATTTAATTTTTTTATAAATAATTATAACTTGTAAAAGTAGGTGGAACAATTTTGATATTTTTATACATATCTAAATTAATGTAGGAAAAAATGATATGTTATTTGTTCATTTTGTTACGCTTTATGTGGTGCATATATGTTATGTTTAAAAAATTTAAAATGCGTAGAAAATAATATAAAATGTTGTAAATTGTAACATTACAATGCCATGATGTTATTGCACCGGTGTTTGAATAGTTTGATGAATACATAAAAAATTATGTACACATTTATTTAGTACAACTCACTAGAACGACATCGACTCATCCTCTAGTAGAACTCACTAGTACAAGTTTCGGGCTAAAACAAAATAAAAGAAGCCCGGTTGACCACCGGAGGAGGGACAAAGAGTGAGCTTAATTAGTGACCTTTTTGGTGATAGCTGGATCAATCAAGCGATCACACGGTGAGGGGCTCGCTGAATCTAGTTATCCAGAGAAGAAGAGGAAGGCGGCGGCTAGGAGAAGGTCAACTCACCATACCTGGAGATGGAGATAGGCTTCGAGGAGGTCCATCCCTATGTTCGCGTGGAACCTCAGCAGTCTACGTGTGAAACTTGTGTTAGCCCTATTGAACTTTTGCGTTTGTTCTTGTGAACCTTTGTTATTTGCATTTGTATGTCCATCCCCAATTTCGCATGAAACCTCGGAAATGACGTATGGAACTTCGTATAATTTTTTTCATTGGCCCTGGCAGACGGCATAGGACTGACGGTTCGTTATGTGGACGTCGATAGTAAGAACCGAGCGCACTTAATATCGACGGTATTGTTCGGGCCGTCGAGAGTACTGGCTATGTGTCGACGGTTTTTACCTGACCGTCGATACTAGTTTCGGCACTCGACACTGATGGCATTTCCTGTAGTGTTGGGTTCTTGCCTAAAGAAATTTGGATTTCCTACTAGTAAAAATTCTCTTAGTGTAAAGTTTTTGTTGTAGGTTTTTTTAAGTTTTAATAGGTGTTTTTCCATGTTCCGGCGAGGTGACAAAATCTTGCCCGTCGAAACTTGGGGTTTTTGTCCGCTGAAACTTTCGATGTTGCTATTGAAACTTTGATTTTTTTTGCCTACTAAAACTTGATTTTTTTTTCTTTTGAAACTTGAAATTTGTCTTATGAAAACTTCTCGAATTATCAAGTTTCATATCATTAGTGTTACCAAGTTTTATAAATTATTTTTAAAAGTTTCAATTGTTATTTTCGGAAGTTTCATTTCGGACGTCATACATGATGATGTCATGCTTCTGATGGGAGCTTTCTATTGGACATATGATCCCTGACGTTCGGCTAGTAATAAACTTTCATATGAATATTAAATAATTAATGTATGTCATATGAATAGTATCAATTTCTGCCATATGAATATTAATAGTATGAGCTATATATACAGGCAAAGAAAACGATCGAGTGTGTATATCCATTATGATTAATGGAGTAGCGCTACTTGTTACACTTCTCTTAAAAACACGATCAAGTGTAATAAAATATAAATTGAGTTGATTAAAGTCCCGATAAAATATAACACGTCCAATTAAAATTTAGAACACATGCAAGTGTAATAAAATAAGGCGAACAATAGGGATGAGACAAAAAATAAAACATAATCAAGTAGCACAATATGTGCATTACCATAGTGCTAGCTCCCATAGCAGTCATGCATGGTAGGCATATTTAAGAGGATAACACTAATGTGCTCACCACAAACGAATTGACCTTCAGAACTAAGGAAATCATCTTCCTTTCCCACACAAGGTGGATGGTAAACCTTGAGGCAGTTCCTGAAAGGAATCAGCAACACAATCGGCAACAATTAGACTGAAAAATAATTGCCAAAATGCAGTCCTGAAGCCACCACAGGCAATACGCAGATTATATTCAGCATGCAGCACCAGCGCATCGGCATCAGGCGTAACACATTGTGCGCACCACCACACACCGAAATAAGCCATCGAGGCCATCGACGTTCAATAAAAAATCAAAATCCACCGGCCAACACAAAACTAGCCATGCCCCTTAATTTCCAGGGCAATGCCAGAAAACCACAAAGGCCGCTCTTTTTGCACCCGAAGTTCAACGCGCAATCGCGGTCTGACACCCGCGGAGCAGGACAGGTCCAGAATCCATCGAAAAGAAGAAGAAGAAGAGAGAGAGAGAGAGAGAGAGAGAGAGAGAGAAAATGAGGCGGGGGAACGGGGAATACATGAAGTCGCAGACACGGAGGTCGCCACCGCCCTTGCAGACAAAGCAGAGCCCCTCGGCAATATCCATCGTGACTCGCTGCTTGTGCCTGCTGCCCATCGCCTACTGCTCCGGGAGAGGGGAAAAAACCGCTTTTTCTCCGACCCCCCGCCGAGAGCCTCCTCCCCCGTAGGCGGCAGGGAGACTCCGCCGCCCGTCTCCCTGCCGGCGCCAGCGGCGGATTCACGGGGGCCGGGGAAAATGATTATCGGAGAAGCCTTCAGAGATCACAAAGGGGCGGCCGGAGACGCCGCATCGGCACGGAGAAATCCACGCCGCCGCTCGTGATGACAAATGGGGAAAAAGAGAAGAGGGGAAAGGAAAGGGCAAAAAAAGAGAGAAGCAGGGATTTGAACCCACACCACCCACGCGAAAGCTAGCGCCCGAAACCACCGGAGCACCGGCCACGCTTTCCTGTCATTTTGCCGGGAAAATTCCTTTTATATATAAAATGTAAATGAACGGACGGATCTAGCCCTCGCCCCCCATCAAACGGATGGTGGGGAAGACATGCGTCACGTGGAGGCACGCAATGCTAGCACGTTGTGCCAGTTGGGTTTAAAAGAAATCTTGCCACCAACTGGGATGATGTAATTGGGAAAGTCAGCAAAAAACTGAGTGCTTGGAAAAGCAAAACCCTTTCTAGAGGTGGAAGACTAGTGTTAACTAATGCTTGTTTATCTAGTATCCCCATTTATACCATGTCCATGTTTCTCTTGTCTAATATAGTTCTGGAGAAAATTGATAAATTGAGGAGAGCCTTCTTTTGGGACTCTTTCAGTGGTAAAAGGAGATATTACCTCACCAAATGGGTGAATGTTACAAAACCCAAACAGAAAGGGGGATTGGGAGTGTCAAACTTAAAATTCATGAATGTTAGCCTGCTCTGCAAATGGTGGTGGAAGCTGGAGAGGGAAGATGGTATGTGGCAGGATATTGTGAAAGCAAAATATATAAAAAATGCCCCCATCTCTCACTGTAACAAGAAACAAACTGATTCTGCTGTTTGGTCTGATTTGTTGAAGGTCAGAACCATATACACTAGCAAGAGAAGGAAAATGGTAGGGGATGGGTGCAGTACAAGTTTTTGGCATGACAAATGGCTGAGTGATAAGCCTTTAGCTGAAGAATTTCCTGAACTGTTTAATATCTGTACTGATCAGTATGTTTCAGTTGCTTATTGTAGAAGTAAAAACTGGGATATTAATTTCAGGAGATGGCTTTCCAATGATCTCCAAGTTAAATGGTCTGAAATCCAGGCAAAAGCCAAGGAGACTCCTGTAATTACAACGAGAGACTTTGTGCATTGGCTTTTGAATAGAAAAGGTATCTTTAGTGTTAACTCCATGTATAAATCTTGCCACATGATTAAGGAGAAGTCTCTGAATGAGGATTTTTGGAGAACCAAAATCCCCATGAAAATCAAATTTTTTTTATGGTTGCTAAAGAGGGATGTGTTGTTGACAAAGTCTAATTTGAGGAAAAGAGGGTGGACTGGTAATCCAGTCTGTGATTTCTATAATGATATTGAAACCACAGAGCATCTGTTTTTTCAATGTCACTTAGCTACTACATCCTGGCATATGTTAGCTGTTTGTTTTGGGATTTCATGGATCCCCAGCAATATTAAACAATACTGGAAGTGGGAAGGAAAAATTCTGTGTAACCACAAAAATTTGAAGGGGATGGGTATAGCCTCCTTTTGTTGGGCCATTTGGTTATTAAGAAATTGTTCTTGCTTTGAGAGAAAAAAGGTTGCTAACCCTATGGCGCCCCTTTACATCGTTTGCTCTCTGCTGCGCTACTGGTCAGGTCTTATCAAAGCAAACGACAAGGAGTTGCTGGAGCTGGGGATTGAAGGGATCTACAAGAAATTGAAGGAGGTGTAGTCGTCATCTTGGAGTCTCTCCTTTGTTCGTCTTTGGTGGCGGTCCTCTGTTCCTTGTTGGATGTCCTTTGTCAGCTCTTGTGGTGTCTTTTTGTGGCTTTTGTAACCTCCTTGTGGTGGAAACTTCAGTTCTAGCTTTTGTCAGATTAGAGTTTGGTATGTGGTACCTCCTCTAATTCTGTTTTGTATTGGGTGTCTGCCTTCTGTGTAAAAACTGGATGCTTTCGTTTTCTTTCTGTGAGGAAATGGAAGTGGGGCTTTGGTTGGCCCTTTGGCAAAAAAAAAAAAAATTGTCTTCAACTCACGTACGATTACCTTTTCCAGAGCGGCTCGTCCTGATAATAAGGTGTTTAAAGTAACACCACTACCAGGTAGGCTACCCCTATTCGCACACAAGTGGTAGCCGAGCAAGGAAGAACTCACTACCAGGTAGTCTAAGGCTACCCCTATTCATACACAAGTCGTAGTCGAGCAAGGAAGACCAATGAACAGAGTCATAATGATGTGAAATATCTTATTGCTTTCTTTGGATTATCAAGAATACATTTATTCCACTTTGTTATACAGTGCTTTGCATAGGGTTCGATTATCTGAACATCATAATTGAAAGCACATTTATTAGTTGCTATCGCGGAATCATGTACCACGGGATTTATGAGATAAACAGCATAAGCATTCGAACTTGCATAAGGTAGGCTAGATAACTTCTGCATGACATAAGATAACATCCTTCATAACTTCAAATTGCACGATCAGCAAAACACTAAGTTCTAGGAGACATGCAAGCCTCATTCAAGTTGATAACATAAGTACTTCCTACGTTACATCAAATTGCACGATCAGCATAACACGAAGTTCTAGGAGACATGCAAGCCTCATTCAAGTCGATATATTAACCATAAAACAAACTTGACTAGATACATGAAGGTGCAAACATTAGAAACCACAAAACGAACTTGACTACATAGTTAATGGGGTGTCTGTTTGGCAACAAGTTGATGCTGGCAGGTGGTCTTCAACTTTAGCGGTCTTCACTCTTCAGTGGCCTTTTAGCGTCCGTTTCAGGCAAGGTCACCTGCAATCCAGCAAACATCTCACCCGTTAAACAAACCACTTTGGTTTCATTGCTAATAGTTGTGTTACTAGCATGAAAAATTAAGAGCCGAAATTTAGCATCTAACCACAGTAAACCCTCCAATCCTCCGTTGTTTCTTTGGTACAAAATCTTGGTCAGCACATATCTGCTCCATCATTAGCCTCTTCCTTGGAATAGGACCCCGGCGAGCACTTTCAGCATGACAACCAACATCTTGACTCTGCTTTGTGCCTGTTCAAGAATAAATACAGTCCTTTTGAGATTCAGTAGATTAAGCATTACTACAGCATAATGCCCATTAGACTCCTATCCTAGTTTAATGTTCTCTAACAGAGAACAATTAACTACTTAAGAACCAGAAAGATTTGGAATAAAGAGTATTTTACACATCATGCACTAAAGATTTGAGCTTAAATCTCCACATAACTGCTTAAATCTGTTGCTTATATGAACCTAATTACTTATGTGTTAAATTTCTGGCTTTGAAGTTGAAGGGGGTATTCTATACTAAAGCAATAGTTCAGGGGGTAATCTATACTTTTTTCCTATTTGTAACGGTGAGGAAAAAAGAGAGAAGTGGAAAGAGCGAGAGTAGTATTATAATGTAGATGGAGAGGAAGAGAGAGTAGTAGTACACGTGTAAAGAAAAGCAACTGTAACGTGTTTCCGTTTGAATGAATGGAAACGGGGTTCGCCACCTCGTGCAAAAAAAGATCAAGTGTGCACTTAATTTACTTGAAATGATGCACTTCATTTACTTGCAATGATTTCTAACGTGAACCCATTAACTACTAGCATGACCAATCTAGTGTGAAAGAAAACAAGTGAGATGACAAAGAAGTAGCATGTGTACATTTGCCACAAGCTGCTGGATGCGAGTGCAGCATGGGGTGTGATACAAACAAAAACAAGAAAAGAAAAAAAGAAAGGGCAGCCATGACGGAGTGGACTAAAAGAAGCGAAAAGTTAACAGTTTGTACATTTTTCGGTACCCACCCAGACCTCAATGGATTATTCCAATTTTAAAATTTCCATGAAAAACAATTGGTAAAATGAAAAAGGATAACTAAAGCAGCCTGGCTGGTTACGAACTGAATTAATAAATTGGAAAATAGCAGATCACATATTATTAGTAGGGAATTAGGGATGCCTTATTAGTAATGCATAAAGCCACTTCAAGAGTACAGCTGTGTTCTCTAACAACCAACAATACCAGGGATCAAATGTTCAGACTAAAGGTGTTCAAATAGTTTACCTGCAGTTGTCACTGATGAGATGCCAGACTTTTCAGCACATCTTGTCCATATCATACTCCCACAAACTGGAGCAACAGAAAAACCTGCAGTGGATCCAGCAATTAGAAATGGCAACATGCAGCAAGGTGTATTGATGATGTGCAAAGAGGCCTGAGGAGGCTATTGCATAGGAGGGCAGTTCTGAGTTAGTATGTACAAAACACATGTACATTATGTGAAATAACCAAAATGTGAATGCCAAAGAAAAATCAAGGGACCAAATATTATTATTGCTCATACATACAACCCCCCGACTAATACAATTTAGTGTTCTCTGATGTCGAACAATTCAAGTAATGGAAATTCCTATTGGTTTGAGAACAAACGAGTGTTTTAAAAAATGTGCCTGTATGGTCTGCAACAATGGAGCATTAGGAGGATCTTCAACGAGTAACGAGTTCAGGCAGTTCGAAATGCCAGTGGGCAGCCAGGCATAAAGCCGCTCCAGTGGAACAGCAGCATTCTCCAAATAAAATAACAATTTCAGGGATCAATTGTGCAGATTAAGAGTGAAATTAATTTACCTGCATTTGTCACTGATGTGATAGAAGTGTTTTCGGTACAGCCTGCCAATTTCATAGCTGGAGAAACTGGAGCAGCAGCACCTACAAAGGATTCAGTAATTAAAATGGCAACAGATAGCAAGGAGTATTTGACTATTAATGATGTGCAAAGAGACCTAGCAAGGCTGTTGAATAGAAGTGCAGATATGAATTGTCATGCACATAACACACAATGTAAAATGACAAAATGAAAGCAAATGAAAATGAAAAGAATCAAAGAAAATCTTCAGTCTTTAAAGATAACTGCAAACAGGGGCAAACAATGTTCAGAGGAACCAGATGATGAGGTTGCAACTTGCAACAGAATATAGCATGGCAAGGTATTACAGGAAATATGTAGCCCATAATAGAACACAGAGGACTGTTCACTACATTTAATTAACCAGGGTGAAGTAGAACGAAAGGCATATTTAATTGGAACCAATAACTTCCTCTAATTGAAAAAAAAAATTGATAGCTAGCATGAGAGTACTATTCAACGCAGAGCTTTGATAATTATTTTCAATAGTAACTTTTTTTTTTTTGCAAAACATGCATATGGAAGTATTATACTATGGCATCAAAACTCTAAAATAGGGATACACATTCTTGTGGCAAACTAGATATATTTCATAAAAGGTTGAAGAAGCCTAGGGAAGACAAATGAGGCAAAGTAAAATTTCATGAATGCATTCCATTGACAGATCAAATATTAGCATCAACTATGCATATAGACCTTTGACTAGTACTTTTGGTCTTATCTATGTTCTAATAATAAACAATTCCAATAATCTGTTGTTCATATAAGAGGTTTGTACTGGTTTTCAAATGAATGAGGGTGTTCAACTAATTTACCTGCTGTGGTCAGTGATGACATTCCCGAGTTTTTATTACAATCTGCCGAGACACCGAGATTGATCCGCGAAGCTGGAGCAGCAGGAGCACCTGCAACGAGTTAGACAGTTACCAGTGGTGGTGGGATGCTGGGCACTGATAAATTGCAAGAAACAACATCGAGACTGATGGGTGCAACAGTTCTGAATTACCATGAACACAAAACAGATACAGAATGTGAAGCAACTAACAAAAGAATGATAGGATGGAAAAATTAAGGGAAAATGTTTTTCACTCTAGTTCATTAAAAGGTAACTGCCAATATTAGAGGCAAAGACAAAAAGAAACATAAGGAGAGAAGAGAATGAATAATGGCTGAGGGCCTGAGGCATTCACATGCACATAGCCAAAATACAGGAGAACCCAAAGAAAAAAATTAGCATAGCAGTTATATAAGCAACAAGTTAACAAAGCCGTTGCAGACTTTGCAGTAGGCAGAAGGAACTGGTCCAGGGTGTTCAATTAGTTTACCTGCGTTTTTCACTGACGAGATAGCAGCGTTTTCGCCATGGATTGTCAATTTTATAGTTGGAGAAACTGGAGCACGGCAATTAGGAACGGCAACAGGCGGCAAGCCGCAATGCTGATATATATAGGGGAATGACCAGGCTGTTGCATGGAAGTGCAGTTCTGAATTAACACATGTAGGCGAATGGCAACAAAACATGACAAGATATTACATGAATGTTTAGCTTGCAGCAAGGACAGCACTGTCCACTAAATTTAGTTGAGCCGGAGTGAAGTATAACTAAAGGCCTTTATATGGGATTTCTGCTACTTCCTCTACAATAGAAAAAAGGCAGCGACATACTTCTATGGTATGTACAGAACAGGGTTAACCTTTAGCGGTTATTTTCCATGGTTAACTTTCCCTCTCCTTTTTTTGCAAAAAAATGTAAATATTATATTATGGTATGTACAAAACAGGGACATGTTATTGTGGCAATCTATATACCTATGTGAACCTTTAAGTAAGAAATTTATTGGGATGACTATTGCGGTCAAAAGAACATATCAGGAATGCATGTGTGTAGTTACCTTTCGTCCCATCAGGTAGAAGTTGGCGTACACCGTTAGCAAACTCTAAACTTTTAGCTGAAGATGCGCAAATTTCATCAGTTGCTAACTTGCTAAACATACTCACACAGGGAAAAAATGTAGTTTAACAAGAAAGCGATGTAAAAACAGATTGGTTTTATTCTGGCAGTTTGTCAAGGAATTTCAAATGGCACCATATCAGCGCACTTGTTCCCAAACTACCAGATGTAATCAAGATGAGGTTGAGCACATGCAACTGTCGGCGCAAAAGTTCTAGTTAGGCAAATGGAGAGGAGAGGGTAGTTTTTACCAAGGGCAAGAGCCAGCTTTTCATGCACCATGGGTGAAAGTCCTAGAATTGGAAATCATGCAAGGTTATAAACTGTCAGACATATAAATAATTTACAACATGACTACGATGTCTAATCATAAACAATAATTCCGTGAAGAGGATAGTTTACCAACAGTTTGCACTGAACCAGTTCTTTCAGACCTGACAAACTGCCTGCAAATTAAAAGAAAGGAACGTTCAACTCAAAATTTACTAAGACCCAATGTAATTGAGGAGCACTTAATTCATTTCAAGATATGCCAAACCTCATCCTCCGCTCATGAAAGGCTTTGGCGACATCAGCAGGAGATTTTCTTGGTTGTGTCTTGGCATGACGCTTCTGGAGGAAACTAGCAAAGATTGGCAGCCAATTAAACTGGGAGTTATTAAACTGGACAGGCTACGAGTTCAGGGATGATTTAACCGTAAACTGGAAGCATACCCAAACCCAGGGGCAAGTATGTTGCTGTTTGGCAATCTGGGTAGACGACTCAACTCTGGAATAGCAAGTGCCTGACCCTCGACCATAAACGCTGCCCAAGGCGTCACATGAGCCCAATCCATGGAAGCTCTATAGATATGAACACAAGATCTTAGTCTCAGCAACAATCACCACCACCACAAGAAAGAAAGAAATGTATGTAATAGTTACAAACTTGCATTACTTCCGGTGTGGCCGGTGCAGATATTATTAATTTTCAGCAGGGATGCAATTGTATCAAGCAAGTGATGGATGATGTATGTGCGTTACATGGTATCCAGCGAGTGGAGTATGGAGAGGATGATGGAGCGGAGCCAGACGGGTCCGTTGCTGGTGAAGCTGCAATGATCTTGATAGTACTGATACTCCTTGGCCAAGCTCCGGACGGCTTCCTTGTCGCCGGCGGCGATCTTGGCAATGATGCCGTGGTACCGAATGAAGTGAAAGAGGACATGGGCCTCGACTGTGAGGCCCCTCCGGTGGGGGTCCGGCTCCGGCGGCAGGTGCCGGGACAGGTAGCCGAGGGCGTCGTCCCACCGACGTTTGTGCGCAAGCAGCCTTAGGCGACTCGCGCTGAAGAACTCGTCCGTCCCCTTGATCAGCCTGCGCGCACGCATCGATCCGATCCATCACGATCACGCCAAGGAAGATAGAAGAAACCATCGATATATTGTTTAGGAGGCAGCAGATCTGCGATCAAGAAACAGTCTTACGCTCGGAAGGTGGTGCCGAAGGCAGGGAGGGTGAGGAAGGAGAGGAGCCGCCGGACGATGCGAGACTCGCCGCGGTGGCAGACCGAAAGGACGGAGCTTTCCATCACGCCGGCCAGAGCCCAGAGCCCCAGAGTTCTCTGCTTGTTTTATTTTGCTTTTCCATCATATTCATATGTATGTGTATATATATGTATCCGGCTGCGTGCGGGTCCTCCCTCCTCGTTCGAACGGCGCTCGCTCCCCGATCGCTCGCTCGCTTTTGGGCCTTTGCTCCTGGCCGTCCGATCGCTCCCCGATGGCTGGATCCAACAGCACCTCCAGGCTACACCCTAGCCGTCCGCCCCCTGCCCCCGCGCCCGACACAACCCAGCCCAGCCGCCGCCTTAAACCCTAGCAGTGGCGATAGCGCAGTCCGGTGACCCCTTTCCTCTCCGACTTCCCGCGTCACGCGGGCTCGCTCGCTCCTCCTCTTCCCTACTCGCTCAGCGCCGCCACTGCTCAGCGCTCTCCTGCGGTTCTCTCTGCGTCTGAAGGAAGAGCACGATGGCCGGCGCGCACCACGGCGAGGTTCGTATCGCACTCCTCTGGCCGGATTGGGCTATCACCGGGCGATTTGATTCAAAACATTTGTGTGTGCGCGCGCGCAAAACAGAGGCTGGTCATTTGCTTGCTTTTTCTTCGATGGTAAATTTGTTTTGCTTCGTGCGCAGGCGGCGTCAGAGGAAGTGGATTCTGTCCACTTCAGTTTCTACAACGAGGATGATATCAAGAAGATCAGTGTTAAAAAGATCACCAAGGCGGGTTGCCTCGATAACAAGAACTGCCCCGTGCCTGGTGGATTGCTTGACCCGGCAATGGGGCCCATCAACGATACTGACACGTGAGTTGCTTATCCAGCTTCTGAAAACCATGCGTCCGAGCCCATATGCCAATTATTGTCCTGGTTCCTAGAGACCAGTTCACCACAGAACGCCACGCTAACTGACTTGAGAACAATCTTGAGCAATGTACACATTGTTTCTAAACATTAGGTCAGTAATGTTGAACATATTATATATTGTTATTATACTTACTAATAATTATATCAGGAATTAGAGTCGAAACATAGATGGTAGTCTTACATATATCTATCTGCACTTTCATATCTTCATCTTTATCTCATTATGCTGTAAGATTATGACGCAACTAGACATGGTTGATTGGCAGTTTTGTTCTTACAATTGTCTGCATGGGGTTAATAGGCTGCTACCACTGATCTGGTGTCATTTTTTTTCTTTGATATAGATTCCCTAAAGATGTCTGAAGATGCCATGTAGATTTGCCCTTTTCAATGAGTTTAATCGCCTCTTGACCTCTTGCATTTTGGGGGCATACAGTCATTGTTCAGATACTTCATTGTACTGCACCTGCATATGTGTAATAAATGTTGTGCAGCAACAAAAAGTTACATTGTATTATTTATATTCATTTTTTCTGAATGGATTTTCAGTTTTTACTTTTTTTTATTTAATTTGATGTCCATTCCCATGAAATTGAATCCAAGAAACACTCATGGATTCATGCCATGAATGTTTCTGATCAAAGTATATTGTATAGGCGGATATTAATTGGAAGAAGGAACACATTCAAAGATGCTATGAGACACGAACCATCTGATGGTTAAAAATGAACTATGTAGTTTGTAAATTCTTCTTTTCATGTGTCTCTCGACCTGTTGATGGGTTTAAATATTAATTTCTTCCTATAATTTATCTTGATTTGTACAGTATGTTTAGTGTATTCCACATGCTTTTAAGATTGATTTGTGTGTGCCGTGTATGTTTAGTGCATTCTACATGCTTTTAAGATTGGTTTTGGTGAAATAATGCCTTTGTAATTTATGGCTATGTCCAAATTTGATATCCAGCTGCAAGAGTTGCGGTCAGCATTCCATTTTTTGCCCTGGTCATTTTGGCCACATTGAATTGGCAAAACCACTGTTTAATCCACTGCTGTTTGCAAGTCTTAAGAACCTTCTTCACGTGACATGCTTCTATTGTCACAAGTTCCGTTTGAACAAAGAACTGGTGAGTCCATGCACATCTTCTGTTACTTTGGACTTTCAAAATTTTCTGCAATATTGCAAAGATTCATTTTTTAATTGTATGATTTTATTGTGAATTTACCTCCATAGGTTGATAGATATGTGAATGAGCTTGAACTGTTAGTAAGGGGTGATATTGCCCATGCTAAAAATTTGGAAGATATGGGTGAAAAATTATCTTCAGAACAAGATGAAGAAATGAATGAGGTCACTTCAGGTGATAAATCAGCTTCTTCTGAGAGAGAGAATAAAACCTGGACATCAATCCAATTGAAAGAGGCTCTTTCTATCTTCTCCAAACTATTGAAAAAAAGACAGAAGAAGTGTGCAAAATGCGACATGAAGAGTCCACTGATCAATAGTCCGATATATGGCTGGCTGATCAAGGTACTAATGGTTTTAGCAATTTTAGGTTGTGCTTATTGCTAAATGCTGTCAGCAACTCAACATATGAAAAATATGGGCATATCTGTTTTTTTAATTAGAAATATGCTAAATTCCATGTTTCTGAATATGTTTGATATTCTGTAGAAGTTCAGAATACCTTTCTTTCTTTTTTGAAACTAATTCATGCCACAATCCTATATGTTGTACTTACTATTAATGCCTATGCCATCACAGTAAGTTTTATGTCTCGTCTCTATTAGAATTATAAGTCTGTTAGCTCCTTCCATGAGTGTTGTCTTTAAAATTAATTTTTGAATATTTGAATACTAGTACACAAAGAAGTTAGTCTTTTTGGGGTGAAGGCATCTGGGTCTTGAAGGCTGGATTTATTCATACAAAATTTAAGAGTAAATTACAATTTAGATCCCTAAAGTTGTAATGCAGGTTATCTTAGGTTGCAAAACCATGAAACCACGTATTCATTTGCGCAAACTTGTTTGACTGGTTCATCCGGATCCCAAGGTAGTTTTTTTTTTGGTTCCAAAATTTTATGTCCCCTACTCGCTTAAGTGGTTCATCCAATTCCCAAGGCTTAGGACCTACAGTGTGATTTGCTCAAAATTGAATATCATGTCCAAGTGTCCAACAGTTTACATAGAAGACACTGGGATATTAGAAAATTAAATCTTGGACTTTTTAAGAGTCTAGAAAGGAACAACATATCTCTATATTTTGTGGGGGCAGCAATTAATGGTAGGTAGCATCTTGTACTGTGATAACCAGTGTGATGCTAATTGACATGTCATACTAATTCAAAGGTCACGCAAAAAATAAAATCTGTGGATTTGTGGTCATGCTGTGGACTGTTCAAGCTGGTTAGTAACTATTTCCATGCTGGGGTTTTGCACTTCCAAATATGCTTGCAGTGCATGACTTCACTCATATGCTCATTTTTTGCCTTAAATTGTTAGCTCAACATGGCACCTCACAACAATACTTTATCACTACCATTGCATATTTCATGTTGTGCATGCTTAATATTGTTCTTTATATCAGTATTTTACATTCTTCATGGGCATGGCATTTTGTTGCATCATAGTTCTTCATTACATGTGATTTGTAGGATACAAAGGCTTCTTTTATAAGATCAAACACGATTGCTGATTTTAAATTCAATGGAGATGACTCGAGACAAACTGGCGTTTCCGGTCTTGATGAGGAACTAACTTCTCCTGGAGCATCATCCAAAGGATCAAGCAATGAGACAAGACCCATTTCTGATGACGCAATTAAAGAAATGGTCGCATCATCGGGAAAGAAACATCTCTTGACTACGGAGGTTACTCATTCTGTTTTTTCTTTTAAATTTAGGACATTTGTTTAAAGGAGACACTAAACCTTGATCACAATACCTTATGCATGTTATAAAGCATTGTACTGAGCACTGTCTTTCTCCACTTCTTCAGGTTGAATCTGTTCTCAAAGACTTGTGGAAAAACGAAGCCAGGTTCTGCATGTTGCTGTGTGACTTTCAGCAAAATACATTAAGTGTATCAGAAAAGAGAAGGGGCTATGAGATGTTTTTCTTGAAGAGTCTGCTTGTGGCACCAAACAGATTCCGTCCCTCTAGTATATCTAGTCTTGGAGTAAGTGGATCATTGCTAGTCTGGCTGACTGAAATCTTTTTCCTAAGCTAACTGCTTTAGGTATTTGTTGTTACAGATCATGGAACATCCTCAAAATGTTCTGCTAAGTAAAGTGCAAGAAGCTAATCTTGCACTGGAGAATAGCCATGCCAGTCCTAATCAGATGGATATTCTTAGAAGATGGATGGATCTACAACGAAGTGTAAATGTGTTGTATGATAGTAGTAGAGGCCTTGGTAAGTATATCTTTCTTTTTGGTGATTTAGACCTCCACCTTTTGTTTTGATACCCATCAAACATGAGCTGATGTGCATAAATTCTGGGCTAGTTGTTTTTATGCATTCATGCTGATACTGCATTTAACACTTGTGATTTTAGTGGATATCACTGTTGTAGCTTGGAATTAGCACTTATAACTGAATACACTTCTGAGTGAAATCAATTCAGTAGTTCACACTACTAGATTGCTTTGCTTTTCCCTCTTGTAGTGCTACTACCTTTGTGGTTCCTACAGACCTTACATATACAAATTTTTAAAAAAATTGAAACAAATTTAGAGATGTAGGGGAGGTTATATTCTACTGCCATGGAAAGCTTGACATCAATAGTGATTTTTCTCTGCTTCTCGATTTCATATATGATCTAGTTTGATCTTCAGATTTTGCATGTATATAGAATGTACCTCCTCTATATTCCATTTTTTTTTCGGAATTTTCGAGAACTTTTATAAGTAGCAAGCACAAAGGTAGACCATAAGAAGGGAACTGACCATACGATGGGGAAGAAGGGTAAGCGGAAAATATTTCCAAGGGTATTCATGAATGTTTCTTGTCCTTTTCTCTCTTTGTACATGTTCAATCATATGCGGTAATTCATGGTAATATGAAGTAATGAGTTGCTTTGACAGTTATGGCCTTATGCTGATTGTGCTCTTATCTGTTAGTTATAGAGTTCTTTCTTTCATATAAGTTGTTGATTATGTTACTCAACTTGATCAGTCTGTTAAGGGTTTTTATGTATGTGCCCAAACAAGAAGTGCATGGCATGCAAATAAAAAGTTACTCACCTGTACTAGTTGAGTGCCTGTGCTTTCCTAGAACAGTTAATATCATACTACTACGCACCATTTTGTGATTGATGTGATCGTATTACCTTTCTCCACACCATACAACTTATGATATGTAGTTTTTGGGCTTGCGTGTAGGAGAGCTATTGTCTTTAATGAGAAATTTCCAATGTCACCATGTAAAGAACATTATAAACAAGGCACAACATTTGCTGTGCCCTCCTGCACTTGTGCTTCTTCATGACAATGGAGACACTGAGTGTGATGATAAAATTTAGTCCCAACTCATTGCATGCACACATCAATATGTTGGTAGAGAATGACGGCTAGCTACCGTATGTGAGATGAGATACATGCATGGAGATCATACTGCGTACCTCTTTAAGGGGCTAGCGGTAGCTACATACATGAAAAATGGGTTAGGAAATAGAAACGGTGCATGCATGTAATGTGCTTGATTATTAGATTATAAATCATTGATGATCTGATTCCATAGAAACCTTGATTGGGACATGATTTTGTTGCATCTAAGATGATGAAAATTCCTTATAATGTGGCGGCATCTTGAAGTTCTGGAGAAGGCTGGCTTGCGTATTGATCCTCCGAGTAAGAATAATTGGTTTGTTAGGTTTCAAATTTTGAAGGTAATGGAGCAGAAAGGGGAGGTTGCCAATAAAGAGGTGGGTGTAGAATGAATGATTCACCATCACTCACCACTAGACACTTTTGATAGTATAGGTTATGATTTATATGAAATATATTCTCAGCGCTTATTTGTCTGACTTTGTGGAATGTGGATTATTAATTCACGGAATTCTTTGGATATGAGTTTATGCATGCATCCAAGATGTGGCTGCACAATTTTTATTTTTTTTTTTGTTTTGGTTGATGGAGTTTTTTTTTGTTAAAATGCCTAGGTTTCGTCCTATATTATCTTCATGCACAAACCTCTCTCAGCCCCGTTTTCTTTATTTCCATTAAAAAGTTTGAATGGTTTATAATGTTTATTTTGATGACAGTAAAAAGTGAGAAGGATACTCATGGTATACGCCAATTATTGGAAAAAAAAGAAGGGATTCTTCGACAGAAGATGATGGGAAAGAGAGTTAATTTTGCATGCCGATCTGTTATATCTCCAGATCCGTATTTGGCAGTTAATGAAATTGGAATTCCTCCTGTTTTTGCAACAAGGTTGACTTATCCTGAGGTATTTGTTTGAATATTGACCTATAATTGTAGATTTGTATTGATCACGACATCTTGTTATTGAAAACTGACATGTTTATGCTTGTAATGTGATATACTTGAGTATTTATAATTCATTTTATTGGTTGCTTTTGATTTTAGTGGTCTAAATTACTATAGTTACCAGTGTATAATAAAACCATTTGACTTATTAGCAGTGAAAAATTAGCATTGAATTATGAGTTCATGAGTATTCTTTGTTCTATGAAGTATCGGACTGCTTTTAGGTTGGCTACTTATGAAATAGCATATTAATTTGGTACCTTTTTCCAACCATACACGAGTGAATTTACAGTTACATACCAACTGTTTTTTAGTGATTGAGGCAAAAGAAAAAACGCTACAGAAAGTTTTCCCTGTTTTTTTTTTTAAAAAAATAACTGATTGAGTCCAAGATTTCTATCATTGGACTGTAAGTTGTTATCTTGATCTGCTGTTTTATTAGGCATACAACATGCTTGATATTTCACATCGTGATCTCTTTTGTTAGGCACATGCATATGTTGAATTCCTAGAAATCTATCTTTTCATTACGGAACAGTCAGAATAGCGCAACAACTGTTGTGAACGTTGGAATAATATTCCCATCTTTTCTTCTTTAAAGTTGCTTCCCTGTATGTTAACATTTGCAGCAGCTGGCAGTACCCTAGCATTTTTTATATCCTAAAATTTTTTTTTTACCGTATTTTTCAATTTTTTTACTGTACAGAAAGTGACACCCTGGAATGCTAAGAAGTTACAAGAAGCTATCATTAATGGGGCTGACATTCATCCTGGTGCAACACATTACAGAGATAACAATAACATGTATAAGTTACAGACTGCCCCTTCCAAACGTCGCACCATTGCTAAGATGCTACCTGCATCTAGAGGATCAATTTCTCAGCCAGGGAAGGACCCCAAGTGTGAATTTGAAAGCAAGGTTGTATATCGACATCTTCAAAATGGTGACATTGTGCTTGTGAATAGACAGGTAGAACCATTGGTCTGCAAGCTTGCCATTCTGCTTTCTTCAGGAGCAATACCTGGAAAGCATCTTCCTCAGCTTTATTTGGATGTTGTTTACTTGCTTTTAGCAAAGTAGTTCTGGTTTGCCGTTTTGCCCTAGGCAAATTTTCTATCCAAATACCCATATCTATTGCTTATTCGCAGAAGTATCATAGATATGGATATATCAAAACTAGTGGTAGCATTGGCAAAAAGAATTAAGACATTAGTTCTGTCATTGTTCTATGTGATAGAGCTGAAACAGAAAAGCTAAAATTAAGCTATGGTAGTATTGACATCTTACTTTACAACTACAGACCGTTCTACTTCTAACTATACCGTTTTAAGATTTTGTGCAATATGGTCTCTCTGGGATTATATATCACTATTACTCACTTTATCTGTCCGTCATGACGTAGGTTTTCAATTCTTGGTATTTTTATTTATAATTTATTATTGATTGTGATTTGAAGCCTACTCTTCACAAACCCAGTATGATGGCTCATTTTGTTCGTGTGTTGCCTGGAGAAAAAACAATTCGAATGCACTACGCCAATTGCAGGTATAACAATATACCTTTTTTCAGCACTATTCTTTCGTTTACCTACATAATGTTATCAACCAATTGTGTGTATTTTTAGCACATACAATGCTGATTTTGATGGGGATGAAATGAATGTGCATTTCCCACAAGATGAAATATCTCGCGCTGAGGCCATCAATATTGTTGATGCAAATAAGCAGTACATTGGTCCTAGAAGTGGGGATGCTGTCAGAGGTCTCATTCAGGTAGTACCATGTTCCATGTATTCACAGCTGTAACAAAATCCAGTCTTCTGTACACTGTTACCTTGGTGCACATCAGCACATTCTATTTATACTGCTGATGTATGGTCAGGTGTTATGGATATATGTTTTAACTTCTAAATAGTGAGCTTACCGTGGTAGTAATAGCTTAAAGGTCACTTTTTTTACATGCAGCAATTAACAACCAATAACAGTGACCTTTTATATTGAACATGTAATTTTTTTGTATTTTTCAGGATCACATTGTTAGTGCTGTACTTCTGACAAAACCAGACACTTTCTTGAGCCGTGAGGAATATAGTCAGCTTGCTTATGGGTCTTTCGTGCTTTCTTCAACATGTAGATCTCATCAATCTGGTAAAAAGGTATCTGTTATTACGGATGATGTCCCATTAGAACTTGTTCGTCCTGCTATTTTGAAGCCAAAGCCCTTATGGACAGGAAAGCAGGTTAGATGTTTCTATTGAAGAACTTCGCACTGTTAACCTCAGCATTGCCTGTTGCTTCAAAAGCCAGCCATGTAATCTTTTTGTTTACATAACCTTTTTCTACAGGTTATAACAACTATCTTGAATCATGTAACAGAGGGTCACCCACCATTTACTGTGGAACAGAAGGGGAAAATTTCTGAAGATAATCTAATTCCTAAAGATCACCGTGGTGCTAAAGATAAATATAGTGATCTTTCAGAACAAGTTCTATATATTCATGATAATGAACTAATAAAGGGCATGATAGATAAAGCCCAGTTCGGGAAGTATGGTATAGTTCATACAGTTCATGAACTCTATGGTGCAGACACAGCTGGAGTACTGCTGTCAACATTCAGCCGCTTGTTTACTTTGTTCTTGCAGGTAAACTTGGAAACATTGCATTCATTTTTTCATTGTAGTTTACTCGTTTAACAACTGCCACTTAGGTGGGATAGATGTGGCAGGGGTGTCTTTTTAGGCATTGTGATCTCTTTATTTATCAAACTTCTGGTTTCTTTCTATGTCATGCGAACAACTTAACAAGAGCTCACTGTAAACCAAAAATAATGGAAGATGTGGTTGGCTAGTGCACATTTAAGTGGCGAACTTGAATTTATACATGGATTTACATGTAACTGATGCTGATAAACTCTTTCATACTTCTGATAAAATCACAACTATGTTTAAAAACATAAGCTCACTTTTTCCTCCAGGTTTCTCTATGTTTATGCTTTTAACTTTCTTTTGATTTTGAGCCATGCTCATCAGTTGGACTTTTCTCGTTTATTCTTAATGCAAAATCTCTTTTGTTCATTTGTGATGAAAAAGTGATTTCTTTCAGTTACATGGTTTTACTTGTGGAGTAGATGATCTGCTACTATGCCAAGAGTCAGATAAGCAGAGAAGGGAAATTTTTGGGAATAGCGAAGAATGCAGTGGAAAGGTCCATAGGGATTTTACAAGCGCTGGAGATGATTGTAAAGGTCTGTGGAATATTAGAAATACCAAAAATACTTTCTGCTTAAGCCTTTTCGAGCTTTGGCCTTAAATCGATCTACCATTTGTCTGTAACAATTGTCAGAACATTTTTCTTTATCTGTTCGTTTCACTATTTTTCTTGTTCTCCATCTGATTGAGATAGCTATATGAATGTTTTAAGATTCTTTTAGATCCCACATATTACCGGCGAAAGCAGGTTTCATTTTTTTGATGAGAATAGTAGGAGAGGATCATACTGAGTATTATATATTAATTAAGTAAAAGAAGGTACAGAGAATACCATTTGTAAGAATCCAAAGGATCCAATTCCATTCTAACAGGATAGAAAGAAGACATGATAATACCGAATATTGATAGGAGTAGAAAAATAAACTTAGCTAACAGACAATCTCTCTGAAAATTATAATCTTGAAGTCAGAGCTTAGTCAAGGATCTTGAGATAGTATCCACCCTACTATAAGAAACCCTTTCTTTGAGATGTTTGTATTGTGAGAACAAAAGTTTCATCCATCTGAGAATTAGAGTAGTCATAATTTTTCCTTGTTCCTCTGCAGTCATATGTGCCAGCAACCAAGTGTGACTTTGTTTTCAAAGAATCTTAGATCCATCTGTGTGATGTGTAAGTAGTGGCGTCTTTCGCTTAATGGTTCTGTAGCAATAAGTCATTCCACATGAAAGGCTTTACCTATGGAAGTTGATTATCCTTAAGTTTTTCGCTATTTTGACAGTCACATACCTTTTGAAAATGTATGTATAAAGTATAAACCTATAAAATAATATTGTTCAGGTGTTCTTTGAAAACTGTGAAATGCAATTTGGTGTATTGGCCATGAAATGAAATTAGGGTTTGCACAATCACCGTTTATTTTGCATTTGGTGCTCAACTGCTCCTTGATTTCTTTGTTCTATTGATAACTAATTTACATATGAATACCATCCACTGTTTAATTGCAGTTTGACTTAAACTAGTGGTAACTTTGAGCAATCCTGTGCTAATCAATAGTTTAGGACTTTAGATGTTTCTCCTATTAGAATTGCAGCATGTCACACTATTGGGTTCAATGGGCTATATGTACATGTAGATGTGTGAGAGCAATAAGCAGAAAACACCCTTCTACTTTAACCCTCCCTCAAACTCATGGTGGATTGACAACATTGAGTTTGGAGATATAACAATCATGGTGCACTCTGGTCTGCTTCTTTCTGAAGAAGTCGATGTTATGTAGACAAGACTCCCAGCCGGATGGTGGTAGCGGGTAGGATCCTTAAGAGGAACACTGACATAGAGCTGAAGGTAGAGCTCAATTGGAGTGACCACAATACACTGATCGATGAGGTAAGCACTACGGTGAGGCAAACACGGGCTAGAAGATCTTGGATATATTTCCGCCAGGAGAGATAGAAGCTCTCAGGTGTGCAAGTGACCTCAATCCTAAGGAAGCATCGAAGGGGACCCAAATCAAACATCTGGAACTGCTCATTGAGGCGAGCCTTAACAATGAAAATAACCTGAGGAGTGAGGATCATCTTCAGTGATGAGGATTCCATCCATGTAGAGAGGAAGAATTTTTTTCCTTGCCAACTTTGTCATCTTCCTCTCCACCATATTCACCTTCATTACCTTATCTTCTTGTTCCTCATCCTTCTGCTTTGCCTTCCTCAGATATTGTCCTCCTCCGATTCGCTTTCACTACACTTGTTGTTCTCCTCATAGCTCTCCTTCCTTGTTGGGTCCTCCTCCTCTGGTTCCCTCTTCTGAGTCACTTTCTCCCCCTCTGCCGGGGTGTGCCCCTTCTCAGGTGTCCTCTCCTCCTCCCAAGTCCTCTTCTCCTGCCCCTCTAACCTGGTATGTTCTTTGGGATTGGAGCATGATTCCCTGTCCCAATCGCTACAGCTTTGCAGCTTGTCTCCATTCCTTTTGAGCCTACTTCTTACTATGATGCTGTTAATCCCCTGAGTGGTAGTATGCTGTAGCAAGGAGATTGCTGCTCTAGAGCAGGCTAGTACTTGGGACCTTATTCTCCGTCCTCCTCTGTTACTCCTATCACCTGCAACTGCAAGTGGGTCTACTCGCTCTGGCGGTTCCCTCAAGTGCTTTAAGGTCATGTCCAATGGTAGGACTATCCATGTACTATTTCATAACTATTCATCCATTATTTAATCAATACCCTATTTCTTCCTACATTTCCATCTCATATTTTAATCTCAACCCTACTGCTTCAATATTGGGTTTACTAAATGGGCAACAAATGGGTTTACCATTGTCCATTGGTTATGCTATGAGGCATAGCTTGTCCCATTTGGGCCCAATATTTTGTCAGAAAAAAATAAGCAGAAAACATCCTATAGATTTCTACTTTAATATCCCCATGATCCCTTTACAAGCCATTTGCATTTGATGGAATTTTCACTTGTCTAATATGACCTTTCTGTTTGTACTTTATGGTTGAATATTGATTGTTTATTTATTATGTTAATTATGCGTAGATCCGGTGAAGTTGCTAATGGAGGTTGAGAAAGTTATACGAAGGAATGGAGAGTCCGCAACAAATACCTTGGATAGAAATATGTCAAGTGCTTTAAACGAGCTTACATCTAAACTCAATGAAAATTTGCTTCCTTATGGCCTACAGAAGCCTTTTCCTCGAAATTGTTTCTCTCTTATGACTGCAACTGGAGCTAAAGGTAGCTTGGTAAGTCTTTTTCTTCAATAGGAAACTTAGCATATTTAGTGTTGTGCTTTGAACTTAACATGCGTGGCCAGCTTACTTGGAAAAATATATATTCCATGCAAATGTCAAATCAGTAATTCACTTCAGTTAATTCACCTATTTGTTCTTACTTTCAGTTTAGTTCACCTGCTTGGACTAACATGCTGCTATTTCATTTGTATTGCTAGGTTAACATGACACAAATTTCATCGTTGTTAGGCCAACAAGTATTAGAAGGAAAGCGTGTCCCACGAATGGTTTCTGGGAAGACATTACCTTGCTTTCCGCCATGGGATACTTCTTCAAGAGCTGGTGGTTTTATCGGCGACCGATTTTTAACTGGTCTCCGCCCTCAAGAGTACTACTTCCATTGTATGGCGGGCAGAGAGGGGTAAACTTTTCTTAAACTCATTCTGGTACCAAAAGAAAAACCATTTGCTTCTATGCTGAGCTGGAAAGGCAGTGTAAAATGGATCTCCCAAGCCCAATTGGACTTGCATACCTAAGGTTCAAGTGGACCGGTCGGACATGGATATTTGTTAAATCAAGCCTACTATGTTGCTATTTGTATGACATGGAGATTGGTGGATTGTCCAAAATGAACTACATTTCAATATGTGCTTATGGGTTGGGGGTTTCATAAACCTTTTATTTTCCTACTGTGCATTTACAAGTAGTGTTACTTTTGAACATCTCATTCACACACTTTGCGTCTGTTGCTTGGTAAGCATTTACACTGGGGGATGACATCTCAAGTTTTGGACTGCTTTATGGGTATCCATGGTCTTTTTGGAGAACAGCTGTTTAGTTATGGATTGTTTTGAGTACAAATTATTACTATCTATATGAGCTGAAGACTTTGTTGATTTGAAGTTGGCTGGACCTATAGAATGTAATCAATATCCATTCATTACTACCTCCACTTGCATGTTTGTGTGGGTGTCGTTGAAGTTTGAACACGCTTTTAATGTTTATAACAGAATTTTATATTTGTTTGTCTAAAGAAAAAAAAAATTCTCGCATTTTAAACAACAGAGTTTTAGATAGCGTGTAGTGGTGCTCTAATTTTTGGGAGGATAGCGTATATTTCTGATATAGCAGACTCTACATGCTCAACTATGAAATAATATCCAATATTTTATCAACTATTTTTTATTTCATATTGTCATCATTAACATGAACCTCAGATGCACACTCAATCCTCTTATGTGTTCTGGGAGAGAAATGGGCAGAGGAAGAGATGTCTTGCTATTAGTATAGGTGGGAGTTTTGGACAATAGCACTGCTATAGCATGTAGCGAATATCAGGTGTATGTAAAAATGTATATTTTATGATATTGCAGAAAACCACTAGAACAGATGATGCATACTGGCCAAGCTACCCTGAACTCTATATTAGCATAATAACGTGCTATTTAGTGATGAATTTGCCTTCGTAACCGGGAGACAATTACCATTAGACTGGTATAGTGAAAATCTAGATAGTTCTGCTTTGTGTAACTGGACACTTCATTCATGTAGCCCCCAGTGAAATAACTTGTCTATGGCTATCCAATATTACCTCCACAAAAGCCCTAGATGTTATAATAATATTTTTCTTGCGTTTGTTATTGCTATTTGCAGGTTGCTTGACACAGCAGTTAAAACATCTCGCAGTGGATATCTTCAGCGTTGTCTTATCAAAAGTCTTGAATCACTCAAAGTCTCATATGATCACACAGTACGTGATGTTGATGGATCAATCATACAGTTCTGCTATGGAGAAGATGGTGTTGATGTACTTAAAACTAGCTTTCTTGATAAGTTTAAAGAACTTATTGATGTAAGACAATAAATTTCAACTATGAAACTAGAGCCACCTTGAATTTTAGTGCCTTTCTGTGTTTGTTTGATGTCATGGTATTGCTAATTGCTTGCATTTTGATCCAAATTGTAGAACAGAAAAGCTGTCCTTGACAGACTTGGTAGCCACAATGATGATTCAAAACCTAATGCCTATATCACTGAACTTCCTAAGAAAATTATTGATTGTGCAAAGGAGTTTCACGATAAAGAGAAGGAGAAGTGCTGCCGTCATGACATAAAGGAGGAGGAACTAATGAGGTTACTGAAAGCCAAATACCTAGCTAGTCTGGTAGATCCTGGTGAAGCTGTCGGTGTCATTGCTGCTCAGTCCATAGGAGAGCCTTCAACGCAGATGACGTAAGATCTTCTCTAGACAAATTATCTGTTGCATTTGTTGTACTGAATGTTCATATTTAGTTTATGCTTGTTAGTTATCTTTTAGTTCTTTTTTGGGTGGTAAATTATTTTATATGTCCCTTTAATTTCCTTTTGAACCTTGTCTAACAGTTTTGTTCACTTTCCTGGCTGTGTTCGAGGAAAAAAGTAACTATTATTTTTAGGAGTTCTTTTGAATTTATTCCAGCTTTTAAATTCAAATTTAAAATTTAAAATTTGGTTTGGTTTCAAACTCCTAATGCTAGTTGGTTTACTTTATTGACCTGGCATGGGAAACTTGCTTACCGCGGTAACCGAACATTGCATGTCAATGCTCGTTTGAATTCGATTATATGCCATGCCCATTGGTGTTCAATACATGGTAGATAATTACAGAAGTGGAATAATATTTCCTCTGTAACTCTCTAGTTTAATGAGTTATTTAAGAATACACCCCATAGTTTTCTTAGTAAACATTTGGAACTCATTTGGTATTCATGGATGCAACGGTAACACATGTACATGCATTTTCACTTTCAGTGTAGAAGACATGTGATTGGACCTGGATTTATGTGTTTGGTGCTTGGTTAATTCTTAGTCTTGGAATCAGCGAAGTTTGATTAACTTCTCTGAAAATACAATAACATTTTTTTTAAATTGGTGATTTACAATAACTAAGATGTAATGTCTATATGTATAACGAATTAACAATGATAGTAAATATTTTTGTTATCCTACTTGAGAATGGAGAAATTTTTTTTTGGAAAAGTAACTGATCGACAAAACCGTTTTAAAGGAAATGAGATGGGGTGTAAACAAATGCTTGATGTGTATTTATCTTCGTAAGTTGTTCCACATTTCTTCTGATTAGTTTATATTTCACCAAGACCAACCATTGCTGTCTTGCATAGCTGCACTGTTTTTATACATTTAGATGTTGTGTACAATTTTATTTCTTTTGGGTAATATTGTTGTCCAATCTGACAATTCCGTGACCAATTAACTCAAACTTTGTTTGCCATTCCCTGCAGGCTCAACACTTTTCATTTTGCTGGAAGGGGTGAGATGAATGTCACACTTGGGATACCCCGTTTAAAAGAAATTCTAATGACTGCATCAGCTAATATTAGCACACCTTTTATGAAGTGTTTTCTGCATAAAGATATGACCAAGTGAGCTTTGCTTGTTTACGTTCAAGATGTTTCATACCCTTAGTTTAATTTATGCTTTGATTTACACGCTTTCTTCATGTGAATATTTAGGGATGATGCCAAACAAGTTGCTGCAAAATTAAGGAGGGTTCGTGTGGCTGATATTGTGGAGAGAATTGAAGTATGCACAGTTCCTTTTCACAACAATAATGGGCATGTGTCGACCCTGTATAAGTTGCAGATGAAGCTTTACCCGCAAGAGCGTTACCCTCCTCTGTCAGAACTTACGGTGGATGAGTGTCAGGCAATCTTGGGAACAGTTTTTGTTGATGCAATGGAACTTGCAATTGATAAACACCTCGACTTGCTGCACAAAATTAATGAAATTCAGTCAGTTAAGGTAAAAGATTCAGAGAGATCACAATCAGATGGAGTTGAAGAATCTGAAAGCAGGCCCACAGATGGAGAAGACACTGGTCTGAGTGATAATGATGATGATAACGAAAACGAGGATGACTTGGGAACTGATGCAGAAAAGAGGAAACAACAAGAAACAGATGAGATGGAGTATGATGATGATACCGAAAAGGAAGGGGATATAGACAGTGTATCTGAAGAGGAGAACACAATTAAACTTGAGAGTGAGGATGATCCAGCTGTGTTTGGTAAAGATTCAGAAGGCTCTGAGGAAGAACATGTGTCAGATTCTAATGTTATGGTGAAAAAATCAAAAGCTAAGCAAGCAATAGCTAAACTTCAAGAGGGAATAAATGAAACTATTGATGAAAAATTAGAAGGGCAGAAGCAGGAGAAAACAACTAAGAAGCGCGGGAAAAAGTTGAAACGGACTGTTCATGTGGAAACAACAGATTTGAATTTTGAGGTTCACTATGCCTTGCATGATGAACCTCATATTTTGTTAGCTCAGGTACCTCCAGATAAACTGCCGAACTTACTTTTTGCAATTTTTTTCGAAGATTAATAACTGAATATGACATAATTCAAAATAATTGCTTTTGAAATATCTATTGATTTGACTTGATGGCATGTCTGATCCTATCCTCTTTACTGTTAAAAGTTTGTAACCATCCTATGTCCTTGATTTCCCATCTGTGTTGTATAATTGCTTTGACACCCACATGATAGTTCAGAAACGGTTGGATAAAAAACCTGTCTCATTTGGATAAAAGATCAAAGTTAATGAAAAATGGATTAAGCTGGTTACCAGATAGTGTTGGGTCTGGGGTAAAATTAAAAGCTGGGGTTTGCAACCCTGAGGAGAACATCTGTGGTGCTTTTTAACGCTGATCTCCTCTAGGACTTTTAAACATTATGTTTGGTACTCCAGGTTTTTTACAATGTAGATTTGAAAATTTGTATAATAGTTTGGACTGCATTTGCTATAATTAATCAGCACTTTAATGGAAAATCTAATATTCCTTTTCAGATTGCCCAGAAGACAGCTAGGTCCGTTTTTGTCAAGGCCTGTAATAATATTGATCGCTGTAAAGTTATTGTTCCAAAGAAGGAAGGAAGTCCATTCCTTCTACAAACGGTTGGAACTGGAGTGAACTTCGAAGTATTCTGGAATTTAGAGGACTATCTCAGCATCAATGAAGTTAGATCCAATGATATATATGCTATGTTGAAGACATACGGGGTAGAAGCTGCAAGGGCCACCATCATCGAGGAAGTGAACGGCGTATTCAAAGGTTATGGCATAGATGTAAACATGAGGCATCTGAGCATGATTGCGGATTTCATGACCTTCGATGGTGGTTACCGACCAATGAGCAGGCAAGGGATGGGCCAGTTCAACACCTCACCATTTGGTAAAATGACTTTCGAGACGGCAACCAAGTTTATTGTGGAAGCAGCCTCTCACGGAGAGGCTGACACGCTTGATTGCCCTTCGGCAAGCGTATGCCTGGGAAAACCGGCTAAGATGGGAACCGGCAGCTTTGGCTTGCTGCAGAATATTCGCTCGGACCAGCCCCTGGTAATGTAAGCTTTGCATTTGGCATGACTGATTAGCCTGTCCACTGGGGCCCACAAATTTTGATGAAGTACCATTGAGCAAGGAAATGAGGGATTTGTTTGGCTTCCTCACAAGGGATCCGTATTGTTTCAGTAGGATCAACGTATTCAATTTTTTGTTCAAATAACTGTGTTTTTGAAAACATGATATAATTCGTAGCAGAGCTTTGTTCGGAGGATTCGAGACTCCCGTGTTCTCCTTTTGACGAGCCCCAGCTCGCGCCCGATCTTGTCGTGTGCATGGCCACCGACTCCAAGTCCGCCGCTGTCGCTGTCGCCGTCGCCGCCTCCGCGCCCAGGTCCACCGCCCATCGCTCTGGCGCTCTGCTGCGTCCAGGTGCATCCGCTCGTCGGGCGGCGAGAAGGCGTGGTCGAGCACGCCCAAGTCCCAACTGCCTGTCAAAGCGGTCCCCGTCGCCGTCCCGGCCAGCGTAGAAGCTGATCTTCACGTCCGCGCCGCCGCCGTTGGCGGCCTCGACAAAGCGCACCGGGATGACCCGCGCCCCCAGCGGGCTAAGGCGCGACGGAAGGCGGCGCACAGCGTGGCTTGCGGCTTGCCGGCGACGTGGGAGAAGCGTGCGGCGCCCAGCCGACGGGGAGGGGATGGTCGGGGACGAAGCAGCGCGGGGACCGGGGGACGTGAGGACTGAGGAGGGGGAGCGTGAGATTAATTGTTGAGGCGGCCGGTGCATGGCCAGCATGCCGAGGATGGAGGGGTAGAGCTTGAGGGCACCACGTAGCTAGCGCCCGAGGACGGTGGCGCTGGCGAAGGGGTGGCCGCCGCAGCTGCGTGGCAACAGGAAGAGGCCGGCGGCGGCGACGAGGCACAAGGGAAGGAGGCGCACCGCATCGCATCCAAAGTATCGCCGTGGCCGCCTCGCCGCCGGCTGCTCGGCCCCTCTCTCTCTCTCTCTCTCTTCTACTAACGTACGTCCTACGAACTGCTCTCCCTAGACTGGTTCCAGCAGGTAGCGACAGCGTCCACGTAGACACGAAACCGTGTTAAAAGTTCACCAACGTCGAATGCAACGAGTGTTAGATATAAAGTGAGTTGTAAGGGATCTAGCGATAAGGGCCTGCAATCTAAAAGGGCCCGGAACATAAGGGGTTCTATATAGTTTTTCTAATTTATGGATTGAGATAACGGGTATCACACATGATCATAGGGAGAAGTGATGTTGAATAATTTTGTTCACTAAAAGTTCTCTCATTGAAGAAGCAAACGGATTCTTCGAAAACAAACGAAACAAAGTAACAAATTGCCAAATTGGTTGGACATATACGTGGCTACCTATTGCATGAGCAGGGACGAGCTCTGATGGGCCGATATGCTTGGTGGTGGGCCGAGTGTAGCTGTGGAACTAGTTGAGCTTTTCTTTTTTAAAAGTAACTAATTTTTTACGGTAATACGCAACGGTACATAACGTTCAAAAGAACAAGGAATAGTCCTTATTCTTTTCAGCATTATGCACCGTTGCATTTTACCGTAAATGTTTTTGTTATTTTTATATAGCGTATATGCTGTGATAATTTGTAACGATTTTTTCGTGCCTTTTAGTAGTCCTTTTTAAGATCCTAAAACTATTTTTAATTATTTTTTAGAATCTTTAGATCTCTTTTTAAGGGTTCTCAAATTTGATATAGTAATACGCCAATGCAACAATACGCTGAAAAGAACAAGGCCTAGTTGAGCGCTTTAGGTGGAAGAAGGGATGATATGGCTGCTTGTAAGCAAGCGCGGTTCGCCTGGCTGAGACGGGCTAGGTGAACCTGGGTACCCATATCATGCCTTAGACTTGATCATGGGAAACCCGGCCCGGCTCGACCGGTGCATCGAGTCGGGCTCGGGACTCAATTTGGAGCTCGGTTGTCGACCCGGGCTAGGCCAGAGATTTGCGCGATTTTAACCGTGGTCGGACCGAGCTTTTGGGCTTCGGGTCGGGCTCGGGCCCGATTTTGGAGCCCGACACACTAGATCGGGCCGGCCTCGTGCCTGGTCCCGTGGGTCCAAGCTTTTCCAAGCCCGGCTCGAAGTCGGCCTGACCCGACGTTTGAACAGGTCTAATCATGCTCGTATCCATTAGGATTTGTTGAGTATTCGCTATCTTGCATTATATGGGTATTTGCTATCCCGTGTTCTATCTGAATCTGTAACAAAAATGAATTTGTGTGTATTATTTGTATCTGTAATCGTGTAAATCTGCTACCAGATACGTATTCATTTTTACCCCTACCTACTACCGGACTAGCAGCACCACCGCAACAGCCATTTTTGTTGAGCTTCGCTACAACACCACAGCATTTGTGGCAACCCATATGTAAGGGATGGAATGTCTAATGTTGCATGCGTCAAAATTCACTCACATTCAACGCTCTCCTCACGTAGAGCCTTTCTTAGACCTCGAAAGTGGAATAGGAGCAGACGACAATCTGTCGTTTAAATTGTGTCTACAAGGCTCGAACTCGAGGCCCTTTCCTTTAGTACATATTAAGTTGCATGCGCCGAACCTTCCACCAAAGGGCTCACCGGCCGGGAGAAGCTAAAAGCACAACAATTCACAGTTGCAGCCCAGAAGCCGCCGCCCCTGCAGCAACGCGTGCAAAGCGCCAAACAAAAGCGACGAAGACGATCTGGGCGGCGGGGCGTGGCTGGGCTCCGGCGACAGCGACGCCACCGCCCACCGGGCCACCTGCGAGAGGATTCTCCACAGCTCATCACATCTCGCGCGCGCGCAATGGCATATATCGATCGCGATCACACCTGCATCGGCATGCATGCCGATCGATCCCCCATGGATGCCTCCTGCCTCCTCCTTCCTCCATGGATGCGTCGCTAGCTAGCTAGCTAGAAAGCGGCGGCACGAGATCGATCCATCCGCGGCGAATATATCTGCACTTTGCCGCGGGGCACCACCCCCCGGCCCGCGCGCCCTGCCTACTCTGCTATCCCGTGCCTGGCTCGCTTCGTCTTCAACCCCCTCACAGCTCACTCCCTGATCGTGGATTGAACTCGATCGTCTCCATGTATGTATATGAGTAGGTTGCATGTGTACGCCATTAATTTGTGTTGGATAATGATCGTGGCTACGGGTGCAAACGGGAGGGGATATTAATTCCCGTCTGATCCGAGCTCAGATTCGTTTAGAACTCGATCTGAATTCGGAAAATTTGATATTCGGGTATATCCAGATTCGAATTTAAAAATATATGGACTAGGATATGGGAAGAGCAACATCCATCCCCACACATACTCAACGAAGAACAACGTGTGCTACTTCGATCCCCAACGAAAATATATGGGTCAGAATATGAAAAATATATGGGTTAGAACATGAAAATGACTCCTATACAAATAGTACATTCTATTTTTGCGGTGTTGAGGTACTGGACAGATCTATTTGCAGGTGATTCAAAGGAGACCTTGGTGCAAGGTGCCATGTTGCTGGAGAGGGCTGTTGTGGGGATACAGACGTGCTGCCCCAAGAATTAGCGTCTCCTACCTTTTGGCCTATAGAAGATGGAATAAGTTCCCCTGTTGTTACTTTTGTTGGAAGTAAGTCAGTCTTGGTGGTGAAAGATCAAACTGTCTTACCCCCATGTTAAACCTCTTATGAGAAAAAGTCTTGGTATTGTTTCTCTGTTTGGGCATCTTTTGCTTGTATATCTATGATTAAATCCCTTTCTTTTCGGCCTTAGCACGCCGATTTACTTGTAAGTTCAAAGACATGGTTTCCGCTGTGTCACTATTTGATGCAATGGAAAATGGAGGCAATCGCCTTTTTTAAAAAAAGAACATGAAAATGACGGGTAAACAATATATTGGCTAGTCATAACGCAACTAGCCTACAGAAAGTGGAACCAAGTGAGAGATCGAACTGAATTGAGAAAACACTTACCTTATCAAAATCTAGAATACGATTAATTAAACATGCTAAACTAGCTAGACCTAATGTGATGAAAGTAGACGATAATATAAAAATAAATAAATTTGTATATCGATTTTTTACACGGCCAATAGGCTAGGTATTTATACAAGTTGAACGTGTTTTCCGCGTATAGTATCTGACCTGAACTCATACAAAACTCTTTCTATATATATTTGAAAATCCGACCCAAACTTCCCACCTTTCCTTATCCAAGCCGATCTCTTCGCCCCTTCCGTATATATCCTCAATTGACTCAATTTTTTCTTCCGTAGCTTCTTAACTGACTCGTCCCGTATATTTGGTGTTAAGGCTCTCTCCAACAGAAATCTCTAAATTTGATCCTCTATAGCCTCATGTACAGATTCCCTTTAAAAAAATCTCTCCCTATATTCTTCCATCTCCAACAGCGTTCCCTATATGGAGAATTATATAGGGGAAGAAAAGAGAACCCCTACATATAAGGGAATGGAAAGAAAAACTCTATTTTACGGAACGGAATAGGGAATGCTGTTGAAGCACATAGAGGAAGAATCCGTCCCCTATTTTAGGGTAGAGGGTGCTTTAGGGGAGCCTGTTGAAGACAGCCTAAGAGAGATAACAGAGACCTTTTCTAACTATATGGCGGACTCTATTTAGCATTACATTACGACCTTGCTCTCTCCGGTTGAAGGTAAGTACAAATTTTAATCCAAAAAGTTGTGACCCCCCCTTGAGAGAGGCTTCGGAGAGTCCAAAAATTATTTTAAAAAATTTAGAAGCTTTAAGAAAAACCATTGAAAATCTCAGAAAGATTACTACAAAGTATCACATCATTTTGATGGTAAAAAAGATAAATTTACAGTGATAATTTTTAATTTTATTTTAAGAAAAAAAACATGTTTTTATGATTTACCTTACTCACTAAAGAGTGGCGATTTCCCAAATTCCATCGTTTAAATATTGGGGAAGCTGTGAACTCATATGAAGATGCTTTTGCAACATGCATGCCTTGCATTGCCTTACCCCAACACACCAGCCAGCAAATGGAAACAGTAAGTGGGAGCCCCCCAGCACACAATGGGCACAACCAAAATACCCAAAAAGAAAAAAGAGCACTATTTAGTCGGAACATGGCAGCCATGGCACACGGTATATCCCAACAATTAAGCAACTGAACGATCGACGTGCAGCCTTCCGCACCGATCGAGTACGTGGTACGTGCCCCGTTTGCAGCTTTGCAGAGACGGATCGACACATGGATCCATGCATGCAGCCAGCAGATTCATGAATTCAGCTCAGCCACCGATGTGTCGCCGGAATGATCTCAGCGAGTCAGAAGGCTGCAGCGAGGCGAACCAAGCCGTGCCTAGCGCACATGCTCTCCAAAGGAGCTCGCACTGTGTGTATTAGATTTAGGGATGTCAATTTTATCCATGGGGTCGGGTACCTGGGTACCCGACCCGACGGGTTTAGGTATGGGTTTTATTTTTATACCTGTGGGTTTTATAATTTGGGCTCGGGTTCGGGTTCGGATAGGAATTTACACCCATGAGTATTCATGGATACCCGAATAAATATTAAAAATAAAAAAACCCTGACATGTGGGCCACACTTACATACTTGGTGTCATCCCAGGCTCACAGGCAGACATGCTCATAGCCACGAGGCCCACGACATCCCTCCACCCTCCTGTCTCTTGCGGGCTGCGGCCAGCAAACCCTAGCCGCCAGCAGCCCCCCACCACCCTAGATCGCCGCCGCCGCCGAGTGCCCGACGCCGCTGCCTCCTCCTCCGGTGGCCGGCGCTGCTTCCTGCCTTCCTCTTCTACTCCGGTGGTGCTGCGACGGCTGCGTCCATCATGGTAATCCCCATCCTCGCCCAGCCCATCCACTGCCGCCTCTGGCTTCCTGCCTTTGCGGCTTTGCAGCCGCCCCCGTGCCACTCCGGGCCCGGCCGGCCCGCCGTGCCACTCCGGGCCGAGCTTTGCCCGCCCAAAGACCACGCCCGAGCCGGCCTTTTTGTTGCCGCAAGACCACGCCCGGCCGGCCTTTGCTGTCTTGCATTGCTGCCACGCTCGGGCCAGCCTTTGCTGCGCCCTAATCACTAATCTAATCTAATGTATATCCCATTAATTTATCCAGATCCCTAATCTAATGTATATCCCATTGATTTATCAACTACGCGATGGCTTCTCTGCAGTTCTGATTTCTGAAATTCTTTACATGGTGGTTCGGGTCGGGTTCAGGTACCCGTTCGGGTATGGGTACCCGTCGGGTTCGGGTATGGGTATGGATTGATGCCCATGTCCCACTTCGGGTTCAGGAATATAATTCGGGTTTCGGGTTCGGGTTTGAGGAAGGTGTATCCGGAGGTACCCGACTCGATTGTCATCCCTAGTTAGGTTAATTTAGTCTCATATTGGTTATGTGATATATATATGATGCATTAAAGCTTAAAATATGTGGGGTCAATGCTTGAACCAATCAACTATTAGGTCATCTTTTTTAGGTTGAGTGGGCGCACAACTTTACGGCTCTGGATGGGTCGATAGATATTTAAAGTAGATCCAAACCTAATAGGATCTGCCTCCGAGACTTAAGTGTTTGGTTTCAGAAGGAGCCAGATCGCTGGAGCCGTGAGACGATGGGATCGCTCCAAACACACACTGTTGCTCCATGATGGCGACCAGCTCGGAGCAAGCAGCGAGCACGCTGGAGCTGCGCCTACACACTAGGCTAGGCTAGCTCTCTCCTCGGTGTTCATGGCGACCCACCGGCATAACCCCGCGCTGTTCACCCACAGTGGTCAGCAGCAGGGTCGACGAGAGAGACGATCGAGCGCGACGAGCACGATGCATCGATCGATGCAGATGCAGATGCAGATGCATAGGCATCGTACGTACGCGCAGCATCAGCATCAGCATGCGCGCGCAGAGAAACATGCGGATCGAGGCAACAGTCTCGGCCTGCCAAGATCCGACGCAGCCGCATCATTCTGTCGCTCACTCGCTCGATCGCGCGCTCTCTCGCCGCATCGATGGATCGCCTCTCGCTGCCTGCGCGGGTTGCGTCGTCTGCATGCGGCGGTGGCCGGTGGCCGGTGGCCGGTGGCTGCCGGTGGGTGCAGCGAGTAGTAATTGGCGCTGCCGCGCGGCGTCGACGCGGCAGCCTCCCCTGTGCGCCCACAGTGCCAAAACCCTTCGCCGTCGCTTGCTAGCATGCATGCATGCACGGAATCTTTCAGCAATGTCTCTGGCAATGTATACTAAGCAGGGGGAGGAAAGAGGAGAGGAGCTGGACTGGATATATACCTGTCTAGCCTTTTTTTTCATGATAGATTGAGAGAAAACAGCCTCTGCATTTGAGGATATACGTGGTACACGAACGAAACGGTAACACAAATACTATTACATCGGCGAGATCTATGGAAAACAAGCTATAGTATATGTTAACAATATCTGGTGCCCCTATCTTATGTGCATCATTTTGAAAAGCAGTTGAATAAAGAATTATTGCATTCACATCTTTGACGGTCAAATGACAGTGTCATCGTGCATGCATTCACTTTATGTACACAAATCATTGATGAATCCAATAACATCAAGATGTATAGACTCTATGGAGGCCCACTTCCTATATGTGTGTGCGCGCGCTAGCTGTTTGTTGGATCATGAGATATATGCAGAAAAAAGTTGTTTCGACTCGATCGGATCGATCGGCCGGACAAGCTAAGATGCAGACAGCCGGAAACAGTTCTTGGCCTAGCTTGGATCTTGATCATCCATGCATCCATATGGGGTGGACTCTAGCTTAGCCTGCATGCAAGTGGCTAGCTGCACCTTTGATCAGCAGTGCATTATCTGTACATATATGCGGGAGGCGATCGAGGACACTGCAGTATGGATCGCATTGCTCCTGCATGCTTCAATCCTGACAGCTATTTTAGAAGCATATGGGCGTGATTGGTGATTGATTCCCTGCCAATTCGCAGCAGGCTTCTTCAGATTTCTGATCTGTTGAAAACGCTAAGACCACGCGCGCGCGGCGCGTATACATCTCGGAGCAAGACGACGACGAAAAGCTTTAAAATGCAGCTCTCCCCGCTGCTAATTAGCAAGCATGGAGGTATATGTGTGGACGTTAGGAATGAAATAGAAGAAATGTTTTGGATAAAACGACCTGGTTGCAGTACTATGTGTGTACATATGTGTATGGGTTGCTGATTAGGCCAAGCAAATGGAGCAGTATGGGTCCTTGGGCCATGCAGTCCAACAGTGCACTTGATCATAAGATTCTTTTTGTATGGGAGGACCACCTGCCTATAGTTCTCAAAGGCCAACTTCGAGGCATCAAATATCTGTACTGCAACGACCTTTCTCTCTCTGTGTCCATCTCTCCTTATTTTCCATATGTATACTTTGCCCATATATATTCACTCACTGCATGCACTATGCCTGATGTAACAAGGCCAAAATAAATATATAATATTGCTGGTGGCCTCCAAAAACAAACTGCAATTTTTCAGCCACGCACAATGCACATATGCATGTTGTATATTCAGCACTATGCATGAAGAAATGGATTGAAAGCCATCAACTTCAAATATATATTTAGTTGAAACTTCTAAGTTCTAATTAAACTGCTAGTTAGGGACATGCTGTTTAATTTGGAGCAGCATTACTTTGATGGGAAGCAAAAAGATACCCTAGTGAAAAAAGAACCAAAGTTTATTTGTTATTGCTGCTAGCTCTATCTCCATGCACACTTGTGCCCATAAGAATTTTAGAAGAAGCCTATACGTACCGTACACATGTGCTTTCGTAACCTGTGGGTGTAATATATATGTTTTCATGCAATTCCCTAATTTGCACTCTACTACGCTATAATATAATTTTCATGCAAGATTAACATTTATTTGCTTGGCTATATATTCAGATCCTTTGTTGCGTTCAATCCTTTTTAGTGGTGCATGCGCGCGTATGGAGAATGGATTGTAGTTTCTTCTCACAACATTGGATTGAAAACGATGCAAGTATTTGCACTGTAGGTGTCCATGCTCGATCGGGCGCGCGCGCCCACACACGCGCGCGCGTGTGTAATCATATATGCAATATGGAAATGCTAGATGATAAATTCATAGTTCGGTGGTGTGGTTGTTGGTTGCGGCAATGGCATGAAATTAAACAACTATATATCCTGTAGAAAAACGATCTCTCTATATATGTGATGACCCTGACACAAGATGGGAACCCCATAATTAATTAATTGCTAATTAACTACTTCCTCTATTATGAAATAGTAGTCGTTTTAGAATTGTTCTAATTACTCAAAGTTTTAAATCTTTATCCATAAAGAACGTTTAAACTATTTATATTGAGAACATAAAAATCATATAGACAGATTTATCTTGAAAATTATTTCATAATATTATAATTTTCAATGTATTATAAATAATATTTTAAAAGTTTTTTGTGATTAAAGTTTTATTTTGGAGAGCGTGCCAATGTTCAAAACGATTGCTATTTCATAATGGAAGGAGTATACGTGTAGCTATACGTGGGGTTACCATCAATAAACTTGATAACTAAACAGTTACGTACTTTATCTCTTCCAAGAATAATATGCCGGTTTTGTTGAAGTGTGTTTTGTGTTGTGTACATCTTAGATGTAGAGGCCAAACATAATTAAATATCTTGTTGCAAAAAAAAAACGAAGTGTGTTTTTATCTTGCGTGAATTTTCACATTTATGAAAAATCGATGGATATGGATCACCCGGATAGCTTAATTGGCCACAGAACAAGTCAAGTGATCGAGGATCTGCACTGCAGTGAATGTGACGCCGAGTCCTACCTAGCTTTGCATTGGTGTAAGGGTTCGTCGCTGAATTTATATGACATGCGTATCTGCCGTTAACAAAACAGCTGCAAGAACAGTGTTTACATTGAAATCGGGCCACATAAAAGGAGAAAGAGGGAAAGGAGCAATGATGGCTCGGTACTTGATTGAGAAAGGTCAGAAAGATATTTGTGTTATCTTCTCTTGGAGTACTAGTGCAATGAGTTGCAAAAAGATTTTACCAATTTTTTTCCTTTCAAATAGCATCGTCGAAGCTATGTTATATATATAGTGTTTTAATAAAAAAATAAAATACTTAATATTATATATAAAATTAGACGCATCCAACTTAATACTAAGGTATGTCAAAAGTATTGATAGTCTAATGTATGCCTATGAGACCATAATTAATATATTCTAAGTGGACGGTAACCTATTTTTCTTCACGTTCGTATTGAATACTCCAAATAATTATTTAATAGTAATAATATCAAATTTAAGGTATATCAAATCAAAATGCTTCCAAACTTTCCCATCTGATGGGTGGATCATGCCGAACCAGGGTTAGCTCGTGGCTTGGTTGCTTGTCTGATCACATAAAAGCTCTCAAGCTACCACAATGCACTCCATCATGCTTGGCCCACAAAACCAGCCACATTCGTGCTTCTCCCCCATCTAACCCTACAGGCTTCAAAGAGGACTCCCAAGTTCCAAGCTCTTCACCCCCCCCCTCGTTAGTCTCTCATCTCCCACGAATTCCCACCAACCGCCGCCCCTCCCCACCTCTCCGTCCACTGCCCCTCGCCACCTCCAGTCAGCCCTTCCTCTAGATCTACCCCTTCCCACATTCTTTGAACATTGGTTTGTGCCCCTTTCCCACCTTCAAGCGCTGCTCCTTCCCACTTCCTCCAGTCGACACTCCTTGCAACCCTAGATTCAATCGCCACCGCTTCCTCTTCCCACCTGACATCCAGTCGCCACTGCCGTCCATCACCACCTCCATTCTCCACCTCTGCCTTGTCTCCTATGTCCTAGCTCCGGCCTCTTTCCTACTCTGACTACCACCCCTGCCCCTCTCGGCAACCCATTCGCGCCTACTCCTCCCTACTGGCATTATTGTTCCTTGCTCTCAATCGACACCGACGCCTCTCCTCTTGGCCAGCATCACGTCCCTACTCCCGGCTATCACCACCACCTCTCGTGCCTCCTCGTTGCCAGCGCCGCCACCCTCTCCTATTGGGCCCAAAACCTTAGCCGCTACCCGAGCTTGCGAGGGCTCAATAAATGGTTCGAGCTACTCGTTAGCTCACTTAGGTTTGGCTCATTTACCAAATTAGCATGACCCAAGCCTGCTTCTTGACTGGGTCACTTGAATGAGTCCGAGCTAAGCCAGCCCTAGCTTACTCGAGTTCAACTCATTTCCACCTGCTACTCATTGCATAAGAAAGGGATGACCTCCATATGTGCTTTTAAGTAGTGGTGATAAAATAAAGAGCATGATTCACATATTAATATCACTCAGAAGTCAGAACTAGACCTCAAATGGCAAATACACCATGCGTTGTATTATCTTTACTCCATGTTTTTGTTCTGTGTGTTTTTAAAAAATCCTAGCAAAGTATACATCAGTTCTCATGTATTATTAGCACTTTGGCTAATAGGATAGAAAGCTTCGACACATCAACTCGATCCACATGTATATCAAAAGCACAACCAATATCTGGTGCACATCAAGCCCCAAGATCGAAAGGAGAAAAGCACAAAGCCGATTCCGGAAAAGCACTGCTTTAATCCACTTGCTTTCGATATATCAACCTACATGGAGAGTAGCATTCATGATGCAGAGGTTGCATGATCACTTCATAGCATCTGTGTGTAATTTCACCGAGCAGCAAGGCGAGACCGGCAGATCTATGTGCCTCCGGAGCTTTAAACCCAGCACAAAAAACGCAGAAACAAAGCGTATAGTACCGTAGTACGTTGCTGGTCCGGGAAAGTTGCATCGCATGCAGCATGCAGAATCTTTGCCATAGCGCTCTCTCTCTACCTCTGCCTAGGTGACAATTAAGAACGACGATGAACGAAAGCAACTTATGGAGATATGAGATCTTATGCATGATCTTGAACTTTGTCCGGGAACGATAAAATTCCCCTACCCATACATGCATAGCATGATGCACCCATATATATATATATGATCTGCATATATGCATGCATGTGCTCGCTCCCGGCCAGCCTGCTGTACGTACGTACGTTTCATATGCCACACGCTGACACGCATCAAATCATCAACTCTATATGGTGGCCCACCCAACTTACCCAAGTTTTTATGAAATACAATAAACGATGTGGTTCAAGGCTTTAAGCTAGCTAGCTAGCTCCATCAATTAATTTTTTCTCTATCTCTATATGTGATTTATGTGTGTAAAATTCCTGCCTCCTCGATTTTTATATATACTTTCCAACACTATTTACCTCCACTAAATTCCATCCCCCTAAAACCATGCAAACATGAGATTTTTACATACCAGCTCGTTGCTAGACGATGTGACATTCTAATAAAAACTTTATTAGATGTCCCAATATTTTCCAAAAGAAAAACCAAGGTAATTAGTTCATTTTACAGCTAACCTCATCTTAGACACAAATGGACTACATTAGCATGTGATTAAGGGCCCATATTAGGGGGATTAGCACTTTTAGTCCATGAGGAGAAGGCCAAAGGCCCTTACCTGCGCCCTAGACCCTATAAACACCCTCCTTCACTGTTCCTCGCCGACCACTCCACTCCCCACTCCCAAACCCTAAACCTACGGCTCAAGATCCATTCTCCCGAGGATTGTTTTTGAGGTAAATCCTTTTTCCCTGTAGTCAAATCGCTGTGTAGATGGTACCAGACTACCAGTAGCTAGATCTCGTCGAGTCGACGGTCAAAATGCATATGCAGATCGCCCATTTTGGTGCTGTTTTCCGTCCGGTAGAGCTCGCCGTAGTTAGTCCTCACCGCGGTCGCCGGCGATCCTCGGCGTTCGCACCGCCGGCGGAATATCCGGAGCCAACCGGCGCCTGCCACGTCGCCCCAGCGCCGCCATTCGCGCGCGCCAAGACGCTGCGTGCCACATGCATGCGCCGCACCACTCGTCGGCCGACGCGCGTCCCTGTGGGGCCTGCAAAGCGTGTCGGCACAGCACTGCGTCGGCGACACCGTGAACCCCGCCTCGACACGCGTCACAGTGGGCCCCACTTCCCACGTCGACGCCCGGCAGCGCCGCCGCTCTCACCAAATCCCGCCGTGACACGCGCCCCCGTGGGTCCCTCCACTGTTGGCGCAGCCAACCGTTATGTCGCCGCCGGCCAATAGGAGCGCGACGCGTGTCCCATAGGACCCGCCGCTGATGCTGGCGCTGTTTTGTTTCACTGTGCCGGATCTAGCCTCGGTCGCTGACAAGTGGGCCTGGCCAAGCCGAGGGCTCCGCTTGTCAGAGGTAGTCGCTTCGTCGCCGCCTCACACGCCGCGGTCACTGACCGGAGGGCCCGCCCATGCCGCGTCAGGCCGAGAGCCACGTGGCGTGACACGTGTCATGCCACGTCACCCTAGCCCAGCACCCCCATTGCCACGTGGCATGCCACGCCAGCAGCCACGTGTCATGCCACGTCAGCACCACACCGGCCTGCTGAGTGCCACGTGGCACACCACGTCACGGCCATCTGTCGCCACATCACCGCCACGTCGCCGCCACGTTACTGCCCCGTCAATGCCACGCCAAAGACCGCGGCCGTCGCCTCGTCGATGGGTCCCACTCACGGTCGCGGGCGCCACCGCCGAGGCCCCACTGTCGATCGCCGACGCCACCACGCCGGACTGGGCCGAGCGCGCGCGGGGGAAATTAGGCCGGTTCCGTCGGTTCGGCCCGTTTGAGGGTTATTTGGGTTTTTTCTTTTTTCTAGAATTTCCTATTTAGCCTGAAACTTTTCCGAATTGTTTAGGAATCTCCGTAACTCCAAATTGGATGATTTTGGAGCCTAAAAATCACATTTAAATCCTAGAATTTTTCTGTATATTTAATTATTATTTTCTTTGTATTGATCTTGCTGTTATATTATTTGTTGTTTTCTGTTTAGACGGTGGGTGCGATTGTCGCTCGGATTGTTGTCCGGAACCTGTGTGGGACTCGCAGAGTGCGTAGTTTTTTTGAAGGTAAGCATAGTAACATATTCTCTCCTAGTTTTACAATATAATTTACTGTTGCTTATTTTCCGAATTATCCGCATGCATGTAATTAGGCGTGAGTACCTGGACATGTTAATCATCTATTAATATGCTTTAGCCACCTTTGTGAACCCGTTGTACCGTTCCTAGCCTATCCTTGACTAGATGTACTGTAGGATTGCATTTGGGATTCACTTTAAATTGAGCCTTGGTGAGGCATATGCTTCGCGATGGTATTTTGTTTAAATCTAAACAACTAAAACTAGTGTAGATGATTTAGGGGAGACCCGGCAGAGATGCTTCCGGGATTGTGGTGGAGATGAGACGGTCTCCTCTAATAAGGACTCAAGCTTGTGTATTGCTAGACTAAACCATACCGTATAGCCACTTGTGCTTTTGGCCCTGGCTTAGTACACTACGAAACCCACTAACCACTGGCTCGTAGGCTAGCCAGTTACGTTTCGTCACTGCTGCCCTAGGGGAGGCTTGCAATCTCCTCTGAGGGGTAGGTGCGTTCCTGAGACCGAATGGCTTAAATGAGGAACGCCCCCGGGTGGTGTCCAGACGTAGTAGGCGCCCTACTGTGGCGGGCACCGGCGGGGCCGGGGAAACCAAAAGAAAGGGGTGGCGAAGTGGTGGGCGTAGTAGGTTGGAAAAGTCTTGTATCGTTTCTCCTAGTTGAAAGTGCATCTAGGCCCCGTTGTAAGTTTTGGTGATAGATGACAAGCATATTAAAAATCTAATCAAGCTTGTTTAGTGTTGGACAGTTTTAAGATTAGAAAAGGGTTGTGGAGGACTCATGGAGACCATAAGAATCAAAGGAGAAGACGGCGTATTATTTAAAAAGTATAAATCTTTTCTTTTGAATTGAGTTTAGGACACGCCGTACTATTAAGAGGGATGCGATGGAAAAATCACTTTTAGAAGTTCTAAGTGCTCTTGGTCGAAGTTTCTTGACACACTCTTTCCACCAAATAATTTTGAGGGTATTTGCTTTGAAATCATATCGGACTATCCGATACAGTCCGGAACATTCCGATTGATCCCTCTCTGTCTCCAGTTACAAAAATATCGGACTATCCGATGTCAGTCCGGAACATTACGATTGACCCCTCTCTGTCTCCAGTTACAAAAATATCAAACTATCCAATGTCAGTCCGGAACATTCTGATATATACCGGATAAATCCGATCCTTGTTCCGATGGACCCCTCTCTGCTTCATTTGCAAAAATATCGGAACATTCCGATGTTGGTCCGGAATATTCCGATATGGACCGGAACTTTCCGTTGCTTGTTCCGATTGACCCTTCTCTGTCTCGCTGCGAAAATATCGGAACATCCGGTGTCTGTCTACAGTAACGGCTAGTTTTGACTGCGTGGGTATTCATTCCCCTCCTCCACCCACCGGCCAGGGTTGCCTCTCACACATACTCTCAGCTGAACACTTATTGCAACCCTAGCTCTCCACCTTCCAACTTCACTCCACCATCAATTCCATTGATTGCATCTTTGAGTGGGTGAAGAAGCTAGATCTAAAGTCTTTGTGTTGATCGAACTTCGATTTTGAGCACTTGATTCATTCTCCAAGTTGGGTTTTCCATTGGATTTGTTACTCTTGGAGTTTGAGGGCTCCTAGATGGCTAGGAGTCGCCCTAGAGCCACCGGTGCTTTGTGTGGTGGCCGGGGAGAGTTTGTGAAGGCCAGCTTCGCCTCTGAAAGGAAAGAATCCATTGAGTGAAACCGGGAGTGCTTGGTGCAACCCGGGAGGTTAAGGGTCAAGAGGGACCCCGACTCAAGTGTGACCGAGCCGCCTCAACGGAGACGTAGGATTCCCTCAAGGATCCGAACTTCGGGAACAACTACTTCGAGTCTCCTTTTGTTTGTGGATTTCCTTTTGTTTATTATCTATTAGTTTGCTCTCTAACCGTATTTGGTGCAGGATTTACTACTTATTCACTCTAGTGCTTTCATCCTCCTTTCAGCAAGATCGGACGTTCTGATTCCAGATCAGATAGTCTGATTCATATCGGACTATCCGATCCTATCATCGGAACATCCGATATTGTTTGATCCGCTGCTTTGCTTTTAAGCTGTAATTTTTGAAAGCCTATTCAGCCCCCCTCTAGGTTACATCTCGATCTTTCAATTGGTATCAGAGCAAGGACTCTTGATTTGAGCTTAACCGCTCAAGAGGTAAAAGATGCCGAACGAGGAAGTTGATACGACTAGGCGGGATGACCACTCGGGTGTTACTATTCCATATGATTACTCTCATGCTAGTTCATCTTCATCCCACGGCTACATTCCGTCGGGGAGATCGAGTGCCATTCTTTGATGGCACTCACTTTGCGGCATGGAGGCATAGGATGAAGATGTACTTGATCTCACTCCACCCGGCTATTTGGGATGTTGTTGAAACAAGTTATACCGTGGTGGATCCCGAAAAGCTTACACCGAAGGAGAAGGATGATCGATACCGCAATCATCAAGCCGTCAACGCTTTGTTCAACGCCCTAAGTCCTACCGAGTTCAATAGAGTACATGGACTTGAGGATGCTAAGAAGATTTGGGACACGCTTCGAGTTGCGCATGAAGGAACCTCAAGTGTCCGTGAATCAAAGATTGAGGTCATCAAGGGCAAATTGGGAAGAATGGTGTTGGAAGAAGGGGAAAGTTACAAGACCATGTTCGATCGACTAATGGTTCTTATCAATGAAGCAAAGGGTCTTGGTTGTAATGATCTAACCGATACTACCGTGGTCAAGATCATGCTCCGGATCGTCACTCCCAACAACCGAAACTTGGTACAACTAATTAGAGAAAGGAGTGACTATGCAACTCTCACACCTCATGATGTGCTAGGAAGGCTTTTGGCGGATGAAATGATGGATGTGGAAGCAAAGGCCGCTGAGGAGCTTGTGCGGCCAAACAAGAAGAAGACTATTGCATTAAAGGCAACTCACGACTCCGAAGATAGCTCAAGTGAAGAAGAAAAAGGGACCTCACTTGATCTCGAAGAGATGGCACTTCTAGTGAGGAGGTTCAATAAATTTCTCAAGAAAAGTGGATATAAGGGAAAGTCACACAAGAAGTCCTTTGGCAAGTCAAAAGGAAGACACTCCGCTAGGACATGTTACGAGTGCGGAGATGCCGGTCATTTCATTGCCGAATGTCCTCAAAAGAGGAGTAAGGAAGAAAATGATCATAAGAAGAAGGACAAGCACTACTCCAAGGAGAAGATCAAAGGCAACAAGAGAGGCTCTAAAGGTCAAGCTCACATTGGACAAGAGTGGACCTCCGGTGAATCTAGCTCCGAGTCCGAGTTGGAAAATGAAGGAGTAGCTACAATTGCTATTACATCCACCTCCAAGAGCAAGACTCTATTTGGTGATTTGAGCGATGACGACGATGGTCCTACGTGCCTTATGGCCAAAGGTAGTAAGGTAATCTCAAAGCCTTCATCAAAAAGCATTATTGATTCAAGTGATAGTGAAAGTGATTGTGATAACTTGAAGATTAACTCTTTCAATGATATAAGCATGTCTAATGTAAAATTGATGCTTGAAACTATTGAAAGACAAGAGACAAGTCTTGAACTTCAAGAGGACTTGCTTATCCTTGAGAAGGAGAGAAACCTGATCTTGAGAAAATCTTGGCTAGTGAGAGGGAGAGAAATGCGGAGTTGGCTAAAGCTTTAGAATTGGCCAAATCCGAAGTTACTCATCTTAAGATCACCAATACTTCACTCGTAGAGGAACTTAGTGGGGTCAAATAAACCTATGAGTCTCTTGTAGTGAAGTTTGATGATCTCTCGAAGACTACCGTTTCCACCTTGAACGATGCCTCAAGTCCATCAATAGTCTCAAACATTAGTGGTTGCTCAAAATATTTAAACATTGATGTTGAAGTTTGTACCACTAACTTTCAAACTATGCAAGAATTAGCCCATGAAAATGAGAAGCTAAAGGGGCTCCTTGAAGATGGGCTTCAAAAGTCGTACAAAGGTAGTAAAGAGTTAGTTGATTATCTTGTCCGAAAAGGAGGCAACCACAACAAGAAGGGGCTTGGCTATACTCCTCCCAAGAAGAGCAAGGGCGAAAAGGGCCACATTGTGGTAGCCCCGGTCACTAGGCCCATAAACTTTGTGCATGCTAATGGATCTCTTGCTCATGCATCTCATACTACTTTCAATGTATCTTATGTGCTTAGAAGAACTAACCTTGGTAGGGTAGTAGCTCATTTTGTTGGGACCAAGACCAAGAATATTCGCACTCCTAAGTCCATTTGGGTGCCAAAAGCACTAGTGACTAACTTGAGAGAACCCAAGCAAATTTGGGTACCTAAAACAAAAGTATAATTTGTTTTGTAGGCTTATCGCTCCGGTGGAAATACATGGGTGCTTGATAGTGGTTGTACAAATCACATGACCGGAGAAGCCTCCATCTTCACCTCCTTCGATGTAAATGGTTCGCCTTATGAGAACATCGTTTTTGGAGACAACGGCAAAGGAAAGGTAATTGGTCTTGGGAAGGTAAAAATCTCTAAAGAATTTACTCTCTCTAATGTATTGCTTGTAAAATCTCTTGAATACAATCTTTTGTCCATTTCTCAATTATGTGAGATGGGTTTGGATTGTATCTTCTCTAGTGAGGGTGTTTCGGTCGTTAGAAGAGAGGACAACTCTCTAGTCTTCAAGGGTGTTTTAAAGGAAAAGCTCTACCTTGTCGATTTCACTTCGGATAGAGCTCAACTTGAAACATGCTTGATGGCTAAGTCTAGTATGGGTTGGTTTTGGCATCGCCGACTAGCCCATGTTGTCATGAGGAATCTTCAAAAGCTTCTAACAGGCGAACATATTTTGGAACTAACGAATGTATCTTTTGAGAAAGATAGAATTTGAAGTGCGTGCCAAGCCAGAAAGCAGGTAGGAGCTCATCATCCAACTAAAAACGTGATGACAACATCTAGAAAGTTGAAAATGTTGCATATGGACCTTTTTGGACCAATCGCCTACATAAGCATTGGAGGTAATAAGTATGGTTTAGTCATTGTAGATGATTTTTCCCGCTTCACTTGGGTGTTCTTTTTGCATAATAAGCTTGAAGCTCAAGAGATACTCAAGAGGTTCATGAGAAGAGCTCAAAACGAATTTGAGTTGAAAATCAAGAAGATTAGAAGCGACAATGGTCCGGAATTTAAAAACACCGGCGTAGAAGAGTACCTTGATGAAGAAGGAGTGAAGCATGAGTTCTCCGCTCCTTATTCGCCTCAACAAAATGGCGTGGTTGAACGAAAGAATCGTACACTAATTGAGATGGCAAGGACGATGTTAGATGAGTACAAGGTTTCCGACGTCTTTTGGGCGGAGGCCGTCAATACCGCTTGCCACTCAACAAATCGGCTTTATCTACATAAGTTGTTGAAGAAGACACCGTACGAGCTACTCACCGGTAAGAAACCAAACGTATCCTACTTTAGAGTTTTTGGTAGCAAATGCTTCATTCTCAACAAGAAGGTAAGATCCTCTAAGTTCACTCCTAAAGTCGATGAAGGATTTCTTTTAGGCTATGGATCAAATGCTCACGCCTATCGTGTTTTCAACAAAACCTCCGGTGTAGTTGAAATCGCGAAAGACGTAATATTTGATGAGACTAACGGCTCACAAGTGGAGCAAGTTGATTCTTATCACTACAAGAAATGATTTCTGTGTCGGCGGCCGAATTTAGCAATGTCGGTGGCCACTCAGCCGACGACAAGCTGTTTCGGCGGCCAACTTCAGGGCCGACGACATACACAGCATCAGGCCATCTGTGTCGGCGGCCAAAGGGTACCCGACGTCACTGACTGCCCTGCCGAGAGCACGGGTTCGGATTTTTGAATTTCCCTTCCCGCCAAATGAGTTTTGTCCACGGCCAAATGAGCTGTATCGACGGCTCTACCCTGACGACAGTCTGTGTCGTCGGCCTAAACCTGGCCGACGACAAATATTGGTTGCCGAGGGAGGCGGCCTGCAGGGTGTAGGGGGCTGTGTCGGTGGCTTTATCTAAGCCGACGTCATAGGAAGGCAGCAAGCCAAGGTGGCCAGGCCAGGCCAAGCCAAGGCCAGGCCAAGTCGGCGGTAGCAGGGGTCAGGGGGAAGGTTATTTTCATCGGCATCGATAAGACCGACGTCAGTATTTTGGTCTATGACGTCGGCCAAGCCTTTACCGACGTTATTATATTGGTCTATGACGTCGGTTTCATCCCGGCCGACGACACAACCCCCCCTTCCACGGCCAGTCGATATTTTTCCCGATATTTTTCCGAGCTCAAGATCGACCCCTCCGCCCTAAACCTCGTAGGGTCTCTCTAGGATTCTAGAGGGTACGCGACGCAACAAAATTCGAAAAATGACAAAACTTTTTATTTAAAAACTTGTACGGTGGGGTAATTATTCGGCGAGAGAGAATTACCGGCGTTGGGGGGAGTGTCTTTGTCGGCGGCCATATTGCAACCGACGTCATAGAGAGAGGATTTGTCGTCGGCTCGTGCAAGGCCGACGTGAAAGCTGTTGTCTGTGACGTCGGCCTAAGCTTTACCGACGACACAGACCCCGCTTCCCGCCACGACCGGTCGATATGTTTCCGAGCCCACGACCCCTCCGCCTCAAACCTCGTAGGGTCTCTCTATGGTTTTGAAGGGTACGTAACGCAACATAGATCATACCGTGCTTGTCGTTGGACCGAGATAACTCCGAGCTAGGTTCGTGTTCATATACGGAACTCCGACGTGTACGTTTGGTAGTAGTGTATGTGAATGGCATGGCGATCGAACGATATGACGTGTACTTGTCGATGGAAACGCATGCAGATCATCGAATGACGACAGGGGAGTAGCGTGTAGTCAGATGATAGGTTTTAATAATTCCATATTTGACCGAACTTTACATTTGAAAACTTGTATGGAGGGGTAATTATACGGCGAGAGAGAACCGACGTTGGGGGGGAGGGGTTATGCCGGCGGTAGTATGCCACCCGACGTCATATATGTTGTCTTTAACGTCGGGACAGCTCTAGCCGACGTCAAAGTGTGTGGGGATGGGGAGAGGCGAGCTGTGGGGAGCAAGCAGTGACGTCGGGACTCCCCTGGCCGACGTCAAATGGTGTGGGGGGAGAAACGAGCTGTGGGGAGGAAGCTTTGACGTCGGGTTAGTCTGGCCGAGGACAAAACGTGATGCTATGACGTCGGGATGTCTCTGGCCGACGTCAAAGTGTGTGTGTGTGTGTGGGGGGGGGGGGAGGCGAGCAGTTGGGCGGAAGCTTTGACGTCGGAAAGCCTATGGCCGACGTCAAAGGGTCTGGGGGATGAACGAGCCGTGGGGAGGAAGCTTTGACGTCGGGGTTTAAGAAGCCGACAACAAAAATCCAATTTATGACTTCGGGATTCCATTGGCCGACGTCAAAGGTTATGTGGCGGAGGCATTGACGACGGTTTATCACTAGCCGACGTCATAGCTTGCCAAGGACCCCCAATAATTGCTAAGTCCCCTGCGCTAGAGCGTCCCGTGCTCAATTTGCCCTGCGCGCGCAGTGCTTCTCCGCCTCGCCGCTTTGCCCTCCCGCCGCCGTGCCTGCCTCCCGGCCGCTAAGCCGCCTCCCCCCACTTTGCCCGCCGCTGAGCCGCCTCCCTGCCGCCTCGCCGCTTTGCTCGGCCGCCGTGCCGGCCGAAGCCGCCTCCCCACCGCTTGCCCATTGCTGAGCCGCCTCCTCGCCGCCTCGCCGCTTTGCTCGCCTTGAGCCACCTCCCCCGCCTGCTTGCCGCCTCGCGGCTGCGCCCAGCGCCTCCCCACGACGCCTCCGCTCCGCCCGCCGCCTCCCTGCCGCCTCGCCGCCAAAGACCGAGCCGCCTCCCCCGCTTTGCCCGCCGCCTCGCCGCCTCCCCTGCCGCCTCGCCCCCGATCCGCCGCCTCGCCGCCTCCCTGCCGCCTCGCGCCTGATCCGCCGCCGTGCCCAGCCTTGAGCCACCTCCCCACCTTTGCCCGCCGCCTCGCCGCTGCGCCCGGCGCCTCCCCACCACCTACTCCTCCCTGCGCCGCCTCCGGCCGGCCGCCTTGCTCCCCGCACCGCCACCTCGCCGCCTCCTTGCCCCGTCTCTTCCCCGCCGCAGCCGCCTTCCCCCTTCACACGTGGACGTCTCCCGACTTCGGGGTATGTCCGTGTTTATTTTTTTTACATGTGTAAGCTATGTCGTCGGTGTTCTGTGAACCGACGTTATTAGTAGATATACTTAATTATTTTCATTGCAATTAGTTCATGTTTTGTAATTAGTTAGTTATTTCCATTGCAATTAGTCTTACGTGCAATTAGTACATGTTTTATAATTAGTAGTCAGTACTTACTAGGATATTTAATTAGTTATTTGTAGATGTTCTATAATTAGTAGATAGATGTAACTAGTGACCGGTTTATTTATTTATTTTTTTGTAGATGTAATTAGATCCTACGTGATTCTGATTATTTGCAATACATTAGTAACATGAACCGAGCCATAGTCAAACCCGTTCGGGGGCACACTCGCAAATTTTCATAAGGAGCTCGGACGGTGATTCGTTGGGTTCCATTATGAAAGTGGGTGTGCTTCCGAGCTGTCCACGTTCTTGGACAGCCCGCGGATGCGCGTTTGAGTACGGTGGTCTCGGGACTATGGTGCACGGGTTGGAATTCTGGCTGTATGACCCCGTTGTTCTCCTAGTGCATAACATAAGCGGTACGCCGTACCCGTCGTTGCACCGGAGGAGCTGTGGGGTTATGCTGCCGGAATTTCGACCCGTGCCCCATAGTGCCGGGACCACCGTACTCAAACGCGCACCCGTAGGTGGGTAAGCCCTCCTATTTAGTTAGGCATGAACCGTTTAAACCCGATATTGTGTTGCATGTATTTACGTTATATAGTTAGCGATGGAAGATCGGCGGTGGATGTACGATGGATGGAGCAGGTCTGGACGTCACTCGAACGAGTGGATCGAGAAGGCAAGGGCATTTGTGGAGCATGTTTTCGGAAGTGTCCCTGACCCAAACGCGGCGGTGGTTTGGTGTCCATGTGCTTGTTGCTCGAACACTGTGAAAAGGAGTAAGAGTGAAATTAGTATGCTCCTCTTAAGGCATGGCTTCAAAGCGAACTATCTGATATGGGTGGCTCATGGAGAGAAGCGCCAGCCGGTGCCGGTCTTTACCCCTGCTGATTTTGGAGAGGGTTTCGACGAAGTCGATGTCGACCGATTAGAGGAGCTCACGGAGGACGTGGCTCGGGCTTTCGATCTCTCCCCCGAGGAAGAGTCCGAGCCACTCATTGAACGATTCGAGACTCCTCGAGTCTGCCAAGTTGCCGCTTCATGACCATACGGATGTGACCGTACTCTCCGCTGTTTCGCGTCTCATGGCGGTGAAGACCAAATATAACTTCTCAGCCAATTGCTTCAACGACATTTGCAATTTGCTCGATAGCCTGCTTCCGAGTGGACATAGGATGACTCCGAATCTTTACGAGTCGAAGAAACTTCTCAGCGTGTTGGGCATGCCGGGCGAGAGGATAGACTATTGTCCAAAGTTCTGCATGCTTTACAGGAAGGCTGATTCTGGTCTAAATCACTGCAAGCATTGCAACGAGAGTCGGTACGTAGAAGTGAAAGGCAGAGATGGTGTGAAGAGACAGACGAAGGTGGCCCAGAAGACCTTCCGTTTCTTTCCGATCACTCAACGCCTCCAGCGTTTGTACATGTCCAAGTCCACTGCAAGACATATGAGGTGGCACAAGGAGGGTAAACGTAGAAAGGAGGGCGTGATGGTCCATCCTTCCGATTCGGAAGCCTGGAGGCATTTGGACCAACAGTACCCTGATTTTGCTGCGGAGCTTAGAAATGTGCGGCTCGGGCTCGCGACAGATGGGTTCACACCATTCAACATGACCGCGCACCCGTACTCATGTTGGCCGGTCTTTGCTATCCCCTACAACCTGCCGCCTCAACTCTGCATGAAGGAAGAGTACATGTTTCTTTCTGTGATCATTCCTGGTCCGAAGTCTCCCGGTAAAAACTTAGACTTATTCATGCAACCTCTGGTTGAAGAGCTGAATGACCTGTGGACGTAAGGAGCATTGACACATGATAGTTTCACTGGACAAAACTTTAGGATGCGCGCCGCGTACTTGTGGTCCATACACGATTTTCCGGCGTATGGAATGTTCTCGGGCTGGAGCACGCATGGGAGGCTGTCGTGCCCTATATGCCTAAGTAACACCGATGCATTTCAACTGAAGGAGGGCATGAAATCCTGTTGGTTCGACTGTCATCGTTGTTTTTACGCACGAACCATCCTTTTAGGCGGCAAAGAAATGCATTTAGAAAAGGCGAGGTAAATGGCGGGGGCCACCGTAAAGGCACGGGGTGGAGGATATCATCATATGGTATGATGATCTGAAAATGCCGGAGTATGAAGGGAAGTATGGGGTGGATCACAATTGACTCATAAGTGCAGATTCTCAACCTTCCATATGCGAATGACCAAGCGACCACATAACCTCGACCTGATGCACCAAGAGAAAAATATGTGCGAAGCGATCGTGAATACAAACCGATATCCAACACAAGACAAGAGATAATAAGAAAGCGCGACTAGATTGCGGCTGTAATTTGTGATCGGCAAACTATGAGCCTTGACGAGAATGGGATGAAACCTAGAGCAACATCTTGTCTCACACGCAGCAAATAAGGGAGATTTCGCATTGGATTGTGGATAAGGTTAAATTCCCGGATGGGTGCGCGTCGAGCCTTCGACATGTCAGAAGCATAGAGCAATGCAAGTTAAATGGAATGAAGTCACACGACTACAAAATCTTTATAGAGCGTCTTTTCCCAGCCGTGTGGCGTGGATATGTTCCAGAATATATCTGGATCACATTAGCAGAGCTTAGTTTCTTCTATCGAGAGCTATGTGCAAAGAAAATATCGGCATCTAGGATGGAGGAATTGGAGAAGGAGATTGTTGTACTTGTGACGAAACTCGAGAAGATATATGTTCCAGGGTTTTTCAATTGCATGCAGCATCTAACAATACATCTGCCATTCGAGGCAAAAGTTAGGGGCCCGGTACAATATAGGTGGATGTATCCTGTTGAACGCATGATGAAAAATCTTAGAACGAAGGTAAAGAACAAAGCACGGGTTGAAGGAAGTATTGCCGAAGCTTGGCTGATTCAGGAGACCGCTTACTTCACGGATAAATACTTTGGCTCCAAAAACAAGGTCCGTGCGCCACAACCAAGGTATAAGAAGGCCCGCCGTACAAGTAGCTCTAACCTTGAGGTGTTCCATGACCAAGCCGGGCGCAGCATTGGCAAAAGCACCACATGTGAATTGGATCCAGATGAGAAAATCTTGATTCAACTGTACGTGTATGACAACATGGATGAAATAAAGGTGCACATCAAGTGAGTCAATAGCTTTCGAAAATAAATTTTAAAAATATTCTTTATATACTTCATAACTAAACTAGATATAAAATCTTGTAGTCAATTCATTGAAGAAGAGTGGGGACAACCAGGTGAGCCTTCGGCCGATGAAATTGATAAGATGAAACGACGAGGATGTGGACAGGACCGACCAACCTTTCTGACCTGGTTTCATTACCATGTAAATTTCTGCAACTCATTCCCGTTCACTTAAGTCATAAACGTGTCGTTTTCATTTGTTGACCTATTCTTGTGTCGTCGCTTTTTTTAGTGTCAAAGACATTTCAACGTCCATAACGATCTCAAACAAATGTCGCGGGGATGTAACCGTAGAATTAAGGTCCATCGATTCTACGATTGTCATGGTTATAGGTTTCGATCAGAAGGTGGTGAGTTGGCTCGCCCCAATGCAACCACGGTGAACAGCGGAGTCGTGAGTTATGTCACTGACGGCTCCGGGGGTGAAGACATAGAGTATTATGGGATAATTGAGGAGATTGTGGAAATATCATTTGAAGGCAAAAACGATCTCTCGCTCGTCCTGTTTCGGTGCAGATGGTTCGACCCAACCGAGGGGGTGCGACGTACTCCAGAATTAGGACTGGTTGAAATCAATCACAATAAACTCTATCGGAGGCCAGACGTGTTCATCTTGCCCGAGCAAGTTGAGTTGGTCTTCTACCTGCCGTACCCCCACCCAAGTTACAAGAGTTGGTGGATTGTTCATAAATGTCTTCCGCACGGTGGATTGTCCGAGATCTCCGAAGAAGACTATGAGGATCTCCCAGATGCGGGTCCATTCCAAGAACAAGAGGTGACTGGAGAGCTCCACGTCGATATTGGTGACGACCTAGACAATATATTGGGATCGGCGTACCCAGCTGATATAGAACGCCAACTAGAGCAAGGTCAGACGGACGAGGATGATGAGGAGGACCAAGAGGATGAGGAAACAGAAGAGGAAGAGGAAGAGGAACCCGAGGAGGAAGCTGAGGATTTTTAAGACAGGCAAATTTCGTATGTGTAATGCTGTTTAATTTAAGTCATTTCCGTTCTATTTATCCATATATGTGTTATTTCATTTCATTTCATTGTGGTGTCGAGCAGCTGATTATGGGTGGATATTGTGAGAATTTCTGTGAATTGCAATTCTGTTGTAAAATATGAATATTTGCAGGTTGAAATTGGGTTTTCATATGGATTTTTTGAAATTTTTTTTGCAGGTACAATAGTAGTGACGTCGGCCTTGGGAATACCGACGTCATTACTGGTGACAAGGGGGCAGGGAGGTGGGGGGTTTTTGTCGTCGGTAAGGGTCTAGCCGACGTCATAGGAGGCAGGGGAGGGATGGGAGGCGAGGGTAGTGACGTCGGCCTCTTCTCGTGCCGACGTCACTGAGTGGGAGGCAGTGTCGGCGGGCTTCATCTGGCCGACGTCATAGAGGAGGGGCAGGGGACGGGCGAGTTAGGTGAGGGGAGGGCATTGACGTCGGCTGATTCTCGTGCCGACGTCACTGAGTGGGAGGCAGTGTCGGCGGGCTCCAGCTGGCCGACGTCATAGAGGAGGGGCAGGGGGACGGGCGAGGGAGGTGAGGGATGGAAGTGACGTCGGCATCTGGATGGCCGACGTCACTGAGGTGGAGGTATTGTCGGCGGCAGCTGGATGGCCGACGTCAAAAAGGAGGGGCTAGGTGGCAGGGGGCATGGAGGGGGAGGGGAGAAATGACGTCGGGTGTTTACTGTGCCGCCGACAAAAGTTAGCAGTGTCGTCCAAGCAGTGTCGGCGGACCTGTGTCGTCGGCCAGCTGCCGACATAGATCTTTGACGTCGGTTTTTGGGACCAATGACGTCGGTTTTGGCCGCCGACACTGAGTTTGATTCCTGTAGTGTATGTGTTAGGAGAAGAAAATGCTAGTGAAGCAATAAAAAAGATGGCCATTGGAGAGATCAAGCCTCAAGAAGGAGTAAATGATTAAGATGACGAGGACTCATCTTTAAGAGTAGAGCCACCTATTTCTACTCAAGATCAAGTAATGGATCAACAAGTGGAAGAGGAAGAATAACCAAATGAAAAACCAATCCAAGCTACGACTCACCCACGGATTCATCAAAGCATTCAAAGGGATGATCCGGTTGACAATATCCTCGGGGATATAAATAAGGGAGTATCTACTAGATCCCGAGTCGCTAATTTTTGTGAATTTTACTAGTTTGTTTCCTTTGTTGAGCCCGTGAAGGTTGAGGAAGCTTTGAGTGATCCCGATTGGATAATGGCGATGGAAGAAGAATTAAACAACTTTACAAGAAACGAAGTGTGGACCTTGGTCGAAAGGCCAAAACAAAATGTGATTGAAACCAAATGGGTTTTTAGAAACAAGCAAGACGAGAACGGGATCGTGACAAGGAATAAAGCAAGATTAGTTGCTCAAATAGAAGGTTTGGACTTTGGTGAGACTTATGCCCCCGTAGCTAGATTGGAATCCATTCGTATTTTACTTGCATATGCTACTCACCATGATTTCAAGCTTTATCAAATGGACGTGAAGAGCGCGTTTTTGAATGGACCAATCTCCGAGTTGGTATTCGTTGAACAACCCCCCGGTGTCGAGGATACGAAGCATCCAAACCATGTGTATCAACTCCACAAGGCACTATATGGCTTGAAACAAGCCCCTCGAGCGAGGTACAATTGTCTTAGGGATTTCTTGGTAAAGAAAGGTTTTTCGATCGGAAAATCTGATGCTACTCTTTTCACTAAGTATGTTGATGATGATTTGTTCGTTTGCCAAATTTATGTCGATGACATTATCTTTGGTTCTACTAACAAACAATTTTGTGAGGAGTTTAGTAGGATAATGACCAAGAGATTTGAAATGTCAATGATGGGGGAGTTAACCTTCTTCCTCGGATTTTAAATCAAGCAACTAAAGGAAGGGACTTTTATTTGCCAATCCAAATACATCAAAGACATGCTCAAGAAATTCGATTTGGAGAATGCAAAACCTATCAAAACTCCAATGCAATCAAATGGTCATTTGGATGTTGATGAAAAAGGTAAAGCCGTCGACCAAAAAGTATATCGATCCATGATAGGCTCTCTTCTCTACCTTTGTGCATCTAGGACGGACATTATGCTTAGCGTATGCATGTGTGCAAGGTTTCAAGCCGCTCCTAAGGAGAGTCACTTAGTGGCCGTTAAAAGGATCTTGAGATATTTAGTTTATACTCCAAACCTAGGACTTTGGTATCCAAAAGGATCAACCTTTGATCTTGTCGGCTATTCGGATGCGGACTATGCTGGTCGCAAGGTAGATAGGAAGAGCACCTCGGGGACTTGCCAATTCTTGGGTAGGTCTCTAGTTTCTTGGACTTCCAAGAAGCAAAATTCCGTAGCCCTTTCTACCGCCGAAGCCGAATACATAGCGGCGGGAAGTTGTTGTGCCCAACTTTTGTGGATGCGACAAACTTTGAGAGATTATGGTTTAAACCTAAGCCAAATACCACTTTTGTGCGACAATGAGAGTGCCATCAAAATAGCCAATAATCCCGTACAACATTCCCGAACAAAACACATTGATATTCGCCATCATTTTTTGAGAGATCACTCCACTAAAGGCGATATCGATATTAGGCATGTGAGAACCGAAGCCCAATTAGCCGATATATTCACCAAGCCACTTGATGAGAGAAGGTTTTGTGCACTTAGAAGTGAGCTAAATATCCTTGATGCTAGTAATGTGGCTTGAAATGATGCATGCCAATCTTTTGTTTGTAAAATTGAAAATCCTTGTTTTTTCTCTAAAAATTTATTGCAAAGTCTTGGTTGCTATTGTGTGTATTAATATACTCATGTTTAGTGAGTTATCTATCCCTATATTTCACCTAAAATATTTCAAAAACACTTATCTATTTTTCTGCTGAAAAACCATATCGGATCATCCGATTTGATATCGGACTGTCCGATGTTTTAATCAGAACATTCTGATATTACTTCGGAATATTCCGATGTGTGGACTGCGGGTCTCTTTTAACCGTGCGGGTAACTTCTCTCTCTCTTTACCCTCACCCCTTTTACCGCAGCACCACTTTTCCCCTCCTTCTCTCTCCTGCGCAGTTGCTCGTCGCCGTCCTCCGGAACCTCGTCTCCTCCAAGATCGGAGTTTCCGGAGTCTCACCGGAGCAAGTCCTCTCCCTCCTCTCCTCCTTGCCGTCTGATTGGAGGGCCTTCTCCCTGTACTTGGTATTCCCAAGGTATTGCTCGCCCTAATCCCTTCGAATCCATTTTCTCTTGAGTTTTTCTAAGTTAATGTGGTCGAGATTAAGCCTCAAATTGTACTAGGATTAGTCCCTTGTGGTGGCTTCATCCTTTGTTTGCAATGCCTTGGTGATTCATGGTAGCTAGGGTTTCTTCACTGAACTGCACATATCGGAATGTCCGATGTATACATCGGACTATCCGATATAGGCAGCAACAGAAACCTAGTTCCTTGAATCCCTTCTCCTTAGAGCCACTTCTAATCCTAAATTCCTTTGTTTGACTAGATGGTTAAGTCCAAGGGAAGGCAGTCTGTCGATGAATCTAATGCACCTTCTCAGCAAAGGAGGACGAAGGCGAGGCATGATCCTGCCAAGGCTCAACCTCCTTCCTCTCCAGTGCATTTGTCATCTCCTAGGGCAACCATGTTCATTGATGCTGCCCCCTCTTCCAGTCGTCCGAAGAGGTCTGTGAAGAAGACAGCCTCCAAGGCTCCTTTGGGATCACCCTCCTCTGAATTTCCTCGGCAGAAGCAATCATCATCTAGGGGTGATTCATCCAGACCTTTGATCGGTCCCTTGGAGATGCATGAGTCCGTCAGATATTCAGACGCCAACTTCAATCCTCCAAAGCGGATGAATCTGAGAGGTGACTCTGTTCGCATCAGACGGGAAAGAAGAATAGACCCTGAAGATTATGAGAAACAGGGCAACACCGATCGTCGCTTCTGGAACTGCTTTCAGCAGGACTTCTACGACTCGGTGATTCTTCCTAAGAAGACCCCAGTTGTGATGATGCAGTGGGTTGACTGGGAGTATCTTGAGCGACTCCATGATCCAGTCTTTGATGAAGTGATCAGCATCTGTGACAAGTATGACATTAAGGATATCATGGGGCTAAAGTACAATTGGAACAATGAGGTTATAGCCCAATTCTATGCCATAGTATACTTTAGCACTGATGAGTCCGAGTCACTGAAGTGGATGACTTGTGGAAAATTCTACAGTGTGACCAAGACTCGCTTTACCAGTATTCTGGGTTTCTCTCCTGGGCTATGCTTCAACAAGGACAGGCTTCATGAGTACGACCCCCTGGAGATAAATAAGCTCAGCTGCATATATGATGAGGCTCAGGACTTCGAGCTAGGGAAAGCGAAGGGCCTGCTTCCTGTCTATGTTGTGCTGACAAGGATGATTAGGAAGACCCTAACCCCCAAGGAAGGAGATGCCTCGAGCATTTTGGGGTACTCCAGGAACTTGCTCTACTGGATTGCATCTGAGTCTCGACCCTTTGACGTCGTGGACTTTATTTGGAGTGAGATCCGCTTGAGTTCCCTAGATCCCGGGAGGAGTTGCACTCACGCTCCATATATCATGAAGATGATCGAAGAAGTGACTCAATCTGCTTTTGTCAAAGATGTTGAGCACTACGGATATCAAGTTCGAGTCATCAAGACTCCCACTCGTCGATCATCTTGTGGATCTCCATATCCTCGATCAGCTGCTCCATCCTCTTCTTCTGGGCCTTCCTTTTCTCGCTCTTCCTCTCCGATCAAGGCCATGCTCAGGGCAATCTTTTGCCTTGGGAAGGATGAGAGGCGTGCTCGCCAGAAGAACTCAGAGCGTATCAAGAAAAACACTCTGAGGCTCAAGCAAATTCAGCGACATCTTGAGATTCCGTGCTCTCCTGATGGCTCGGAAGTCGAAGGGAGTGAAGATGATGATAAGGTCAAAGAGTATGAAGCCGCTTTTGATCCTCCTACTCAAGTTGATGACGATAGTGGCAGCTAGGAGAGCTACTCTGAAGAAGATGAGGAGGACGAAGACGACGATTGACTATCTCTTGTCTTGTAGCTTTGTTCTCGCCTTTTTGGTATCTTGATGCCAAAAGGGGGAGAAAGTAAAGCTTGTATCTTGTGGCTTGTATTTTGTCTAAGTATCAAAGTCTGTAATCTCTATTTATCCTTGTGTTTATGCTTTGGAACTGAATTTGTTAAGTAAAGTACTTGTTTAAAATTGTGTTGCCATGCTATTGAGTGCCCAATGCCATGCCATTTGCATCGTTTATTTACTGCATTTACCTGCTCTTTTATCTCCTCGAATGCAAGGATATAGGGGGAACTTCTAGTTTTTCAAATCTATCCACACTTCCAGGGGGAGCTCTACTATATTCTTGATCATTCAAAAGAGATTTTCTCTAGTTTTAAAAGCTTTAATTGGGTCTGTCATCAATCACCAAAAAGAGGGAGATTGAAAGTGCATCTAGGCCCCGTTGTAAGTCTTGGTGATAGATGACAAGCATATTAAAAATCTAATCAAGCTTGTTTAGTGTTGGATAGTTTTAAGATTAGAAAAGGGTTGTGGAGGACTCATGGAGACCATAAGAATCAAAGGAGAAGATGGCGTATTATTTAAAAAGTGTAAATCATTTCTTTTGAATTGAGTTTAGGACACGCCGTACTATTAAGAGGGATGCGATGGAAAAATTACTTTTAGAAGTTCTAAGTGCTCTTGGTCGAAGTTTCTTGACACACTCTTTCTACCAAATAATTTTGAGGGTATTTGCTTTGAAATCATATCGGACTATCCGATACAGTCCGGAACATTCCATTCCGATTGATCCCTCTCTGTCTCCAGTTACAAAAATATCGGACTATCCGATGTCAGTCCGGAACATTCCGATTGACCCCTCTCTGTCTCCAGTTACAAAAATATCGGACTATCCGATGTCAGTCCGGAACATTCCGATATATACCGGATAAATCCGATCCTTGTTCCGATTGACCCCTGAAGGAACCTAAGGCCGAGAGGGGGGGTGAATCGGACTATTTCAAATTTTACTTTTGTTGCACTTAATCACTTAGGCAAGTTAAGGCACACAGCTAGCGCGTGGATTCCTACACAAGTCTAGTTGGCGAAAGCAATCGATGCACAAGTGTAGGAGGCACGAAAGCACTCACAGGCAGTGGATATCAAGAAGCGGTTAAGTAAATAAGACAGAGAGGCGCAAACCGAGTTGTTTACCGAAGTTCGGTGCTCAACACATGAACACCTACGTCTCCGTTGAGGAAACTTCTCACACAGAGAAGTCGGGACTCTCTCGTCCCTAGCCCTCAATCCACTCGATGGTAGCTCTTCACCAACACATGGTAGGCGAGCTCCAAACCTTCACACGAATCAGCACCCTTCACACGCGAAGGACCCGAAACATCGACTTCACAAGCGAAGCCGACCTCGAGCACATCGAGGATTTAGGACATCTCCGACGCACGGAGAAGAGCACCTTGGGAAGCAAGGTGGCCGCCGACACGACGACGGGCTTTGCACACCCCGACGGACGAAGAGGAAGCACCGTGGGAAGCACGGTGACCTTCATGAAGAAGGGTTTGCTTGTGGTACGGTTGATGGAGCTTGGCGATGACGACGTCTCCCGGTAGTAAGAATCCCAATAGCACAAAACCGGAGACACCACAACTCACTCAACCCTCATCCCACCATGGAGGATGGCAAGACAACCATGGGAGAGGGCACAAACCTTGGGGATGACGAGGAGGAGACTAGGGGATGCTCTCTTCTTCTTCCTCACTCCTTCTCCCTCCCTCTCTCTCACTCAATCTCTCAAGCACATGGAACCCTAGAGCAAGGATCCATGGGGAGAGCTCTCACACTTGGAGAATGGTGGCTAGGGTTGCAAATGAGTCTCTCTCCAGTCTTTCCCACGAAATCCCACCTATTTATAGTGCTAGGGTTCAGATTGGGCCAATGGACGGATGAGATTTACTTGGAACAAGATCAGACGGCTGGCAGTAATCCGACTCGAGCTGAAACGGTTCATCGGACGCCGTCCGATAGGTTCATCGGACGCGTCCGATGAAATGCTGGCGCGCGCACAAAAAGTGCACGCCATGTGTTTGCTCACGGGCGTAGCCGGCATCGGATGCGTCCGATGACCTGGTCGGACGCGTCCGACAGTAAGGTTGAGTTTTGGACTCGCAAGGGACTTAGCCGCTGAGGATGTTTGGCTGTGCAAGTTTTAGTCCATCGGACACCGTCCGACTCTCATCGGTCGCTGTCCGACAGGAACAGTACAACCGGGTCGTCTAGGGTTTTATTCCTCATCGGACGCTGTTTGGTAACTATCGGACTGCGTCCGACAGCGACTGTGCATCCGGGTTCTTCTAGATCTTTTGACACTTGGTCATGATAGGGTGCACCTAGGTTCTTGTCTTGTATTGTCTTGATCTTGTAGCTTATCTTGTCTTGTCTTGTCTTGATCTTATCTTGTCTTGGTTTGATTTTGTCTTGTCTTGTCTTGTCTCTTGTCTTGTCTTTTCTTGTCTTGTCTTGTCTTGACCTTGTCTTGTCTTGTCTTGTCTTGACCTTGTCTTATCTTGTCTTGTCTTTTCTTGTCTTTTGTCTTGTCTTGTCTTTTCTTGTCTTATCTTGTCTTGTCTTGATCTTATAGCTTGATGCTTGACGTAGATGTAGCTGGCTTGAGCAGGAACGAAGACTCACGCAAAGAGTATAAGAGAGAAACTATGAAACACAAGAGCCTTAGTCTTGAAGTCTCTGTTGTCATCAATACCAAAACTTGATCTTACAATCTCCCCCTTTTTGGTAATTGATGACAACACCTGCAAGTCTCCTGCATAGCTAACTTTAACAGACAAATATGTGTCTCGTGCAGTGGGTTAGTTCCAACAAGGGTGATACCAATTGAGATTACTTCACTTGAAATAACAACTAGGCATAATATCAATTTAAGTGCAATGCAATGCAAAACTAACACCTAGCTCCCCCTAGATCATTGCCTATCAAGTGAGCAACACACATTTGTCATATTTTTCACTGTTCTACTCACTTTTCTCCCCATTGCTTGCCACTCATTTATTTTTCTCCCCCTTTGTCATCAATAACCACAAAGGGCAATCAACAAGCACATGAAAAGGAGACAATACTCAAGAGCTTTGTACATTATACAAGTTCTAATCATGCCAAGTTATCCACCACATTGCAAATTCAAGACTATTTCTAGATCAAATATCACAATACACAATAGAGGCTTATGTTTGAGTGATGTGTAAGTAGAATTAAGATCTAGAGCCGGATGTAGAGGAATTAAAGCCAATGAATATCTAGTAAGCTCATGCACTAGGAGAGGTCCCTTGATGCAAACTAGCACCTAGTACAAGCATGTTCAAATATACACAAGTGCTACACCAGGTCAAAGAGTTGAATCTAAAAGATTTTCTTTTAAGTTCCATGTCTCAAACCGTAGGCGACACTGCCCAGCATTACACTGAAGGATTCAATGTCTTGGTCATCCAAAGCTCCCCCTAAGTTCATGCCTAGTGCAATGGCAAGCTGTCTCAGCTGGGAAGATATTGGTGAGAACAAGGATGGCCTTTTGGCCTTACTTTTGTATTTTGCACATTTTTAGATTGCTCAACATTTTCATAACAAAGGTGCTCATATCTAGTCAAGATATTAAACAAGATACACAATGAATAGCAAGACCAGAACTAGAAGCACTAGGTCATTCTCATAGAGATGAGCTATAAAAGATACCCATGGCTTTAACACATCTAACACTCGCTCCATGTGAAGAATTATTACCATGTGTTAATTTAGAGCACCTATTGAGCACGATGACAGTCAATTTGAGATTTAGCTATCAAGTGTAAATGGAGATGCATTGAACAAAGTATGAATCAAGTAGAATTTGCAAAGCTCCAAGATTGTCTCAAGTTTATATGATTGTGCCAGATTCACACACAACAGCTCCACGACCAACTCAGACGACATTTGACCTATCTAATATGTTCAGTTCATTTCTTAACTTACAAAAGCGTGTCACATCTAGTGGCTTGGTGAAGATATCAGCAAGCTGGTCCACCGTACGCATAGATCCAATCACGATGTTGCCCTTCATCACATGATCCCGAAGGAAGTGATGTCGGACGTCAATGTGTTTGGTGCGCGAGTTTTGAACCGGGTTGCTAGCTATTTTCACAGCACTCTCATTATTACACAGAAGAGGCACGTGGCCAAGTTTTATGCCAAAGTCAAGTAAGGATTGTGTTAGGAATAGAATTTGCGCACAACTACTCCCTGCCGCTATATACTCAGCCTCAGCAGTAGATAGAGCCACGGAGTTCTGTTTCTTTGATACCCACGACACAAGACATCTACCAAGTAGGTGACAGACCCCTGAAATGCTTTTACGATCAATTTTGCATCCGGTATAATCTGAGTCAGAATAGCCAAGGAGCTCAAACCGCGCACCCTTAGCGAACCAGAGACCTATGCTAGAAGTGAATTTTAAATATTTAAAAAAAATCCTTTTGACAGCTTTCAAATGCATTTCTCTAGGGGAGGCCTGGTATCTAGCGCACATGCACACACTAAACATGATATCCGACCTAGATGCTGTCAAGTAAAGTAATGCACCGATCATGAAACGGTAAAGCTTGGGATCCACAGGGCTACCTTCTATGTCGAGGTCGAGGTGGCCGTTTGTAGCCATTGGGGTCTGAATTGGCTTGCATCCAAAAACCCTGAAATAGGAGACAGTGGGTCGTCTTCCCACAAGCAGCTCATAAGAGGTCTTCTTGAGAAGCTTGAGAATGTACAACCTGTTGATGCAATGACAGGCTGTGCTGATTGCCTCAGCCCAGAACACTTCAGAGGTTCCAAACTCATTGAGCATTGTTCTTTTCATCCCGATGAGTGTCCTGTTTTTCCTCAACCACGCCATTCTGCTCAGGTGTGTATGTGACTGAGAACTGATGATCAACTCCTAGATCATCACAAAACAACTCAACAGAGGTGTTAGTGAATTCAGTACCATTGTCACTTCTCACCTTTTTGAGGGTACAATCAAAAATATTTTGAGCTTTCTTTACAAACCTTTTGAAAGTGTCCAAGTTGGGGTTTTGTCAGGTAGAAAGAAAACTCAAGTGTATCGGGAGAAGTCATCAACAATGACCAAGCAATAGAGATTTTTCCCAATACTCACATATTTTGTTGGCAAAAAAGATCCATGTGTAAAAGCTCGAGAGGTCGAGATGTAGACATGACATTCTTGACAGGATGTGAGCTTGCCACTTGCTTGCCGGTCTGACAGGGACTGCAAAGCTTGTCTTTCTCAAATGTCACATCTTGCACCCCAAGAACCAATTTGTTTTTGAAAAGTTTCTTCAAATTAGCCATGCCCACATGCCCAAGACGCCTATGCCAAAACAAACCAAGAGAGACTTTGGCAACAAGGCAAGTCGAGATGGATACGGCAGGCTCATTAAAGTTCACAAGAAACAAGTTTTCAAAACGAAATCCTTTGAACACAGTTTTTCCATTTTTATCCAAAACTATCATTCCTTAAGATGAGAAGTTGCAATGAAAACCTAAATCACAAATCTGAGCAACGAAAAGTAGATTGTAGTTTAGAGTGTTTACCAGTAGCACATTATCAATTGAGAGATCCAAAGAGATTGCTACCTTTCCGGCTCCAATTACCTTGCCCTTGCTTCCATCTCCAAAAGTGACCTTGGGGGGACTTGTCCCATCCTCCCCCATTGAGGTGAACAACCGGGGGTTGCCGGTCATGTGCTGGGTACACCCACTGTCAACGATCCAATGGCACCCTCCAATCCGGTAGTTCACCTGCATTAGGAAGAGATCACTTTTGTGACTCAGGGACCCACACAGGAAGTCCCCGAGGGTTAGCCTTCAAACTAGAAGCAACGGGAGCAAATCGATCAATCAAAAACTTAGGCACCCAAACATGTGCCTTATGCTTATTCTTAGCCCTCAAACCAGCATATCTAGCAACCACCTTACCCTTGTCATTCATCCTAAGCAAGTATTGGTCATACAATTCTGCATGAGCTCTTGGAAGTTTGGGTTGGGTGTGCTTAGGAGTGTTCCTAGCTTGGTTCCTAGGTGGAGCTTGCCTACCAAAGTTTTGCCTAGAAGGACCATTCCAGAAGCTAGGTGGTGGTGGAGCTTGCCAATTGTTGTATAGCACGAGAAGAGGACCATTCCAATTGTTGTACCTAGAAGCATATTGCCAAGCATATTGGTTTCTAGGTTGCCAGATCGTGAAATTATAGTACTTAGGAAGTCCTTGCCATGTGTTGTGCACATTGTGCTTCCTAGGGTGATTGTTCCTAGTGTTCATGTTTTTAAACCCAGAGTTATTAACATTGTTGGTGTTTATCTTGGGCTTGTTATGAAGGGAGTTTTGCCCTTTGTTAGACACTCGAGGACCTTTCTTTTTCTTCCCTTTAAACTTCTCAGGGGTGAATCCCAAGCCGGCCTTCAGGGCCGGATTCCTTTGTTCCTCAAGTATCTGGTTAAGGACACGACTCTCCTCATAACACTTGCCAAGTCCCTTGTCAAATTTCTCAAACTTGACCTTGAGGATAGCATTTTCTATAGCAAGTTCATCACGCTCAATGGCTAGTTCCCTAACAGCTAGTGCAAATTTGCATGAGTCAGGAGTGCACTCTACACTAGTGAAACTAGAAGCAATCATGTCACACTTAGAGCAAGAATCAACCAAATGAACAACAGTACTAGCACAAGACCCAATCAATGCACATTCAGCAGAAACATCTGTACTAGCAGGTGTCATAGTGATAGCAGGTGTGACAGAAGCAGTAAATGGTGCAATCACAGGAGGCACAATCAAAGCAGGTGAAGCAATTAAATCATCACTGGCATGAGCAATTGGCAAAGCATCAATAGAAGCATTCTTTTCAGTAAGCAATTTATTTTCAGCTCCAAGCTCAAGAATAGTAGCAAGTAAGCCATCTACAGATTCATTCATGTCTTTGTTTTCCACATTAAGTAACTCTACCTTCCTAGCTAAGCTAAGTTTCTCACCATTCAAAAGATCAAATTCAGTCTCAAGAGAATCATGCTTAGCAGTGAGGACACTCAGAGACTCCTGGAGAGTAGTGGCTCTCAAATACTCCTTTTGAAGAATATCAAGCAACTTAGCCACATTCTCTCTAGTAGTCTCTTCATCCCACTCAGAAAAAGCTTCAGAGTCAGAATCAGAAGATACCTCAGCAGATGGTCGAGCCATCAAGCACTTGGAGGCTGAAGTAGATGGTGATGAAGCTCTCGGTGTAGAGGAAGTAGTGGAAGTAGACTCTTCTCCATCAGAATACCACACTTGCTCTTGTGGTCCAGGGACGGCCACCAAGCACTTTGTGGTGAAAACTGGAGGCGGAGGAGTCATCTCAGCAATTGCCATGGTGGCAAGTCTTTCATCACTTGGATCCTCATCCTCCTCGGAAGCGGCTGAGTCACTGGAACTGTCATCGGAGACCCAAGTTCCAACGAACGCCAGCTTCTTTCCATTCTTGGAGGTGGCCTTGAACTCGGTCTTCTTCCAGTTCTTGTACTTCCCATCCTTGTGCTTGGCCTTGTCATCATCACTACCTTGCTTGCTCTTCTCCTTGCGCTTGGTCTTGTCTTTGTGAGGGCACATGGAGGCACTGTGACCTTTCTCATGACACTCATAGCATCGATAGCTAGAGTGTGGGTTCTTGGCTCGCCTCTTGAGGTCGAAGCGCTTCCCGAACAGACCCATGATCTTCTTAAGTGCCTCAGGTGGGAAGTAACTTGATCCTTCTTGATCCTTGGAGGAGGCAGGCTTGGTCTTGCTTGATTTGTGTCCAGTAACTTTGAGAGCAATTGTCTTGGTCTTCTCAGCTGATGGAGTGGCTAGGGGCTCGATGATGAGCATCTCATGAGCACGAAGTTTACACAGGAGAGCACCGGGAGTCATCGTCTCAAGTTCATTGTTGTTGGAGAGAACAGTGATGAAGTCCCTGTACTCCTGTCTTGGAAGAATCCTCAGCATCTTCCTGCACACATCAACATCAGGCATAGAGAGTCCGAGCCCCTTGAGCTCATTGATTATGGGGTTAAGGCGAGTGTACATAGCATTTGCATTTTCACTATGAAGCATCTCAAATTTATCAAATTGCTCTTTAACCACCACTAATCTACCCTCCTTGACAGCGGTAGTGCCCTCATGGATCTCAACAAGAGAATCCCAAACAGCCTTGGCAGAGGTGAGGTTACTAACTCTCTCGAACACATCCCTACTCAACCCGTGAGTATAGCATTCATGGCCTTAGCATCATTAGCCATAAGAGTTTTCTGAATTGGTGTGAGTGGTGCATTCTCAACACGGGTAATAGTGATGCCATTCTCAACAGCATCCCAAATGTCAGCGCCAATGGAAATAAGATATATTTTCATGCGCTTTTTCCAGAAGTCAAAGTGTAAGCCATTGAAGATTGGGATCCTATTGGCAGCTACACTATCCCCTTCGGCCATCTCTAATGCGGTGAAGTAAAACTAGAGAGCCTGACTCTGATACCAATTGAAGGAACCTAAGGCCGAGAGAGGGGGTGAATCGGACTATTTCAAATTTTACTTTTGTTGCACTTAATCACTTAAGCAAGTTAAGACACACAGCTAGCGCGTGGATTCCTACACAAGTCTAGTTGGCGGAAGCAATCGATGCACAAGTGTAGGAGGCACGAAGGCACTCACAGGCAGTGGATATCAAGAAGCGGTTAAGTAAATAGGACAGAGAGGCGCAAACCGAGTTGTTTACCGAAGTTCGGTGCTCAACACATGAACACCTACGTCTCCGTTGAGGAAACTTCTCACACAGAGAAGTTGGGACTCTCTCGTCCCTAGCCCTCAATCCACTCGATGGTAGCTCTTCACCAACACATGGTAGGCGAGCTCCAAACCTTCACACGAATCGGCACCCTTCACACGCGAAGGACCCGAAACACCGACTTCACAAGCGAAGCCGACCTCGAGCACACCGAGGATTTAGCACATCTCCGACGCACGGAGAAGAGCACCTTGGGAAGCAAGGTGGCCGCCGACACGACGACGGGCTTTGCACACCCCGACGGACGAAGAGGAAGCACCGTGGGAAGCACGGTGACCTTCACGAAGAAGGGTTTGCTTGTGGTACGGTTGATGGAGCTTGGCGATGACGACGTTTTCCGGTAGCAAGAATCCCAAGAGCACAAAACCGGAGACACCACAACTCACTCAACCCTCATCCCACCATGGAGGATGGCAAGACAACCATGGGAGAGGGCACAAACCTTGGGGATGACGAGGAGGAGACTAGGGGATGCTCTCTTCTTCTTCCTCACTCCTTCTCCCTCACTCTCTCTCACTCAATCTCTCAAGCATATAGAACCCTAGAGCAAGGATCCATGGGGAGAGCTCTCACACTTGGATAATGGTGGCTAGGGTTGCAAATGAGTCTCTCTCCAGTCTTTCCCACGAAATCCCACCTATTTATAGTGCTAGGGTTCAGGCTGGGCCAATGGACGGATGAGATTTACTTGGAACAAGATCAGACGGCTGGCAGTAATCCGACTCGAGCTGAAACGGTTCATCGGACGCTGTCCTATAGGTTCATCGGACGCGTCCGATGAAATGCTGGCGCGCGCACAAAAAGTGCACGCCATGGGTTTGCTCACGGGCGTAGCCGGCATCGGATGCATCCGATGACCTGGTCGGACGCGTTCGACAGTAAGGTTGAGTTTTGGACTCGCAAGGGACTTATCCGCTGAGGATGTTTGGCTGTGCAAGTTTTAGTCCAGCGGACACCGTCCGACTCTCATCGGTCGCTATCCGACAGGAACAGTGCAACCGGGTCGTCTAGGGTTTTCTTCCTCATCGGACGCTGTTTGGTAACTATCGGACTGCGTCCGACAGCGACTGTGCATCCGGGTTCTTCTAGATCCTTTGACACTTGGTCATGATAGGGTGCACCTAGGTTCTTGTCTTGTCTTGATCTTGTAGCTTATCTTATCTTGTCTTATCTTGTCTTGATCTTGTCTTGTCTTGTTTTGATCTTGTCTTGTCTTGTCTCTTGTCTTGTCTTGTCTTTTCTTGTCTTGTCTTGACCTTGTCTTGTCTTGTCTTGTCTTGTCTTTTGTCTTGTCTTGTCTTTTCTTGTCTTGTCTTATCTTGTCTTGATCTTATAGCTTGATGCTTGACGTAGATGTAGCAGGCTTGAACAGGAACGAAGACTCACACAAAGAGTATAAGAGAGAAACTATGAAACACAAGAGTCTTAATCTTGAAGTCCCTGTTGTCATTAATACCAAAACTTGATCTTACAACCCCTCTCTGCTTCATTTGCAAAAATATCGGAACATTCCGATGTTGGTCCAGAATATTCCGATATGGACCGGAACTTTCCGTTGCTTGTTCCGATTGACCCTTCTCTGTCTCGCTGCGAAAATATCGGAACATTCCGATGTTTATATCGGAACATCCGGTGTCTGTCTACAGTAACGGCTAGTTTTGACTGCGTGGGTATTTATTCCCCTTCTCCACCCACCGGCCAGGGTTGCCTCTCACACATACTCTTAGCTGAACACTTATTGCAACCCTAGCTCTCCACCTTCCAACTTCACTCCACCATCAATTCCATTGATTGCATCTTTGAGTGGGTGAAGAAGCTAGATCTAAAGTCTTTGTGTTGATCGAACTTCGATTTTGAGCACTTGATTCATTCTCCAAGTTGGGTTTTCCATTGGATTTGTTACTCTTGGAGTTTGAGGGCTCCTAGACGGCTAGGAGTCGCCCTAGAGCCACCGGTGCTTTGTGTGGTGGCCGGGGAGAGTTTGTGAAGGCGGCCGCCTCCAAAGGAAAGAATCCATTGAGTGAAACCGGAGTGCTTGGTGCAACCCGGAGGTTAAGGGTCAAGAGGACCCGGCTCAAGTGTGACCGAGCCGCCTCAACGAGACGAGGATTCCCTCAAGGATCGAACTTCGAAACAACTACTTCGAGTCTCCTTTTGTTTGTGGATTTCCTTTTGTTTATTATCTATTAGTTTGCTCTCTAACCGTATTTGGTGCAGGATTTACTGCTTATTCACTCTAGTGCTTTCATCCTCCTTTCAGTAAGATCGGACGTTCTGATTCCAGATCAGATAGTCTGATTCATATCGGACTATCCGATCCTATCATCGGAACATCCGATATTGTTTGATCCGCTGCTTTGCTTTTAAGCTGTAATTTTTGAAAGCCTATTCACCCCCCCTCTAGGCTACATCTCGATCTTTCACTAGTGGATGAGACGGGGCTTGTGGGGAAACTTGTACACACTCTGCAGAGTTAAAACTATTATGATAGCCGTGTCCACGGTCATGGACGGGGTGAGAGGTTTGCACATGTAGATTCACCCTTTTTCAATACTAAATATGACTAGATTAGGCTGGGATTGGTCTGGTGCGAGATGCACCTTTTGTTGAACTTGAGAGTTGATATTTATGATCATGCATTCACTAAATTAAAACTTGATCAACTAAAATATGACTAGAAGTAGGTTTTGGGTAAAATAACCTAATTCCATCCTTGACCATGCACTCATATTTAAGGACTGCTTACTGGGTAGCCGCGTACTCATTAAATTCCTAGCGGACATATTTTATTCAGATTTCGGTCAGGACCAGGAAGGCCCTGACGAGGGAGCGCAAGGCTACCTAAGGTGTTCAGGTCAACACCTTGGAGTTCATCATAGTTATTTAATTTGAACACTCTGATGTTTTCTGCTTATTGTTTAATTCCGCATGGACTATCAACGGTATGCCAGTTTGCTTTTGTAATAAAATACTATATTTTACTCATATTTCACTTTAATTAAATATATTGTGATGATTCCACCGTATTGTCCATCACGAGATACTAAACTGGGATTAGTATCGACTCGTGGTGCTGGATTCCCATTACAAGTACTGGGGTCACGACAAAGTAGAGAAAAAGGAAATCAAGGTTGGTGACCCTAGCGGCCAAAGCTCACAGGCCCTGGCCCTCACTGCTCTAATTTCCGCGATCTCATCGAAGTTAGGGAGATGATGGGATCTTCTCATCTCGAAACTTTAAATTTTTGTTCAAATCTAATTATCTAGGGATATGGTTTATTGTCCGTCTTGTCCTCTATGGTAACAATTTATTACTTTGATAATCTCCCTTCTAAGATTATGTGGCGTGATGTTTGCCTACATCGACGTCTTTAGTAGGGTTTGGTACCCATGGTTCTCTAACTATTTGTGGGCTATTTTGTGTCGAGTTGCCATGTAGATGTTAGATGCTTTTTCCAATCTGCAGATGTGGTTGATGGAGGCAGAAAAGAGAAGAATGATGGAGGAGCTGAATTGGAATGCTTGTGCACCATTATGATAAGAAAAAAAACCATGCCTTTCTGAATGTGCCAAAAAGTACTTATATGATACTATGCAAACATTGTACCAAGCATGCTGTAAATGCTTGATTTAGGTAATTGGATTGCATGTTGGTCATAATACCGCTTCTAATAGGTGTTGGTTTAATAGGTGGTGTTGCATTGTACCCTTAATTTTATCAATGATCTAATGAAAAAAACAGAATATGAGGAATACCTACATCTAATTTTTTGCTCCAATATTAATAGTCATCCCCTAGATATATACATGCCCTACACTTTCATCACCAGATGGAGAGTGCGCCTAGCTTGAAGTGAGCCAAACTAGTTTAGGATACGGGACAAGAGATGGGGATCAAAACCACTCCTCTAAGTTTAGGGAACGGGAGGGCATCTCTTGGAGACATATTTTCATCTTCATGATCCCCTAAATTTGATTCAGGGGAATCTTTATGTGATCAATTGGACTTGCCTTAGAAGTGTACAGCACGTACCTCACACAAATGACATGCAATCAATTGATGAAAAAGATATTTCCCCACTTAAGAAGGAGAACAAAAGTGTACTATGGTAGTAGCTAGCTCTCATTTCTCCGTAACATTATTCCTTCCGCGGGTTGTTATCCACCCTGATGGCGATTGACCATGAAAATATAATATGCATCATGAAAAGGCTAGCTAGCTATGCCCATTTGTTTTTCATTAAATGCAATTACCTGGTGCACGACTGTTGGTGATAGTATATTTTATCTAACCATTCATTTCTGGGTTATCTACATAATTATATATTAATTATGCAGCACGCACGTAATAGTACGTATAAAAAAAGTAATCCAAAAGAGTTAGATCGATCCAGAATTAATTACTCCCCCTAAAACATAGAATAATTTGCATATAATTAGTAAAAATACCTGTCTCAAATTGATTCTCAATGCACCATCAATATCGATCAGTCAGCAGCTAATCGATAGACAGTAGATTCATAAATTACACACAAACAACCCTTAAAGCAAATTAATTAAGCATCCGATTCGTTTTGCTTACCAGCACGCATGCATATGTGTAGTGATCATTCACGCCAACTAACATATGTAACAGATCGAAAACAACAAAACTATAGATGGCACTGCACTTGACAGTACTCGGACTCGGTGCCGACCTAACGTAGGCAAAGAGAGCTATTGCAGCACATTCCTACTATATTGAGAGGTGTCGATCAATCCAACGCTACATTCTTCAAGGAAAGTGACCTCTCGTTAACTATATATGTCTAGTTAGATTGCTTGCTTGTAAATAATACACGTATGTTATGAAGAGTTATGAGCATAAATTGACACTATGATATATGATACACTCAGATCGATCGTCGACACGTCAAAGATAGTGCATATATGCTGTGCCCATCAAACTAGCTTGCATCATTAGCAAAAGAAACAAATTGCAATGATTTAAAAGAATGGTAATGGTAGTCGTATCGTACCTCGCTTAAATGTGGTGTGATCATTCATTCCCTTGAATTTAATTAACGCGTCCAATAAAGGTGTAAATGGTAATTTCTTTTGGTCAATCAATTTGACATGAGACAGCAAAATCTTTGACCGTGGATATATATCCATTTTTTTAGAACGATCGATATACATGCAGTTATATATTTGGGTGCATCGTACTGTCAATTACTCCATATATATTCATCTAGCTACATATATGGATGGAAGGCATTATTAATTACAACCACACAAGCTAGCTAGGTTAGTTGCGTGTGCCATCAAGAACATCAATGCTACGGTATTACGGTCTTTATCTCGGGTGCGGCAAAACGTATGAACAGTAGTAGGAACGAGCCACAGTACCACGACGATAGCTAGCCAGCTACACCTTCAATACATGCATGATTACACTAGCTACATACAAAACAATATCACTCTAGTTTGCGACAATTTTTCAATTATAATATGTCCACTAGAAAAATATGGTGATTGATCTAGAAAAGACACCGTGAATAATGTTTGATAATACAGTTTGACCGACACCTTCATGTATAAGACATAACAATTATTAGGATTAATTACACCCCTACTATATTATTAAGTTTATTTATCTCACAATTGTCATTATAAAGTCGATATTCTCCTCATGCCATTATAATTTTAAATTCATTGAAAACATGTCATTTTTAGTGTTGACAAATTAAACTAGACAAATGACCCTCAATCCTTTTCTTTTTCCTCCATCCACTCTTTCTCCTACACATCTTCGGCGAGCCGCCCACACCCTCCAGCCCTACGCTATCGTCACCCTCCAGCCTGGTCTGTCATTTCCCCTAGTTGCGTCATCGCTGCCCTCAACCCATGTTGTCGTTGTTGTCGACATTGTCCTCTAGCTCGTGCCGCCACGACATTCTTCAACCTGTGTCGCTGTCCTCCCGAGCATTGTTTCCCTCTAGCCTTGCATTGCCATCGTCTCAAAGTGCCGTCGTTCCTAGCTCGTGTGGCCACTGCCCTCAGCCCGCACCACCCTCCAGCCCACGCTGCCATCTCTTGAGCAATATTGTGTTGTAGCTCGTGAGATCGTCACGCCCTCTCTCCATCTCATCATACGTCATCCTCTTGTGTACCGCTATACTCTAGCCTACGCTGTCACCTCCAGCCTTGTGTTGTGACAGTCCAGCATGGACGTCACCCTCAAGCCAGTGTCCTTGCCATCAGAATTGGGTAGAATGGCTCATCGGAGGAGCTCGTTGGAGTTGGGAGATAAGGGACAAGGATATAGAAGAGATGAAGAAGATGGGAAAGAGGCATTTCTTATAAATTTAAAGTGGGTAAAGGGGTATAAAATTTAAAATTCGCATGTCCGTAATGGTTTTGAAATTACAATGACATGAGGGGATATCGACTTTATAATGAGATAAAGGAACTTAATAAAGACATGAGAGCAATTAATCCCTATTATTATGGATGTTTCTCAATCCCTATCCGATCACCATGGATATCAGCCAGTTTGTGGCATTTTCACTTGCGCTGTTATTTTATCGTTATGGATTACATGCGCCATAGTGCCCCCTATTTATCAGGCAAAGGATTATATCTAGAATCCAACTCAACATCTATCTTACTATATTAATTTATCACAAGTCATAATCAAAACGTAAGCTGCTGGCCTATTCGAACTCACTACAGGAATCTGAAACAGTGTCGACGGCTAATGCCCCGGACACAGGTCCAGAAACCGCCGACATTAACCTTTCTCGGCGGCTAGCCGCCGACAAAGCTTCGCCGACACTACTTGGCCGACATAGAATAATTGTGTCGGCGGCCCCGCCGACAAAACAGCTATCTCGGCGGCCCAAACAGCCGCTGACATACCACATAGCAAACGGCCCGATCCTGTCACGGCGCTCTGACTAGTGGGGTCCACATGACAAGCGAGAAGGCGACACGTGTCTAGATCTATTTCGGCGGCCATACCAAGAACCGCCGACACAGATCCTTCCAGCAGAATTCTCAGGCACCTCTGGAAAGCATCTATGTCGGCGGTATAACTAAGGCCGCCTACATAAAGTATTTCTGTTTTGGCGGTCTGTATTGTAGCCGCCGACATTGATCTAGATCTATGTCCACGGCTCAAAAAAGGCCGCCGACACTGATATATTGGCGGAGGCACATATTGCTGCCAATTATTTAAAACATTAACTTCAACCTGCAAAAAAACCCAATTCCCAGCATATATTCAATTACCAGTTCCCACATTCACATCGACACATATTTAGAAGCTGGCCACCACTATTTCGAGCCCATATGCAACCATATCATCGCAAAACACTAAATAAACGATAAATACAACCATTTTATCGCGAAACATCGATCCACACATATTTACAAGTCACATGTTGTCACTAAAGTATAAACAGAGTCGCACAAAGTTCGAATATATAGAGTATGCGAAGAATGAAATGAAGAACCTAACTACATCTCGTGCGGGCCGCCGCCACTCAAGTCGTAGTCAGGATTGAGGATATTAGTGACAAACTGCTCAAGCGGAGACCCCGTGCCACTGTCGACATCCCCTGCGAAGCAATCACTTGCCGCCTTGAGCTGCATACGAGCCGGACGCCTGCAAAAGAGGATGAAATATCATATTTGTATAAATTAGAGGCATTGCATTATTTGGATCAAACGACATGGTCACAAACTTACCCCCGGTGAAGGCCTCGGTGCAGGTGGAAAGTACGCCATCGGGAATTGCGGTAGTGGCACGAAAGCAGGAGCAAAGGTAGGGGCAAACTGTGTGGCTGGGGCCCCCTGCGTTTGCGTCATCACCGCAGGCATCTGTGGGTGGCTGGAGGTGCTGGTCCCCGCCTGCTGGAACCCATTCTGATTAATAGGACATGTTAGCAAATGAGCTTAGCTGGAAGGAATAATTTGCGAGCAACGCATGGGTAAATACCTGTTGGTACAGCCGCAGGAGGAGCGAGTTCTGTTCTTGGGCGGCCTTCAGATTTTCCATGGCGCATGCCGCTCCCCAGCGCCTCCTCTCGCTCCTTCGCTCCAGCTCTCGCTCCGCATCTTGCTGCGCCTTCTCCTCTCGGCCGCCGGTTCTGTTCTTCCAATTCGATGATGTGCTTGTTACGAGCTGCGGAGCCCATCGCCGACGTCTCGACCTCGGCTTGTATGCAGCGTCGGGCGGCACGACGGCGTTCATACCGCCGTACCTGCCGTGAGCCCGTCCGCCAAACTGGTCGTACAGGAGCACAGGGTCAACGGGCATCTCCTCGGGGTTAACATCTTCCCCGTGCTTCTCCCTCAAGGCCTCAGTGTATGTATCCTGTAAAAAATTGAGATGTGTGATATTTGTTACAGAACGACGGTTGTCTAAAGAATTGAAATAATAAGTTTTAAGAACTTACAATCATCTCCTGAGCAGGTGCCGGCATCGGTGGCTGGAACCCGTCTAGCCGCACACGGGGCGTGTGTGCAGCCCTCCAAACCACGAATCCCGAGGGTTCAACCCCCGTCTGAAACTCCTGCGTGGAATTAAATAATGACCTAATTAGATATAGTTATGAAATATAATTGATTGTAGGGGTTAAAAGATAGGTGTGCTTACTAGGTCTCGTGCCACGTGACCCATGCCGAGACCTCCCATGTATGTGTTGCACAAACCTGCGTCGGCGTCCCTGTTTTCCCGGTTTCTCTTAGACATGTCGATCCACTCCTGGGACGCCCACATGCTACACAGGTCCCTCCAAGCACGTGTGCACATATCCATCCAGTCTGGACGCCATGGGAGGTACTGGTCTGCAGTGAGGTACTCCCGACCTGCTGCTGTTCTAGTCATTTTTCTTCCCCTCTTGCGGTAGTGCTTCATCACCGCATCTACACGGGCAAGCCTGAGGGCCTCCTTCACGAGCTTGGTAGCCATCCTGTCGATGACTACCCGAGCCTGGGCGTAGTCCTCGCCAGGAGGAAGTTGGTACCTCGTCTGAAACAAAATAGACACATGATTAAATAAAGGTTAAAAGCATACATGCCACTCTAGAGTTCGCTTTGAGCAGGAATGCCATCATAGAGACTGAAATAGCGCAGACGCCATTATAAAGTCTGGATTCACACATATATGCCATTATGGAGGATTTACTGGGTATACAATCTCAAAATACGATAGTATATATGATCTGACAAGTGGGCCCTACACGTCATCCTCCCATCTTCTTCCTCCTCCCCACCCTCCTCTCTCTCCCGCTCCTCTATCTCTTCTCTCCCCTCTCTCGTCTGCTGCTCTCTCTCTCCCCTCCCGGGCCACGCTGGGCGCAAGGCCGGCGTGGCGGCGGCGCCTCGCTCGCCGCCGCTTCCCCGCCTCGTCTCGCGCGCCGTGCTACCTCTGCCGCCACCTTCATCTCCTCCACCGGGAATCCGCGTGCCGCCTTCCCCACGCGGCGGCAAGCTTCGGCGCGAGCTGACGCCGGCGACTTCCCGGCAGCGGTGAGCTGAGGGCGCGCCCGGCGCGGCAAAGGCGACAACAGCGTCAAGGCGGCGGATTGGGCTTCAATTTCTTCGGGGCGGCTACGCGTGTCCTCCGCGGCGTCGAAATCCTCACCCGCCTCGCCGGAGCATCTCATATTCATCACCACCGGCAGCGACGAGGAGCTCTGGCGGCGGCGCGTGCCTTGGCGCCTCGGCGGCGGCGCGAGGCGTTGAAGGGCGCGCGTGCCCCTTGGCGGCTCGGCGGCGGCGCGAGGCGTGAAGGGCGGCGCGACGAGGAGGTTGCTCCGGCGCGCGACGAGGAGGCTCGGCGGCTCCGGCGGCGCGATGAGGAGGCGGCTCCGCGGCGCGACGAGGATGGGGCTCTCGCGGCGGCGCGAGGCGTGGCGAAGGCAGCGTGCCCCTCGGCGGCAAGCGCGCCCGATGGGAGGAGGGCTCGTCGGGGAGAGAGCGGCCGGTGGAGAGAGAGCGGCCGGTGAGGAGAGGGAAGAGAGAGACGGGGAAGGAGGAGGAAGAGGTAGGAGAGAGAATGACATGTGGGGTCCATGTATTTTAGACCGTATTCTTGTGTGTATTTCGTATAAATCCCCCAGGCTGGCCAAATAATGGCATATGAGCTCATTATTCATGTTTATAATGGCATCTGCGCTATTTTAGTCTCTACGATGGCATTCCTGCTTAAAGCGAACTCTAGAGTGGCATGTATGCTTTTTACCCTTAAATAAATGCATGCATGTGTAAAGATATAAACACGGAACGTCGACAGTAATAAAATAAATTTGGTATTTTACTCAGAACTCGTCGACGACTCCCTCGGCGACAGTTCCGCCATCCTCGTAGCCCATGAGCTCGTAGTCGGCCCAACTTAGCGTGGGGCGTTTATTCCCGCTCTCGCCAACTCGCCCGGGGTAGAGCGACCTGATAAGCACACCAAGCTGCTTTCCCTGCTCAGGCGCAGCCCCCTTGTTTTCGCAAACCATCCCACTACATATAGAATATATTGAAATGAAATGCTTCGAAATAAAATACATTGAAACGAAAGATTTCTGGTTAGCACACATACCTATCACCCATTGTAATATGTACGATGGCCCTCTCTTCTAGGGAATTGGGGGCTTTCGACAATTTGTTCCGGCCCCAAAATCTCTTGGAGCTTGAGGACTCCGCTCCAGAGTCGAGAGCCTCCCAGTCATTCTCGGCCACCTCCTCGTCGCCTCCTCCTCCAAAGAACGCCCGCCTTGATCCAGCTCCTTGTCGGTCTCCGAACCCGACTCCTCCAGCCCACTCCCCTCCAAGCTTGTCTCATCCTCGTAGTCCTCTGGCAAACCCGCATTGTCGTCATCGGGCACCAGAACAAGGGCCCTCCTCCTGCTAGTGCCTGATGTGGGCACCTCCACACTCTCCTGCTGTGAGGCGGTGGCTGACACCTCGTCAAGCTCCTGCTGTGGGTCGGCGGCGGCCACCTCAGCAAGCTCCTCCTGCTGTGGGTCGGCGGCCGCCACCTCAGCAAGCTCCTCCTACTGTCGACTCCTCATGCCACTCCTCCCAAAGATTTTCTTCCGCCCCGCCCTCACCTTCGCCAAAGCTTTCGCCATAGGACCTGTCATCCTGCAAATGTCAAAGATATAAATGTATTAGACTCTTAGTTAAAGTAAATGACATATATAAATGTACAAAACCAGATATTGAATGCCTTAAAAATCTTCTGCTTCATCTTCCTCTTCCTCTTCCTCTTCCTCATTGTCCTCTTCAGTTTCTCCCTCTTCTCTTTGCTCTTCCTCTTCATTTCCTTGTACTTCCTCATCTGGTTCTACTAGCACATCCCCAATATCAACATGCAACTCCCCTAATAATTCTTGTTCTTGGAATGGTTCGACGTCTAGGTTTGGCTCGTAATCTTCTTCCGTGAGGTCTTGCAATCCACCAACTGGATGACATTTATGGACAATCCACCAATTTTTATATTTAGGATGGGCGTACGGCAGATAGAACACTAGCTCAACTTGTTCAGGGAGAATGAACACGTCGGGCCTTTGATAAAAGTGCTTATGGTTAATTTCAACTAGTCCTAGTTCCGGTGTACGCCGCACCCCACTCTCCGGATGGAACCATCTGCACCGGAACAACACGAGCGAAAGTTGATTGTTGCCTTCATAACTTATTTCGAGGATCTCCTCAATAACCCCATAGTACTCTACGTCTGGACCACCATGGGCGTCTGCAACATAACTCACGATGCCGCTATTCACCGTGGTTGCATTTGGACGGGCTGACTCGGCCGCTTCGGACCGATATCGATATCCATGGCAATCATAGCATCTATGAACCTTAATTCTACGGCTGCATCCACGTGACATTTGTCGGAGATCATTGTGCACGCTAGAGTATCTTTGACACTGCAGGACAAGCATGTACAAAGATTCATTAAAACATGTACTGTTGGGTTAGGTAATTAGATAGTATGTTTAAGAAAAACTTACGTGGTAAAAGAACCATGTAAGAAAGTTAGGATGGTCTGGTCCACGCCCTCGTCGTTTGAGGTTGTCAATTTGTTTCCCCGAGGGTTGATCTGGTTTTCTCCATTCTTCTTGAATAAATTGACTACAAGTGTAGGTGTTTAATTAGTTAATTTGAGAAATATAACTATGCGTTTAAAACTTAATTGAGAAATATTTTCACTTACTCCATGTACACGTTCATTTCATCCATGTTGTCGTACACATACAACTGGATCATAATTTTTTCATCTTCACCCAAATGACGTGTTGTGCTTTTGCCAACGTTACGTCCAACTTGATCATTGAACACATCAAGATCGGAATTATCCGTAAAATATGCGATTTCCTGGGTGATCCAAGCTTCGGCAATACTTCCTTCAACTCGTGCTTTGTTCTTCACTTTCAATATAAGATTTTTCATCATCCGTTCAACAGGATACATCCACCTGTACAGTGCTGGTCCCCCTATTTTTGCCGCTAATGGCAAGTGCACCAATAGATGTTGCAATGCAGTTGAAAAAACCAGGAACATATAGCTTCTCGAGCTTTGTGACAATAACAATGATTTCCTTCTCCAATTCCTCCATTCTCGAGGCGGATATCTCTTTGGCACACAGCTCTCTATAGAAAAAGCTCAGCTCCGACATAGTTCTCCAAATAGCGTCGTCAACATATCCACGCCATACGGCGGGGAATAAGCGCTCTATGAAAACTTTGTAGCCGTGGGCCTTCATTCCATTTAACTTGCATTGGTCCATACTAACGGCATGACGAAGGCTCGTCGCATAACCATCTGGAAATTTCAACTTTTCCTTGATCCACACTAGAATCTCTCTTACTTCGGCACGTGTCAGACAGTATTTTGCCCTAGGTCTCATTCCATTTTCATTTAGGTTCATCTCTGGTCGATCGCATATCACAACACAGTCCAACCTAACTTTTGTGTTATCTCTAATTTTATGTTGGATGTCCCAGTTCGTGTTGACTAAGGCCTCACAGACATTCTTCTCCTGGTGCATCAGGTCGAGGTTGTGCGGCTGCTTCAGATCTTTTGCGTAAGGAAGGTTATAGATGCTGCACTTATGAGTCCAATGGTGTACCTTCCCATAGTCTTCGTCATCGTAACCCTTCTTTGCCAAACTTTCATGCCATTTAATAATATCCTCTATTTCAAACCGTAATGGTGGTTGTTGGTTCCTAATACTCTTTCCTTTACGAAAAGCTTTTCTTTCCCTCCTAAATGGATGATTGAGCGGAAGAAATCGACGGTGACAGTCGAACCAACAAGCCTTGCCCCCCTTTTTCAATTTGAATGCATCAGTGTTACACAAGCATTTTGGGCACGATAAGATTCCATGCGTGCTCCACCCCGAAAACATACCATAGGCCGGAAAGTCGTGAATTGACCACAGGTAGGCGGCTCGCATCCTAAAGTTCTGGCCCTTGTAGCTATCATATGTCAAGACCCCTTTGGTCCACAGGTCACTCAGCTCTTCAACAAGTGGTTGCATGAATAAGTCTAAATTTTTTCTAGGAAACTTGGGCCCGGGTATGATAACAGAAAGAAACATGTACTCTTCCTTCATGCAAAGTTGAGGTGGAAAGTTGTACGGGATAGCAAATACTGGCCAGCAAGAATACGGGTGCGAGGTCATATTGAATGGTGTGAACCCATCAGTGGATAGACCAATGCGCACATTTCTGGGATCGGCTGCAAATTCAGGATGTTGCTGGTCAAAATGCCTCCAGGCTTCTGCATCTGACGGATGAATTATCACGCCTTCCTTTCTACGTTTGCCGTCTTTGTGCCACCTCATATGCCTAGCCGTGGACTTGGACATGTACAGACGTTGCAGGCGTTGAGAGATGGGAAAGAAACGAAAGGTTTTCTAAGCAACCGTTGTTTGTCTGTCTACATCATCTCGTCCTTTAACTAGCATGTACCGACTCTCGCCGCAATGTTTGCAATGAGTCAGCCCAGAATCGGTCTTCCGGTAAAGCATGCAGAATTTTGGATAGTAATCTATTCTCTCGCACGGCATGCCTAACACGCTAAGAAGCTTTTTCGACTCATACAAATTTGGAGTCATCTTGTGTCCAACCGGAAGTAGGCTGTCCAACAGTTTACACAGGTCGTTGAAACAATTGGCTGAGAGGTTGTATTTTGTCTTAACGGCCATTAGACGCGACACCGCCGATAGCACGGTAACATCGGTTCGCTCATGAAGCGGCTCTTTGGCAGACTCAAGGAGTTCCTCGAATTTCTGTGCAAGTGACTCGGACTCTTCCTCGGGAGAGAGATCGAATGCCCTACCCACATCATCCGTTAGCTCGTCCAGCCTGTCGACCTCAACTTCGTCGTAGCCCTCCCCAAAATCCACAGGGCTAGACACCGGCGCCGGACGCTTCCTCTCTCCATGATATACCCATACAAAGTAGTTTGCCTTGAAGCCATGCCTACAGATATGCTCGCTAATTTCCCTCTTTGACCTCTTCTCCGTGTTCGAGCAAATCGCGCAAGGACAAGGCACTTTTGCTAAGTTAGGGTTGGGAAATCTTCGAAAAGCCTCTGCGACGAATGCTTCTGCCTTATCGAACCACTCGTCAGTGTGCTGTCCAGTTCTCATCCATCCATCGTACATCCACCGTCGGTCTTCCATCTCTTAATCACTATATGTACATTAATACATGCTTTTAAATTCTAGGTTTATACATTTATTGAACAATTACAGCAAGTCAAAAAGGCTTATCCACCACACCAAACAAAAGCGCTCCATGTCTAGCTACATAGGAGGGCTTATTTACCACGGATGTTGGTATGAGTATGGGGTAGTGCCCATGGGAGGTGCGGGCGAATTCGGCAAGATAACCCATGATCCTCCCGGTGCAACCCACGGTGCAGCGCATCGCTTATGTTATGCACTAGGAAGACGACAGGTTACGCCACGGAATCACGGCCCGTGCACCTCCCATGGCCACTACCCCATACTCATACCAACATCCATGGGCTGTCCAAAACGTGGACAGCTCGGGAGCACAACATTTTCGTAAATGGAACACAACGAATCACCGTCCGCGTTCCGTACGAAAATTTGTGGCGCCCCCGAACGGGTTTGACTATGGTTCCGTACATGCTACGACCTCAACACATATTAACAAGCACTAATCATAAAAAATTACGTCTAACTGTTCTTTTACTTAACTAATTAGAAGCACTAATGTCGTCGGTCCAAAAAATACCGACGACATAGCTACCACAAACAAAAAAAAGGGGATTACCTCGGGTTGGGTTGCCGACGCACGGCAGCGGAGGAAGGAGGGGTTTGGAGGCGCCGGTGGCACGGCGAGAAAGGCGGCCGAGGAGGGAGAGTGGAGGAAAAGGAAGGAAGGGAGGAAGGGCGGCGCGGTGGGGGGGGGCGGCGCTGGCGCGGGGAGACGGCGGCGGCGGCGAGGGAAGACGGTGGCGACGGCGACGGCGGCATGGCTTGCAGGCGACGGCGGCTGACAGCTATGTGTGGCACGGCGCTGGGCGGCGGCAGCAGAGCAGCGCTGCACGGCGAGGCGGGGCGGCGGGCGGGCGGCGGCGCTGTGTCGAGGCGGCGGGCGCAGGAGATGGCGGCGGCAAAGCGGCAAGCGGCGGCGGCGATGAAGCGGTTGCAGAGTCAGGCGCTAAGTGCTAGGGCACTTAGCGCACGGGCCACTTCTTTTTTATATTAGAAGCTCAATGTCGGCGGCCAAGGCCCCCGACATAGGTTAAATAAACCGCCGACACTGAGTACATTAACAGTTCTTTAATTTGTGGGGCCATTTCGTCAGTGATATAAAGAAGTATCGGGGGCCTTCATTTTAGCCGCCGATATAGATAATCAATGTCGGCGGCCATCACTATACCGACCACATGGATGCATCAGTGTCGGCGGCCACCTATTATGCCGACGACATAGTGCCTTTGACCCAAGCCCGCTATGCCTCCCCAGCCCTCCTTAGGCCCACGTTGTCTTCGGTACGTGCCAAGTGGCTTCCTAGGTCATGCTATTAGCATGAGGCCTCATTGGACCGGGGAGTGCCGTCTCGGGTCGACCTCTACCGTGAGTTCCTTAGGAACCGTAAGCCGATCGAACCCGAAAGCTGATACGACATTAGGGTTCCAGAGGATCTTGCCGTAGCGCTTAAGCCGAGCCGGCCCTACCTGATACATTCAAGCCTAATGCCAATAATCATGACCTATGAAGGCAATTGGCACCTAGCCTAGCCCCTCGTGGACCCGGGGGAGAGCCGGAGAGAAGGTGGGCTTGAGGGAGGAGGATCTGTGTCGGCGGCTAAGACTCTGACCGCCGCTATAGCGCCATTAGTGTCGGCGGTAATTATTGCGGCCGCCAATATAGAGTCCATTTATGTGGGCGGCCAAATGTCGGGCCGCCGACATAGACCCTCCCCCTCAAGCCTAACATCTTCCCGCCATGCATCTCCGGCTCTCCCCCGGGCCCACGGGTTCTAGGCTAGGTGCCAAGTGGCTCGAGCAACAGGAAACGATATCTATGTGGGCGGCCAGAAAAGTCAGTCTCGACGCCTAGGAAGCTCGATACGTGGGCGGCCAGATATCGTTTCCACATAGCTTGAGCTCTACAGCGATTTTCTTTGTAACCTAAACGATACGTGGGCGGCCAGATATCGTTTCCACGTAGCTCGAGCTCTACGGCGATTTTCTTTGTAACCTTAACGTCGTATCGGCTTTCGGGCTCGATCGGCTAATGGTTCCAAAGGAAGTCACCATGGAGGTCGACCAGAGACGGGACTCCATGGTCCAATGAGGACTCATGGCAAAAACATTACGTAGAAAGCCACTAGGCACCTAGGTTACACCCCGTGGACCCGGGGGTGCCAGAGATAAGGCGGGCTCAAGGCGGGCTCACTGTCTTGCCGCCGACACAGGCCCTCCAGTACCGTCCAGCCCATGCTCTCTCCATGCCCTTCCCCGGGCCCACGGCCGTCTTTGCTAGCTAGCTGCAAGATGCCTACCTAAGTCATGAAATTGGCATGAGACCTCGTTGCCCTAGGCAGTGCCGTCTCGGCTCGAGCTCTAAGGCGTATTCCTTTGAAACCCTCACGGCGTAATCGACGGCTTCCGTGCTAGAGCGGTTTACGGTCCGAAAGAAAGTCGCCATAGAGGTCGACCCAACACGGCACTCCCTCGGCCAAGGAGTCCTAATGCCAACAGCATGAATTAGGAAGCCACTTGGCACCTAGCTTAGACTCGTGGGCCTGGGTGAGGGCAAGAGAGGGCGGCTTGGGGGAGGATCTATTTCGGCGGTCAACATGAAAACCGCCGACATTGAGGGACATATCTCGGCGGCCCAAGACAGAGCCGCCGACACAGACCTAGCAGGCAAATATACAAAACAATGTGGAGCCTAGGTATGTTGAATAAACAACTCTGCTCACTTGGCTATCAGCGCGCGGCGCGGCGTGTGCTCCCCGTAGGTCGTGGGTTCGAGCACCGCCAAGCTCCCTGATTTTATTTATTTTCTCTGTGTCGGCGGCTATACTTATGCCGCCGACACAGATGCCTCCCCTGCCTACGGTTTGGGCCCGTGACTGGCATGTGGGCCCGGGTGAGGGCAAGAGGGAAGGTGGCTTGGGGAGGGATATGTCGGCGGCTTGGTTGAATACCGCCGACACTGACTCGCAAGACACATATAAAAGAATGTGGAGCCTAAGGATGTTGAATAAACAACTTTGCTCACTTGGCTATCAGCGCGCGGCGCGGCGTGTGCTCCCTACAGGTCGTGGGTTCGAGCACCGCCCCGCCCCCTGATTTTTTTTATCTGTGTCGGCGGCTATGTTTATGCCGCCGACACACATGCCTCCCCTGTCTACGGTTTGGGCCCGCTTGTTAGCGACCTCGTCTGACTGGCACGTGGGTCCACATAAACGTCCACCATTATCGGACCGTCTCTGGAGGTAACAATGTCGGCGGTTAATGTAGTGCCGCCGAAATAGAATATTTGGCGGGTGCAAAATTTTGAAATTCATCCGGCGGGCGTGAGGTGGCTGATAACTGTCGGTGGTTTAAGTATTGCCGCCGAAAATAATTATGCCTGTGTCGGCGGCTGTATTTGTGCCCCCGACATTGATCTGTCGGCGGCATTTAGCCGCCGACACTGATTATTCTAGCCGTCCACACTGAGCGTGTTTCCTGTAGTGACTCTTAACAATTTCTAACTACGCACCCTCTCTAGATCTCTCTCCCTCTCTCTCTCTCTCTCCGTGCGTGGTCTGTGGCTGTGCACGCGCACAAGTGATGTTCCTGTGGTGTTTAGAGTCTGGGCCAGGCTATGCTGAATAGGGCACGAGCTAAATTAAGGCTTATTGCCGTACGTGCAACGAATCATCAACGTACCTCTCGATGAGAGTTTTACTACCACTGTGTACGCTTGATTCATTTTGTTTAATTACCAGCAATCATTCCACGAGAGAACAAACTGATGCATAATATATCCATTCATTTCGACGTTTCTATCCATTGTTGCTTGCGTGTCTTCCATTCATTTCGACCTCGCTATCTTCCATGCTCGATCGATCACAACTTGGCTAATTTTAATCAGTGCATGCATGGAGGGTGCGGCCTGTGCCATCTCGCTATCTTCACTGTAGCAATTGCATGCTGCTCTTAATTTGCTGAAATATTTAATAGACCGCGAAAAAGGGAACCACTAGTGGCGGGCGCCCTTAACCAGTCCCTCGCGTATATATATCCTTCTTCCACATACGCACACACGTACGTATACTGATGCAACATACACACAGAAATATTACTGATTGTATATACAGTACTGACTTAAAAACAAAGCAATATGTAACAGCAACTGAAATCCCTGATCTCATATGTATCACGGGGAGAGAGAGAGAGAGAGAGAGAGAGAGAGAACGCAGGTAAAGCGAAGAGTCCCAATCAACCCCCATGAATGCTTGGAGAGGAGCACAATCTATTGCACCCTCCTCCTCACTGTTCAATATTTAAGCTCCTCACTGGTCATCTGCCTCCCATTATTATATACCTTCAAAACCCTTGCCGGTCGGTTGGGAGTTACATACCCCTGCCCTGCATGCATGCAATATTGCTTTCGCTAGCTTTCATCGGTGTACCACATGCTCTACACATATCCAAGATGCAACCCCACACGCCATTACATCATCGATCCAATAGATTACTGGACTCGTACCATGCATACATACATATATACAAGTGATATATACATGCATACAACGTATGCATACGCTACTAGCTAGTTCCCTTCCATAGCTGCATGCCCTGCAGGGTTAAGGGTTTGGCATTCAAGATCAAGCTAGGTCAGTGAATCAATGGAGTAGTGTTCAACTGTGCATGCGTGGCCTAGGGTTTGCGGTTTGCTCCACATGCATGGGTGGATGCAAATATGGGCCCACCAGGCCTCTGTGCCACTGCTGGGCCTTGGCTAGCTCCGGATGGGGGCCCAAGGTGTCTGTGTCAAATGACAAATGGGCTTGCTTAGGGCAGGCAGGCGCTGGAGATGTAGCTTGTGACTGGAGGCATCAGGCATGCCGCTGGTGTCCTCTACTGTTCATCTGAGTCGGGGGAATTAATGGTGTCCCTGATGTACCTCTCTTTTTGCAGGTTTGATTTTCAGGGCCTTCAGATCCGTCGATCGATCCTACAAGTATGCAACTCCACGCAGTATTCATCACTTCCAGTCAGAACTACGAAAGAACTTCAAAGGATAAATTCAATGTCTAAAGCTAGCTAGCCAAGTAAATTTGTATTTTTACATTGACTAATCTCATATAGATAAAAGATCACTTCGGCTGGTTGGAATCTAGACAAATTTCTACGCTCTAAATGAGGCAGCCGGATAAAGAGTCTCACTGATGTTATGTCTGAGTGACATTATATAGGCAGGCAGAGTCCTGCCTAGAGGATCTGATGTTCGATATAGTATTTTACTAACAAAGTCAGTGTGAATTAAATTGGACTTAGCGGAGAGGCAAGCGTGAATGCAGGGACTTGGAGTCCAAATTAAATTAAGCGTGATTGCAAGTGTTTTACGAAGGCTAGCTAGCCAGTAAGCCCAACTAACAAAACATCGTCTAATCAATTAATTAAGAACCTGTCATACCTAGGATATACACAGAAAAGATGCTAAGCTAATTCAACACAAAACAACATGCATGGACCCTTTCTGTGTTAATATAATATTTTTTTCTTGAATGGCTATCTTCTGATCGTCCATATATACTCCCTCCGTCCTAATATATAGGGTGCATAAATTTTTTTGAGTTATCCCATAATATAAGGCGTCTTTCAATTATTTTCTTGAGAAAGACGAGCAATTAACTCATAATTAAGCTATTCACAGTATAAAGTGCATGCTTTTGCTAGCTTTAGCTATTAAAGCTATTAATTAAGTGCATGGGAAGGAGATGCATGCTTCAAGTAACGAGATAATTAAAGATGATTTACTCTCTTAAACACTATCTCTTGGTCTTGATGAAAATTTTTATACGTCCTATATTTTGGGACGGAGGGAGTATATACGTATAAATTTTTTTATATGCACAGCAAGATTAAAATAAACATGGTGAATCATGCGTCGGAGTACGCCCGTACGTGCAAATTAATCGATCGACAAGGCCGACATGACATTGTGCGTGAGAAAGCAGATCAACAAAGAAAGGTTTGATCGATTTACCGGGTCTAATTCTTGAGAAAGCAGATCAACAAAGAAAGTTTTGATTTACCGGGTCTAATTCATGAGAAAGCAGATATAGATAAACTGTCTTCATTCATTCCCAAAAAAAATTTACCAGTCGGTGGTCCAACGACGACGTACCACGTACGTACTGACACTTCAGTGAATCTCAAGGTTCAAATTAATTGCAACCCCTAGCTATACCATATTACTCTGCCATATCTGTTTTTTGAGGACTACTTTGCTGAGTAGTTACTGCAGGTTTTATTATTTGGAGTTCATCACAATATGTTATCTTTGATATATATCTTTCGTATCTACGATTTGATCAACTCTTGGAAGGCCGACCGGGTACATGTGTTTGTTACTTTGTTCTTGTTAGGATTTAGAGCCCACTGCAAACGGCCCACACAAGAGCCCAAACGCAGAGAAAGGGCTCCCCAGGTCTTAACGGGCCTAAAGACCCAATTAGAGCAACGACTAAAGCCATAGGCCCACTCAACCCAAAAGACTAGCCTGTTAGGTGAGGGACGGCTCCACCTTTTAAGTCGTGCTCCCCCATCATCGATAACCGATGTGGGACTAAACCCAACAATCTCCCCCATCACACATTGGACCACTTCGTTACAACGGACAACTTCGTCCAACGAATGTGTGGAATCAACGGAGATGTGGGTCAATGCCTGGCTCTGATACCACTTGTTAGGTTTTAGAGCCCACTGCAAACGGCCCACACAAGGGCCCAAACGCAGAGAAAGGGCTCCCCAGATCTTAACGGGCCTAAAGACCCAATTAGAGCAACGACTAAAGCCATGGGCCCACTCAACCCCAAAGACTAGCCTGTTAGGTGAGGGACGGCTCCACCTGGGTTATGGGCCCACCACGCTTCCTAACAGTTCTAGACATTAATTAGGGGGGGTTTTAATACATTAACCGAAGGTAAAAAAGTTAGGACATCTAATAATTAAAATAATTAGAAAAATATATCATATCATATACAAGGGCGACATCTAGGAATGAGTTCGTGCACGACCAATTTGACATGAAATAGCCAACCAGTGGCTAATCCAACAAAAGTAACCACCCCGTGTCTTATAGTTAATGGATACCCCTTGCATGAGCCCGACCGGCGAACTATGCTTTCTTGCATTTACTTATTAATTACTTTTTTACCGTGTTGTCCATGTAGATTGTGGGTGTTAATTAGAGAGCATGTATGGGTGACAAATAATTAACCGCGGGCACCTTCTAGAAGAAATTAGATCAACATGCGATACCATTTATGAAGCAGTCACAGGGATAACAGTCACAGGGATAACGTGATTAACAGGTAGATTTTGTCAAACTACTAAGAACTACTACCATGTTTTTCTTTTTTTGCACGCGCGGCTTGACTAGATCAGGATTAATTGCGCCTGAGTTGTGATTAGTCGCTGGTCATATTAATTTAATTTATCTCGAGTGTCACAGGTAATACACGTACGTAGTGCCCGAGACATTAGCTCACGGGCCCCACATGTTGGTGCACCGACAATGCATACTCATGACGCTGAAGACTTTCTCTTGGCCCTCTCGTATGACTAGTTAGCCACTATGTTCAGAGTTTTGTTGCGTAGCTCGCGTTGGTGTGGCTAAATTTCGAATCAGCTTTTAGCTTTTCAAAGATCCACTCCACTCATCGTCATTGATCGATCGATGATGCGTGCATGCATGTATCCGTGTTGGGATCAAATAATCCTCACATATATACTCCTACGGACACATTGGTGGACCACTAGGCAATCGATCTCGGTCTTTCTCGATAAATTTTAGCAAAAAAACTGTGTGGATATGGTCAAGAACTATGTTAGAGCTTATTATGACTCATACGAATCATCGTATATACAAATGTCTTTTATTTTAGTAAAAATCTAGTCGCGCAAATGCACAAGAGGCACTACTCTTTGAAAAGTACATAATTGGTCCTCCAACTATGTTAACAAACCGGTCACTAAACCAAAATATTGGATTAACTTAGGCTCTGTTCTTTTCAGCTTAAGTCTTTGAGCTAGTAGCACCAGGCCAAAAAAGGTCATTTGACCGGTCAAAATAACTTTTTTAAGTGTTTTTTCTATCATGCATGCATGGCATCCATGTGCGTGTTTTCATTGACATGGCATCCATGTGGAATCAATTATGCTTCCTATCTCTCCCTCTCGTTCTCCTTCCCTCCACATCTATCTCCGCTTCTTTCTCTGCCAAAGGCAGGAAAGTAGGAGGGGAAGCTAGGCTAGAGGGGCAAACGCTCAGCTCTGCCGCGCTTGAAGCCATCGATTGTCGTCTAACATGCTCCCTCCCTTCCGTCATTGAAGCTTCACCAAGCTGGATCGCTACATCTTCCCAAGTGCCACCAATATTGTTGCCTTGCCTCAACCTCAATAACAAATACATGGCTCATTGGCATTGGCTACAACTAAGGTCTCATAAAATTAAAGGTAAGTTAGATAAGACGAAAAGAATGAGACCTAAGTTGTGTCATTCGCATCAAGGCGTCACATTACCCCATTGTTGCTCCACCGCCACTATCCCCGTCACCCTGCCAAGCTTCTACGTGCTATTGCTCATTGCTCGAGTCTCAACTATATATACATGCCATTGACTTTGGTTCAGCCACGGCTAGCTAGCAGCAGCCACATGCTAGAGTTGGAGAGAATGGGAGGCCGAGGAAGAGAGTGTAGGGATAAAGAAAGAGGAAGAAGGGAGCGGGGGTGGTGATGGCGAGCCGATGACTAGAAACAAAGGTGGAGCCTGATCAATCGGCTCTAGCCTCGTATGGCCGCTCCCACAGCCCATTGGCAAGAGGTGGAAAGAGATATGGATTAGAGCGAGGTAGAGATTAAAGATGGATAGGGATAAAGCGTAGAGAGAAGGGTGACATGGTCAGCCCACATGGATGTTGGGATATGCCCAATGAAAATTATGAGTCGCATATGATGCGGGCTCACGGTTAGCGTGGGATACATATGATGTGGACCCAAACCTTATTGGGCTTCTAGCGTAGAGGGCCCAATAGAGGGCGCTATATAAAGGGAGGTAGAGGAGAGGTCGGTATGATGCCTGTGCGCAAGTTCTCCCTCTCCACCAAACCCTAGCCGTCGTCTCTCCAAGACGTCTGTGCAAGGGTGCTGGCACACCACGCATGGATGTATCCCAATCTCTGTATGTGTGGATACCGTAGAGACGCTGCACCTTGTGGCGCTAGCCGATGCGAACCTGAGGTCGAGACGTCGCTGCTCGCGCATATGTTATGGACGTGATCTTGTTTCATCGATTCCCATTGATCCAGAAGGATGTTCTGGGTGAGCCTAGATGCGTTGGAAAGATAATCTCGTTAGCTTTCCAATGAGTGGTAGAACGTCGAAAACGGAGCTCATATGTGGCCGGGGCGTCCGTTTGAAGGTGCGCCGCTCGGGAAGATCGCAAATCCCGGTGAGAGCGTGGAGTACGTCGACAACCTCCACGGCATGGAGATTGCCCGAAGCACTTGGCGAGCACTCGGCACTACCGGAAAGCACTCGGCGAGCACTACTTCCATACGATTACGTGCAGATCAGTGAACCGGCTTCATCGACTCGTCTTCCGCTGCACAGCACGTCGTAAGGTAATCTTGATCTATGGTCATTTACTAGCAGGGTGTTCCTGGGTTTCCGCGGTAGAATTTGATTCGTTGCTAGCGTAGCAATCCCGCGTTTCCCTTCAATGGATATATGCCATGTCTACGTATAGAAATGTCCACGTACACACTAAACTACTTCCAAAAGCTGTTTTGACTGGTCAAATGACTATTTTGACCCGGTTCTACTAGTCCATGATCAAGTTAATTAACCCCGATATTTGCATGTTTACGGATTAATTTGGTGTATATGTCTGTTCAGTAACCAATTAAATATATGCATTTCCTATTATTCAATTGTGTTTTGCCCTAGGAAATCCTACCACGGTAATTTCTGAACAATCGTGTATACTCAATTGTGCGAATTGCCCTACGTCATGCATGGTCATGAACTCATGATAGTTGCTTTGCCTTAGGAAATACAACTTCTGCTGAACGGATCGAGTCTCCGGCCGGCCTCCGTCTCAATTCTTAATTATAATTAGTTCCACAAAATTTTCAACGATGACGAGAAATTATCCGAAGAAGAACCGATCTTAATGGTCTACGTTCTTGGTGCTGGATGACCTAGTAAGAGAGGTTAGGACAGCAGAAAAGATGACAGTCAAAATCTTGTACTAGTAACTCGCCACTATATTAATACTCTCACTAGCTAGTGTAGGCCGGGCACACAACAAAGGTAAAGAATAAATGAGCTCACTGCCTCCTGAGTCCCGACATTTCGGTCACTGCTAATTTTATCACGTTGATTTATTCTTCAGGGGAAAAAAAAACCTTTTTTCAGTGCTTTGTGATGTCACAATTAAGAAATTTAATTAGTCAAATCTATATGAGAAATAGTAGTATATTTTGCTGAAACTGCGAGTGATCGTGTTTGCATGCCGGCAAGAGCCGGCGTATATGTTTCTATACTTTCTTCCATGTCCATGTATACTACCACACCTACCGGGACCTATCATTTGAAGCCTTGCCCGACCCAACCAGCACATCTGGCAGGGCACCCGGGCCCGGCAAAAACGCAAAATAAGCCATGGCCAGGCCTGACCTTCGGGATTCAGGCCGAGCTTTCAGGCTTCGGGCGAGCTTGGGATTGGAAATGAGGCTCGACGTGCCGGGCTCGGGCCTAGTCCCGTGGGACTGGGCTTTTCCAAGACCTGCCCAGCCTTTGAACAGGTCTACGACCACCTCTCTCGTCTCACGATTCCACCTAGACAGCCTCAACCCCCAACCCTGCCCACAATACCGAATAGTACCGACGTCATGCCATCCCTTGACTCCCTCCCACCGCACCCTTTATTCTTCTTGTCTATCTACTTCTAACGTCATTATTAAAATAGATTTGCTAAACCTCAATCGTCTAGAATTTTAAAGAAAACTTAGTTGACTTATTTGCCTTTCAATGTGTGCTGCAATTCATGCTCTTATGTTGCCACTGGGTTGGGGATAGGGCTCATCATCACCCCTTCGAGTCTTAGAGGAAGCCTGGCGTTGTAGACGGAAGAGGTTAGGGTGTGATTGCGAAAAAACATGTATGCCTCCCAGAGTCAAATCATTAGGAGACGATAGGATCTAGGTAGAGCTAGGACATGGCAGATGGACATCACCAGATAGGAGGTCAAAGAGTATCTAGAACTAAGGAGGGGCAAATTAGGTTGACGAAAAGATCCGATAATGCTGCGAGAAAAGGGAATGGTGGTGATGCAGGAAGCAGACAATAGCAGCAGCTGATGAGGGATAGAGGGGTAGCTCGGGAATAATTTTAGTGTTTAGGAGAGAAAATAGATTATATGGGTGAGGATGTGGAACTTTATTGTCAAGCCAGAAATATAGGGGTAACCCCTTTCATTGCTCATGTAAAAAAGCATGATGTAATAATTTTTGGATCCTCACTTCCCTCCACCTCCCACCTGGTCTCCGACAAATTGTGCTTGGTCGCTTATATCGTTACTTTTGTTCTATCACAATGACAAAATGGTATTAAAATGAGCTAGATATTAACAAACAAAGATAAAAACGTGAAGAAGACTCGATATTATCCTTTTTTTCAGCAGAGGTGATAAAAAGGACATAGAGAGTGAGGGACAGAGTCTGGCCTTTGTGCCTTCACATCAGGGTGGGGGAGAGGTGGTGGCTGGGGGTTATATAGGGGCAATGTAGGTTGTATGTTAGTGGCAAGTTTTAGGTGGTTTTTTCTGGCGATGGCGGTGGCGGGTGTGACCTTCGGGAAGTCCAACTTGCACTACCAGGGAAACGACCTTTAGTCTCGGTTCCCCAACCGGGACACAAGCCTTCCCCACGGTGTAGAAAATATCTAAAAAATATGGTGAATCCAAGACTCGAACTTGGAACCTCCTGCCATCACGAGACTTCCCACTCATCTTTCTAACCAACCCAGCCAACCACACGTATTTAATATACTAAGATATGCACTTCTTTTGAAGTATGCCGGAACAAGGCTTTAGTCTCAGATCATAACATGAACTAGGACTAATGTGTGTCCGTGCCAGCTGGCATGTACGTACCCGTCTGCCAAAGCCCTCTTCTGTCCCATTTGGTGACACAAACCGGGACTAATATGGGAGAAAAATCGTGCTTTTGGCCCAGTAGCCATGAATTGGGACTGTTTCCACTATCGGTCCATGCTCGTGGCTAACCGGGACTGTTGAGTCAGTATGAAAGGTCGTTTTCCTAGTAGTGTTGTGTCACCTAGGCATTGGTCTCGTTGTTGCCCACAATGGGCTAATGGTTGCTTGTGGTGTTGCAGTATGCACCCTTCTTTGTCGGAAGTAATAGGTGGGTTCAAACTCTCTACATTGGGTTTGGGGAGGTCATTGGTGGTGGCGGCGTCGGTTTCATGTGTGAGAGGAACACAAACCTCTCCTAGCATGCTTAGTCGATCTTTTCTGCGGTGTAAGGATAAGGAACTTTTGGGGTTTCGTTGTTTAGGGAGAGAGGGTTGGATTCGGTTTAACAACAGTGGCGACGATGTCCACTTGGCTTTGTCCTCCTTTAGTGTGGCCGCAATGGAATGTCAAGCTGACAAGCTGTCTCATCTACTCTAGCTAGCTTGATGTTTGATTTGTTTCTTAGCCTCCAACTAAAGGTGTCTGCGGAAGCTGTCTCATCATAGTTTTTGTTATTCATCTACTTGTCGTCAGCATCGGTGGGAGGAGTAGTTTCTTCCGAGTTTTAGCATATTGGTTCTACATTTCTAAATTTGGTGTTGTTCAAAGGATCTTGCAAGATGGAATATGCTTAATGAATGAACGGCTATATATCCCTTTTTTTTAAAAAAAAAAAAGAGCTAAATATTGTTCTCTATGAGATGATAAAAACATATACACACATTGATCACAAGAAAAGTGAGACCTAGAGTCCTAGAATATTTACTTAACTTATAACTGTGGTGCTGATCTTTAAAATTTTATTTGTAGTAACTTCTTATTTTCACCTTCCATACATAAAAAAAGAAATTTGTGCGTAATAATCTCAAAAGGCATATTTTTTCATAAACCCAAGGACGTTGTATTGTACTCCCTCCATCCAAAAAATAAGACGTGCATGGATTTCAAAAATATCAACAGATGTAACCTTTGACTAATAATTAAGCTAAAAATTTGTATCTTTCGTGCTGTGCATGTATTATGGTTGGATTGATTGTATTTGATAGTTCTTTTATATGATTTTAATTTCGTATTTATTAATAATATATATCATGAAAGATATTAATATTTAAAATTTTGCTTTGAAGACTGTGCCAAAAAATCATATGCCTTATATTTTGGGATGGAGGGAGTAATAATTAATTTATATATATGCGTTTATATATAATAATATAACTTTTCTTCTTTTATAGGTAAAAAATTTAAATTTTTTTATTGCATGCATGGATTCCACTGCGACCTATATATGAATCTAGATTCGACCTATATATGAATCTACCTAGATTCTAGAGACAAGGGGTTGAGTAAAATTTACTAAAAAAATAATGGAAAAGCTCAGCTTGTCTCAGGTTTTAACAACAAGCATCTCACCTGTCAAGGCTAGGTGTTCCCTGCCCCAAAGAACAGTATATATTTAATTAATCGAAACAGGAGTCCTTAAGCATCCGGAGACGAGCGCGTACACACAGCTAGCCACACTCATTGATTAATCACCAAGGCAATCTGTGACGACCTAACATGCAAAAGCTATATATAGCCCCAAAAAGGTAATTTTGCTTTAGTATTCCACTACACAAAGCAAAAAAAGAAAAGAAAAAAAAAGCAAGCTGGTGGTGCCTAGCTATGGCTAGCGATCAGACCATACAAACAGCACAATTAAGTTTATTATTTCTTGGCAATATACGAGTAGTTCTCCATATGCTTTGCACTTAGAACAGTGTTAGTTTGTTGGCACTACTCCATCCCCCTTCCTCTCTCCCTCTCTTTCTCTCTCTCTCTCTCTAACCATTTCTCTCTTTCTTTCTCTCTCTAACCATTTCTCTCTCTATATAGATAGGTGGGGCACGCATGCATGTAGCAAGCGCAATGTAATGCAACAAGCTTATTTGTCTTGGCGTCATCTAGTCTCTTCTTCTCTGTGATTATCTCCCCCTGTTTCTGCTCAAAAAGATTATCTTACTGTTTGGGTTTATTTAGGACATGATGTGCATGCATGGGCGTGCTCTACTTGCTTTAATACATACCAATCTGTCAAGTACCTTATTAGGCGTGTGATATGATTTTAATTATTTCACCCCTCCTTGCCTTGCCAATATATATAAAATCATTTAAATGGCTGTGATAATTTCTCATGTTTATTTTTGCAGGCGCACTGTTCACAAACGAGTACTAATTAATGAGTCGGTAGTTTTCATTATGCGGTCAACCAAATTTGGGAGCAGTAATTGGTTCCCATACATTCTATGAAGATAACAAGGCAACGAGAGCTTCTCCAACTAAAACATGCATGTTTAGCTCTTGTCAATTTCTAATAATAACTAGCATCATTTAAGATGCTTTGACGAGAGTTTGATGCCTCCAATTCCCAAGATTATTATCAACATTTACTGGCTACAGGCATACTTGTACAACCCCCTCTTCCTCTCCTTCCAAACCTTTTCCTTTTGTTCCTGCTGCTCGCCATCAACCTTTTCCTCCCTCTATGCTGTCAGCCAGGTGATCCTCATCTCCCTCTCTCTCATCTTTCACAGTCTCACTCTCTTTCTGCCCCTCATCGATCTCTCACTCTCTAGTGAACTTCCCTTTCTTCCTCTGCAGCCTCATTTACACCTTTAGGGCTACACGCACACACAAGGCCTCTCTCTCTCTCTCTCTCCCCCTCTCTCTTGGTGATCCATACCGCAGCCTCTCTCTCTCCCCTCTCACTCTCTCTCTCTCTCTCTCTCTCTCTATTTATAATACTTGCTCCCCTCCCATCCACACCTCTCTCCTATCTTCAGCTTAGCTGAGCTTGAGCTCCACCTCCACCTCCACAGCAGTACTACTACTCTCCATCCTCCCCTCTTCCTCCTCCATGGGAGACCCCTACACCAATTTCTTCAGAGGCTACCACCACCTCCACCACCGCTACGTCTCCAACCCTTCCCCTACCTCCTACCCCTCCTCCACCACCTCCTCCTTCCCCAGCTACGCCTCCTACCTCCACCCACCCCCCTCCTCGCCCCCCATCCGGGAGGCCCTCCCCCTCCTCAGCCTCACGCCCACCTCGCAGCCGCACCCCCACCACCACCATGATCACCAAGATCAAGATCAAGAACACAAGCTCGCCGCGCACGCACGCACCGCCGCCTCCTGCAGCAGCAACCAGCAGCCGTCGGCGGCGGCGGCTGCCGACGATCACGACGGCGAGGTCACCGTCGCCCTGCACATCGGCCTGCCCGCGGCGGCAACGGGAGACGGCCAAGAAGCTGGAGCGTCCGGGGAGAAAGGCAGCCTGCAAGAGGCAGGGCAGGAGGCAGGGGGAGGAGGAGGAGGAGGCAGCGCCGGCGAAGGAAACGACGACGGCGGCGGCGGCGGCGACGGCGACGGCGACGGCGAGGACGGCGCCACGATGCCGCTGGGGTGCGCGTCGATAGGGATCGGGAGGCTGACGAAGGGCCAGTACTGGATCCCCACGCCGTCCCAGATCCTCATTGGCCCCACCCAGTTCTCCTGCCCCGTCTGCTACAAGACCTTCAACCGCTACAACAACATGCAGGTGCGTGAGTGATCGATCATCTTCCTCGCCCTCTCCACCCTCTGATTCTCGCTGCTGCTGCTTCATCCATGCCTGATCTGATCATGCAGCGGTTTCTCTGAATCTGTGCATCTTTTTGGTCGATTCTTCGTTGATTTGAATGCTTGAGGACGAGCTCTGAATTTCCTGACCCTTTCTGCAAATGAATTGGATCGAGCTGCAACTGCAACTCCAACTGCAACCGCATGCACGACGCATCGATCTGAGGGTTCTTGTGTGCAGTGATGGCTGACTGCGAGTGGGTGGGAAGCTTGGGTTATGTGATGGTGGATCTAGGAGGGAGTGCTGCCACTCTAGTAGTGCTGATGATCTCTCTCTCTCTCTCTCTCTCTCTCTCTCCTCGGCCGTATCTTTGATTTGATTGAACCGCGCAGGGGACAAAGAGGCATGCAGTAATGGCGCCCAAACAGCCATTGACATGGAGAACTCTGAGCTCCTACGGTGGCTAGCTAGCCAGTACTCTTGGAGTTTGCGCTTATTGTGCTGCCCTTTTCAATTTCGGCGGTGCATAATACTTAGAGAGAGAGAGAGAGGAAGAAGTGTGCACGTTTAGAGAGAGGGGGGAGATCTGAGAAGAAAGATGTAGCAAAAAGGCATCTTTATCTTTCCCTGATCAGTTCCTTCAAGGTTACACAGATGTGCACCTCACCTCAAGCAAGCAAGACCACCTCTCTCTCTCTCTCTCTCTCTCTCTCTCGCCCCCATGAGAGTGCAACGAACCCCACCACGAGCAGTGCCGTTCAGTCTTGCACAGTCTCCCTGCTCGATCAGACGCCAATTGCATAAACATCCCTTTTGCTCTCCTCACACATGACACGAGTACACACAGCCCTCTCTCTCTCTCTCTCATAGTCATAGCTAGCCAGGCAGGCATCCACGAAGAGACCGAATAGCTAGCTCAGCTGGAGAAAGAGCTGGTCCCTCTCTGAAGTCTGAACCCTGCAGCCTCTCAATTCAGTGATTGATTCATAATTCATTCACCCCATGCTAATTAACTCGCAATGCAGCAGCTAGGCTAGAGCTCAATGGATCATATATGGTTCATGGATTGATATTGAGGGTGGATGGGTGGATGCATTGCAGATGCACATGTGGGGGCACGGGTCGCAGTACCGGAAGGGGCCGGAGTCGCTGCGGGGGACGCAGCCGACGGCGATGCTGCGGCTGCCGTGCTACTGCTGCGCGGCGGGGTGCCGGAACCACATCGACCACCCGCGGGCGCGCCCCCTCAAGGACTTCCGCACGCTGCAGACGCACTACAAGCGCAAGCACGGCATCAAGCCCTTCATGTGCCGCAAGTGCGGCAAGGCCTTCGCCGTCCGCGGCGACTGGCGCACCCACGAGAAGAACTGCGGCAAGCTCTGGTACTGCGCCTGCGGCTCCGACTTCAAGCACAAGCGCTCCCTCAAGGACCACGTCCGCGCCTTCGGCCGCGGCCACGCCGCCTGCGCCGTCCACTCCTTCCTCCTCCACGACGACGACGACGCCGACGCCGCCGCCGACGCGGACGACCCCTCCTCCGACCTCGACCTCGACCTCGACCACCACGCCGCCGAGAGCCGCCGCTCCACAGCCGACCAACGCCTCTCATGATCGCTAGGGTGAGTATACATATATATGTGCCGGCCAATTATATATATATATGACACATGCGTCCGTCAGGGATTCAGAGGGTGCGCGCGTGCATGCGTGCGTCCGTGTTTGTGTGGAGATTAATCGATCAAATGGGGTGTTCATTGGCATTGATCCATCGATATGACTACGTACGGTATCGGTTTGCATGCATGATGCGTAGTACGTACTATCTGTACACATGAAGCGTGAAGCAGCTGGCGTATAGATAGTGCGAATACATCAAGGGTTTTAATTGAGAAACACATGACATATATATATGTCCAGGTGAATATATGCATGATCCATGTGTTTAAGAGCTAATTAAGTTCTAATTGTTTGGGCGCAGCCTAGCTTCATTGTATGTTCGTAACTGTGGTAGACTTGATTCACGCGGTATATGCTAATGATACAGATTATCAATTGATGTCGGTTTGAAAACAGTAATATATACTCCTAATCTGGATCATATATACTGTTCATGCATGCACGCATGCAATTCAATCTGGTTTATTACATATACTATACCCTACCAGTGTCTTGGGTTTTAAGAATTTTCATTTCAGTTTTTCTTATATTAAATCTCAGCCAGATTTTTTAATTTCTACATTTTGGGCCAGCTCTGGCTAATTTCCTTTTTTTTGGAGTACTAATTTTTCTGTTGCCTTTGCGCGGTAATTGTGGTAGATTGGCATCTTATATATGTTCCTAATGGATATATATCTCGGAGTTCTTTTGCTTTGATTTAATATCTTCTTTAACTGTTTACATTGGGTACGTAAAAAACATATAAGCAGATTTGTTTTTAAAAATGCTTTCATAAGATTATAGGCTTAATGATTTGTACAAATATATATATTATAGTTTTAGTTGCTTCGATAGATATATAGATTGTTAATACTACCTCCGTCCCAAAATAAGTGATGTTTTAGCTTTGTCCTAAGTCAAAATTTTCTATCTTTGACCATCAATTCCTACAAATTCATATAGTTTAATACCATATAAATTATACATTATGAAAGCATTTCTCATGGTGAATCTAAAAACATAAATTTTATGGTGTTAAACTACATAATTTTTTTAGAAATTAATGGTCAAAGATAAAAATATTTGACTTAGGAAAAAGCTAAAACATCACTTATTTTGGGACGGAGGGAGTACTAATTTTGGACAAGGTTGTGTTTTCAAGGCCATGCATCACAATGCCCAAAATAATATATATTATATATATGTCAATATTTGTGATAGGAGGGAGTAAGCTGTAAGCATATATATTGTGTTTTTTTCCTTAAATAACATATATTCTTCGAATGGGGACATATACAGGTCGGGTTAATCGGTTGAGTTCTGTTTCATTTTTCCCCAAATATGTCGTGCTTAACCTTCTTATTACTAGTACTACTCCCTATACCCTGTTCTAATATGTATTGTTTTGCTGATTTCCTTTAGTCCAAATTAATCAAGCGAGTATGTATGTACTGCATGGCGTTTGAGGTTTCCATTGGTACTGCAAGCATCTAGCTTGCTATATTTCCTATATTTCTAAAAAGATAGCTAGTAAAAGGTTTTTCATATGAGCTAGTAAAATGCTTTTGTGATGTTTTTGGTGGTGTATATACGCAACTCGACGATGCCTACGAACTGATATCTTGTTCAAAAAAGGGTAAAAGAACATATATTTCCATGCAATGTTCTTTCTGCTTATAAAGATTGCGTTTTTTAAGAGCATTAATTAATTACATTTTATTATGAGCTTCAAATTTTGGATGGGATCAATTAGTGGGTGCACTAAGGAAACTTGATTCTAGGGCATACACATAAAAATAATTGGAATTTATTGTTTGATAAACTGGCACTACAAAATACTCCCTCCGTCCGTTCCAAAATATAAGACGTATTTTGACTTCACAAAAATTTTAAAGGTAGAGTTTGACTGTTAGATTCCTCTATTATATATTATGAATTGTTACAATATAATATCGCAATTGCTATTTTGCAGGCGCTTGCAATTAGCCAAAACGTGCAGGCGCAAAAAATTCCACTTTCTTTCTACTGTTTTTTCATATTTGCATTTATGGAAGTAACGCTTCGCGATAGTGGAATTTTTTTGCGCGAGGTCGATTTTTGTATAGATATATTTTGTTTTATGTTTATTATAGATTTATTTTGTTTCTGTTTATTATAGATTTCTTTTATTTTCTGTATATTATAAATTTTATTTTGTTTTCTGTTTTTCACGTCGAGAGTTTTTTGCTCGTATAATTTGCGAAATCGTGCAGGCGCAAAAAATTCCTCTAAATTTCTATTGTTTTTCCACATTTCCATTTATTGGAAAAAATGTTTTGCGATAGTGAAATTTTTTGCGCGAGGTCTGCATGCTTGTATGCGGCATGTGCCTACACAAATGCTGAAATTGCAGGCGCCTGCCAAATAGTGCCTCCCATATAATATTGTATCAAAAAACGCTTTGAATTATGAACAATTTGGTACAACTTTGGTATACTAATGATGCATATTATTTAATTTATTTATGGTCAAAATTTACTAGCCAGAGCCAGTATAAAACAGTGTGTGCGACAGCGAGTACATGCACTCTGTCGTAATAAGTGGTTGAACAGTTGCAGTGTCAATGAAACTGGTATACCATTCTGATTGAACAGTTGCAGTGTTCAGATAGCGCGCTGCTTGGAAAATCCTTCTCTGTCCTAAGTACCTAGCCAGCTAGCTAGGATCTCCTGAAATGAAATTATATCTATCTATCAGTTTCTTGCGTACATGCATGCATGCATAAATAAATAAATATATATATAATATTAATTTGAACCCAACCTAACATATATGTATAAATGGAAAAACCATCATAAAAATCACCATTTCCTCAAACGCATGGAAGTATATATATCTGAGTTACTGTTGCAAGATTAAAGGAATAATCATGCTTGCATGCATGCGAGAAGAAAAATGCATAAATCTTTTTTTAAAGAAGAAGGGAACTAGAGCAGTGTGCCAGTGTATATATATATCCTGCACTCTTCAGAGCATGCATGCATGCATGCAGCACCCTGGTGGATCCCAATTCAGGAGAATCTCGTAGCTAGTTTCGCTTTAATGCTATCATCTTTTGCATAAAGACATGTTCTTTGCAAAGACTTTTATCTCTTTGAGCAGCGTAACCTCCCTAAGCTAGCCTGAGAGAACCCTTTCAAAGCTGGCCCATGCATGGTGCCACGTACCTAGCTTTGCTCCAATGGCAAATGCAATGAGCTTTCATCTAATTAGAATTAATCACGAGACATGAGTCTATGACTCTATGTATTGTCTCGATTTGTTTTGCAAGGATTAACATGGAAAAGGAGGAGGAAAGGGTGCAGTGGACGAATCATGGCACGAAATCTAGCTAACGTCCTGTATGTGATGAACTATGTCTTGTCCTATAGTTCCGTTTCATCTTTACCCGCCGCTGATTACAGCTGCAATGATCAAAGTAACAAAAGAGAAGGCTTAAAGGTTGATCTTTTCCTCATGCCCCTTACCTTAAGCTTTAGTTCTTTTCTTAGCCTTTAGCTTTGCTTCCTTTTTCCAGGGATTACCGGCTAATTTGAAGTTCAGATTAATTAATTTGTTTTGGAAGGCACTGCACACGTAGCTAATTCATCGATTAAATATTGCTCCCTCCATTCCGAAACAAAAAATTTATCAAATTTTTTTTTAGCTATTAATTTGGATTGGACACATGAATTTATATATATATACATTCAACTCGAAAAACATTTTTATAATATAATATCTTTTTTCTAAATTTTATAAATAAATTGTAACTGTAATTGAAGGTTAAAGTTATATTTCGAAGACCGTGTCAATGTTTAAAACAACTGGAGTAATTAAAATCATGATAGCTTCTGTATACGTGCATTGGGGAATCTGAACAAATTAAGCTGGGTTTTTGTTTGGAAGTATATATATGTCGTTAGTGATAATAATTTCAAAGCAATGCAGTACGTGCTAGTAGATTAACTGTACATTCCCACAGTGCAGACCTGTTTACCTGTCAGCCCTGTACCCAGGTGACGTAGTCAATGGCAGTATACAGTATTAATCGTCGCTTATAAATTGTTCCATGATAACATTTTGTTTGTTATCTCATGGCTAGTTTCCTTTTTATGACTGCCTGCGGTCTGCACACCTCCGCTGCCAACGTTGCAGTTCATTCTTTTCTGAAATTGAAGAAAATAAAGCCTTGCCTTCCGTGGCCATTAGTTCTAGACTTCTAGGTGGTTGCCCTAGGGATAGTCGTCGTAGATCGAAGCTAGCAGACTTAAATATTGGATTAGAGAGCTAAAGAAAAGCTAGCTGAAATTGTTCTTGAGCAGATTTTCTTTTCATACTTTCATGAAAATATCAATATGGAAACATAGACAATACATATTCAGTTTTAAAATCGGTTTTGCTCAAACCCAGCCGTCTAGGCTGCGCCGCGTGCTTGTCGACGGCTGGGTCCGAGCGAGACACGCGCGTGACCCAAGTGACTGGGTCGGAGCCGAATAGGCATTAGCTAGCATGTATTTTATACAATCTGTAGAGGATTTGGGGAGGACTATGTACGATTTTCTAATTCATATTGTTATAATTTGGGAAAATTTACTGGTGCCTGTCTTAATAAAAAAATTGACCATTTTTCTTTTTATACCCTCCGATATTATTTGTCCGTAAAAGAGAGAAAAAATTTCCGATCGAGATGAAATAACTGGACGAGAAATTTTTTCCTTATTGTTTTGAATGTTTTAAGGGAATATGCAACGAAAATTTGGACGATCTGCTGCTGCTGGCCATCGAGCGTAAATTTGAGCGTTAAAAACATTAGGCTTTCCTGTAGTGCGAGTACACAAAACTTGGTTATTTGTTGCTGCAGTTGTTTACAGTTACCCTCTAAAGTTTGCCTAGCAAAAATTGAATAAACCAAACAAAATCGTGACATTGTATGTTGTTTTAAAAGTGCATTAATTTATTCAATTTCAGCTTTCAAGACAAAACTTGAAACACACAGACGCCAAATAGTACCTGAGTAAATTAACCAAGTGCATGCATGCCTGAGATATTTCCACCCTCCAAGGCTCCAAATTGAACCATTCCATTGAGAACATTCTCCAGTTGAAACGGAAACACCATGCATCCTGAAATCTTGGAAAGGAAAGGAAAGATACCTTCTATAATTATCATCAGCAACAACAACGAAAAGATATCTCTCCTAGCTAACGTAAAAAAGAAATCAGGCATGTAATTACTCATCGCACTGTCCGATTTCTCTTTTTGAGGACGGCAAGAAAGGCCTTTTGCCTGCTCTATCTACAGCTCTACTTGTCCCTATTCTTGTTCCTTCCATGATCAAACGGTAGATGCTCTTTCAGACATGGCCAAGTAAGTACATGCCGTAATCAGCTGCAACGTACACGGAGCCAGTGGGAGAAAAATATCATTTTCATGAGCCAGTAAGAGCTAGTTTTTTATGCTCTCCCTATATATACATTCATTTCTCTGACGTCTCATTGCTTCTCTCGAGCACAAGAAGTGAGCACTTCCACCTGCTCGATCGTTGTACACTCCCTTCTGTTTCTATGCTTGTTTCTTCCATGATCAGCTATACAACACAATGCACTGTGCAGTGCTGTCAGATGAGGGGGGGGCTGAACTGAACAGGCTACAGAGAAAGAAATGAAGTCTAAAGTCCCAAGGTATAGTTCTCCCTGCAGCAAATGCAGTCGGATGTGTCTTTTCAAACCTTCTGCCTCGGCGGCATCGATGCGAGGCCATGGCAGCGAAGGTGCAGCTTTATTTAATATTCTCGCTGCCGCTGCCGCTGCCGCTGCTTCCTGATAGCTTCTGCAGGATGCAAAGCTCTCGCCCTCCATGCCCTGCGGCTTTGCTTGTGATTTTCTAATATACACCCTCCGTCCCATATTAAGTGTACGTTAAGGTTGTTTTGAAAAAACTAAGGAGGGATGTATAGTAGGGAATAAAGAGGAATATAGTAGGAAATCTAGGCTACTTTATAGTGTGGGAGGGGAATAAAGGAGTATTTTATAGTGGTGAGAGAGGAATCTAGGGGTATTTATTGTGGTGGAAGAGGAATCTAGAGGTGGAAGAACACTTATATTGGGACAAGCTCAAAGGCTTAGAAGGACACTTATATTGGGATGGAGGGAGTATGAACTCTTTGTTTTTAGTCTGCTGGCTGATAGGACATACATGTGATTCTAGAGACGACGAGTCATGGGATGGGGTATAAAAACCAAATGATTATGTTGCTTAAGGAGCAGGGAACATAAGATAAACTACTCCTAGTCGTTAGTCTCGATCTCTGCTGAGATGGAAGGAGCTAGTGACAGTATCAGAATGACAATATCATTACTGTTAATTACTAGCATCCGCGGTTGCCTAGTTGGTGAGTCTGGACCTGTGAAATTCTATCGTCAAGCATGTCGGAGGGGGTGAAGAGTCGGAGAATAAGGATTTTTCTAGAGCAGCCACAGAATAAGATAATGTCAAGTCCTTAGCGCATGGCCCACCTTGCACCTAAATGTTGGTCTAGTCCTAAATTGTCCTCGAAAGTTTGTACATTAATTCTGGAGATTCACTCTATAAAACCAAACCAGTTGTGGGGCGTTCTGTTATGTAGACAGCTAGTACGGGAGGCTGAGGTCACCTGAGAATATGTATCACGGAGAGAGAGAGGGAGAGGGAGAGAGAGAGCATTCGTTCGATAGGTCATATCAGACTAGAATACACGCATCAGTCTCTCAGGATGCGCGAGGTCAGGGCTGCGGGAGCTGCCTTAAAAATAAAGAAAAGAGATTATTTGTGGATGCGTTTGATCGGTTGGAACAAGATTTGCTAACTTTATACATGTTATTTGATGTAACATTTTATAATAATTTTTTATGCTTTTAAAGGGTTTTATGCAAAGATCTTAACAAACATTTTTAAATAATTTTTTTATCTTTCTTTATGTTGTTTTGAAAGTGTTTAAGTTTTAACTCAATCAAAATCAAATCCAACCAAACCGCAAACCAAACAAGGGGCGTGTTTGGTTTGTAGCACTCGCTTGCCATGCCAAAAATTTGGCTGCCATGACAATTTGGCAAGTATTTGGTTCATGGCCATCTGTTGGCTCACCCTACCAATTCCATGGCGTGCCAACGATTTTACATGGAGCAGCTGCTGCGGGCAATAGCGCCCAAATCGAGCGCCGGCGCCTTGCCAAATTCTTGCAGCAGCCAACAACCACGACGGGCCCAGCGTGCGGTGACGACAAGAACGCAAGAAGAACCTTGCCACTCTAATACAGAACTGCATGCCTGCTAGTTTTGTATGATTCATTATTTTTCTATTTAAATTTATTTTTTTTATCTATTACATCCGGAGTCCAAACTGCATAGAAAAAATACCATAATTCATCTAAAATCCTAATCAACCCATTTTAAATACTTTTCCAATTTTTCCAATTTTTTTGAATTTTTTATTTTTCATTGGCAAAACCCCATTGGCTATCATCCAAATGGCACAAAAATTGACAAGTTTTGGTTATGCCATGAGATGGTAATGTCAATTTTTTGACATGGCCACCCATGACTATGAACCAAACACGCCCAAGATCTCATCAATCCTATGTTTGGTCAGCCCAACTCAGACCAACTCGTATAGGATGAAGCCATACCATACAATGAATATTGCTTCAAGATCCGGGATCAACCCGTCGGGGACGTAAAACAGGATTACCTCGTCCCATTGGGCCCACTCCACATATCTCGATACACAGCTTGAGCGCTTGCCTAATTTTTGTCCTTGCACTGATGTATCTCAACGTTATAAATTATGTTTTTTCTGGCTTTATAGCAATGTAAAAAAGATGTGAAAATTAGAGCTTTTACAATACACATTAACAAATAATGGAGTGATAGTATAATTTACATCTAACCTTCCATTTGACGAGTCTTCCACTCAGAAATATGCTACCATTGTAGTATCGAGAATCAAAATCAATCTGAATCGTTAGATCAAGATGTATGAACCGTTCATATTAATTTTTGTGTACCATAAAATTTTTTAGAAAATATTATGAAAACTATCCCATATAGCGTTTAATATTTAAAATATGGACTGCATATGAAATATTTGTATAAAAGATTAGTCACATCTTCTTAGATGATGGAAGTAATCCCAGCCTCTACTTTCATAAATATACACGATCAAAAGGATTTTACAAAAGCAAACAAACTACTAGACTAGATGTAAAAGCAAAAGGCTTATAGTAATACTTATAGTATAATATATGTCCATAAGACCATAATCAACAAAAAGGAAAAAGTCTACTTCACCGCCTCACCTATAGTGGTGCAGAGACTCTAGCCCCCCACGTGCAAAACAATCTAAGTAGACCCATGTAGTATGTATAGTGGTGCAAATAACCCCCACCCAAGTGGTTTTTAGGGCGGTTTTGCCACCATGGCTGCTCGTGTGGAGTGGTATTACCACGTAGGCTACACGCAAGACATTTCTTTTTACAAAAACTGGTTTTATGTCATGGGTCCCATATGTCGGTCCCAGATTCATCATCTTCTTCCTTCCGTACGTTTCTTCTTCCTCCTCCATCCTCTCTCTCTGGTGCGACTCGAGGCCGTCGTCAGGCTCACCGCCGATGCCTTGACTTGTCACTGCCTAGCCTCCTCTGTGCTGGAGCACGCCGCTCGGCTGCCTCCGTGCTGGCCTATGCCGCATGGTTCCCTCAACCTCCCCAATCTGCGCCGTCCCGGCAAGTCCGCATCGTCCTCAACATGGTCGTCCTCCGCCCCACGTCGCCCGGCCTCGCCGCCTACCGCCGATGGTACCGTCGCCACAAGCGTCGCCCGACCTCGCCGCCTACCACCGATGCTGCTGTCGCCACAAGCGTCGCCCGCCCTCGCCGCCTACCGCCAGTGCTGCCGCCGCCACAAGCGTCGCCCCCAGCCGGCTCTCCTCTAATGGCCACCCCATGGTCGGCACGCCCCACCACGACGCCACGCACCACCGGCTGGTGCCACCTCCTCAACGCCGCCCCTCGCCGACGAGCCGACCAGCGCCTCCTTCCTCCATCCTCTCTCATTCACTCTTTGCGTGTGGGACCAACATGTGGGACCCATCACTACTGGAATCACGACAAATCTCGACGGCCGAATTTATTCTCGACGGCCACATATTAGCCGTCGATATTAGTAACCTAATTTCGACGGCCTCCTAAGAGCCGTCGTAAGAAACAGTTTTTCTCGACGGCCACAACACGGCCGTCGAGACAAGGTCCCCCGGGCTCCCGCCCACGCCATTCCCTGGTTTTCGCGTTGGCGGGAAAACCTTTATCTCGACGGCTAAACACAAGCCGTCGAGAAAGATTATGGGCCGGCCCATGAAAACCTCGATACACGATATTTTTTCGACGACCAAATATTAGCCGTCGAGACAGAGGGACTCCTGAAGACGACCCCAGGTTTACTGGGCTGGCTCATTTGATGTTTTCATGATTTGAACTTTTTTTAATTATTTGCAGACAAGTTTACTTTCTTTTAAAATTTTCCAAAAAGATTTGAAATTTATCAAAATAGGTGACAAAATTTTAATTGTCCATAAAAAATCTTATAAATTAAATAATGTTTTTTGCAAAATATTCACATATTTCATGTTTGCATGTTATGTGTTGTACAACATATATGTATATGTGTGTATTTTTAATATTATTAAATTTCGTAGCAAATTTAAAAAATATTGTAATTACTAACATTATAGTGCAATAATATTATTTAAAGGTTTTTGGATCCAATGGTGATTTATTAAAAAAAATTGTGCACATGTTAGATGTGTTTCGTACAACTCTATACAACCTTCGATAAATCATTAGACGATATGGCCCCCTACACATGTACCTGTTATTCCGGATATAATTTCATCATATAAATTTTTTTGGAGGTGTATATTCATGTGGTTAGCAAGACTATGCAGCTAGGATTTTTAAAAAAAAATTCTATGTTTTTTTAAAAAATAAATAAGCACAGTTGACCATTGAAGGGGGTAAGTACTGCTAGCCGTCGATAATAAACTTTTCTCGAAGCCCAGTGCAAAAACGGTCGAGAAAAGCGGTCTGTCTCGATGGTAGTCAACGCAGGCCGTAAACATAGATTACTCTCGACGGCCGAGATGATGTGGCCGTCGAGACATGCGATGCTGCAGCGGCTCAGTACTCTTCTCGTCATTCTCGACGGCCGTTGGCCGTCGAGAATAAGGACAGCCTCTGACGGCTAGTTGTGTCTATCTCGACGGCTGAGACGACACCGTACCTCAAAGGTCATAGGCCCCTCTATCAACGGCAAGAGGCCGTCGAGATAGGGTCATCCCGCGCATATCGAACGCGAGCGCGCCACGTGGCGTTCCTTTAGTGGGAGGCGGATTTGTCACGACGGCTAAGGGCCGTCAAGATAAAGTCGATGTAGGTCAGCAAACGGTCATGTGGCTCTGTATCGACGGCCAAAAGCCATCGAGATTTATTTGATCCACTCATTTCGTACCACGTGGCATACGCGTACGAAGATTGGTCATTCTCGACGGCTTTGGGCCGTCGAGACAGTGCCTTATTAGCGTGGATGGTTTCTGGGACTTAGGCATTTCGTGCCTAAGCCCCTAATTCCACCAGCGTCCGAGGCGCCATCGCCGCGCATGCACGCCGCCCCATTGCCGCCGCCCTCGCCCATTTGCTTGCCGCGTCGCGCCGCCGTCGCCCTACCGCCCGCGCCGCCGCCGCCTTGGCTCTTGTCGACGCCCACGTCGCCGACGCCGCTCTCAGCTAGGGCTTCCTGTGCCCAAGCCGCGCCACCATCCAGCCGCCCTAGCCGGTCCGCAGGTACGTGAAACGCTTTCGCGCCAATTTTTTTTAAATTTCTGTAGCTTAGTCTCGACGGTCCAACACCGTCGAAAATGTAATTAGATATGCTATTAGCATTATTAATTAATTATTTATGTAAATTTGTAATAATTTTTTAAAAAAGGAAAATTAGTAATAGGTAAGTTAGAGTTTATCCTGATGTTAGTAATATGATATAATAATGTTTTAATTATATTATAGTGATATGCTTTTAATTAATTATTGGTGTATGTTATGTTAGAAACGCATGTCACCTAGCCGTACGTCACCCGTTCGGGAACAACACAACGTGTGAGGAAATTAGAACGGTGATTCGTTTGTTTCCATTACGGGTTGTGCAAAATGTTTTCGAATTGTCCAGTGGACAGCCCGTTTGTGGCGTCCCAGTGGACAGCCTGCGAATGGCCGTTTGAGCATGTTTCGTTGTGATGCCGGTGGGTTCGAGACAAAATTTCGACGGTATGACCCTGTAGTTCTCCTGTGCATAACATAAGTACGTGCTATTGAAATTAGAGAGATGTTAAGGGCCATGCAGGAGAGTCTGAGGGCAGCGCAGGAGGACTACGACAGAAGCCTTCGACAGCTTGAGGCGTTTGTCGCTGGGGTAACGCATTCGCACTTCAATTCATTTTAATAGATGCATATCTTCACAAGTGTACTAACGAACTCAAATTTATGAGCAGGCCGGCCCAAGCGGTCACTCGGGGCTTGCAGGCAGCTCCTCTAGCCAGGTGGGAACTGCGGGTCCCTACACAAGTGGTCCGGCCGTGTACGGTAGCTACCCAGCCCCTCCAGACACCTATGTTGGCTAGAGCGGCTACCCTGTACAGACGGCACCACCGGGCACCTACGGGACCTAGCCGACCTACGTCCCCACGCCCAACTACCCGAACATCGAACGTCTCTGGTTCCGTGATCCAGCGGTAAGTCATCTATGCCAAATCCATACACTATCGCATAGTAAAAATATGTCAACTAACTAATTGAAAAAACTCGCAGGGTTCGGGTTCTGCCATGTCTGCGCCTCCGTCCTTAGTGCCACATCCTCAGGACGACGCGCCGAAGGGCGAGGACGCCTCCAGGAACATGGCCGCCAACCTCGCGGAGCAGCTCTTCGGCACCCCACCATGACAGCCGTGATATTGTGATTATTATTGTTATGTTCATGTTGTCATTGTGATGTTTGCCGCATTTAGATTGTGATGTTGATATGTTTGGACATATGGTATTACTTTGTGGTATATTGAAAATTGCCGTATCGGAGATATAAATGTGTATGTGTGAAATTGTGGGAAAATTAAATGTGCAGGTTTTTGGGTATGCGTTTACAATTCTTCTTCTTCTTTGGATGCGATGCTTGTTGTAAAATTATTGTGATTTTTAGAAATTTATAAAAAAAATTTTTGCTGGTCCACAATTATTCTCGACAGCTAGGCTATGGCCGTCGAGAAAAGAGTACATGGGCCCACATGTCACCGCAGGCCACGGCGGGGTCCAGCTGGAGAAACACTACACAATCTCGACGGCTTTTAGCCGTCGAGACAGGTTCATTGGGCTGGGCTAGCGCCCTGCTCGGCCTGCCAAGGATCTGTCTCGACGGCTATTTAGTGCTGCGTAGGGTCGTGCCTGGTTTTCGTCTTATTAACGACGGCTGGTCCTTAGCCGTCCAGATAGATACTCTCGACGGCGCGGCCGTCGAGATAGGTCTTCTCTCTCGACCACTCTATCTCGACGACCAAATCTCGACGGCCGGCCGTCGAGATTAATCTGTCTCGACGGTTTTGTAACTTTTCTCGACGGCTTTGGCTGTCGAGATTTTCCGCGATCCCTGTAGTGCATGACATAAAACCAATTTTTATAAAAAGAAATACAGAAATGTGGGACCCATGACATAAAACCATTCCACGCGGGCTGTCATGGTGGCAAAACCTCCCTAAAAATCGCTTGCGGGGGGTTATCTGCACCACTATACATACTACGAGGGTCCACTTAGACGGTTTTGCATGTGGGGGGCTTGAGTCTCTGCACCAGGTGAAGGGGTGAAGTAGACTTTTTCCATTCAAAAATAAGTGAACTATAAAATCTTCTTCTTCGAGCTCACTGTAGAGAAGATATTTGAATGATCGTTTAATTGCTCTATATTAAAAACATTGTATTGAGGTTGTTGATGGACGACTAAAGTAGGGCATAACAAAAAACCATAAATATTTGAATTTTGAAAGAAAATTGATAAAGTAGTATAGCGACACTATAACACTTACAAAAATAGTGGAAATAGTGGCGCTTAAGGAGGAGGTCAACGCCACGTACGGTGGTCGGCAAGGAAGGTGGGGACTATGACACAACGACAAGTGGCGGGAGGAGGAGGGAGGGAGGGGCGGCCGGATCAAAGACGACATTGATGTTATCTAAGGCATCCACTGCAAGGCCTTGTCGGCAAGGTCTGTGGTGGCCAGATCCAGCGAGGTGTCGGCATGGTATAGGATGCATCGGCAATACTGAGGCATTCATAGGCAAAAGAGGAGCCCATTCGGATCTAGTGACCATGGTTAAGGAGGGGCGATGGTAGGAAAGAGAGCAGTGCCGATGGGAGGAGGGGCGGGCACTAGGGTGGCACTGGTAGGGAGGAGGAGCGGCGGTGGGTGAGGAGGGTGGGGCAGTGGGGTGGCGACGATGGGTGACGCGGTGGGACGGCTCCGGTGACGAGGAGAGGTGGCATAGTGGAGAGAAGGGTGACACCAGTGTGGAGGGTGGCGTTGGTGAGGTGTGGTGGTGTTGTGGAGAAGAGAGTGAGAAATATATAAGGAGAGGGGGAATTAGAAAGGACGGCGAAGAGAAGAGATACGTGGGAATAGAGAGAGATAGGTGAGGTTAGTGTTTACATGGTCTTAACAAGGCGTCCATGCAGCGAAAACGGGTTACCATGTCCACATTAGCAGAAACCACCCACAAAGATAGGTTTGACCGGTCAACAGATTAAAATTGGGCTTTATCAATACCATAAGAGCTAATCTACCCACTCTTGTACCTTGGGGACCAATTTGGTGCTCGAGCGAAAGTTCAGGGATAAAATTGAGAGAATTCTAAACCGTGGATTGTTGGGTCTTACTTTAGGCATCTGATTTCAACATTTTCCTGATGAGAGCAACGTGCCCCGGGATTTCACTCCCTCTATTTTGAGATGGATCACACTCGATGATTTTTATCAAGAGGCTTGAAGGAGAAGAAAGCGGGCAGCTGGTCGACATGGAGATCAAATACAAAAGCAAAAGATGAGGGCAAAGAAAGATAGAGAGAGCTGCGTAGAGAGGAAAGCGCATTTCTTGGCCTCTTCCTTTCCCCTTTACATCAAGCTAGCACCGTGAATTGAAGGCAAAGAAGGGGAGAGAAAGCCAAGGGTACGTGGCGCACACGGCCGATCTGTCGAGATCCTACTAACAAGAAATCAATTCAAGGGATCCCATAGATGTATAGATAGAGTAGGATCGATGATAGAACGAACCATATAGCTAACGAACTAGCGAGCAGCATGCACTACTATGGCTTTTGGTGTAGGGGTGTAGTGTAGCTAGCTTGGGACATGGAATGGAGGCCACCATAAACGAAGACATCGAGGCTTATATGCCTGGGGTCGTATCAGGGAAAGCGCTCCCATGTTAAAAGCAAAAGCGAGATATATATATAGATTAGCACGTAGCAGCATCTTTGGAAAGACCTCGGGTAGCCAGCGGCATATGTATACTTTAGTGTCCAGAGAAAAATTCGTTTCATACCGTAAAAAATGACAGGTTTTAAAAAATACCATCCGAGGCCACTAACATGGATACAGATGGTCTCACACATGTTAATAATGACATGGTGGCATATAATGAAACTTGTGGTTCTTCCCATGGTATAAAACGGAATCTCCCTTAGTTTTTTGCATGCATGGTAATACATAGCATACAAAATTAGTTATAATAGCTACATTTTAATATGTTGGTGCTTTAATTCAATTGTTTCGGTAGTTATCTTCAAATTTAAGTCATGGTCATTTCTGGGACAGGGCAACAAGAGCGACTGCCTAGGCCCACAAGACCTAGGGGCCCATCAGCCCAAGCCTTAGGCCCTGTTCTTTTAAGCTGATCTGAACGGCTAAACGGCTAAAATGACTGAACTTCAAGAGCTTCTCGAGGTAGTCTCGAGATTCGGATATATTTCGTTTGACTTGCTTTTTAAAGCGTTAGAACCCACCTTCAAAACAGCAAAAAAGGGACTAAAAAAACTCAAGTATATGTGTTTTCAAAACGTAGATAAGTCGTTAAGTTGTTAGAGCATCCCCATCTGCCCCCCAATCAGCCAAGCCTGTAAATTACTGTTCATGCGAAAAATTCAAACACAAGGCTGTGAACAGTGGCTGTTCAGGCTGGGCGGGATGAGTTTGAAATGGGGGCACAGGAGAATAGGGGGTGAGATGGGGATGCTCTTAAGCCGTTAAGCTGAAAAGAACTGGGCCTTAGATATACGAATTGGCCTGGTTGCAGTGCTGCTTAAGTCACCATTCAATCTTGACTCGGTCCTCAATTCGTCCTCTCGTATCCCAGCACGACAATAGTGCAACAACACCTCCTCGATGTCTTTTCTTCCTTCCCTAGGGAGCATTAACGATGGGACACCATGATTAATAGAGACATGATTCCCTTCATCTGTTCCTTGCCCTAATCCTTCTTCCAACAATTATCCGATTCGCTCATTTTTGTGTACATATCATATCTAGTAAATACTCGTTCATAAGTGAAAAAAGGAAACATGTATGTATATGGATTAATACTAAATTATTTAAGAGGTGTTGGCAAGTTATTTTAAAAGTAATATAGTTATTTTAAAAGTAATATCTCTTCTACAAATTCGGAGAACTTAGCTATACTTTGCTTTAAATAACAACCCAGCCACGAAATAGATGATAAAAAAAAATATGATGCATTTAAAATCTTATTATTAACATGCATCAAGTCATATTAGAGCCTCCAGTTTAATCTTGCCTTGAGGCCCAAAGTATTAGGTATTAATTGGGATTGATCTCAGATTTCTATGTTCACAAGATTTTTAATTAGGCTTTATATATCGATCCCTAATTAAGCTTATCCATAATTAAGTCAATGCCCTAATTGGGGACACAATCTAATCCTTCTTGATTTTGGTGCCAGATGCACGGCACTATATAAGGGATAGGGGGCTTAACTGTTTTTGATATCTTATGCTTACGTCCAATATCGATCACAACAAAACCTCTAATTCACTAACCCTACCCAATCTAGAGGTTTAGCACTGAAATAACGGGAAGACCGCTGTCGTGATAATATTACTGTCCCAGGCGAGGCTGCTACTAGAGAAGAACATCGATATGATCGTCACTGCTTACCGTACATCTCCCTGCATCTTTTCTACGTGGTACATCAACATCGATGGTTTTATGCAATCAAGACGTTGGTGATTTAGCTTCCGCTATGCTTCTTCTTGCGATTGGGCAATTGACTAAGTTTTGGCCGAAGTTCAAACACTAGGAACCACCCTGATTTCAATGCTTCAATTAAAATATTTTTGGTATCTTAGATGCCATGTTTCAATATTGTATAAAAATGTTCAAATGTTAAATTCAAATTATTTGAGAAATTTACTTTCGACATTCCAACACCGTCTAAATCATGTTTCAATAGTTATATCATTGTAGTATCATTATGGTAGCATATTTGACACCAATTCTAACAAATGACACCGCTTTCTACCTACACCGTCGTCCATCTGCATCGTCAGTGCCTTCGCTTCCATAGTCTCTATACGTCCGGAAGGCACGAGTGAACCCCTTTCCTAACCCTAATTGTAACCCTATGACGGAGCTTCAACGAGAGAGGCTACACCACAGATAGAGCATAGGAGAGCAGACGAAAAGCTAGGGAGAGACGAGAGGAGGAAGAGGCGAGAGGGAGAGCATAGGCCGTTGGATCCACATCATCGACTAAGACAAACAGTGATTTAGCCGCATCCAGTGGCATAGCCAGGAATTTTTTGCTGGGTAGTCACAGTCCGAATTTTCATAGCACCGTAAAAGTATTACACAAATATGAAATAAGGCAATTGTCGGTGTCTGGGAATCGCGCTCCTGAAGAGCGGCGAGACCACGGACCGGCAGACGAATTTGTAGTTGGTGTGAGGCCCAACGACCACCCTTCTCAGCAGCTCGGGACGGCGGCCAAGCCTACAGAGGGCTAAGGCCGCGCTGTCTTCCCGGACACGGGCCTGGTGCGACTTGATGATCCGGGTACAGGTCCTTCGTACGGAGAGAAGAAGAGAGAAAACAACACAAACCGTGAAGACACAAGTGATTTACCCTGGTTCGAGCCCCCACTGCCGGGTAATAGCTCTACTCCAGTCTTGTTGATTATATGGTGAAAATCAGTACAAAGGTGCCGAGACCAGGCTTGGAGGCACCAATCCCGAGCTTACAGTGGTGGCGACTAAGGACTAGAACTACTTGCTAAGGAAGCTTCGGATGCGGGTGTTGCTTGGGCTTGAGTCAGATGGAATCGGATCGGAGGGTCCCTTCGAATGTCCAGGAATCCTCCTTTCATAGGCGCGGTGGGCCGCCCGAAGCTGATGCGGCGGGCCCCGCGCCGGTCTTTGCTTTAGTGGCGGAGCTCTTGTCTCGTTCCAGGGCTCTCTGTCGGTTGAACTGCAGGAGAAATTTGGTCGAGGTTAATCTTGGGCACATGTTTGTCTTGAAGTGCCTATCCGAGGAAGAAGCCTCTTTAGGGAGAAAGCACTTTCCTTTATCCTCGATATAATACGACCGGGTGAGCGGTCTCGCGCCACCCGTTGGGGCGTCGCAGAAGCGTAACAACCATCTGCTTTGCGCCAAAGAGGGCAAAGCGACAAGGAGGCTTCTGCGTGCTCTTCCACAGGCTGCGGGTTCCGGGAGACCAGATTCGTTCGGTCAAGGCGAAGAAAGCAGGGTGGGGCATGCGGTTGTCGCCACCTACCCACGGGTAGGCGGATCACCGAGGACCTTCTCCGGGCTAAGGGATAGCAGGGAGGCGATGGTGCTGCACGGTTTGACTTGGTCAAGCAGGGGCGGCCATTGTGGATCAGGCGCTTCCTTTAGCACGGCTAGAGCGGCCTCTTGGACCATCCGCTTCGCGATGGGTCGATACGAAATGGCCCAAGGTCCGTCTCAAGATGGGCGTTTGCCAATCCTGTGACCGACCCCGAGCCTCGGCGGTTCGCGTGGCGAGCGGTCGAGGTTTAGGAAAAAATCCCACCACGCGCGCGGAAGATTTAGCTCGGGGCAGCGGTGCGAGCATTGAATCCAATTTGGCGTAAAAGCGGGCGATTCGCCTTCTTGGGCACGATCCCCACGACTCCCGCTTGGCCGTTGCCTTCTTTTAAAGGCGGCCTTCTGCAGGGGAACCGCCCGCATAATCATCCCCTTTGCTTCTGTCTTCATTCTCTCCCCTTGCCCCTTGTCTTCCTGCCTCCAACTTTCCGCTACCATGGTTGTTATCGGAGAGATCGTCCTAACGATGGAGAGGATGGGGGAGCTGGAGAGGGACGGCTTCGTCAGGCCGGGCTCGTGGAGACTTCCTGGCGCGGACCCGGAGCCAAGGCCCAGGCCGGACGAGCTGGTCTACTTCGAGAGCTCAGCCATCTGCGGACTTCGCAAGCCGGAATCCCAGTTCATCACGGACTTCTTTGCCTTCACGGAGCTAAGGCCGGAGAACTTGTCTCCGCAATCCTACGTCCATATATCCATCTTCGCGTTCCTATGCGAGGCGCTGCGCGGGCGCGCCAGCGGTGAGCCTCCTTGGCATTACTTGAACCGAAGCCCGTCGCGCCGCGCGGCAGCGGCGGAGTCTTCTACTTGACCACACGCCGAGCCGGGGTGGCGGTCGTTCCGAGTCGAGGTAGAACGAAAGTCGATGGTTGGGCTCGGCGGTGGTTCTATCTCGAGCTGCGGGGCTCGACCTTGGGTATTCTTGAGCGCCGAATACCCCAATTTTCCAGCGGAGCGAGCCCCAGCCGGAGGATCAAGTCACAGAGGGCGAGATCAAGGGGCTCGTCAAGGACGGCTTGACGGGCTATGAGGTCGTTGTCGGCTCCATCCGGCATCGGATCAGTCCGTTGGGGCGCCGTGAGCGGTGCGTCAGCGACATGGACGGTTGGGAGGACCCAGACCGGGACTTTCATGAAGGTACGCGCGAGCCGCACCCTTATGTTCGACTTCAGGTCAGGGCGTGATGTGATCGTTAACGACGCCATGCAGAACTCCCGGCCCGCGAGGTTGCGCGGATCGCGGGGATGCTTCTACCCCTGGACAAGACTCCTCGCCGCATACGGTTTGTGAAGGACAAACTGTCTGAGGTAAGCGCCTGGAAGGTGTTCGATTGAATTCGCAGCCGTGCGCGCCCTCGAGGCCTTGACGAGTCGCACTATTTGTTCCGCAGCGGACATGGAAAACGGTTGAGAAAATCAGTCAAGCCACGGGTTCAACCGAAGGGCACTCGCCGGTGGGAACGTCGGCGGCGTCTGGCGGGGCGCCGGCCCTGTCGCCGACATCAAGCGCAGAAAAAATAGAGCCGCGAATGACCACAGCGGGTTCAGCAAGGGCAAGTGCAGAGACGCACGCAGGGAAACGCGTGGCGCCTGCACAGGTAAGCCTCCACCTTCTGACGTGGGTCAAGTGCTAGGTGTTAAGTGGCCTTTAAGCTCTGTCTTGCATGCGTTCAGGGCGCGGCGCCTACGAAAAAGAGGAGGACGTACCGACCTACCCCAGGCAGCGATGATGAGGAGGTTGTGCTGGTGTTGGGTCCGTCGCCGGCGGCGGCGCCGCGTCGAGGGCCTGCGGGCCGAAAGAAAACGGCCACGCCCACCACAAGCCACATTGGAGGGTTAGAGACGAAGCTCTTCCTGCGTCCTACACCAGGGGTGTACGAGGATACCGAGCTCGAGCCGGCACGTAAGTTTCCCGTGTTGAGTGCTACTACTCTGTTTTTTGTGTCTGATCGCCGCGCTCTTTGTTGCAGTGCGTAGCGCCAAAGTGGTGGCCGAGGTGTTGCTTCCCTCCGCTGAGGCCGTGGCGGCTGAAGACGAGCCGGTCGATCCTAGAGGAGGGGTGCCTTTGCCGCAGCAGCTGGAGGCCGCCGGGCAAGCGAAGGACGAAACGGCCGAGCCTAGGGGAGATGCGCCCTCGGTATCGCGACTAGAGGCCGCCGCTAAGCGGAGTTGAAGGGCAAGAACCAGCCGGTCCGCGGAGGATCAAGATATTGCCTACCGGTGGCGGTACTGGACGCTTCCGAGGAGGTTGCGGAAACGGTGCAGGTCGTTGTGAGTGATTATCCCGTGTGGATCACGCCTCTGTGCGTTGAAGGGCGCACGGCACACGGGTGGTGGCCGATCGACCGCAGGGATTGCCGACCACTTCAAAACCCCGGTCGGTAAAGCGCTTCCGACTCCTGACCGGCGGATGCTGCTGGTCAATTGGATCTGGCCGGTTCGCGTGCTCACGCCGGATGGATGGACAAGTGTGGTGATACCTAGCGTGGCTCCGCTAGCGTCTGCTAGCTGGATCTCAACTACTCCAGAATGGGTGGAGGAGCGAGGATCTTTGCCGGTCGCAGGAGGCGGCGAGCAGATCGCCCGTCAAGTTCCACCCAATCCCTGGGCTGGACGACCCACACGAGCTTGCGGCGGCTAAGTGGACGGTGGAGGAGCTAAAGGACGCGTTGATAAGAGCCCGGGCTCAGCTCGGCGAGGCTGTATTGGTCGCGGAGCGAGCCACCGCGGCGAAGGCCGAGTTGGCGGCTAAACTGGAGGACGTTGAGAGGCGGGCGGCCGTAGCAGGGACAGCGGCCTCGCTCTCAGTCGCGCCGCCAGCGCCGCCATGCCCCGCGCCGCTGGAGAAAGATAGCGAGGGATCGGTTGGTTGCCCGCCCCTGCCGTCGCTAGAGGCTTCTGACCTCGGGCTTGGCAAAAATATGCGCGAAGCCGTTGAAGCAAGGACGGAGAGCATGCTTGCTCACACCAAGAAGGTGACGCCCTTGACCCTGTGCGTTACACTTGAGTGCCAGATCTTTTCGTGCTTTGATCCGGTTTTCCCTGTTTCAGCTTTACGCGCTTATCGCTGGCTCGTCCTCGCTAATGGAAGCGATGGGCGGACAGTCAGATGATGATGCGGCGAAGATTGAGCGTCTCTCCGCCAGGCTAGCGCAAGCCCGGGCTCAGGTAAAACGCGCGGACGGGCTAACCGCTGAGGTCGAGGCCCGTGCTACGGCGCATGTCACTGAGCTAGAAGCCGCGCTAAAGTCAGCGCAGGAGAAGGAGCAGGAGGTCACGTCGAGGCTTGCTCGAGCTCAGGAGGTGGAGGAAGCTGTAAAAATCCAAGCCCATGCGGCTCACGAAGAAGCGGACAGGGCTCGGGTCCTCTTTGATGAGGAGTACAAACGCAGAGAAGCGGCCGTCAACGAGCTGGCGGCCACCAAGTCTGAGCATAACTCCATTGTTCGCGGGCTCGAGGAAGCTCGCAACAAGCTCATGGCGGAGAGTCTGCGTTCTGTAAATCGGGCGAAGTCGTGGCGAGTCGAAGCTCTGAATAAGCGAAGGAGGAGCTCGGCTGAAGCGGGTCAAGCTGCGCCAGAACAAAATGATATGGCCTTGAGTCATAGAGTTGCTTTGACGCGACGCGAATCCGGGATTTAGAAATCAAGCTAGAGAGGCTTAAGCTGCAGCACGGACCATAATTTGACCCGGTCCAACCGTTCCCGGGCTCTGCGCCACATACTTCTGTATATTTTCTTTCGAACGCCCGTTTAATCGGATAAACATTGCGTAATGTGTGGTGGCCGCAGGGCTTAGCCATTTTCCGTTTTAGTTTATTGCGTCAAATCTCGCGCACTGTGGGCTCTGCGGCGCGGCACAGTGTTCCGCTGACAGCAGGGGTACGTTTGCCAGGCACGGATACGGAGGCGAAACAAACCACGCCGGTTCGCGCACCCGGCCTAGGCCACGCGTCAGACCGCGGGGAGGCCGCTGAGTCTTTGTTCGTACCGATGGGCCACGCTAGCGCGGTAGGTTTGGCTACGCGGTGATTTTTTCTTTGGCCACTGACGGTGGGGCCGGAACACGCGTCGCGCGACGATTGGCGCGGTTGGTATTCCGCGAGACGGCGCATGCGCTCGCGTCTCTTCAGCTCGGGCAGTGGGTTTTAATTGCTCGTCCCTTCGTACGCGGCGACGCTTCGGGTAGCCCGCGGCGCGACGGGACGTTGCTCAGCTGCCGGCCTAAAAGGCGAGGCGTGGCACGTCGCGTGACCTTTACTCCTTGCCTGCGCTCGCCTTAGGATAAGCGAAGCTCAGACCAGCAGAGGCGAGCGAGAAGGCAAAAAAGGAAAGAGGCTTGAAACCATGTCTTCGAGTACAACTCCGGCTATCGGCGGCGTTCAGAGGCTTTGTTGGCGGAGCGAACCGCCACTTCCTCCGTCGCCGCCGATCCAGCCAGCGGGAGGAGGAGGTCATCAGCCTGCCGCCGTGGCTCCCGCCGCCCTGGGAATAAGCGGCAGCGTTGGCGGCGACGTAACTCCGTGCCGACGAGGAGGCGGCCAAAAGCGCTGGCGGTCGCCCTCGCGGCAGAGAGGAGGAGGATGAGGCTGCGGTGGCGGCGCAGATTGCCGCCGACGCCGCGTACGCCGCCGCTCTCGGCGGGGAGGAAACTCCGGTGGAAGAGGCTGAGGCGGCGGAAGCTCCCGTGGTGGCACCGCCGCTGCTCATGGGTGCCAGCATTCACCGGCAGCAGAGGCGGCACCCGGGCGCGCCGGGACCGTCGGTGCCCGCACCGAGTCCGCCATCCTCGTTGTCGGCATCTTCGTCGTCGTCGTCGCCGTCGGCGGAGTCTGCAGCTCCGCCAGCTCTTCGCCAGCGCCGTTGGTAGGTGCGGCGAGGTTGCTTTAGGACTTGGGCGCCGCCGTAGCCGTAGTAGCGCGGTGCCCCTTTTGCGGTAGTCCAGGATGGTCGGGCCTTCTTTTGCTTGTAGAATCCTTTGTTCTTGTAAGATCCTCTATGTGAAATGCAGTTCCTTTTAAGTAATTTGCCCTGGTCAATCTTGTTCGTTCTTCTCTCCTGTGCGAATTTGCGAATCTGAAATGCAAAAACAGAGGAACTAGATGAACAGTAATGAAGTTCTGAGTAGAACCTAAGGAATTTAAGCAAACGGATTGCTTTTAGAAAATTGGTTTTTGGTGCGCCTAATCATCCAGCCCCCAGGCCTTGGCCAAGTCCAAGTGCGATCTTGGAGTTGGGCGCGGTCTAGAGACTAGAGTGATTTAGAAACAATTCGCGCGAACTCCCAGCCCCCGAGCTTCGTTAGGCTGCGCAAAGGTGCGGGCCTTCCGAAATTAGGGACTTAGAAAATTCGAAAACCCCAAATTTCGAAGCGGTGGGCATGGCGATCTTGAACTGGCGATGCTAAGGACTTAGGAAAAAATCTGGGCGCAAAAAAGCCTTCAGCCCCCTAGCGCTGCGGCCCAAGTTGGCCATCCAAACAAACCTGACGTGGGCTTACTGTACCTTTGGGCTGCGGGAATTCCACATTGCGCGGAGATCCGCTAAGGTGTGAGTGATTGGCTTATCCCGTCGTGGAAATGCTCCGGAATGCTTTATCCTTAGCCTTTGGGCTTTTGGCCGCGGGCTTGCTTGAAACGGTCAGGACTTAGACCAGCGTGACTCGCGAATCGGGGAGGGTTTTTTTTTTAGAACAAATTGAAATGAAGGAAACTTACGACCTGATTAAGTGTAGAAGCGTCGCAGAAGGGAGATGTTCCATGAGTTAGGGAGCTCATTACTGTCCTTGTCGGCGAGGCGTACTGAGCCCGTGCGCGCCGCGCTAACTACTATGTACGGTCCCTCCCACTTGGGGCTAAGCTTGGTAGAGCCCGCGAGGTTCTGAATTCGTCGTAGAACCAGGTCTCCTACTTGCAGGGTCCTTGTATGTACATTTCGTGCCGCATAACGGCGTAGGGTCTGTTGGTAGGCCGCTGCTCGGAGTAGGGATTGCTCGCGGCGTGCCTCAAGTAGATCGAGGTCATGCTGCCGCTCCTCGTCGTTGACCATGAAACTAGCGAAGTCAACGCGATCGGATCCTAGTCTTATTTCCGTTGAGAGGACTGCTTCCGAACCATAGACGAGTCAGAAAGGAGATTCTCCTGTCTTGGTCGTTGTTATGCGGGCCCGGAGGATCGACGGTAGCTCGTCGACCCAACCTTGCTGTTTTGCCTTGAGGGCGTCGTAGACTCTCTTTTTAATGTCTTGGACTAGCTGTCCGTTAGCTCGTTCAGCCGCGCCGTTGCTCTGTGGATGGGCCACAGAGGCCAGGGCGAGCTTCATGCCGATTTCCTCGCAGTAATCGTTGAATTCCCGGCTCGTGAATTGGGTACCATTGTCAGCGATTATCATGCTAGGCACGCCGAATTTTGCAACGATGCTCCGGAAAAAACGTACCGCGGCAATTGCGGTGATGTTGGAGACCGGCTTGGCCTCGATCCACTTGGTGAAGGTGTCGATGGCTACGAACAAGTATGTTTTGCCGCCAAGACCTTTGGGAACGGCCCTAGGAGGTCCATGCCCCAAACCGCGAACAGCCACGCTAGTGGAATTGTTTGCAACTCATATGCAGGCTGGTGCGTCATCCGCACATGATACTGGCAAGCTTCGCGGCAACAACCAAAGCCTGCGTCGCTCATCGCAAGATGGCCAATAGTAGCCCATGCGGGCGCTTTGTCGACGAGAGTTGATGTGGCGTGTACGCCACGGATGCCCTCGTGAATGTCGGCTAGAAGGTACTTACCTACTTCTTGGGTAACGCACTTACAAAGCACGCCATTAGCACCCCTTCGGTACAACGAGCCCCCGTGCAGGCGGTAAGCTCGGACTCACCTTCTTAGCTGGAGCGCTCGTGGCGTCCTCGGGCAATGTCCCTGCTCCAAGAAGCTGGATGAATGGCATCATCCGGGAGGTGCTTTGCTCGAGAATGAGGCGAGACGGATGTCTTGGTTTGGGGGTATGAGACGTCCCCTTGGCCTCCTCTCCGGAGGGAATGGAGGGCTTTAAAAGGTCTTGCACTAGCACCCCCGGCGGGGCCGGTTCTTGCGAGGATCCGAGTTTGGCGAGCTTATCGGATTCGCCATTCTCTTCCCTGGGAATGTAGCTGATTTCGAAACTCGTGAAACGCTTCTCCAGTTTCCTCACTTCCGCCAGGTACCGCGCCATCGAGTCGTCAGTTGCGAAACTCCTCCTCGACTGGCGGACGACAGCTGCGAATCCCCTTCGCAACAAGCCGTTTAATGTCGAGCGCAGCGCATGCTCTTAGGCCCGCAATTAGGGCTTCATACTCTGCGGCGTTGTTTGTAACCGCAAAGTGTATTTGTATGACGTGCTGGAGTCGCTCTCCGTTGGGGGAGATGAGAACGAGCCCGCATCCTGATCTCCCGGACTGGTGTGAATCGTCGAAGAACAGAGTCCATCGACCTTCTCCCCCGTCTTGACCTGGAGAGCTTGACTTTTGCTCATCCGGCCTGGTCAACTCTGCAACGAAATCAGCCAGGGCCTGGGCCATGATCGCGATTCGGGATACGAACTGGATGTCGAATTCACCCAGCTCGACTCCCCACTTCGCGACCCGGCCAGTGGCCTCTGGGTTTCGGAGAATGTCCTTGATCGGGTAAGTGGTCGGGACAATGATCTGGTGGGCTTGGAAATAATGACGCAACTTGCGTGAGGCCATCAGCAAAGCATAGCATAGTTTATGAAGGTCGGAATAGCGCTCTTTTGGCCCGGTGAGCACTTCGCTCACGTAGTAGACGGACTGTTGCTTCCCTTCTCGTTCCACTGCCAGCACCGCGCTTGCGGCGTTTGGTGTCACCGAGAGGTACAGTAGGAGGGCTTCCCCGAGCTTGGGAGTAGTGAGGACGGGTGGCGGCGAGATCTTGCTGAGCTGCGTAAAGCGGCCTCACCTCCATGATCCGCTTGAAACTATCATGCTTACGCAGGAGCTTGCAGAAAGGCGCGCTTCGGTCTCCAAGGCGGGAGATGAAACGGCTTAAAGCCGCCATTTTCCCCGTGAGGGACTGGATGTCCTTTACACAGGTCAGCGACCTCATCTTTTCGACGGCCTCGATCTTTTCGGTGTTCGCACCGATGCTCGCCCCGCCGATTACGTAGCCTAAGAGCATCCCAGACTTGACGCCAAAGACGCATTTCTCGGGGTTTAACTTGACCCTGTGCTGTCTCAGACTGTCAAAGATTTCCCATAGGTCGGACATGTGGTCACGGACGTCCTTACTCTTGACTACGATATCGTCGACGTAAACTTCTACGTTGCGCCCTATTTGATCAGGGAGGGTTTTTTGCATGAGACGCTGGAACGTGGCGCCAGCATTTCTGAGACCGAAGGACATGGTCGTATAACAAAATGTGCCGAAAGGCGTTACAAAGGTGGTTTTCTCCTCGTCCTCTTTACACAACGCGATCTGATGGTAACCGGAGTAAGCATCCAGGAAACTCATCAAAGCTGAATCTGCCGTAGCATCAACTAGCCGATCTATGCGCGGAAGGGGGAAGTTATCCTTGGGGCAGGCGGAATTAAGGTCGCGGTGGTTGACACACATGCGCCATTTGCCTCCTTTCTTCTGGACGACGACTGGGTTCGCAAGCCAATCGGAGTGCTGGACTTCGCGGATGAAGCCCGCTCGAAGCAGCTTGCCGAGCTGGTCTTGGATGATCTTGGCCTTCCAGTCGGGGACACGCTGTTATGATGTCCAGCGAGCTCCCGCTGTCCACGAGGACGCGGTCGACCCTGGTGTTGCCAATGGTGGGGCAAAGCACCAGCGGGAGGCACTGGGATTTAGAGAGCCCGGTCGGGCAGTCCGTCAACGAAAAGGTGATGGCCTGGCTGGACCAAGGCAGGGATTCCGCCGCGGGCTCGCCGCGGGAAATGTGGAGGACCTCACAGGACGCGGCCTTGAGCTCGCGTCGAGAGGTATAGGCTGACGTGCCTCCAAAGATGACGGCGACATGGCCACGGGCCTCAGGGAAACCCTGCTCCTGGCCGTCCTGGGGAGTAGGCGCCGCGGCCGTGCCTTCAGGCAGCTCGGGCATGGGACCGCGGCCAGCGTAGAAATCCTCTAACTGGCGGGCCCATGTGCGGCAGTTGCGTAGGTCGTGGCCAGGGTGCTGGTGGAGGCGGCAAAAGAGACTAGGGTCATGGAACGGGTCCTCACCTCTGTTCTGCTGCTGTGGATGGGGTGGCCGGCCTTGAGAAGGCCCCGACCGCCTTGTGACTGCCGCCACTGGGGGAGGTCATTGCTGCGCTGACAGCTTGTGGCGAGCTATAACATCCCAAATTTTCAAAACCAAATTTGGCACGTTAATAATTTCATTAAAATGCATAATTAAAATATTAAACTATTTACGTGTTGAAAAACATCATGGCATCATCATTGCATGCAACCGTTTTGAAAATGGGTTGGGTCATTAATTTTTAAAGGTATAAATATTTTCATGGGTGCATTTAGAAACTTTCAAACCCATGTGAATTTGTCAAAACCTATTTAATATTTGACCTTTGAATAATTATTTAGAAAGAAGAAAAGAGAAAAACAAAATTGGAAAAATTAGAAAACTTTTCTCTCTCTCACCTTTTCTCTCTCTGTTCTCTTCTCTCCCTCTGCACTGCAAGCTTATCGCTCCGTAACTCAGCTGTCGCTTGCGAGTTACTCTCTGCAACCCCCGCGTGCGTCGTCGGCGCATCTAGACCACGCCACGACTTCCTCTCGCCGCCACGCCACGCTAAGCGCCCTGACCTCGCCGTCTTGTCGCCGCTGCTATTGTGCAATAGCACCTGTCTTTCGTTGCCTCGCTGTTTGTGCCATCCGTCGGAGTAAAGTCCGGCGCTTCGCCGTGCCATTCTCAGCTATAAAGTGGAGCTCGTGCTCCTACCTCTCCTTGCTCGGTGCCTTGCCGTGCCGTGCTTCTTCTCGTGTCGAAGGAACCCGAAGCATCACCAAGTCAAGAAGGAAGTCGCCGCCAGTGGCGCTCATTTCGCCGTCTCTGGGTAAGCTTCGCTCATCTCTAGGTGCGCTTGAGCTTGGGAAGATGATCCCGGGAGGCCAGAGTCTTCCTGCGTGTGCCATGTCGAGCTAGAGCTCCCATGGAAGCCATGCGAGCTAGTTTAGAGCATGCATCGTAGCTATGTATAAAAATACATACGTCGTCTTGTGATCGGCGGATCAGCAGACTATAGGGTCCTTTGGAGGCGCTGAGTCGAGAGGAATCCATTTTTGCAATCGGTTTGGCGAACGGAGGTCGCCACACCGGCCAGCCGAGCTCGATTAGCTCAATGGCGTGTGTGTTTGTGCGTCGTGTGTTGTCTTTGCATGCATGCTTGGGCTAGCTAGAGCTTGAAGAAGACCCATGCTTTAAGATTAGTGCGTGTGTGTGTGGCTCTGATAAATGGAAACGTATTCGATCAGAATACGCTTTCCAGAGTTCAAACTGCACACATAAATATAATCCAAAAATTTAATAACTCTCTATTTATATTAATACCTATAACAATAAAAATTAAACTAATCATTTTGCATTAACTAGCAAATAACGAATGATTTTCAAAAACCTTAGAAAAATGATGGAAATATTATTTTGATGCATACACTTGATTTAATAAAAATATAAAATAATTATGCATGCATCACATTTTCATGCATATTTATTTCGTGCATGATTTTTAAAACAAAAATCATATATAAATGTTTCCCTGTTTGATGGATGTTTATATTATGTTGTATGTGTTGTCCGCGTGGTTAGACCCGTCCATCGTCAGCCGGTTGCTCCTACGAATCATCGACCAAGGCAAGTCCCCTTTGATCATATTGTGAAGCCATTTTGGTTATTTAGAAAATGTTTATTAGACTTGAAAATATGCATGCTAGTTTAAAAGATAAATGCCGTATTTGCTAGAATTAGTTATTATGCCAATTAGAAAGGTAAGAGATATGTTAGGATCAAACCTAAGGCTAAAATATGAATTGCTCTTATTTAAATACCTTGTTGAGGTAGGATAAATGCTTAAAACTATTTATGCGGAATGATTCAATCATTTGTGTGAACCGAGAATATTGTTGAGAAATGTTTGGGAAAGGATGATTTAAAGATAGCGCATCAAGGGTGATGCTTAATAGGAAATGATTTTCCTCTTATCCCAAAATCTTTCCGACTAGGGAGATATTTTGTCGGTTAGTGCGATATGGCACCGGTTTGAAAATCGGGCTAAAATATAAATTCTCCCTAGTCTAAGGACCGCTCATCCTATAATCCTATGAATCGAGCCATTCTGATGCGACCTCGAGCCCGGTATGGGACGGGCCCGATCGTTGGCCCTCGTGGTTGATGGTCTTGTGGCGAAACATCGTCTGGGTGCGTAGCCTCTCGAGGGTAAAGCGTACCCACTCGCAGAAGTTAAAACTGTCATGATAGCCGTGCTTTCATGGTTATGAGCGTGAAGGACTGATTATATGGTAGCTCCTTCATTTTAAAATCAATTTAGAAAAAGGGTTTTGAACAAATGATTTGAGATAAGTAAGGTTTGAGAAGGATTTCGTTTGAGCTAGGGGCCACCGGTGATATTCGAAATGGGTAACGGCCTATCGAAAGTGTCGCATGGAATGGACCTAGCGGTTTTGAGAAAAGAAAAGAAGAAAGGATTTTGTTCTTGCTATGGCTTTGAGGCCAAGTGGCGAGAACCGTTCTAAAAGCCCAAAGAAAATATGGAGATATAATGTTTCTAAATCGCTTTGTCAAAACTAGGCTAATAAGCGCAATTTCATAAAACGCCCAAGCCATCCATTTGTACTAAACCCCATCAAGATATACCCTCGACTTGTCGAGTACCTTTGTACTCACCCCTATTTCTCCTTCCCTCTTCCAAAAATTTCAACAATGAGGAGGCTCCTCACGACTCTCCATCCGAGGAGGACCATGACTACGAGGAGGAGGAGGACTTCGAGGACGAAGAGTAGAGTTGTGTCGCCCTGCCGCTTTGCACGTGGAATAGTCTAGCTACTAGAATAAATCGTGCCATGTTAGGCTCTGCGTTACCGTGTGTGTAACTCGTATCTTGGCTGCGTGCGTGCTTGATGTATTAAATCAGTGACTTCTGTGGGACGCTTAGTCCCTATGTTGTAATAATGTAACTCGAAGGCAATGTACCATTATTGTTAAATTGTGTGTGCTAGCCATGATCTTCGGGACTAGTATCTTGTATGCACAATTAGGATTGGTCAATTAGACCGGTCCCGACAAAAGTGGTATCGAGCGGTGGCTTTAGGGCGTAGCCTAGAATTAGAGACCATATAATTTATAAAGAAAATAATTGTTAAATAAATTCATAATCTTCGCAATCCAATTTTCTTGATAATCTTTTGGAAATTGTAGATGCCGCTTTCGCGTCGCCCTTGGACTTGGCTACGGAGGTTTCGTGCGCGCCGGTATTGTCGATCTTGAGCACGCTTGGTTTCGTGACCCTATGTATCATGGGGCCACTACTTTGCGCAGCGGGCCTTTTCTTTGGGTGGTGTCGTCATCGTCTTTCCGCAGTCCACCGCCTACTCGTGGACCGTTCCGCTACTCGCTAATCGCGTCAATTGCTCGACGCCATCCAAGACGTGTCGGACTTGCTCTACACCGACTCATGATGCATTCACGCGTGAGTGCATGTCTCCCGCTTCGCTACTTTCCTCTCAAATGCGCTTAACGAGCTGTTCAGCCATGCTCAGACGGCGGAGGTGAGCGACCCGACGGTGTACCACCTTGCCGAAGCTCGTCAATCCTTGGACGACGCAGACACCATCGTCTGCGGGAGTTGAACTCCGCTTATGACACCAACCGCCAGCTGGAGCAAGCCAAGAAGGAGAGCCGCGAGCTTAAAAAGCGTGACTCTTTCCACTTGGTGGAGAAGGTCCAGCTTCGCAAAAGAATCCGTCAGTTGGTTCGCGAGAACCAGCGTCTCCGTGGAATGCCGCTTCTTCCTCCGGGACTCACGCTCATCGCTGCCGACCTCGCGCCCGCAGAAGAAGGAGGTCGGGACAAGTCCCGCGTCCCCACCTAAGGATCCTGCTGATCTTCCCTTGTGCACCTTCGAGCTCACCCCTAAGGATCTCAAGTTGGATCTGGGTCCTTCCGGAGTGAGAGCTCCGCCTCCCACTCTTGTCGAGCTCCAAGGCATACCGTTGATGGTTCGATCACCACCGTCTGGTTGGCACCCCTTTGTGGATGCCGACGATGATGATGATGACGGGAAGACCCGTGGAGTTGGTCTCTGGTCCGATTGCGACTGGGACTAGCTTGTAGCCCTGTATCCTTTGTTTGGGTCGTTGTCACCCTTTTCTTTTCTTTTCTTTTGCTTTGGGTCTTGTCCGCGCTTTGCAGCGCTTTGCCGCCGGTCCCCCCCACTTCAAATATTCGCCGCCTCTTTAAGAGGCCGTCCGTCGCAGCTCGCCGCCTCGCTGCGTTGCCGCGCCTTCTTTGCTTTGCCGCCAGCGTCGTCTTGCCGCCTACTTTGTCTTGCCGCCCGTGCGCGTGCCCATTGTTTCTCCGGCGCGATGAGGAGAAGGTCGGAGATTCGCTCATGAGTCCTCCGCTCACTGTTCATGAGCCTCGCCGCTCGGTGAGTCCTCGCCGTTCTCCGAGTCCTCCTCGCCGCGCTCCAAGTCCTCGTCGTTCCCCGAGTCCTCGCCCTCGGCCCGAGCCGAGCGAGTTCCGTCTCTTCCTCGAGGAGATGAGGCATTTTCCTCTCTGGATCACCGTGGTAACCATCCTACTCTGGTTGGTGCTTACCTGGTGGGCCTTGTGGATCCAATCCTATTAGCCGTCCCGGCCTATGTTCGTGTAACCCGTAGGTAATTAGCTCGTGATTTGGGCTGACATACCAGTTTGTGGTATTGCGCCCCTGTTTGTACCCTAAAAATTGTTATGTTATGAATATGAATGTGCATTGTGCCAAATTGCATATTTAAAACCATGTTTTGGATGAAAAACGTAATTCCTCCTTATGCTTATCTCGTTCCTCTCCTACCTATCAGATGGTGATTGCTCGAGTGGCTGGAAGAAGGAATGTTGCCCGGGGCCGAGGTCATGGAAGTGCCCCGAGCCGAGCAAGTGCTTCACACCAACCTCGTGAGCAAGATCGCTCAGTTCGCATGGATCAACATTCATTGGAGGACCTCCTCTGTTCTCGTTCCTCCTTGACTCCTCCGCCAAATCCTCCACAAAATTCCCAACCAAGATCCCAACCATCCCATCACGAAAATTCTCCCGAACATCAAGCCGATTCCAACCACCATCTTCCACCACCACCTCCTGAAGAACCCACCACCCGAGAAATCATGCAAATGCAACACCAGATGATCCGCGACTTGATTCAAGAGCGGAATCATCCTCTGTTCAACTCCCTCTCCTGCTCATACACCAGCTCCACCTCCCTATCGTTCCCGTATCAATGACTTCCTTAGGGCCAATCCCCCTAAGTATGCTGGATCCGCTGACTCTCTGGAAGCAGCGGATTGGTTAAAGGAGATCGAGAAAAAGCTCATCATGTTCCAATGTGGTGAGGTTGAGAGTGTTCAGCTCGCAACACATCAGCTCATTGGGGTTGCTGCTGCTTGGTGGGACACGTTCTGTGAAGCCCATGATAACCCTGATGCTATTGAGTGGGCTGAGTTCGTTGAGGCATTTGAAGAGAACTATGTTCCCGACAGTGTTAAAGAGGCTAAAAGAATTGAATTCCACTCCCTCGTGCAAGGAAGCATGACCCGCAGGAGTACCTCACCAAATTCACACTCTTGGCTCGATATGTTCCAAGGGGCGTGAGGAGCGATCTTGATAAGATATATTTCTTCAAGAAAGGCATGGACCACGAGATACGTGCCTTGATTGACTCCTCTAATTCCCCACTTTTAAGCAAATGTTTGCGGCGGTTAAACAAGAGGAAAACCGTCGCCGATGCCTAGCCGCCGAAAGAAGAAGAGGGCCCATGAGGATAGCCATTCCTCTGGAAGTTCTCGTTTCAAGATCAAGCGCTCTCGTGATCGTTTGCATGTTATCCCTCCTCGCCCTCGCACTCAGTGGGTCCAGTCGCGACCTGCTCCTCTACCACCTCCACCAGTTCGCACCCAAGTCTCCACTCCTCAAAAGAAAGATATCTCCACCATAAAGTGCTTTGCTTGCCAGCAGTTGGGTCACTATGCCAGCTCGTGTCCCAATAAGAATACTGAGCCTCAAGGGAAGTCTGCTGCTCCGCGACTCCTGTCTTCTGGGATGGGTCGCGGGAACTTCCAACCTGCAAGATCTGCTCCTGCTGTTGGACGTGGGCGTGTGAACCACGTCACTGCTGAGGACGCCCACGCCGATCCCAATGTGGTGATGGGTAAGTTTTTCATAAGTGCGATGCCTGCTACTGCTCTTTTCGATTCTGGTGCAACGCATTCATTCATCTCAGCATCTTTTGTCAAAAATCATGAGTTGAAAACTGATGCACTGAAGAATCCAATGCTAATTAAATCCCCGGGAAAAATCATGAGGTCCACTTTGATGTGCCCCGGGGTTGAGCTAAAAATTCAAGACACCGAGTTCTTGGCAGACTTGGTGGTTATAAACTCAAGAGGAATTGAAGTGATTCTGGGTATGGATTGGTTAACCAAAAATAAAGGTCAAATAGACTGTGCCACCAAAACAGTAAAATTAATTAATAGTGTTGGACAGAGGTCCAATTCATCATAAATCCTTTCCCTCCGATCTAATCACCCTTAATAAGTTGGAGGCCTCTTCCACGAAAACCATAGGCGTGGTAAAGGATTTCCGATGTGTTCCCGGACGAGCTACTCGAATGCCCGATCGGAAATTGAATTTGTGATAAACACGGTTCTGGCACGGTCCTATCTCCCAAAGACCTTATCGCCTTTACGCCAATCTAATGGCTGAATTGAAGAAACAAATTGAAGAATTACAAGAAAAAGGATTTATCCGACCAAGTGTTTCCTTGGGAGCACCCGTGATTTTAAATCAAAAAGAAAGACGGATCTCTCCGCATGTGCATAGATTATCGATCTCTAAATGAAGTAACAATTAAGAATAAATACCCTCTTCCCGTAATCGATGATCTGTTTGATCAAATGAAAGGAGCTTGTATCTTCTCAAAAATCGACACGAGGTCCGGTTATCACCAAATAAAAATTAAAGATACCGACATTCCAAAACAGCTTTCACCACAAGATATGGCCTCTATGAGTTCACGGTGATGTCGTTTGGTCTTACCAACGCTCGCCGTATTTCATGAATCTAATGAATAAAGTGTTCATGGATTTTACGGACAAGTTTGTGGTGGTATTCATCGATGATATTCTAATCTTCTAAATCAAGAGGAGCATGAAATTCATCTTAGAAAGGTTCGGAGAGGTTAAGAGAAAATCGGTTGTATGCCAAGTCGAGCAAGTGCGAGTTCGGATGAAGGAAGTGATTTTCCTTGGTCATGTGATATCACCGGAGGTGTTGCAATGGACCGAGAAAAAGTCACCGGTTGTTGAGTGGAAGCAACCAAGTCGTAGAAACAAGTGAGAAGTTTTCTTGGATTGGCGGGATATTACCGCGGTTCATTGAAAATTTTTCAAAATCTCTCGATCCTTTGACAAATCTTCTTAAAAAGGAAAATAAATTTGAGTGGAATGATAAGTGTGAAGCTAGTTTTCAAGAGTTGAAAAGGCTATTAACTTCCGCCTCGGTGTTAATCTTGCCGATGTCCATAAGGATTTTGAGGTATTTTGCGATGCATCTAGGCAAGGCCTAGGTTGCGTCCGATGCAAGAAAGGAGAGTTGTTGCTTACGATCAAGACAACTCAAACCTCATGAGCAGAATTATCCCACTCATGATCTTGAGCTAGCGGCGTGGTTCACGCCTAAAATCTGGAGGCACTATTTAATTGGCAATAGAACCGAAATATTTCTCGATCATAAAAGTCTCAAATATATATTCACTCAACCTGATCTCAATCTAAGACAAAGAAGATGGTTGGAATTAATCAAGGACTATGATGTGGGAATCCATTACCATCCTGGCAAGGCCAATGTGGTGGCCGATGCCTTAAGCCAGCGTTCAGCTTGTAATCATCTCATGCTTAAAGAAGATCAACTTTGAGTTATACAAAGAATTATCTGACCTCAACTTGGAAATGGTTGAGGTAGGCCAAATAAATATGCTTGAATTACAACCCACCTTAATGAATCAAATTAAAGAAGCGCAGAAAGGTGATGATGAAGTTCTTGAAATTAAAGAGAAGCTTAAAAAGAATAAGGCACCAGATTTTTCCATGGATGAAGAAGGAATACTCTGGTTTAAAAAGAGAATTTTCGTACCAAACAATAAATCTCTTAAAGAAGTCATCCTAAAAGAAGCCCATGAAAGCCCAATTTCTATCCATCCTGGAAGTACCAAGATGTATGCTGATCTGAAAACCACTTATTGGTGGACTGGAATGAAAAGAGATATTGCCGAGTATGTTGTTCTCTGCGACATCTGCCAAAGAGTGAAGGCCGAGCATCAAAGGCCTGCTGGGCTGTTGCAACCGCTCAAGATTCCTGAATGGAAGTGGGAAGAAGTGGGGATGGACTTCATTGTCGGGTTACCTAAAACTCAATCCGCTATGACTCCATCCGGTAATCGTCGATCGTCTCACTAAAGTTGCACACTTCATCCCTGTCCGAACCACCTACACCGGAGGCAAGTTGGCCGAGCTGTACATGAGCAAGATAGTCTGTCTACATGGGGTGCCCAAGAAGATTGTCTCTGACCGAGGTACCCAATTCACCTCCAAATTCTGGGACAAGCTCCATGAGTCGCTTGGTACCCATCTGAATTTCAAGATCGCCTTTCACCCTCGCATGATGGCGGTGAAAGAGTTAACCAAATACTTGAGGATATGTTGAGGGCAAGTGCCTAGCCAACCCCACAAGTGGGATAAGCAATTGCCATATGCTGAGTTTTCTTACAATAATGATCACCATCAAGCATCCAAATGACACCCTATGAAGCATTGTATGGAAGAAAGTGTCGTACACCTCTGTACTGGCAAGAAACTGGTGAGACAAAGGTATTTGGTTTGGATATCTTGCAAGAGGCCGAAAAGCAAGTGAAGCAAATCCAAGAAAGGCTGAAGGCAGCCCAGTCTAGGCAGAAAAGTTATGCTGACAATCGTCGGCGTGACCTAAAGTTTGCCAAAGGTGATTTCGTATATCTGCGGGTGTCCCCTCTGAAAGGCATGCGCAGATTCCGTGTGAGTGGAAAGCTAGCTCCAAGATATATTGGTCCTTTCAAATTTCAGCCCGAAGGGGTGAGGTGGCATACCAGATTGGGCTGCTGAGTATCGTCCGATGTGCACAATGTGTTCCATGTCTCTCAATTAAAGAAATGTCTCCGTGCCCGAGGAGCGCTTGCCATTGATAAAGCAGATCTGCGATCGATTTGACACTTAAAGAATATCCGGTCAAGATTTTGGATATGGCTGTGCGCAAAACCCGGAGAAAAATGTTTCGGTTTTGCCGTGTTCAGAGGAGTAACCACTCGAGGCGTGGTTACTTGGGAGCGTGAAGAGGATCTTCGCGCCGAGTTCGAGTTATTTCGAAGAATCCAATCTCGGGACGAGATTCTCCTTAAGGGGAAGGTTTGTAACATCCCAAATTTTCAAAACCAAATTTGGCACGTTAATAATTTCATTAAAATGCATAATTAAAATATTAAACTATTTACGTGTTGAAAAACATCATGGCATCATCATTGCATGCAACCGCTTTGAAAATGGGTTGGGTCATTAATTTTAAAGGTATAAATATTTTCATGGGTGCATTTAGAAACTTTCAAACCCATGTGAATTTGTCAAAACCTATTTAATATTTGACCTTTGAATAATTATTTAGAAAGAAGAAAAGAGAAAACAAAATTGGAAAAATTAGAAAACTTTTCTCTCTCACCTTTTCTCTCTCGTTCTCTTCTCTCCTCTGCCTTTGCAAGCTTATCGCTCCAGAACTCAAATTGCCGCTATGAAGTTACTCTCTGCAACCCAGCGGCGTCGTCGCAAGATCTAGACCACGCCACGACTTCCTCTCGCCGCCACGCCACGCTAAGCGCCCGACCTCGCCGTCTTGTCGCCGCTGCTATTGTGCAATAGCACTGTCTTTCGTTGCTCTCGCTGTTGTGCCATCCGTCGGAGTAAAGTCCGACGCTTCGCCGTGCCATTCTCAGCTATAAAGTGGAGCTCGTGCTCCTACCTCTCCTTGCTCGGTGCCTTGCCGTGCCGTGCTTCTTCTCGTGTCGAAGGAACCCAAGCATCACCAAGTCAAGAAGGAAGTCGCCGCCAGAAGCGCCAGCTCGCCGTCTCTGGGTAAGCTTCGCTCATCTCTAGGTGCGCTTGAGCTTGGGAAGATGATCCCGGGAGGCCGTAGTCTTCCTGCGTGTGCTATATGTCGAGCTAGAGCTCCCATGGAAGCCATGCGAGCTAGTTTAGAGCATGCATCGTAGCTATGTATAAAAATACATACGTCGTCTTGTGGTCGGCGGATCAGCAGACTATAGGGTCCTTTGAGGCGCTGAGTCGAGAGGAATCCATTTTTGCAATCGGTTTGGCGAACGGAGGTCGCCACAATGCCAGCCGAGCCCGATTAGCTCCAATGGCGTGTGTGTTGTGCGTCTGTGTGTTGTCTGCATGCATGCTTGGGCTAGCTAGAGCTTGAAGAAGACCCATGCTTTAAGATTAGTGCGTGTGTGTGTGGTTTCGATAAATGGAAACGTATTCGATCGAATACGCTTTCAGTAGTTCAAACCGCACACATAAATATAATCCAAAAATTTAATAACTCTCTATTTATATTAATACCTATAACAATAAAAATTAAACTAATCATTTTGCATTAACTAGCAAATAACGAATGATTTTCAAAAACCTTAGAAAAATGATGGAAATATTATTTTGATGCATACACTTGATTTAATAAAATATAAAATAATTATGCATGCATCACATTTTCATGCATATTTATTTCGTGCATGATTTTTAAAACAAAAATCATATATAAATGTTTCCTGTTTGATGGATGTTTATATTATGTTGTATGTGTTGTCCGCGTGGTTAGACCCGCCCATCGCCGCCGTTGCTCCTACCATCATCCGACCAAGGCAAGTCCCCTTTGATCATATTGTGAAGCCATTTTCGGTTATTTAGAAAATGTTTATTAGACTTGAAAATATGCATGCTAGTTTAAAAGATAAATGCCGATTTGCTAGAATTAGTTATTATGCCAATTAGAAAGGTAAGAGATATGTTAGGATCAAACCTAAGGCTAAAATATGAATTGCTCTTATTTAAATACCTTGTTGAGGTAGGATAAATGCTTAAAACTATTTATGGAATGATTCAATCATTTGTGTGAACTGAGAATATTGTTGAGAAATGTTTGGGAAAGGATGATTTAAAGATAGCGCATCAAGGGTGATGCTTAATAGGAAATGATTTTCCTCTTATCCCAAAATCTTTCCGACTAGGGAGATATTTTGTCATTGGTGCAAGATGGCACCGGTTTGAAAATCGGGCTAAAATATAAATTCTCCCTAGTCTAAGGACCGCTCATCCTATAATCCTATGAATCGAGCCATTACAAGACGACCTCGAGCCCGGTATGGGACGGGCCCGATCGCTGGCCCTCGTGGTTGATGGTCTTGTGGCGAAACATCGCTCAGGTGCGTAGCCTCTCGAGGGTAAAGCGTACCCACTCGCAGAGTTAAAACTGTCATGATAGCCGTGTTTTCATGTTATGAGCGCTTGAAGGACTGATTATATGGTAGCTCCTTCATTTTAAAATCAATTTAGAAAAGGGTTTTGAACAAATGATTTGAGATAAGTAAGGTTTGAGAAGGATTTCGTTTGAGCTAGGGGCCACGGTGATATTCGAAATGGGTAACGGCCTATCGGAAAGTGTCGCGCGGAATGGACCTAGCCGGTTTTGAGAAAAGAAAAGAAGAAAGGATTTTGTTCTTGCTATGGCACTGAGGCCAAGTGGCGAGAACCGTTTGCGAAAAGCCCAAAGAAAATATGGAGATATAATGTTTCTAAATCGCTTTGTCAAAACTAGGCTAATAACGCAATTTCGCAAAACCGCCCAAGCCATCCATTTGTACTAAACCCCATCAGCATATACCCTCGACTTGCTGAGTACCTTTGTACTCACCCCTATTTCTCCTTCCCCTCTTCCAAAAATTTCAACAGTCGAGGAGGCTCCCTACGACTCTCCATCCGAGGAGGACCATGACTACGAGGAGGAGGAGGACTTCGAGGACGAAGAGTAGAGTTGTGTCCTGCCTGCCGCTTTGCCTGTGGAATAGTCTAGCTACTAGAATAAATCGTGCCATGTTAGGCTCTGCGCTACCGTGTGTGTAACTCAGATCTTGGCCTGCGTGCGTGCTTGATGTATTAAATCGTGACTTCGTGGGACGCTTAGTCCCCTATGTTGTAATAATGTAACTCAAGGCAATGTACCATTATTGTTAAATTGTGTGTGCTAGCCATGATCTTCTGGGACTAGTACTGTATGCACAATTATGATTCGGTCAATTAGACCGAGTCCTGACACAGGCGCTGTGGCGGCGGGCGCACCGGCGGGAGACGCTGCGGTGGCGGGTGGTCAGGCTGGTCAGGCTCGACGGCGGCGATGAACTTGGCAGGCTGCTCCTGCCGTTTCTTCTTCTTCTTGTCCGCCTCAGTCTTGCTCGGGCCGTCGCCGACCTTAGCCTTCTTCTTCGCACGGCCCTCTTGCGCTCCACCGCCTCGGAGGCGTTGACGTAGAGGGCAGCGATGCGGAAGAGCTCGCTCGCGGTGTTGACCGGGTGGAGCTCGAGATCCTCGGTGTAGCGCCGGTCCCTCACACCATCCTTGAAGGCCTCGATGATGGCTTCATCTGAGATGCAGGGGATTGTGTTGCGGGCTCTGACGAACCGGCACACAAAATCCTGGAGACTCTCATCGCCTCGCCGCACCACGAGCTTGAGGTCTGGGGCGCCGAGCGGGCGAACACCCCGAAATCGGTGCGGAGGGCATCCTGCAGCTGGGACCAGCTATGGATAGAGCCAGGCCGCTGGTTGAACAGCCAGGTCCGGGCCATGTCCTCGAGCACTGTGGGGAAGTAGTTGACCATGACGGCCTCGTCTCCTCCCATGGCTCGGACGGCGGTGGTGTAGATAGAGAGGAACTCTTCAGGTTTTTTGCTCCCATCGAACTTCTCGATTGGCCCGGGTTTGAACCTCGGCGGCCACGGCGCTTCACGGAGAGCGCGGGAGAAGGCGGGCATCTGGCGCGCCTTCGGGAGCGGCGCCCCGGCGAGCCTAGGTGGGAAAACACTCCGCCTGGGGCACGTGACGATCCTCCGGTAGAAGAGGCCGTCTGGGTCTGACGTGATCGACTGCGGCGACGGCGGGAACGCTCCTGAGCGCCGTCCTGGCCAGAGCGGTCTCGAGCGCCGTGGCGGTCGGACTCGTTCCCGCGCCAGATGTCCGGTCGATCGCCGCCAGTCTGCTGCTCGTGCTGGTCGATGCTGTAGGTGATGACGTCAACGCCCTCAGCGATGGCCGGACACAGGTCCGCCATAGTGAAGCCGCGGGGTCTTTTTCCAGGTCACGGATGACCGTGGTGATGGCGCGCCCTCTGCTGGCTGCGCAGGAGTGGGTTCATCATGGTCTCCACGAGGGAGTCGACCGGCTGGCGACCCTGCGGGGTGCGCAGACGACGGTCCTCCTCGCAGATCCCGTCCATGACGCGACGGACAGCATCGTTGAAGAAAACCCGGGCTGCAGCGCGACGGCGCAGCTGCTCCTGGGCCTCCCCATCTCCTGTGTCCGCGTCGACCGCGGCTGCGAAGACGCAGCGGGACGTGCGCGAAGCCGGGGGAAACGTCCCGGTGTTGCCAGCGGAGGTGGCGGAGTCACCTAGCAGCTCGAACTCCATCGGAGTCTCGCTGACGTGGGTGACAGAGGGGTCCAGCTCAGGGAGCGACTCCTTGGGGCGAAAATCTACCCCTGGGGCGAGAGAGGTGTCAACCTCCATCTCGTCAGCCCCGGCTTCGGCGAGGTACTCCTCCCACCAGCCGTCGTACGACGGGACCAGATCGTCCAGATCGTCGCACTCATCGAACTCGAGGTCCAGAGCCTCGTCGTTGCTCCGAATCTCAGACATGCCCGAGGGAACGGAGTGCTGAGGGCTGCTCATGTCAGGCCCCACGGTGGGCGCCAGCTGTCGGAGTCTGGGAATCGCGCTCCTGAAGAGCGACGAGACCACGGACCGGCAGACGAATTTGTAGTTGGTGTGAGGCCCAACGACCACCCTTCTCAGCAGCTCGGGGCGGCGGCCAAGCCTACAAAGGGCTAAGGCCGCGCTGTCTTCCCAGACACGGGCCTGGTGCGACTTGATGATCCGGGTACAGGTCCTTCGTACGGAGAGAAGAAGAGAGAAAACAATGCAAACCGTGAAGACACAAGTGATTTACCCTGATTCGAGCCCCCACTGCCGGGTAATAGCTCTACTCCAGTCTTATTGATTATATGGTGGAAATTAGTACAGAGGTGCCGAGACCGGGCTTGGAGGCACCGATCCCGAGCTTACAGTGGTGGCGACTAAGGACTAGAACTACTTGCTAAGGAAGTCTCGGATGCGGGTGTTGCTTGGGCTTGAGTCAGATGGAATCGGATCGGAGGGTCCCTTCGAATGTCCAGGAATCCTCCTTTTATAGGCGCGGTGGGCCGCCCGAAGCTGATCGATGGCGGGCCCGGCCTTGATTTTTTTTTTAGTGGCGAGCTCTTGTCTCGCTCGGGACTCGTCGGTTCGAGCCTCGCAGGAGAAGCTGGTCGAGTTAGTCTCGAGCACGTGTTTGTCTTGAAGTGCCTATCCGGGGAAGAAGCCTCGTTAGGGAGAAAGCACTTTCCCTTTATCCTCGATATAGCCCTGACCGGACTGAGCCAGTCTCGCGCCACCCGTTGGGAGCGTCGCGTAGCGTAACAACCATCTGCTGCCTGCCAAAGAGGGCAAACGACAAGGGAGGCTTCCCGCGTGCTCTTCCCTGGGCTGCGAGTTCCTAGGGAGACATAATTCGTTCCGGTCAAGGCCGGAGAAAACAGGGTGGGGCATGACAGTTGTCGCCACCTACCCACGGGTAGGCGGATCACCCGAGGGACCTTCTCCCGAGCTAAGGGATAGCCCGGGAGGCGCATGGTGCCGCACGGTTTGACTTGGTCAAGCCCGGGGCAGCCGCTGGCGGACCGGGCGCTTCCTTTAGCACGGCTAGGAACGGCCTCTTGGACCATCCGCTTTCGCGATGGGCCGGTACGAAAATGGCCCAAGGCCCGTCTCAAGATGGGCCGTTTGCCAATCACCAACAGCAATATTATCGTAAAAGTTTGCAATATAGATAATGCAAATATTAAAGGTCTTACATAGTTCGATAATGGAAAGAACTTGCATAAATAACATATTACAATAGTACAATTCGACTACTCTAGTCTACGCCTTCTCATAGCCATAAAAGTCTTAATTATGTTATCCTCACTAATGTTAGTGAAGATGTCTCGCTCGATAAATGTAACTAAGCAATCACTCAATAATTGGTCACACATACTGTTCCTCAACTTTTGCTTCACAAAACCCATTGCAGAAAATACTCTTTCAACACTTGCTGTCGCCACCGATAGGATCAAAACCAATTTGAGAAGTAAATACACCAAATCATAAAGAACATGTTTGTTTGTTCCAACAAGCCTAGTAGAGAGCTCACCAAGATTTTGTAGGCCTTTGAATCTTTCATCCTTTCTCATATCATCGATGAAGGTGTCAAGTTGAAATCCAAGTCTTATCAATTCTGTGCTTGAAATATCATTTGGATAAAACTTGGCCAGTCTAATTACTTTATGTGCATCAAAGGAAGCAAATGAATTAATGGGATTTAAGGCTGACATGCAAACAAGCAACCCCATATTAACCTCATCAAACCGGTTCTCAAGCTCTTGACTAATTTTATCAATGACACCAAGATATACTTCTCTTCTAAAATGATCATCAACGGTTTGATCAGGGTAAAACTGTGAGGATCTTTCATAAGGCACATATTTACCATCCATGGTTGGAACTTCAATGTTATGTTTATTGCAAAATAAAACAACCGTTCCATTAAAGAATTCTTCCCAACCATTAGATCTCATCTTTTGCATTCTTTCCTTTGCCAAACTTACAAGTGACATTGCATTAACAATATCTTGGTCTTTCTTTTGCAAAGACTGAGATAACTCAATTGTATATCCAAGAATGACAAGCATCAAATGTACATTGAAAACAAAGTCAAATGACTCGAAAGCTCCAACCATAGAATGTATTTTTGGCCATTCACCTCTTTGTGTAGGGTCTTTTCCAAGAGTTATGAGTACCTCTTTTGATTGTGGAGTACATATCAATAATATGCAATATAGTTTTGAAGTGAGAACCCCATCGAGTGTCACTAGGTCTAGCCAACCCATCTCTTGATTTAATCCACTTCCACTTTCTATTTCCCCCGAATCAAGTGCTTCCATAATTTTTTTAGCCCTAACATCTCGTATCATGTCATGACGCTTACCCGAAGCTCCAATTATATTTAGCAGATGAGAAACTTGAGTAAAAAACCATACACAATCATCATTCCCCTCAGCAACAGAAATAAGAACCAATTGAAGTTGATGTGCAAAGCAATGGATATAATAAGCAGAAGGAGACTCTTCCATGATCAATGTTTTTAGCCCATTAATCTCGCCTTTCATGTTACTAGCCCCATCATATCCTTACCCACGGACTTGAGTAAGAGTAAGGTGGTGATCACTGAGTAAAGATTCAATTGCTGCCTTAAGTGACAAAGAAGTGGTACTAGCAACATGAACTATCCCAAGAAACCGCTCACATACCCTTCCAAGCTTGTCCACATAGCGCAAGCAAACAGCTAACTGTTCTTTATGTGATATATCACTACACTCATCAGCAAGAATTGCATAGTGATCATCACTAAGTTCTTCAATTATGTGCCTAGTAGTTTGCTGGGCGCAACATTGAATGATTTCCTTTTGTATGGTAGCTGTTGGACAAAAAAAAAATTATTAATTAAGCCTGTTAATTGATCCCGTAATTAATTAGTTAATTATTTAACTGTTTAAGTATGCGGATAATTATGGAATTGGATGAGAGCTCGTAACAAACTTTATCTCCGGTTGGTTGGCAATGTTTATCTCCTTCTCGAACCACTATAAAAGAAAACGAGGTTGATCAGCACCGGGGGCTTTTGGGCTTTCTTCTCGCGAGCTGGGCGGCGAAGCAACCACCTGGAACAACCCGACGGAAGCAACAACAAATTGATCTGCTACGCACGTACTTGGAGGGTACTTGGAGGAGGAAGAAAGGAAAAAGGTAAAGAAGATGTGACCATGGCTGGCGCCCTCTCTCTTCCTCTGTTCTTTTTCTCCCTCTCTCTCCTTCTATCTCTCCTCTCTCTTCTGTTCTGGACGCAAGCAGCAAGGGCGGCCTCCAGTCTCTTCTTCAATCACGGCAGCCCGGCTTGATAACTCCTCCATGGCGGCGCCCCCAAGCCGGCGGCGACGGCGCCTCACTCCAGCGCACGAGGCGACTCCGGGCTTCTTCCCCTCGGCCCAGCACGGCGGCGGGATTATCCTCTCCAACGCATGGGTGGCAGTGTGCTCCCCCGATCCCGATCTACAACGGCGGCGGCGTCATCGGCTATTAGCGTATGGGTGGCCGGCGAGCTCCCCCGATCCCGGTCAGCAGCGGCGCACATGGGTGGCAAGCGTGCTCCCCCGTCCTCAGTTCGCAATGGCAGCAGCCGGCGTATATTCTCCAGTCCATGGGTGGCAGCATAATCCCCCGTCCGCGATTTGCTTAAGCGACGATTCATCACGCATGGGTGGCAATGTGCTCCCCGATCCCAATCGGCAAAGACGGCGCACTCCACGGCCATGGCAACTCGCAAGACGGCATAAAGCGGGGCGGCGGCGGCGGCGGCGGCGCGACATCCTCAGGCGAGCGGCGCTCGGCCCTCCACCTCGGTTCGAACTCCCGGCGAGGCGACGGCCTTCGGCCCATCAACACGACGGTACCGGCCTCAAAAACGACAGCGTCCCAGGCGACGGCGCCCAGCGCGGCATGGCGACGTGCGCTCATCTCTTCTACGGCCGGTCCGGCGCAGCAGCTTCAATGGCCTGGCGCCCCTCCCACGCTCACGCGGCAGCCTCGGCGGCGTTTTTCTCCACGGTGGCAGCAACGCCCCTTTCTTTGGCAATCTTCCCTTCGGCGCGCTCCATGGCCACGGCGGCGGCCATCTTCACCAGGCAGCGGCGGCGGCGCCCTAGGCATGGCTCGGCGTCAGCACCGCCATCTCCTTCATCGGCGGCGCAGACGGCGCACTCCACGGCGGCAATACCCAGCAGCGGCACAGTGCTACCCTCCGTTCAGATCGGCGGCGCTCGGCTCCCCACCTCGGCGCGGAGTCACGGCAGCGACGGCGAGCATCCTCCCCGACGCGGCGTACCGACGGCGCCCTGACTTTCCACGGCGCGGCCCGGCTTCTCCTCTCCCCTGCGTCAACGTGATGACGACGGCACCCGTGCATGGCAGCGCCCGCGGACGGCCACGGCGGCGTGGCCTTGGCTCTTGCTCATGCATGTACGTATATACGTACGTGTACGATGCATGTATAAGCTACTGTGCATGCATGAAACCAACACGGCGGCGGCCGCGCCCAAGAAAGTCGGCACGCCGGAGCTACGTCTCATGCATGGCGGTCATCCGAGGGCGTGGCCTCTTCAGCTCCGCGGCGGCGTGATGACTTCGGATTTCCATCTCCTCAACGTGACCAGGAGAGACGCTGCTCCTCCTTTCTTCGCGTCGGCGGCCGGAGAGCCGCCGGGTCGTCGCTTCAGCCACCCGTGTCCCATATGCTCAGCGACGGCGTCGGCATGACTGGCCAAGTGCAAGCCGGTCGGAGTTGAATACGGTGCCTGCTAATAACTGAGAGCAATAGCTATTGGGTTCCATGTATGCATGGCCCGTACATGCATGCATACTAAAACTAATATGCTAATCAGCTTGATTAGCGGAGAGAAGATATGCATTATACACGTGCACATATATAAAGCTGCATGGCAGCGAGCATGCAAGGAAGTTAACGTCGCGTACGTCGCATACCAGCTCAACATACTACCATGCTGATGTGAGTCATTGCCGTCCAGAAGGCTCTGAAGAGACGCGCACGAAGCCACGTGTAATGACACTGAGAAGACGAGAAGCTCGTGTCATCAATAAATCGGCCAGCATCGATGACAAGTCCTGAAGAAGCTACGGTGAAAGAACAGTTCCGATAAGACATTATATGTTGAAATATGTGACGGCCGGTGCCCTGCGCGGCACTGTGTACCGTCATCGACATAAAATGAAGAAGCTCCAATATCAAGACACGAAGGTGAAGACTCTGAAGGCTAACGGTATCGTGGAGATCCCAATTCCACGGTGCCGACGTGCCCCCTAACGACGAACTTTCCGTTAGGGAGGAAAAGCTCCAATATCAAGACCCAAAGGTGGATAAGTCCCTGAAAATGAACTGTATCGTGGAGATCCCAATTCTACGGTACCGATACATACACCCCGCTCCAACAAAATCAAGACGATGGTGATCAAGACCGTCAACGCCTACATCCAACCCCGGACGCGCCGGAACATCCCCGATGACGCCAACAAGCCGTCTACTCCAACTCTACGTCAAGTGCTAATCCGTGCATCTCCCAAATACAACTACACCAATGTGAAGCCTGAAGATACAAATTCAAGCGACACGGGCGGGCATAGCCATACAACGGCTATGCTAGGCACTGCGTGGGCCATGTGTTACCCCACGTATCCTGCCGTCGCCAACTACACCCTACATCCACCCCATCACGGTGAAGCACAAAACGAAGAGAAGAAGAAGAAGCCTCACTGCTTAATCGGAGGTGTTCTGAGCATCCCCGCGCGGATGTAATTAACTGGGTAGCCTTCCGAGGCACCAGGATCCAGAACCATCACAATGGTCTACACAAGATGCCAGCTAGCATGGCTACAGAGCGCAATCTCAACAGGAACTTGTATTTTGTTGCGATAATGAAATATCAACGTTCTTGTCCCCTTCTTTTGTGCGTTTTTGATAAATGCACTGGCACGCCCGCAAAATCCCGGCGAATTTGTGTGCGTCACAGTAGCAGAAGTCAAGATGCAATTTCTTGGAGCTTTTTTCAAAACCATCCTACCAACTTTCTCATTATTTTCTGCAAGCCATTTCAAAAGTTCAAGAAAATTTCCTCTGTTCCTAGATTTTTCACTTTCATCATGTCCACGGAAAGCTAATCCTTGATTTAAAAGAAACCATAGACATCTAAGTGAACAAGTCAATCTAGCCTTATAACGAACTTCATTTTTATGTGACACCTTCACAATTACATTTTCAATTGATGCACCACCACCTTTTACAAACAAGTTATATTTCTCTTGAGCTTTATTATGAGCACTTGTTACAAGCCCCACATGTTTATCGAGTGCATCACCTTTGTTCCAATTTCTCCAACCATTCTTAACAAAATTACCACTTCCACTGCTAAACAAGTAACATATCATGCAAAAACCAGCATCCTTTGCTACACTATATTCAAGCCAATTGTACTTGTGAACCAAACAAAACTAAAGCGACGATCCTTACCGTATATTTTTCTTGCTGGATAATTATGAGCATAAGGCTGGCATGGACCTTTCAGAATATATGCTCTTCGAACTGCATCTTGATCATTGACATTGAAGCTTACAATAGGAACCCTTAAGCCTGGATCATGTTCGATACGATTAATATCATAAACCGAAGGTGTTTCTTGACTTTCTTGAGTTAGAGCTTGATCAACAACTGGAACCGAGGTGGATCTCGACTTTCTTGAGTTGGGGCTTCATCAACAACAACCGGAACCGGAGGTGGTTCTTGAATTTCTTGAGTTACGGATTCATCAACAACAACCGGATCGGAGGCGCCTTCATTCTTGTTTGTCTTTGCTTTATGTCTCAGAAAGAGAGATGCAATGTCTCCAATCCTCTTCATTCTACATCACACCAAAATAATCACAAAAAATCACTCCTCTTCTTTGGTTTGAATCAGTTGAAAGGGAGCTCTTGAATAATACATTTTGACATTTTGTATATCATCAACAAATGAAATCGAACATAATCAACATATATATGACATTTGACATTTCCTTGTAACTTAGTAACTAGAAACTAGTATGAGTATCTTATTATATTGTGGTATAAAAATGGGTCTTCTAACTTCTAAGTTCTAACTGGCTATTGGCTAACGGTGTAATCTTCCAAAAATCATTAGGAGTTTAAACTTTAAAGTTACATTGGCGAGTTGGCGTCGGCGACGTGGCGCGTGGCGGTGGCCACCTAGCCGGTGGCGATCGGGCGAGGCGAGGCACCGAGGAGGCGGGCAGGCGGCCGAGGCGGCGGCCCGCCGCCCGGAGGCGACTGGCACTGGCGATGACCATGAAGCGCGAGGGCGCGACGCGACGCGCCGGGCGCAAGGGCGCGAGGCGGCGGCGGCGGCTAACCCTAGTGCACTGCGCCGCTCGTGCTCGCGAGGGACAAAGGGAGACCGCCGACAGGAGTGACCGAGTGAGGTGTGACCTGTGAGGGGGCTCGAGCCGCTCGGCGCCTCGCTGCCTCGGCCTCTCGGGCGCTCAGCGCCTCGGCTGGGCCTGGGCACCGGGCTCAGTGGGCTGACCGCTGCCTACTAAGGGGGGGGGGGTACCCTGGGCTTGCTGGCAGTGGCAAGGTAGTCCCGGGCCCACCTGGACTACCCTGTAGCTACGCCCCTGGCCGCATCATCATTCATCTATACAAAGCGCTAGCAGCAGGAAACGTCATTGCGACGCGTGTCTTTCCTCGTCTCGTTTTCATCCGGTTGAACCATGGCCATTTGATCGCCGCTGGCTGCGACGATCCGACGGCTCGGGTCATCCGATTGAATCATGGCCGTTTGATCGCCGCTGCCTGCGACGATCCGATGGCTCATCATGATCATATGCTGGCTACTGCATGTACGCTGCACACAGTGCACGTAGCTAGGTCTGACGTACGTTGGCTCCATTATGCATCGTTTGAGTTTTGAGCGTGCAGGCTTGGGGCAAGCCTATGTTATCAAATGATTAATTCGATTGGCCTAAAAACTGATTGGCTGGTTTAATCCGAGCTAATTATACTAGCCTTTGGGATTAATTTGGATTGATTTGATTAATCGTATATCCTTAGATTACTATAGCATCACAGATTAGTGGGCATCTAAGTTATGTCGATCCGACCACTATTAATAACTTTTTTCACTATTTATCTTTATTTCTCTCTCTTCTATTTTTTCACTACGAGTAAATCAAACTCACCATTGGTGATGCTCTTGCACTGGTTTTTTGTGTTGCATGCCAGATACAGGGGGTTTGAACCCCCGTATCTCTCTTTTTTTTTTCTAATATGATTTTTGAGGAAACTACACGGTAATATCATTTTTCCTAATAAAAAAGGATGGAAAGGATGATAACATTACTCCATTATTTTTAAGAATAGAAAGGAAATTTGCACTTTTTTAAACCAAGGGTATTATTTATTTTGCTAATATGGCCCCTTTTTAAGAATGATGCTTTTCATTAATGCAATCCATACAGCAAGAATACCTTCCATTTGTTTTAGACTGCTTTTTAATTTCTCACTAAATGTATTTTTCAAAGCTTTTGATCAGCAGTAGTGCTGTTCATTGACTTTTTCCTCGCATTTTATTGTACTTCTATGTTATTGTTTTGGAAATACTGTATTTTTATTATAGAAAGGTTTCAACGGCAATAATAAAAAAATATTCGTGCCCTGCGCTGCACAAATATCATGCAGTTGTAGCGCGCTCAACTAACCAATCAAAATATATGCATTTTAAATTTCTTTTTCTCCTCATGATAACGTTGACGCAAACAAAAGGAGTTATAAGTACTAACTTGATTTGTGAACATGTTGCCTTTATTTTTGTTATTTTAGTTAGGCTAAGGACTAGGTTATTCAATTAGAGCAATTCATTTGCACTATTATTGAGTGTGTTGTGCTGCATCTTGATTGATTCATGCCAAACATATCGCAGGATGGTGTTTTACATAATTAATTGGAGCCAATAGTCTAATTCCTTTCGGTGAATTATGAATTCCAACTGTTTCTGATAAGGTTAAAGCACATCAGTAATTATATCTTGACATTACTATGAAAAAATATACCACACTTCAAATTTTAAATTCTAAAGAGCCTGAATGATTTTTTTAAAAAATGATATATATGTTAGTTATACATTTAGTTTTGACCTCTTTTCCATTTATCCTAATGCAATATTTGTTTCTTACCATTTCTAAGAAGAATGGATGTTTGAAAAAATAATGTGACACCAAATTTAAACAAATTTTACACTTTCAATAAATTATTCTATATAATATGTTAAGCTCTGACTAATGTTATGTAATACGATTTATACTATTTATGACTAATGATGTATAATATGATTTATACTGTTCGAAATTTCGAATACCATATAATACATAATAAAGACAGCGACGGGCGCGCCATTGGCGCGCAATCCTTCCTAGTGTTATATATGTACCAAAACCGTTAAATTAATTAATCCTAGCTAACTTGTTTAAGTTAATTTACCGTCACTGCTCACTAACCATAGCTTAGATGTAGCGTCGTTCGATAGAGGCGTGCTTGCGTGTTTCACAACGTTCAATGACATGCGACCAAAAAGCATATACGTACTATACACATGTTCCTCATATAGCTAGAATCACGAAATCAAGAAGAAGAAATTGCACAGTACCGGTAGTGAGAGCACTAACGAAGCTAAGAATATACCGCGAGATATATGACAAGTAGTAGCATCGTTTTTTTTTATATATAAAACAAGGATGAATAAAACTTCACTACTATATACTATATATTGTTTGCATGCTAGCATGCATATACAATACAGGTAAACACAGACGTCGTGGAATTTAGTACTTTTCCCTCTGGATCGTGTCGTCCGGTATAGCTAAAATACCCATCCAAAAATTTGTGTATTGGATTATTAAAAAATGGGCAAAATTCCGGTGTTACCGGGAATTTTAGTAATTAATTCAGATAATAAAATTGAAATTTTAATTTTAATTTAAAAATCGCTTAAAAGTTACCATAACTGTGGTTTTAGTTTTATGCAGACTTTGTCATCACAATAATATTGCCTTAATTATCTGATTATTATAGTCTCTTCCTTTAGTATTACTATATATTGTTGGACCTAGGTAATCCATGCTATATGAAATTGTTGCCTGTCTAACAAATAGGCTAACTGCATTGTAATAACGTACTATATAATGTACATGGAATATGTTGGTCCGATCCTATCATGGAATATGTTGTTTGAGACAGCCACGACATGAGTGATGCATAATGCTTGATCTGGACTAGAATTAGGCGGTGTTATAATTGGACCGTGATATTGTTGGGCTAGAATTAGGCAGGACAAGCCCAGCATGCTCTCAACTTAGCCTCTGCCCACTACCAGGCCTGGCACCAGATGGGCCGACGAGCAATCTGCCACGGAAATGAAACTGGGACAAGAAATTTTCAAACCCAGGAGACAAAGGCGAATACGAATACATATAGCACAGCACGACCATCATCAGTTCATGCACCGTATATATGTTCATATCGGATGAACGAGACCAGCAGCATCGCATGCAATGCCATGCATATATGCAACGCTGCTCGATCTCTCCTCCTGTCTTCTCCCGCCAACTAGAGCGAACGAACGAGCGAGCGAGCGAGCCATGCCTGCATGCGTGAGCGTGAACGCATGCAGCTAGCTCAGTGGAGGTAGTACGCGAGGAAGGAGACGACGAGGGCGGCGGGGACGGCGGCGACGGCGGAGGCGCCGCTGCTGGCCGGGCCGGGGGCGGCGGCCGGGGCCTCGGAGGCGAGCACGGCGGTGGCCGAGGCGGCGGCGACGAGCGCGGCGACGGCGATCTTCCTCATCTCCATCTTGATCGGCTTGGCTGGGTTGGGCTGGCTCAGTTCCTGATCGATCTCCGGCCTGAGCTGCGAGATGAGAGTTTATTAGTTGCTCGATCTCTCGGTTGCTTGTGAAGGCTTGGAGCAGAGGAGCTAGGGTTTTATAGGGAGGCGTTGGTTGGGAGCCAGTGGTTAGGAGCATCATTAGGGGGGAGGCTAATCAACTTGTGGCCATGATTATCTGACATTGTTAATGTGCTAACTAGCTAGCTGGTCGTTGCTATGTTTAGGATGGTTACAGCTAACGTTGGTTGGAAATTAACTCGGGAAGCTAGCCTGCATCTGCTTGTGGTTGGTGTCTTCGTTTCTAGTTAAATAACTGATCGTTGGATCTCGGATGCATAATACAGCTGCTAATGTTCTATATAAAGTGATGACAATTGTGTAGTTGTAGTAGCCCTCTTATGGATTCATATCGTCCGTCTCATATTGTCCTGCTAACTATCTAAAAACAAGATAGTGTGCCATGGGGTTATGTATATGGTGGTGTGTGTCAGGAGTCTGACATGATGCATATATGTTGTATGGTGTGTCATGGTGTTTTGACTTTTTGTGCCATGGTTATTTATTTGCATATATGTTATGGTGTGTCATGGTGTTTTGACTATTTGTGCCATGGTTTTTATAAAATAAATAAAATTATAAGAAGACAAAATCTAATAAAAATTTTAAAAAGCTAAGAAGAAACATGAAAAGACATTTGAAGGAGCCCAAATTAATGCACATGTATATAAATTGGTAAAAGACCTTTGCTGACTTGTCCAGTTGGGCGGTATACCCTGCAATAGCATTTGTGCAAGAGCATATACATCAGTTTATATCACTTCTCTGCTCCGCCAGGCACCACAAGCATCTATAATAAGTACAAACGCGAACGGGCGCGTCGCCCTCACGCCATGTGGCTGGCCTCCCCACTTGGCGCCGCCACGGCCGTCCGATCATGCGAGCGACGCAGATCCGGCAGTCCGTTTTCCTTTAACATATAAAACGATTTTTTCGGCCCATGTATCAGGCGCGCGGGTGTTTCGTCCGGTTGGTTAGCTCGCTCCGTTCGTTGCCTGGAAGACCTGGGATCGAATCCCGCAGGAACCGCTTTTCCAGCAGCGCTGCGCGATTTTTCCTGGCTCGCTGGCCTCCACGCGCCGCGGGCGCGTTTTGCCCGGCCACGCCGCCGCTTTTTTCTCCCACGCCTGGGCGCGTTTTGCCCGCCGTCGCGTTCGGCCCCGCACGCCGCACGCGCGTGTTCAACTAGTGTATCCTATGACACAACCGTGTGGTCGCTATCTCACGGGCTCACTGGTTCAGACATGTGCAGTTACAGCCACTATCGCATGGCCCCATTGTGTATACCATTTTACGTGTCATAAGAGCATATCTAGCAAGTTCCATAAAAATAATATTACGGTCAACCTCAGTCTCTATACATCATCTAGTAGTCTTTATGTCAATGTCTATATTTAGACTCTCCCTTCCGGTCTATATATTTGGAGACTCTATATGGCCTCTATATCCTTTTGAGGATAGAGACTCTGCTGGAGAGGAGAAAAAATATAGGGAACGAATGTGATTTAGAGAAAGAATATAAAAAACGAAACACAAAGTTCTTTCTGGCGATGTTGCAAGACAAACTTAGTCAGCTTAAATGATCCATCACGAAATCAAGGGTAAAGCCATGCCATCACTTAGATGACCTCTCCTGAGCCATTGCATTTTGTTTCTTATTTCCATATACCACTGCCTTCAACACATTTAGAGCATGTCCAATAGTAGTGAATAGTGCTAACTTCATTCTAAGTTTGAATATCATTGAACTCTTCCTTTAGTTTCCACTACTTATCGAATCCCATAATATGATAATTTTCAAAATACATCTACTAGTGTAACCGAGGAAGTGAGCCCATGTGGCTGGCTGCGTGCTTGTTTTGTTCTATTACATTAGCTCCGTTTTTTTTATGCCTTTGACTTTTCGATACGCTTTTGATCATTCGTCTTATTCAAATTATTTTGTAAATATCATTTATTTTGTTGTGATTTGTTTTATCAATAGAGGTACTGTAAATATGTCTTTTTTTTACATCTTTGCACTAAATATTTTAATAAGACGAATGGTCAAAGACATACCAAAAAATCAAAAACGTCAAAAAAAAAAAAAAAAGAGGAGGGAGTAGAGTTTATGACATGGGATCGCCTAGCCGTCCCGGCCGGCCCATCATTCCAGAGCGCAAGGCCTGGGTAGCCGCCTACTGGGCCGCGAATTCCGGGTTGGTCGCGACGGCCGCGCGGAGATTTGAGAGGAACGCACGGCCCAGGCCCAGGCACCGAGCGCGGCCCTACGAAGAGGGCCCACTGCATCTGCGGGCGCCGAATGCAGGAGGCGCAGCAGAAAACTGAGCCCCCGCGCAGGCGTTACGGACTGCGGACCAGGGGGAAGGCTGCCTTTCCAGCCTTTTTGTATGCGGCCACTCGCACACTCGCACCGCACGGCCAACCAGTTGCAGCATCCGATGCACACCACACCGCGCCACACAGCACAACCATGACATGGTTCTATTTCCATACAGAGAGAGATTCCTATACATTCCAGCAAATACGATTTCCTTGCCTCCCCAAATATTTCTGTTCTCTCTCCAATCAGGGGCGAACCTAGCACCGGATCAGGTGACTACACTGTCTATGACAGTGGAGTTCCATCTTAGACCCACCTATAATTTTCAGTGTAAAATAGAAGGGAAGAAGAGGCTAAACTTCAGGTATTGAGCTAATCTTCAGCCCCTCCTTCCACGGAGAAGAATGCATACACGGGAAAAGATGGGCGATGGTGAGCTGAAGAGAGCCTTTATGGGGGTAGTTTGATTGTGCTAAGAGTGACACATGAACTCTCTAAATACCAGAAAAAAGAGGCCCGATCTGAGACTTTCTCTAGCTAATGTACTGACCACCTCTATGGCTCTATCTCCCAAGAACACATGGATTGAGTTTGGGCTTGCAGTGCTTAATTTGGGCCTATAATGCTGCCATGTTAGGCCTCAGGATGCTTTAGGTTGTGTTAGGCTTTTGGCAATTTTTTTTTTCTCGAATGAGTCTACACAAACAAGGTAGGAAGGATGGTCCGATCCGGTTCGCAGGAAGATAAGAGCATCTCCAAGAGTGCCCAAAAAAGGCTGGTTTTAGGACCTCCCAAAAAGTTTTAGGAGATAAAAAACAAATCCTGCCCCAACAGTTCCCAATAATTAGAGCAGAGCTGCGCAGAGCAGAGCAGCAGAGTGCTCGTCTAGTCCCCCCCCGAGCCCGCGCAGCAGAGAGCTCGCGATGAGGCTGGCGGTGGAGGTGTCGGACGCGACCTCCCCATCCACGTCTCCGTCCTCCACGACCGCCGCCTCTCCGACCCCCACGCCGCCCGCCCCCATTTGTCAATCCCATCACCAAGATTTCGGCCACCGAGCAGGGGAAGAGAGTGCCAGAGAGGAGGAGGAGGGGTCGCAAGACGCGTAACCTTCGATGTCGCGGATGCCTGCGAGTGGCGGAAGAGCGCGCGGAGGCGTCGGTGGCGGGCGGGAGCGGAGGCGCGGAGGCGCAGGAAGGAGAAGCCCGCGGCGCGCGGCGCGAGGCGCGCGCGCAGCCAGCAGCGCCAGTCATGATACATGCGCCGCGCCTTCGCCGCGCCGCGGCGGCCGCCCGCCGCCGCCGCCTCCTCCTCCGCCACCGCCAAGGCAACATCTCCCGGCATCCTCCCTAGGCCGTCCTCCACCGCTACCCGCTCGAGAAGCGCGGCCTCTTCTCCCGCGTCTCCGGGGACATCGCCCTCCGCCTCTACCTTGTCGCCGATGACGATCGCCCCGCCCACGCGCAGCAGCCCCCCGAGCCCGCACGAGGATGAAGAGGATGGCGCGAGGAAACGATTTTGCCGTGATCCCGGCACGAACTCGAGGATTGGGAGCTCAGAGGCCTGGCGCAAATTTGAGGACGAGGAGGGCATGTTTTGGGTGAGCGAATATATTGGGCACCGGTTTAGGGAGTTGTTGGAGACTATTTTTTATTGATTTTAGCCAAAAACTGGTTTAGGGAAAGAATTTTGGACACTGTTGGAGATGCTCTAAGCCCGAACCATGCATTGAAGCTGTCCCCGATCGAGCGACGAGATAAGTTCTATCCCTGGCTCTAGCTAGCTAGCTAATCTGCTCGGAATGTGAGGAAAGAAAAACAAGACTAGACTATACCATACCATATCATATCATACCATACCATAAACTTGCTATATGAATACGGCGCAAAAAAATGGACGCTAGAAACGAGCCCCGCAGGCAGCGTGCCACACACTTACACGTACCCCCCACCCCTTCCCCTGCATATTTGCCCCGCTGCATGCTGACAAAACTACGGATACAGCCACGCCGCCGCCCTGCTCCAGTGCTCCGTATAAAGGCCATTCCGCGATCCGCGTCTCCTATTTTTCAGAGTTGTTTTTGTTTCTTTTCGTTGGACCAGGCATCAGACGTCCCGATCTATTTTACAAATATCGGTCGCTGCCGTTGCAGTCATTTGATACGAATGTTGTACTACCTCCGTCCCAGAAAGAATGCTCTTTAAGATTGTTTTGAAGAAACTAAGAATAAGTGTACGGAAACACTACAGGCCGAACGTCCGGCTCATCCGAACGCGCCGTGGCCCGGCCCGCGTGAGGGAGAGATGGGAGAGCATGCAGCACATGCAAGTGGGTCCCACGGGATTTTATTTTTTCGGTGACCATAATTTTTTGCTCCAATCCACAAACCGTTTGCGCTAACGTGTTCCTCGTATTTTTTCGAACAAAACAAGATATATTTTGTCATATAACTCTTCAAACTTATCTGGTGAAACTTAGGACTCGCCTAATGAAACTTGGGTTTCGCCTAGTAAAACTTGGATTTCATACTTATAAAACTTTACCGAACTATTAAGTTTCATCAGGTTTCATCCAAGTTTTTTCAAGTTTCTTCAAGTTTCATCAGGTCAATTCAAGTTTCATCAAGTTTCAACAGGTTTCATCCAAGTTTCATCAGGTTACATCGAAGTTTCATCAGGTTTCATCAGAACACGGCCAAGTTTTGCTAGTATAGATGTAAATTTCATAAGTGCCTTCTCCTAGTTCACATCAAAAAAATTCAAAAAGTGAAAAAATTCAAAAATTCAAAAAGTATTTAAAATGGGTTGCTCTCGATTTTAGAAGAATTATGAAATTTATTCCATGAAATTTTGAACGCTGTTTGAATTTTATACAAAAATCAGAAGTTTAATTGGAAATTTGATCTAACGCACTGCTTTATCTAGTCGCTGGAACGCTGGGACGTGGGCGCACTGCTTCGCGTAGGATTGGTGCGGTGGCGTTCATCCGACGGCGCAGGCAGGTCCGGACGGAGCGCCATCCGACGCCTGGCGCTCGCCATAAGTGTATGTAGGTGGGAATTTATAGTATTCATAGTGGTGGGAAGAGAATCTAAGGGTATTTTATAGTGGTGGGAGGAGAATATAGGGATACTTTATAGTGGAGGGAGGGGAATCTATGGTACTGTGCAGGTAGAAGAACATTTATTTTGAGACAAATTTGAATCCTAGAAGAGCACTTATTTTGGGACGGAGGGAGTAGCACGTTAAGTGGGCTGTTTGGTTGCCTTCTCAGTTGAACCAGTCTGTATGAGCGAAGCTAATATGTCTGGAGCCAGGCTAAGATGATTAGGGATGCAAATGGGCCGACCCTAGGATCACCTTTGACCTTTTAGTACAAACAAATGAACTAGAGAGGGTCAAAGATGGTTCTAGGGCCAACCCATTTACATCCCTAGAGATGATGCAAATGCTTGTTGTTTGGTTAGCTGTGTGAGATTGTACAGGCTGCGTAAAGATGTTGTTTGGTTAACTGCGCTGAGGAGAGTATGACATGGAGAATTTCCAAAGAGAGATGAAACATATTAAAAAATATATTCTAGAAAAATCAAAATAACAAAAAATCAAATACGAAAATAAAAAAATCAAAATAAAATCCAAAAAAATCAAAAATGGAAATTTTAAAATTTTGAAATTTATATGACAGGTGTGGTTTAGTTTTGTGTCATGTACCCATTTTTTAAATCGGTTTGGTAATCGAAAATATTAATCAACACATATAGCCAAAAAAAATGAACCAAATGTGTTGCCTTCATTCTCTGTATGCGGTCAGTAATGGTTCCAACCCGGCGTTGCTGCATCCGCAAAGCCTGGCTCCGGAGAAACGCACAATTTGATCGTATCTCCAGAGCCTGGGCCAGATGTGTGAGAAGGCAACCAAACACCCTACTTTTGTATCTCTGGATATAAAACTCCAATGATGTTGGCAACCAAATAGCCTAAAAATAAATACTGTAATTTTTTTAAACAAAAAATGTTGCACCAAATATGATAACATTGTAGTTTGTTAAAGCAATTGTTGCGATATTAAAGTTGAGCACCGCGGGATTGAAAAGCGTGCACTTAAACAACGAGAAGGAAACACTAAACAAACGAAAAAATACATGCTAGAAAAGTTGAATTAAAGCACTAGACATTTTAAATTACAGTACTGAAACATCGAAAAATAGCTGCTGCAACATATGAATTAGAGCATTGCAACATCGCCTAGGGGAAAGAAGAACGTTTTAGTAAGGCAAATATGATCTTGCACAAGAGCAAATAAGATGTTGTCGTACTCACATGATGATGTTTCAAGCGAAAAGAAGAAAGTTTAAGAAAAACAATTGGAATGTTGAACAAGAACAACCGAGATGTTGCAGTACTTACATAATGATGTTTCAGACCAAATTTGGTGATCATCTTCTTTTCTAAATCCAACCACCACCTTCTTCAAAATCCGGCGAGATCCCAGTGACATCCTGAGCAATTGCAAGAATGGGGTTCATTGATATTCCTGGTATAATAGATGCTGGCGTGTGATCTAGTTGCCAAGCTCGAGAAACCACTCAATGTTCTAAAGAGGGATAGAAGGAAAAGAGACGAAGGATAGATAACAATTTAACCTTCTTCTTTTTTGAACCGATGGCTAGGGCCCGATGACATCTTTATAGATATCCTTAAATATATACCAATAAAATCATGAGTTGAAACTATGTGCATCGATTTAAGTGAACATACTGAATGTCCCCCTCCCATCGCGCTGAGCTCGCTCATAGATGAGTTTTGTCTCCGAGAGGCAAGCAGCGTCAAGCTTAGTTTAGCTCAATTACCAACTTTTGGCGTGAACGAAGCCTCGCCAGCTGTCCCTATAGCAACTGATCGACGAGCTGCATCTCTGGGAGGCAGCTGGTGCCAACCTTGTTTCCTTGTAATTAAGCTTTTTATTGTTACCCTGTTCCCCCGAGAGGAGGGGCAACCCCCCACCCTATAACTTTTCTCTTCTTTCGATCAATAGATGGCAGTTCTCCTGCCCTTTGCTCAAAAAACTTTTGGCGTGAATATCTTTGCTACTAGGCTTATCACACTTCAATAAAAAATCTTTTTAGCATATTCGAGCCCTCAAAATTTTGCGACAAAAAACCTAGAAATTCTTGTGACGGGCATGGACAGACAGATTAATATAGCGCACGCCAGACAATGCCACGCACGCCCACATAGTGCATTCGTCGCGTTGACAAAGAATATATTCCCTCTGTTTTTATATAGGACGTATTGTAATCTGAAAAATTATGTATAACACTTTCATAGCAAAAACGCTCTTCTTATATAATGCCAGTTTATATGAAATAATCGTATAGGAAAACCAATTTGAAACTTAAAAGATGTATATATGTAGTGTGTCGGCTAACGTTTACAAAATTTGATTTTCAAATTAAAACTACGCGGAAAATAAAACACCTGCGGTAGGCAATCCAACGGCGAGGGGGGCCCACCTGGGAAAATCGAGGTGGGCCCCTAGGAGAGAGACCGGGGGCCAGGGGCACGCTCGTCATTTCACGCGCCAGCCGGCCGCGGCATCCCCCATTCTCTCCTCTCCCCACCTTTATCTCTCCCTCCACCTCCCCACGTTTCGTCCCCATTTTCGAAGCCCACCGAAATCCATCCCCTCCCTGCTGCGATTCCTCTCCCCCCGCCTCCTCGCCTTCCCCGCCTAGGGTTCGTGCCGCCCCCTCCCTCCCTCCCTCCTCGATCCGCTCCTCTGGGGCTCCCGCTCGGCCCCGCCCCCGCCGATCCGGGCCCCTTTTTTTCTCGATTTTTCGCTGATTTTTTTTGTTTTGTTTTGGTTTGGTTTTGCTGGGTCTCTGTGTGCAGGGATCGCCGGAGAGGAATCGCGACGAGGGCCGTCTCGTGTGAGGTTCGTGGCTCAGTGAATCTCCCCCTCCCCCCGGATCGATGATTCTCTGTGTTAGTTTTCGTTCTTTTTTTCCCCCTTCATTTTTTTCGGGCAAAAGCTGTGATTTTTTGGGTGGTGGCGGTGCCCGGGATGGCGCGGAACCAATTGAGCCGCGCCGATTCGCCTATTTGAAATCTACCTGCGCGTAGAACGGCGACGAACAGGGAGCGAATTGGGGCACTCTGGTGTAAAGGCGCCTTCTCCTTTACACGTATTCGGTCTGGTGGTTGCAACTAGCCGATGGCTTCATTAGGTGCTTTGGCCAAAGCTAGTGAGCCAGATATGGTCGCTACTTTATAGATTTGTTGCTCTGTTGCGTAAAGCGGCGTAAAGTTGGGGCCTTTTTTTTTTGTTTTTAATAAGGGGTTAATTCCCCCTATTCTGATGCTGGTAGGTAATCGGGCTGCTGGCTCAATGATAGGGCAGGTCGCGTTGCTAGTACCTTCGGTTTGGTATTTGACCAAGATGCCACTAATCTTTTTGTGAGGTGCTAGTTAAAGTTGATTTATTCACTCTGTATTCTGCAAGGATTGTGTTCATTAGGCCGCAACATGCTTTACGCGATCATGATTGTAGCTTTTGAAGGTTCTATAATTGTATTTATCTCGAATTGGAGTGTTTTGTTGCAACATGTTGATTCCGCGGTGATTCTTTTTGAGTCGCCGCCTAGTATACTGTTGTAGGCTTGTAGTATTGACAGCGTGCGTTGTGTCTGATTTGTAGTTAACCGAGTCATGGAGCACAAGGAGACTGGTTGCCAGCCTCCGGAGGGCCCCATCCTTTGCATCAATAACTGTGGCTTCTTCGGCAGCGCAGCTACCATGAACATGTGCTCCAAGTGCCATAAGGAGATGATCATGAAGCAGGATCAGGCCAAGCTTGCGGCCTCCTCTATCGATAGCATTGTCAATGGTGGCGATGCCGGGAAGGAACCTCTCCTTGCTGGTAACATAGAGGTAACTGTTGCGCAAGTTGAGGTGAAGACACTTATCACACAGCCTGCCGATGTTGCTGGTCCTAGCGAGGGGGTGATGACGAACCCTAAGGGAAAGGACGGCCCAAGTCGATGCTCCACTTGTAGGAAGAGGGTTGGGCTTACCGGATTCAATTGCCGTTGTGGCAACCTGTACTGTGCGCTGCACCGCTATTCCGACAAGCATGACTGCAAGTTCGACTATCGGACTGCGGCTAGGGATGCCATTGCCAAGGCAAATCCTGTGGTGAAGGCGGAGAAGCTTGACAAGATTTAGGAGGTTCATATGGTTGACGAAAGAATGGTCGCAATCTGCGGTACTAAATCATGCATCTTTGCTGCATCATCCATGCCTTTTCCTTTCATGTTGGCTGCTACAATCTAGTTGTTCAGCAATGTGATGCATGGCACGCCTCAACAGCTTCAAGAACCCTCTCATCTGGTCAGTCCGAACAATCCGAATGGTTTGCATGTTGGCTATGTTGTGTAAGCTTTATTTATGGTCGTCTTGCGCAGATGGTATTGTGGCTTCGCATTTAGCTAGCTCTGTAATGTACTATTGTCCCTGGTGTTTTATGTTGCAACCAGTAAGATTAATCAGCGATCGTCTGGTCATTTGCACGCACAACTCATTTTGATCTTCTAGCTGATACACTGGCAAAAATGGCACATATCACAGCTTTGTTTTTCCCCCAAATTACTCCAGTTTCATGGTTCAGGCGTGGTGTTTGGTGGAATGTTGTTTGGAGGTTGGTCTGTGTAGCCCCCCCCCCCCCCCCCTCCATGGTAGGATATCATGGATAATTTTGGCATGCTGTCTGTGTGAATACTCTGCCGGATTGATCTGAATATGCAATCATAAGGACATGCAATGGTTTAGGTCATGATTTGCACCTGGCTCAACATTGCTAAATATGTTACTTTCCAAAAACATTTGTACGTATGTGATCTGGAAATGAGCGATACTGGAGTTCTCTTTGTTTTGATACCTGGAGCTGGAGCTGTCAAGGGAAATTTTTTAACCTACTTAATTATCGATTGTTCTGTTCAGTCTGTTTCTTGTTCCAAAAGAGTTATAACTGCTCAACAGGGTTCCCACTTTCCAGTGCAAGCAGTTCATTTTTGGAGAGCTGCCAACATGATTCGGCATCACATTTTGTTCCATTCACTTGTTTAGAATGCAGCCACTGTTGCTTACTCGGCACAGGTAGCTTCCAACTCGGGAGTCTTCCCCATGAAAGCATCAGTTCTAAGCTGATAGCTTCAGGGCCGGTTGCGATTTGGGGCATGTTTCGGAGATAGATAAATGTACTTGTTCATTTATTGTTTTTGGCTCCTGGCTATAAACCATCTTTGTGTGAGACTCGAATTTTAATTGTTCTTGTGGCGACCCAGACCCAGATAGTAGGCTTTACAGCCAAATTTGACAACTAAGCTACTAGCTTGTTCTCCGATAACCTTGTTCATAGTCATGAGACAAAAGAATGTTTTTTTTTTCTCTTTACAAAGACAGAGAAGAATGGTCTAGTAGCTCATGGTGGTGGATCTTAAGTTCTTAATAACGTTGCACGGTGTGCCAAGAGTTCTCCACCGGTGCCTCTCCTGGATCGATCTGCCATTGAATGTGAAGATGGTCTCTCCTCGCTGTCACCAGTACCGCTTAGATCTTGGATCTCGTGCTCATTACATTAGATGCAGGCTCTTGCGATCTGTAAAATGATGAGACGAGCATTCTACTTCCTAGCAGAGAACAGCTGCACCCTTTTGGGGTACTAGACGAGAGTGTTCACGAGTCACCGTCTTAGGTCTCATTCTGTAGCATCAGCCTGTGTGAAGACGAGGAGCAATTAGGGATGAAACTTAGGGCATTCTTAATGCCAGCTCTATATATCTCCTATCTCATCATTATTTATCCATTTTTTTATTATTAACCTATTTTTCTCTACATTTTTTTCTGTTATATTTTATTCCCTATCTAGTGCTATAGTAATGTGTTGAGGCCATATACGCGTAGCATTGGGAATGCCCTTACGCACGGCAGTGCCACGTATGTCGTATGCGTAACCGTGTGTTACACTGCATGTCTGCATGCGATTATGTATTGTGCGCTATGATGACATGATGCGTTTGACCTACCGCATCCGATATCGAAAAGAACTCAGCTTGTTCAACCACCTGAATCGTCTCGGCTCCAAGTAACCAAAAAAAAAAAAAAAACTTTATCGGCGATAGAATCTCGAACTGCACCTGGTAATTTTTTTTTTTTTTCCTTTCACAGCTCCAGCTCTCGTGTTCCTGTCCGGAGCACCGTTTTACAACGGTTTACTGTGGGGATTTGCTTATATGCATCACCGTCGGCCCTAGGTTTTCGACCAATCCAAAGCCTCCATGTGAGCACTACGACATCTCGAATGGCATGCATGATGTCTTGTTTGTTTCAGATTAATGTTGAGTTACGTTTTATTATAGTAAATTTGTGACTCACTCGAAATACGTTTTAAAAAATTCAAAAAATTATGAAAAAAATATTTTATGAACTGTAGGTAGAATTATTTAAAACCCCACAAAAATAACTACAAAATATTACAACATTTGGCCTATACAAAAATAACAAATTTTTATTTAATTTAATTTATTTTAATCTGAAACAAACAAGTGTAAGCTAGAGCGAGCGAGATTCTTTCACACGAGCAATGCAGGAGAAGTGCCCTTGAAGCCGTTCGAAATCTGGAGATGCGCCAGATGGGGACAAAATAGGGGGCTTCCAAATTTGAACTCAGGTGAATGGGGGCGCTTTCGACGATATCTTCCAAACCTCCCTCAACCGAACAAGCGCTAGGTTTCTATGGTGAGCATTCAGCGACACAGCACAAATTTGTTCAGTTTTGTTCAAAACTGAACAAAACCAAACCGCCTTGTTACAGATTTGTTCAGGTGAACAAAAGCAACACAACACAATATGGTTTGGTTCAGTTTTGTTCGATTAGACCAAAAACTGTTATTTTTGTATAGACTATTTGGTGTAAGATTTTGTAATAATTTTTTTGATACTCTCTAGGATTTTACTTAAAGTTCTCAAAAATATTTTTTTCAATAACTTTTTAGTCTTTTCATACCTATTTTTTGGCTCAACCAAACCAAACACAACCGAACCGCAAACCAAAGAGGACCTGATCAAACCTAGGTGTGGAGAGACTCACCATCGGCCACAAGATCAAACATAGATGGGCGGGGGCATACTCAGCCGACGCTTATCCTCTAATGTATGTTAAAAATAATTTTGGATCACTGACATGTGGCCCCCACATCAGGATGACCCCACATAACAGTGACTCAAAAGTTACATTGGTGTTCACGGACACACAAGAGAAAGAGTGCCATTGGATTAATGGCCAAGGGTACCCTTGCCTTGAGAACATGCTTGATCCTAATTATTTTTACCCATCTATCTATCTATTATATATATAAAGGAGGTGAAAAGAAAGCACCACGTTCGTCCACATCATCCAAATTATTTCAGTCGTTCGATCAACGGTGAGACCAAATTATAACGGCCAAGATCAATAAAAGAAATTCTCACATAAATCAAGAAAAAATAAAAGATCTATACCGTTGATTTTGTGGGACGGATTATAACAGCTTAGATTAAAAGAAGAATATTAGAAATTCGGATTAAATACTAAAGATGATATAATATGGTTATTTTATCCGTTTAATCAACTGTGGGACCAAATTATAACGGGATATATTAATCAAAGAAAAAAAAAAGATCTATGCGGCTTAGATTAAATGAAAATATTAGAAATTCATATTAAATACTAAAGTTGATATAATATATTAGAGATAAACTTTAAATCCGATCTGATATGTTAGAGATAGATTATGAGTTAGAGATAAACACTATATACCAAAACAAATCTAGCCGCGCAAACGCGCGGGTTGCCTCGCTCGTTTTTATTATTTACATGCTAAATTCTTGTCGTATTTAAATTACGCTGAGCCTATTTTCGAAATCCGCACATATCTTTCTTATAATTTACTCTCGGTCATTTTTCCACTGTTTATAAACCCAGGGAGGCGCGGCCCTTCCCCCGTCCCAACTCCCAACCCCGGGGAAGTCTCCCTCGCGAGAGGACTCGTGGTTTTCCTCCCCGGTGAAAAATCGCCTCGCCTTGCGCCTCCGCCTCCCGTCGCCTCCACCTCGCCTTGCACCTCCAGCGCCGCCTCCCCATCATCTCAGCCATCGCCTCCAGAGCTGTCGTGGCTTCGGCCTTCACCTCCAGCGTCCCTTCCCCTCCGCCTCGGCCTCCGCTTCCATAGGCACAGCTTCTCGTCCCCTCTGCCTCACCAACCCTAGCGCCGCCTCCGGGGTCGTCGGTGCTCGCCGGATCTGGTTCTCTCTGGTGCAAGGGAGGATGAGCTCAACACAGCAGGTGTGGGGGATGTGTAGGTGTTGGATCTGGTTGCATCCGGTGCGTGGAAGGAGGAGCTCAACCCTCAAGTCCTACTGCCGCCTCTCAAGTATCACTCTGGCTATCTCCTAGTCAAGTTCCATTCATTTGACTCCTATCCACCGCCGTTCTCCTCCTGCTTGCTCTCGCCCTCACCATAGCCCTGGCGGCCAGCACGAGGTCGATTTCTTTGACGTAGCGGCAAATGATCCGGTTGAACGTTGCTTAGTGGTCTGGTGAAATGATCTGGTTGCCTAGTGGTCTGCTGAAATGATTTGGTTGATTATAGACTATAGAGTAAGGAGTTTGTAGCTGCAATTTAGGGTTTCTGCTGTTCTTCCATCATAAAAAGGCCAAACTGATTAGAAACCTCTGCAAATGTTGAGACCTGAGAGGAATAAACATTTTCCAATGGCGGATCCTCCCACATCGCCTTCTCATGCCACATCCCACAAACTGCAATGCTCCACAAAGAACACATGCTGAATTCTTGGCAAAGAATGGTTGTGTGAAGCGATGCAGTAACTGCAGTAATGGCACTCTCATTGATGCAAGGTCTGCACGCCAATTGCTGAACATATGGATGTTAAGATTATTCTTTTTAGCAAAAAGATAATTTTTGATGAAAAAAATGGCAGCATCACTGGAGGATATATTGTTTGAAAAAGATCAATGGTTTTGCACTTAGGTGATGACTTAATGCAGCACAGATGCTGCAATGAAAGGATTTTTTGTTTAACCAAAATGAATGGATTTTTTGTTCATCAAGATGCTGGTAGTTAATTACAATAAGAATTGAGTACTGAAGTGGTTCATCAATCCAAGCCTTGTTTGGCTCATTTCTATGAGCACCTAGATTTTCATTTTCATCTGAGTTTCTTTACTTATGTATAGTATTTAACTACTTATCTATCAATGGAGCAATTAATATGCAGAGATTGCTATAACTAAGTTTCTGTTAAATGTGCCAATAGTTACTCTAGAAGGGAGGCTGTTACCTAATTTTTAGGTTTTGAGATGCCATATGCTTTGTAGATACGAGCCTAATTTTTTCCTAGCAGAAATAATTTTAATTCATTGAGATGGAGAACACTTATTTGTTATATATATCTTGTCTTCTGATTGTGTTGGGATAATATTGTCTCCATTGCTCTTTTGGCTCTAGGGAAGGAATGGCGTGCATTTTATGGTTTTCTAGCTACACCACAACATAGCTATGGAGGCATTCATTCTGCCGGGAAAAATGGCTTTCAATGGCAAACTATCTGCCAGTAATGACTTTTCTCGATAGACATTCCGCCATAACCGTCCGACGGGAACCCAGCCGTCCGCAATTCTCTTTACCGACAGACAAGTTTTCCCCAGCAGACAGTTTGCCCTCGATTCTCATTTTTTCCCGGCACACAGTTTGCCCTCGATCCTCATTTTTTCCCGGCAGACAGTTTGCTAGCATATATTATTATTGCCGACAGACAGTCTGCTTGGATTTTCTACTTTTGCCGGCAGACACTCTGCCAATATAAATTATCATAGAACAAAAAAAAATCACACTAATAATGATACACTCATAATACACCCAATGTACAGTGATAAGTGACGGGTCTTGGTCCAGACCCGTCACTGATGTGTGCTTAAAAGGCAAAAAAAAAACTATAATAAGAATTGAAAATTCATGGAGACTTATTTTGTTTGCCAGGGGCATTGATGCAGTTTTAATATAGACTCTCCAGTGTGCTGTGCTTCTCTAGTCCTGACACCATAAAACAGCATTTGGACAAGAGACATTTGCTTTACTAATGGAAATTTAGTTAGTTCAAAACTAATGAAAATAGCGGTGATACAATTCTGGATTCTACATGATAGCAATAAGACTGAAAATTGCAAGATGCATATTTTGCACCTCTGCAGTTTACAAGTAAATATTAGTTTCATGGAGAAATCAAACTAGTTTTACATACCATAGTGCCACGTTCCTCCTTAAGATGCACCAAATACCTCTCAGAATCTTGCTTGTTCTCTGATATCTTTTCATTGCATTTGCTTTCCATTTCCCTTATGAAATTATCTGCCTGAATTTTCAACATTAGTGCAAATCATATAAACAAATCAAATGCCTAGCATAAGTAATTTCTGACAGAAAAGAGTTACCTTCTCTTTTTCAGTATTAATGATTTCTACCTTTTCTAGTTCATATTTCTTACAGATGTCATTGATTGCCTGAAAAATTCATTTCTTAGCAGTTATCTGTAACTAGGATACCAAAGTGCTACACAATTGATGTAAATGTAATCCTAATCATTTTTTAGAGACAGCTGTTTCAAATGCTTTGATAGTTCTATCTGTTTTCCTTCAAGCATGAGGTCATACTGTTTTTTCGCCTCAGTAAGTTGACATTCTGTCGCAGCAAGTGAAGATTGAACCTGTGCAGGAGAAAGAAAAGTTTGTGTGTTGTACCTTGCAACGGAGGCGGCACAAACCTCGGGAGGCCAGCCAGCGGTGGCACGGAGAGGAGGAGGCGGGCGGCGAGAATGGAGGAGGCGGCGGCGGCACTGGCTAGGAGGCGGCCGACGAGGAACGAAGGGAGGCGGGCGGGCATGGCTACTGAGGCGGCGGGCGGCAAGGGAGGCGGGCGGCAATATGGAGGCGGCGGTGGCGGGGAACGAGGGAGGCGGGTGGGCGTGGCTAGGGAGAAGGCCGGAGGAGGAGGAGGCGGAGGAGGCGGCGGGGCGTGGCTACGGAGGCGGCCGGAGGAGGAGGAAGAGGCAGCGAGGCTACGGATCGAGGCGGCAGAGAGCACGAAGGCGCCGAGGCGGCGCGGGATACGGAGGAGGCGGCGAGGCGTGGCCTCGGTGGCGGTGGCGGGAACAGGAGCAGGCGGTAGCGACGCGGCGTGGTGGCGGCGAAGGTGGAGAGGAACCCTAGCTTTGAGGAGATAGTTTTCCCCCTCGCCCCATTTGTTTATTTGGATCTGCGCATTTCAACCTGAAGCACTTTTTCCCGGCAGATGGTTAGCCAGAGATTGCTAGTTTTCCCGGCAGACCATTTACCGGTCATTAAATATTTTTTCCCGGCAGACGACCAGCCGACAAATCTTACTTTTCCCGACACACCATATGCCGATGATATTTATTATTATTCCCGGCAGAATGTTTGCTGGTATTTTAGATTTTTACCGGCAGACTTCTGTCCTTAATTGTGTGTTGTGGTGTAGATAGGTATGGCTAGGTGATATTTTTGTTTTTTTGTGGTCACATGCCAGCATATGTGAAGCCATTGTTGATGGTCTAATGGGGCAGATTGTTGAACTTGGTTCATACTAACTACTTGTTAGCTGAAAAGTCATGGTGGAATTCTGGTTATGTCTCTAACTCACTTCTAGAAAAAACTTAATCATTTCCTCTGATATGCTTTTTATTCGGCATGTATATATATGACCACCTTCATGTTTTATTATAATGCAGGCTGCAGGACTCTGATATCAAGGATAATAGAGTGATGTTGAGTGGACCGTAGGAAGGTGGAACTAGTTTCTTCATATTCGGACCAAAAAAATGCAAACTTGCTTGTATTTATGTTGTTGTCATGTGCTATGAGTATTCTATATACATTTGCTAAGCTTTATGTTTTTATTTTGGTGGATGAATATTGTATTGTTGCAATAGATTTTCTCTAGCATTTCTATGAAATTATTCTGCACAATGTTTCGATTAGCATGATTTACTTTTCTGAATTTTTTAGATATCGTATTTTGGTTGATGTTTTTTTTTAGATACCGTACAGAGCAATTAGCAGCAGCAGCAGTATTATTTTGTGCTCCTATTTTTATGGGGGTGACGTATGAATTTTTGATATGTTCAGATCTGTCAGCAAGTAGCAGCAACAAGTAGCAGTAGTGTTTAGTTCTTTAGATGTTCAGATCCGTGTCGTATGAGCAAGCAGCAGCACTACATACTACAGAGCAGTAGCAATCACTCTTTCCCCTCCCTCTTGTTTGGCAGCCTCGTTCCCAGGGTGGGAAGGCCCCGTGAGACTCATCTTCCCTGGGATTCCAACAACCCACAAAAATCCACCAGGTGGATTGCTTCCCTGGGATATTTCCCTCCGTGCAGCAAAATGAGCCCTAACGGGGTCTCCATCGCCCGGCTCTCCTCTCCCCCGCTCAAGTTTCCAGCTACAGCAAAACAACAGAATGCATTGAACAATGCTGATTGATCTTTATTCGTTAATCTGCAAAATCATTATTTGCGGAAGAATGGCAACGCATGTCAGGCCCCAAGGTTGAAGTAGATTGTGTAGAATTCATCCCTCAAGGTGAACAATGGCTCCAGCAAGAAGTTCCTCCTCTTCCCTTTGGCCGCGAAGCTGACCGGATGGTACCGCCGCAGCGGCTCAGCCTGCACGAAGCTCGCCGCCTGCTGGAACCAGCCGCCGCCGCCGCCGCCGCCGGAGGACGAGGACGAGGAGCCGTGCTTCGGAGCGCTCCGGCAGCCCACCTGCACCTTCGCGCCGGTGGCCACCAGGAAGCACCCCGGCCTGGCTTCGAGCTCGAGCGACACCGACCCGGGCTTCCCGTCGAGCCCCGGGACGACGTCGAACACCGCGCCCGAGCTCCTCTCCGCGGACACCGTCAGGCCGCCGGTGACCACCATCCCCGGCAGGCCGAACGGCTCGAGCATCGCGGAGGCGTGGCGATCGGCCGAGCCCTGCGGGAGCAGCCGGAACGTCGCGTGGACGGCGGCGTCGCTACCGCCGCCCTCGGGCCGCTCCTGCATCGTCAGGGAGGCGTTCGCCTCCGAGAGGACGAAGGTGTCGCCGCCGGACTCTTGCGTGAACGTCACGAGCTGGGAGTTGTACGACGAAGGGACGGGGGCGATCCAGTCTGAGATCGCCGTGGAGTCGCCGGGCTTGGCGTCCCAGTCGCCGGTGGTGAGGCCGGCGAGGAGGAATGGCCCGAAGAGGACTGCTTGTAACGATGCATACTCTGAACGATCATCTGGAGACATCACTTGCAAGTCATAATCAATTTTCCAAATTTGTTTTTTACTTTTGAATTTTTTTCCTTGTTCTTTTCAGCGTTACCTACCGTTGCGTATTGCTGTAGTAAATTTTGTTATTTTTATATACACTATATGTTGTGATAATTTGTAACCATTTTTTCATGGCTTTTCTTAGTCCTTCCAAAAATTGTAAAACTTTTTAATTTTTTTATAATCTTTATACCTATTTTCGAGGGAAAGAACAAGGCCACAATGTTAAATATTGCTTCAAGTCAGGGGAAAATTTTTGTTTCCAAAATTTCATAGGAGGTAGCCGTAAGAATAAAAAACCGACTGTTATCGGTTTTTTCGGGACAGATATTTTAAACAAAATTTTAAAATATTTTGTCCTGAAGCGACGACAATTCTAGTGACTAAAATTTTAGTATTTCAGGGAAATTTCAGCTGATATTTTAAATTTTTAAATACATCCAAAAAATTTGGATGCCATTCATTCTTACCGGATCTCACCGGTGAAAATCAATGAAAGAATTTTGCTGGAATTGTTTTCCATGGTCTAAGGCAATAACTTATTTAGTAGAATTAGGTTAGTAAATTATAATATATCAACATGTATGGATTGCCATGACAAATTATTGGGGGAGATATAAACAGTAATTACTGATGGACTAACTTTTTCAAGCTGAAGTAGATTAATGCATAGTGGAAAAACATTAAAAAAAATCAGACCTTTTATTGCTTCTGTCCTCAAGTTAATAGGTAACTCCAGTAACAAGTGATCTCCACTATCCCACTGCTTGCTGATTGTGAGGAATGTCCCTGCTAGGGCAAGATTGAGTAAAATTAGACATATATATAACTGATCATCGATCAAGCATCCAGTGCATGGCAAATTTGTGACACTTTCATGAGCATACCTGGAGAAGTTAGTGCAAGATCTTTATCATTTAAAGATGCTTTTGCACCATTTGCAGATGTCCAAGATGGTATTCTCACATTCAGTGTCGCATATTGACCGTTTACCTGCATGGCAAAATGCAAACTGGCTAAATGCTGATCCTTTGCAAGAAATCATCATCGAAAAAAGGCAGTCTCTCATATAATGTGCTGACGTACTGTACATTTACCTTTGCAGAAATGGAGAGTGAAACTTGGAGATATTGATCTGATGAGCTGAGGGGCTTCAGTTGCTGAGTAACTATAAGACCGGCAGTTTTCCAATTGAACGTGCTCGGTATGTACTGAATGATGTATAGCGCTGGTTTGTCTCCTTTCTCCTCAAAGTAGATAGAATCCCCCAGTTTGGAAAATGATTCTATCCCTGCCATTACAATTCAGACAATTGACAACTTCATATATTTCTATTGCAAGTTCTGAAAGTAAGAACTGTTTACTTACTTACCAGTCCCATAACAGCACCAAAATGAATCATACTGTTTTCCCCAGCCATGGTAGCTCACTGCTTTTGATCTTCCAGGGCCTTGAGGCAGCATGTAGATCATCACACCGGGGTCTCTTCCTCGTTGAATGCTGAGGACACCGTTTATCAGTGCTCGCTCGTAGTAGTCCGCATACGCGATTTCCTTTGTCCATCTGAATAGGTGGCGAGAAACCTGCATAGTATCTTTAGCACAATGTATCTCCTGAGACAGAAAACTGGAATAGGGGCAGTTTGATGGTGATAAACAAGTAAATCACCTTAAGCATGTTGTAGGTAGTGCAAGATTCCTCAGTCTCAGTAGTCAGAGTTTGCGCTAAACGCTTTGGATTGGACCTGACAAAACCGTTTCGAACATGGTAAGTCTGACAAAGATGACTGCAAACTTTAACAATTTAAACTGCAAAATTCGTACCAGAACTCACTGACAGATGTACCACCAGTTGCATAGCTATGAGAAGAATTCACTGTGTCCATAAAGAATGTTGCAATTTCCTGTCTCATGAAATATGGTCAGCACATTACAGTGATCAGCAGTCAGCACCAAGGGAACAGTTAACCGTCAAGAAAAAACATATTGCAGGGCTAATATACAAGAATGGGAAATCTGTCTTCTTTCGTTCCCCTCGAAACATGATGAGCATGAGATAGACAGTGTAGCTACTTTTTTTCCGCGTAGCTAAAAAATGGTCCGAAGCATATATGTCACCGCAAAGTTGCCTTTCGACGAAACCGTCACCGTAAAGTATCTAATACCGTAAACGTCGTTATAAAGTGAGAAAACGTGCACAGATGCTAACTACAATAATTTTTACCTTGTAAAGGGGATCACCAGTAACTTCGTATCTCATTTGCCCACCAATGACTACCGGAATATGTGTATTGGCATGGAAACCCGATAGACTGTCAGCCTGAGAGAAAATGGTTGAAGATTAATATCATTCAAAAAAGAGTACCCTGCTCCCCATCCTAAAGAGCTGCCCCTATCTATTCTGATTACCAATAGGTCAGGCACAAGTTATTCTGCTGTTAAATGACAAGTCCTAGATGTGTGCAATAAGCTATAGGAGGTTTGAGGCATGAACAAAATGGAAGTAAGAAACACATGGCCAGGAAAGAAGCTCTTCAGACCTGAACTGCAAGCAGCCCTAGAAAGCACGGCTTATCGAAAAGATGCGCCAGTATCAAATGCCTCTGATCATTCTGCCCAATCAATTAATTCAGAGATATTAGCAAGCACATCAGCTCAGAGAGTTAGCATCAATCGAGCACCTATGGGATGGTCGGCAAGAACGGCAAGAGCAACATATCACCGTGATGGTGTAGAGCTGGTAGAGCACGTCGTTCATCCCTCCGGTCTCCTCGTTCAGCGACGTCCAGTGCCTCTCGATGCTGTACCTCTGGATGATGTTCTTGACGCGGCTCCCGAAATAGTCGGCCATGGCCACCACCATCTGCAGCGCCTTGGGGTTCCCGGCCACCGTGTGCTGATCAAGAAGCCCCTGCATGATCTGCAGAGAAGCGCAGGCTCAAAGCTCAACGACGACGCAAATGGCAGAGGTGGTCAAGAAATGGCTGGATTTGGAGCTGGGAACCTTGTGGATGGTGTAGTAGGGAGCCCAGACGGGCTTGATGGCCTCGAATCGGTCGAAGAACTCGTCAGGGAAGGCGGAGAGGTAGCCGGTGCCGGCCGCCGCCTGGCACGCCTGCAGCGCGTCCACCGCCGCCGCCATCCTGCCTGCGAGCGTGCCGTTGTGCGTGCTCGCCCACGCCTTCGCCGCCGCGCTCAGGTAGTGCCCTGCGCCAGCGCCGCATGCATCCGTCCATCATTTGCATTGCACCAACAAAAAATTGAACTTTGCAGTTGTAAAAAAAAGGAGTTTTTTTACATATGAGCTACTAAAGGGGGCCGACTGCCTAAATCGTCGACACTGGCGCGGCCGCCTTACCTCTGGTCTTCCTTCGCTCTAGCGCTGTCTTTCTATTCTCCTCTCTCTCCTGCCCCGTGCGCCTCCACCGCCACCCGCCCACCCCGATTACCCACGGTAAGCTTGGCCCTTGCAGCCTCACCGCTCCACCCCCTCATTTTCTAGCCACCCCTCCCACCCTAACTCCAGCCACCTGCGTCGATATGCGCGCGCCGTCACCACCCAACCGCCTTCAACCATTCCCACGGTTTCAACTCCACCGTGGACACCTTGCCGCCCCCACCACCACCCTATCCCCACCGCCGGATCATTGCCTCCCCTTGTCTCCCTCTAAGCCTGAAGAACCACGAAACCGAAAGCAGGCAGCGGCGTGCTCGTGCTCAGCAGTGGGGGAGAGTAGAGGAATAAACAACGTAGAACATTGGATTCTGATCGGACAACCGTTGCTTGTCAACTGATATCTTTGGCGTTTCTAGGCGACTTACGAGGAGGAAAAACAATTATCATAAGTCGTTATATCAAAAATGTCATTATAAAGGCAGAAATATTTAAGATGTCTTTATCTTTAGCCATTCATTTTATCCATATTATTATGAAGCTTTTCAGAGATATACCACCTCCAAATACGGCCCAAATACGTTCAGAATACCCCTGACAGGATAGTCCCACATGTCATCCTCTAATCTCCTTCTCCAGCTATCACTCCTGGCGAGCTCCCCTTCAGCCATCAACCTCCCGGTGAGCACCCCTCCTCCCCTCCGCAGACTTATTAATTCCATTCCGGACGGAACAGGCGGAACATTCCTTTCCGTCGTGTAAAATGGAACGGAAAGAGCTATTTTTGGTATCGGTCAACATTCCGGCCAATACAGGCCGGAATGGCCGGATTAGCCCATTCTAGACAGGATTTGCTCATCTCGGCCGAATTATCCCATTTTGGTCAATACTCCCTAGTTCCAAACTATGAAGTACGATGAACTTTGAGCTATGTTTGAATATTATGTGAATGATTTATGTATGTCAATGTAAATTTTGGTATGCACATTCATATTTATAATATTTATTTTATTATATAAAAAATACGAAACGGTGCGCTGGAATGGGCCGGTACCGGAACGTTCCATTCCAATAGGAAAACCGGAATGAGCACTAGAATGGAATTGACAAGTTTGCCCTTCGGCCATCTTGCTCGCCAAGCGTCGGAGATGGCGAGCGGCCGGGCCGTTGGATATGGGGCGGGGGCTTGTCGGGGAAGACACGGGTGGCAGCGAGGTCGCGCATCCGACGACGCACAGACAACGAACAGCTCAAATCTGAGCTCCTTCAGGATGGACGGCGGGCGGTGGCACGACAATGCAGGTCGATGAGGGCACGGCGAGATGGCTGGGGCACAATGTGGGCGGTTGTGGCTGGTTCCATGGGAGTTGGAAGGAGGAACGAGGAACAAGGAGGAGAAAGGAGAAGAGGTTATGACATGTGGGTCCCACATATTTTGAGCTCATATATGTGACAAATACCCTATAATGGCACGTTTGAAGTGGAACCCCTCGGAATAATGGCATGTATAATATTTTTGACTTTTTAATTGACATTTGTGACAATATGGTATCTAATAATGTGTAAAAACGGGGAAAAAAAACCTAAAACTGTGCGTGTGATTTGATCACGCCAGGCTGTGGCATAAGCCCAAATGATGTTGGGCTGGAGTTTACCTTTTCTATGGCGAAATGGGCCGAGAGCCCGGGATCGAAAAGGCCGGCGTACGAGGTTGTCTTGTCTTATCGCAATGTACCAAATTTGGTCCAAATTTGATATGGATTTCATGGCAAACGGTTTGATTTGACATGAATTGATTGAATCGCAAGAGGGTTTGGCAATGCTGATGTGCAACGGCAACGTGAAAGGAATGGAAGGTGAGCGTGGGGGCGAGTGACGTGGGCGCGGCTCGAGTGACGCACGTACCGACGAAGTGGCCGCGGAGCTCGACGTCGGGGCCCTCCCAGCCGCCGTAGGGCTCGCCCGGCGCCGGCAGACTGGCCTGGCGGCGGAAGCTCCAGACGAGCCTGTCCACGTCCAGGAGGAGCAGGTACTCCAGGTTCGTCTGCTGCGCGCGCCCGTACACCGCGTCGCCGCCGTCGAGCCGCACGTCGTGGAGGGACGCCTCCTCCAGGAACATGCCGCCGGCGCCGGCGCCGCCCTTGAGCGCGCGGTACAGCATCGCCCAGTCGAACTCCTCCCTGGCGGCGGCGGCGGCGGCGGGGAGGCCGCGCGGCGGCATGAGGTCCATCCACGCGGCCTCGTCGGTGGGGCTGAGGTGCTCGTGGAAGAGCTCGCGCCACCGCCACTCCGCCGCCCCCGGCGCCGCCTGCAGCCGCGCCCGGACCGTGTGCGACGACAGCTGCGTCGGCACGTTAGTGCACTCCTTCGCCACAGCCACCGCCGCCACCACCATTACCACAGCCACCACCACCACCACCTTCGCCGCTGCCGCCGCCGCCATCTCAGGTACAAGACGACACCTCACGGCGAGTCAGTGGCCACTGGCCACCACGGACATGGGAGAAAGCTCCAAGACCGAAAAGCCTCAGCTTTTATCGCCTGTGACCGCACGACACAGAGTCAGAGGCAGCAAGACGAAGGTAGGGTAGGGCAGCACGGAGCACGGAGGGACGGATCGACGGACGCGAGGGGATAGAGGGGGAAAAATGGAGGGCTCACATGCCGTCGCAGGACGCGCCGGGGGCTCCCTTTGTCACGGAGCTCCACGTGAGGGGAGGAGCTAGGGATTAGGGAAGCGATGGCGCTTCCGCCTGTCTCTCTCCTCTCCGGCGGAAACGACACCCAGATCGGGCGTCGGGACGGCGACGGCTTTACAGATTCTTTGGGCCAGGAAGGAGATACATACATGTCTCATCTGAATCTCTCGTCTCGTGACCACACCGCCCAGCATCCACGGTATACCGCATGCATGGAATATTGGCACCCTCGGCTGAAAAGCACTCTTCCCTGGGCCCACACGTCAATGACTCGAAGTCAGACCGCCATGCAGTACAGGAACTAGTACTTCCATACACCCCGAGTCCCGACACCCCGTATATTGCTCCCTCCGGTATAAAAAAAAAAGTCGTTGTTAACTTTTAAACACGCCTTTAACCATTCGCCTTATTCAAAAAAGTTTACATATTTGAACTAAATTTTTTAAATAAGACGAATGGTCAAAGACGTGTCCAAAAGTCAACGGCGACTTCTTTTTGTGACCGGAGGTAGTAGTTAGTGCCTCTTGAGCACTAATAATACTCCCGCCATTCCAAAATATAAGGCGTATTTTGACTCCACAAAAGTCTTTAAAGTAGAGTTTGACTGTTAGATTTCTCTATTATATATTATGAATTGTTACAATATAATATTGTATCAAAAAGCGCTTTGAAATATGAACAATTTGATACAACTTTGGTATACTAACGATACATATTGTTTGATTTATTTATGGTCAAAATTTACTAAGTTTTACTTTTTTTCGGTCAAAATACGCCTTATATTTTGGAGCAGAGGGAGTATGTCCATAAACACATTTGGGTTATGTACATATTCGGACATAGAGACTGAAAACATTTTTCACAATTTCACTGTCTAAACAAATACCCCCACAACATATTTTCGGTTGAAAAAGGCGTGTTTGTAGGGCTTACTTGCTCACCTACAATTTCAAAATCGAAATGTATGCTTTGGTTTATTTAGCCGTATCTTTCTTCTCTCAAAGCTAGTTCAGACCCTTTATGGGACAAGTCTAATAATTAAAAGTCAGACTAGAGGACTGGATCCCATTGCGGCAAAGACCTCCACGCTCCATTTTTTCCCAACACACCGCCTCTACCACCACCCATGGACGGCAGTGCCGACGTCACCTCGCCACCCTGCTCCCTTCTCTCCCTCTACTACTCGCCGCCTCGCCCATGTAATTAAGTTGAAGGTACCCTTTGTGTTATTTTAGTGATTAATGACAATCCTTACTTTAGTACTTGATTAATATCAAATCTCTATTATGCTCATTGCTATGTGATCTTGGTGAGGAAAAGGGTTGAAAAAGACCCTAGCTCAAGTGTGATCAAACCATCTCAACGGAGACATGTGATCCTCTCAAGCATCTGAACTTCGGGAACAAACATCACTACATCTCCATCTTCATTTCAGCTTTTACCATTGCTACTCTCTCATGATTTTCCCCCTTATTGACATATTGTGTTGGTTGGTTGATTAGCATTGTGGGATACTAATGTTTGTACTATTGCTTGTGATCTATCATTGGTGCAGGTGATATCCCCGAATTTGTGAGATTTGATTTGGATTCAAACCCTAAGTACTTTGTCTGCAAGTTGGACTGCCCAGCAGTTTGCATCAAACACTTCAATGTACATCAGAGCATCCGGTCCTAAGCATCGAACTCTCCGGTGGTTACAACTTTTGCATTTAATTCTGTTGTAAAATTTTGTAACGCCCATTCACCCCCTTCTAGGCATGCATCCCGATCCCTCAACCCACCCTAAGTCCGATCGACCTCCTTCGACCGATCCTGTGGTTTCCAGCGTCGCCGCCGACGCCTCGCAAGCCCCTACGATCCTCACCCCACCGCCGTTCCACCGCCACCCAGGCGTCCCTCTAAACCTGCCAGACACAAAACACTCCATCCCTAACCCTAATCCGAACCTGGCAATGAGGTGGCGACGCCGACAATGGCGTAGCGGGAGGAAGACAACAGCGCATAGGAAGGAGGTGGATCACGGTAGTGGGCGCGAGCCTATAGTGATCAAGATATCACATTTAGACGGATACCGTCACCTAGTATTTCATACTCCCTCCATCCCATTATATAAGGCGCAACTGCTTTTTTTTTTTCCAAATCCCAGAATACAGGGCGGCATCTCCTCAGCGCCTGTACACACGCATGCAAGCATTTAGTTCACACGTTGTTATTAGCAGCATGCGGACTCATGGCTGCATGCGCTGGTGAGCGCACGCACGAAAGTTGCTGGGTGCGGGCACGAGCTTCGAGGCACGCTGGAAGCGTCAAGGCGCAGACACGAGCTGCAAGGTGTGCTGGAAGCGCGGGAAGCAAATGCAACGAAACGGTTGCGTCGGGATGAGCGAAAATAAATGGATTCATTGGTCTCTGCATCTATTACAGTTGCGCCTTGTATAATGAGATGTAGGGAGTAATAACTAATTGCCGCCTTCCGCATGGTTTCTACTAAAAGCTTTCTAAAACTTAGCTGTTTAGCAAATAATGGAATCATCACCCAAGTTCAGCTCATTCACGGGAACGAGGTCAGAAGAGTCTTTACCATTGAAGCGGATCCAGCAAATGGTAATGGGCACCGGATCGAGCGGATGGGGGCAGCAACGGGATGCGTACGGCCTATGGGACACATGCACCACGCGCCTACCGTCGCAAGCAAGTAGCCAAGCTAGCTGTGAGACAGGAGTACCGCAAGAACACTAATGGCGCCCGCAAGGAAGCGCAACTCGACGGACGGCACATATTTATGGCCACGCGGCACTTGCACGTGCATGGTCCAGAACTGCCTCTCCTTTGACTCGCGGTTTTGTCGGATTCGGTTTAGTTGAGCCAAAATTTGTATGTTTTGTATACACAATTTGGTGTAATATTTTGTAATAATTTTTTGGACCTTTGTACGATTTTACTCAAAGATCTAAAAAAATTTACAATTTTTTTTTCATCTTTTTATATTTTTATTTTATATTTGCTAGTTATCAGGCGACTGAAACTTATTTATCTCTCAGTCAATTTTCTCACATACGTGGATGTTCGTTGGATCTTTTATGTGCCCTATGAAGGTGTTTGATCAACGGCTAAAAAAATCGACTGAGAGCTAAATAAGTCTTAGTCGCCTGATGAGAAGCCAATCCCATTTTTATTTTATGGTTCTCAATTTTTTAGCATGCTAGGGAGAAATGCTGCTTAATTAGGGCTGGCCCAACTTTATAAAAGAAAAATAACTTTAAGAGAACATAGGATACTTTTGGCCCATCAAACGTGCTTAGGAGTTGCCGAGTTAGGGCCGTTGGGCCTTTGTGTAGCGGCAGTTCGGCCTCGATTGTCCGGCATGATAGGTGCTACCGTTATACTTAATTATTACTTCATTCCGTTGTAGAAAACATGTTCTAAGCAACAATTTTTTTAAAAAAAATATAAAACTTTTGACACTATTTGATTTTTTAAACATAAAAATCATAGCTATAGATTCTTCAAATATTATTTTCATAATATCATATATTTTAAGTATTTATAAATAAATTGTGGTTGTAATTACTGATCCAAGTTGCATTTGAAAGAGAGTTTTAATTTTCAAACATCAAGTTTTTAACGATAGGGGAGAATGCATTTTATTTAGTTACATTGAAAGTGATGAGACATATGCTTAGGGGAAAAAGGTTTTTCACACAAGAACAACAAATCTAGTGCTTACATGAGACAACAAATGTTTAGCTAAACACCAATGCTTAGAAAGATGTTTAGTATATGTTATGACACGTAAACACCTCTACAAATATTTTTTTCATTGAAACGAGATATTTCTATTACATACTTAGTGATGTGGCAACAAGTGATTATTGCAGAGGATTTGGCGATTCATTTCTAATCTATAAACCACCGCTCCTGTGAGACCCGAATTTTTGTCGCCCTCATGAGGACTTGAACCCTAGTGATGGGTTTCACAACCAAACATTCCACTACCAAGCGACCGTCTTGTTCTTAATAAAACTACTTATTGCATCTATTACATAGAGAACATCTCCAATGATAAAGTCCACCACTAGTTGTACTCCCTCCATCCAACTTTGATCAACATATAAGGTATTGTCACCAAGACCAAAGAGAATAATAACTCCCCTGTATTCCATTTACTCTCCGTATTAACCCCCTAGTAATCTGTTCGCATGCAAATTGATCAGCGTGCATGGCATTTACTCGCCTCCTTTGATTGGTGGGCACAGTAGAAAAGAGATTGAAAAACGTCCATGCATGCAGGGCATTTACTCCCACAGCTTAGGCGATGATCAATTCTGGATTTTTATTTTTTGCTTATATGATGATCAATTCTGGACGGAGGGAGTATAAAGGAATAAGTTTATGTTACACCTCTCAACAATCCAAAGAGTCGTGATAAAAAAAAAACTATCCAAAGAGTCAATCCTACACTCCAAACTATATAATCAATTATTTAGTGCCCCCATCTATCAAACCATATCATTTTACATCCTTGTGCTTTAAGAGGGTGGATTTCATGATGTGGCATCCAATTTTGTCCACATCACCGGCACATATGACTTATTTAGTGGTTTTTGGACTAAAATAATTATAGAAAATGTTGTAAAATACTTTGGTGCCTAAAGATCCTAGAAAAATATGTTTTAAACATTTTAAACCTTTAAAGTTTAACATGTTAGATTTTTCATAGTTTCAATTGAAATAACTAAAAAAATATTAATTAGGCGTTTAATTCCGTGTATATTTTTAATAGCCCTAAACTTTTTCAGCTGCAACAAAAATAAAATCAAAATTGCGAATGAAAGAGGGTCAATGTCGTTTGGTGTTTTCTCCTATAATGAATTACAAGATTAAAGTATCATAATTGATATGTATTTGTGTACTTTTTTACTTCTTAGTGGGTTAATCTTTTGTATTTTGGCAAGTTTCAGTGCATTTTAGCCCAAGACTTGACGATGTTTTGCATCCGCCACTATTCTTAGGGAAGAGTGGTGTCGTCAGGCCTATCTACAATGGTCAGTGGAGACTAGATAGGTCTCCTAGATTTATAGTACATGGACAAAAGTGGTGGCATGGTCTCCGTACAATGTTTAAGGCAGATGTTGTAGCCGCAGGCATCGGTTTAGTCTTTGCCATTTTGTTGAACCTGATATGGTAGTGGCCACTAGAGACCTTTGTAGAGGATGCACTAATTTGGCTTTGTGATATTCTTCGGTGATGGTTGCCATCATGCAGTGAAGTAGTGTAGTCTTTTGTAGTTAGACCATCTCCAACGGTATTGTTTTTTTGTCTCATTTTCTCTTCATGAGAAGATTCTTTTTCCTTTAAAGCTCCAATGGTGTCTTTTTGCTGTTCTTTTCACGAAGAAATATACTTCTCTATTCTATTTAAAAAAGATTGTCTCTCTATTTTGGTCATGATTTTTTTTCGAAGAGATGTGTTGAAGATTGTGGAAAAATAAAAGAAAAAATATATATGGGGATGAGAACGCGGAAGAGAATGGAAATGGAACCCTTCCGATACCCTGTTATCGTGTTCTGATGTGTAATGGTTCTGTACGTAAAAAATGATGGGGGATGCATCCGCTAATTCTTAATATAATTAATTCTTTTTTTTTTAGTAAAAGGGCAGGAGTGCTGCCATATCATTAAGACGAAAAGAACTGTACAAGGAACAAGAGAGAGTAAGGGGTACAGGGGAGGGAAGGGGAGAAGCAGGGGGGATTAGAGTGGAATTACAAAGTGATACTACGGAGGGAAGGCGCTGTTCAAGCGGCAATCTCATCCCCGATGCGACTCTGAGACTTGAGGCGAGGGTGGTTTTCTTGTTGGAAAATCCGACGATTACGCTCTTTCCAAATCTCCCAGGAGGAGAGAATGATGAGCCGTTTTGCTGACGAGAGACGGCCTTAGGAAGGTTAGCCTGCCGAGCCACCCACCAGTCGAGGAAGGAGTCCTGGCCGGCAAGCGGGGCGCCACCTTGCAAGATGGCCTGCCAAACGACGGCGGAGAAGCTGCACGAACCGAACAGGTGGTCTATCGTCTCGAGTGGGCCATTGTGAGCATCGTTGAGCCCTAATTTTTATTAGTGGCATTGATGATAACATTAATCAATATAAAGGGCTAGGGGGTTTTTGGACTTCTCGGAACCCTAGCGAAGACTCGGCGCTTTGCAAACCCTAATTGAGCGGCGTAAATTTTCCGAAATGCTCCAAGATTTCAAAGTGCGTGACCCAAGAGAGAAGAGGTCACGATAGATTAGAGTAGTTAGGTTTATTTCTGTTTTTCGTCGGATTTCAAAAGGGTTCAATATCTCGGACTATGCTTGGGATCTTTGCAAATTCTCGAAAACTCGGTTTCCATAGTCCACCTCTTCTAAAATATCCAAATATCCCTTTGTGAGATTTCTAGAGAGAGAAACCCACCTAAATTCCCCACAAATTTTAGCTCGAATAATTCCTCTCTGTCGGACGGCGTCTGGAAAATCCAGACGGCGTCCACCACCAAACACCAAAACAAGTACTCTCTGCCGGACGGCGTCCGTCGTTATCAGACGGCGTCCGTAAGGTTATAATCCGAGGCACTTTACGGTGGACGGCGTCAGGTGGCCGTCCGATCCCTTACATACTCATCGTCGGACGGCGTCCGTAGTTACCGGACGGCGTCCGATCAGTTTAATTTCGGGCTTTCTCGCCGGACGGCGTCTGGGGCGTCCGTAGCTCCAGCGTTTATGCGATCTTCTTGTCGGACGGCGTCGGTGAGGACCGGACGGCGTCCGATAAACCGTTCTTGCTGAAGCGAGACGCTCTGTCGGACGGCGTCCGAGTCCGTCGGACGTCGTCCGGAGAGTGTAACGGCTAGTCTTTTGTCCTCTTCCGAGGGACAACGGCTAGTTTTGCTCTTGGGGCTATAAATACCTACCTAGTGGTGGCTACTTTGAGGTTTGCTGCTCCACTTCACCTACCACATTCATAGCTCATCAATTAGGTGATCTAGAGCCATTCCTCCACCCACAAATCATCGAACTCCACAATCCATCAAACCCCAATACCGAGCTTCATGGAAGTCCTTCGATCCGCATGATCGGGCGTTTGGCTTGTTACTTCGAAAATATCCTTCGTGGAGGCGAGGGCTTGGGAGTAGGCCTTGGCGTGTGGCTACTCTCGAGTCGGTGTACGGGTGTGAGTCCACCTCACGGAGTGGCGAACGACTATCGGGAGTGAGTGAGGCGGTAGGCTCGAGAGCGAGCCGGTCCTTGTCGCAAGGGGTAGCCTCAACGGAGAGTAGGAGTTGCGGCTCGAACTTGATCAAACAAACACCGTGTCACTCTCTCATTTAATTTCCGCATTTACTCTCTCGCATTGCTTGTGTTCATTTGAATGCCATGTCATAGTTGCCTTGTGATTTATTTATAGCTTCCGCTTACTTGACTTGCAACTAGGATTGGGTCATTCTTAACTTGTTGCTTAATTAAGAATAATTTAAGAAAAGAAATTAAAATTGCCTATTCACCCCCCCTCTAGGCCTTAGGATCCTCTTTCAAGTTGAGAATTTGAGAACTTGTTAGAAAAGCATGAAACTCTAGAAGATGACTATGAAGCTCTAAATTTGCAAGTTGAAATTCTAGAAAATAAACTTGCTAGCTCTAATGTTGATGTTGAAACTTCGCTTGATTGCTCAATTGAAAAATGCAATGTTGGTGTGACGTGTGACTTGATTGACACTATAGATGGCTCACTTAGCTTATCGCATGACACATCCTTTACCATGTCACCCACTCACACACCCAATGCTAGCTCATCTTCATCCACTAGTGCTACTCCTTCAATTGAAAATGTTTGTTCTATTGGTACTTGTGGTATTGCTAAATGTGCTAATGAGCTAGCTAAGGAAAATTTCCTTCTAAAGGATAGAATTGAGCAACTAGACTCTAGTTTGGCTAAATTGCTTGTGGAGAACAACTCTCTTGACAAGGTGCTTGAGAGCAAAGGTACACCTTGGTAAGCATGGTTTGGGATTTCATCCCGGATTTGCCTAAGGCGGTTGGGGTAAGCCAAGCTAACTTTTGTCAAGGGAGGACCCGTTGCCATATTTGCAAAAATGATAAACACAAAGCCATTGCTTGTCCTCTTGCTAAAACATCTCAATTCATGTCTAAAACTCAAGTGCTTGATGCTAGCTACATGCTTATGAGGAAAAATGGCTCTACTTATGCTAAGTATGTTGGTGCACCAAATAATAAGAAGAATGTAAAAGCCATTTGGGTGCCCAAATGTTTGATGACTAACTCCAAAGGACCCAAGATGAAGTCTTGGGTACCTAAAACCCAAGCTTGAATTGTGTGTGTAGGTGAACTACAAGAGCGGCCGGCATTGGATATTCGATAGCGGTTGCACTCAACACATGACCGGTAGCTCAAGTATGTTCACCTCACTAGAGGAGGAGAAGGACCCCAACACAAGATCACATTTGGGGATAACTCCAAGCTTAAAGGTAAAGGGTATAGGTAAAATTGCAATATCTAATGACCTATCCATCTCTAATGTGCTCTTGGTGGAAGCTTGCAACTTTAATCTCCTCTCCGTTGCTCAAGTGTGCGATTTGGGTTTTGATTGCTTCTTTTCGATCAACGGAGTTCGTGTTGTTTCCACTAAGGATCAAAGTGTTGCATTTGAAGGCACCCGGTTTCAAAACTTATATTTGGTTGATTTTTCAAACCGTGAAACTTCTCAAATCAAGACTTGTCTTATCTCTCAAACCACTCTTGGTTGGTTGTGGCATAGACGTCTTGGACATGTTGGAATGGGCACTTTGAAAAGGTTTTTAAAGATAACTTGGTTGTTGGAGTGAAGGATGTCAAATTCGAGAAGAATCGTTTATGTAGCTCATGCCAAGCCGGCAAGCAAGTAGCCAATTCTCATCCAACTAAGACTTTTATGTCTACATCCGACCACTTGAACTTTTACATATGGATTTATTTGGCCCAACCAACTATGCGAGCATAGGCGGTAATTTTATTGTCATGTGATTGTCGATGATTTCTCTCGCTTCACTTGGGTGTTTTTCCTTACAAATAAATCTCTTGCGGTGATGTGTTTAAAAGATTTGCTTTGAAAGCTCAAAAGGAATTTGACTCTTTTATTAAAAAGGTGAGGAGTGATAATGGCACCGAGTTTGCTAATACAAATGTTGAAGAATTTTGTGATGAGTTAGGTGTGAAGCACTAATTCTCGTGCATACACTCCCCAACAAAATGGAGTGGTGGAGAGGAAGAACCGTACTTTGATAGAGATGGCAAGATCAATGCTTGACGAGTACAACACGCCGCATGCTTTTTGGGCGGAAGCCATCAACACGGCGTGCCATGCCATCAACCGCCTCTACCTCCACCGACTCCTTCACAAGACCTCATATGAATTACTAGTGGGACGAAGGCCCAACATCTCGTATTTTCGAGTCTTGGTTGCAAGGTATACATCTATAAGAAAAGGACTCATTTGGGTAAGTTCCAAAAGAGGTGTGACGTTGGTATTATGTTAGGGTACTCTCTCGGTCAAAAGCTTTTCGAGTTTTTAACAATTCTACCGGATAGTTGAGGAAGCCTATGATGTCAAGTTTGATGAAACTAATGGCTCGCAAAATGAGCAAGATTTGATGAGAAATGTAGGTGATGAGCCACCGCATGATGCTATGGAGTTGGGGAAATTCGACCTCATCGGAGGCACCAAAAGATGAAGTAATCACCCCACCACCTCCATCGATGATCAAGATCAAGACACCTCTCCAACAACTCAAGATCAAGCGGTGGACGGAGATGCGAACTTTGAAGTTGATCAAGCTCAAGGGGAGACGTTGATCTACAAGTACTCGCCCAACAACACCGCACTCTCTTCAAGGATCATCCCTAGATCAAGTCATTGGCAATCTCAATCAAGGCGTAAGAACCCGCTCTCATACCGCTAATTATTGTGAGCATCACGCCTTTGTGTCTATTGTTGAGCCTAGGACCATTGATGAGGCATTGGCGGATGCGGATTGGGTGAACGCCATGCATGAAGAATTGAACAACTTCACCCGCAATAAAGTTTGGGAGCTTGTGGAAAGACCAAAGGATCACAATGTTATTGGAACCAAATGGGTCTTCCGCAACAAACAAGATGAGAACGGTGAAGTGGTGCGAAACAAAGCAAGATTGGTGGCGCAAGGTTTCACACAAATTGAAGGACTTGACTATGGAGAAACCTACGCCCCGCTGTTCGACTTGAAGCTATTCGGTTACTCTTGGCTTTCGCTTCTCTATAACATAACTCTCTTTCAAATGGATGTTAAGAGTGCTTTTCTAAATGGTTTTATTGATGAACTCGTTTATGTCGAGCAACCGCCCGGTTTTGAAAACCTCAAACACTCAAACCATGTCTATAAGCTCACTAAGGCGCTATACGGTCTCAAGCAAGCTCCTAGAGCATGGTATGAGCGTCTTAGGACTTCCTCTTAGAAAAGGGATTTAAAACCGGTGCGATTGATTCCACATTGTTTCTAAAGCCAATTGAAAATGACTTATTTATTTGTCAAATATATGTGGATGATATTATTTTTGGATGCACTAACAAATCTAAATGCAAGGACTTTGGCGAGATGATGTCCAAGGAATTTGAAATGTCTATGATTGGAGAGCTCACCTTCTTCCTTGGATTTCAAATCAAGCAACTTCGAGAAGGACCTTCATTTGTCAAGAGAAATATACAAAGGACCTTCTCAAGCGTTTTCAATGGACGATTGCAAATCGATCAAAACACCAATGGCCACTAATGGGCATCTTGATTTGAACGAAGATGGAAAGCCCGTGGACCAAAAGCTTTATCGCCCATGATCGGTTCGCTTTCTATCTTACCGCTTCTCGACCCGATATTATGTTTAGTGTGTGCATGTGTGCTCGCTTCCAAGCATCCCTAAAGAAGTGCATCTTATTGCAGAAACGCATTTTGAGATATCTAAAATCACTACTAGTCTAGGTCTTTGGTACCCCAAGGGAGCGCGTGTTGAGCTTCTTGGCTATTCCGACTCGGATTACGCCGGTTGCAAAATTGATCGCAAAAGCACCTCGGGGTTGTCACTTGCTTAGACGCCACTCGTGTCATGGACTTGAGGAAGCAAAACTCCGTGGCGCTATCTACATGAAGCGGAATATGTAGCGGCGGGGAGTTGTTGTGCTCAACTCTTGTACATGACTCGGATGCTTAGTGACTTTAGGCTAAAATTTGAAAAAGTGCCACTTCTATGCGATAATGAAAGTGCGGTGAAAATAGCCAACAATCCGGTCCAACATTCCCGTACAAAGCACATCGACATCCGACATCACTTCATTCGTGACCACGTTGCAAAAGGTGACGTTGTGCTTGCTCACGCATGAACGGAAGACCAATTGGCGGATATTTTTACCAAACCCTTAGATGAGGCACGGTTTTGCAAATTAAGGAATGAACTCAATATACTAGATAGATCAAATGCGTGTTGATTGGTTTTCGTGATTTTGGGTCTTATTTGATTTTTTCATTTGCTTATGACCCTTGTCACATTTAGGGGGAGTTTAGTTTCAACTCATGATCTCAAAACTCCCTCTAATGGTGAAAAGATAAATTTGATTTTGGGTGAGCACATTCTTATCCTATATTTCAAGCCAAAAACAAATTTGAGCTTAATAGACTATCCTTATCTTCTTACCATTTCAAACTTCTAGTTTTGAAAATCTTACCCCTTTGAAAAATTTGCTCCATATGCATATTTGTTCTGTTGAAAATCATATGGCATCAAAATTGTTGAAAATATTTGAAAAGAAACCAAAATTCAAAAACATGTGCCTAAACTCTAAAGTGAACCCCTATGCTCGATTTTCATGCCTATATGAGAAATCAAGGCAAAATTTGGGTTCGCACATTTTGTTGATCTCTAAGATCAAAATTTGGGTTTTTAAATTTGACTTGATTTCATTTGTCAACTTAGTATCTTATCCCTTCAAAATTAAAATTTTAGAAAATCACTTCAAATTGCTCATATTTGAATCTTCCTCTGAATTTTGAGCAAAAATGGAGATCATCACTTCAAAATATTATTTCTATATAATATCTCTCGCTTTGGTGGGGCCCTCTGGTCAGAAGTGCCAGCAGCTGCGTTTTCAGCCCTCTTCGGACGCCGTCCGGTCACTCTCAGATGCCGTCCGTTCGCGTGCTTTGAATGCGCCGCATACGTCCTGTCGGACGCTGTCCGTAGTTATCGGACGCCGTCCGACAGAGCGTTATCCGCACTGCATCTCACCTGTCGGACGCCGTCGCCTCTCCGCGACCCGTCCGACGAGGTTCCTCGCGCTGCGCACCTTTGTTGTCGGACGCCGTCCGTAACCGTCGGACGCCGTCCGACAGACCTAATCACGCTGAATCGCTATAACTTACCTCTCCGCCTCCCTCTTTCCTCATTCGATCTCTCTCTCCTCCCAAACCGGCGCCGCCCGCCGCTTCTCCTCACCGGGAAGACCTCCGCGACCTCCGGCGATCTCCACCACCACCGGCGGCCTCCTCGTCGTCCTCTTCGATCCCTCGCGTGGATTGAAACCGGACGGCCCGTTAATCGCCTCTTCTCCGCCGAGTTCCTCCTTTCTACTGGGAAGGGCCTTGGGGCGATCTCCTCGCGACGGCGTCTTCCTCCTTCGCTTCTAGGGCTCGTAACGGCTTCCCGCCTTTCTTCCCGCCAAATTTCGTTGTTTACCGAGTTCTAGGTTTTGAATAGGTTTTTCCGCGTCAGATTCGTGGTTGGACCGTGGTGGGTGGGCACCGTGTCAGTAGATCATTGGTCAGTGGCAGTTGGCAGCGAGGTTGCTCTGGTCGGTGGTTTCATTGTCAGAGGAAGTGTTTCACCATGTCGAAATCCTTGAAGAAATTCGGAAGGCTCGGCAGACCTCGGTGGTCGGCGCGACAATGGCGATGAAGGGCGATCCAGATTATATCGATGAGACGGTTAGTAGTGCCGCTCCTCCTCGCCCGAGCAAAGTGACTAGAGCAGATATTCAGCAAGAAGCGTGATCGTGGAATTCATTGGTCTCGGATGGCGGGATCTTCTTTTGCCACCGCAGAGGATGCCGACGATGACTCCTATGCCGAGGACCCCATAGATGAGGATGTTATTGAGGCGGTGGTCGCCGAGGACGACCTCGTGGATGATGAAGTTCTGAAATTGTCTATGGAGACACTAAGGAAGAAAAGGTCATCTCATATGCCGATGGTTCCTCGTGGCGAGAGGATACCGTGGATTTCAGGTTCTACACTAAGTTTCGAAACAATTGTACATGTGCTTCTCTGCTCCCTCGACCGCCCTAGGGACCCTCACCGTAGATCGGATGAGATATCCATGATGGCGTGACCAGAGGTACACTCTATATTCAGCTCCACTCTGGTTTGGTGAATTGATTTCCAACAAGAAGTTGACTGGAGTAAAGAGAGGAACTCGTGAGTTCTTTGCAACTCTTCTAGTTGCGAAGATGGGTCGAGTCAAGCTATTATCATTCAGTTGATGGACGTGTTCGGGGATCACAAAGGGCACAGATGAATCTTGCTTTGGGCACTCGATTCGCACCGATTTAAATGAGTTGGCCTATGATGATGGTTTCGGAGGGCAAATATCTTCCTCTTGAAGAGATAAGGTTCATGTACATTGATATGGATGAGGAAGATTTAAATATAGAGAAGGCAAATCAATCGCGCCAGAGCCCGCCTCGATAAATCTTATTCTTCTGAGCACTTTATTTGTTCGCGGTGGCAACCGTGATGTGATTTTAGCTATTTGCGTTGGTTTATGCTATACCTCCGACAGCAGAGTTATAAATATTGGAGCCACCCTCATGGGAGAGCTGGATGATACAATCTTGAGAGAGGTCAATAGGGCACTTCCTCTAGCTCCCTTCGTTATTCGCTTCTTTCCGGAGATGAGCGTGTAACCAATGATGAGTTCGGGGTTGGGACAACAAAATTAAGAAGCATCGATGAAGAATTTCTTAAATTCCCTAGGAAGCAAGCCAAGTTGGCTAGACTGGTGATGATGCTCCTCCACCGACTCTGTTTTACTCCTGCCGCCCCTAATGCACCTTTTGTGCCAAGACTGGTGCAAGCTCCTCTTCAGATCCCTCCTCCGTGGTTTGATGCTTTGATAGGTGAGATGAGGGGCTGCAAGACAGATATGAGAAATTTTCACACCGAGGTGAAAGAAGAGTCATGCACCACCCGCAGAGAGATGACAGACTTGGCAGGTGGCAGACATACTTGGCGATGAGTTCGCAGAATTCAAGTCACTGCTCAAGACATGGGGCGATGTTTATGCCATGCGGAAGGGCAAATCCATATGCTTGGTATTCTCATGCCCACAACAGATTATCGATTTCCAGCAGACTCGAGCTTTCCTCGCCCACCGCCTACCCACCACCGGTTCATCCTTGGGTGTACCCTCCTTCCAGGCTGCTCCTTCTTTCAGGCTCCACCAGTCATATCCTCCTCCCGGTAAGATTCATTTCACGGGTGGAGAAGTCGCTCGCCATCTCAACTTTTCTTTGCAATATCCTCCTCCGACCCAGCTCTTTGATGATCAATCTTCTCCTCGGTCGGTCCCTTCGCAGCTCATATGCCTTTGTACAAGCGTCGCAGAGATCCGGGTTCTCCTTCAAAGGCGGACATGACGGAGGCATTTACATGGACCAAGATCAGCAAGAGTAGGATCTTTTTCCGTTTGTGTCACTTGGTGACAAAGGGGGAGAAGTTAGAGGGTTAGTAGTGGGTAGTGAGATCGAGATTGTGTTTTCCTGTATTTTTTTTTATCATTATTGCCTCGATACTCGTTGAAATTTGTGGTTGATACCTTGGTTGGCTTTATGACATTTGAATCTTGTTGGCTTCTGAACTTTATTTATGCATGAATTTAGGGGGAGCTTCCTTTATTTGCACACCCTTGTGGTCGAGTTGTGGTTTCTTAATCATTAAAATTGCTCGCATATTTGTATTGCACTAACCCTTTTGCGTACTCAAAATTTTATTCTTTTTGGGTTGTCATCAAGTGCCACAAAGGGGAGATTGTGAGCATCGTTGAGCCCTAATTTTTATTAGTGGCATTGATGATAACATTAATCAATATAAAGGGCTAGGGGTTTTGGACTTCTCTAACCCTAGCGAAGACTCGGCGCTTTTGCAAACCCTAATTCAAGCGGCGTAAATTTTCCGAATGCCCAAGATTTCAAAGTGCGTGACCCAGGCGAGAGAAGAGGTCACGTATAGATTAGGAGTAGTTAGGTTTATTTCTGTTTTTCGTCGGATTTCAAAAGGGGTTCAATATCTCGGACTATGCCGGATCTTTGCAAATTCTCGAAAACTTCGGTTTCCATAGTCCACCTCTTCTAAAAATATCCAAATATCCCTTTGTGAGATTTCTAGAGAGAGAAACCCACCTAAATTCCCCACAAATTTTAGCTCGAATAATTCCTCTCAGCCGGACGGCGTCTGGAAAATCCAGACGGCGTCCGACCACCAAACACCAAAACAAGACTCTCTGTCGGACGGCGTCCGTCGTTATCGGACGGCGTCCGTAAGGTTATAATCCGAGGCACTTTTCGGTGGACGGCGTCTGGTGGCCGTCCGGTCCCTTACATACTCATCGTCGGACGGCGTCCGTAGTTACCGGACGGCGTCCGATCAGTTTAATTCGAGGCTTTTCGCCGGACGGCGTCTGGGAAGCGTCCCGTAGCTCCAGCGTTTATGCGATCTTGTTGTCGGACGGCGTCCGTGAGGACGGACGGCGTCCGATAAACTGCTTGCCGAGCAAGATGCGCTCTGTCGGACGGCGTCCGAGTCCGTCGGACGTCGTCCGTGAGAGTGTAACGGCTAGTCTTTTGTCCTCTTCCGAGGGACAACGGCTAGTTTTGCTCTTGGGGCTATAAATACCTACCTAGTGGCTGGCTACTTTGAGGTTTGCTGCTCCACTTCACCTACCACATTCATAGCTCATCAATTAGGTGATCTAGAGCCATTCCTCCACCCACAAATCATCGAACTCCACAATCCATCAAACCCCAATACCGAGCTTCATGGAAGTCCTTCGATCCGCATGATCGGGCGTTTGGCTTGTTACTTCGAAAATATCCTTCGTGGAGGCGAGGGCTTGGGAGTAGGCCTTGGCGTGTGGCTACTCTCGAGTCGGTGCACGGTGTGAGTCCACCTCACGGAGTGGCGGAACGACTATCGGGAGTGAGTGAGGCGGTAGGCTCGAGAGCGAGCCGGTCCCAGCGCAAGAGGTAGCCTCAACGAGAGTAGGAGTTGCGGCTCGAACTTGGTCAAACAAATACCGTGTCACTCTCTCATTTAATTTCCGCATTTACTCTCTCGCATTGCTTGTGTTCATTTGAATGCCATGTCATAGTTGCCTTGTGATTTATTTATAGCTTCCGCTTACTTGACTTGCAACTAGGATTGGGTCATTCTTAACTTGTTGCTTAATTAAGAATAATTTAAGAAAAGAAATTAAAATTGCCTATTCACCCCCCCTCTAGGCCTTAGGATCCTCTTTCAGCCATCACAAAGGCAGCAGGAGTGGTGATGAGGCCAACCTTTCTTGGCCAGCAGATCAGCGGTGTTGAGGCGACTGAGGCTCAAGGTCCAAGCGAAGAATTTGCATTTATTCGGAGCCAAGGCTGACCAGATGGGGCCAGCGAGAGGGGGGGTCGTGCTGCCCCAGAGCTGAATGGAATAAGCCGACCTAGCAGAGTAGAGGCCGGTTGTAGAAGGAGACCAGGTGACATTATCCGGAGCGTCTGAGAGCACGGTACGCCGAACCTTACTCCAAAGCATGATGGATTCCGCGAACGACGCGTAGGTTGAGATGGGTCCGCACATCCGTAGCCAGCGGTGGCCGGGGAGGAGAGAAGCGACAGTGCCATTGCGACATCTAGCTTGCCTGAAGAGATTAGGGGCGAGGAGGGACGGAGCGGAACCAGAGAGCCAGCGGTAATTCCAGAAGGATGTGGTGCGGCTGTCCCCGACGGAAAAGACTGAAGCAGCTCTGAAGAGGTGGGTCTCTGATCTGGAAAGGTCCAAATCAAAGGCAGAGCAGGAACGAGAGCGATCTTTGCAAGATAGCCAGGGCCAGCGAAGACGAAGGGCGCGGTTGAAGAGGGCAATATCTAGAACACCCAGGCCCCCGAGATCTTTGGGGCGGCAGATGGACATCCAGTTAACCAAGGCGCGGCCGGCGGAGGAGGCCTCGGAGCCATTCCAGAGGAAGGAGCGGCGAACTTTGTCAATCTCCGCGATCAGCCACTTGGGGAGAAGGAAAACCGTAGCGAAGTAGGTCGGGAGGGCTGAGAGGACCGAGTTTACGAGGGTAAGACGACCCGCTTTGGAAAGCAGGCGTCCCTTCCACGACGATAGCCTAGCACGAACCTTATGAAGAAGGGGGAGGAAGTGGGTCTTGCCCAGCCTCTTGAAGTGGAGGGGGAGACCGAGGTATTTGCAAGGGAAGGAGCCCGTGATGCCAGGGAAGTGGCCAAGAATTGGATCAAGGACGGTTGCGTCGCAGTGCAGGGGGGTGATGGAACATTTGCTGAGGTTGATGTTGAGGCCGGAAGTCGAACCAAAAGCGGATAGGAGATCTAGCACTGCACGCAGCTCGCTCTGATCTGGGCGGATGAAGATGGCCGCGTCATCTGCGTATAGAGAAGTACGCAGAGTCAAGCGAGAGGAACCAATCGGGGAGAGGATACCCGCTTCAGCCGCCAAGCTGACCAGACGCTGGAGAGGGTCGATGGCTAGAATGAACAGCATCGGAGATAGGGGGTCACCCTGCCGAACCCCACGACCATGCCGGAAGGACTGGCAAGGATGGCCATTAACGAGGACCGAAGAGGAGGAGGATCCGAAAAGGAGGGAGATCCACTCACGCCAACGAGGGCCAAAGCCTAGCCACTGAAGGAGGTCGAGCAGGTAGCCCCAGTGAACGGAGTCGAAGGCCTTCGCAAAATCAAGCTTTAGGAAAAGAGCAGGAGTTTTTTCCAGATGGAGCTTGCGAAGGGTGCCTTGGACGCAACGAAAATTATCCTGAATACACCGACCCTTGATAAAAGCAGTTTGATTTGGAGAGATGATGTCGTTGAGCTTTGGAGCAAGGCGATTGGCGAGAAGCTTGGTGAAGATCTTGCTAAAGCTGTGGATGAGGCTGATAGGGCGGAAGTCCTGGAGGCTCTCACAGACGGACTTTTTATGGAGGAGAACGATGTTGGCAGAGTTGAGGAGGCCGAGGTGCCTACCATCGAGGCGGAAGAGTTGGTTGAAGGCCTCGACGATATCGAATTTAATGGTCGGCCAGCAGACTCTGTAGAAGGTGCTGGTGAAGCCGTCTGGCCCAGGAGCCTTACCACCTGGGAGAGAGGAGATGGCTCTGCGGATCTCATATGCGATGATATGCTAAGTCTTCATCTTCTCTGCTCTACATGTCGTAGGGGCATGGTTTATATAGTACAGAGCAAACCGACCTACCGAGGGAATACCGGGCCGGGCTAACTACGAGATCGTAATGAACTCATACATGCCAAATATATCCCGAGGCAGATAAGGCATACTCCTAATCTTGGGGAACACGACTCCTAGTCCAATCCGGGAAACCACGTCCGGGTCTTCACGTAGCCGTGCAGAACTCTGTTCGAGTCGGACTCAAATAGGAATCCTAGACCGTTACGCACCGTGCCAGCCAGAAAGCTGTTCGGCAGGATGCATATGGACCAGATAGAACCTTCCAGGGAGCTGGGCCCTGGCAGGCTGTTCGATTGGGCCGTCAGGGAGTGGGCCATGGCAATGGGCCGTAATTTTATCCCCGACACAACCATTACTGCCGGCAGAACATCACAGTTCTCGGCTCGGCTGCGCGGCCACGGCCGGGCGCGGCTCGGCTCGGCTCGGCGGTGCCCTCTACAGCATCTCGTTGCTCCTCCACCCTCCGATGTGGCCGGGCGCCCTCCTTCCCTCCTTGTGTCCGGCGCCTTGGTGGCCGCTCGTAGGATCCGTGTCGGCTTGACGTCGCTCGCTAGATCTGGCACCGCCTTGAAAGGTGCATCAGTGGTTGGAAGTGGCCAACACCTTGGTGGCCGTTCTTGGTTGCTGCGTGGATCTGGTGCCGTGGACGTCTGTTTGGCGATGCCCTTGGCGATGCATCGGCTTTGGCGGTGTGGAGCACGGCTCCCCTTCTTCTTCTCTGCCTTTGCGCCCTGTGGTGGAGCTGTCGCTGGTCTCCCTCTTCCTTCTTCCTTCTTCCCCTCCCCTTGGGCCGTCTCGGGTGACCGCCCTAGGGGGCCGCTCCGTTGGGGACCGGATCCGCTGGCAGGAGGCCCGGATCTGGCATTGTTGGCCGGAGCGGTCGGAGCAGGTGTGCTCCAGGGTCGTAAGCCCGGTGGCCTCGTAGCTCGGCGTAGCTCGGCACCGGCTCTCCTCCTTCCACCTTCTCCTGAGCCCGCATCGGTGGATGCCGCTTAGGGGGTCCGCTTCGGTAGTGATCGGAGTGGGCGGAGCAAGTGGGCTCCAAGGGCGTGTATCCGGCGGCTCCTCGGCTCCTCCCGTGGTGGCGTGGTGGGCAGTCACTCGTCTTCGGACGGCGCGGCGATTCCTGTCTCTAGCCTGGTCCCATCCTCGCCTCCTTGCCCTCCCCTCCCTGCGAGGTGCTTCGTGGCGTTGGTTGGCGCTTTTCAGGTTAGTGGCAGGGTTCGGCTTGTGCCGCCTGGGTGGCGTGGCGTCTCGCTCCCTTCGCTTCCGTCGGCGCAGCCATCGGTGTGGTGGCCCTCTCCGCGACATTGGTCGGGACTTTGTTCCGCGGCGTCCTTGTTCTCTCGCCTCTTGGCTGGTCCCGCCCACGCCGTCGTGACCTCCCTTTCTCCGAGGTGTCGGTGGCGTGGGCGGTCTCTTCGCGTCGGGTGGCGGCGCGCGTTTCGCTATCCGGCTCTGCGTCTTGGTGGCGGCTCGGTTCTCCTAGTGCTTTCGACCTTGGTGGGCCTGCATTGTGGCTAGTAGGACAGGTCTTGGGTGAAAGCCCCGCCTTTTTGGCTGGTGTTGGCGCCACCTTCGTGTCGTTCCTCGTTGGAGGCATCACCTTCGGACCTTCCCTACTCGGGTGAAAACCCTAGCGGTTCTGCGGACGGCGGGTTCTCTGCGTCGCTACCTTGTTGAGGCGTCGTGATCTCCGTTTCGCGCATTGGTTTTATTGGGTCTCGCTTGTGAGTCGCTCGTCGTTGTGTGAGTGTTGGTAGTGTTTCCCCTTCTCCCCTTTGTATCTCTCTCCTCTTCGGCCTTTGGCCTTGGTGGCAGCAGTGTGGCTGCATTTCTTCTTTCCCCTCTGTAGTTGGTGGTCCGGCGTTGGTCGGGTGTGTCTGGCCGGCCAGGGGTTGCGATGAGTCTTTGTGGTTGTACTACCGTGTTTGCACGGGTTTTGTATTTTATTTTCTCCTTCTATTCAATGAAATAGGACGGCAGTTCTCCTGCCCCTCTTTCAAAAAAAGGAGGTGTCACATTATTCAGAAGTTGGGTACCTTTGCAGAGATGGAGAGGGAGACTTCAAGATGAGAATCCGTTGAGGAGAGGGGTTTGGATTGCTGCTTGATGGTGAGGCCTGCCGCCTTCCAATGGAAGGTGCTCGGTATGTACTGGATGATGTAGACGCCCGGTGTTTCTGCCTTCTCCTCCAAGAAGTATATGGAATCCCCTAGCTTTGAGAACGATTCTATCCCTGTCATCACAACAGAGGAAGATTTTCAGACACAGCCACACCCAAAGAAAGAAAGAGAACATCACACCCAAATTCTCAATAAAGAATATATCTGATGCATAGCACTGTCTTCGCTAGATCAAACGGTCGGGCCCACGGTGCGCGCGCGAGGGCAGTTGCCTGGACTGTAGACGCTTAACATAAAGAAACCGACAGTGGTTGTTTTTAAGATTCATAGCACCCACATGCTCAAGTAATAATCATATAAAATGAAAAACAAATGCAAAAAGAAACCAGAAATTAAACAACCTAAAAACTTACAAATTAGATTTTTATCTAAAAAACAATAATTGATCAACAAAAATGTTAAAAAAAATGAATGCAAGCATACGCATATAAATTTTTTCAATACAAAATAACTAAATTTCCAGTATAAAACTAAGTGGGAAAAACAGTGTAGACTAACCGGAAAAAAGTCACGAAAAAGGAAAAACAATGTAGACTAACACGAAAAAATTGTCGCATACCTAAAACTCAAAAAACAGGCGACTGCTATTTAACTAAACCGAAAAATAACTGTTTCTTTAGAAATTCAATTGAATAATTACCAAATTTGACTATCATTGCCCAAGAAGAAAAAAAAAGATTTTCTAGCAATTCCATTGAACAATTAACAGATTGGTTGATCATTCCCCTAGAAAAAACACTTCTTTTTATAGCAGTTCCATTGAACAAATAACCTGTCCCATAGCAACACCAGAATGTGTTGTTCGGGCTGCCCCATCCCCCTGGATTGTTGTGGGGAAGGCCGGAGGGGGGTAAACCGCTGATGCTCTTGGATCGCCCGGGTCCCATGGGGAGGAAGTAGAGCATGACGCCAGGCTCGGTGCCCCTCTGGTTGCCCATGATACCGTTGATGAGCAGCCTCTCATAGTGGTCCGCATACCTGACCTCCTTCTTCCACCTAAAGAGGCCCCGCGACACCTGAATCCAGCCCAAGAAAGTTAAATTTCATGATTTGTTTCGATACAGAAATGTGATCAAAGATGAGGAGGAAATGACTTCACCTTGAGGAGGTTGTAGGTGGAGCAGCTCTCCTGGTTCGAGCTGATCTTGATCTCATCCACCATCCTCTTTGGATCGTGCCTGGCATGCATGCAGAGAGCTTGAGCATGGAGCCTCGAAGTGTTTCACTTTTCGATTCGGAGATAAGTAAATAAAGATAAGAGGCTAAGATGAAAAGAACAACCCTTAGGTGTTGTCACTCACCAGTGTTCCATGGTGGATGTGCCTCCGGTCGCAAATGTGTGGGAGGAGTTCAGAATGTCAAAGAAAAATGACGCGATGTCCTGCACCAAGGGCCAGCTTTGTATTCAGTTCAATATACAATTGAGCTTGACAAAATTTGGAGAAAATTAACACGTCAGCGATCAGTACCATTCTAAATGGTTTTTAATTTAATTACCTTGTAAAGATGGTCACCGGCGACTTCATATCCCTTTAGCGCTCCAGCTATGATCGGGATATGCGTATTAGCATGCAGCCCCGAGATATCATCAACCTGAGAAAGCAAAAGCAAAAGCAAAAGCAAAGATTGTAAAATTGATAACACTGACCGGCACCAGTTAATTAATTGCTGCTACAGAAGACTGAAATTGGAGAAAGAAAACAAAGCATGTGTAGAAGCAGTCTGACGTGAAGGCTGAGTGGTCCGAGGAAGCATGGTTTGTCTAAAAGATGGGCCATCACTAAATGCTTCGGGTCTTTCTGCAGGGATTAACATAAAAAAGAATTAACCCCGTAAGAACAATGTTTGTACATCTACACAATCAGATTGGTTAACCACTGAATTTACGACGGGGATATTACCGTTATGGCATAGAGCTGATACATGACTTCGTTGAGCCCACCAGTCTCCTCGTTCATCGCTTCCCAGTGCCTCTGGATGCTGTACTTCTGAATCAGTTTCATCACACGGTTACTGAAGTAATCAGCCATCCACACCACCATTTCGAGGCCCTTGGAGTTCCCGGCCAGCGTGTACTGATCAAGCAGCCCTTGCATAATCTGCAAAAACAACAGCAGCAGCAGCAGCAACAAAAGAAGAATTAGATAAACGATCTGACGGCAACCGGATGGAAACAAATTAGTAAATCGCAAAACGGATCAGAATTCAAAGAGCTGAATTTGCAGCTGCTGCATTGCAGCGTGTACCTTGTGGATGGTGTAGTAGGGTGACCAGGCCTCGAAGAGCTGCTCGTAGCTGTCGAACATGGTGGCTGGGTAGGCGGCGAGGTACCCCGTGCCCATCTTCTTCTGGCAGCCATGGAGGATGTCTACCAGCTTCGTCATCTTCTCCCTCAGGGCGAAGTTGCGCGTGCTCGCCCACATGCGCGCGCTCGCGCTCAGGTAGTGCCCGACGAAGTGGCCGCGGAGCTGGGCGTCGGGGGCCTCCCAGCCGCCGTATGGCACGCCGGCGGCGGGGAGGCCGGCCTGCCGGCGGAAGGCCCAGGCGAGGCGGTCGGGGTCGAGGTAGAGCAGGTACTGGAGGTTGGTCTGCTGGCCCTGCCAGTAGATGGAGAGCCGGGCTCGAGGCGGACGTCGTGGAGCGAGGCCTCGGCTAGCATCTCCGGCGAGGCCACGCCGGTGGCGCCGCCGCGCACCAGGCTCCGGTGGAGCGCCCGCCAGGCGAGCTCCACGCTGGCGCCGCCGCCGGCGGAGAGCTTGCGCGGCAGGAGGGTCATCCACGTCGCCTCCTCCGCCGGGTTCAGGTGCGGCAGCCCGTCCTCGTGCTTGCCCGCCGTGCCGTTGAACAGCCGGTCCGTGCACAGGTGCAGCGCGGCGGCGCTGTCCAAGAGCGCCATGCACGCCACCAGCAGCAGCAGCAGCAGCTGAGCCGGCGACGATGACGACCGACCCACCATGCTTCGCGCCATTGATCGTATGCGTGCGTGCTTGCTTGCGGATTTGTGATCACGAGGTGGATCAGGTGGTATATATACATGGGTCAAGATTGCCTGAGGTTGAAGACGGTATGTCGGATTAAAGAGAGAGAAATTTGGATTAACTGGATCGGATTAGATAGAGAACGGTTTGGATTTGAATTAGAGTCCTGTTTGCTATGTACTCCCACCGTTCCAAATTATAGTTCACTGTTGACTTTTGGATATTCTATTTGACAATTCGTCTTATTCAAAAAATATATGTAAATATTATTTATTTTGTTGTGATTTGTTTAATCATTAAACATATTTTAAGCATGACTTATATTTTTGCATGTTTGCACTATTTTTTTGAATAAGACGAATGGTCGAAAGGCCTCTCCAAAAGTCAACAGTGAATTACAATTTGAAACGAAATATAAGAGTTCTCCGCACTGTCGGATTGGGTCGGATTAGATAGGAAACGGTTTGGATTGAATTTCTCATTGTCTAACACCATATAGGATAAGGACTTTATAGACCACTGGATTTACTAGCAAAATAATCAGCCATGATAGTTTAGAGATGTAACTTTAAAAATTACTCTACTACTCCTAATTGCTTTCTATCGGGAGACTCTTGTCCGTACGTTACTTAGCATGTTGCCACCCGATGACAACGTACGTAATTGTCGTTCAATCCCGACCATGGGCCTTATTCTTTTTTTCATTTGGCTATGCTATGATGTTTTAACTTTGAAAGAAGTTCAATTTACCTCCCTTAACTATTGCGGAAGTTTATTTTTCCTCCCTTAACTCATTTGTGGCCGTTCGATGCAAGATTGGACGGCCAGATCTCACCCATTTAACACAGAGGGAGGAAAAGTGAACTTTTTCAATAGTTGAGAAAGGCAACGTGGACTTCTTCCTTTAACTTTTAGGCCTCAAAAGGTTATTTCGATTTTCGATAAGCCCAAGATTTAGGTCGACTTGTGATTCGGCAGCACGCTAGCTAGTGAAGAAGCATAGCGATCGTGTCTTTGGATATGTCGGAGTAAAGAGAGATTTCAATTGGATTGAATTAGATAGATAACAGTTTGGATTGAATTAGAGAACCCTGTTTGTTAAGGAGTTCTATGCATTGTTAGATGGACCATATATGGTTCGGAACTTCGGATTACTCTTGTCTAAACATAGGTCTCTCGACGGCCCTCAAAGAATAGTCGTGAGACATATTGGTTTCAACTGCTCTAACGGTACAACTATGACATGAGCTATTTTTGATCGCTTTGTTGAGGCGGAGGCGGTTGAGAATGGTCCGTGATCAAACCACACACTTTGTAAAAATTGAACGGCATGACCAAAACCGAGGGAGGGAGGGAGGTGGGGGGGGTTTCTCTCAACCCCCTTGGAAAAAGCGGTCGACTTGCAGCCGAGTGAGCGATCGCCAACATCGCAAGCCACTACACCTCTTTTTCATTTCATTAATGTATGTTGGCAACGAGCCCTTCTATCCAATGTTGTCGTGGAGTGTCTCTCTAGATGGCTTTTTCAAGGCGGTCCTAGGCTAGTGGGCTGCTAGGATAGGCTATGACTCAATGCCAATAATAGTGGGCCCTCTTAAGTGTCCTCGATGGCCCATTAATCTTTTTACTTTCCTACGTCACTATTTATTTTTTTTGAGAAAAACATCACTATTAATATTGTATAAATGCAAATAAGTCATTCATAAAACTAGGATGAAATGCTATTTCTTTAATGTTAATAAGAAATAAATTTGTTAATAAAATATAGTATTACATAGATATTTTTAATCTTTTATACTACAGTATATTAGTTATCGAAGACTTATAAGTTATATAGTTAAATTTAAAATCAATAGAAATATGCAAAAATATGGTGGTACGTGGAGCACGGTGTGCAAACATCCATATATTATGTTGTAGTTGAAGAAAATTAAATTGGCGCATTGAAATATATGTTTATCGCTCTGTCCCAAATATAGTGCCTATAAGCTTTTTACACAGTCTTCAATATAAAACTTTGACCATTATTTTTTCATAATATATCATCAATAGCTACAAAATTAACATAGTAAGAAAGTACTTTTAAATACCAATCCAACTATATGACATGCATAACATGAAACATATATGTTTTAAACTTAATTTTACTTAAAAGTTACAAATTTTGACTTTTTCGAATTCATGCAAGCCTTATATTTTAGGACGGAGGGCGTAAATAATAATAAAAAAATGCACACAATTTTGTGAGGCATATTATTTTTTTTGAAAAAATAGAGCTGGGCTACGGTGAGAACGTAGCTAACCAGCCCTGGTCAGCTGCTGTCGTGGGCCGTCCGATCAAGAGTTGCAGTCGTCGGATCTACTTCGCGCTCCGCACCCGCCCGAGCCTTGGAACAGCGTGAACCAGCTCAACCGCGACTCAGCTTCGTCCAACCTCCACGAAGAGAAATTCTGACGCTCACTTGTCCAGGAGCGTTATACGGGATGCATGAAGTAACAACATAAAATCGTGACCTTTCATGCCATCTGTCAACAAAATAACAAAAAAAAAAAAACATAAGCACCTGAAGGCTGTCTGAAATTATGCCTGTAGAAATGCAAGAGTTGGATGACTGGAAATATTTGAATGAATCACAATAACAGCTACAATTTTCCAATTGATGGTGATTAATGTGTATATATGCTGAGACCAGGCACCTCCTATCTCCAGCTAAGAAAATCAACATTTTAAAATTCCTCCTTTTTGATGAAATTAACCATTTCGGAACACTATTGTGATAAAACAAGTGATTGCCTTAAGCATGTCATTGGTCATACACAACATGTATGAGTGTTCTCTAGCAACCAAAATTTGCAAAGCTTCAAAACAGCCAATAATCTAGACGGGTGTGTGATTCTGCAAGCATCAGAATATGCGACATAGTTAGTTGATATGTAGTTTTAGGTAAGCTACCTACAAGAGCCTCTGATATAAATTTTCAATAAATCAGTATGTCCTGTGAACAAGATATCAGGAGTTTGTTAAAGTAGGTTAAAAATAACCAGCAACAAGATATCAGGAGTGCTAATAAGATATTATGGGTGGTTGTTTGCAGCGCATATCTTCTCACCTTTGTACTGATCAGAGCTGAGAAGGGGCAGAGCACAGGATATGCATTCCTCATCCTGTTATGCATAGTATGGGCATAAAAATCGCTCTCCCTATTAACAAAGCAACACGAACACTATAGCATCATATCTTTCACCAGTAGTCTCTGCAGGTGCATACTCCTTCAGCAAGTTGATGAAAACGATTTTTGTCCCTGAGGGATATCAACCTTCCGTAAACTTTTGAAACAAACTTGGCAAAATTGTGGCAATCAACACAAATGCGAAGATTCTTCATAACCTGGATAGTCACGCTAGGATGAGTGTTCATCAATCCAAAAGTTATTGCTAGTTTCTCACTGTGGCCAAGAAGAATGCGTTCTTTCTGCTCGTCATCAACATCATGCAGCACACAGCTCAGGTCAGGAACAAAACCAGCTGCTTTGATATCAATATATATTTCTCTTATTTTAGCATTTATATCTTCTTTACTGGGGTGGAATCGCTCGTTTGAACAGAAGGTGTGGATAACCTTGTCAAGAATTATCCAGCTCTGCCCTGGTTCCTTGGTTACTGTTTTCTCCAACATTAACTTCCTCACTCTGAAGGCATCTTTCCACATCCCAGAAAAAGCATAAATGTTGGACAGGATCACATAATTGCCAGCATTTTCTGGCTCCATGTCCAGAAGCTTCTGACCAACAAACTCACCGACATGAACATTAGCATGAACTCTGCAAGCATTAAGCAATGAACCCCAAATTGCTGCAGTTGGTTCAAACGGCATATCTTGTATCAAACTTAGAGCCTTCTGTAATCGTCCAGAACGTCCAAGGAGATCAATAACACACCCATAATGTCCAGTGTTGATGACTGCACTTTGTTCTTTCACCATAAGGTCAAACATATGAAGGCCCTCATCGACCAGCCCGCCGTGACTACAACCTGACAAAACAGCCAACAGAGTAACACCGTCAGGACTGACACTTTCTTGCATAGATCTAAAGAAACGTACAACTTCATGCCCTAAGCCATGTCTTCCATATCCCATAAGCATTGCATTCCAACTGATGACTGATCTCTCAGGCATGTTGTCGAATACCCTTCTTGAGTATAACAGCTTGCCACATTTGGAGTACATATCAATCAAAGAATTCTGTAAAACAATGTAAAATGGAGACTCTTTACGAAATATTAGCGCATGAACTTGCTTGCCATAATCGAGGGAAGACAACCGAGACAGTGAAGTGAGAAGGGCTGTGAAAGTGACATAATTGCATTGCATCCCCTCATTGTACAACTGCCTGAACAAGACCAAGGCTTCCTCATCAAGGCCCAGCTGGGCATAGCCAGATATAATGGCCGTGCAAGAAACAATGTCCCTTTCTGGAAGCATGTTGAACACCCTCCGAGCTTCTTTAATTTTCTCTGTCTTGGCATACACATCAAGAAGGGAGCTCCCAACAAACATGTATGACTCAAAGTTTGTCTTGACGACAAAAGAATGAACTTGTTCGATCTGATGTATGCCTTGAGAGCCAGAACAGGATGTAAGAACAGTTGACAAAGTGTAATCATTAGGCATGCATCCTGCCAGTCAAAAGTAAATTGATTTACTTTTTAACACGCTTGACATAGTTGTGTGGTAATTAGTTAATTGCCATCTACCTTTACCCCCAATGCAGGTTACACATGCAAATCATTTTAATAGTGCTATACGTTCGACCCCAATGCAGCAGGTTAGACATGCTTATCATATATGGGCAATTTATTACTCAAATGACACAATCCACAATCCGTAAAGAGTAGAAGAGCGCAAATGGTTGAGATGATTTACCAGCTCTGAGCATCCGGATGAAGAGATCGAAGGCCTCAGCGTGCTGGGCACTCTGAGAATACCCCGACATCATGGCCGTCCACGACACCACATTCCGCTCCGGCATCCTGTCGAGCACGTTGCGCGCGTCCTCCAGCGCGCCGCACCTCACGTACATGATGACCAGCCGCGTCGCTAGATACACCGCCGGGCGGTACCTGGCCATGACCATGTGCGCGTGCACCTGCCTCCCCTCCATGAGCGCCCGCCTCTCGACGCACGCCGTGATGGCGGCGTCGTAGTCGTGGAACCTCGCGCGCGAACCCGGGACCGCCATCCCCGACGCGGCGCGGCGCCTCGCGCCGCAGACGCCGACGCCGAAGCCGCAGCGCGAGAGGAAGCCCGCCGAGGCACGACGGAGACCGCGCGCGACGAGCATGGTTGCGCTCACGCCTCCATCCAAGAGTGCGGCGCTCGAGCGCGCATTTCACCGAACACCGCGCGCGCGCCGCCGCCGGCCGCCGTCAAGGCGGCGCTCTTGTCGTAGATAAGAAAGCTCCCTCCGCCATCCGATCGAATATGAACGTCTCAGATCACGGCTCGACACGAGGACTCTCTGGTAAATACTTATAAACTTTTCGGTTTATCTGATAAGTTAGCGCCAAGCTAACAACGGAGGGAAACATTTGAAATCCCTTGAAATTTTCTGCACATTTCAGAGCGGAGCGAGCGGGATGGGAGCAGCGCGGCGCGGCGCGGCGGCCGGCGACGGCGAGGAAGGCGACTGCTAGGGTTTCCCGCGCCACCGAATCGAATCCCCGAGGTGAGTTACGTCCTCTAATCCCCCCTGTAGATCCCACATTTCTAAGGCTTTCGCAGCATTAGCCAGGGAGGTTTGGCGATTTCTAGGGTTAGGTCTCGGAATTCCTCTCTTGGATGCTGCAATTTGGTGAGGTTTTTCAAATCCCTGCTTCTGAACTGGTTCTTCGCTGTAGAGATGGAGGGGAAGGTGTTGGGCGGCGTCACTAGCGCCGATTGCGGCGGCGGCGGCGGCGACGCGGTGGATGATCTCAAGTACATCAATGGGCTGAGCACCATCCTCGTGGCCACCATCCAGGAGGTGAAGGACCGTGTCGCCCAGATGGAGTTCATCTTCTGCAGCCAGATCTTCCCGCACTTCCAGGCGCGGCTAGCTGAGGCCGCCAAGGCGGCCGAGGATGAGTGGAGGAAGAGGGAGGCAGGCTTGGTGAGCCAGCTGGAGGAGCTGAGCAGCGGGAAGCGGCGCACGGAGGAGAGGCTGCTGCAGTTGAGAAGCTCTCTTGAGGAGATGAAGGGGAAGCTCGTGGATGCGGAGCGATTCGTTGCGATGAATGAGGGTAAGAACAAGCAGCTTCTGGAGAGGTTGGAGGTGGAAGTGAGGAAAAATGAGGTGGTTCGTCGGCTCGAGACGGAGATCGTGGAGAAGGCTGCTGAATTGTCGAGGGAGAAAGAGGCGCACCAGCGGCTCCTGCAGCAGATGGAGCTGAAGGACAAAGATCTGCTTCTGGAGCAGAATAAGCGGACTGATTTGATTGAGGATTTCAGTCAGCTGAAGACAAACTACAACCATCTGAAGTCTCAGTACAACTATCTTATCAGGAAAATTGACCAGAATGATGGTCCCAAGTCTCCTCTGGACATTCCAGTGGATCAAATGGCCTTTGAAAGTCCTCCAAGTAAAAGAAAACTCAAAGGTACCGCCCTCTGATTCCCCTCAATTCCTTTAGAGCTACATAAGTTTTGTTAACCATCGCCCTTTTTTTCCTGAATTACTGTCACAAGAAGAATCATATGAAGATTTGCATTCGTTTTTTGTGCAAATATGATATATATTTGCATGGTACTTCTATCAATACCCTTAGAGATGTAATTCATAATAAGCAATTGACAATCATTGTTAATTTTCTATCGTTGTTCTACCGATGTTATCACAAACTCGTAAGTGTGTGTATCTCCTAACTATGTAGGAAGTTGCTGTCTTAATAAATCGACATTTGCTTTTATATTCCCTTTATTATTTTTGGTCTTCAGATTTGGCAGACACAAGAAAGGAGAACATTCAGGACCGGAAGAATGAACCTATTTCTTGTGCAAAGGCCCAAGCTACTGAACATGCTAGCTCAGTCAGGAACCCTTCCAGAAACTCACGCCTTTCTCTACCCTCTCATCCAACTAACCCCCCGTCAAAGAATGCTGGTAGCAATTCGAAGGCAGAGGCATCATCTAGTGTCATCCGCCCAAATGCACATTGGAGGGAGACTCGTGTGCACAGAGAACCAGGTGTTGTAGACCCACATGATGATTTTCTTGATACACCTCTGGAGGCTGTCAAAAATATGACCAGGAATCCTAGAACTCCAGAAGAAGCACAAGCTCTTGCTGCCTCTCCTCCTCAAGATATGGACTTCAATAACTCAGATGATGAGACACAAGATTTCAATATTGCGACTCAGGGCCTCAACAACATGCCAGTTCCTAAGCAACAAAGCAAGATTTCAATGGGCCTCAACAACATGCCAGTTCCCAAGCAACAAAGCAAGATTTCAATCCAGCCGTCAAACAAAGGTTTTAAATACACAGAACCTGTAAGAAAGAAAGCTGATCGGGAGAATCTGAAAGGTGTCGAGTGCAAGCAGTGCAAGAAGTTTTATGATGCTGTTCTTCCTGATGGCCATGTAAATGGTGATGGTGCAAACTCTACAGGCATGAGGTGTGAGCATCACGATGGCGTATCAAGGCATCGATACAGGTATGCCCCGCCAATGACGCCCGAAGGGTTTTGGAACATTGGATTTGAATCAGAAATGTAGCATATGGAATAGGAGGCGATTTTTTGTTAGATGTTTTTAATGATGTTTTTGAAAAATGCAAATAATACCATTAAGGTTGGTAGTAGGATAGAGTATCAGTTTGTTGAGCATCAATGTACCACTGGTTTTTTATATTCTACGTAAATACGGAAAGTTGAACGATTGCTTTTAGTCCTCTACCTTCGAAATGCAAGCATTCATCAGAATCGATCAACATCAACTTTGTCTCCCCTGAAAAACAGTTCACAATAACCGGGAACAACAATCCTTGTATGGTTATTTCTTCATTCATTGATTTGGTTTGTCCGCTGTTTACAGTTACATCGTAATTTTTATGCAGCTGGTTGACATCCTGGCGATTAAAGCGCTACTTACCCATATTATTGAATTTGACCCCTCCAAAACATGGTCTCTGGTCCCTCCCTTTCCGGCCCGTACGCCCACTGTGCTTATCTCATCATTTTCCTACCCTATTTCCCCTTCTTACATACTTCTTGCCGGACCAGGCTTTATTCTATCCATTTCTAGTTTCTGCACGGTAAAAGACGGTAAAAATACCGGCAAGACAAACCGGAGGATTTAAGAAAACTCAGTCTTTACCTTCTACCGTAATTTTTTATTTTACATCATGTTACAACGAGTAGGAAGTACGAGCCATCTTCTCTTCTCGATCTAATGGATTTTGATTTGCTTATATTGTTATCTGTCGGAGCAGTATTTGCAATTGTGCTACATGGACGGTATATCCTTTCGAGAGAGGCTTATATTTGGAAATTGGAACTAAGAGCATCCGCATGAGCAACTATAATATAAAGTGCGCAGGAATAAAGTATCTGTTGAAGGAAATAAATCTTTTAGGATGTAGTATAAGGTGTGAACGAATTTTAGAGAGATCCATAGAGTGTGAGTGAATAATGTTAGAGCATCTCCATCTAACACTTTAAATATATACTACACAGTACTATTCGCTGCACACTTATTATTTACCGCACACTTTATCCATTTCTCCTAAACATTTTCGCACTTTGCATTACACGATAAAAGATTCCTCGGCACTCTATTCTGCACGCTTCGAGTGAAGATGCTCTGGCTGCAGCCCTCTGGCGTGGCAAAGGAACCTCGGAGGAGCACAGTAGCTCGCAACGTGCAACAGTGAGGGAGGGCGCTATAGCTGTGTACCGTACGTATCACATGTTGTCACCTTTCGGTGTCCCGCATTGTGGCACATGTAGTTTTTTTTTATTATTTTATATATTTTTTATTTTTATTTTTCAACGAAGCGTTGTTACTGAAGCGCTCCGAACTCACCGTACTGCATGTTACTATAGACCTATGACCCCATTGGTTTTAAGCCTACGTACGTTTGGGCAACCTCTGGCAAACAACTTTCGTCCTCTTAACACACATGTTTTTTTTTAATCGAGCTTGTTTCTCGAAGCTGTCGAAACCTACCCGAGAAAAAACACGAGCTGCAGTGTTATATACAAGGTGAAGACTCTCGACCTTGAACTGAATGTTTTCTATAGGTGAATTGCAACTGTTTTGTGCGATTTGTGCGAGTGAATTATAACTGTACCATTATAAAATTTCCGCTTTACGAAAATGTCATATATAATATCATTTATGTATACATAATATGTTTGGTTCAAAGCACACTTGTCATCTATCTATCTATCTACGATCTATATAAAGCAGAGTTAAACGGAGCCACCACATTAATCCTAAAATCCTAAAAATTCCCATGTTAATCGAAAAATAGTAGAAATTCTCACGTTAATCATAGAAAAAAGAAAATAATCTACATCGTTGAATATGGATATTATTATGTAAATCTAGCGGTCAATATTAACCTCTATAACAAACTACTAAAGCTGATATATATGTTAGAGATAAACTCTAAATCTAATCTAATATATAATCTATATTTTAACATAAATCTAGCCGCGCAAACATGCGGGTCACCTTGCTCGTTATATATATATAAAGGGGAAAAAGAAGCCACCACGTTCGTCCACATCATCTAAATTATTTCACCCGTTCGATCAACGGTGGGATCAAATTATAACGGCCAAGATCAATCAAAGAAATTCTCACATAAATCAAGAAAAAAATAAAAGATCTATGCCGTTGATTTTGTGGGGCCGGATTATAACGGCTTAGATTAAAAGAAGAATATTAGAAATTCGGATTAAATACTAAAGATGATATAATATATTAGAGATAAACTCTAAATCCGATCTGATATGTTAGAGATAGATTATGAGTTAGAGATAAACACTGTATACCAAAACAAATCTAGCCGCGCAAACGCGCGGGCCACCTCTCTCGTTATCTATATAAAGCATAGTTAAACAGAGCCACCACATTAATCCTAAAATCCTAAAAATTCCCACGTTAATCAAATCAAAAAATAGTAAAAATTCTCACGTTAATCATAGAAAAAAGAAAAATCTTCATCTTTGAATATGGATATTATTATGTAAATCTAGCGGTCATATTAACCTCTATAATAAACTACCGAAACTGATCTATATATTAGAGATAAACTTTAAATCTAATCTGATATATTATATATATCTTAACACAAATCTAGCCGCGCAAACGCGCAGGTCACCTACTACGTTATCATATTAAGTGATACTTTAATAAAACATCAACTTTATAATAACTTATATTAATTTTCTCCTTTTGTTTTTATACATGCAGCTTAATAAGAATCTGCGGAGCTTGCGGTGTTTGCTTGTTTGGCACACTGGTTCAAGCTTTTGGAGTGATACTGGGAGCTAGATAGAACCAGGCCGAATTGTCGTCCATTCCTATTAGTGGCAAGACGTACTTCCTCAGAACTTCTCTAAATCATTAGCCAACAAAAAAAAGGACCTCTGAATCAGTGAAAGGGCGCACTGGGAACATTGGCTTCTTCCCAAAAAAACATGACTTAGAATCATTAGCCACTGGGTCTTGTTCACCAAACAATGCTGCTGATATACCTTAGGGTCGAGCCATTATAGAGTGAACATCAGCAAGAATTAAGCCAGAGCATCAATCGCCCTTCTCTACAACGATAGCATCAGGAAAGCTGATATCCACCCCCCGCACCCCTATCATCACCACCTTCAGCTCCACAACACCAGCAGTATGCTCTCTCTACATCTATATGTACATCACCTCAAAATGTTGCCGTTAAAACTTGAGCCCCTGCACTGCGCCTGGCATCACCCCTCGATGGCCATGGCCGCCTTCGGCAGTACACATGTCTAGCTTGCTCCCCAGACATTCTTCCGCCACCGCCGTCACCCAAATCTGTGTGTAGATGTCTCCCCTGGTTTGCTGCTATCTACCACTGTCGCTCACAGCTCCGTCTTTAGCTTGCTTGTCTGGGGTTGCTGAGCTCCTGCACTATGACATCAAAGTGAAAATAAAATAAAATCAAGTGGTAGGGTATATCAGGTAGCACTGGTGCATGGATAGTAACTAGGACACCAAGTTACCAACTGTTAATCCGTCAAATTTCCAGTTTTGGAGTCTTGGTCTTGGACAAATTATATTTATAACCGATAAATGGCAGACTTTCTGAACCACAGTTAGTGAAACTCATAGAAGGCGGTAAAACAGGAGGTGAAGAATGATGAGGCTAATCTATCAAATTAGAGCATTCACGTCTCTTACTTTATCCTCCTCCATTTCATTGTTACCTTCTCCCTTTACCATTCCTTCTAAATTTCCTTCATACTTTATACTACACTCTAAAAGATCCCTTCCATGTATCAACTATTCTATCCAAAACTACAGTGTCTTGTTGTACCTGCTACGGATGCTCTGAGGATGGTTACACTAGACAAGGGCGAAGGAGGGGGGGGGGGGGGGGTTGTGCACAGCGTGATAAAGGTGGAAGGTTGGACTGGACAGAACTCGCTGTATGCCACTCAGCCTCCAGCAGACACCAGTACACGAAGAAGCTGCAATAATTTCTGGCAAAAAAACAGATTCTGCCAGCCGTAATGCAGTACAGATATCATGTAGTCATTGAGGGGGCCCTAAGGGTGTTAATGGCCCCTGGACGCTTTGCATGATTGGTCCTGTACCTCCAATAGCACTTGTCTCTCCAAAATGCGCTCTGCTTCGATCCAGAGAGGCAGGCACAGCACACACCCATTGCCCAGATCCAAACGGCAGCATCCCAACACCCTCTTCTCTTCCTTTCTCTCATTAGCAGAGCAGAAAGGAAGGCAGTGCATGAAGGTTGATGAAAATGCTGGAGCATAGTCGCCGCTATCTAAAGTTGTAAACAACAAGAGCGAGCGACGACAAGCGAGCAAAGCAAGCTCGATCGGCTCCCATGGTATGAACCACACCCTTTTACAAGCTGTAGAATTGACATCCACAGCTGGCCATATGTCCTCCAATAAAGTGGTTGATTCCACCACAAGATGTCAGTATCCAGAGAGCTACAGTTACATCTTTTGCTAGGACAGTTTAGATGGGAATTCAAGATGCAACTTTAGCCTATATGAATTGCCATGATTTGGTAAACTTTTTGGCTAGGTGTCTGACAGCTTATCAGCTGGATGTCAAACAAAAATCTAATCAATTGGTCAATTTATATGTCCGATTAATTTGGTGTAGACACTTCCATACTGTATTTCCATCAGAAGTGAAAAACATTAGACTTTACAAACTACAACAGAAGCAGCCAGAGCCCTATTGCTAGCGCCAGTGGCACTGGGATTGGAGTAGCTGTAGCTGGCTGCGTCATTGCAAGAAATGGGATCCCTAGACAGGTAGTGGACAAGTCACAGAATAGCGGGCCCTTCACAGTTGTACCAGTGATCAGAAGGGCCAAAGGGACCAGATCAGCATCTACAGGCCTTATGCAGCCAAGCCCAAACGGAAAGACGGGAGGGATATGGTTTCTAGACATGCATTTATTGATTCGGGCCCAGCCACACCAACCGGTTGGGCCCGCTAGTGCCAGAGAGAACAGATCCACCAGACGAACACACCTGTGGCCCCCTTTACCACCCGAAATAGTGGCGATGATGACAATAATGATTGAATCAACAAATAAAAGAGCAAGATCCAACAAATGCATTCTGTAATTTTTTTAATGAAAGTTATAAGCTCTCGTATCTTTTGTTACCGAGTGTTTGTCAGCTATGCCATTGAGGTCTTTCTGTGAAGTTGCTCCAGCAACTTCCCCCACAAAAGGTGGTCAACCAGACATTAGCCATATTCAACACTTTCAAATCCACAAGAAGTAACTAGGTGTTTCTTCATGGAGGCTAATATTCAACTTAAAATATTTGTAGCAGTACAGGGTTTTTTTCGTGTGGTGTGTGCTAGTTTGCTTAACATCTGTTTCTTTTCTTTACTAAATATATAAATAGCTGTGCAATGATATTTGCCAAAATGACGCCATGTGAGAGCAACACTAGAATATCCAACAGCTGAAATGACTGAATTTTGAGAGCTTCTCGAGTTAGTCTCGAGATTCGAATCCATTTTGTTTGACTTGCTTTTCAAAGCGTTAGGACCCACCTTCAAAACAACAAATAAACGGACTCAAAAAACTCAAATCATTTGTCTTTTTTAAAAGTAGATAAGTCGTTAAGTTGTTAAGTCGTTTAGTTAAAAATAACAGGGCCTTAGTCATGATTGTAAATAGTCTACAATATGTTTCATTCTTACCTTTTTCTAAAGTTTCAGTTATTTTCCAGAGTAGAAATTAAACTTTGCATATTTTGAGCTATGCCACATATGTCACATTTATGATTTATCTATCTATTTATTTACTAAACACTCTGTACAGAGCAAAAGGCGAGTCGTGGACTCGTGGTCCAAGCAAAGCGGAGAAACGTGAAGTAATGGCAAACACCTAAAATTCTGATACAGGCTATAGGTTTGCTTTGCCAGCTTTACCAGAGTTTGCTAGATCATAGCCGAAGAGAGAGGAGCTGGAGTTGCTGAAAACAGGAGGATGCGCATCCCCCCGTTTTTCCCACTGCGACAGGGGTTGATGTGGATGTGCTAAATCTCCATGCCAGCAGAACTGCTGTTGTAGTTGCATGAGATGCCTTGCTCCGTGGACGCCCATTTCTGGCCAGGTGACCTGCTCCAAGTCCATTCCATTCTTACAGTTCAGGCCAGTTATCCTTCCACACTATAATCGTGATAGTAAGCATACTAACAAAAAAAATGAAGAATAAAGAGCAATAAGTGCTGAGTTGTTTCCCCAATATCATACTTCAAAATGGTTTTTCTATTTATCGACTTTCATCCAGGTGAACTTATGATTTACCTCAATCAAATCTACTATCTATTATATGTACTTAAAATTAGCAAACATGCATACTTGAACTTCTACACGTTATTTTAAAAGTGCAACATTACTGCTACAAGTTATTTAAAAATGCAACATTATTGCAGGAAAAATGGGATCCAGCTCACTGCTCAAATCATATATATATCACCAAGAGCAATTCTTTTGATCATTACCAATGAAATTTTATCAAATGCAATGCTTCAGCATAAAGTATTTAGTTCAGGTCATTCTCAATTAACCAATGTTTCAAGTTTCAACCGTGAACCATCTAGTTACTGCTTATAGTGGTAAGGGCATGTTTAATGGTGATTGGTGAGCCCATTTTATGCCCAAAAGGAGTATCCAACATTGTAGCAATACGGTACGGATTAAAATATAAGAGGAATCAAGGGAGAAATAGAGAAATGATTGAAAATGGGATGAATAGGAATGAAATAATCCACAAATGGGTCAGCGTTAGACATGCCCTAAAAGCCTTCATTTTATTTCTACAGGAAAAGCTGCAGTATACTGTAATGGTAACCGACGGGCTGTCAAGGTAGACTCACAGGAATGGCAGGATAACTTACGGCACATACATGCTCTTCCTTCTAAATCGCAAAATTTAGTTTCAAACCATGGAACTCAAGAAGCACTTGCAAGTGGCAAACATTATTGTTTGGCAAATGTCACCTTTCCATTTGTTGCATGTTATGTGACTTTTGGTTGTCTAGCATGTGCACGTACCACATTGGTACATACATTGACTGGGTTCAGTGCAAAGTGTTCCCTCTTAAGCTGAATAAGACAACAGCACATTTCAATATTAATGTGTGAATGAGGTCCTCTCCTACTGTTGATTTTCTCAAAAATAGTGAAAATATAGCGGTTAAAATTGGGGAAAAGGTTCTGGCGTTCTGCATTTGCCAAGCTGAGATTGGAAAGACTCCAAAAGTGAACTTTAGGCCAAACAATTGAACACTTACAGTTCACATTGATTAACTATGATAATATCTCTTGAAAAAAAAAGCTTCTCTGAATCCATGCAGGCCCCAACTTATGGAAAGATTCAATCCTAAAAGAAACTTATGGAAAATTTCATGAAGGAAATAAATAAAAAGGATGGCCAGGAGGGTACCTCTGTAGTCAAGAAGTTGTCAAGCCCACTAAAGTCGACTCTTGGGTTTACAGCTGCAAGCCTCATTGATAAGTACTGGACCAACCACAATTACCCAACCATGATGAAATTAGGAAACATCTTATTATCTTTCATACCTCAATGAAAAAGGAATGGCATGATAAGTTGGCTAAAGTAAATGGTTATTTAGGATTTACAAGTCTTACAAGTGAAAAGAACAGTTACCTCAACTTGCCTTTGAAGAGATTGAACATGATTGATGATCTCATCCAGCACCAATGCTGTTCCTGATACCTGGTACAACATACAGGTAAAAGATCTGCATTTATCAACTCAGATTACAACAAAATGCATGATAAAAAAGAGCCAAGTAATTTGCCAAGTTTCAGATATAAAGATTTGCACAGAAATTTTTACGCAAGCTTTTTGAGAGAGAAATAGCAGAACCAGTATGGCAAAATTGAAAAAGGATGTCATACAAATTAATTTTATTAAGAAGAAGAATTGCAGAAGCAGAAGCAGTATCAGAGTTTCTTTTGAAGAACTGGCAGAAGCCCTGCCTCCTATATTAATTTTGATAAAATAAGAATTGCAAGCGATGGCTAGAAGTAGCAGAGTTGATTGCAGAATTATCGAATTGAATGGAAGTTGGTGCTTGTCTTTTGATGAGCCTGTACGAAATATGATCATGTCAACCAATTCTAAGGTGTGTGCTCTCTAGAACGTGGTCCAGCAGAAAATAAACAAGGCTTCTTCTATAGCTTTTTTATACAATTATTTGGAAGAAGCTCTAGCAACTGCAAAACAAACACACCAGCCAACATTCGCGGTCATGCAATTTGTTTCAAAGACAAGAGAATCGAGCTCACATATAATAAATCTCACAGCGAATTGACCTACACCAATCTTCCACAGTGATTGAGGCATCCTAGCCCAAAAGGCTGCTGTCTTCGCAATGAAACTAATGGTCAAACCACCGCACCACCAGACACCAGTGCTGCACGCCAACCACTTCCCATAAATCCACGCATTAATGAAGACCAACCATCCTCCCTAATGGTAACCTCCCCGGGGGCACCCCTCCCTCACACTCACAGGCTTGCCTCCTTCCTTCCACATCCCCACACCCATAATCACATCATCCCGTGAGCATAGCATAGCATAGAGAGAGCAACATTCCAGAGGGAGACGATCGAGGGGGCCTCATGGCACCACGTAGCTACCACAGCGGCCGATCCTCCATTGAGCTAGCCTGCTCCGGCGCCTTTTGAAGGCGTTGCCACATTCTGCCCAGACAAGCACGGCCGAGGCCCAACCCAATCCAACCCCATCCCCACGAAGTTAGGCACTAGGCCGGATCAAGAATTCAAGATGTATCATGTCTCCCCTATCATCCACGAGGGAAACCAAGCCAAACCATGGCCACGCGATCCCACTCCGAGACCGAGACCGCATGGGCGTGTCAAGCACGCAGGAATAATTGGGCACTGCATTCAAGCTCCATGCCTCGCTCTCGCAACGAGTGAGCGGCCAAGACAGATGGACCATCCATGCTCCATACAGCCATACTGCTAGTCTGATACTGCCACACCCAAATGCTGGGGCTGAAGCTCTGAAAACTCCCAGCAGACCAGCTCACTACTCTTGCTCCTGTGGTCGGCAGCATCAAAAGCAGTAAAAAGACCACCGAAAGCAGAAGGGGCAAAAATAAGGAGTGTACTTTGAGTTTGAGCTCTGTCGAAGCTATGGTGTGGTAGTGAAGTAGTGATGCTGGAGACTGGAGATGGTCAGATGGAGACGGTGCAAGATGGAAGAATGGATTTGTAAAAATGAAGAAAGGTGAGACTGTGAGAGAGGGTGCTGACCTTGCTGCATCCGGGGACCAGCTCCTTGAGCAGCTCCATCCTCGCGTTGATCTTCTCGCGTCTCGCCTGCATTTTAATGTTTTTAAAACAAGGACGGAATTTCGATATGAGATTAACAAGAATGGGATTTGGAATCAGAATCCAAAAGGGAAGGAGTAACTAGTATAATTTGTTTTCAAAAAGGAGTGGAATTTGGGATGAGAAGCCAAAAAGGAAGGAGTAATAATTAAGTGATTAAGGACGAGAGGAAGGCGGCAAACAGCGACGTCAGCACGTCCTAATCACCCAATCATTGGGATAATGGAGGGGTTAAACCCCCAAACCCCCGCGGCGAGGGCGGCGGACTCACCCGCTCGGCGAGGCTGTGGCTGTCCGTGGCCTGGCCCCGCCGGGCCCTCACGTGCACGTACGCCGGCTTGTCGTCCTCCTCGCCGTCGCCGCCGCTCCCGGCCTTGTCCTCGCCGCCGGCCGCCGTCTTCCCCTTCTTCGCCGCCTTCCCCTGCGGCGGGCGCGGACGAGCCGGTCAAACATAGCCCCGGGTCCCGAGGAGGAGAAGCGGCGGTGCAGCGGCGGGGCGTACCTTGGAGGCGCGGTCGGCGGGGTCGGGCTTGCGCTTGGCGGAATGGGGAGGCGGCGGGGTGGGGGACGGGGAGGATGGGGAGGGGGAGGCGAAGGCGGAGAAGCGCGCGGCGCGGTCGACGAGTTGCTGGTCGGAGGGGAACGCGGGCGGCGCCGCTGCGGCGGCGGCGGGGGGCAGCAGGAGCTCCATGGCCTGGGAGGTCGGGAGCCCCAGGAGCGCCGTGAAGGACCCTCCTCCTCCTCTGGAGGGGGCGGAAGCGGGGGCGGCGGGGACCAGGCTGTGGATCTCGCCCCCGGCGGCGGGCAGCTCCGGCGGCGGCGAGGGGTGGCGCATTGGCGCAGCGCGGTGGGGGAGAAGGCCTTCGCACTTGGCGGCGAGAGCAACGGGGGCAGGCGGAGGCGGAGGCGGAGGCGGGGAGAATAGTGGAGGTATTTATAGGGGTGGTCGGCGTCGCGGTCTCGGCGCGCTTCGCCTTCGCCTTCGCTCGTGGTCAATGCGCGGAATGCCTCCTCAGTCCTCACCCAAGGAAGGAGGGAAGATAGGGCGAAGAGAAGAGGAGAGAGGGTGGTTAGTTTTTTTTTAACCTTTTTACTGCGTTTTTAGTAGCTAGTCTACAGTTATTTTCCTTTTACCCGGAATAGTGTAGCGGGTCGAATTGAAGCCTCGCGCCTGTGGTAAAAAAGTTTTGGGTTGTTGACTTGTACCGTTTGGGGGCAGCTGGGCCGTGGACCGCGGAGTGTACGGGCAAAGGAGGGCAGCTTTGAGAAATCTACACGAGGTAAAAAAGAAGAGAGAGAGAGAGAGAATGCTGGAGCACGAGGCGCACGATGCGGTGGCTTCTAGCCGTGCAAAGTGCAACGCAAAGCTGAGCTTGAAAGTCGCCGAGGCGAGCTTCGCACGGGTGGCAGGACAGTGCGGCGTGCACGCTGCCTGACCGCGTTGGGGGGCTCAGCGTGGCTGTGTCGAGTTATTTTTAATCGGCAAAAGGTCCATTTTATATATATCTGAAGTGTCAACAAAGTTCATTTAATCCTTCAAACTATAAAATGATTCATTTCATATGACTCAACTATCAGGCCAGAACAGAGAATTTTGTCTATTTGTCACTCCCAAGAGTGGCTACCTTCTATTTGCCACCCCCAAGATTGTTATCTCCTATTTGCCATCCCCAACACTGCCACCACACCCAATATGTCATTTTTGCCATTTTTCACCATTTCCACCACGTTTTTCACTCCTTTCCCCATCTTCTCCAAGTTCGGCGGGCGAAGAGCTAGCCGGCGGTGGCTCAGCTTGGCTCCTCGGCGCGGTGAAGGACAAAGGGACGGGCGGCTCTCGAGGCTGCGGGCGCATTGCTGCCGATCTCTTTCATTGAGCTCGACGGCACACATGAGGCGACGCCGAGCTCGACGGCTTGCACGGAAGCAAAGACCGAGCTCGACAACAAGACGGAGGCAACGCCGAGTTCGACGCACAGGCCCAAGGCGGCGGTGGAGCTCGGTGCCTCATGGAGGTGGCATGAGTCGAAAGCTTCGATTGCCACATGAGGCGGCGGCGAAGCTTCGACGACGTGTGACCATGGGGAGGCAGCGACGGCCATGGGGAAGGAGAAGAAAGAGAGATAAAATGCCTTTTATTTTTGGAAATAAGGAAAAGGGGTAGAAATGGGGAAAATGGGGCAAAAATGGCATATTGTGTGTGGTGGTAGTGTTGAGGATGACAAATAGGAGATGACAATCTTGTGGATGGCAAGTAGAAGGTAGCCACTCTTGGGAGTGGCAAATAGGCAAAATCCTCGTCAGAACAAATGTCAACGTACGATGGTTTTAAAGGTGATTTTGCTATTTTGTAATTTAAATAAAATGATTTTACAATATCAAATTATTAATAAAATTCAAAATAAGTCCAATGAACCTCCTAAAACATCAAAGAAAACCATAAACATATAGATATTTTTCAAAAAAAAAATATTTTTTACAATTTTAAGATTCATTCATATTTTTAAAAATTAATTCACAAGTGGATAGAATTGTGGTATCTTTTTTATCGTTGCTTGAAAAAAATTAATTCAAAAGTGCATAATGAAATTATTCAAATTATAAATAATAAAACCACATTTAAAACCAATATATGTTGATGTTTGCTCCGATTTTCGTAGTTGATGTATTTTAAATAGATCATTTTATAGTTTATAAGGTTAAGTGAACTTCGTCGATAGCTAGACATGTAAAATTGACTTAACTTTTTTTAAATATAAGAATTTAATTTTGGAGGAATGGGTACACACGCACGGTGAGCGGGAACAAATACACGGAGTATCATGCTCGTGCATTTGATCATGGAGAGAAAAAATAGTGATCATAGAGCACCACAGGCACTATGTCAGCCATGGTCATGGTTGTGGTCCACCTCGGCGTAGTCGATAGTATGCATCTGATTAATCTCTCCATCGTTTCGTAGCAAACCATGATTTTGATTGATCTTTGATATGCATTGTTTTGGATCGATAAGAAAAAATTTGTATGGTTAGTTACTTAATTGTATAGATTACGTTTTAGGCTACTGCCAGCACCAACTAACCACATTTTATCATTATAACTAGTTGAGAGTGCATAAATTGCAGCAGAAAGTTTGAAATATATTGTTCAAACAAGATTATTCGAGGTGCTAGGTGCTAGGCAGATCAAGAGAGGCTGCCTAGCGTCTAGACAGTCAAACTGATTTGCACACTTACAACGTTTTCAAGTTTCAACAATCATGTATGACTATTTCAATTATATTAATGTTTTATAATGTAGAGTGCATTTATATACTTTATTTAAGATGTTAAAAATTGTTATATTAATACGACCATGTAGAACCTTGTAGTCTCTGTCTAAGATCATATATATGGGCTAGCCTTCTAAGTGACTGTCTAGGCCTTAAACAGTGAAGTATGCCATCATCTAACGCCTAGACACCACCTAGAGAAACCATGCGTTCTAGTAAAAGCCACATATGTTGTTACTACGCGCTATAAATAGCGAAGCTAATATTATGTAAGACAAATAAATCTATTAATAAATTTGATTATGTGTGGCGCAATTAAAAAACATTTATAGTTAATTGATTTTCTTTTTCATAAAGTACTCTTGCAGGAGACTCTTCATGGAGAATGCATCTACCTCTTTGCCGACACTTTAGATCATCGTAGTATCAATGGTTTACATTTAACATTTCTCTCATTTGAAGACCATGCTTCATGACGTCAATAAGCGCTATATCATGATTCCAAGCAATCTAGCCGAGCTCCATCCTTTGGTGATGCACACTTATATCGGACCGATCTTTTGATAAGAACGATACGTCGATTTGGTGCAGTGACGACGCTACTAATCCACGGGATCAACAACCGAACAATCGCAATGTCACCACACGAGTCGATCAACCGAGTAAGGCACGATTGATCCTTGAACCTGCTAGCAATCGAGAATAAGTAAGAACAAGATGATAACTGATAAATCAACTCATAAAAGGATGATGTTATGTTTCTCGTCACGGGTGGTCTAATTGACACACGCGAATATGAGGAGGGACACACACGGGGACAACCAAGACACAACAAAACCTGAGGATAGAAGAGAACCGGCGACCACATATATAGCGGCGGCCAGGGGTAGTGGGGCACCCAAGGGGAGAGCCACCACCAAAACCTACTGATACATGGGCTATAGGGCCAAAAATACGGTGACGCGGCACCCTGAGTTTCTGGCCCGAAACATTGTTCTGCATTTTCTCGATGCTCTTTGACGAATTTAGATGTGGGGCTGGATCCATTGGAAATCGTATCTCCTAAGCTTTCCCACGAGTGGCCGCACGCCGAAATCGGAGGTCGGGAGCCCGAGTTATGCTCGTTTGAAGTTGACGTGCTGCTGGATGGCCGAACCGGAGTTTTTGGCGTCTTGGGCTTCCATATGGACTGTCCTTTATTCGTCGAGGCCTTACGAGTTTTGGACTTGTTGCGCAGTTTTTTCAGAGAAGGCTTGAAATGCTGGGCTTTAGGATTAAGGTCTTCGAGCGATGAAGATCTCGCTGTATCGATCGTAGACGGCGAAAATGGAGCGGCGTCAGTAGTCGTTGGAGTGGTCGGAGAGAAAGGAGGGGCAACGGTCACACTGATCATATCCACGCTGGTGATGTCTTCATCATTTGGGGACAAAACAAGTGTCGAGTCCAACCCAGAATGATGAGATGCATGCTTCAATAACACCAATGGAAGCAGGGATCACAGTTTACGCCCTTTAAGCATCTTCACCCAACACTCTAAATATACACCGTACAACACTATTCACTACTCCATATAGTTTGTTTCTCTCTCTAATATTCTTTCACACTTTACATTACACTATAAAAAAACATTCCTTTTAACAAACACTTTATTTCTATATATTTTATTTCAGAAGTCAGAACTTTGAAAAGAACATAACATAACGATAGGACTGTTCGACAGCAGTACAAACCGGTGCAACAGGTGTTTTAGCTAATTAAAATTGGTGACTGCAACTTCACCATAGCTCACAACATCGACTAATTCTTTAGGCTTTCTGCTTCTTTAGCTGTTTGCTTCAGGCCTTTTTTTTTTTTCTTGTTGCCGAGCATTACTGAACGCGCGCTGCGGATTGTTGGGGCGGTACTGCCAATGCTCGTTTGTAACATCTCTGTAAAGCTTTTTTTTTTTCATCTTCCGTCTATATGAAAGAGCAGAGCTCCGGCTGATCTTTCGAATAAAATGATTCAAAGAAGTCAAAACATCTACATAAAACATAGTTCAAATTCATAGATACCTTGAATTTAACACAATGTGGCATAAATTATAGACGAGTGAGAAGTTACCTCCATGCCCAGTAGCCCACCAAAGTTAAGTACCCCGAAACAAACATTGATTTCTAGATAAAGTTTTTGAGAGCATCAAAACAGCTCCTCTATCCCACCTCTAAAACACTATACATGAATAGTGTTTTAGGTGGTGTGATACTAAGACTGTGGGATGCTCTGAAACGCGATTGAAATCCTAAAATAACCTAATGAACCTGCTTTCCTTGAGAAAAAAATGGTGGCTCGAAAACCGTAAGTAAAGAATTTGAATTTGGATCGGTTTTAATTCTTAAAACCTTTGTGCCCTACTTGTCGGTACCATCCGAGCTTCGAGAAAGCCCTAGGACGAGCATCAGCAGATGCAGCAGCGGGCCACGACAATTTTTGCATGGATCAAAGGAGACACGGCTTCCTGCAGAATTACGCTTTGCAGTTGAGGTTGCAGGCGGCGTTGGTGGGCCGGGCCGCACGTCGGCAGCGGTTCCACATGGCCTTCCCGCGAGTCTCGGCAAGGGCTCTGGGCCTCGCTTCCGGAAAAATTGGCCCATGCATATCTAATGAGTAACCAGCCGCGTTCTCGCTGACTTGATTATTGGTGTCACAAAAAATAAAAAACTATTTTTGTTGCTAATAAAAATAAGAAAATAATATTTTTATTGTGAACTGTGGACTCTAAGGTCAGCCCTTGAAATGTTAAAATAAGACATAAATGGTTCTTAACCGACTCAACAATTGTTTTGACTGATCAAAGTGATTTAGCAAGAGTTATATTTTTTACATTAAATATTTTATGGAGTTCAACCTAAACTATATTTACCGAAATTAACTAATCTCACAAAAAATCACATATTTTTTGAATTTTACACAGCTATTTGGTATTTTCCAAAAAATTTTAGGACTCCTAGAAAATGAAATAAGTCTTAAAGTTGAGAGAATGCAACAAAATATGGGGAAAATTTTATGAGTTTGTAAGAAAACTACGAACTCAAATATATAGTTTATTTTGGATATGTGAAATATTTTATGAAAATATGCATGCAATATTTTAGTCAAGGTCAGGATTTGCTTGCTGGTTTTTGAAGTTCCACCTCAAGCAAATCCTTTACAGTCGAGTTCCCTACATGTGCTACCAACATGCGACCCTAGCTATGTGGGGCCACATATAGTTGACACAACTACAAATTGTCCAACTACAGAGGAATAAAGGATGCACTTCCCCTCTCCTATCCTCACAATAATGATGTCACCATTTCACCGTTGGAGGCCCTTTCTCGTCCATAATCACCTCCCATGTCACCTTCTCTCATCTCTCAAGTCGCCCAAATTCTTTTGTTATCCCAAGCGGCAAGAATCGAGGCGGAGAAGTCATTCCCACATTTACTTTCGGATACATATACGTTCACGACCATCCGATCTGCGTCGAAGTTCGTACCCAGAGCAACTCCATCCTCACATCCACATTTTGTAAAAAAAAAAAAACCCTCCAAATTTCAATTTTCAAGCAATCGGGTTTTCTTTCTTCTCTCACCCTCTCATCCTCTCTCTCCCCCTATCGCGGCTCCACCACTGCCAACCATTGGTCAGTTGTCGATGACCACCTGGGCACCTATTCGTGCTGTTGCCGCACCCACATGTTGCGCCACACATTGAGCCGATCGCCACCAGCCATCGGTACCTTCGTTTGGCTGGCAGACAACCATGCGGCTCAAGCTCACGCTCGTGCCGCCAAGCCAAGCCTTCATGGTCACGCGCCGGCGGGGCAGTGGTCGTCAGTAGCAGATGGTAGCTGGCTTGGGAGAGAGGAGAATGACTGAGAGTATGAAGAAGGACTTGATCTCTTTTAAAAAATTTCTAAGGATATTTTTTCAAAAAAAATCCACTTAAGGGTTGTGTACTTGTGACTTTGTGAGGGCTAATCATGGTTCTTTTCGCAGATGTAATGGCCGCGAGCATATATGTATCGACGTGTAGGTGGGAAAAATCCGGATCGAAGGCCATGTTACCCAGGGTGATGCGCTTGTGCATTCGTTGGCTCTGAGTTCGACTCTACTATACTGCGAGCCCAAATCTATGTAGTTGATGAGCCCTCGCGTCCGAGTGTCCGACTCTATGCAAGTTACATCCACTGAAATTTCCATATGCGCGTGAACCAGCAAATAGGAATACGGTTTTGCTCCCTCACGTCGCTGGCATGGGCAGCTGGCCGCCAGCGACTTCTCCTGCCAGCAATTTTGGGGGAGGAGGCAGCGAGAGGGGGAGAGAGAAAGGAGGGAGTGCACACCTGCGCCGTTGCCTTCTTCCTCCTCGCCGCGCCGCCATCTTCCTCCTCGCCGGCACTCGCCGTCGCCGCCGTCGACCTCGCCGCCGCCGCTTCGGGTTAGGGAATATTAGGGTTTCGGGTTAGGGAATATTGGGGTTCTCGGGGTGTAGAGGGAGGTCGGGGAGGCGGACGACCAGCGATGGGTGGGGCTCGTCGGGCGGCAATGAGGCGGCGGTGGCGCCACCGAGCTGTGAGAGGCGGCGGGTGGGCGGCGATGGAGGGGACCGCCTCACCCCCGGGTTAGGGTGGGCGACGCGTCGGCTCGGGGCGGAGGAGGCGGTGGGCGGCGGGCGGCGAGGGCGCCGTGGGGCGAGGAGGAGGAGGCGGCGGGGGGGGGGTGTCTTGAGCAAGAGGCGGGACCGCCGGGAGGAGGAAGGAGGCGACGGGCGGCGGGCGGAGCGGACGGCGGCGGCGCCGCCGGCGGGCGGAGGAAGGAGGCGGAGGCGGGGCGAAGGAAGAAGAAGAGGAGGGCGTGGGAATCGTCGCTGGGTTGCAACGAAGCAACCCAGGCGACTGCCACCGAGTCACTCCCATAGGAATATAGGATATATTTCAATTGCCACAGCAATCTAAAGAAGTACAAATCCGACAACTAGTTAGTCCTCGGCCGAATCCGTCGCGGCCGGCGGCGTACGTTCTCACTGCGTCGTCGCCGGCAAGGGGTGGAGGCGAGGCGCCACGGTGCAGACGAGCGGGTGCTTCCGCGGCAGCGTGAGCCCGGGCCCCTCCTCCATGCCCACCGGCGCGCCGCCGACCGGCCGCCACTCGAAGCACTGCACCATGGCGGCCAGCGCCGCCTGCACCACCAGCAACGCCAGCGACGCGCCGGGGCAGATCCGCCGCCCGGACCCGAACGGCAGCAGGTGGAAGTGTCCCCCGCGCACGTCCGCCGCCGCCGCGCCGAGGAACCTCTCCGGCCGGAACTCCAGCGGCGCCGCCCAGCTCGCCGGGTCGCGGCCGATCGCCCACACGTTGACGAACACTGTCGCGCCGGCCGGCACGTCGTAGCCGCCCACCGTGCTCTGCTCCAGCGACCGCCGCACGATGAGCGGCCCCGTCGGGTGCAGCCGGAGCGTCTCCTTGGTGATGGCTTGGAGGTAGGGGAGGTTGGGGATGTCCTGCTCGCCGGCGAGCCGCCCCTCGCCGACCACCGCGTCCAGCTCTGCATGCGCCCGCCGGAGCACGTCCGGGTGGTTGATCAGCTCCGACAGCGCCCACTCCAGCGTGATCGTCGTCGTGTCCGTCCCCGCCGCGAAGATGTCCTGGATGACATCTAGCTGAGCTACAGAAAGCCATTAATGGTGGGCGCAACGATGCAAGATTAATTACCAGCATGAACGCCTTGATGTTGTCTCTGCTGAGCTGAATTTCGGCGGCCTCGTCTTCGTGCATGTCGAAGAGCAAGTCGAGGACGTCCTTCTCGCCGCCGTCATCGCCGCTGGTGGCCTCCCGCCGGCGCCGCGGCCGCTCGGCTTCCCTCGCCGTGAGAATCCGCTCCATCATGGCGTCGAACTTGCGGTGGACGGCGTCGACGCGCTTGCCGAGGCCCTGGACGTCCCAGTACCTGAAGGCGGCGATGTAGTCCTGGAGGTTGAAGGTGCCGGTGAGCTCGGCCGTCTCGGCGACGACGCGCCTCATCTCCTCGGTGGCGTTGTCGCCGCCGGTCCATCGCCGGCTCATCACCATGCGGGAGATGATGTCGCCGGTGAGGCCCATGAGCGCGGCGCCGACGTCGACGGCGGCACCGGCGGCGGCGCTCCGGCCGAGGGAGTCCACGAGGCGCACCACCTCCTCGCGGCGGACGTGGAGCAGGCGGTCGAGGGTGCGGCCGGCGAGGAGCTCGTGGACGCACGCCCGCTTCATGAAGCGCCAGTAGGGCCCGTACGCGGAGAAGGAGAAGTCCTGGCCGCCGTAGGTGAGGCGGTGCACCGCCGCCGGCTTGGGGCGGTCGAGGAACGCCGCCTCGCGGGTCTTGAGCACTTCGCGGGCGGCGTCCGGCGAGCAGGCGGCGACGCAGGGGACGGAGCCGAGACGGAGGTAGAGGAGGGGGCCGTGGCGCGCCGCCAGGCGGTGCAGCGCCTGGTGCCGCAGCGGCGCCAGGAGGTGGAGGTGGCCCAGGACGGGGAGCCCGAAGGGGCTCGGAGGGAGGCGAAGCCCGTTGCTGCTCCGGCGCCGGCGCACGGCGTAGAGGACAGCGGCGAGGCCGGCGACGAGGACGACGAGGAGCGGTAGGGTGGCAGGCGTGGAGAGGTGGTGTCGTGCTGCCGCGTCTTCCATCTGCGAGTCTGCGACGAGGGATGGAGGCATGGAGCAGAGTTGACTAGTGGCTAGCCACTAGCTTGCTGCTTGCATGTGGTTCTTGCTTGATCGTGCGATTGCTAGTTGCATATTTGCATGGCTATATATGGCCTCGTACATTCCAAATTTCCAACTAATCGTAGGGTAGCTGGCATTTCAATATAATTTTCGTTTTTATGTAGCCTATTTGATGTAATAATGTATAATGATTTTTCTTAGATTTTTAGTAGTCCTTTTAAAGATTTTAAAACTATTTTAAATTTTTTTCAACATTTAAACCTCTCTTTAAAGATTCTTAAATTTTACTGAAACACTACGCTAAGCTCAAATGTACAAGGCCTATACATAATTTAGCTAGTACCGTCAACACGTGCTAACTGACGTAGTTTGTCATTCCCTCAGTTTGCGTTTACACATCAATGTTTGACAGTGACATGAAAGATTTATACAACCCAGTGTTTATTTTAGTTGGACAAGATTGTCCTTGTTAGTATGTTTGGACAGATTCATTTAGAATATGTGTTTGTTCATGCTTCTTCACTCTACCTATTCTTTAGACATGCTCAAATTTTTTTGTTATAGATGCTTCTCCGCTCTATCTATGCTTCAATGTTATAATGATATATATCACAAGAAATGGCAAAATAGAAAGCTTTTATAGAGATTAGTAAAGTGCTAAATACTTGTGGAAAAATAATTTGCTTAAAATTGTCAACCAAACTAAAAAAAGTAGTATTTAAGGAATGCTATAGAACGGTATACCATTCAGAGCCCCTTCATTTCTGCCTCATGCCTCTTTCTTTCTCTCTCCCCTGCGTTGACGCCACTTCTATTGGAGTTCAGGTTTGGGGTACACTTGTGCCACCTCCTCTAGCTTAAAGGGAGGTCGGGGAGGTAGTGATTTGACGGTAGCAGAAGATTGTGATAGGGCGATGAGGTGGCGACAATGCTGTCAAAGCCATGAGAATGGGGGAGGCTGGTAGGTAGGGCTAGGAGATGAGATGGACACCATATAGTTGGAGATGGATGCGACTGCATGGCAGCGAGAGGAAGGGGTGGAGTAGCGAGGAAGTGAGGGCACTGTCGACCATGGGTGGTGGCCAGAGACGATAAGGGCGATGGGAGGCACACGGGGAAACTTATGGAGTAGAGGGTGGATCGGAGCTTAGGAAGGAGGAGAGGAGGATCAGGGTGAGGAGGAATGCTATCCCGTCGAGAAAGGGATCGATGAGATAGCGTTAACTAGCCGCCCCTTATTATTTTTAGCCTTACCTCTTCTACTGAAATTTTATGAAGGGAAATTCTCGATGCATTCTATGAAGAAAATATATGCCCAATTGACAATCATAGGCCACATCAGATGTGAGCTCAATGATATATGGGACCACGTATGATGTGGGCTACATGAACTATGTGAGACATGGGTCATGGACCGGGTTAGGGCCTCTAGTGTAGAGGGCCCACGGTGGGACTATATAAAGGAGGCGGTGGAGAGGCTTGAGAACGCCTTGAGGAAATTAGGTTTTCCCTCTCCACCAAACCCTAGCCGTCACCTCTCTCCCTTGCCTGCGCCCGGCGCTAGCACGTCGCCGTGGGTGGATTTCGATCACCGGATGTGTGTATTCCTGTAGAGGCGCAACACTTGGGGCGCTGGCTTGATCAACCGCAAGACGAACCGAAGAAGACGACGTGATCTGTTCGCGTTCAGTTTCTGGTCGTGAACTTGTTTCGCGAATTCCCGTTGATCCAGAGGGAATTTCGTGATGGGGCTGGATGCGTTGGAAAGCTCTCGTCGAGGGCTTGTCCATAGTGTCCAAGATCATCGCAAACAGACTCCGTACGAGGCCGGGACGTCCGTTTGAATACAGGCTGCGCGAGGAGTTCGCGAATCTTGGCGAGCACGCGGAGCTCGTCGACGACCTCCACGGCATGGGGATCGGCCACGGCGCACCTCGTGGCTTGTTGCTGACCAGCGAGGAGGAGGCGATGTGATCGCCGTGAACGACTACTTCCGTACAACTACGCGCAGATCGATTGAACCGGCTTCATCGACTCATCTTTCGCTGCACTGCGCGTCGTAAGGTAACTCGATCTGTGATCAATTACTTGCAGGGGGTTCTGGGTCTCAGCGGTAGAATTTTGATTCTGTGCTAGCGTAGCGCCCGCGTTTCCCTTCATTCTATGTATCATATAATGATCAATTCAGATCTTGGTTGCCCAAATAAACTAATTTGACACTAAATTTTTTCTTAAAATATGGAGCACACATGTTTCACTAAGTTGTCCTATATGCATGGATAATACAAATGTGTTCCGTTAGTGAATGGGGAAGTCAAGTTTCTTTGACTATCATCGTACTTTTCTCAAGCCTAGACATCTGTTTAAGAAAAAAACTTGACGGCGTGTTCTCCGCTCAACCACTGCGGATCACACCCCTGGTCAGATTTTTAGTCTGCCAGCCAACTCGATCAAGCTCGATTCGATTTGAGCGTCGGGCACAACAAGGAGCGACTCGCCGATTTACCCAGGTTCGGACCCCCTCGCGGGTAATAGTCCTACTCCTGCTGAGCCTTAGCTCTTTTCTGATTGTGGTTGAATGGGAATGTGTTTTACAGAGTGTTTCGAATGCACGAATGCTCTTCTCTTCCTTCCTCTCTCTCTCCTCTCCTTTTATACAAGCTTTGGGTGGCGGAGAGAACCAGGGGTAGGCGTCTGATGTTCTCGAGATAATCGACAAGACACGACAGAAGAGACGAAAGCGTGCGCTTCACGCATGCACTGCGCCACCCTCGCGTGCCTCGCAGTGGCCTATGACCCGCGATCACACCGGTGAGTCTGCGGGTGGGGTCGCCGCTCCTCGACACGGGCGGCCTCCTCAAGCAAACCTTCTCTCTGCGGTCAATTCTTCGCGCCCAAAGGATGTACCGCTCGGACGCAAGGGTCATCAGAAGCGTAATCATTTCTTCCATTGTCTATCCGCGTGATGTCTCATTAAATGCGCCGTCCTTCGCGGTGAGGGGAGCCTTCGTCCAAGACTCATTCGCAATGCTCGCCGCGCTGGCCCGCCCGAGCGGGACCCTCGCCTGGTCTCCAGAGGGGTTCATACGCACCGCTTTGGCGCGTGGGGCCCTCGCCTCACCGTCGGAGGGCTCGCCGCCACGACACTTTGGCGCGTGGGGCCCTCGCCGCCTTCCGAGGGGGCTCGCCCACGCACCGCTTAGCGTGGGGCCCTCTTGGGGCCCTCTCGGCCTTCCTAGGGCTCTTTGTACCCGGTATTTATTACACCGACAGAGCCGGGTCCACCATGATACGCGAACCGTCAGCAGATATTTTTCCGTTTCTTGTGCGGCGGAGAGGCGAATCGTGGGGCCCACCACCCATGTAGTCGTGACGCTGATTCTCCACATACGATCTTCCTTGGGAACTACGCTTTTCGCGGAAAACCAAAAAGCAGCGGGGCAATGATGCGCTTGCAGCATGGGGCGGAATCAAACCGTCGCGCTCGCGCCCACGCCTATAAATACTTCTCTCGGTAGCGCGATAATCCTTCCGCACGCTAAGTCTTCAAACTGTCCACTGCCTTCTTCGCAGCTACCACAGCCTTCTCGCCAGCGCCACCGCCAAATTTTCCATGGCTCCCAAGAGCAGCAAGGGCCGCCGCGGGGATGCCGCACCACCTTCGGGAGCTGTTCTGCCTGCTTCCACCGTCGATGAGGATCAGGTGGCGCGGCTTCGAGTCTTCGTGCCACCGCATCACGCCGGTTCCGCCGCACCATCATGCCGAGTCCTCGCGCGGGGAGATCGTGACCTTCTCTGGCGTCTTGGCGGGCCTTGTCCCGCCGTACTCCGAATTCTTCTTGGGGGTGCTCGCCTTCTACGGGATCCAGGCGGCGCACCATCCCCCCAACTCGATCATGGTCCTGGTCATCTTCGCCCACCTCTGCGAGATGTTCGTGGGGACGATGCCAAACCTCCCGCTCTGGCGCCGACTCTTCATCCTGCACACGGGCTCGCGCTCGAGTGCGGTTGGGAGTCGCCATTGCGCCCGCGACGCCGCCGCCTTTATCCTCGCGGTCAAGTCCAAGCTGGAAGGATCGCCCGGCGATGGTCAGACGTGGAGGACTCCGGCCGCTGCGACGATCTTGTTCTTCCCGACGATCCGCTGAGCCAATGCCGATCGGGGCCCACCCGACGACGATCTAGCAGTACGGAGGCGATGGCGGCCAGCATTGCCGAGCTCGCCGCCGGGCTCACCGGAACCCCGTGGTGGCGGACTTTTGCGGCGCCGTCTTTGCCGCCGGCTTGAGGGCGCGCCCGCTGGGCGTACTACGGCGACAACGACGTGACCGACCGCTCTTGGAGGTGAATACTCTCGCGTTCTTTTGGATTTTGTACCTTCTTTCTATTTTTGGCTAATAGCCAACTCGTTGCTTCTTCTTTGGGTGTTCGGTGATGGGAAGCGTGCGGGCGACGGTTCGGATCGGGTGGCGGGGCTTCGACCACGCCGCCGGGCGACATCGCCTCGCCGACGGCATCCGCCCTCTGCGATTGGGATCCACGGAGCGCAACCCTTACTTGCAGCGCCGCCCTATGGAGGTCTTCGGTCCTGCGATCCAAGTGGCCGGGGACCACTGCAGATCCGCGAAGCCGCCTCGGCGACCGCCCTTGCTTCGCGGCCGCTGCCGCTCTGCCGTGGCGGCCGACTCCTTCGTGCTCTCGAAGCGCCGCCTCATCCTCGCCGTCGGCAGCGATGGAGGAGGGCGAGGCTAAAAGAGCGCGCCGCCGAGTCGAAGCTTCGCCGCCACCGCTGCCCCATCCGGCGGGGGCCTGCTGCTACCGCCGCCGCTCCGCCGCCGGGCGAGGCGGCGACTCTTCAGAAGCTGGCGCCGCGCCAGTTTCTTCCGCTCCTCACGCCGACGCTCCTGCGCGGCGCTGCTTCTGCTGGCGCTTTCAGACCGGCACGCTTCGCGCCAGGCCAAGCGTCTGGTTCGACGGTGGTGACCGCGACAGCGCGCCACCGCCGCCGCAAACAAGCGACTTGAGCTCCCCTTCAGCTTCGCCTTGGTGCACCGCTTGGTCGGCTTTCCTGCGCTTACGCACACGCCGATTAGGGTTAGCACGCTACACGGTTTTTGCATACCGAACCTGTTTGTCCCTCCCGAACAGGCGGACGCTGGGCATCGAGCTCCGCTCCACGCGACTCGCCATCGCACCGCCGCCGCTCCTTCGACGGAGGTCGCCTGTGGCGGCGGAGAGTTCGCCGCGCGGCGGCGGAGAACCCTTCGCCACCTCGTCGTGGCGCCGCCGCCATCTCGGCCGTGACCGCCGACGAGGGCGTTCCTTGAGGCGCTCGCACCCTCTCCCGCACTGGGCGACGCGGAGGAAGCCTTGCCTTGGCGGAGCGATCTGCCGGCGAAGCCGCGGCGGGCCTTGGCCAAGAAACCGCCGAAGGAGGCGATGACCCGCGAGGTCGCGGCAGCCTGCCGCCGCTGCCTCGGCCGCCAAGCGATCAAGACCTCCGCTGGAGCACTTGCGCCTCCGGACCCTCGCCGACATCTGCGACCGCCCATCGCGGCTTCCGGACGCCACGCATCCACTGGGTGTTTCCTTGCATCCCGCTTTGGAGACGGCAATTGCGCAAGACCTGGCGCCGTGGGGACGAGCCGCCGAAGCCCTCGCGTCCTTCGGCGGCGCTGCGGACGCTGGCGATCGAAGACGGTCGCCAAGGCGCTCTCGGCAGCGCGGTTCATCTTGGCAACCGTCTTGCTCGAGCGCGCGTTTGATCTTGACGCCGCCACCGGGAGCTCGCGCCCGGTGGACGGTTCGAGCAGACGCGGGTTGACACCGCCGCCGACCGTGTGTCCATGATGGGGGGCGCCGCTCCAGCGGAAGGCGAGGACCAGGAGGAGGCGGGACTCCCGCCTTTTGCCTTGTAAATGTTGCCTATCAATGCAAACAAACTTTTGCTCTTCTTGTGAGTCTCACTTGAACTTCGCACAACTTTAACATGGAATTGAATTGGGACACTGCCGCCAAAGGTTTTAGATCGAGCGATTCGCCAAGTGAGCGCTGTTTCCTTAGGCATCTGGTTACTTCAACCCTTATGGCCTCTCGCAACCCGACTTAAACCTTACGTGGCGGCGCTTAGCTTCAGGAAGTGGTCTAGTCGGCTGGTGCCGCCGTTGCGCGTTGCCTGAGACCGAGCCGACACACCGAGCTAGAACCGCCTTCCGTCGCCGCCTCAAGACCGGCGTAAGTTATAAGCGTTTGCCTTTGCAACTAAGAGGCCATCACCCTAAGTACTTTCGCTACCGACTTTCGTTGAGAATGTTTTCTAACAGACCTTTCTAAGGCTAAGCCAGCGATCGCCAAAAGCTTTAGCGAGCTTTACATTGAAAGTGAGCGCTTTTTCGGGCATCTGGTTACTTCAACCCTTATGGCCTCTTTGCGAACCGACCCTAGACATCGCGTGGCGAGAACTTAGCTTCCGAAGTGGTCTAGTCATGGCGGTGCATTATGCATTGCCTAGACCGAGCCGACACACGGGCTAGAACCCGCTTCTTCATTCGCCGCCTCGCTGACAATCATGAAGTCGAGGCGTTCATCCTTGCAACTAAGGGCCATCCGCCTTGAGTACTTTTTTCGTTGCCGACTTTCAGCGGAATGCTTTCTAAGAGACTTGAGGCGAGAAAAAGCAGATGCCCACAAGGAGCAGAACTTATCTCTTATTGAAGATGGCTTTGTACAACGCAGACCCCGAGGCGAAGTGAAGGAAGAAGACCTCGCCGCTCGGCTCAAGGGAAGGCAAAAAAAAGCTCTTGGATTGCTACCTATGGGTAGAACTTCTCACCGCTCGATGTTCCAAGTGTTCGCCAATTCGCGACCGTCCTCGAATCGAGCTCGACTAAGCTTGGGCGGGGAGGCGAGACCACCTTGAAGGGGCCTCCCACGTGGGGAGCGATTTGTTGCGCCCGCTGCGCTGGATTTTCGCAGTGAGCAGGTCGCCACCGCCAGTGTTCTCACACACACCGCCTTGCTTGATAACGGCGCCTTACTGCTGGTCCTTGGCGGCCCGGATCGCCATACTGTCTCGGATCTCCTCCGGAGATTTACTTCATCGGCGCCGGTCGAGTCTTGGTCTTCGCTGAACGCCGCCACTCTTGGGAGTCAAGGCGAGCTCGCGGGAATACCGCCTCGAGCCATACACCGGGAAGAAGGGGTCTCGCCGGTGGCTCTGTTGGGAGTTGTCCGGCGCCCATATCTGGTGGGAACTTCTTCCGCCCAGCGCTTGCAGCGCTTCTTGAGCGGTCGAACGCCCTTGTCTTGAGCCCTTTGAGTACTTCGCGTTCGCCGCTCCACTTGCCCATTGCTCTTCGGATGCGAGCGGAGGCAAAGCACGACTTGGTACCCAACTCTTCGCACGATCTTGAAATCAGCGCTTTTGAACCGGCGCCATTGTCGATGATGATTACATTGGCGACACGAACGGACGAAGATGCTCTTCATAAACTTGATAGCCGCTGCGGATGTGATCGCGGGACCAGCGAGGCTTCAACCCACTTAGTGAACTTGTCGATGGCGGCGAACAGATGAGTATATCCTCCGTCGCCGCATGAACGGGCCGAATATCGGCCCGGACGCGAACGGCGGAGAAGCGGAATGGTTTGCGGCGCTGGGCGGTCGGTGGATCTGCTTAGTATGAAATTGGCACGCCGCATCTCCTCACCGGCTCGAAGGCATCACGGAGGCGATAGGCCAATGAAAACCGTATAAAAGCTTTCCCAACCAACGCCCGCCCTGAATGGCTCCCCGACGCCTCCATGGATCTCGGAGAGAATTTCACTCCGCTTCCCGGTGGCGCGACTTCAAGAAAACTCCATTTGCGCCTGGCGTACAGTCCCCACCTACCGAGGCGTGGCGCTGGCCTTGCGCGCTATCTTCTCACCGACGCGTCGCCGTGGGGATCACTCCATCCCGCGGTAGGCTAGATCGGATCCATCCGCGACCTTCCCGGACGAGTGTGGCGACATTACGTACATTGTCGCCGATGTACTCGCTGGCTTTGGCGTTTCGCCTCAACCGCCTCGGCGGTTCTTCCGCCTCCTCCTCTAACCGGGGCTGCGGCGAGATCGGTGGCGTCTCCTCCAGAGGTGGGGCTGCGTCGGTAAAGCGTCGTCCCGCCAGAGTGGGGGCTGCGGACGGACGGCAGCGTAAGTCTTTCTTTAAAGACCCGGCCGAGCAGTGCCCTCGGCGAGGCAATGCTGGGCGATTCATCCGCCATGTAGTTGTCGCGGCGAGGATGTGCACGGCCCAAACCCTCAAAGTGCCGCTCCAACCGGCGCACCTCCGCCAGTAGGCCGCCATGCGGGATCGGAGGGAGAAATCCTTCCTCGCTGGTTGATGACCGAGAGAGTCGCCTTTACTTGTAGCGCCCGGATGCCAAGGGTCGGCCACCACGAGCCCGCGAGCGATCCTTCATACTCCGCAACATTGTTGGTGGCGCGGAAGTCCAACACCACCAGTGTCGGATGACATCGCGGTGGAAGACACCAGACGACGCGGCCACCCAGCCCCTCCGGCCGGAATGAGCCGTCGAAGAAGAGAGTCCTGGCGAGGAGGGTGGGGTATCTTCACTCTGTGTCCGCCGAGTCCACTCACCGATGAACTCCGCGAGCTTGCCTTTGATGGCCATTCGGGAGCGAATTTGAGATCGAATTCCGCCAGCTCCATGGCCCATTTGGCGATGCGACCCGTCGCCTCACGGTTGAAGAGGATCTCCCGCAAGGGATACTTGGTCAACACCGTGACTTCTCGCCCCTGGAAGTAGTGGCGTAGCTTTCGGGATGCCGTTAGCCTGACATAGAGCATCTTACGGTCTTTGTGAATACCTTGTTTTGGCGTCGTGGAGGACCTTGCCGGCGTAATAAATGGGCGCTGAACGCCCTCTCTTTCCGCCACCAGCACTGTTGACGACCGCTGAGGGTTTGCCGTGGCGAGAGGATCAGCGGCTCGCCGGTGCAGGCGACCAAGACGGCGGGAGGTAAGATACTTCTTGAGACCGTCGAGCGCCTCTGCGCCTCCGCCGTCCACTCGGCTGGTTGGTCTTCTTTAGGAGCTTGAGCGGCGGAGACTTTTATCCCCAGGCGAGCTATAAGCGGTCCAGGAGGTCAAGCGACCCACCAAGCACTTTGCATCGCCAAGTCGCGTCGGGGCTTCATGTTCTCGATCATTGCGATCTTGTCGGGGTTCGCCTCAATCCCCTCGGGAGCGAGGAATCCCGGCTAGGTTGCCTGACGGAACGGCGAACACGCATTCTCTGGATTAAGCTTGATGCAGTACTTCCTCGGGTTGGTGAAGGTTTCTTCCGGTCGCCGATCAACTCCTCGCCTTCTTGGACTTCACCACGGATCATCGACATACACCTCTGTGTTCCGCCCTATTTGGGAGCGGTGAGCGATATGCATGGCCCGGTGATAGGTTGGGCTGCATTCTTCGATCAACGCCATCCTTGTATAGCGATGACGCCCATGGGCGTAATAAAAGCGGTCTTGTCTTCATCTTCTTCGCCATGGTAATATGGTGGTACCCGAGTACGCATCCGTAAAGCACACTTTCGCACCGCAGATTGAGTCGGCGATGAGATCGTCACGGGCAGCGGTATGGATCGCCGAGACACGCTTTGTTGAGGTCGGTGAAGTCCACGCACATCCTCCAACGCCCGTTGGATTTCTTGACGAGGACAGGTTCGCGAGCCACAGGATGGGCGACATCGCGGACGACCCGCGCCTTAAGAGCTTGTCCACCTCTGGCGGATAACTTCTGGCGCTCCACCGATTGCTTCCGGACCTTACGCATGACCGTCGCGCGGGGAACCGTCAATTTGTGCTCAATCACCTCGGGGACCCCACCATGTCGGACGGTTGCCACGCAAACACGTCTGCGTTAGGCGGAGGAAGGAGACGAGCGCCTTCCTATTTGGCGCCGAGAGGCGCCCACCGAACGGTCTTCGCCGGGTCGACTTCGCTTCGGAGACCGCCTTAACCTCCGCAGACGAACCGGGAGGCACGGGTCTTCGAGGAGCTCCAGTCGAAGTCTCGCCTTCAGACCGACGCTTCGCCAACGCCAGCGGCGTCCTTGTCGCAGCGGGCGCCTCCGGCGATCCACTTTCAAAACGATGGGGCGGGTGGCCGGGATCTTCACCACCATGTGCGCATAGTGGCACACCGCCATGAACCTGGTCGGCGCCGGCCGACCTAGTATGGCGTTGTAGGAGGTCAAGTCCGCCACCTCGAACTCGAGCATCTCGGTGCGGAAGTTGTGAACCTCGAAGGTTACCGGAGAGGCGATCGCCCGGTGAGACGGACTCGGCCCGACGCGATGCCGAAGAATGGGGCGTTAGGCGAAGCTCCGCTCTTTGGATCTGGGCGCGCATGGCCCCGGCGGACGGGAGGTTGAGGAACTCCCTCGTCTACCAGCACCGCCCTAGCTTTACATTCCGGACCGTGGGTGCAACCACGATCGGGAGATGCCAGGGCGGCGGTCTTGGTTGGGTGATCGGCTTTGGATCAACGCGATCGGCTGCTCCGACCACGCCGGTGCCTCACCGACCCAAAGCGGCACGCAGCGGCGCACACCTCCCTCATCGCGCGCTTAAAGCTAGCGTGGGGCGGATAGGTGGCGAACCGCCGAGGATAGCGGCAACCTCGCGCTCACTTCTGAAAACCAAGCGAAGCCGTCTCCTTACCCTTGCCACTGCCGGACGCCCGCTGCTGCTCGTGGACTCGCTTGTCCACCATCTTGCGATGACATGGCAATCCGCCAAGTCGTGGGAGTTATTACGGTGAATGGGGCGATGGGGCCTTCCGTCCCACTCACGGGCGATGATCTCGCCCGCCGTCGCGGCGCTGAGGGCCGTCGCGCCACAGCGATCGCCGTAGCCGCCGCCTCGGCCGCCCTACGGGACCGTACCCGCGGCGCCGCGACCTCCTCCTCTTTTACGCCGCCGCGCCCATTGCGCGGTTAGCGCGATCGTCGTCGTCGTCGTCGCGCCGGCGGCCATGACCTGCCGGTCTCGGCCGCCTTACGCTTCTTCTTGTCCTTGCCGCGGGGTTCCTCGAGGTTCGGCCTCGCCGCCCATGGTGGCCCCGCCGCGCGGCGGGCGGATCTGAGCTCGGCTCGAAGGGCGCACTTGTGCGCTAAGGTGAAGAGCTCCTCCGTCGTCTTGATCTTGCGGGTGGCCATCTTCTCTTTGACCTTGGGGTCTCGGCGCCTCTCCGAATGCCGTGACCGCGGCATCGATGGAGATGTCGGGGATGGTGTTGCGGACTGGTGAGCGCCGAATATAGTCGTGGCGACTCTCCTTTCTTCGCTCCACGTTGTGGAGGTCGTCTTCTACCGGGCTGCTCGAAGGTGCCACGGAAGTTGGCGACGAAGAGCTCGAGAGCTCCTTCCATGACCCCACGGACTCGGGGCAGGTTCATGAGCCCGAGCGGGCTCCGCCGGTGAGGACAGCGGGAAAGTAGTTCGCGAGAACCTTCCCGACCCTCCGGTCGGTGCATCACCGTCGTATAGATCTGCAAAAACTCATCGGGGTTGGTGGAGCCGTCGTACTTTTCGATGGGGGCCGACGAACTGCTCCGTTCGACGCGGGCATGTGTGACTCTTTAGAAAAGCGCGGCACCCAACGTCGGAGCCTCCTGCTCTGAACGCAGTCTCGCCTCGCCGCCCGTCGCCTAGGCGGCGCCGAAGAAGCGCCACCCTCATCGGCGGGCAGCCTGCGAGAACCCTCTTCTGGTCCCTGCGCGACGGCGGCGGCAATGTTGCCGTCAGCCTTCGGTCGCGACCCTGCGGAGCTTGTCACGCAGAGTCTTCTCCATGCAGCAAGTGGCGGTCCTCAGATGGGACCGGAGATCGCGACCACTGACGCTGCCCGCCGAGCCCCGTGAGGGTCGCCGCTCTTGTCGTCTTGGCCCGCCCCTCCTCACCGGGAGATCTGCGAGAGGAGTGCGAGGGCAACAAAAACGGAGGACGCGAAGCGCCGGTTCCCCGCCCAAACTTGCACCACCGCCGCGGTGGCGTCGGCGAGCGGGCCCAGGCCAACCACGGCGCCGGCGGAGTCGAGTCACCGAACCGGTGGGTTTTCAGCAAGGCCCTGGCTGCGTGGAGGTTCTGTGCTGGAGTGCACTCCTCCAAGACCAGGCGCCGCCTAGCTTGGCCGAGGAGGCTGCTTTCCGCCAGGGCTCCAACCCTAGGCGGGCGGCCGCCGCCCGGGTGATCCACCGCCATCGCCGCGGCCGACTCCGTGGCCACGGTTCTAGCGGCTGCTTCCTGCTCCATCGCGGATTGCTGCTCCGCCATCGCCTCCTGAAGAAGGGTCGAAGAGCTTGAACCGATGCTAGCGCTCCCTACTGGCGCGCCATCGGCGGCGTGTTCTCCGCTCAACCATCTGCGGATCACACCTGGTCGATTTTTAGTCGCCGACCAACTCGATCAAGCTCGATTCGATTTGGCGTCGGGCACAACAAGGAGCGACTTCGCCGATTTATCTGAGTTGGACCCCTCGCGGGTAATAGTCCTACTCCTGCTGAGCCTTAGCTCTTTTCTGATTGTGGTTGAATGGGAATGTGTTTTATAGAGTGTTTCGAATGCACGAATGCTCTTCTCTTCCTTCCCTCCCTCTCTCTCCTCTCCTTTTATACAAGCTTTGGGCTGGCGGAGAGAGCCGAGGGGTAGGCAATCTGATGCTCTCGGTACATCGACAAGACACGACAGAAAGAGGCAGCGTGCGCTGCCACGCCAGGCTGCGCCACCCTCGCGTGCCTCGCAAGTGGCCTATGACTCGCCTGATCCACACGGTGAGTCTGCGGGTGGGGCCTGCGCCGCTCCTCCCGACACGGGCGGCCTCCTCAAGCAAACCTTCTCTCTGCCGGTCAATTCTTTGCGCCCACAGTGGCGGCCCTCGGACTGCAAGGGTCATCAGAAGCGGTAATCATTTCTTCCATTGTCTATCCGCGTGATGTCTCATTAAATGCGCGTCGTCCTTGGCGGGGGAGCCTTCGTCCAAGACTCATACGCAATGCTCCCGCCTGCTGGCCCCGCCTGACGCGGGACCCTCGCCTGGTCTCGAGAGGGGTTCGCCACGACCGCTTTGGCGCGTGGGGCCCTCGCCTCACCGTCGGAGGGGCTCGCCGCCACGCACCCGCTGGCGTGGGGCCTCGCCTCGCCTTCCAGGGGCTCGCCCGCACGCCCGCCCGCTGGCGTGGGGCCTCTTGGCCTCTGAGGGGCTCGCCCAGCTGCCTGGGCCTTACTCGCCCGCTGACGCGTGGGGCCCTCCTGCCTTCGAGGGGCTCGCCACGGCTGGGCCTTGCTAGCCCTTGCCGCATGGGGCCCTCCCGGCCTTCGAGGGGCTCGCGCCTGTGCTGGGGCCTTGCTCGCCCGCCTGACGCGTGGGGCCCTCCTGGCCTTCTGAGGGGCTCGCCCACGCGCTGGGGCCTTGCTCGCCCGCCTGACGCGTGGGGCCCTCTCGGCCTTCCTAGGGCTCTTTGTACCCCGGTATTTATTACACCGACAAAACTCATTATGTAAAAACACAATTGTGAAAGAACAAAAGTGTGTGCGTTTGGAAATAGACGCCATAAAGGTGTAGCATGCCAAATTGGTGGAAGGCAAAATGTGTCTACGAGGACCACGGAAAGTCACACCATTGGGCGCACAAGTGTAGTTTGTACTTTTTTATGTTAAGGATTTGCTTTTGCCATATAACGTCGATGTAATTCACCAAGAGATGAATGTGGCTGAGGTAGCGTTTGGGACAAATTTTGATATGGCTGACAAGAGCAAAGATAATATTAAGTCACATCATGATTGTTTGAAATGTGCGATCGGCCACCCATAAACATGGTAGAAGGAAGGACAAATAAGTCGAAGGCTGTATTGTTTAACAATCGCACAGAGGAAAGAAGTTCTGGAGTGGTTCAAACAGAAGCTCAAATTCTTTGATGGGTATGCGTGAAACACCGGACGTGGTGTCAATGTTTCTCAATAAAAGATAAATGAAATAAAAGGAACGACTATCATATCTTAATACGAGATCTCACGCCCTTTCTGTTTCATGGTTATGTATCGGAAAAGGTATGAAAAGCTTTTGCTGAATTAAGTTTCTTCCATAGAAAACTATGTGCTAAAGAGATAAAAGAGGGAAGAAATGACCAAGCTCAAACAAAAATGTCTTCATACTATTAAAAATCAAATATGCACGGTTTAGATATATTTATATGCCCTACAATAATCAAACTGTTATAGATCTTTCTGAAAATCCAAACTGCCTCGTCTCTTTACAATAATCAAATGCTCACAAACTCTTTCGCTCCCTCGTCTCTCAGGGCAGATTTGCTGCAACACGGGGCTTTTTCCTTCGACACCGCGTCCCCTCCACCGATGATGCGCTGCCTCTTCCCTCTTGCCTCTCATATTTCTCCACAAATTGATCGAGCAAAAAAAATAGTACAAAGTAGTATATGTCGCATCTTAACAAAACACTACCTCTTTTAGATCAAGGGACGTAAGCCCGTAAGGCTATCCGGAGCATGACCTTTGGAATGATTGACCTTGAAAATCATAAGCGAATTAATATGAAAATTAGTGAAATCAAATGTTTTTGTTTTATCAACTAGCTAGCTAGCCTGTGCGCACGCACGTCACAAACGCAACAAATGTATACAAATAAATAGGAAGACCACGAGGTACGAAGCTATGGTCATGCATAATCGTGCGAGTGGATATATAATCCATGCTAAGAGCCTACGAATGCTGTGTATATCTCTACATTAAAAAGTCTCTCGACTGATGGTGGTAAGTCATTTTTAATAAAATTACCTAGCAATGTTATGCCATGGAATCTCCACCAACCATCACAAAAATTACCCACCAGTGCTAACCCATAAATTTTTCCTCGCCAACACTACCAACCCATAAAATCATTTTCCAACACACCACTACAATTACCCATGATATGCCACCCATAAAATCCCCTACACCACCACTAAAATTATTTTCGATTTTCATAACTATGCATCGCTCAAGATTTGGTAGCCAATCTCTCTCATAATTTATTTTAGCTTTTTCACATAATACACTTGTAATATATAACTCAATATGATGGTATGTTTTCTCGATGCTGCGGCAATAATGATCCAATTCTGAAGGATTAGCCGTTTTAGATAGTTTCAAATGGTTTTGTGTGGTTTTATGTGGTTGTTTCATATAGTTTTGTAATGTTTCAAATAGTTTCGTGACGTTTCATAAAATTTTATTGGGTTTGAAAAAGTTTCATGTAGTTTCATGCTTGATTACATCATGGTTGTTTTTTCATTTATCCGTTGCAACGGTTATCCATTAATTAGCATTACCGATGTTTTAAATCTAACCAATTCACAGACATGTCTCACAATGATACATTACCCCTGCAATATAAATATAACGCTTTTGCTAACCATTATAGGCGACTGATTTTCAGAGAAGTCTTAGTGGATTTTTCCCACATATCTAGATCGATGTTTACGTTGGATCTTTTATATGTGCTATTAAGATGTCTGATCCACGGTCGATTTTCGTAATACTATAAATCTCTCTTTGCTCGGCTGATACGATGGCCCACGGTGCTTCAGAGACGACGGCGGCTGGTAGTATTATCGCCATGACTCATGAGAGTGAGAGTCGGCGGTGTCCCCGGCCGGCCGGCCGCTACATGGTGGAAAGATTCAATGGAGATGACTGGGCAGAGATGGAACGGCAAGCATTGTAGTATTTTGGACCGAGTAATGCATGAAACGACGCTCTGCGTCGTCTCCCCATAGTCCTGATGGATACGACGCCAATGTCTCAGCGCCGTGGCCGGCCGGCTGCAGGAGTAAAATACTCCATACTCCATATACGTACTTGTGTAGAGCAGAACTACGCCCGTAGTCGCACAAGTCACAGCAGGAAAGATACATTCATACGCATGTGTGCTCGTCGCTTCCTCCTTCCTGCGTTCTAAAATATGAGACATATATATGGTTCAACACACAGTACACACATATATACACACACGGTTTGAATAATATTTTTTACAAATATATGGTATACATCTATATATCTCGAAAAGGTATTTTCTCGTATGCTACTCCTATTTATTCTCTTCAACTGTATATGTTTATAGAAAATCTGTTTCCCATTTTCTATAGAGTTCCCTGGTTTATCTCAAACTGTTGAGAACAATGTGCAGCCCCCACCTCTCTCTTGGTCTTTTGCAACCCTTTCGTAATTTCAAACAACAAAAAAAAAGGATCAAATCTCCTCTTCCTCTCTCTTTCTCTTTCTCCCCCTAGGTCCCAGTTAGACCTAATCATGATAAGCCCGGCCAGGTAACCCGGCCTAAAAAAGCCCAATTGGTGTACCAAAAAAGCCCAACTGGTACACCGGGCTAGGCTTGGGCCTCAATCTGAAGCCCGACCATGGACTGGGCCTAGGCCAAGAATTTTGTGAAACAAGCCATGGGTGGGCCAGGCTTTCGAGCTTAAGGACGGGTCCGGGCTCGAGCCTGATCCGTCGGCCCAATATTTGAACAGGTCTAGTCTACCGATGACCACTGTGCTAATTGCATGCGACCACAACGGCGTGGCCTTGCCATGTGCATGATGTGATGGGCTGATGGCCGATGCGATGATCGGCACAGCGGCTCAGACGCACATTGTCATTGTTGCGTGCAACCATCTTGGTGGTCACCGCAGAAGGCGATGGTGGGTAGCGTCTGACTCAAGGGAAGGAGAAGGAGAGAAAGAGGAGGAAGGACTCAATTACATTTGGTTTAAAATTTTGTTTTTTTTGTATAAGGCCAAGGGAGAGGTGAGGGTTGTGCACGAATCTCAGCGCACAACTAAGAGCATCCCCAATAGCTCCCCTATCCTACCCCCTAAAACACTATTTATATATGTATGTATAGTGAATAGTGTTTTAGGGGTGGGATAGAGGAGCTGTTGAAGATGTTGGTTGTCTTCAATAGGCTTCCCTAAAGCACCTCTACCTCAAAATAGGGGATGGATTCTTCCCCTATGTGTTCCAACAATGTTTTCTATTCCATTCTTTAAAACAGAGAATTTCTCTACGTTCCCTTATATGTAGGGATTCTCTCTCCTTCCATTATACAATTCTCCATATAGGGAATGTTGTTGGAGATAATAGAAATATAGGGAGAGAATCTTTTTAAAGGAAACCTATATATGAGGCTATAGGACCGAATTTAGGGATTACAGTTGAAGATAATCACGCTCTATAGTTATTCATTATTAGCACCCACATGCAAAACTTTCTCACTCAATTTTTCAAAAACACTAGGAAAAAACTACAAAATGGTCTAACTTCCTGAGTCAATACCAGAGAACGGGTCTTTCATATCGGCCCATTAGTGCCGGTTGGACCTAAACCGGAACTGACAGTGCCAACAGTTCCGGTTAAATGGCTATGGGGTCGTGGGGCCATATCAGTAATGAATCGTGGCTCGAACTGGTACCGACTAAAATTATATTCCTTATAAATTATATTCCTTATACCCGGTGATTCCACTAAAATAACGATTAACATTCCTTATATCCAGTGATTCCACTAAAATAAGCCTTCAACAGAGGATCTAGTAACATTTTGGTTCAACGTGCACACAACGAAAGAGATTTCTCGCTTTGCTTTCTCACGTAGATATATAGCCATGGGTCCTAACCGGAGAACTATGCATTGTAACTGTTAGATGTTTGCATGAATGCTGTCATGGGAGTTGATCTCACATGCATATACGCGCGACTTACGGATATATGATAACAAGGCACCGGTTTCTACTTAAGTGTATATATGTGCATAAACAATTTGTATTATTGTATATTATTCTTCCGTTTGAAACGACTTATGCCAACCACTACTGCAGATCACAGAGCCAAATCAAATGTTGTGGCTATCGAAGGAGTCACCTTAAAGATCTTATGAAGCCCTGCAGAACCAAGTGCTTCTTCGCTTCTTTAAGTCGTTTCACCAAGCTATAAAAACTCAACCATTCAGTTGCATCTTAGCCCTGATAAATATAGCTACTCTCGTGGATTACCAAAACCGTTTCAAGTTTTTATTAATATTGGTACGGAATAAGTATTATTTTATGCAACGTAGAGACTGAAGTGAGCTTCTTCAAGGTGTGCGATCCCATGCCCCATGCCTGCGCGCGTATATTTGACTCGATGGTTTGGCATCTAATGAGAGGAGAATCCTATGAAGATACGATGCCTTGTGATTTATTTTCTACGTACGGTACCGTGTCAGAAAAGTAAGAAAAACTATACTAATACGCAGAGTACCTGGCATCACCAATGCTGCGTCAAAGGACAATGCCGATTGAGGAGTTATGAAAAGGAGTCTTGAGTATAAGGGCATGTACAACGCCCTTAATTATCCCGTCTCTTAGAGCTGAGTTGGCAAAAAATTGGTGAGGTGGCAGAGGAGTGGGGAGAAACGAGGAAGAGGCGACTCTCCACGAAGAGGCGTCTCCTGGCTGCACCTCCGATGCCACAGAGTCGCTCGCGCTGCCGTTGTAGGAGTCAAGCCGTCTCTTCCGCAAATCCCCCCGATCCATGAGTGTTCCACTCGTTGGCGCCAGACCGAAGCTTGGAGGCGCGAAATGGCGGGAGGGCGACCAGAGGAACACCCCGCGCCCCGCCGACTCGTCGCCCGCCGTTCCTCATCCAGTGTTGCCGCCGCCGCCGCCGCCCGTTCGTCCTCCACGACCGTCCCCGCCGCCGGCCATTCCCCGTCCACAGCAGCCGCCTTCCGTGGCCTCTCTTCACCCGCCGCCGTTCCCCATGGCTTCTCCTCCACAGCCGCCGCCGGCCATTCCCCATCACTATCTGACCCCGTCGCCGCCCATTCCCCATCCCCATCTGACCCCGTCGCCGCCGGAATTACATTCAAATGCACTGTAATGTTTCAGGATGAAATGCTTGTACTTTTGGTCTGAATTGTTATGCTGAAGAATGTTCTGTTATGCTCTAATGACGAATTATTCAAATGCTGTTATGCTTGCTTGCTTAAATGGTGCTGAATTTCTTGCTGAAGTGCTGCTGATTTTTTTGCTGAATTGCTGAAATGATGAATTGCTGAAATTGCTGTGCTTTCTTGCTGAAATGCTCATTTTCTAGTGTCATTTGCTACATTTGATCTACAGTATCACAGATTCACAGTGTCTGATTGATTCAGCTGTGAATTGGTGATAGTGTATTCCTGCATAGCATATATGTGATCGGCCGTAACTGCATAGCCTAATCTGAACGTAAAATATTGTATTACTCGATGAGCCTAATCTGAACGTAAACTATTTGTATTACTCCATGAGCCTAATCTGAACGTATACTATTATATTACTCCATGAGCCTAATCTGAACATAAACTATTGTAGTGTGAACTCAACCAACATCCTCTGCTATATAAACCGTAGCCACCACAAGGTACCTCAACACTCTTGACTTAGCACTCCCACCTCACTAATATCCATGTCCGACGACGAAGAGGAAGGTTCTGATGAGAACCTTGATCCAAGTGATGTGTACACGGTGGATGACTTCGTCGCCGAGCAAGAGTTTGTTGATGCATATCTCCAACAGATTGGAGAGAAGCTCAAGGCCAAGTTAGAAGAACGCCGTAGCCGCCGTCGATGTCGATTCATCCGTAGGAGGTATATTCCAAGAAATCGTGAAGCCGGCCACAATGATCTATTCGCTAGCTATTTCTCTGATAATCCTATCTATACGGACGAGATGTTTCGTAGGAGGTTTCGGATGAGACGACCACTTTTTCTACGAATCATGAATGCACTTGGCCATTTACCATATTTCTCTGATAGATATGATGCCACGGGAAGGCAAGGGCTCTCACCAATACAGAAATGTACAGCGGCCATTCGTATGCTAGCGTATGGCACATCGGCTGACCAACTTGATGAGGTACTAAAGATCGGTGCAAGCACAGCGTTGAAGTGCTTGGGTAAATTTGCTGAAGCAGTTATCACAATTTTCGGCGAAGAGTACTTGCGCCCTCCTAGAAGTGATGAGTTGGATCATCTGCTACAAGTTGCTGAATCTCGAGGATTTCCTGGAATGCTCGGAAGCATAGATTGTATGCATTGGCAATGGAAGAATTGTCCTGTTGCATGGCGGGGCCAATTCACTCGTGGTGATAAGGGTGTCCCCACGATGATACTCGAGGCGGTAGCATCACAGGATCTAAGAATATGGCATGCTTTCTTTGGAACTGTAGGGTCCAACAATGACATCAATGTATTAAACAAGTCACCGTTGTTTATCCAGGCTTTGAAAGGGAAGGCTCCTCGGGTACAATATGTTGTAAATGGAAAGCAATATAACATGGGATACTACCTTGCCGATGGAATATACCCGGAGTGGGCAGCATTCGTGAAGACAATACCAAGTGCTCAGATAGATGAAGACAAGTTATTTGCAGAACATCAATAAGGGGCAAGGAAAGATGTAGAGCGTGCATTCGGTGTGCTCCAATCTCGATTTAATATCGTTCAGCGTCCATCACGTTTGTGGAAAAGGGGAGATGTGGTCAACATAATGCTCACTTGCATTATTCTACATAATATGATAGTAGAAGACGAAAAGGAAATGGTTGCACTCCCTTTGGATTTGAACGGGGATCCAGGAGCATCGATCACCCTACCACCCGAAGTGAGCACTAATACTCACCCTTGTTTTGAGGAGGTACTTCGGAGAAATTCAGCAATTCGGGCCCGTTCAACGCATATTGAACTGAAGAATGATTTAGTCCAGCATATATGGCAGCGCTTTGGTCCGAAAATAAGGAAAGAATGATAAAATTTATGTGTTATCTAAATATGAAATTTGTAATTTTAGTTCTAGCATCAATATATGTTTTTCTGTTAGAAATAATATTTTTGTTTATTTGAACAACGTATGGGAAAAAAGTTACCATGTTTGTTTCATGCATATACGGTTGAAAAAACAACGAATAATATTGATGTATGCATGCATATTTAAACTTAACTGCATCTCATTTATTTAGAGACAAAGGTTAAGAGACAACCCATTGTATGAGGTATATTTAATGTTGTCTCTTTGTATGGATACTTGTGCTAAGAGACACTTTTTGAACTCTCCTTTGTACATGCCCTAATGAGAACAAGACTTGGAAACGGTACTTGAGAATCGGTACCGTTTCCAACGGAGCCACATAATGACAAAATTCTAGGCAGCGCCTCCGCCCTCCTCCTTCCTCGGTGCCATACATCCTCTACCATATGTGACCTCGCTAGCGTCGACCCCATCACTACCAAGTTAGGTTTCGAGTTAGATTAGTCAGGGAGGTGGTTGCTTGACAGTGGAACAGGATGGAGCAGGGGGCGGGGGTGTTGGTGCCACCAATCGTGTCTTGTTGAAGGCGGTAGAGGAGGCGCACAAACTAGTGAGGGAGGAGGAGAGGGAATAACGAGGTGGGAGCGGAGAAGAAGACGGAGACATGAGGGCGGTTGTCATTTGTGACCCAAAGGCAACGAGGTATCATTGCCTAATCGCTCTCATTATTAATGCTATACGACATCAATTGTCTATAAGGAGGCTAGGTACAATTAATTATATACAACATTGGTTGTCTATGAGTTATGCCACATGACAAGTATCACTGCTACTCCACAGTCTCCTTTCCATGTCCTCGCCCTATTTCTCCCTTGGCCCCCTCCATCTTCCTTTCCGGTGAGCTCATCGGTAAGGAGATGGAGGGGATTTGTGCTCCTTTACCACCTCTTTCCCTTTCTCTTTCCACCATCCTCTAATCTACCAAGCACAACACCTATAATTCAGATCTAGATCTGATCGTTCCCTCGCAACTACTATATCCTTTCAGGCATCGGGAGGAGGAGGATGACCGATCAGCCGATAGTGGGAACCTCCACAATTTAGGAGTCTACAATCAGTTGGTTCTTCCTCTGGGCGTGTTTCATCCATAAGGGTGTGCTGCATCTCTGTGCCTGCGAACCATGAAGCTCTTGTGGATGCCCTGGGCATGTTGTCATCCTAGTCAAGGTTGCCAAATATGATATGAGCGCAGTTGGTATTAAGCAGAGACGGCCGGATCTAAATTTTATCCAACGGTACCCGGACGGTAAGCCATGGTGGCGAGCCCTACAACCACAATGAGCGGTAAAAAGTGTCAAAGTGCCAATCTCGAGAGAAATCTTAGTTTTTGGCTTTTCTTTTAGCTGGATTGATCGAAAACTATGCTCTTGAGCGTTGTTACCTTGCTGCAGACGCTGTTGAGGGGCATGGGTCTTCTTACCGCATTGCATCTTGGTTTGTTGATTTAATAGGTGTTTGTGTGATGAAATTTAAGTTATTACGCTTGGTTTCGACTAGTCAGCATTGCCAGTCAAGACTATTCAAGATAAGAAAGGTTACCATGTACTCCCTCCGTTCCAAATTGTAGTTCACCGTTAACTTTTGGAGACGCCTTTTGACCATTTGTCTTATTCAAAAAAAATAGTACAAACATACAAAAATATAAGTCATGCTTAAAATATGTTTAATGATAAAACAAATCACAACAAAATAAATAATATTTACATATATTTTTAAAATAAGACGAATGGTCAAATAGAATATCCAAAAGTCAACAGTAAATTGCAATTTGTGACGGAGAGAATATAAACTTTGGTAATCCTCAAAATAATACGTGAATTATTTCCACCTTCAGAAATTGTTTAACTTGGATTGGTTTCCCAAGAGAAGATCTAATTAGCAGTTCTCAATGTACTGCTACCGAGCGGTACTCGGAAAAATATAGCACGCATTAGCGAGTTTAATATTTAAACTATAACAGTTTAAAAGGCAAAACCATAGTGCCCGAAATTGACTTTAATATTTAAACTATAACAGTTTAAAAGGCAAAGCCATAGTGCCCGAAATTGACTGATAAGTTATACTCCCTCCGGTCATAAAAACAAGTCGTCGTTGATTTTTAATCACGCTCATGCTTAAAGTATTTTTAATGATAAAACAAATAAATGATAAATTATATAGTTTTTTTAATAAGACGAATGGTCAAAGATGTGTTCAAAAATCAACGGCGACTTGTTTTTATGATCGGAGGGAGTATATCTTTGCAAGAGAACATGTTGTTCGGTCTATTTAGATCAAATATTCATGGAACAAAGAAATTGTTAGGTAAGGAACTTTTGGGCACAACCTAGCGGTGATGGTAAGCAATTTATACTAACAGACACCCTTGTGATCATCAGTGACTGGGTTTGAGATAAACCGTTTAAGTATCGATTGGAAATACGGATTATCCTGGAAATACACCTTACTCAATACTTGCGAGGCCTGTAATTGGGCTTAAAAGAACTATCGGTGTTGAGTTAGTTGGGCTTCCATTTGCTTTATTGGGTTGGGAGTTGGGCTTGTTGGTTGCTCATGATTTGGTCATCAAATAAAAACTGTTACCGTATGATGCTGGAAGCAATTTAGTATGTAATCCACTCCTTGCTACTGTATCTAAGACATGACATACATCTACAACAACAACAACAACAACAACAATAAAGCCTTTAAATCCCAAGCAAGTTGGGGTAGGCTAGATTTGAAACCCAAAACAAACCGCTAAAAAGGGGAAGGGGAAAAGAAACAAGGACAAGGGTTTAAAAAGTTTTTTGAAAAGAAGCACAAGGAAGAGCCTAGTCAGGGCTCAGGCACGTGGATAGCTGCTTTCCAAGCACTTCTATCCAAGGCTAACTCTCTTGCTATATTCCAATCTTTTAGGTCCCTCTTAACCGCCTCCTCCCAGGTCAAGTTTGGCCGACCCCTACCTCTCTTCACATCATTATTCCACCTCATGATTCCGCTATGCACTTTGGTGCCTCTGGAGGTCTTTGTTGCACATGGCCAAACCATCTTAGTCGATGTTGCACAAGCTTTTCTTCATGGGGGGCTACCCCTAGTCGATCCGTATCTCATCGTTTGAACTCGGTCCATCCTTGTATGCCCACAAATCCAACATAACATACGCATCTCGGCGACACTTAATTGTTGAACATGTCTTCTTTTAGTAGGCCAACATTCTGCACCATACAACATCGCAGGTCTAATAGCCGTCCTATAGAACTTGCCTTTTAGCCCTATAGAACATGACATACATCTACGATTTTAAAAAATAGAAATAATCACTATTTCCAACTAAGAGCATTTCTACTACACAGAGAAAATGTATGAACATTTTGTTGTCTTTTAAGTTGGGACCATGCCTAGCCTCTAAAACTTTTAAAAACAAAGTTTTTTAAAAGAATGGTTTTACAATGCCATGACTTGCCAAGTTGGACTCAGCAGGTGGCTCGACGTGAGCTGCAAAGAAAGTAACCAAGTTTGAGTGCATAGTTCCGCACAAGACGTGACGATGATTTCAAGACAACGAAGGATATATTTGTCATGGTGGGAGTTTGTTAGAGTTGGTTTCCAATATATATACACAAGTTGGATTACAATTGACTCTAAGTTGTAGTAAGCTGAGTAGATTAGAGTTCGGGTCAGACTCATATCCTGACCCCTATATCCCTATATAAAAAGGATGCCCTATTATAACTTGTAACGACAAAACTAGCAGCGTAAGCCTGCAGGTGTCGCGAACGGCATGTGGCCAATATGCTGCGGTGTTGGGGAGAAGCACCTATAATCATTATCCCACATACACTTATTGGTATTTCCGTGACGAACATAGTTTACAACTTGGAATTTTCTCAAACCTCAAGAGTACAAGCTTACGATTTTGCTAATCATCAGGCAACTGATTTTTGAGAAGTCTCGGTCGATTTTTTCATATACCTAGATGTTTATGTCGGATTTTTAAGTGCCCTATAAATGTGTCTGGTCAATGACCCAAAAAATCGGCTGAGAGTTAAATAACTCGGTAGTCGCCTGATGTCAAGACGGTCCCACAAACTTAACACTGAGATTCAACAAACTGATAAAAAACAGGAAACCATTTTTTCTTGAAATCTTGGGAAATCTGGGCAGCGAACACAGGAACGGCGAATCCTTTGCATGGATCTCGATGGTGAGCTCAGAGCATGGTGTCGGCCCGCGACGGCAGCCGGCGGAAGAAGTTGCTGGGCACGGCCGGCAGGCGGCTGCGGAAGCGCGGGTGGCGCAGCACGAAGAGGCCGGCGACGAGCGCCACCACCCTGAAGGGCGTGACGTAGAGCACGATGGCGGCGACGAGGCAGAAGGCGACGAAGAGGCAGGTGGCCCTGGGGTCGCGCCAGCCGAGCAGCGACTGCAGCCGCTCCCCCTGCGTGGCCATGTCGCCGACCACCGTCTGGATCCTCCCGGCGACGCTCCGCAGCCGGTCGTACCGCATGTACACCACGTCCTGCTGCCTCGACGTCGGGAAGGTGTCGAACTCCTCGTCCAGCTCGTCGGGGTGCACCGCCTCCGCCCACGACATCTTCGTGTCCATGTGCGGCGGGTGGCGCGGTCGCCGCCGGTAGTTCCAGAGCCCGATCATGAACATGTAGAGGAACACGGTGGGGAGGATCAGCTCCGGGTACCAGACGAGGATGAGGAGGAGGACGTGCACCAGGGCGGTGGTGGCCACGTTCTTCCAGTGGCACACGTCGGCGAACCACCGCGCAGCCGCGCCGGCGCCGGAGAAGAGGGAGACTGCGCGGAAGAAGTTGGCCTTGCTCCGCCGCATGCTCCACATGTGGGACTCCACGTCGAGCATGTACTCCACCACCTCCCGCCGGAGCGGCGGCTCGGCGCGCCCCAGCCGCGACGCCACGATGCCCATCGCCTGGTACCGGAGCGCGTCCAGCTGCGTCACCGTGAACGGGTGCAGGTAGTGCATCTTGGGGAGCAGCGGTTGCGTGTACAAGTGCACCATGTTCATCAGCGACAGGCAGGTGAACCGGACGGCGAGCCGGAGCTCCCCCATCTTCTTCACCCCCGACGGCTGCAGCGCGATCAGCGGGTACGCGTGCGTGTACACGCGGTCCGTCTCCAGCGTCGACAGCCGGATCCGGATCTTGCCTATGCGGCCGTCCTTCGCCGGCGGCGCCGGCGGCCCGCCGCCGCCGCCATTGCCGTTGCCGAGGTGGCAGTTGTCGAAGACGGCGATGGTGATGACGGTGCAGGGGTCGAACACCTCCCAGGTGTACTGCTCGTTCCAGACGGGGCTGAAGGTGCCGAGCATGGTGCGCGTGCGCACCCACTTCTGGCCGTACTTGGCGACGCAGTAGGCGTCGGTGGTGCCGCGGCCGTCGCGATTCTTCATGGGCTGGAGGCCGCCGGCGCCGAGCATGCCGACCTCGAGCACGCCGACGGGCGGCCGCCAGAGCTGCCGCGCCGTGGGGCGCGTGTCGCTGAGGTACATGGTGGACTCGTCCATGACGTGGTAGGCGCCCTCGAGGCAGCCGCGCACGTGCACCCGGCTCGCGAACCGGAGCTCCCGCCGCGTCTCCCCCTCCACGGCGGCGCCGACGCCGAACTTCTCGAGGTCGAACCACCGCGACTGCACGAACGGCCGGTGGTCGAGCCGCTTCTCGAAGAGGCCCAGAGGCAGCGCGACCCGGCCGAGAAGATCATCTTTCCGCGGCGTCACCCGATCCTCCACCGTCAGCACCAGCTGCTCCTCGAACGGCTCGGCGACGACGAACACCAGGTCCTCATTCCACCGCGGGTTCAGCGTCGCCGCCACCGACGTCTTCAGAATCTGGTTCCCGACCTGCGCCTTCACGAACACCTCCGGCGAGCGGCCGCGCGCCTGTGGCTGCACGTCCTGCGCCTCGATCACGTTCACCCGGAGGTACCACAGCTTGGGGGACACGTACGCCTTGGACCTCACGCTGGCGACGCCCTCGCCGCGGACGGTGGCGGCGTCGGAGTGCCACGCCTCCGGGAACGCCTCGTCGGCCTGCGTGCCGATCCACACGGCGAGCATGAGCTCGCCCCGGACCTTGCCGCCGTCGCCGCGCGGCGCCTCGAGGCGGTACCACTGCGGCGCCAGCGGGCTGTCCGGCGGCACCCTGGTAGGCACCTCGGCGAGGTCGAAGGTGACCTTGCCGGCGTAGTCGTCGCGGCCGAGCATGTCCTTGTCCTTGAGGAAGACCTCGAGGACGTTGGACTGGATGCGGGAGCGGGAGAAGGCGAACACCTGGTCCCACTCCGGGTTGGCGCGCCGGTCGTAGTGCTTCGTGGTGCCCTTGTAGTTGCCGAGCTTCACCTCGACGTAGGGATCCATGGCGCCGCCGGTGAGGGGGTTGGGGGGGAGGTCCTTGGCCTTCACGACGCGCACGTACAGGTAGAACATCTGCTCCACCAGGTCGTACGTGCTCGACGGTTTCTCCAGCCCCAGCCACCCGGCCATGCCGCCGCCGCCTCCGGCCGCCGGCCGCGCCGCCGCCGCCGCCCCCTTCGGCCATTTCTCCCCCAGCAGCGGGTTCGTGTCCTTCAGCTGAAAATCCTCGTGGTGCGGGTCGCCATGCCTCCCCGCCATGATCCTATCCCTACCTCGATCGATCACACAAGCTTCAAATCTAACGAAAACAAGAAAACAATAACAACATCAAGCACATATCTGCGAGAAACTGTTTCAGTTCACCATTGATCATCCTTTTCTACTTACTGTAATTAACAAAGATGGTCGATGGCGTGCTCCGGTCAGGTCAGAGACTCAGAGCTGGTCGGTGAAACAATGGCGTTGCGACACTTATACCTTGAACGAAGAGGGGGAAGTTTGCGTTGGGATGGCTAGCTCTTCGTCTTCCTCGCGACTGCATTGCACTCTGTCATGTCATGCACGGGGGAGGGGATCCTGCAAAGCCTCGCCGGCAAGCAAAGCGGAGGTTCGCCGTCGCGTCGGCGGAGACCCCGGCGAGAAGGAAGGTATACAAGGGCAGAGTCGTCGTTGCAAAGACCAAATCTTTTCCTGTGCAGTGGTGTGTCTGGGCCGGGGTTTCAGGCGTCCAGCTTCGATCTGCTTCAGCTGCTATAGCTCCTGAGCTTTCCGGGAGGAGAGTGTTGCCTTTCTAGGGTTCTTTGCAGCTGAGCAGCCAGCAACTAGCCATGGGAAACTGATTAAGCAGAGGAAAAAGATGGCGATCACAAGGGCTGGTCGATCGATCGGATCGATCGGTGATCATGTGTGGAAAGGCGATGGAAAGATGGGAGCCTGAGGGAGTGAGTGGTAATTAAACAAAGATAATCATCCACGGACGGGACACGGGAGGGGGGAATTAGATTCTTTGGTTGGGTGATCTCTCTTCGCCCATCTTTTAGAACGCTTTGATTCGGGGCAAGGAACCTTGCACAGTGGGCAGTGGCCAGTGTGGACAGTGTGGTCGTTCACATAGCAAGGTAATTTCCTGCGCACCAGAGCGGTGCGGTGTCTGATTTTGCTGCATTCACACACAAAAACACGTCACCAAAACTGTTCAATCTATATATACAAATCTATCTATCTATATCTATATCTATAGAGGAAGGCTAGCGTGCACCCCAGAGCACGGATCTCTCCGTGCTCCCAACGCGTTTTCGAATTCCGAGATGCCTAACAACTGATCCGATGTTCAGTTCATACTCATTAATTAAAGAGGTCCATCCATGCTCAAACTCTTCTACAGTCCTAGTGTGGTTTATGACACGATGAAATTTCTTCTTAAATAGTGAACTTCTGGTGTACACATGTCCCAAATGTTCTTTTGCCTTCCTCAGGAACTACACAACAACTCTTACCTTGACAGGGTATGGGAAGATCGAGCTAAATGGGCATCACCGTACTTTAAGGATTTCTTCTTTGCAAATATGTCATCGACCCAGCGAAGCGAATGCATGAACCATGTGCTAAAACAATTTTTATCACCCTCATCCAAAATGCACAACTTTGTGATTCAATATGAAAAGTTCATTGCCGCCCGGATTGAAGCAGAGGATAGGCAGGAGTTCAAGACAGCACATGTATGAATCCTGGACATACCTTCCTCCGTTTTTTTTTTTGCAGTTCATGATCAGTAATTTTCGTACTTAATTTGTTCAGGAGGTCAGGCGCCCCTTGTCTGGTTTTCCTATTGAAAAGCATGCTGCAACAATTTACACAAATGCAATTTTCAAAAAATTTAGTGACCAGGTGTACATGAGTGGATCATATATTATTGAAGAAAAAAGAGAAAATGGCACATATGTAACTGTACACGTTGATAGTGAGACAAGAGAATCATGGTCTGCACTAAAATTTGAGGTACATGTAAATTTGGAAGCTAAGGAGTTCAAATGTGTATGCAAATTATACGAGCATATGGGTATTTTGTGCTGCCACATAATCAAGGTATGTCATCCATCTCCAAGAGCCAATATTTCAACTCAATAATATCCTACTTATAACACAACCTGGATTATGATGTTATTTTTTTACTGATAGGTAATGACTCATGTCGGTTGTACACGTATTCCTTGTAAATATATATTGAATAGATGGACCCTGAATGCTCGTCATGGAACTTGCACTGATCTCAATTTGCTCAAAAATGATAAAGATGTTGTTGCTTCGAGCACACACCGTCATACCCTGTTATTCCGTGTTTGCATGGATCTTTCCTCGAAGGGGGATATTTCTATTGAAGCATATAACATTGCTATGGGGCATATAAACCAAGCACTCGAAGAGATTAACACAATTGTATTGCCAATGAACGAAGGAAATACTTCTAATGTCGGCGATAGTAATTTGACATCAAACCAGCATGAAGATAGTTCCACCATCAATCCACCTGATCGGCGAATGAAACAAGGTCGTCCAAAATCAACCAGGTATAAAGCACACATAGATGGTCCTATTAGGAAGAAAAGCGAGTATGCTCTCACTGTAGTCAAAAAGGACATCATAGAACTGGCTGCCCCAATAACCCAGAGAACTCTTCAAAGACCAAACTTCAGAAGGTGTGTCAGAAATGCAAATTGCCTGGTCATTATGCATCGACATGTGGTCGTGGGGTATAGACCCATCACCTTTACATTCATGTCTTATTGCATTGAGAAATTACCAAGGAACATATCTATCAATACATTTCAGTCTTTATCAACTGGTTTAATACAGACGTTATTCTTATTCCTAGACACATACCTTCTTTTTCAGAATTCTCATACCTTACTCAACGATGCCTGATTGTTGCCATGAATAATTAGTTGATTTTTGTATGCTTTTCTCACTACTTTGGTAAGTGTTTATTGCTTCCTGTAGCATTTGAACTGCATGTCACTCATTGATGCCAAGCTTTTCAAATTGAACCACTCCGCGTCACTCATGGAAAGCACCTAATTGCTTCCTGTACCATTTGAAGTTTTGAACTGAACGTTCGTAGATGCCAAGCCTTTATACATACCTCCATTTTTTTGAGAACCTGATTGCTTCATGATTTTGCTCCTCGCCGGAGTGGCCACCGTCGCGAGCAGCTGAATTGCCTTCCTCCGTCTTGCGATCGGAAAGACCATCATTCAATTCCGTCAAATCAAATCAAAAGCCAGGCGTTCAGAAGCGATTCATTCCGTCGGAATCGATTTCATCTCCGCCGTGCAGCGAGCGGCGAGCCCGCCAAGGTCTCATTGAAGGAACTTCGTCGACGCCGTGCAGGCAAGGCCGCCGAGGTCTCGAGCATCTGTATCACCGCCGTGCAGCCCGAGCATCGCCGCCGTGCAAGGTCTTTACACATTTCTGGGTATCTTTCTATTGGTATGTTTCGATTTCATCGTTTTGGATTACGATCGTAGCAATATTTTGCTGTAATATTTGCTTACGATTCGTGGTACTGTTGCGTCCTTTTAAATTACTGCGTTTTTGTGTATTGATGTTAGACTAATTTAAATTGCGTATTTGAGTATGATAATCTATTCAAACGATTAGAACGTCCTTTTTTCCCATTGCCCAGAAACATTGCGTGTTATAAGCATTTATGATTGCATTCAAATTAAACAAACATTTCTATATCTATACCTCTAACGGGTATACCCGCTATGAATAGAACCCTTTTACCATATATATATATATATATATATATATATATATATATATATATATATATATATATATACGGTATTGCTCGCCGGTAGGCGCCTGCACCGCGCGACCTGGTGCAGGCGATTTTCTCGCCGTCCGTTGCTTCAATCTGCGAAGCAACTGCGCTTGCGTGCGTGCGGTCGATCGCTTCTGGCTATCGTTGGAGCACTCACGAGCCGTAGCGTAGCTGCTGATTGGTTGGATCGCTCTTCGTTTTCGCAGAAAGACTTCGTCATATCGCCGGTGTTCCTAAGAATCCTCGGCCACGAGTGATACAATGAGACATATTTCGCGGGCTCGCAGCCACAGGGCATTTCATCGAGTATCCAACAGCAACAACAATAATATTTACATAAAAAACGAGAATGAAAGTAAACGAGATATACATTCATCAATGATAAATCATATTTAATTGCTACGCCTAATTTTGCTTTGTTTAAATTTTTTTCACATCTTTTGTACTATTTTTTCAGTTGTGCTTATCGCTGAAATTTCTGTGTTTTTGTATTGAAAATTCAATCGCCTGCGCTAAATGCTAAAACGCAGGCGCTTGCGTTGTAGCCGGTCCCATATATATATATATATATATATATAGAGAGAGAGAGAGAGAGATTTGCTAGCGTGAACTCGAGTTCACAGAGCCTCCGTGAACTTTGACGGGTTTTTGAAATCCGAGAACTTTAGTGATCGATCCAAACCATTGATCTTGTTCGTCATGTCAAAAGATAGCCACCAACCAAGTTTCGTATTTTTTTGCTATTTGTTTTCTAATTTTGAAAATCAGCCTTCTAAATAGTCGTCGAGCGTCAAAAAAAACTGATTTTCAAAATTAGAAAACAAATAGCAAAAAAATTAAAAAAATACGAAACTTGGTTGGTGGCTACCTTTTGACATGACGAACAAGAACAACGGTTTGGATCGATCACTAAAGTTCTCGAATTTCAAAACCCATCGAAGTTCACGGAGGCTCCGTACACTCGAGTGTACACTAGCAAATCTCTATATGTATATAGATAGATAGATAGATAGATTTAATATATATATTGAACTGTTTTGGTGACGTGTTTTTGTATATATATATATAGAGATAGAGAGATTTGCTAGCGTGAACTCGAGTGCACGGAGCCTCCGTGAACTTCGACGGGTTTTCGAAATCCGAAAACTTTAGTGATCGATCCAAGAAGGCTGATTTTCAAAATTATAAAACAAATAGCAAAAAAATTCAAAAAAAATACAAAACTTGGTTGGTGGCTACGTTTCGACATGACGAACAAGATCAACGTTCGGATCGGTCATTAGACATCTTGGATTTCAAAAACCCGTCGAAGTTCACGGAGAGATTTGCTAGCGTGAACTCCAGTTCACAGAGCCTCCGTGAACTTTGACGGGTTTTCGAAATCCGAGGACTTTAGTGATCGATCCAACCGTTGATCTTGTTAAATCATGTCAAATCACCACCAACCAAGTTTCATATTTTCAAATTTTGCTATTTGTTTTAATTTGAAAATCAGCCTTCTAAATAGTCGTGGAGCATCCAAAAAGCTGATTTTCAAAATTAGAAAATAAATAGCAAAAAAATCAAAAAAATACGAAATTTGGTTGGTAGCTACCTTTTGACATGACGAACAAGATCAACGGTTTGGATCGATCACTAAAGTTCTCGGATTTCAAAAACCCGTCGAAGTTCACGGAGGATCCGCGACTCGAGTTCACGCTAAGAAATCTCTCTCATATATATATAGAGAGAGAGAATATAGCGTCTTTCTCGAAAGTACAGATCTCTCCGTACTCGAAGTGGTTTTGAAATTGAGATTCTAACAACCGATCCGAACCGTTGATCTTGTTCGTCTCATTGAAATGTTGTCGATGACCAAGTTTCATATTTTTTTAAATTTTTTTACTATTTGTTTCATATTTTTGAAAATCAGCCATCCAATTAGTCGTGGTGCGTTCAAAAAAGCTGATTTTCGAACATAAGAAACAAATAGTAAATAAATTCAAAAAAATATGAAACTTGGTCACTGACAACGTTTCAGCGAGACGAATAAGATCAACGGTTTGGATCGGTTGTTAGGCATCTCGAATTTCTCGAGAGTACGCTAGCTATTCTCTCTCTCTCTATATATATATTGAACAGTTTTGGTGACGTGTTTTTGTGTGTGAATGCAGCAAAATCAGACACCGCACCGCTCTGGTGCGCAGGAAATTACCTTGCTATGTGAACGACCACACTGCCCGCACTGCCCACTGTGCAAGGTTCCTTGCCCCGAATCAAAGCGTTCTAAAAGATGGGCGAAGAGAGATCACCCAACCAAAGAATCTAATTCCCCCCTCCCGTGTCCCGTCCGTGGATGATTATCTTTGTTTAATTACCACTCACTCCCTCAGGCTCCCATCTTTCCATCGCCTTTCCACACATGATCACCGATCGATCCGATCGATCGACCAGCCCTTGTGATCGCCATCTTTTTCCTCTGCTTAATCAGTTTCCCATGGCTAGTTGCTGGCTGCTCAGCTGCAAAGAACCCTAGAAAGGCAACACTCTCCTCCCGGAAAGCTCAGGAGCTATAGCAGCTGAAGCAGATCGAAGCTGGACGCCTGAAACCCCGGCCCAGACACACCACTGCACAGGAAAAGATTTGGTCTTTGCAACGACGACTCTGCCCTTGTATACCTTCCTTCTCGCCGGGGTCTCCGCCGACGCGACGGCGAACCTCCGCTTTGCTTGCCGGCGAGGCTTTGCAGGATCCCCTCCCCCGTGCATGACATGACAGAGTGCAATGCAGTCGCGAGGAAGACGAAGAGCTAGCCATCCCAACGCAAACTTCCCCCTCTTCGTTCAAGGTATAAGTGTCGCAACGCCATTGTTTCACCGACCAGCTCTGAGTCTCTGACCGGAGCACGCCATCGACCATCGTTGTTAATTACAGTAAGTTGAAGAGGATGATCAATGGTGAACTGAAACAGTAGCTCACAGATATGTGGTTGATTTTGTTATTGTGTTCTTGTTTTTGTTAGATTTGGAGCTTGTGTGATCGATCGAGGTAGGTATAGGATCATGGCGGGGAGGCATGACGACCCGCACCACGGGGATTTTCAGCTGAAGGACACGAACCCGCCGCTGGGGGAGCAATGGCCGGCGCCTGGCGCCGCCTCGCCGAGCATGCACCGCCGCCGTCCGCGCCGACCCCGCGCCCGGCCCGTCCCGCCTCCCCAACCCCGCAGACGCCACCCCGATCAGTCCTCCTCCAGCTCGGCGCCGCCTCGTCCCATCCGCGACGCCCACGGCAGGCACCGCCCTTGGCATTCTCCACATCCGGCTGTGATTACTTAGGGATTGGTTAGGGGATTACTTAGAGATTGCTTAGAGGATTACTTAGCAAATCCACCGGATTACTTAGGATACCTGTTGTGAAAATGTATATTTACTTTGCATTACGACAAAGTAATGCATAGTAATTAGGTTTGACTGCTTTTTCACTGTTGTATGTATGCATAATCGAAAGTAATTAGAAGTAAGTGGTCAAAAATTCGGATTACTTTTTTATTTTGGCTCGAGAAATATAAGTAATGAAAAGTAATCCGTTTGAAAAAGAAGCAACTCAAAATTCAAATAAACCGACATGCAACCACGATTTTAGGGTAGTTAATGCCCCCACGATTTTAGGATCTTGCCTCCTAGCGAATTACTTTGCATGCTGAAACATGTTTATTTCGGTTACTTCCGATTACTTTCAAAAATGCGACTGTTTACTTCCGGATTTGGTTGGCTCGCGCGGTTCGCTGGGAAGGCTCGGGTGTAGATTAGCTTAATCTACACCCAGGGGTAGATTAGGGCCTCCGTGTGTGTGTGTATATATATATATATATATATATATATATATATATATATATATATATATATATATATATATATGACGTCGAATGGGACTCCATGGAGTCAAGTGCTCCATTCCTTGTGGCGTCGGATTTCATCAAGATTCGTGCACACAAAGTAAATACATGCACAACAACATTATCATTTGCCATACAAAGGTGTGAATATAATAATCTGCAATTAATTGTTTCCAAATAAGGCACGAATACGGCTCCATGGAGTCCCAGATACTTTTACTATATATATATATATATATATATATATATATATATATATATATATATATATATATATATATATATATATATATATAGAGGAAACCCATTCGAGGCTCCATGGAGCCTAGGCTCCATTGCCATCCAATGTTGATCTGCACCAGACCAAAAGTGCCTTTGATTAACGGGTATATCTTCATAGAACCCATTAACAAATTAATCATTCTATGAAATTCAAATTTGAATGAAACCACGTATATAATTGAACGGTTTAATGGGTATTAATTGTTAATTCCCAAATCATTCAAAATTTGAACGGTTTAATGTACTGTATATCCATGTATATTTTTAGCTCTAATACACGTCATTCACTTTATTGTTTTGGGTATATACACTACGAATATTTTCATCAAAATATTTTCACGTCATTGTTTAACGGTTTAATGTACTGTATATCCGGGTATATACCCAACGAATGCGAAGCATCGTGTATTCCAGAATAAAGTAAATTGGTGCAAAACTTATACATAAACATTGGAAGCAACATCCGTACAACCAACATTCAGGTTTATTAAAATTCATAAATTCTCAATGCAAACGTCACACACCGTGGCAGTACAAAATATCCAAAATACCGCTTGTTTAAGGTATTTGTTACATAAATACATCAAATATATTCAATCGATTGTATTAAATCTATTTTGGACTCTGCCAAAGAATCTTCTCGATGTCCTGGGGGGCCTTAGCAATGTTTGGTTTTGCGTGGGGTATATCAAATACCATCTCTTTCCGAAATTCAAGTATGTTTGTCCTGCAAAACAAGTGGTATTTTGATTGAAGTTCATGATTTCTTGCTCGCTCAAAATGTATTATAAAAAAAAAAGCACAACAGACTTGATGTAGCACCTACGTGCAGGATCTGCCATTCCAGGTATTCAAACAATGTAGCATGTGAAAAACACTACGACATTGAGGATTCAAGTTCAATAATACCAGACCTTTATCCATCCGGAATGCATCAACATGAAAAATAGTGAATACAACACTGACATAACAACATCCTAGTTCGCAACTACGATATGCCAACTGAAACTAGCTACCAGATGCAACAGATATTAGACTGTGACGTTGATGGTACGAGTATTTACAAAGCTGCTCCAAAAAATGATGCTACATATAGCTTTCAGTTAGAACAGAGCTAGCAATCTCAAGATGGGGCTTACAAGAAAAAAAATTCTATAACAATTAGAGAGCAAGGTTCTTAAGGCGTCGCAAGGTTCTTAATAGTGAATACAGTTAATTGAAAGTATATCGATGCTGACCAGAAGATGGACTGATTCACTGCAAGTTTGAACTCATCGATCAATAAGAAAGGTCCGTTGAAACAGTCTGTCAAATTGAAGGGGAAGAATTCATGTGCAACAAAAGAAGGTTAGACAAACAAATTGAAGGGGACCGAGGACCATATCAAATTCAATTGGAATGTGCGTATGTTTTTTTAGAACAACGGAAGACATAGATGGAAACATGGGACTGAAATGTGCATATATAAAAATGACCTGAAAACTAAAGCTGAAATTATTTGGAACACAAAAGTTGATAGCATAAACTTCACATTAGCTTAACATGGAGCCGGCCTAGATATCATACGAGTATATACACTAAATACAAAAGTCCTGCCATGCGCAAAAATCCTGCTGTCGAGCCCCTAATTGAAGTTTAATCGAGCCCCTAATTTTTGTATACTCGTATGATATCTGAACCGGCACATGTTAAGATTCCACTAAAATGTGCATATGTTTTTCAGGACCTCAATGAAGGGGACTGTATCAGATTTTACTCAAATGTATATGCAAATGCCAATACCGAGTATGTGACAAATTTGAGAGGGATTAATTACCTACAGAGCTGTACAAATTGGTTGACCTGCAACAAGTCGGAGATGAAAGCGTAGGCACGGACGGCGCGCCACCACTGCGACCGGATCCAAGGTCGACGCCCCCTGGACTGCCTCGCCACAACGCCGCCGCCGTCACCTGGGGCTCTTCGCCACAACGCCATCGCCGCCTCGCAGTCGGGACCACCTCGCCGCATTCACCTGGAGCGCCTCGGCCTCGCCGTCGAGTCAGGTAAAGCTGCCGACGTCGATGTTGAGGCAGATGTGGCGGTGCCGGCGACGTGGAGGATCTGGTAGAGCCGGCGTCGGGCAGAATGGGCCGTGACGAGGAGTCGTGCTGATGAAGGGTGCTAGGGGCAGAGGATGGCGAGCGCGCCAGGGTAGAGGTTGGGGAGTTCACTGGCGCGGAGGACGGCGAGGTCGCCCGGGCGGAGGTCGCGGAGCCGCGGAGGTCGGGGAGCCGCGGAGGACGGCGAGGTCACCGGGGCGGAGGACGCGAGGTCGCCGGGGCGGAGGTTGGGGAACGGCTAGCCATAACGCCGCCGCCCGCCTGGACCGCCACGCCGCCATCACTAGGAGCGCCTCGCCCACGCTGCCACCTTCCTGCTCATGCCGGATAGGCATTTGGTCCGGTATCGACTACCATCGGAGACGACGGAGAGGTATTTGGTCCAAAAGAGAAGTAATTAATGGATACAATTAATACCTTTGATTGCAAAAAATCGATTTAAACTAAACGGGTATACGACAAACCCGCTAAGCAAAATGCAAGATATCAAACCGATCAAAAACTAATCAACGGTGGATGAAAGGGAGCCTAGGCTCCATGGAGCCTTATGTATTATTCCTATATATATATATATATATATATATATATATATATATATATATATATATATATATATATATATATATATATATATATAGGAATTCAGCGTGCACCCGAACACGGATCACTCCGTGCTCCCAGCGTGTTTTGAAATCTGAGAAGCCTAACAACTGATCCGAACCGTTGATCTTGTTCGTCTCATTGAAATGTAACCCGATGACCAAGTTTCGTATTTTTTGAATTTATTTACTATTTTTTCCTATTTTCAAAATCAACTTTTTGGACGCACTACGACTAATTGGAAGGCTGATTTTTGAAAATAGGAAACAAATAGTAAATAAATTCAAAAATACGAAACTTGGTCATCGGGCTACATTTCAGTTGAGACTAACAAGATCAATGGTTCGATCAGTTGTTAGGCTTTCAGATTTCGAAACGCTAGAGCATCGAGAGATCCGTGCTCTGGGGTGCACGCTAGCATTTCTCTCTCTCTCTCTATATATATATATAGCAAAGTTAAACGAAGCCACCACATTAATCCTAAAATCCTAGAAATTCCTACGTTAATCGAAAAATACTAGAACTTTTTACGTTAATCAGAAAAAAGAAAAGATCTACATCGTTGGATGTGGATAATATTTTTTTAAATCTAGCGGTCAATATTAATCTCTATAGCAAATTACTAAAGTTGATCTAATATATTATCACCTTTGCTCCTACGCAGGCGCTTGCACTCACGGCGTCGCAAGGCAAGGCCGCTCTGCGCCGAGTCGCTGCTTGTTTCGTCGCCGCACTGTCGCCGACGACGCCGCCATTGCTCACCGCCGCCGACGTTGCTAGCTGCTACTCCGACGTCGTCAGAGTAGCCGCTTCTGTGTGTTGCCACGCACGCCGCCAGATACGCCGCTCTTTGCTGCGTGCTCAGGCGACGCCGCTGCACCACCGACGCCGCTTGTAGGAAACCTAGGCCTAGAGGGGGGGGGGTGAATCGGACTTGTAATTCAAATTTTAACTTTGTTTTTGTGATTAATTAGTCATGTATTTACCCAAACTACCGATAAGACCCTAGTATCTAGATGCAGAAGTGATGGCACAATAAATCAACAGAAATAGAGGCTCGATGGCTCACACAAGCAATGCACAATTTAAAGTAATGCAAGAGACAAGGAGACGCAAACCAAGTTGTTTACCGAAGTTCGGTGTTCGACACATGAACACCTACGTCTCCGTTGAGGAAGCTTCTCACACAGAGAAGTCGGGACTCTCTCGTCCCTAGTCCTCAATCCACTCGTGGTGGCTCTTCACCAACACATGGTAGGCGAGCCTCAAACCTTCACACAAGACGAGTTCTTCCACACGCGGAAGCTCCTCGCACCCACGGTGCCGACACACGGCACCGACCTCCGACACACGGAGGATTTTTGCACACAACCTTCAACGGATGAAGGCCACGCACCTCTGACACACGGAAGTGACCCCCGACACACGGAGGATTTCGGTTGACGTAGTCGTACGGTTGATGAAGCTCGTGGCGTGACGACGATCTCTCCGGCGGCGAAGTCCCAAGAGCACAAGATCGGAGACCGTCTCTCACCACTACCCCTTCTCTCCCACCATGGAAACTAGGGCAAGAACACCATGGGAGAAGTGGCAAACCTTGGGGATGGATGAAAGGAGGTATGGGGCACCTTCTTCTTCCTCTTCCTCTCTTCTTCTCCCTCAATCTCTCAAGCACATGGAACCCTAGAAGGAGGTGGGATCCATGGGAGGAACTCTCATGGGTGGTTAGGGCAAGGGGTGGCTGCTAATGGTGGCTCTCTTAATTTTCTCCCGTGCTCTAAGCCCCTATTTATAAGCACTAAGCAAAACCCTAGAGATGGACGGTTCAGATTTAATCCCGAGTTTCAGATCAATCCATCAGACGCCGTCCGGTTTTCGTCGGACGCCGTCCGACAGAAGGTCAAGGCCAATTTTTGTGCTTCATCGGACGCCGTCCGGTGGCTTATCGGACGCGTCCGACAGGGTGCTGGCGCGCGTGCACGGGGCGCCCGCCAGGTGTTTGGTCGCTTGCCTAGCCTTCACCGGACGCTGTCCGGTCCGGGTCGGACACCGTCCAAGCGATCATCGTCGCGCCCGTTGATCAGACGCCGTCCGGTGGTCGTCGGGCGCTGCCTGGTGGCTGATTTCGAACTTCATCGGACGCCGTCCGATGGTATTCGGACGCCGTCCGACAGGGACGGTGTCGTCTGGGACTTAGTCGATTTTGAGCTCATTCTCTGGGAATCCCGCGCTGTCGGACTCCGTCCGAGGAGCGTCGGACGCCGTCCGACAGTGGTGGTGTTTTCGGGACTTAGCCAAATTTTGGCTTGAACTCACCAGACGCCGTCCGATGGCGATCGGACGCCGTCCGATAGGGCTGAGATTTTACCCCCACTTAGATTTTTGGCTCTACCGACTTCGTCCGTCATCACACCTAGGGTTGTGGCCCTACCTTGTCGACTTGTGGACTCGACGGGAAGTTTCGCGCCTAAAACAAAATATCTGGCTTGGGTTGCTTAGAGGCTACGAAACCCTGACAGCTGTCGCTCCCCCGAACTCTCTCGACTCTAGACAGGTGGACTCGCTCTAGATGGTTCGCTCAAGACTAACACCTAGCACTCTCGGAACCCCATGGGACCCACGGCTGATGTTTCTGGACCTGTGCTCAGTGGGACCCTGCAACCAGAGAGGTGTAGTCGAGCCAAAGACGCACACAAGGAAATCAGAGGAATTATAAAACAAAGATCCTTATCCTTGGCGTTATAGCTGTACGGCCTAGTTGCCATTAATTACCAAAATCATTTAGCCCATGGGGAGGCTTGATCTTACAATCTCCCCCTTTTTGGTAATTGATGACAACACCTGCAAATTCAACATGACAAGGCACAAATACAACCTCTGGTGCAATGGGTTAGCTTAAAAACATTGCATGCCAGCATAGCACAATGCAAAGAGGCCAATGAATAAGATGCAATGTACGTATAGGTATGAGCTCCCCCTAAATCAATGCATACCACTTGAGAGAATACTATCACATCACAACATGGAGCAAAGCATCTCCTAAGATATCACTTGTAACTCAAAGTCAATTCTCCCCCTTTGCATCCCAAAACATAACAATGCCCAAAGTGTCTCCAAAGCATGGAGCATGGATTGGCCATTATTTAATCTCAAAGTCAATTCTCCCCCTTTACATCCCAAAACATAACAATGCCCAATTCTCCCCCTTTGGCATCAATGACCACAAAGTAGCAAAACATGGGATTAACAGTAAATTAAGAGCTTTGGAGGTTATACTAGTGCAAACACGCCCATAAGTCCACCACACTCAAAATCTAGCCATCTCAAGGTCACAATGTCACAAGATCAACTAGAGCAAAATTGATAGATGTGTAATTCAAGTTATTATGACCTAGAGCAAAAATAAGGTGAACTATAGCTAAAAGTATCAAGAGTTGCTCCAAAACTCAAAGGGGACACATGATGCTCCATAGCACTAGAAGGTGCAATCCAAGCTACACATGCTATCACCGAGCCTATTTGAGACTAAAGCATTATGGTTGAGCTTATTTTGAAGTATTTCACATTTTGCACGTTGCATTTTCTCAAAATTTGCCATGTCTCAAAAACACAAGCGACGCCACCCAGCATGACACTGAAGATGAACGTCTCGGTCATCCAAAACTCCCCCTAAGTTCATGCCTAGTGCCATGGCAAGCTATCTCATCGAGGAGGCATTGGTGAGACATGTATGACCAATTTTGGTCTTATTCACATTATAGCACACTTTGCAAATTTGACTCAACATTTTCTTAAAATTGCCCAAATTAGCGAAGTAAAGGCATGTGCAAAATGGAAGAGCACAATCTAGACTTAGAAGCACATGATCAACCAAGAGTTTAGAGCAATCAATTGAGACTAGAAACTATAGCCCTCCTAACATAAGCTCATGGCTTCCAATTGCATGATATATTGAGTTAAGCACAGATTGAGCTAGTGACAAGGTAAACACATGCTATAGCTATCAATATCATATGATGAACATATAGGCAATGAATAACATCCAGTATAACAAGCAAAGCACCTAAATGTTCAAACTGGCTTCAAAAGATTTTCAATGAATAACATAGCCATACGACCGACTCAGGCAATGTTTGACTTGTCTACAACGTTCAATTCATTCCTCAATTTGCAGAATCGTGCCTCATCGAGTGGCTTGGTGAATATGTCGGCAAGCTAGTCTCTTCCGTCTCGACGTGCTCAAGCACAATGTCGCCTTCGCCACATGATCCCGAAGGAAATGGTGACGGACATCAATGTGCTTGGTCCGTGAGTGTTGTACCGGGTTGCACGCTATCTTCACCGCGCTCTCATTATCGCATAGGAGAGGCACATGGTCAAGTTTAAGCCCAAAGTCAAACAATGATTGTGTCAAGTAAAGAAGTTGTGCACAGCAACTCCCTGCCGCTATATACTCAGCCTCGGCAGTAGATAGCGCCACGGAGTTCTGTTTCTTTGACGCCCATGACACAAGACACCTACCCAAGAAATGACAAGCCCCGGAAGTGCTTTTGCGATCGATCTTGCACCCGGTATAATCTGAGTCAGAATAGCCTAGGAGCTCAAACCGCGCACCCTTCGGGAACCAAAAACCTATGCTAGGTGTGTGTTTTAGGTATCGAAGAATTCGTTTTACAGCAGTCATATGCATTTCTCTAGGGGAGGCTTGAAATCTAGCGCACATGCACACACTAAACATGATGTCCGGCCTAGATGCAGTCAAATAGAGCAAAGCACCAATCATGGAACGATAAAACTTTTGATCGATATTTTTACCTTCTTTGTTGAGGTCGAGGTGGCAGTTCGTCCCCATTGGTGTCCGGATTGGCTTGCAGTCACTCATATTGAAGCGCTTGAGCAGGTCGAGGATGTACTTCTCTTGGTACATGAAGGTCCCGGTCTTGAGTTGCTTGATTTGAAATCCCAAGAAGAAGTTCAATGCTCCCATCATCGACATCTCGGACTCCTTACTCATCATGTCGCTGAACTTGTTGACCAAGGACTCATTTGAGCTACCGAAAATGATATCATCCACGTAGACCTGGCACAGGAACAGATCTCCATCCACCACCTTAGTGAATAGAGTCGTATCGACCCTTCCGACCGTGAATCCCTTGCCAATCAGAAAGTCCCTTAGCCTCTCATACCATGTCCTGGGTGCTTGCTTGAGACCATACAAATCCTTCGACAGTTTATACACATGATCAGGGTGCTGTGGGTCCTCGAAACCTGGAGGTTGCTCAACATACACCAATTCTCCAATGTAGCCGTTCAGGAATGCACTCTTCACGTCCATCTGTCTAAGCACAATGTTGTGACACGTTGCAAATGCCACAAGCAGTCTGATAGCCTCTAAACGTGCTACTGGAGCATATGTATCTCCACAATCTACACCCTCGATCTGTGTGAAGCTTTGAGCCGCAAGTCTCGCCTTGTTGCGCACCACCACTCCAAGCTCATCTTGCTTGTTCTTGAATACCCACTTGGTGCCTATCACATTGTGGTCCCTTGGTTTCTCAACCAACGTCCAGACTTGGTTCCTCTCAAAATTATTCATCTCCTCATGCATCGCATTGATCCAATCTGGGTCACTCAGAGCCTCTTCCACTTTCTTTGGATCAAGCTCAGACACAAACGCCGTATGCTCACAAAAGCTTGCCAAAGCACTGACCTCACTGACGCTGGCTGTCCTTGACCTTGTTTGCACGCCTTGAGTCAAGTCCCTAATCACTTGATCAGCTGGATGATCACGAGCTATGGTGTGATGGATCTTGATCAACTGAGATGGTAGCTCACCGACTCGTGATCCGCTCATAAGTCGCTCTCGCCTCGAACTGCTCCACACTTGAGCTATCTTGAGGCAATGCTCCCCGAGTCTGCATGGTTCGTGTGAGAGGTGGTGGAACCGCCTCGGTCTCCTCTCGAACCTCCATCGCTCGACATCACCGGTGGCATATCCTCCATCGTTTTTGCCAATCGCTCACCATTCACATCATCCGATTCTCATGCACTCCTTGACTTCCATTTGACTCATCAAACTTCACATCACAGTCTCCTCAATCTGACCATCGCTCTCATTGTACACCTCAAGGATGACCTCTAGCTGAATATCCTAAGAAGACTCCGTGTCCACTCGCTCTGAAACTTGCCCAAGTGCTCCCGCTTCTTCTTGATGTAGACCTTATGACCAAAGACCTCAAGTAGGAGACATTGAGTCGCCTTCCCACTAGCAGCTCAGGGACGCCTTCTTCAGAGTTTAGGAGATATCTGACTGCTGATGCAAAGTGACAGTCAGTGTTGATCGCTTCAGCTTAGAACAGATGTGAAGTCTTGTACTCATCTAACATTGTCCTCGCCATCTCGATGAGCGTCCTGTTCTTCCTCTCAACCACCCTATTTTGCTGAGGAGTGTAGGTGGCTGAGAACTGGTGATCAATCCCTAACTCATCACAGAACATCTCAACAGAAGTATTAGTGAACTCCGTTCCATTATCACTTCTCACCTTCTTGAGGGTACAGTCAAAAGCATTTTGGGCTTTCTTTACAAATTTTTTGAAAACATCTCCAGTTGGAGTTTTGTCAGGTAGAAAGAAAACCCAGGTGTATCGGGAGAAGTCATCAACAATGACCAAGTAATAGAGATTTCCCCCGATACTCACATAGGTAGTTGGTCCAAAAAGATCCATGTATAAAAGCTCGAGAGGTCGAGATGTAGACATGACATTCTTGGCAGGATGAGAGCTTGCCACTTGCTTGCCGGCCTGACAGGCACTGCAAAGCTTGTCTTTCTCGAATGTCACCTCTTGCACCCCAAGAATCAACTCGTTTTTGAAAAGTTTCTTCAAGTTTGCCATGTCGACATGCCCAAGACGCCTATGCCAAAGCCAACCAAGAGAGACTTTGGCGACAAGGCAAGTCGAGACGGATGCAGCAGGCTCACTAAAGTTCACAAGAAACAAGTTTTCAAACCGAAAGCCTTTGAACACAAGTTTTTCATTTTTGTACAAAACCAACAAGCCCTCAGGTGAGAAATTACAATGTAACCCCAAATCACATATTTGGGCAACAGAGAGAAGATTATAGCTCAAAGTTTTCACCAGTAGCACATTGTCAATTGAAAGATCTGAAGAAATTGCTATCTTTCCAACTCCCAGAACCTTGCTCTTGCTTCCATCTCCAAAAGTGACCTTGGGGGGAATCTTGCCTTCCTCCCCTATTGAGGTGAACAACCGGGGGTTGCTGGTCATGTGTTGAGTGCACCCACTATCGATGATCCAATGGCACCCTCCACTTCGGTAGTTCACCTGTCATGAGAGAAGATCACTTATGTGACTCAGAGACCCACATAGGAGGTCCCCGAGGGTTAGCCTTCAAACCAGAAGCACTAAGAGCAAAACGATCAATCAATGACTTGGGCACCCAAACATGTGCCTTGTGCTCATTCTCAGACTTGAGCCCAACAAATCTAGCTGTCACTCAGTATGTAGTGATCATACAGCTCAGTATGTGCTCTTGGGAATTTTGGCTGTGTGTGATTGGGAATGTTGCAGTTTTGGTTCCTAGGATGATGTGTCCTACCAATGTAGTGTCTAGGAGGACCATTCCAGAAATTTTGCCTGGGTGATTGCCAAGTGTTGCGGTACCTAGGACCTTACCAGTTATTGTAGAACCTAGGACCATTCCAAGTGTTGTACCTAGGATTATGCCATGTGTTGTGCCCACTGTGCATCCTAGAGACATTGTTGCTAGTGTGCAAGTTGTTACCGTGCCTCTTCTTGGGATAGACATGATAATAACTTTGCCTCATGGTAGATACTCGAGGAACACTTGATTTCTTCCTCCCTTTTGGCTTCTCTGGGGTAAAACCCAAGCCACCCTTTTGGGAGGGTTTACGTTGTTCCTTGAGCATCTTGTCCAGGGCCAAGCTACCCTCATAGTACTTCCTAAGCCCCTTATCAAATTTCTCAAGTTTTGACTTCAACTCGGCATTTTCAATGGCGAGCTCCCTAGCAGCTAGTGCAAATTTGCAATTATCAGGTGTGCACACTAAAGCATTGCTAGAGGAACCGCTAGAGGAGAAAGCCAACACATTGCAATCATGGGTAACTTCAGGACAAGCCAGAGTCAAATCAACAACAGGTGCAATAGCAACAGAAATAACAGGCATAGCACAGGCAACATCCACAACGTCAATAGGTGAAGTATCAACCAGTTGAGCAAGAGGCAGAGCAATCAACTCATCATTCTTAGCCAGAAGTATCTCATGGTTCTCCCTAAGTGCATGATAAGTAATCATGAGATCATCTAGGGATTCATTCAAGGCATCACGCTCTTGTTCTAGCACATTGCACTTAGACGACAGATTTTTGTTAGAACCTAGCAGAGTGTCATGCTCTGATTCTAAGCTATCACATCTAGTAGCAAGACTTTTGCACTTAGTTTGCAAAGCAATCAAAGTTTTACCAAGCTCTAGATTCTTTAGTGTCTCATGCTTATAGCGCTCACAAGCTTCCCTAAGACAATCACGCATGCCTTCAATGTCCACATCAGAGTCAAAACTAGAATCGCTCACCTCGCCACTAGGTCGAGCCATCAGGCACTTGGAAGTGCCAGCAGGAGTTGGTGAAGCCTTTGTCGATGTAGAGGTAGTAGTGGAAGAAGCCCCATCATCATCGGAGTACCACTCTCGAGGCTCAGCAACCACCATGAGACATCTTGGAGTGAAGACTGGATGAGGCGGCATGGACTCAGCTATCGCCATGGTGGCCAGCTCCTGATCAGCTGATTCCTCATCTCCTGAAGCTGAAGTGTCGCTGGAGCTGTCATCAGTCACCCATTCTCCCACAAAGGCTAGCCTCTTGCCTTGTGAGGAGCGACCCTTGAACCCTGACTTCTGGGGATTCTTCTTCTTGTTGTCATTGAGCCTCGGCTTCTCGCCATCAGCCTTCTTCTTTCCTTTGTCCTTGTACTTGGTGTTGCCCTTCTGGGGACACATTGAAGCGATGTGCCCCTTCTCCTGACACTCATAGCATCGATATGATGCATGAGTGTTTCTGCTCATCTTCTTCTTGCCTCCATAGCCATTTCTGCTCATGAATTGACCAGCTTGCTTCATGAACAGGCCGAAGTGTTGGAAGCCCTCCTCGAGCTCATTCCATGTCATCTCACCACCGTCCTCAGCTTGACTTGACTTAAGACCACTTTGCTTGGATCCACTGGCTTTGAGAGCAACCATTTGATTCTTTGCTGGAGCAGGATAATCCTCATGATCGTTGAGGAGCATCATCTCGTGCGCGGTAATCTTGCTAAGCAAAGCTGTGGGAGCCAGCTTCTCCACATCACCACTGTTGGTGAGGTAGGTGATGATGTCCCGGTAGTCCTTCTTGGGGAGGATCCACAGCATTTTCCTGCACACTTCATCATTTGCAACAGTGTGACCGAGCCCCTTAAGCTCGTTAAGGATGGGATTAAGCCGAGTAAACATAGCATTGACATTTTCTTTTGGAAGCATTCTGAATTGATCATAACGCTCCTTGACAACCACTAGTCTACCCTTCTTAACAGCTGAGGTGCCCTCGTGAATCTTAATGAGCGTAACCCATATCTCGTGTGCACTAGAGAGATTGCTAACTCTATCGAAGACCTCCATGCTCAAGCCACAAAACAAAGCGTTCATGGCCTTAGCATCGGTCTCTAGAAGTTTGGTTTGTCCGAGTGTGGGAGGAACATCATCAGTGAGTGTGACACCATGAGGAGACTCTACGACCTTCCACACATCCATTCCCATGGCCTGAAGAAATACTTTCATGCGCAACTTCCAAAAACCAAAATTAGTGCCACTAAAAAGAGAAATCCTATTGGCGGCTACACTACCCCCGTCGGCCATCTCTAAGCGATTAAGCAACTAGAGAACCTGGCTCTGATACCACTTGTAGGAAACCTAGGCCGAGAGGGGGGGTGAATCGGACTTGTAATTCAAATTTTAACTTTGTTTTTGTGATTAATTAGTCCGGTATTTACCCAAACTACCGATAAGACCCTAGTATCTAGATGCGGAAGTGATGGCACAATAAATCAACAGAAATAGTGGCTCGATGGCTCACACAAGCAATGCACAATTTAAAGTAATGCAAGAGACAAGGAGACGCAAACCAAGTTGTTTACCGAAGTTCGGTGTTCAACATATGAACACCTACGTCTCCATTGAGGAAACTTCTCACACAGAGAAGTCGGGACTCTCTCGTTCCTAGTCCTCAATCCACTCGTGGTGGCTCTTCACCAACACATGGTAGGCGAGCCCCAAACCTTTACACAAGATGAGTTCTTCCACACGCGGAAGCTCCTCGCACCTGCGGTGCCGACACACGGCACCGACCTCTGACACACGGAGGATTTTTGCACACAACCTTCAACGGATGAAGGCCACGCACCTCCGACACACGGAAGTGACCCCCGACACACGGAAGTGACCCCCGACACACGGAGGATTCGGTTGACGTAGTCGTACGGTTGATGAAGCTCGTGGCGTGACGACGATCTCTCCGGCGGCGAAGTCCCAAGAGCACAAGATCGGAGACCGTCTCTCACCACTACCCCTTCTCTCCCACCATGGAAACTAGGGCAAGAACACCATGGGAGAAGGGGCAAACCTTGGGGATGGATGAGAGGAGGTATGGGGCACCTTCTTCTTCCTCTTCCTCTCTTCTTCTCCCACAATCTCTCAAGCACATGGAACCCTAGGAGGAGGTGGGATCCATGGGAGGAGCTCTCATGGGTGGTTAGGACAAGGGGTGGCAGCTAATGGTGGCTCTCTCAATTTTCTCCTGTGCTCTAAGCCCCTATTTATAGGCACTAAGCAAAACCCTAGAGATGGACGGTTCAGATTTAATCCCGAGTTTCAGATCAATCCATCGGACGCCGTCCGGTTTTCGTCGGACGCCATCCGACAGAAGGTCAAGGCCAATTTTTGTGCTTCATCGGACGCCGTCCGGTGGCTTATCGGACGCGTCGGCTGAAGTCTTGGCGCAGCAGGCACGGGCGCCCGCCAGGTGTTTGGTCGCTTGCCTAGCCTTCACAGGACGTTGTCCGGTCCGGGTCGGACACCGTCCGACAGTCGCTACTGTCGCGCCCCCGTTGATCAGACGCCGTCCGGTGGTCGTCGGACGCTGCCTGGTGGCTGATTTCGAACTTCATCGGACGCCGTCCGATGGTATTTGACGCCGTCCAAGCGCTGTGGACGGTGTCGTCTCGGGACTTAGTCGATTTTGAGCTCATTCTCCGAATCTCACACTGCCGGACTCCGTCGAGGAGGCGTTGACGCCGTCCGACAGTGGTGGTGTTTTCGGGACTTAGCAAATTTTGGCTTGGGCTCACCAGACGCCGTCCGATGGGGCTGAGATTTTGCCCCCACTTGGATTTTTGGCTCTACCGACTTCGTCCGTCATCACACCTAGGGTTGTGGCCCTACCTTGTCGACTTGTGGACTCGACGGAAAGTTTCGCGCCTAAAACAAAATATCTGGCTTGGGTTGCTTAGAGGCTACGAAACCCTGACAGCTGTCGCTCCCCCGAACTCTCTCGACTCTAGACAGGTGGACTCGCTCTAGATGGTTCGCTCAAGACTAACACCTGGCACTCTCGGAACCCCATGGGAGCCACGGCTGATGTTTCTGGACCTGTGCTCAGTGGGACCCTGCAACCAGAGAGGTGTAGTCGAGCCAAAGACGCACACAAGGAAATCAGAGGAATTATAAAACAAAGATCCTTATCCTTGGCGTTCCAGCTGTACGGCCTAGTTGCCATCAATTACCAAAATCATTTAGCCCATGGGGTGGCTTGATCTTACACCGCTGCTCTCTTCCGCAGCAAAACGCGGCGCCGTGCACGTTTTTATAGCTTATGGAGTTTTTTTCACTTTTTATACTGTTTTTTCAGTACTTCTGTGCGGTGAAATTTCTATACAATCGTACTGAAAAATGGAGTGCCTGCACGAAACGCAAAACGCAGGCGCCTGCGTTCTAGTCGGTCCCACTATATTATAGATAAACTCTAAATCTGAAAATACTAGAATTTTTCATGTTAATTAGAAAAAAGAAAATGTCTACATCGTTGGATGTGGATAATGTTACATAAATCTAGTGGTCAATATTAATCTATATAACAAATTACTAAAGTTGATATAATATATTAGAGATAAACTCTAAATCTGATCCAATATATTAGAGATAGGTTATGAGTTGGAGATTATTCCGATATATTAGAGATAGACTATGAGTTGGAGATTACCAAAAAAAGATTATCAGTTAGAGATAAACTCTATATGCTGATACAAAATTATAAGAAGCAGTGTTAGAAATTAAACTTAAATCAATCACTGAGAGCTATGTGGTCGAACTAGCCCAAAAGCTAATGACTTTGAGAGCTTCATAGAGCAACATCAGGGCAACATGAATGTTCACTGTAATCCAAATTAAACTTCTTCACAATTTAACATGCTAAATCAATCACTTTTGGGAGACTGGCCATCTTCTCTCTCTTTCTTTTTACTTACACAACAAAGGGCTGATACAAAATTATAGAGGAAAACGGAGCCACCACGTTAGTCCATATCATCCAGAAAATTTTGAGCCGTTCGATCAATGGTGGGACCAAATATAACAGCCTAGATCAATTAAATAAATTCTCACATAAATCAAGAAAAATAAAATATCTATGACGCTGATTTTTTGTGGGGCTAGATTATAACGGTTTAGATTAAAATAAAAATATTGGAAACTCGGATTAAATATTAAAGATGATATAATATGATCAGTTTAGCCCTTCGATCAACGGTGGGACCAAATTATAAACTCTATATGCTGATACAAAATTATAAGAAGCAGTGTCAGAAATTAAACTTAAATCAATCACTGAGAGCTAAGTGGTCGAACTAGCTCAAAAGCTAATGACTTTGAGAGCTTCATAGAGCAACATCCGGGTAACGGGAATGTTTGTTGGAATCCAAATTAAACTTCTTCTTCGCAATTTAACATCCTAAATCAGTCACTTTTGGGAAACTGGCACTAGCTAGGGTTTTTCTTCTCTCTTTCTTTTTGCTTACACAGCAAAGGGCTGATACAAAATTATAGTAGAGAAAAACAGAGCCACCACATTAGTCCATATCACCCAGATTTTTCCAGCAGTTCGATCAATGGTGGGACCAAATTTAACAGCCTAGATCAATCAAAAAATTCTCACATAAATCAACAAAAATAAAAGATCTATGCTGCTGATTTTTTGTGGGGCCGGATTATAACGGTTTAGATTAAAATAGAAATATTGGAAATTCAGATTAAATACTAAAGATGATGTAACATGATCAGTTTAGCTGTTCGATCAATGGTGGGACCAAATTATAACGGTCTAGATTAATCAAAAAATTCTCACATAAATCAAGAAAAAAATAAAAGAACTATGTGGGTTAGAAAGTATTAGAAATTCAAATTAAATACTAAAGTTGATATAATATATTAGAGATAAGTCCTAAATCCAATCTGATATATTAGAGATAGATTATGAGTTATAGATAAACTCTATATGTCTAAACAAATCTAGCCATGCAAACACGCGGGCCACCTCGCCCGTTATACTATTAAAGTAGAGGAAATGGAGCCACCACGCTAATCCACATCACCCAGATTATTTCAGCTGTTCGATCAACGATGGAACCAAATTATAACGGCCTAGATCAATTAAAGAAATTATCACATAAATCAAGAAAAAATAAAAAATCTATGCCGCTGATTTTTGTGGGGCCGGATTATAATGTTTAGACTAAAAGAAAGATATTGGAAATTCGGATTAAATACTAAAGCTGATATAATATGATTATTTTAGTCGTTTGATTAACGGTGGGACCAAATTATAACGATCTAGATTAATAAAAGAAATTCTCACACAAATCAAGGAAAAAATAAAAGATCTACGCGGCTTGAATTAAAAGAAAATATTAAAAATTCAAATCAAATACTAAAGCTGATATAATATATTATTGATAAACTCTAAATCCGATCTGATGTATTAGAGATAGATTATGAGTTACAGATAAAATCTATATGCCGAAATAAATCTAGCCGTGCAAATGTGCGGGCCGTCTCACTAGTTATATATATAAAGGAGGGAAAAAGAAGCCACCACGTTCGTCCACATCATCCAAATTATTTCAGCCGTTCGACCAACGATGGGACCAAATTATAACGGCCAAGATCAATCAAAGAAATTCTCACATAAATCAAGAAAAAAAAAGATCTATTCCGTTGATTTTGTGGGGCCGGATTATAACTGCTTAGATTAAAAGAAAATATTAGAAATTCGGATTAAATACTAAAGATGATATAATATGGTTATTTTATCTGTTTAATCAACTGTGGGACCAAATTATAACGGGATAGATTAATCAAAGAAAAAAAATAAAAGATCTATGTGGCTTAGATTAAAAGAAAATATTAGAAATTCATATGAAATACTAAAGTTGATATAATATATTAGAGATAAACTCTAAATCCGATTGATATGTTAGAGATAGCTTAAAAGTTAGAGATAAACACTATATACCAAAATAAATCTAGCCGCGCAAACGCGCGGGCCACCTCGCTCATAGTATGCCATGTATGTATTAATAATCTCGCTAGCATCTAATCACCACGACTAGGATTACCGCTCGGCCACTACTACAGAATTGAGCATCAAAAGCGGTCTATTGCAAGCGGTTCAATCCGCACCACTTCTGACCTGAACGCCAGAAACGGTTCATGGGCAACGGGTGGGAGAAGCGCTTTACAAGCGGTTCGTAACACGAACCGCTTGTGGATCCCCAAGCGGTTCGGGACCCGAACCACTTGTGGAGCTAGGCCTGTACACCTGTGACATCCTAATAAAATTATTAGGTGTCCCAATATTTTCTCTTAATAAAATAAGGTAACACTTTACAACTTTTCAGTATAATTCTCAGTTAGTGGCTAATGGGCTGGATTAGCATGTGATTAAGGGCCCATTGGAGAGGGATTAGCACTTTTGGCCCATTAGAAGGAGCCCAAAGGACCCCCCTGCGCCTTGCACCCCTATAAGACCCTACACTACTGTTCCTCGCCGACCACTCCACTCCCCACCCCCACACCTAAACCCTACGGCTCAAGACACTCCCTCCCGAGGACGATTTCGAGGTAAACCCCATTTTCCCGTAGGTAATTTGTCGTGTAGATGGTACCAGTAGATAGATCTCGTCGAGACGAACAAAATGCATATGCGGATCACCCATTTTGGTGTTGTTTTCCGCCCGCTAGAGCTCGCCGTAGTTCGCTGATCCCACGGTCGCCGGCGATCCTCGCCGTTCGCGCCACCGGCGGGAGATCCGGGACAATCGCGCGCCGCCACGTCGCCCCAGCGCCGCCGCTCACCTCGCCGCCTTGCGCGCAGCAAAGACACGCGCGCGCGCCAACCGCCGTCGACGCAAGCGTCGCAGCTGGGTCCGCAAACCGCGTCCGTGGTACCGCGCCGGCGACGGCAGCAAATCACGCGCGCCGACGCGTGTCGCCGTGGACCCCAGCCACCGCAGCCGTTTCCGACCGCGTGGCCACCGTCCGCCAATCACGCCGCGACACGTGTCCCGTGGGTCCCGCCGCTGATGCCGGCGCCGTTTCATTTGCACCGCGTCAGATCCATCCACCGCCGCTGACTCGCGGGCCCGGTCAATCCGTGGACCCCGCTACTCAGAGGCAGCCATTTCGCCGCCGCCTCGCACGCGACGCGTGGCGCCACGTGCCACGTGCATGCGCGTTAATCACGCCGCGGTCACTGACCAGCGGGCCCGCCCGTGCCACGTCACCCTAGACTAGCACACAAATGCCACGTGGCATGACACGTCAGCAGCCACGTGTCGCGCCACGTCAGCACCACACCAGCCCTGAGATCCACGTGGCACGCCACGTCACGGCCACCTGTCACCACGTCGCTGCCACGTCACCGCCGCGTCACTGCCACGCCAGCAGCGCCTCGTCGCCTCTGTCTGGTGGGTCCCGTTCGCCAGCCGCTGGACGCCACTACCCGATGGGCCCCTTTGTCGACCGACGCGCGCTTGCGCGCCGAACCTTGCTAGGCCGAGCAGCTTGGGAGAAGTTGGGCCGGCTTCGTCGGTTCGGCCCATTTAGGGTTATTTCGGGTTTCTCTTTTTCCTAGATTTTTCTATTTAGCCCGAAACTTCCCCGAAATGTTTAGGGACATAACTCCAAATTGGATGATTTTGGAGCCTAAAAATTACATTTAAATCCTAGAAATTTTATGTATATTAATTAATTATTTTCGCTGTAATGATGTTGCCGTTATTTTGTTTGTTGTTTTCTGCTTAGACGGTGGGTGCGATTGTTGCGTGGATTGTTGTTCGGAACCGCAGTGGGACTCTCAAAGCTCGGAGTATTTCGAAGGCAAGCTTAATTACATATTTCATCCTAGTTTTACAATATAATTATTGTTGTTTATCTTTCCGAATTATTTGCATGCATGTATTTAGGCGTGAGTACCTAGACATGTTAATCATCTATTAATATGCTTTAGCCACCTTTGTGAACCAGTTGTATGATTCCTAGCCTATCCTTGACTAGATGTGTAGGATTGCATTTGGGGATTCACTATAAAAATGAGTTTGGTGAGGCGTTTGCTTCACGTTGTCATTTGTGGTAAAAACCTAAACAACTAAAAGTTGCAGGTGACTTAGGGGAGACTCGGCAGTGATGTTTCCGGGATTGTGGTGTGTTGAGACAGTCTCCTCTAATAAGGACCCAAACTTGTGTATTACTGGACCAAACCTTACGTCTGACCACTTGTGCCTTGCCCCGGCTTAGCACGCTCTGAAACTCACTAACTCTGGCTCAGAGGTGGCGGGTTCACGTTTAAATCCATTGCTGCCCTAGGAGGAGGCTTGCAATCTCCTCTGAGGGGTAGGTGCGTTCCTGAGACCGAATGGCTTAAATGGGGAATGACCCACGGGTGATGCCTAGACGTAGAAGACGCCCTACTGTGGCGGGCACCGGCGGGGCCGGGGAAACCTTAAGAAAGGGCTGGGGAAGTGGTGGGCGTAGTAGGCTGGAAAAGTCTTGTACCGTTTCTCCTAGTGGATGAGATGGGGCTTGTGGGGAAACTTGTACACACTCTGCAGAGTTAAAACTATCATGGTAGCCGTGTCCACGGTTATGGACGGTTTGGCAGGTTTGCGCTCATAGATGCACCTATTTCCATATTAAACTTGACTAGAATAGGCACGGTTTGGCCTGGTGCGAGATGCATTTTCTTTTGAATACCAAGAGTCTCTGGTGATGATCATGCATTCACTTTAATAAAAATTGACTTGATCAACTAAAATATGACTAGAAATAGGATTTGGGTAAAATAACCTTAATCCCATCCTTGACCTTGCATTCATAATCAAGGACTGCTTGCTGGGTAGCCGCGTACTCATTAAATTGCTCGCGGACATATTTTTATTCAGATTACGGTCAGGACCAGGAAGGCCCTGTCGAGGGAGCGCAAGACTAGCTAAGGTGTTCAGGTCGACACCTTGGAATTTATCATAGTTATTTAATTGGACTACTCTGATGTTTTCTGCTTAATGTTAAATCATGTATTGGACTATCAACTGGTATGCCAGTTCGCTTTTGTAATAAAATACTATGGTTTACTCTTATTTCACTTTAATTAAATATACTGTGATGATTCCACCGTGTTGTCCATCACGAGATACTAAACTAGGATTAGTATCAGCTCGTGATGCTGGATTCCCATTACAAGTACTGGGGTCACGACAAAGTTGGTATCAGAGCGGTGTTGCCCTTAGGACGTCTTAGCTAGTGAACCCTAGAAACCTTGAGCCATTTCAAAATTAGTTTAAAAACCTTCTTTATCTGTTTAATGCTTTGATTCTCTTACCATTGTTCTAACCGCCGTTCTTCCTCGTTCTAGATGGCCTCAGTGAAGAACACTACCGCTACCGATGAGTTTGGGATGATCACTCTGCTCAACGAGCTGTTGGGATATCTGGAGTACCCCACACCTGTACCCACCTACAGGTGCGAGTTCGAGATCTAGAGGCAGTGTCCTCATTGGCAGATAAGGTTGGCCATCCAGCCCAAGTGCCCCGCGCAAGAGGGGGAAACGTTGGAGTTCGTAAGCTTCAACGAGGATGAGACGATCGGACGGCAGGAGGCCGCCAGGCTCGCTATATTGCATATCGCGGAGACCAATCGGGCTCGGTTGGAGGACACACAGTACCAGTACATTCCCACTAGGCATGTCAACGCCCCAGCTGACAAGCCGAGTGAAGTGGTCTCTCAGGGCCACCTCATTGCAGTACTTGAGGGAGCTGGATCGCCTCTACATATGCAAGGCTGCAGATGCTGACAACTACAAGGGGTTGGTAGGAGATTTGCGAGAGGAGAAGAATAGGAAGGAGGAGGTGAAACATCGGGACATCCTTCTCCGCAAGAAGGAGTGGCAGATTAGCCACCGAGAGGCGGAGTTGGAGTTAACTGCCCTAGAGATGGGAGAGAAGGAGGAAGCCTTTGATCGTGAGAGGGAAAGAGCGACCAACTTTAGGAAAATGCTGGAGGACAAGGTCAAACAATATCGTGACAAGGACAAGCAACTGGAGGAGGAGTACACCACCATTCTCAACTGGCGCGACGAGATTGACACTGATGAGAGTGAACTCCGCCAAAATAAGTCCAAGTTTGCGAATGATATGAAGAAAATTAAGGAGCTGAATGACCGACGCACTACCGAGATCAACGGTAGTATTCTTGAATACAATGAAGCAAACAAGATACTACAGACCGACAAGGCAAGCTTGCTTCAGCAGAAGCAAGAGTTCGAGGAAGAGAAGCGCCAGTTCGCTGACGCCAACAGATGGGCCCTCACACTCGCCGCAAGACTAAGGCCTAGTTTATCATTGTCGTTGTTTTACCTCTTGTCTTCGGTTGAAACAATGTTATTTTGTTATTTACCATCCGTTGTCGTACTTTGAAAACACTGGTTGAGGTTGACCACATTGTTATTTGGATTTCTCATTGTAATGTGGCTGCCTGTTATCTATCCTATATCTTATATAGTCTTGTTATTCAAATTGTGGTGATTGTGAAACGTGTACTTTATTGCATCGACGCCATCTTCGCAAAGAAGTTCAAGAGTGCATCAAGACGATGGGACGACCCAAAGACGCCGTCAACTCTCAAATTTCCAAATTTCCAAATATTTCAAAAATAAAATTCTTTGCTTAAAAATCCAATTTCTTTCAAAAATCATATAAACTGACATACTCGTTTATTACTTCCTATGTATGAAGGCCTAACTAGTTGGTAATAACAACACTATCGTAAAAATAAAATAATTTACCAAGTGTTGCTTTAAACTATGAATGAGTTGGTTTTTATTGAATAATCCCCCGCTACACTTGTGTATGTAAGGGATATGGAATGTTGGAGTTTTCGTTTGGATCTTTGTAATGGGTGTAAAAATGGCATTTCAAAATATTTAAAATTTATTAAAGTCACAATCCCTTGTACTTATTCGTTCCCCCTCCTCCTCCGCTTCATATGCCCAGCCATTTCCCCTCCTCCACTAGATCTTAGGGTTTGGGACACGAGGGGACGGCGGTGGAGGAGGGGATGGATTGGGGGAGACGGCGGCGATGGCCCCCTCTCCTTTGTCCTCGCCGGCCATAGCGCCGGCCCCCGCTAGCTTCTCCGTCCTCGTCGGCCAGCCATGCGGACGCCGGCCCCCGCTCCTCCGTCCTCGCTAGCTGGTCGTGCGAATTGGGGGAGACGGCGGCGCCGGCCCTCGCTCCTCCATCCTCGCGGTCGGCTGCGTGGATTGGGGGAGACGGCGGCGCCGGCCCCCGCTCCTCCATCTCGCTGCCACCGCGCGCCCCGCCTCCGTCCTCGCCGTCGGCCGCGGATTAGGGAGATGGCGGCGCCGGCCACCGCGCCGGCCCCCGCTCCTCCGTCCTCGCTGGTCGATCGTGCGGATTGGGGGAGACAGCGAGGCCGGCCCCCGGCCCCACGCCGCCACCACCGGGCGCTGCTACTGGCCCCGAGGTTTGCCATCCCCCTTGCTACCTCCCCCACTTTGCTCTGTGATGCCCACATGGAGTTCGATGAATTGCTCGATGATGATTGCTCTATCAATGTTGTTGATGCACATGCCTTGCTTCCTCCTCCACTTTGCTCTGTGATGCCCACATGGTGTTCGATGAATTGCTCGATGATGATTGCTCTGTCATTGTTTTTGATGCACATGTCTTTGGCTCACTACTGTCATGTGCAGAACTAGAGTCTCATCCACCTCATTTGTTATTAAGTGATAACGGCTTAGATTAAAAGATCTGATATATTAGAGATAGATTATGAGTTAGAGATAAACACTATATACCAAGATAAATCTAGCCGCGCAAACACGCGGGCCACCTCGCTCGTTCTCTGTATAACCCACGTAGCGCATGCTCATAATTCGCCCTTTCGTTAAAAGCAAGCCCAGGTGAAGAAGCTCATTGCATCAGTTAGCAGGGTGAGTTATCGAAGTTGTCTCTGTAAGAAAATGATGTTCCAAGCCGTGCCATTGGTTGCCCAATGAATCGGTAAACAGGGTGCCCGAGTGTGAGCTATCTAAGTTAGTCTCAAGTTCTCAATCCGTGAGGGGGCACATCAAGTGTGTCTAACGATCCATGCAATCTGCCATACCCAACAGTACATCATTCCGACACCACAGTAGAGCGACACCATCATGAGAGGTAGGAAAGAAAATCTGTCGCCAAACACATGATGGTGAAATACTTGAGACCACAATTCTATAGCAAAGATTCCTAGAAGATAGCTCAAACCAACCCATCCAACAAAGCCCTTCTTCTTGACTGTGCTGCCTGCTCCAGTTATGTTTTTTCCTTCATGAGCAGAGTATGCAGTAAAATGGGATGAAAACCCTACCCACATGAGCGCAGCATAGGTCAACAGCAGCAGCACCTTTATCAGGTATTCTTGTTTCTCAAACAGCAATGGGAATAGAGAGTAACATGAGACTGCAAAAAATTTATCATGCGAGGTGTTTATAGTGTTTGCATATTATGCGAGGTGGACCGCGCGTTTGATCGGCTAGATTTGTTTTGGTATATAGTGTTTATCTCTAACTCATAATCTATCTCTAATATATTAGATCGGATTTAGAATTTATATCTAATATATTATATCAACTTTAGTATTTAATATGAATTTCTAATATTTTCTTTTAATCTAGGCCGCATAGATCTTTTATTTTTTCTTTGATTAATCTATCCCGTTATAATTTGGTCCCACAGTTGATTGAACGGATAAAATAACCATATTATATCATCTGTAGTATTTAATCCGAATTTCTAATATTCTTCTTTTAATCTAAGCCGTTATAATCCGGCCCCACAAAATCAACAGCCTAGATCCTTTTTTTTCTTGATTTATGTGAGAATTTCTTTGATTGATCTTGGCCGTTATAATTTGGTCACACCGTTGATCGAACGGCTGAAATATTAGAGATAAACTCTAGATCTAATCTGATATATTATCTATATCTTAACACAAATCTATTAATCCTAAAATTCTAGAAATTCCCACATTAATCAAAAATAGTAGAAATTCTCATGTTAATCATATAAAAAAGAAAAAAATCTACATTGTGGAGAAAAAGAAGCCACCACGTTTGTCCACATCATCCAAATTATTTGAACCGTTCGATCAATGGTGGGATCAGATTTATGTAAATCTAGCGGTCAATATTAACCTCTATAACAAACTACTGAAGCTGATCTATATATTAGAGATAAACTCTAAATCTAATCTGATATATTATCTATATCTTAACATAAATCTATTAATCCTAAAATTCTACAAATTCCCACGTTAATAAAAAAAGTAGAAATTCTCATGTTAATCATATAAAAAAGAAAAAATCTACATCGTTGAATATGGATATTATTTTGTAAATCTAGCGGTCAATATTAACCTCTACAACAAACTACTGAAGCTGATCTATATATTAGAGATAAATTCTAAATCTAATCTGATATATTATCTATATCTTAACACAAATCTATCCGCGCAAACGCGCGGGTCACCTCGTTCGTTATATATATAAAGGAGGGGAAAAAGAAGCCACCACGTTCGTCCACATCACCCAGATTATTTCAGTCGTTCGATCAACGATGGGACCAAATTATAACGACCTAATGTGACGCACACAAATTCCGCAACGAGAACGCGTTTACGGGCGTGCCAGTGTATTTATCAAAAATACAAAAAAGAAAAGGGGGCAAGGATGTTTATATTTCATCGTTACAATGAAATACAACTCCTTCTTAATATTGCGCTCCGTAGCCAGGTCGGCTAGACATCTGTAGCCTTGTAGGCTAGCCTTCTTGTTCAGGTAATCGTCGGGTTCTGGATCCCGGGACCTCGGAAGGACACCCAGTTAATTACATTCGCAAGCCAACTTGCGGGACACCTCCGATTAACCTGTTGGGGCTATCTTCTTCTTCTCTTTGCTTCGTGGTTCACCGTGCATGTTGGTGGATGGTGGATTGATTGGCGACGGCAGAATACATGGGGTAACCAGGGCCCATGTAATGCCTAGCACATCCGTTGACATTTGGCTATGCCCGCCCGTGTTGCTTGAACTTATCCTCGTCAAGCTTCACGTTAGAGTAGTTGGACTTAGGGGAATGCACGGTTAGCACTCGACTTGGAGTTGAAGTTGACAGCTTCGCTGTGTCATCGGGGATATTCCCGCTTGTTGGCTTTTGGACTTGTCGTTGACGAGTCTTGATCACCAGAGTTGATATAGTTGAGATTCTCCTCAAGGGTATATTCTCATTAGGAGCTTTTGTTGATACTGCGGAATTGGGATCTCCACAGTACCCTTGATGGAATATTTATCATCAGGAGAGTTGGTCGGCAACGTGGAACTGGGATCTCCACGATATCGTTGATGGAATATTCGTCATCGAAGAGTGTTGGTGATACCGTGGAGTGTTGGTGATACCGTGGAACTAGGCTCTCCACAATATCCTTGATGGAATGTTCATCATCTGGAGGAGTTGGTTTGTATCGTGAAATTAGGATCTCCAGGATAATGTTGGCCTTCGGAGTCTTGTTCACCTTCGGGGCCAAGCTTGCCGGAACGGTGTTCCGTTTAAGTTGATGTGACGGCAGGTTTCGTCGATGCTGACGGAGTCGTTGGAGAAGATCGCCGAACGGCTTCGGTGATCATTGGAGTCATCGTCTCCATGATGACTTTGATGGGATGTTCATCATCAGGTGAATTGGGCGGCACCGCGGAATTGGGATCTCCACTGTACCGTTGATAGGATGTTCATCATCGTCTTGATATTTATTGGAACTTCTTCCTCCTAGCGGAAAGTTCGTCGGTAGAAGGTATGTCGGTACCGTGGACCGTTGGACTTTGAAGTCTTGTTTGACTTCGGGCCGGGTTCATCAGAACAGAATAGTATTCCGTCATAGTCGACGTGATGGTCGACCCCGCTAGTGTTGACAGAGTTGCTGGAGAAAGTCGTTGGACGGCTCCCGTTATCGATAACGGGATCGTTGTTGAACGATCTTTGGTTTTCTCGAGCGAAACATGATTCCGCTAAGGAAAACTTGACGGACGAGGCTGGAAGGTGGTTCCCCCTTGCGAAACGGGTTTCCGCTAAGGAAAACTCATTAATTTATGTGTTGTCGTTCTGGGCTTCTCCGTTTTCGGCCACGAACGACTCGGGAAGGACTTCCCTTAGCGTAATGTGATCCCGCTAAGGCCTACACATCATTTAGGTGGTGTCGCTTGGGTTTCTTCGCTTGAAGATGATAACGGTGCACAATGCCGCGTAGGGACCGGCCGTTATGTACCGAGAACGTCGATGATATCGCGGAACTAGGATCTCCGCTATATCCTTGATGGAATATTCGTCATCGGGAGAATGTTGGTTATATCGCGGAATTGAGATCTCCGCAATATCCTTGATAGGATAATCGCCATCGCCTTGCCCTAGGGTCTTGTTCACCTTCGGGCCTACGTTGTTGGAACGGAGAGAAATGTCAGCGCCGTGGAATTGGGACCTCCACAATACCGTTGGCTCTGGGGTCTTGTTCGCCTTCGAGCGGTGTTTGTTGGAATGAGACAGCTTCTCAGTCATGTCGATGTGGCAGTTGATCTCACCAGCGTTGACGAAGTTGTTGGAGAAGATCACCGAACGGCTCAAACGGAGTCGCTATCAGACTATCTTCAGTTTCCTCGAGCTGAACGACATTCCGCTAGGGGAAACTTGATGAACAGGGCTCGAAGATGATTGAGGGTGAATCTTCCAAGCGAAACAAGATTCTGCTAAGGAAAACTCATCATTTCATGTGATTCGTCCGGGTAGCCATACAGTTGGGGACCGAAGCAGCTTCACTGCACTGTCTTGCTAGAGAAAAGCAACGGCCACGACACCAATGCCGATGAGCTGAAGGGAAGACTGGGGTCGTCGTCGTCCATGCTGGTTCTGAAGGAAGAGGTCGTCGACCCTGGGTGCCACTGTACAGATCTGGATCGGGGGAAAGCCATCGTCAACGCGTCCCGATCCGGTTGGAGGATTGCTGGGCGCTGCCGTCCACAAGTGTTGTTGCCATGGATATCGAGTCGTTAGAGAACTCGTTCGCCGGACCGCTATCCACAGGAGCTGGAGTCATCACACCGGTCGTGGAGAAAACGTAGCCGTCGCGCCAAGCGGGGCCGAGGCGGAGAAGAGGTGAGGTCAGTGTTGTTGCCAAGGACCGTGTCGGGGAGACCGACACCGTCATGCCGATGGAAGGGGAGATAGCCGTGCGTCACCGTTCTGTGAAGGAGGAAGAACAGCTGGGCGTAGCAGGGGCTGGCACCGGACGCGTGTGTTGGACGAGGGCGTGGCACCGGGCGCGTGGAGGATGGGGGCGACGGCGTCCGTGAGCGTTGCGGATCGGGGCCGGCGACGCGGATCTGGAGTGGCCGGGACCGGGGGCCGACGTTGGGTGGTGAGGAGGACGAGGCCGGAGGACAGGGGAGATGGTGTCCGTGGGCGGTGCGGTGGAGGACGGGGCGTGGCACCGGGCGCGCAACGACCGGGCGCGTGGTGGAGGACGGGGGCGACGGCATCCGTGGGCGGCGTCGACCGGGAGGAGAACGGAGCCGGGGCGTCGTCGATCTGGAGGTGACCGGAGGCAGGAGCGTCGGCGGCGTGGAGGTGACCGGATGCAGGGGTGGCGCCATATGTGGAGGAAGTAGGGGCGGGCGGCGCCGATGTGGAAAAGCGCGGGCGGCACGTCGGCCGTGGAGGACGCTGGGCGGCGCTGGGAGCGGGAAGACGGCAGGCGGCGACGGGCGGCGGTCGCGTCGGACGTGGCGGCGCCGTGGAAGGAGGGGACGGGCGGTGCCCACCATGAAAAGCGGCGCTGGCGTTGAGGAGGACGGGCGGCGCCGGGCGGTCGCGCGGAGGAGCCAAGGGCGTCACCGAGCTGGGCCACCGTCGGGTATGGAGGACGGAGGCGGGGGCGCCGAGCCGGAGAAAGGGGGACGGCGCGCCGGCCGCCCCGGCCACCAAGAGGAGATGGGGGCGACGCACGGCCGCCCTGGTCCCTGTGCCCTAGAGAGAGAGAGAGAGAGAGAGAGAGAGAGAAATCTAGGGAGAGAGAGCCCGATGGGGGAGGGCGCGAGCCAGGAGGGAGATGGGGGAGGGGCGGCGCCTCCTCCCCTTTAATCCTTTTTTTAGTTTTTTTTCTAGCCGCCGCCTTAGGGGTCCACTGCTGACTGATTTCCCTCTTAAGGTTTGCCCTTGCACTGGTTTTTATAGGGGTCACCTAGGGTTTACTGATTTCAGGCCACAATTGGGCCAAGTTGATTCCGGGCCAGATTAGTCCACAAGAATTATTAATAAACAATTCCGGGGTGACGGGCCGATCGACGCCATCGAAATTTTTTTGTTTCCTCATCAAACAAATGCCCCCCACCGATTCGATTCCGAGAAGGACGCAGGATGGATCGGAGTCGGATCGGGATATGCTCTTCGGCCGCATCGCTCATGATGTAGTGAATTTTTCCTTGCGCTAAAAAGCAACATGATGCTGTCGGAATGTTCGCAACTCCTATGTACCAGAATATTCTCAGTTGAAGTGCCATCAAGAGGTTGGAATATTCTCAACTTGATTGCCGTCTTTAGGTTGAGCAATGGTAGACGTAGGAATGGTCTCGACGCACGATACAAAGACTTTCTTCGAGGCTGTGATCGATGAAGCGCCGGAATATTCTCAGCTCAGATAGATACCGGCGAGCAGTGTGGCCTCAAACCAGGATCCTCCACCATTGAGCCCTCGAGGATTGCTGGACTTGTTCTCAGCTTTAGGGTCAACAAAGCGCTGGTATATTCTCAGCTTGTATGTCAGGACGCCAGTATGATCTTGGCTTGACGATGGCGAAGTGCTGGTATATTCTCAGCATGAACGTCGATGAAGTTTGGGAATTTTCTCCAAATCGATCTCTGAAGACGTGCTGGCATATTCTCAGCTTGGAAAGATGAAGCCAAGGTAACCTTGACGATCACGACCATGAAACACCAGTATGTTCTTGATGTAGTGCTGGAATATTCTCAGCAGGGACGTCAACGAAGTGTGGGAATTTTCTCCATATTGATCTTTGAGGACGCGCCGGTATGTTCTCGGCTTGGTCGTTAATGAAGTGCCGGATATTTTCGACCCAGTGTCGGTGACATGAAGTCGGAATTTTCCGGCACAATTTCTGGCGAAGTGCTGGAATGTTCTCAGCTGTTGGCATGTTCTCAGCCGATATGCCGGAGATGCGTTGGTATATTCTTAACTTGGACACCATTGCAAATAACGATGAAGTGTCGGGATGTTCTCGACATTGGGGTGCCAGAAGTCCTTTAGCATGTTTCCTGTTTCTTGTGTAACACAAAAGATACCAAGCGTAACACAAGATAGAGATATTCATAAATGTTCAAGAGAGAAAATCCAACAAAACATTTTTTTTGTAGGGTTTTCAAATATTGGTTGTTCCGGATCACATAGCCATGATGGGTGATCTTAGAAGAGCCTGTTTAAGAACTTTGTTTTTGGGGGTCGTCGAAAGAACCTTGATGAACTTGACTGTGCGACTTTGCTTCCTTTTATGCTCGTGTTGGGGGCAACATGCGCCGGCAAAATTTCTTGAAAATGGTGGGGGTCCTGCTCTAGCTTCTCTTGGTGGTGAATTACCTCCACAGCGCGGCCTTGCCCCCAGTGCAGCCTAAACGAACCAAGAGACTTGGGAATGGCTGGGATAAGCTGATGGTTCAGGGGTTTGATGTGAGGATTATGCCTTAACTTTTGCCGAGGATGGCAGGCGGCTGTCTCCTCCATTGCTTTCGGCGTTGTTTGCCAGCTTGAACAAGTGGGGGCATGATGTTTTCCTCTTTCACTTGATTGTTTTGTTGAACTTTGTTTTGAGTCGGGGAGGATTTTGGACTAGCCACCTGTCTTTGTGTACTAGCTAATCCTCGCAGGCTTGATGTTTTTCCTTGGCCCTTGTTTATGCTTCCGAGGTTGACGAGTAGCTTCACACCAGTCAGACTTTGACCGACCGAGCAGCCTTCTCCCGCATCTTTTCCTATGTTTCTTCCTGGAGCGTTGATGTTGATACGCCTAACAGGGTTGGCATATTGATGCATCTTGTCGCTATAGGTTGACCCTGCGGCTTGATGTCTCTGTTGGTCTGAGGTTGTTGGCGAACATGACCGGTGTGGGGAACTCACCACTCGAAGATAGCCCAAGCAATTGCCCCACCGTTCTCGAGAGCATTCGCTTGACATGCGCCTTGGTGCTTTGTGTGTAGGTTGCTTCGCCGACGGCTTGCTCGATCATGGTCTTGCTCGGACCCCACCTTGAAAGCTCTAAGATCTTCGTTGTTCAGCTAGTCAGTCAGACCTCTCCGGTGAAACCACCAACAGCCTCCATAAGCACATGCCAGGAGAGTTCAACTCCTCCGATCGAATCGTCGATCGCCATCATGCTCCACCTTGCACATAATTAGTGTTTTCCTTCTGCACACGCGTGTATGTATAATCCTCGTGTCTCCTCCAAGATCATCTGCATCATTGAACCTCAGCTCTGATACAAGTTGTGGTCCCCCGCACCAATATCCGATGTGGGACTGAACCCAACATTTGTATTGATCGTACACATCTTGGTCATAGAGGTTGAAAATTTTCCTTTACCTCAAAAAATATATGTTAATCCTTGAACATCTGCGGTCCCCCACTTTTGTCGCCATGATGCTTGTACTTCTCTAAGTTGCTTGCGGCAACGGCAGCATCCTTGTTGCAAGTTGCACACGGTTGAAGCGACATTGGTCCCCCTCCTCTGCAGCGGCGAAACCCGTTTTTCCTTCTTATGTGACAACCTGTAGCTATGTGTCCAGCTCATCTTCTGTCTCCCTTAGCAGTTGTGGCTTGCCCCTAGGCGACCGGTAGCAGTGTTGGTGTGTGTTGTGGCCGGTGATGCCTGGTGTTGTTGGCGGCTATGGTCTGCGTGTTTTGTCTTGTCACAAGGCAGCTTGTTCGCTTTGCGGGCTTGATGTTCATCCTTTAGTCAGGTGACAGCGGTTGCGCTGCGGTTGTGCCATCTTGTTTTACACTTTTTTTTTGTTTACTCATGTTTAGTGAAAATGGATGACAATTTTTTTGCCCCTTTTTAAAAAACAACCCAACACACTGATTTTCAAATTAGTTGTGCACGTACCAAAGAAATGACAGATTATGCCAGTCAGGGCCGGTCCAGATAGGGGGGCACTTGGTGCGACCGCCAAGGGCCCCCAATTTTGGAGGCCCCGACCCATATAGTTAGTAGGTATTAGTAAGTACTTCTATTAGTAACAAATATTTGTGGTTTAAACTTTTTAGTTTACAAAGCAAAGTCACTAGTTATCATTATAGTTTATCTATGAAATCCATAAAAATTATAATATTGTTGAAGTACTTTTCGAAATGAATCTACATATTATTTGTATGTACCTAATCTAAAATTTTAAAAGGTATTCATAACTCAAGTTTTAAACATTGGCCACCATGCATCTCCAACGCCAAATATTTATGACAGGAGGGAGTACTAGAGAGCTCATAGATCAACCAAAAATAGTCCGTTAAATTGGCCTAGTCGCTAGCCAATTAGTCATAACAACATAGTACTTAGTCGTTGTGAGCTAGTGAGTCCACTACCATTTCATTTTCTGTAAAGGCATGCATTACTTAGTAGAAAGAAGATACATATCATGGTTGTATAAAGCGGCCTAACCACCTAAGGCTTTGGCTTCGCCAAAGAATATGAGGTGTTATTGGCTCGTAGGATCAACAATAAATTGACATGACGAGGGCTTCTGAATTGTAGTGACCATCGAGGTGTGGTTTTCGATTGTAAGCAGTTGAACAATGAGTAGTTTGATTTGTGTAACGATGTCACTACAACATGAGGGCAGGACAGTATTGCGCTTCAACCAAGGTATAATATTATTAGGTTTCATCTTGATACAATTCTCTCGTTTCCTAGGATCCTAGGCCTATGTGCTTTCGATGCCATGGTGAGTCACCTAAGTGGTACGTGTGCAAGTTATTAGTCATAGCAACATCTAGATGGAGCATGACAAAGACCGAACACATCCACGTCTCGCCCCTCCATACCTCGATTGTTCTATCACCGACACAAGCTGATCATCCATGATTCGGTTGTATTATTTGTATAAAAAGTATGTCTATACATAGATATTTTAGTAATCCACACAATGAATAATGACTATTAGATATATTCTTTTATAACAATTTTAAGAACTACATAGAATATAGATATTTTAGGAGATATTTGTATACGGATGAACTAGATTTTACAATGTGGCAATAATCCAATATTGTTAACACATTTATAAATTGATGTGCTTTAGAGTATCTTTTATAAGTCTGTGAATGACCATGTATAGATAGTTTAAGTACATGGTCTGCTTGAGAAAAGGAGTAGGCTAGATACAAAAGATTTATAAATATTTTGTTATATTATTAAATCTATAATATAGTAGTCATTTGTAATAATGAGTCTCCCAATCAAGCCATGTCATTTACAGATGTTTAGTTCATTATTAATTTATGATTCGCTAGCTAAGAGAATAGTTCTTAAACACAAAAGTATTTAATATTTAATGTATTGAGTAATTAGAAATTAAAATATAAAATTAAATTTAAAATGACATATTTTAGTCTCGCCCTAGGGCCCTTAAAACATTAGGAACGGCCCTGATGCCGGTCATAAATAGAATGATCATTTGTGCTGCCGCATAGCTATAACCTAGATATATATCTATTCTTCTCTGAAATCTTTCTACTTCGCCTCCACAGAAACAAAAACAAGAACGCACGAGAACATCAATACACACATACCAGGGAAGCTCCATGAAACAAAAGCATGAGCTACGTACTGTGTCAGTTCACCACTGATCATCCATTTCAACTTACCATAACAATGGCGTACTGCAATCCCAAAAAAAGAACTTCTCTTACTGCGTTTCAAAATTGAGCTAGTACTCAATGCACTCATTGGCAATCAAAATCAAGTAAACTTCATAGAATTAAGCATTTTGGTGTGTACTGTATGATATACTCCGCTGAGAGAGTCAGCAAAAAATTCATGGTGTGGACGTGTGGTGCAGCAAGTTGGCTAGGAAACAGACGGAAGTTGTCTTTATTCCATGCCGAGTAGTGCAGCGACTTGCAGATGCGAATGCGTGGTGTCAAAAAGCTACGAGAGAGAATATATTCTCGTCCCACGATCACCACTCACGAGCTTGAAACCGCGGGAAAAATTGACACGGGGTGCCGATCGAGCTCTGGGATCAGACGAAGTCTTGGGAGGATGATCGCATGGTTGCATCATCATGCATGCATGCTCTAATCTCCGGCAAAATAGATGCTCTGCTTCTTCACGCCAACAGTTTACATGCTTTAAGTCAACGGGATAGCGGGGAGCTCGCGTGCCTCGACCTATCCCATCTTCTTCCTCTTCACAGACTCGTTCTCGCCCCCTCTCCCTTCTCCTGCCTCTCGAGTGAGTTCCACGTCTCCACCACTATTTTCACCATCTGTGGCCACCACCCATAGCCGACGACGCACTCGCCGCTCCTAACCCAACCTCCCATTATCATGTCGGACCCATCCACTCTAACTCTACTCGTCTGTGTCGATCCTTCACCTGTAGCCATCCCTTCACCTAGGGTAGGAAAACGAGCCAGTAGCTCGTGAGCTGCTCGGGCTCAGCTCGGTTCCTACTCTGCTCGAACTCGGCTCGTTTAGAAACAAGCATGAGCTGAGCACCATTTTCAACTCGTGCAACCAACCGAGCCGAGCCAGAGGCTAGCTCGCTTGGGCTCGGCTCGTGGCTCGTACATCATCATTTATCAGCCACCGAGCCTGTTTTTAACCCGGGCCTGTGCCTGGGCTCGTGGCTCGTGGTTCGGATTCGTGGCTCGGGCTCGTGCTGGCTCACGAGCTCTCATGAGCTACCACTGAGCCGAGCCAAGCCTGATTTTCAGCTCAGACCCCTTGCTCAGCTCGGCTTGGGCTCGAGCCAAGAGCTGGCGCGCTCGGGCCCGGCTCGTTTCCACCCCAACCTTCACCTATTAGATCCTAAGCCAAAGTCTCCACAACCATCCTATCAATTCCTTAGTTGTCTTGTCAATCCTACCACATCTGGTTGATCATCGCCAATTATAGCTATCGAACAGTCTAAGCCACCTACCTGGAGTGTTTGATACCATCAATCGAATCTTCGATCGATGCCATAATCCACCATGCACCAGAGAGCATTATCAAACACTCATGGAGACAAAATCCTCGTGTCTTCTTTAAGACCTTTGGCATAGCCAACTTCACTTTGATACCACTTGTTAAAGTCCTTGTGAAAACATGAACCTTTTGGCTCCTCTTCTACGTAGCCAACCTCCTCTAATACCACATTGATCAGGCTCCCCTGAGGCCAACACATAGTGCTCAGTCCTTGGTCACATTGGGTCTCCTACATACACAGGCCCAACTAAAGCCACAACCAAGATCTTATGGCCAGTCTTTTGGGTCCAAGACCTATCAACCCAAAAGACTAGCATGATAGGTAATGGACGCCCACTTGCTTCTGCACAATCAATAGCCAATATGAAACTAAACCTAACAATTTGATACAAACTCTTATATAGCATCCTTCAAAGTTAGAAAAAAACGATCGACTCCTTCAAAGTGAGGCCCCAAGACGGGAGCCAACTTGAGCCCAACTAATGTGAAAAGAAGTATTAAATAAAAATTTAGTGGAGTGCCTTTTTCCTTAACTTAGCTTTTTTGCAAAACTACATTTGAGAAAGTAGGCATTGAGAACGTGTAGGATCGTAGGCACTAATTATCCCCTAATCTAATATCTAATATACTCGATCAGTGGAAGAAATTAAGTAAAACAATAATTAAACAAGATCACAAACAAACCAATTTGAAAATTAATCCAAGAACGAGAAAGATCATATACCCGAACCACAAGTTACTATGCATCGAGAACATACGTGGTTCCTTTACATTGAAGTACAAATTTTCTCAAAAATCACCTTTAATCTCCTCTGAAATTTTCGCTAATTTTGTAGCCATCGTTAACCTTAGAAAACCCTAAAACCGTGGGATCGAACAAGTGGTATCAGAGAGCACGGTGTAGGAAACCCTGAAACCCTCGTTAATTCCAAGATCCCATCCGTATGTATATACTAGAAACTAAAAAACTGCCCCGTTCTAGGCCGCTGCTCAACTGTTCTGGGCCACTGCCCGCGTAGCCTCCTCGCCTGGCCTCTTCCCACGTCTTCTGGACAAGCCCAACCTCCAGCTCGTAGCCCACGCGCACCTGCTGGGCTGCCTGCTCGCTGCCAGCCTACACAGCCACACACAGTGCACGCAGCCATGCCCACCATCATGCATGCACAGCCACGCATGTATTTTCCATTTTTTTTCTTTTTTTTACTGAAAAATATATCCATATAATCCCTAAATATCTTATAAAATCATTAGTCCAATGTTTAGTCCAATAAATCACAAATATTCCAAATATTAATCCAAAAATAACTAATTTCGCTATATAAATTCTTCAAAATTCCATAGTTCATTATAAAAATATTTTCATCGATTGAAAAATCACATCATCACAAAATATTCGCTCAACGGAATGAATCATTGAGCGGAGTCAATAGTCTCTGGCATGCATGGAGCTACACATGGAAGTAGGGAAAACTTCTGTCAACCAGGCAACCAGCAATCCAAATTAGTGGTTATCTTAATTGTACTACCACCGAATCCAACGCAAAATTGCATTATTATGTACTGCATTAATAGAAGATACGGTTAAGTTAAGATCAATCGTCAGCAAAGGGAGCGGATCTAGCACCGGGTTAGGGGCTCTAAACCCAACCTATGTTGTCTATAACAGTGAAGCTCCACTTAGATACATCTATAATTTTTAATGTAAAATAGAAGGAAGAAGGGGCTAAATTTTAGACTCGGACCTTGAGCTAAATATTAAGCTTCAGGTCTTTCCATTATTTTTTATTGCATCCGCCCATGTCAGTAAGAAGTTAAAAATTAAGTATCAATCGACGCTCTTATGTACGTAGCTTAGCTAGATATTATACAAAGAAGAAAGGACGCACACACTGCATGGCTGCAGTACGTGGATGATATTCATCTCTTGTTCTTGCTGTTTTTTCTTTCTTATTCAGTATCCTACCTAGCTACAGCTTGGTTACGATTCTCGACCAATATGCGTGCACAGCCGCGCACACGAGCTCAAATTCTAGCTCGATCCCCTACTGTTCTGACGCTACATGACATATTGTATCGATCATTCACTGAACATGAATCACTGAGCTCGTTTCTGCTCTTGTGCGCATGCATGCACGCATGCATTCTGCAGATTCTTCTACGTATACGTCGTGTATAGCTAGTTAAGCTGGCTAGCTAGCTAGCTATAGCTGTGAATGCTGCAGGCCGGCCGGTCTCTAGCCGGCGGGGCCTCTCGCCACGACGGCCGGCGGCGGCAGCCGGCTGGTGGTCCAGAGCGTGCTGAGGGCGCGGAGGCGGGCGAAGTAGTCGTCGACGGCGATGAAGCAGCGGGCAGACTGCCTCACCGTCAGCAGCTGCCGGAGCGTGTGGATCGTCTGCAACCTCAGCTCGTCCGCCTGCACCATCCACAGACCACAGCTCGATCAGAAGAGTGACGAATCGAGAGTAGAGTGAGCTAGCTAGCTAGCTTGTGCAAGCTAGGCTAGGATTACGCAAGAGGTTATGTTTTTTTAGTTTTAACAAAAAAAAAATCGTATTATTGTAATTGACGTTGTTCACTTTTATGTTGAATATCGAACTATTTATTTAATTTGAAGACCCACTACAATGAAGGCATGATATCTAGACTTTTAATTGGAGCATAATAACTTCATATCACCTGATTTTCTATTATGTTTTACCGCTATGTTTGAAACGCGTGCTTCTTTTTCTTGTTGTATAGTGAGTGAACGTAAGCTTTCTACTACTTTACTTTATTTGACTTTTTTCAATCTAACATGGATTGTTATTCTTATTATTTTTATTTTGAATATGTAATATATTTGCTTTTAATCTAAACATTATAATGCGACCGCATATAATGGATGATGGAGATATTTTCTTTTTTATCTGATTATGTGGGAATTTCTCCGATAATAGATTCAATTTAAGCTTCTTAATGTAGCCCCACTATAATCAATGGTGGAGACTTTTTTAAAAAATTTATATGAGAATTTCTCTAATAATAAATAACAAATATTGATTCAATCTAAACCGTAATCAATGGTGAAGATATTTTCTTTTTCTCTAATTTACATGGAAATTTTTCTGATTAACGCGGTGGTTATGTTCTACTTTATGTATATACTCCCTCCGTTTCACTATATTTGTGCATGGCCTCGAGAAAATACGTTTCATAATGTTTGTCCATTGTGAATATCAAGAGTGTAGTTATTGTTATGTTTTCACTCTTTGTCACTTAATTAAATGCTTAGAAAAAAGAAAATTAGTTGGAACATGCTATTAAATAGGGGTATGATGGTATTTGCACATGGTTTTCTTGGAACTACTAATTATTTGATTAGTGCGCATGGTGTGCTATGAACAAACATAGCGAAATGGAGGGAGTATAATACTACTAGAAGCTACGTTGTATAGCAAGGGGAACATATCCTGTGCAATCAAGTTTACGGTGCAATCACCGTGCAACCAAACTATCAAAAGTTGTAAAAAATTCTAAAAAATTATTATGTACTTCATTGTTTACTCTACATAAGTATGAAGTTTCAAAGGATGCATATGTTAGTGATTAGTTTCCAAGAGTAGCACGTAGAGTCTACAGAACAGACATGTTCAAAGGTTGGGTCAGGCTGGGCCGGGCTTTGCACCGGGTTTCGCATCGTGCCCCTCGCAAGGTCTCATTTTAATTCCCAAACCTGGCCTGAAGCTCGAAAGCCCGACCCAGCCACGACTTAAACTATGTTTTTGCCTGGCCCAGCCCTGCCCAATGGCCACGCTTCGAATCGAGGCCAAAGCTCGGCCGATGCGCTTGTCGGACCGGGTCGGGTCAAACGGGCCGGGCTTCCCGTGATTAAATATTCTGTAAAATATATTGATCATTATCTGGGTTCTTGTTACCGAAGTTTCCTAGATCGGTTTTCTCGGGTCCCACCGGTTCTTTTTTTCTGTTGGGCAAAGAAAAACATAACCCTTCCGGTTAGGTACGTACCTGCCGGAGGAAGGTCTCGAGGGAGGCGAGCTTGTCCATGGCAAGGGGCACGTAGTGGTGGCCCATGTAGCCTGCCATGTCGGCGGGGTGGTAGTACGCGTAGCCCATCGCCATCGGCGGCGGCGCGTCCGGGGAGGAGACGACGTCGGAGAGCGACCGGAGCAGCGCCTCCAGCTCGCCGCCGAGCGCCTCCTCCTCCCGCCTCGCCGACTGCTGCACGCCGCACACCCCCACCAGCTGCGGCTCCGTCAGCGGCTCCACGTGCCGGAGCACAACCTGCACGCATCCCAATCCCCCAATCCCCATCAACGACACAAACAAATCGATCGATCAAGCAGAAATCAAAATTAAGAGAGATTACAATGGAAGCTCATCCTGATCCTAGTACACAAATATCTCTGAATTAATGGCCGACGGCGACGGGGACGGCGACGTACGGCGGCATCGATCCATCGATCACTCGAGGCTTAACTGTTTGCATCAGCTGCCGTGACCGCTCCTACCTACTGCGCGCGTACGTACTTGCTCGCGTCGAGCTCATCGCCATTGCGGTGTGGCGGTACAGCTCGACTTAGCTACCTAATGTGTCTGACCAAAGGTATCTGCCAGTACTTGCGTCCTTAATTAGCGCATGGAATTTTTACCCTATAGAGATATATTAGTTCGAGTGAGGAGAGGATATTTTCAAGGCGTGCCATAAGGTGGTAGCGATGGCCGGCTTTCTTCTTTAAATATAGTTGGAGATATTTAATAGGGACGGACTTGTCGATATCAGACATCGAAATTTATTTAACTCTCAGTCGATTTTCTAGTTCGTAGATTAAACACATCAATAGGGTATATAAAAGATCCAACGAGAACATCTAGCTATGTTAAAAAATTAACTGAAACTTCTCTAAAAATTAGTTGTCGGATGAATAGAAAAACGTATATAATAATAGACATAGCATTGTTTATTCTGTTTTAGAATGGTAATTTCCAATAATTAGCATGAGTGTATGGCCTTCTTGATGCCTTGTTTAGTTTTATTTTTTGTTGGGTTTACGATTTTTTTAATTTTATACAGACCATTTACTATATTTTTTAAAAATATTTTTTCAGTACTTTGTAGGATTTTCTCTCAAAGATCACAACAATATTTTTTTAATAATTTATTTAGCCTTTTCATAACATTTTTAAAGGTGGTTAAATTTTTATAACTAAAACTAAAAAAACATCAAAGAGGGCCTATGACTGATAATTTCCTATAATCAGCAACTATCGTCCTAGATATGTAGACTTTCGCGCTAGTCCAACGATCGAATTATATCAGTTATGACTACACCACCCCCTGGATAGCACTGCACAGGTTGTGCAGTATATAATCTTTCTAATAATTCACACGGTTGGGTGTAAGTATATACTAGAACGAAATGCTTGATGTGAAAAGCTAAAAAAACAATGGACGGGAGCGTTTTGACCTTTAGGACTTATTTGTTTGGGTTGAAAGCTGCTGAAAACTTTAATATGAAAAAATTATGATCCCTTTGAAATACTACCTCCGATCACAAAAAGAAGTCGTCATTAACTTTTGGAGACATCTTTAACCATTCGTCTTATTTAAAAAAGTTATGTAAATATCATTTATTTTGTTGTGATTAAGTTTATTATTAAATATATTTTAAGTATGACTTATATTTTTATATAATTATAAAAAATTTGAATAAGACGGATGGTCAAAAACATATGCAAAAGTCAACGGTGACTTCTTTTCATGACCAGGGGAAGTACGTCTTAAAAAGTTTAAAAATTATAAAAAAAATATTTTATGAATTGTAAGAAAAACTATTTAAAACCCTAAAAAAACTACATAGTATTGCATCATTTGGCATTTGGCATATACAAAAGTAATAAATTTTATTTAAATTAAGCTGAAACAATAAGGCCTTGAGCGAGAGGCAGCGAGGCAGGAAGGGCACGCATATGTGTCGGTAGGAATGTACCTTGATGAAGTCGGAGGGGCGGAAGCCGCCGATCCAGAGGAAGCAGCGCTCGGCGGCGCCCTTCCAGAGGCCGGAGAGGAGGTGGAGCGGGTCGCCCGCGGCGAGCTTGGACTTGTGCCCCATCAGCACGCCGTACTGGGAGGCGGCCTCGTCGACGTACGGCCGCAGCTCGCCGTCCGGCAGGTGGTGCTCCTCCGCCGCTGCCCGGAGCCGCCCCATCACCTTGTGCTGCGCCTCCCGCCACCGCTCGTACTCCAGGTTGAACAGCGCGGCGTCTGCATGCGAATGCCATTGCGATTCGCACGTGTGGGTGCACGCGTGCGCAGTAATCAGATATATGCATAGCATAGCATAGCTTAGCATGCAGTCATGAGATGGATTAATTAACCAATGTTTAACTTTTCGATGATTAATTACAGTGGTGGAAAGTTAATTAACCTGGGCTTATAGTTCCAGTACCCCAGAGCGCACCCTGCAGAGATGAACAAAAAAAAAGGAACTTGATTTACCGGCATGTGAAGGTTGAGTTGAATCGCTAATTATTATTTTTTTACAGAAAGGTTAGAGAGTTGTCTTGCTTTAATTATAGGAAGAATTGCTAAATAATGAAAGCTCAACTTATAGAAGTGGCTTCGAAAATCTGGTTCACATAGTTTTAAGTGTTTTCTGAAGCTGATATGAGGTTTTCGAGGAAAAGGGTCGAGAAGCCGAAGCATGTTGTTTGGCTTTTAAAAACGCCCGGGCTGATTACTGATAAGGAGTTTGAAACAGGCTAAAATTTTGTTTTATTGAGCATAATTTTGTTGCATTATTGACTGAAATATCAATATTGGAGATAGGTCCTAGATTTTTCTTAAAAAAACTTTGATATATCAAAATTGCAGCATTAAAAAAAACCCATTTTTCTTTGAATTACCTGAGCTCTGGTCATTTGCATCTCCTGTTCTAGCTGAGCCAGCCTCATTCTGCCAGACTCTAGTTGCTGAATATAAGCCTGCAGTTGCAGACAAGGGAATCAAGCCAGCACATCATGGCATCATGCATTATGCAACATGTCTTCCATGAACAAAAAGAAAGAAATGTAGCTTTCAGGTTGAGAGAAATCAAATGTGGTGTCTACCACACAGCTTTTCTTAGGTAGTAGGTTAACTATCACAGCTTTAAAAATGCATATCAACACTGTACTACTGCCCCCATCTCTTTCTTGTTCTTGCTTGCAGGACTTTTCCTCTTTATGTTTTTCAGGGTTGACTTCTTTCATCAGTTAGTGGTGGTTAAACTAGTCATTCATTGAGATGGTGTTATTAGGGAAGATTAATCGAGCAAGACTCTTAATTAAATTAGCTAATCAATCACCTTCTTCCTCAGCCTGCTCTTCCTTGCAGCCTCCCTATTCTGCGCGAGCCTTCTCAGCGTCTTGGGGTCCGGCGTCTTGGGCCCCTCCAGCTCCGAGCTCGACGCTGCTGCTGTGGCGGCGCCGCCACCTCGCTTGCCGTTGCCAGTGCTGCTCCCTTCTCTCTGCTCGTGATCGATCGATTACAAGTCGACGCAAAGATTAATTTCTAGCTAATTATATGAGGGTTCATGTCATGCATGATGCATGTTGAGCATTGCACACATTTGGTCGATGGAGAGTTCGACGGCCGGCCGCCGAGTGAAGACTGAAGTGTGCAGACTGCAGACATACATACGTACGATCAATTTACCTTGAATGCTGCCTTGGAGCTCTTGCCCATGGAGAGCGGCGCGCCGGCCGCCTTTGACGGCGGCGATCTCCTGGAAGAGCCGGCGGCGTGCGCCGAAGAAGCCATGGAACCCTGACATGAGAAGAAGATCATGCATTCTTGCTCTCTCGCACCATCAAATAACATGTTGCTTAATCCATGCATTCGGGCTGGGCTGAGCCCTACCTAGTCAAGAAGCAATAGCCAACAGCTTCTGGACATACTGTGCATGGAAATATGTTCTACATGCAAGAGAAATAAAGGTGATGGGCTAGGTAGATATATACAATCCATGAACTTACCTTGAGAGATGGATCCACATGCATTGGCTGGGAGGGGAAGATGTTCAGAGTCTGAGTCTCTGCATGGACACAAGAAAATCAAGTCATGGAAGCATTAGCATGGACTTTGTAGGCACAAGCACAGTTATACGTGGCATACTTCCAAGATGGCAGTGGTAATTTTTTTCTAAGCGCGAGTGCACAAGTTCTTCAAATGTGTGTACTTCTCTCTTTCACACGCCCTGGTAATTAACTGGTAACCAAGTAGGAAAAGCCGTGTAAAAATGGAGGCCAAAGTGTGGAAAGAATTTTCTTTTCCCTTCTTTTAGCTTAAGATCTTGCAGCTATATATGCGAGTAAGTGTTTGTTACGCATCACTCTTCTCGAAATAGCTGCTAGATAGAAAGCTTATGGGAAAATAAGATGACAGATCAAAAAGTAGGGTAGATGGAGGTCAATCGAGGAAAACGCAATGATCTAAACGGCATGAAGTAAAAGGAGCGATCGACAAGATTGGTCACCAATTCATCACTCTTGCAAATCTAGCTAGAAGCTAAGGCCAATCAAATCAAAGTTTAACATATTTGGAGAAGTTTCACAAGACATGAACTTGTAATTCGAGGAAGCTTATGCATGACATGTTATTCCCTGTGCTTTTCTCTTCATGGCCTGCTTAATTGTAATGGACCATGACAAAAAAAAAAAAAAAATCTTGTTAAGAGAATGAACCTTTTGCAAAATTAAGTGGCTTTTGCGCTTCTTGAGTTGATGGCTTATCTTGCTGGCCATCAAAGTAAAGGAGGAGAGCTTGGTCCAAATCAGATGGCATGTCATATCCTTCAGGATCCCTTCTCCTGCACTTTCACAAATGCAGTAGGACTTATCAAAACTCTCCTAATTTCTATCTAGCAGACAAATTTAGACCTTGAAATTAAAGAAGGTTCGGATAATAAAAAAGGACATGAGTTGTTGGAACAGACTAGCTAGCTTGAAGAAGCTGAACTAATCCCTTCTATTAATAGTTTTTTATAATTAGCCAGAAGGGAATAATTAAACACTCATTTGATTAATTATTCCCTATTGCGATACCAGTAGCTATCTAGCTTCATCGATCAATAATCAAATCCCTCTCTTCAAGGAAAATAATGGAATCACCTCTCCAGTGGGAAGAACAAAAAAGAATCGAAGAAGCAAAAAACCTTAGGAGAGGTAATTAGTGCACATCAAGAAAGCAATATCAATCGTTTACCTAGCTACAATAAACCCTCTCTTAGTTTGGTAAAATCATCACACGAAACAAGCAAAGACAGCTAAGGAAAAACAATGGACCACAGTAAGCAGCACATCATGCTATTATGATGACCAGCAAGATCCTAGAAAATCAGTTTAATTGTGAAACACGCACGATTTATAATTGATGTAGGCTCCATGCCTCTCCTTTCGGATAAATAAAAACAAATCAAGATCGAGAGAACCAAGATAAAGATGCACAGATAGTTCGGCGATTGGGTTTACATGATGTTGCTGCCATGGAGGGAGGAAGAAGCTTGGATCACGCCGGAGGTAGAAGGATAAGCCATGGAAGTGCTTCCTAGCTTACACCAAATACCTAGCCGTGCCTAGCTAGCAAGAACTTGCTTCTTGATCACTTCATACATACATAATTGCCCCATCTTGAAATGGCATATATGCAGCAGCCTGCTAATTCAAAAGCCATCTCCTTCTTTTCCCCATCTGAGCTGCTATATATATATGATAGTACATGGATCAATGGATGGAGGTAAACAAAGAATTATGTCGATAGCCGCCGCCTTTCTTTCTTTTTACCCGGCCCCTTTCTTGAGAGCTGACTTGCTCAAAATCCCTTGCGAGCTGCTTCTGACCAGAGGTGAAGGATGACTTCTTGCTTGAGGAGTGGTTGTGCAAGGAAAAGAATGAGGGGAGCCAGCGGCTATAGAAAATTTTTGGGAAAGCTACATGTCATTAGACTTTAAAAAAGAATAAGAAGTACGTGATGTCTATGTGAACCTGCAGGTAGTTCTCGAGCGGTTTATGTTCATTTTTTTTTCACATATGAATATTTACGAAGTGGATTCGGTAGAATCAGTCATTTGGACCTACTTGAATTTCATGGGTAGAAATATGAATTGAAGAGTTACTCCAAAATTCCATAATACACATGATCTGAGAAGGGACTCCATGGAAGCACTATAGAAATCCGAACTGTTAACACCGGTTAACTTTGTTTCCGTCGGCCTGAAAAAAACGACATAGATCGATGAAGGCCACATGCCTCTAAGGCCCTGTTCTTTTGAGCTGATCTTAATGGCTGAACAGCTGAACGGCTGAAATGACTGAATTTCAAACGCTTCTCAAGGTAGTCTCGAGATCTGAATCCATTTCGTTTGACTTGCTTTTTAAAGCGTTAGGACCCACCTTCAAAACAGCGAAAAAACGGAATTAAAAAACTCAAAACATATGGCTTTTTAAAACGTAGATAAGTCGTTAAGCCGTTAAGTTGTTAAGCTGAAAAGAACTGGGCCTAAAGCAGCAGTATTCATCGCTTTTCTCCATTGCTCACAAGAAAAATGATACGGTTGCTAGTGTTCTTAATAGTTCGGCCTTTAATGTCTCTTTTCGAAGAGCATTAGTGGCTCAAAATCTAATTGATTGGCAAAGTTTAGTCAATCGATTAGCTAATGTTCAGTTACATACTCAAAAAGACATTTTCAGTTGGAAGTTGCGTAAGAGTGATCACTTTTCAGTACAATCTATGTATTGAAGATTAGTGAACATGGATGTGTCTAGTATGAACAGATTTCTTTAGAAGGTAAAGCTTTCATTAAAGATAAAAATTTTCTTCTGGTATCTTGGTAGAGGGATTATTCTAACAAAAGATAATCTTTCAAAGCGTAATTGGAGAGGGAGTCAGCTTTGTTACTTTTATAGTGGCAATGAAACAATTCAACGTCTTTTCTTTGATTGTCATATTTCAAAAACAGTTTGGCGCATGGTCCAAATTGCTCTTGGTTTGAAAACTCTTACTAGTTGTTCTCACTTATTAGGCAATTGGCTTTATGGAATTTCTTTGAATATAAAGAAAATGATTTTTGTTGGAACTGTGGCCCTTCTTTGGGCGATTTGGCTTTGCCACAATGACATTGTTTTTGATAAATGCAAAGATATCTCATGTATACAGGTTATCTTCAGAGAATCCTATTGGTTACTTCAATGGGTCTTGTTACAAAAGTAAGATGAGTGGGGGTGTTTCGTCCGAGCTTGCTGGTCTTTGGAAGAAGGGGCCTTGTCTTGTTTTGCCAATCACGAATGGTTACATAATAGACTCTGTAATGATTAATCACTTTTATATTTGCTTTGTTTTAGTCCTCTTTTGTTAAGGACCATTTTGGTGTTGGTATTGTAGTGTCTTTTTGTTGAGGGCTATTTGACTTTTGTTTCCCGTATACATCTTCGGATGTAGAGTATGGATTAATTTTCATTATTCACAAAAGATAAAGCTAATATTTACGTCGGCTCATGTGAATTGACATAAATAGAGATATTAAATACAATCGATTAGGACTTAGGCCCAAAAAGAGACGCGAAGCGCCACCATTTTGGACAATTCATTATATTTGATCAAAGAACCCGATGATTTTTGACCTCTGGAAGTAAAACGGATTAATATATATATGGACCATATCCATTTTATCCAATATATATATAGCTAGCCTCAGTGATTTATTACCCCCTATACTTCACCTGCTAGCGCTTTAATAAATAGATAGATAGGATGGCTAAACAAAATCTTTTTCACATAATTTAATTTCTATGTGCCTGCCAAGAAATAGTAAGAATTTGGAAATTTGCCGGTGGATTTTTTGCACCTCAAATATGTTGACATGGGTTGTTTTTAGGTAAACTACCTAAGATTAGTACGGCATTTATATCTATGTTCTCCGGGTGGGATTAGCTTAAAAGATCGGCCCTGGTTCCTTTTGTGTTCTAACTTATTTAGTGTTTTGGCCGATTTGGATTAGGTGTCATGTCATGCTCGGGCAGACAGATCCATTTCAAGCTACCCATGATTCGTGTTTGCGTGATTAATTAACTTGACTTGGTCAAGGAACGAAAAGACCGGCAATACTCCATGTTTTAAATTTGTAAAGGCACTGAGCCTCTTGCCCTCTTCGGGGTTGAAATTTCAAGAAAAAAAAAAACATCTCTCCATTGTTCACGTTCCGTTCCACGTCCTCGCCCAATCCTTTCCCTATTCTACTTCTATAATCTTGTTTGATTCTTTGTTTTAGTTAAGCTATAATCCTGTTTGAAAATTTTATTCTTTTTATACAAACCATACGACATACTACCTCCGGTTAAAAAAACAAGTCACTGTTGACTTTTGAACATGTCTTTGACCATTCGTCTTATTTAAAAAATTAGTGCAAACATGCATAAATATAAATTATGTTTAAAGTACCTTTAATAATAAAACAAATCATAAGAAAATAAATGATAACTTACGTAGTTTTTTGAATAAGACGAATGGTCAAAAGCGTGTTCAAAAGTCAACGGCGACTTGTTTTTATGACCGGAGGAAGTAATATTTTAAAATTTTGGTTTTTTTGTACTTGGTATATTTTTTCTCAAAAATTATACATTGTTTTAAATAATTTATTTAGCGTTTTCAAACTTATCTAAAGGTCATCAACTTTTTTAACTATAACAAAAACTAAACTAGGCCCTGTTTGTTTCAATTTTCTAGCCAGGTTTTTAGTCTCGAAGCGGGAAAGCTCAAACAAACAATCATTTTTGGAACCCACTTCAAAAAGTTAAAGCCATCAAAACCCAATTTGTATTGTGTTTTGAGTTTTTTAGAAATTTAGTTTTTATGGGCTTTTCCGAAGCGAGTTTTAGAGAAATTGCAATTTCAAACAAACAGAGCCTAACTCCATGAGCTCGCTTCCACACTATGGCAAACTCTCGCTGCCGGCCATCGCCACAGATCTGACTCCTTTCTCTCGGTCTTGGCCTCTCGCCGTTATCTTCCGAGCTAACCCTAGCACCAGACTCGGCCTCCTCGTCGTCTAAGCAGACACGCCGCGGCATACCACTCTGCCGGCGACCATGGTGCCGCTCTCAGCGCCACCCAGTGGCATCCCACTCCGCTAACCCATACCCCAAGTCTCAACCCAGCTGTGGCAGTAACCATAGACTTGCCTGTAATTCAACTTCTGTCCTTTGTCCTCGAATCGTTTATCAAGGTTCAGGTGATCAACTCTGTTTGTTTTACTTCTTAGTATTAATCATAGGCACATTGAATAGAACTGCAAGCACTTTGGAAGAGGACGCCGTACGTGGAGAATCGAAGGCTGCAGAGATAATGTTCTAATGTCCCATGGAAGGATTGGCAGTTGAGAACAGAGAATGTGGCCACCAAATCCTTTTTGTGCAACTGGGATACATGCAATTGAAAATTGAGCATGTACATGTTGTTAGACAACCACGCTACCGAGTGTAGTCCGAGGTTGCCTAGCAGTGCGTAGATCGTAGACGACGAAGAACAATCACAGAAGAACACAGATATGTAGGAGAGGAAGGATTCTTTATTGCTTTTCTCTTGTGTACATAATAGATGAAACCTCTCCTATTTATGCTTGGGTGCTAGGGTTTTGGCTGGTCCATCCAAGTGGGCCCCACCCCTTAGCCGAGCCAGGCCCAAAGCCGGTCGGCTTGGTGTGGTTCCTTAACACTCCTCCTTGGACCATGCCGCGTGATGCATATGCCCCCAAAAACTTCATAAAAACCCAGTGGGAAAAATATTGGAGAAAGAGTACATAGCATACGCTAGCTGTGCGCACGGATTTGCCTCGTTAAAAATCTCATGTGAGAAACTTCATTGAAAACTCACTTAAGGAAAAAAGAGTACAGATCCACCCAACGTTTCTTCATAATTTATGCATTTATTCATTCAAGTTGGGTACTCGAACTTCATGTTCAAGATTTCAATTCATAATATGTGAAGTTTCTCCTCCTGAATTCTGCACTTCTCTAAGTCTTCTCATTCCAATTCCTTTCACACATCTTTCAAAGGTAGATGTAAGGAGTTACTTATTAAATAAGTCTGCTATATTTTCAATTGACTTAATGTGCAGAAAACTGATTCTTTACTTAGGGTCCGAATACTTAATAAATTTCCCTTCACATATCCAGTCTACATTTGTGCGACACATGCTGCATTATTTGCATAAATGATATTAGGGGTTCATTCAGCGTACAACCCACATGACTGAAAATGTGGAATGACCTTCTTCAAAGCCATGCATATTTATAATAGGCTTCTTTCAATGCTATGATTTCCGAGTGGTTTGTCGATATTGACATAAGAGTCTGCTTTGACGACTTCTTCTTAATTTCAATTCTTACCACATAGGAAGCATATTTATATTCATATTTTGGTTCTTTCATTCCAAAATTTCTCTTTCTTTAGAGGTATCGGGAGATGTCCTTGATTCTTTCAAATGCTCTTCTTGTGCTCTACATTATACCAAGTTGATAAAATTAACGGCAACTGCAACGTACAGTCGGCAAATGCATTGTACTGCCGTATGCTATTCACGAGGTATATGAGCCACTCAAATTCTGATACCGAATTTCATGTTTCTAGACATCCTCCCCCTCAACCCTAGGTCTATACAGGTCAAGGTCTATAGGAAATGACCGACCAACCATTGGGTTTTCGTGGATACACCTTCTTCAAAACCTTTACAACACGATCAACGTGTAGGTTGACTGGTGTAGCGAGATTCATTTGGCATATGCTCAAGGCGTTAACCCAAGCTGCAATGGCCAATCCATTCATCTCTTTCTCATACGTCAAGTATGTGCTTTATTCTTTTATTCAATCTGTATGGTAATGCAAAGGATTACACTGTACAGATTTTCATTTGCTCTATTTTGGTTTAGGACAATGATACTTATGTATCTTCATATATAAGTCCATCTAAGTCTCATTCCAGTTACAACATCCATTCAATTCATTCTTTCTCAACTTTCAGTTGAGTACTGCCATTGAGATAAGGGTATCTAAAGGTTACACCACCCATGATCGAGGAATAAGTTTCTTCATAAACAACGCAAAGACGCTGAGTGAAACATTTTACTACCACCCTTGCTTTATACCATACCACTTCATTTTCTTTATTTCTCCTTTCGAACAAAGGCCCACATGGCATACACGAGGGAATGTGTGACGCAGACGCCTAAGCACTTCTCCTTTGTTCAGAGAAAATAGTTCCGCCGTGATTGCCTTCTTCCATTCTTTTCGATCCAGCCGTGTCTTACACTCAAAAAGAGATGCAGGTTCAGGATCGAGTTCAATTGTTTTGGCAATATTCTTTGCAAAATATTTATCGACATAGGCTGTGATTCTATTCGATATTTCCCCGGAGTGCACTGAATTATGGCCATTTCTTCATGGGGTGCTTCGTGCACTTGTGCTTCTTGCACCATCACTTGCTCTGCACCGCTATTTCCCAATTGCGGGAGCAAGGACCTTTAGATGGTTGCCGATGTGCGCATTCACATGCTCGTCTGCACGCTATTTGGCACGCTCGTTTGCATGTCTTTCGGCTTCTTCTTTAATTCTTTCTTCTTGTACCGGTAAATTCAAATCTGGGAGTGCCTCGCTAGCAGGCTGCTCACCAGTGCCAGGTCTCAACTGGCTCCCCTTCTTATTCTTTCTTTTGTGGGGCATTTTCGTGACCGGTTGTGACAAGTCCTCATTACTCTTTTTCTCCGGACGTCTCCGGGTACTCCGGGTTTGAGAATCCAGATTCACTGCCCTTTTTCTTTGAGGCCTCGGAGCAGTTTGAGGGGTGCTACTCGATGCTTTCTTTCGCACTACAACCCTCTCTGATGCATTGCACGCTGGCACATGCGACTTGATCACATCCTTCAAATCACAAAAATGATTAGGCAGTTCTTTAATTTCTTAAATGCTTTATAATTCATACTAGTGCGGCTAATGCGCGGGAATGTATTAGTGGTGTCTGAGGTTAGCCACATATTTTTCCGGCATTCTTCTTTTCAGGGTCCTATTCCTCCCCCTAATGACGGGAATTGATCCTCAGTCATTTTTAAATTCATTGCAAGTGTGGTATAGGTACATTAAACTTGCATTCAAAATTGGAAAATTTCTTTTCTTTGCACTAGTCGGATGTTGTGGGACTACGTGTCCCTCATAGATGAGGGCTGCTTATCGGGCTTCTATTTCTTTATTCAATATATGACAACTCAGAAAGTGCGACCGGACATCTCTAGTCCATGACGCTCGGACATGAGATATATAGTGCTCTTCTTTAGTATTTGATGTAGTTCAATGATTATCGATCAGCTAGCATTGTCCTTCATATTTTGGACTTCATAGTAATGATCAGATAATTTATTCTTTGATTCTTATGATCTGCGAGATCAGCTTCACGAACATGTGGTTTATGTAGAGAATAAACTCATGCCTTACCACAAGAAAGCAATTATGAGCACTAGTATGTCGTTAAGTACCCTTGGCAAGGGCTGCATACGGCCGCGAACCTCTCCTAGATGCATTTTAGGCAAGGAGAAAACTCGACTTAATCTTTAATAGGAGAGTGCCCAGTTCAGGATTCAGAAAATTCTTATACTAATGCTATGTCCTTGCGAGTTAATTGAACCTCATCTTTTCTATAATTAAGATGGCAATTCTACGATGCCAGATGGAAGAGATTAGAGCTCTTAAATACATTCTAATGTAGTATAGCCCAAATTCAAATGGAGAGGGGAAATTCTAATATTCTTTGCTCACATCCATTCATGCTTCACAATGCATAACAATTCTTTGGCCATTCTTCGTTGGTCTCAACGCGGAAACCGTCGGCATGGATGTTTTTCAAATTTAAGAGAGTTCAAATGGATTCCGGATAAAACAATGCTTCTTTAAAGTGTTGATGTAAGACCCGTAGAATTTATATCGTCTCTTAAAATTTTATTGGTGTTGCTAAACTACCAACAATTCATATCTCCATAGGGCACTACACTAGTTCTATTCATATTTGCAATCAGGCAATGGCAATATTCATAATTCATATAATTCAAATATTGACTGCAACTTCAGAGTATATATTGGAATATAGGATAAATTCATAATGAACATAAGAATTAAGGTTTGCTCTTCGAGAACTTCAATTCTTTCATTCAAATAAAGTGTGCTCTTCGAGAGCTTCAAATTCATGCTAAAATTCATAAATGTCTATTAGCAATCACAATTTACAAGAAAAATGCTAATAGTGCAACTCTTGCATAGTTAAATGCTACAATTACGCACTTTCTCTTAGCGTCAATTCTATTTGTCGAGATCTTCTCTTCTTTATTCACTTCTTGTGACATTAATACGATTAAGAAGCAGTGCAAAGTTGTCTCTTCATAGGTGTATTTTACCAATAGGTTTCTTTTCTAGCCACAGTGAGACACCTCTACTGCTTTGAAATTCTTTTCAGTCTAATAAGCCGCAATTTCATCAATAGGTTTGCGGCGAATCTTCGACCAATGCCCTAAATATCACATTTATAGCACATCTTGACCTAGTGGTCATATGGCTTGCATTATGTGACTTTATTCTTATATTCTGTGTCGCTTGGACAATGGACTTTCTTTTCTAGGTCAATTTCTATAATCTCCCTTCTTTCCATTCTTCCAACGAATGGGCTTTTCACCCCTAGTAGCTGCTCTAATTGCACTGAGGTGAAAAGTGGGAGGTACAATCCCCTCGTTTGTGATCTTGTCATATAGAGAGGGATAGTATAAATTCTATGCATATTGAGTTGTACTCGGTCATAATTCTATAGTCTGCAAATCTTATGTGCACCAAATCCTGTTATGCTTATGGTAGGATAACATGCTCGAGCTTCATAAGCCACTTCTAGGATGCGGGCCATAGCTCTAGTGTGCTCCCCCTCAACCATGCATAGAAAATTGGCAAGGAGGTGGTGTCTAAGAAAGTGCAGTGCTTTCGTTCTGCTTATCGACAGGTTTCTTTCCCTTGCAGGGACCTAAACCGATTGACAGTGTTGGGTTTCTAGGGACCGAATACAATCAACACGTCCTATGTCCAAGTGAGATAATTCAGGCCACAAGGGGCCTGTTTCGTAAATTCATAAATTATGATACCCGACAATTTCATATTTCAAAATTCATTCAGAAGATTGCACTAAGTAATCAAGAGGAGAGAGTGGTGCTATATAGACTTCAATTAATAAAATCTCATGTATATCCCATATTCCTACTTGCATGCCATTACCAATTCACACAATAAACAGGCAAAAACTGATAATTACAAAAGCAAATTCAAGAGATAATTGCATAAAAGTAATTAACAGTAGCTAAATAAGCTTGCAAATTCAAAATGGGGTCAAAATTTGAACTCCCAAGATGCTTTCATGCCTGAATATATGCTTTCTTCAATTTCTGCTAATTCCAAGGGGCTTTATGGAATCTTCAATGCTTAGGAAAAGCTACGTGCAATTTCCATAATTCTCAGGGGCTTTCTGCAATATTCTTAAATTCAGAAAATACTTCATGTAAATTTTCAGATGCCAAGGATTTTTCTGTAAAACAATAGCCTAGAAAATTTCTCATAATTTCTAGGAAATCCAAGGACTTATTCATAAGATTACAGGGCAAACAGGTTTTATTCCCCATTTTTCCGGTCTGCCCCGGCCCATTCTTTTCCTTTCTTTTCTCTGGTCCGTTCAAAACCGGTCCAGAAGCCCCTATTTTCACATTTATTTCATGCCACGCCCGCGCCCTTCTTTTCATAAATTTCAGGGGGCAAAGTGTAATTTCGCAAAGCAGAAAAATACACATGCAATTTTCTTTTCATATTCAAGCCCCATTACTTTTCTTTTCTTTTATTCTCTAATTTCATTTGGCCAGATGCCAACTTTTCTTAAACCCGTGGCCCAACTCTCCTTTTCTTTTCATCATGCATAATTCAGTTTCCTGGCCCGAAGGCCTTCATTTCTTCCTTTCATTTGCAGCCCGCCCTTTCCTTTCACTCCTCCTTCATTCGGCCTGCTAAAAGAAGGCTCGGGGCCCAGCCAAGGGGCGGCGGCCTGCTCAGGTGGCCATCTGCATGGGCGGCCCACGGGCGCAGCCAGTGGGCGGGGGGTGGGCAGAGACGGGGAGGGCGCGGGCGTCTTAGGGTTTAACTAAGCGCCGCCAGTTTCGGTCTGGCAGGCGTGGCATGAGGCTCTCATGCGCGCTGGCATGGCCGGGCGCGGAAGGTGGTGGCGCGCGACGCTGGTGGCGGCGTGTGCTGCGTGGCGCTGGCACGGCGCGGCACGGCGGGCGCGAGGCGGCAGTGCGCTCTCAAAGTCGGTATGGCGGTGCTGGCCAGCGCCATGGCGGCGGTGGCGGCGTGGTTGGCGGCGCGCGCGCCCGCTTCAACAAGTGCGGGCGGCGGCTTCATGTCCAGACGGGATGCGGCGCGGTACTGCCGGCGCTACTTCATGCGCACGTCATGGCGTGGCCGTCGGCGCTCGCAAGATTATTTCATACGAAAATTCATTGCAGTTTACTTGTTCGTTGTCGGTTCGAAAAACCAACAGTTCAATTCAATGGGGTCTTCAAGATCCATGCAATTCTTTAATAGATCCAGACGGGTACCCGAGGAAAAACCGATCTATACCTTCGATTCTTGTGGCAAAGACAGGATGCGTGAACTGTCGCGTAGGACAGATCGACGGGTCCCGACTAGGCCAACGGAGGGGACGACGATTTGATGCAGTTCGTCGGCGACCGATCTCCGGCGTCGTTCGTCAGAGCTTCGTGCTGATAACGTGTTAGACAACCACGCTACCGAGTGTAGTCCGAGGTTGCCTAGCAGTGCGTAGATCGTAGACGACGAAGAACAATCACAGAAGAACACAGATATGTACGAGAGGAAGGATTCTTTATTGCTTTTCTCTTGTGTACATAATAGATGAAACCTCTTCTATTTATGCTTGGGTGCTAGGGTTTTGGCTGGTCCATCCAAGTGGGCCCCACCCCTTAGCCGAGCCAGGCCCAAAGCCGGTCGGCTTGGTGTGGTTCCTTAACACATGTAACTGGCAGCATATTTCTTGGAGATTACAGAATGTGTTCCATTCCGGGGCTTATTTGACGGGTGTAAGATTATAGAGTGCAAATCTTCAAGATGATAGAATCTAGAATGAGATGGGTACATTCGCTGAGCATATTTTAATCAATCGTCTATGTTATGATAAGATTGAATGAGATGGGTACATTCGCTGAGCATATTTTGAACGCTGATAAATTACAAAGATCGACCCTTGTGCACATAGTGTCAGCTCGGGATCAAACCAACGCCGCAAATATTTCAAGGAAGGCACTATTAGGCAGGTGCCTGCAATTTCAGCATTTGTGCAGGCGCTTGCCACCTACATGCATGCACACCTCGGGTAAAAAAATTCCACTATCACAAAATATTTTTTTCCAATAAATGGAATGTGGAAAAACAGTAGAAATTTAGTGGAATTTTTTTGCGCCGACACGATTTTGCAAATTATACGAGCAAAAAATATCTCGACATGAAAAATAGAAAACAAAATAAAATTTATAATAAATAGAAAACAAAATAAATCTATAATAAACGGAAAACAAAATAAATCTATAATAGATCAGATCTCGCGCAAAAAATTCCACTATCGCAAAACATTTTTTCAAATAAATGAAAATGTGAAAAACAGTAGAAATTTAGTGGAATTTTCACTATTTGAGTGCTAACTATTGGATTAATCCAGACGCACCCAAGATCCAACGGCCGATAGCGCTCGCATGCAAGATCCAACGGCTGATCGCGGCGCCTGAGCGTTTGGCCGGCGCGCAGGCACCCGCGAAATAGCAACGGCGATATTTCAATCCCTTTTTCTATCTCAAAACCCCAACGTCAGGGCTCTTAAAACAGTTAAAACTTACTTTCCAAACCATCACGGAAAGCTTTCAAAGTTGAGCTTTTTAGTAAATCAGATTAGATGAAAAGAATGGCATTTACTTCTTTGCACGTTCAGTGAATGTGTGGTGTTCCATACTTCCACATTCTTGTTCAGATCCTATGGCTGCGGTTATTCTGATTGATAAGGAAAAAAAATTGATAAGTTGTTTCAAGATTTGCCGAATAAACCGGTTCTCTTGCCAGTGCTGCGAACGTTGGAGAACATGCACAACCAATGGTCAAGGGAAGCAACAATTAGATAAATGAATCAAGGGATGCAAGGATTAGAGGCCCAAACGGACTGGTCATCAATCATGCAAGGACCAAGGATCGTAACATGAAGCTGCAGATCAAACTCACACTCCGTTATATTCAATCTTCCGCTCAGATCAGAGTTGCAATTCATCGAGTTAATAGGCCATTGTTCAGCAACGGGCCATCTGTATCAGTGTATCACCAGTTAAAAATATATATAAAAAAACTGTCGTGAATCACATAGCAAGATGGGAAGTTTGTCACAGTATAATAATAGTATAGCACAATACATGTAGATTGGAACTGGCAAGTAGCAGGGCAAAAATCAGTATAACATCCTCATGCTGCTCACAGATCATATGACAGACATGTATGCTATGCGCTGAACAGAACATGTAACAGTCATCCTCAAAAAAAAAAAAAAAAAAAAAAGAGCTAACCACTTGCTCTCCAGGTGCACAACTAAAATCATCTCAGGCAGATCATCGTCTGAAAAATATGATGTAATGACGCAACGAACACAAAACAAGCTTAGATGAGAAGGGATAGCTGAGAAGACAATGTTCTTCACGCACCATACATGCATATCTAGGCACACATCATGTGTTCAGTTGTTACAGGGAAGGTTCAAAAACATCTGAAAGACAAGACAACCATGCAACTGAGAAACTACAAAAACAGACGAACATTTTGTTTTTCCGGATGCGCTTTCAATTCATCATCTGAGCTGCGATTAGTATATGACCAAGCGTGCAGCCACCGGTAGAAGGCTCCAGATTGCAGATCAAGAGGTGTACGCAGCTATAGCAGGGGGTATCAGTTGTCAAAAGAAGGCACCGGATTGCAGAGCAAGAGGCGGTTATGCTTAAAGCATACTATCAGTTCTTGCTGGCAGCCTCCTAAAGAAGTTCAGTGGAACAGAGGGCATCTTGTGGCGGAACCTTGGGTGTCTCAAGGTATAGAGTCCTGCAAGGAAGACCACAACACGGAACGGTGTAACATATAGTACAATGGCAGCAATGAAACAGAAGGTCACGAAAAGCGCGGTGGCTCTTGGGTCTCTCCAGCTCAACAAGGACTGCAGCCTCTCTCCTTGTGTTGCGAGATCACCAACAACAGTCTGTATCCTCCCAGCAACACTTCGCAGCCGGTCATACCGCATCCTCACAATGTCAGGAGGACGAGAAGTAGGGAAGGTGTCGAACTCTTCATCAAGTTCGTCAGGATGAGCATTCTCTGCATGTGAGAGGCGAGTGTCCATGTGCGGGGGCTGCCTTGACCGCCAACGGTAGTACCACACACCAATCAGGAACAAGTAGAGGAATATTGTAGGCAGTATCAGCTCAGGATATAAGACCAATATCACAAAGAGGATGTGGATCAGTATAGTGGTCAGTGGGTTCCTCCAATGACAGATCTGATCGAACCACCTAGCCACCGCAACCAGGGGGCCCAAGACACCCATAATACGGAAAAAGTTTGCCTTGCTCTTTCGCATGCTCCACATGTGAGAGTCAACATCCAGCATATACTCCACAATTTCTTTTCGCAGCGGAGGTTCTGCACGGCTCAGCCTCGTTGAGACAATGTTAGTAGCTTGGCGCCTTAGGTTGTCTACCTGCATCACGGACAATGGATGTACATAGTGCATCTTGGGCAGCAAGGGCTGAGAATACAGATGCATCATGTTGAGCAGCGACGAGCATGTGAACCGGACAGCAAGCTGCACCTCACCCATTTTCTTAACACCAGCAGGTGTCAAAACGATAAGAGGGTATGCGTGGGTATAAACTCGATCAGTTTCTAGGGTTGAGAGGCGGATGCGGACCTTTCCGATTCGGGTATCACGAGCACCATTAGCCTTTTCCCCACCATTCAAATGGCAATTGTCAAATACACCAATAGTGATCACAGTGCATGGATCATACACCTCCCAAGTGTACTGCTCATTCCACTTGGGAGTGAAACTATCGATAATAGTCCTTGTCCTCACCCATTTCTGCCCATACTTAGCAACACAGTAAGCATCAGTTGTGCCACGCCCATCCTTTGTCTTCATTGGCAACAAGCCTTGTGCTGTTAAGATTCCCAGCTCAAGAATGCCGATGCTATGCTTCCAGAGCTGTTTTGCAGTTGGCCTTAAATCACTACTGTAATGAGTCGACTCATCCAAGACATGATACCCACCTTCAAGACAAATTCTCAAGTGAATCCGGCTTGAAAACTTGGTCTCCTTTTTATGCTCACCATCGACAATCACATGCTTCTCAAGATTGTACCATTGGCTGTTCAGTAACTTGTGATCCAGCCTCCGAGCTACATGCTGCAATGAAATGACCGTCCTTCCAATTACATCATCCTTACCTTGGGCAATCCTGTCTTCCACGCTCAAGATCAGGTGCTCCTCAAATGGCTCAGCCGCAACAAACATCAAGTCCTCATTCCACATTGGATTCAAAGTCCGGCTTACTGATACCCGTGTTCTAAGAGCTTGGTTACCCAGCATGGCTTTGACGTAAACTTCAGGGAGCCTGGTCCTATCACTTGGTATAAGATCCTGGGCTTCAATGACATTGACACGCAAGTACCAAAGCTTTGGAGTAAGATAGACTTTTGATCTAATGCTTGCTAGGCCATCACCAGGGATTGTCGCCGCATCAGAATGCCAAGCTTCAGGGAATGCTTCATCTGCTTGAGTACCCATCCAAACAGCTAACATCAACTCTCCTTTCACTTTGTGCCCATTTCGTTCTTCCAACCGATACCACTGTGGAGCCAAAGGGCTGTCAGGTGGCACTCGCTTTGGAACCTCATTGAGGTCAAATAAAACCCGGCCGATGAAGTCATCCTTAACAAAGTCCTTATCCTTGACAATAATCTCCACCACTGATGCCTGAATGCGGTCCTTTGAAAAAGCAAAGACCTGGTTCCACTCCGGATTGGTCTTCTTCTCAAAATGTCGAGTTGTGCCCTTATAATTCCCAAGTTTCACCTCAACATACGGGTCACAGCTTCCAGTGATGTCCTTGCTTGGAAGGTCCTTTGCTTTTACAACACGCACATATAGGTACTGCATCTGCTCGACCAAATCATAGGTAGTGGTGAGCTTGTCACCAGCAGCTGCACCGCCAAGGTGAGGAGAAGTCTCCTTCAAGGAGTACTCCTCCGGACGGAATGGCCTCTGCATCATCTTGAAATAAAATCTTCAACCAAGCAACTTCTACGCTCAGATCAAAAACGAGACCCAACCAACAGCAATTATTATCCTACAATAGCTGCAACATAAAAAAAAAAAAGCAGAGGCTTTTAATTAAATAGTTCATGCAAGGAGCATAATTACTGATCGATCTCAAATAAAGAGGAAAGCAGGTACCTTTGTAACTAACAAGTCAAGAAAGATTTCTCCTGACGGAGCATTTTCTGAATTTTCTCTTCATCTTGCCCTGGGCGAGAAAACATCCAAACTTCGAAGGAGTTTAACCCTACTTGCTACTTCACCATTCCTGGAAAAACATCTGCAGCCAACCATGGCAACTGGTTTGAGGACGTCGTAACAAAAACCTACAAGATTAACCAAGCAGCAGAAGAAAAGAAACTGCATTTTGCTTAGCAGCAGTGGCGGATCCACCGCCCGGGCAGGGAGGGCAGCTGGATCCGGTGGATCCAATCCGAACCCAAGAAAACTAAAAAAAGAGAGGGAGGAAGGGAGACGAGCCTGGGGAAGGAGAGAGAAAGAGAGAGAACCATGGAGGAGCGGCGGCTCGATGCCCCTGCCGGTCGCGAGGCTGGCGGCGCCGGCGAGAAGCGGCGGCGAACCCTAGCTTGCAGGGGTGATGGGGTCGGGGCAGGAGCAGGAGGGCTGGAACGGCTAGGGAGAGTGGAGAGTGGAGTGGGCTATACGGATACTGATCACGTCCCAGAAGAAGAAGAAAAAAAAAAACCTCGAAAAAACGCAGCCTTCGTCGCACCGACCAAGCGCCACTCTTCCCAACGAGAAGGGTCCATGGACTCGGTCCACGCGCGAGTACCCGACCGGAGTCCAGCTCGGTCGCTGGCCGCACGCCGATCGAGAAAAGGAGGGGAAGAGAGAGAAAGTGATAAAGAAGACATCCCGCACGCGAATAATTCCTTACCCACCACCGCGGGAATACGCAAGCGGGTCGTGGGCCCGGTGTGTCTGTGAGTGGTGGGGACGGCGCGTCGATCTCTCGGCGTCGCTGGGGAAAAAAGGGCAGGGGCGCTTTCGCGCGTGGCACCCCCATGTTTTCCTGCCTCTTCTGCAGGTCCTAATTCTGTCGAGTCAGTCGTGCTTGCCACCTGGCTGGCGTCTCTATCTTCTTGCGAGTTGCGACAGCGCTTCTTGAATTTTTTATCCGCCTTCCGTCCTGGTGGAAATGTCTCGAACTCTTGATCCACTCGATCACGGTAAAAGCTCGGGTCTAGGGAGTTTTAAATAAAGGCCTTATTTGTTTCAGATTAATGTAAGAGTTGTGTTTTACTGTATCAAATTTGTGACCCCTTTAAAATACGTCTTAACGAGTTAAAAAAATTATGAAAAAAATATTTTACAAACTTTAAGAAGTATTATTTAAAACTCCATAAGAATGACTACAAAACATTACATCATTTGGCTTATACAAAAATAGCAAATTTTCATTTAATTTAATTTATTTAGGCCCAGTTCGTTTCAGCTTAACAGCTTAACGGCTTAACAGCTTAACGACTTATCTATGTTTTGAAAACACATATGCTTTGAGTTTTTTTAGTCGGTTTTTTTGCTGTCTTGAAGGTGGGACCTAACACTTTAAAAAGCAAGTCAAACAAAATGTATCCGAATCTCGAGACTACCTCGAGAAGCTCTCGAAATTCAGTCATTTCAAATTCGGTAGTTCAAATTGCTCGGATCACTCAAAAGAACAGGGCCTTAATCTAATCTGAAACAAACAAGGTCAAGTACTAGTAATTTTAATGCAAAAAATCCCTATTAGGAATTATTCTAAATCAGCCGCTAAATCAAATACGAACATCTTTGGTTCGCAGGGCTCGGTTTGATCGGAGAAAAGTTGAGAAGTGTAAAAAGATTAAAAAAAATATGTAAAAATATTTTTAAGATCTTTGAGTAAAATCCTACAAAGTTTAAAAATTATTACAGATATTACACTGAATAATTTATATAAAAAATAAATTTTAACTCAATCGAACAAAACCAAAAACCAAACCGCCAACCAAAGAAGGCCATAGCCAAACCGCCAACAAAAGAGGGCTATAGCATAAGAAAGGTTCATTGTCATCGGCTAAAAACCGGAGTCCATGAGATGCGAAGATTGCTTGTTAATATCGGGATCAACAAACCCTATTCCACAACGTACTAGAGCATTTGTGGGCAAGAGTTATTTTTAAAAAATACACATTTTACCTACATAACCCTATTAACAATAAATCAGATATTTGTCCACGAAACTTTAAAGCCGATGCGAGTAACATATACCACCATTTTTTGTGCCTGTCCACATGGTGTCGAGCTAGGATGTAATGTGTTGACAACCCACACGTAGGTGATTCCACCTCTCTCTTCTTTCCTTAATCCTCACTCTTCATTTCTCTTTCCCTATCCATTTCTCCAATGTCTACCACCCTCTCCCACACCCGGTGCTATTCACCCCTCTCCTCCAGACTTTCTCCACCCTTGTCTTTAGAGACAGATCTTCTCAAGGGCCAAGTTGGCCCCTGGGCCCTCCCTATAATTTGTTTACTTAAGAATACATAGGTATTTCGCTAAAAAGAATAATAATGAGGTATAATAACTTACAAATTGATCTCAATTTAGTAAACTGGCCCCTACTTTAACTATTTTATGTGGTTTGGCCCCTCCTAGTTATTCATTGAAGCTCCGCCACTACATAGCACCAATAATATCATATCCTCCTCCCTCTCCACCGCGAGGAACCCCGCTCAGTGGCCCCTCCTTTGAATGTCGGTCTCCTCTCCTACTCCTCAAGCTAGCTACCTCCATCCGCCATCCCACATCGGCCCCTCTGCTTCAACATCGCCCACCTCCCCTCTCTCCTAGTGCTATCCACCTCTCTCTAGCCGACCCTCGAACATCGGTCACTTTCTTTCCCTGATAGCCCCTTCCACCAACTATTTGCACTATAGTGTGAGCACACACCTTCCTCATTCCACCCAACATCGACCTCCTTCTTTTGTGTCAGGGATTACTAGCGAGGTGGCCAATGAGCTCAAGCGGTAAAGACGATGAGCTTGAGAGATGCTCTTGTAATGGGTGTTAAGTTAGAGTGGAGGAGATCTATGGATAAGACGTGATGCCATAAAGGTGGCATAAGGCATGGTAGAACTCAATGGCGAGGTGGTCGATGTCAAGGTGGCTAGCATCGGAGGGCACCAGTTTGGGAGGAAGGTGCTTGGTGATGGCAATGCTAGACAAGAGAGGAGAGCAGAAAGGGATGGGTGAGAGTGAGAGGCGATAAGAGCGATTCCGCTAATAGTGGATTCAACATGTACATCCTCGTTGCAACCAAAATGGTAAACGACCTCCAAAACCACATTAAAGGGTTATTTGTGCTGGTTCAAAAGTTTTTGTGGGTCAGAATAAATGGCTTATAGTTCAAAAGGTTACATAGACGAAGTGTGATAGTCTAAGATGCAAAATACACCTTTTCGTTATTATTTCATTCCATGATAATTATGTGTGTGCAACCCCATCCGCGCCATCATTAAAGTGTTAAATTCTTATTGGCATTGCATTATCCTGTGGTTCTCTTATATACCATCATTGTTAGTTTCATTAGTTAAAACCATGTTAACACCGCTAGAAAGGACTCCCTAGTATGTTGTATGTGTCCTTGAAAAGGCATCTAGGCCCCTAATTTTGTTTTGGTGATTGATGCCAACTACTAAAGACTCCTACTAACGATTTAATTGAGTTGTGGACAGAGGATTACATATGGAAATCATTTTGTCAAGAGTTGTCGAAGGGATTGAAGAATTATTCAAATGAAGTTCATTTACTCGTCACTTGTAATCTTTGTTTTATTGAGTCTAAGGACGGCCATAGTATAAAGAGGGATTCGACGAGAAATTAAGTGTGAGGTGACTCTGGTGCTCAAAAGATGATCTTAGGTCAAACCTTAGTCACCCAATAAATTCCCCACTATTTCTAGGCCCAAAACACTTCTTCAGAACCGGACCGTCTGCGTTCTCGGCTTCGACCGTCCGAGGCACCTCCGAACGTGCTCTCTGTCTTGAATATTTGGAATTATCGGACTGTCCGGTCCGGACTGTCCGAAGGTTCGGACTGTCCGAGGTACCCTCCAGTTGAGCTCTCTGTCTTAATTTATTCGATTTACCGGACTGTCCGAGAGATCTTCGGACAGTCCGAACTACTTAGTCACATCTGGAGATTCTGAGCCCATATATATGATCCACATATCTTCCAGATCTCAAATATAACTTTGTTTGGGTCACTATTCATAACCTTCCTCGGACAGTCCGAAGGCTGTCACGGACTGTCCGAATCTCACTTACTGCACCCTAACGGCTAGATCTGGAGGGAGCTATATATATCCATTCCACTGCTCTCAGCAAACGGTAAGTGTGCGCCTCACTCAGATTCATTTCACTCTCTCTCACCCCAAGAACCCTAAAAGCATCTCCCCTCCTAGTGCCTCCTTGTGAGATTGATTTGAGGGTGGAGAAGCTAGATTGGTGCTAGATCTGAACTCGATCCATCTCGTGAGCACCTTGGTCACCTCCAAGTGAGTGGTTTCTCGCCGGATTTGTTACTCTTGGAGGTTGAGGACTCCTAGACGGCTAGGCGTCGCCGTGAGCCACCGAAGCGGTGTGGTTGGCCTCGGATTGGTTGTGAAGGTGTGATTCCACCTCCGCAAGGAAAAGAATCAAGGTGGTATTCGGTGAGTGCTTTGGCACAAATCCGAGAGGATTAGAGTCAAGTGAGACTCGGGCTCTACGGTGTTGAGCCTACCTCAACGGAGAGTAGAATCCCCTCAAAGATCCGAACTTCGGGATAAAACTCCTTGTGTCTCTCTTCACATTTGGTTTGAGTTTCTCCCTTGCTAGATCTACTCTATTTACTATCTTGTGCTTGAGGGAGACCTCTCCTGTGTTTCCGTGTTATTGCTCCTGGTATTTTTGTTGTTTGAGTTGTGCAGTCATTTCGGAGATTTTGGGAGGTTTCTTCACGTTGACTTGATCGTCAGGGTGTCACGACATCCGAACCTACTTTCGCAGCGCGGTTGGAGTTTGAATTTGGTGTCACGTCTATTCACCCCCCTCTAGGCGTCATCTCGGTTCTTTCAATTGGTATCAGAGCAAGACTCTCCTTTAAAGCTTAGCAGCTTGGAAAAAAGATGGCGTCAAACTCTCCCGAGAAGACCGATGTAGAGAGTTCGGATTTAACTAGAGTTTCTCCTCCTCTCTTATGGCCCTAACCTCTCAATATCTTCGTCTCATCACTCCTTCTCGTCGGGAAGAATCTCTCACTTTGATGGGACTTTCTACCCACAATGGAGGCATAAAATAAAATTGTACTTGAGGTCGCTTAACCCTTTCATTTGGAGAATTGTTGAGACAGATTTTACCATTGAGGATCCCAAGAAGCTCACAAAGGAGGACAACGAAAATATCTACTTCAATGATCAAGCCATTCAAGCATTGGTGGCCGCTATAAGTCCAAGTGAGCACAACCGGGTGGATGGACTTGAAGATGCCAAACAAATATGGGATATCCTCAAGCTTGCTCATGAGGGTACTTCAAGTGTCCGAGAGTCCAAGGTTGAGCTCATTCACGGCAAGTTGGGAAGATTTATTCTTGAAGAGGAGGAAACATATTCAAGCATGTTTGATAGGTTGATGAAATTGGTCAACGAAGCTAAAGGACTTGGAAGCACGGAAGTGACGGATCATGCCGTTGTCAAGATCATGTTGAGAGCGGTTCTCCCAAAAAACCGTAACTTGGTTCAACTCATCCGTGATAAGGACAACTATAAAAAGATAACTCCTCACGAAGTACTTGGAAGATTAATGACCGATGAAATGATGGTTGAAGAATCAAACGTCATTGAGGAGTTGATGAGGCCAAGTAAGAAAAAGAACATTGCACTCAAAGCCTCCAAGGTTTCAAAGAGCTCAAAGAAAGGAGAAGAGAGCTCAAGTGATGATGATGAGGACGATGAGAGCATTGACATGGAGGAGATGGCTCTCTTTGTGAGGAAGTTCAACAAGTTTTTCAAGAATAATGGTTATGGAAGGAAAAAGTTCAAAAACTCCAAGAAATCATCCTCATCAAAGAGAGTATGTTTCGGGTGTGGAAGTGATAGTCACTTCATAGCCGATTGTCCAAATGCCAAAAGGGATGAAAGAAAGAAGGATAGGAACAAAAACAAGAAGAGCAAGAAACAAGCTCACATCGGCATGGAGTGGGAATCTAATGCCGAAGAAAGTGAAGATGAAGGAGGCATTGCAAGTATTGCTATTACCACTACTGCATCCTCATCAAAGCCATGCAAGTCCCTCTTCGGAGACATGAGTGACGATGACAACGATGCACTTATTTGTCTCATGGCCAAGGGACCAAAGGTATCAACCAAAATCGATCTTTCTTCTATAGTTGACCCTTGCATGGATAGTGATAATGATGCTAGTGATAGTGGTGATGATAGTGATGATGATGTCTTTAATGTTAAGAACATGACTAAAACTAGTTTGATGAAAATGGTGAAATCTTTTGACTTTAATAAATTGAGTGAAATGATGAATGTCATAGAAAAGCAAGAGGGCACTATTATTAGGAGCAATGACATGATTATTAGTGAAAAGAAAAGAACATGAAATTAGAGGATGCCTTTGAACAAGAGAAGAAGAGATCCGAGGATTAGACCAAAAGTTAAGTCCGAGATAACATCTCTTGAGATCAACAATGCTTCACTCAAAGATGAGCTCATTGAAGCAAAGGAAGTTCGTGACACTCTTGTGGTGAAGTTTGATGATCTCTTGAAGAGCAACTCAACTTCTCTTAATTCAACTTGCTCTTCTATGCCATCCACTAGCAATGATTGTTCTAAATGCTATAAACTTGATATAGATGCTTGTGCTACTAACTTTGAAACTATGCAAGCTTTGACATGTGAGAATGAGAAATTGAAAGGATTTCTCGAAGATGGGCTACAAAAGTCATATAAGACTAGTAAGGGCCTTGATGAGTTTCTAGAGAAGAAGAAAGAAAACTATAACAAGAGAGGACTTGGATATACTCCTCCCAAAGGGACAAAGAAGTACATTGTGGTTGCCCCAATGACCAAGCCCATACACTTTATCAAGGCTCAAGACTTCAAGACTCATGCAATCCACTCTACCTTTAATGCATCTTATGTTGTTAAGAAAACTCAATTTGGTAGAGTGGCTGCTTTATATGTTGGACCCAAGAATAAGAATGTAGCTTTGAAAAATTCATTTGGGTGCCAAAGACCCTTGTCACTAACTTGAGAGGACCCAACTTGGTTTGGATACCTAAATGTAAGAACTAATTCTTGTAAGACTTCCTCTCCGGTGGCCCAAGTTGAGTGATTGATAGCGGTTGCACACAACATATGACCGGAGAGAGAGATGTTCTCCGAGCTTAACACCGATGAGTATCCAAGAGGGGACATTTCGTTTGGAGATAATGGAAAAGGTAAACCTTTGAGTCTAGGTAAAATTGCTATCTCCAAAGATCTTTGTCTCTCAAATGTTTTACTTGCTGATGGCTTGAACTACAATTTGTTGTCCGTGCCACAATTTTGTGCTTCGGGCTATAATTGTTTGTTCTCAAATGAGGGTGTGGAAGTCATAAGGAGGAGCGATGGTTTAATAGCTTTCAAGAGACACTTAAGAGACAAGCTTTATCTTGTGAATTTCTCAATTGATAAGCCTTGTCCCGGAGTGTGTCTTATCGCTAAATCTAGCATGGGTTGGCTATGGCATCACCGACTAGCTCATGTTGGTATGAGAAATCTCGACAAACTCTTGAAAGGCAACCACATCCTAGGACTAACCAATGTTTTATTTGAGAAAAATAGAGTTTGTGATGCTTGTCAAGCGGGAAAGCAAGTCGGAACTTCACACCCCGTCAAGAACACCATGACTACGACAAGACCATTGGAGATGCTACACATGGATCTCTTCGGACCTATTGCTTATCTAAGCATAGGAGGTAACAAGCATGGTCTTGTAATTGTAGATGACTATTCTCGCTTCACGTGGATATTCTTTTTGCATGACAAGAGTGAGACTCAAGGCATTTTAAAGAAGTTTATGCGAAGAGCCCAAAATGAGTTTGATATGAAGATCGAGAGAATAAGAAGCGACAATGGAACCGAGTTCAAGAATACCGGTGTAGATGATTACCTTGATGAAGAAGAAATTGGACATCAACTCTCGGCTCTCTACTCCCCTCAACAAAATGGAGTAGTCGAAAGAAAGAACCGAACACTTATAGAGATGACAAGGACGATGCTCGATGAGTACAAGGTCTCCGACATCTATTGGGCGGAAGCCGTCAACACCACGTGCCATGCCATCAACCGGCTTTATCTTCACAAACTATTTAAGAAGACGGCCTATGAGCTACTCAACGGGAATAAGCCAAATGTGTCCTACTTTCGGGTATTTGGAAGCAAATGCTACATCCTCAACAAAAAGGCTAAGTCTTCTAAATTCGCCCCCAAAGTCGATGATGGCTTTATGCTTGATTTTGGTTCTAATGCTCATGCTTATAGAGTTTTCAATGGTTCCTCCGGAGTCGTTGAAATCTCACATGATGTCACCTTTGATGAATCTAATGGCTCTCAAATAGAGCAACTCGACTCTCATGTGCTAGGTCAAGAAGTACCGTCTAGTGAAGCAATCAAGAATCTAGCACTCGGAGATATCAAGCCAAGGGAAGGTGGTGAGAAAGATAATCTAGAAGACGGATCAAATCAAGTTCAAGCACCTTCTACTCCATCTCAAGACCAAGAAGCAAGTAAAGGCCATGGTGAGGAGGAAGAACAAGTTGTAGAAGATGAGCAATCCCCACCAAGGCCACCTCAAAAGATACCCCAAAGCATTCAACGAAATCATCCCGTGGACAACATTCTAGGTGATATCAATAAGGGAGTCTCTACCCGTTCTCGTTTAGCAAACTTTTGTGCATACTATTCCTTTGTGTTTTCTCTTGAGCCAATGAATGTAGAACAAGCACTAGAGGACGCCGATTGGATAGTGGCGATGTAAGAAGAGTTGAATAACTTCACGAGGAACGAGGTGTGGGAACTTGTGGAACGTCCCAAGCAAAATATCATTGGAACAAAGTGGGTCTTCCGCAATAAACAGGATGAACATGGAGTAGTCGTCAAGAACAAGGCGAGGTTGGTCGCTCAAGGCTTCACACAAATCGAAGGTTTGGATTGTGGCGATACTTACGCTTCCGTAGCAAGAATTGATGCAATTAGAATATTATTGGCCTTTGTTACTCACCATTCTTTTAAGTTATTTCAAATGGACGTTAAGAGCGCATTTCTCAATGGGCCACTCTCCGAACAAGTCTATGTTGAGCAATCGCCCAGCTTCGAAGATCCAAAACATCTCAATCACGTCTACAAGCTATACAAGGCGCTATATGGGTTGAAGCAAGCCCCGAGGGCACGGTACGAGTGCCTAAAGGAATTCTTGTTGAAGAAGGGCTTCGCTATTGGACATTCCGATCCAACTCTCTTCACCAAAAATATGGACGGTGACTTATTTGTGTGTCAAATATATGTTGATGATATTATCTTTGGATCTACTAATGATTTGTTTTGCAAGGAGTTTAGTCAAATTATTACTAAACGATTTGAAATGTCTATGATGGGGGAATTGAAGTACTTGCTTGGATTTCAAGTCAAACAAATGAAGGAAGGAACATTTATAACCCAATCTGAGTATGTGAAGGATATGCTCAGGAAATTCGAGATGGAAAACGCTAAGCCAATCAAAACACCTATGCAAGCAAATGGGCACTTGGACTTAAATGAAAATGGTAAGAGCGTCGACCAAAAGGTATATCGCTCTATGATTGGTTCATTGCTCTACCTTTGTGCATCTAGGCCCGATATCATGCTTAGCGTGTGCATGTGTGCACGATTTCAAGCCGCTCCTAAGGAGTGCCATTTAGTGGCCGTTAAGAGGATATTGTGATATTTGGTTCACACCCCCAACTTAGGCCTTTGGTATCCTAAAGGATCAAACTTTGATCTAATCGGCTATTCGGAAGCGGATTATGCCGGTTGCAAGGTGGATAGGAAGAGTACCTCCGGTACTTGCCAATTTTTGGGTAGATCCCTTGTGTCTTGGTCTTCCGAGAAGCAAAAAACCGTTGCCCTATCCACTGCCGAGGCCGAGTATATTGCGGCGGGAAGTTGTTGCGCCCAATTGCTTTGGATGAGGCTAACCCTTAAAGACTATGGTTTAAATCTAAGAAACATTCCTTTATTGTGCGACAATAAGAGTGCCATAAAGATAGCAACCAACCCCATCCAACACTTTAGAACCAAACATATTGATATTCGCCACCATTTCCTCAAAGACCACTCGACCAAAGGCGATATTGATATAAAACATGTTCGCACCAAAAAACTACTAGCCGACATCTTTACCAAGCCTTTGGATGAGAGAAGATTTTGTGAGTTGAGGAATGAGCTCAATATCCTTGACCCTCGAAACATGGCTTGAACTAGTGTGCACAATGATTGGTGATTGAAAATTGTATTGAAAAGCTATATATATATATATATATATATATATATATATATATATATATATATATATATATATAGAGAGAGAGAGAGAGAGAGAGAGAGAGAGAGAGAGTGGGTCAGTCGTCGTCGAGTTGTGATCAGTCGTCGAGGCGTTTTCTACAAAATCTATGATGAAATTCTTTGATCCGAAATATACATTTTGTTCATCTCCATGAACTCTCCTAGCGTACCAAATTTTACATTTTTTTGATTTTTTTTGCTATTTGTTTTGTATTTTTCAAATCAGCCTAAATGGACGCTCCAGAATGCTAGGCTGATTTGAAAAATGCAAAACAAATAGCAAAAAAATCAAAAAAATGTAAAATTTGGTACGCTAGGAGAGTTTATAGAGATGAACAAAATGTACGGTTCGGATCGAAGAATTTCATCACAGATTTTGTAGAAAACGCCTGATCGACGCACAAGAATCGACGGATCGTCGATCGAATTCAAATTTCAACTATATATATATATATATATCCTAGTTTGTAGTTCAAATTATGCTCAAATGGGTGATTTGGATTTTCATCATTTTATTCATGGCTATAGTTTGATTATTTGATTGCTTACTAGTCATGGATAAAAGGATTTTATAAGTTTCTCCCCTAAACCCCCTTACGGTGCCTCCCTCTCTAAAATCAATTCAAAGTCTAGCATTTCGTTGTCTGGGGGGTTCGGACTGTCCGAGCCAGTCCACGGACTGTCTGGTACTCGGACTGTCCGACCCCCCGCCCAGAGCAGCTCTCTGTCCTGGTTTCGGACTGTCCGGACCTATTTACCGGACAGTCCGAATCTCACTTACTCCGCTACATATGTCTGAGGGTAGCCCATGATTCTCTCTCACTCCCTCACTCTCCACGGGCTCTCTCCTCTCTCTTCTTCTCTCCCACGGGATCCTCCACTTGGTGAGCACAAGCTCTGGATTCCTCCCCGATTTGGCAACGGATTTGAGCTCCGGAGGCCGGATCTTTCTTCTCCTCATGCTTCTCCTCAATGGCTAGGGAAAGAAGGTATATTCTTCGAGGCATTGCTCTATTTCCTCTTGTTTTTAGGGTTTGGTGTCCGATCTGTCAAATAGAGCAATAATTTTTGAAATGCCTTGGTAGAATAAGTCTATTTCTCACCTATTTTATCTCCTTCAAATGGCATAAAGTTCTATTAGTTGATTTGAAAGATCTAGGTTGAAACCCTATTTTTGGGAGGTTCGGACTGTCCGAGACTTGGTTCGGACTGTCCGAACCCTGCAGAAATTTGGCGTCAACTCTAAATCCTAAATTCATTTCTCTTATGCTATACCCTCATTTGCTTCCTTGTCTCCTATATTTAGAGGCAAGGACTCCGCTGGTCAAGGTGATGGTTCAGATTCGAGGAAATTGCCTAGAGAGCGGATGACTATTCAGCCTGAGAGGCGAACTAAACAGCGTCATGACACTATGCCAGGGGGCAGTTCACAGCATGAGATTGAAGAAGAAGAGGAAGATGAGGAGTTCACCCCTGTTGAGACAAATGTGGGTCGAAAGAGAGCAGTTATACGTAAGAGAAAAATATCTAGCCCCACGGGGCCTAGCAAACAGCGCTTTGGAGGAGGATCCAGCAGCTCAGCAGAAGGCCTTATTGGACCTCTCACAATGCACCCACCTCTTCAGTTCCAAGACGCTCCAAGGAGAGCAATTGACTATTCTAAGGCTGGAGAGAGGGTAAGGAAGAAGCGTATGGAGGATCCGGCAAAGTACACTCAAGAGGGCGTGGATAAACGCTTCTGGTCTGAGTTCCATTTTGACTTCTATGCCACAGTAATCTTGGCGAAGAAGACTCCAATCACTGATATGCAGTGGGTTGACTGGAGTCACATGTCTAAGGTAAATGACCCCACCTTCGACAATGTCATTGATGCATGTCAAGAGCTTGGACTGCGAAGGATTATGGGTTTGAAGTATGATTGGTGCAAAGAAATCATCGCACAATTCTATGCGACTTACTACTGCAAAGGCGATGAAACTGGAACTGTTAGTTGGATGACTGAGGGAGAATGGTACTCGGTGACCTACAAAAGATTTGGAGCTATTCTGGGTTTCACAAGAGAAGAACTGGACATTGGATACAAGCTTCATAATGAGGAGGTCATAGCCCCTGAGCGGATGGAAACCATGTATGATGATCAGATGAACATCAAGTACGGCACCACTGTGGGCATGAAGCACTACTATAACTACTTGAACAGGCTATTCAGAAAAACCATGACTTCAAGGGGTGGAGATGTGAGCAATGTTTCTGGGCATCAAAGGAACCTTATGCTCAGGGTCAGGCCCAATGCAAAGCCATTCAATGTCTTCGACTTCATTTGAGAAGAAATTCGCATCACTTCTATCTCGCCAATCAGAAACTGTCCCTATGCACCATTTATTATGAAGATGATTAAATCACTGACAAAGCTGCAGTTTGTGAAGGAGGAAAAGCACACAGGGCTGAGAATTAGGACCATCACCACTGGCCGCAAAGTTCCTCATAAGCCAGCTTCCTCTACTACCACTCCTTCCACTTCTAGCTCCTCTGGCATTCTCAATGCCCTTCGAGCCATCTTCTGTCTTGGACAGAAGAACTACAAGAAGATCTCACGTCGCTCCAAGAAGACTCTTCGACATGTGAAGGACATCAAGCGCCGCATGGACTTTGAGTGCTCTCCCGACGGCTCCGAGGTGGAGTCAAGTGGGGAAGATGAAGAGTTCAACGAGCAGGCTATCTTCGGCCATCTTGATCCAAGGGGCAAAGCGCCCATAACCGAAGAGGAGGTCGAAGGCGAAGACGACGAAGAAGAAGAGGAGGCAAGCGAGGAAGGCAGCGATGAAGATGAAGTTGATTGAGTCGACGTCTCTCCTTTTGTGCTTGATGACAAAGGGGGAGAAGGAGAAGCTTCAAAATCTATCTTGTGCCTCTTCGTGCTTGTAATAACTCTTGTGATGTGTGTGATGACCTGTGGTTGAACTGCTGTTGTTGTTAACTTGCTTAGAACCTTTCTATCTATGTGGTGGTGAAATTTGCGGGCTTAACCTGCCATATGCATTGTTGTTTAAATTTCGGATTTGTGCTATAATTGCTAGACATAGGGGGAGCTCTTTAGTTTCATTCCCTGCATATCTTTAGGGGGAGCTCTCTATATGTCATTATTGGTTTTATCTATTTGAAGCTTTAGTGGTTGTCATCAATCATCAAAAAGGGGGAGATTGAAAAGGCATCTAGGCCTCTAATTTTGTTTTGGTGATTGATGCCAACTACTAAAGACTCCTACTAACGATTTAATTGAGTTGTGGACAGAGGATTAAATATGGAAATCATTTTGTCAAGAGTTGTCGAAGGGATTGAAGAATTATTCAAATTGGAAGTTCATTTACTCGTCACTTGTAATCTTTGTTTTATTGAGTCTAAGGACGGCCATAGTATAAAGAGGGATTCGACGAGAAATTTAGTGTGAGGTGACTCTGGTGCTCAAAAGATGATCTTAGGTCAAACCTTAGTCACCCAATAAATTCCCCACTATTTCTAAGCCCAAAACACTTCTCTGTGTCCGGACTGTCCGTGCCCTGGCTCGGACTGTCCGTTCGGACAGTCCGAGGCATCCTCCAGACGTGCTCTCTGTCTTGAATATTTGGAATTATCGGACTGTCCGAAGGTTCGGACTGTCTGAGGTACCCTCCAGTTGAGCTCTCTGTCTTGATTTATTCGATTTACCGGACTGTCCGAGAGATCTTCGGACAGTCCAAACTACTTAGTCACATCTGGAGATTCTGAGCCCATATATATGATCCACATATCTTCCAGATCTCAAATATAACTTTGTTTGGGTCACTATTTATAACCTTCCTTGGACAGTCCGAATCTCACTTACTGCACCCTAACGGCTAGATCTGGACGGAGCTATATATATCCATTCCACTGCTCCCAGCAAACGGTAACTGTGCGCCTCACTCAGATTCATTTCACTCTCTCTCCCCAAGAACCCTAAAAGCATCTCCCCTCCTAGTGCCTCCTTGTGAGATTGATTTGAGGGTGGAGAAGCTAGATTGGTGCTAGATCTGAACTCGATCCATCTCGTGAGCACCTTGATCACCTCCAAGTGAGTGGTTTCTCGCCGGATTTGTTACTCGTAGAGGTTGAGGACTCCTAGACGGCTAGGCATCGCCGTGAGCCACCGAAGCGGTGTGGTTGGCCTCGGATTGGTTATGAAGGTGTGATTCCACCTCCGCAAGGAAAGGAATCAAGGTGGTATTCGGTGAGTGCTTTGGCACAAATCCGAGAGGATTAGAGTCAAGTGAGACTCGGGCTCTACAATGTTGAGCCTACCTCAACGGAGAGTAGAATCTCCTCAAAGATCCGAACAGTTGACTTCGGACTGTCCGAGGGGTGTCACGGACAGTCCGAACCTACTTCTGCAGCGCAGTTGGAATTTGAATTTAGTGTCACGTCTATTCACCCCCCTCTAGGCGTCATCTCGGTTCTTTCAGTCCTAGGTGCCCGTTTAAGTGAGGACTGGTTATGGATGGTTGAATTAGGCTCGTAAGTAACTTGGTCTTTGAGTTGGGCCTTTGAGCGTCGAGGGTTGATGCAGGATGATGTTGAGTTGTCGATTCACTGAGAAAGGATTCAATGGTACAGTTCATGGATTAAGACCTCCATGTGACGAAAAAAGAGTGGAAGGAGCGACTGAAGGATCGGGATGTAACCTAGAGGAGGGTGAATAGGTTTTACAAATTTTTAGCAAATAAACAGCACAGCGGAAAAACAATATCGGATGTTCCGATGTTATATCGGATAGTCCGATATGGATCGGACTATCTGATATGGGATCAGACTATCCGATATTGCTGAAACTAGGGTTTAAAGCCCTAAGGTAAAACAAGGATAGCACCTGCACCAAATAGGGTTAGAAAGCAAACAACGAGTGAATGAAGAGAAGTAAACTCAAATCCACAAAGAGACTCGAAGAATTCCCAAAGTTCGGATCTTTGAGGAGATCCTACGTCTCCGTTGAGGCAGCTCGGTCACACTTGAGCTGGAGTCCCTCTTGACCCTTAGCCTCTCGGGTTGCACCAAGCACTCCCTGTTTCACTCTTTGGATCCTTCCCATTCGGAGGCGAATCCGGCCTTCAAAAACTCTCCCCGGCCACCACACCAAGTATCGGTGGCTCTAGGGCGACTCCTAACTGGCTAGGAGCCCTCAAACTCCAAGAGTAACAAATTTGTTGGAAAACCAACTTGGAGATCGAACCAAGCGCTTAAGGATGAAGCTTGACCAACACAAAGCCTCTATATCTAGCTTCTTCACTCTCACAAAGATGCAACAATGAGATTTGAGTTGAAGTGAAGGTGGAAGGGAAGGAGATAGGGTTTGCAATAAGTGCTCAGCTGGAATGAATATGAAAGGCAACCCTAGCCCGTGGGGGGAGGAGGGGGAAAAATACTCCTGCTGGGAAACGGGTAGGCTACGCGAGCCAAAAAATAATTTTTTCTACCATGAATTACCCAAGAGCACATGCAAGTAGAGGATCACAGATCGTTACCCTTGACGCGCAGATGCAGCGGAATCAGTTTCTCGCGCGTAGAGGAAGTAGACATACTCGCCCAGGTCACCACCGAGTGCTCGTCTGTGCTCTCCGAGTGATCACCGGTGTTCGCCGAGTGCTCGCCGATGTGTGCCGAATGATCGCCGGTGCTCGCCGAGTGCTCACCCGTGCTCGCTGACGATCCAACCGCACAGCCCGTCTGCGTACGGCAGCGCCTCTAGCGTTATCCACACGTACCGTGCAGGAATGCCTCATGGGGTGTGCTAGTACCTCGCCGTGCGGCTAGGGTTTCTGGATAGCAGGAGGGGTGCGCGACGGCTACGTGTGGTGAAGCTTAACACATCTACTAACGCCGCCACTATGCCTCTCCTTATATAGTCACGCTAGTGGGCTTCAGCCCGCTAGGGTTCTATCTCCTACGTAGATCATATCCACGAACAAACCCGTTAAACAGTTCCAACTCATTAAGTGTGTGACCCGTTAGGTTCAGTGCAAGTCGGCCATGGATCCGGAAACCTGTTTCCAATCTACCGATCAACAGCGGCACCTAGCAGTACGTATTGACCCCCGAATGCACAGAATCAATATTCGGCTGAATCTTGATACACTCACATATCAATCCTTTTGCCACCCGATACCAGTCAAGCTCAAGGCGAGATGCGCGCCACCCTTATTAACAGCTCGACCAATTCACTCGGCAGTGCATGGATACAAACCATGGCTATCCACTTAGTCATATTAGCACGGCCGTGTGCTTTCCCTATCCATCCACACGAGGGGCCCAGAGGTATCTCTCCTTATATCGAGGAGGGGCAAATCCCATCTTGATTATCACACCTCTGGCTATGTATCGTGGCATACCCAGTAGTCACCTTTATAACTACCCTGTTACGGTGTAGCGTTTGATGATACCAAAGTATACGAGTCAACATGCTGGGCATCCATAACAATCTTAGGTCTAAGGACCATATAGACGTACCACTCGAGACTATACGCTGATAGCGCTATAAGAGATAACAACTCACAGCGTTTCGGAGTAGATCTGTTCAACTGCCCATGTTCTCCAACATGCGTCCATACTATTGGTTTAATATCTCTATATCTATGGTATGTGAAACATTACCATCAACCAATTCGTATGCTGATCAAATCATAACCGCTCCTCGTAATGATATGGATCAGGAACCCGTTTAGAATAATGTCATATAACAGTGTGTTTCACAATCAAGTCGTACCCAATGGACAAAGTTATGACATTTATTCAGGGAACCGATAAACAACGTTATAATATGTACATGAACAAAGACATGGTACAATCATCACTATGATTGATGTAGGGCATATCCCTTTCAACTCCCACCCACCAACTAGCCGTTTGCTGCTAACAGACATCGGATAGTCCGATATGAAAATGAGCGAAACTCAACGCAAAGGCTATTTTTGGATTTCTGAAATGATTTGGAGAATATTCATATAAGGATCAATAAAATAGGAAACAATTCATATCGGATAGCCCGATGATTTTGTCGGATAGTCCGATATTTTTGGAGCTAGAGACAAAGGGGGGTCTATCAGACATATCATCAGATAGTCCGATCCATATCGGAACATTCCGGAGAAATTATTGGATAGTCTGATATTTTTTTGGAACTGGAGACAGAGGGGGGTCGATCGGACCTAACATCGAATAGTCCAATCCATATCGGAACATTCCAGGAAAATTATCGGATGGCCTACTTTTGCAACTGAGAGACAGAGAGGGGTCAATCGGAACAAGAATTGGATATTTCGATATACATCAAATATTCCAGTTCAACATCGGATACTCCGATATGTTTTTGAGTAAAACTCTCTCAAATTTGGTTGGTGGATGGAATGTGTCAAGTTTCATCTACCAAGAGCACTTAGAACATCTAAAAGTGGTTTTCTGTCGCATCACTCTTAATAGTACGGTATGTCCTTAGACTCAATTTAAAAGAAAAGGTCCAAGTCTATTTAAAAGGCAAACCGTCTTCTCCTTTTAGCTTTAAAGTCTCCATTTGTCTTCCAAATCCATTTCACAAGATTAAAATCTGTCAATGACTTCATAAAACATATTAGCTCTTTAATTTGCCTATCATCTATCACCAAAACCCACATAGGGCCTAGATGCACTTTTAGCGACGGTCGAAACTATGTGAAGGATGTCCTCATCGCTTTTGCGTTGACCGTTGAGGCTTTGAGACCTGAGTGTGGGTTGGATGGGCTGGGACGTGATTTTCTGGTTCTTTTGTAGCTTGGCTAACCGAGAGAGGTGGGAGAAATGGGTTGGGTTTGGAGACTTGGAACGCCCGTGCGAGTTGGACCGGTCGCGGTAACATTTGTTACTTTTTAAAATATTATTTAAAAAGTTTGTTACTTTTGTACGAATCATTCACGGTAACATTTTCTTTATTTTGTAGGGTTTCTTTAAAGAATTTTTTGGATTTTGTAGGGTTTCTTTAAAGACCTCAGAAATATTTTTTTAATAATGTATTTAACCAATTTATATTTTTAAATGTCATTAGTTTTTCCGGTTGCAACAAAAAACTAAATTAAAACGGAGAATAAAACGGGCTTAGTTGATGACCCATAGTTTTCCGACAAGAGTTTCTTGGGATCCGATTACCCTCCTATGCATTATCTGTCCCCGTCTCTAAGAGCATCTCCAATGGTGGCATATCAGCTAGCTATAAGGATTCCAACTCAGCCTTTTGCTTATGTGGAGGAGAGAAGGAGGGTGTGCTAGCTACTAACTTGCAGCTAGTCTATAGCTGATTCCAATGCACCTACTATCTATTACATGTGGACCCATATTCAATACTATAGTCAATGTTATAGCTAGTCCCATTGGAGAAGCTAACTATATGTTATCTATAGATGACATGGCACTTGTTTATAGCTAGTAGCTAGCTGCATTATTGGAGATGCTCTAAGCTAAGGGCTTGTTTGGAAGGAAGGGGTAAATTCTCGGTGAAAATTTGCCTCCACAGGGTTTTTATTGTCATTTTGAATCCCCTTCTCATCCCCCGCTTCTCCCTTTCTCACCCCCGTTTCTCCACGCAGCCAAAAACTTCCCCACCCTACCCTCCCCTCCATTCTCCTCCCCTCTCTCTCTCTCTCTCTCTCTCTCTCTCTCTCTCTCTCTCTCTCTCTCGCTTCTTCCGTAGCTCTGGCGGCAGGTCGACAACGGCGGCGGCACCACCGCCAGCAAAGCATCCGAAGAGGCGGAGAGGGCGACGAAGCAGCCAAAAAGGCGGAGGTGTGTCAGTGTGTGGCATGGGGGCAGCGACCGTCGGCGGCGGCAACCTCGCACCGACGCCATGCTTCCCTCTTCGGTCGCCGATGCCGGCGCCTCCCCTCGCACTCCCCCTGGCATCCGCGCCCACCTCCTTGCATCATCATGCTCGCCTCCATCCTCCTGCCTTCGCCGCCTCCGCCGTCGTGCCGCTCGTTGACTCCGATCGCCCCCCGCACGCGCTCCTCCGCGATGAGACGGGCACGTCACCCTCGGCGCAGGCGGCAGCGGCGGAAGAGGCCACCCCTAGGCGCGGCGAAGACTAGCGATGGCGGGGGCGGTGAGCAACAGGGGGTATGACTTCGAGCGGAGGCTCCAAGGGTGAGAGCGAGACGGGGAAAAAATAACGGGTGAGAGGCGATTATTTTTTCCTCGGGGAAGTGACCGGGATTGGGGTGTAAAATCCCTCCCTTGTGGTCTTCCAAACAGGTATTGATTTAGACCTAGGGAAATTTGCCCCATGGTTTTCTCACCCTAGGAATTGGTCGGGATCCCGGTCAATCCCAGCCCTCCCAAATGAGCCCTAAAAGTGTTTTTTTTTTTGCAGTAATTCCGGGCCAAAACAGATACAACTCCAAGCAAACAAAACTCGAGTCCGAAAACACTTGCCTTCAAGAGTCCGCAAAGGAGAAACAAATGGACTTTCTAAGACCAGATTTCTCTTTCAAATTTTCTAAGACCTCCCCAGCATCCCAATGGACTTTCTTTTTTCCCGTCTCCTCACTAAAACTGGGCCATACACGTTTTAATTAATTCTCTTAGGTAAGGAGGCAATGGTTTCCCCCTGGGAATTGACGGAGAAATCCTCCCATGGGCTTCCAAACGAATTGATCTTGGCCCAACGAAGTTTGCTCCCCGCACCCGCAGGTTTCTAACCCCAACAACGGGCCGATATTTCGGTCAGGAATCCAGCTTCCAAACAAGCTATGAGTCCTACTATACCAATCATAAACTTCGCCCAAACTTAATCCAATGACAGGTAGGCCCTACATTCCTACCTCGTTTATAATTTAACTGATACAATCTCCTCTACTCCAAGAATTCTCGAATAGGACATCCATATATAGCACATAATGTATGGTATTGTAATTATGACCTATTTTATAAAGTATTTGATGGAAGAACAAATCATTTAGAGTGTGAGAAGACCATATTGATCATGGATATGACCAACACTACATCACCTATGATAGCTTTATCTACATGGCCTTATTGACCTTCGGAAGAACAAATCATTTAGAGTGTGAGAAGACCATTTTGATCATGGATATGACCAACGCTAGCTACATCTCCTATGATGGTTTTATCTACATGGCTTCATTGACCTCCGGCGTGGCTAGGTCCATCTCACAGTTTGCCATCATCACCTCCAGCAGTTAGGTTGCCACATTGGCCGCCTCCCAACTTGATGGCATATTCAAGAAAAACGTGCATCCACCTCAACCACATGTACAACTCTCACAAGTTATGTCGGCAAAGGAAGGCCCACAAAAAAGCCTAACTCAACTACTAGTCTGGTTTGGCAATCTGCACGCAACACAACTACAATTGGACGCCTAGGTCACATACGATGTCGAAGTTCCATATTCTACCACTCTACGGAAAGTTTAGGAGATATTCTTTACAACGGATCCGACCTAGTCTCAAAATTCATCCTAGAGCCTTGGGAATTAGCGAATCAAAGTGTTGCATCACTTAGTTGGCCCAAACTTGAGCATTGTAAGTCTGTTGGGCCAGGACCCAGTTGGAGCACACCCCAAAAAACCCTAGTTCAACTAGAACTCACCTCCTAGCTGTCTCCCTCTTATAAATACGGTAACCATCGTTGTTTAGACTTAGGTTTTGTTTGATTAATGTTTAGCCAACCTTGTAATCGCACGTGTCGATTAGACTGACTAATTACTCATCATCGGAACCTCACCATGTGAGTTACTTGATTATCGTGTTCCTGCTTGTTCTTCGATTGCTTGCAGGAACAAAGATCTTCGTGGTTAGGTTGGTCATGCTCCGACAAGATTAATAACCATGTGTAGTTGATGTATCTGTCGCTAAGGTGCAATGTTTTGGACGATTGTTGTCGGGTTATCAACATTGATTCCTACGGAATCAAAGCTATGTTACTCTCATTAAAAGGTCGGGACCGTTGTGTACTCTATCAGAGTGTAGGGCTAAATGTGAATGAATTTTAGAGAGATAGGTAAAATAGGGAATAGTGTTCTATCGAAGAATTTAAAAACCAACTACTATAAATTTTTCCTCATAACACTATTCCCTATTCCCTCTGTCTATACCTTTAAAATTTCTTTATACTTCACCACCGCATCCTAAAAGTTTTCTTCTCTATACCAACTAATATATCCTTATCATTTCTTCAAGAAAGCAAATCTGTGGTTGATGACTTGTGAGTTGTGACCAACAACTGGATCGATGACTCATGCCTATGGTTCGTGTCCAACCTGTTGCATGAGTTACTCAATATGTGGCAAGCGCATCCACATTATGGTATCCAAGACTCTGTCATCTAAGACTATCATCTGACGTTTTACCTCAGATGGCATCTTTTTTGTCAAGCCCACCTACAAGATGCAATGCGATAGGAGTAATATTGATTCATCGGTGCACAAATCTAGAAATTTTAGATGTCTTTCAGATGCAAATTCTTGACCTGAACGGCAATTTTCATTACTTTAAAAAAATATTAAAGCGGTAGCGTTTTGGAACATGTCGGTGCTTTATGTGAAAAAAATGTCAAAAAAAAAACAAACAAAGCGAGAGAAAATTTACACGTACCGTCCAGCCCATCGCCCCTTTCACTTTCACCGTCTCCAACTCTCTCTCAGATCTCTCTCTGTGCCCCCTCTCGCGCTGCAATGGCCGACGAGCCCCTCGACGCGTCGCCGGCGGCGACCTCCGCCGTGGCGGGGGGCGCGCCCGCGGGGGCCGCCTCTTCTCCGGTCCTTCGGCCGCGGCGGGAGGCGTTCGAGTACGGGCTCCTGCCGATCCCCAAGCTGGTCTTCCCGGAGGGCACGCTGACGCAGACCCTGGCTCAGCTCAAGGAGAGGCTCGCGGCGGCGCCGGGGCGCGTGGGTGCTGAGGCGCTCGCGGAGGCGCTGCAGATCCCCGCCGAGCAGGCGGCGCTCGCTCTCGGGACGCTCGCCGCGGTGCTCCCCTCCGGCGACGGCGACGTGGGGGAAACCGCGGACCTTCGCGACGTGCTTCTCTTCCTCTACATCCAGTCCTACAAGCGCCTCGTGCCGCGTGCTCACAAAGACTCGCCGGCCGTCACCGACGTGTGGCCGTCCACCTCCGCCTTCGACGGCTACCTCTCCGCGCTCTCGCCAATTCAGGTCAGGTTCCGATCGCCCTCCGATTGGCGTTATGGTTTTTAGCATCCAGTTGTGGTTAGCGTGCGTCGGATCGCGGAGCGACCAAGTGATTTTCTCCAATGGATTCAGTGGGGAAGTTTTGTGCTTCTGCTTAGACTATGGCTGGGACATGGATGTAAGTTCTATATAATATTAAGAAATCATAATGTTGTGTTATACTGATATATCCATTTTTGAAATGATATTTGAAACTGGGTCAAATGCCTTTTGGCCTAAACTGATGCTTGAACCACTTGATAATTTAATACTCTAATGTAGATTTCGTTTCAACTTTCGTATGAAAATGCATTTGAAGCGACCAATGAAGGTGTTAACTTTCCTATGTGATCGCAATTTCAAGAGAGCACGTAAAGTCTCTGTTTTTTGTTTGCTCCTTAGCTTCATTGTCTTATCAGTAATTCAGTATGTATATCCCAGTTGCAATTTTTTTGCATAATATTATTGGTCATGCTACTATTAATCAGTCTCTGACTTCTGTTGTTAGGGTTAGTGGGAAATGGTGTTTTTGATTATTTGAAATTTTGAATATTGATCAAGATGATTGGTATCTAGAACACTCTTTGGAAATAGAATAAACCTAGTTTTGTATCATAGTCAGGCTAACTATGCAATTTTGTGGGCTATCCCGCTAGTTACTTGCAAGTTGCAATTTGTGTTTCTCCTGCCAACTTGCCAAGATCCCAAGGCAGAGGCCAAAGTTTCTATGTTTATTACTTGTTAAGCATATATTTATTTTTCATGTTATCTTGCAGCTTGTACGCAGCAATAGTCGACGCTTTATGCCTTCACAAGCAGATGAAGAAGCCCATCAGTTGTCTTATTTACAAAAGCATATGGTCAACATTCTCTCTCTTTTGGCAAATTCTGTTGATGGAGAGGGTGATGAATCTATGGTTAGTGTATGCATTTTTCTGTTAATGTTTGTATTTTTTAAGCCAATATAGTTTTTTGCGTGGCGATTTGTTTGTTTTCAATAATATTAATGCTCTCTGGTCCTGGTCCATTCCCCATTTCCCTTACTTGAAATTCACTATGTAAAGTCAAAGCTGTTTGCAAAGCGATGCTCAATGTTTTCTTGTAACCGAAGGCCTCTTTGAGAATTTTAGGAATACTCTTCAACCCTAGGACATACCCGAATTCCGGCCAATACGTCTGAATACAATAAAATACAGTGCAGTAGAAGACGACACAACATATTAGTATATAGTGCAATCTGATGGCCTTATCCTTCCCTTTGTCCTCGATGGCATTGCTCCACAAAGTCCTCTGGTCGCTTAACGACATGTAGATCTTTAACATCCAGGGCATCTCTGAATGCTTGCGTCCGACTCCTAGCTCCCTCATCTTTCTCTTTTGAAGGCCAAGATACTGTCCAACTGAGAACATGTGTGCGTGAGCAGGACGTGATATGTTTGGATGCAGTGTCATGACCAACAGCCCACCGTCGTCCGGTTCGGAGGCAGCGCCATTAATCACAGCCCTTCGGCGTCGAGTTCGAAGGCAGTGTCATTAACCACAGACCTCCAACATTGAATTCGGAGGCAGCGTCATTAACCACAGACCTCCGACATCGAGCTCGAAGGCAGTGTCATGACCAACAGCCCTCCGACGTCTAGTTCGGAGGCAGTGTCATTAACCACAGCCCTCCGGCATCGATTTCGGAGGCAGTGTCATGACTAACAGACCTCCGGTGCGGCGGCCTGCTCATGGGGTGAGAAGATCGGCCTTGGTGACCCTACGAATATGCGAGAACTAACGTGACAGTGGCATAACGTGACAGTGGCATAACAAGTGTTTCAAACTGATCTGTGTTTAATTACTTAACATAACAAGTGTCATAAAAAGACTATAGCTAACTAATACATTTTGTTCTATCTCAAAATAAAAAATGTTAAATGATGTGTTTGATTCATAACATCGGATATTTTGGAAAGGCATACAAGTTGATGCTGAAGAGCTCTGATGCTAGAGTAGACTCCTTAAGCTAGTAATGAGCTTCTCACAGCTATCTGTTACGATGTTATGAATCAAACACATCATGTAATATTTTTTCATTTTGAGATAGAACAAAATTTATTAGCTAGCTATAGTTTTTTTATGACATATGTTATGTTAAATATTTCAACATAGATCAGTTTGAAACACTTGTTATGCCACTGTCACGTTATGCTACTGTCACGTTAGTTCTTGCATATTCGTAGGGCCACCAAGGCCGATCTTCTCACCCCACGAGCAGGCTGCCGCGCCGGAGGTCTGTTAGTCATGACACTGCCTCCGAACTCGACGCCGGAGGCCTCCGAACTTGACCCCGAAGGTCTGTTGATCATGACACTGTCTCCGAAATCGATGCCGGAGGGCTGTGGTTAATGACACTGCCTCCGAACTAGATGCCGGAGGGCTGTTGGTCATGACACTGCCTCCGAACTCGATGCCGGAGGTCTGTGGTTAATGACACTGCCTCCGAGCTCGATGCCGGAGGTCTGTGGTTAATGACACTGCCTTCGAACTCGATGCCGAAGGGCTGTGATTAATGGCGCTGCCTCCGAACTGGACGCCGGTGGGCTGTTGGTCATGACATTGCATCCAAAATATCACGTCCTGCTCACGCACAAATGTTCTCACTTGGACAGTACCTTAGCCTTCAAAAGAGAAAGATGAGGGAGCTAGGAGTCAGACGCTCCACTCTACGATTTTGTAGCTCCCGATCCAGCTTCTCATCTAGATCTAATCTGCTATGAATCTGGAGCTGTAAGAGATGTGTATGATAGCTTTAGGTTAAATGATGTGAAAGATTGTTTGCAAATAATCAAGACTACTTTTGGCGCTTGTCTATTCTTTTGTACATAATAGTATAATACTAGCTTAGTGGAGTGATTATTTTTATCTAGTTCATACATCATAAACCATTTTCTGATACAAATGTGGGTGTTGAGGGGTGGAAGGCTTTTTATTTGGTGAGGCTAATACTTACAACTTCATGGGTGTTTGGGTAACGGATGTTAGCTGCCTGGGTGGGATCCTGCTATTCTGGTGATTATTAGCTATGAATTTTTGCGATTTACGCTGATAATTGAGTTCAAAAAGGCAGAAACTACGTGGTGCAATTTCTGCTAGCAATTTCTGCCAGTGCCCCAGGCTATTACCAAATTACTGTAAATGATAGCATATACATCAAAACCACATCAAACAAATGAAGGTAAGGATCACTGCTTTGTGATCAACGCAAATAAGGATGCACAATATAATAATATATTCCTATGTGCCATTGAGAATGCGGCAGCATGCTGGTGTTTTTAGGAAGCGAATATAATAAATTAGATTTGTATTTTTGTAAACTACTTTCTGAAATGAAATACTTTTACGATAAATAGGATCTTTGGTTGCACAACAGAGCTAGTCTATCTTCTCTGTAACAAACAAACAACAAACAAAGATCTTGATGCACATGATACATAGTTATGTACTATTGCTGGCAGAAGAATCCACTTAATCTACTTCCGTTGAAAAAAACCCCAGATGAATTGATTTCTGATGTTCTTACTCTGAAAATTCCCTAGACCCTAACTGTCACGCATTGCTTTATATGCAGGTATTGACAATGGAGACTTTTGAGCACCTTGGATTTTTATTTCAGTTCTCTGAAGGAACTCCTTTAAGTCAAGCTGCTACATTTTTTGCGAATTCCGATCCAGACATGCCTGCTGCTCCTGTTCCTGCTGCTCAGGTTCATGACTGGATTCTACACAATATAGCTTCTTCATTGGAACATACAGGAGAAAAATCTACCGCAAAGGAAAACAGCCAACGGAGTGTATCTGATCCTGATGTGACAATGTCTGATGCTGTCACAAATACAAGAATTCAGAGCAGCTCACCAACTGGTACTTCTGTGCCAAACAATCCTGGATATTACCGGAATACAACATTCGTGGAGGGTTTCTCCAAAACTTCTGTTGTCAAACAAGCATCTGATATCAAAGGACACTCGATAAAGGTATGCCTGCATTAGTTTTTAGCACTGTACAATAGATATTGAGCAGGGCAGAAGGTTGTTTTGCTCTCAGTCATACCTCAGTGTTTCAGTTTCAAGTAACCACAATTGTCTGTCTTACATGGAATTTTAGAACTGGGATCTTGCCAGTCTACTATTAATAACGTAAACTGCTTTTGTAGGTTTTGAACTGCCATGATTCAGTTATCTACATACTGGCCCCTCTGAAATATGCTACAGTTTATGGATGTTCTGACACTACTATTGTTCTTGGTGCTATTGGTAAAGTATGTATGCACATTTGTATAATCCACATTTTATTTCTATTTTCAAATTAAACACAATAGGAAATAATACAAGGTTTCTAAATACTTTTTATTTCCATTTTCAAATTAAACACATTAGGAAATAATACAAGGTTTCTAAATACTTTCGATGTTCCAATGATGCCGTTTGAGGATAGTTTTATTCTATGTTATCTACTTGCTAGAAATTATCTAGTTACAAGCTTTAAAATGTTTCTTACTCAGGTCGTAAAAGTGGAACATTGTGAACGAGTTCAAATTATCACAGCTTCTAAAAGAATTTGTATTGCCAATTGTCGTGAATGTATATTCTACTTGGGCGTAAATCACCGACCACTTATTGTAGGGGACAACCATAAATTACAAGTGAGTATATTTTTGTTGTCAACTATTTGTTTCATCTGGTTATGTTTATGATACTGTATATCCACATCATGTTGTTATGTAAGGATAAAAACTTCATGAACAATTGTATGGAAAAATTAGGAAGCACGGAGATATACAGGAGATGCAATTTTTTTTTTTCTCAGATCAATCATTTTATAACTTGCCCTTAATCCTTCCTTATCGTTTCAACACTCCTTCATGGTCCAGAAAAACCATCCCATTATATAAAGAGGACTGTAGCATTCATGCTAAAGATAAAAGCAAAAGCTGGTAATAAACCGTTTAGTTTGATCCATGAATTTCAAAATTTCATGCTTCAAAAACATGCCATTTACATTAAATTTATTTCAAATATTCAACATAAATGTATTTTACATTTCTGTAACTTTAAAAAAATTTTACTTCTTATTTAACAGGTCGCTCCATTCAATACTTACTATCCACAACTAGGGGAGCATTTGGCGCAAGTTGGTGTGGATCCTAATGTCAACAAGTGGGACCAACCATTTGTACTTGGCGTTGTTGATCCACATGATTCATTATCTCACCCTGCAGGGGTTTCTGATGTCCAGGCAGAGTCTGCCACCTGTCTTGATCCTGATGTATTCACAAACTTTTTGGTATGAAAACTGCATGTCGTTTTCCTGCAGGTCAATTTAAAGTATTCCATGAATTAAATGCTTTTGCCTGTTATACTAACCAGATGTCAGCTTTTAATCCATTGGTCTATGGAAATCGGCAGCTTGTTGTATATCATTCTCCATATTGTCCATAGCAGCTGTAATAAGAATGGAGAATCCATTTCCACAAACTTCTCTGTTATATCTAATTAGTTCGCAATGGAACTGCACTAATACTGCATATTACTGAAGTATGACAATATTTTCCTTTCCATGGCTTCCAGCCAACCAAAATGTTTTTTTTTTTGTAGGTTGTGTTGCAGTGACATAGAACCCATCATTTGATGTAATTTTAATCAATGCATTAATTTTTCTCCATAACAAAAATATGACTATATTTATTCTTTTACGCAGATTCCTAGTTGGTTTGAGGCACAGGGTCCTACCAAATACAATCCATTTACACTGCCTGAAGTTTATTGGGCATCCCAAAGGAAAAAGGTAATATGCAATCCAGTCAATCCATAGCAAATTTTGATGTATTTCTAATAGCAGTTGGTAGTCAGGGCTTGTTTTGGACTTTTGGGGATCAGACTTATGAGACACTAGTATCATTTACTCGCTAGAAGCTAGCTAGAACAATTATCTTCGATGTATTTACACACAATTAAATGATTCAATTAAATAAACATACCTTTTTTATTATATTTAATAATATTCATAGGATGGAATTGTGGTTGTATTTTGAGGTAGAAGAGCCACCTCAGGAAGTACCCAAGTTACTGAACGTAAGATTTATTTTTACTACAAGAATGCATATAAACATATGTGAATTTTCCAAACCATTTTTCCTTTCTCAATCATCACTCTTATTTGAATTGTGCTGATTCATGTAGCATGAGGAGTTGAAAACTTAAAATCAATATGATTTCTTGGAAGAGCATGATTAGTTCTCTCTATGTTACTGTATGTTACTCTTAAGACTCTTAGTAACATACTAACATGTAACTGAATATGCCATGCAACCATATTTTTTTGCATGTATTTCTAAAGTTTTGTCTTCCTTATTGTACATTTTCAGCATGCTTCCCTTGAGGATATTCAAAAGAATATCGGAGAACTGGAGCTTGATGATAATCGTAAAAAGGAATTGGCATGTGCCCTTCATGCTCAATTCAAGGACTGGCTGTATGGTAATGTATTTATCCATTGATGTTACTGTGCTGATAGATTGCATATTTTTGTTCCCCACCAGATTTAAAGTCAGCATCTTGTTTTTAAGGTTTAGTTTTTTTTCTTAATCCATGATGATACTGTCATAGGCTATCTTATGGTAATCCTTGTGCAACATTTGCTATAGTTGGTTAGTGGCCTTGTACATTTCAGCTTAGCGTAGCATAGCATTTTATTGTTGCAAAATTTGAGTGTCTTTAAAAAGAGGTTTAAATATTGTAAAAAAATAATTAAAAAATAGTTTTAGTATCTTTAAGAGAACTACTAAAAACCAAAGAAAACTAAGAAAAATAATTTCAAATTATTATACCAAATAGGCTATATAAAAAAGATAAATTTTGCTACAGTAAAACGCTACGCTACGCTAAGGTGAAATGTATGAGGCCTATATCAGGTAAGTATGACTCCTAGTAAAAAACGTGCCACTTCATACTGTTGATTGTTTACATATGGGTTCAGAACTGTTCAGAATGTAGTCATCTTTTGTCATGAATCAAAGGAAGAATGGTTGTCTTACCCAGATGAGAGGAGGCTGGCCAGCACTCCTCACGTCTAGGTGGTTCAGATAGATGGGTTAATTATAGTTCATACCTGCTTCATAACGGATACATGGTATCCCTTTTATGAGGATGGCTTAACATAGGACCTAAGAAGAAAATTTTTAATCTATAGTAACTAATGTCATCTAATAGCAACTAATATGATCTGACCTATAATTTCCTATTCTCCAAGCAACGATACAGCACAGCAACACTGTTCACACACTTCAGTGCCCCGGTACTGTTCACAGGCCCATGGGCTGATGCCCATGAGATCTTTGTTGTTCAGTTACTATTCAATGGATACTGACATTATGAAATAGCAGATGCCTAATTGATGAATTGTAACCATCTGTAGTGACATTAATTGATGAATTGTAACCATCTGTAACCATATGAAATAACAGATACTGACATTAAGAGTGGCTCTCTGCTAGGATTCAAAATTTCACAAGTTCTGAATTTGAAACATGGGCATGACTGCTAAATGGATGCCGGATAGCATTGCTTGCTCATGATTAGAAAGTGTAACCACGTGTTAGAAAGTGTAACCACGTGATTACTCAGTTCATCTTTCCTAAATCATACATTAAAATTTTGAGCAAAGTGATTACAGATGCTTGTTGGTGGATTATTTTGTTTAATTAATTATATAATCTTTGTGAGTACTGAAAATTGTTAACTTGATCAAGTGATCTACTCGGCATATAGTATATTTGTCACCGAAAGTAGTAAACCCAACCAAATGATTCCAACAAGCGACAACTTTTGCTGGTTATTATCCTTCTCAATTTCCAAAATCAGAATCTATTTTTTTGCAAACGTTGGTTCATTTCAGGCTGAAATGAACTGCACTACCTGAGTAACTATTAACAGTTCCGGAATCTCATTTCCAGCTTCAGGAAACATCCGCCAGCTCTACTGCTTGCAAGGCGAATAATCATGCAGCGATCCTGATCCAAAAATGCTTATGTGCACCTGCAAGGTTGTGCATCCTTCGCCCAATCCCTTCATCAGTTCCAACACCGTGCAACTGCACTGTCCATGCTGACTTTCACGTCGACTGAGCTGATTCCACCCAGCCTTCCAGCCTGTAATGTCAACAGAAAATGTAGAATAAAAAAAGCACCGTTTTTTTTTTGCCAATTTTTTTTGCTTAGTTCCCCCCCTTTTGTTGTTTTGGTTGGTTCACTTCCATGATTCCATATCGGGTTTTGGTAATTTTATATTTATATTTATATCCTTGACAAGGTACATGAGTAACATGGACAATGCATAGAGGCTGCTCAGATTCTTGAGCGGAAATAAACATTTTTGCTCGTCAGCTTGGTACCATTTCTACCTAATGCTATATCTGCACTCTCATTACCTCACATATCGTTGTAAAACCCCAGTAATCTCTCGGTGAATTGACATGTTTTATGTGCTTCGCTGGTAGATTGCCAGTCTCTGTATACTGCATTACTGCACGTGAGAGATGTTGCCCCATGGCTCCATCATGGCGACTAGAGATGCTGTATGTTGAAATGGGAAAACTAGAGAGAATTTCGTGGACGTGAATGATTACGTCCGGCCATGCAACTCTATTCTACAGAATGTGACTGATTGTCCACCAACGGCTTCGTCTGGCAGAAAATTTCTGTTACGTACTACTGGGACAGTGACATTGAAAGTCGAGTGATATCTGAACTAGAGGGCAGGTGATCCAATCAAAAAACAAGATTTTTTTTGTATATACCCTTTTGGACAAATGTTTTAATCAAGATATAAATCTGCAGATTTCTATCGACCAATTTTCCGGTAGCTTTGAAAAGTATATCGGATTTTGTAACAATATTTTGTTTGGATTCTACCGAGAATCGGTGACGACCGGCAAAATTTAGGAGACAATTTTCCATGACATCCAGTGGCGGATCCAGGATTTGAATAAGCCCCAGGTAAAATTCCACTAAATATAGTTGCTAGAGCAAAGGATAAATGGTATTCATAATAAATGTAGGATGAAAGTTGTTCAATTACACTCCTTAATTAGATTTATTAAAAAATGACATATTTAAAGATAAGTTTGCTACTTTTAAAAATAATATAGTACCTTTTTTAAGATAAATTCGCTTCTTTCAAGCCTTCATCAATAGTAGCCATAGATCTTAAGCCTAGGAATTTTAAAAAAAATCAATATTACCGACATGAACAAGTAACCAAGTTAATGGTAAGCAAAACTTAGAGCAAGTATTTTTAAATACCACTAGAAAGAGGTAGCTTCATCTTGAGGGTTCTCATATCTTGGAAACGTCACAATGTCGCATACTTTCTCAATTCACAATCCTAAGTCACAAATTCACAAATTCACAATTCTAAATCACAAATTCACCAATGGCTCGATCCTATGTCCTAAATCACAGATCATTTAATCACTCAATCACAATTCACAAATTCACAATTCACCTCGGTCCTCGGCTATGTGCCTATGTGGAATCATGAGTCGGGAGGCAGAGCCACGGAGGCCGGAGGGCAGTGGAGATCGGAATTGTCGGTAGTGGCGGGTGGCGGTGCCATGATGGTCGGCTCGGCCTCAAAGTCACAGAATGTTGGCCGGGCATGGCTGTCGGCGGCCAGATGGTGGCCGTGGGCAGGCGGCGAATGGGGAGGCAGGGAGGCGGAGCCACGGCGGCTCACAAGACGGCAAGACGCAGGCGACGCCGACGACAGCTAGGAAGCGAGGAGGCGAGGAGGTGGCGGTCTTGGCCAGCACAACAAGCAGCGACGGAGCGCGGCGTGCGCCGTCTTGGCGTCTGCGTGGAGCAAGAAGCGCAAGGCCGGGGCAAAACCTAGATGCCCACTGGCCACTGCCCCTGGGTGGCTGCCGGCTGGGCCTTCAAATTTTTGGCCCAAGCTCAATTCGCATATGGGGGTATTCAGCACTACCAGGCCAAGCCCAGGACACCGGCCCAGGGTGCCCTGGGCCTAAATCCGCCCTTGATGACATCTATACGAAGTTGATACGAGCATCAAAATTGTTCTGCTGTCTTGCACTTGACACCCCCAAGCTTGCAACCATAAAATAGCTATTCCATCAGGTGATAATATACATGGTATACCAAGTAACAGGCCACGCAATACAATCTTCTCCACGGATCACCACACATGTTATAATTTCGAGATCAGACGGAAACCTCGTGCCCTTTTGCCTTCGTGAATTGCTCCTGGCGATTCAGGGGACGACACCCCACCACCGGCAACCGTGCCTCCGACGTCCTCCTTCTCTGTCCTACCGCTGGCCTTGACGCTGACGGATCTAGCGGTGCGGTGTTCGAATCCAGTGGCATGATGTTGGATCGGGATGTCGGCAGCGGCGGTAGTGGCCAGGCCACATGGTGGCGAGCTCCTCAACACGATCCTACACGCACTATGCTGGCCGTGGTGGCAAAAATTTTTATTATTTAATCCTTTTTAAAAAATAATTTTAATTTTAACCCCTCGGATTTTTTTCAAATCTGCTTGCTTTTAGCGCTTACACTCAAGAATTTAGCGTCATCCCCACTCGACGCGCCACCCTCTTGGCGGCGAGAGGTGTTGGCGGCCCGGTCAATGGCCGCCAACATGATGAGGTGAGTGGAGTCCCACCTTGACGCGCCACCGGCCTGGCGTCAAGGCCTTATCTGACGCAGCTTGCCAGGATGCCCGTCGCTTTCTCTCCTTTCCTCCTCGTTTTTCCCTTCTCTCCTCCTCTTCCCTAACCAATGACCTAGTCCATTGCAAGAAGTTGATCTCCATCCGACGGGATTTGTTGTGGAAAAAAGGCTTTCCTCCACCATGGCAGGTAATCTCCTCTCGACCGGGGTTTTATTGATCCATGTTGGTCACATTTTTGATTGCTTTAGGGTTAGGGTTAGATTGTGTTTTGCGGTTATTATTGTATTATTTATTTTTGTAATATGAATTCCGTAGTATGTATATGTAGTTTAATGGTGGTAGAAAATATGTTGAATTATATGGGGACTTTAAATTTTTAATTTAATGTAATGTAGGAAATAATGCCGATAAAGGGAAGGCAAGACTCAAATATGCGGATTACCCTAGGAGTAATCCCCGTATCCGGTTCCAGTTTGTGAGCACGGCCTTCCTGCGGAAGTTCAACAGTCTAGGGACCCTGATACTGCCGGTAGGGCCTTCTACACTTGTGGTATAAAGCACAGTAACAATATGGAGTGTTCTATTCGGCCATGTTGTTTTTTTCGAGTGGATAGATGGCCCAGAAATGTACGATCCGAGGATCCGGCTCTTTCCCTGGCGCTCGATGGACACTATACCAATAAAGAAATTTAGACGTTGGATTCCTCCTCGTGCAAACCCACCGGAAATGACAAATGAGGAGAAAGGCGGTCATAAGTGCTGGGGAAGCGATGCACCTCCTTTATGTCATTGCATTGAGCGGTCCATTTTAGTAAGGCCTAACCCAGGTGTGGACTTTACCCCATTCTTCCGTTGCCCGTACAATGATTCAGTAAGTGTATGCATGCCATTTTCTATTTAAATTAGTGTCATTTCGTACTAAACTCGGTAACAAAGTGATTTTTCCGTAGGATGGATGGCCTTTGTGTGATTTTCAGGAGTACATTTATGGCCCCAAATCTTGTTGGCCTTCTAGTGCGGACGTGGAGGCCTTTCAGTGAGGGGATAAGAAATGGCCATGTGAGGAATATCCACCCGTCACTTGTAAGTGCGGGATACTGAGCCGTACAGGTGTTGTCCCAATGGAACTCGGGTATGGATATTATTGTGGCAACTCTTATGGTGATTTTTGGGTACGTTATACTTGCACAGTTCTTTTTTATTTGTTCGTATATTTCATTGCATATTTCGTTTGATAACTCTTACGGTAAATTTTGTAGGAGGGAAGGACGTGTGATTGGGAGGAATATCAGGGACAACAAGCTTTCCAAGCGAAATTTTTAATTTGTGCGAACACGAACGAGAGAACAAAGTAGAGAAGAAGGAGAAGATAAGGCATGAGCATGGTGTGCTCATGCCGTCACCAAGAGATAAAAAAAGGTCTTGGATGACATGACGAGAGAGTATGGCGTGCCGCCACGTGGCTACTTCACCGCTTGAAACATTGGAATATTGGAGGCGTAGGAGAAGGTACCCACTTTGGAGTTGATCCAGAGAGATGAAATATCAAAGAGGTGACGAGGCACCGAGAGAGATGGAGAAGGGCGCGAGCTTGAGCGAAGACAGAAGAAGATGGTGAGGTTCACTCATTGACCTCAATGCCAATTACCAGCTTAATTCTTGGGATGCCTATTTGCAAACGGTGAAGCGCAAGAAGGCGAAGAGGACGGTGGAGATGGAGACCATGAGAGCTCTTGTTGGTAACCTATCTCATGTCGTGCCAGATGATGATGACGAGGACCGAGAGAAGTGAGATCGACTTGATTTGATGTCGTTTTGTAATATGATAATGAACTTAGTATGTTATCTTCCATTGAACTATTGTGTGCAGCACTTTGAACATCTCTGTATCTTATTTGAACAATTAAAGATTAGATGTTATGGTTGTCGTGATCCCAATTAGAAACAAAGCATGTGGTTTTATAATTAGTACTATCTTTAGTCGTACGTGTGCTTGAATTTTACGAGAAATATAAGGGGTTCGTATAGACAGAACAACGAAACCCATGTTTTGTGGAGCATTGCTTAATGGTTGAAGCAAGAGTTTGCCGCGCCAGTGGGGTTGGCGCGGTAAGGATGCACTTCGCCGCTTCGGTAGGGACTCAAAACCGATGGGCGTGTTGCAATTACGGTTTGGAGAAACGGGTGTGCGGCGATGGGAAATCGACGCGCCCGATGGGGTTGGCGCGTCAAGGATACACTGCCGCTCCAGCTGGGACTCGAAACCAGTGGGTTGCCTGCGATTCTGGTTTGGAGGCACGGGTGTCGGCGATCGTCTCGACAGCGCCGAGAGGGTTGGCGCGGCAAGGAGGCCTGCACCGCTCGGCCGGGACTCAAACCGAGAGGTTGCCTGCGATTCTGGTTTGGAGGCACCGGGTGTGCGGCAGTGCGTCTCTGCCGCGCCAGTAGGGTTGGCGCGGCAAGGAGGCACTGCCGCTCCAGCCGGGACTCCAAACCAGTGGGTTTGGAGCTGTGCGGCAGTGACCACCGACGCTCCAGTAGGGTTGGCGCGGCAGTTTGTCGCGCCGTTTCTGACGGCGCCGCGTAGTTTATTGACGCGCCATGAGGGTTGGCGCGGCAGTAGCAGCCACCCTCAACCTGCATAACCTCAGGCCTGCCCTGGAAATCAATCGCTGAAAAATACAATAGTTAAAAACACCCTTTTATCGATATGAATGCCTCCATCAACCAAAAACTCCTCGAGTTATTTCATGACTATTTTGGCATATAGTAGGCCTTCCAACAGAGAAAACAGAAAAAATACATCTATTAATTTTTGGAGTCGAAAAGGAGATTGAAGTCAATACTAAGTCCAAATTAATCTCGAGCACTTTTAAAATGAAGAGAGCTTCTGCAATGATGTTCACTCCAACATTAAGCTCATTTGGACTCTGGCGTGCATACGTGGCCAGTGATTTATTCAACAATTTAGACTGTAGCGTGCATATGTTATACATACATAAGTCACAAGCTAGTACATCCATAGATGTATACAAGTGAAAAGGCTAATACATGCATAAGTGCTCACACTCGGGTTCTAGTACATGCAAACACCTCGAGGTCAAGGCCCCGGTGTATAAGGACCCCTTGGACGGCGGATCCTCCCAGGATTTGTCTGCAGCACGTTGTGGCTACCGACGTCGGCGGCATCACGGTCACGCCTGCGCCTCGCGAAATGCAGGGTCTGTGGCGGGTGGGTGGATCCGCTGGGGCCCTGTATTGCATAGCAGAAATGTTAGAAATAACATAAAAAATAAAGAATTCACGTGATCACTTAAGATATCTTACCGCTCACGGAGTGGGGTAGGTATCGACTCAAGGGGAGCATCGAACATCGACTCATTCGATTGTCTTTGCGAAAGTCGGGTCGTCGGCAGAGGAGTCCGAGTCGTAGTGCTGCCCAGCTTCTTCGTCGTCGTCGAAATCTCCTGTTCCATACGTATCATCCCCGTTACCATTTGCACGATCCATCTCTCCTCGAAGTCTCTTTTTTTTCCGCCGGCCTTTTTTATTCTTAAGTAAGGCAGGATCGGGCCAATAGTCCAATCCACTAAACTCTGGCCACTGCGTGGGATCGAGGTATGGCTCGAACGTCGGTTCCCATATCTTTAACGTATGTGTCTTCAGGTAAAGCGGAGACATGTACGTGGGAGATTTGTGGTCTACCCCTCTTGCGGAGCAAGCGGTGATCATGTGTGAACAAGGCGCATGAAGCAGCTGCGAAACCTTGCACGTGCACTCTGCTTTGGCAATGTCCACCTTGTAGTTCCTGTCGCCGAAACGCTCACCCCCCGGATTAGTTCCCCCGGCGGACTTTACATCATAAACAATTCTATTCGGGCCATATGCTTCTGCGATGTGGTTTAGAGCAAGCTTCTCCTCCCTCTCCAGATGCGCCGCACCGACCCTTCCCCACACCGCCCCTGCATTAATAGCATTCTTCGCCAAACCCCAACGATTAACGAAGTACTTGTTGCACTTTTGAAAAGAGTATTGTACAATTCCAGATACCGGCAGGGCACGGATGCCTTTGAACACATTGTTCAACGATTCGGCACCGTTTGTTGTCATTATCCCGTAACGACGGCCACCCTCGTCATAAGCAAGAGCCCACTTGTCCTTGTTCACCATATGCTCCTTAATCCAATCCCTGGCCCGATCGTTTAATATCTTATCTAGCTCTTCTAACTTCTTCTGGAAATCTCTCTCTTCTCGCGCAAACAAACCCCTTTAGTTTCGACACCACTTCCTTCTTCTTCGTCGACCCCATATATTGGTCATGAAGTGTCTCATGCACCACCGATGCTCAATAGAAGGGTAACCTTCCATATGTTCCTTAGCCGCATTTAGAAGGCCATGATGACGGTCGGAGATCATGCAAACCGTCCGGCTAGGCCGAGAACCTCCGCTTTAGATGCGCCATGAACCATGCCCACTCATGTTGTTTCGCCCTCGCCAGCGCAAATGCTGAGCATCAATTGATCCTCCGGATCGACCGCAACGGCCATCATCAAAACACCCTTGTATTTTCGGTTAGAAAGGTTGCGTCGACGAGTACGACCGCCGACAAGATACTCGAACGACTCAGACTTTGTTTGAAACACCAAAACACACGCTCAAGAACGTACCGAGTTTTGCCGTTCTCATCGACCAAGCCACTGCAACTCGTGTAGGTGAAATACTTTGCACCGGGGTTGAAATATTTAATTGCATTCAACATTCTTGGCACCACATTGTATGCCTCCTTCCAGTCCCTATATAGCAACTCCATGGCGTGTTGTTTTGCCCGCCAAGCCTTTGAGTACTTCACACGGTACCCGGTGAATCCAAATATGGATTCAATCAAAGAAGCAACTGACACGTCGCTATCCACCGCGACAATGCCAGCGATACGACGCCCTAAGTACTTAGCTGTGTTTTGAGCATGCACCTTCTTTGTATTCGATGGGCCATAAGTGTGAGGTTGCCTGACACGACTAATCTTCCATCCCCCAGTGTATTTGTCCAGCCGAGCCCACACACCCCAAAGACATCCTTGTTTGCAGTTCACCGTGTACCTAACTTTGACGTTCGAATGAGTAACATTGTATGGCCTATGGTGCCTCACCGCATAATCCATCAAAAAGTACTGCAATTGTTGTAAAGACTCGAATAACATGCCCTTTCGGATCTCTAGATTCTCAGAATCCGGCAGAACATCGGTTGACAACAAACTGTTCTCACATATTGCCAGATCAATTCGACTTAGGTTCTCAAAGGTGGTCACCGTGGGCACATCAACATTAACTGTCCTAAGCTGCCTCCTCTCCGCAGCCGATAATGCGTCCGTTGCTTGCCCTCTATCTCCCACGCCTAGACAAACAACCTCGTCATCTTCTTCGACATCATCTTCTTCCTCCTCCTCATCTCCTTCCACCACATCTTCTTGTTCGCCTTGCATCCCATCTCCTTCTGCCATCTCCTCATCATAGAAATCCTCCTCGGATCCTAGAGATATCTGGTCGTCTTCTACCCCATGTTCTTCTTCCTCAAAAAATCCATCGTCAAAGTCATTCATTAAAAGGCCGCTATCAAAGTTATCAAACGGCTCTTCCACCGCCTCCACAACACGTGCTTCAGATCTTATCTGTCTTCCTCCAAATGTGCCCAACTCCTGAGTCAAGTGCTCAACAGCATCATCTTCGTCATCAACACTTTGCACAGCTTGTACGAGTCTGGCTAATGAGCCACTCGTACGAGCGATCTCAACCACCACCTCCCAGCAACTGACGTTCGAATTCTTCACAACCTCCTTGTAACAATTCCAATCCGATTCCGATGAAATCTTCAACATCACATAGTGAGTCCTAGTCTTCCCAAAATCAATTCTTCCTTGCAAACACAGTTCACCCTCACCAACCCTACAACTAATGAAAGACCGGCAGCGGAAAACTAAATAATCAAAGCTTGGGCTCCTATCAAATAAGACCACATCTTCCTTCATATTATCAAACTCTCCGTTTTCTCTGACGGTTCCACCATAAAAAAAACGAACTAAACGATCCATCTACAACATTAAACATAGCAAAAACAAGTCGTTTAGACCTAATATACAACATCATCTACACCAAAATAAATTGTCGCACACGTACATGCAATGGATTCTACACGTTAATACCACGGTCAGTACATGCAACACGTATGCCATGGTGCTTGGATCGAACTAAACACGTCAATATGCAACATAAATCCAGTTTTTCCTCTAAAACCCTAACTATCCAAATCCTACGAAATACGGTTAATCGAAGGACAAATCGAAGATAAATAGTGAACCATTACCTTCACAGGAGGACGGGAGCGATTTCACCCGTGAAATGACCGGAGGCAGGCGGCAAAGCGTGGCGGCCATGGGCGGCGAAGCGAAGCGGCGGCGCTTGTGGGGAAGAAAGCAAAGACGGGCATCCTCGCTGCGTTCAGTATAAAGGCTTGACGCGCAAAGCGGGTGGCGCGTCAAGGTGGACCACTGATCCGTGGCGGTATTGACCGGCCGCCACAGAGCACCTCCAGCGCCGGAGAGGTGGCGCGTCGAGTGGGGATGACGCGCCGATTCTTGAGTGGCGTGCCAAAAGGGTTAGATTTGAAAAAAAAAATTCCGAGGGGTTAAAATTAAAATTATTTTTTAAAAAGGATTAAATAATAAAATTTTTTGCCGTGGTGGTCGGTGGCTGTTTGAGGTGATGAATCCTTGTTCCTCGGCACCTCGATGAGGTCCGTCCTCCACCTTCTCCTCCCTTATCTTTACATGAGGCTCGTTAGTGGTGTTGTGGTGGCGTGGGTCGATGACTACAGACCTCATGTTGATATCCTAGCCTACATTTAGCGTAGTTTTGTGGCGGGCGCACCGAGCAAAAGTCTTGTCTATTTGGGCCGACAATGGTGACACTGTTTGGTACCACTCCTCTCCTTTGAGGCATTGTCGTGGATGCCATCTCCCCCAAGCATATTCTTGGTTGGTTTTAGGCCAAATTGACAGCATTGAGCTACGATATTCTTCAGTGCTCTGTGCTGTGTCGTTTTTACATTGTTCCTTATTTTTTCACTTGAATAAATTGACAGAACTCTTGTCTTTGGTTCAAAAAATTCAATTTCGAGATCAGTAATCACAGAGCTCACAACATGATCAAATTCGGAGTCCAATTCATTGGTCAAGCAAGCATCTTTATATGAAGAAATTCCAAGTGGGTATCAAAATCCAATACAGAAAGCTTCTTTTTATTAAAAGACGAGCATGGTGTCCAATACGTTTGCTCGATCAAATCTCATATTTGATATGAACTCCCTTTATAGCCTCGAATTTGATATGAACTCCTTTTAAATTGTTTTTTTTCGCAGATTTTAATCTAGTCCATAACCATCGATGGCATAGATTTTGTTTTTCTCTCCAATTATTGTAGATTTTTTTTTTGTATTTTAGAATTGATGCAGTGACTTTGTTTAACTTTTTTTAATATAATAGGAGTAATAATAATAGAAAGACATAGGACTACTGACAACGACGTGCATCGTCCTAGACCAGCCAGGCTACTCTGGAGGCTGGAGCTGGAGCGTACCTCCTCTGCCTCTCCCCGACCCGTCTCCTTCAAGTGATGCACACACCTCGTGTGCAGCTAATTAGCAGACGAACTGTGAGCGTCCTTATTTCCAAAGGGCATACTATCAAACAAAGAAGAAGCCATCGATCCACAGTGCGTGAGAAACGAGCGCAAAAGCCTTGAGAAGCGACAATTTCGCAAGCTTGTATCTTTCTGCGCTGATCCGCGTGTACGATGATGATCGAGCATCTCAAATCTAAACCACTTATTTGTGGTTCATCGCAGAGAGATCTTTCTGCACTAGGGATGGCAACGGATCGGGTCCCGTCGGGTGGAGAAGAACCAGACCTGATCCGAAACTAAATACCCGATCCGAACTCAAAATTAAACACGGGCACAACACCAAAACCAAACCCAACCCAAGACTGCCGGTAATGCAAAACCGATGGGTGACCGTGGGTTTGGGTTCTGATGAGATTGAGAGGGTAGAGGGCGGGCGGCGGCAGGACCTCTAGGCTGGCGGTGGACCGTCAGGCGGCGGCGGATCTAGGGACCAGCGGGCGGCGGAGGGGCCGAGCCAAGATGAGGTCACGAGAGGCGACGGCGGTGGAGAAGCCGACGACGTTGGTGGCGCGACGACGTTGAAGAAACCAACGGCGAGCCAGCGGGACCAGAGGCAAGCCGAGGCGACGTATGTGGCGGCTCTGGTCAGTGGTGGACCGTCGGCGGCGCCGGATCTGGGTTGGTGAGTGGCGACTTTGTTGTGGATCGGCGGACGGAGAGACCGGACAGAGGAGTGAGGCGGCGGTGGGCGGCGGATGGGAGAGATCGAAGACCGGGTGAGGTGAGGGAGTGGGAGTGAGGGCGCGAGGGATTGAGGGAGTGAGGGCGGCCGGTGGCGTGAGGTGAGGGAGTGGGAGTGAGGGCGTGAGGGATTGAGGGAGTGAGGGCGTGGGGGTGCGGGTTAGGGGCGGCCGGCTCCTTCCTTGGGCTGTGGCTGCAAATGCTTGATTCGGGGACCCATGGGTGCTCGTGGGTTATAAACTCCCCTCGCCTCCAACTCGCAAGAAATTCGGGGCCCCGACCCGCCAAACCCGTGGGGGCAAAACTAAACCCGAACCCGTCCCCATCGGGTGCAGAACCCGCAGGCCCCTGCCCCCACGGGTCTAGTTGCCATCCCTATTCTGCACGAGTTGAGCCGTGAATGCTACAAATTAAGCAACCATTCCAGCTCCCTCAGATATCATATCATCACTCATCAGCCTAGCTTAGCTGCGTGTTCGCAGAGCATTTCCTTTTTCGCTGAAGAAACAAGTTTCAAGTTGTAGCAAGCAAATCAGTTAACACTTGGCCATGATGCTAAAGCCAGCGCCAGCGCAGCCTCTAGTGGCAGTCCTCGCTCCCTGCCACGGCTCATCTCTCCTGGCGGCGGCGCCTCGCCGGAGAGGGAGACGTAGCTGGGGCGGCACTCGCCGGACAGTATCCAGGACAGTCAGCTGCTTGGGCAGCCATGGCTCAGGCGAGGAGGCGGCCGTAGGCGCCGTCGCCGTCGCCGCCGCCGCGGAGGAGGAGGTGGTGAAGATGAAGGCCACGGTGACGGCGAAGCTGCCCGTCGGAGGCTTCTTCGCGCACATGGGGGTGGACGGGGTGCGCGATGACCTCGCCGACTTGCTTAAGAGGAGCCTGCTCCTTGAGCTCGTCAGCTCGGAGTTGGATCCAAGTGAGAGTCTTGACTTAATCCTAGATCTCCTATTCTGTTACCTGTGCGGTTTCTTTGTTAAAAAAAAAACTGGCTTAACCACGCATAATTAACCATAAGAAATTACGGGGGACTGTTTCTCGCATGGTAAAGACTAAAGAGTCTATACTGGTATAAACGGTTACAAACATGTACAACATGGACATGGTTACCGTCCATAATACTATCTACATTAGCTATATATAATATTAAAGACATCTCATGTACGTTGGTAAAGATGGTTGAATATTTTTTAGAAAACTTTATCACACTTTTTTTTTGCATTAAAGATGGTCCACATTTCTATAAATGATTTTCATTCCTCGTACCATAAGATGTTTTACAAGACAAAACCTTATACGCAGTTGACATGTACCATTATACATGCTCTAATAAGCTAATAATTTTAATTAATTAATATTGAATCCTCAAATATCGAAGAAGAGTGATTATTTAGTGTTGCATACATACAAGGTTGTTGATCAAAATATGTATGATTCATATTGACCTATAATCTATTGGAATTTCTATTCTACAGGTGCTTGCATCTTCCTTTTTACACGTGCCATTTTATTGCTGTTTTCATTCATCTATTTTATATGTTTTTCCACCTTGTCTTATTTTGAAAAACATGAATAGTTGTGTTTAAATTTTTAAAGGCTTCATTGAATTGGATTGTTTTATTAAGTTTAGAATATTTTTTATTTTTAAGGGATCAATATTTTAGTTTATTTAAGTCGTATACAAAATTGGCTTAAAATTTTATTTTTCTTGGGTTGGAAATTTTGTTTACTTGTATTGAAATTTGGTTTAAGTTTTATTTTAACTTGGTGTTTTTGTTTTTGTTTTTTTGAGGCTTGAAATATCTTGTCACTACTGGTTTGTGGACAACCGATAGCTAGAGACATGCCGGTAATAAATTCCACTTGTCTTGTAGTGAATTTTACAAATAGTTTGATGCTATAGAAAGACACAACAATCAACTAGATGATATCTTTTTAGTTGTTGCAAGTTTATTTTTTTCAAAAAAAAACTATACAAGAGGCTACCTATATATCTAAAAATATAGTACATATATAAACTTTTTTATAGTTAAATTATATATTTTCATATAATTGAACCATATATACATAAATTTAATTATTTATTAGTATAAATACGTCGACTGAGATTTCATCAATTATCAGACGACTAACCGGAGCAATTTCAATATTGTGGGGACTTTCGGAACTGTTGCAATAGCATTTTCGGAACTGTGAATTAGCATTACGCCAAACAGCCGCAGCTAGCATGCCTGCGCGAACGGCGAACGGAGTAATTAACCTACGTACTCACGCTCCATTTCCTTTTGATGCAGAAACGGGGACGGAGAAGGAGCCCATCTCCAGCTACGCGCGCGTCCTGCAGCGCGACGACGCCGCGGAGGCCACCTACGAGGCCACCTTCACCGTGCCGGCCTCCTTCGGCCCCGTCGGCGCCGTGCTCGTCGAGAACCAGCACCACCGGGAGATGTTCCTCACTAACATCGTCATCTCCCCCAACGCCGGCGACGCCATCACCTTCGAGTGCAACTCATGGGTGCACTCCAAGTTCGACAACCCCCACAAGCGCGCCTTCTTCGCCCTCAAGTCCTACCTGCCGTCGCAGACGCCCAAGGGCGTGGAGCGCCTGCGCCGGAGCGAGCTCGCCGCCGTCCGCGGCGACGGCAACGGCGAGCGCAAGGCCTTCGAGCGCGTCTACGACTACGACGTGTACAACGACCTCGGCGACCCCGACGGCGACGCCGCCGCCAAGCGACCGGTGCTGGGAGGGAAGGAGCGCCCCTACCCTCGCCGCTGCCGCACCGGCCGCGCCCGATGCAAGACAGGTAACCAACACCAAGCAGATCGTGGCCCGACACTGTGCGCAAAATTTCTTTCAACACCAAAATCGACGATACCAGCGAAATTTCATCGAAATTCGTCCGAAGTTATATTCTTTAAAGTCGTTTTGCTAATTTTCGAGCTTCTCCGGTAACGATGCAGTCAAACAGTCCTCCCTCCGGTCTCCACCACACCACTCCAACAACATCCTCAAAAACCTAAAACTACTGAAAGTCCATGTACATTACAAGATGCTTTATACACCAATGTTTTTTTAAAAAATATTGACACGACACTAAACACGTAAACAGAAAAGTAGTATCAAACATTTTCACAACCGACCAATAGTGACGCTAAAATTTAGAGGCCCCCGCATCGTCCCTCCCTTGGACGAAGGGAGGCCGATGCGCCTACCCCCCTAACCTCCTACGACCAAAACCTTAGTTGGCCACCACGGTGATGACGGCAGCCCCCTCCTCCTTCCTTTGTCTTCCCCCTCCTTTTCTCCCTTCTCCCTCTCCCCCACCCTTTCCACTATAGCATGTAGATGCAGTGGCGGTGAGCCAGTGATGGGGGCTCCCCAGAGTGCAATCCCATGTGAAGCCGCAACTGGCGCGTTGGCAAAGGCCGCGCCTCCTCGGTCGTGCTCCTGCCATCCGGCCTGGGGCGTCAGATCTGGACGCGGTTGTGGTTCTAGCTGCGTTGCGGTTGTAACCCGTGATTTTGCATGATTTTTTTTACGATTTTGCTTCCTCATAGGCGCCTGCGTTTTGGGAAAACGCAGGCGCCGCCATCTCTAACTCGGCCGCCGCCATCACCGCCGATTTGGGTTAAGGAGGAAGAAGAAGAAGGGAGGAGGAAGGAGCTTACCTGGCCGCCATGGAGCTCGCCCGCTGCCGTCGAGCTCGTCGTCGCCCCGCCGATGGCGACCTCTCTCCGCCAGCGCCACGGTTAGGGTTTAGTGGGGATTCGGGTTAGGGAACATAGGGTGCCGCTGGCTTAGAGGATGGCGGGGAGGCGACAACCGGTGGTTGGGGATGGATGGAGTGCGGCGGCGGCGGGCGGCAGGGCCGCCGAGCGGGCCGGGAGGCGGTTGGGCGGCGGTGGCGAGGTGAAGGCACCGCCGGGTTAGGATGGGCGGGCAGCGGCGGCGGAGGGAGGTCGGGCGGGCGGCTAAGGGCGCCGCGCGGCGGCGGAGGCGGCGGCGGGAGGAGGAGGAGGCGGCGGCGCCTGCGTTTTGGGGAAAACGCAGGCGCCTATGAGGAAGGCGCTCCCTTTTTTTTAACTGTTTTTTTACTACTGCTTAATGAAATTGTATCCCTCTGTGCCGCACGCGTGCAGACCCGGCGTCGGAGGCGAGGAGCGGCGCGGTGTACGTGCCGCGGGACGAGGTGTTCTCGGAGGTGAAGGGGGTGACGTTCAGCGCCATGACGCTGCGGTCGGCGCTGCACGCGGTGGTGCCCTCCATCGAGACGGCGCTGGTGGACGCCAGCCTCGGCTTCCCGCACTTCGCCGCCATCGACTCGCTCTTCGACGACGGCATCGCGCTCCCCGCCCACCGCGGCATGGACAAGTTCTACGACGTCATCCCGCGCCTCATCAAGGCCGTCGAGGCCGTCTCCGACGCCGTCCTCCGCTTCGAGACCCCCGAGATGATCGACCGTACGATCCGATCCGATCCACCCACCCCACCCATGCATATATGCGATCGATCTGATGTTTGATGCTTCATGCTCTGGCTCCTCCTCGCTAGCTGCTGTGCTCACCGAATGTAGTATGAGCTTGCTTCTTGATTCGCAGGGGACAAGTTTGCCTGGTTCAGAGACGAGGAGTTTGCGAGGCAAGCGCTCGCTGGACTGAACCCTCTCAGCATCCAGCTCGTTACGGTACGTTAGTTTTTCCCGCGCTTTCTATACTGTGGTACGTCTTGCTTACCCTTGAAGGGCAGATCATTGGGCTGTCCGATCCAATATATTCAGTCTTAGACACGCTGTTTAGTACTAGTTAGGCCTCGAATGGGAGACATCTCACAAACCAATTTAGCCAAATGCTCAAATTAATTGAAGGAAAAAGATAGAACAATTATGCAGAAAGTAGAATTAGAGTCTATTCTCATGTGTTGTTGTTGTTTTTTTTAAAAAATGTTTGGCACCATGTACGCAGGAGTTCCCTTTTGTCAGCAAGCTCGATCCAGAAATCTACGGCTCTCCAGAGTCCCTCCTCACGAAGGAGCTCATCGAGGAGCAGATAAAGCGCGAAATGACAGCAGAGGAGGTCAGAGAAAACTACATCAGCGAGCAATTGCCATGACCAATTAATCTCAAGTGTTCTCATCATGCATGTGGATTGTGGAGTACCATTCGTTTCAGGCGGTGGAGAAGAAGAAGCTGTTCATGCTGGACTACCACGACCTGTTCCTGCCGTACGTGCACCTGGTGCGCGAGCAGGGCGGCACGACGCTGTACGGCTCGCGCACGCTCTTCTTCCTCACCGACGAAGGCACGCTCCGCCCCATCGCCATCGAGCTCACGCGGCCCAAGTCGCCAGCGCGGCCGCAGTGGCGGGGGGCCTTCACCCACCGGTGCGACGCCACGGGCGCCTGGCTCTGGCGGCTCGCCAAGGCCCACGTCCTCGCCCACGACTCCGGCTACCACCAGCTCGTCAGCCACTGGTAATTAAGCTAGCTAGCTCTTCTTTCGTCTTCTTCTTCCCGTGCCGTTCATCACGCCATGGCTCGATCGATCGAGCTCAAGAGTGAAGAGCTCACCGCGGCTTCGTCAGGTTGAGGACGCACTGCTGCGTGGAGCCGTACATCATCGCGGCGAACCGGCGGCTGAGCAGGATGCACCCCATCTACCGGCTGCTGCACCCGCACTTCCGGTACACGATGGAGATCAACGCGCTGGCGAGGGAGTACCTGATCAGCGCGAATGGCATCATCGAGACCACCTTCTCGCCGGGGAAGTACGCCCTGGAGCTCAGCTCGGCGGTGTACGGCGAGCTGTGGCGGTTCGACATGGAGGCGCTGCCGGCCGACCTCCTCCGCCGCGGGATGGCCGTGGAGGGGCCCGGCGGCGAGCTGGAGCTGACCATCCAGGACTACCCCTACGCCAACGACGGCCTGCTGGTGTGGGACGCCCTCGAGAGGTGGGTCTCCGACTACGTGGCGCACTACTACTCCTCCGACGGCGACATCGCCGGCGACGAGGAGCTGCAGGGGTGGTGGGCGGAGGTGCGCACCGAGGGGCACGGCGACAAGAAGGACGAGCCGTGGTGGCCGGCGCTGGACTCCGGCAAGAGCCTGATCAGGGTGCTGACCACCATCATGTGGGTGACGTCGGGGCACCACGCCGCCGTGAACTTCGGCCAGTACCACTTCGCCGGCTACTTCCCGAACCGGCCGACGATCGTGAGGAAGAACATGCCGGTGGAGGAGGGCGCCCGCGCGGAGGAGAAGGAGAGGTTCATGGCGAAGCCGGAGGCGGCGCTGCTGGAGTCGTTCCCGTCGCAGATCCAGGCGGCGGTGGTGATGACGGTGCTGGACGTCCTGTCGTCGCACTCGCCGGACGAGGAGTACATGGGGGAGCACGCGGAGGCGGCGTGGGCGGCGGAGCCCATGGTGAATGCGGCGTTCGACAAGTTCTGCGGGAGGATGAAGGAGATCGAGGGCGCCGTGGAGGAGAGGAACGCCACCGAGGAGCTCAGGAACCGCTGCGGCGCCGGCGTCGTGCCCTACGAGCTGCTCAAGCCCTTCTCCGGGCCCGGGGTCACCGGCCGGGGCATCCCCAACAGCATCTCCATCTGAGGACGAGCTAGGCAGGCCGGCCACAGATGCACAAACGACATGCATCATGCACGCCCACATGTATAATTAAGCAGAATGGAATCAATGTAGTAGCATGATTTTGTCCTAGTACTACCTTCAATCATAAAAACAAGTCGCCGTTGACTTTTAGACATGTCTTTGACCATTCGTCTTATTAAAAAACTTAGTATAAGGATTTTGCTTCTTCGTAGGCGCCTGCATCCGGCTGTTCGGTGCAGGCGATTTTCTCAGCCATACACGTGTACTCGTAGATTCGTGTGTTTGGTCAAGGGGGAAGCAGCGTCCAGCGCCAATTTTTTTTATTCTGCATGCAGTAATTGCAGTGCCATGTCGCCATCCAATTTCAGACAACACGTGAAGAGACACAACTAGTCGAGGGCAAACGTCTTAGAGTTTTTCCCCGCTGAGCTCTCGGCGATTTTTCCCCTCTCTCTCCCGACGATTTTCCCCTCCAGATCTCGGTGATTCTGCTCGCGTCTGAGAGGTGAGTTCGATTCGATTGGCTTCGTATCTAGATCTCGTCCATGTCTTCACCCCGGCGGCTATTGTATGTTGTAATTCTTCTCGGATAGGTGGTGATTTTGGTAGTAGCATTTGGGTTGTTCCCGGTAGTTAGGCGCTTTGATCTTGTTTTTTGTGGTGTTGTGATGTGATATGCCTTTTGAGCGTGTAGTGCTGGGTTTGTTGTTGATCTAGGTGGTCTTGCGCCGTGAAATGAATCCTTGAGCGGCGAGTCCTCGATTTGTTTTTGATTTTTATGTGTTGGTGGTGACTTGTTTTCTGTCTAGTTGCTGCTTCGATTTCTACATGTAGAGCTGCCGAATGTTTTGTTGTTTTTGTAATGGCGGGGTTTTCCAAATCCTTAGATTTTAGAATGTTTTGTATGCATTCCCGAGAGCGAGAGGTGGATTTTTGTATGCATTTTTTATGTTTTTAGAGAGGATTTGATGTGGGGTTTTTTTTTTGTGAAATTATATCTTCAAGGAAATGATTGATGGGAGTCTAAGGAAGTTGCAGCAGCCAACAGTGGAGGACATCTAGTTTTTTTTTTTTTGGAATTTTTGGTTTCATGCGGTGATGTTGTATATCTGCTGCAACAGCGAGCAGTGGAGGACATCTAGTCCGTGTGTTCCCATTATCTGTACCCATTATGATACAAGAGGTCAATGGTTGAAGATGCATAATTTTTTCAGTCATGAATTACTGATTTTTCATTAATTCAGTTAACTGAAATATCTATTGTTTTGTTGTGAATTTTTTTGGAAAACAATTCTCAAAGTGATGTACTAGTTTGCAAAACCCCTCAGTGTTGTATGGTCTGTATCTGCTATGAGATAACATATGAAATGATCGACGATGCAATTTTTTTCAGTGATAGAGTATTGTTTTTTCAGTAAATAAATGCACTGAAATTTTTGTTTATTTGTACTGAAATTTCTGGGAAGCACGGCTCAAACTATACCCCTGGTATTCAAATTTCTTTTTTGTCTTTATCTGCAGCTATTTTGAGCTTTTTTAATTCAATGGACCTTTTATCCAGTGCAAGTCTGCGCACTACTTGCGGGATAAAAAAATCGACTGCGTTCGACTACTTTGTGCAGACGACTACGACCAACCTACAAATGCAGTCACCTGCAACAAAGCCAGTCCCTTAGTATAAATATGCGTAAATATAAATCATGCTTAAAATACGTACTTTTGATGATAAAACAAATCACCACAAAATAAATGATAACTTATGTAGTTTTTTTAATAAGACGAATGATCAAACGCGTGTTCAAAAGTCAATAGCGACTTGTACTAGCTTGATCAGACAAGGGAGTACTAACTTGGCAATCGTAAATTCATTGCTCTCCGAAATCCCAACCGCATACTTTTAATCCATTGGTTTAGTTTTTGTTTAATTGGTTAGATGCCACATCGTAGTTGGATATTTGGGAGTGGCTACCACTTCTTGCGTATCCATAAAAACAAGCGAGGTGGCCCGCGCGTTTGCGCGGCTAGATTTATTTTGATATATAGTGTTTATCTCTAACTCATAATCTATCTCTAACATATCAGATCATATTTTGAGTTTATCTTTAATATATTATATCAATTTTAGTATTTAATATGAATTTATAATATTCTTCTTTTAATCTAAGCCGTTATAATCCGGCCCCACAAAATCAACGGCATAGATCTTTTATTTTTTCCTTGATTTATGTGAGAATTTCTTTGTTTGATCTTGGCCGTTATAATTTGGTCCCACCGTTGATCGAACGGCTGAAATAATTTGGATGATGTGGACGAACGTGGTGGCTTTTTTTTTCCCTCCTTTATATATATAATAATAGATTTATGTGAGAATTTCTTTGATTGATCTTGGTCGTTATAATTTGGTCCATGGTATTGACCCCTGTGCCATGCACGCATATGTGACACCTGTTGTCGCACACGTGTACCAAGTTACCCCCATATTCTACCTCAGTCATTTCTTCCCCTCTCTCCCACCGTCGAAGAGGCGTTCCTCGTGCTAGGGAAATGGGCCGTGCCAAACGGGCCATCCTGGGCACGGCCGGAAAAAACAGGCCTACGGCACGGCACAGAGATTTGATGGGCAGGGCCGGCATGGCCCAAAATGGTGTGTCGGGTCATTGGTCTCGAAACCAGCACGACCGACGTCGCTTGCTTCCTACCGACCAGACGGGTAGTGATTGGGCCGGCTCAGCCTGAAAAATGCACGAGTCAGTATTTTACGTTTTTAGTGATCTTTCATTGCTCGGATGAATTTCTGTTCAGTACGAAAGTTGTAGATAATTTTGGGACGCATCTTTTTCATGTAGACAAGTTTTTCATTTGAGCAATGTATGATTTTATGAAAATTATTTTCTTCGCTGCCTGCTTTCGGGCCGAAGGCACTGTCCTCGGTAATTCACTATTTTTGAGGTCTTATGTTGCTCGGATGAATTTTGGTTGAACATGAAAGTTGTAGATAATTTCGAGGCACATCATTTTGATATAGACAGCATTTTCATTTAAGCAACGTATTAATTTCTAAAAAATAATTTTAACTGCTGTTTTGTCATCCTGCCCGCCGTGTTTTTGGGCCGTGTTGGGCCTAGAATTTGGCACTCCATGCTCAGGCCGCACGACGGCCAACAAGTCTTGATCGGTCGTGTCGGCCTGCTTTGCACCTACCGAGGCACGATGGGCCCAGACGCCGCAGACGCAGTGCGACCGATTCCCACCACTAGGCGTTCTAGCGCCTCCGCGTTTTGCGATGGCTCCTCCACCTCCCCTATGGAGATCGGTACGCGTTGTAGCTCCCAGAGATGCACAGGAACTCGACCAAGAAAATCAAGGTTACCATCGAACGTAAGAAAATCAACTTTGATTTAAGTGATAACGAGCAAGGCGACTCGCGCGTTTGCGCAGCTAGATTTGTGTTAAGATATAGATAATATGTCAGATTAGATTTAGAGTTTATTTCTAATATATAGATCAGCTTCAATAGTTTGTTATAGAGGTTAATATTGACCGTTAGATTTACATAATTATATACATATTCGACAATGTAATTGTTTTCTTTTTTCTATGATTAACGTGAGAATTTCTACTATTTTTCGAGAGGTTAATATTGATCGTTAGATTTACATAATGATATCCATATTCAACGATGTAGATTTTTTTCTATGATTAACGTGAGAATTTCTACTATTTTTCGAGAGGTTAATATCGACCGTTAGATTTACATAATAATATATATATTCAATGATGTAGATTTTTTTCTTTTTTCTATGATTAACGTGAGAATTTCTACTATTTTTCGATTAACGTGAAAATTTCTTGGATTTTAGGATTAATGTGGTGGCTCCGTTTAACTTTGTTTTATATAGATAGTAGATAAGGCGGGCATCTTAAATCGGATGTCTGCTAGAAAGATTACCATCAAACGCATGATGTGATCAGCCTCGCCCCTAGCATTTCCTCCAGGACCAAACCTAGGAACCTACAATTTGTAATTGTAGTAGGTATAGACTTTTTCTTTTAATATAAACCGTTATCATCCGATCCACAATAATGCATGGTGTAGATCTTTTTCTTTGATTAATGTGAGAATTTATTGTATTTTTACTAATGCGAGAATTTGTAGCATTTTTGGATTAATGTGGTGGCTCCATTTTATTCTTCATTTAATATATAGTAGACACTATAGATAGATAGATAATTAAATAGGAAACTAAGTCAAATCAATATAAAATATTCCTCATAAAACTACTACGAAGAAGTCCTTTGGTACCGGTTGAACCCACACCTCTTGCCACCTTGTGACCCACGTTTCATTTTTCTAACCAACTCACCCCCTAAACTCTTTGATATAACTAGCACATGCATACCTTTTAAATTTTTTAGAAATCTCATCAGTACCGATTCGTATTATGAACCGATACCGATGGGCCCGCGACCCCTCGTGCCAGCTGGCCGGCCTATACCCACCGGCGCAAGGAATCTTACTGTTGCACCGATACTTAATGTCCGAATCACTATGTCGGGGATTAGATCATGGCCCATTGCCATGGCCCAATACCTGACGGCCCAATCGAACAGCCTACCAGGGCCCAGCTCCCTGGAAGGTTCTATCTGGCCCATATGCATCCCGCCAACAAAGATCATCGGCCGGCATGGTGCGCGAACGGCCAATGAATCGTGTTTGAGTCCGTCTCGAGCAGGAGTTTCTGACGGCCACGAGAAGACCCGGACGTGGTTTCCCGGATTGGATTAGGAGTGGGATCCCCAAGATTAGGAGATTACCTTGTCTTACCGTAGGTTATATTTGGCATGTACTGAGTTCGTTACGATCTCGTAGTTAGCCCGGCCCGATATTCCTCGGTAGGTCGGTTTGTTCTGTACTATATAAGCAGGGCCCTACGGCGTTTAGAGGGACCTGGTCTACCTTAGCCGATAGATTTTCGCATACTACTCGTCGAGACCTGCTGATCTCGCCGAGTTCCACCTTGTAATTCTCTTTGATATAAAAAAAGGCTGGACGTAGGGCTATTATCTCTCCCGAGAGGCCTGAACCAGGATAAAAACCCCGGTCTCCCTGTTCGCTGCTCTTCGTGGTTGTTCGGCGTGTCTCCTATCTCACTTCTAAAGAACCTTAGCGACTTGAGATCGTTATCTCAACCGTCGACAGCTGGCGCCGTCCGTGGGGAGACGCAGATCGAGCATGTCGAACTCTATCAGCGACCAGGAGATTCTTCCTGAGGACTACGACTCAGAAGGGCCGGATGTCTCTTCCCCTGTCAGATCGGATCGATCGCTTTGATCTTGATCACCTTCCAGATCTGGTTCCCAGCTCCGTTCGCGCCGGGCAGCTCTTCGCCCGGAGCGCTCATCTGGTCCCCGCGACGAGCTCTGTGCTCGGGGGCTGGAACTCTTCAGGCGGGGCTCTTCGCCGGGCGCGTCTGTCCTCGCGACGAGCTCCGTGCTCGGGTCGGATCAAAACTCCTTCGGATCCCGGCCGTTTACCTGGCGGTGGATATCGGAGAGAGTCGACCAAAGACTTGGAACATCGACCACTTCGTAAGTTCCTCGTGTAGGTCTTTCGCTTCCTAGCCGTGCTTTTTCTCAAATTTCGCGCCTTTAGTTCGTCCAAGTCTCTGCCGCCATGTAAAGTTCAACCCATTGAGCGGTGAATGTTTGCGGCCCTGCGCCCTTCTCACCACTTGTCTTCTCATACTACTCTTTCTCTCGGTAACACTTGATGGTCGCTTTCGGTCTTGCGAACTCTTGGCTCCGCAATCTTAAGGTTTTTCCCGCCCGTATCTAGTTTCAACGAGTTCCTAAACTCGAGTTGCGTAACACGGCATCCGACTTTGCGCTAAGCTCGCTCTCGTAAGCCCTCGTGGCGCAGAGGCACTTACCGCTTACGGCACAACCACTTGGCAAAGCTCGCTCGTAAGCTCTCCATGGCGAGGCACTTTCCTTGTTCGGTTACCTTGAATCGTCTAACTTACGTTAATGGCGGTTCCTAGAACGAGTCGATCAGGATACGGTGTCGCTCTAACTCTCTACGCACGTGCTTGAAGTCGCAAGTTCAGTCTTCATGCATCGTCTGCATCGGGCTAGGGCGTCGCTCTTTCTCTTGTGCACTGCTCGAGTTCGCAAACTCAGTCCTCGGAGCAACTGCACAACGGGCCGGAGTTAGGCTAAGCGTTCTACCGGTTTTCTTAAAACTTTCTAGCGATGTTCGCTTTGCTCTTGGTTTCTGTTCGTCCTTGTCTTTTCTTTGCTTTTTTTGCGGGAAAAGTCGCTTCGATCGACTCTCGCTCGATTCAAGCGCCTTTCGGCGGTCTTGAGTCGCTTCGGCCGCTCCTCGAAGGATCGCCTCTCCTCGATCGATTGGGACTTGAGCTGAATTTCGCAACCCCAGACGTTTATCGCTTTTTCGTTTCTTTCCTTAGCGTTGGTTTTCCAAAACCTCGTTGGTCTTCGCTCCGTGAGCGCCTCCGCGTCTTGAGCATGTCTTTTATCCGCAACGACCAGACGGCTCGGTTAGCCGGCGGTGCACCACCGATGGAGTTACGCCACCGTAGTCGATTCTCATCGCGAACGGCACTCTGGCGCTGGTTCCGCGATCCGCCGAGGCGACACTAACGCCGCTCGGGTCCATGCCCGGATAAGATTTCGCCTCGCCGTCTTGCTCGCGGCTAAGGTCCCGATCGCCTTCCCCGGTTAGCGGTCTTAGCCACGCTGGTCAGACTTGCCGCGACACGTCTTTTTTATCCATGCTACGTCTTTCCTTGCACGGTAATCCGGAGCAATGCACTACCAACGGAGTCCTGCCTACCGTAAGCCGATTCTCATCGCAACGGGCACTCCTTGCGTCGGTTCCGCATTCGCCGAGGTGACATTAACGCTATCAAGGGACGTACCAGAAAAAATTATGTCTTGTGCGGGTAGGTCGTCCTTGCGTGTTTTTCAAAACTCGCTTTGCTCTTCTTAGAGCCTTTTCTTGCTCTCTTTTTTCCCCTTGCTGCTCGTTTCTTGTTTGTCTTCTACAGGAAGTACAGGAACGGGGAACATCAGACTCCGGTGATGGTCGCGGCGAAGTTCCCGGCTTCCCCACCAAAACCGATGTCTACATCCCTCTCTTCCCGGGCACGCTCCGCGCATGCCCAGGAACTGATTCACTTCGACCGCGTATGATTTCTTGCCTTTACCCGGTACTGACCTTCATAGTTCGGTAAGTCAAGGTAGTGCGCCACCAACGGAGTCCTGCCCACCGTAAGCCGATTCTCATCGCAACGGGCATGCCCACCGTAAGCCGATTCTCATCGCAACGGGCACTCCAAGCGTCGGTTACGCAGACTTGCCAAGACAACGCTAACACCGCCGCAAGGAATACGTTATGGGTAAAGCGTTGATTTCACACGTTCTCTTGCGGCTCGATGCGATCGGGTTGTGATTCACCTCGCGACCGAAAGCGGTTCTTCGCCCGGAGCGCAGATCTCGTCCCCGCGACGAGCTCCGTGCTCGGTTGAATCACTTCGCAGACCGGCGGCTCTTCGCCGGAGCGAGGGCTCTACCGCACGCGTCTTCGCTGGTCGTATTTTCGATTCCTTTAACGAGCTCCGTGCTCGGGATCGGATCTCTTTACGGTTCTTCGACGAGCTCTACGCCGGGACGGGTCACCTTCCTCGTATGCATTGTGCGCTCCTCGCACACGATCTACGTCTGGGGCACATCACCTTCGCTCTGGCGCGACATTCGCCGAGAGCGCAATCTCTATTTTTTCGGGCAAGCTCTGCCCGAGAGGTGGTTCCTATCTTTCCCTAGGCATCCGAATGCTCGGATGCAAGAAGACGAGTCCGTCTCGCGACTTGCTATGTTCATTCTCCGGAAGATCGATCTTACCGGATGCGATGGTACGCTCTTCATCGCTAAGAATCCAATCCTCCTTGATGACGTTGACCTCAAGGAGATGAATCACCTCACTTCTTTCGATTTCAGACGAGGGTCGGGTACTGGCGGTCGGACAGATATCGTTCCTGCTCGACGCAACAGAGTTGCTCGGCGGCACGACAAGTTTGTTCGGTCCCGAACAAGTATTGTTCGGTTGAACCATAATCTGCTTCGATCGCTTTGTTGCACGCTTTTGTAGCAGAAAAATACCTCTTCGTGACTTGGAGTCTCAAGAGGATGACCCCACTCTAGTGAATCCTTCCACTTGAGTCTCGGGGCTAGCCGTCGGGGATTAGATCATGGCCCATTGCCATGGCCCAATACCTGACGGCCCAATCGAACAGCCTACCAGGGCCCAGCTCCCTGGAAGGTTCTATCTGGCCCATATGCATCCTGCGAACAAAGATCCCTGGCGGCATGGTGCGAACGGCCAATGAATCGTGTTTGAGTCCGTCTCGAGCAGGAGTTCTGACGGCCACGAGAAGACCGGACGTGGTTTCCGGATTGGATTAGAGTCGTGATCCCTAAGATTAGAGATTACCTTGTCTACCGTAGGTTATATTTGGCATGTCTTGAGTTCGATTCACGATCTCGTAGTTAGCTTACCGATATTCCTCGGTAGGTCGGTTTGTTCTGTACTATATAAGCGAGGGCTCTACGGCGTTTAGAGGACTGGTCCACCTTAGCCGATAGATTTTCAGATACTACTCGCCGAGACCGCCGATCTCGCCGAAGTTCCACCTTGTAATTCTCTTTGATATAAAAAATTTGGACGTAGGGCTATTATCTCTCGAGAGGCTGAACCAGGATAAAACCCTGTCTCCTCGTTCGTCATTGCTTTGTTCGTGGTTGTTCGGCGTGTCTCCTATCTCACTTCTAAAGAACCTTAGCGACTTGAGATCGTTATCTCAACCGTCGACACACTACTATTACTACGAACCGGTACTGATGATAGTATCAATACTGATCCAATCCAACCGGTATTGATGTGTCAGTATTATAGCCCAATTTTCTAGCAGTGTAATCAAACGTTTATATAAACGTAACCTTACAACGTATGTACTCTTTTCTCATCGAACAATAATTTTCATGTGTATTTGAATCTCTCTCTCCATATAAGTAAAAATATTAGTAATCAATGTATTCGTATCCATTGATCGATCTTAATAGGTTTGAGCAAAGAAAACTGCATCTTAAATGTACAAAAGGGAGTTTCAGCTCCCTCTCAATGCCACGTGTCGCCTGTCATTGTGCCACGTCGTCCCGTTCGTTCGCTGCTGTCCGATCGCGCGTGCCAGGCAGATCTGCCCGTCCATTAATTTTTTACGTATAAAAGATTTTTTTCGCGCAACTCTCAGTAAGGTGGGTGGTTTGGTCGGTTGGCTAGCTCACCTAGATTCTAGTTGGGAGGCTGCGGTTCGAATCCCGCTTGTACCTCTTTTTTGCACAGACGCTTCGGCGCGCCTGTGCGTGACTAGTGATTAACAACAACGGGAGACTCGCGCATGTCGGAGGTGCGATACAAGACAGTAACGTGAGCTAGCGATGGAGCACGAGATGCACGGAGGTAGGAACGCGTGCGACCACCGCGCGTCGGCGCGTGTGATGAACGGAGGCTGGGAGCTGGTTCGCTAGCTCCAAGCACGCGCTGGCTCCTTTGTCTCCTCGCGTTAAATCGTACGCCCGTCAGTGTCCTATACCTCTCCCATCGCGTAAACCTTATCTGAGCAGGATAGCTACGTGCCGCACGCGCCAAGCTTAATATCACTACGTGAATACGTGCGTACGTAATGTATAATACGTCACGGGATCGATCGATGCATGCTTCACGTTCGAGAGGGCAGCCGGTGCCGCACGTACGTATACGTGGTAGCACGCACGTTAAATTGTGCCTCAAAGTTTTCTTATTCAAATTAAACATTGTATATATACTAGTCTCGTAAGCGCGCCCGTGGTGCGTGAGGCCGGGAAAAACTCGGCAGCGCGCGGCGAGCCCGGGAAAAGGGATGAGCCTAGGGGAAAAAAAAGAGAAAAACGGGGGAACGCGGAATTCGAACCCGGAGCTCCCAAGTGACCAACTGCTTGAGCTAACCAACCGGGCAAAGTGCCCACGCTGCTGAGATTTGTGCCAAAAAAATTATTTTATACGTAAAAATAAAATAGATGGACGAATATGCCCGACCGATCGGACAGGACGACGTGGCAGCAAGGGGCAGCTCAATGTTCGGCTTTGTACTATTTATTGATGCCACTGCAAAAATCTCATATCTAATTCATATATACCATCGTTAACACTGTATATGTATACCATCGTATGCCATTGTAATCGAGTAGCCCCTGCATTCTCTCGCTCTTGCTTTTCGGTACCATGGCATTTACTAGCTGGGTTTAATTACTTCATTGTGCTGGAGTACTGTTCAGTGACACTAGTAATATGAACAAAACTGATGGGTGGGGGCAAAACACACACTCCAGCTAGCATCCAGGAAGTTGTACAAAATATGTAGGAAGTGGCCGGGTGTTCCTGCCAAGATCTACCAAAGAATTGGACGTATGTATATACACGTATGGAGGAAATTTAGCCGTGGTTCGCTAGTCCGATGTCGTGCTACAAGACAGGGTGAACGTGATGCACACTTAACGCGTCAAGGTCTAATTAATGGGGGACATGGTTTTACATGGTAAGTCTGCCGTAGCCAGTGACTCCGTTGTCATACTCGCATAGTTAACAGAGCTGATTAATCTTACTGAGTACCATGCCATGCATTGTTTTTCTGAGCACATTGTACTTAGGAATCGCTGCCAGATATATAACTGAACTTTACTAACAATCCATCGTATATGAGACCCGTAATATTGGTTGCATCATTACCGGCCGTTCAACGACTACAGGACCAGAGTGAGCTTGCACTTCTGATTGGAGGCACGAACCGTTAGTGATACCGTAACATAACTACAAGAACTGGTAATGATTCCCAGGGGTACATTAATTCACTACTATTTTTTGATACAAAAATCGATAATAATGCTACAACATCGCTACTGGTTTGTGGCTCCAATAGGTAGAGAATATTCTCAGACACTATTTGAACACATGATTCTTCCTGCCACGCTATCACCGCCAAGAATAGAGAGCAACAGGTGGTGCTTAATTGCACGAGGTGGTGGAGAGGTGCTGTACAAATTTTTTAAAATTTGGTTTTACTCCAATCCAAATTCTTCAAGGTTAGTAAAATTATCATCATTTCATTTGTAGTTAAATATAGTTGCCTCTTTAAATTTGGAGAAAGAGTGATTTTTCATGATCAATGAAGGACTTTAAATACATATCTAGCTTGATCATTTTTTAAAGTAGGTTGCAAAAAAACACTTCTTGTATATGTATGAAGTTTGTTTAGATTAAGATGTAACTCCTATTAAATGTGTGGATCTAACTCCAAGTTAGGTTATGTTTTCATGATCGATGAAGAATTTTGAATCCAGAAGTTGCTAACCAATTCTGCAAGTAGATTGCAAAAATAATTATTGTGTATGTTTGGTGTTTTCTTAGATTAAGATGGGGCTCCCATGGAAGGTGGGTATCTAGCCTAAATATATGTTATGGTTGGAAGATTGCTTACGATTTGAATAAATGATTTGGATTTCATATATGGTGAACAATGCAGAAGGTGCTAGAGTTTTAATCAAGAATGAACAGTTAACGTGGATTTTCCCCTTTTTTTTAGAATGTTTGGCAAGCCCAACACCACCTATAATCTCTTAAAAGACTTTCCTATATTTGACCATTTCACTTTTTTTAAAAAAGGTTATAGTTTGTTATATGAGAAATTTCAATGACATTAGGCAAGCATAAGAAACTTAAAAATTAGTTTAATTTGGATTTTGTGTAAGATTTTATAAATAATTATAAAAAAATTAACTTGCTATAATCTAATGTAGATAGACCGGCAATGGATGTACAACACGAACCAACACCCCAATAAGTTCATCGAGAGCATGCAAGCTTTTATTCGTGCGGCCGTTGCATACAAGTTGTCAGGCTTCACATGCTATTCATGCGTAGACTATGAGTATTCAAACTCATGACCCCTTCATAGCCATTTGCTCCAAAAAGGTTTCCCGCCAAACTATACATATTGGACCAAGCACAGTAAAAAAGGGATCATATATGTAAACAATGAAAAAGAAAAGGGAGACAGTAATATTTCGGACTCTACCCAACACTATTCTTTCGAAGATTCATTGGAGGAGTTTGGTGATGATAAGATAGATTAGATGTTGCGTGATGGAGAGGAAGACTACACCAATTGATGAGCTAGGTTAGATATTGTGTGATGGAGATGGATAGATGTTGTGTGATGGAGATGGATAGGAAGATGGCGTGATGGGGGCATCTTTAGGTTCCAAAAACCACACAAAAAACGCCCAAGTGCCCTAGGGGCTCAGGCGCTCTTATGGGGATCACCCACTAGGCCAGAGACACCGCATGGGTTCTAGAAAACCTATGGGGGAGTCTACGCTCATCCCCCGAGGTGGTGGTCAGCAGTCTCCACCATTCGCAAAAGCGGTGATCAAAAGAAGGTGCTACCGTACAAAGAAAGGGATAGGCTCAACAAAAGCTTGTAAAGTGGAAAATATGATATACAGACATGCATCAGGAAAAAGATAAGTTAGCGACAATGGTGAACAATGTAAGATGGCGGCAATGTGTAACAAGACGAAGTGACTGCTCCTAAATAAACTATTTAGTTGAGAGAATTCTGCACTAAGATTTATTGGGTTACTTTTTGCAAAGCACGATGATGTGAAATATCATTACCTGTGTTATATTGTTACTCAAGTTATGCAAGATAAGCACTCATGGTAATCTTGCTAATACATTTACAAAGCTAGTTTCTAGTACTAAATCTAAGCGCTCAAGCTTAGTTGGTGCTAGAGTTTATTGATGTTTAGGCGCATAAGGTTCCTTGATGTTTAAGGATAGTTCATAGATGATTGGCCTTCGGCTTGAGCTGAACAAGCCAACTTCTTGGCACCCCTTAAAGGCCACTTGTCGTGAACCGGTGAAGTAGTGCCCCTTGCGAAAGATATGATGCTAGATGCGATAAAAAATGGAATGTATTTGCTTGGGATTGATTTTTATCATTGCAATGCACGTGCTCGCTTCTCCTTTAATTAATCGCTTACGTTCATATCGAGACTATCATGCCCTAAAAAATGTTGAAACTAGAGGTTATAAGGTCACTTTGCTATTTGTTACCATGCTGCCCATGCTTTTTCCAATTTAGCGTGGAGAGGCACACATTTTGTATTACAATGTGAGGAGGTGGCCAAGGTGCCCTCCTACCATCGTACTAAAGTAGGATTACAAATGGGCATTTACATAAGGTGCATGATTATATCTTATCCCCCTAATGGAATCATCTATGATGCTCATTCTGAGACGTAGCGGGACCCAAAATACTTCTTGTCCCTAACTTTCTTGACTCCTATTTTGGGTTGGTTGCTCTGTATATATGCGACACTCTGATTACACTTAGCTCTGATGTCTCCATGATTGACCACCCTACAAGTACATCGGTGAAAATATACCTCTCGCTTGAGGGGGCTTGCTTCAACACACTCACATTGGGATCTAGCTTGCCTCATGCCAGTAAGCCCGGCATGCTCACGCCACCTTTTCTAGGAGCACTCGAGAAGAACTGGTACCCCTGAGTGGCCCTTGTCTTGGCCGGTCCTACCTTTGAAGCCTTGTTCACCATGTCGTAGGGGGTGGGCGTATTATCCTACAACAATGATCATATTTATTTTGCTGCAAGGTGAAAATTGTTGAAAGGTGGTAGAAATTTGTTGATATATGATCTGAATTCCAAAGCAAACCAAGTGCAATGGAATGAAGGGGCACTTGCAAAACCTCAGACCATAATGGTTGATTTGAATCATTCATTTTGTTGGCCTCTCATCTGAACCGCTCCGCGACCAATATATTTCTAAATTTTTTAGTATCTATTTCATATTTTCTAAAATCAATATTATTAGAGACTTAATAACTACTTAGATCATGGACTTCCATAAGTCCCAATTCAATATATACGTGCTTCGAGACTTCAAGGTCAATTACAACTAGATGTGATTCTAGATTTGTGATGTTTGATCGATGTATGAATGGCACGCTTATAAACATAGGCACACACATATATTTAGTTTCATAATATTCAAATTTTGCACGTTTCCAATCCGATTCAACTTGTATGCAAAGCTAATTCCAAAAGGCCGACAAATTGGGTAAATTAACAAAGAGAGGCCAATGAATCATGTCAAAGACCAAAACCTTCCTACGTGCCGCTTAGAAACCGCTTGTTAAGACGAAGGCTCGCTCGAGTGTTCCTTTGCCACTCATGGCTGCCGATGGTCACGTGGATTCACACGGACATACATGTATGGCTGCAGAACCGAAGCCGCCAAGCCCTATTAATTGGCCACTCGGTATGCGCTGCTTCAGACATCCATCGAGCCATCCAACACCTTGCATAGTAACACCAGTTGCCCATAAATCCATGGCGAACGATTCCTCTGCAGTCGACTTCACCGTGCGATCATCGACGCGGGATCGGCCCCATCGCCGTCGATGACGCGTGATGACAAAGAGGATCTCATTCCAATCCATGATGCTTACGCAGACGCGCAGCACCGCATCTGGCCGTTTCTACCCGAGCAATGGCGCCGGCCCTCGGGGCTGCAATTGGAGCGTGCAGCACGCGTCACGGACCACCGCCCCTAAGATAAGATGTCTGGCGGCAGCGGCGGCGGTGCGGCGGCGCCGTCGCCCTGGCCGACCAGCCGGTGGCGGCCGTGAGCAACGACGCCGACGTGCTCGTGCTCCGCGCAACCAAGGAGAAGACGACGCTGACGGCCAAGGTGACGGTGGTGCCCTACGGAAAAGGGTCAGTATGGGACAAATGGCGCGATACGTTCCCTTGGATTTGGAAGCTGCTTCACCTTGAGCTCTACAGCTCGGAGCTGGACAGTGAGATCGAAGGCCACCCTTTGAATCACTTCTCATGATGAATGACGTTTTAAAATTTGGAACGCATGTTATTAACTTAAAAACGTAATACTAGCCCGATCTAATTCCCTGCAGAATCAGGCCAGGAAAAGCCGCCGGTCTCCTGTGATGCAAACTACATCTATCTATTAAAAGTACAAGAGCGAGCTTCGGTGCCCCGGCCGTGACACGTGGGCCGCTCCTCGTGCGAGCGCCCGCCTCCTCGCGCAGCGCCGCTGGCCTCGCCTAACCCGTCGCCGCGTGTCTTCCTGAGTGTAGGCTTTGCAAACAACCCCCTCAAGTTTACGAAACTGCATTGCAGTCTCCAGATATCACGACGAACTCCCTCCGCAGTTATGGCCTGCATCTCCGTTTTTCATTCTGGCCCATATATTAGTCCCGTGCTCAACCCGCGGTCCTCCCACCACCGCTGTCAACAGATTTGCCACTCCACTTCGATGAAATTACGCGATGTATGCCATTCCCTATATATCTTTTTTCCCACGGGCCAACCCTAGCCCAACCTTGGCCCATCCTCTCCACGACTCCACCCCGTTCCCCCTTCTTCGCTGCCTCCTCTCACTCCTCTATGCCGCCGCCACCTCTCCCAACCCCTCTCGACGCCACCGCCCTCTCTCGCTCCTACATGTCGTCGTCGCTTCCGTCGCCGCCTCCGCCACCCCCTCTAGCCCAGCCGCCTCCGCCTCTGCTTCCTACTCCATCCTCCTCTGCCGCGGTCACCGCATCCGGCCATGGCGAGTCCTGAGGTGACCCCGTCGCCTCCGACCTCTCCGTTCCCAGATCCGCCCGTCGTCGGCCTCTCCGTGTGTGGATCCGGACGCCTCCGGCCTCTCCTTGTCCGGGCAGTCCGCCGCTAGCCTCCCCATGCTGGCTGTCGTCGACTCCGTCGCCTCCGGCCTCTCCACCCGCGGATCCGGCCATCCCCATCCTCTCCATGCCTGCTGCGTCCGTAGCTGCCCTCCCCAGGCCTAGATCTGCCGTCGTCGATCTTGCCTCGCTGCGCTCTCGCCCGAGCCCCTCCCTCCGTGCCTCCCCACCTTGTGCCGGTCCTCCTCATATGGCAGATGGTATTTCCGTTGACCATGGACTATTATCTTCGCAATTGTCTACTGACCAGGCGGCATCTCATATGAATGGAAAGGGTATGGTTGTTTCTTATTGTTTTGATCCTTTTTCTCTACATATTTCAGTAGTTTCAGTTGATAATAATACTTATTTGTGTTGGGTAATCTTAGTCCTGCTACTGAAGTTGCATTCAAGAGCTCTGCTGCCACATCTACTAGATTACCTACGCATGTTGCTTGCGAAACAGATGAGGCATCTCTATGGCCACGGCTACCTGCTGCATGGATATGCCGTGATGATTGCCAAAAGTGGCGCTGCATACCAGCTGAACTGCCAAATATCATTCGAGAAAGCAGATGGTATAGGTTCCTTTCCTGTTATTTTAGTTGATCATTTTCCAAAGTTGCGTCAGCCTGCTAATCTAATAGAGAAATCATATACTGAGACCTGGTATTGCATTGTTCCACCCCACGAGAAATTTGTCTATGTATTATGTATGATGTATTTTGGATTTTGTTGGTTTAGAATTTTTTTTTTCAAGCTGAACAAAAAAAATATATTTTCCAAGTTATTGGGAGGCTAATCCAGAATCACCTACTTGAAATCGAAATAAAACTGCATTCCTTCAAATATATAGTTGCTCAACTATATATTTGAGCCTGGATATTTATATTTGTGTTCTCATGGTGTTTTGTTTAAATGTACAGATTTATGTTCTATAAGGTTACAGGATGGGGCAATGCACCTTTTGGAATATCATATTTCCGAGTTTATCATTACTCTGCTTTATGAATCTTCATGGTGTCCTTATTTTTTGTTCTTTCATGCCAGGCTTTCAGAGTGTGCTCTGTTCGGACTCTGAATACCGAATATAGTTGGTGCTAACCAAGTCTGAATCACATGGTTTATTTTTTTAACTCCATGGATGCAGATGCTGCCATTGAATGTAATTGATGCTATGCTCAAATAGGTATGTTCCATTTTTAGATAAGTGCTGTTTAATGGAATTGGTCCTTTTACTTTACTAAGTGGAACTAATCCTTTTATCTGATGAACCTGTTAATAAGTGATTTGAGAAAAAAGAGTAGGCAGGCAGCATCTATGGAGAAAGTAGTTAGATGACCTTTTATTTGGGCACCCTTCAAGACCGCGTACATTACGTTTCCATTCTCCAAATCTTCGCTGTGATTTTTGCCCTGTTATTGATGTTTCAATATTTTTGTGATGTCTTACTTCCGCTTAGGAGTAAAAAAATAGTTACGACATTGTCTCTATGCATGGGAATAATGTGGCTCAGCCTTGGTTATAAACCTTGGAGATTGTAAATTGTTACTTTATTTTATTTGCTATAAACCTGTTATTTCCTATATATATTGTGGCACCTCCTGTTGCTGTTCTCATTTCAGGTTCTACCAAGCGTATGCTCTACCATTCCCCTACAGTTCTCTCTAATACTAAAATGATTGGTTCAGCTCTGTTCATATGACCGTCCTTTGTGAATCCTTACTTTAAACAACTACTTATATGTGCCTTTTCTTTTTTAAAAGAAACTGCTTATATGTGCTTCTTATCTGTTTTCACTATAGGTTTTGCCAAATAATCATTTTATTTTAGCACACATGTTCATACCTATCCACTATAGGTTGGTCAGTCAAGAAGAGCGTGGCTTCAGCCTTTAGGTGTGGCATACTGCCATCCCCTTCCCCGGTGACATCTCTTCTACCTATCTATTCAGGTTACACAGAGCAGTGATCTACAGTGTTTGTTCCAATGTCATCACACGGTATTTTATTTTGAATTATTTGTTTTTGTTTATTTCTCTTCGTGAGTTGATTTAATTGACTGAAATTGAGGGAAGAAACCTGGAAGTTAAGCAGGATTTGGAAGGCTATTAGTTTGTTGTAGTGATCTGGTCATGCTGTTAATTAACCCAGTCCATACACCATGGATTTCATTGGAAAGGGTAATGCAAGCCTTAGTAAGAGCGATAATCAATACAGGTAGAGTGGGTATTGATTCCAAGAAATTGACCGCAACTAAAAACCTAACATGATGCATTTTCATCCTTGCGAGAAGACAACTCAGCTATTACAAAAGCAGTTTTATTAAGACTCTGATCGCTTCTTGAGTGTGACTCTTCTCTGTTCAAGAGGACAATGATGTTGGATCAAGCTTCTCTTATGTTGTCTTCGCACAAAAGTTGTAAGCCCTCTGTTCTTCATCAGGGAGAAATACACTTCATCATGCCTCTTTTTAACAATTATTTTTCGAGTTTCGTTGAGACGTGCTGTCCTTTATTTTTTAGCTTATAATTCTACATATATATTTTATGTGTGTTTGCGTTGCTTTGGGTTTTTCTTCTTTTGCGCAGATGATATATGTACCTATTTCTCCTAAAAAGTAGATATCTTACCATTTCTATTTATACTAAAAAATAGATACCTTACCATTTACCAAGGACTTCATGGTATTACTTGATGCTCACTTACAAAAATAAGTCTCATGTTTCATGCCTTCGTGGCCTTCCACTGTGGATTTTTGAGCTATTTGTGCCAACCAATAGCACAAATGTGCACCTTAGTCAGGTAGCAACCCATATAATAGTTCAGAAGGTTTGCCGTTCATCCAATTCTTCATTCTATTTAATAATTTATATTTCTTCATTGGTAAAAAATATTGTTTAAATAGTTTGTAGCGGTTTTTAGTAAATAGCATAATGAATACATATTTTTTTATTCTTTACCTAGGATAGTTTTATGGATTGTGTTGTAAGCTCTGTACCAAAAAATTTGCAGGAGGAATTCATATGCTCATTTTATTTTGATGTTATTACAGTCCCAAATAACCACACTATACATATGTTTACTTTTATTTTTCAATGGATGAGGATGAATGCTTAATCTAATAGAGAACCTTCTCATCAGGTTTGCCCTTTTTTTTGGCACAACGCAGTTACCGGAATAGCATTACAGTGAGAACAAAAGAGGTGCGTCCTTCACTGTTTACCCATCAGATGAGTGCTTGATTATATTGTACCCAAAATTCTTATCAGATTTACCACTTTTTCTTGCATAGTGGGGTTACCATAATAGTATTATAGTGGTAGCAAAAGAGATGTGCTCCGCCATTTTTCGTATTAGATAGGTGCTTAATTATCTAATATGCAGAGTTAAAACAAGAAATGGTCCGCTTCTATTCTTCTATGCTACTGGGAGTCTGGCTCACCACAATTAAGGATGGTTATGAAGTTTAGCTATAGCCGTTCCTACATTGCACTTGCACCTGATGGTGAGTGCTATAGGACAAACTTCTCTATTGTAAAGCTAAAACTAATAATATATCAGACCATCCATATGTCCAAATTAACAACTTACATCATTGACAACTAAAAATGCATTATTTATATTAGCATAGTTTGGCAGCATACAACTTGAGATAGTGGTTAAAATAACCTTTTGTTCAACATAAATATCATTCACGATCCCTTGAGATTTGGACTTTGGTTTGATGTTTTGACGTGCTCAAAAGATTTTGTTTTTTATCAGTTCTGGCAAAGTATCCGATCCTTTTGCAGGTGCTCATATTTCACATTTGGCTGTGCTCCGAAAACATGCTCAAAATATTTTTATTTTTATCGGTTAACGTGCTCAAAAGATTTTATTTTTATCGGTTCTGACAAAGTATCCAATCCCTTTGCAGGTGCTCATATTTCACATTTGGTTGTGCTCCAAATTAAATTTGTAGCTGTCCAAAGGTACTAGCCATTACGTTATCTCATATACACACTTATTAGCAAGAAGCTAAAACATAGGCTCAACCTATCTATCATGCAGGTGCTCATGATCCACAGAGAGACCTGAAACGATGTCTGATGCTGCATGTATAATTATGCCCATTTACTTTTGTATCATGCTATGGGATGTGCTGTTGTTTTCTGGCTAGGAAAAAACGTCTGTGGCAGGAATGTCTTTCTTTCCGTTCAATCAGGATGCGTCTTCTTTTGAAAGCTTTTCGTTTAGATGAGAGATGATCTTCCTAGACAACGCTTAGCTTTTATAGAGTTCCTTGGTTTTTTCTTATGGAGCTGTAAATTGTTACATTACTTTTAAAGTTGGCAGCTGCAGCCCATCAATGAACCGTTCTGTTCTGGTTTCTTAGGATTGGGAAGAAATTCTTAATGCATGCATCTACTGTACGTGCTGAGGCGGCGACCAAAAAAACGCAGAGAAGACTAGCGGCTGGGCTCAATGGATTGATTTTCGTTTTTGAGTCAGCGAATAGGTGAGAAACACGACAAAGTGATTTGTACTGTTGCATTATATCTTTTTTTTTTGCACATTAAAATTGAATGGCTGGTTACTAATTTTGAGGCCATGTAATTTGTTTTTTAAAAGATGCATAATAGCTTTGAATTGGTTGATGAAGGCTGTGGAAATTTTTTAAGCTTATGTATGAGCACACCACATAGCTTTTTGTCTTTATTGGGTTTTTTTGAAAAAAAAATAAAAATGGAACAACAGAATGCATCATACGTCAGCTGTTCTGATCAAATTTCAAGGAGTGTTTACTATGCATCCGCACTCCATGTCGACTCACAATAGAGGCTCACTTGCAGCCTATTAGAGCAAATAAATTGATCTTTATTTTCGCTATGTCAGCCTCATGCCAATCGTATCACTCAGCAAATTGGTCTTCGTTTCCCTCGGCCCCTTGGCGTGCCACGGGCGCGCTAATTCAGCTAGTTTATTCTAAAGATGGCTTGAATATATACGAGGCCACATTGGAGTCCGTGCCGGTCTCGTTCGGCGCCGTCGGCGCCATTATCTTCGAGAACAACCACGTGAAAGAATTTTTCATCAAGGACATTCATGTGACGAACAGCTACTCGGGCGAGGTCACCAAGTTCGACTGCCGCTCCTGGGTTCACCCCAAGTCGGAGAACCCAACTGATAGGCGCGTCTTCTTCCCTCTCAAGGTCAACTACCGCTCTGACTGTATACCTATTTACATTGCGCGTGGCAAGATTTGTGTTAATCTTTAGTATCATATGCACAATCATTTCTATTATGTTTTATTTAAAATTTATTCAAAATTTATTTTTTTTACCGGATACCCTAAACTCTTTCTTTTAATCTCACATATATAATATTTCTATTATTTTTATTTGAATTCCTATTATCTTTTTCGGTGTAGCTAACATGGACTCTTTTTATATATGGCATGACCTGCTATGTCTATTATTTTTTAAATATATTTTTTAATGTAATCCGTTATAATTTGAACCTAAACGATGTCAATTAACATGAGAATTTCTAGTATTTTAGCATTAATGTGCCGACCTTGTTAGACATTATTTTAATTATATAACGAGCATGATGCCCCATGATTTGCACAACTAGATTTGTGTATTAATCTTTAACCTTACATGGGCATTTTTTTTCAATCATGATTTATGCAATTTTCTATTGTAGCTGGTATGAAGTCTTTCTATTAATTAATATAACATGGGATCTTCTTTCTATTATTTCTATTCTAAATTTATTTATTTTTATTTATAAATTTAGTTTATAATTATAGTAGGTATGAACCGTTTCTTTAACTGTTATAATCTGATCCACTGTAATGGAGAGCGCAAATATTTCCCATTAACGTGTTAATTTCTATTATGTTTAGTATTTTTGGATTAATACAGTGGCTTTGTTTTATTTTCTTTACATAAACAAATAGATAAATAGATAGATTAAAATCCAGCCTCTGATCCAAAGATGTACACGGCCCTAAGAGTGACATAAGAAAGGAAATTACATCAACCATCTATGATGAATCTGTAAAACACACTGAATGAACTTCAAGATAATACTATAGAACATAACGTTGAAGAGAACCGTTTATTATTAAAAAGCAAACCATACTGGAAAAAAAAACTATCATAGCTCATCATAACCACAGCCTGTAACGACTGGTTGACACTGAGAAACTTATCCAAATTGGATCGGCTGAACTGTCAATTGCTTAATTAACATCCCGCATCTGTGGTCGCCGGTAATGGCGGTGCATGCAGTCCTACCTGCCGTCGCAGACACCCAAAGGCGTGGAGTCGCTGCGCAAGAAGGAGCTGGACGCCATCCGCGGCGACGGCCACGGCGAGCGCAAGAGCTTCGAGCGCATCTACGACTACGACGTCTACAACGACCTCGGCGACCCCGACCACGACGCCGACACCAAGCGGCCGGTGCTCGGCGGCACGCAGCAGTACCCCTACCCACGACGCTGCCGCACTGGCCGCCCGCACTGCGACACTGGTACGTACCACCAGAGACACAGAGCTCATCATCATCATCGTCCTCGTATCATCATCATCATCATCTTCTTCTTCTTCTTCTTCTTCTTCTTCTTCTTCTCGCGCAGATCCGTCGTCGGAGAAGCGCGCCAGCGGCACGCCGTACTTGCCCCGGGACGAGGCGTTCTCGCAGGAGAAGAGCCAGTGTATCCAGCACGATGCGCTGCGGGCATTTCTGCACGCGCTGGTCGAGCTGAAGGTGAAGAACATGGAGGAGCACGTGACCATGAGCTTCCCCTCCTTCGCGGCCATCGACGCGCTCTACAACTACGACGTCGAGGAAATCCCCGCCAAGCACAAGCGCGACCTGAGGCCGTTCATCAGCGTCATCACCGCCGTCGAGAAGTGTGTTGGGAAGAGACGTTCAAGTTCGAAGAGCCGGAAATCATCAGCAGTACGAAATTACGAATCGATCGCTTGCTTGCTGCCCAGGCCTTGCCATTGTTGCACTCCGGATACTAACAGAATGCTCTGCTCCTGCTTGACATAAGCAGGGGACAAGTTTTCGTGGTTGAAAGACGAGGAGTTCGCGAGGGAAACACTAGCAGGACTGAACCCGCTAAGCATACAACTTGTCACGGCAAGATCTCTCTCTCTCCCTCTCCCCTAATTTCCCCTTAAAATCCAGCTGAACTATACGGCTCAAAATTTATCATTTTTCGGCGAGCCATACGTCGCAACATTTTAGGCTTTCTATGGCTTTTCTTAAATATCTCAAAAAACTTTTAATATACTATTTAGCTTTTACAAGATTTTTTTGAAAGGCTCTCAACTTCTTGGCTTATAAGCCGACTGAACAACATTACAGCACAGCAGATTGATATAATAGTAGGTGCTGGTATTTTACCTACCGATCGATTATTTTGTCATTAACGAAGCGTTCAACGCCATGCAGGAATTCCCTTTTGTCAGCAAGCTCGATGAGAAAACCTACGGTTCGCGGGTCTCTCTCATCACCAAAGAGATCATCGAGAAGCAGATACACGGAGTCATGACAGTGGAAGAGGTGAGTATATATGATATATCAGTTTTACCGGTACCAAGCTTGTCAGACACATTTTGTAAATAACTTGCATGATGACCCACGCAATTGCGCGGCTAGATTTATTAACTCTTTCCTATTACCAATCATATTGAGTATGAACTCTACTTTTCTATTATTTTTATTCCGAATTTTATTTTTCTATCGTATTGAGTATGAACTCTACTTTTCATTGAGTACGAACTCTATTTTTCTATTATTTTTTATTTTGAATTTTTTATATTAACGAACTCTTTTCTATTATCTGTCATATTAAATACGAACTCTTTTCTATTATTTATTGTATTGGATACAGATCCTTTATTTTTATATTTACGGACTCTTTTCTAACATCTGTCGTATTGGATAGGAACTCTTTCCTATTATTTATAGTATTGGATACAAATACTTTTTTTTTAATCTAGACCGTTATAATCTGGTCCCACCATTGATCGAACAGTTCAAATAATCTAGTTGATGTGGACTCACGTGATACGAATCCTTTTTTTTAATCTAGACCGTTATAATTTGGTCCCACCATTGATCGAACGGTTCAAATAATCTGGATGATATGGACTCATGTGGTGGCTTCTTTTTCCCCTCCTTTATATATATAACTAGCAAGCGTGCACGTGCAAAGCACGTCGGAGCAATGCTGATATCAACAATTTGTAGAAAAAAGTAACATCTAGGACACGTGGAGTTTTTTCTATTTGTCTATATCTATATGGAGCAGGTGTAGGAACATTCTTTATTGCATTAATTATCTCATTCGGTTGATATTAACGTGGCTCATCTCATGAAACATCTGAACATGCAAAATTAAATAACAGTTAATCATATATATATATATATATATATATATATATATATATATATATATATATATATATATATAGATTAATTAACGGGTGCAATAACATGCAAATAATTATTTTTATTAACAGAACAATTCTATACATGGATGTACGCATAAATACATGTGACACTTTGTAACATCCCAAATTTTCAAAACCAAATTTGGCACGTTAATAATTTCATTAAAATGCATAATTAAAATATTAAACTATTTACGTGTTGAAAAACATCATGGCATCATCATTGCATGCAACCGTTTTGAAAATGGGTTGGGTCATTAATTTTTAAAGGTATAAATATTTTTCAATGGGTGCATTTAGAAGCTTTCAAACCCGTGTGAATTTGTCAAAATCTATTTAATATTTGACCTTTGAATAATTATTTAGAAAGAAGAAAAGAGAAAAACAAAATTGGAAAAATTAGAAAACTTTTCTCTCTCTCACCTTTTCTCTCGCTCTCTTCTCTCCTCTCTGACTGCAAACTTATCGCTCAGAACTCAATTGTCGCTATGAAGTTACTCTCTGCACCCCCCAGCGTCGTCGTCGGTACAGATCTAGACCACGCCACGACCTTCTCTCGCTGCCACGCCAAGCGCCTGACCTCGCCGTCTTTGTCGCCATTGCTATTGTGCAATAGCACTGTCTTTCGTTGCCTCCGCTGTTGTGCCATCCGTCGGAGTAAAGTCCGACGCTTCGCCGTGCCCTCCTCGGCTATAAAGTGGAGCTCGTGCTCCTACCTCTCCTTGCTCGAGTGCCTTGCCGTGCCCGTGCTTCTTCTCGTGTCGAAGGAACCCAAGCATCACCAAGTCAAGAAGGAAGTCGCCGCCAGTAGCGCTCATTTCGCCGTCTCTGGGTAAGCTTCGCTCATCTCTAGGTGCGCAAGAGCTTGGGAAGATGATCCCGAGAGGTCGTAGTCTTCCTGCGTGTGCCATGTCGAGTTAGAGCTCCCATGGAAGCCATGCGAGCTAGTTTAGAGCATGCACTGTAGCTATGTATAAAAATACGACGTCGTGCTTGTGATCGGCGGATCGTGACTATAGGGTCCTTTGGAGGGCTGAGTCGAGAGGAATCCATTTTTGCGATCGGTTTGGCGAACGGAGGTCGCCACAGCCGGCTAGCCGAGCTCCAGTTAGCTCCAATGGCGTGTGTGTTGTGCGTGCTGTGCATGCTTGGCTTGAGGTTGAAGAAGACCCATGCTTTGAGATTAGTGCTAGCCTGTGTAGTGTGTGTGGCTCTGATAAATGGAAACGTATTCGATCGTAATACGCTTTCCAGTTCAAAGTGCACACATAAATATAATCCAAAATTTAATAACTCTCTATTTATATTAATACCTATAACAATAAAAATTAAACTAATCATCTTGCATTAACTAGCAAATAGCGAATGATTTTCAAAACCTTAGAAAAATGATGAAAATATTATTTTGATGCATACACTTGATTTAATAAAAATGTAAAAATATAAAATAGTTGTGCATGCATCACATTTCCATGCATATTTATTTCGTGCATGATTTTTAAAACAAAAATCATATATAAATGTTTCCCTGTTTGATGGATGTTTATATTATGTTGTATGTGTTGTCCGCGTGGTTAGACCCGTCCATCGTCGCCGGTTGCTCCTACCCGTCATCTGACCAAGGCAAGTCCCCTTTGATCATATTGTGAAGCCATTTTCGGTTATTTAGAAAATATTTATTAGACTTGAAAAGATGCATGCTAGTTTAAAAGATAAATGCCGTATTTGCTAGAATTAGTTATTATGCCGAATAGGAAAGGTAAGAAAAATGGTAGGATTAAACCTAAGGCTAAACTATGAATTGCTCTTATTTAAATACCATGTTGTGGTAGGATAAATGCTTAAAATCATTTATGCGGAATGATTCAATCATTTGTGTGAAATGAGAATATTGTTGAGAAATGTTTGGGAAAGGATGATTTAAAGGTAACGCATCAAGGGTGATGCTTAGTAGGAAATGATTTTCCTCGTACCCCAAAATCTTTCCGACTAGGAGATATTTTGTCGGTTAGTGCAAGATGGCACGGTTTTGTAAACCGGGCTAAAATATAAATACTCCCTAGTCTAAGGACCGCTCATCCTATGATCCTATGAATCGAGCCATTCTGAAGACGACCTCGAGCCCGGTATGGGACGGGCCCGATCGTCGGTCCTTGTGGTTGACGGTCTTGTGGCGAAACATCGTCTAGGTGCGTAGCCTCTCGAGGGTAAAGCGTACCCACTCTGCAGAGTTAAAACTGTCATGATAGCCGTGCTCGCGGTTATGAGCGCGCGAAGGGATTGATTATATGGTAGCTCCTTCATTTTAAAACCAATTTAGATAAAGGGTTTTGAACAAAGGATTTGAGATGAGTAAGGATTTGAGAAGGATTTCGTTTGAGCTAGGTGCCACCGGTGGTATTCCGAAATGGGTATCGGCCTATCGGAAGTGTCACGCGGAATGGACCTAGCGAGTTTGAGAAAAGAAAAGAAGAAAGAATTTTGTTCTTGCTATGGCCCTTGAGGCCAAGTGGCGAGAACCGTTTGAGAAGAGCCCAAAGAAAATGTTGAGATTTAAAGTTTCGAAATTGCTTTGTCAAAACTAGGCTAATAACTGCAATTTCCGCAAAACTGCCCAAGCCATCCATTTGTACTAAACCCCATCAGCATATATTCTCGACTTTGTTGAGTACCTTTGTACTCACCCCTATTTTCCTTCCCCTTTTCCAAAATTTTCAACAATGAGGAGGCTCCCTACGACTCTCCATCCGAGGAGGACCAGGACTACGAGGAGGAGGAGGACTTCGAGGACGAAGAGTAGAGTTGTGTCCTGCCTGCCGCTTCGCCTGTGGAATAGTCTAGCTGCTAGAATAAATCGTGCCATGTTAGGCTCCTGCGTTACCGTGTGTGTAACTCTGTATCTTGGCCTGCGTGCCGTGCTTGATGTATTAAACTGTGACTTCCTGTGGGACGCTTAGTCCCCTATGTTGTAATAATGTGACTCGAAGGCAATGTACCATTATTGTTAAATTGTGTGTGCTAGCCATGATCTTCTGGGACTAGTACTGTATGCACAATTAGGATTCGGTCAATTAGACCGAGTCCTGACACACTTACTCATTTTATTAAAAGTAGCGGTGCGTTCTCTCGATGGGCCGGTCTGGTTGTAAATTGTAATTATATATGTACGTGCATCACAATTGTTATTTACCACGCTGCAAGCTTAATTAACAGGTTGTAATTGTATACATCCGCACACATTGACATGGTGAGAAGGATACTTGAGCGTATTCTTAAGAGAGCTACGTAATACTCCTACTTTTATAGGGAGCCTTGAATTTATTCCACCGCTCGGCCCAGACAGACGTTCCATATGTATGAGTATGTATGATTGGGGCGTACGTGCCTACCCCCGCCCTATTTATAGTGTTACCGTGCTAGTCTGTTAGTTCTAGTTTAGGAAGAATTAGGAAAAATTATTATTATTAGGAAAATTTATAATGGGAGAATGAAAATTAATCCCGTGTATATATGGGCAAGAGTCCATGGTCTCTACGGGTGCTAGTCTGTTAGTTCTAGTTTATGAAAAATAAGAAAAAATGAGAAAGATTTATAATGGGAGAATAAAAATTAATCCCATGTATATGTATATATGAGCAAGAGTTCGTGTTCTATACGTATCGAGTTGTGGGCAAGAGTCCGTGGTCTATACATATCGAGTCAAGAGTCCGTGGTCTATACGCATCGAGTCAAGAGTCCGTGGTCTCTACGTATATGTATATATGGGCAAGGGTAATAGTCTGTGGTCTATACGTATCGAGTTGTCAGCAAAAGTCCGTGGTCTATACGTATCGAGTCAAGAGTCCGTGGTTTACACGTATCGAGTTAAGAGTCTGTGGTCTCAACGTATATGTATATATGGGCAAGAGTCTATGGTCTATACGTATCGAGAACCCGTGGTATATACATATCAAGTCAAGAGTTTGTGATCTCTACGTATATGTATATATGGGCAAGAGTCTGTGGTCTATACGTATCGAGTTATAGGCAAGAGTCAGTAGTCTATACGTATCGAGTCAAGAGTTCATTGTCTATACTTGATAGAAAACTTCTGAAAAATTATGGCTGTTGGATGATGGATTGAGGAAATAGACGGATGTGATTTGTAGTTGGATCTAGGCCAACTGCTCAATTATAGAGTAGTTTACATTTAGATAGATAGATGGATAGAACCCATCGATACTTAGTCTAAACAATGTCAGAAAGCAAAGTTAACACCTCATGGCGAAGCCGAAGAAAATAGGAGAAAGATGACATTAGAAAAGGTACCAAAGAGAAGAAAAGCAGTGTGTCATAGAGCTTCTTCACAGCATTCCCAATAGCCCCTCTATACCTTACTCTAAAACACTATTAATAAAGACAAGAATAATGTTTTATAGAGTGGTATAGATAGAGGGGTTGTCGGAATGCTCTTAAAGCGCTTGCCACAGAGTCGGTACCATATACAAGGCACCTTAATCGGTGGACATTATTTGTGAACATACAGGCAATCCAGGGCAAGAAGCTGTTCATACTAGACTACCACGACATGCTCCTCCCTTACGTGGAAAAGGTGCGCGAGCTGGGCAACGTGACGCTGTATGGCTCCCGCACGGTCTTCTTCCTAACGGAGGAAGGCATGCTTAAGCCGATCGCCATCGAGCTGACGAGGCCCAAGTCTCTGACCCAGCCGACAGAATGGAGGCAGGTCTTCACGCCCCAGTTGGACGCCACAGACGACTGGCTCTGGAAGCTCGCCAAGACTCATGTCCTGGCCCATGACACTGGATACCACCAGCTTATCAGCCACTGGTGAGTTGCTCAATCCATGCGAGAGCACAAATTATTTTTTTTTTTGATCATAACATTGTCGAGTGACTGATGATTGAATAACTTGATTGGAGGCCTTACTCTTTTCAGCGTATCGTTGCGTTGGCATATTAATATAGCAAATTTGAGAGCACTGGAAAAAAGGATCTAAAGATTAAAAAAATTAAAAATAGTTTTAGCATCTTTGGAAGGACCACTAAAAGACATGAAAAGATTGCTACAAATTATCATAAAAATAACAAAACTTGCTACGGTAATACGCAACGGTACGTAGCGCCGAAAAGAACCAGCAGGTCTGAGTCGAAGCTAGTTGTGCGTGGGGTTGAACGTATATTCACTCACGGGAACGTGCATATGGCTGGTTGTACTTGTGTTGTGTCAGGTTGAGGACGCACTGCTGCGTGGAGCCGTACATCATCGCGGCGAACCGTCAGCTGAGCAGGATGCACCCATCTACCGGCTGCTGCACCCGTACTTCCGGTACACGATGGCCATCAACGTGTTGGCGCGCCAGCAGCTCGTCAACGCCGACGGCGCCATCGAGAGCACCTTCTACCCTGGCAAGTACTCCATGGAGCTCAGCTCGGCGGTCTACAAGGAGGCTTGGCAGTTCGACATGGAGGCCCTGCCGGAGGACCTCATCCGGAGGTATACATATAGTACCGCTTTTGCTAATCATCGAGCGACTGATTTTTTAAAAAGTCTCGGTCAATTTTTTCATATATTTAGATATTTTCTTTGTATCTTTTATGTGCCCTATGGAGGTATCCGATTTACGGTCCAAAAAATCGTCTGAGAGCTAAATAACTACATATATCCAATTATCCTCCACATCACAATTTAATTATTTATCAGGGAACACCTTAATTGTATGCTCTAACAAAAGCAGCACATTTGATTTGATTAATATCTAATTGGGAAATCTTTAATGAAGGGGAATGGCGTCCAGAGGTGCCGACGGCAAGCTGAGCCTGACCATAGAGGACTACCCTTACGCCAACGACGGTCTGCTGGTGTGGGACTCCATCAAGAAGTGGGCCTCCGACTACGTGGCACACTACTACGCGTCCGACGACGACGTCGCCAGCGATGAGGAGCTACGCGAGTGGTGGACGGAGGTGCGCACCAAGGGGCATGGTGACAAGAAGGACGAGCTATGGTGGCCGGTGCTGGACTCCCGCGAGGCCCTTGTCCACACCCTGGCCACCATCATGTGGGTCACATCAGGGCACCACGCCGCGGTGAACTTCGGCCAGTACCCCTACGCCGGCTACTTCCCCAACCGGCCGACGACAGCGAGGAAGAACATGCCGTCGGAGGATGGGCACCTGGATCATTTGAGGGCCAACCCGGAGAAGACGCTGCTGGAGACGCTCCCGTCCCAGTTCCAGGCTGCCACTGTTTTGCGGATTCTTGACATTCTGTCGTCGCACTCGACGGACGAGGAGTACATAGGGAAAGGGAAGGACAAGGACATCGAGCCACCGTGGGCGGAGGAGGCGGAGATCAACAAGGCGTACGAGGCGTTCTGCAAGAGTATAGAGTCAATCAATGGCACGGTTGATAGACGGAACTTAAATCCAGACCTCCGGAACCGGTGTGGCGCCGGCGTCGTGCCGTACGAGTTGCTCAGGCCCTGGTCTACCGAGCCCGGGGTCACCGGCATGGGCATCCCCAACAGCATCTCTATCTAAGAGAAGGCTATGTACATACGTCTCGTGATGTAGCGGCCGTAGCAATGTTTCATTTACGGAAAAAATAACCCCCAAGTTGTAGTATCGAAGTTGTACATTGGTAACGTGATATGCAGCAGATATGCTTGTAATCGTACTAGACTTGCAAATTCCGTCGCTGAAAGTGAAATACATAGGGTGCACCTACAAAGTTTGAGTGATTTTAAACTTGTACCGCAACAAGCAAAAAAAAAAAAGAGCGCCCCTCATGGGCATGGAACGCCGTCATGATACGGCTTTTTATAAAGCAGTTTTCTTTCCAAAGATACGAGAATTGTGGTCTATTCAGATATCAGAATGTTATAAAGCAGTCATAGACCTCGATTGGGACGTGCTAAAGCCTAATTTATAAATTTGACACCCTTGCCATCCACAAACAAATGACATCAAGAACGATGCTAAGTAGAGAGGCCAAGAGATGTGCTAAAGGAAAATCATAATGATAGAGATGACACCTTTAGGACTTTGTGCAGCTTGTGTGATTGCAGACCACTAGTGCACTGGTCCAATTATAAAGGTTGAGAGCAGAGAGGTTGATACGATCCTCAACAACTCCCCGCCAAATCTGGGAGCTGAAGCTGCATTTGAGGATGAGATGGGATGAGGTCACCAAGTTGTGGCTGCAAAGAAAGCAGGAGTACGTAGCGGTTGGGCATGTGTGTTCTTCATAGTAGGGCATCAACGGTGCGGATATGGTTGTGCCGTAAGAGCCAGACGAAGTAACTTACCAAGAAAATTCCTGATTGTGAGAAGCACTAAGTGGTATGGTTTGGAGAGTTCAGATTCAAGTTCAGTTGGGAGGTCTCGCTGCAGATCCAGACGAACTCTAGAACCATGCCGAGGTGAAGCGTGGGCAAAGGTCTGCATTCCATTTGTTTTTGAGCAAGGCGTTGGCCACCGATCGACTTCTATTGATAGATGTGGCGAACAACTACGGTGTGAGTTCTTTAGGCGGCTGATTAGCAAGCCAATTGTTTGACCAAAAGGAAGTTGAGCCGCCATCACCGATAGTTTATTTGAAAATACTTATAACCCTCCACATGTAAATAAGCTAAGATCGAGTGAGCCTAACATTTTAGGTTCATTCCACTTGCATGGATGGGCTTCAATATAGCACCTTAGGTCGGCTAAAACATATGGATTCTTTGATAACAATGAGGTAAATGAATTTGATCTTGCTACTGGTTGCATCGCCACGGCTACCACCTATCATATCGGTTGACTTATCTGGACCAACATGGTTGCAGTTATGCCACTAAAACACTACAAAACACACCCCTTCCAAGCAAGGTCATCAATGTTTGCTCAGAATCGGCGGTGATAAGTTATTACTGCTGGTTTATAAGCCCCATGCCCTAAACAATATTTTGAGGTCTTAAAGCCTAGATGTGATAAGTCTTGCTAATTTGGTTTTGTGTCCTGATACATCACTATTAGTTCGTGTCTTGAAGCCATAGTGATGGGTGAACAATTTAGCATCATCTTCTCCCCGTGTTCATGCCACTTCTTTATTTCTCAAGTTTTTCTCCATTATCATCACATTAATGGATACCGTGAAGTAATATCTTACTTTTAAGCTACCTAAGAAAACTCTAAAAATTAAGCTAAAGAAGTAGATAAGTCAAATAAGCCGAGATGAAAAGAACAAGGCAAATTCAGCCGTTGAGAGCTGTAAATGCTTCTTTGCTTCAATGATAGATGGAAACATTTGTAGCACTACGTTCTATATATAAGTCCAGTTCCATGATGAAATGGAAATACGAACGGGCCTCCATTTGCAGAAAAAAAAAAAAAACTCCAGTCCGATAGTCATGATTTATATAGCTCATGTTAGATGATATAGCATCTATGAGCAAAAATAGCGGATGCTGGTAATAAATACAAGATAGGGGTCTAAGAGGAATCGGAGGCATCAGGATTTTGCATCGAACTCTGTTACATCATCGCACGATAATGTGAGCTCGAGCTACTGCGAGCAAATTGGGCATGTCTTGCACGGAGTACATGGAGAGGGGAAGATGACGAGAGATACACAGATGGGTGGCTGTAGTGTGCAGCGGTGGCGAGGCATGCAGTGAGAGAGAGAGGATAGGGGATTAGAGAGAAGCGTCCATCATGAGGACAGTTTTCTTTGAACGCCCTTGGAAGGTGGGATCAGGGCCCAGCAGCAGCAGCAACCGAAACCCCTGAGCGTCTGTCAGCCTGCGCCAAATCCATGCACCATCTCTTGGATCCAAAGGGAAATACAAACCATACTTGAGGCTTGGCGCTTGGGGCCGGCTGTTGCGGATCAAGAATCATCTCTACCGGGCAAGACGTACGTCCAAACTGTTAATAGTGGATGTATCAACCCTCCTGGCACAGTACTCTTCAAGCTCCTCCCGAGCTTACCCGAGCTGCCCCCATTTCAAGTCGACCAAGCTAGTGACTCGGTGCGGAAGTCGGTCACTGATTAGTGGGCAAGTGCGACCCAGAAGTAAAATGAAGTTGGTAGCGAAAGACGTCTCCCACATAGCAAATATCATTTATTTTGGTGTGATTTGCTTTATCAATAGAGATACTTTAAATATGAACTATTTTTTTAACATCTTTGCACTAAATTTTTGAACAAGACGAATGGTCAAAGATGTGCCAAAAAGTCAAAAGCGTCAAACAAAAAAAAAGGAGGGAGTAGTGCAGTAGCGGTCGCGTAAACTCTACTTTGGAACATACATAGTGACAGAGGCATCAAGAGCTTGGGTTTTCAGTCTGGGCCTTTCTACCAAAGTCATGTATTACTCTTGTACGAATTAGCAATGTTTACGCGCCTGTGCCGCGTGGCATTAGTTTTGTATGACACAAGTGCATTTTAGATTTTTTAAAAGATTTTATTTTTTCTAGTATTTTCTACTATTTTTTAATTCATTTTATAGAAGTTAATATCTCTAATGCTTAAATTCATTTGTGTATCCTCGTCATGAATTTTTTTGTTGCATTTTAGATTTTTATAGTTTTTCTAAATTTCTTAGAATTTTTCTGGAGGGATGATGTGGTTGCGCTAGGTTGCGCCACGTGACGTTGCAGCCCAGTTCAGCTAGAGCTTTGTTTAATACTCCCTCCGTTCCAAATTGTAGTTCACTGCTAACTACAATTTGGGTTTTTTTTTAAGTTTTTTTTGGGTTTTTTACCTTTTTTCTAGAATTTTTATACTATTTTTAATTCATTTTATATAATCTAATATCTCTAATGCTTAAATTCATTCATGTATCCTCGACATGAATTTTTTGTTGCATTTTTTTTTAGTTTTTAGAGTTTTCTAGATTTTTAGAATTCTTTGTTAGAGGGGTGATGTGGTTGCACCATGTTGCACTGTGTAACGTAGCCCGGTGCTAGCAGGCCAGGGCTTTGTTTACGTGTGTGTACTCCCTCCGTCTCAATATATAGGGCGCATAAGTTTTTTTGAGTTGTCCTATAATATAAAGCGTCTTCCCATTATTTCCTTAGAAAAGACGAGCAATTAACTCATAGTTAAGCTATTCACACTATAAAGTGCATGCTTTTGCTAGCTTTAGCTATTAAAGCTATTAATTAAGTGCGTAGGAAGGAGATGCATGCTTCGAGAGTAACAAGATAATTAAAGATGATTTACTCTCTTAAACACCATTTCTTGGTCTTGATGAAAATTTTTATACGCTCTATATTTTAGGACGGAGGGAGTATATACTAGTACTAGTATATTGATCACGACAAGTCATCAATGCGCATTTAATTGCAAATATTTGTTAGCTAGCTAGATGCCACCGGCTCACCACACATCCATATATTTAACATTTCGCTTCTTATAGGTTTTTTGTCACGCACGTCCGTGTGCCGTTGTTTTTAAACATGTTCACCACTTGGTTTCTCAATTTCGTGCGCCAGACCCTTCATGTACTGTGTTTTATGTAGCTCAGTTCTCCGTATTCAGCTATATATAGTGGGTTTTGTATCTTTGAGCAGTTGAGCTGTGACCTGGTGCACGCACCCATCGATAAATTAGGAGACACACCCTTCCCCAAGAACCATCTTTGCATCCAGGGATGCATGATAATGCAGAGAACGACAGGCGCTTGTATCGTAGGAGAGGACGTCCGGTTGCTCTAATTAACCCCTATCGTTTGTTGGGCAGAGTAGCTCCTTTGAGGCGTAAGTAGTCATTGTTTTAAACGTTAGTAGAATAGTTCTTCTTTGGCACACCGGTACCTCAAAGATCGGATTTTCGGCGATCAAAGGACGACCAATATATATTAGAACTCCTTTCACTGGCAGGAATTAATCATGCAGCAACGATAGGGATTGGAGGCAGCAGGAAGCCGTGGTCAAGCCAATATGAAGAGGAGGGGCGCGCCACACCAGTGTCCGGCAGCAAGCTCGCACTACGCCATGGAACTTGTGCCCAATGGTGGAGGCGGCCAGGTTCGTGGCCGGCGTCGCTGCTCTGCGCGACTGCCTTTTCCTGATCTCATCGTTCGATGGAGGAGGGAACCGGCGCCTTCTCTCTGCAGCACACTCATTTCTGTGCCCTCACGCACGATTGCGGTCGTGGGATTGGTAGCCACACCGATTTCTTATCTGATGGATGGCTTGTACACATATGTGGTTGTAGTACAAGCTCGATTCGAAACAAAATTAGGGGAAAAATTAAATGCATGCGTATGATGATACAGAAGATTGCGTACGTTTAAACATAGAATAGAAAGTGATCCCTTTTAAAGGTAAAAAAGGAAATGACCACCGCAGAAGAATTGACCATAGCAACCGGTTTCAAACCGGCTGTAATGTTTAATACTTGGTTGTGAAACCTCGGAGATGATATATGGTACTACAATGGAATACATTGAGAGAAGCATGACTCGAATCCAACACCTCGTGATTGATCAAGTAGTCAATCCACCGCGAACCGGCCTTTGGTTGGTTGGCTAAGAACGCACGTGCGCATCCAGCCCGCGCAGGTTCGAGCGGTGGTCTCGGCCGCGTGTTGCATTTCTTTGGGATTTTTCCTAAGGTCGGGTACGTAGAGGGCTCTCGCTGCCTCTTTGTGCCTTGTTGCCATTTGTGCAGTAGTGTGTTCGTGCGTGTGTTTGGGGTCTGAGTGTGTTGGGTGTGTGCGTGGGGCATGAGTTTAGCACATAAACACATACTACAGCTGTACCTCGAAAAGAGGTCTAAAAAAAAGTCAATCCACCCGTTGTCGCATATTGATATGCTTAGAACATACATTCCTTTTAAATTTTACTTTGCATGACAATCTTCATGGCTCAAACTGATATCACTACAAGTTCGTGACTTAAACCGATAGCGATGGCTCGCAACTACCGTTTTGTAGATATATTACCGGAAGAGATGCATGTACCGGTAATAAAGCCCACATCTTTAAGTAATAAATTAATAATGGAGCTAGCATACTGATAGTCCTGATGTCTTGTACACATATTTATGCCAAAGGATGTATCACACGCACCCATCCATAAATAACGCGATACCCATGCCCAAGAACCATATGAGCGATGGGAAAAAAAGGGATGCATGATAATAGAGAGAATGACAAGCGCTTAGCTTGTGAAGTAGCAGAGGACATTGAGGACCAACTAGGCAACTATAGGAAACGGAGGCAGCAGGAACTTGTGCTCAAGCTCGCCTGACAAGGACGTGTGCAATTAATCCGGCGGTCTGATCCTTCAGTCCGTGATGCGTTGCTCAATGGATCCTGGATGCGTCCTCTTTGGCGCCTGCGTACGCGTCAGCAGCTGCGGGAATTCCTTTCAGTCTGGAATGAAGTTAGGGATGGTGCCGCTTTGTTATCTCAGGATCCTGACTCTATAGTGTGGACTTCGTCGCCGACAGGTCGTTACTCATCTTCATCAGCTTACCGTATACAATTCATTGGGTCTTTCGCCGATCATCAATACGGAAGGATTTGGAAAGCCAGGGCGGCACCAAAGTGTCATTTCTTCGGTTGGCTAGTTATCCAGGACAGGATCCTAACGGCTGACAGGCTTGTTCGTCGGGGATGGCCAGCTCCGGATGTGTGCGTTCTTTGCGAGCTATCGCAAGAAACCTCCTCTCACCTGCTTTGGTCCTGTCCGTTTGCTAGACAGGTTTGGCACATCATTCAAAAGCACTTGCTGATCACCGATGTCTTCACTTTCCAAACTTCTCCATTTGCTGTTTGGTGGGATGATCGTACCGGTCCTGGGAAACTAAGAGCTTTGGATGATGGATTAATATTACATGTTATTTGGAATATCTGGAATGAAAGAAACGGAAGAATTTTCAGAGATGCTAGTACTTGGCCTTCAGATGTCGCGGCGATCGCTTTGGGAGATTTTAGGTTAAGAAACAATGATGTGTAATTGGTGTTAGAGGGAGTGCGTCGCTCCGTGTTTGTCGGTGGCTGTGATTTTTTCGTGTTTTCAATAGCTGTATTTTCTCCTTCTTAATTGAATGAAAAGGCCTCTCGCCTATTCTTCAAAAAAGACAAGGACGTGTGCAGAATAACATCAGCTCGCAGCAGACTCGCACTACACCATGGAAAGCCTCCGCCGAACGGTGGAGGCGGTCAAGTTCATCCATGCCCAACGAATCAGTTGCATGCCACTTCTTTTGACAGATTCTTTCTTGATGATATACAGCATTGTTTCCAGTGTCCTGTCGCACGGTTGCACTTGTGGAATTCGCAGCCACAATGACATATTTTCTGATTGATGGCTTCTACCCGCATGTGGCTGTTGTATATATATTGTATATAACAAGAAGGGGGAAAAGGCATTGGGCGTGTTTGGTTCATAGACATAGGTGATCATGCACTCATTGTGCTCAAATTAAAGTTATATGTTTTTTAGAAAAAATGTAACAGTGGGGGCTCTTTCTATGCATTATAGAAGGAAAGAAATGGCCCGAAGGCCTTAAAATGTTTTACAACGTATTATAGTACATATTTGAAAGGGCACCAAGTATAACCATGCACCAATAGACGTACACATGATCAAAACTCTATGGTCACAATCAGAGATGATGTGATGAAAGAGGCTTGGTCTGGATGCGCTTATTCTAGGCATGCCAACAAGCGTGCAAAATTACATCATCAAAGTCTCTTCTACTGCCAATTTCTATGGTTAGTCCACCATTCCAAAATCACTCTGAATGCCCACACCTGCCTGGCCTAGTGTATATTGATGGCTCCAAAAATTCGTGCATCACAGAAAGATTTTGCCGTGTACTCTCCTGACATCGTACGGGTCTAGATGATGATATCAACAACATTTGGATGCAAGTGAAAATTTTGGATCATTACTCAAAGAATTACAAACTAATATATAGTTGTTAAGTCGTCCTGATCTTGATGATGTCTATGATCCATGCATTACCGTCCAAATTCTCACAAAGCATGAAGGGGCTATGTCTTCTGAGGCCTTCCCTTTTAACTAATGATCACTCCAAAAGTTGACTGATTCATCGTTGCCCAATGAAATTGCTTGGCAAGGTTTTAAATAGCATGTAGTGGAAGTGTAACTGATAACTAATTTTATAGTGGATATGTAGCGTATATCGGTGGTATAACGGATGCTACATGCTCAGATATATAGTAATAAAGTGTAAAGATGTACATAATCTTATAACTAAATGTTAGACATAATTTGTATAACATATTAAAGATATCACATGACAAATATTTACAGTAGGTTAACATCAATATATATAATAAGATCCATATATATGTTTTCATTTCATCAAATATTTTTTTCTTGCGTACTATTGTATTAATATTTAACATGAAGTTTTGATGCACATTTCAATCCTCTAATCAGTTTCGAAGAAAAAACTCTTACTAATATTATTTAATATATACTATATAGTGATTTCTAGGGTAATAAATGTTAATAAATATGATCAGGTAAATACTCAATAGTTTATTTTACTAAATATTAATTACTAATTTAGATGTATTAATTACTCTCTTCACTAGATAATAGGGGCTGCATGGTAGTAATAAAAAGTTGCGTGGTTGGATGCCTTGAAATCAGCGCTAATTGAAAAACGTCTAACAAATCCGAATGGAGGGAGTATAATATAATGCGAGTAAATGTTGTGTGGGAGGCTCCTGAATAGATAGTTAGATCTAAATTATATTATCATTCTAATATATTTGCTATGTACTGTAGAAGTGTTTAAAAAAGTAGCGTCGTAAAGTTTTGAATTGATACATTTTATGTTGGAAATCAAGAGCGTTTCACACTAATTTAATTAAGTGGACACACACTTGTTCTCTCACGTGGAAGAAGAAGAACAGATAACACATACACAGAGAGACTTGTTCCCAACCGCAACTGCTTGGCTGGGATTTTTCTTGCTATCATTCACCTCTTAACCGACCAGCTAAGTACGTACCCATCTACTTAAATACAAGTGATTAACACACACGATGAACCCACGTTCTGCATGAGCCATTATCTCCACGATGCCCAGCTCAATGCCGTGTGCACCTGAAGAATCGGGCTGAGCTTTGCCACTCTAACAGCCGATCCGTTTCTTGCGTTCCGTGGCTGCGACTTGGCCAGAGCTCCATCCATCCGAGCGCTGCATGCAGATGGACTACCTACATCTACGTACATGCATGACTGCTACAATCTTGATGCATACTCATAACACACACTAATTAACCTCATAGCTAATCAGCCAACGGCAAGACTGATCACCATGTGATACAACACTATGACTCCATGCACTGCTAGATAACTAAAATGCAAACTAACACATGTACACGTTCACATCTTGTGCACAATTATTCTTAACAACAAGATTAAACACTAACATTCCCCCTTAATCTTGTTGTATCTCCAACTCCTTCACAGCAGTGCCAGTTCGTCCTCCACGTCCGCTGCGATGAGATGCACCTCTTCCTTTTCTTTCTTACCTTTAGTGCATTCCGAAGCAAAATGCCCATAATCGTTACAATTATAGCACCTCACCTTTGTCTTGTCAAATTTCCGATTCTTACGCCCATTGCCGCTGCCACCATTAGACCCACCGAAGGAGCCTTCACCGTCGCGTCTCGATGATCTGGCTTCCCATTCGGCCTTGGTCAGCAACAAGTGATCCTCTCCTCCTTCTTCACTAAATAAGCTCTTCAATCTCTCCTCATGGGCCTTAAGACGACCGATCACATCTTCAACAGTGATTGTCTTGAAGTCGCCAAACTGCTCAATGGTTGATACTATCGGCAAGAACTTTGCAGGGGCAGCGCGAAGAAATTTTCTTACCACATTGCTTTCTTCCATCTTCTCACCGAGGCCACGGATGCTGTTGACGATCGTGTTTAGCTTCATGGCGAAATCATCCACGGACTCCGTTGGCTTCATGCGAATGTTCTCGAACTCGCCCTTCAGAGTTTGTACCTTCGCCTTCTTGACACGATCTGCCCCAACATACATTGTCTTCAGCATCGCCCAAGCCTCTTTCGCCGTCTCCTTCTCGGTGATGACTAGGAGAACGTCTTCTCTAATGGCTTGGTAGATGGCTGCAAGGGCCATCTTGTCCTTGCGCACGTCGACGACCTCGCCCTCGGACACGTCGATTGCACCCCACACGCCTTGAGCCATGAGGTACACCTTCATCTTGATCGCCCATGCCGCGTAGTTACTACTTGTGAGCATGGGGTACTGCAGCGATACGGTTGAGCTCTCCTTCACCGTTGTCGCCGATGCTGCCCCATCGCCGGAGGCACTGCTATCCAGCACATTGGAGCGCGTCATCATCTTGGGCATGGATCTTCACCTTCGGCTCTGATACCAATTGTTGGAAATCAAGGGCGTTTCACACTAATTTAATTAAGTGGACACACACTTGTTCTATTTTATACGTCTGAATATGTCCACTAAAAAACATGTCTTTATGCCAAAATACTGGTTTGCATGTGAACTATATATCAATACCAACCAGCAATGGCTTGGCGATAAGCCAGTAAAGACTAGTTGGGTCTCAGCTCCATCCAACATCCTTGGATTGGTTCCCGTGGGATTTATTATCTTTGAGCGACGATCTGATGCACCCACCCAACGATAAATAACGAGATGCCAGGCCAAGAACCATCTCTCCAACCGCGAAAGGGAAAAATGGGAGACCGACGAGAGAAAGAATCACATACGCATGAGTGGATCGAGCGAGGCCAAATAAATCCTAGGAAATGGAGGCAACAGGAACCCGTGCTCAAACTTCGTCGAGCCACCCAGGAACATGGGTGCATTCCATCACGGAACACCATGGCCAATCCATGGAGGTGCTCAAATCGTGAAGCCCGACGCGCCTGGTCGATGCTACCGCTTTTGCCTCTCCGTCGCGGAGGAACGGGCTGCTGCTCCTATGCGCATCATTGCTACTGTCATTTCTAGCGAATCAATATTCGGCTTATCTGTCTGGTTTAGGTTTATGAAGTAGTACCGGTTAAGATTTGGATAAACACTTTATGTTTGAGTATGTAGATCCACGAAGAAGTAATAACAATGTGATGTTATTGTACTAGTAGATTTTCTATATAGGACATGCTACCATAAGTTGTCTACCAAAATATGAGTCAACTATTTTACTCAAAAAAAAAAATATGAGTCAACTGCAACATAGAAAATTGACAAAGGGAAAATACATATGAAATAGCCATACCACAGGTACGTAGGAACAAAAAGAAAATACAAATGAAAGAGCAGTATATAGTAGGGGCATAATCAGATGTATCATCCTCTAGTTAAAAAAACCTAAAACATCATGTGCATTTCCACCTGTATATGAATTTTGGAAACTAAACATATTTTTAAATTTTCAAAACCATGAAAATGAGTATGTTTCCTATAATATAAATCATAAAAAATAATTATGATTTTAAAATCTCTTTTATAATATTACGATAATTGTTTTTTATATGTGAAATATCAAATTTAATATTTTAATTTATAGAATTATTATAGATGCTTTTTTGCATTTGGCCATTAATATTAATTTTTTCCTTCATTTATATTTTCTTCTTTTGTCTCTCTCTTGTTAGTGGACCCTCCCCTCCCTCCTTTCTCCCTGCCCTCTTCCTCACTCGACCCTCTCTCCAAGCCGACCATCTCCCTTTTCCGTGGACCTCCCTCTCTCTCTCCCTCTCGATTTCTTTCTTGCAAGCCAAGTCTAGGAAGTTTCCTCCCTACTTCCTTCTCTTGGAAATTTCCCTATTTCCTCCCTATGCTTTCGAAATCCACCCAAAAATATTAGAAATGATCGTCCTCGTCGATCTTACTCCACCCTCTTCCTAATTCTCCTTTTCCTCTCCTTATAAAGCCCTCTCCGGAGCACTTATCTTCCTTCTTTGCAATATCTTTGAATTCATCTTGGGTAAGCCTTTCCTTCCAAATTGCTTTGCGCGTGACCTTGATTGTCTTCCCTATGATCCATTTTCATTGTCGATCCCAGGAAATCCTCGTCGGAGTGTTGGAATTGGGAGTTGAAGTCGCCACCGTCCTCACAGTCGTTGCCACTGCTTCCTCGTCAAATTGCTTCACTGACTAATAAACTCTTTGAAAGAGGATCCTAAGGCCTAGAGGGGGGGTGAATAGGCAATTTTAATTTTCTTTTGATTATTCTCAATTAAGCATCAAATTAATAGTGATCCAATCCTAATGTCAATTGATACGCAAGCGGAAGCGATAAACAAGTCAACAAGCAACTAAGACATGGCATCACAATCAACACATTCAAAGCAACGGTAGTAAGTGCGGAAAGTAAATAAGAGGGCGACACGGTGTTTGTTTGACCGAAGTTCGGAGCCGCAACTCCTACTCTCCGTTGAGGCTACCCCTTGCGCACAAGGACCGGCTCGCTCTCGAGCCTCACGCCTCACTTACTCCCGGTAGTCGTTTCGCCACTCCGGCGAGGTGGACTCCGTCACCCGTACACCGACTCAAGAGTAGCCACACGCCAAGGCCTACTCTCAAGCCCACGCCTCCACGAAGGATGTCTTCAAAAGTAACAAGCCCGAAACGCCCCGATCATGCCGGATCGAAGGACTTCCATGAAGCTCGGTATTGGGGTTTGATGGATTGTGGCTTTGGATGATCTTGTGGGTGGAGGAATGGCTCTATAACACCTAATTGATGAGCTATGAATGTGGTAGGTGAAGTGGAGCAGCAAACCTCAAAATAGCCAGCCACTAGATAGGTATTTATAGCCCCTAGAGCAAAACTAGCCGTTGCCCATCGGAAGAGGACAAAAAGACTAGCCGTTACACTCTACCGGACGCCATCCGACGGGCTCCGGACGCCGTCCGACAGAGCGTACTGCTCAGCAAAAATAGGTTTACGGACGCCGTCCGTCCCACGGACGCCGTCCGACAAGAAAGATCGCGCAGCGCCAAACCACCGGACGCCCCAGACGCCATCCGCGGAGAAACTCAATTTTAAGCTTCATCGGACGCCGTCCGTAACTACGGACGCTGTCCGACGATGAGCGTCAGAAGGACCGGACGGCCACCAGACGCCGTCCACCGAAAGTGCCTCGGATTGTAACTTTGACCGGACGCCGTCCGATAACGACGGACGCCGTCCGGCAGAGAATCTTGTTTTGGTGTTTGGTGGTCGGGCCGCCGTCGCTTTCCTGCACGCCGTCCGACAGAGAGAGGAATTTTCGAGCTAAAATTTGTGGGGAAATTTAGGTGGGTTTCTCTCTCTAGAAATCTCACAAGGATATACATGGGTATTTTTAGAAGTGGTGGACTACGGAAACCGAAGTTTTCGAGAATTCACAAAGATCCGCATAGTCCGAGATATTGAACCCTTTTGAAATCCGACGAAAAACAAGAAAAAAACTTAACTACTCCTAATTTATACATGACCTCTTCTCTCGCCCGGTCACGCATTTGAAATCTTGGAGCAGCTCAGAAAATTATCGACGCTTCAAATTAGGGTTTATAAAAATCGCCGAGTCTTCGCTAGGGTTCCGAGAAGTCCAAAAACCCCCTAGCCCTTTATATTAATTAATTTTATCATCAACGCCACTAATAAAAATTAGGGCTCAACGATGCTCACAATCTCCCCCTTTGTGGCACTTGATGACAACCCAAAAGAGAATAAAATTTTTGAGCTGCAAAAGGGTTAGTGCAATACAAATATGCGAGCAATTTTAAATTTAAGACGACCACAACTCGACCACAAGGATGTGCAAGTAAAGGAAGCTCCCCCTAAATTCATGCATAAATTAAATTCAGAAACCAACAAGGTTCAAATGTCATAAAACCAACCAAGGTATCAACCACAAATTTCAACGAGTATCGAGGCAATAAATAATATTACAGGAAAACACAATCTCGATCTCACTACCCACTACTAACCCTCTAACTTCTCCCCCTTTGTCACCAAGTGACATAAACGGGAAAAGGTCCTATTCTTGCTGATCTTGATCCATGTCGTCGCCTCCGTCATCTCCCTGGCCGCCGGTAGAGGAGCCCTGACCTCTGGGACGCTTGAACAAGGGCATATGAGCTGCAGAGGGTACCGACCGAGATGAGGATGGATCATCATAAAGCTGGGTCGGTTGAGGGTTTGGCAAAGAAAAGTTGAGATGATGACGACTTCTCCACCCGTGAAATGAATCTTACCGGAGAAGGATATGGTGTGGTGGAGGCACAAAGAAGGAGCAGCCTGAAGGAGGGTACACCCAAGGATGAACCGGTGGTGGGTAGGCGGTGGGCGAGGAAAACTCGAGTCTGGCTGGTAATCTCGATAATCTGTTGTGGGCATGTGAATACCAACCATATGGATTTGCCCTTCCGCACTGGCATAAACATCGCCCCATGTCTTTGCCGGTGACTTAAATTCGCGAACTCATCGCCAAGTACGCTCTGCGCCTCGCCAAGTCTGTCATCTCTCTGCGGGTGGTCCGGCTCTTCTTTCACCTCGGTGTGAAAATTTCTCATATCTGTGCGCAGCCCCCTCATCTCACCTATCAAAGCATCATACCACGGAGGTGGGACTGCTGAAGAGGAGCTCGCACCAGGTGCTGGCACAAATGGTTGCATTGGGGCAGCAGGAGCAAAGACAGGAGCTGGTGGAGGAGCATCATCACCAGGTCTAGCCAACTTGGGCTTGCTCCCAAGAGAATTCAAGAAGTTCTTCATCTGATGCTTTTTGATTCTGTTGTTCCAACTCCTTACTTCATCATTTGTTACACGCTCTGTCCTGGAGAGCAATAGACCAATATAGGGAGCTAGAGGTAGTGCCCTATTAACTTCTCTGAAGATGGCGTCATCAAATTCTCCCAAGAGGGTAGCTCCAACATTGATGGTCTTGCCTGTCAGAAGAAATAACATGAACCAGCTGCAAATGGGAAGAATTTCATCGCGATTGCCACCTCGAACAAACAATGTGCTTCGAGTATAAGATTAATAAGGGCAGGGCTCTCGTCAAGAATCGATTTGCCTTATCAATACTAATTTCTTCATCATCAAGATCCGGTACATAAATCGACTTCACCAAAGGAGGATATTTGCCCTCCGAAACCATCTTCATAGCACACCTCATTCAAATCGGTGCGGAACTGGAGTACCCAAGGCGTGATTCATCTCGCCCTTTGTGATCCTTTGAACCCGTCCATCAACCGAATGATAATAGTTTGACTCTGTCTCGTCTTGACAATCGGTAAAGTAGCAAAGAACTCACAGTTCCTTTCTTGACTCGAGTCAATTTCTTGTTGGAGATCAATTCGATAGGCCCGGTGTGGTGCTAAATATGGTGTGAACCTCGGGCCACGCCTTCTTTGTGATCTCATCCATCTACGGTGAAGGTCCCTAGGACGGTCGAGGAGCAGAGAAGCACATGTACAATTGTTTCAAACTTGGTGTAGAACACAAGTCCCTGGTATCCTCTCGCCTCGAGGGAACCACTTCGCATAAGAGACGGACCTTCTCTTTCTCGAGTCTCCATAGATAGTTTGAACTCGATCATCCACGGGTCGTCCTCGGCGACCCACCGTCTCGATGGCGTCCTCATCAATCGGGTCCTCGGCATATGTCTCGTCAAGATCCTCTGCGGTGGCGAAAGAAGAACCCGCCATCCGAGTCCAATGGAGCCCTTGATCGATCGCTGCAGAATCTGCTCTCGACACTCTACTTGGGCGAGGAGGAGCGGCACTGCTAGCTGTCTCATCGATGTAATCCGGATCGCCCTTACTGCCGTCGCGCCGACCACTGAGGGTCCTGCCCAGAGCCTTCCCGAACTTCTTCAATGATTTCGACATGATGAATCGCTTCCTCTGATAATATGACCACTGACCAGAACAACCTTACTGCCAACTGTCACGACCAACGATCCACTGACACGGTGCCAACCCACCACTGTCCAACCCTGAACATGAACGCGGGAAAAACCTATTCAAAACCTAGAACTCGGTAAACAACGAAATTTGACGGGAGGATAGGCGGGAAGCCGTTACCGAGTCCTAAAGGCGAAGGAGGAAGACGCCGTGCGCGAGGAGATCGCCCCAAGGCCCTTCCGGTAGAGAAAGGAGGAACTCGGCGGAGACGAGGCGACGACGGGGCGTCCACTTCAATCCACGCGGAGGAATCGAAGAGGACGACGAGGAGGCCGCCGGTGGTGGTGGAGATCGCCGGAGGTCGCCGGAGGGTCTTCCCCGGTGAGGAGAAGGGGCAGGGGCGGCGCCGGTTTGGGAGGAGAGAGGAGATCAAATGGGGAAAGAGAGAAGCGGAGAGGTAAGTTATAAGCAGTTCCGCGCGATTTGGTCCTGTCGGACGGCGTCCGACGGTTACCGGACGGCGTCCGACAGCAAGGGTGCAGCGCACAGGGAACCTCATCTTACGGGGTCGCGGAGAGGCCAGACGGCGTCCGACAGGTGAGTTGCAGCGCGGATAACGCTCTGTCGGACAGCGTCCGATAGCTACCGGACAGCATCTGACAGGAGGTATGCGGCGCATGCAGCACGCGATCGGACGACGTCTGAGAGTGGCCGGACGGCGTCCGAAGAGGGCTGAAAACGCAGCTGCTGGCACTTCTGACCAGTGGGCCCCACCAATGCGAGAAATATTATAAAAATAATATTTTGAAGTGAAGATCTCCATTTTTTTTGCTCAAAATTCAAACGAAGATTCAAATGTGAGCAATTTGAAGAGATTTTCTAAAATTTAATTTTGAAGGGATAAGATTATAATATGACAAGTGAAATCAAGTCAAATTCGAAAACCCAAATTTTGATCTTAGAGATCAACAAAATGTGCGAACCCAAATTTTACCTTGATTTCTCATATATGCATGAAAACCGAGCATAGGGGTTCACTTTAGAGTTTAAGCACATGTTTTTGAATTTTGGTTTCTTTTCAAATATTTTCAACAATTTTGATGCCATATGATTTTCAAGAGAACAAATATGCATATGGAGCAAATTTTTCAAAAAGATAAGATTTTCAAAACTAGAAGTTTGAAATGGTAAGAAGATAAGGATAGTCTATTAAGCTCAAATTTGTTTTGGCTTGAAATATAGGACAAGAATGTGTTCACCCAAAATCAAATTTATCTTTTCACCACTAGAGGGAGTGTTGAGATCATGAGTTGAAACTAAACTCCCCCTAAATGTGACAAGGGTCAAAAGCAAATGGAAAAATTCAAATAAGACCCAAAAATCATGAAAACCAATCAACATGCATTTGATCTATCTAGTATGTTGAGTTCATTTCTTAATTTGCAAAACCGTGTCTCATCCAAGGGTTTAGTGAAAATATCCGCCAATTGATCTTCCGTTCGCACGTAGGCAAGCACAACGTCACCCTTTGCAACATGGTCACGAATGAAGTGATGTCGGATGTCGATGTGCTTTGTACGGGAATGTTGGACCGGATTGTTGGCTATTTTCACCGCACTTTCATTATCACATAGAAGTGGCACTTTTTCAAATTTTAGCCCAAAATCACTAAGCATCCAAGTCATGTACAAGAGTTGAGCACAGCAACTCCCCGCCGCTACATATTCCGCTTCCGCGGTAGATAGCGCCACAGAGTTTTGCTTCCTCGAAGTCCATGACACGAGTGAGCGTCCTAGCAAGTGACAACCCCCCGAGGTGCTTTTGCGATCAATTTTGCAACCGGCATAATCCGAGTCGAAATAGCCAAGAAGCTCAACACGCGCTCCCTTGGGGTGCCAAAGACCTAGGCTAGTAGTGATTTTTAGATATCTCAAAATGCGTTTTACGGCAACAAGATGCACTTCCTTAGGGGATGCTTGAAAGCGAGCACACATGCACACACTAAACATAATATCGGGTCGAGAAGCGGTAAGATAGAGAAGCGAACCGATCATGGAGCGATAAAGCTTTTGGTCCACGGGCTTTCCATCTTCATTCAAGTCAAGATGCCCATTAGTGGTCATTGGTGTTTTGATCGATTTGCAATCGTCCATTGAAAACCGCTTGAGAAGGTCCTTTGTGTATTTTTCTTGACAAATGAAAGTCCTTCCGGTTGCTTGATTTGAAATCCAAGGAAAAAGTGAGCTCTCCAATCATAGACATTTCGAATTCCTTGGACATCATCTCACCAAAGTCCTTACATTTAGATTTGTTAGTGCATCCAAATATAATATCATCCACATATATTTGACAAATAAATAAGTCATTTTCAATCGGCTTTAGAAACAATGTGGAATCAATCGCACCGGTTTTAAATCCCTTTTTTAAGAGGAAGTCCCTAAGACGCTCATACCATGCTCTAGGAGCTTGCTTGAGACCGTATAGCGCCTTAGTGAGCTTATAGACATGGTTTGGGTGTTTGAGGTTTTCAAAACCGGGCGGTTGCTCGACATAAACGAGTTCATCAATAAAACCATTTAGAAAAGCACTCTTAACATCCATTTGAAAGAGAGTTATGTTATAGAGAGAAGCGAATGCCAAGAGTAACCGTATAGCTTCAAGTCGAGCGACGGGGGCGTAGGTTTCTCCATAGTCAAGTCCTTCGATTTGTGTGAAACCTTGCGCCACCAATCTTGCTTTGTTTCGCACCACTTCACCGTTCTCATCTTGTTTGTTGCGAAAGACCCATTTGGTTCCAATGACATTGTGATCCTTCGGTCTTTCCACAAGCTCCCAAACTTTATTGCGGGTGAAGTTGTTCAATTCTTCATGCATGGCGTTCACCCAATCCGCATCCGCCAATGCCTCATCAATGGTCCTAGGCTCAACAATAGACACAAAGGCGTGATGCTCACAATAATTAGCAGTATGAGAACGGGTTCTTACGCCTTGATTGAGATTGCCAATGACTTGATCTAGGGGATGATCCTTGGAGAGAGTGCGGTGTTGTTGGACGGGTACTTGTAGATCAACGTCTCCCCCTTGAGCTTGATCAACTTCAAAGTTGGCATCTCCGTCCACCGCTTGATCTTGAGTTGTTGGAGAGGTGTCTTGAACTTGATCATCGATGGAGGTGGTAGGGGTGATTACTTCATCTTTTGGTGCCTCCGGTGAGGGTCGAATTTCCCCCAACTCCATAGCATCATGCGGTGGCTCATCACCTACATTTCTTGTCAAATCTTGCTCATTTTGCGAGCCATTAGTTTCATCAAACTTGACATCATAGGCTTCCTCAACTAGTCCGGTAGAATTGTTAAAAACTCGAAAAGCTTTTGACCGAGAGGAGTACCCTAACATAATACCAACGTCACACCTCTTTTGGAACTTACCCAAATGAGTCCTTTTCTTATAGATGTATACCTTGCAACCGAAGACTCGAAAATACGAAATGTTGGGCCTTCGTCCCACTAGTAATTCATATGAGGTCTTGTGAAGGAGTCGGTGGAGGTAGAGACGGTTGATGGCATGGCACGCCGTGTTGATGGCTTCCGCCCAAAAAGCATGCGGCGCGTTGTACTCGTCAAGCATTGATCTTGCCATCTCTATCAAAGTACGGTTCTTCCTCTCCACCACTCCATTTTGTTGGGGAGTGTATGCCGCCGAGAATTCGTGCTTCACACCTAACTCATCACAAAATTCTTCAACATTTGTATTAGCAAACTCGGTGCCATTATCACTCCTCACCTTTTTAATAAAAGAGTCAAATTCCTTTTGAGCTTTCAAAGCAAATCTTTTAAACACATCACCGCAAGAGATTTATTTGCAAGAAAAACACCCAAGTGAAGCGAGAGAAATCATCGACAATCACATGACAATAAGAATTACCGCCTATGCTCGCATAGGTGGTTGGGCCAAATAAATCCATATGCAAAATTTCAAGTGGTCGGGATGTAGACATAAAAGTCTTAGTCGGATGAGAATTAGCCACTTGCTTGCCGGCTTGGCATGAGCTACATAAACGATTCTTCTCGAATTTGACATCCTTCACTCCAACAACCAAGTTATCTTTAAAAACCTTTTTCAAAGTGCCCATTCCAACATGTCCAAGACGTCTATGCCACAACCAACCAAGAGTGGTTTGAGCGATAAGACAAGTCTTGATTTGAGAAGTTTCACGGTTTGAAAAATCAACCAAATATAAGTTTTGAAACCGGGTGCCTTCAAATACAACACTTTGATCCTTAGTGGAAACAACACGAACTCCGTTGATCGAAAAGAAGCAATCAAAACCTAAATCGCACACTTGAGCAACGGAGAGGAGATTAAAGTTGCAAGCTTCCACCAAGAGCACATTAGAGATGGATAGGTCATTAGATATTGCAATTTTACCTATACCCTTTACCTTTCGCTTGGAGTTATCCCCAAATGTGATCTTGTGTTCGGGGTCCTTCTCCTCCTCTAGTGAGGTGAACATACTTGAGCTACCGGTCATGTGTTGAGTGCAACCGCTATCGAATATCCAATGCCGGCCGCCGCTCTTGTAGTTCACCTACACATACAATTTCAAGCTTGGGTTTTAGGTACCCAAGACTTCATCTTGGGTCCTTTGAAGTTAGTCATCAAACATTTGGGCACCCAAATAGCCTTCACATCTTTCTTTTCATTTGGTGCACCAACATATTTAGCATAGGTAGAGCCATTCTTCCTCATAAGCATGTAACTAGCATTAAGCACTTGAGTTTTAGACATAAATTGAGATGTTTTAGAAAGAGGACAAGCAATGGCTTTATGTTTTTCATTTTTACAAATGTGGCAACGGGTCCCTCCCTTAACGAAAGTTAGCTTGGGCTTACCCCAGCCACCTTTGGGCAAATCCCCGGGATGAAATCCCAAACCATGCTTACCCAAGGTATACCTTTGCTCCCGAAGCACCTTGTCAAGAGAGTTGTTCCCCACAAGCAATTTAGCCAAGCTAGAGTCTAGTTGCTCAATTCTATCCTTAAGAAGCAAATTTTCCTTAACTAGCTCATTAGCACATTTAGCAACACCACAAGTGCCAATTGAACAAGCATTTTCATTTGGAGAAGTAGCACTAGTGGGTGAAGATGAGCTAGCATTGGGTGTGATCGTGGGTGACAAGGTAAAGGATGTGTCATGAGATAAGCTAAGTGAACCGTCTATAGTGTCAATCAAATCACAAGTCACACCAACATTGCATTTTTCAATTAAGCAATCAATCGGAGTTTCAACATCAACATTAGAACTAGCAAGTTTATTTTCTAGAATTTCAACTTGCAAATTTAGAGCTTCATAATCATCTTCTAGAGTTTCATGCTTTTCTAACAAGTTCTCAAATTCATTTGCTAACTCTTTATGCACCTTTACTAGCTTCTTTCTCTTAGACTTTTCCTTCTCTAGAGCATTATTCAAATCATCAATCAAAAGCTTAAGCTCACTTTTAGAGAGGTGCTCATGTGTTACCTTCTCCTTTAGTGCCATAAGACACATGGGAGGTGAGGGGTTGTCGATGGCGACTCCGGATATCTTCGTGTTTTCATTATCGGAGGAGTCCGCCCAAGAACCTTCATCATCGGTGGTCCATTCCCCAATCACCTCTTCTTGAATATTTGCGGTGAGGCAGAGCTTTTGCTTGGGAAGAGCCGGAGGAGCGTTTTCCTTGATCGCAAGTCCGGCTAGCCCATGAGCTCTAGTATCTTCTTCTTCGGAGGAGGATTGAGAGGACGATGAGCTTGAGCTATCTTCCTTCTTAGTCTTTTGACCGGCAAGAGCTTTCTTCTTATCCTTTGATTTGTGATCACTCTTGCGGTAGTGACGATATTTCTTCTTGTCATCTTCCTCATCTTCCTCTTGATTCCTTGCCTTGTGCTTGTTCTTTTTACTTCTTGGGCAATCCGCAGCCAAGTGACCCTTCTCTCCACATTCATAGCAACGCATCTCGGAGATAGGTCTTCGTCTTGAAGAGGATGATCCGCCACGGAAGCTTATCTTCTTGATCAACTTTCTTGACCGCTTGACAAGGAGGGCCAATTCTTCAATCTCCGGAATTGCATCATCGGAGTCATCATCTTCTTCTTCAATTTCAATCTTCTTCTTCCCACTTTTGGCTTTGGCGGGAAGAGCAATGGACTTCTTATTGAGCGGGGACTCTTCACTTTCAAGAAGTCGCATCTCATATGAGTTGAGTTGCCCGAGAAGCTTTGTCGGTGTCATTTTCTTGAGCTTTGATTTAGATGCTCGAATCAAGGTCACAAGTGGATTAAAGCTAAATGGCACAACATCAAGCATCTTCCGACAAATGTCAATGTCTTCCAAGACTTTCTTCTCCGAACATCCGGCAATTTCATTGACGATGGGGTTCAACCTAAGAAACATTTCATTAGCACTTTCATTAGGGAGCATCTTGAATTGATCAAATCTTTTTCTAACTCGAGATAGCTTCTCCTCAAGCATCTCGGCACTACCAACATGAATTTCCCTAAGATGCTTCCAAATATCATAAGCTTTAGTAAGATTACCAATGCTATCAAAAACTTCGGAGGATACACTAGAGAGTAAAGCATTTCTAGCAATGGCATTAAAGCGTTTGTACTTAGCATGAACTTCATCAAGAGCAATTGTTCCGGCCGGAGGGTCCGGATAGCCGGTCTCACAAGCAACCTACACATCATAACTAAGTGCCTCTAAGTAACATTGCATCCTAATTCTCCAATAGTTGTAATTTGTTCCATCGAAAATAGGAGCTTTTCCAATTTCTATCCTAGGCCCCTCTTGAGCCATCTCCTAGCGGTTAAGTTAATACCGGAGGACCTAGACGCTCTGATACCACTTGAAAGAGGATCCTAAGGCCTAGAGGGGGGGTGAATAGGCAATTTTAATTTTCTTTTGATTATTTTCAATTAAGCATCAAATTAATAGTGATCCAATCCTAGTGTCAATTGATACGCAAGCGGAAGCGATAAACAAGTCAACAAGCAACTAAGACATGGCATCACAATCAACACATTCAAAGCAACGGTAGTAAGTGCGGAAAGTAAATAAGAGGGCGACACGGTGTTTGTTTGACCGAAGTTCGGAGCCGCAACTCCTACTCTCCGTTGAGGCTACCCCTTGCGCACAAGGACCGGCTCGCTCTCGAGCCTCACGCCTCACTTACTCCCGGTAGTCGTTTCGCCACTCCGGCGAGGTGGACTCCGTCACCCGTACACCGACTCAAGAGTAGCCACACGCCAAGGCCTACTCTCAAGCCCACGCCTCCACGAAGGATGTCTTCAAAAGTAACAAGTCCGAAACGCCCCGATCATGCCGGATCGAAGGACTTCCATGAAGCTCGGTATTGGGGTTTGATGGATTGTGGCTTTGGATGATCTTGTGGGTGGAGGAATGGCTCTAGAACACCTAATTGATGAGCTATGAATGTGGTAGGTGAAGTGGAGCAGCAAACCTCAAAATAGCCACCACTAGATAGGTATTTATAGCCCTAGAGCAAAACTAGCCGTTGCCCTCGGAAGAGGACAAAAGACTAGCCGTTACACTCTACGGACGCCGTCCGACGACTCGGACGCCGTCCGGCAGAGCGCATCGCTCAGCAAAAATAGGTTTACGGACGCCGTCCGTCCCACCGACGCCGTCCGACAAGAAGGATCGCGAGCGCGAAACCACCGGACGCCCCAGGCGCCATCCGCGGAAGAAACTCGAATTTAAGCTTCATCGGACGCCGTCCGTAACTACGGACGCCGTCCGGCGATGAGCGCAGAAGGACCGGACGGCCACCCAGACGCCGTCCGACCGAAAGTGCCTCGGATTGTAACTCGACCGGACGCCGTCCGATAACGACGGACGCCGTCCCGAAGAGAGTAATCTGTTTTGGTGTTTGGTGGTCGGACGCCGTCTCGCTTTCCTGCACGCCGTCCGACAGAGAGGAATTTTTCGAGCTAAAATTTGTGGGGGAATTTAGGTGGGTTTCTCTCTCTCTAGAAATCTCACAAGGATATACATGGGTATTTTTAGAAGTGGTGGACTACGGAAACCGAGTTTTCAAGAATTCACAAAGATCCGGCATAGTCCGAGATATTCGAACCCCTTTTGAAATCCGACGAAAAACAAGAAAAAAACTTAACTACTCCTAATTTATACATGACCTCTTCTCTCGCCCGGTCACGCATTTGAAATCTTGGAGCAGCTCAGAAAATTGTCGACGCTTCAAATTAGGGTTTATAAAAATCGCCGAGTCTTTGCTAGGGTTCCGAGAAGTCCAAAAACCCCCTAGCCCTTTATATTAATTAATTTTATCATCAACGCCACTAATAAAAATTAGGGCTCAACGATGCTCACACTCTTCTTATCTCTCTTTCTTTAGAATCTATAGAAGTAGCAGGTACATTCCCATTGGTTAGATGGATGGGATTTCATTAGAGGATCATCGCCATCCTATCGGTCTTCTTCTGTACGGATGATATCGTCGACGACACTATTGCCGAGTCAATCTCACAGTTTTAATGTTCCCTTGCTGTTCCTCGTGTCCCTGTAAAGCTCCATGACCCGTTGGCTATTGCATTGGCCCTCTTAGTGCAATTTGGCTGGAGTGGCGCCGCCACCGCGCCCCTCGTCCTCCCCCCACTTCGGTCATTCCTATTTGCCACTTGTGTCCATCCCTTCTTCCTCTCGCCTTGGAGATCCTCCCCTACCTCATTGTCGTTCGACTCTAACCGTCCCCTAATTTATTTTAAAAATCAAATCTTATTCCTGTTTGGTTTTTTAACATTCAAAAATTTGAAATTCATAATTTAAAATTCATTTAAAAAATATGAATTTCAACAATTCTGAAATATCTAAACTTTGATAATTCAATGATTTTAGTTTTAGTTTTAAAATATTTACTTTTCAAAATTCAAAAACCAAAACTTTAGTTTTGATATTTTGAAATTCAATTTAAATTTTAAAATTTCATAGTTTTGAAATTTTAAATCAACAATTTTGAAAAACTGATGTTTAAACTCTTAAAAAATCAAAGTTGTTCTTTCAAAAGAATCGAAATTTGAAGTGGTTTCCCAAATATTGGGTCTAACGACAATTTTTGTGTCTTTCGTGGTCATCACTCGCATACCTTTGTGCCTTGGAGCATGTACAACAGTCCACCTCAGGAATGTATAAGCCATCTCTAAGCAGTGTCATGTCAGCTAATTGATGATGTGTAGGAGAGAGTGTATGCATAGATATTTGAGTCATCTTTTAAGAAATAGTTGACTCTACACGAGAATTAAGAAACTTTGTGTGTGAGTAAATTATCAATAAAAACATGCAGCCATCTTTACAATTGTATATGCTATCTCTAGTGTTGTTTTTAAGTGACATGGCAGTAGTTAGAGACAACTGCCATCTCAACCATTGTACATGCTCTAAGTGTGCCTGTAGTGCTTAGGCGGGGTGACACAAAATATTTGTTTGGAGCAATTATTTATTACTAGTACAATGCCCGTGCTCTGCCACAGACCATAAAGGGATGAAAAAAAACATAATTCGTAGAAAAATATATAAGCTTGAAAGATGATTTACAGAAAAGATCGAGAGTGTAGCACATGGCATGATGTAGTTTGGATAGTATAGGCCAGATCTAAGCATCGAGAATAATCTATCCATCAACCCATGCTTTGCTACGGACGTTTAAAGGAAAGGGAGCAATACATAAATGATAAACAAAAACATAAATTGCAACCCTATCAAAAATATTCAGAGTAATATACAAGCCTCCCTTTCAATGCAATGTAGGCAGTTGGCCAACAAAAAAATTGTTTTCTCTTCTAAGACGCACATATCAAATACACCTTTTTAGGGTATATAAAGATACCCACATCAAATGTCATAAATCTCAAAGCATAGCAACTGGGAATTGATTTAGGTGCCTAGACATCGAGGTGCATGAAATACTTATCCTATATCTGATATCTTGCTGGAGGTTTTCCAGATTTTTCAACCTACAAAAGCCAAAATGTAACTTGCATCAATATTGTGCCGGATTGAAAGGACACAAATATGAGCACATATTATAAGATGGTGAACATAAACATTGTTTAACATAGATGATCATGACAGCTTTGTATTGACACTCAAATCTCTACTACTTTAAAGTACGGATTGGTCGTGGTGGTGGTCGCAGTGCCAACTTCAAATCTGAGCCATTCATCTCACCATGCCTCCTCTGCTCCATCCGATCTGCCTTGCGAAACCGCCTCACCCCAGGCCCAGCCACAAGCCCACGATCCCATCTCCCTCACCCTCACCCGCGCCGCCGGCCGCCTCCTCCCTCTCCCTCGGCCGCCTCCTCCCTCTCCCTAAATTAACATACCAGGCATGACGTGCAAACTATTAAAATATATAGGCAAAAGATCGGAGAATGTGGCAAAAAAGGAAGGAAGAAAATCACTTCAGGAGATGATTCAAGCTCTTTAGACCAAAACTTCCACCATGGACCTATTTCATCCGTCTTCTTACTGGCTTCTTTATATTCTGATAGTTCACCAAGGTCTTGGTGGTCCAGTAGGTATTTATCACGCCAACCATGAGGTACCCACCCTTTGTTCACAAGGATAGGTGACTACAAACTGACGAAAAAATTCTCAGAAAGATAAATGACGAGAAAATAAGATAAGCCATAAGACACTACAGTTTTTTCCGATGGTTGGAAACATAGAATACAGTGCATCACCACAGGAAATATCTTATACAAGAGCTTTTCCTTTGAGAGGGAACTGTTAAAGATAAAGTCCAACCAGATTTAATGATTATAGGATCAAAGCTTGGTCACTAACAACTTTGTAAGGACTGGTCAAGTGCCACTCCTTGGTACGTTTAAAAACCATATTGTGCATGTCAGCAGATAATCCACCTGAATGTTTGAATTTTTGCCAATTTGGTGAAGTTTTTCTTGTGATTTTTCCTTATTGTTGCAACTTGCAAATTGCTCGAGATATACATACTAACTCCCTTCTCGGCTCACCCCTATAGTATGTAAATCAGAAACAACTATAGTGGCAGCAAGCTAAGCTCTTGTTTTCCCAATTATTTCAGTCTCTGTTCAGTAAAATCACGAACAATTACAATGGCAGCAAAGTAGCAAGCGAAGGCTTAAGAAGACATGGTACCTTCCACTGTTTCTTCAATACCATCACTTGACGCAACTGTATCACCCGGAACAGGTCGTATGGTTGTTGGAATCACACGAATGACACCTAATGAATCTGCTCTCATCAAACTTCTATTTTTGACATTCCCTGGGACTGAAAGCAAAAGCCCGCCAATAAAACTGCAAGCAAACAAAATAGACGATACTTCAGAGTTCAGATCCAAAGTTAAGAGTAACACAGAAACATGAATTGCAACAGACCAAAAAAAAAAAAAGTAGTAGCATAGAACTTGAACTTTATTGCACCATGTCTACAAACCATAATTGAGAGCAGAAGCTACAACTCCCTGGAATAAAGAGAAAAAAGAGTTGAGTATCGAATATTTGCCAGCACTTTGAATATGCATGTGACTATGAGGGCGTCAGAACAACACCAATAATAATTATAGTATAATGATACAGGGAAAAGCATATAATAAGCCTATTAGAACGATAAGGACATAAAAAGCAACACATGACGTGCTCAACACTTGGACAGGTGAAAAATGAACATTTTGTTCCAAGTGTTCCAAACTGCAATGAAAAAAATTATTGCTTCAACTGGCACATCTTAATGCCAAATGTAGGAGAATAGGATAAAGAGAACGTATCCTGTGTAAACGGGGTTCCCGTGCAAACGCCGTGCAAACCAACTAGCAAAAGTCATGAAAAATTCTGAAAAAAATCATACACGTACTTCAAGTCATACTCCACCTATATATAAAATTTTAGGTTCAAATTCGTTATATTTTAGCAGTAACAAAAAAGAGAAAATTCTGACAGATTTTTTAGTATAAATCTGTCAGAATTTTCTCTTTTTTGCTGTGCTTATTTTTTACTCCACCTATTTTATTATTTTTTCGCGCACTATTTTATCGGCACGACATTTTTTAATTCCTTTTTTCCCGCATGCGTAACGGACGCTGGAGATTAGGGGCTTGGTCGGGTGAAGCAGTTGCGCCACGACGGCGGCATCTCTCTCGGCCGCCCGGTGGCGGCAGCTCGGCTACAGCGGTGTTCGATGGCGATACGCCACCTGGGGTGGCGGGACCGAGGATATTTTTGTAATTTCCTTTTACAGTGGATTATTTTATTAATTTTTATGTAACTGTTGATTATTTCGGGTATTTTTCCGTGCCAATCGAGGTCCTATCATAGGATTATAGGAAATGGAGGCAGCAGGCACTCGTGCTCAAGCTCAACTGACGAGAATGGGTGCGTTCCACCTTAATCCTGGAAGCAGCCACTCTCTATTCCGTGGAACACCGTGGCCGAGGTGGTCAAATTATATCGCCTTGCGAGTGCCCTCGGCCGACGAGAATGGGTGCGTTTCACCTGATCATGGAAGCAGCCTCTCTCTATTCCGTGGAACACAGTGGCTGAGGCTGTCAAATTATATCACCTTGCGAGTGCCTCTGTGCTTTTGTTGCTCCAAAGAAAACAACGGAAACATCGGCGGCTCACTCAGATCTTGTTTCTGTCCGAATCAATCTTCAATATATGAGTGTGTCTACCCGATCTCCTAGTGTCAGTGTATGAGTGTGTCTGTCCGGTCTCCTAGTGTCCTATCGGACATACAACTTTGACGACCGCAACTGTGAGCTTCTCTAGCGTGGTCCATGATATATTGATCGAGCCTATGCAAGTTCAGCCGACCATGTATGCTTGATTAAAGAGAAGATTATGTGCATGGGCATATGTGCTAACTAGGAACCAAATTTCAACAATATTTTATAAGGAAAACCTGAAATAAAAGATTTAACTAACAATGGAGTTAGCTCTAATCTCGATTGCAACCTCTCTGATGTTAGCTCTAATCTCGACTGCGACCTCTCTCTGATGTCTTATGTCTTGTGCGTTTTTATGTTAATGACTATGACTGACATTATATTGGCGAAAGCTCAAAGTTATCTATTATAGATAATGTGCACTATATGTCATGGAAGATCTTGATAACAAGGAACCCGGTCAGTGAACATGATTAACTGAGTGTAAACAACGGGCACGATTTTTGGGTGACTGTTGCGCTTGTCGGCAGATGAAGTCTCTTTTCATGTAGCAAAATATGTCTGTAATATGTGCAGTTAAACCTTCAAAATTTTGTCTATCAAATTCGGATACATGCTTGAAAACCATATAGGTTCGTAGTTTCAGTCTCTTAAAATTGAATTTATAACATCATAATTTTATCGAAAATGCTTCAACCTGGGCGTCCGATCCATCGGACACCCGGGCGGCCCGGCCCAAGTGTGAGTGCGGCGAGTAGCGCGAGTGCGTGATTAGACCGCGTTGGATGCTTGCGCACACAGCCCGTGTCCAGCTACCAACGCACGCACAACCCTCCAACTAGTTAGCTTGCGTTTCATTTATTTTCTTTTTCGATTTCACATTTTTGTATCTTTTTCATTCAAAGTCCAAATTGCGTAGAACAAATTTCATAATTCATCTAAATTTCTAATGAACTCATTTTAAATACTTTTATTTTTTCTAATTTCTTTAAATTTTTTATTGGTACAATTGTTCCAGAAGACAAAGTTATCGTTTCAGAAAGCAAAAGGTATTGTTCCAGTAGGCAAAACTCAACTTTTCCAGTTTAGGGGGCAAATACAATTGTTTTCATAGACAAATATAATTGTTCCACGAGACAAATACAATTGTTTCCAAAGACAAATATAGATTCCTAGGTGCATGCAAATTTAATTGTTTCACGAGGCAAATATAATTGTTCCCACAGACAAATATAATTGTTCCACGACGCAAATATAATTGTTCCTATTTTTTTATTCCACTAGTATTTTTTCTGTTCCAACAGTGTGTGTTTTTGTTCCACATGTGTAACTGTTGACGCGGAAAAGTGATTTTCCGGCACCAACTATCGCCGAACTACAGGGGATCGAGCTTTCCGAGGACGTGCCAGCCGATTTGACCTTTTGCAATCGGCAAGGTTTTAGATAGGCAAGATACCAGCGAAGTAATGAAGATTTACCGATACCTTGGGAAATAAACTGATGATCGGCTTAACGATGAGACGTCGAGCCGATAGAGCAGAAGCCGCCGGCAAAGCGATGAGCGCTTTACCGATAGCTTGGACGATAATCCGATGATCGGCTTAACGATGAGACGTCAAGCCGATAGAACAGGATGGAACCTAACACCTCCGGCGGACCGCGATGCGCAGCGATGCAGCCGAGAGATAGTATTCCGGACGAAACCTAACTCCTCCTGGCAGACGGCGATGCGCAGCAATGCCACCAAGAGATAGTATTTCGATGCCGACGGCGAGGAGATCGGACTGAACCGAGGCAGTCCCTACCGAGGGAGTTGACGGCGAGAAGATCGATCTTAGTCGAGACAGTAGACGCCGGCATTTGTACTTAGAAAACCGATACGAGCAGATCGATCGGATTCATAGCACAAGGATAAAAGGTAGACGGAATAGTAGATGTATTATTGATTGAAAGAGAGATAGATTTTACATGCTGCACGGCAGCTCTTATTTATACTAAAGACGCACCGGCTAATCCGATAACTTGACATGGACTCTATCTCTTAGTTACCTAAAATAACTAACCGACTAGACTTATCGTGCAAAGCACGGATACAAAACTGACTCAATATAATCGTGCCAGCCACGTACTAGACTTGATAAATACGAAGCTAGCTGACCAATGTGCTCACGTACTGCACGTAGACATATATATGTAGCCGATGCACTCACGTATTGCATGAAGATTAACCCGATTATCAAATATGCCTAATAATATATCTTCACGTGCATGATTTTCCATATATGCTCCACATATGTGATTTACTGGAATCGGCACTTAACTTGATCTCCACATGCATATCAGCTTATCGGATGTTTGATCTTGACGTGAACTTGATTGGCCTTCCTGATGACTTGATTTAAATCCGATTTGCACTTGTTTTACTTGGTTATCTCTTTGCCATATATGGATTGATCGGCTCCTTCAAGCTAGCTGTGTGTACTTCTGAACCTTGATCGGTTATTATCCTTCATATATATAAACCGATTGACATTACATTAACCGATCAATCAATAATAATATCCAAACATATACCGATCTAGCTCTTTTTGCTAGTCGAAAATGCTGTTTTTTCGCCCTCTTTTGGCCCCTAAAATAACCGTATTTTGTGCTAAATTTGGGTGTCAACAGTAACATGTTGTTCCATCATTTATTTTTTTTGTTCCAGCGGTGTGTGTTTTTTATCCCACATGTATAGCCTGTTGTTTCCATCATTTTTTGTCCAGCAGTGTGTGTTTTTTGTTTCACCCATATAACAAGCTATTCCATCATTTATTTTTTTTTATTCCATTAGTGTGTGTTTTTTGTCCCACATGTATAACGTGTTGTTTCATCATTTTTTTGTGTGTTTCAGCAGTGTGTGTTTTTTGTTCCACACATATAACATGTTGTTCAATCATTTTTTTGTTCAGCAGTGTGTGTTTCTTGTTCCACATGTATAACCTATTATTTCATCATTATTTTTTTTGTTCCAACAGTGTGTGTTTTTTGTTCCCAAAGGTTTCATCAGATTAGACTACTGTTCCAATAGGATATTTTAATTGTTCCAACAAGCCAACATTTCTGTTTCAATAGCCTACTTTTCTTGGTCCAACATGTCAACATATTTATTCCAGTAAACTAACATTTCTGTTCTGGTGGTCAAAAAATTTTGTTCCAACATGTCAACACATTGTTCCATACAATCTAACATTTTTCTGTTCCAGTAGGCAAACTTTATTGTTCCAGTAGGTAAACGCTATCGTTCCAGTAGGCAAAACCTTATTTATTTCAGAAGGCAAAAGTTATTGTTCCAGAAGGTAAACGTTATTGTTTTAGAAGGCAAATTTATTGTTTTATAAGGTAAAAGTTATTGTTCCAGTAGGCAAAGTTTAACTGTTCTTGTAGCACAAACCTTATTGTTCCAGAGTCAACTTTTATTTGTTCCGGTAGGAAAACCTTGTTGTTCCAGTAAAAAAAATTATTGTTTCAGTAGACAAACCTTCTTGTTCTAGTAGGCATTTTTTTACTATTCCAGCAGACCAAATACATTGTTCCAATAGGTATGCAAGTTGTTTCATCAGACCAAATGCATTGCTTTAATTAGGCTTAGCCTATTGTTCCAACAGACCAAATACCAAGTTGTTCCATCGTATTAGACGTATTGTTTCAATAGTCAAAATTAATTGTTCCATTAGTATAGACAAATTGTTCCAGTAAAAATTTATATAGCAACATAGGTCTTGTTTTGTTCGAAAAAATGCGAGGAACATGTTGGTGAAAACGATCTGTCGATTGGAGCTCATAGTCAAAAGTTATGATCATTTAAAGAAAAACGAAAAAAGGAATCTTCGCTGACGTCGACGATTGCATCATCGTGCATGCAACCCAGGGGACTCCCGCGCAGCTGCGTGCATGCTTTCAATTTTTGGCGGGACAGGCGCGGCTGCATGCATGCAGCAGCCAGGAACTCTCGCGCGTGCTTGCTAGCTCATGGGCCGAGCGTCCGTTCGACGGGCCGGCCGAACGGACGTCCGATCCGTAGTCGCGCCCTAATTTTATTTGATTTTACAAATAATCAAATATAAATTACTGTCAAATTTGGGTATCTTGTACTTTTGACATGCAAAACAATATAGTATTTTGACCTAAGTAAGTATACGGGAAACCTTAAAAGTTCCCAATTAATATGGTTGTCACCGTATTTTTGTCATCGTATTTTTGTCGGTTAATTAAGAAGCAATATAAATAATATTATTCACGTCAACTATCGACAACTGCAGTAAGGACTTAGCTGAGTTTGCTCTCAGCTCCGAATCCCTTAATCCTGAGTTATGATCTCGATGCATCCGGTCGACAAGTATATAACAAGATGTCAAGATGTCCATGCGTACCTAAAATCATCTCTGTACCAGAAGGAAAAAAAACCCTAAAATCATCTCTGGACCAGAAGGGGGGAAAAAACATGGACGTATGATACGGAGAAGACAAGCGCTAGCTTGTGCTGTACTTGTAACAAGGTACAGTCCAGTATATATGGGGAGTGGAGGGGGAGGCAGCAGGAACTCGAGCTAAGAATCCATCGGAGGTTGGCCTTCAGCAGTCCAGTTGCATGATGCCAACATTTGCATGTTATATTACCATGACAAGAACATGGATTTTCGACCGGTCGGTCCTACTGTAATTACAACTAACAATAATGTGTAGTGTCAGTTAATGAAAATTATTGAGATTGCCTTTGTGCATGGTAGCTTCCGTAGCTATTTAAGATCAGTAGTGTTGGGAAACCACCTGTGGGGAGGAGTCCGGCCCGGTTAGGCCGGCGACTTACCTTGGTGGGTCCCACATATGGACCTGGCCTAAATCCTAAGCACTACTATATAAGAAGAGGTGGAGCACCTATTGTAACACAGATCTGAGAAAATAATAAAGCAGAGCTCCATACATACATCTTTGTGTCCTCTGTGTTTGATCTTTCTTGTGATTGATTATCCACGTTTATACCTCGGACTACACCCGGTAGCGAGGTTTCTCAACACGTTATCAGCACGCTCGCTCCCTAACGTGCCAATCAATCCGCGAGGAAGACCGATCTGCATCTACTTCCACCACGAAGGTATAATCTGTTTGTAGATCGCGAACCTGTGGGAATTTACATGAAATTGGTAGTAGATGTGTTTTTGGGGGGATTTCGGCCGCGCCGCCGCGTTACTGTATTTGGCGCCATCGCCGCCACCGCACCGCTTTGGCGCCGCGCCGCTTCGCTATTTGCGCGCTTGGCGCCGCTTGGCGCGCGCTGGCGCGCGCCGCCAAAGCGCCAAGCGCGCCGCCGCCGCGCCAGCGCTTCGCTTGCCGCGCCGTCGCCCGCCGCGCGCGCCGCCGTCGCGTAAACGCGCGCGCCCGGCGCTAACGCCGGCTGCGTCTGCCGACGCGCCAGCGCCGTCGCGCCGCGACATGGCGGCGGCTAGGGAAACCTAAGCCGCCTTTTCGCATTGGCCGGACGGGCATGCTGGCGCGCCCTCAAAACCACTGCTACAGACGGGCTGCGCCCGCATGGTCGCGCCTCCCTGCGCCAAGACCCTCTTTGGGCAGCAGCGTCGCTGCTGGCCCGCCTTGTGCCGCCCGCCCCTCTTGGGCGCGACCCCATTGGCCTGTGCGCCTAGCGCCGTCGCCCGCTCCACGCCTGGTCACGCATGGGACGCTTCCACTGGGTTGCGCCAGAGTAGAAAGCCGCCTTACGCTTCCCCAGATGGGCCGCATGCCCCCTGTAGCAACCCCTGCTGTGGGCTCGTTTTTGGGCTCCAGTATAGAAAAGAAAAGAAGGCCTTTAAACCGAAAAAGAATTCCGAAAATTCTGAAAATTGCAGAAAATCCCCTAATTCTTGCAGAATCACCCGTTCGGTCCTGAAAATTACCTGTTTCAAACCCTTATAAGATTATGAGCAGCCTTGCTAGCAGCAGGTCTTACGCTGGACCGAAAGGTCTGGATTAAGCGAAATTTTTCAAAAAGAACTTTGGAAAACCCCGATTCTTGCAGAATTAATTGAATTGCTTTTGAATTGTTTATTTACTGCTTAATATTCATGTGCAATTATTCTGCAAATTATTGCTTGTTATATTATCAGTAATTAGTTAGCATCTTGTAATGACACCATACTGAAACCGCGAGAATTATTTTTATGTCACGCACCACTCTAGGTTGATTACCTGAAGTAATCATATATTTGGTTATCTTGCAGATGACTGGCCTGGCAAGCCGTGATTTCGAGGAGCTTGCCCCGAGCGTAACTTTCGACTGGAAGTCCGATGTTGAAATTGTCCTGGGCAGCAAGCAGTTGCGTTCCACCATTGGCATTGGCCAGGGCAACCCCACTGCTGAACAGAATTACCAGGCCCTGCATTTCCTCAGGCATCACTTGTCACCCACTCTGAAAAGTGAGTACATGGCAGTGACAAGTCCCCTGAAGCTGTGGAACACGCTCTGCAACCGCTTTGAGAGGTTGAGGTACTCAATTCTCCCACAAGCCCAGTAGGACTGGAATCGCCTGAGGGTGGCCGACATTAAGTCTGTTGTTGACTATAACTCTGCGCTGCACCGCATTTGTACCAATCTAAGGCTCTGTGGCAAGACTGTCTCTGAGCAAGAGAAGATTGAGAAAACCCTCTCTACTTTCCATCCCAATGAAATTCAGCTAACCCGCAACTACCGTTAGGACAATATTGAGGAGTATAGCACTCTCATCGATATGATGATGGTGTCTGAAACTCATGATAATGTCTTGATGAAGAATTTCAAGTCCCAAGCACCAAGTAACCCGAATGGCATTGAAATAAATGCCAATAATTACAAGGTGAAGAAGCCCAATAAGAAGGGCAAGAAAGGGAAAGGAAAGAAAGGGGCAGCAACTGACAAGTCTGGTAATCAGGGGCCACGCAAGCCGTATGGCCAGCAGAACCAAACGTCCTATCGCTGCGGCCTGAAGGGGCATTGGTCAAGGATCTGCTGCGAGCCCAAAGAAGTGGTCGCGGCACATCAGGCCAAGAAGAAGCGTCCAATTGAAGCGCATCTAGCAGAGCTTCAAGTTGAGAAGACCAAGCCCGAAGATGACTTTGAAGAGGACGATCTCCTCGGGGAGGAACTGGCATCACTCCCCCTGCCCCCTCCTGGCCCTGTCCCTGAAGGCACCATGAAGATTGATCATTTTGATGACTCTGACATCCGAGAGAGTGTGGACGCAATGTTCACTGAGTCTATCTAATTTTCATTTGCAGCCTGTCGTTGCTATTATCTTAGAGTGGTTGTGTTAGAAGACATTTAAATGAACTTTAGAATTCCCCTCTTGCATTGCAAGCTCTAGGAGAGCATATTTTAATTCTCGTGGTTGGTCTTAAAGAACCCTGAATTTCAGTATAATTGAATTTATAGTATTTTGAATTTTGCATGAATTATATGCTTTGCATATGTGGTTGTGCCATTACCTGATTGCAACTATATATATTTGTGTAGCGCCCATGGAGGAATTGTGCATTGTGGATAGTGGTACTACGAATAGTATCATACGAGAATCGAAGTACTTTCAGTCTATCTCGAAGAATGCTGGTTGTATCACCACTATCGCTGGAAGCGACACTTGCATTGTAGGCTCAGGAAGAGCATCTATAATTTTGTCTATGGGAACTATTATTGAAATGAAAGAGGCATTATTATACCCTGAATCCACTCGAACATTATTGAGTTTTCGTGACATCCATGCCAATGGATTTCATATAGAAACCATAGAAGAGAATGGCAATGAGCATTCTCGAGAAGTTCGCCTCCTTAGAATCTGGGCTATACCACAATAGTATTAGAGCACCAGCAGTGTTCACCTCCCTTAAGGCGACCTTTAAAAGCTCTGAACTCTTTTCTCTTTGGCATAGCAGACTTGGCCACCCTGGTTTTAGAATGATGAGAGAAATTATGAATAATTCGCAAGGCTATGGTATCAGTGTTAGAAATTTTCCGAATCATGAAGATTTTATGTGCACCAGCTGTGCCACCGGAAAATTGGTTACTAGGCCATCGGTCCTGAAGGTTAGAGATGAAGTCCCCACTTTCCTTGAACGGATTCCGGGAGACATTTGTGGCCCTATTCAGCCCCCTGTCAGAGCCGTTTAGATACTTTATGGTGCTCATTGATACTTTCTCGAAGTAGTCGAACGTGAGTTTACTCTCGACGAGGAACCATGCGTTCGCGAAGCTAATCTCGCAGATTATCCGCCTTAAGAATGTGTTCCCCGAGCATAACAACAAATCCATTCGCATCGACAACGCCGGAGAGTTTACCTCAAAGGCCTTTGATGATTATTGCACGGCATCGGGGATTCACCTTGAGCACTCGGTACCGCACGTTCATACGTAGAACGGGCTAGCAAAGGCATTGATTAAGAGAATTAAATTTATTGCCCGACCACTTCTCTTGCAATCTAACTTACCGAACTCTTACTGGGGACATGCAGTCTTTCATGTATCTAATCTCATCAATTATAGACCATCGGCCCACAACATCCATTCACCTATGCAACTAGCGCAGGGCATGATCCCTAAGATCTCGCATCTTAGAAAATTTGGCTGCAAGGCATATATACCTATACCACCCCTCAGCGTGCCGCTATGGGCCCTCTCCGAAAGTCTGGGATTTATGTTGGATATGAGAACATCTCTATAATCCGATATTTAGAACCCATGACTGGAGATTTGCATACGGCTCGGTTCACTAATTGCATATTTGACGAGGATAATTTCCCGTCATTAGGGGAGAGCATAAGCCACCAGAAGATGAATGCCGAGAAATCACCTGGCAAGCAGCCGGTGCAGCAGCATTAGACCTTCGCACTAATGAAGCAAATGGTGAGGTCCAGAAGATCCTAGACTTGAATAAATTAGCAAACGCACTGCCTGATCACTTTTGTGACTCGCAGGGAGTGATTAAGTCGCATGTGCCTGCACGCAATGCACCAGAGAGGGTTGCAGTACCAAAGTAAATAGAAGGTACCCCTCAACCTGCTCAAAGGCCTAAGAAAAGAGCAGGAGTCTGGTTACTCCAACCTCAAGTACCCGGGGACGCCTGGGGAAAAGAGGGAAGGAGAGCTTATCACAACCAGTCACAAAAGCACCCCGCCATGGGAAGGGGAGCCGGTTGAGACCCGGCACTGGTAAGGAGCCTGCTAGCGAGGCCCTCCCAGATTTGAATGTTCCCCTGCAGGAACCCGAGAATGTTCCACAGCAGGAACCAGTGCATAATGCCGAAACAAATATGAGCGCACACATCGGCTATAATAAACTAAAGGAACTTGCTCCTGCTAAGGGGATATGCGGTGAAGAGGAAGGTAAACAATTGCCCGAAGCAACCCATGATGAAATGGCCATAAACTATGAATTATCTGAGGAAGTAATGAATAGAGCCACAGCCATAATCGACATTTACTATGCAAAAAAAAATGCCTCCATAATTGAAAATGATCCTGAGCCTACATCTCTAACAGAATGTAAAGTAAGGCTGGATTGGGAAGAATGAAAAAAGGCAATTACAGCATAACTGACTTCCCTGAACAATAGACAAGTGTTCGGGTCTGTAAGCCGTACACCGAACCACATACGCCCTGTAGGGTACAAGTGGGTCTTTGTTCGTAAGAGGAATGAAAGTAATGAAGTCGTGAGGTACAAAATAGGGCTGGTAGCTCAAGGTTTCACTCAACGTCCTGAAATTGACTATGAGAAAACCTACTCTCCGGTCATGGGCAGCATTACCTTTAGATATCTCATCTCAATGGCAGTTAATATGAACTTAAGAATGAAATTGATGGATATTGTGACCGCTTACCTTTATAGTAATTTAGATTCCGAAATCTATATGAAGGTACCTGAAGGTATACCGTCCCGAATGACGACAGAGCCAATAGAAATCTATATAGTGTAAGACTTGTGAAGTCTCTATATGGACTAAAGTAGTCTGGGAGGATATGGTATAATCACTTAAGTGACTTTCTTTGTAAGAAAGGCTACGCAAATAATGAAGATTGTCCCTGTGTCTTTATACGGCGATCCCCGAATGGATTCTGCATAGTCTCTGTATATGTAGATGATCTGAATATCATCGGGACAAATGAAGAAGTTGAAGAAGCATGCTTTTACTTGAAGTCTGAGTTTGAAATAAAAGACTTAGGTACCTGATGAAATTTTGGTACACCAGGCTACCTATACTCAAAAAGTATTAGGAAGTTTGGCTTTGATAAAGCATATTCCTCCAGAACTCCTATAATAGGGAGGTCTTTGCAGAAAGAAAAAGACCCCTTCCGACCTAGGGAAGAGGGGGAGGAAATCCTCGGGCAGGAAGTCCCGTACTTGAGTGCAATAGGAGCACTCATGTATCTTGCTAACAGTACACGGCCCGATATTGCATTCGCCGTGAACACGTTGGCTCGATACAGTGCAACGCCCACGAAGAGGCATTGGAACGGAATAAAGATTATCTTTCGATACCTCCGTGGAAGCATTGATCTTGGTCTGTTTTACAGGAAGAACCAAGATATGAATATTATTGGTTATGCCGATGCTGGGTACCTTTCGGACCCGCATGCTGGTAAATCACAAACTGGGTATATTTTCCTGTGTGGTGGCACTGCAATGTTATGGAAGTCGTCTAAGCAGACGCTTGTGACTACGTCCACAAACCACTCGAAAATCATTGTATTTTATGAAGCATCTCGTAAATGTGCATGGTTAAGAAGAATGGTGAAATACATCCTGCAATCATGTGGATTACCTATTGAACAAACCCCTACAATTATCTATGAAGATAATACCGCTTGTGTTGCACAAATGCAAACGGGTTATGTAAAAAGTAATCTCACTAAGCATATCGAACTCAAGTTCTTTTATGCTCATGAACTGCATAAATTGAATGAAATAAGTATACAGCACACCAAGTCCTGTGAGAATTTGGCTGACCTGTTCACTAAGTCATTACCTACCACCTCCTTTGAAAGGTGTGTTAGGGGCATTGAAATGATCAGGCTCAAAGAAGTGCTGAATTCAGGGGAAGATAATTCACACGCCCTGAATTAAAACTTTGGCATGAAGCTGGAATACCCAACTCGATCTAAAAGATTGAATGCAATGTTAAGTGGGTTATACTCTTTTTTTCTTGGTGAGTTTTTTCTTAAAGTTTTCTCACATAATATTTTTAATGAGGCAAATCGTGCGCACAGTAAACGTATGCTATGTACTCTTTCTCCAATCCTTTTTTTTCACTGGGTTTTTAGATGGAGTTTTGATGAGGTATATGCATCTCACTGGCAAGGTCCAAGGGGGAGAATTGGGAAACCACCTGTGGGGAGGAGTCCGTCCCGGTTAGGCCGGCGACTTACTCTGATGGGTCCCACATATGGACCTAGCCTAACCCTAAACACTACTATATAAGAAGAGGTGGAACACCTATTGTAACATAGATCTAAGAAAATAATAAAGCAAAACTCCATCCATATATCTTTATGTCCTCTGTGTTTGATCTTTCTTGTAATTGATTGTCCACGTTTATATCTTAGACCACACCCGGTAGTGAGATTTCTCAACAAGTAGCACCATTTTTGTGAGTTTAGAATGCGTTGTTAAAGAAATATATAGTAGTTTTCCGTAAGCCCAACAGTCGTAAGCCTTGCTGAAGAGCAATTGCCATAAGCTCAAACAGGCTTAAGCCAAGCTCATATGTAAATGACGGGCACCCGCTACTGAAACATGAGAAAATAGGCATGCGGCAAAGACACGGCAGGAAGAAAAACACACAAGAAAAAACAAGCCATCCGACACGAGCAGCAGCTCGACCTTGTATTCAACAGTTGAAAGTATAAAATCGATGGTTTTCAGTCAATATCGATAAAAGAACTGATCAGACGATTTTCTATCTAAACAGGTCAATGTGGGTTTAAATCTGGAAGACAAAAATTGACGATTTTTACCAAGATGATATCGAGCCCTGGAGGCCTGGACACAACAGGCTCGATCCCGTGCACAGCAGGGTTGCCTTGAATCTATCTCAATATCATCCCAATCCCGCTGATGGATAAGACCTAACCTGCAGCTGGACTTCATTTGTTACAGCAAAAGGGAGGCCAGCTGAGATCCTCAGCGTGCTGAGAATCCATCAGATTGGCCTCTAGCAGTCCAGTTACATGGTGCCAACATTTGGAAGTTACACTACCATGAAAAGAAAGTGGCAGTTCGACAATGGATCTAAAAACACTAAATACAACGAATGCTATCTTGCTAAGTAGAGACCCAGCGGCTGCAGGAAAATCAATCAGTTTGCAGACTGCAGATACTGGATATCATCTTGGAAGAAGCCCCCAGTTGCCTAACAAGCTTAGGCCTTCCTGATGTGAATTGGAAACAGCCAAAAAAACTATCCCAGCATAACGTTAGTGCTATTCAGGCAGCCCCGGTGACTTCAAGCAAACAATGGAAGTGTGGACTGCCCAACATTCATGGAACCTTGGTTCTCAGTATCATCACAAGACAAAATATATTCACTAGGTATCAGGTTCTCAAATTGAATTGGTGAAAAGAAACTCCTCTGGCACTGACAAAGGATCAAGCTCCAAAAAACCTCGAAGCTTGCCCCCCCTTTCATTTGTCAAATGGAAGTGAGGAATCTGGTGAGAGAAGCTAGGGTAGTCCTCCTTCCTTATTGTCTTCAAAGCCCCATCCCTTCTGTCTGGCATAAATACTGCCCTATAACCATCCACCTTTCTTAAAAGCTTTACTTGTATGGAAGAATCAGTATTGCCAAGTATCTCTACCAATTCATAGCAGCAATTTTTTAAATCTTGTGCAGTCCATCCGGTCCTCCAGTTCTTATAAATGGCCCAAATCTCACCAAGACGAGGAATTATTTCAAATTCATTTCTCCCACCAGTAGGTCTGGCCTTTACAGGATGAGAAAAGGATTCTGTACCAGTGTAAGTCATAATATCATAAGTGCTGGAAACCCTAAAGGTTCCACAACCAACAGTCTGATCTTCTACCAATAGTTTCTCTGCTCCCTGAGGACAAGCATCAAGCCATCTTACTTGTACTTTATTATTCTTGAAATCAACTTTCTTTATGAAGGCATAGTAGTTGGGGAACTTATCTATATCACTATAAAGAGCCCAGATCTGCCCAGATTCAAAGTTCTGGAGCAATCTTTTTTCTGAAAAATCAAAGAATTCTGATTCAGGACAAACAAATTCTGCTAGGCAAGCATCATCTGATTCCCCATCAGCATCTGTACCTTCTACAGAAGTGCGAGTATTATGTGCACTGTTCTCTTCCTTTTGTGCCTTTTTAGTGACCCCTGCATTCATGCATGTCGCGTGATGCCTATCCCCTACACCTATGGATCCCTTGAGAGAATTATTTCCACTAGATGAACCTGCATACTTGACATCGAATTTGTAATCCTTTACAGAGGTGCTTTCAGGAACAACAGAAGCAAAAGCCTCTTCAAAGTTAAGGGGGAGTGCTGCAGGATCAAGTTCAAGAGCTCCTTCTTGTATGCCTTCTCTTTCAGTTCCATTGATCAAATGGTGAGGGACACGATGTGAAAACCTTAGTGTGTCATCCTTCGGTATCACGTATGGTGTCGCCTCTTTAGACTGCATAAATAAGCTCACAAAGCCTTTTATCTTTACAAGTGGCATGACAATGATGCTAGTGCTTGTAGTGAGGTCAGACAGGACTTGAACAACTTCATACTCAAAATGTTTGTGGTTAGCAGCATCTATACTCCAACCAACATCCCAACCCTTGAAAAGAGCCCAAACATCCCCTTTCCTAGGATAAATTTCATAAGAATTTGTTGTCTTGCTTTTCTCACAGAAAATAGTTTGGGAGAACATATTAGTTTCTTTAGCACTATCTGACATTCCGTGCTTAAAATATCCACATGCAACAGGCAGATCCCCATGTTTCCATGCCGCCTCCTTCTTATTTGTGGGATCAAACTCTAACCAAACAAACTGTACCATAAACTTTGGTCCTGATTTTACCTTCGTGATTCGAGCATAAAATCTTGGCATACAGCCATTATCATCATAGACAGCCCAAATCTGGTTGGCTCTAAACTGATTTGCATCTCGAAGTTGGTCAAAGTTAAAAAATTCAGAATCTGCACAGGTAAATTTATGCTCATATGAAGCATCATCAGAATTTTGGCCTAGAGCGTTGTTGCTGACAGAATTAAACATCTCTTTTTCCTCATCAATGTATTCTCCAGCATGCATTGTGCTCGTCTTCATTTGCGCAGTTGCATCGTATGCCTTCTCTCCATGAGTGGTACCATTATCTTTGTCTACTGTATTACAAGAGTAATTAACACTATTCGTTGGGGCATTATGCACAGTTGTTTCTTCATTCAATTTTGTTCCACTGCTTTGATCATCACTATGGGGCATACCACCTTTCGTTGACCTTTTCAAACTAGGATTATTCATAAAATCATCATCATCATCATCATCCTCCTCTTCATCACTCATTTCCTTATATTTAACATTTTGCTTCTGTCTACTTGATCTGCGGGGATGTTGACCTGGCCATGCACTATTTGCAGCAGGATTATCTTCAATAATCTCCTCTTCGCTATCAGTGGACTCCAAATCACTAGATTCACTAGATTCAGCCACTGCTCTCCTGCTCCTTTTTGATCCTGCAGCTGATGAAACATTAGAAGTTTTTCCTGTTGCACGAGCAAATTTGTCTTTTGGCCCACCTGCAGCACTAGATCTATTCCCATCACCTTCCCTCTTTGCGTTTACGTGTGCATAAGAACCAAAATTAGCTTGTACTCCTGGAGTGGCAGAACTCCAAGCATGCTGACCTGTAACATTTGTTTGTGAGGCTGGAAAGTTCTGTGGTGCTCCTGCACTTTTCCACATCCCAGCAGATCGTTGATTTGTCTCAGAAGGAGCAGCTTGCTCATGTGCAATAAAGGGCTTCAGACAACTCTGACAGCGCAGAGCCTTTTTCAAGATTGAAAGGTAATACTGATATCTCATGCCACAAGTTGGACAGATGGTCCAAAATGTTTGCGAACCTGCAGAATTAGATGCTTGGTGCTGCTGTGGCTGATGCATATTATGGAGATTCACAGGAGTAGTATTAGGTCTAACAGGTGCGGTTCTCCTTGACTGCTGATAAGGGGGTCTTGCTGAACCAACTCTGACTGAGGTGTTTCTTTTCATGTCATAAACAGAACGTTTTGACCGGTCTGTAAGTGTCATGTTTGCTTCTCCAACTAATTTAAATGCTGCCTCTGCACCCGCAAACTTGTTCTTGTCTGGATGCAGCAAAAGGGCAAGTTTACGGTATTGTTTCTTTATTAGTGTGTCATCAGCCGTGACAGGTATTTGAAGTATTCCATACCAGTCAATCTCTCCATTAATCTTTGTCCCAGCAGCACAATGAACATCACAAACAGTTAACATTTGTGAAATGTTGTCAACCTCATGGGAGAGTTGTTGTGCCTTGATAATCATCTTTCTAGCACCAACAAAATCCTTCTCCAACATTTTTGTTACAGCCAGAGCTTTTGCCCTAACAGCTTCATCTTTGTTGCATTCCATGATAACAAGCACAACAAATAAAGCTCCAAACTCCTCTTCACACCCATTCAAGGCATTCCAGTGACAAGAAAGTGCGTTTTTTCCTCTCCATTATTTCCCTCATTCACAATATGTTGAAGTCCTTGGCTCCCTGCACCTTATGTGACACCTCCTCAATTAAGTGCATGCACAGTGACCAACCACAACATATAAACTTCTTCAAGAGTTCAGGTATAGTGTTACTTTGAGAGAGAAAACAGTAGATGAAACAATTTAATTTGTCAGCCTGCACAAAATAAACAGAGAATTATAATGAAGACATTTATTAAGTGTAAAAAAATAATAAGCTCCTTTAGCTACGTAACAAGCATCAAAAGAACAATGCCCGTTTTATGCCTCAATCAAGAAAGAAATAAACCCAGAAGGTAGCAATATTGCACCAACATGAAATGTAGTTCATACTCGAAATGTGGTGCTTATATTATACTATATATTTAGGCTTCAAAAGATAAATCAACAGAATAAAACATGCCACAGATTAAAGTCAAGAAAAACATGCTCAACTGGACAGAAAGCACTCTCCAACAGCGCTCAGAACTTCAAATTCCTGGATTACCATGAGAATCTCCCAACCCATTAGAGGCTAGCAACAACTCAGTCCTCCAGCAGATGTCAGATAAGGGCCTGCTTGTACGTTATGTATTTTTGACAGATGTAAATAATTAACCTTGGGTTTTCTTGGGCACAACAATACAACCGGACTTGCTTTCTCTGCTTGGAAAGTTTATTTTTATACACATGTAAAAAAGTTACTACTTTATAAACGTTGTTTGGTAATGACTTTTATATCTCCAGGATCAAATCTGCAGCTATCAAATTTAACGGGAGCATTTATAGATCAAGATTATGAAATAAAAACAAGGTGGCAGCTGGCAGAACATAGAAAGAAAGGCATTCCATGATCAACATTATGAAACAAAAAACAGAGTTTCAAGTCTCTTTACTTACAATCTTACGTAGTTACATAGCAAAAACAGAGCATGCCAGTATAAATTCATCACTAACATAGCTAACTGAGTGCGTGCACATACATGAAGTGGCATCTGCTCAGTCCACAAAAAAATTGATAAAATGGAACAGATCAAGCAATTTTGATCAACATTATCAAAATGATGCTTCCAAAACAGCACTTCTTTGATCTATATGGATAAAATGCTTACTATAAAACAACACAGAGCAAAACAAAGCATGCAGTACTCCCTCTGTTTTTTTTTGTTTGACGCCTTTGACTTTTGAACGTCTTTAACCATTCGTCTTATTCAAAAAAATATGTAAATATCATTTATTTTGTTATGATTTGTTTTATCAATAAAGGTACTTTAAGCATGACTTATTTTTTCATGTTTGCACTAAATTTTTGAATAATATGAATGGTCAAAGCCGTGTACAAAAGTCAAAGGCGTCAAACAAAAAAACAGAGGGAGTACAAAATTTAACCAAAGAGAGAGTGCGACATCTATTAAGACCAAAACATTTGCTTTCATGTTGGTTGAACACAAAAAATGTCAATAAGAAGCTGTAAAGCAGCTTATTCATCCTAGATCCAATGGCTCCCTTTGGGTCTTCCTCTTTGTTATCCTAGAACCAAATTAGCAGCTGTGTTACAAATTTGAAGTGTGCAAACTGAACCTTCTGCAAACTAAACATTACAGAAGTTGAGTCTTCAGAAACATACTGCCTTACTAAGTTTTGGTGTATCACATGGAGTTTTAGTTCTAATTTTTTAAACCAAACTGAATATAATGCCATTTAGTGACCAACATCATCTCATCATCTTCATCTTCCTTATCTGTGGAGGTAAGCTCTGCCTTATCCATTTCTTGATACATATGAACTAGCACTTAAGAAGCTTACTTTTATTAATTTAAGAAGTCTGACAATCAGTATAATAAAATTGAAAGTTTACAAACTAGCACCAAATGAACAGAAAATAATATAAATAAGAGCATACCTAGCCACCAAATTGCTCATGCATGAATGCAAATTAAGTTTCAGCACAACAGAACTGCTTGTCCAATAGACCAATAACACAACACACATAATTAACAACTGGTGACATTATAAAAGAATAACATCTGTTAAAAAAAGAAAGTTCAGGTACCTGAAGGCGACAAATCACTTAATTCTCAGTTTAACTTTGCTTTCACACGCCTTAGCTTTCTTCTCCTTTTAAGCAAATTTAGCTCCTGCTTCCTAGACCCACTCCTACAACCAGAAGATGCAATACTTGAGCAAAATGTCCAAAACTTAACACAGTGAAATGTATAGGGGCAATGTTTCACAGAATATTGCCAATTATGAGAAAGTGCAGTATGATAAATATAGAATCACCACAGCACAAATATTTTGCAAATGGAGATGAACTCTAGCGAAGAAGGAAGTAGCATCTGTGTTGAAACAAGCAAAAATTGAAGCACTAGAAATAATGTATTTTCCAGTTGTATTTTATTGGCAGATGAATACAGCTGAAATTTCTTTCCCAACTTGGGAGGGGTAATTTTACCCTTCTATCTGCTCCATTTTTTTCTACCAACCTCCAGACTGAAGACAAATTGAATCCTACATTAGCTTTTTATGGGCATCATGGAGTGGTTTCACTCAAAGAAAATTAAAAATAAAACATAACAGCAAATGCATGGTCCCAAACTCCCAATGTAATGCATTATGCATTTTGACCATACCTTGATTTGTGCATATTTATATAGTTCTCAATATGTAGAAAATATGAAGCAGAATAGCAAATGACATCAAAAAAAGTTCAGCGGGCAAGGAACACCTATTTATGTAGCTGAAGCGTGCAAGGATCACCTATTTATGTAGCCGAGCTTATTAGTAAGCAGTTACTTAGACTTTGGCGCTTTGCGAATTCAGAACTGCGGAGCCGAACACGCATATAAGATACATGTGAAATCAGTGCAAGAATTATTCCGTCTTAACATAACTTGTAGAGCAAGAGGCCTACTTAGATTTGGCTCTGCAGCGGCGGATCGAGAAGGACGGGGCCGACGAACAGAACTTGTAGCAGCAGCACAACGACCTCGACGCCCCACCACTGCTTCCCCATGTACACAAATCCCGAATCCCGGTCAAACCCAATAACCCTAGTTAAAAACCAGAACTGAATTGGGAAAATAATTGTTCAAAGAGGAGGGCACGAACCGTAGAGAGCAGCCGACCAGCTCGCAGATGCACGTTAGCCCGGCCTCAAGTCGGCGTCGACGGGCTCGCCTTCTTCCTTCGGTTCCTTGCTGGAGAGCTCACAACGAGCTCCCTCGCCCCGCGCCGACGAGCTCCCTCACCGTCCCGCACCGACGCCGACGAGCGCCCCCAGCCTCCCGAGCCGACGCCGAGGCGTCTCCTCTAGGGCTTGCTGGTTTCGCTGGACGGTTGGGGGCGGCGTTGCTGTGGAGTTGGAGAACGGTAGGGTGGGAGAGATCGCCGGCGGGAGAGCTGGTGGTCGTCGGCTTCCGGAGTTGGGTTGGAAGAGGAGGCGGCCGGTGGGAGAGGAGGTGATGGGGGCGGCAGGGGCGGCGGAGTGTGGGTGGGGGAGAGTGCGCGTGCGATTAGGATTGGGGATTTACAGCATATGAACACGGGGACTGAGATAAAAAAAAAAAAAAAAAGGCTCGGACTTGGGGTCGGACGTCCGACGGAATAAGTTTCCGTCGGACGCCGCCCCGGCCTGAACGGCCCACCAACAGCCCACGTCAAATCCTGCTGGAACAAACTCGACCCCGCATGAACAAAACTTCTGTCCGCTGTTTATTCGCGTCTGTTCTTCCTCAAATAGAAGGCCGACGCAGCATGCCTGCGAATCCTGCCGCCGCCATGGGGATAAAAAGGATAGAGGGAAACTGTCGGGGATTAAATCATAGCCCATTGCCATGGCCCACTCCCTGGCGGCTCAATCGAACAGTCTATCAGGGCCCAGCTCCCTGGAAGGTTCTATCTGGCCCATATGAGTCTCGCCAAAAAGATATCTGGGCGGTATGGTGCGAATGCCAAGGAATCATGTTTGAGTCCGTCTCGAGCAGGAGTTACTGCGGCTACGTGAAGACCGACGTGGTTTCCGGATTGGAGTAGAAGTCGTGATCCCCAAGAATTGGAGTATTCCTTATCTACCCGGGATATATTTGGCATGTATGAGTTAGATTACGTACTCGTAGTTAGCCCGCCCGATATTCTTTCGGTAGGTCGGTTTGCTCAGCACTATATAAACAAGGTCCCTACGGCGTGTAGAGGGGCTCCTGGCACTTGATCTTCGCATTATTGCTTCCTGTACACCATAATCTCGCCGAGACTTGTTCGTCTCGCCGAGCCACATCTTGTAATCATCTTTGATATATAAGAAAGGCTGGACGTAGGGCTATTATCTCTCCGAGAGGTGAACCAGATAAAACCACTTGTCTCCCCGCTTTCGTTCTTTGTTCGCATTGTTTGGCGTGTCTCCTATCTCAATCTTAAAGAACCTTAGCGACTTGAGATCGATATCTCAACCGTCGACAGCTGGCGCCGTCCGTGGGGATACGCAGATCGAGCATGTCGAACTCTATCAGCGACCAGGAGATTCTCCCTGAGGACTACGACTCAGAAGGGCAGGATGTCTCTTCCCCTGCCAGATCGGATCGATCCCTTCGATCTTGATCGCCTTCCAGATCTGGTTCAGCTCGCGTGCTGGTTTGAATCTCTTAGCGCCGGCGGCTCTTCGGCGGTAGCGTCGTCCCGGCGACGAGCCGTGCTCGGTGGATCTCTTCGCGGGCAGCTCTTCGCCGCAGCGCAAATCCGTCCCGCCACGAGCTCCGTGCTGGTTTGGATCTCTCGCGGCGGCGACTTTTCGCCGGCGCGGTCAATCCCGCGACGAAGCCGTGCTCGGGCTGGATCTCTTCGCCGGCACTCATCGCCGGGCGCGTCGGCCCCGCGACGAGCTCCTTGCTCGGGTGGATCTTTTCGCCGGCGGCTCTTCGCCGGGCGCGCGTCCGATCCCGCGACGAGCTCCTCGCTCGGGATCTGGATTTCCTTCCGGATCCGGGCCGTTTCGCTGGTGTGGATGTCGGAGAGAGGCGTCGAGACTTGGAACATCGACCGACCGTAAGTTCCTCGTGTAGGTCTTTCGTTTCCTAACCCGCGCTTTTCTCAAATTCGCGCCTTAGTTCGTCCAAGTCTCGGCCGCCATGTAAAGTTCAACCCATTGAGCGGTGAATGTTCGCGCCCTGCGGCCTTCTCACCACTCGTCTTCTCGGACTCTCTTTCTCTCGGTAACACTTGATGGCTGTCCGGTCTTGCGAACTCTTGGCTCCGCAATCTTAAGGGTTTTCCCTACCGTATCTAGCTTCAACAAGTTCCTAAACTCGAGTTGCGTAACACGGCATCCACCTCGCGGCTAAGCTCGCTCGTAAGCCCTCCGCGGCAGAGGCACTTACCGCTCACGGCACAACCACTTGGCAAAGCTCGCTCTCGTAAGCCCTCCGCAGAGGCACTTTCCTTGTTCGGTTACCTTGAATCGCCTAACTTACGTTAACGGCGGTTTACGGAATGAGTCGATCAGATACGGGTGTCGCTCTAACTCTCTACGCACGTGCTTGAAGTCGCAAGTTCAGTCTTCATGCATCGTCTGTCATCGGGCTAGGCGTCGCTCTTTCTCTTGTGCACTGTTCGAGTTCGCAAACTCAGTCCTCGGCAGTACTGCACAAAGTGGGAGTTAGGCGAAGCGTTCTACCGGTTTTCTTAAAACTTTCTAGCTATTGATTCGCCTTGCTCTTGGTTTCTGTTCGTCCTTGTCTTTTCTTTCTTTGCTCTTTTTGCAGGAAAATCTGTTGGTCGACTCTCGCTCGATTGGTATTTGCTTTCGCGGTCTTGAGTGCTCGGCCAGCTCCTCGACCCTTCCTTCGCGATGCTAGTCCTCGCGGACGTATATAGCTCCTCGGCTCCTTCCGAAGCTCCTGAGGATCGCATCTCCTCGGTCGGTTGGGACTTGAGCTGAATTTCGGCAACCCGATGCGTTTTCGTTTTCCAGTTCCTTTCCTTAGCGTTGGTTTTCCAAAACCTTGTTGGTCTTCGCTCCCGTGAGCGCTCCCAGCGTCTGAGCATGTCTTTTATCGAGCAACGACCATGCGGCTCCGGTTAACGGCGGTGCACCACCGATGGAGTCTCGCCCACCGTAAGCGATTCTCATCCATAACGGGCATGCCCACCGTAAGCCGATTCTCATCGCAACGGCACTCTGGCGCTGGTTCCGCACTCGCCGAGGCGACACCAACGCCGCATGGGTCCATGTCCGGATAAGATTTAGCCTCGCCGTCTTACTGCGGCTAAGGTCCCGTCGCCTTCCTTGGTTAGCGGTCTTAGCCACGTGGGCTGCACTTGCCCGCACACGCGTCTTTTTATCCATGCTCGTCCTTCACGCACGGTAATCCGGAGCATTGCACCACCAACGAGTCCGCCCATCGTAAGCGATTTCATCGCATAGCGGGCACTCCTTGCGTCGGTTCCGCGATTCGCCGAGGTGACACTAACGCTATCGGGGGCGTGCCCGAAAAAAATTATGTCTTGCGCGGGTAGGTCGTCTTTTGCGTGTTTTCCAAAACACGCTTTGCTCTTCTTAGAGCCTTTTCTTGCTCTCTTTTTCCCCTTGCTGGCTTGTTTCTTGTTTGTCTTCGCAGAAATACGAGGCGGGAACGTCGGACTCCGGTGATGGTCGTGGCAAGGTTCCAGGCTTCCCCACCAAAGCCGATGTCTGCATCCCTCTCTTCCCGGGTTTGCTCCGCGCATGCTCAGAGACTGATTCACTTCACCCGCGTATGATTTCTTGCCTTTGCCCGATCGACCTTCGCGATTCGGCTAAGTCAAGGTATTGCGCCACCAACGAGTCCCGCCTACCATAAGCCGATTCATCGCCATAGCGAGCATGCCCATCGTAGTCGATTCTCATCGCAAGCGGGCACTCAAGCGTCGGTTACGCACTTGCCAAGACAACGCTAACACTGCGCAAGGAATACGTCATGGGTAAAGCGTTGATTTCACACGTTCTCTTGCGGCTCGATGGCGCATCGGGTTGTGATTCACCTCGCGACGGCGGTTCTTCGCCGGGCGCGCGATCTGGTCCCGCGACGAGCTCCGTGCTTGAAATTTGGATCACCTCGCGACCGGCAGCTCTTCGCCCGGAGCGCGGGCTCCTACCGGGTACGTCTTCGCCTGGTCGTACTTTCTGGTTCCTTTAACGAGCTCCGTGCTCTGGGACTGGATCTCTTTACCTGGTTCCTTCGACGAGCTCTACGCTCTGGGACTGGGTCACCTTCCCCTCGTATGCATTGTCTGCTCCTGGCACACGATCTACGTCTGGGGGCACATCACCCTCGCTCCTGAGCGCGACATTCGCTCGAGAGCGCAATCCCTATTTCCTCGGGCAAGCTCTGGCGAGAGGTGGTTCCTATCTTTCCTAGGCATCCGAATGTTCGGATGCAGCAAGACGAGTCCATCTCGCGACTTGCTATGTTCATTCTCCGGAAGATCGATCTTACGGATGCGGTGGTACGCTTTTCACTACCAAGAAGTCAATCCTCCTTGGTGACGTTCACCTCAAGGAGATGATTCACCTCGCACCGGGCAGCTCTTCGCCCGGAACGCGCGTCTGGTCCCCGTGATGGCTCTGCGCTTGAGGACTGGATTTCCGATTTCTGCATCGAAGGCTGAGTGCTCTGCTCGGACAGATGTTGCTTTCTGCTCGACGCAACGGAGTTGCTCAGCACTGATCAGGTTTGTCCGGTCCCGAACAAGTCTTGTTCGGTTGAACCATGACCTGTTCGGTCACTTGTTGCATGTCTTTATAGCAGCATAGTTTCCCTCTTCGTGACTTGGAGTCTCAAGAGGATGACCCCACTCTAGTGAGTCCTTCCACTTGAGTCTCGGGGGCTAGCTGTCGGGGATTAAATCACGGCCCATTGCCATGGCCCACTCCCTAGCGGCTCAATCGAACAGTCTACCAGGACCCAGCTCCCTGGAAGGTTCTATCTGGCCCATATGCGTCCTGCCGAACAGCATCCTGGCTGGCATGGTGCGTAACGGCCAAGAAATCATGTTTGAGTCCGTCTCGAACAGGAGTTCTGCACAGCTACGTGAAGACCCGGACGTGGTTTCCCGGATTGGAGTAGAAGTCGTGATCCCCAAGAATTGGAGTATTCCCCAAGAATTGGAGTATTCCTTATCTACCTCGGGATATATTTGGCATGTATGAGTTCGTTACGTACTCGTAGTTAGCCCGGCCCGATATTCTTTCGGTAGGTCGGTTTGCTCAGCACTATATAAACAAGGCCCCTACGGCGTGTAGAGGGGCTCCTGGCACTTGATCTTCGCATTATTGCTTCCTGTACACCATAATCTCGCCGAGACTTGTTCGTCTCGCCGAGCCACCTCTTGTAATCATCTTTGATATATAAGAAAGGCTGGACGTAGGGCTATTATCTCTCCGAGAGGCTGAACCAGGATAAAACCATCGTCTCCCCTTTCGTTCTTTGTTCGCATTGTTTGGCGTGTCTCCTATCTCAATCTTAAAGAACCTTAGCGACTTGAGATCGATATCTCAACCGTCGACAGAAACTGCATAAGTGAGAGAAAGAGAAAGAAAGAGGCCATAAGAGAGAGGAACAATCACCAATGAAACAATGAAAAATGACTATCGAAACAACGAACTTGGCACACTGAAACAATGAACCTGACCTATTGAAACAATGAGAAATGCCTAATGAAACGATGGAAAATGACTATCGAAAAAATGAACTTGGCACACTGAAACAATGAACTCAACCTACTGAAACAATGAGAAATGCGTACTGAAACAATGAAAAACGTAATAAGAAAATAACTATCGAAACAATGAGAAAATAACTATCGAAACAATGCACTGAAACAATGAACTTGACCTATTGAAACAATGAGAAATGCCTATCGAAACAATGAAAAATGACTATCGAAACAATGCACTGAAACAATGAATTTGACCTATTCAAACAATGAGAAATGCGTACTGAAACAATGAAAAATGACTATCGAAACAATGAATTTGGTATACTGAAACAATGAACTCGACCTACTGAAACAATTAAAATTACCTAATGAAACAATGAGAACAACAGCTACTGAAACAATAAGAAGCGACCACTGAAACAACGAACAACATCTACTGAAACAATAAAAATTGCCTATTGAAACAATGAGAAATGCCTAATGAAACAATAGAAATTGAACTGACTAGTGAAACAACTGAAATGAACTACTGAAACAAATAGGTTGACATAGTGAAACAATACAAATGACCTAGTGAAAACACTGGAGATGACTTGCTGAAACAATTGAAATGAACCAGTGAAACAATTCGAATGACTTGCCGAAACAATTGAACTGAACCAGTGAAATAATTCGAATGAACTACGGAAACACTTACTAAAACAATTGAACTGAACCAGTGAAACAATTCGAATGAACTACGGAAACTAATTACTGATCCTAAATCTCTTCCCCATCTCTTCCTCCCTCCATGTCTTCTCTTCTCCCCTTCTTCTAATTTCTCTGGACATGACATCACAACTGCAATAATCAAATTTCCCATCAAATTGTTTTCAAATAATGAAACACCACAACTAAAACAACGAGCAACACCTTCCCAAAACAATGAAGAGGAAGCACTGAAGTAATTAAAATCGACTACTGAAACAACGAGCAACACCTACCAAAAAAATGAAAGAGCAAGCATCTTCTCCCTCCCAAAATCCGAGCCATTTCCTCCTAAATCCGAACATCTCACCTTAGATCTTGTTGTTTCCTCCCTAGATCCGGTGACTTCTTCTCTAGATCTGTTGGTCCAACCATGTCCATCACCCAAGGAGATGAGGGGATGGGAGATTGGGAGGAGGAGATAAGTATGAGAGAGAGGAAGGGATGGAAGGAGGGAGGGAGGCGTAGCTCTGGCCAGCGGCGATGATCGCCGGCATCGACAAGGGCGGCTGCGCAGCTGCAGCAAGCGACGGCGGTCGCCAGCGTCGACGAGCGCAGCTGCGAAGCTTGTGGTGGGGGGAGGGCAATAGAGGAGGATGTGAGTGAGGAATGAGAAATGAGGGGAAGGGGGGATAAGGAGCACGCCACGCGCGCCTCTCCGCATGGGCCACGGCCCATCAGAGCTTCCGACGTTGTCGGACGTATGGACAGGAGCATTATCGAAAAAAATGAGTAAAACTTTAAATGTGAAATATTATGTAGCTCAAAAATATACCTTTTACCCTTCGAATTGAGCAATGTCACGTGGACCGGAAAAATGGGAAAATATATGATAAATAGAAAAAAAAATAAGATCAAGCAAAAAAAGATTTTCCTACTTTTTCAGTATTATTTTATTTTCTAGCTCATATCACCCTGCACAGCTCAAAGGGCAAAATAAACGTCCCTTTTAGTATATGGTTTTTTTCTCCTCTACGAACAGTAGCGCTTGTTTGATTGACGTCTGTATTTCAAGAGAAATGAGTAGGTTACGCTAACATAATTTAAAAAAAAAACTATATATGATCACCCAAGATATTGTTACCATTGACGCGCCGCCGCAGTGAAAGAATAGTTGGAGTGGTCGTTTCAATGTCGCACAAGCTCTACATTTGTTGGGAAGCTCAAACTAAATCGATCTAGGGCTTAACCAAGCTTTTATTTAAGTTCCATGACATGCCTTAGTTATTGGTAAAATCGGGTGTATGACACCCAATTCGTGCGCCCCATTGTATTCGACATTAATTTTGTGTGCCTTTAGCTATATGACACTCGGCGCACGAATTTCTCTCCCACATGACATTTTCATCATTTTTTGTCATCTTCTTCATTTCTCTTTCCTTTTTCTCTATTTTCCCACCATTTTCTTATATGGGCCCACTTGTCATCCTCCTCCTTTCTTCTTTTCCTTCTTCTTCCTTCTCCACTGTTGGCGCCCTCCACTGCCGGCGCCACCGCCCTAGCCTTGAGCTCGCGGCGCCGCCCTCGCCTCCCCGAGCTCGGACCACCGTCTCCTCCCCGAGATCGCGCCGCTGCCCTCGCCTCCCGAGCTCGCCGCCGCCGCCGCCTCGAGCTCATGGCGCCGCCTCGCCTCCCGAGCTTGCGCCGTCTCTTCCGAGCTCGCGCGCGCCGTCTCGAGCTCGCGCGCCGCCGTTGCCTCGAACTCACGCCGATCGAGCTCGCGCGCCGTCTCCTCTCGAGCTCGCGCGCGCCTCCTCGAGCTCATGGCGCCGCCGCCGCCACCTCAAGCTCACGCCGCCGCCCTCGCCTCAAGCTCACGCCTGTTGCCGCGCATCGAGCTCGCGCCGCCGTCTCCTCCTTGAGCTCGCTTCGACGCCGCCGCCGTCTTCAACCTCCTTTCTCGAGCTCGTGCCCCGCTGCCACCTCCTCCCGAAGCTTGCGCCGCCTCCGTCCCCCATCGGACACAGACAGTGGAGGAGGAAGAACAAGGGAAGAAGAAGGGAGGAGGATGACAAGTGGGTCCCATATAATAAAATGGTGGGAAAATGGAGGAAAAAGAGGAAAAGAAAAGAGAAATGAGGAAAATGGCCAAAAAATGATGAAAATGTCATGTGGAAGAGAAATTCGTGCGCCGAGTGTCATATAGCTGAAGACACGAAATTAATGTCGAATGCAATGGGGCGCACGAATTGGGTGTCATACACCCGATTTTCCCTTAGTTATTACCCCGAATAATATTCCATCCGAGCAAATTTCTAGCCTAGGCAGATCAAGCTTGATTAGGTTATAAGGACATCGCTACCACCGATGGTACCGGGGTGTTGACACCCAAATTTGGCAGGAAAATCGGATGTAGTGAAATAGCAAAATGTATCGAAATTATTGGGCCAAATCAGAAAATAGGCTTTATCGGCAAAAGGAGAAAAGTTTATTGAGGAATACCGATATTGTCAGTCCGGGAAGAATACGCTCTGATTAAAAGATATCTTTAGCCACGCGGTAAAATAGGTTGTATCGGTATCAACTTTGTAATACTATAAATATAACTTTAGATCTCGAGAATAGGATATACATCATACATCAAACACAAATACCTTCTCGAATCCGATCGACTTCGTCGAAAGGCTTCAACTCGCAGGTAGAGCTATCTCAATGGGATAATCGATTCTCTTCTTGTAACCCATATGCATGGCTGTATCATCTTGATCTCATGTATGCAAAGTATGTTAAACTGTCTCGGGATTTACCGATCTTTAATGTGTTCTCGCATATTGCACTGTCTCGATTTAATCGATTTGTAATGTGTGTTTATTTTGCAATGCCAATTGTCAAGTATCTCATATGTTTTTCCTGAATTCAGTATATGCGACTGTCTCGTTCAATCGATTTTACGTATGACCTATTTAGGATTTTGCATGTGTAGATGTTGGCTGATTAACATTGTATCCATATTGGTTTTAAATCTCCAAATCGGTTTATTAGTTTATATCTAAGTTTAGATCTGAATGCTGTCTTGGCTTGACCAATCTATTCAATCTATTCTTTGGTTTAATCCAATGCATTGATGTAAAGGTTTACTGCTAACATTATATAAAAATACCAAAAAGAAGTATAAGATTTACAATTGAAAGAATATTTACATTTAGTTGCTCTATCAGGCATTAAGCCGATAGACCTTGTAATCGGGTTCTTTAAAGCCGATTACGAATAACTTGATCTGGCTATATTGAAAAGCCGATTAGGGCTATATTACTGATGATTTTCTCCTTGTCAATTTATAGGTCAAATTGACTGGCACGCTTGGTCTTTGGTTGCGACACGATCACAGAATTGACGCTTCCGCACGTGTGTTCACAAAAATTCACTTTTTTGTGTCAACACAGGGTCGGCCATCGCCAAGGCCTTCTAGACAGCCTCAAGGCTCGTTTGGCAGTTCGGGGGTGAATTTCCCTATGGAAGTAAATCCATGTGGGGATTTTTTTTTTGTCATCTTAAATCCTCTAGGGAACCACGCATCGCCCCCTTCCCCAGCCAAGAGCCAAACCCTCTCATCTACTACCAAAATTCTCCACTTTGCTCTCTCTCTCTCTCCCTCCCCGCTTGTGAGAACGATGGTCCCTGGCCACTAAGGCTGATAGGCGCTAGGATCGTCCTACTTCCCACGCCAACATCCTCGATAGAAGCCGTCGTCGCTACCTCCTTCCTTGCTTGTGGCACCGTCCACCACCCTCCTTATCTTGTGCGGCAGCCAAGGTGACGCTTTCATCCCTCACTGGTGGCACTGTCCTCCTCCCTCATTCCAGACAAGATTGGGGTGAACATGTGAGTGTATGTGTCGCTGATCTGCAAGGTGGTGTGGTGAGAATCGACGGCAAAGGCAGTGTTCGACAAGGATTTAGTCGTGGAGGAGCCGGCGATTTGCGAGATGGCGTGGTGCGTATTGCGACTTGCGACCGAGAGAAGCTCGAGGGAGTATTTTCACGAGTTGGGAAGAGGTGATGGTTTCGCCGCGGATATCACGAGGGACAGGCCCAAAAAACCGTGTCGCATGGGCTTTCAAATGGGCCATCGAGTAGCCCATGTAAGTCGTTCCCTGCAAGTTGTCGCCTCGGGAACAAGCGGGGATCTCGGTGGGGATAACGAATTCCAAATGAGCCCTCAGTGTTCTTGTGTCGTCGTGTCGGAATTCTACTACAAGCCTACAAGGTTGAAGTGACCATCCCCTCGAGGCCAACATTACTCCTCACTAGAACATGCATTCGGTAGACCGTGCTAACTTCTCACATGTCTCGCTATCTGAACATGCCAATCAACACAACCAAAGGTTTTGATGCGTCTAGTTGTATAAACTTGTTAATAAGCATAGTGATGAGATTGACATTGCGGGGAAGGAGGACCAACCACCAACGATGATGGAATAAAGAGGCCATGCCAATGAAGAAGGACGAGGCTCACAACAGAGGAGGAGGCCGATGACACTAGGAGATTATAGAGGCCATCGTCGCTTTTATTGAGAAGGACCAACTTTGGTGTGGAGGAAGGCACCAGGAAGGAGGCCTGCAATATAGTGGATGAGGTAGAAGTCGTGTTTACAGTGATTTTAAAAATGGATTGGGTCATCGGTTTAACAAAAAAAATTAGAACCAATGACTTCACCGATAATCAAAACAAATCAGATAGATCAAAATGAATTAGGTGTGAGTAAGAGGTGACGCCAACACCAGAGAGAGAGGAAGGGGGAGTGGCGATATCGTGTTGATTGAGATGGAACCACTATCAGGAGAGGGCCGAGGAGGGAGAATGGTGTGCTGATTCGGACTTGGTGAGATCTTGAAGTTGCAATGTCGAGGTAAGGGGGAAGAGCACCAGGGACGTAATTGGGGTCTTAGAGGTGGACAAGGGAAAGAGACAATGTGACGAGAAACAACTTCTCCGTGTTGCCTTCATAGCATACGACACCCTCATTCCTCTCCAATCCAACATCACGTACAACCCCTAGAAATAATCCTCAAATTTGTTGAACCAATTGTCTTCCTATGATTTTCAAACCACCCAAGATCAGTATTGTGCACAACCCCATCGCATCAAATCAACTGGAAGAAGGGAAAAACAAAACCCTTCAGATGGAGAAGAAGCACGCAACAAGCAAAAAAATCAAGAAAAAAAACTCAGAGAAGCTCCCCACTACCTCTCCAAACTCCAAAACATCTTTGATGGACCAACCAAAATTCTCACCGTTGAGCTCCACCAGTCGATGGGTTTCTATTCATGGTTGAGAAATGCCTCATTCAGCTCAATCGATGAATCTCTCTGTCTTGTATTTCTCTGCTTTGACCCTATTATGGTATTTACCCTTCACGCTCTCCAAAAATCACAGCTTTAACTCTCCAAGAAATCATTGCTCAAAGCAGTTCCAATGTAAGATTTCTAAAAATCATTTCTATAGGTGCCATGTCATCAAAAACTAACGGAATATCTTAACATTGTTTCCATCATTAATATTTTTTCCTTTCTTTAAAGCAACCTTCTCTCTGCGCATTAATTTTATAACTTTGGGATAAGTATAGAAATGGTTTCTCAAGAAACCATCTCCTTCTCTCTCTTCTTATTAATCATGCTCCACATTAGCTTTTCATCCTATATGGCATACGAAGAAACGCCGCTATAAACCCCACACCATGCATGAATCTGATAGAAAACATTTTAAGGGCTAAATAAATCGCATGCGCTAACACCTCAAATCTAGACGCCTGGAACTTGGCAAAAACAACTAACAATAAGACACTGGTGTAGTTTTATTACAATTGCTATATAGGATACTCAATTAATGTGACGCTTAATAAATTTAGACATTGGGCCACATGTAAATTTGTTAATTAGTAAAATTATACAATTTGCAGTGCTCTAAAATTAATTGTTCCTTTTATTAACCAAAAACCGGCTGCCATCCTTACCCTTAACCCACCGAATCCTAGCTTCAAATTCATTATTCTTAGCCACTGGATTGAGTAAAATACACAGACAGTCCTTAAACTATTAGTTGATTCTCATCCAGGTTCCCAATCTATAAAACTGCAGTTTTTGGTCTCTAATCTTTTAAAGTGGGTTTGTCCTGATCCAAAATTGCCATGTGATAGCCCTAGAGCTGACGTGGCGCTGACATGGTCGTCCATGTCACATAAATTACTTCAAAAATCCAGAAAAATCCTAAAAAATATTAGAATTCATAAAAAATAGAGAAATAGTAAAACAATTATGAAAATTCATAAGAAAATTAGAAAAAAGTAGCACTTGAGGGCTACAATACACCACGATGCTAGAGGTCTTGCTCTTACAACTATAGAGGGATTAAAGGTGACCACACTGTCTTTATGTTTCTTTATAATATGATTATGATTTTTCCTATGTTTATGCTTTTTTCCATGATTTTTTATTGATTTCTCATTTGTTTAATGATTTTCCCGTATTTTTATGATTTTTTTTAATATTTTCTATATGGTTTTAATGATTTTCATTTTTCCCTTTTTCATTAATGATTTTTTTAATGGTTTTTAAAATGATTTCCACGTATTTTTATGTTTATTTAATGATTCCCCCCTTTTTAAAACTATTTTACGTGACATGTCAGCGCCACGTCAGGTCTAGCGTTGTCACGTGGCAAGTTGGACCGAGACGGACCCAGTTAAAAAAAATTAAGGACTCAAAACTGCAATTTCATAGATTGGGGATCTAGATGAGAATCGACTAATAGTTTAGAGACCGCCCGTGTATTTTACTCCACTGGATTTGTTAAATTGGTTTCAATAGGGTGTCAGGCACTACATACTGTTGTTATGTCTTGTCGTCTCATTTCTGTTAATCATGTATGCATGCCTCAGTTTTTTGGAGTTTTGAACTTTCAATTTCTCAATTTCGTACGTATGCATGCCCCTATTTAAGAGCTTGAGTTTTTTCGTTTTAGCCTTTTTCAGAGCAAAGCATGTGCAGGCATTCAATTCAACTAGTATATATAGATCAAGCATCTAGCTTTGTGCATGTTGTTATGCTAGTTAGATATGGAAACACATGCTAGGAGCAGGGCAGAATTGACTCGTTGAGAGAGCACAAGAACAGCGGCGATAATCCTCGTCCACGAATCCATGTAAAGAATAGGAAAGGGTGGCACTGGGAATATGACTTGCCGCTCGAACTAAGACAATATCGGCTTGCGCCTTAGTTGCGGGTACCAAGAGGAACTTTTAGATTGGCCTTTTCAACAGCTTCCACGTCCAAGTTATGTTGCAAGTGGCACGGCCAGGCATAGAGTAACGTCACCCCACCTAGTTATGGTGCCCTGGCCGTGAAAATCGCTGCGCCATCACCAGAGAAAGTGAGATTCAGGAAAGTATGATTTGATTTGATATTGTTTGGTTGAGTCAAAATTTATTTATTTTTATACAAATCATTTATGATAGTATTTTGTAATATCTTGTGAACATAGTTTTTAGCATTTTTGTGTAAATTTAGATGTTACGTTATGGCACAAGACTCGACAAGCACCAATTATAGCCCCTCGGGGATGTACAATATATCTCTTCTCACCATCTCAGAGTGTATGAGACAAATGTATGCATTTCGATTAGGGTCGTATTCTATATATGGTTACGATTCTACCAGATATGTCTTTTTGATTCCGTCGTAGATAAACCACTGTAATGTTGTTGTAAGTACGAACAATGCCAACAGTTTGTAGTGGGGACTATTCACGCCTAAAGTGTATTGGCCCAACACATCATGTAGCTTTGCTAGAGCTCGGAGCCCCTCAGCACTAAATTTGAGTTCAAAGCGTGCCAATGGATTTGATTCTACAATTGATAAGAAAAGACATAATTAGGATTAACTAAGTGATTGAATATACAATATATTGAACCTGAGACACAGAGAAACGGATCCAAACAATAGCAGAAGGTAACGAAGCTATTGGTTTAGATCAAATAAAAACAAAAATGCTTAAGGGATAAACACTAATACACTATAAAGCAATAACCATATAGCCAATAGCTATAAAGCTGGTAAAATTAACTAGATAGCATACAAAAGGGTAAACAGACTACAAACTAGTCGACAAGATCAACTAGTAAGTAGAACGAAAGATAAACAATCTAACAGGCAGCCTAAAGTGACGAGCCGATTGAAAGTGAAACCAGACGTGGGGATCGGCCTTAACCGAGACAACACTTATTCAGGATGTACCTGAAAGCCAATCGGAAAACAATGGATAACAAGTCAAACGAAATCTAGAATACGACCGTATTATTCCAAACTAAACCCTAGGGTGACCACGGCAGCAAAGCGGTAGTGGCGTGGTGGCCAGGCAGAGGGACGATGGGCTCGAAGTCACCATGGCCGGGTTGGGTGATTTCTAACATACAGGCGACACAAATTGGCATGATGGTGCAAAGGCGCATAGGAGTGGTCGCACGAAGCGAGGAGCAAGTCGTGGATGTCACGGTACTCGTCGGCCTTGTTGTTCGTTATACGGTCATGTATCCAACATTTCGAACCAGATGCAGAGCGGCTTTGCCAACTGTGTAATCAAGAACCATTTTTAGTGATTAAGTTGTTTTCGATCATAAAATGGTTGTTTGAGGCTCCTAGCTGTTTGATCAGTTCATCAGGAGATTTAGTCTCGATACCTCAAGTTTTCAACCATTTGAGGTTAATGACCTTGTTTGATGACAAAAAAAAAATTCAATGACGTCGATCGGCCCATCACCCCGGAATTTTTTATTAATAATTTTTCAGATTAATCTAGCCCGGAATCAACTTGGTCCAATTTTGACCCATTATCGGCAAACCCTAATTACCAGCTATAAAAAGGAGGATCCATTAGGGATTAGCATACGGCGCCGGCTAGAAAAATATAAACAAAAAAGGTAAAGGGGAGGGGGCGCCCCCCCTCCCCATCTCTCTCCGCTCTCGGGCTCTCCCTCCTCTCTCTTGTTTTCTCTCTCTCTAGGCACAGGTGTCAGGGGCGCCCGACATGCCGCCCCCATCCCCGTCCCCTCCTTGCGGTCAGCGCAGCCGGCGCGCTGCCCCCTTCTCCTCCACTCGCTAGGGGTGGCGGCGCGGCACCCTCTCTCTACTCACCGCCGCATCGGGCGGCCGTCTCGACGCCGCCTAAGCCCTCTCGCCGCGCCGCCTCGGCCCTCTCCACGGCCGCGGCGGGGCTCCACGCCGTCGTGATGAGATTCATTCCACCGCCTTCGCCGCCGGATCTGGGCCTAGCGTCACCGGATCCGTCGCCTCCACCACGCCGGGGCACCACCACAGGAGCTCCGCCTCGCCGCGCGCAGGTGTGCCGTGTCGCCCGTATCCAGCGCGCCGCCACCCCGACCTCGATGCCGCGCGCCGCCACCATCTCCTTTCTCAACGACGATAGCGACGTGACCCTCACCATCCTCCATGCGCCCAGGCGACGGCACCGCCACCTCCTCCTCAGCGCACCCGACGCCGGCGTCCCTACTCCAGATCCGCCGACCCAGCGGCGCCTCCTGCTCCCCACGCACGCAGCCAGCGCGCTGCCTCCTCCTCCGTTCGCTTGTGACGGCCGGCGCCCCTCCACAAGAACGACGATGGTGTGACGTCCTCCGCTGCAACGGCGACCTTCCCCCTCCTCCAGGCAAGATCTAGTGTCGGCGCCATCTTTCCTCTCAGCCCGGAAAGGCGGCGGCGTCATCTCCATGGTGCAGCGGAGTCACATGAAATAATGACTTCGTCATTAGCGGAGTACCACTTCGCTAAGGAAAATCGTCCCATGATCATTCCATCATATGGATGATCTCCTCTCGTCGACGACTACATCAACTACTTCCTCTACAATGATGATGTGATCGCTCATCAAGTTTTATATGGGTGAACAAGACCCCGAAGGCCAACGGCGTTACGGAGATCCCAATTCCACGGTGTCGTCCAATCCTCCTGATGACGAACATCTCATCAACGGTATCGTGGAGATGATGACTCCAACAATCACCGAAGCCGTTCGGTGATCTTCTCCAACAACTCTGCAAGCATCGACGGAACCTATCGTCACATCAACTTAAACGGAACACCGCTCCGGCAAGCCTGTACCCGAAGGTGAACAAGACCCCGAAGGCCAAGGGTATCGTGGAAATACCAATTCCACGATACAAACCAACTCTTCCCGATGATGAACATTCTATTAAGGATATCGTGGAGATCCCAGTTTCACGATATCACAAACCCACTCTTCTGATGGCGAACATTCCATCAAGCGTACTGTGGAGATCCCAATTCCGCAGTACCAACTAAAGCTCCTAACTAGAATATACCGTTAAGGAGAATCTCAATATCAACTACGTCAACTCCGGTAATCAAGACTCGTCAACGATAAGTCCAAAAGCCAACAAACGGGAACATCCCCAATGACGCAGCGAAGCCGACAACTTCAACTCCAAGCTAAGTGCTAACCGTGCATTCCCCCAAGTTCAACTACTCCAACGTGAAGCTTCACGAGGACAGGTTCAAGCGCCATAGGCGGGCATAGCCAAATGTCAATGGCTGTGCTATGCATTACATGGGCCCTGCTACCCTATGTATTCTGTCATCGCCACCTCAACTCCATCCATCAACTGCACGGTGAATCACGAAGCAACGAGAAGAAGAAGACAACCCCAGCAGCTTAATCGGAGGTGTTCCACGAGTTGGCTCACGGATGTAATTAACTGGGTTTCCTTCTGAGGTCCCGGGATTCAGAATCCGACGATCACCTGAACAAGAAGTCTAGCCTACTAGGCTACTGATGCCTAGCCAATATGGCTACGGAGCGCAATACCAATAAGGAGTTGTACTTCATTGTGACGATGAAATATAAACAAGGAGTTGTACTTCTTTTGTATATTTTTGATAAATACACTGGCACGCCCACAAATGCGTTTGTTGCGGAATTTGTGTGCGTCACAGACCTGATTAATTTAGGGCTCTTCTTTGAGTTCGGCATCGTTAACTTGCAGTAATCTGGTGGGAAGTTTTGGTCAATAGAACCATATTTGATGCAATTTTCATCTTTAACATGTGTACCACAATTAATAATGAAAAGGTGTCTTCCAAGTATAACGCACAAATATGATAAGATGTGCTGCTGGCATATCCCAACTTGTACACATCACAAATTAATGTACCTTAGAGTTTCGCTAGACATGTCAAACCTACTTCTTATAATTTTATCGATGAATTGATGATGAGATATTGGCTGGTATTACTGTGAGCTCTACATATAGTCATGTGCAGTCCACATGCTTGTAGCCTTGCATATGGATCACTTTTGTTGCTAGCCCCTAAGGCTTCCATAAAACTCAAGCAACACAAGAGAAGGACGATGAGAATTGGCAACGCCATACACCATATGCCACTCATACATGCGTCAAATAAGCAGGCCAATAAGTTAGGAAAGGGAAGCACCAGAAACTCCAAAACTCTGCATGACGAGGGCACTCATGCCACTTTGATCATTCACTCGTTGTCACTACTGCAGAATGGAGAGCTTGTTAGGCCAGGCGGCAGCAAATTTCCTATGTAGATGATGCATTGCCACAACCTCGAGGTGGTGGACTATGTGACAGGTTTTATAGCACCTCGCAAGGTACTCTCAGCTATTTCCATGGCATCCTTACCATTTGGCTTCTTTGGATAACTGAGTACAAAGTTCCCTGAAAATATGAAAATGTTGACGAGCAATGTCAGTATCTACCAACGATTAACAATGTTGTAATAGTGTCTGATGATCATGCATGTGGAGATAATGTCGTCTACTTAATAAAGCACTATGCATGATTAATTATTAAAGACTTTCGCTTAAGAGCATCTCCAATGGTAGAGATAGCAGTTGGCTATAAGAGCCACCCACATCAGCACTAGAGCCAACAACATGTCCAATAGATAGTATATAAGGATGGCTATAGCAATTATGATGCTTGCATGGAAAATAGGATGGCAAAGATCAATAGTAAGCATGATCTTTGTGGCCGATTTGTGTGGGGACAATATCACCTAAAATAGCACCAATATCACTTAAAAAATGGTAAGATGGCACCTGAAATAGCATTTTTGTTTTACTGAACCAAGCACTGATAATTCATTCACAAGTGAAAGTTTTATTTAGTTTAGCAAACATGCAATGTTCCGGATTGCAAAGATTGCTACCGTAATCAATTGAAAGTCTTCTAATCATCAACTATACATTTTGAGGGAAGACCAACTGAATCAATAAGTCTCTTCAGTAGCAGATATAAATCTTCCATTTCCATAGCTTGAGTATAGAGTTTTATAGAATCAGATAGTCCATACCAAAACCATGTCCGATTTAGATTGAAAATATAACCATGAATCCTTTCAAATGCACTAATCTGCAAAACGAAAAAGCCTAGGATCATGGAAGATATTCATGAACACAACAGATATGCAATATACCTTCAATTCGGATTCTAACTTTTGTGTCTGCATTTCACAATCTCTAAATTGGAATGCTCCTCTGCGCAGGTGTAGTAACCAGTGACCATCTTGTCTAAGCAATTGAACTAATGCAGTAGCTCGTATGGCTTGATGCCGCGCGGGACGACACTGTCGCAGGGCGAGACCCTTGTCGCCGTCACCGGAGAGGTCAATCACCTCGGCAGCGGCGGCGGCGGACCCCATCGCTGTCGCCGACGTTGGGGCGCTCTTTCTCTCTCCCTGGCGGATGGGAAAGAGATGGAAACAGAGGGCATGACTCCAGCCAAGAACGGCGGAGGGAGAGGGTGCAACAGCCGACCGGGAACGACGGAGGGAGAGAGCGCAGCCGGCGGCTGGGAACGGCGGAGGAAGAGAGCGCAGCCAGCGATTTAGGAATGGAAGAGGGAAATCAGAGGGGAGAGATGGCTTGTGCCTTGCGGCGGAGAAAAAAAAATCCCCTTTTCACGCGTAGCTGATCCCGCTATCGACTGCTTCGTCGATAGGAAGGCGCTTAATCGGTCGCTTCTCACCTGGGAGTCTGAGCGAGACGGGCGCTTCACCAAGCGCCGACGCCACTCTCTCTCCTCGTTCTCTCTCTTCCACATAGAATAAATGCTGATGTGGCCTCTCTTATAGCCTGCTGACATGTCCCCATTGGAGATGCTCTAATACATACTATGTGAAAAACTATGATAAAGCCACAAAGTTCCGTTATTATAAATAGACTTCCGCTTCAACTATAGCATTGAGGCCGATGACTACTATTATAAATAGACTTCCGCTTCGACTATAGCATTGAGGCCGATCACTACTAGAAAAAGGGCTTCTTTTCTGACGGGCTAAAAACCCAAAATTGCCTAGAAAAGGGATTATACTATCAAGAATACTCTTTTTTCGTCTATCATGGTGTCACCAACATGCATGGTTTTTCTGGCAGCAACTAGCGGGCAGTAATACTATCCAGATTACTCCTCGGCCCTATCGTTCATGCCGCCCAAGCCTTGCTGAGTGCACCCCGTCCCCGTTGTGCATGCGCCTCTGCTCGTCGCCTACTCATTGCTCCTCAGCATTGGCGAGGAAAAACAATGAGAGAGGGGAAAGAACAAAGGGAAGCAGAGTAGATCACACCATGCTGCCCCCCTTCATGCTAATATATAGTCGTTGAATTAATTTTTTTTAGACAATGGAAGCTTTGTTGATTACATTAAGAAGATACAATCACACTAAGACCACTTCCGGCCTCTGCATAGTTAGGATGCACACAGCCTAAAATTATTAAAGAGAAAAAAAACGACATAACAAAAAATATCACGCCGAAGCAAACTACACCACAACATAGTCTTCAAAATCATGCCCCATCATAGCAACACATAGATCACGAGAGGGCCCTCCAAAAGCAACGCCTCCAAGAAGGAAATGACACGCAAGCGTGCCACCGCTGCCATGATCCAACCAGCAAAGGTCAGAGCATAGGTTTTCACCTTGTAGAGAAATTCATCGAACTTCAAACAATGCCTTCAACAAGGGGAGACAAACATTGCCATCATTGCCAGATACAACCAACTAAGACCAGATCTAGGGATTTCTCCCCGGAGTTGACGAACTGGTACAAAAAAGCACCACCCAAACGAAGCCCCCAGTGCTACCTCTCCCAACTTTCCAAGCCAGTTGCCGCCATATCTCCCAACCTTGGCCAACTGCAAACAGCCATGAACTCCGCGACAAACATACCTTCTTCAGTCACACACCCACGACAACGAAGGTCGTGAAATAATATGAACACGCCCAAAATCCGCAGGATCAAACTGAAGACGGGATGAGTCACACAGGTAAGCGATTCTGTGAGTCGATGCCAAGGTGACTCAGGTCTGTGGTTTGGTATGGAAGCCACTGCAAAAGATGAAGACGCTATTACGAGAAGTAGCCGCTGTCGTTGGATTAATTAACAGAATAGATGGATTAGAATCCTGTAGGCATTCACAGACATTTCCATGACATCGATCCCCACCACCGGTATTAGGTAATACTCCTAGGTACTAAGGTACATGGCGCCTATCTTTAATTATTGTTAGTTCTGAACTAAGCTGCACTCGTTTCCTGAAAACCTCAAGATGCTAATGAGCACCACTGTGTCAACATCTACTACTAAATATATTCTAGGATTAGTAGTGTTACATAAGCCAGATAATTTTTATATAAAGGCAGGAGCCCATAGCACAACATTATGCATGAGCTATATATATATAGACCTTCACTTGGAGTTGAAACTTTCCATACTCCAATAAGTTTGTAGTATGGCATTAACAGACCAGTTTGTAATACGGAATTTCCTAATTTTCTTCTTCCTCGTATCATATGTCCACCCTCTTACCACGTTACTGTCCGCTCGTGCATGTCGCCGGTGGCACTGCGTGTGTCGTCACCCCGTCGTACGCCGCACACCATTTACGCATGCGGCAACTTAATTACTAATTAACCAGGCCAAATTGTCAATTAAAACATCGGCCTTCTTGGCTTATATTAAATTAAATTAACCTGCAGTTGTTTCCTGGAAACCTAAAGATAATGATGAGCACCACTACGTCAACGTCTAGCAATTCTAAGATTAGCAGTGTAACATATGCAAGATAAACAAAAATCAGCATGTAATGCATGCAGAGAAATAGTGTTATGAATTCATGATAAAGTCGGGAATTACGTACCTAATTTTACTCATACCAAGGGAAATATATTTTCTGTAGTTCTTAAAAGCAATTTAATAAACCCTATAGATGATTATTAAGATTTTCCTATAGATAAAATAGACAGAAACACTAATTATCATTATTTCCTACGTTCAAAAGATTTATTCGGATTTATTGGAGGTCATCTACTATTTAAAACAAAAGGTATCTCTAGAATTTGCCTATATAAAAAAAACCCAAACATAGCTACTCTAACATGATTTTTGGGTATTGGTCTTGAGAAATAATTATGTAATTACCTACACATGGTTTGTCATTCTGCTGGTGCCAATATATTGATTGCAACAGTCGGGATGTGTCACTACAAGAAACGAACACAAGGTCGTCGGCCAGGAACGTTTATGTTAGTCGGCTAAAGAGCCGACTACAAAGAGTACCCCTGTGTCGTCGGTTTCCTAGAAACCCAACGACATGTTTCAAACTAGGCTTCCGTTAGGCTTCTCTCTATGTTGTCGGGTAAACACAGGATGACTCTGGGGCCAGCCTGTCACGGTCCTAAGTAGTCGGTACAAATACGTGGCCGACGATATTTTTCACATTTGTCGTTCGAGCTGTTTCAACGGACCTAGACATAGGTGTTTTGTTGTTGGTTTCGGGACCTTTACCGTCGGTTTCGACCAACCATACTAAAGCACATCCTTGCAGTGGTGTCATGTCTTAAGTCATGTAATTAATGCGTGATGTACCTAGCTGTTCGTTGGTGACAAGCTCTTGGTTCACTTCACTTAATGAAGGATCTGCATACACACTACACACATAGCAGCTAGCACATGGGTCTACATATATATTGTTGGTAACTTCGATCCACAAAAACTCGAGCAACAAAGACGAGGTCGACGTTGAGATCAAACCGCAGGTGCCATGCATACACCATTGGACATTCGTGTCCCATCTCCCAAGGCCATTAGATTAGGAAAAGGAAGCATCAGGAACTCGACAACCTTGCACGATAAGGCCAATGCGCACGGGTGCAATTCAGCTCTTTGGCCGTGCTTGTCAGTTCGAGCCGCGCGTTTGTAAGCAGACAATGGCTGAGATGATTGGAGTGTGCTTCTATCAGGCTGCTGGGCTGTGTGTTTGGCACGCGCCAAGCTGACTGTGCACCGCCAGCCAAGGAAGCCTAGTGCGCAATATCACAGAGAAGGGAAGTGGTGCGAGTAATTGTGGTATCACCCGGATGTTCAGCTTGCTCCCACGAGGCAGAAAACAACATCCAGCTTACAATTTTGCGGGGATTCCTTGGAGCGTTCCGAACGACCGAGGGAGGCTCTTGACAAAGCATGAATTGTGAAGCACCCAGGGTGATATATTCCATTTGGTTAGTTTTCAGCGGGAAGTATGTTAAATTTTATTTTTGAAAAGTTGTAACCCCTTAAAGAAAGGCCGTATAGAACTCAAAAAGAACTAAAAAATATTTCAAAAAATATAACAAGTATTTTTTTTAAAACCCCATATATAAAAATTACCATAAAGTATTACATCGTTTGTATTCTATAAAAATGACAAAATCTAGTGTTAGCCTTTAATTTCAATTTAATGTGAAAAGAACAAGGCTTGCTAGTTAAAAAGCAGTGAAATCTCACTCCAGTAGAAGATGACAAGCTCCCATTTTGACGACCTCACCGAGATATAAGGAGAGATTTCTCTAGTTACACTACTGCGGATCGGGGCTTCACAAGCGGCTGGCTTTAACCCGCTTGCGACCCGATCGCCACAAGCGGTTCGTGGCCAACGGGTGGGAGGGTGGCGGAAAAGGGCATATGCAAGCGGTTCGTGATACAAACCGCTTGCGAGATAGACATTATGGCGGTTCAGTATCACCAACCGCTGAAATAATCTGTAAGCGGTTGGTGATCTGAACCGCTTACGATTAAAGAGATATCTGCAAGCGGTTTGTATCACAAACCGCTTGCATATGCTTTTTCCTTCTGCCTAGTGCATTTAACCCTTCTTCCTCCTCGGCGAGCTCGCGTAGTAATGTGACGGCCGAATTTGTTCATGCAGGGAGGAGTCTTTGCCAAAATTTTTAATTGAGGCTAATAGCTCTAAATTAAGATTTCCAAGATAAGTAAACATGGTCTCAACATCATTTTCATATGGACATTGCTTATCTTTTTGCATTGGATGTGGAGAAATATTAAATAATCTTGTTTGAATTGAAGGGTGTTTCTTTTGCTATAGCTCTCTCTCTTGATAATTTGAGGTAAGATGTAGATCTATTGGGGGTTTTAAGTCTCATATTAGTTTTGTATCCTTTTTTTGATGATGTATAAGATGTTGAAATTAGTTGGTAGGGGTGATTATTTGTTTTAGAGAGCAAGATCTAGCTCTCGGTGCCTTAGCTAGCTCTCCCTTCTAGATCTTTTGAGGCAATGTGGTGATCTATTGGATGATTTTAGTTTCACATTAGTTTAAAATAGTAGATAGGGTGATTATTTCAATTGCTATAGAGCTAAATAGATGTAGGTTTTTTGCTAGGTTGGTAATAATTTTTTTGTGTATGAAATGTAATTAAAAATATTTTTGAAAAAAGTTTTTTAATTTGTGAGATTTAGTTGGTTTAGCTATAAAAATCAAGAAAGTTTAGAGGTAATTAAAAATATAACAATTAGTTATTTGAGTTAAATATTTTAATTTGAAAAATATAATAAGTGTTCTTATTAATTTAATTGGTGCGGATGAACCGCAATGGATGTATGCGGATCGTCGGACAAGGGAGTTCATCGATGGCGTGAATGCTTTTCTTGATGTCGTATTTGAGACTTGCCTCCGTGAAGCTTCGACGGTGTCCGTCGTAGATTGCGTGAACGAGAAAGAGCACTCAATGCGAGGGCGGATCTGAGGTCACTTGTTGATAAGAGGTTTCATGCCGAACTATACATGTTGGACTCACCACGACGAAGTAGAGCATACAAGCATAGAAGACGACGAAGAAGCCGATGAAGAGGAAGTGACATATGATGGTATGCCGGACGCGACGACATACGAGGACGTAGAGGATACACAAGGTGATCGGTTTGGTGTGGATGATGACTGGACGGATCTTTGCGACGCGAGAGGGAGATATCACAGAGGACAAACAATATAGGAAGTACCAGGGATTGTTGGAGGACCAGAGAACTCTTTTGTACCCAAATTGTGGTAAGGGGCACAAGAAGCTACGCACCATACTGGAACTAATGCAATGGAAGGCTGTGAATGGTGTGTCGGATAAGGGTTTCGATGAGTTCTTTGTCGCTCATAAAGAAGTTGCTCGGAAGATAACACCTGCCGGAATCCACGTATCAAGCCAAAGCGGTCTGTGTTCCTTAGGATTGAAAGTCTGAAAGATACATGCATGTCGAACGATCGTGTCCTATATCGCGGTGAATATGCCGACTTGGATGCATGTCCGGTGTGCAAGGAACCCGGTATAAGACGAAGCGTGACGATCCGGTGAAGTAGATGGGGTGCGTGTGAAGAAGAGAGCACCGCAAAAGCGTTGTGGTATTTTCCTCGATTCCAAATTTGGGCGTATGTTTGCAAACAAAGCGCATGCGAAAATGATGCGTTAGCACAAAGAAGAGCGTAAGGTCGACGGAATGCTTAGGCATCCGGCAGATGGCTCGCGATGGAGGATGGTCGATCGGAGTACAAAGACTTCGCAGACGAGGTCGAAACATAAGGTTCGGTTTGTGTACCGATGGGATGAATCCTTTCGGAGACATGAGCAGCAGACCATAGCACTGCCGGTCACATTATGTGTGTATAATATTCCTCCATGATTATGCATGAAGAGAAAGTACATAATGATGCGTTGTTGATCCAAGGCCCCAAGCAACCCGGAAATGATATCGATGTCTACCTCAAACCTTTGGTAGAAGATCTTCAAGCGTTATGGAGCGGTGTAAAGGTGCAGAGCGAATACAAAGGGAGTATTTCAACTGCGTGCAATGTTATTTGTAACAATCAACGGCGGCGGCCGCTTGGTAACTGTCGACCTAAGCGGCAAAGGCTTCAAAGCGTGTGTGCGGTGTTTGGATCAAACCGATGGCACGTACATGAAAGGCTCTCAAAGATGGTGTACATAGGGCATTGCGGGTTTCTTGTTGAACCCAGCGTTGCGGAAGAAGCGCAGGAATTTAACGGGAGGAAGAACATCGTTCCTAACCGAGGCATCGAAGTGGCAAGCGGTGTTTGCTATGGTGAAGGATCTGAAGGTAGTTTTGGAAAGGGTCCGGAAGCAAATCATGTGCGAATGATGAGGATGGCCATGCACCCATATGGAAGAAGAAGTCAATATTTTGGGACTTGCCTTCTTGGGAAGATTTGGATGTTCGCCACTCTTTGGACTTCATGCACATCACCAAGAACGTCTGTGTGAGCTTCCTAGGATATATAGATCATGCGGAAATCAAAAGATACGAGTGAGTGCTCGGAGCGACCTTGAAGTCTGGGCATCGGGAAGGACCTACACCACGAAAAAGAGTGCGGAACAAGCTGTACCTCTGCCACGAGTTATACTCCAAGCAAAGAAGAAAAAAAGCGTGATAGAGTGTCTTAGCGGTGTGAAGGTCCTTCGGGATACTCGTCGAGCGTAAAGAGATTCGTAAATATGAAAGAGAACAAAATTGTACATATAAAATCCATGATTGTCTTGTCTTGATGACACAGTTGCTCCGGTGGTTTTAAGAGGTGTCTTGCCAGAGTGGGTAAGGGGACAATCACAAAGGCGTGTTCGTTTTTCAACGCTATTTCCCGAAGGTCATCGATCCAAAAAAACTGGGTGAGCTGCAGGCTGACGTGGTACAAAGTGTGGTTAGCCTCGAGATGATCTTTCCTCCTGCCTTTTTGATATCATGGTTCATCTCACTGTTCATCTAAGCAAAGAGATAGGTATTCTTGGACCGTTTATCTCCACTGACATGTTCCCTTCGAGAGGTACATGGGCGTACTAAAGAAGTATGTGCGTAACCGTTCTCGGCGAAGCATGCATTGCCGAGGGTTATGTCACGAGAGGAGGTGGTCGAGTTCTGTGTGGACTACATTGATGATCTAGACCCCATCGGCGTCCCTATATCACGCCATGAGGGCAGGCTACGAGGTAAAGGGACACTTGAAAGAAAAGTACTTGCATGCAACGATCTTCAGACATTTAAGCAAGCACATTTCAACGTGTTGAAGCAATCGGCGATGGCGCCCGTATGTCCTCCAACACAAGAATGCTCTCGTCTCCGGTTCGAGAGAAGACCGTCGTAGATAACACTGAGACACATGGATTCTTCGGTAGCATGGTTACAAAACCATATCCTCAAGAGCAAGTCCAACAATGAGCAGGTTGCAACGCTGGCTCGGGGACCATCCGTTGAAATAGTGAGATGGCGAGGGTGCGAGATAAATGGTTACACATTCTACACGAGATCACAAGATAACAATAGCACAAACCAGAACAGCGGTGTCCGTATAGAAGCCGCCGACAATAGAGACAAGGTGGACACATATTATGGATTCATAGAAGAGATATGGGAGCTCGACTATGGGCCTTTGAAGGTCCCATTGTTTAAGTGCCAATTGGTAAAACTAAACGCAGACGGCGTGAATGTCGACAAATACGGTATGACTACCGTCGACCTCCAAGAAGTCGGCTACTTGAGAGAACCATTTGTTCTCATGAGCGAGGTGAGACAGGTCTTCTCACGTATTGGACATGTCAAGCGGACCAAGAAGAATCAAATCAAAGACAAGAAGAAGGAAGCGAAAGCGACACGTGGTTCTCCAAGGCAAGCGAAGGATTGTCGAGTAGAGGGCGTTCTTGACGAGGAAGAGTACGATCAGTTCAATGAGATCCCTCCATTTGCGGTAGATGTCGACATAAGCATCTGGATGACACAGCATGGATGCTCGCACATACGCCGCGATCACGATGAAGGAAGAATTGTAAAGACAAAAATGTAAATGATTAGGATGACCCTTATTATGTGGTCATATTAAATATATTATGTGGTAGATTCAACTATGTTATCATGTAATTGCATTTTAAGAATTTATAAGGTGGAAGCAATATTTTGGAAAGAATAATGACCACATATTTAGAAATAAAAGTAAAGCCAAAAATAATTTTTAGTATTTTTGAAAAGAATAATGGCCTAAGTAAATATTAGAAATGAAAGTAATGTAAAAACAGATTTTTTAGTTTTTTGGAAAAAATAATGGGCTAAGTACATATTCAGAAATGAAAGTAATGCCAAAAAAGATTTTTTAGTATTTTTGTAAAGAATAATGGGTTAATCACATATTTAGAAATGAAAGTAATATAAAAAAATAGTTTTTAGTATTTTTGGAACAAAATAATGGGCTCAGTAAATATTTCTAAAAAAATAAAAGGTAAGGGAAAAATAAAAGGCAAGGGGGCGCAAGCGGGGCTCGAACCCGCGACCAGCAAGGGAGCCCGCACTTAAACGCCACGCGCTAGCCAAGTGAGAGGAATTTTCATTTCAATAGAGAAGGGCGCAATACTTTCTTAAACGTTATCGATAGATGGTACGTCCCAAGCCTCGGCATGTGTTATGGACCCACTTCTACAAGCGGTTTGTCCCACGAACGCTTGTAGAAATGATTCTCTAGCGGTTTTAATCACCAACCGCTTGAAGATGCCCTTCATTGTTCCAGGAGGACGAAATTCTGAAATTTTAAATGTCGCGCTACCGGCTTCTACAAGCGGTTCGTTCTACAAACCGCTTGTAAAAGTGTTCTCTGAGCGGTTAAAATTACGAACCGCTTGTAGAGAGTATTTTCTGGCGGTTTGTAATATTAACCGCTTGTAGAGCCCTTCCTATATAAGGTAGAGGTTCGCGGCGAAATTTTCTAAGTCCTTTGCCCTGTCTCCCTCAACCGTTCCGTCGCAATCTCGCCGCGCCCCACCGCCCACCTCGCCGCCGTCTAGTACCGCGACGGCCGTACCTCGCCGTCGTCGAGCACCGCCGCGGCGGCCGCCTCTGGACACTCCACCTCGCCGTCGTCGATCACTGCGCAGGACTCGCGACATCGACTCTTGTCGCAGCGGCGACCTCCGCCACCTGCCGCGAGCACCTTCGCCGGTGAGCCCCTCGTTCCGTTCGCCGTGGACCTCCTCCCGCCACTTTGAATCTGAAGGGCGAGGTATCGAGCCCCTTCCTTCCCCGCCCCATTGCTCTGTGATGCACTTGTAGTGTTGACGGAATCTTGCGCGGTGTTGATGCTCCTATTGCTCCCCTCTGTCATGCTCCTATCGCTAAGTAAAATTTACGTGTCTTTCCCCTTGTGGTTGGTTGTGCGATGTACCAATTAGAGATTTTGGGGATCTAATTCTTGAATTAGAGGCTAAATCTCAGTTTGAAGCTTTCATCGTGGTCGTGTGCTTTACCCTTATTGCTCTGTGATGATAATCTGGTTGAGGCATATATAAATACATTTGTTGATTATATCTTGTGGTAGATTCAATTAATTTCTGCCTTTGTTATGATTTATATTGTGTTCATCCCAATTCATGCCATGAGCTGTTGTTAATTGGTCCTTTGGACGCTTGTTATCTTGATCTGTATTGGTGCATCGGCTGTTTTAGTGTCTTTGTTCAGATTGCTCGATGATCTGTTTATTTTACGGTACCTTTGCTTAGCACTTTGTCTGTTTGGTTGGTTCGAATAAATAGATTTGGGTCCAGTGGCTTGTGACTTGAATAATTGTAGATCAGCAGTTCTGATTGGCTAAATTGGGATGTTCTGAACTTAATTCCTTTCCAAAACAGTGCAGTATTGATTGTCTAAACCTTGATATTAATCTCAGATTGTATTTGCCTGTGAAATCACTAGAACTATAACTAGGAAGGCTGTTTTACAGCAACCAGTTATTGGTTAAATCTGAGAGCTCCCTAATAATGTCAATGGTGATTTATTTGCTTGATATGTTGGCTGCCATATTACAGTCCATTTCTATAGAGTACATGATAAATAATCTATTCCATGGCATTGTTATGTGTTTGCTCATTCTATTTATATTTGGTCAATTTATTATGCTTATATCGCACTATGTTCAACACACTAATCAGTCGTACACACAGCACAACCACACCACAAGCTGATTTGGTTGGATTAGTGGCTGCCATGTTTTTCAAGTAAGTCGGTGATCATGAGTTGAGTTTGCGCATGACCCTTCTCGGACGCTCCCCCATAAAATTCTTTCCCTCTTTGTCCGGTGGACCGATTTACGGGGACTAGCCTTCGAGCTAGAGGCCGTTTGACCTAATTAGGTGTCGAGAAATATTGTATTCAAATATTGTATTTAAATATTGTATTCAGGCCGGCACGACCCAAATTCTTTCATGTCATGTGTCGAGAAATATTGTATTCAAATATTGTACGTTTTGATGGGTGTCGAGATGGATGACATCTAAGAGATGTATATGTTGTATTCAAATATTGTATTGAAATGTTGTTTTCAAATAAAAAAAGATATATATGTTGTATTAAATGTTCTATTATTTTGCGTGCATGCACAGTGATAGATGGCGCACTCCGGACACGATGATCTTGATTTCGATGCGGGAAATGATTTTCTACTTAACGAAATCGCGATGGGCACTCTCATAAGCTACGATGAGGCCAACCCGGTAGATCCAATGGGTGATCAGGCTGCCCCGGCTCAAGCTGGTGACCAGGCTGCCTCGGCTCAAGCCGGTGATCACGCAATCCATGCTCAAGTCGGTGATCCAACTGGCCAGGCTGAAACTAATGTCGACGGCTGTGAGGTATATATAGCCTGAACACTAAAATGATCGTTTCTTACACGTCTCATAGCAATAAGCCTCTGACACATGTTCATGTTTTTTTTAAAGCCAGAAACGTCCAACAGCCAATCCAAACAAATACGAGGGCCTAACAAAAAGCCGTCGACAAAGTACGTGATTACTCAAGTTTCAGCCACTGGGAAGCCCGAAGCCCCTATGTCGGCACTTGCCCCCTTCAACAACGCTTGCGGAGTCATTGTGAGGGATCACGTCCCTATTAGCATCAAGACATGGCCCAAGGTTCCTACTGACTCTGAAAGAGCTGCTGGAAGGATATAAAAGAAAACTTCACGATTAGACGGCTTACGAAAACAAGTGCAAGAAATTTACTCGAGCAAGATGGCGTTATGCTTTCGATCGTGGAAGAAGCGAGCTCGAGAAGAAATGCGTGGAGACCGGAACAACCCGGACTTCAATAAGTATCCGAAGCTAGCGGATCAGCGGCAAGCATTCGAGGAGTACAAGTCGTCGGTGAAGGCAAGGCCGCTAGTGAAGCGTAACAAGGCCAATGCACGAAGAAAAATACCACCACCATCTCGGGTCCGGTGGTTACATCAAAACTATGCCAAAATGGGAGAAGCAGGAAGAAGAGCTTAGAAAAAGGGTATAGTACACGAAGCAGACGGGAGCTCCGCCCATAAGCTGGACCTTGGGCCACGGAGGAGGTGAAGGATGATGGCAAGTGGAGATGGCACCACAAGTGCAACCCGTGAAAGAAAGGATTGTGGAAGCCATCGAGAAGCAACGTGCGGGTTCCTTGATGGTAGAGCGGGGAGAATGGCGAGCTTACGACGCTTTTCGGAACGCAGAGCATCCGGGAAGGACACGAGGACTTGGCAAGCGGTGTGCCGTGGATGGTGGCTTCCCAAATGATCAAGCCACATCCGAGCCGGAAAGAAGAAAAGTAAGAGAACACAACAGAGGCAAAATCGAGCGGAGCTCAAGGAGCATAAGGAAAACATGGCAGAAATGCTAAAGCGGGAAGTGCAAGCTGCAATAGCCAGTCTTCAAAGACCAGGTGGGGTTATCGTCATGCCTCCGGAAGTAGATGTGTTTAGTCCCCCGGGCTCCGGTCGGCGAAGCAGCTACGCGTCAAACAACGTGCCGGCCGATGAATTGCAGGCTCGTTATCCCGTGGACGACATCATCGTGCCCCGCCAATGTGAGCTACGCGTCCAACTGCACAACCTCACCCTCAAGGTGGTTTACGCTTTGGCCTACCCCGTGGAGTCGGGCCAGACATTCCACTGTAACCCTATACCCGCGGGATACTCCAAGGTCACGATGGGCGAGGTGGTGGCGGATTTGAGGATATGGAGCTCGATATTCTTTGGAGGAGCGATGTGACCAAGCTTGAGAGGCCGTACATAACATCATCCTCTGGCGGAAGAAGTACATCGTGTTTCCTGATGGTGCGGAGGTGACATCTATACCGAGACAGAACACTCCACCGAGACGGAGCTCACCTCCTCCACCAAGACAGGCCACGCCACCACGCAACGCCTGCCGGTGAGACAAAACACTCCACCACCGCTAGCGCTATCGCGAAGCCCAACACCGCCCGACCCCTCAAAGCAAAAGGAAGCGACCTCGAGAGAAACAACGAGCCGGCATCTCCCCAAGAAGAAGCTTGCTAGCAAAGGAGCATTCTGCGGCTAGAACGACAACAAGCGGCAGGCGGCGGTTTCCTATTCAGACGAGAGAATGAAGGAATCTGAAAAAACACCTTATGAGATGGCGTCGAGGAGTTAAAGAGCGAGTCGAAGAAAGGCGTGGGCGCATGGATAGAGGGTATAAAGCTAAAACAAATCCACCGCCAAAGGGCGAATTGATTCAAAGATCGCGGACTTCTTCGCGACAACTAGTCAGCACCGACCGCCTCTCTGTACCGACTACCAAAGAACTATCAGAAAGCACGTCTTCAAGAGTAAACAACCTCCGGGCACATACATGAGTAAGGAAGAACAGGAGGAGGCAAAACGTCTACAGATGGAGTATGACTTCATGAGGGAAGCTGGCCTTGATAACATAGATGCCGCCCGTGGAATAACTGATTATCTTCTAACGGTACAAGTCAGGTGGCCATTTAAGCTGGGCCAACCGTTGCTAGACCCTAAGGACATACGGAAACTACCGGTCAAGATGCGACGCGCCCATGAATGGTACGAACACAAGTCCGCCAGGGGATATGCTCATTGTTGCGTCTCATTTCAAGAAGAACATTTGTTTCGAGGAATGATCAATTGATAAATCTTGATTTTGAAGGCGGTACAATGTGTACCGGGAAGACGCCATCAACGTGTCCTTCATGACTGCTTTGGTGCTGTGAGTGTCGACTCCACAAGATGTATATATATATCTATACATCTTTGCTTGCCGAGAACCCTAATTAATTAACTCAATTAACCCATTTTCTGTAGAATGGAGATACAAAGACTTAGAAAGCAGAAGCCGAACTCGATTGGCTTCCTTGACCCTTGGTTGGTCAACGAGGAAGTCGGGCAATACCCTGGAAAACCAAAGGAAATCCACGACAACGTTGTACATGCACTAGTACAACAACACTACAAGCAATACATACTTCTGCCATTCAACTTTAAGTATGTGCTGATGTTCTCAATAACATCTCGTTCTTATATTGCTTAAGGCACCTGATGGCACACTATATATTATTTAATTACATGTCATAACTGTTGCAATATATAAATAGGTTCCACTGGATCCTTATAATCATAAGGCTTGACAAAAGCATGATCATCGTCCAAGACTCACGGAGAAAACCGCAAAAGGAATACCAGTGGATAATTGACCTCCTTAACAAGGCGTTCTGAGCTTTCAAGAGATTGAAAGGGCGTTTTAAGAAGGAATTCGATATCAAGCTAAGCGGTGAGTGCGCTAAAAGCGACATAATTGCCCTTTGTCAATTAATATTTTTGTTATTCTTGATCTGTAATTGCCCGCGATCGACCATAGGTAAAACAACAATCATGGAAACAACCTATGTGGCTACTATGTGTTCCACTATATCCAAATGATGTGCCACGGCGAGCTTGAGCCTCAAACTCTGAAGAGGTTCAGATATATATGCACGCAACCATGCATCTAGCATCAACTTAATAACGTTCTTATGTGCTCCATTAATTTACATTATGGGTGCACGATTTATTATTTTTCCACTTTAATTGAATTGGCGGCCCGACATGGATAAACATCTTGAAGTGTTACCACATCATCGGGTGCTCGCATTACGAGAACAACTGTTCGGCTTCATTCTCGATGAGGTCATTAATCCCTAGGGCGAGTTCCATTATCGAGATCCATATTCGAACACGAGCGAACTAGGGGCGACTTCTCGTCGTCAAGAGCGTCAAGAAGAGTACCGCAAGAAAAAAATGAACTGTTTTGTCCATTTTGCACAATGTATATTAATTATAAACTTTGTAAATTTGGCCGGTGCATATAAAGTGTACATTATTACATGTATTATCTAATATATTTAAGCTTGTTTGATCGCTAATTATATGCTCATCCTATATGTATTTAAATTTAAGCGACAAATAAAAAATCTCTGCGAAATATATATTTAAATATCTATTTGCGCCGCTTGAAATGAAATAACCGGTGGCCATTAAATTGCGTTTACATAGCGGTTATTGAACGCTTATGAGATGATCTCTGCAAGCGGTTCGTGGCTCCAACCGCTTGCAGAGAGCCCCACGTGGCTTCCACGCCCGCCCGCGCCATCGCCCCGTGAACCGCTTGCAGAGGGGGCTTCACTAGCGGCTCTGGGAGCCGCTTGTGATGCCCGTCGGGCATCGATCATGATTGTCTGCAAGCGGTTCTAAAACCGCTTGCACAGGCCTTACGAGCCGCTTGGCCTACCCCGATCCGCAGTAGTGTTAGGACAAAATACCAGGATTTTTATAACCTAACTAATAAATAATTAGCCCCCACGGTGATGGGCTAATTTTTGTGATTATCATATATTTTTGCAATGCTTGCACAATTTTTAAACATAAAATCTGAAAATTTGAACAAAATAAAAAATTAAAAAGACCTGATTAATACTGATGCAATCGCTTTTTTATGTATAACATCAAATTCTTTCAAACTTTGTTCAAACCCTATTATTTTGACCAATTTAAAATAGAGGTTGGTCGGTTAGTCAAATCATTTCCGATATCTTCCTACTATCCGGTGATTATGAATTTATAGTGAAGACTTCTTGGTCCCTGGCGGCATCTCCAACCTAGAGGTATGGTTGGAGGGGCAAGAAAGACATTTTTAGCGCTATGTGATAAACCCTATATACATGTGCATGTATACACTATAGGCTAAGCCAAGATTGAATACAACACAACATTACACCATTTGAAAAAGTTCTTTACTCTCTAGCCTATGGAGTTATGCTACCATCAATCACTCTACAGAGGGTCCGCACATAAACGCGAGGGGTGCCCCCTAGTTAGGGATGAGGAACTTTTAATCCCCAAAACGGAGAATGGGGATGGGAGGGGATGGGGAAATTGTGCATGTGTGTACAGCCCGCGCTGGGCCGCTCAACTGCGCCCGCGCGCTGTCTGGCTCCCTCACGCCCGCTCCCTGCGCTCACACATGCATGCACATGCACGTTTCTTTTTTTCTTTTTTTTCCTTTTCTTTTTCTTTTCTCCTTCTCAACTGCACAAACGAACATATATATCCAAAACTCTCCAAAAATATTAGTTCAAGATTAGTTTAATAAATCATCAATCATTCTCAAATATTCATCCAAAATTATCATTTTCCTTTCAAAATATTCCAAAAATTCCAAAAATCCTCATAAAAATATGTAAATAAATTGAAAAATCATCTCATCACACAATATTCAAAATATTCACCCAACACTCAGTTTTTTTAGAGTTTTGAACTTTCAATTTCTCGATCTCGTATGCGTGCCCCTATTTAAGAACTTTGAGTTTTTCGGTTTAGCCTTTTTCGGAGCAAAGCATGTGCAGGCATTCAACTAGTATATATAGATCAAGCATCTAGCTAGCTTTGCGCATGTTGTTAAGCATGCTAGAGCAGGGCAGAACTGACTCATTGAGAGCACAAGAACAGTGGCGATAATCCTCGTCCACGAATCCAAGCAAAGAATAGGAATGGGAGGCACTGGGAATATGACTTGATCGCCATGGACGACTTGCGCTAGAACTAAGACAATACCGGCTTGCGCCATGGTCGCGGGTGCCAGGAGGGACCTTTTGATTGGCCTTTTCAACAACTTCCACGTCCAAGTTATGTCGCGAGTGGCACGGCCAGGCATAGAGTAGCGTCGCTCGTCATCGGTGCATGAGACACGTTAGGAGAGATTCGTAGCACCATTATCAGGGAGTGATATTCAGAACTCCTTTAATTCGCGGGATGATTTGATTTGATATTGTTTGGTTGGGTTGAAAATGTATTATTTTTATACAAACCGTTTATAGTAATATCTTGTGAACGAAGTTTTTAGCATTTTCGTGTAAATTGTAGATATTACCTTATAGCAACAGGGCTCGACGAGATCTAGATCCACCACTATGTAGATGATAATGTTGTTGCAAGTAGGAACATTGCCAACGATTTGCAGTGGGGATGTTCGTGCCAAACAGTGTACTGGACAAACACACCATTGAGCTTAGCTAGAGCTCAGAGCCCCGTCAGCACCAAATTCGAGTTCAAAGCATGCCAGTGGATTTGATCCTACAATCGGCAAGACAAGACATAATTTGGATTAATTAGCTGGTTCGATCCGTAGTATATTGAACCTGAGACACAAGGAAACGGATCCGTAGTGGGGATGTTCGTGCCAAACAGTGTACTGGACAAACACACCATTGAGCTTAGCTAGAGCTCAGAGCCCCGTCAGCACCAAATTCGAGTTCAAAGCATGCCAGTGGATTTGATCCTACAATCGGCAAGACAAGACATAATTTGGATTAATTAGCTGGTTCGATCCGTAGTATATTGAACCTGAGACACAAGGAAACGGATCCAAACAATAGCAGAAGGTAACGAATCTATTGGCTTAGATCAAATTTATTCTAAAATTTATTATTATAAACTAAACCTAATGCGATAAAAGAAGACGGGAAGTAAAAGATATAATAAAAAATAGATTTGATTGATTGGTTCGGGGTTCGTGGGATAGGTAGAGTCGCAATTTAATCCTTTTGTGCTGAGATGAGAGTATGAGACCCTAGGACGACCACGGTGGTGGTGTGGTGGCCATGCAGAGGGACGATGGGCTCGAAATCACCATGGCCAGGTAGGGTGATTTCTGACATAAAGGCGACACGAATTGGCATGATGGTGCAAAGGCGCATAGGAGTGGTCGCACGAAGCGAGGAGCAGGTCGTGGATGTCACGGTACTCGTTGGCCTTGTCGCTCGTTATACGGTCATGTATCCAACATTTCGAACCAGATGCAGAGTGGCTTTGCCAACTGTGTAATCAAGAGCCATTTTTAGTGATGAAGAAGAGCTAATATGATTAAGTTGTTTTCGATCATAAAATGGTTGTTTCAGGCTCCTAGCTGTGTGATCAGTTCATCCGGAGATTTAGTGTCGATACCTCAAGTTTTCAACCATTTGAGGTTAATGACTTGATTAACTTGGGGCTCTTCAATTCTTTCGGTTCACGTTGTTAACTTGCAGTAATTTTGTTGAATGTTTGGTCAATAGAACCATATTTGATGCAATTGTCACCAAAGCCATGTGTACCACAATTAATTTTTACATAATAATGGCACAGTGATACGGTGTCTCTCTATAAGTATAACACACAAATATGACAAGATGTGCTAGTGGTGCATCCCAACTTGTACACATCAAAAATTAATGTGTGTTAGATAGTTTTGCTAGACTTGTCAAATCTACTTCTTATAATTTTATCAGTGAATTGATGATGAGATATTGGTTGGTGTTACTGTGAGCTCTAACTCTTTGGTTTGCTGTTTTGTCCGGTTCGGTTTGGTTGGGTCAAAATTTGTTTTTTTACAAACTATTCGGTGTAATATTTTGGAATAATTTTTCGGAGCTGTGTAGAATTTTACTTAAAGATCTTAAAAATATTTTTACATATTTTTATATTGTTATTTTATGGTTTTAAATTTTTAGTCCAACCAAACCAAATCAAATCGAACCACGAACCAAAGGGGATATATATTTTCACATGCATTCCACTTGCTTATAGCCTTACATATGGATCACTTTTGTTGCTAGCTCCTGAGGGTTTTCCATAAAACTCAAGCAACACACGAGAAGGGCGATGGGAATTGTCAACGCCATACACCATATGCCACTCATGCATGCATCAAATAAGCAGGCCAATAAGCTAGCTAGGAAAGGGAAGCACCAGAACTCCAAAACTTTGCATGACGAGGGCAACCACGCCGCTTAGGTCATTCGGTCGTTGTCACCACTGCAGAATGGAGAGCTTGTTAGGCTAGGCGGCATTGTATTCCCTATATAGATTGTCGTTGGTCTGAGCCAGAAAACAAATTTCAAAGAGGCTACCACGCGGAGCAACTAGGCGCGCTTAGTGAAGCAGCCCGGAGAAACTAAGCGATCACAAAGTGGCTATCCTGTGAAAATTGTATCTTGTCCTTTGTTATCGTGGGGGGGCCTCCTATTTATAGTGAGGGGCCATTTTTACATTGTACAATATAGCCCTTCCTCAGGGTACAAAGTGACGGCAGAGAGGTCTTTACTAAGAAAAGGACCTATTTACCCTCGACCTGCCCTCTTTGGTGGGGGCTCCGAAGGAAAATAACCTCCTTGGTGGGGGCTCCGAGGCCAAGACCCAACTACCCCTGCTTTTCTATCTAACGTAGGGTTACAAGAGGCATTTCAGGGGACCCGGTTGTTACGGCCAACCATCATATCTCCCTACCACATGATACTGGTTGTTACGGCCAGCTGGCATATCCTCCTGACATGCGATATGATTCTTGCTGGCTGTTGCAGGTCATACTTATTGTCCCCTAATCTTCTTGGTTCCCATGAAACCGCCTTTGCCTCGTGAATAGGATTTAGGGGTTTCTGGTTCTGAGCGAGGTAGACCCCGCTCACTTTTGCCTCGCACCAAAGGGAAGGCGAGGCTCCCTTCGGGTATGTGCCTCCTTTGGTCCGTCGTTGCTTCATGCCAAGGGAGCGAGACTCCCTTCGGGTATGCGCCTCCTTCGTCCGCCATTGCTTCGCGCCAAGGGAGTGAGGCTCCCTTCGAGTATGCACCTCCTTCGGTCCGCCAACGCTTTGCGCCAAGGGAGCGAGGCTCCCTTCGGATGCACACCTCCTATACTCTCCTAATTTGGGGGCTGGTTCGCCTCCTTCTCCAATTCATAGGGGATGGGTGTCCCCTACTACAACACAGATGATGCATTGACATAGCCTCGCGGTGGTGGACTATGTGACAGGTTTCATAGCACCCAACACGTCTAGTCTTGTAGGTACTCTCAACTATTTCCATGGCATCCTCAACACCTGGCATCTTTGGATAACTTCTAGCCCTAGAGTGGAAAGTTCGCTGAAAATACGAATTAAGATGTTGATGAGCAATGTCAATACCTACCAATACTACGATTAACAATGTTGTAATAGTGTTGGATGGTTATGCATGTGGAGATAGTGGACCCCTTTTGTTCGCGGTTTTGTTGGATTCGATTTGGTTGGGCGGTTGAGAAGCACAAAATAACAGTATAAAAAAATAAAAAAATATGTTAAAATATTTTTAGAGATTTTTGAGTAAAATTCTACGGAGCTTTAAAAAATTATTACAAAATATTATACCGAATAGTCTGTACAAAAAAAAAATTTTGGCTCAATCAAACTAAACCGAACAAAACCGCAAACTAAAGAGGGCCAGTGTCATGCACTTAATAAAAGCACTATGCATGATCAATTATTAAATATACCTTTGCTTAATACATACGCGGAGAACTAGGATAAATCCACAGAGTTCAGTTATTAATTATAAATAGGCTTCCGCTCGAGTTTAAAGCTTTCGAGTATAACATTGAGGCCGATTGCTGCTAGAAAAAAAAAGGGTTCTTTTGTGATGGACTAAAAACCCAAAATTGCCTAGAAAAGGGATAATACTATCAAGATTACTCCTCTGCCCTATTGTTCGTGCCGCCCAAGCCTTGCTGAGTGCACCCGTCCCCATTGTGCATGGCCAGTTCCCCTTGCCCCATCTATGCGCCTCTGCTCGTTGCCTGCTCGTTGCTCCTCAGCGTTGGCGAGGAAAAACAACGAGAGGGGGGAAGAACAAAGGGAAACAGAGTAAAGACCATGCTACCCTTCATGCTAATAGTCGTTGGATTAGCAAGATAGATGGCTCACATCAGCAATACATATGTCATGAGGTGCATGTCGACTAAAGGTTCAAGTGTACAACCATGCAAAGAGTCGTTGAATGGTTTAAGGAAATAGAACAGTTTTGTCGCGTACATATAGTACTCCCTACAAAATTATAGTAGATGCCGTTTTAGACAGGAATTAATATGCTAAGGTCTTATTGTAGCGTATTTTTAACGCTTCATAATTTTCAACATTCTGACAAATAAGAACCAATTCCTCATCCATGCGTGTGAAAGCGTGCGTGAGTTCCCCCGGCCTATAGCTCTCACAATACATTCCCCACACTGATGGAGTTCCCCCGGGCGACTAGGGTTTCCCCCTAGCCGCCGCCGCCCGCCCACCGCCGCCGCCGCCGCCGCCGCCTGCCTCCCCTCCTGCGCCGCCCAGCTCCTCTCGCCCAGCTTCCTCCGCCCACCCTCCAGTCTCCTCCACTACCCCGCCCTCCTCCGCGTCACCGCCCTCCTCGCGCCGCCCACCCGCGCGCGCGCCTCCTCGCTCCGACCTCCTCGCGCCGCCTTGATCCCCTCTGCACCTCCCAGATCCGCCGCCGCCCCAGATCGCGCCCGGCCGCCGCCGCCTCCCCCGCCGCCGCCTCCTCCACGCCTCCTCCGCCGCCCCTCCAAGACCCTCGCCGCCACCATCCAGATCTCGTCCGTGCCGCCCGGCCCGGCTGCCATTCGCCGCCGCCCGTCTCCTCTATCTGGCCGTCCGGTCTCCCTCGCCGCTTCGGCCGCGCCGCCGCCTCTGCGCCTCCTCCACGCCGCCCCCGCCAAGACCCGCGCCGCCACCGTCCAGATCTCGTCCGTGCCGCCCGGCCCGGCTGCCATTCGGCCGCCGCCCGGTCTCCTCCGTGCAGCCGTCCGGTCTCCTCGCCGCCCGGTCTCCTCCTTGCAGCCGTCCGGTCTCCTCGCCGCCCGGCCGCCTCCACCTGCCGGTTTCGCGTCGCCTCCGCGCTTGCGCCCGGCGAATCGCCGCCGTCCGGTCTCCTCCGTGCAGCCCGACTGCTGTTTGGTTGTCGTTCGGTCACCTCCGCGCTGCAAGGCCACCTCCACTTCGCCGACCAATTCCTCACCGCCCGGCTGCCTTGCGCGCCCTCGCCCGATTACGTAGCCGTCGCCCACGGCCTCGCGGCGCAGCTTCGGCCTCCTCTGCGCCAAGGCCGTTGATCGTCGCCTATCGCTGGTGTTGCTGACGTTGCAGGCGTCCCCTTTGGCAGGCACGCCGCCCCGGCCGGTGTCACTCCCCAGCGCTGCCCCTCGCTAGCGTGTCACCCGACCGCCTCCTACCTTCGTCCACCCTCTTCCATCCCCTAGCGGTATGGGCCACTCTTCCATCCCCGTCACCGACGCGGAGCGTTGGAACCCGCACCGCCCAAGCTCTTCCCTCTTGCCGGCTGACGCTGGGTTGCGGAAGTCCTATGCCGAGGTTGCCGCCTGCAATGCTTCCTCGTCGGGCGCATCCAGCCACCACTCTCCGCGCGTCACTGCACCCCTGCTTCCCCCATCGACCGACACTCATGGCTCCCTGGCGACGGCCCGCCCAACCGCGGCTAGGCTACGCTCTATTGCCGTCGCTCCTCCTCGCTTAGACGGGCCACCCTCTTCGCAATGGCAGCTCGTCAGACCGAGGCGTCGGCGGCGTGCTCTACCCACCTCCATTCCATCCACCGCCCGACTTAATTCCGGTGCCAACGCCCGTCTCCTACGCCTGCGCAGCTCCCTTAAAGGGCGTTGCCTTCGATGTTTCGCCAGCGACCACCGTGCCTCCTCATGTCGTGACCCTGTGAGGTGCTTCTCCTGCCTCCGCTCGGGCCACACAGCATCTTCTTGTAGCCGGCGCGTGCCAAACCTTCCTCACCGTCGCGCCAAGCCGCCTCATAACCGCCCTCCTGCTAATGTCCCCCATATCGCCTTCCTTCCCCCTCCACCTACCTTCGCCGCCATGGCTCCACCGCGACGCTCCCCCATTGCACCCCAGCGCCCTTCGTCCGTCCGCGTATCTGTCGAGGCCTCGTCAGCCATGCGCCTCGATGCGGATGAGCTCCACCAACGGGGGGTCGTTGTCACCATCGCCGGAGGGCCACACCCTAGCACCGCTTTCGTGGCTCAGCAGCTCAGCATCTACACGGGCATCCCGTTGTATGACATCCGGGTGACCCACCTCGCGCACCTACGATTTCTTGTGAGATTCACACTACCGGAGCAGGCCCGACTTGCGGCTCGTCGGTCATTCAACTCCAGTGGCCGTCACTTCGCCATCTCGAGGTTCACCGGCGACATCCACGCTGACGGGGGGCCGGCCGCCATGCGGTACAGGGTCCTCGTCTTTATCGAAGGCCTCCCCATCCACGCGTGGTCCTCCGACGTCATCGATCGCATCTTCGCCGGAGCTGGCCGCCTCGACATCGTCGACGACACCACCCGCTTCCGTCTAGACACCTCCACGTTCCGTGTTTGGGTGTGGACTCGTGATCCGGCTGCCATCCCTCTCGAGGTGGAGCTCGAGATTGTTGAGCCTTCCCCCTACATGGAAACTCGCCGCGCCAATGACGGCGGCCCTGCTCGGCTCACTGGCGCACCTAGGCCAAGACCTCCGCGAGCTTCCGTCCACCGTCTCCTTCTCCATTTGGATACGGTCGAAGATTTCTCCGCCATTACGGCTCGCGTCGGCGGTGGTGCTCCAGTCGCCGCCACCCACCTCTGGAGGTTGGGCTACCCCAACACTGTCCCCCCTCCGGCCGTGGTCAAGCCGGCCACCGCGTGTCCTTCCCTGATTGTGCCTCGTCAGCGGAGCAACGACGACGGTGTCGGTGGCGGGGATGCTTCTCCGGCACGTGTCGTCTCTTCCCCCCGTCGTCGCAGGCATGGCAAATCTCCAATAGTGGCAACCTCAGACTCATCCTCAGCCCGAGGCTTTCGTGAGCCCACTCGCTTTCCGTCTCACCGTCGTCGCCAAGCCTCGCCGCACCACTCCCGCGCGCGTTTGCGTTCTTCGCATCGCTCGCCCTCAAGCTCAAGCACTCCTGCTCGTCGGGGCACGTCGCGTTCACGGTCCCGCACGCGCTCGTCCCGTCGTCGCTTCATCTCCAACGTCGTCGCAGGCTGCACAGCCATCGCACCTATTGCGCCTCCCTCCTAGACCGCTAACAGCGATAACCGTGGCTCCTCCGCCTCCCAGCCTGGCGGCGCCGCATTCTCCGGTGGCGATTCCATCGTCGCCCGCTCCGGTGAGCCTTGTCGGCTCGTCCCCCTCGGCGCCGTCCGTGACGTGGCCACGCTAGAGGGGGATGTGGTCGCTACAGACGTGGCAGCGCTGACCACCAGTGTGGCCTCACCCACCAAGACAGTGGACCCTACCCAACTGTCGAACTCCTTTGTGCGGCCAGTCTCCTACCAGAGGTGCGATTCAACCCCGCCTGCCCTTCAGCTTCCTGCAAGCGAACCTATGTGCCGATTAATGCCGCAGCCCGGAAGCCTCGCCGCGCCAAGGCCTTGCCTCTGCCCACGCCGCTGTTTTAGCCCACAAGAGCACCTCGCCCGTCACTGCTTCACTGGGCCTCACGCCTAGTTCTTGCGCGCTACGCCTCCCGTCCTTTAGGGGGGACCCGTCAGGCTGCAGCCGGCCCATCTCCTTGGGGCCTTGCACTGTTGTTGGCACGTTGGACCCACTCTGCCTTGACACACTCTACTTTGTCTCCCCTGAGGTGATCCGGTTTGACCCTATGTCCCTAGAGGCTGAGTTGGCACCGCTCACCCCGGCTCAGTCTCTCCTCTCTAGGGCCACTGTGGTTACCCCCGCCCCATTGATCCCCTCTCCTCCACTTAGACGCTCGCGCCCTAAGCGTACCACCCCTGTTCGCCGCAGTTCCAGATTGGCTTCCGGGAGGCCGTCGTTTGCTAGTGGTGGGTCCTCCTCCGTCCCCGCCATTCGAAGGGCACAGGGGCTCCTTGTCCGCAAATTGGGCATCCCTCACTCCTCGTCCGTGAACGACCTCGCTGCTCAGCTGCAGTCCCTGTTCGCCACCGGCCTGCTTGATGACAACACACTCGCCACCGGCCTGCTTGATGACAACACACTCGCCACCGTGGCTGACGTGTGTGGACTTGCGCGCCCTGCACTGGACCTTTCTGCCGTCGGTCCGGATGCGGGTGAGGAGTGCGTAGCTGCCTCTTAGCCTCGCTCCCCTGCCCCCCGCGCTCCAGTGTCTACTCTTCGCGATGATTAGTACACCATTCGGCTTTTTCCACCAGCGTGTGGGCTTGTATCATCCCTGCCACCTGCGTGTGGCCGTAGCTTTAGTGTTTCCTCCACCTGCGAGTGGTAGGTCGGGCTTGTGCCCCCTTTGCCTCCTGCGTGTGGCATTTACCTTTTCTCCCTTGGTTGAACCGTCTGCGTGCGGTGCGTCCCAGGTTAGTCCCCCACTGCGTGGGTTTCGGTTTACCTGTCCAGTGGAACCGCCTGCGCGCGGTCCACCCTGGCTCCACGTAGGCATTTTCAACAACCCGGCTTGGGTAACTCATTCCAGTGCTCGCCTTCGTTCCGCCCAATGAAGATCCTCAATTGGAATGCTCGCGGACTCAACTCCGCTGCTAAGAGGGACGTCGTGGCCGCGCTAGTTCGGGACCATTCCCCCTCCATCCTAGCGATCCAAGAATCCAAACTCTCCAACCCCTGCCACCAGGCCCTAATGGAGATCTGCGGTTATAGGCTGAGGGGCTGCCTGCAACTCCCTTCTACGGGCTCCAGGGGTGGGATCCTCCTATTCTGGGACGACTCCCTTCTCCAACTCTCCGACCCGCTCATCCTACAACACTCCATTTCCGCGAAGGTAACCCACTTAGATGGCCAATCAAGCTGGGCCATAACCACTGTCTACGGCCCGACGAGTGACTCTGAGAAGGAAGCTTTTCTTCTGGAAGTTGAAACCATCGGCAACTTCTTTGCTTCCCCATGGCTAATTCTCGGCGACTTCAATATGATGTACAAAGCAAATGACAAGAACAATCTAAACCTCAACCGCCGACTCATGACTCGTTTCAGACAAACCCTCGACAACTCCAACCTAAAAGAGATCCATCTCTCTGGACGTCGTTTCACCTAGAGCAACGAGCAGTCCCGGCCAACCCTCGTGAGACTTGATAGAGCATTCTGCAACCCCGATTGGGAAATGATCTTCCCGTCATGCTCATTATTACCGCTCTCATCCACTGCCTCGGACCACTGCCCCCTCCTACTTACCGCCGAGTGGGCACCTCGCCCACCTAGACGCTTTCGATTCGAATCCTTCTGGACAAAGATGCCAGGCTTCTCGGAGGTTGTTCAGCAAGCATGGGGAGAAAACAACAACAATATGCCCACCCACCCCCTCCTTCGTTTCAAGCTGAAGCTCTCTCGCACGGCCTCCGCCCTGCGCACCTAGAGCCGTACACACATCGGAAACACGGGCTCCGGTGGCGGTCGCCCGAGGTTATCCGTCTTTTGGCGTGGCCATGGAATCTCGGTCGTTATCTCAAGGTGAGCTTGACTGCGCCGCTTCGCTAAAGAATCGTATCCTTGAAATTTGAGTGTCATCGACAAAATAATGTGGAAGCAGCGATCCCGTCTCTGTTGGCTCAAGCTGGGAGACGCTAACACGCGTTACTTCCACCTCAGGGCAAACAGCCGGCGCCGGAAGAATCATATTCACTCCTTGCAAAGCCCTTCAGGAACTCACACTGAATTCGCAGACAAAGCCGACGTCCTGCATTCTCACTTCAGCTCCATTTTCGGGGAAGATGCAACCCAAAATTTGGCTTCAACGAGCAGATCCCTCAACTGGAACTTTCTGGGCCTGCCAACTTTGGATTTCTCCTCTCTTGAGGACCCCCTCTCGCTCGACGAGCTCAAGCAGGTGATTTTTTCCCTTCCGAATGAGAAGGCCCCTGGCCCAGATGGCTTCACATGGGAATTCTACAAGACTTGCTGGGACCACATATCTTTGGACTGCTTGGAGCGCTGCAATGTCTCTTTGGCCTTGATGCTCCCGGCTTCCAATCTCTAAACTGCGCTCACATCATTCTTCTACCGAAGAAAGACGGCCCAGCGTGTCCCTCAGACTACCGCCCCATCAGTCTTATCCATAGTTTGGGGAAGCTATTTACCAAAATCCTCTCTTCGAGGCTGGCCTCCTTCATGGATGGGCTCATCTCACCCTGCCAAAGCGCGTTCATCAAGAAACGACACATACAAGATAATTTCCTATTGGTCCAGGGTTGCGCCAAAACTCTTCACCGCTCCGGCACGCCAGCCCTATTCCTTAAACTGGACCTCGAAAAAGCCTTTGACTCGGTCTCCTGGGCCTACCTCCTCGACAATCTTCGTGCGCGCGGCTTTGGCCCCGTCTATAGGCTGGATTTCACGATCCTCGCATCCACTTCCTCAAGGGTCCTCCTCAACGGGTGTCCCACTGATATCATCCACCATACCAAAGGCCTGCGACAAGGGGACTCGCTCTCCCCCCTCCTCTTCGACCTCGCCATTGAACCGTTGGTGGCCCTTCTCCAACGGGCCATCGACGAAGGTGCCCTTTCGCCAATCCGCGGCCTCCAAGACAACTGTCGAGTCTCACTATTCGCTGACGATGCCGCCATCTTCTTAAAGCCGACCCAGGCTGATGTCTCCACCTTGGCATGCATCCTTCAGGCGTTCAGCAACATCTCCGGCCTTCGAACAAACTTTTCTAAGTCCCAGGTTGTCTACATCATATGTAATAGTCTGGACCTCGACACCATCCTACATGACTTTCCAGCCGAAAGGGCATCTTTCCCCATTAAATATCTGGGCATCCCACTTTCCATCAGAAGACTACAACACGTTCACTTCCAGCCCCTCATCGACAAAATCGGAAATCGGCTGGCAGGTTGGAGGGGTCGTCTCATGTCTAAAGGAGGAAGGCTTACCTGCTCAAAAGCGGTTCTCTCGGCCTGCCGACCTATATTCTCTCCGTCATCACCCCCAAACCTCGGTCACTAAGAAAATTGACCAAATAAGGAAAGCATGGCTTTGGAGCGGATCTGCTATTCTGGGGGCTCCACCCAGGGTCAACTAGAACTAGGTCTGCTCGCCTACCAAGTTCGGAGGTCTTGGGGTTTTGGACTTATCCGCTTGATCGAGCCCTCCATTGCGGCTGGCTATGGCTCAACAAGGCGTCGCCATCTAGGCCTTGGGTGGGCTCACTAGACCCTCCCACAGAGGCTGATGCAGCTCTCCTTCGTGCCGGATGCTCAGTTACGCTTCAGAATGGGTCCCTGCTATCCTTCCGGGAGGATAGTTGGCTTGCTGGCTCGTCTCCTAAGGAATTAGCGCCGCGGCTCTTCCTAGCTTCCACCAGAAAAAGGCGAAGCGTCATGGAGGCGCTTGAGAATAACAACTGGCTAATCGACCTAAGACGCAATATGGATCCTCCTCATGACCGAGCTTGTCCAACTTCTTCTCCGCCTCGCTTTCGAGCGTCGTTGGCGCCACTCAAGATGACTCGATCACATGGCGTTTCTCCACGAGGCGGTCGCTTCTCCGTGAAAAATGCCTACAACTTGCGTTCATTGGCCGTCGTGAGCTCTCCCCTTGTGCAGGTGCGGAGGATTTGGGCCCGCCCAAATGCAAGTTCTTTGTCCGTTGCTTCGGCGGGAGGATATGGACGGCCGATGCACTATTACGAAGACAAGCGCCCAACGCTTACGCCGCTTCTATGCGAGGCCTAGAAACTCAGAGCACCTCTTCACGGAATGCGACTTGGCTCCTTCATCCGGGACGCGCCTTGCCGCTTAACCCGACTTTCCTCATTGGACCCGTCCTGCCGCAATGGAAATCCGACCTACCGCTTTGGTGGGAAATTGATGTCGCTCAGGATGCCAACCCAAAAGCGACCCTCTCTATTGCCATCGGCACCATTTGGCATCTCTGGCTTGAGCGGAATAACCGTGTTTTTCGCTCGTCCGAACGACCACCAGACGTTGTCTTTCGGCAACTTCTAGATGACCTGCGGCTATGGGCAACCGCAGGAGCGCATTTTGTAATCTCTTAATTCTTTGTACGTCCTCTGGGGGGAGGGCTTTAAAACCCCTAACTCTGTAAACCTCTTCTCTTTTGATCAATAGATGGCAGCTCTCCTGCCCTTTGCTCAAAAAAAAAAGAAAGCGTGCGTGAACACTAAAATGCAATCTAAGGACTAAGTGAAGGTGGTATGTTATGTGAGAAGTCACTATTCAGATATTTTAGTCTAATAGGAAATGGAGGCAACCTTTTGATCGTGTAACCTTTCTTTTTGAATTAATTTAAGGTAGTTTTTCTGCCTTTTTCTCGAAAAAAGAAAAGAAAATGGAGGCAACAAGAAACTAGGTTCAAGCAATGGATCAAAGTATTGGTCATTTTTGTCAAAGCTCTACTTCAGAATAGAGTACTCTAAATAGGCGACATACATCATCTTCAACAATGGTTTCCACTCTTGATTAGCGAGTAAGATAACTCTAGTTAACAATCACATGTATGGCCGTGTATCCAACATTCGAACCAACAGCTTCCAAACTGTGTACAAAAAGAACCATTTTTAGTGATGAAGAATAGCTAATATGATTAAGTTGTTTTCTATCGTAAAACAGCTGTTTGAGACACCTAGTTTGTGTCGGTTAACCAAGAGAATTAGTCTTGATGCCTCAAGTTTTCAATCATTTAAAATCAATGACCTGACTAATTTAGTTTTTTTTTCAGATCACGCTGTTAAGTTGCGGTAATTTGATGGAAAATTTGGTCAACATAACTATATTTGTTGCCAATGACACCGAAGTCATCTGCACCACAATTGATTCATATGCGCCAATGTCACAATCATAAGGTGTCTTCACTGTAACGCACAAAAATAACAAGATGTGATGTTGAAAGATCCAGGGCAGAGCCAGGATTTTATCATGAGAGGGGGCAAATGAACATGAATTTGTTACATAAGTCTTAATTATCATGCTCAATTAAATTTTTTTACTAAATGTTCTAGTAAAAGTACAGGGTTGTAATTTCTTTGTACGCTCTCCTTTTGATCAATGTAAGGCAATTCTCTTGCCTCTTTGCTTAAAAAAAATAAGAAAATCAGTTGTTACTGCCGACGTTTAGATTAAAAAAACAGTTGTGTTTACACTATATTCACTGAAAACAGCCCAAGCATAAATTTGACCAATTTTTTTGCCATTTGTACAGTATCATGTTCTCTTATTCATATTATCATATTTATTTGAACTAATTACAAATTTTTTTTAAAAATATAGTAGAATTAATTAGATATATATGCCCCTGCGATATTGTAAAATCAGACATTTGCAACTCCTCGTGTCAACGACATGTAGCCGATGTCCTTGGCACATAAAGTGACAAATCTCTAAACTTGACTCTATGATCGCAACGAACAAAACATTATGCCCCTTTCTGTATGAACAAATATAATGATAAAATAGAGAATCATCCATGCACTTCACTTACACTAGCTAGCTTTAGTTTTTAAATAGAAGTTAAATACACATGATGAATTCTTAGACTACCCAATTGATGTTTTTTCATGCTAAGTAATGCTACATAACTATCTGAAAAAAAAGTAGTGGAATTACTATGAATTAACTTTATGTACGTGATACACCTACTAATGAATTAGTTAAATCAGGGGACCTGGCCCATCCTATCCCCTCTTGCCTCCGCACGTGATATTAATTAGTTGGCATTACTGTTAGCTCTACATATATGCATGCTTACATATGTATGATATGCTTTTGTTGCTGCTTCTGTGCCACTTCCACAAAACTAGAGCAACACAAGCGAAGGACCTTGAGAACTGGCAGCACCATACACCTACAATTCATGCATCCATCAATCAATCATGCCAATTAGCTAGGAAAGGGAAGCACCAGAAACTCCGAAACTCTGCGTGACGAGGCCAACCATGCCATCCTGGACCTCCGCTTCGTGTCACTACAGGCGACACATATATCTTTTTACGGATGCTGCATGACCACATCCTCAAAGGTTTCACGGTACTTTGCACTTGCTACTCCAACACAATTTCCATGGCATCCTCACCACCGGTCGTCTTCGACCAACTTCCAGGCCTGAAGTCCCAAAAAAGAAAAGATGCTGATAAGCAACATTGTGTCAACATGTAAGCTAATTATAGGAATTAAAGTGTTTACATATGCATAATAATTTTTTATTGAACTAGTCATGGTGTCCGATTACTCTGCATGCTAGGAAACAGTGCCATGAAAAAGCAAGAAACCCATAAAAGACAAAATTATGCATGATCAGTTATTAATAAACTTCCACTTAAAGTTTAATAACATGTTAAAAGTGGCTTAAATTTATTTGATTAGAAAATAAATTTATTTTTTATTCAGTTTTTTAAAATTTTGAAGACATCTATAAAAGCTGTTAAAAGAACTTCTTAGGATCCAGCTTAGCATTCAACTCATTTTAGTTCAACAAGCATATTTATTCAACTCAACCACTCTAAACATTCTGTAAAGCTTTCGAGTATAACATTTAGGCTAAGTTGGCCAATTATTATTTCTAGAAAAAGGCCTTTTTTCTGATGGGCCAAAACTCCCTAGAAAAGGGATAATACCGTCAAAAATACTCTTTCGCGTCTGTCATGGTGTCTCCAGCGTTGTTTTTCTATCAGGAACTAGCGACCAGTAAATAGGGTACTTTAGCTATGAACGAAACTTTCCGGACACTTGTTAATTGGGAGCAATTGGGCATATCCCTGCCCTGTTGACAACCAGCATCAGAGAAGCTTCACAGAAAAAAAAAAAATCACTAAAATGGGCCGGGGAGGAAGCCATCCGGGCTGCTATGTCTTTTTTGTTGCAATGCTTGATCTCATAATTGTTCCCTTCCTAGGCTGCAAGTTCCCACCGTGGGTTTGACATGATGAAAATTGTGAATCCTTTATCTTCCTCTCATGAAACTAGGGAATATCTCATCTGACGAGAATGGCAAGGGGAGTCGAACTTCTACCTAACAGATCAAGAAAATCGGTAACACTCGGTGGCAAAAAAAACGCATTTTCGATTTTTTTTTTCATTCCACCTAATGACATTGACTTTGTAACTTTTGGTACCATTCACATTGTTGTATGACATGTGGACCACAGATATACCTAGGGGCGGATCCAACACCTAGGGAGGCTAGGCAGCCGTCTGGGATGCTTCGGTCCAATCCCAAGGCCAAGTCTGCTCTATCCAAAGCCCTAGGTCACAAGACAATAAGGATTTGAAGGAGTGGAGCAGCAGCCGTCTGGGCTGCTCCGGTCCAATCCCAAGGTCTAGTCTGCTCTATCCAAAGCCCTAGGTCGCAAGACAGTAAAGATTTGAAGGAGTGGAGCAGCAGCAGCCTGGGCTGCTCTGCTGGCCTAGGTTCGCCACTGCATATACCCAGTATAATGAGATATGGGAGAATAGCCAACAATAGAGTTGATTATTTCTTTCATCTCAATTCATCTTATGTCTATCGTAGAAAATAATCGATTAATTCTGATTTAAAAATCGAAATACATGACCCTAGTTCTTGAGCATTTTTCTTATGCGTTAGTAGCACACAAGCCTGAATTGTTCACTACTTAAATATACCCCCCTCTAGTCATGTCTTGTCTGATAGTACAATTTTTATTCTAGAAAATACGTTTGATACCAATGAAAGATGGTGAGTGTTAAGATATATCTTTGAAATAACTCTATTCCATAGCTAGCTCATCAATCTTTATTAAAGGGTCCTGTGACTCCTGTCTCCATGCGTGCTTGTGTAATTCGTCTTTTGAATTTATGATCTCATCAACAAGAAAACTAAATAGGTCATTTACGCATGAGGCAACTTATTAAGCAGGCCAAATTGTAAATTAATTAAGAAAGGTAAGCCCAGGAACATCCAATCGCATGATGGTTTCTGTAGCAGTTTTGCATTGCCACAACCTGAATGCAGGGGAGCATCTTCGGAGGAGCTCCTAGCCACGTGGACATACAACCATGTCGCCGCTTTCACAATCAGAGAGGCCTGCAACGGTTGAATTAGCAGGCGTTCACAGCTATTTCCATCATCCATGGCACCCCATGTGGCTATACCATCGCCGGTATGACCGGCTCTGCTAGTGTCATTTGTATATCTGCGGTCCTTTTGTACTTACATGTAGTTGTTTCCTAGTGTTAGAGTAGAGTATTGGGCCTTAGGGGCAAAGCCCATCTCCTGTACTATATATACTCTCCTAAGCAATACACAATCTACTCTATTCCGCAAAACCTATTCTCCAACATGGTATCAGAGCCTAACCCTAACCCTAATCCCCTCAACCACAGCCGCCGCCGTCGTCTTCCCTCTCGATAGCGCCATGGCAGATCCCGTTTCGAGTGCCTCTACCATGGCTGTGGTTCCACCAACCACGACGATGCCGACGGTGGTACCCATCGTCGACCCGTCGGCTTCCTCTGCCCCTCTCACCGCCACTCAACTCGCGGACGCCGCCGTCGACCAGATTGTTGCCACCGTCCGCAGCCTTCCCGACGAGGTGCAGGCCGCGCTGCTCGCCGCCGGCCTCGTCCTTCCCACCGGCGTCGCTCCGCCTGGATCTGCGTGGAGCTCCACTGCAGCCGCCGCCGCCGCCGTGCTCACCCCGGCCCTCTCCGCCGTCGGCCCCCATGTGCTCACCATCGGCGGATCTGCGTGGAGGAACCTGGCGCCGCCTCCCCTTCCTTCGGCGTCGCTCCTCCGCCGACGTCGCCGCCGTCCCACCCCTCTTGGAGCAGCTGACGCCGCCTTTGCCGATGCCGACGCCGACGCCGCCGCCGCCGCCGCGCTCGCAAGGCGGCTACCGACGACGGCGCGCGCGCCGCCGCCGCCCGTCCCGGCTCGACACCGCCTCACGAGCTTCGCCGCCCGGCCAAGACGCGCCTGGCGGGGCTCGCCCGGCCCCGACGCCATCGGGGGAGGACCCCTAGTTCCTCCTCCCCTGACCCGAATGGTTGGGCCGGCTTGGGCCACAGCTCCCTCCCATGGGCTGGTCCATCCGGCGGCTTGGCTCAGGTGGGGGTCGGCTCGATAACTGGCTCGGCTCGGCTCCCTCATCCCTGGCTCGACTCGGCTCCTGGTTTGGCTGGCTCGGTGGCTGGCTCAGCTCAGCTCCTTCCTGGCTTGGCTAGCCTTGGTGGTGGTCCCGCTCCAGTCCCTTTCAGCAGCTTTGGCTCGAATGGGGCCCCCCTTTCACTGCTCAGCACGGTCCACTCGTCGCCATACCAGACGTGGGTGCTGGCTACCCCTCTGGCACCTATGTCGGCGCATCCGCTGAAGACCCTGAGACGGTTGCCGCGCTCCATGCGCAAGCAGTCGGCATCACAAGCGTGGCTTCGCTCGTCCCGGTGGTACTCGACCTCAACAACCCCAACTACCACCGGTGGCGCGGGCTCTTCCTCGTCACGCTCAGCCGATACGCCCTGGCGGATCACATCCTCTCTCCGGTCGGTCGCTTCTCCGACCCTGCGTGGGCTCGTATAGACTACGTCGTGCTGTCGTGGTTGTACGGTCGCATCACGCCCGACCTTCTGGAGGTGGTGATGACCGCCACCGCCACGGCCCATGGTGTGTGGACCAGTCTCGAGGACCAGTTTCTCGGGAACCAGGAGACCCGGATCCTCTACGCCGAGGCGCAGTTCCATGCCCTATCTTAGGGGGACCTCTCCATCTCCGACTACTGCCGCCGTCTCCGGAGCCTGGCGGACAACCTTGCAGACTTGGGTCAGCCGGTCAATGATCGCACTCAGGTCCTCACCATGCTTCGCGGGCTAAACGAAAAGTTTTCCGTTCAGAAGCAAATTATTGAGAACAAGGCGCCTCTTCCGGACTTCGGCCATGTCCGCTCCCAGCTGCTTCTCTATGAGCTCCATCTCGACTCCACTTCCGCTGCTCCCTCCTCCGCCTTTGTGGCCACTGCTCCCCGCCCACCTTCTGGTGGCTCCTCGGGCGGGAACAACCATAAGGGCAAGAACAAGGGGAAACCCAGAGGCAAGAGCGGTGGGGGTGGAGGCAATAGTGGCAGCGGTGGGGGTGGAGGCAGCGGTGGCAAGAAGACACCGGCTTGATGGTGGGGCGGGCGCCCGCCTGGCCGTCCTACTACAACCCCCGGATGCAGTCCGGCCACAGCCTTTCAAGGCCGGGCATCCTGGGCTGCTCGCCCTCCTGACCGACTACTTGACCACGCCTCGGTGACCGCATCCCCACGCCTCGCGGCCGCCGCAGTACATTGCCGCCCTCTACTCTGGTTCGTGGAACCCGACGGTGGGGCGGTGGGATCAGCAGATCCTTGGCGGCGCTTTCAACACCATGTCTCTCACTCCGCCCAAAGACCATGAGTGGTACATGGATTCGGGGCCACCTCTCATATGACTTCAGATGCGGTACTCTCTCCTCCTCTCATCCACCCTCTCCCATCCGCAGCCCAACATCATTGTTGGCAATGGGTCTCACTTACCAGTCACCTCCACGGGTCACCTCACCTTTCCCACACCACAGGGACCCATTACTTTACATAATGTCCTTGTCACCCCTCACCTTATTAAAAATCTCATTTCCGTTCGTCAGTTTACTACCGATAACCACTGTTCTGTTGAGTTTGACCCATCTGGTTTCACTGTGAAGGATCTTCGTACCAGGAGCGTGATCGTTCGGTGAAATAGCTCCGGGGACCTCTACTCCTTCACTCCAGCCTCCACCGGTCATGCCCTCGCCACCACCACTTCCACGGGAGAGCTTTGGCATCGTCGTCTTGGTCATCCTAGTCATGACACTATCTCTAGACTAGCTAGCTCGATCTCCATCTCTTGTAATAAAGACAAACTCGACCACCTTTGTCATGCCTGTCAGTTAGGTCGTCATGTTCGTCTTCCTTTTGTTTCCTCCACGAGTCGAGCTACACATAATTTCGATTTAATACATTGTGATCTATGGACATCTCCCATTGCTAGTGTTTCGGGTTACAAGTATTATCTCGTGATTCTTGATGACTGCTCCCACTTCATGTGGACTTTTCCTCTCCGTCTCAAGTCCGAAACCTTCCCCACCATCTCCCACTTCTTTTCTTATGTTCGGACTTAGTTTGGCACAACAATCAAGTGTGTGCAAACTGATAACGGTCGCGAGTTCGATAACACCACGTCTAGGACTTTCTTTCTTACTTTAGGTGTTATCTTTCGCATGTCGTGCCCCTTGTCGGTGTAATAAATACCGGGGCACAAAGAGTCCTGAGAAGATCAAGCGGGCCCCACGCGTCGGTGGCGATCAGGCCCAGTGGCGTGGGCGAGCCCTCAGCCTCGAGGCGGGCCCCACGATCGGGGCGATCAGCCCCAGCCGACTGGCGAGCCCCTCGGCGCCCGAAGGGCCCCACGCGTCGGCGGGCGATTAGGCCCAGTGGCGTGGCGAGCCCTCAGCCCCGGCGGGCCCCACACGTCAGCGGGCGTCGAGCCCATGGCGTGGCGAGCCCCTCGGCCTCGAGCGGCCCCCCGCGTCGGCGGGCGACAGAGCCCAGCCATGCGTGGCGAGCCCCTCGAAGACCGGCGAGGGCCCCAGCGTCGCGGGCGACTGGCCCCAGTGGCGTGGCGAGGCCCTCGAAGACCAAAGCGAGGCCCGTATATCGTCGGGCGCCAGCCCAGCGTGTGGGCGAGCTCATCGGTCTGCGCGGCGAGGGCCCCATACGTCGGCGGGCGTCTTGGGCGAGCCCTCGGCGCCGCAGGTCTCCCATTGTCGGCGGGGCCCACGCGCGGCGAGGCGTCGAAGGAGTCTTACGGGTGAAGGTTCCCTGCTGCGAAGGACAAGCGCATTTAATGCGACATCACGCGGATAGACGGTGAAGAAATGATTACCGCTTCTGATGACCCTTCGGTCGGCGGCCATCATGGGCGCGATGAAATTGACCGGCAGAGAGAAGGTTTGCTTAAGATGGCCGCCCGCGTCAGGAGGAGCAGGCTGGGCCCCGCCCGCAGTCTAACTGGCGTGACTGTGCGGGCCAGAGGCCACTTGCGAAGCACGCGAGGGCGGCGCCGCTCGGTCTGCAGCAGCAGCAGACGTTGCGTCTCTCGGTCATGTCTTGTCGATGTCTTGAAATCTCAGTCTTGCCTACCCCTCGGCTCTCTCCGTCGGTCCGAGGTTTGTATAAAAGGAGAGGAGAGAGGGGAGGGGGGACGGTTTTTGCGTTTGGACACACAGTTCACAAGTATTCTGTAACCACATTCCATTCAACCACAACAAGAAAAGAGTTAAGGCTCAAGCAGAGTAGAAGCATTACCGCGAGGGGACCAAACACAGGTAATCCCGTGTGTTGCTCTTTGCTGCGTCCCACGCTCAATCGAACCGAGCACGGCTGATAGGCTAGCAAGGTAGAAATCTGACTAGGGGTGTGATCCGCAGTGGTTGAGCGGAGAACACGCCGTCACCCCTACACTTCTCCTCAGAACGGTAAGGCTGAACGCGCCATTCGTACCACTAACGATGTGATGCGTTCCCTTATGTTTCAGGCGAGCCTCCCACCCTCCTTCTGGGTCGAGGCTCTCCATGCAGCCACCTATCTTCTCAACATACGCCCCACCTCCACCCTCTCCCACTCCACTCCTCACTTTGCCCTCCGCGGCACTCACCCTGTCTACGACAATCTTCGCGTGTTTGGTTGCGCCTGCTACCCTAACCTTTCTAGCACCGCCCCGCACAAACTCGCTCCCCGCTCCACCCTGTGTGTTTTCCTCGGATATTCATCCGATCACAAAGGCTGGCGTTGTTTGGATCTTAAATCCAACCGTGTGATCATCTCTAGGCATGTCACCTTTGATGAGTCGCACTTCCCTTTTGCCTCCAGCACCTCCACCCCCACACCATCCCCTCCTGATCTTGACTTTCTAACCGAACGAGCCGGTCCTCCTGTCCCTATCGGAGTCCGTGCCTCGTTGTCTTCTGCAGGTACCTCTGCTGCTCCACCGGCAGCCACGTCGGCTGCCCCTGCCCCACCGGTGGTCACGTCGACCACCCCCACCGTCACTGCTGCCCCTGTCGGTTCCTCACCACAGGTTGCTACCAGCAGTGCCACCTTCTCGTCCTTGCCGGGTTTGGCGCCAGCACCCCCTGCAGTGGGTGCTGCCAGCGCTGACTTGCCGGTCCCTTCACTGTCGGCTCCGGCACCAGTTCCCGCTGCCACTGTTGGACACCCTCCACAGGTTGCTGCTAGCGGGGCCCTAGCGCCTGCAGCCCCTACCGAGTCTTGCCGGCCTTCTACCCGGTCCTTCATCGATTCCCATCGCCTGTTGGACCCCTCCACGAGTTCTTTGCCGTGAGGCCCCTCGCCTCCGTGACCAATGCTCATCGTATGGTCACGCGTCGCAAGGCTGGCATTGTTGTCCCGCCTCGCGATCGGCTGAACCTGCACGTCACGGCGTTGCCTCCCCCGCCGACGTCGTATCGTGCCGCTCTGGCCGTTCCAAACTGGCGCAAGGCCATGACCAGAGAGTTCGAAGCTCTTCGGGCCAACCACACGTGGGATCTTGTCCCACCGCCGTCCGGTGCCAACGTGGTCAGCGGCAAGTGGATCTTCAAGCACAAGCTGCATGCAGATGGTTCTCTTGACAGATACAAAGCTCATTGGGTCCTTCGTGGCTTCACTCAACGACCGGGTATTGACTTTGATGAGACTTTCAGTCCTGTTGTCAAGCCTGCCACCATCCGGACAGTCCTCTCACTGGCTCTCTCTCGAGGATTGTCCATTCGCCAGCTCGACGTCAACAATGCTTTCCTCCATGGTGTCCTCAACGAGACTGTCTACTGCGTCCAGCCGCCAGGATTTGTGGATCAATCCTGCCCGGATCATGTCTGTCTTCTCAACAAGTCTCTCTATGGTCTTAAGCAGGCACCGCGAGCTTGGTACAGCACGATTGCTTCACATCTCCAGTCTCTTGGTTTTGTTGAAGCTAAGGTAGACACTTCTCTCTTCATCCACGATGGGTGATGACCTGACCTACCTGTTTGCTCTATGTGGATGATATTGTGCTGACTGCATCTTCAGATGATCTCCTCAGGCACATCATCACTGCTCTGGAGCACGAGTTCTCTCTCAAGGATCTTGGTCCTCTGCACCACTTTCTTGGAGTTTCTGTGCACCGACAGCCTGGAGGTCTTCTTCTCTCCCAGCGCCAGTACATCCTCGACATCTTGGATCGCGCCGGCATGAGTGACTGCAAACCATGTGCTACCCCGGTCGACACTATATCCAAACTCTCCGCAGACGGATCTCCAGTGACTGACGCCACTCTTTACCGCAGTCTGGCTAGTGCTCTACAGTATCTGACCTTCACTCATCCAGATATCACGTATGCGGTTCAGCAGGTCTGTCTGTTCATGCACGATCCACGGGAGCCTCACTTCGCTGCGTTGAAGCGCATCCTGCGGTACCTACAGGGCACTCTCGCCCTTGGCCTTCTTCTTCGGTGTTGCACGTCGGTTGATCTTACGGTCTACACCGATGCTGACTGGGCGGGTTGTCCTGACACCCGCAAGTCCACCTCCGGCTATGGCGTGTTCCTCGGCGACAACTTGGTCTCCTGGTCCTCCAAGCGGCAAAGCTTCTCGTCTCCGCTCCAGTAGCCGAGGTCTGAGTACCGTGCCGTTGCTTAGCGGTGTCGCCGAGGCTCTTGGCCGTCACCGCGCACAGAGCTTCATAGTCCTCTTTGCGGGCTACTCTTGTCTCTGCGACAACGTCGTAGCGGTCTACCTCTCCACCAACCCGGTCGCGGCATCGGCGAACTAAACATGTTGAGATCGACCTGCATTTTGTCCGTGGAGCGTTGCTCTTGGTCAAGTCTGCGTTCTCCATGTCCCCACGACGTCTCGATCGCCGACATCTTCACTAAGGGCCTTCCTACTACAGTCTTCACGAGTTCGGTCGGTCTGAATGTCTCAGGCGCCGACTGCTCGATCAAGGGGAGTGATGGTCCTTTGTTTGATGGTCCTTTTGTTTTGACATGCTGGAGCGTGTGTGTTTACTTTATCGTCTAAATCTGCTTAGCGCCTGTTCAGATCAAGGGGAGTGTTAGAGTAGAGTATTGGGCCTTAGGGGCAAGGCCCATCTCCTGTACTATATATACTCTCCTAAGCAATACACAATCTACTCTATTCCGCAAAACCTATTCTCCAACACCTAGAATCCTATAGATAATGATGAGCACCACTATGTCAACATCTACCAATTAATTCTAAGATTAGCAGTGTAACATATGAAAGATAAATTAAAATGAGCATGTCATGCAAGATAGTGCTATGAATTAATGATAAAGTCAAGAATTACCAAATATTACTCATACCAAGGGAAATATATATATGCTATTTTTTTTAGAAAAAGGTAGGAAAACTACCTTGTATTAATTCAATAAGAAAGTTACAAGATTAAAATTTAGGGGGAGGTTTAGGCGCATTCCTCCTCCGAACGCGCGCTACAAGTGAGCTAACTTATTATAAAACGAGCGTCTGCCACCCTCCAAAGGCGCAGGACCTCCATAAGCAAGTCAAAGAAGATCATCGGTGACTGCTCCTTCGAGTTGAAAACACGATTGTTTCTTTCGAGCCAGAGATACCATAAGGTTGCTAGCACGATGGATCCTATACCCGGGGCAAGGTTGGGCAGCAGGATGTCCTCAGCCCACCAAGCGCTGATATCGTTAGTGTGGGTCCACGCGGGGCGGAGAAGGCGTGAGGCGTTGAGCCTGCAAGCCAGGAGGTCCCAAATGTGGAAGGAGAAGGGGCATTCGAGGAAGAGGTGTTCCGGGGTCTTCAAGCATCGGAGGCAAAGGGCGCAGAAGTAATTATTCGGCAGTCCCTACGCAGGAGGGCGCCGTAAGTCATGACCCTCCTTAGGAAAAGCGTTCAAGCAAAGAACTTGCGCTTGGAGGGTGCCCACTGCTTCCAAACGAGCGCTAGTGCTATCGTAGATGTCCTTCCAGCAAATTGCATGTGGTATGCTGAGCGGACAGAGAAAATCGCGTCTATGGAGAAACGCCAAACGGCTCGGTCCTGTTGGATTGGATGTAGTGTGGCGCGGGTGATCTTTTGCTAGAGGGATACTAGCTCCACGGCGAGGTTGGGGGTGAAATTCCGTCGTAAGTCCAACAGCCAGTTGTTGTTGTGCTAAGCATTGGCGACTGTGCGGTTTTTCCGTGCGAAGCCGTAAAAAGTCCTGGGGCCACTTCCTTTGGAGATTGCCCAAGGATCCAAGCGTTGGTCCAAAAGAGAAAGGTGGCGCCATTCCTAAGAACCAACTTAGTGCCCGCTCTGAAGAGAGCCGCGTCAGCAAGGTTCACCCTGTCCAGCGAGACGAGGCACGATCTTGGGGAGTAGGTTTTGGCAAGCCAAAGCCAACGTAATTGGAGGGCACGTACAAAATTCTTCAGGTCAAGCACCCCGAGTCCCCCAAGGGAAGTCGGGGAACAGACGAGTTTCCAGTTGACACGACACCCGCCTGCCGCAACATTTTCATTTCCGCGCCAAAGCCAGGCGCGGCGCAGTTTATCGATCTTCTGAATAACCGAGGTGGGCGGGGTGATCACTGATAGGGTGTAGGACGGTAGGGCCTAGAGAACTGACTTAAGCAGGACGACTCTAACCCCCTTTGACATCATTTGGCCCCGCCAGCCTGCCAGACGGCCCATAATCTTGTCGATTAAAGATAGGAAGTGAACGTGCTTTAGTTTCTTGATGGTGAGTGGGAGGTCAAGATACATGATGGGGAAGGACATTCGCCGCGCGGGCAGGTCGACGAGAATGTAGCCGAGGTCAGGCCCCTCGCAGTCGATGGGCACGATCTCACTCTTTTCGAAGTTGGTGCGGAGGCCAGAGATTGCGCCAAATCTCTGTAGTATCTAGGCCAGCGCCGAGATCACTTCCTTGATCGGTGCCACAAAGATTGCAGCATCGTCAGCATACAGTGATTCACGTAGGTTGGTCGGGATCTCTCGAAGAGGTGAAAGGACCCCCTCCTCGATGGCAATGTGCAGAAGGCGTTGTAAAGGTTCAATTGCAAGGTTCAATATAAAGGGGGATAATGAGTCTCCCTGGCGGATCCCTTTACGATGGATGATGAATGGGCCTGGGGAGCCGTTGAGGAGGATTTGGAAGGAGGAGGACAGTGGAGAGTAGGCGATCCAATTCCCCCACTTATCGCCAAAGCCGCGGGCGCAAAGGTTGTCTAAAAGATCTGGCCAAGAGACTGAGTCGAAGGTTTTTTGGAGGTCTAGCTTCAATAGGAGGGCCAGCGTGCTAGATCTGCGGAGAAATTTGGATTTGCTCTGAACAAAAAGGAAGTTATCTTGGATGTGGCGTTTTCTTATGAAGGCACTCTGACAGGGTGAGATATCTATGAAACTGGCTAGGCGAGTGGAAAGAATTTTGGTAAAAAGGTTTCCAAAGCTGTGGATAGGACTGATGGGTCGATAGTCCGAGGATGTGACAGGGTCTTTTTTCTTTGGGACGAGGACAATCGTGGCAGAGTTGAGGCTTGGAGGCACAGTGCGACCGTGAGTGAAAAGACATTGCAGGGCCGCAAGAAGATCAAAGCAGATAAAATCCCAGCAAATCTTGAAAAAGACCCAGTGAAACCATCTGGCCTAGGAGCTTTATCATTGGGCATTGCCATCAGGATATCGTGGAGTTCTTAAAGGGAGAGTGACGCCTCGAGGGATGAAAGGTCGGCCACTGGGAGGCCGGGATTGCTCCAGTTGAATGCGAAGGGTGAGTTAGGCATAGTATCATGCGGTGCCCCGAAGATGGAGCTGAAATGATGGTGCAGGGAGTCAGCCATCTCGTCGTGGTTGGCTAGGGGCCCACGATCAATGAGAAGTGTGTGGATGTAGTTTCTGCAGCGCCGCGAGTTTGCCCGAATGTGTAAGTATCTTGTGTTGGCATCCCCGAGCTTGAGGCAGTTAAGTCTTGAGCGTTGTTTCCAACGGATTTTCTCAATAACGGTCAGGCTCAGAACACGAACCTTAAGCACCCGCCGTAATGAGATTTCCTGGGGAGAGAGCAGGCGACGCTCCACGGCCATATCGAGGAGGCGAATAACTTCGGAAACAATTGCGAGATGAAGTTTGGTGTCGCCGATGTTATTCCGGTGCCAAGTTTGTAGAGCCGCTGCGGTGCGGCGGAGCTTGATCCGGAGAATCCATAGGGGTACAGTGGACGCGGAGGGAGGCTATTGTCCTTAAAAGCAAATTAATAAACCCTATATAGGGTTATTAAGATTTTCCTATGGATAAAATAGCCAGAAACACTCATTATCATTATTTCCTAGGTTCAAAATATTTATTCACATTTATTGGAGGTCATCTACTATTTTTAATAAAACAAAAGGTATTTCTGGAATTTGCCTATATAAAAAAGAACCAAACATAGCTAGTCTAGCATGATTTTTGGGTATTGGCTAATGGCTGGAATTAGAAATAATTCTGTAATCACCAACACATGGTTAGCGCGTCCATGGCGCACCACTTCAGACCCTTTTATATCTGAGTAAATAAAGACGTATGACAAAAAATAAAAAAATTTCATCTTTTGTTTGTTGTTCCCATTTTTTATTTCTTTTCCTGAGAATAGTTGTTGATGTCGAAATTTTTTTTAAGGTTATTATCATGATATTACGGTGCCATTTGCGAAGCTTTTTTCCTAGATTTTTTTAAGTGGCCAAAAAAGTCGAAATTAAAAAGGATGAATTATTTCGTAATACAATCATTTTTAAATCCTAAATGTTTTGAAAATAGCTATTTTTTGTGGGCATCTTCATGAATACGTGCTACTTAACTATAGTTTTATATTTCAAAGGCTTTTTATTTCTATTATTTACTAACTTATTTCTTAAATTCAAGTTTTAAGGGATTTAAAGTTTTAAAATTGAATGTCAAGAAATTTAAAATTTGGAAATAAATTTAAGAGATTTTGGAATATATTAAAATTTTCGTTTGAATTTGGGTTGGGAGTTTGAAATTTTTAAAAAATTGAAAAACTATAAGATTTACAAAAAAGAACTAAGTAAATTATACAATACAAAAAACAATGAAAACTAAATTTAGATTTTTTTGAAATTCAAAAAACTAAAAGCGAATATAACAAATTCTGAATATAAAATATATATAATTTGCTATTTCTCAAATTCATTCGCGTATAGGCGAGAGAGCGTACAGGCGTACAAAAATAGTTGCAGGACACGAGCGAGCAGTATGCGCGTACAGGCGCGAGCAATGCATGCTCGCGTAGCTAGCCAACTCGCCAAGCCGCGCACCGTGTTGCTGAAGTACGGAAAAAATGTTTTTAAAGGTTGGTTTAATATGGATGACTGGATTTGATTCTAGGAGCGATCAGACGGCTCAAGGGCGCTGGGCGGGGAGACCAGCCACGTGTTGGCCTGGCGACCCTCCCTACCGACGCTGTACTATTTATTGATGCGTTAGAAGTCCCTGTTTGTTGGTGGCAAGCTCTTGGTTCACTTTAATTTAGGCTCTACATATACACTACACATGCACATATCAGCTAGCACATGGCTCTACATATATATTGTTGGTAACTTCCAAAAAAACTTGAGCAACAAAGACGAGGTCGACGTTGAGATCAAACCGCAGGTGCCATGCATACACCATTGGACATTCGTGTCCCATGGTCATTAGATTTGGAAAGGGAAGCATCAGGAACTCCACAGCACGATAGGGCTAATGCGCACGGGTGCAATTCAGCTCTTTGGCTATGCTTCGCTGTTCGAGCAGCGCGTTTGTAAGTAGACAATGGCTGAGATGATTGGAGTGCGCTTCTATTAGGCCGCGGGGCTGTGTGTTTGGCACGCACCAAGCTAGCTGACTGTGCACCGCCTGCCAAGGAAGCCTAGCGCGCAGATTTGTGGAGGAGAGGAGTGGTACAAGTAATTGCGGTATCACCCGGATGTTCGACTTTCTCCCACAAGGCAGAACACAACATCGAGCTTACAATTTTGCAGGATTCCTTGGAGCGTTCCGAACAACAGAGGGAGGCTGTGCCCGGGTTGATATATTCCATAGGTTAGTTTTCAGCTGGAAGCACGTTAAATTTTATTTTTGAAAAGTTGTAATCCCTTAAAGAAAGGTTTTGTAGAACTCAAAAAGAATTAATTTTTTTAAGAAATATAACAAGTTTTTTTTTTAAAAAAAACCCATATATAAAAAATACCATAAAGTATTACACCGTTTGGCTTCTATAAAAATTACAAAATCCCATGTTAACCTTTAATTTCAATTTAATGTGAAAAGAACAAGGCTTGCTAGTTAAAAAGCAGTGAAATCTCACTCCAGTAGAAGATGACAAGCTCCTATTTTGACGACCTCACCAAGAGATGAGGAGAGATTTCTCTAGTTAGGACATAATACCAGAATTTTCATAACCTAACTAAAAAATAATTGGCCCCCACAGTGATGGGCTATTTTTGTGACTATCATATATTTTCGCAACGCTTGCAAAATTTTTAAAAATAAAATCTGAATATTTAAACAAATAAAAAACTAAAAAGACCTGAATAATACTGATGTCATCGTTTTTTCATGCGTAACATCAACTTCCTTCAAACTTTGTTCAAATCCTATTATTTTGGCCAATTTAAAATAGAGGTTGGTTAGTCAAATCATTTCCAATATCTTTCTACTATCCGGTGATCATGAATCCATAGTGAAGACTTGTTATTGGTCCTTGGCGGCATCTCCAGCGGTCCAGCCTAGAGGTACGGTTGGAGGGACAACGAAAACAATTTTAGCGCTATGTGATAAACCTAGTATATACATGTGCATGTATACACTATAAGCTAAGCCAATATTAAATGCAACACAACAGTGCACCGTTTGAATAGTTCTTTACTCTCTCTTTTTTTAAAGAGGGGCAGGAGAACTGCCGACCTATTTCATTGAAGCAGGAGAAAATAAAAGAAAAACCTGCAAGCACGGGGTACAACCACAGCGCAACGCTACAACCTGGACAAAGCCAGGACAGCACCGGCCACCGCCAGGCCTGAACACACACCAACAGAGGAGAACGCGGCGTTGCCGCCACCACCCAGGCCGAAGGCTTAACAGGAGATGGAGAAACGAATACAAGGGGACGAAGAAGAGGAGATGCCGGCCGCAGCTAGCCACATAGGACACCACCAAGCAAAAGGCTAAAGGCAACAAGGAGGGATGAGCTAGTGACCACACACAGCACCAGAGCTGACCACGATGCCTTCAACAAAGTGAACGACGAAGAGAACCACCGTCACCGATGACCGCACAGGGCTTTTGCCCGACAGGGGAGCAACACGACGATGCCTCAGAAGGGAACGACACGAGAAGCACCGCCATCACCGCCCAACAAGAGTCGGGCGGGGTTTTTGCCCAAACGCCAACCACGAGAACGCATTGAGGCGGTACCACGTGCATGCCCGCATGAAGAACGAGCCGAAGACGCTGGCGCCGAAGAACGGGCCAGAGGCCAACCGGACCCCGAAGTCGGACAAGGAAAACGCTCTCCACCGTCGTCGTACACCTCGCAGGGAGGGGAGGGTAGGACGGCGGCGAGCAGGACCTTGCCAAGCGGAGGGGACCCCAGGCTCCAACGCCAAACAATGAAGACGCCGCCGCGCCAAGCTAAGGAAGGGTGTGCAGCCGCGTGGCGACAGCATCATCGCCGTAAAATCGAGCCGCATCGCTGCGGCACCCCAATCTGCCGATGCATCGCCCCAAAGAAGACACCACCGAACAGAACAGCGTGTCGGTTCCACGCCATCAACGCCGGATACCACCAAGGCGCCGACCCGCGCCGATGCGCATCGCTCCAACCAAGGCGACGCCAAGCTGAGGGCCACAGAACTGGAACTGAAGGCGACTAGCCACGATGGTCACCAAGACGCCGGGACGCGCCCCTAGAGCACACCTGCTCCGACCGCTACGAAACATCGTGCCACCTCCGAAGTGGTCCCCCTGAGCAGCCTCCACCGAGGCGGGCACAGGAGGAGAGGGGGAAGGGATGAGGAAGGAGAAGCTGTGTGCCCTTGCCGGATCCAGTCGCCGTCGGATCCCCGCGCGCCCTCGCCGGATCCACCGGCCGCCGCCGGATCCACACCCTGCAACGCACCACCGCAGCGCGGCCAAGCCGACGACGCCACACCACACCACGCCCTCGCCGGAACCACGCGCCACCGCCGGATCCGCACGCACCCTCGCCGGATCCACACGCCCTCACCATATCCACCGGCCGCCGCCGGATCCGAGCTTCGCCGACGGAATAGAAGAGCTGGTGACCAGAGCCCTCAACGCGTTAACCACGCCAACGTCGTCGGCACTTGCATCGGCCGGGCCCGCGGTCATTCTTTACTCTGTATCTTATGGAGTTATGCTGCCATCAATCACTCTCGATAGGGTCCACATATAAACGCGAGGGGTGCCCCCTAGCTAGGTGTCATATGCCCTAGTCCTGTCAAGGACGTCCCTTTGACAACTGTTTTGTTACATAATGCATGCACACCAATATTATACCAATTACATTAGAAAAAATAAACATCTAGAAACCCTAAAGAGGGTTATTAAGATTTTTCTAGGGATAAAATAGGGAAACACCAATTATCATTTTTTCCTAGGTTTGAAATACGCTAAAATATTTTATATAGAATCTGTCCAAATTTATTGGAGGTCATCTACTATTTTAGATAAAACAAAATCCATTTCTAGAATTTGTCCATATAAGAAAAGTCCCAAAGATAGCTACTCTAACATGATTTCTGGGTGTTGGTCTTGAGGAATAATTCTGTAATTACCAACACCGGCCTGCATTTGTAACACTAACTATTAATTATTTGCCATTCTGCTGGTGCCCTGCAGCCGGGTAGGTGGCAAGCTCTTTGTCCACTTTACTGTAAGCTCTACGTATACACTACACATAGGAGCACATGGATTTCCACTTATATATTGTAACTTCTGCAAAACATGAGCAGACGAGAGGAGGACGTCGAGAATGGAAGGTGTCCAAGACCATTGGATCATTCTCAATATCCGTACAGTCCTGTGCATTAGGAAAGGGAAGCATCAGCAACTCCAAAACCTCGCACGATTAGGCCCATGCCCACGGCTAATTTGGCTATTTGGCTTGGCTTCGTTGTTCATGCCGCGCATGTGTTAATAGCCACTCGCTGATATGACGTACGGGGTGCGCTCACTACAGAAAACCTGATTTCTATGGGCGGCCAAAAATCCAATGTGGATGGCAAGAAAGACCTGACGATATTGCGAAAAATATGTCGGCGGCATAAGATATACAGCCGACATATGTCCTCCGCCCCCTCCCCCCAATCGCATCGGGTGCAAATTTGAATTTTCCTACCTCGCGCCAACACACCTTGTGTGGGCGGCATTAGAAATACCGTCGACATAAATAGTCTGCCGTGACCCCTACCGTTAGGCCTAACGGCAACGAAGCGAAACGGACCCATAAGGCAGACGCTGGAAGTCTATGACATGTGGGTCCACAGTGTGTTGACAAGAAAGCATCCTGGAGCATCAGTGTCGGCGGCCATGGTAATACCGCCGATAGCTCAGTAAAAAAAAAACAGGGGGCGCGGGGGCTCGAACCCAGGACCTATGGGTGAGCCGCGCCGCGCCGCGCGTTGTAAATCAGTGGGGAAGAGAATCTTTTCAAACGTCTTAGGATGTCGACGGTATTTTGAGCTATGTGGTCGGTTTTTGCCGACCACACTAACCCTGGTTCCTGTAGTGGCTTCGATCAGGCTGCAAGTTGAACACAACCTCGAGCCTGCAATTCTAAAGACATCACTAGCACCAGTTAAAAAGTAGTGAGATCGCATGCACTCCGGCAAAACGTACATGTCAAGCTACCATTTTAGCGACCTCGTCAAATTTGGGGTCCAGAGAATTTGGTAAACCGACTAAAAATAACAGGTCTCCAATTTGATGTGGCTGAATTTTTTTATTAACATATTATTTTCACAATGCTTGGCCGTATATAAAAATGAAATTTGAGTATTTGAACAGAAGCAAAAAAATACTTCAAAAAAAGTGATTAGTACTGATGGCATCACTTTTTTATGTATAGCATCACGTTCTTTTAATTTTTTTCAAATCGTATTATTACGGCCGAAAAAAATTTAATTAGGTGAGTTTGCACTACTAGAAATCTAACTTTTGCCGAGTGTGAAAAACAATTACCTACAAACCTTCCATAAAAGTTAAGGTGGCCGACGATACATACTTTACTTTCCCTAGTTTTAGAAAAAAAATGTTCGGCTATTAAATGCTTAACCGAGAGGGTGCCACAATAACCGACGATTTTTAGGAAACCCTTGGGAATGGCCACGGTAGAACTAAAACTCTCGGCTATCTAAAAGAATAGCCGACGGTTAAAAGAAAACCCTTGGTCATTCAAGAGAATGACCGACGGTTGAAATAAAACTCTTAGTCATTCATGGTGATGGCCGACAGTTAAAAATAAAACCCTCGGCTATTTGAGAGAACCCTCGGCCATTCAAGAAATGACCGAAGGTTTAAAGCAAAACACTCGACCATTGTATACAAAATGATAGGAGTTAAAAAGGAATGCATGTACAATTTTAAACAACAAGTGTGTGAGGTGAGTTGGCTAGGTGGGAGAATTCTATTCAATAGGTCATGGGTTCGAATCCTATGCAACACACATTTATGATTAACTTGATTTAATGGGAAAAATGATGTCAAAGTTCAAGTATGTATAGAGAGGTTCATCCTGATAGGAAAATATTTTTTCTATTTCATCCGTTATATTTGGTCATATTTATTCCACCACATTTTCCTAATGTTTACCATTTTCGTCGGTGTGTTAAAGCTGCTCGCTCATACTTTTCTCGAGTGTTCTCTATTTTCGACGATAAGTTAAAGTCACTCACCCATGCATTTTTCGAGTGCTTCAAAAACTGTCGCTAAATTCATTCCCGAGACTTTCGTCGGTAATTACACGAATTACCCACCATGGGTGGCCGAGGAGAAGTTATCGATGGTATACGCTCGGCTATATACATGTCCTACGGTATTTTCTAATGGCCGACAGTATTTGTACACTCGGTAAAAGTTAGAATTCTAGTAGTGTTGGCCGGTTAGTCGAATCATTTTTGATAATAACCGACTATCTGGTGATTATAAAATCCCTACTGAGGATTTCTTAGTCGATCGTAGCGGTATCTCTAGCCTAGAGATACGGTTTGAGGGGAAAGTAAGACATTTTCGACGCCATGTGATAAATATGTCATGTACTAGCAATGTAGACGCGCCTTAGGCGCGTCGGTCGATTGGCCTCAGCAATAAAGAATTAGCCTAAAGTGGTGATCAGGCTCAAATCAGTGGTCCATCAAAGTGCAGAAGTTAAAATTTAAAAGATTTTTTTAGCAAAATACGAAATGAAAGAATGATTAAATCAATTTTGTGAAACTCATTTATTTTTAACGCTTCAAGATTTTGATGGACCCTTACGGTGCAAATATGGTTATGGTTTCATTTTTAAGCCTTATTTGTTTTTTTTATTTCATATACCGTTGGCCTTCAACTTTAATTATATTTTCCAAAGTTTTTTATATCCTTCGTCTCCACTATTTAATAATTTTTTTCCTACAACATCTAAATCTTTTAATGAAAAAATATAACATCGTTTATGGAAACTCACCATCATATTATTACCCATTTTTAGTTTTTTTTGTTTTGTTGTCCTAAAAAACTGAGAATGAAAAAATGATGGCCTTGCACCCTTACCATAAAACTTTGGCTTATTTTCTTTTTTATTTTCACACCTCAAAAAATGGAAAAGATGTTTCTTTAATCTATCTTTGCATGTGGAAAAAATGCAAAAAAAAGTATAAACGCGATGGGGAATCGAACCCAAGACCTGTTGTGCTCACAAGCCACTGGGAAACCAACTGACCTACACATGTTTGGTAACCAACTGTGCTACGCGTGTTTGTTGTTCCTGTTTAGATCACAAGGTAAGAAACACAAGGTAGAAGAGGAAAGGGAAAAAACCGAGAAAAGGTGGAGCGATTGGGACTCGAACTGCGGTCGACTACGCGAAATCCTGCACACAAGGCCAACCGAGCAAACGTCCCGCGCTGTTGAAATTGTGGAGGAAGAATTCGTTTTATATATAAATGATAAATGGACGGTGGGATTTAGCTATCGGTCGCGATCGAACAAGCGTGGCCATCTTGTCAACGTGGCGACGCGGGGGCAGCGAAACGTGGAGGCACCGGGAGGCATCGACATGGACGCCGCAGGTGCTACATGTTAGTGCCTTGTTATATAAAGTTGATAATGTATACACGTACTATAGGTGAAGCCAAGATTCGATGCAAGAGTACAACATTTCAAAAGTTTTTCACTCTAGCTTATGCCTGTCATTGCTCACTCTCCAGAGCGTCTGCACATCCTCGTGGGGGGTGTGCCTTAAGGAAAAATACCCGAAATAATCAAAAGTTAAAAGAAAATTAATAAAATAATCCATAGAAAAAAGAAATTACAAAAATATCTCCGGGTCCCGCTAACCTGGTGGTCGCCGCCATCGGGCGTGGTGCAGCCGAAGCAACCGCCACCGGTGTGGCTGGCGCTGAGCCGCCGCCACCGGTCGACCCTTGACTCATTGTCGCCACCCAGCGTGGTCTACGGCCCCCGCCTCGACCGCCCCTAATTCCCCGGCGTCGCATGTAGAAAGTGCGGGAAAAAAAAATAAAATAATGGCTGCTGACAAAACAGTGTCAAAAAATAATAAAATAATCCTCTACCGACAAAACAGTGTTAAAAAATAATAAAATAATCCTCCACCGACAAAACAGTGTTAAAAAGTAATAAAATAATCCTCCACCGACAAAATAGTGCTGACTTTTTAATTAATCAAATAGTACTTACATGATTTACGCTAATTAATACCGATTAGAGGTCACAGTGATCACAAAATTGAGTGTATATATATCGCGTCCTGCCGTTCGCCTTCACACACGCTGCACTCTCGCTTTTAGTTCATTTCACACACGCGCAGGCTTCACACGCAGAGCAGCCTTCACACACTCACTCTCTCGCTTTCAGTTCTTTTCGATTGCTCATTCGGTATATTATTCACGATACCTCGCTTGAGGATTCACCAGAGTGTCATCACGATATTTTTGCTTTCGGCGTGAGGAATATTTTGGAATTTAAATTAAATCTACTTGCTAATAATTAGTGTTATTGCTGTACGTATATGCAAGAGTTAATTTTGGCATAATAATATTCTATGCTAATCTTATTAGCAGTGTTGTATGCTAATCTTGCCATATTAGTACTTAATATTGTATGTATATATTGTATGTATATATTATATACACAGTATGATAATCTTGATATGTGAGGGCTATCTGACTATACTGATGTTGGCATAGTATGTTGTTAATGCTAATTAAACTAATCACCATCACGTAATTAATTAACTAAACCAGTGTTAGCCTAGACGCTAATCGGCAGTAGGACGGGTACCCACTAGCTAAAGAGTAGACTAGCGACTAATCGGCGACTAATCGGTGACTAGTCGGACTGGTCGGACAACTAGACAAGTAGTGTAGCAGGACGTGTTATTGCAGACTAGCGACTAATCGGCGACTAGGCGGCCTAGTCGGCCGACTAGGCGAACAATGAACTAAACTAAGCACCGGCACCTAGGTCTTGCTTCTATTTTGTTATTAATTTTGCACCGCACCGTAGCACGCACCAGCACTGTAGAGCAGCAGCGCATGCACCAGATTTATGAAGGTAAGAAGCACATACGGTGATAGTTTAATATGACCACTTAATTTCGTATATTCTGTCTAATTTACGCTTGTTTTAATTTTTTCAGGAACTTTGAACCGATAGATCTTATAACCGTCAGGTACGCATTTTATAGTTAACATAAACTTGTTGTGTTAGGCTAACTTAAATTATGATTAGTGATTAATTAGTAATGTAAGGAGAGAAAATGGTCTACAAATATAATGGAAATTAGTGAATTTTTATAGCATGTAATATATGAATGTTTAAATTTTAATTGCACGTACCGCGCAAAATTATATATAATTAGCGACAAATTAACGCTAGTGTGCGTAGTTAAAAAGAGTGACTATATTTTTTCATATAGTAATTTTCTTGTTAGCTTAATTAAACATAATAGGGAAATTAATCTATATTTAGCATGCAAAATAGTAGTACAATTGTACGTATTTTAGTGACATTTTAGTTAATAATTAGGGTGTTTCGAGTATTAGTCGAGTTGCTATATTCTATGTTTAGCCCTTATGTACACATATTATGTATTAAACACGAAGCTAACATTTTATGTAATGTTTGAAATAATAGTTAAATATAAAACAAACTTATATTTAATATTAATATGAATGAACACGTGCATGTTCTGAGACGTAAATGGAGACACCACCGACTATTTTTACAGAGATGCACCCGCCAATGCAAGGGAATTTTGTAAGCATGCACACATGCGACCATTTGCAGACCACAAGAACATTGCCAATAGAGTCGCTAATGTCTTTGGCGAGGTTTATAGCTCGAAATCTCCGTGATAAACCGTCATGAATACAAACTTGTTCTACACGGTGTTAGGCCATGTCGGGTTTCAAATAGTTCGATGACGATACAACCTGTGGCCACCGAGAAATAAGTCCGCTTGGACGTATTTATGTTAATAAGGCAAGAGAAGAGGGGTACCACTTAGGTGTGTATGTGCTGCCTGAGGCAAGACAATTGGAGGCGGGGCCTAGCAACAACATAGAAGAGAGTGCACATGAGAAAGTGTCGGAAGGGTATGCGGAGGACCCAATTGGTAGTATCATGACCGGTGTCGAGGCATTAGGCATGGGCACGGATCTGGATATCTCAATGGAGGAGGGAGAGATAGATGCACATGCCATAGGGGATGTTCCGATGAAGGGGGTGAAGACGATGTCGAAGAAGAGGACGACCGATGTCCGCCATAGCGTGTTATCGCGCTCGATGCTTCAATTGGGTGATCGGGATCACTCGAATATTTCCAGATGAGGGTATATGCACAATGACATAACAGTGGGTCAAGAGTTTAGCACGAAGGATGAGGTAATACACTTCATCAGCAACTTGGTGTCACAACACGGCGCGAGCACTCTATGGCACGGTCCGGGCCGGCCGTGTACGAGGTGAAGTGCGTAAAGAAGCCGGAGTGCTCATTCCATGTTCAGGCGCATCGCCCAAAACATGAGCACCACTTCATAATCAGTAGGTACGAGTCGCACACTTGTACGGAGGAGTTGGTACGCAACATTAGCAGTAATGTGGACTCGAAGTTTATAGCGTAGATGTTGCTAACTGCTATTCAAGCCGATATCTCTATGAAACCACACTCCATAATGGCCGATGTGCAGAACTGCACTGGCATGTCAATCACATATCACCAAGCATGGCGAGCCAAGCAAAAGGCACTCAAAATATTGGTCGGGGATTACAAGGAGTCATACAACTGGGCTCCCCGTCTCCTCCGCAAGATACAGGAGAGCAATCCTGAGACACGCTATGTTTCTACCAATGAGCCAGTATACCTCTCCGATGGAAGTCTCGCCCTGAACCACTTCTACCTGATGCGCCTGTTTTGGTATTTTGGCCAGTGCATAGAGGCCTTCCAAAGACTGTAAATCTGTCATATGTGTGGATGGGACATTCTCACCGGTAGGTACTATGGTGTTTCATCGACCGCACTTGCAGCTGGCGAGAATAGCCGATATTGTCTCTCGATTTGCTTTTGTGGAGAGCGAGAGCAATGATAGTGGTTGTGGTTTCTATCTCTTCGAAGATGCACGTTGTCATGGATCGGCTCGAGTGTCGGCATTTCGACCGCCACCATGGGATCCTATATGTAGATGTATTGTCCAATGACACGAACCAATGTGGCTAGACCTTCGTTCTCGATGGTGCATGCGTCACCTGAGGGCGAACCTATACACTGCATTCAAAAGTAAGCCTCTGGTGAAGAAGTTCAAGTCAATGTGCATGCAAAACCAACAGCGCAAATTCAACGCGCTTTTCAATGATATTAACGAACGTACTAAGAAGATGGGTCGCCGAAGAGCAAAGCACATCAGAGGTTCAAATAGTAGGGGGCGAGCAAGTGAGCTCTCGCCGTAAAATTACGTTCGCTCAGTGGATAGCGCAAAAACCGGTGGAGAAATGGGCTCTCGTACATGACACTAATGGCGCCCGGTAAGTGCGTAGATTTATTTACAATGTTAGTTTCCATTTCGATCGCTCGTAAATTTACGAAGTCTCGTTTTACAGATACACGGTGATAACGACGAACATAGTCGAAGTCAGATAATAATGTGCTTACGAGGCGTCTGGCCCGCCAATATGCACTATCATTGAGATGACCTTTTTAGGACAAGAGATTATTTTTGTGATCGAGGTCTGGCGGCCATGCAAATCACAAGCACTTTCTCCCCTCGTGTCGAAGCCATCCTACAGCGGCGTCGACAGAAATCTCAGTTTCACCGCACATCAATATATGATAGAATGAATAATATATTTAATGTGGACTGCAAGAGAAAATACATGACAGGATTTAGCGCGGGAGATAATCAACAAAAGTGCCAACTTGGCCAGTATGAGGCTCTATGCATTTGCAATAAACCCCGTCTCGAACACATCCCATGCTCGCACGTCATGGCGGCATGTCGAGATCTGGCTGGCAACGATGGCACCCAATACGTCTCTCCGTACTATTCGATGAATGCAATTAGGCAAACATGGGCACCCAAGATGGCGCCAATTAATCGAGGGGGGATATAAAAACTCAGAAGGGTCAACCTTCCATCCATTCCCCGGTACAAAACGTGACGCACAAGGTCGACCACGTACGACGCGATTTGAAGGTGACATGGATGCTGCTGATGGTGGAGATGGTTTGCGTCACTGTCGTATATGTAAACAGGCAGGACATGACCGTAGGCGCTGTCCTAATCAGGGATGAGTCATACAGTATCATTATGGCAATTATTGTATCACTGTCATGTTTGAATAAAAGACTTGTATTCGTTATATCGTGACTTCATTATTGAGACTTGTATTCGTTATATCGTTACTTCAAGTTTTAATAAAAGACTTGTATTAGCGCTGTCACTTGTAAGTTTTAATAAAAGACTTGTATTCGTCACTGTCACATGATGTTATAATATTTGTCGTATGTAATAACTATAATATTTTATTGCAGTATAGACAATGGAGGTTCCACAGTTCTTCTCTGCACCGGATGACTCCGGCCATAGGCCTCACAAATGGGTGCTGGGCACCGAACAGGTTTGCATGTTTCATACAAATTATCTCATATTAACATGGTTTGCTTACATTATGATATTGTTACTTGTAGATGCATCCATTACGATTAAGGGCATCACGACAGATCAAACAATTGGATGCCCGGTTTTGGATGTTTCTTGCCCGTGCCGGATTGTTGCCGTGGGCCCTTATTGTGAATGGGGCACCACAAGGAAATGATCGACTGACACCGCTCCCAAGACTTGACCCGGGCCTTATCACCAAGATCGGTCGAAGGCCAAGGCCCTAAGACGCACACGTTCCACTTACCGGTCGGTGAGATGACGATCACATTGAAGGATGTGGCCATGCTCACAGGGTTGCCCATCTCTGGACGGGTTTTCGTTGTCAACAAACCAAGCAGGCAAACATGGGAAAATTATGTCGAAGAGAGGTGTCAAAGTTTTCACTTGCATATTTGTAATTAGTATATAAATTGAGCCTATGAAATATTATTCTAAATCTGTGCAAGTTTGAAGTTGAATATAATGGAAGCGATCAGGGTGTTTCGATCTCATGGCTCGAGCACCTTAACGAGGCTGGTCCGTGTCCAGTCAATGCTGATGAGACGACCGTACTGCGGCACTACGAGGTGTACCTGTTGACGGCGTGTTCACCGCTCAACCACTGCGGATCACACCCCTAGTCAGATTTCTAACCTACTAGCCTATCAGCCGTGCTCGGTTCGACGAAAGGCCGGACGCAAAGAAGGAGCGACTCACGAAATTACCTGTGTTTGGACCCCCCTGCGGGTAATAGTCCTACTCCTGCTGAGCCTTAGCTCTTTTCTGATTGTGGTTGAATGGAATGTGGTTACAGAATGCCTGCGAACTGTGTGTTCCAAACGCACGTACCCCCTCCTCTCTCTCTCTCCGCTCCTTTTATACAAGGCTTGAACTGATGGAGAGAGCCGAGGGGGGGGTAGGCAAGATAGATTTTAGTACATCGACGAGACACGACAGAGAGACGAAAACGCGTGCCGCTTACGCCGAAGCGGCTCGCTCGCGTGCCGCAGTGGCCATCGACCAAGACAATACACTGGTGAGGCTGCGGGTGGGGCCCAGCCTGCTCCTCCAGACGCGGGCGGCCATCTTAAGCAAACCTTCTCTCCGCCGGTCAATTCCTCTGCGCCCAAAGGATGTACCGCCGAGACTGCGAGGGTCATCAGAAGCGGTAATCATTTCTTCAGCTGTCTATCCGCGCGTGATGTCGCATTAAATGCGCTCGTCCTTCTGTTGACACCCAAATTTGGCAAAAATCGGATAAGGTCGAATTTGTTGGGCCAAATCGGAAATGGGCTTTATCGGCAAGGAGGAAAGACGGAATACCGATATTTGTGAGAATTCGGAAGAAATACGATATGATCAGAGCGTGCACCGAAAAATTAGGTCGTATCGGTATCGATTTTGTAATACTATAAATAGGATCTTAAGTCTCGAGAATAGGGATCTAACACTCAATACACAAAACTCTTTCTCGAACCCGATCGACCTCGTCGAAAGGCTTCAACTCGCAGGTAGAGCTATCTCGATGGGATAATCTATTCTCTCCTTGTAACCCGTATGCATGGCTGTATCAATTTGATCTCATGTATACAAACCATGTCGATCGCCATGGATTTACCGATCTTTGACATGTTTTTTCCAAGATATTGTCTTGTCTCGACTTGATCGATCCGCAATGTGTATTTACCCTGTAATGCCGATTGTTAAATCTTTCATGTGCTTCTCCCGAATATGATATACGCAATTGTCTCGTTCAATCGATCTTGTGTGTGCCATGTTTAAGATTTCGCCTGTGGGAACATTTACCGATCTGTGTTACATTTACTTTTATCAGTCTTTAGACCTTTCAATCAGTTTATTGGTTTATATCTTAGATTTAGACTTGAGCCTTCGTCTTGGCTCGACTAACTGTTCAATCTGTCTCTTGGTTAAACCTAATATATTGATATTAGGATTTATTGCTGATGCTATTATAAAATACCAAAAACAAGTGAAAGATTTAGATCTGAATGCCTATTTAAATTTATTTGCTCTATTTGGCATTAAGCCGATAGATCCTGTAATCGGTTAACGAGGAAACCGATTACAGATGACCTGATCTGGCTATTTAAAAAGCCGATTAGGTTTATATTACTGATAATTCTCCCCTTATTGATTCACAGGTCAAATCAATTGGCACGCTTGGTTTGAGTTGCGACGCGATCACTGAATCGACGCTTCTGCACGTGTGTTCACAGAAACCCTCGTTTTTGTGTCAACATACTTTTTGGCACGCCCGGTGGGACCAAAACAATCAAATCCGCGCGATGACGCCGCGACCGATGCCGGCGGCGGTGGAAGGCCAAACACGCCGCTGAACCAAGAACGCTTGACTTAACCGAGCCCAGATCGGAAAAAGGAGATCGAAGATAGGCTCGCGGAAATCCACGAGGAGAACAAGAGGAGGATGTTAACCGGCTATCGGAAAACTCGTAGTGGCCAGGTTACCAAAACCTCGATTGGAGATCCACCGCTGACCGGAGATTACTCGAAATAATAAGAGACCAGATTAACAATTCGGTCTATCGATCGATCTTTGGATCACCATCGGTTTTAGGCGATTGTCCAGAAGGAACGAAAAGCCGACTATACAAAGATTATGATCGGGCAAGCCCACCAGGGGAATCGGAATTTTCCTCAAGGGTTGAATCTGGGGAATCAGTATATTCAGCCAGGGGCATCACATGCAGGGACTTCCCACTCGAGTCCCCCAGCAGCTATCAATCCAACTCCGATTCAGATGCTATCGGGTAATCAGGCTATAGTCTCGGTTCCAGAACCGGTATATCAGCCGATTAGTTCCGGGATAAATGAGAATCTGGAAGAGATGACAAGAAATCTAGTTTATAACATGATGAAGCAGTGCGGGTTCAACACTCCGAAGATCGCTCCGCATTATGCCATGCCGTATCCATCGGCTTTCAATGAAACGGAGTACCCGCACAAGTATCGTGTTCCTGATTTTACTAATGCCAAATTCAGCGGGAGCGACCATACCTCTACGCGCGAGCATATTGCTAGATTCCTTGCGCTTTGCGGAGAGGCTGCCTCAAAGGACACTCTCAAATGCCGATTGTTCCCACTGTCATTGTCGGGATCGGCTTTTAACTGGTTTGCATCGCTCCCTCCAAACAGCGCTACTTCGCGTGGCCGATGAGAAAAAGTTTCATGAGTATTTCTATTCGAGAAAACGGGCAAGGATCACCGATATCATTGACGGCGTGTTCTCCGCTTCAACCATCGTGGATCACACCCCGGTCAGATTTTTAGTCGCTAGCCAACTCGATCAAGCTCGATCCGATTTGAGCGTCGGGCACAACAAGGAGCGACTCGCAGATTTACCTGTGTTCGACCCCTCGCGGGTAATAGTCCTACTCCTGCTGAGCCTTAGCTCTTTTCTGATTGTGGTTGAATGGGAATGTGTTTACAGAGTGTTTCGAATGCACGAATGCTCCTCTCCCTTTTCTCCCTCTCTCTCCTCCTTTTATACAAGCTTTGGGGTGGAGAGAGCCGAGGGGTAGGCAAGCGAAAGGTGCTCAAGATACTCGACAAGACACGACAGAAGAGAGGAAAACGCACCGCCGCCCACGCCGCCAAGCGCCGCCTCGCGTTCGCAAGTGGCTCGACCCGCTGATCCACACCGTGAGTCTGGGTGGGGCCGCCGCTCCTCCCGACACGGGCGGCCTCCTCAAGCAAACCTTCTCTCTGCCGGTCAATTCTTCTGCGCCACAAGGATACCGCCGGACTGCAAGGGTCATCAGAAGCGTAATCATTTCTTCCATTGTCTATCCGCGTGATGTCTCATTAAATGCGCTTTGTCCTTCGCAGATGGGGGCCTTCGTCACCAAGACTCCTTCGCAATGCCTCGCCGCTGGCCTCGCTCGACGCTGGGGCCCTCGCCTGTCTCCAGAGAGGGCTCGCCACGCACTCCGCTTTGGCGCGTGGGGCCTCGCCCGCCCAGAGGGGCTCGCCCACGCACCGCCGGGCGCGTGGGGTCTCGTGGCTTCCAGAGGGGCTCGCCCACGCCACTGGGCCTTGCTCGCCCCGCTGTCGCGTGGGGCCCTCCTGCCTCTGAGAGGCTCGCCCACGCCACTGGGCCTTGCTCGCCCGCCGACGCGTGGGGCCCTCCCGCCTTCGAGGGGCTCGCCCACGCCACTGAGCCTTGCTCGCCTCGCCGACGCGTGGGGCCCTCTCGGCCTTCCTAGGGCTCTTTGTAGCCCGGTATTTATTACACCGACAAGAGCTCGGGTCCACCATGATACGCGAACCGTCAGCAGACATTTTTCCGTTTTTGTGCGGCGGAGACTAATCTTGGGGGCCCACCACCGCGTACCGACGCTCGATTCTCCACCGCACACGATCTTCCTTGGGGAACTACGCCGCTGGAAACCAAAACGCTGGGCAATGATGGCGCCGCCGCGTGGGCGGAATCCAAACCGTCGCTCGCGCCCCACGCCTATAAATATTTCTCTCGGCCATGCGCAATAATCTTTCCGCACGCTAAGTCTTCGTTGCCCATCGCTTCTTCGCCGCTACCACGCCTCGCCAATTGCCACCAAGTTTTCGCCGGCGCCACCGCCAAATTTTCCATGGCTCCCAAACGCAGCAAGAAGCCGCCGCGAGATGCCGCACCACCTTCGGAGCTGTTTCGCCGCTTCCACCGCCGATGACGATCGTGGCGCGGCCGAAGTCTTCGTGCCACCGACCGCCGCCCGGTTCGCGCCGGCACCATCATGCCGAGTCTCGCGCCGGGAGATCGTGACCTTCTCTGGCGATCTTGGCGGGCCTTGTCCCGCCAGACTCGAATTCTTCTTGGGGGTGCTCGCCTTCTACGGGATCCAGGCGGCGCACCTTCCTCCCAACTCGATCATGGCCCTGGTCATCTTCGCCCACCTCTGCGAGATGTTCGTGGGGACGATGCCAAACCTCCCGCTCTGGCGCCGACTCTTCATCTCGCGGACACGCGCTCGCCGAAGCGCGGCCGAGTCGCATTGCGCCCGCGACGCCGCCGCTTTATCCTCGCCGCGGTCAAGTCCAACTGGAAGGACCGGCACCGGCAAGGGTCAGACGTGGAGGACTCCAGCGGCCGCGGCGATCTTGTTCTTCCCGACGATCGCTGGAGCCCATCGCCGACCGGGGCCCGGCCAGACGATCTAGCAAGCACGGAGGCGGCGGCGGCGCAGATTGCCGAAGCTCCGCCACGGGCTCACCGAACCCACGTGGTGGCGGACTTTTTGCGGCGCCGTTTTGCCGCTCGCTTGAGGGCGCCTCACTGGACGTACTACGGCGACGACGACGGACCCGACCGCTCTTGGAGGTGAATATTGTCGCGTTTTTTGGATTTCGTACCTTCTTTCTTTCCATTTTGGCTAATAGCCAACTCGCCGCTTCTTCTTTGGGTGTTCATTTGGTGGGAACGTCTCGGGCGACGTGCTCGAGATCGGGTGGCGGGGCTTCGACGACGCCGGCGACGACATCGCCGACGGGCATCCGCCCCTCTGCGATTGGGATCCACGGAGCGCAACCCTTACTTGCGGCGCGCCCCATGGAGGTCTTCGTCTGCGGTCCAAGTGGGCGGGGACCCACTGCAGATCCGCGAGCCGCCTCGGCGATCGCCCAAGCTTCGCGGCTGCTGCTGCTCCTGCCGTGGCGGCCGACTCGCCAGCGCTCGAAGCGCCGCCTCATCCTCGCTGCCGACGACGACGACGAGGAGGGAGGGCGAGTTCAAGAGCGCGCGCCTTCAAGTCTCGAAGCTTCGCCGCCACCACGGCCCCATCCAGCGGGACCCTGCTGCTGCTACGCCGCCGCTCCGCCACCGGGCAAGAGCGCGGCGACTCTCCGCTCCTTCTACGCCGACGCTCCTGCTGGCGGCTTTCTTCTGCTGGCGCTTCTGCACTGCACGCTTCGCGCCAGGCAATACGGCGTCTGCTTGACGGCGGTGACGATGACAGCGCCGCCACCGCCGCCGCAAACAAGCGATTTGAGCTCCTTCAGCTTCGCCAGGCGACCGCTTCAGGTTGGCTTTCCCTGCGCTTACGCACACTTCGCACTAAGGTTAGCATGCTACACGGTTTTTGCATACCTGAACCCTGTTTGTCCTTCTTGAACAGGGCGGACGCTGGGGCATCGAGCTCCGCTCCACGCGACTCGCCAAATTTCAGCCCGCCGCTCCTTCGACGGAGGCGCCCGTGGCGGCGGAGAGATTCGCCGCGCGCGGCCGGAGAACCTTCGCCACCTCGCTCATTGGCGCCGCGCCATCTCGGCCGGATCACGTGAGGGCGTTCCTTTGAAGCGCCGCACCTCTCCCGCACTGGCGACGTGGGAGGAAGCCCTTGCCTTGGTGGAGCGATTCTGCCGGCGAAGCTCTGGCGGGCCTTGGCCAAGAAACCGCCAAGGAGGCGATGACCCGTGAGGTGCGGCAGTAAGCCGCCGCCGCCTCGCCGCCAAACAGATCAAGACCTCCGCCGAGCACTTCGAAGCGCCCCGACCCTCGCCGACATCTGCGACCGCCATCATCGCGGCTTCCGGACGCCTCGCATCCACTGGGTGTTTCCTTGCATCTCGCTGGAGGAGACGGCTGCGAAGATGCTGGGCGCCGTGGGACGAGCCGCCGAAGCCTGCGCGCTCCTTCCGGTGGCGCTGCGGACGCGGGCGATCGAAGACGGTCGCCAAAGGCGCTCGGCAGCGCAGTTCATCTTGGGCAATCGTTTTGCTCGAGACGCGCGCTTGATCTCGACGCCGCCATCGGGAGCTTTCGCGCCACTGGACCGTTTGAGCAGCGCTGGTTGACACCGCCGCCGACCGGCGGTCCATGATGGGGGCGCGCTCAGCCGGAAGATTTAAGACCGAGGCGAGCGAGACTCCCCGCTTTTTTGCCTTGTAACGCGGTTTATCAATGCAAACAAACTTTTGCTCTTTTGTTGTGAGTCTCACTTGAACTTCGCACAACTTTAACTTGCGGAATTGAATTGGGGCACCTAGCCGCCAAAGGTTTTAGATGAACGCTCGCGCAAGTGAGCGCTGTTTTCTTAGGCATCCGTTACTTCAACCCTTATGGCCTCTCGCAACCCGACTTAAACATTACGTGGCGAGCGCTTAGCTTCAGGAAGTGGTCTAGTCATTGTGGTGCCTATGCGTTGGCGCAGACCGAGCCGACACACCAGCTAGAGCCCGCCTCCGTCCGCCGCCTCGCACGGCGTAAGTTATAAGCGCTTTTTACAACTAAGGGCCATCGGCCTTAAGTATTTTCGCTACCGACTTTTCAGCAGAATGTTTTCTGAGACCTTTCTAAGGCTAAGCCACCGATCGCCAAAAAGCTTTAGACGAGCTTTCCGCTGAAAGTGAGCGCTTTTTCCTCGTGCATCTGGTTACTTCAACCCTTATGGCCTCTTTTGAACCGATTTTAGACATCATGGCGAGAATTTAGCTTCCGAAGTGGTCTAGTCGCCGTGTGCATTGTTGGCGCATTGCCTAGACCGAGCCGACACACCGAGGTTAGAACCCGCCTTCCGTCTCGCTTTCGCCCAATCATGAAGTCGTGAGGCGTAAATCCTTGCAACTAAGGGCCATTCGCTTTGAGTACTTTTTTTTGCCGCTTTCACGGAATGCTTTCTAACAGACTTGAGACTAAAAAGAAACAGATGCCCACAAGGAGATGAACTTATCTCTTATTGAAGATGGCTTTGTACAACGCAGCCCCGAGGCGAAGCGCGAAGGAAGAAGACTCGCCGCTCGGCTCCAAGGAAGTCCAAAAAGTTTGGACTGCTACTCACGGTAGAACTTCCTCAGCTGCTCGACGTTCCAAGTGTTCGCCAATTCGCGACCGTCCTCGAATGCGAGCCTGACTGAGCCTGGGCGGGAGACTGAGACCACCTTGAAGGGGCCCTCCCACAGGGGAGACAGTTTGTTGCGCCCCGCCTGCGCTTGGATTTTGTGCAGAACGAGGTCGCCCACTGCCAGTGTTCTCACACACACCCGCCTTGCTTGATAACGGCGCAGCGCCTGCTGATACTTGGCGGCCCGGATCGCCGCCCTGTCTCGGATCTCCTCCAGGAGATTTACTTCATCCTGACGCCGGTCAGGGTCTTGGTCTTCGCTGAACGCCGCCACTCTTGGGGAGCCAAGGCGAAGCTCGATGGGAGTACCGCCCGAGCCATACACCAGAAGAAGGGGTCTCGCCGTAGCTCATGGGAGTTGTCCGCAATACCATAATACGTGGGAACTTCTTCCGCCCAGCGCTTGTTGCGTGCTTCTCCAGCGGTCGAACGCCCTTGTCTTGAGCCCTTTGAGTACTTCCGTTCGCCCGCTCCACTTGCCCATTGCTCTTCGGATGCGAACGGAGGCAAAGCACGCTTTGGTACCCAACTCTTCGCACCATCTTGGAAATCAGCGCATTTTAGGCGGCGCCGTTGTCGATGATGACTCTGTTGGCGACATCAACCGGACGAAGATGCTCTTCATAAACTTGATAGCGCTGCATGATGTGATCGCCGGACCGGCGAGGCTTCAACCCACTTAGTGAATTTGTCGATGGCGCATTTAACGGATGAGTATATCCTCCGGCCGCTCATGAACGGGCCTGAATGTTCAAATTTCTGCATCGCGAACGGCCAGGAGAGCGGAATGGTTTGCAGCGCCTGGGCGGTCGGTGGATCTGCTTAGCATGAAATTGGCACGCTTCGCATCTCCTCACCAGCTCGAAGGCATCCTGGAGGTCGGTGCAGTGGGCCAATAGAAACCGTGGCGAAAAGCTTTCCCAACCAACGCCCGGCTCCCTGAATGGCTCCCGCACATGCCTCCATGGATCTCAGAGAGAATTTCACTCCCCGCTTCCCGAGTGACGCACTTCAGTAGAACTCCATTTGCGCCCTGGCGATAGTCCCCACCTACCAGGGCGTAGCGCTTGGCCTTGCGCGCTATCTTCTCAGCCGACGCGTCATCGTCGGGGATCACTCCATCCCGCAGGTAGGCTAGGATCGGATCCATCCACTGACCTTCCCGGACGAGTGTGACAACGTTCTAGACATTGTCGCCGACGACTCCGCTGGCTGGCGTTTCGCCCAACCGCCTCAGAGTTTTTCTCCTCCTCCTCTAACCGGAGCCGCGGCAGATCGGTGACGCCTCCTCCAGAGGTGGGAGCTGCGTCGAAAGCGCCATCCCCGCCGTAATTGGGTCGCGACGGACGGCCGCAGAAGTCTTTCTTCAAAGACCCCACCGAACAGTGCCCTCGACGAGGCAACAGGGATGTTCATCCGCCATGTAGTTGTCGCGGCGACGGATGTGCACGGCCCAAACCTCAAAGTGCCGCCCAACCGCGCCTCGCCGAGTAGGCCGCCATGACGGGATCCGAGCAGAGAAATCCTTCCTCGCTGGTTGATGACCGAGAGAGTCGCTTTTACTTGTAGCCGCCGGATGCCAAGGGTCGGCCACCCCGAGCCCGGCGAAAGCGCCCTTCATACTCCGCGATGTTGTTGGTGGTGCGGAAGTCCAAGACCACCAGTGCCGGATGACATCGCCGTGGAGACACCAGACAACGCCAAATTTCACCCCTCCGGCCGGAATGAGCCGTCAAGAAGAGAGTCCACGGCGAGGAGGCTGGGTATCTTCAGCTTCAGGTCCACGGAGTCCACTCACGATGAACTCCGCCCGATGCTTGCCCTTTGATGGCCATTCGGGAGCGAATTTGAGATCGAATTCGCCAGCTCCATGGTCCATTTGGCGATGCGACCCGTCGCCTCATGTTGAAGAGGATCTCCGCAGGGATACTTGGTCAACACCGTGACTTCGCCCGAAGTAGTGGCGTAGCTGGATGCCGCCAACACGGCGTAGAGCATCTTCGGTGCCTGTGAATACCTTGTTTGGCGTTAGGAGGACCTTGCCGACGTAGTAAATGGGCGCTGAACGCCTCACTTTCCGCCACCAGCACCGCCACTGACCGCTGGGGTTTGCCGCGACGTAGAGGATCAATGGCTCGCCCGGTGCAGGGCGATCAGCACGGGCGGGAGGTAAGATACTTTCAGACTGCCGAACGCCTCCGCGCCTCCGCCGCCCACTGAACTGGTTGGTCTTCTTTAGGAGCTTGAGCGGTGGGAGACTTTCATCCCCAAAGCGAGCTATAAAGCGGCCCAGGGAGGTCAAGCAGCCCCACCAAGCACCGTGATCCGCCAAGTCGCGTCGGGGCTTCATGTTCTCGATCGCGCGATCTTGTCGTCGGTTCGCCTCAATCCCCCTGGGAGACGAGGAATCCCAGCAGCTTGTCCGACAGAACGGGCGAACACGCATTTCTCCGGATTAAGCTTGATGCAAGATTTCCTCGGGTTGGTGAAGGTTTCTTCCAGTCGCCAATCAACTCCTCCGCCTTTCTTGACTTCACCACCGGATCATCGACATACACCTCGTGTTCCGCCCTATTTGGGAGCTGTGAGCGATATGCATGGCCGGCCGATAGGTTGGGCCTGCATTCTTCGATCAACGCCATCCTTAGAGTATAAAGAGACGCCCATGGGCGAACGGCGCGTCTTGTCTTCATCTTCTTCGCCATGCTAACTGGTGGTACCCGAGTACGATCGTAAAGCTGTTACCGCCGCACCCGCAGCTTGAGTCGACGATGAGATCGATCGCGGGCGCTGGTATGGATCCTTCGGCACGCGCTTTGTTGAGGTCGGTGAAGTCCACGCACATCCTCCAACGCCTGTTGATTTCTTGACGAGGACGGGTTCTCGAGCCACCGATGGGCGACATCGCGGACGACCCGCCTTAAGAGCTTGTCCACTCGCCGGATAACTTCGGCGCTCCACCGATTGCTTCCGGACCTTCAGATGACCGGTCGCAAGGCCGGGAACGCCGCCAATTTGTGCTCAATCACCTCCCGGGGACCCCACCATGTCGGACGGTTGCCACGCAAACACGCTCTGCGTTAGATCGAGGAAGGAGACGAAGCGCGCCTTCCTATTTGGCGCCGAGAGGCGCCCACCGAACGGTTCGCTGGTCTCGACTTGCTCAGGAGACCGCAGAACCTCTCCGCGACGAACCGGGAGGCACGGGTTCGCCGAGGAGCTCCCGAGTCAAGCTCGGCCTTCAGCACCGACGCTTCGCCAACGCGAGGGCGTCCTTGTCGCAGCGGAGCGCCCGGGCGTCCACTTTCAAACGATGGGGCCGGCTGCCTCGGATCTTCACCACCATGTACGATAGTGGCACACCGCCATGAACTCGGGCCGCCGCCGACCTAGTATGGCGCTAGGGAGGTCGAAGTCCGCCACCTCGAACTCGAGCATCTCGTGCGGAAGTTGTCTGAGTTCCTAAGGTTACCGGAGATCGATCGCCCCGGGACGGACTCAGCCCCCGGCGCGATGCCGAAGAATGGGAGCGTTGGACGAAGCTCCCGCTGCTGGATCTGGAGCGCCGCGGCGACCCGGGCGGACAGGAGGTTGAGGGAACTCCCTCCGTCTACCAGCACCCGCCCTAGCTTTACATTTCGGACCGTGGGTGCAACCACGATCGGAGATGCCCAGGGCGGCGGTATGGTTGGGTGATCGGCCCGATCAACGCGATCGGGTCGCTCCGACCACGCCAACGCCTCATCGACCCAAAGCTGGCACGGCGGCGACACCTCCTCATCGCACGCTTAAAGCTAGCGTGGGACGGATAGGTGGTCAACCGCGCGGATGACGGTAACTCGCTCCGCCGCTGAAAACCAAGCGAAGCCGTCTCTTACCCTTTTGCCATCGCCGGACGCCTGCCGCCGTCGTGGACTCGCTTGTCCATTATCTTGCCGACGACATGGCAATCCGCCAAGTCGGGAGTTGTTGCGGTGAATGGGACAAGAGGCCTTCCGTCCCACTCACGGGGCGGCGATTCGCCCTTCGTCGCGCGCGCGGGCCGCCGCGGCCACGGGCGATCGCCGTAGCCGCCGCTCGCCGCCTTTACGGGACCGTACCAGCCGGCGCCGACCTCCTCCTTTTTCGCCTCCGCGCCCATTGCGCTGGCTGGTCGCGTCGCCGTCTGTCGTTGCCGTGTCGCCGCCGCTCTCGCGGCGCTATGACCTGCCCGGTCTCGGCCGCTTTGCGCTTCTTCTTGTCCTTGCCGCGGGGGTCCTCGAGGTTCGCCTCGCCGCCCAGCCTGGCCCCGCCCAAGCAGCCGGGCGGATGCGAGCTCGCTCAAGGGCGACTTAGGCGCTAAGGTGAAGAGCTCCTCCGCCGCCTTGATCTTGCGGGTGGCCATCTTCTTTGACCTTGGGGTCTCGGCGCTCTCCGAATGCCGTGACTACGGCATCGATGGAGATGTCGGGATGGTGTTGCGGACCTGACCGAAGCGCCAATATAGTCGCAAGCAGCGACTCTCCCTTCTTTCGCTTCCACGCTAGGAGGTCGTCTTCACCCCGGCTGCTCAAGGTGCCCGAAGTTGGTGACGAAGAGCCCGAGAGCTCCTTCCATGACCCCACGGACCGGGGGGGTTCATGAGCCACGAGGGTTCGCCGGTGAGGACCGCGGGAAAGTAGTTCGCGTAACCTTCCCGACCTCCGCCGGCTGCATCACCGCCGATAGATCTGCAAAACTCGCGGGGTTGGTGGAGCTGTCAGATTTTTCGATGGGGGCCGGACGAAACTGTTCCGCCATCGGACGCGCGCAGCCTCCTTAGAAAAGGCACGGCACCGACGCCGGGAGCCTCTCGCCTCGAACGCGTCTCGCCCGCCGCCCTTCGCCGCTTAGGGCGGCGCCAAGAAGCGCCACTCATCGCCGGGCAGCTCTGCGGAACCTCTTGTTGGTCCACAAGACGGGCGGCGACAAGACGGTCGCGCTTTGCCGCGCCGCGGAGCTTGTCACGCAGTGTCTTTCCATGCAGCAAGTGGCGGTCCTCCGATGGGACCGAGATCGCGCCACCAGACGCCGCTCGCCGAGCCCGTGAGGGTCGCCGTTTGTCGTTTTGGCCCCGCCTCACCAGAGATTCGCGAGAGGAGGCGGGGCAACAAAGAACGGAGGACGCGAAACGCCGTTCCCGCTTCAAACTTGCACCACAGGCGCAAGGGCGGCGCCGACGAAGGGCTGTTGCCAACCACGGCGCCGGGAGTCCGGAGTCACCGGAACCGTGGGTTTTCAACAAGGCCCTCGCCGCGTGGAGGTTCTGTGGCCGGAGTGCACTCCTCCGCGCCAGCGCCGTTCTAGCTTGGCCGAGGCGGCGCTTGCCGCCAGGCTCCAACCTAGGCGGGCGGCCACCGCCGGTGATCCATCGCCACCGCCGCGCCGACTCGCGGCCACGGCTCTAGCGGTCGCTTCTCGCTCCATCGCGATCGCTGCCCGCCATCGCCTCAAGAAGGGTCAAGAGCTTGAACTGGCGTTAGCGCCCCTACCGGCGCGCCATCGACGGCGTGTTCTCCGCTCAACCATCGCGGATCACACCTGGTCAGATTTTTAGTCTGCTAGCTAACTCGATCAAGCTCGATCCGATTTGAGCGCTGGCTCAACAAGGAGCGATCGCAGATTTACCTGTGTTCGACTTCTCGCGGGTAATAGTCCTACTCCGCCGAGCCTTAGCTCTTTTTCGATTGTGGTTGAATGGGAATGTGTTTACAGAGTGTTTCAATGCACGAATGCTCCTCTCCTTTTCTCCCTCTCTCCCTCCTTTTATACAAGCTTTGGGTGGCGGAGAGAGCCGAGGGGTAGGCAAGATAAAGGTTCTCAAGACATCGACAAGACACGACAGAAGAGACGAAAACGTGCACGCTGCCCACGCCGCTGACAAGGCCGCCTCGCTCCAAGTGCCGCAGTGGCCTCTCGACCAAGCACAACACACCAAAGGAGTCTGCGGGTGGGGCCCCCTGCTCCTCCCGACAGGCGGCCTCCTCAAGCAAACCTTCTCTCTGCGGCCAATTCTTCGCGCCCACAAGGATGTACCGCAGACTGCAAGGGTCATCAGAAGGTAATCATTTCTTCCGCTGCCTATCCGCTGTGATGTCTCATTAAATGTGCTTCGCCCTTCGCAGAGGGGGAGCCTTCGAACTCAAGACTCTTCGCACGCCTCGCCGGGCCGCCGCTGGCGCGCGGGCCTCGCTGGTCTCTGAGGGGCTCGCCCACGACACCGCCTGGCGCGTGGGGCCTCGCCTCGCCTTCAGAGGGGCTCGCCCACGCACCGCCGGGCGCGTGGGGTCCTCGTGGCTTCCAGAGGGGCTCGCCACGCCGCTGGGCCTTGCTCGCCCGCTGTGCCGCGTGGGGCCCTCTGGCCTCTGAGGGGCTCGCCTGTGGCTGGGCCTTGCTCGCCTGGCCGACGCGTGGGGCCCTCCTGGCCTCTTCGGGGGCTCGCCACGCCTGGGCCTTGCTCGCCTGGCCGACGCGTGGGGCCCTCCCTGCCTTCGAGGGGCTCGCCATGCCACTGGGCCTTGCTCACCCGCTCGACGCGTGGGGCCCTCTCGGCCTTCCTAGGGCTCTTTGTACCCGGTATTTATTACATCGATAATCATGATGATTAAATGAAGTTTGGTGAATCGGTGAATGATTATCTCATGTGGTTCGTGGAGGTGAGAAACCGATGTTATAGCCTTTCACCGCCTGATAATGAGTTGGCGTAATTGGCTTTTAAGGGTTTGCTACCCGTCAATCAAAAGAAGGTGGGCAATCAGAATTTGCGATATTTCACATCCGCTCACAAGATCGCTTATACGAAAAGCCGATTCTCGGATAACTCATACCTGTGTCAGAAAAAGAGTATCGGGTAACAACAATTTTAAGGGTAAAGATAAACGGTCAATGTTGTTGACACAGCATTTAAATAGAATATTCAGATGACCCCGACATCAAGATGCGGTGCTTATGTCACGAATGGGCGAGCAACAAGAAGGAATTGAACTTGGGTGGATAAAGTCAAGGGCCCGAAAAAGGCAAATATGCATTCGATACATCCAAGTGTGATCGGATTTTCGATCATCTATTACAGAGAAGCGATTCGCTTAAGCAGGACATGTTATTCCTCCACTTGAAGAGCTGAAGAAGAGAAAATATTGCAAGTGGCATAATTCTTATTCACACGCCACCAACGAGTGCAACGTGTTCAAACAAGTGATCCAAAAGGTGATTGAAAACGGCCAACTTAGATGTCCGGATAAAACTTCGCAAATCGACACACAGCCATTCCCTATCGGTTTTATTGGCATGGTTGATGCTAAAAGGAAAGCCGATGGTCCAGAAAGTTCCAACCGGTTCAAAGTGCTTGTTGGCGATAAGAGGATCATGGTGGAAGAGAGGCCAGAGCTGCGTTTCCAATCATCTGGCCAACGTGGTGGAAGAACTGGCGAGTGGCGCGAAGTGAAGCATGGAAATAACAGTAATCCGATTTCTAAGTCGAGGCCGGCGCTAACCTTCGATCAGTTAATGGAAAAATACGACAAGATGGCTAAGGAAGCGCCTCGTAAAAACATTAAATCAGGTACTCCTGAGGCTGTTCAAAGGGGTTCGGATAATCAAGGTTGGGAAATGGAGCACTGGGATTGTCCTTTTTTTCCGATATTGCTGGGAAGAAAGGATGTCTTTGCCAAGTCTGGAGGATTGCCTGATGAACCACGCATTTGTTCCTCCGAGGAGAAAAACAGTAAAAGATCGGCTAGTGTTTTCTAGTGGAAAAGCCGATGACACCACAAATGATAAAGATGTCGATGTACATCGGCCTCCCAAAGTACCGTTGCCACGGTGGTGCCCAGCGGAATCACTAAATCGCAGAAGCGGCGCCTGCAGCGGATGAGACACGCAGAGGCAAAAGAAGCCGAGGCCGAAAAATTCAGGGATGCTCTTTTAGAAGAGGTAAAGCCGATGAGATATGCTAGGGGCAAGCAAGAATGGAGGCCAAAGTTGAGATCGGCTGTTATTATTGAAAACAATTCTGACGAAGTGCCACTAATATGGTCTGCGTATTGCCTCGGGAATTCATGTGCGATTATAAGGAAGCTGCTGCGGAGTTAGTTGTGGGAACGGAAGATGCTGTCTTTAAGAAACCGGAGAATCCCCGATAGCACTTAAAGCCATTGTTCATCACGGGGTACATGAATGGGAAGCCGATTTCGAGGATGATGGTGGATAGCGGAGCAACCGTAAACCTGATGCCATATTCCGTGTGCCGGAAAATCGAGAAATCGACAGAAGATCTGGTCAAGACCAATATGGTTTTGAGCGATTTCAATGGAAACCGATCGAGGCAAAGGGAGTTTTGGTCGAGAGCTCACCATAGAAGCAAAACGATCCCAACGGCGTTCTTTGTGATCGAAGGAAAGGAAATTATAATGTCTTTGTTGGGAAGGGATTGATACACGCCAACTGTTAGATACCATCGACATTGCATCAAATTTCGATACAATGGATTGGTGACCAGATAGAGGTGGTCAAAGGAGAGTCTCTGACCGCAGAAACCGATTGCGCCGATATACATCACAATCTGGAGGCATTATCGGGAAAACCTTTAGAGGATTGTGACTTCCTCTGTGTTAGTAAGTCAGGGTTCAAACCGACAATGTTGGAGGGTCAATGGGTAACTCAAGGATGTGAGGGTTTTTTATGGGAACCGCGGCTCTAGAGGAGATTGAATATAAGATGGGCCAAGGATTCATATCGGCTGATGAGCTACAAAAGGTCGATATTGAAACCGACGGTAAAGAGAGGCCCACTTACATCAATAAAAGGCTGCCGCGGGAATATAAGGATCGGCTTATCCAGATACTCAAGGATCGGGTTGATTGTTTCGCCTGGGAATATCATGAAATGCCTGGTTTAGACCGATCCATAGTTGAACACAAAATTAAGATGAAACCTGGATTTCACCAAGAAACAATCGCCAAGGAGGATTAGTTGGAAAATCTACGATCAAGTAAAGGCCGAAATTCAGAGGTTATTAGAAGCAAAATTTATTCGGCCATGCAAATATGCCGATTGGATTTCTAATATTGTGCCAGTGGGGAAGAAGGATTCTGATAAAATTCGAGTATGCATCGATTTTCGGGATTTGAATAAAGCAACATACAAAGATGAGTACCCAATGCCGATTGTCGATCGATTGATTTGACGCCTCGTGCAATCGGATTATCAGCTTCCTAGATGGCAATGCTGGTTACAATCAGATCTTCATGGCCGAAGAAGATGTGAACAAGACTGCGTTTAGATGTCCTGGTTCTATCGGCTTGTTTGAATGGGTCGTAATGACTTTGGGCTGATCAGTGCTGGAGCTACCTATCAGAGAGGAATGAACTTGATTTGCCATGACTTAATCGGTAAACTAGTTGAAATTTATATCGATGATGTGGTGATTAAATCCTAGGAGGAGGAGCAACATTTGACTGATATCGTGACCGTTCTGGATCGGTTTCGGAAGTATGGCATGAAAATGAATCCAAAAAAGTGTGCTTTTGGGGTATCGGCCGGCAAGTTCTTGGGATTTGTGGTACATCAGAGAGGGATTGAAGTTCATCCTGATCGAGTAAAGGCGATTCTAAATACTAAGCCTCCAGATTCAAAGGTTCGTTTGCAAGAGCTCATCGGTAAAATCAATTACTTGAGGAGGTTTATTTCAAATTTATCGGAAAGAATCATCCCGTTTTCGCCGTTGCTTAAATTGAAAAATGCCGATAAGTTTGTTTGGGGATCGGAACAGCAAAAAGCATTTGATAATATTAAGGAATATCTGATTAACCCTCATGTTCTGGTTGCCCCAAAGGGAAATTTACCATTCAAATTATATCTGGCTGTATCGGATAAAACGATAGGGGCAGTTCTGGTCCAGGAAGTTGATGGTAGAGAGCATGCAATCTTCTATTTGAGCAGAAAGCTATTGGACCCGGAAACCCGATACACGGTGGTAGAAAGGTATTGCCTTTGCTTGTACTTTGCTTGCACTAAACTGAGACATTATTTGCTGGGCGCTGAATGCAAAGTAGTCTGTCAAACCGATGTGATTAAATATATGCTTAATGCTCCGATTGTAAAAGGGCGTCTTGGCAAATGGGCATATACTCTCATCGAGTTTGACGTGACATACGAATCTCCGAAAGCTGTCAAGGGGCAGGTGTTAGCCGATTTCATCACGCACCACCAAGATGTCAATCTTTCTATTCTTTTGTCTTGGGTGATGTTCTTTGATGGATCGGTTTGTGAGAAAGGCTGTGGCATCGGTATTTTTATAGTGTCCCCTGGAGGTGTTCCTTACCGATTCAGTGTCACGGTGGATTTTGGGTTGACTAACAATCAGGTAGAGTATGAGGCATTAATCCAAGGGTTGGAGTGGCTAATTCAGGCTGGTGCTATCGTGGTAGAAGTATTCGGAGATTCACAGTTGGTAGTTTTTCAAATGATCGGTAAATATAAATGTCATAGTGATCTGCTTCGGGAATATCTAGAAAGAGCCTCTGATTTGGCTAAGTATTTCAATGTATTTACTATTCATCATGTTCCGAGAGAACAGAATTGTGAAGCCAATGATTTAGCTCAAGAGGCATCAGGTTATAAATTACCGATCATGGAATTGAAGGTTATTCCGATTGAAAATCCGGTTCCGATAGGATGGCAGGCGGAGATTATCGTTTATTTGAAAGATCCCCAGCGAAAAACCGATAGGAAGCTTAAAAGGAGAGCTCAAAGGTATGTTTTAATAAGTGACAAATTATACTATCGGAGTTTTGATGGTTTATTGCTTAAGTGCCTGAATGAAGAGGAGGCAAAGGTTGCAATCGGAGAAATTCACGAAGGGTTGTGCGAACGCATCGACAAGATACAAGATGAGATGGATGTTGAAGCGCGTGGAGTATTTCTGGCCAACAATGGTGGAGGACTGTTTTAAATACTACAAGGGTTGCAAAGATTGCCAAAGGTTCGGAAATATTCAGCATGCACCTGCATCGATTTTACACCCAATCGTGAAGCCGTGGCCTTTTAGAGGATGGGGAATTGACATGATCGGAGAAATATTTCCTTCTTCGTCCAAAGGGGATCGATACATCTTGGTAGCAACAGATTACTTTACAAAATGGGTTGAAACTGTGCCGTTGAAGAAGGTAACTGCTACCGAAGCGATCGATTTTGTCAAGGAGCATATAATTTACCGATTCGGTATTCCTCAGACGATCACTACAGATCAGGGATCGGTATTTATGTCAGAAGCATTTCAAGATTACGCTCGAAGCTTGGGAATCACACCAATTAATTCTTCGCCGTATTATGCTCAAGCCAACGGCCAAGCGGAGTCTTCAAACAAGAGTGCCATAAAGCTGATCAAGCGAAAAATCGATGAAAGGCCGCGGGGTTGCCATAATATTTTGGCGGACGCGTTGTGGGCGTATCGGATTGCTAAGCATGGAGCTACGAAGGTATCGCCATTTGAGCTAGTTTACGGTCAAGAAGCTGTTCTGCCGGTTGAAGCCATCATCGGATCTACGAGGGTTGAAGAACAAGACAATGTAAAAGTCGATGATTATAAAAATCTGATGGTGGATAAGCTGGATGATATGGTAGCAGTTCGACTAAAAGCTTTGGAACATATTGAACGAGACAAGCAAAGAGTTGCTCGACATTATAACAAGAAAGTTGTGCCGAAAGCTTTTGAAGTAGGGGAGCTAGTATGGAAAACGTTTTTGCCGATTGGTTCAAGGGATCCTAAATACGGAAAGTGGTCGCCAAATTGGGAAGGGCCATTCAGAGTCAATCGGGTTATTCCTGGAAACGCTTATATTTTGGAAACACTTGAGGGGGAAGTTTTCGGTAAAGCGCTTAATGCTAAATATCTAAAGAAGTACTATCCCAGTGTTTGGGTTGGAGCTTGAATTGATGTTTATAAAAGTCGATTCTCGCATGAATCGCTTTGAGGTCAATTTTACCAACGCGTTGTTAGTGAAAGCCGATTCTGGGAGAATCGCCTATAGTATATTCAACTTGTTAAAGAATTTGACTCGATACTTTGCTGATTAAGCCAAAGGCCGATTCTATGAATCACCTATAGATGAATATGCATACTTAAACGATTGAATAAAAACGTTATTACAAAGGCGCGAAGGCCTCAATCGTTTTGGCCCGAAGGGCAGAGTGAAACCATGTTTTCCGATCGGTACAAACCGATCCATACATGACGAGAGTTTTAAAATTTGGCTCGCAGGCCAGTTACTCGTAGAATTCATAAATGGCGGCGGCGGCACTGGTGATCGTGTCCTGGATCCGATTGATGATATTGGTATCCTCTTCGTTGATCCGGATGATCGGTATTTTTTTTTTCGCCTCCAAGATCGCTAGGGCCGCAAGCTTTCACACGCCGTCATCGCCTTGGCGCTGATTTAGTCTCTTCAAAATCTGAGCGAGCAGCTGCTTCGGCTTTCTTTGCCTTCTCCAGTTCTAGTTCCAAGGATTTAACCCTTGAAATTGCCTTGGAGGTGGCAATCTTTGCCGATTCGGCCTCTTGTTTCAGCTTGGAGAGTTTGTCATTTTGTGAGTTAGCGCCTTGGATCGGCCCTTTGAGTTCGGCTTCAAAGATCCTTCGTGGTTTTCACGATGGAGCCTGTCGGTGTAATAAATACCGGGTACAAAGAGCCCTAGGAAGGCCAAGAGGCCCCACGCGTCGGCGGGCGAGCAAGGCCCCCAATGCATGAGCCCCTCGAAGGCCACGGGGCCCCACGCGTCGGCGGGCGAGCAAGGCCCCCCATGTGGCGAGCCCCTGAAGGCCAAGAGGGCCCCACGCGTCGGCCAGGCGAGCAAGGCCTGGCCATGCTGGCGAGCCCTCGAAGGCCACGGGGCCCCACGCGTCAAGCGGGCGAGCAAGGCCAGGCCAGCGTGGCGAGCCCCCAGAGGCCAAGAGGGCTCCACGCCAAAGGGTGCGTGGGCGAGCCCCTCGAAGGCCACGGGGCCCCACGCGCCAGCGGGTGCGTGGGCGAGCCCTCAAGGCCACGGGGCCCCACGTGTCGGGAGGACGAGCAAGGCCCTCAGGCGTGGGCGAGCCCCTCAGAGGCCAAGAGGGCCCCACGCGCCAAAGTGGGCGTGGGCGCAGCCCCTCTCAAGACCGGCGAGGGCCCAGCACAAAGGGGCCCAGCGGCAGGGAGCATTGCGAAGGAGTCTTCGGACGAAGGCTCCCCGCCGCTGAAGGACGAAGCGCATTTAATGAGACATCACGCGGATAGACAATGGAAGAAATGATTACCATAAATGACCCTTTGTGTCCGGCAAATTGCCACCGTGGCGCAGAAGAATTGACCGCAGAGAGAAGGTTTGCTTGAGGAGGCCCCCCGTGTCAGGAGGAGCAGGCAGGGCCACACCCGCAGGCTCACCGGTGTGACCGTGCGGGTCAGAGGCCACTTGCGAAGCACGCGAGGGCGGCGCAGCGCGGTGTGGGCAGCTGACACGTTTGCCTCTTCTGTCGTGTCTTGTCAAGATTACCGAGAGTATCAGACGCTTACCCCCCTCGGCTCTCTCCATGACCCAAAGCTTGTATAAAAGGAGAGAGAGAGAGGGAGAAAGGGGAGAGGAAGCATTCGTGCATTCGAAACACTCTGTAAACACATTCCCATTCAACCACAATCGTAAAAGAGCTAAGGCTCAGCAGAGTAGGACTATTACCCGCGAGGGGTCCGAACACAGGTAACTGAGAGTCGCCTTGTTGTGTCGGCCGACGCCGAATCGAATCGAGCTTGATCGAGTTGGCTAGCAGACTGAAAATCTGACCAGGGGTGTGATCCGCGGTGGTTGAGCGGAGAACACGCCGTCAGAGCCGATCCAGCGCCGCGTCAAAATCGGACTTCTGGCCAGAGAGAGATAGCCGTTTTCCGATGGCCGCAACCACTTGCTCGGGGAGGATCTCCTTGATGGAATCAGATATTTCCCGGATGGCAAGAGGATTGGCCAGGAAAGTCGATTCGTTCTTCACCAGTTCCCACATTTTCTTGATTTTCCCCAGAGTGTCCGGAGAAAGCCGATTCTTCTTGGACGGTTCAGGGGCAGGAGAATCGATGATGACGATTGGAGGCGACGACGGACGGACTGGCGAAGATAAGAAATCAAGCTCGTCGTCGAGCCAATCCATACTAGATGGGTCGAAGTTGAGCTCGTCGTCTTTCTTCCCGTCATAGGTGATGACCTGCGTAGATACCACCGTCACCCGGGTTGGGCTGCGAGGTTGAAACATGTACTGGACACAGATATTTTAAGTTACAAAATATCGGATTTTGGAAATTGTATAAATTGACGTGAGGAAAATCTGATTACATCTTGCGGGTTGAAGGCCGGAGGCGTCTGTGAAGTTTGGCGAAAGGTGTGTGCCCTCTTTCTTTTTGGAGATAGGGAGGTGTCCTAAAGTTAAAATTCGATGAGGTGAAACCGATAGGATATCGTGGTTGGAAATTTGATGGGAAGCAAGGGCTTACTGGTGTCACATACCGACTTCGGTGCTATCGGTGTACGCACCTTTTGGGGTTGTGGCTTCTTGGTGGATACTCTCTTCTTTACGCCGCCTTCGCCTTCGGACCTCCCTGTTAATTAAAGTGTTCAAGATCGGATGTTTGCAAGAATTATGCGATAAGCCAATTTTACCTCTTTTCTTGGGTTCTTCGAGAGGGTCCCCGGGCTAAGATCGATGCGGATTTAGGCTGTCGAATGGAGTCGACCATTTGCGCTCTCCAATGACCTTGGCTCTTGGGCGTTTATCTCCACTCAAATAGAAAGGATGTGAGTTAGTAATCGGAAAATGATGATATAAATTGGTGGACGATGCAAGTTAATGACCTCGTGGTTAGAAGAAGACGATGGTTTTGGGATTTCGTTCTTTCGCTATCTGAATCCGATGAGGAAGGACCAGACTCGTAAGAATTTTCCTCTTTTCATCTTTTTCATCATCGAATCGAAGAGCTGGAATTATTATCGCTACTTGTTCCCGATTCGATGAGAACTCGGTCATACCGGCGATCTTGGGCCGTTAGGTCCGCAGGTTTCCTTTTGCCGATGACTCGTTCGATTAAGGTTGCAGCTCGCCTTTGGGACGCATAAATGTCTTTGGCGATGGCTTCCCACCAGTTATCAAACGCCGATGAGGTGTTGGCCCACATGATGAATTCCGATGGCATCTCAAATTCCACTTGGGCAGCAGACAGAACGCCATAAGCTGATTGGGAGTTCAACTCGTCCCTAGCGTTCAGCTGACGGTATATGAAGAGATCGGGAATTTCTTGCCCGAGATTGAATTGTCGAGCAACCACGGCTGGGTGGTAGAATTCGTAGGAAGGTTTTTCAAATGAGTCATTGTGCTCAAGATAGCAAAGCAGATGCTAGGAGAGATAAATTCTTTATAGGCTGATAAAGGTTCGCCTTTTAGAGTGCTGGCGAATCGGAAAAAAGAGGGTACTGGATATTTGCCCAGTTCAGTATACGAGTTGAATTGCTCGGCCCCGTATTCCGATTCAGACATGGTATAGAATGCGACCATGGAATGGGAAAGGTCGTATTCGTTCAAGCGTTTCCTGTTGCAGTTCATTGATATCATCTCGCCGTATGATCTACAAGGGCGTTTACTGTTCTCGGAATTTTTCTCGTTCGGAAAATCCAAACTAAAGTCCAGTTCTCCGAGAGAGTTGTATATTTGAAGCTTCAGGAACATTCCGACAAACCAGAAGGGACAGCCCAAGTTGCCGACTGAATGATCGGCTTTCTTTGAGCAGAGACCTTCCCTGATCTCATGCATCATCCGGTAGGTAGCTCCTAGCAGGTATTTGCTGATTGCTAATTTTTGGCCGGATGCTAGTACTTCGGCTACCCCTTGGTAAACCTTGCTAGGGCTCAGAGATTGCCCACAGAAGAAAAATCGATCGAGCCACATGTTAAGGAAGGCAATGTGCTCTTCGTCTTCTACATTACCGGTTTTTTGGTGAGTACTGATATATCGTGGCCAGCCAAAGTTTTTCTCGGGAACCAGTTTTAGCGTGGCAGGCAGATCAAAAGCCAATAGCATTTCGCCATCGGGACTTAGACCGGTTAGCATCGCTACATCTAAGAGTGTAGGGCTAATGGGTCCGGTTGGAAAAAGAAAAGCATTAGCGGTATCGCACCAAAAATAGGCCGATGCTGCCATGAAGGGTTCATCTGCTGGTGGCGGAGATAAGGATAGAAGGATGGCATCGGTTATTCCTAGTTCGTCCCATTGCTCTTGTTTCTGATCATAGACCCGAATAAGCCAGTCCTTATATCCCTTGATCGGGTTAGGCCAGGATCTAAAAGCCGATTTCCAGCTATTGACACTGAGCTTTTCGGCAAATAAGGGGAGTCTCGCTACTGAATGGAATATAAAGTCCGATGGATCTCGATCTCCTACTGGTCCCAAAGAATACAGGGCTTCAGAGTCTGAGTGTTGAATTAATACCTGAGACATGATCCCGATTGAGAATTGGAGGAACTATGCGCTGGGAATCTTGAGGGCTCTGGAAATTCCGATGCGAGAGCCGTGCGCAATTAGGAGAGCGTGAAAGTGACGGCGAATGGTACGCTATTTATAGCCGTGGTAAAAACTAGGGTTTTACCGCGCATTTCGGCGTTACGGTTTCGGCCCATATTGTCTGCTGGGCTGACACGTGTTCTCCAAATGGGCCGAAAGCGGGAAGTTACAGGAATTAAAATGTGAAATGTTATGGTATGTTAAATCCTATTTTGACTTAAAAGTTCGGCTAATGAAATAGTCATTGCCAGACTTAGGGGCATATGTTGACACCCAAATTTGGCAAAAATCGGATAAGGTCGAATTTGTTGGGCCAAATCGGAAATGGGCTTTATCGGCAAGGAGGAAAGACGGAATACCGATATTTGTGAGAATTCGGAAGAAATACGATATGATCAGAGCGTGCACCGGAAAATTAGGTCGTATCGGTATCGATTTTGTAATACTATAAATAGGACCTTAAGTCTCGAGAATAGGGATCTAACACTCAATACACAAAACTCTTTCTCGAACCCGATCGACCTCGTCGAAAGGCTTCAACTCGCAGGTAGAGCTATCTCGATGGGATAATCGATTCTCTCCTTGTAACCCGTACGCATTGCTGTATCAATTTGATCTCATGTATACAAACCATGTCAGACTGCCTCGGGATTTACCGATCTTTGACATGTTTTTTCCACATATTGTACTGTCTCGACTTGATCGATCTGCAATGTGTATTTACCCTGTAATGCCAATTGTTAAATCTTTCATGTGCTTCTCCCGAATATGATATACGCAACTGTCTCGTTCAATCGATCTTGTGTGTGCCATGTTTAAGATTTACTTTGTAGGGGAACATTTACCGATCGTGTTACATTTACTTTTATCGGTCTTTAGACCTTTCAATCGCTTTATTGGTTTATATCTTAGATTTAGACTTGAGCATTGCCTTGGCTCGACCAACTGCTCAATCATCTCTTGGTTAAACCTAATATATTGATATTAGGATTTATTGATGATGCTATTATAAAATACCAAAAACAAGTGAAAGATTTAGATCTGAATGCCTATTTAAATTTATTTGCTCTATCTCGCATTAAGTCGATAGATCCCGTGAATCGGTTAACGAGGAAACCGACATAGATGACCCGATCCGCTATTTAAAAGCCGATTAGGTTTATATTATCGATAATTCTCCCTTATTGATTCATGTGTCAAATCAATTGGCACGCTTGGTTTGAGTTGCGACGCGATCATCGAATCGACGCTTCGCACGTGTGTTCACGAAACCCTCGCTTTTGTGTCAACACCTTCGCAGAGGGAGAGCCTTCGCCGTAAGACTCCTTCCGCAACGCCTCGCCACGGGCCCCGCTGACATGCTGGGGCCCTATCTGCGCCGAGGGGCTCGCCCACGCGCCCACCTGGTGCGTGGGGCCCTCGCCCGGCGCGCTGATGGGCTCGCCCACACGCTGGGACCTGGTCGCCCGCCTGACGTGTGGGGCCCTCACCTAGTCTTCTTAAGGGCTCGCCACGCTGGCTGGGCCTTATCACCCTTTGACGCGTGGGGCCTCGCCTGGCGCCTCGAGGGGCTCGCCCACGCCACTGGGCCTTGTCGCTCACCGACGCGTGGGGCCCGCTTGACATGCCGAGGAGCTCGCCCCACGCTGGGGCCGACGCTCGCCGACGTGTGGGGCTCTGACGGCATACTCGAGGGGCTCGCCACGCGCTGGGCCTTATCACCCACTCGACGCGTGGGGCCCTCGCTGGCGCCTGAGGGGCTCGCCACGCTACTGGGCCTTGTCGCCCACCGACGCGTGGGGCCCGCTTGACATGCCGAGGAGCTCGCCCACACGCTGGGCTCGACGCTCACCGGCGTGTGGGGCTCCTGACGGCGCTCGAGAGGCTTCGCCCACACGCTGGGGCCTTATCACCCACCTGACGCGTGGGGCCCTCGCCTGGCGCCCCGAGGGGCTCGCCCACGCGCTGGGGCCTTGTCGCCCGCCTGACGCGTGGGGAACGCTTGATCTTCTCAGGACTCTTTGTACCCTTGTATTTATTACACCGACACCTGTACTACCTACTCGCAGGTGTCATGTTCACAATTGGCAACGGTGACTCTATACCCCCTCACTTAGTCTTCGTAGCTCGAGAGCTATGCAATGAAGCTTTATTTAATGATAACTACGAGCCGTACAGTTGGGGGTGTGCCGTATTGGACGATACATAACGGGAGTTATGTGTCGCATGCCATCGGACTGCCCCGAATGCAGTATTTGGGGGTTGTTCTCTCCTCATCCAATTATGGTCATGGAGTTATTTGCCACTAAATCGTCCGAACACGCCAGTCCGATACTATCATGTTCATGTGGACGCCGATTTAACCCCCCGGCATGTAGACCAACAATGGGATATAGATGGTTGCATGCGAGGTTGCGATGGTTGAGAGAAGTAGACAGGGCGTCTTACACGCGGCTTGTGTCGGACCTAGACCTTCTGGTACATGACCAAGTTACGTGGGAACCATTCTGCCATCTGTCAACCTATAATATTGCCACGGGAGGATTGCTGGCAAGCACGTGTACTGAGAGTGTAGACTATTGGATGACGACCTGTTATCTAGTCTGTATGAATGCCGTGGAGGGATACTCGCCGGAACGCGTTTAACGACAATTTGGCTACCGGCAAACATTTCCACTCCCACCTTCTCGGCATCCGGGCAATTCCCATGGGTATGCATCATAAGTTTCATATTTCGAATATATTTCTACCACTCATAATATAACGTACAAGTGTTTTTTCAGGCTTAGTTCAATCGGGCGCAACCATGATTGGGCCCACGTCCACAGCGCCCACATCGAGCGATGGACTGAGTTGGCTACTGACGAAGTGTGGTATCCTGATAGAGCAGCAACGACGAGGCGATATTTGGGGTACATGGAATGGTACCGCCCAAGGACCGATGTCACCACGATACCACAGACAAAGAAGAAGACCGCCCGACAACCAGAGGGCTATGCCCAATGAGTCCATGTTCTGGTATGACGTGAGCTCTCCGATAGTTTCATCTATATTGCATACTTCATAGCTCCTTCTGAATACTATATGACATGGTTGATGCAGACACAGGAGGCCGATTCGTTGTATGGCCATGCAACGGAGCTTCTATCACAAACACAGCGGACCGGCCAATCTTCTTCAAATTCATTGAGGGCCCTCATTAGAAGGGCAGGATCTCGGCTTACGGGAGCGATTAGGGGGGTCGGCGGGTATAGATCGCGCACAAATCACGAAAGGGATAGCCCAAGGCGAGAAGAATCTGTGCACCGCATATCCGAGTCACCACCTCCTCCAGTATCTGCTGCTCCTGCGAGATCGCAGTCCATGGACAGACGTACACCACCGGGTTCAGTTCCACGTCGACAATCTCAACCTCCCCGAGCCTCTACATCGACACCCTTCCAATACAGCGTCCACCATTCTTTAACTCCAGCTGGGCCAGGTCACGAGGAGGGGATTGATATTAACTTAGCGCCATCTTCAGAAACCTACGATGACTATCGCAGCACACAAGATATCCAATTTGATGCAAATTGGGCAAACATGGGAGCATCTATGCTGGATAGTACATTTGCATCCAACCTTAGCTTTCAAGATATCTTGGACGGATGCAACATTCCTATACCAGATCCAGCACAGCCTGGGGGGTCTAACTGGCAAACTCCCCATGGGGTCCCTTTAAATTTGCAACACGGGGAGCAAACCCCCCAGGCGGTCCCTTCACAGGTTGTGCACGGCCATGAGACCCCTTATGAACAAAGCATGATGGGGGGTTTTCCACACTATGGTGGGTCTGCGCACGCCATAAGTTCACAGCCTGGGTATATCCCAACCGCGGACCAAACTGAGGATCAAATTCGGTTTGGACCTTCTCAGGCTGCAGGAAGCGTACGACGCATCCACCAGACCATTACACCCCAAGTGCATACACGACAAGGGGTCGTCGACGCTAAGTGTAATAATGTAATTTATGGACTTATGTTATTATGTGCATTCGGCGGTTTGGCTAGAAAATTGTTCTCCATACAATTATTGACATTGCATTTACCATTATGGTGATTAGTGACGTTGCATTTACTACTACTTCGCACTTACCACTTGCCGTTAACACGTCTATGCACGACATGTCATACTGTCTGCCGTCATCGTAGTAGGATGGCCGAACAAAGGTCCACCAACGCATGGATTAGACCAAGTTGGTGGAAATCGTCCGGCCCAGAAGGCCATATCCATTACCCATCGAAGGACCTGCCCAACAAAATAAAACAGAACTACCGCACGGAGTCAATCATGCTGCAGCCGGCCCTCACTATCTTCGGGACTGGCCCAGGTGTGCTTGTGGAATGGATGCAGTGGTGCAGACCTACGATAGGCCTGTCTCTGGTTGAACCGGACAGAGATTCTACCGATGTCCTGTATACGCCGTGAGTTTACTTACCTTCATATAGATCGAATTTATTTTACGATGTAACCTAACTTCATATGCTGTGCAAAACAGATAAATGATTGTCGTATGGCATAGTGGATGGATGATCCTTTTTCAATGGCAGCAGATGCATACATGATGGTTCTCCACGCAATGATCGCAGATCTAGAAAATCGTCTCGAAATGACAAGGCGTACCCTAGAGATGCACGTCCGCACGGAACGCTTGTGCCTCCTGCATGCCGGAGGCGACGCGTCTAGCTAGCTGCCACCCAAATGTTACGTCGTACTTTTAAATTCCCTAAGAAACGACTATAAGGTCTTCATGCTTGTATTGTATGGTTTGAACTCTGCTACTTTTGTATTGATGTTTGTGTTGTATTGTATTATTTGAACTCTGCTACATTCTCTAATTCACTTTACATGCCAAGATTCACTTTACGTGTATTTAATGTTTTTATTTATCTCATACCTTCTAACTTTAGAAATTTTAGTTTGCCGTACAAACGACTATTAACACTTGCTAAAATTTTAAATTTGCAATTTTATAAAATTAGATACAATTTTGAGTTTTGAAATGCATATATTCACATGCTTATACATGTATCAAATTTTAGAAAATAGCCCATATATTTATCATATATATTAAAATATAATATTATACATGCATATATATTTTAAATTTATGATATATCTATATTATACATATATTATAGGGTTAATTTCACTGTTGCCATTATTGAACACCCAGAAACCGCGCTTGCCATTTTTCGATTGCCTCAAGCAGAGATGCCATTTTAACAGTTTTCCTCTCCCAAACGTGCCATTATGGGGCTTTACAGGTGAAATACGGAAGAAATACGGGGCTGACAGGTGGGTCCCACCTGTCAGCCCCTCCACCTTCTTCCTCCTCTCTCTTCTCCCTGTATCTCTCTCTCTCTCCAAGCTCGCCCGGCCGGCGACGACCCTCTCGCCGCCAACATGGCCCCGAAACCCCCCGCCGCCGCCGCCCGAGCCCCCCTAGCCGCCCCAAGATCGCCATCGCTGCTGGAGCCTCGCCGAGCTGCTCCCGAGCAGCTCGGCCCAAGCACCGCCGCCGCCTCCACAAGCTCGTCGGCGAGGTGCTCTCCGCCGCTGAAGCTAGGAAGGGAGCGTCTGGAAGGAGACGGCGGCGACGAGTTGGCGGCGGCGCATGGCGGAGGTGACCGGCGGCGCTCATGGCGGCGGTAGACGGAGGCCAAATTGGCCGACGAGACACACGGGGAAGGTGAGGGAGACCTCAAGTAAGCTCTAGGACGCGGCCTAATGGATCAATTTGATTCATGCAAGCTCAATTTGGGATTTCGACTCGCGCTCGATTCGTCGCCGGAGCACGATTCCCACGGCCGAGCTCGATTCGCCGTCGGAACACGATGGGAAACGACGGCGGCGAGGGCAAGCTCGTCGGAGGGTGCGGTATGGGGGAGAGAGAGGAGAGGGAGGCGGAGGCGCGGGAAGAGGAGGAGGAGGCGGCGGAGGGAGCAGCTCGCCATGAAGCTTGTGGGGGGAGGAGGCGGCGGCGGGGCTGGGCCGAGCCGAGAGGAGCAACACAAGCGGGGAGCAATACGGTGGGCCTTGAGGCTCTGGCGGTGGGAGTAGGCGGCGATGGGAGCAGAGAGAGAGGAGGATTGAGGAAGAAGAAGGGATAAAGAGTATGACATGTGGGACCCACTGTATAAAGGTATTTCTAAATGTATTTGTGATAGGTATTATCTTGTAAAGCTCCAGAATGGCACGTTTGAGAGAAAAAAAACTCGTTGAAATGGCATTGCTGGTCGAGACGATCGAAAAATGGCAAGCGCGGTTTCTGGGTGTTCAATAATGGCAACGTATATATGCCATATGCAATACCGGTCACATGTGTATATAAATATACGGCACGTACATGCAACGTGGCTTGGGAGAAGCTCCAGGTCGCTGTGGTCTTGGTCTCGGTCAGTCAACGGGAGCAAATTGAGCGGAAGGTGCAGCGAGAAGCGTGTGCGTGTGTGATCGTGGTTCATGTGATTGTGATCTGACGAGCTCACTGCACTGGGAAAATTGCGGGTGGCTTTCTTCGAACGAAACCTACCTGCCAACGTAAATTATTTTAGACATGCCATTTTACTAATCAATTATCAATAATCAATAAAATTAGACGCCACCTACTATATATTTTTGGACAACTACAAATAATTTAGTATATATTTATCATATATTTATATTAAAATATAATATTATACATAATATTAGTAAAATGGCGTCACATGCAGTATACATATTACATGTGTACATATACATATACACATGCAGTATACATATTATACATATACATATATTATACATATACATATTATACATATATATATACATATACCGATATCACATGCAATACTCGGCCGGCTGCCATGCCACGCTGTGGTGGCGGCAAGAGAGTCAGGCTATACACTGGTGGCGGTACTTTCAAGGTGTGACGCGCCGATGGTGGCGACCACCGGGGTGGGGGACCCGGGAATATTTTTGTAATTTTCTTTTTCAGTAGATTATTTTATTAATTTTCTATTTAACTGTTGATTATTTCGGGTATTTTTCCGTGCCTTAATTAGTCCTGTCAAGAGCATTCCTGCGGCAACTGTTTTGTTAGATAATGCGTGCATACCAATATTAATTACATGAGGGAAAATAAACATCCACGCACCTATTGCTTTATTGTTTTCATTATCTCTGATTTTATTTTTCTAAATGCCAAAGAAGAAAATAAAGGACACATTGTTTTTGTACTGAATGTCTGGATCATGAGGATAAAATTATCCGGGTTCATGCAAACAATTAAAAAATAGGTGGTTAATGTACATAAAGCAACCAGCAAACAAAATATAAACTAAGAATATAGGTAAGTGAAAACTGACGGATTGTCTACAATTCAAAATTCAACTAATATTTTAAACCATTTCCATCATGTCACTACAGGAAACGGCAACAGTTTCGAGTGCCAAAACCGTCGAATAATGGGAACAAGCCGTCGGGAAACATTTGTATCAACGGCCAGCCGTCGAGAATCGGCCGTCGAGATAACTCCGTCGAGACAGGTCAACTGTATCGACGGTTCAGCCGTCGAGTGAACTTATATCGACGGCTTAGAAAGTAACCGTCGAGTGAATCTCAAATGACGCCGTTACTGTTCCAACTGAATAGTCTCGACGGTCGATTGCCAGCTGTCGCGATTACTAAAAAGGGCCCACCATCCCAGCCGTCCCTAGTCACGTAATCTCGATGGCCAGAATTTAAACCGTCGACATGATTATGTAGTATCGATACCAAATTCTGACCGTCGATACTCGTTCACCGTGAGCAACGTGGTCGATCGCCGCGACTTAGGACCGTCGATACTCTCGTCGCAGTGTATCACAGTGTCGACGGCTTTATTACGGCCGTCGAGACTACTTCTTTGCAGAAAAAAAAATTGTTTTAATTTTGTAAAAAATCCGAGAAAATTGCAAAGCATTTCTTTGCTCCCAAAGAAGAATAACAACCGACCAGATACCCAAAACCCCACAATGCGTATATATCCCATTCGTCGCACCCATATCGCATAAGATCACAATTGACAGCTCAAATACACTCAAATATATAAAAAGCACAGTTCACATATATTACCCACCAAACGATCCAAACAGCTCCAAAAGTCCGCACGACATACACATATGTACAATATTGCAATCACAACCGCATAATAACTAAAACGATATATAAATCGACTAGCTAGTCACCTAGTGCTCATTTGGACGGAGGATCGCTGAAGGGGTAGGGACGGTGGGTAAACAACGGGGAGCGCCATCGAGCAGGTTGTTGACGGTCGGCCTCTGGTGCCCGATGTGTCCCTCCTCAAGCGCATGAGCTTCACTGGGTAGCGTAACCCAACCCTTAAAACAAATTTAGACTTATTAGTAAATGGTATGTGTTGAAATAAAGCAAAAACACATATTTTAAGGTAGAATGAATTACCGTTTCAGGAACGTACGGGTAACCACCATGTGGTATTTGGGCCCACGAGTCACTGCCGGGGTGGGCCATTGTCTGAGCTTGGTGATGAGGAGGTGGCGGCCCCCCGTAGTAGCTCTGGTAGGGAGGTGGTGCCCCGAATCCACCACGATACGGTGGTGGACCACCGTAGAACCCCGGACCGCCACTAGTCCCACTTGGGCCAGCCTAAAACACATTTGGCATAAGACGTGTGAATCGAATGGTAAGATCTATCTGACGGAATAGTTAGAGTTTAAGTGCATACCCCAGCTAGTCGAGATAGGTTCTCCAAATAGGCAAACCTTGCCTCGAACTCCGCGCGCTGTCGAGCCATCTCCTCCTCTTGCCTCTTTCGCGCCTCCTCCGCCGTCCTCAGGCTCTCTCGCATCACCTGCATCATCTGCCTGTTCTCTTCTCGCTCCTCCTCCCTCTCCCTCTGGAGTCTGGACTCGGGCGTCGACTCTCGGCTGTGTGTGCCCAACAAGACAATGGGCATGTAATCCTCAGACCTATAACAAAGTTTTATCAGTAGTTAAAAATTTTAACTTAGTTAACTTTTAATGTAAATAAAGCCTACCTCGGGTGATCCTGACCGATCGCCAACCGCCCGTGAGCCTTCCCACCCATAGTTTGATGAATGAGCACGGGGTCCAGTGGCTCATCCTCCGGGTTCTTCTCTTGCCCATGCTTCTCGGCATAAGCTTCCTTGTAGCGTGCCCCTTCACCTTCGCCTCTCCTTGGCCAGTTGGACTTTGAGCCCCTTCACCTTCGCCTTCAGCCGGCTTCGACTTTGGGCTGGTGCAGAGGGCTCTGCCTCGGACGCCCCCGTCCGGAGGTACTCCCAGAGGAACGCTAGTACGGCGCTTCGCTCGATGGTGACGCCGTCCTCGAGCTCCTCCATGGTGTCCTTTAAGACCTGGGAGAGAAGGCAAGTTAACCGCTTTTACGGTGAAGTTGACGAACTCTCCCTCCAGCGGCTCCGGAGTATCCTCCTCTCCGGGCAGCCTCCAGCTACCGGTGTCGATGTGGCCCTCCTCCTCCCAGACCTTCAGGTCCTCCTCGGTCAGGCTAGTGCCAGTAAACTTGGCCATGGCTGTTCCCAGGGTTGGACTAACAGGCTGGAAGGTGGTGTTTGGTTCTTTGTTGCTGAGCGCGGTTGGAACTAGGGCTTAGAGAGGAAAGGCGTGAGAGCAGGAGTGGCTGGCCGCGGGCAGCTTGGGTACTTTTATAGTCCCGTGTGAGTGGCTCTGCAACGGTTTGTCACAAACGGCTAGTTTTTACCGCAACGGCTGGGCAAAACGGTCGCCTGTTTTCACTGCGCAGCGATAGGAAGTTACCGTTGGAATCTGCCAACGGCTAGTTTTCCAGTGTCCGCACTGAAGGCCGAGTGTTCTCCTCGGCGACGTGATTCCTGCTCGACGCAATGAGTTTCTCGATCGATCGGGTGCATTCGGTCCCGAACAAGTCTTGTTCGGTTGAACCATGACCTGTTCGGTCGCTTGTTACGCGTCTCTGTAGCAGCGAAATTTCCCTCTTCGTGACTTGAGTCTCAAGAGGACGACCCCACTCTAGTGAGTCCTTCCACTTGAGTCTCGGGGGCTAGCTGTCGGGGATAAAATCATGGCCCATTGCCATGGCCCACTCCCTGACGGCCCGATCAAACAGCCTACCAGGGCCCAGCTCCCTGGAAGGTTCTATCTGGCCCATATGCATCCTGCCGAACAGCTTCCTGGCTGCCGTGGTGCGTGGTGGCCAAGGAATCGTGTTTGAGTCCGTCTCGAACAAGAGTTCTGCACGGCTACGTGAAGACCCGGACGTGGTTTCCCGGATTGGATTGGAGGTCGTGATCCCCAAGATTAGGAGATTACCTTATCTATCGTAGGTCATATTTGGTATGTATGAGTTCGTTACGATCTCGTAGTTAGCCCGGCCCGATATTCCCTCGGTAGGTTGGTTTGCTCTGCACTATATAAACCGAGTCCCCCTGGGGCGTAGAGGGACGGCGAGACCGCATCTAGCTTTAGCATCTGTTAGACACTGATCATAGCGCTTTGTTACACCATAATCTCGCCGAGACTTGTTCGTCTCGCCGAGCCATCTCTTGTATTCATCTCGATATATAAGAAAATTTGGACGAGGGTTATTATCTCTCGAGAGGCCCGAACCAGGATAAAACCCCGTCTCCTGCTCGTTGTTGTTCGTGGTTGTTCGGCGTGTCTCCTATCTCCTCTTTGAAGAACCTTGGTTGACTTGGGTCGATATCCCAATCGTCGACAGCTGGCGCCGTCCGTGGGGACACGCAGATCGAGCATGTCGAACTCCGTCAGCGGTACAGAAATTCTTCCTGAGGGCTACGACTCAGAAGGGCAGGATGTCTCATCCCCTGTCAGTTCAGATCGATCTGTTCGGTCTCGAACGCCTTCCCCATCTGGGACAGAAGTCTCTGCCTATTTGGCGGAGATAGCCTCAGATCGCACTCCCATCATTGACGATGACTACGGAACCGACGATCTTTACGATGGTTTGGATCTATCGGATTCCAAGGCTATGTCGGTAGATTCCACCTGTGGCGACACGGTGATGACGCCGTCTAGCATACCCTCGCGCGGCCCCCGCGACATTAACATGGTCGATGCAGGAACCTCCGAGAATCCTGCACGGGTTGTGGCGGTTACGAGCTCGGCGAGTTGACCTCGCCGACATCAAGATGAAGCTGCGCAGGCTGCTCGCGAGCAAGAAGTTGTTCGCCGCAGCCTCGACGATTCCATCAATCAGACCGTGGCGCGGTTCCGCGAGCGGTGCACGCGACAGCGTCGCGATCCCTCGCGTGCCCACGCCAAGTCTCCCGGCAGAAGTTTTTCCTGTTCGGGTCAACTCCCCACATGACCGGACTCCTGTCGGGCAGAACGCAGATGCTTCGGAGATCCCAGGACCATTAGATCAGAGTCGGGAACGGCTCGAAGCTATAGCAACGGTCCTTAGATCCACCAACCAGGCTGATCTCGCCCGCATGGGCGATGCAGTTGCTTCTAATCTAGAGCGACTGGCTGATGGCCTTAAGTCCCTAGGAGAAGTCAACAACTTCTCCAGGCAGCGTAGCCACGCTACCCGAAATGATCCGGACAGCTCTGATCGGACGCGTGACTCTCGTCACCGACGGAGGATCACTGTCCATGAGCAAGCTACCCGTGGTCGCCGTCGCTCGCCAAGTCCCCGCAGTCATCGCGACCACAGGGGCAAGCGTGCGCGTGATGATCGCGGAAGGTCCCCTCGCGAGGAGCGCGTCGTCGCGACCACGAGGAAGGAGCGTGGTGGATTATCCCGGAGAGAGTTTCTCCAGGTCGAGTCTTCCCGTTCAGCAGGAGTTCCTCCGCGCAACAGGGCCAACGTCTTCTCAAGACTAGGTTACGGGAAGGTGGCGGTCATATGTTCGGCCTGCGGGGCTTTCTCCGACGAGCCGGGCTATCCGGTGGCCCTCAAAGTTCAAGCCCGGTCACATGGAGAGGTACAATGAGACTCGTAACCCGGAGGAATTCCTTTCCATCTCGCCACGCCATCATGGCGGCGGGGTGACGAGCTCGTTATGGCTAATTACCTCCCGACCGTCCTTGAGGGTCTTTGCTTTCGGACGTGGTCGTTCAATCGGCAGGAGGGTTCCATCGACTCTTGGAACCAGCTTTGTGACGCTCGATCGCTAATTTCCAGAGGCATTACGTGCGCGCAGGCAAGGAGGATGATCTGCACCAGATGATCCAGATGAACGGGGAGACCCTCCGCAACTTTGTGAAGCGTTTCATTAAGATCCGCAACACAATCCCGAACATCTCGGATGAATCTGTTGTCCGCGCCTTCAAAAACGGAGTCCGCGACGAGTGGCTCACCCAGGATCTCGAGATCAATGAGACCTGGACCGCCAACGACCTGTTCAAGACGGCTGACCGCTATGCCAACGCGGCGGAGCGCGTTCAGTACAAGAAGGCGTTCGACAAAGACGAGCTGCCCGCCCAGCCTGGTGTAGATGAGAAGAAGAAGAGCAGCAACGTTCCTAGTGACAAGAAGTCCCAGAAGAAGAAAAACAAGGGTGATGCGAACAACACCGTCGCCGGTATGGATCGCGCACCTCCTCCCAAGGATGGGCAGAAAAAGCCCAATAATAATTATAAGGGCAAGAAGCCCGCCCAGGGAGGTAACCAAGGCAAGAAAGGTCCAAGCGACCGATTCTGCAAGTTCCACCAACATTACGGGCACGATATACGTCACTGCAGAACCTGGGCTGCAAAGCTCGAGGATTTCTACAACGGCAAGGGCCCAATGCCCACCCTGCCCGAACAAGGTGATGCCGGCAAGGACAAGCGCCAAGCCGATGGTGGTGATCGGGATGACGATAACGAATATCAGGAACCCGTGAACCACATTGCCGTCATCTTCGGCGGCTCCTCGGCTTACACCTCGCGACGCAGCCTCAAGGAAGCTGCTCGGGAGGTCCACAACGTTGAGAAGGGCAAACCACAGCCCGAATCGATGAAGTGGACCGAGGTCTCCATCTCCTTCTCTCAGGAGGATTGCCCCACTGGGATGACCAAGCCTCAGCGGCTCCCACTGGTGGTCGCCCCGACCATCAGCAACGCAAGAGTTGGCCGTGTTTTAGTAGACGGCGGGAGCACTTTGGACTTCCTTTCTGCCAAGGTCTTGGACGAGTTGCAGATTCCTCGTTCCAAGTTGAAGGAAGTCGCCATACCCTTCTATGGGATTGTCCCGGGAGAAGCCGTTAAGCCATTGGGGTAGGTCGTCCTGCCCGTTACCTTCGGCAACCCGAGCAACTTCCGGACAGAGTTGATCACGTTTGACGTGGTCGACTTCCCATCCGCCTATAACGCGATCTTGGGTCGGCCATCCCTTGGCAAGTTCATGGCCGTCACTCACCACGCATATCACAGCGTGAAGATACCGGGCCCCAATGGTGTAATCACGGTCAAGGGCAATTACAAAGCTGCTCTGGATTATGTCGAGCAGTCCCTCGCCCTAGTCGACCAGCTTCCGCCCCACGGTCCCGATGCTCCACAGACCAAGTCTGCACGCCCTAGGGTCTCCCTTCAGCTAGAGGGAGAAACCAAGGAAGTTCCGCTGTCCCTTGATGATACTTCCAAGGCATACCACCGTGGCCAATGGACCCCAAATAGGAAAGCGAGCTCATTGCCTTCCTCCGAGCTAATGCAGATGTGTTTGCTCAGGAGCCATCGACATGCCCGAGTCCCAAGGGAGGTCATCGAGCACAAACCGGGCTGTCCGTGGGACAAAAGCTGTTGCCAAAAGCTTCGCTTTTCAATTCAAACGGGGATCATCAAAGATCGACAGCAAACCGGTCATTGCGGATTCATCGGCGAGGTTGATCACACCGAGTGGTTAGCCAACCTGTCATTGTAAATAAGAAAGGCGGCAAGTGGAGGATGTGTGTCAATCACACGATCTGAACGCCGCTTGTCCTAAGGATAATTTCGGCGCCTCGTATAGACCAACCTGGTCGATCGATTCGCAGATCTTGACTTCGAGTTTTTGGATGCTTACTCGGTTATCACCAAATAAGCATCTCCCGAGGATGAAGAGAAGGCGCCTTCATCACCCCTTCGCACTTTACGCTGCTCGACCATGTCTTTCGGTCTCGCAAGAATGTTTGGTGCCACGTTCGGTAACTTGATGGAGAAGACTTTCCCGAGCAATAGCGGAAAAACACGGAGGTCTATGTCGGCGACATAGTTGTAAAGAGCAAGTTTGCTCCAGATCATGTAAAAGACCTGGCCGAGACTTTTCGTAATCTCGCCAGACATCGAATAAAATTAAATCCAGAGAAGTGTACCTTTGGTGTTCGATCTGGAATGTTGCTCGGTTATGTTATTGGTTCGCAAGGTATTTTCTGCCAACCCTGAAAAAATCGAGGCCATTGAAAATATGCAGGCCCCGACTACCGTAAAGGAAGTACAAAGCCTCACTGGGCGGATGGATGCTCTAAGCAGGTTTATTTCCCGTCAAGGCGAACGCGGGCTGCCCTTCTTTAAGGCCCTGCGCAAGCACAATGGTTTCGAGTGGGCGAAGAAGTCGATAGATCCTTTCGGGATGCGAGCGATACCGCCCAACCCTCCCGTCTTGACTACCCCGCGGCATGGCGGCGACCTGCTGTACCTAGGTTGCACGCCACAAGCGGTGAGCGCGGTCTTGATGGTAGAAAGGGAAGGCATACAGCGACCAATCTATTACGTGAGCGAGGAACTTCACGGACCAAAGGAGCGTTACCCTGAGGTCCAGAAGCTACTCTACGCCTTGCTCATGTCCTCCAGGAAACTTCGCCACTATTTTCAAAGCATCAAATCGGGTCCCAACCACGTTCCCTCGGGAGAAATCCTCTGGAACAAGGAATCTATCGGACGTATAGCTAAGTGGGCAATGGAACTAGCGAGTTTGATCATTATTTGTCGCCCTAACGCTATCAAGTCACGTGTCCTAACTTGACTTTGTCGCTGAATGGATTTGCCGCCCAAATCGTGAAGCTCCCGAGCAACCCGATGAACCCCTTGGACCATGTTTTTGATGGCTCGCGACCGAAACTTCGGGGCTGGTTTTGTTCTCATCTCCCCTCAAGGAGAGCAACTCCAGTATTCTATCCAACTACACTTTGTGGCGACTAACAACGCCGCAGAGTACGAGGCCCTCCTCGCGGGACTAAGAGCGTGCAAGTCGCTTGGCGTCCAACGACTGACTGTGAAGGGAGATTCACAGCTGGTCATCAATCAGGTCAACAAGGAGTATCAGTGCTGCGATGACTCAATGGCGCGATACCTGGTTGAAGTGAGGAAGTTGGAGCGGCACTTTCGATTTTTCGAGGTGCTCTTCGTGCCCAGGAAGGACAACTTCTTGGCCGACCAGCTGTCCAAGTATGGATCCTCACGCGAACCTGCTCCGGCAGGGGTGCTCGTCGAGTACCTATACAAGCCCTCAATCACGTCTCCGGACGAGGCAACTGAGACAGGTGGTGCTGTCTCCGTTATCGAGCAGGCTGCGGATTGGACAACGCCATTTGTCCGTTATCTTGCAGATGGGACCGCCGACGACGGCCGAAGCGGCGTTCCGGCTTATAAGCGCGGTTGCTCCATACAAGCTTACGGACGGCATCCTTTACCGTCGGCGTGCTCGGGAGTTCTCTCCAAGTGTATCTCGCAGCAGAGGGTGTGTTCTTTCTTAGGGACATACGAGGGTGCTCGTGGCAACCACGCCTCCTTCAGAACTCTGGTCGGCAAAGCGTTTCGCATGGGCTATTATTGGCCTACCGCGTTACAAGATGCCCGGGACATCGTGACTAAGTGCAAGCCTTACCAATTTTACGCCCGGAGAGCACACAAGCCCGCCCAAGAGCTCCAAACGATCCCCATCATGGCCTTTTTCCACATGGGTGCGGATCTGCTCGGCCCATTCCTAAGGGTTACAAGGGCTATACACACCGCCGCCGCCATAGACACTTTTACAAAGTGGATTGAGGCAGAGCCTGTGTCGTCTCTTCACGCCAAAACGGCTGTTCGCTTTTTCAAAAGCAACGTGGTCACGCGCTTCGGGATCCCCCACAAGTTGATCACGGATAACGGTACCCAGTTCAGAAGCGAGCTATTCCAGGAATACTGCGAACAGCTGGGCACCAAGGTCTGTTTCGCCTCTGTGGCACATCCACAGAGCAATGGAGCAGTCGAGCGAGCTAACGGACAGATAGTCCAGGGTATTAAACGGCGGGTATTTGCTGCTCTCAGCGAGCACAACAAGGCCTGGGTTGACGAAGTTCCTTCCGTCCTCTAGGCAGTTCGCACTACGGCCAGCCGGGCGACCGGGGAAACTCCTTTCCAATTGGTCTATGGTGCAGAAGCCATCACACCAAATCAGATCGTACTCGGTTTGCCTCGCACGAGCTCGGTCAACTTAGTTGACGATGAGCAAGAGCGCCTCCTCGATCTCGATCTCCTCGAAGGCACACGCGACCGGGCACAAGTCGAATGGGCGCTACCAAAGAAGATCTTCGCCGACGCGCGCCAAGTCGATTCGACCAAGGGCTTTGAAGGCGGGCGACCTGCTCTGCGCCGTGTCCAGAACTTGTCCAATGCCAACAAGTTAACTCCTCGTTGGGAGGGCCCGTTCATGGTCGTTTCTTACGCCTGGCCCAGGGCTGTTACGCTGGCTATGGAGGACGGGAGAGAGCTGACCAGCACTTGGAACATCGACCAGCTTCGTAAGTTCTTTGTGTAAGTCTTTTCTGTTTTCTTAGCCCTGCGCTTTTTGTAAACTTCGCGCCTTAGTTCGTCCAAGTCTCTCGGGCACCATGTAAAGTTCAATCCAATAATTAAGTGAATTCTCGCGGCCTCTGCGCCTTTTTCACTTCTTGTCTTTTGAAGACTACCTCTTTCTCTCTGGTAACACTTGATGGCTGCCCGGCCTTGCGAACTCTTGGCTCCGCAATCTTAAGGATTGTTCCCTACCCGTATCTGGTTGCGATAAGTTCCTAAACTCAGGGTTGCGTAACACGGCCTTTCCACCTTGCGGCTAAGTCTGCTCTCGTAAGCCCCCGCGCAGAGGCACTTCTCGCTTGGCGCGACCACTTGGCAAAGCTCGCTCGTAAGCCCCCGGCGAGGCACTTTCCTTCTTCGGTTACTCTCGAATCGCTTAACTTACGCCAACGAAAGCGATGCGGAACACATCGAGCAAGGTTCGGGTGTCGCTCTTTCTCTCTACGCACGTGCTCGAGTTCGCAAGCTTAGGTTCTCGAGCATCGTCCGTACCGGGGGCTAGGGTGTCGCTCTTTTCTCTTGTGCACCTGTTCGAGTTCGCAAACTTAGGTTCTCGAGCAGCTGCACAACGGGGGCTGGGAGTTAGGCAGAGCGCTCTACCGGTTTTCTCAAACTTCCTAGCGCTGTTCGCTTTTCTCTTAGTTTCTGTTCGTTCTTGTCTTTTTTGCTGCTCTTTCTTTGCAGGGAAAAGGGTAAGTCTTTATTAACAAAATTTGCAGGTACAAAGGTCCCTCTCGGGTTACAGCCCTACAGCTATTTAGAAGCGAGTTGCTCCTTGAGCTCCTCGATCACTTCCTTGAGGCGCAGGACTTCCCCTTGGGCTTTGAACCCCTCTCTGGCCTCAGCTCGGAGACGATCGGCTTCCTCCTTGCTGCTCCTGGCCTGCTCCGTCGCCTTCGCACGGAGAGCCTCGACCACTTCGGTCTTGGCCCGCAGCTGGTCGGTCAGAGCCTCGCTCTGGCTAACCCGCTGCTCAATGGTCTTGAGCTGCTCGTCCAGCTCCTTGACCTTCTTCTCTGCGGTGATCGCCCTCACCGCCATCCCGCGCATCTCCTCGATCTCTTCCTGTGAAGCCCACAGGGTTGAGATTTTGGCCTGGAGTCCCGCGGATGTCTGCTCCTCCTTAGCAAGCTAGGCCTTGAGCTTCTTGACTTCCGCCGCTAGCTGGTCCCGCCAGTAGGACGCGACGGCGAGCTGCTCTTCGAGCCACTTCGTGCGGCCCGGCTTCCCCTCCTGGCTTCGCCTTGATGGCTCAAGGCGTGGTCGCTCGGCTTCATCTAGGAGAGCCTCGCAGGAACGCCTCTCCTTGGCCAGTTGGACTTTGAGCCCCTTCACCTTCGCCTTCAGCCGGCTTCGACTTTGGGCTGGTGCAGAGGGCTCTGCCTCGGACGCCCCCGTCCGGAGGTGCTCCCGGAGGGACGCTAGTACGGCGCTTCGCTCGATGGTGATGCCGTCCTCGAGCTCCTCCATGGTGTCCTTTAAGACCTGGGAGAGAAGGCAAGTTAACCGCTTTTACGGTGAAGTTGACGAACTCTCCCTCCAGCTGCTCCGAGTATCCTCCTCTCGGCGACCTCCGGCCACTGCGTGTCGATGTGGCCCTCCTCCTCCCAGACCTTGTGTCCTCCTCGGTCGAGCTAGTGCCGAGAACTTGGCCATGGCTGTTCCTGTGGTTGGACTAACAGTGGAAGGTGGTGTTTGGTTCTTTGATCCGAGCTTGGTTGGAACTAGGGCTTAGAGAGGAAAGGCGTGAGAGCGAGGAGTGGTGGCATGGGCGCTTGGGTACTTTTATAGTCCCGTGTGAGTGGCTCAAGCAGCGGTTTGTCACAAACGGCTAGTTTTTACCGCAACGGCCGGGTAAAACGGTCGCTGCTTTTTCCGCTTGGCGATAGGAAGTTACTGTTGGAATCGCCAACAGCTAGTTTTCCAAATGTCCGTGACCGAAGGTCGAGTGTTCGCTTTCAGGCGGGACGTGATTCTCGCTCGACGCAATGAGTTGCTCGGTACTGATCGGGTCTGTTCGGTCCCGAACAAGTCTTGTTCGGTTGAACCATGACCTGTTCGGTCGCTTGTTACGCGTCTCTGTAGCAGCGAAATTTCCCTCTTCGTGACTTGAGTCTCAAGAGGACGACCCCACTCTAGTGAGTCCTTCCACTTGAGTCTCGGGGGCTAGCTGTCGGGGATAAAATCATGGCCCATTGCCATGGCCCACTCCCTGACGGCCCGATCAAACAGCCTACCAGGGTCCAGCTCCCTGGAAGGTTCTATCTGGCCCATATGCATCCTGCCGAACAGCTTCCTGGCTGCCGTGGTGCGTGGTGGCCAAGGAATCGTGTTTGAGTCCGTCTCGAACAAGAGTTCTGCACGGCTACGTGAAGACCCGGACGTGGTTTCCCGGATTGGATTGGAGGTCGTGATCCCCAAGATTAGGAGATTACCTTATCTACCGTAGGTCATATTTGGCATGTATGAGTTCGTTACGATCTCGTAGTTAGCCCGGCCCGATATTCCCTCGGTAGGTCGGTTTGCTCTGCACTATATAAACCGAGTCCCCCTGGCGTGTAGAGGGGACGACTGAGACTGCATCTAGCTTTAGCATCTGTTAGACACCTGATCATAGCGCTTTGCTACACCATAATCTCGCCGAGACTTGTTCGTCTCGTCAAGCCATCTCTTGTATTCATCTCTGATATATAAGAAAGGCTGGACGTAGGGCTATTATCTCTCCCGAGAGGCCCGAACCAGGATAAAAACCCCTGTCTCCTGTTCGTTGTTGTTCGTGGTTGTTCGGCGTGTCTCCTATCTCCTCTTTGAAGAACCTTGGTTGACTTGGGTCGATATCCCAATCATCGACAATACCCTTTTAATCTCGAGGTGTGTTTCACTTCCACCATTCCTAATTGAGGTCGACGTCTCACCCCTTTGATAGGATCGAACCAATCGCAACGAAATAAGACAATCGATAATTCTTTACTTCCCTCGAAGACTAATTCAATTATCTCCTCAATGATGCCATAATACTCCATGCCATCGTCCCCGTAGCATAGCACACAACTATTTGTTGTTTTCAAATTAGGTTTTAACCGTTCGTGAGACGCAGACCGAAATCGGAACCCATTGACATCGTAAGTTCCATGCACCTTTACACTTTGTCTTGGTCCACGCGACATGATACGAAGATCATTATGTACGCTCGCACGGGTGGTGCACTGCGTTAGAAAAGATAGCTGATGTTATAGATTGTAACGAATACTATTAAATACTTACATGATACTAAGGAATACTTACATGTTTCCAGAACCAAACTAAAAAGTTTGGACGGCCATCTCTAGCACCCTCCTTCATTAGTTTTGTTCTCTCCTCGGATTGGGATCATTACTGCCAGTCCACTCAGTTCGAATGAATTGTTTTTGCATGTCTACCATTTCCTCCATATTATCAAACACATATAGTAGTGCCACCATCCTTTCTTCTTGTGCTAACTCTCGCCTTGTACTTCTCCCCACAGGATTACCTTTTCCAAGGAACAGCTTTAGTTCAGACTGGACGTCAGTGCAAACCGTGTTGTATCGTGGTACTTGTATGTTAACATTGTGCTCTCTCGCCAAATATTTGTTGCAAAAGTTGGTAATCTCCTGCATGTAGTACGATTCTGCTATCGAACCCTCCACTCGAGCCTTGTTTTTCACGTTGGACCGAACCCCTTTTAGTCGTCGCTCCACGGGATACATCCACCTATACTGGACAGGTCCTCCCAATTTAGCTTCATACGGTAAATGCACCAGTAGATGCTCCATTGGATTGAAAAACCCAGGCGATGCTTCATACGATTAGGGGTGGTGCGCACGCAGCACGACGACTCTCCCCATGATATACCCACCGATGGTACGCGGCTTTGTAACCATGTTTATATAGATCAATTCAAGCTCCATCTGGTTACGGGTTCTCTTTTGACAATTTTCACACTCAGCACAAGGACATGTCACCTTAAAGGTAACGTCTGACGCATGCTGGAAAGCATGAGTCACGAATTCATCGGTCTTTTCGTACCATTCATCCGTGTGTTGTCCATTAGGTTGCCATCCATCGTACATCCAACTTCTTTGTTCTTCCATCTATGGTAGGCATGCGTCATTTCAAAGGAGGTTTCATAACAGGCTTAGGAAAACTTCTAAACCCACCCACGAATGACCGTTCGAGCGAAATTCATTGCGACACCGATGGGTTCGAGACGAAATTTCGACAGCATAACCCTAAGGGTTCTCCAGTGCAACGATGGCCCAGGAGGGTTATTAAAACCATCGGGCACTTATGTTATGCACAGGAGAACCTCTTAGGATTATGCCGTCGAAATTCACGTCTCGAACTCAACAGTGTCGCAATGAATTTCGCCGAACGTTATTCGGGTCGCCCATCGACGCCCACGATGGCGATCCATCTGGACAATTCGGAAACGCTTATCACATCTCGTATGAAAACAAAACGAATCACCGTTCGTGTTCCATACGAAGTTGTGCCGTTTCCGAACGGGTGACGTCCGGCTAGGTCACAATCGAAAAATACAAATGCGGACAAAAATTAGTAAGCCTAATAAATTACTTAACTAAATAAGATAATAAATAGCATTTACTAATTAATAATCAATCAACAATCAAAGGCAATAAATTATTTGAAATATATTTTTTATTAAATTTCAGTATTTCACAAATTTTTTCCTCATTTACTAAAACAATTTATTTTGTTTTTATTTTATTTTATTTATTAAATAATTACCTAAATTAATCACTGCATTACACTACAAAAGAATAAAGAAAAATTTATTACTATACATTTAATTAATTTATTTATATTTTCTACATTTATTTATATTTTTTATTATGTCCATAATATATTAATTAAATCTAAATTAGTATCGACTAATCATGCATGGCGTTGGCACTCTGAGCAAATCTGAAAAAAAAAACCATCGTTACCTCAGACGTCGACGGTCAACGATGGGACAGCGTCGGATATGTGGAAGGCAACGGCAGTGGCGCAAGCTAGGCGGCGGAGGAACGGCAGCGGCAGTGGCGCAAGCGAGGCGGCGGTGGCGGCGTGAGGGCCGAGGGGACAGAGGCAGAGGCGAAGGCCAAAGGCGGCAGAGGCGGCGGGGCGATCTGGCGTTAGCGGCGGCGGAGAAGCGGCGATCGAGGCGGCGTTAGCGGCGGCGGCATGGACAGAGGCGGCGCGAGGGAGGCGGCGGGCGGTGACAAGCGGCAAGGCGAGAGGCGGCTTCAACTCCGCCGCGAAACTACGTTCCCCGTAAGCTTCTGAATCGACGGTTTTAACTCCGCCGTCGACACTGATTTGCCCTTAACTCGACGGTTCCTCAAAAACCATCGATACTAAATTGTCAACTACACATAATTTGATTTTTAAAATTACAAAACAAAAAAATTTCACCTCAAAAATAATGAGTTGACGTTTGTGTATCAACAACAATCAACAGCAAAAAAAATAAAAAAAAAACTAAGCATCTAACGTGACGAGCACATTCGAATGGGATGTTTTCCGGCTAAGTTATAGGTTATCGTATGATATAGGTTTTTCCGTTAGTTACTACACATAAAACTTTTATTTCGAAAATTACAATTTCAAATATCAATCAAAACTTATCAAATGTTGTAACTTGGAAAAATTGTTACATTTATTTTTGTGCTTTAAAAATAATTAATATCAATTAAACTGCAAGATATAGGAGGAAAATAGTAAATTTAAAAATATAGTATCGACGGCCTAACGTATAGCCGTCGAGAAAGATAACGCCGTTTGGTTGACTTAACGTCTTGGTATACTTACTCGACGGTTTTACTTTTAGCCGTCGATACTATTGTGTCATAGTCGTATGTATCGACGGTCTACGTCTGGCCGTCGAGAGAGCTCAAACTGTTTCGACGGGTAATTTATGGCCGTCGAATTACGTTTTGGCACTCGAAACTATTCACGATTCCTGTAGTGTGTAGGCATACGAAACTATCTTCATCTCCACGTCTAAATGCAAATAAAAATAAACAAAAAACAAAGTACAGAACAAAAAGTATATATTGCATAAATTTTAGTGAAACTTTTAAAAAATATAAATGGAACTAAGATTTTCAATAGTGTATTAAAATTGCACTTTAATTTATAGTTCATTTTTAGTCGTATTAATGTGGAATTTTAAAAGTTGCAATATAGCTGTACTAAAATTGGCCCCTTAGATATTACTTCTTATTGCTATTTTAGGCTTACTAATGTACTATTTTGGTGACTAAAATGCTTAGAAAATTCAGTTAACTACTGACTAGGGACAACAAATACCACAAAACCAAAATCAAAATACGACTACCTACAATGCGGTTGGTATATATATACTAAAAATTGAAAGTAGTTTATTCATAGACCAATTGATTAACACCAAAAGAGTAGTACTAAACATATACGAGACATCCTAGTATTGATGAACTAATTATATCAATAAGAGGTGTCGATGTTCTCAACTGTCTTTAGCCAAAAAATTGAAGTTATTTAATGTCTAAGAAAAATCAGGAAAAAAAATTGTTACAATGTCATTGATGTGGACTAAACCTCGAGGCGAGGCTAGATCCGTTGGTGGCCCAATTTTTTACAGTGGAACTTGGGTCGTGTTATAAATGCTCTGGCTAAACCTATTGATGGGAGAGACGAAATTGTAGCCTCGGAATCTCGCTTAATTGAATCTCCTGCTCCGGGTATAATTTTTAGACGTTCCGTGTATGAACCCCTTCAAACAGGGCTTATTGCTATCGATTCGATGATTCCTATGTACAATTACTACAAGACTGACATATAGCAACACGCACATATGTTGTTATATGTACGTATATGTGTTGCAGTCATTTCTAGCATCACATAATGTAGGTGATGTTATAGGTGGTGTTGCTGAGCTCTACACTGCAACACAAATCATATGATGTTATACATATGTATATGTGTTGCAAACCAGCAACACAAATTTAGCATCACATGTATGCAGAGCATAGAGAACCTCTCAGAATCACATATATGACCTATTGCAACACAACTAAATGTCAATGCAAATTATTATTTTCTATTTCTTTGTTGGATATATTTGACTTAAATATAAATATAATTTTCATTCGATAATATAATAATTAAATATGAACAATAATCCAAAAATAAATATTTCATTGCATTTAAAATAAGTTATTGTACAATATTGTCCATACAAAAACTAAACTGCACAAGCTTATAACTACAAGCTAAAAACACACATCAATATCGACATATACAAAGCTTCCCAACATGGGAACATAGTGACCTAAGAACCCTTCAATGTATTGGCCAATATGTAATGAAATTAGCCGGATCTTCGTGCCCATGGCGCATCACATCTCATGACACGAGCTATGGTCATATATTTCTTCAATACCATATTTCCTCCTGCCATAATACAACAACGATGTTATAAATGAAGAATTTGAAAAAAAAATAGTGACTAGTAGCGACATCTACTTTAATGCAATAAACATGCAACTTTAAGTATGCGATTAAATTATGATGGAAACACAACTGTTAAAATTATCTAATTATAAGTAAAGTTTTACTATTTATTGGACTTTATAGAGATTATTTTCTATAACAATTTCACAATTTACTATGAGCTCACTAACTTAAGGCAATTATCAAAAGCTAAAGTAGATTAAAATTCATTAAGCAAAAAAATTTACACTAACAATAAATAGATGTCAGGTATAAATTATATATATTAATATTAACCTCAATTTAAATAGTCATATAGTAGGTAAGACCTTTGTATAGAGGCAATAATTACATACCTCACTATCATGAGTTAAGAGGCTTCTTCAAAGTCCCTTGTATCATACTTCAATTTTTATATGTCCAATTTTACGATACAAACAAGAGGAACAAATGTGAAACGCAAAATGTATCAGTACCTTCAAGGAAACATTGATATAAATTCCTCTACGCCAGTCCATTTTTTAAAATATGGGCATAAATCCATGCGAGTGCTCACAGATCAGCCTCACCTACTTACCTGGCTTTTCCATCAAAATTTGTATATGAACTTCGATTACTGATCATACTTCAATACATCTGCTGCAGCGCTAAGCAATTTGTTCCAACGCTTGGATTGCAGCAACTCATGTGCATTCTCATCAGCATAACAACTGAATGACTCAAAAAAATGTATTAATACAGTCCCTCAACAAGGAGAAAGATGAACTACAAAACTTCAATCAGCTTCTTAAAATCTTATCAGCAACTACTAATCCAGATCCATGCAGTGTGTACTCTGAACAGAAAGATGAATTTTCAGAAGACAACTTTGGTGATATCTTGGACGATTCAGATAAACGAAGGAATATGTCTGTCATGCAGTGCACCATCTCTTCAGAGTGCTGTCTGAAATCTGAAATTGTTGATTCCTAAGGTACAGACGTACAGTAACAGACACAAGTAAGGTGCAGCATCACAGCTAAGAAAATCATGGTAATAAATATGAAAGGTTAACACAAGTGCAACCATAGTTTAACACTGACTTACTTCCTAAGTTTAAGACATGCCATAGCTCTGTTAGCAAAAGCAACTGCTGTAGGAGACAACCCGATACTTCTTGAGTAGCAACTCGATTGCTTCAGTAAACTTTTTCTGTTTGAAATACTCATTGCCCTTCAAATTAACACTGGAAACAACGGGTTTTGGTTCACATGTCTTGTGTCAGCAGTCTTAAAATAAACAGACAATAGATTGCATTAATCCCTAAAAAGAAATAGATTGCATTATTTAATCTAACATGCTCCTTTTCAGATGCAGCATCAGGCATCAGTTCATCGTTCAAGTAACTCGAATAGCTGAAACGATCGCCAAGATTTCCAGTAGAAGATCCTGAAGGCCCATACATTCTCACCCTGGCTTCCTGCAGACAAGTTTTTTTTTTCTCCTTCTCAATTACAACTCCAAACATGAAACTCATTTGAACAAAGCAAACAAAAGAACTTGGCTTCAACGGCACTGAGAAGCTCTAAATTGACGTTTGAAAAAGGTATAGATTACCCCCTTTAACTTTCACAAATGTATAGAATACCAAACCACAGATAACTTACGCATCGTTTATGAGATTCGTAGCAACTTGTTTCACTTCCTTCTGGGAGATCCCCAGATTATTGAGAGCGAGCTTTAGTGGCTGCGGACGCGGGAGGCGAGGGGGAGTCGAAGCGGAGGAACTCCGGCGTGGCCTTCAAGTTGCGCCACGCCCACTTCAGCAGCTCGACGTCCGTGGCCGCCGCTGACCTGGGGGAGGCCGCGTCGGGGGCGGCGGCCGGCGAGGTGGGTGGGGGCGACACGAGGTGAGCCGCCGACCTGGGGGAGGCCGCGTCGGGGGCAGCGGCCTGCGATATGGGTGGGGGCGCCGGCCTGGGAGAGAGGTGGCGTGGAGATGGGGAGGGAGACAGAGAGAGACGTGAGGGATGAGGGAGAGGGAGGGAGAGGGTTTAGCGAGAGAGAGAGAGCGGAGAAACGGGGCCGGGGGCGGCCGGGCAGGGGCGGAGCACGGCTAGGGTTTCGCTGAAGGGAAGGCCGCGAGCACGAGAAAGAGAGACGGACGAAGAAGGCTCGGACGGACGAAGAAAACGGAAGGTGAAACTCTATCTCTTTATTTATTATTATTAGGTAAAGATAAAGATTCGGTGAATTGATGGAGGGCAGTTTTTGCATTGAGGTAGAGAGAAAAATACATTATCAGAAAACACTTTTTTAGCGGAATCTGAAAACACTTCTTTGGAGCTGGGAGTCGCTACTCGCCAACAATTATATTTTTTCAAGTGAGGTAATCAACATGTAAAGATTATGCAAAAAAATCTTAATATTAATTTTACAAAAAATCTTAATATTAATTTTACAAAAAATCTAAGTAACAACATAAAAGTGCAATCCCACTTTAAACACCTAGTTGGAAGCAAATAATTTTCCGCCCATTAAAGAAAATGGATTAAGTATATGGGGAGAGCAGTCTCAAAAAAAAAAGAGTATATGGGGAGATTAATATGAGATATGTATTCGATCTCAATTTTTATTCCATTTTTTTCAATTTTTCAAATTTAAATTGCAAAATATCACGAACGAGATTTCAATTTCGTTTCCTCTCAATTTCTCGATTTTCACGGAAATCATCGCCTTCCGCGATTTTTCTCAACTATTTTTAAAAATGGTAACCATAAATTTTTACCGATGAGTCATCTTAAAAATACTTGATTTCTTTGATGTTAAAATAATTGATTTTTCAAAATTGTTTGCTTGGATAATTGGAAATAACGTACATGTGTTGATTTTTGGCCTTATCAGCCTCTTCCCTATGCAAATTTTAATCACTAAAGTTTGCCTTGGTCAATGTTGTTCAGATATATTAGTATTGTCATATTAGCAACATGTATATTAATTGTTGTTGGCTTATGTTTAAGACTATGTTTTTGCACATAAGTGTCAGCAACACATAATATATGATGCTGTATAGTCTCCCTGCAACACAACTTTTATATGATGCAGGTGTGTGTTGGAGTAAATAGTCATCGTGTGTTTCCAGCAACACAACCCACATATGATGCAAAGGGTGTGTTGCTATAGGCTAGTCTTCTTGTAGTGTTATATATATATAGAAGCAAAGTAGCAAAGACAGAGAACCAACTTTGCGATGCCATGGACAAACACAAATTCAGCTTGATGTGATGTTGTCACAAATGTTTACACAAATTCAGTTTGTAAAATGTTTTTATAATTTTTAGAATTCTTTAAAACGACTTTCAAGGGTGTCACAAATGTGATATAGTAAAACCCAACTCAACTTTAAGCTCAAACAAACAAGGCCCAAAGCATCGTATAGGAACTATGGTTGACTACACAAGGAGACAGGACAGATATCTTAAACATCTGTTCACCCCTCCTCACCGCAGAGCTCGCACATGGGGAGTAGGGGTGTGTCCTAAATGCACTATCCGAGTAGTATAGCTTGACAACAGGTTACACATTTTCACGGGATTTAAATGAAAATTAAAAAGGTACCATTAGAAATTTATCGTTTTTGTCCAAGTCAAACGATGTTGTACTTTGTACTATTTTTTTATAGGTTTTAATTGGTTCTTCCTAAAATTCCTAAAATAAATTTTGTATGATTTTTTAAACTCTACAAGACCTCTCTCGAGAGATCACAATTTTTTATATTATAATTTTATCTGGTTTCAGCGGAAAAAAAGCAATGGTTAATTTCCGAGAATTAAACAGCATGGTTCACACACACTTTATATTGTGAGAAAACCTCAACGATAAATAGCATGCATCTCTGTGTCTAGCTGAAAAAGAGTAGAAGAGATGATGAGAGTGTGGCAGGAAGGTCCAACATATAGGACCATATGTGGAAGTGATTCTGGAGGACCGTTGGGAAGGGGATGCATCGAGAATTTCCAAACTCTACATTGGGCGCCGTTCTTGCATGAGCTTCTTGGGAATTCTCCGGGAAATTCTTCTCAGGCTTTGTGACGACGTCTTGCGACGAACCGGACATGGCTAACTGGCGGTGCTAGTAAAGACATGTGAGAGAGGCAAGAGCTGATGGAGACTTTACTTTGCAAACAGTTGAGAATTTTGGCTCCATCGACAGACCAGATTCAGACTTCTGGAATAGAAACAGTAACCACTAGTCCACTAATATGTCGTACCAACTTAATTTATATTTCACAATGTTGCTTTATCAGCTGCAGCACCCGGTGATGTATCAATTTAAATAAGTGAAGCGTCTTATTGGTGAACTGCACAAAAATGTAACATGTAACCGATGGATTTATATATGTTTCTATTTTTTCCAAGCGATGACCATCCAAAGCGTGGTAGATAGATCTTGGGGCATTTCAAACACGGGAAATTTTCCCGGTTTCTATGAAAATTAAAGCATTTTTTATGAAATCCATGAATTCATAACAAGTTCTAATTAAAATCGACGACTAAAAGCATTAACTATTTAGATACGGGTCGATAAATCTTAGGATAATTGAGTACGTCCACCTAAAAGTTATTTTTAGCTCTACTGCTCACTTTACTACCACCAACTCACCAAACATCACCAACCGTACAAATGCATTAAACACCCCATCAATATGGTTAAACTGGCCAACTATCCAACCTCATCTCCTTCCGAACATCATATATAAGCAAAAGATGATGAGCCGGAGAGGAATAGATAGGGCCTCGTTTGTTTCGGCTGCGCGTCGCGTTCGGCCGCCCGCGCGCGCCGCTCGTTCAAACCACACGAACGTGACGCAACGCAACGCGGGCGAACGCTGAAACAAACACGTCCACATGAATCACATTTGTCTTTCGAGGAATATACATTTGGAAAGAGAGGCATCAGGAGTTGACGTTCCAATGCTTATGGCAACATTATAAGATACTCCAGGAAATGGAGAGACATTATAACCTTCTAGCCATGCAAAATCCTCAATGGGCGTGTATTATTTCCTTGCATGCATGTATACCAGTAGCAGATCGATGCTAGCTCGCGGCTCTTCTCGATTTAGCGGCCGGCAGGGATCCAACACACAACTGGAAACTGCCGCTACAATTTAGGTGTGGCATAAACATCATTTTGGTTTCACGTTTTTCCTCTTTAAGTCGCTGAGATGCTTCGATTTTAGAATTATTTCTTGACTTTCAATTTGAAAACTTTAAACCCCCTAAAACATGGGTTTTAGAAAGAATTGAGAGAGAGGGGATCAAGTGGAGGAAATTTGGTCTAGCAACGTAAACAAATCCAGAATTTTACATGTTTTGAAAATGCAATCAAAATTTTATAGTAAGAGTCCATAAATGTATTTAAGCATTGCAAATGCTTAATTTTCCGATATCAATTAGTGAATAATAAATATAAAAAGCCTTAGAAGTATAGAACTATAGTTAAGGAGCACGTATTCATGAAGATGTTCGAAAAAAACTAGCTATTTTCAAAACATTTAGGATTTAAAAATGATTGTATTACGAAATAATTCATTCTTTTTAATTTCAACTTTTATGGCCACTAAAAAACTGAGAACAAAAACTTCGCACAAGGCACCGTAATGTCATGATAATAATCTTAAAAAATTCGACATCAACAACTATTCCAAAAAAGAAATAAAAAAATGGGAACAATAAACAAAAGTTGTAATGCTTTTTTTATTTTTTTTGTCATACATCTTTATTTACTAAGATATAAAAGGGTATGAAGTGACGCGGCATGGGCGCGTTAACCCTGCTAGTGTGATGCATATTCTAACCTGGTTGCAACCATCGACAGCCACGCATGAAGGTGATTCATGCTTTAGGCAACTCCGACGTATGCGGACACATGCAAATAATCTATCGTCACTGCATGTTCAAATGATTGTAGTTTTTTTACTGTACTTGTCTACTTATCTGGCATACACATCTTCTTTTTGCTAGGACCTTGTCATGTTCAAATGATTGTAGTTTTTTTATTGTACTTGTCTACTTATCTGGCATACATATCTTCTTTTTGCTAAGACCTTGTAAGTTTTATAAGAAGCTGAAAGAAGCAACGTGAATACCAGCACATGCTAGATGATTGTACCAGCTGTGTTAATAATGGCTATCCAAGCCATCTGTGTCGGTTTATTGCTAGAACCGGCACAGATGGTCAGTGTCATCTTTACCGGTTACTGGTTAGAACCGACACATATATTCAACACATTTGTGCTGGTTAGTGAGTAGAATCGAAACAGATAGTAGTCCAGATATATGTGTCGGTTTGCCGATTGACACAGATGACCACACTCATCTATGCCTAATTGTTTGTGCCAGTTTCAAAATCGTGCAGATGTCGAATATGAACCAGCATAGATGGACATCTGTGCACTAAAAGATAAAGGTCTGTTTGGCAACAAAGTTTTTTAAAACCATGGTTTTGTAATACCATGGTTTGTGTTTTGCTATGACCATAAAAAATCATGGTTTTTTAAAACTATGATTTGCTAGCACAAGTGAGAAAACTTTGATGTGAAGTGGAGTCTACAAAACTTCAAAAAAACCATGGTTTTGCTAAAGCCATGATTTTCAAAACAGAGTTTTTGGGGTTGCTTCCAAACACCTCATAGTCTAAAATACCATGGTATTTGAGAAAACCATGATTTTACATAGAAACTACAAAATAACTCCACTTCCAAACAGGGTACGTCTAAACTTTCTCAAAATCTAATTTCAAAATCACTACATGGACACAACGTGGAGAAGAAGGTCAAAGAGAGGGGTCAGGACCCAGGAGTCGGCATTGCCGAGGTAATCTCCATGCATGAAAACGTCGCCGCTGGGGTGGCGTGAATGCGTGATAATTGTGCCACTCGTCGTCGTCGTAGCTTAGATGCTTCAGTGGACGTTCCTGCACAGGTAAGGAGGGTCATGCCTCACCGCCCTAACGTAGCATACTGGCATCAGCGTCCAGCTGCATAAACTATGCATCATCTCCGCATCGAAGTGATCGATGGTTGCAGGATTGCAACTCATGTCTTAGCCGCTCGAGCCCGAAAATATTGGCTGATAGGTTTTAAAAGCCCACAAGCTCTATGAGAAGAAAGATGTAAACGCCATCAACAACATTCAACAATTGTGTGGCCATTAGTCCATTATCTATTACATATACAACGCGCTAGCGTCGAACGATCCCTGTGCGATGCGTGGCATCGTCCAGAACCGTCCGATCGCTCACCGAATCAAATCCAGCCGTCCATATTAAGCTAACCTTCAAAAGCATTTTTTGTCCATCTGAGCAACACGTCGCGCGGCTTGGCGACCTGGCTAGCGAAGCTAGCGTTCGCCCAGGAGACCAGGGTCGAATCCCCGCTAGCTCCGCCAATTTGCTGAACACATTTTTTCCATTTCGCCTGCCTACATGCTGCACTGCACGCTGCTTCGCCTGTGCGTACAGCGAGCGCTCGCCTGTATGCTACATGCTTGTGCGTGCAGCCTCGCCTATACACTGCACGCACGGGCCTCGCCTCTTAAAAATTTAAAATTAAATGAATTTCAAAAATTTTAAATCTTCGTACATATTTTGTATCTCAGAATTTGATATATTACCTTTTAGTTTTTTTGAATTTCCAAAATTCAATTTTGTAAATTTAGTTTCCCTTTTTTCGTATTCTATATTTTGCTTAATTTTAAAAAATGAGAACAACAAACAAAAGATGTAATGTTTTTTATTAGTTTGTTTTGTGATACATCTTTAATACATCTTTATTTTTTCACATATAAGAGAGCTTGCAGTGGCGCGTCGCGGGCGCGCTAACTATGCTAGTTACGTATCAAGAGTTTCGAGCTTTAAAAACTAAGAATTTATAAGATCATAATTATTAGATAGTATTTGGACCATGGGAAAAGAATAACGTTGTGCCGCCTGCTCGTAGGTTTAGATGGAATGCATGGTGTGTCTTTTATCTCCTAAAAATCTCTTATCTACTGGTGGCGAGCGATGGCTCGTTATATTAATCCCGACCGTTGAAACAGATCGAACGGTGGACGTGCTTCCTCACACTCGATTCCAGCGGATTTGGCAGGCGGCGAGCGGCGCAATCGCGGCGTTCTTTGTTGTTTTTTTATGCGGAAAGGTTGTTCATTTCTTGTGATGCAAGGCGTTTGGACTCCGCGATTGCATGGTAGCTCACTGCCAGGGAAACGGGCTTTACTCCCGGTTGACAACTGGATTTAGTCCCGGTTATTAAACCGAGATAGCTCCTAGGGATTGAAGGTCGTAGACCTTTAGTCTCGGTTTCCACAACCGGGACTGTGCCAGCTGGCATGTATCCGTCTCCCAAATTGCTCTTCTGTATCGGTTCGTGACATGAACCGAAGCTAATATGGATAAAAAATCGTGCTTTTAACCCCAGTAGCCATGAACCGGGACTGATGCAACTATCAGTTTGGGTTCGTGGCTAACCGGGAGTGATGTGCCAGAATAGAAGACCCGTTCCCTAGTAGTGGCTCCAGCTTTGTAACTGCTGCAATGACTAATTTATGCCAAGCGTATTTTTTTAGTTATAAGGCTGTCTGTCCATGTATGGAAATATATATCTTGTTGCACTGTCGACGGATTGAATTGTTTTTTCTCTGCATTATGCTTTGTGCTAATATGTAGATTAGATGTTTACTTTTGCTGCTGGTATTATCCCTGTAGTATATAACTGACTGTTGTTCCTTCAATGATTTTAGTTGCTTGAAAGAGCGATTGAAGTTTCTAGAGATGATTTGGATTCTGCAATGAGTCTAAATGAGCTGCGCTTGGAGTCAGCTGATGCTACCTTATTACCTACTAGTTGTAAGTTCGAAAATGGGTTGCACACAACACTTCAGCCATCAACCAAAGATTCATTTTCTACCAAAAGCTATAGTATTACTCATTCTCTGTTCTTTCTGATGTGTTTGTCCAAGTGTAGATGGTAGACAGCAAATAGTGCATAACTGGAAGTGTGGATCTTGCTTCTCTTTCAAAATTGTGCGTCGATATTATCGGCCAGAGGGTTAATTCTAAATGTTGCCTTTATTTCTTATAGGGAAAATTCTACAAGATCATGTGTTGTTGCGCAATTCCAAACACAGGATATGATTTGATGTATTCATGTCATATGAAGTAGAGTTGTCGGTGTTGGTGCCGCCCCAAGAGCATCCACATATGTCACTCTATTCCCGACTCCATTTCACTATTAACTACTTTCTCTATCTTTTTTACTCAATTTTTTTAAATTTTTTCTCAAAACTTTCTATATCCTTTTCTCTAAATTCCGTTCACACTTTATACTATATTATAAAAGTTCATTTCCTTTATGAGCTACTCTATCCAAAGTTATAGTCTTTTGGAGTGCCAAGAATAGATGCTCTCACCCACCAGCATCCTGCGCACGCCCTTGGCGCAGCCGTGAGCTATAGGCCTTGTTTGTTTTAGATTAGATTAGATTAAATTAAACTAAATTAAATGAAATTTTTTATTTTTGAATAAGTCAAATGATGTAATGTTTTGTAGTCATTCTTGTGGGGTTTTAAATAGTACTTCTTAAAGTTTGTAAAATAATTTTCTTATTTTTTTGAACTCGTTAAAAGGTATTTTGAGGGGGTCACAAATTTGCTATAGTAAAACGCAACTCTACATTAATCTGAAACAAACAAGGCCATAGCCACCTCCAAGCGCTAGCTTGTGCCATGGGTTGCTGCTTCCCGCCGCAAGTCACCACTTCAGAAGATCCCACCATCGTGTGCTTCTGCCTCGGCCTCACACAAACAACAACCTCAACTCTTAGAGCATCTCTAGCAGGTTCCCTAAGCCGTTCGCTAAAACACTATTGTGGACAGTCTCAGCCTCTATACACATCCAGCAGGTTCTGTATCCCAATCTCTAAATTTAGAGACTCCCTCCAGAGTCTCTAAATATAGAGACTCTCAAGAGAATCTCTATATCTTTTCGAGGATAGAGACTCTGCTGGAGATGATAAAAATATAGGAAACGAATAGTGATTTGGAGAAGGAATATAGAGAACGAAAAATAGAGATCCTGCTGCCAATGCTCTAATGATTTTCAATATTTACTTCCTATGTATGTGATTCTTTTTTGGTCAATGAGAAACACCCTCAAGAAAACCTTCCATACATGTATGTAGTATTTGTTGACCAATGGTACTCGACTCTAACTTATCACTGAAGCGCCATGAATTAATTAGAAAATCATGCAAGATGTATTGTTATTTGAAATCTGTTGCCTTGTAAAAAAATGGAGGGAGTACATCTAGCTCAATTTGGTGGGCATATTCATAATTTCCTATAAGTGCATGGCTGTACTATTTGCCTCCTATATATGAAAATAAGCTATGCTTTTTCCGTGACACTAATCAATATACGAGCACCAATTAAGATATTCATTGTTGCTTTCTATATTTTCTCGGTGTATTCCTTTGCGACGTGGGCCACCTTGCTACCAGTATCTCAAACGGAATATTGATCAATTTAATCCTAGGAGGTTAATTAACTTGAATTTTTCAGAAACTTTCTTTATAGCTTCCGATATCTCAGAACGTCTAGAAGATGGTGCTGCATTCATGTAATGCTTCACATTCGCATGCTAAATACTTGTACTACATACGTCCTACTTGTAACTTGTGAGAGGTTTTTTTTTTAGCACGGTGACACGTGGGTTCTGAATAAAGAAAAGTATTGTACATGTCATCATGCACTAACATTACGATGACTATATATTTGTTGAGCTGTTAGAGGCTTCCAATTCTATTTATTATGTTGTGTTTTTTAAGTGTTATTGATGCTAGCTTTGAGTTCTACTGTAGTACATATTAGCATCACATCATGAGGCTGCGATGCGAAATATATAGCAGGCGCCTGCACCTTCAAAAGCTATATACATATATGCTCGTCTTTGTAGCGCACACGAACTCAAGAAACAATATAACTAGGGGATGGAGCGAATCGAGTGTGTCATGTTCTGTCTCATGGTCGGTTCGATTGGAAAGGGAGGCATCAAGAATGCAAGTTCTAACGTTACTATGCCTAAAAGTCACAGCCAGACGGAATAGCTAGTCAGTTAGGCACTGATGGACTGGTCTTCATGAAAAAAAGTTAAGGCCTGATCCTGCTTCAGAATTTCGTGGAAAGAAATCCCAATTTACGCTGTCACGCAGCAATAAGAAAATATGAGTAGTATAGGTCGCAGTTCAAATAAGGCCGCGCAAAAAAGGTCGTACCGATATTATGGAATTTTAGTAGCGGAAAAACAACAGAAGATTGTTCGAAACACTTCCAACTGATGAGTTCATGAAAGGCAATGGTGGTAACGACGACACACAGCTTGTAAATAACTCACACTCTTTTAATGAAATGGTAAAACTCCTGTCTTGTTGCTAAGAAAGAAATGGAAAGCGTGGTACATGCAATTCAGGAGATGCATTAGGAAAGGGAGGCACTGGAAATTAACTAACTTTACGCCATCCGCACCAATCTGGTCAGTAATTAACTCACTGTGCGCATGATCCGGATATCCTATGGTGATCGCCCTCTACAGCACTCGAATCTGGCGAGGCCACAGCTAAGTTGCAATGTCTCATGTCTGCGAGTTAGAAAGGAGCATTTCGAAGCTAAGTTTTTTTTTTTTTTAACAAGGGCAGGAGAGCTGCCTTGTATTGATCAAAAGAGAGGAAGTACAGAGTGGGGGGAGAAAAGGCCCCTCCCCCCCTAGGCCAAGGGGACTAAGTTAACTAATTACAAAAGTGGCTTTTGCTGCAACCCAAAGCCGCAGCTCATCAATCAAAAAATAAGAAAATTGCGCTCAGCCGGTCGACCTGACAGAAGAGCCGGTTGTTACGTTCAATCCAGAGATGCCAAATTATGGCAACAATGACTGAGGAGACCGCGCAAGGGTCACCCGGTCCGTTGACTATGTTGGTCCACCAACTCCGGAAGCAATCGGTCCGTATCCAACAGGTTGGGTTCATTTGCGAAAAGTCCAGCAGCACAGCTAGTCTTGACCAGACTGTAATGCTAAAAAGAACTCGAGGATTTAGCCTCTCAGTACTAGTAGCACGAGTACTGACGAGTGACGACGTAGCCTTTACAAGGCGTTGTGATCAAGTACCAAACCAAGTGCTGTAGAATACTATTTGCCTCACCGCTCTATTATCTCACGACTACAGTTCATGTGTGGGTAATACTAATAATTAATTGTTACTATACATATATGCAAAAAAAATAGATTTCCACCACTTGCATTGTTTTTTTTGCTACCACAAATATAAATGTGGATGCAGAAGGATGGTGGAAAATTGAAGAAAATAAAGCAGGCAACAGAGTCAGCGACGGAGAGTTGTTGTTCCGACCTACATGCTGTCCGCCCAACACAAACGTTGGCCGCTACGTAAAACATCATTAAATGTTTATATTTACTTTATTATTAAATGTATTTTAAGTATAACCTATATTTTTACATATTTGAACTAAATTTTTGAATGAGACGAATGACCAAAGACGTGTCCAAAAGGCGATTTTTTTTTATGACCGGAGGGAGTACTTTGCTAGTCTGCACTGGATATTTCAGCAATTCGGCACAGTCCATCATTCCGTATTCCTCGCGATGCTGAGGTCCAAATCATTCATGCATGGTCCAGGCGCAATCTTCGAAAGCCATCACAAAGCAAGTGACAGTCGGAAATCAAGAAAAAACAATTCAAATTTTTGTGAGTTGAGGGGTAAATGGCAATCGCAAATATGCAACCTAAATTTTGGTATAAAGAAATATTTTTATGCAGCAATGGAGGTTGTTGTCGCACATCTAAAATCCTTAAAAAGCTTACACAATAATGTTTCGTGAAATAAAAAAAAATTATTTTGCGTATTTGGGATCATCGTATTTTTCTACTTACCATGAGACTAATATATTTTCAATTTTTCAATAAATATCTACAGTTTAATTTGGGGATTCAATCCATGTGTGCAAACTATGTATCAAGTCCCCTAATCCCTTCCATGGCACCACATTGGCATCCTACCCTTTTGTATGTCCCATTCACAATTTGATACCTTCTCTGCAATCACCGTTAGCTTCGTTAGGGTGGGCGGTTAGAAAGCTAGCCATAACGCTCAAGATACTCTTATACATAGCTTTGAAAAATTTGTATATTTTGCATTTGAACTTTAAATTTGAGTGATTTAAATTGTTAATTCTATGTAAAATCATGTTTTACTTGTGTTAAACTTTTGTCTTTTTTGTAATACGAAATTTTAATATAAAATCTAATTTTACGACACTAGGTATCGCTAAGGTCATGTTCTTTTAAGCTGATATAAATGGCTGAACAATTGAAATGACTGAATTTCGAGCCCTTCTCGAGGTAGTCTTGAGATTCGGATTCATTTCGCTTGACTTGCTTTTTAAAGTGTTAGGACCCACTTTTAAAACAACGAAAAAATAGACTAAAAAAACTCAAAGCATTTGTCTTTTCAAAACGTAGATAAATCATTAAGTTGTTAAGCCGTTAAGCTGTTAATCTGAAAAGAACGGGGCCTAATTTTAAAATAAATTTGGCATCTTTTTTTCATTTCACTAGCACATTTGAGTACATGTAATGTTCTAAATCCATAGAGTTTTCTCATAATTTTATGAATTTTCTATAAATTTTAGGATGTATCGTATTTTCTAGTGTATTGAAAAGGCAAGGGTGTAAGCATATTATGCACCTCAGTAATCGCTTGACTGGTCAATAGTAGCATAGAAGGTATCAGGTTGTTAATGAGATGGAATATAAGAGAGTGGTTTGAATGGGATTAGGAAACTTTGCGGGTGGCATATAAGGATTTTGAACCCCCCCCCCCCCCCCCTCTGTTTAGATATTTTTGCTACATAGAAATGGATTTTTTTTAATTAATCATAGTCCGCGTCAACTATTACGACATTACTTGACAGATTACAAGTTAAAGTTTAATGGTTGTCAAATACAATCATTCTACACCTTTAAAGGGTACACCGAACTTTACTGACTGATAAATAACAAACACTTCCTCGTCCGTGCCGTGGAAGTGGTGTACACTGATGCAATCTGAGGACCGATGAGGGGGTTTTTGGTATGCAAGAAATCACCATTCAAATGACCGTCCAATAGGAAAGGGAGTCACCAGAAAATTAGGTTCAAGCTTACAATCCAGAACTGGGTCAAAAGTTAGTGCTGAGCTTACAACCCAGAACTTGGTCATTTGTCATTTGGCATTTTGGCCAGAACAGATTAGGGCCTGTTTGGATCGTAGCCCTCCTTGACCATGCCAATAAATGGTCATGACCAATTGAGGGCATGACCTTTTGTTGGTAAAATTTATGCTGTTTGGTTCGTAGCCAATCGAGGGCAGCCAAATGTTGATAAAATCGGTGGTATGTTTGGTTGATTACCAAATTATAATATGCCAATTGTTCTTATGGTCAAATAAAAATCATATAAAGTTGCATAAATTTTAATAAATTTAAAAATATACAAATGCAATTAATTTTAACATTTGAAATAGAACATAAAAATGAAAAACCATTCTAAAAAGCAAAAAAATGAATTTAAAAATACAAAATATACCTTACAAATTATAAAAATGAAAAAATTTAAAAACTATAAAAATGGGTTGGTTAGGATTTTACATGAATTACAAAATTTGTTTCACGTAATTTGGATACTATATGAAATAGATATGAAAATTAGAAGATAAATCTAACTAAAATGAAGTGCAGACTAGCTAGCAGCGCACTCCTGCTGTTTCCGTATTGAGTGCTCTCGCGCAATTGGTTTGGCGAGATGGCTAGCGATTTGCTCGCCATCGTTTTGGCGGAGCCTGCAGGCTAAAAGAATTTGGCATGGCTAGTTTTTCATTGGCGCGCCATTTGTTGGCCAAAAACCAAACGATAGCCAAATCACTTTGGCAAGCCAAAATTTGGTATGGCAAATGAGGGCTACGAACCAAACAGGCCGTGTCCATCACTTCAGTAGTGGAAAAAAATACGGAGAAGAACAGAGTTATCATCGTAGATGAGTACCCCCAACCTGCAGCTCTTCACAAAACATCAAAGATGAAATGATGCAAGTTTTTGCTAAAAAAAAAATAATGATGCAAGCTATTCAGCAGGGCGAAGATGACCAATCTATTCACTATTCAGCTATGCTTACTGTCGTGCATGATGTGCTTCCAACATTCAAGCTATATACATAGTGTTTCCAAATGTTGTATAGCAAAGACAATTTTTAAAGAAGATGGCAGAAAAAATGGATAACGTGGTTCAGATGTTCTCGGTCGCAGCGGTTGTTTTACGCTGTTGTATATTCAATCCCACGTCATCAGGAAATTCGAGCTTGGAGTCTTCAGCAATTTTTGCTTCTGGTGATGTTTCAGCAATTTTTTAGGTTAATGTACTGATAAGTCTGGAGTTCTTCTGAGAAAATACCTTGTTCGCGCGATACTAATTAGTAGTCCGAACACATTCATGCATGGTCCATGTGCAAATGTGCAATCCTCCAAAACTGCACTAGCTAGTGGCTGTCGAAATGGTTGGTGGATCTCATGCTGTGAGTTATGATCTAGTACGCCTCTCAGCCTCTGCATCATCTGAATGGAAAAAAAAATGATATGCATCTTCGTGCCTAGCTAGAGGCTCGATGATGAATAACATGTCACATCGGCCCTACGCTATTCTCAGAGCAACCGGCATCCATCCATCGTATGTTAGAATTTCCAGCTTATAAAAAGCATAGTGTTATGATCACCAATCTACATGTTGATCTCATAGGAGGCGACAACAGACTAATAGGAGTAGGGAGAGTTGCATGTCCACCACCATCAGCAAGGAAAATTTTTGTTTGATGATCAGAGGTGGATCTACATTGTTGGCATCGGGTCAAGCAACCCCCAGTGTTTTTCGGACAGATCTTCTTGTCTATCGCTACCTTACTAGTATATATACATATGAACTTACAATTTAAAGCTTAAAACTAGCGACTTAGCGTTAAAATGACCCCGATGACCCCAACGGCTTCTTTTTCCGTACCCGCCCTTGTAGATGATTCCTTATTACAATAAAAGTCTACTTAACTCCGTAAGTATCGAGTCAGGCATACATAACCCTGACTTCATAAACCAGGCATCGTGTTCTATGAATAATTCAAAACGATGCGAATAATCTTCCGCTAACGGTCTTCCTCCTGTCACTCGCTCGTGGCCGACATGGCGAGCAGCCGAGCCGGCAGGCCACCGATGGATGGTAGCTGTAGAGAGAGAGAGATTGGGGGAAGCCACACCCATTAGGGGGGTTCCTTTTCATATATATATTAATGCTAAATGTACATGTACAGGTATTAGCAATACATCGCTAACACCCGCCCTTGATCGCAGTGGGAGGATCTGACGCAAAGATCGGACCTAAAATCGGTGAATAAGCATGACAGCGGTCCTTTGGTCATAATGTCCGCAAACCGATGGGGACGAAGGACATGGAACACACGCACTTGTCCCAAGGCGACCTTCTCGCGGACGAAATGAATATCAATCTCGATGTGCCGTGCGGCGGTGATGGACGGGTTTGCCGTCATGTAGACGGCATCGACATTGTCACGATGAACAACCGCCGCAGAGGCAATCGGGTGTGCAACTCTGAAGTGGCGGCGCGACCAACAACACTCGGCGGCAGCGTGGGCGGCAACTCGATATTCAGCCTCGGCGGCTGGGCGGAGAGGCGATCGTCGGGCGCTGGAGGACCACGAAACCAGGTTGTCGCCGAGGAAGACGCAGAGCCGGAGGTAGAGCGCCTGGAGTCAGGACAGCCGGCCCAATCCGCGTCAGAATACGCGGTGAGGGACTGAACCGAACCAGTACCGATGTGAAGTCCGGTGGAGAGAGTGCCCTTCACGTAGCGCAGGATGCGCTTGATCAGCGCGAGGTGAGGCTCGCGAGGATCGTGCATGAAGAGGCAAACCTGTTGGACCGCATACGCCAAGTCGGGACGAGTCAGCGTGAGGTAATCTTGAAGGGCGCCAACGAGGCTTCAGACTCGAGCGGGTTCGCAACGGGCGCCGTCGATGGCAGAGAGCTTGGCTCGAGTGTCAACTGGTGTCGTGGTAGAGTGACACTCAGCCATGCCAGCACGTTGGAGAAGATCTATGGCGTACTGTCGCTGAGACAGGAAGAGCCCGGCAGAGGAGCGCGTGACGGAGATGCCGAGGAAGTGGTGTAGGTCGCCGAGGTCCGTCATAGCAAACTCGGAGTGGAGTCGCTCGGTGATGCGCTGTAGGAGGGCTGATGAAGAGGCCGTGAGGATGATGTCATCGACGTAGAGCAGCAGGTAAGCGACACTGTCACTGTCTTTGTAAACAAAGAGGGACGTGTCGGATGTCGATGGGACGAAACCAATGCGACGGATGTACGTCGCAAACCGCTGGTACCACGCCCGAGGTGCCTGCTTCAAACCATATAAAGATTTCTGTAATAGACAAACAGAGTTAGGAGCGGAGGGGTCGATGAAGCCAGGCGGTTGTTGGCAGTAGACCGTCTCCTCCAGGTCACCATTGAGGAATGCATTTTTCACGTCCAGCTGGCGAATCGGCCAGGCTCGTGACGTGGCAATGCTGAGGACAACCCGGATTGTGGAGGGCTTGACAACCGGACTGAAAGTCTCGTCGTAGTCGACACCTGGCTGCTGCGAGAACCCCCGAACCACCCATCGTGCCTTGTGGCGAGCAAGTGTACCGTCGGAGTGAAACTTATGCTTGAAAATCCACTTGCCTGTCACGACATTGGCACCAGGGGGTCGAGGAACCAGATGCCAGGTACCGTTGGCCAATAAGGCCTGAAACTCATCGACCATAGCAGCACGCCAGTTAGGATCAGCCAGCGCGCTGCGGTAGTTCGACGGGATAGGCGAGATTGCTGCATGAGTGGCGGAGAGATTCAGTCGAGTGACCTGCCGGAGAGTCCCAGTCCTCGCCCTTGTGACCATTGGATGCAGTGATGGTTGGGGTTGGGTGCGATCCTGACGCACAGGTGCTGGTCGAGCGCCAAGGCGAGGTGGCGGTCGTATGGGACCATGCACGTGAGCAGGCGGGGGACGGCGACCGAGACGCGATGTCTCGGGCGAAGCGGCGGGGGCGGCGACCAGAGGCGATGTCAGGCGGGGCGTGGTGTGGGGCGAGCAAGTCCGCCCGCACCATCGTGCGTGCTCGCCCGCCCGGCCTACCGAGATGAGGCTCGGACGGGTGTGGTGACGAGGCGCTGGAGGCGTCGATCGTCCCACCCGCGGACTGAAGTAGTGGAACAGCATGGCGCGGTTGCTCAACGTCCAGAGAGGACGGAGCGACCACTGGAAGACACGGCTGCTCAACGTCCAAATGGGACGGAGCCACCGTGGAGGGTCGCAGCTGCTCGACGTCCTGGATGGACGGAGCTACCGTGGAGAGTCGCGGCTGCTCGACGCCTTGGATGGACGAAGGTACCGCGGGTATCATGGTAGGAAAAGCAGGCTCGTCAAGGAAATTGAAGGCTGTGCTAGGTGCAGGTGGGGATGAGGATGTCGCAAAAGGGAATGACGACTCAATAAACACGACATGACGTGAGATGATGACACGGTGTGTGGTGAGATCAAGACACCTATAGCCCCTATGGGATGTCGGATAGCCTAGAAAAACACAAGCGGTGGATCGAGGAGCTAGTTTATGAGCGGCAGTGGCACTGAGGTTAGGATAGCACAAACAACCAAAGACGCGAAGACGCTCATAGTCGGGCCGCTCACGATGTAACAACTCATAGGGAATCGAGTTGTTCACCGATGAAGAGGGTCGACGGTTTAGCAAGTATGTTGCCGCAGCTAGGGCCTCGGCCCAGTAGGGTGGAGGCATGGAGGCATGGATGAGCAATGTGCGAACAGAGTTGTTCAGAGTGCGGATGACACGTTCAGCCTTGCCATTTTGTGGAGAAGTATAAGGACACGAGAGGCGCAACAAGATACCACGAGCAGCAAGAAATGTAGTAGTGGCATGGTTGATGAACTCCTTACCATTGTCAGCCTGAAGACATTTTAGTGGTAAACCAAACTGAGTGTGTGCATACTGAACAAACTCAGTTAGATGCTGATGAACATCGGATTTGCGCTTGAGAGGAAAAGTCCAACAAAAGTGAGTGAAATCATCCAAAATAACCAGATAGTAGGAATTTCCAGAGATACTAGTAATCGGCGAGGTCCAGACATCACAATGAACAAGTTCAAAGGGGGCGGTAGTAACAGAGATAGATCGACTAAAAGGAAGGAGAACATGTTTGCCTAGTTGGCATGCATGACAGAGCTGGCTAACAGCTTTAGTACAAGGGATGGAAAATCTATTATGGAGGGTGTCGAGGACGGCAGGACCGGGGTGACCAAGACGCTGATGCCAGGTGGAGGACGACACGGCGAGGCTGGTGTGCGCGGGAGGGGAGATAGTGTAGAGATCGCCTCCACTATTGCAGCGAAGTATCACGTGCCGGGTTCGGAGGTCCTTGACAGAAAAACCCAGAGCGTCAAATTCAATGGAACAACGATTATCACGGGTGAATTGACGAACTGAAAGGAGATTATGAACTAGGGATGGTGCAACAAGGATATTATTAAGAAGAAAGTTTGCAGCAGGAGTTTGAAGGATGGCGTGACCACGGGTAGTGACAGGTATAGATGTGCCATTGCCTACTGTGATGGAGGAGGGAGAGGGAGGTAGGCGAGAAAGGAGGATACCATCCATCGAGGACATGTGGGACGTAGCACCTGTGTCCATCACCCAGGAACCAGGCTGGTGGAGAGACATCTGGTTCAGGGCGGTAATCAGGCCAGCCTGATCCCAGCACTGTGGCGGAGGCGGCGACACCTGCGGAGGCGCAAAGGCAGTGTGTGCTTGAGGATAAGGGCCAAGCACACCCTGCTGCTGCTGTGGACGCCAAAAAGCTCCCACCTGTGGACGCCAGGCAGCGCCCGCCAAGCTAGGCTGGGGCCCCCATGGGTAGGACAGCCACGGGGGCTGCTGTTGACCACGACCGCGGCCACGACCACCATTCCGGCGATTGTTGTTACGCCGAGAGTCGCCACCGCGGTTGCTGGCGGGTGCAGTGGTGGACGAGGAAGAGCCTGGAGCAGTGGTGGACCTCGGCGCAGGGAGACGACACTCGCCATGGCCGCAGGATGCGGCAGACGAGGAAGCAGCAGCCAACAGGGCTGTGGTGGACGCCACCTTCTCCTCGTTGGCAAGGCGAAGTTCCTTAAGCACTAGCATGGAACGGGCCTTGACGAACGAAGGAGTGACGGGTGCGTTGGCGATGTCATCAGCGGTGTTGGAGTACTTGGGGTTGAGGCCGCGGAGGAGATTGAGGACAAGCTGCGAGTCCCCAACACCATGACCGACGTCACGAAGGGCATCGGCGGTGGTCTTCATGCGTTGGCAATAGTCCGAGATGGAGAGATCGCCCTGAGTCATCGAGTGAAACTCGTGGCTCAAGAAGATCGCACGCGGTCCCTTGTTCGCTTGAAACAATTCTTCGATGGCCACCCAAAGATCTCGTGCGGTCTGTTCTTGATCCATGGCGATGTCAAGAACATCATCCGCCACAGAACCAAACAACCAACTGCGGACGCAGTAATCCGCCTGCTCCCACTGAGGATCATCTGGACGAGGAGGAACAGTACCATCGATGTGGGTCTTGAGGCCAAACTTGCCGCACATGGACTTGAAGAACGACGCCCACTTGGTGTAGTTAGGGGTCTTCAAGTCCAGGGTGACTGGAACGTGCGACTTCACGGCGACGGTGGCGTAGGCGTTGAAGAAGACAGACGCGTGGCGTCACCGGCAGCGAGGTGGAGCCGCTTATAGGGCGTCGGTGGGCTGGATGTCGCCATGGCGACGGAGGAGCTTCGGGAGAGGCGGCGGCGGGGCTCGAGGGGAGGAGCGCGCGGCGGTGGCGCTTGGGAGAGGAGCTTCGGGAGAAGCGGCGGCGGCGGGCTCGAGGAGGAGGAAGGCTTGGCGGCGCGCCAGGAGGGCTCATGGCGGGAGCTCTCGAGGAGGAGGCCTTGGGCGCGGGCTTCGGAGAGGCGTCGGGCTCGGGAGGAGCGGTGGCGGGCGCCGGGGAGGAGGAGCACGTGGCGGCGGTGCTGGGAGGGCTCAGGCGACGGAGCTCGAGGAGGAGGAGGCTTGCGCGGGCGGCGCTTCGTGGTGGGCGTCGGGCTCCGGGGAGGAGCGGTGGCGGGCTCGGGGAGGCGGCGGGCCGGGGAGGGCGGGCGGGAGGAGGGGTGGCGGGGGGGGGTGGGGAGCAGGGAACCCTAGATCTCTAGTGCTCAAACCATGTAGAGAGAGAGAGATTGGGGGAAGCCACACCCATTAGGGGGGGTTCCTTTTCATATATATATTAATGCTAAATGTACATGTACAGGTATTAGCAATACACTGCTTAACAGTAGCTTTCCTCGATGAGTAGTACAGGACGCGACGGCGGTGCTCAGGCTCACAGAGGTGCACATGGCGGCTGTGGCCTGTGGCCGTGAATGCTGGGTTGGTAACTAATTAAGCCAACAACCATGCAGCATGATACACTACGGGTGTGTTTTGGTTCATGGCCAATGTATGCTAATACTTGTCATGTCAATTGTTGGCAACTTTAACTAAATTTGGCTTGTATTTGGATTGCAATCATTAAATGACAAAATTTCCTTCTTCCATTGACAATTTTTATCATCCTAGCTCATTTTTATACCATTGGCTAGCCAATTCACTGGCAAAAAAATTGTTAACCTTTGAATGATCATGCCATTTAATGGCATAGCAAGTTGAGACAAATTTGGTAATCAACCAAACACACCCTACAAGCCACGGGGGTTCCCTCACGCACGCTCCAACAGCTGAACTGATTCTTGATTCTTGAGTTTAATTGTTTTTTGTGCTGCTCCCAAGTGAACATTGTTGTTTTACCACTCCAGCCTTTGTCATAGGCACGATGAGGAAGAATAGACACACATGTTAGGTGAGAAGTAGGGAGCAAGTAACATACCATCAAATTGGCCGCTGCTGGTGGTGGTGGGAGTTTTGGGGCGTGTTTGGTTGACAGCCGGCGCTCGCCATGCCAACCTTTGGCGCGCCCTCAGCCACGGCTCACCCACGCAAGCGTTGGCAGGCAAGTCTCGCCCGCACTCGTGTGTACTGTGAGGCGGCGTGCCGTACGTTGGCGAGGGCAAGGCGTGCGCGGGCTACGCATCAAATGGCCACCGAATCCCATGGCGCGCCGACGCCTGCGTTGGCGAGCGCGGGTGGCGAACCAAACACGACCTTGGGCTCTTCGCCAAGGATCTCATTTTAGTTCTACAGTCTGGCCTGACAAAATTGATTATGTTCATGATCCTGCCAGTTTTTCTTTCTGCCAAAAATAACTTATAGAGAAACGATAAAAGCAGAGCATGATTCGTATTATCATGCTACTGTTCCTTCAAATAAGCTCCAGACCCATAAATCTTATTTTGCAGTAAGATAAACACCGTTTACATGGTGTATAATAAGATACAAAATTGATCACCCGGTACATGTGCGATGCCTACACGGCAGTATGATCTTATTTAGTCAAGTCACCAAAATTGATTCCTATGCCAATGGCACAAGCATCAGGTGCCAATACCGCACAAGTGTAAGAAGGCCAGGCTCCAAAGCCTCCAATGCGTCCCTGTTATTGAAAGATGCTACTCACGGAGCCATCACGATGGACATGCCAGATCGTTTCTGCTAAAAGGTTCGCCATGGAGAGCACAGTCAACTGAGGGAAGCATTTGTGCTCTGGCAGCAGAATGGAGTTTGTCACTATAACCTCCTCAAAGACTCCTCCAGAAAGCGTTTCAATTGCAGGAGGGCTGCAAAGACGACAGCGCTAATGGAAACAAAGAAAGAATGAACGGTATATGCTGTAACTTTTGAGGCAGTGCATGAATCACAGAACACAAAGATAGCAATAGTTGCAGATAAGAGAACCAGCAGCGTCTCAGCCTTCAGAAATCAAACTGATGTGCATTAATATGAGGCATCAAAAAATTGAATTCATTATAAAAAATTCCATAATTGCCAGCTTTACTCTTATCATGCTGATGCAGATAATATCAGGTGTACTCTGGAGGTTGCTTCAGACCATATATCAAAATATCTAGATACTCCATCTAGCCAAAAAAAGTCGTCTCCTTGGCATGTGCATTCAATCTTTTGAAATTCTAAGTAACTCTGTCTTATTATATATTTATGTTAGACATATAAAAATCATGGGTACATTTGTCTCAAAAAAATACATCCATAATTTTATAATTTTATTGAGTTTTATAAATAAATTGTAATGGTAACTAGCGGTTAAAATTGCATTTTGGAGACTGCCGAAGTACAAAACAAACAATTTTTTTGACTGAGGGAGTAAATGCATGACTCAGATTCTTGAGGGAAAATATTCAGTGCACAAGTGCAAAAAACGAATCTCAGCCCATCATCTTAAATCCAACGAATCTCAGTGCACAAGACTTCTCCTACTTTATACTTTATACACCCAACTGCCTGCTTCGTTTTTTGCACCCAACTTTATACACCCAAGTCTTGTGCACTGAGATTCGTTGGATTTAAGATGAAGGGCTGAGATTCGTTTTTTACACTTGTACACTGAGAAGTCTTGTGCACTGAATATTTTCCCGATTCTTGACTATTAACAAATGACAAACTCATAAAAAATTAGATGCATGTTGTACTAGAAATTTTGTGATAAAGGACGCTGATACTTTTGGACAATTATTAAGCTTCTTGTGCCGTTGTGCTAGTTTGCCCACAAGCAGAACCACAAGGGTCCTTGAACTTAAGATAGAAATAATATTATGCTATTGTAACTATATTTTTATCCTTTTGTGTCAGCTATTTACAACAAGCCAAAAAATCAATATTAGTGTATACACATGAAGCAACTGTCGAACCTGAAGACAGCATGCGTGCAGCAAGCATAGACAGCTTCTGCCCCCTTCTGTCTTAACAAAGCTGCTCCGCTAATAATTGTCCCTGGGTTTAATTGAAAGAAAAAAATGAGACTGGCATTAGAAAGAACACAATGCCAAATATGTGTAACTTGCTGTTCAGCATCAACGATGAAAAGATAGCTAGCCTGCTGTGTCAATCATGTCATCAACCATGATAGCTACTTTCCCCTTAACGTCACCAATTAAGTGAATGACCTGCAGGTCATTAGAAATAGGAATTCAAAATTATAAAATACCAATCTCATAGGTTCACTTTGTCAACCATGTATTACTCGTGGTTCCCTAGATCGAGGTAAGTCAAAAAAAGGATGGCTGAGTCAAAATACCTATTTATATATACATATAAATGGATAACACCAGGTCGTAGAGGGTACAAAGAAAACTAAACCAGGAAAAAAAAATCTAACTGGAATGTTCAAGGGAACTGCAAAACTAGAACTGATTAAATTCTCCTACCTCTGACATGTTGTGACCCTGTCTTCTTTTATCAACAATAGCCAAAGGGGCATCAGATAATTTCTTTGCAAATGCAGTTGCTCTAACAACACCACCCACATCAGGAGAAACAACCACAACATCCTTAGATATTGTTTTGCTGGCAAGGTAATCCAGAATCACAGGCTACAGAAACAAAGGACTATCCGTTAATTGGTTATCAACACAAGCTCAACTAAGAAACTTGTTCGGAAGGAAAGAAGGAGCTCGGCAATGTTAATAGTACCTGTCCATGTATATGGTCCACAGGAATATCAAAGTATCCCAATGCTTGTGTAGAATGAATATCACATACAATGACACGGTTACTACCAGCTTCTGTAAGTAAATTAGCCGCAAGTTTGGCAGTTATTGCCTCACGTACTTGAGCCTGCATTACCAAACAAAATAGTCCTAATTAAATAGCTTTTATTCCCATTTGTTTATACCATCCCTCACCCCCCACCCACCCACCCACACCGATATTATTGATGAACAAAAACTAGAGATAAGTTGCACACAATGGGTGGATTAAACAACATAAGAATACATCAGTCACTTATTTCAGAAAGAATACATCATCTGATTATTAGGATGTACCTTTCTGTCTGCTCTGGCATACCCAAAGTATGGAATAACAACAGTAACAGACCCTGCTGATGCCCGACGACATGCATCGATCATGATGAAGAGCTCCATGAGGTTTTCATTGACAGGAGAACATGTAGGCTGCACCAAGAACACATCACAGCCCCTCACACTCTCTTGTAGTTGCACGTAAATTTCTCCATCAGCAAAGCGCTTGATCAGGACCTTGCCAAGGTTTACACCCAGGTAAGCAGCAATTTCCTAAAAGCAAATATTCAGAACCACGGTCAAAAAGTGGCATTCATCACTACAGTGGATGTCGAAACATACGTACAGGCAATCCAGAAAAGAAACAGTGAACATCTGATGAATGCGGCAGCACATATTGTTCACTCTGGTGGTGTTGTAACTTAATTCGTTTCATACGTACAAATACATATGCAACAACGAAATCATAAATCGACCAATTGAACCAAACACAAATCAAAGTATCAAACCACCATGTAACAAGAAATTAAACAGCAACACAACCAGAGATTGCGAAACAAAGTTTTGATTTTTTTTTTTCAATACCTAATGGAACGAAGTAACCAACAGTGAGTTGCAGAGCAGGCAAAACCACCTGTGCCAGCGGGCGGTTGGCGGTGCCGGAGAAGATCTTCATCCTGGAGTCCGGCGCCTCCTGCGGCAGCACGGCGAGCCTGGCCTCCTGCGCCGGCGTCCTGGGCGTCCACACCGCCGCCGCCGCCCGCGGTTCGCCCAGCCCCATCACCCGCACCGGCTCGCTCCCGAGCACGCACCTCTGCGCACACCATAAAACCCAGAAAAAGACAACCAAACCTCTCACCACCACGCCACAGTCACAAACCCCTACGCGCCAACGAGGGGGGGCAAAAAAACACGAAGCGCTCACCGGCGAGCTGAAGCGGGCGCGGAACGCCGCCGACGAGGCGCCGCGGCGGCGAGAAAGGAGCGCGGTCCCCGCCCCCGCCCATGTCCCCGCCGCCGCCGCGGTCGCTCCCGCCATGAGAGTCGGAGGGGGGAGGGGGCGCGGCTAGGGTTTTGGGGACGCGCGAGAGAGAGAGAGAGAGAGAGAGAGAGAGAGAGCTCGCGCGCGCGCGCGCGGCGTGTTCCTTCTTCTCGGCGTTCGGGCGGGGTGGCGTCTGCTTCGATGGTGCTCCGCCGCTGCCTTTACGAAGGATTCCTATTCTTTATTTCTGCGGTTTCGCTAGGGATTAGTGGCAGGTGCCACCGGATTTGAATTTGTTCCCACTAATCAGGGATTAGTCCACACTATATGGAGTAATTGATTCCAGTAACCTTGGCTGAGTTGTCACAATTCAAGGCTCGCCTATTCGGAGGTTGATTAAGAATGATATTGCTTTCAAAAATCATATTTTTAGTTTTTAGAAAACTACATATCAAGAAACCAGATTGGATAAAAAATAGGGTTATATGACTCTCAAAAGCTGGTACATGGGGTTATTTGAGTTATTGCATAGTTTACGCAGTTCAAAGGCTAAAATATTGGTTTTTAGCTTGAAGGCCACGGTACTTTATTATGCAAAACCATTTTTTAAAAAAAATACACACATAGCATTATAAAGTTTTCCTTTTGCAGGGCCAGGGTTATAATTTGTTCAAATATATTTGTTCCTTTTTAATAAAAAAAATATTTTATCAAATAATATTGACTTCATATAAATTCGCAGTCAAGGAACCAATTCCTAAAATTAGGTAGCTTATATTAGTCAAAGAAGTACGCTCAGGCTGATCAAAGCATCGACATATATTCTCTTGTTCCCATGGGCCGAACTTATTTTTTACTTCCTTATTATTCGTTGAAAATCTGGAGTTCAAGAAATTCTATAGGAGGTTCAAGAAATTCCATACATTCGAGAGGAGGCGCTACATGCAAATGCACATGAGCGTAGGGAGTGATCTGCAAAAGCGCACTCGGCCAAACTTTTTGGCAGTGGCTGCGGGCACATCACGCACGCCAACGCCTGCGGCCCACCGCGTCCACCGCCGAACCCCAGCACCCGCGTCGTACGCAGGCTCACTGGCAGGTGGGCCCATACCCACGTGTCAGTCACCGTGTCTTCCGTACGGAAACGTGTCACGGCTACCGTCGCACGTGCGCGAGGGGGCAAAAAAAGAAAAAGAAAAAAAAAGGGACCCAGCTAAAGTCGAGCACGGCAAGGAAAAGCCAACACTGTAAAATAAAAACCTCACACGTTTTTGGAACGGGGGTTTCATTTTAACAGAACGAACCTTTTAAAAAAAAAAAAAAACAGAACGAACGATGGTAAATGGATTTGGTACAGTGTGCCCTTTATGGGACGAAAATGATGAAATTAATAACTGTGTGTTTTTCTATCCTTAATTACCGCTAAAACTTGCTCATATTTGCTGTATGACATTGTATTTTTAATAAACGTACTTTAAACGTGACTCTTTTTTTTTTTGCATGTTTGCACTAAAATTTTGAATAAGACGAATGATCAAAGTCGTATTCAAAAGTTAAAATCTTCAAACAAAAAAAATAGAGTGAGTAATTTGCAACATAAATTTAACGTTCCTTGTTTATGCCAATTTCGTCCATGTATTATCTCTTTTTCAAAACCTGCTATGGAATAGAAAAAGACACTAGAAAATAGTAGAAAAACTATAAAATGTGAGGAAAAATCTATGGATTTAGAAAAATTATATTACTCAAATTTGAAAGTTAAGTTAGAAATTCAAAATTCAAAATTTTAATTTTATTTTAACTTTAGTTTCACCTGCCATGTCTCATGAAAACAAGACAAACTAAAAAAATTATGAAAATTATAGAATTTAAAAATATAAACTTGAAATACTCAATTTATAGTATAATACAGGGAGGCAATTTGTAAACAGTGTTATTTCTAAAGTTGTGCATGTATGCAATAAAAAAGTGTAATGAATTGAATATATTAGTAAGAGCATCCCGACAGTAATGTTTCGAAAAAAGGTATAGAGAGACTTGCTGGGATATTCAAAGAGACTTTTGCTGCTGGCACGAGACCTCATGGGTCTACAGATGGCGTCTTTGGCATCGCTTGATTTGTGACATTGGCGAGACTATATGGTTGATGGAAGACATGGAACTCCCCTTCTATGGTTTGCGGTATCTGTGTGATTGTACGCCTGAAGGATTTGTGGTATGTTCAACTTATATGGTTGACGGAACCATAGTCCGAATGATTTATGAAAAAAATGTTTCGTGGCAGGCAGAGGCAGCTATATGTGCAGCGACCAGAATATACTAACTCTACATAAGTCGTACCAGGCTAAGAAGCTGAGCAAGGCCACGTCGTCTTTTTTGTTTGCCTGTGCTGCGGCATGGCCACGTCTCCTCAGATATCCGTCGTCCGATCGAAATCCGATGGTCTGCGGCAGGCGGTGGGTTATCTTTGTCCTGCTTGCCACGTGCCCCTCCATGCCCACGTCGCCCCCTTCCTCGCTTTAATTAGTAGGCGCTGCTCTTCCCGTCGCCCGTGTTGCCCGCCTCCTCCTCTCCCCACCGCCAGTGTTCCTCGCTTCTCGGCTGGTCCGCCTCTAGCCCGCCGCCAATCCCGCCTCTCCCTTCTCCCCTCCGTCACCGGTGCTCCCGCCGCCGCCTTCGAGGTGCCTTCGGCAGGCTCTAGGGAGCCCGGATCCGGTGATGGCGGGCCCCGGGGAGCCCGAATCCGGTGACGGCGGGCTCGCGGAGAACGGGGTTGGAGAGAGCGGCTTCCTGGAGGAAGGATCCGGCGACGACGGCTCTTGGGAAGGCTGCTAGCCGCTGGGGTCGCCTCGGGCTAGCCTACAGTGGCTTCGGCTCTCTCTCTGCTGCCGTCACCGTCTCCTGCCCAGATCCAAGCACGTTGGGACCGGAGCGAATGGACTCGCCACGGCCACCCTCAGGTTCAGCTCATCCAACCTCTGCATCGCTTCTTCGCTATGTGCTGCCCGGATGGATCCTCTAACATGGGGGGAACAATATGAGGACCATCTATGATTTTTTTTCCAGATCCATATAGAGCTGAAACATCAGTTCAGATGGTCCAGATCAGTGCTCCCGCGTCGAAGCTTCTTTCGCTATGGGATCACCGGATCTGGCCGAGGCGAGGTTTGGGATAGCCAGATACGATGTCAGGTCGGTGCCTTCTCTACCTTTCTATCCTTCCTCTTCTACTATATTTGTCCGCACATGCATCGGCCCTGATGACGCCAGATCGATGCATCACTCTTTTCGTCTTGTCACCTCTGCCATGAGGCCTCAAGCCACCTGATCTCAATGGGATGGCACCTGTGGTGGCTACTGTATTTTTGCACTTGGATATTGGTGTATTATTTCTTTAATTGGTCTGTATTTTGGATTATACTTGGAGGCGTATTTGTTTTTACTTTGAGCTTCGGTGCTTATTTTTGGAACTCGAAACATGTTTTTTCTGGTTTTCTAGATGCTTATCAAAACATAATTGTTACTACTCAAGAGTAATACATAGATTCAAAAGATTCCGGTTAATAAATAGTGCAGGTTAGATCTTCTTTGGTTGCCAAACATGCGTGCTTATATTTTCGTCTATTAAAGTTTTTACTGCGCACGCTTCATAAAATAGAACATCAACCTTTTCATTCTCTTCTGGACAGATCATCGGCTACATTGTATTGGGAAGTTAGCAGATGCCAGGATCACTTGACTGTGGACATTCGGCATGTTTATCTTCCTTTCAGCACATAGTTCACTGCATTGTACTACTTTATATGTTGAAATTTTCTCTGACACTTACATTTTGGTGATGCATTTTTTGTTCAGTTTTGCTTCAGGTTTTGCACAAAAGCTATTATGTGATGGTAACTTATAGCTGCTGACAGGTGTTTATGTTCTATGTGAACACTATATGTATATACTTAGAGCATAGGTGAGCTCCTAAATAATCTATGCAGCTAGGCACTTAAATCTTACTATGTTGTATCTCATACCTTCTATATTCCTGTCTCTAGGCCACAAACTGCTACTTTATTTTGCTTGCCATTTTGTCGTTTGCAGACCAAATTTGGGTGTCCTATAAAGGCCTGGTTTCTTATGTATGTGCATCACATTGAAGGTAAAGCCTATTCTAAATTCTAGGAATGTCACAGTATAAGGCAAGTATAGTATAAGGCAAGCATCCCATGTTTATGCAACAAAAAATGCTATATACTGCATCACTTTAAGTATCAATTGGTTCATTTTATTTATAAGAACTAATAATGTAAAAGAAACGATCTATAATGATCCCATCATGCTTATTATGCCTTTATTATTAATATATTGTTGGTATATTATAGAGAAAAAAGAGTTGATGAGGTTAGCCAATAGTTCAAATGCTTGAGCTTATAGATAATTACACTGTATAGATAAACATCTTTGTTAGCCTTTTTCCTTGTCACTTACCTCTGGCGAAATAAAAATATCTTTGCTAGGCATGTTTTTCGCTATGTTGTCAGTTCAGGAAAACAAAGGAGGTAAAAATGATGTTTATATCTTTCAATTAATCGAATATACTAACACCTCACCAGGTTGCCCAACCCTTTATTTAGTATTTGTAGGAAAAAGTTGTCTGTACTTAGTCATTTCTGATATCGATTAGTCACTTGTGTTGCCTATAATTCTATTGGACAGTAGTTTGTTTGAAACACATATATCTGCTATTAAGCACATTCTACTTTGTTGTGTTGCTGAAATTTTAGGAGAGTAGCAATTTGTGTGTTCATGCTTATTTATATTGGTAGATGCATCATGTTTTGAATTTGCCATAGTACAATCTGTGAACTACCACGGAAAGCTATTTACGCAACTTTGATTAATACAATCTAAGAGCAATTCTTATTGGATTCGTTTTTTAGCAATGTGCTAGATGTCAGCTCTCATCTTATTGTCCTATATAGCTAATTAGATCCAATTTAGTTGAACATGTGCATTGTACTTTGTGCTACTATTTTTCAGCCGTTGATTTTGTGTCCTTTGGGAACATGTTGATTAAGCTTGGATGTTAAAGCTTGATGTGCGTTAGTCACTTTTGTTATCTCTGATTCGATCTGTTGAACGTTTATTTTAAAAGCACTTATATGTACTGCTAAGCATATTCTACTGTGTTGTCTTGCTGAAATTTTAGTAGAGCGTTAATATGTGAGCTAATCCTCATTTAATAAATTGGAAATAATCTATTTACCATTTGTATATTCTGTGAATTTACTATAGTACACTCTGTAATCATATTTCCTTAATGTCATGGAGGATTTTATTAGCAGCCTGACTAATAAAATATGAGAGCAATCCTTCAATTCTTTTCCGTTAAGTTCCTACTGTCCTATTCTAGAATGTGAGGAAAAGACTCCTTAGGGTATAGATAAAATACTTGCCATTTTGCTCCTTTTTAACAGTGCCCTGAAGCATCACACGCCGGAGAAAGCACTGACTCTGAAAAAGAACCAAGGTAATTTTATCTCCTATCTTAGCATGCATGCAAAAATAAGCAACACATTCTACATCCATAACCGCTGCTTGCACCAGGAAAATAATCAGCGACCAGCTAGCACACAAGAAAGGACACACTAAAAGGAAGTTGGCATACATCAGCACCTCGGAGGAAGAATAAATATCCTGCAAAAAAGAACGCTATACCATGACAAACTGCGGTATTTTGATGTTGTTGATGCTCATCTTTTGCTGTAACATAACGGTGGCTAAACTCCCTAACGCCCTTACCGTCTCACAGACTATTTAGCAGCAACTAAATATGCCAGCCTTTCGATGTCACGTAGCAACGGCTCTGTTCCTCTTGCTGTAACATATGAACGTAACCTTCTCCTTGCTTAGTGACTCAGCTACATATTCCTCTGTTGATGTGATGTGCTTAATTTCCAGCTACAAACGTATCGTTCTCATTTAATTCGATCTCTCATTTGCACAAGATATTGGCCATCACAAAAAAAAAACAGCTTAAGCAATCAATGACTAAATCGCACCTAAATACCCTGATTCCATCTCCACCCCACCCTGTTCTCTTCACTCAGCTTCAAATAACCTAGGTTAGTACTAGCGCGCGTTAGCGCGCTTTCACCTCTAGTACACATGATGGGCCGATCAAATTCCATCTTGGTCATACTTGCTCGGGAAAAATAATTCAGTGCGTGTGCAAACTTTATCCAATCTTGGGAACAACTTATTTGGGGAAAAAGTGAAGAAAATACAATACGTGGCTACTCAGAAAAATGTTAAAAATGGGATACATGACTTCGACATCGTCAAGAGTGCACAGAAAGCTAGACTGGTCCATATAGGTAAGTTCAGTTCTCTCAACCATTCGGCCACAACTGACGTTTCTCACTAGCTACTCATCAAGAAAAGCTTATCTTGACGATTTTGTGATCTCTCTCAATGGCTCTAAATTTTGATAAATCCATCGTCTCCACCAGTAGATAGTGACCGATATCCTTTCTTAATATCTTTCAAGCCACTTAAACTAGACTATTTCCTTGTGTCTCCTTTTTCTATCGGTATCGACCATCTAGATGGATATATATCGGTAGCTTTCGTTCTCATCTTGCTCCTCTTTAGCCTTTTGCTTCTAGCATATATGGACGAGTTTAGCTTGCTTCATGACTCAGTGTACCAAGGAAATAAAGGATATTTGCTATTTATGGATCACCTAGGTAGCTTGGAGGCGCATTATGTCATATGGATAAAAAATAAATTATCACCAATCATATTATAAAATGGAACTAATAGAAGAGCCACTAAGAGACAACACCTATTGTTGTAGGGAGGGAAGGCACACCCCCTACGAAAAGATGCATGGCATGAACAAACCTTTCTGTGGGAGTTTCCTAGGCCCCACGCTCGCCGTAGCCATGCCTAGGGCGAATCTCTTAGTGCAAGCCTCTCGGGCTTGACAACACGTTCAACAAGACCCAACCTCCATGCAAGAGCCTCCTAGGCCCGCGCTATACGAAAGCCCGAGGCAAACCGCCAAGTGGGAGCCTCCCGAGCCGGCTCTTCCTGGAATAAGGTCCTAAGTAAACCTCTGTGATCCTCGAAACCAAGTCGAAGGCAAACCTCCCCATGGGAGCCTTGCGAAACCTACGCTCTCTAGAACTAGGGGCCTTGTTCATTTCAGCGTTACATACTGTTGCGTATTACTGTAGCAAATTTATGTTGAGATAATTTATAAAGATTTTTTCGTGGCTATTAATAGTCCTTCCAAATATCCTAAAATATTTTTTATTATTTTTAAAATCCTTAGACCTCTTTTTGAATGCTCTCAAATTTGATACAGTAATACGCCAACGCAATAATACACTGAAAAGAACAACGCCCTAGGCTCGAGGCAAACCCATGTGCAAGAGCCTCCCGATAATGATGTTATATCCAAATTAAAACATGTTTCCACGTTGGACTCACACATGTCATCGTCGACCTCATCTCGGTTTCTTGTTCTCCAAGGACTCTTGTGTCCTTGCTTATACACTCCCTTAGTCTCATAGCTAGATGTGTCAAACATGTGATTTCTGCTCATATATGTTTCGCAATTGTACATCTTGTGTTTTTTTTGCCACAATGGTCTCTCATTCTCTATTTTGTACATGTATTTTTTAGCGAGTGATATCCGAGTATATATTAAATCTACTGGTTAGATCGTTCCAATGACGTTGGGCTGCTAGCGTAATGGTGAGACAACAGTTTGCACGACTGCCCTGAGACCTTTAGGGCTCCCATCAAACACTGAGGTAGAGTCCACATAGTTGTTTGGTGCTGATGTGGATGCCAAGTAACCGTTAAAGACTGATAAGGCTACCACACTTATAATAAATTTATGGTTGATTTAAAACGACTTAAAAATTTAAAATACAAATTCAAGGATTTTAAAATTCAAATAATTGAATTACAAAACCCAACAACTCAAAATTTTGAATGTCATGGATTTATAATTCAAATTTCTGAAATTTTAACATATACACTTTTTCGGTTATTTCAACATTTAATTTATATATATATATATATATATTATAATAGTTTTTTTGTTCTCATCTTGCTCCTCTTTGGCCTTTTGCTTCTAGGATCTGTGAACGAGTTTAGCTTGCTTCCTGTCTCGACGGTGGTTTGATGTTTGCATGTTCAATTTATCAAGGAAGTAGAGGATGCTTGCTATTTATGGATCGTCTAGGTAGTTTGGAGACACATTATGTCATAGCATACAAAATAAATTATTCACCAACCATACATATAAAATGGAACCAATAGAACAGCCACCGAGAGACAGCACTTGTTGTTTTAGGAATACATCGACACCCCATGATAAGATGTGACATGAAAAAACCTTCCCATGGGAGTTTATGAGGCCCCACGGTCCCCAAAGCCATGCCTAAGGCGAATCGCTGCGCGGAAGCCTCTTGGGCTTGACAAGACGTTCAACAAAACCAAACTCCTATGTGGGAGCCTTCCGGGCACCTTGCTCCGTAGAACCAAATCCAAGGCAAATCCCCACGTATAATCCTCTCAAATCATTTAAAGAATTCCAACCCCACGTATAATCCTCTCAAATCATTTAAAGAATTCCAAGGCAACTTCAATATTTATCTAATCAATTTATATCCAATTTTTAAATTCCTTTTTTTTTCTACGAGGCAATTAAATACATCTTTTGATTAATTCCGATACATTACGAAATACGTGGCGACATCTCAATCCTACATTTTTCCTATTTAATTTGTTTTTAGAATCCTAAACCGAAGATATGCTCAATGTGTTTTTAGAATTCATCAATTATTACCAACTTGTTAAGCGCTATTAGCAGGGAGGTTTGAGAGATTTGAGGGACAATGATTGCTTTGTTGATCAGAAATTATAATTACAATGGACGAAGCCTTTTTATATAGATAACAAATGTGTACCAAAAAGAGACACCTTCTATTAATAATATTTCTTAACACAACGTAACGTAGCAAAATTCGTGGCAACGCTTTGCTCTTATTCACCGGACTGGATGGAGAAACTGAACGGCAAACAGAGCGCTACAATATATTGTTGTCAACACCTCAACCTTTCCTGACATCATAGAAATATAATGGAACGTTTCCTCATGTCAGAGAAACATAATGGATGCGTACTCTTGTTTGCGAGGGTATTGTTGGTGCGTGTCCCAAACTCCCTATTGTACCCTTAAAAAGGGATTCACTTACTGCTCATAAAAAATAAAAGAAGCTTTTTAACACGTACCCCAATTATTTTTAACCATTGATTTAATCTGATCCAATGGTGTTCATGAGATCTCAACCTCTAGGGGTTGAAACCACGCTTTCTTTGACTTTCTGATGACTTTTTTTATTTTCGATGGCTTATTCCCGATGTGTAAGGGCGTGAACGCACGATCATGCGTTATAGTTGCCAGCTTTGCGAAATGAAGGTTGCCGCCTACGCTAGCCGCCCTCGTCGACGCCCGCTGCCGTTAAACACTCATTCCCATGTCTTTATCGGCAACTGGACCGGTCGACAATTACACAATTAAGGGCGACGAGCATGTGGCCGCGACAACGAGGGGCCGAGGGGACGCACAGTAGCTATGTTGTTGGAAACGCATGGCAGCGCCGGGCGACGAGCGCGCGACCGCGGGGGACGCGCAGTAGTGGTGGAGGTGGGGGACGCATGGCATTGCCGGGCGACGAACGCACGGTCGCGTGCGGCGGCAAGCGCGAGGCGGCAGTGGCCGGAGATGCGCAGCGGCTGTGTTGTTGGGGACGCATGACAATGCCGAGCGACGAGCGCACAGTCGACGGGGTGACGCGCAGCGGCGGTTGGGCTAGGGACGCTTAGCGGCACCGGGCGAAGAGCGCGCGACCTCGTGGGGACGTGCAGCGGCGGTTGAGGCCGAGGACGCATGGCGGCGCCGGGCAACGAGCGCACGGCCACCGGGGACGCGCAGCGGCGATGGAGGTGGGAGACGCATGGCGTCGCCGGACGACGAACGCACGATCGTGTGCAGCGACGAGCGCGTGGCTGGAGACGTGGCTGGAGACGCGCAGCAGCTAGTCGATGAGCACGGCGGCGGCTGAGGACACGTAGCAGCAAGCGTCAACAAGCACACATCATATCGTCTTACGAACTCACATAAACCATACGATGGATGATGCACGATTAATAATGCTCTCACCCTAATAGGGTTGAGAGGGAGTACACTGAGGACCCCAAAATAAAAAGGGATTCACTTGCCGCTCATAAAAAATAGATAGTGTTTAGTACAGATGGCAACAAATACGGTTTATAATAAGTACGGCATTCACCAAGAACTAGGGTCAACCAACCCGTAGCATGCAACCACGACAATTCACAAGCCAGTTATTACACTAAAAATGAGCCCCTAAGAACTCACGAACATTTCAAATGTTCTATTTAGAATGTCAATATAACCTCTGTAGCCTTACGGAGATTCAAAACGGTACAAAAATAGGAGAAGGAAAGCAGGAAGAACACCGAAATGGTAAGCCTATAAAATCTCTAAAGCATAGCCATTCTCGGATCTCTATTTTGGAGTTACAGCAATCTGATCACTAATCGCCACAAATAAGTGTCTCATGCAGAAGCAACATCGGGTTCGCATAGCTCATTTCACCATGGTCAACTAACCTCTGAAATGGCGTTCAGAGGTGCTTAGGAAGAGTAATTACCACAGCCCAAAATATGCATCTCAAGCAGCAGCAGACTTGCGTAGCTCACTTTCACCATGGGCGAAGTGGCATCTATCTCCAAATGTGCAGGACCCTTTGTTGAAGTTCTCACACAGCTTGGTCTTGAAGTTGCTTCCTGGCCCACCAGCGTGAGACCCCCTTGCTGAGTTCTTGGCTTGAGCAGGGGCATTGCCACTAATGCGGACAATTAGTTCCTTTACCATTGTACTAGCATTCTTGATCTGATCAAATGTTCCTTCAAGCTCAATGTTTTTAAGGTTGGGGTCACCCTCATTATCCCGGATGGCTAGCTTAGCTCCAGTCATCCGGGAAATATGCTTTGTGTTGGTTCCACCCTTCCCAATGATGGCACCAGCAAGGGATGCATCAACACTGATCTTGGCTGTGGCTGAGGCACCAAAAGTTGAGGGCGGAACCATGTCTGGGCGAGGCATTGGTGGGGGCTCAAAATTGTGACTGTTAAAATTGTGACTGTTGGGCCTTGGTCCCATTGGGGGCGCCATTGAGTTGTTCAACATCATGGGCTTTCCAAGTTCCCTCTCCCCATGAGCAAAGTGACACTTGTTCCCCCATTTACATCCTTCTGCAGTGTTGTACTTGTTACACATGCGAGTCTTCACAGAAGGTGTGGGTGGCCCATCAGGAACACCAGGTCCCATTGGCATTCCAGGTCCCATTGGCATTCTTCCTGGAGGAACTGTCAAAGCTGGGCCACCCAAGTTGGTCATCTTTGCCACAGCCTGGTAGCCACCAGGGAAGTTATGGAGAAAATGGCAGCTCGCACCGAAGGGGCAACCAGCAACGCTGCACACAGAATATCATATAAGCAAATAAACATGAATATCTCAAAAAAGGAGATTCAATATATTAGTTGAATAATACAACAATATTTCATAACTGACGACAGATCTCTAGTGAATGATAAATCATAAAACCACACTACATGTACCTCCATCCTTTGGCAAGTGCTGTTTAATATAAGTGTCATCTAACATTAATAATTAACCAAGAAATAAATCTGGAATTGCCGCTTGAACATGGTATCACTAGAAACTACCTTTTGACATGAATATGTTCCATTATTTTTATTTGCATGGGACAACTTTAGAAACTTTGTCGCGTAGTAGTGACGAAAGTTTGACAGTGCATCTGTGCATGTATATAAAAAAATTAAAACTGAGCTACAGCGTGATGTTGAACTTAAGGACAAAAAGCGACAGGTATGACAGCAACATCACAACCAGGGTTTACAAAACCGCGGAGCAGCTCCGAGCCGTCTACTGCGCGGAGGTGTTAACCATGGTTAGCCACGGTTTTCAGCCGTTTTTTATCCTAAAACCACGGTTCCTCGATTTTGTTCACGGTTAGCCGCAGTTTTTGGCGGTTAACCGGCGGTTTTCCACGGTTAACCACGGTTTGTGAGGAAAAAAGGTCAAAATCGATGAAAATGGCTAAAATTCTTTAAAATATACATTAGAAATTTGAATTTAAAAATTTTGTTTAAACCAAAATGTTTAGAATGATTAATAGTATTTTTAGAAATTTTATGTATATTTTACATTCAAAATTTGTTTGCACGAATTTTGACCAAACCCCTAAACCCTAAACCGTCAGATTACCAAACCAGCCCCCCGCGGAGGCGCGGTTATCCGCGGTTAACCGACGGTTTTTGAAACCCAGGTCACAACATCATGATAGGAATGAATGAAATGAAATTATCAAGATTATAATATCAGGCACCAACTAAGAACGATTTATAATCATAGTGCAGTTTCTCAAAGAAGCTGTTTCTTATGGCCTTATCTTCAAACACTTTCTTGATAAACTCAATTTACATGATAACATGAACATGGTGACAGGAATAACATATTTTACATAACTATGATACATGATTCAGCAAACACAACCAGAGAATAAACACATTTCTGTAACTTACAAAATAACTAAAAAGCAGCTTATAAAAAATTCATAACCTACACCATTATTAGTTTCAGTTATAAAAATGTGGGAAGAAAATATCTTTGCAAGTGGAATTTGAAGATTAACATATGGTAATGGTACTTGATAGTCAAAACAGATACTGCATGCATCACATTCACTAGAAACGTTGGAATGTTATAAAAAGCATGTAAGTGGCATAATTTCGCAGTGGACATTCAATTGCGTTGCAGTCCCCATATGACATGCTCAATCTTCTTATCTTGATTTCTGTAGGTAAACCTGTGCCATGGTTTTACTGACTGATGGTTCATCTGAAAAGAAGTTACTTATCCTTATAACCGTTGTTGCATACTAGCATCATTCATATTTTCGGTGATAAACACAACAGCAAGTTCCAGTTTTACTCCATTGAATGTTCTTAAGCTTGGATTAGACAAGAACCTGTAACACAATCTTGATTAACTCATTTGTTAGCCGCAGTCACAACTTTTAGCAACACAGTAAAATTTTATTGAAAAATACAGCAAATTGCATAGTAATAGATGTTACCAGGTGGAAGTTCATTTTTAAGTTAGATTGAAACCTGAAAAATTTGGTGCATGGCTTCGATTTGCTTCCTACACCCATTTGTAATGAGTCCGACTCTGTTACACCAAATTTATTACTTTCGCCGGTTAATACCATGTTTATTTAATGAATCTTTGCACTTGTAAAAGCAGCATGGGCACATATTTATCTCAGAGAAACATTACATTACCTTCTCAAAAGGTAAACAAAATTTAATAATACAGTTTATGCCCAATACACACAAGGTATGCCTTACCAACACTAGCAGGGCTCTTAATTACAATAATAAGCCATTAAATTCGAAACAACAGCCAGATCCCGAAAGAATATGACAAGTACCCAACATCATAAATCACGCCTCCAAATCCATTGAAATGAAGAAAAAAAATCCCTGTAAAAACTAACTACACCCACGTCCCCAATATCCCTCTACACCAAACCGGGAATTTAAGACGGCAAAAGCCATGGGAATTTCAGCACGCTAGGAGCTCAAACCACCCAAATCTTCCTCCCCGCGGCTGAAACCAAACCTCCTAGCCTCCCACCAAGTCGCAGGCGCCTCACAAGCAAGGGCTCTCCCCAGATCCGAAAGGCAAGCAGATACAAACTAAGGCAAGCGACAGAGAGAGAGAGAGAGAGAGAGAGAGAGAGAGAGAGAGCGAGCGGGGGGGGGAGCTGCTCACCTCTCGCGCGCTTGGCGGGTCCTCCGGCCCCGGCGCCGTTGGCGCCCTCCGGCGGGGCGCGCTTGCGGGCGGCGTCCATGGCGCGCGAGGCCGAATCGACGGCCGGCGGCGGGTAAAACCCTAGGTAGGGTTTCCTCTCGCGAGTGGTGTGGGTGGGAAGGCTGCGGGGGCGGGGGCGGTGGCGGCGGAGGCGGAGAGGCGTGCGGGCGCAGATGAGGGGTGACGGCCTGACGGGTGCGGGTGCGGGAGGGTGTTGGGTTCGGCTCGCCTCGGCTTTGTTGCGCTATAAATCGGTGAACCGGTGCGCCTGTGAACTCGTGGGTGGCTCGAGATTCGGCTCGAGATCTGAGCTCCGAGGCCCAGGCATGGGTCTGACTTCCGATCGCCGTCGATATGTTTGTTTCGTTTCCATTAGATGAGATCCACACTCGCAGTCGTTCAACCTCCTCCCCTTCTTCGCTCCGTGCTCCACCTCCGCTGCCCTAACCTCTGCCAGCCACCATCCGCGGTCAGCTGCCCTTCGCCGTCTCGCTGCTCCGCCCCTTCCCCAAACGGCATGTTGCCCCATTCACCCTAATCCTCCGTCACTGCTGATGTAGATCTACACGTCACCGCCGCCCCAACCACTTTTGTTCTTTCCCACGGCTCCGCCTCCGACGCCGCCACCGATGCCTCACCGCCTTCACCACAAAACCCTCTCATCCCCAGGCCACCGCCACCCCGGCATCGCTCTATGCTCGGGGGCACCGAACCCCCACCTTATCCACAACCTAATTCGAATCGGCCAGTAGCGAAGCTCCGACGAGAGATGGTAGCACGCAGCAGCCAACAAAGAAGAAGGGGAAGGAGCGCATGGTGGCAGAGGCACATCGGAGAGGGAGGAGACAGGAACGAGGTGCACGGCGGTATCAGATTGTAAATTTAATTTCATTCTATACTAAGAGTTTAAAAAAGAGAATTCTATCGATTTTAAACTATTTAAATTTATCGATATTTTTATAACTCGAATGAATTTGATCATGAAACTTCGTACATATATAAAGTAATCAAGAAATACATCCAATTTTTTTAAAAAAAATCTCATGGTACAAGGGAAGCCTGTGTATATTTTTATGTTGTCGTTTTATAATAATTTTCAGTTGAATTAATGTATAGAAAACAACAGAAATATGCTTGTTATCCTCATGCTAAGAAATATGCTTGTTATCCTGATGCTAAGTTGGAGTTAATTTGTACGTATTCACTATTTACCATGGCAATTTTTCACGCGCTGCATGGCCCCTGGCCTATACCAAAATCGTGGCTCGGCCCCTGCAGCTAGTGATGTGATTCGGTGGTCACCTAACCATCAACGAAGGCAACAAGCGAGATTTCAATCAAATCCAGAAATGGAAGACATGAGTTACATGACTAACGGCACAATGCCATCAGCCACCCGTATCAATCAACCATCCATGATGCATTAGAACACCAATTGTCAAGAGTTATACCTAATCGTATGGAGCTCGGAGAACTCATATTTGAACCATGGGGCACAAAACTGAGACTAAAATGAGAGGGGCACGAAGAAATGGAAGAATCAGCGCCGAAGTGGGGCGGCTGAACCAGGCGTTGGTGTGAAGAATGCTCTTGTATGGCCATCTATCATGATCTGCCGCTGTCCCTGCAGAGGGGTTCGGATATGGTGCTACGAGTACCTTGACCACCTCCCATCGCTCGTCCTTTGGAAAACCCGGGGCTTGTATTTCGGAAACGTTTCTTCCCAATCCGGGTTCTCGATCAAGTATTTCCATATCCTACAAGTCCACAGGTGTTTAATAAAAGCATTAACCTCGCTACAAAGGTCTTAGATGATACAAATTCATAAGGCATAACTCATAACTAGCTAAACAGAAGCAGGATTAGACTAGGTGTCAATATGTAACTTTCTGTACATGGTAGAAACATCCAGGTACGAAAGATAGTTGGCACGTAAAAGAATCCAACTTATGACCCCCAACGAAGCGGCCAAATCTAATTTCTATAACGAGGAGGGGCACAGCCAGCCACAAACCTTCTCTCATTTTCCACAAAATGAGGTGGCTCTGCAGCTGGTGAGGTGGAGCACTGTAACAGGACTTCAGAATCCGAAAGCTTGTTAAGAGATGATGCCATTTCTGCCCAATCAGGCATCCTACATGAGCATAGAACAATTGATTAGCGTAAAGGAATAGAGGGACAGGTATTTCCAATTATAAAGACACATGCACTTAACAGTGGGTGATTTCCACAATTTTTTGTAGTTGCAATTTTCATCCCTTGACTACTCGACAACAACAAAAAAAAAAAAAATCTAGCCATGTGTCAAAAAAAAATCTAGCCAAGAGGGAGATATTTTGTTGTGGTCTGTTGTGAACAGAAACAGGGTTCAATTCATGATGAACCACAGATCTGGACAGAAACATTGTACACCATTTCATGCTGTTAAGGGTATTGTAGTAATATGTATAATGTAGGGGAAGAATAGTCTTTTCCCATTTTAGTGTTCTCTCGTGTACTATACATAAGCCCATTGGGCTAAGTAATAAAGTGCACACTCTCAATTGCCAGCCGGCCAAGCCGCCCGCGCTGCCGACGGAGACACGAAAAAATCATTTTATACATAAACAAACCAATGGACGGCTGGATCTCCTCCCACACGCGATCGGACGGCTCCGGTGATGGGGCGACGTGGCCTGTGCGGGGCAGGGAGGCGCCACGTGGCGAGGTGGACGGGAGAACCCGGAATTGTACCATTTATAGACACATGTAACAGGGTCATTAAATATGTATAGCATATAATTACTGTTATTCCGATAAACATTTGCATCCAATCAATAAAAAAAGTTAGTTTCTTTTCAATTACTACTCAAAACTATCTCATCTATGGAATTTTGAAGATTAAATTAAACCGAAAGCAACCGTGTAATGTTCAGGGAAACTAAGTCTTAATACTACAATACATAGAGGCTGAATCATGTAGCCAAATAAAGCATTCAATATATAATTAAATTGATAGAAAAATTAAGATAACACACCAGCAGGTAGGTGCAATCTGAAAAGAATCACTGTGAGTATCGTATGTCTCCAGTAACCTTCCTTGCCAGCTTGGATCGTACCAAGAAACACTAGTACGAATTCTCCTCACTATTTCGTCTGGACACCTTGTGGTAATGTCAAAGCTTGCTGGTGTAACAACCCCAGATGAGGCTTGCACCTGAAGACAACGGTCAACAGATGAGTTTACATCTGAATAGAAAACTCTCAGCTGGATTATTTTTCAAATCAATGGTTTAAAAGTACTGTTAGATGTTTGAACAATTTCAGTCTACACCAACTATAGAAATGAAATGAAATGCAGTTCCCGACTGTGACAAACATAGACAACATATAAATGTCAATTGATAGTTCATGAAATCTTCTCAATACATTACTTCAGAGTACTAGTGTCCAAGGATTATACAATTAATGAGTCAAACCACATAACTTTGGATTAACCTTCATTGATTTCTCATACAACAAGGGATGAATTTAGTATAGTTCTTTTTGACTTGAGGTGTCAATTTGAACAAAAAAGGCGAGAAACCAAAAACTACCGACTAGTACAGGAGGGGGAAATACTAACCACAAATCCACCAATTATGGGCCGTGCATTCCCATATGAATCGGTTGTTGTGTTGTTCTCAAGGACACAAAACGACTGAATATGGAAGTGTTGTGGGGATTTATGCAGTGCTTCAACTATTTTGCAACATAGTGGATAAGAATACCCTTCCTGTATGAGGTGCTTTCTTCCAGAAGAATGGACCACCTATGGAGTGAACAATTCTATGATTTCCCGTATGTATCTTGCTAAATTAGATAAGTTCAAGGAAATTAAAAACTTGGTAGTTCTGACTTTTACCTTCGTAGAAGAATCATTGAAGCCACCAATAAGGTGAACCTGCAGTTATATACTTGATAGTAAGGAAGTGGCCAAAGATAGTGTTCATTGCATGCGTGAATATACAGGTAAAGGTACAAACGTCAAACGGTGCATTGTCATCACCAAGTAATTCTAACATCTGTTTGAGTCCTCCCTTCACAATTTTCGGAAAGTCCATATGACTAATTGAGATCCTGAAATTAGTAGGTGGAATATCCAAATTATTATCGAAGGAATAAAAAGGGAGACAGGTTTTGAATTCCACAAGAAACCAGTCTTACAGGATCACACAAAATGCTCACGTCTGTGTCACTTACATTCCAGTCCTGCTGTTACGAATTACAACACCGACGCATGTAGTCGCCTCATCTGTGCCCACCAGCTATAGATGCAAACGAGCAAATTAAGCTCACAGTTTATTGAGTTTTGAATTGATTCTGTGTGGCAATGCAACTCCATTCCAATTTTAAATGAAATCCCAAGTGGGACATGGGAAAAATCAATAAAAAGGTTTAACAGGATTTCAGCTTGGCAGCAACAGCCAACATAAACCCAACCAATGACGCAAGTAGCTACAGCAACTAAGCACGGCAATGCTTCTATACAGTAAGAATGGAATTCCCACGGGTCGACATTTCTAATCTGGAACAGCTCATATCTTCTAGTCGATAGTCCTTCCATGGGTCGTGATCATAACTGTTCGAAATAACAATCCAACATGGATAAAGTATAAACATATCAATCACATAAAAATCCGCCAAAATGGAATTCCATGAGGGACTTAACTGTCTATCAATTTCAAAATGCACCATGAAACAACAGTTACTACTTAGAAGGATTTTTATCATGTGTGCCATTATAAAGTGACTAGAAGTCACAATGGCCATTACAAAATCAATATTATTATAGATACCATTTTAAAGTCACAATGGCCATTACAAAATCAATATTATTATAGATGCCATTTTAAAGATATGTTTAGTTTCATGGATGCCATTATGGCCACTATACAGGACATACCAGCTTGAAATACGCAGTAAAATACCAAAATACGGTCTAACAAGGTGGGACCCACATGTCATTCTCTCACCCCCTTCTTCTTCCTCACCCTGCTTCCTCCCACCTCCAAATCTCTCCCCTCTACAGTTGGAACTCCGGCGAGCTCCTTCCGTCGGCGGCGAGGGCGGCGAGCGGCCCAGCTCGCTTCCCATCTCCTCCAACTCCGGTGGTGGCCGGCGGAATGGAGCTTGGCGGCGCCGGCACTCACAGGGCTCGACGGTGGCGGGGGATGGCGGTGGCCTCATCAGAGCTCAGCGGCGGCGGTGAGAGGACGGCGACGGCGGTGGCGGAGCTACGCAGGGCGGCGGCGCGACGATGGCGCGATGGCAACGGATGGCGTGCCTAGAGCTCGACGGCACAAGACGCTTCGGTGGCGGTGCAGCGGCGACAAGCGGCGGCCTGTGGTGAGGCGGCGGCGCCATCAGACCCCGAGGTCACCGCCGGAGAGCTCGCCGGAAACTCGTCGGTGAAGGAGATGGAGGATGTGGGAGGAAGGTGGAGGAGGAAAAAGATGGAGAGAGGATGACATGTGGGCCGTAGATGTCAGTGTATGTATTTGTTACGTATTTATCCTTAGAGTGGCCATAATGGCATCCATGAAACTAAACATATCTTTAAAATGACATCTATAATAATATTGACTTTGTAATGGTCACTGTGACTTCTAGTCACTTTATAATGGCACACATGATAAAAAACCTATTTAGAATGTCCCCAAAGCCCCCAACAGGAATCCCAACAATTATCCTATGCCCCACCAAGGTCTCACCTCCAAAGAGTGGACTCCACGATTTGCCACTTCGAATATTAACCATTTTAGGATTTGCCACTCCTACCAATAAACTCATTTCTAATCATTTTTCTCACGTCAAAAAGACCAAATTGACCTCGCCGTAGTTGGGGGAGATGAGGCGGCGGCGGCGGCACCCCAAAGCACAGAAATTGATTCAAACCCCGAATTAACCCCGCATCTCTACCCGATCGGACCGCGAGACCTGAAGACAACGAGAAATCACCTCGACGCGCAACGGATCCACCGTGGCGTACTCCCGCTGGAACACGTAGACGTGCCTGGGCGCCTCCGGCCCCGCCGAGATCCGCCTCTCCGGCGCCGTCCTGAGCCGGTCGGACGCGGCGCGGAGCCCAGGGCTCCCCATGAGCGCCGCCACGAGCTCCCTCCCGCCGCTCCCCTGCAAGAACCAGGCGTCAGAGAGAGCACGCGCCCACGCCCCGAGCTCGTTACGCATGTACGCACCGCGGGCGGGGAGCCAGAGCCGGAGCCGGGGAAGGAGACGGGCTCGCCGTCGACGAGGAGCATGCCGCCAACTCGCCGTCGGAGACGGACGATCGAGTGAGACTTCGAGGTAACAAAAAAGAAGCTACGATTTTTACTGCGCTCCGACGCACGCGCGTGGTCTAAAGATTCGCTCGCTGTTGCGGTGGATAAGCAAAGCTCGGCGACCTGCGCTGGCGGCGACGTGGATTCCACCGTCCAAGTGATCCGGGCGTCACGGGCGTGGACTTGGCCGGCCGGCCGGTGACGTTGTGCAGTGGCCGCGACTCGGTGACCACGACAGAGTGATGGTGCAGGAAATGCTCTCCGGCTCTCGTTCTGCTGCTCCACGACACGTGTCGTACGAACGAACCTTCTCTTCTTTTTACCAAAACCCTGAATTTGATCCGTGGCCTCGTATACAGGCTTCGTTTAAAAATATCTCTACCTCTATGTCTAATAATAAAGAGAATAGAGTTTCCATCTTCCTTCGCGGGCCGTCTGTCGTGTGTCAGAGCCGTCCGATCGCGATCGAACGGCTCATCACGCATGCCCGGCCCCTCTCACCTCTCTCCGCACGCGTGAAACCCTAACGGGCCAAGCCCTCTCCGCCCGCCCCACCACCGTCCCTCTCTCCTCCTCCACCATCTCTCGCCGCCTCTCCACGCCTCCTCCATGCCGCCAACACCCAGCCTCCTCTCACCTCCTCTGCGGTTCCTCTGGCGGCGGCTCCTCACGTATCTCCAAGGCGGCTCCTCTATGGATCGTGACGGCGGCTCGATCGCGATCCCATGGCTCCACCCACGCACGTCGTGCAAGAACCCTAGCGGGATCTCCTCTAGGCTCCAGCCTCCGCCCCACGCCCGCGCCACGCCTCTCGGCCCTCCACCCGCCGCCCTTCCTCTCGGCCCCACAGCCACCGCCTCCCTCTCCCTCATTGATCTCCCGAACAACGGAGCAAGAGGCACGCTGGCCCTCTCCTTCCTCCTCCTCCGGCTCCTCCCCGAAATCCCCAAATCGGGCTCTGTGACCCAAAACCCTCGATCCGGGCTCCCTTCTCGCCTCATTGTTTCATGGCTTGCTTGCCGTCAAGGCCGCCCGAGGTCGCCGACCTTGCGCTTGGCGACCCGTCATCCTCGCCTTGTCTCCACCCATGGCAAGAATTCCCTAGTCTGCGTCTCTCTGTCACAACTGTAGCTTTACTTTTGTGGTTCTTAAAATTCTAACTTTGGTAGGTGGGTGCCAGAGAGGTCGCCGGATTGGATGGATTCGCTCGGGCGGTTCTTCGCGGAGACACTAGAGACGGCTGTCGGGGAGGTGAAGTGAAGCTCATCCTTCAGTTGCTTCCCAGGCTACACCAACTCAGCAAGGTTTATATATATCCTATGTTCTTGTAATCTCTTTGTAGGGAGTTTTAGCGTCAAAACAAAATGCTAAAGGCATGTTTAAAGAGTTTTGAATTGTCAAATGAGTATCTATAAGAATTCCTTTTGCACTTTTTGTTCCACTATGATGTTTTACTAATTATATTGGCTCAGGATGAATGCCAAAGGGTGTTGACAGAGGGGAAGAACATGCTTATGGAATTGTCTGATAACTTCAATAATGCTATAAAGGTCAGTATGCATAATTAGACAGTACTGGTGCTCCTTTTTTATTACATTAGCTTATATATCTACTACTTGTTTTTATTTCTCATGCATGGACAATATTTTAAAGGACGTGAGTGTCAAACTTGAGGAGCAGATAAATGAATGCATTGCTCAGCTGGAAGAGAACGAGAACAATTCGTCGGATGTTGAGCTTATGGCTTCAATGCTGAGTGTTTCATTAAGTGCAGTCACTTTTATTAGCAACTCCATTACATCTATGATTTATATATTTATGTTCATCATCTGCCACCAATTTACTTATTAGTTCTTTGTAACTTTTTTTTTTGTCTAAGGCCCTCTTTGAAAGGCTAAACTGCTGGTGCCAATGCTCGGACCATTCGGTTGAAGCCATTGAGCTGAGCATTATTTTACTTTCAAGGCAACAAATGAAATTGACTTGAAAACTAAGAGATAAGTTCCAGAAAGCAATAGATAAAAGAAAGAGGAATTTGGAATATAAACTGAATGTTTTTGAGATTTAAAGTTCCTTGTTATTGGAACGGGCTAGGTTGAACAGCTAGGGTTAAGGGTCCTTTGGATTGACTACCACTCAGGTACTCAGCAGCTGATTAAGAGGCCAAACCTCACCCAGGCCACCACCGGAGTTCATCGAACCACCATCGAACCTTGCCGGACCTGCTGGAGTACCTTTTTGAGAAGCTACTTTGAGAAGTCAGAGCATTTGGTTCAGTTTTGTAGTGTTTTACCGCGCTGAAGCCTAATCAAATAGGACTTGATTTCCCTATTGCTTAGATATCTTACAAATGGCACAAAATATCAATCTTTGCTGGGACAGTTCATGTGATAAACATATTTTACTAAACATTCTAGAACTTGCACCCTCTTCTAATGTTCAAGCAATATATAAGCCATGTCTAAAGTCCAAGTGAGATGCTTACAGAAGTAGCATGCTTTCATAAATCAGTCGTACCTAAAAATTTGAGCTATCAAAGTTTCCTTCGAGCAACCATTCTAGGGCTAATCTGAAACCAACATGCACACATATATGTTTACTAAATTAGATGCTTTCGAGTTTGGCTCCTTATGTGTTTGCGTGCACAGTTTATTTCTTAATGCAAATAATGAATTCATTTTTTAAAAGTATGTCTGAGCCATTAATCTTCATCCAGTAATTCATGAATTATCTCTATATGTGCCCTGCTTAATTGTTTTATTTATACCATGCATCATGATAAATGTACAAGTTTGTTGTCCGTTTAGGCACCAATATGAAACATCTACCTTTTTTGTTGCAAGATACTAAATACTTTTGGTTGTTTGTTTCTTTTTTCTATTTCTTATGAGAATTGTTTATCCTTGCATGAAATTCTATTTCAGTTTACTCTACTTTTTTTTTTCTCTTTATTAAACTCCTGTTTTTCGTTCTTCTTGTTTAAGCTTACACTTTTCTGATTAAAATTATCCAATCATGCAGTTTCCACTTCTATCCAAATGTGCTCGCTTTCAGAAGTTGATCCCAACGACTGGTGATGATCGAATATTGACATTCACATCCATGATATTCTTGGTGGTGCAAAGGCTTTGAGATCTGTGCCAAGTTCTGCTATGGCATTATTGTCTGCTGAATGCCTACAATGTCATTCTTTTCATGGTCTTCTTTGAATACTTGGAGATGCAAGAAACCGTAGACAAGGGCATCTCATCTACAAGATTGATATCTTCCTCAGCTCAAGCATATTCCGAAGCTGGAAGGACTCTATCATTGTTCTTGGGATAGCAAAGGCTCATTTACCTTGGTCAGAGGATCTTAAGCTGGTTAGCTAGCTTGTTCATTCTGTCATGTTAGGCTGTATCAAAATTGATGTGGACGTTACCTTGATCACTTTAATTTTTTCTATCTTGATATTCTAATTACACTATTTTCTGAAAAGATTTGAGGCTGGAACTCGTGCAATTGGAGAGGTTGTGCAGCGATAGATTATTTGTCACATATTGGCACGCAAAGGATCAATGAGTCCGAGGTCAATATAGATTCTATATATTTTGTTTTACGATCTTTTGTTTTTCTAGCATTATTGCGTGTTATTTATTCTCACCTGTATTCATTTTTTCCATCCAGAAAGAGCTGGGGTCATATCTCTATGAAAGCCTTCTTTTTGTTCCAAATACTCGAATAGAGTAAAATGCACCGGAGGTCCATTAACTTGTAGCGTGGTGTCATTTAGGTCCATCAACTTCCAAACTACAGTTTTGGGTCCATTAACTATTTAAGTTGTTTACTGCAGGCCCGTACCCCTTCGTTTTGTGTTTAGATCCGATGTAGCATGGACACCATGCTTTAAGTTTTTTACTGCAGGTCCATTAACTCTTTAAGTTGTTTACTGCAGGTTCATTAACTATTTAAGTTGTTTACTGCAGGTCTATGCCACGTCGGATCTAACACAAAACAAAGGGATACGGGCCTGCCGTAAACAACTTAAAGAGTTAATGGACCCAAAACTGCAGTTTCGATGTTGATGGACCTAAATGACACCACGCTACAAGTTAATGGACCTCCGGTGCATTTTACTCATTCGAATATATGGACCGGCTCCTTGGCAAACTGATCACCGTGTTCTACCAATCCTTTTGGAACCGTAAAACCAAGCCATCATTGATATATACTATGCATCATTCATCAATTATTTGTTCATATTTGGATAGAGGAGGAATGTCAGTATTGGATATCTTAGTTTTGTTGAGAACATTTACTAAATTTGTAATAGCCAAATACTAATGATTGGAGAATTGATACTTTCAAGATCTTGCAAAGGAAATTCTTAGCATGTTCACTACAAGAGAAATGGGAAAAGTGTTCTTCACAAATAGTGGTTTAGAAGCAAATGATTCTCAGGTATGATTGCTAAAGGTACTGAACATTTTCTGCTCTTCTCATATTATCAATGATGTTGATCTTATTGTTTTTCACATCTACAATGTCTAAATCATTGACACTGATTTACATTATGTCACACAATTGTCTGCTCTCTGAAATTTTTACCTAACACACCAAAAAACTCTTTTCAGAAAAAAAAAGCGATGAAACATGACTAATACGTGCCCTTGTGAAATTTACATAATATCTTCTCATTTTGATTTTGGATTTTGGGGATTCTTGAGCACTTGATTTTGGGATATTGTTGCATGATTGTTTCAACAGATCATGGTAAGATTTTCTGCTGAATTGTTGTTCAGAAATCAGAATATATATATGTGTTTTTTTTGAACTGTTTCCTTCATGGTTTCAATAATAATCACCGTCTATGATTTACTAAGCATATTAGGTCTTTCCACCTGTTTCTCCCTTTGACGCTGTGACCTTCTCTCAGGAGATATTGTGCTACTTTAACTCTTCAAGCAATGTCATTATGTCAAAATAATTTTTTTTACTTTAATTCATAATGTTTATATAATGTTTTTGTTGCAGATCTACACTGTGGCGTCAACTGTCCATCTTGTGAGTACAAGTTATGATCATGCCTTCTATAGTCTTTACAAAATATTTCATTGTACAATGCTAACTGTAATCATTAATTTAATTGAAGTTTGTTGTCTGTGTCATTGTACTTCTATGGAATTTTGACTTGTCAAGTTTCCTGGCTTTGGTGATTGCTGGTTATAATTACTGTGAGTTTCAGCTGCATAAATCCCCAGTCTTAACTTTACAATATATAATGATTGTGTCCTTGTTACATTGTTTTCCCCCCTTTATTTTATTTCTAGATATGTCCTTTGCAATGTTATTTGAAAGGATGAACCTAATTTCATCACCAGATAGATGGAGAGTTAAGAAAATCATTTCAAGTGGTGCTGCTTTTGGTAGCTACATAGTTCTAAGTACAGCCATTTTTTCAGGGCTGCAACAATGACAAACTTCTTTTCAGTGAGCCCTTTTTCTTGTGATTAAAGATATCTTATTTTGGTTTTTAGGTTTTAGTAAGCTGATTATTTACTATTTGAACAGTACAAATTCAGAGGTAGATCACTGATGGGCTCCGATGACGAAATTAGAGCTGCTTTGTTCCTTCAGATGAGCATAGCGAACCAGGCTGTTGCCCTGTTTGCTCATTTTGATGATTGCTGCCTTATTAGATGCCGTGGTCCTTTTGTTTCATTTACATTTATTTTTACCCAGACGGTGAGCTTGTTTCCTTTTTTATTTCAATTTTTGGTTGAAGCTCTTTGTTTTTTCATGGTAATTTCATTGAACTTGTACATTCTGAGTACTATTAAATTTGAAAAATAACCATGTTCTCACACAAAAAAAAAATTGCTGAGGGCTTGAAGCAGTATCTTTTTTGTAAGTACTGTTCTAAACTTTCGGTTTAAGCAGTAGATCAATATTTATTAAATGCAATACAATTATTAAATGCAATACACTGCAGTTGTGTTGAATGCAATTAGCTATCTTAGTTTTTTTATTTTTCTTTCACGTTACCTCATAGCTAGAGCACATCTACTTGTGATTTTAAATGTAATGGCATGAACCACTAATGAGTGATTGATGAAATATTACCTCCAACGTGTTTTGCATGTGCGAGGTTTTTAATTTCTCCCGTTGCAACGCACGGGCATTTTTGCTAGTGTGTATATATATCTGTATTTTTCCTATTTCCAATAGCGTTCAAAGGGATTACTCGTATTTCCAACAGCGTTCCATATATGAATAATTATATAAGGGAAAGAGAGAGAATTCCTACATATAAAGGAATGGCGAAGATTCTCTATTTTATAGAACGGAATAAAAAACGCTATTGAAGCACAAAGGGAAAAGACCGTCCTCTATTTTGAGGTAGAGAACACTTTATGCAAGTCTGTTAGAGACAAAGCGCGTTCTCTCTCATTCTCAATGCAATGGACGGGTTACCTTCCTCGCATTAATCGGACGTTTTATCTAAAATACTCTATAATTGAGCAGTTGGCTTAGATCCAACTACAGATTACATCCGTCTATTCACTTCATCCATTATCCAACAGCCATAAATTTTCAGGAGTTCGCTATCAACTTGATACGTAAATACCACAGATTCTTGACTCGATACAGATAGACCATGGACTCTGGCCATAATTTTCCAAGAGTTTGTTATCAACTCGATATGTAGAGACCACAGACTCTTGACTCGATACATATAGACCACGAACTCTTGTCATAATGTTTCAGAAGTTTGCTATCAACTCGATACGTAGAGACCACGAACTCTTGACTCGATACGTATTGACCACGGACTCTTGCCCATATATACACGGGATTAATTTTTATTCTCCCGTTATAAATCTTCCTAATAATTTTTCCTAATTCTTACTAGATTAGAACTAACAGACTAGCACAGTAACACTGTAAAATAGGGCGGAGGCAGGCACGTACGCCCCAATCATACATACTCATACATACGAAAGTACGAAACGTATGTCTGGGGCGAGCGATGGAATAAATTCAAGACTCCGTATAGAAGTAGGAGTATTACGTAGCTCTGTTAAAAATACGCTACAGTGTTCTCCACTCCATGTCAATGCGTGCAGATGTAGACAACCTATTAATTAAGCTTGCGACGCGGTAAATAACAATCGTGATGCATATATATAATTATAGTTTACAACCTGACCGGCCCATCGAGAGAACGCATCACTACTTTTAATTAAATGAGCAAGCATCACGATATATTAGGAATGGTCATACATCTGCTTAATATAGACATACAAACTAAAAAATGCATATGTCATAACTTTTTCTAATACAATTTTTTGATATAAGTGTTGCATCATTCATAATACAATAGTGTATCATTGTTTTCACGTTATATTACTTCAACGTGTTTTGCACGTGCACGCTTGCTAGTTTTTATAAAAAAGACAGCCGGTGAGCCATGTACATATTCTTTTTTATTTGTCGTAGTTGACTTTTTAAACATATCCATGCTCTTGATTCAATTATTTGTAAATTCTAATTTATCCTAAAAATATCTTTTATGGCTATTTTCATAATACTATGGCTCCATTTTTATAAAGTTTTGTTTTTACGTGATTTTTTAGTTGGCTAAAAAAGTCTGATCAAAGAAAATAAATAAATCCTAATTTTTCTTTAAAAAATGACTAAATTTTTGTTGGAAATTAATGTGAAACTACGGTTTACATGCTTTTAAGCTAACATAGGGAGTGTCAAGTGGCGCAACTAGAAAGCGGTGTGTGAGTAGTTTGTAATATACTATATCCGTTTTTTATTTGACGCCTTTAACTTTTATACATGGCTTTGACTATTCGTTTTATTCAATGCAAGCATGTAAAAATATAAATCATGCTTAAAGTACATTTAATGATAAAACAAATCACAATAAAATAAATAATATCTACACAGTTTTGTTAATAAAATGAATGGTTAAAGGTGTGCTTAAAAGTCAAAAGCAAAGCGTTAAATAGAAAACGACGAGGGAGTAGGACAGATATTGTGAAAACGTTTGCACGTGCCAACTTGCTGGTATTGGTAAATGGAAACCACAGAGATAGGAAATGTTCGTAGCCCACAATCCAATCGGAAGTCATATTGGGCCCAACAGCGCTGGCGGGTATACGGCCCGGCCCAGTTAATCGCCCATCTCTGCCTCCGCTTCCATTTCCACTTTTCCAGTCCATCCACGGCTCCGCCGCCACCGCCTCGCCGTCCTCCCTATCGTCCCCTCCCCGGAGGCCGGAGACGGCGGCGGAGAGATGGCGCCGCCCGGGTCGCGCCGGTGGGCGTACGTGCGGGTGATGGCCGGCACCATTCTCGGCGGGATCCTCGGCTTCTACGTGATGCACCGCGTCGAGACCTCCTACAAGGCACTCCCGAACCCCGCCGCCTTCTCCTCCCTCTCCTTTTCCTTCTTCTTCCAGCGGCCGCGCGCCTCACCTCGCTGCTCTTCTTCTTATTATTCTTCGTGTGCACGCGCGCGTGCTGTGCTGTGCGGCGCAGGCACGGATGGAGGAAAGGCTGCGCAGGTACGAGGCGCACATGCTGGCCAAGGCGAAGGAGGAGGCGGAGAGCAAGGACCAGGCCCAGCTCTTGCCGGACTCCTGACCTCCTCCTCATCTTGCTCCGGCTCGCCCTTCTTGAGCTACTAGGTGAGTGAGTGCTACTAGCTAGCCTGTCGCTCTGATTGTTCCATGGTATGAGGTGAATCTGATTGTTCCATGGTATGAGGTGAATCTTGGAGTTGGAGGTGAAATTCGTGACGTTTTGATTGCTCCCCCTCATACCATATAGGTTGTTTGAATTTAAGATTTACTGTTTTGATTTGACGCGCCTAACGTAATCTGAACCAGCGGGAAATTCAATGTTGATGCATTCATGGCAATGTTGATGCATTCATGGCTTGCTAGCATCCACGGTCCACCTACGCTGGTTGTTTCCTCGTTAATTGAACGAGGCTGCTGCTTGCTTAATGTATAGAACTACTTATTGAGTTTAGTCCTTATGTTTTGCTTAATGTATGGCGTTGCATTACCATAATAGAGATTGGACATGGAAGCTGGTAACGTTGATGGACTTGGCGTTACTGAGGGACAGATCTAGCATGTAAAGTATTGGCGTCATGTAGGGCGTGTTTGGTTCATGACCGACGCTCGCCATACCAATTTTTTGGCGTGCCATCACATTTGGCAGCCGTTTGGTTGCTACCCATTGTTTGGCTCGCCCTGCCAACTTTTTGGCGTGCCAATGCATTTCTTCGTTGTGCTGGACCGTTGGCGTGGGCGGCCGAATCGGCCGCCAATGAATTGGCGCGCCTCTCGCCAACGCGTTGGCCTAGTTGCAGCCTCACGCAAGCGTAGCTAGCCAGCATGGCTCATTGGTTGTACAGGTTCATGCAAATCTTTAAAAAAATTTATAAAATTCATCCGATATCCAAATTGCGTGAAATAAATTTTATAATTCATATAAAATCATAAGGAATCCATTTTAAATACTTTTGATTTTTTTTTATTTTTTGATTTTTATTGGGTATTTTTATTTGTTACAAACCAAACACCATGTTTTTTGCCATTGAATTGGCATGCCCTGGATTGGCATGACCATTGAATTGGCATGGCCATACAGGGCTACGAACCAAACACGCCCGTAACCTTCCAATGACTTGTTGCCATGTTATAAACCCTCTTCGGAGATAACAAATAGCATGTATAAATAGTCAATGCCATCCCTATGCTTAAAAGAGTGATCTACGCCTGCATTCTGAAACAACAGGTTTTTTGGGGACCAGGCATCTTAGTAATAGGAACGAGCGTACGGTTTAAGTTAAAAGGTAGCTTGGCACAATTAACAGTATTGAAATTTCCAAGAAAAATTTCCAGGATTTGGCCATGACCATTGAAGTGTAGTAGAAATCATTTTGGGGTTGCCAAACTAGGTTCATTCAAGCTGTCCTGTAATCCTGTATTCTTGTGTCCTTACTCCTTACAATCGTCAATTTCTCTTGTAGCATCATCATATGTGATCTGATAATTTTATTGCTAAAAAATACATCGTACAAACATATTTAGAGCATGATACAAAAGGATACCAGGTTCTTGCATAAAAGTGTTGGTTACAACGCCCCATATGGATATCTGGAACATCATATAAAAAATTAATTGTAGCTATGCTTTGTCGCAACAAGTCCATTTTGGAACAATTCTTTTTCATGTATGTCAACAGTTCGTTTGCAGATGTGGGTATTGAGCAGAAAACAAATTTGATGTGCCCATCTATGGACAAGACAAGAACTGATACGGGTGTTCGGCTGTTCGCAGTCGAACGCCCGTTCCCGGCCTAAGACCGGATCGAGAGACAGACGACTCCGTCGGAGGGCGTCGTCGACCTATGATAACGGTTGTACGAAGCCACCGGCCGGTTGTCGATGGCGGCGCCTAAGACCAGATTTTGGTGGCAACAAGGCGTGCCTTTTCTGTCTTTCTTTCTTCTCTTTATTCTTGCTCCAAGAGCTGACTAACCAACTAACAATCGATCCTAAACAAAGGGAAAATGATAGACTCCAACAATAACTAACATAAAGATAAGACTAACCTACCCAACTACCTACCTGTGCGCCCTCATCCAGAGGAGGATAATGCGGCTAGGCCAGCTGACTCGACTGGACCACGACGACGTTTCTGGTAGTTGACCTAGTCTGGCGCAGTCATATCAAGAACCATAGGTGTAACCAATTTAAGTTACAGAAACCTTGGCTCTCACTAAAATGCTACTCTGGTCCATTGTCATACACAGATGGTCCCACGTGTAATACACACAATGTGGCATACTTAGCGAGAACCAATGTTGAGAGTGGCAAATCGTTAAATTTTTCGACATTTTTAGGCTCTTTAGTGAAGTAATAAACTACACTCCACCACAAAAAAGAAAAGAAATAATATAATTGAAATCCTCCTATGGTGAACAACAAATCATAACCTGCATGAACTATATAGATGAATAGCTTTCCAGTCCTGATGCTTGATTAGCCTATGAGAGGTTGAACAGTTGAAGAGGATGCACTTCTCCAACTCGTTCATTTAAAACACTAATGCTGTATTTAGCCAAAAATTTTGGGGTTTTATATTTTTAATTGTTTTTGCAGAAATTGTGGTCTATTTTTGAAAGTTACAAAATTGGGCGTCGTTTGCCCGTGTTGTTGGCGATAAGTACCTATCGCCCGTGCATGCTAGTACCTATCGCCTAATGGTTGGACGATAGGTCTGACATGTGAACCCAGTTTGGTATCTATTGCCCAACCTTCAAGTATCTGACATGTGGGCCCTAATTGGCACCTATCACCCACAAGGTCTTGTATGTGGACCCAACGTCCCAACGTCTTCTCTTCTCATGAGACGTTAGTCAGATAGCATTCTATCACCCTTTTGTTGGGCGATCGCCCACTAAAAGGGCGACATGTACCACGTTGCCCACAACACGAGCGATCGGCGCCCAATTTTGCAAATTTCGAAAGTAGGCCACCATTTCTGCAAAAAACAATTAAAAAATATATAAAACCCCAAAATTTTTGTATTTAGCCAATATATTACACAGATAAGAGAACACAGAATTGAAAATTTTATTTGATATTTTTTAAAAAAAAACTGTTTTGTTGTGTAGCAACTAGCAAGGTAATGCTGGTTGTCCAACCTAGAGAATTGCCTTATGTTTTAACATACGAGGTAAATGAATTATCAACCGAAAGAAGATTATGGAAGCAGCATACTGCGGAATCAGCAGTAAGAGGTAGGTAAAAACAAGGGTGAACAAAGGCTTTGGTAATAACAACTGACTTCCTTCTAAAAAATGACATTAATACTTCAACTATGCACATACAAGAGCAGCACCAAGTCAGCGATTTGAGCTAGATGAAAGTGCTCACGAAAGCAGATATTCAGAAGTTCTCAACAAGGGTGTTCTTCCTGCTTGTTATGTGCATGTGGCCCCATAAACGGCTACTTAAGCTGAAGTTACTGTTCAATATGCTGTTTGTTTTAGTTTGTTGGGTGGTTACGCTATTTGTTTCAATCTGCTATTTTCTAGATATATTTGATCATCATCATCCTATATAAACGGCCACCAGTGCCATTATTTAAGCAATAAAAAATCAGGTTCTCTATCTGCTTTTTCCTCGCCATGCAGCGGCGCTGCTGTCGGTGTCCTGCTGCTCATCTGAAATGTCCTATAATACCCTTCTTCACTATATGACTATATCCTGGTCTCCTCGCACACCAATATAATTTAGTCGGCTCAATTTGAACTGATTTTTATTATCTTTTTTTGCAGAATAACGTCAGCTAGCGGCACAGGTGTAAGAACCCTTTCTTTAAAACTGGAAAAGATGCAATCAGTCGTGCACTTCTGGCATGTTATTACGGTCATTTTTGTGGATATGAAAAGTGCATCGCTTTTTTTCCTTTGTGGAAGAGGATTAATGAGGACATCATTTGAGGCGTCTAGTGAGTAGTGACTGTATTTTCATAATACAATCCAAATCAACTGTAATGTATGGATGTCGATTCTCTTAACCAATTGGTATGATTCGATGTCTATTTGCGCCTGCTGCTACAGACATTCCGAATTTGTGATCAATGGACAAGTCTTTAAATAAAAAATCCTATTAATGTATTCAAGAAAACAAGCCCTCATAAACAGAAGGCTGGAATCACTACCCGTTTCCAGTGCCAACTGTAGATCCGAACGATTAGGCAATCCCACTGGTGGAGAATGTAGGCATCATGTTTGGTTCAGGGCATGATTAATGGGGCATAACTTAGTTTGTTATATAACTGTAGCAAATAAAATAGAAAAGATGAAAATGTAGATGAATAATGGCTGAATAGTGTTGGGTCAGTTTAAATTAAATCTAGATCGATGATGTCTATAAAGCCTGGCCAGCAGCTACCCCATTTGTTGGCCTGCATCACGGAAGATGGAGGTTGCATTGTGCAGGCTGCATGCATGCATACGGGAAAATATGAAGCGCCAGCCGAGAAATAGCGCAGCAGTAAAAAGCTGACCGCATGTAGTATTTACAGTACTTTGCCAACATTGTTGTGTAGTCCACTATCTACAGTACTTTGTTGGCACTGCTGCCATGCTCTTACCGCTACATATTGTGGTGTCTCATCTTAGACATGCCATAATTTCTTAGCCATCATAGATGACGGCGTGTTCTCCGCTCAACCACTGCGGATCACACCCCTAGTCAGATTTCTATCTTGCTAGTCTATCAGCCGAGCTCAGTTCGATTCGAGCGTGGGACGCAGCAAAGAGCAACACACGGGGTTTATCCAGGTTCGGACCCTCTCGCGGGTAATAGTCCTACTCCTGCCAAGCCTTAGCTCTTTTTCAAGTTGTGGTTGTGTGGAATGTGATTACAGAATATTTTCCCACCCCCTCTCCCTTCTCTCTCCGCCCCTTTTATGCAAGCCTCGAGCGGGCGGAGGGAGCGTGGTAGTGGCGATAAGATACTCAAGATAAGAGATGCGATAAGACACGAGGACACGACAGAGAGACGAAAGCGTCGCGCTCTTGCGCGCGACGGCGCGCCGCCCACGCGATGCCTCGCAGTGGCCCGACCGCAGAGCGCTCCAGCGAGATGCGGGTGGGGCCCGGCTTTGTTCTTCCGACGCGGACAATGAGCTTGATGATGGCAAACTCTCTCTGCCGGTCAGTTCCGCTGCGCCACAGTGACGGTTGGTCAGGCCTGCAGAGGCCACTGTGGCGGTAATCATCTCTTCATCTGTCTATCCGTGCGTTATGTCGCATTGAATGCGCTCGTCCTTCGCAGCAGGGGAAGCCTTCGCTCAGAAGACTCCTTCCAGAACGCTCCTTGCCACGCTGGCCTCGCTTGACAGTGGGAGACCCTACGCGCCGAGGGCTCGCCCACACGCCCGCCGACGCGTGGGGCCCTCGCTTCAGGCCGACGGGCTCGCCCACACGCTAGGGCTCGGTTGCCCGCTGGCGTGTGGGGCCCTCGCTGGTCTTCGAGGGCTCGCCAGCGCGCTGGGCCCGCTGGCATTTGTGGGGCTTCGCTTCATGGCTGGGGCTCTGATCGCCCGCCGACGCGTGGGGCCCGCTGAAGGCCGAGGGTCTCGCCCAGCGTTGGGGCCTTGTCGCCCGCCTGGCGCGTGGGGCTCGCCTGATCTTCTCAGGACTCTTCGTACCCCAGTATTTATTACACCGACAATAGACTTGAAGCTTTTGTCCAGCATCACCATGAGTGTGACGATGAATTTCTTCACCACAAGGTAGGTGATTTGCCATACTTATCTAACTAAACTTAGGTTTGGCAAAGTGAGGCGCCAACCAAGTAGCCCAAGAGAGAGGTTTCAGTTTTAATGTTTAAAATATCATTGGGTTGAACGATTTGGTCACAAAATATAATAAGCAAGAGACTTGACTATTAAGTCTTAGATGTCCTGATCTTACCGGATCATGTCTACATGAAGTACCAAGAAAGCACTACAGGAAAGTGCCTCAGTGTCGGGGGCCAAAACCGCCGATATTGAGCCCTATAACCGCCGACATTGGTCTATGTCGTGATCGATCACGACATTGTTCGGCCGACTTCGAGCGGCCGACATAGCATATCTATATCGGCGGCCCCCCCGACATAGACGGAACCAGGGGAGGGCTACGGTGCGGCTGATCTATGTCGGCGGCATTATAGGCCGCCGATATAGATCTTGTGAAATGGGGCGCGAGATGCAGTGGGTGCATTAGATTTTTGTCGGGGGCTTATATAATACCGCCGACACTAACGGCTTGTTTTATGGTCATGCAACAGTGGGCGCGTTGTCAGTGTCGGGGGCGTAAAACAATACCGCCGACATTGTCTTAATCTTTGTCGGGGGTATTAGCTAATGCCGCCGACATTGCTTTATGGCAGCAGCAAAATGCTGCTGCCTATTTTCAAAACCATTCACTTCAACCTGCAAAATTAAACAATTCACAACATATATTAATTTTCCAATCCACACATTCACATCCACACATATATAGAAGGTCACCACCACGATTTCGAGCCCAAATACATCCATATCATCGCAAAACACAAATTAATCCATAATTATGGCCAAATGGATGAAACAATCGCAAAACACAATTTCATCCATAATTATGGCCAAATGGATGGAACAACCCAACATATAACAAAAATCGCACCACATAGTAATATGTCATCACTAGAGTTCAAATTAAATCCACATAAAAGGCACATAGTTGAAACAGATGAAATATATGAAAAGTATGAAATGAAGTCCCTAACTACATCAAGTGCGGCCATGCATGACCACTCAAGTCGCACTCGGGTTGGTGCTGAACAAACCTCGACAAACTCCTCGGCCGTGGACCTAGTTCCACTATCCACATCGCTCTGGCTGAAGCAATCACATTGGCGCATATTGCTGAGCCGGACGACGCAAAACAAGATGAAATGATGATTTGTAAAATTGGAGGCAAAGCATTGTTGGATGAAATGAAAATTGAACAAAATTAGAGTCGATGCATTATATCTAGATACCAAATTAGAGGCAATGCACTATATTTGGAAACTAACCCCAGTGAAGGCCTCGGTGCAGTGGAAAGTAGGCCATCGGAAACAAAGCGGTGGCACGAAGCGGAGGAGTGGCGTGGCGAAGCTGTGTGGTCCTCGTCGTCGTCCTCGTCGTCGGCCCCCTCCTCGGCCGGCTCCACCTGCGCCTCCTGCAACCCCCGCTCCTCCTCACTAAGCATCCCCCGCCAGTCCATCTCCTCGTCGGTCTCGGAACCCGTGTCCTCCAAACCCACTCCCTCCAAGCTTGTCGAATCCTCGTATTCCTCGTTTGGCAAGCCCGCATTGTCATCCTCGGTCACCAGAACGAGGGGCCTCCTCCTGCTAATACCTATTGTGCGCACATGATAAATGTGTATGAGTCTAGACATATATTAAAAAAATTGACAGCTCTCTAAAGTATAAGTGTAGTACTGCTGCCTGGCACGGACGACGACCTCTGGTGTGAAGCGGTGGCGGCACCTCAACAAGTTGTAGCGTGGATCGGGGTGTCCACGTCGGTAGCCTCCTCGTCTTTGTGGGTCGGTGGCGCCCACGTCGGCGATCTCCTCCTGTGGTGGTGGCGCCGCCGCCTCCTCGAAGCCCCTCTCTCCTGCCGACGCCGAGGCCTTCTTCCCAAAGAGGTTCTTGGGGCCCTTCTTCACCTTCTCCAAAGCCTTCTTCAAACGACCTGTCATCCTGCAAATGACAAAGATATATATGTATAAATCTAGACAATGATATAAGTCTACAAATTGAAGTAAATGATAATGATTTAAATGATCCACCTATAAAATGAAATGCCTCAAAAATCTTCGGCTTCTTCCTCTTCCTCCTCCTCCTCATCGATTTCTTCCTCTTCCTCATTGTGCTCTTCTATTTCTTCCTCTTCCTCATTGTCCTCTTCATTTTCTTGTATTTCCTCTTCTATTAGCACATCCCCAATATCAACAACTAACTCTCCTGTTAATTCGTGTTCTTGGAATGGTCCGACGTCTAGATTCGGCTCGTAGTCTTTTTCCGTGAGGGCGTCCAATCCGCCAACTGTTAATTCAAGGTTGGAAGTACTTATACGACGTGCCTTCTTATACCTCGGTTGCGGCACATGGACCTTGTTCTTTGTCGCAAAGTACTTATCCGTGAAGTATGCGATCTCTGGTCACCAAGCTTCGCAATACTTCCTCGACTCGTGCTTTGTTCTTCACTTTCAAACGGAGATTTTCATCATCCGTTCAACAGATACATCCACTGTCTTGTCTTGGGCCCCTAATTTTGCTTCGTGTGGCAAGGGCACCAATAGATGTTGCATGCAATTGAAAACCCAGGACATATATCTTTTCCAGCTTTGTGACAATAACAACGATCTCTTTCTCCAATTCCTCCATCCTCGAGGCAGATATCTCTTTGGCGCACAACTCTCTATAAAAGAAACTCAGCTCCGACAAAGTTCTCCAAATAGAGTCGTCAACATATCCACGCCATACGGCGGGGAATAAACGCTCTATGAAGACTTTGTAGTCGTGAGCCTTCATTCCATTTAACTTGCATTGCTCCATACTAACGGCATGACGAAGGCTCGTAGCATAACCATCTGAAAATTTCACCCTCTCCTTCATCCAGACTAGGATCTCCCTTACTTCGGCACGTGTCAGGCAGTATTTTGCCCTAGGTTTCATCCCATTTTCCGGAGGTTCATCTCAGTCGATCGCATATCACAACAATAATCCAACCGAGCTTTGTGTTATCTTTAGTCCTATGTTGGATGTCCCAGTTCGTGTTGACTAAGGCCTCACACATATTCTTCTCCTGGTGCATCAGGTCGAGGTTGTGAGGCTGCTTGAGGTCTCTTGCGTAGGGAAGGTTATAGATGCTGCACTTATGAGTCCAATGGTGCACCTTCCCATAGTCTTCGTCATGGTAACCCTTTCTTGCCAAACGTTCATGCCATTTGATGACATCGTCGACTTCTAAATGTTTTGGTGCTTGTTTGGTTCTAATAGTCTTCCCTTTACGAAACGCTTTATTTTCCCTCCTAAATGGGTGATTGGGTGGAAGAAATCGACGGTGACAGTCAAACCAAGAAAACTTGCCCCCCTTTTTTAATTTGAATGAATCAGTGTCAGCATAGCATTTAGGGCACGACAAAGCTCCATGTGTGCTCCAGCCGGAAAACATACCATAGGCCGGAAAGTCATGAATTGACCAAAGATAGGCGGCTCGCATCCTAAAGTTCTGGCCCTTATAGCTATCATGTGTCAAGATACCATTGGTCTAGAGGTCACTCAGCTCTTCTATAAGTGGTTGCATGAATAAGTCTAAATTTTTCCCAGGTGACTTAGGCCCAGGTATGATAACAGACAGAAACATGTACTCTTCCTTCAGACAAAGTCCTGGTGGAAGGTTGTACGGGACAGCAAATACTGGCCAGCATGAGTACGGGTGCGAGGTCATATTGAATGGTGTAAACCCATCGGTGGATAGACCAATGCGCACATTCCTGGGTTCGGCTGCAAATTCGGGGTGCTGCCGGTCAAAATGCTTCCATGCTTCTCCATCTGACGGATGAATCATCACACCCTCTTTTGTACGTTTCCCCTCTTTGTGCCACCTCATTTGCTTAGCCGTGGACTTGGACATGTACAGACGTTGCAGGCGCTGAGAGATGGGAAAGAAACGGAAGGTTTTCTGAGCAACCGTTGACTGTCTCTCTACACCATCTCGTCCTTTAACTAGCACGAACCGACTCTCACCACAATTCTTGCAGTGAGTTAACCCAGAATCGGTCTTCCGGTAAAGCATCTGAGAACTTTGGACAGTAGTCTATCCTTTCGCATGGCATGCCTAACACGCTTAGAAGCTTCTTCGACTCGTATAGATTTGGAGTCATCTTGTGTCCAGCCGGAAGTAAGTTATCTAACAGTTTACACATGTCGTTAAAGCAATTGGCTGAGAGGTTGTATTTCATCTTAACCGCCATTAGACGCGACACCGCCGAGAGCACAGTCACGTCGGTTCGCTCATGGAGCGGCTCTTTCGCAGACTGAAGGAGTTCCTCGAATTTCTGTGCAAGTGGTTCGGACTGTTCTTCGGGGGAGATATCAAAAGCCTGTTCCACATCATCCCTTAGCTCGTCGAACCTGTCGACCTCAACCTCATCGTAGCCCTCCCCAAAATCCACAGGGCTAGGCTCCGGCGCCGGACGCTTCCTCTCTCCATGATATACCCATACAAAATAGTTTGCCTTGAAGCCATGCCTACAGATGTGCTCGCTGATTTCCCTCTTCGACCTCTTCAGCGTGTTCGAACACACCGCGCAAGGACAAGGCACCTTTGCTACGCTAGGGTTAGGGAATCTTCGAAAAGCTTCTTGATTTAATGCTTCCGCCTTTATCGAACCACTCGTCAGTATGTTGCCCAGACCTCTTCCATCCATCATACATCCACCGCCGATCTTCCATCAAGCAATTACTATATGTACAATCAAACATGTTTTTAAATTCTGGAGCTATGCATTTATTCAACTATACACAACTATATGTCATATATCAACGTTACTACCTATAAGTCCATATCTAACTAAATAGGAGGCTTACCCACTTACGGATGTTGGTATGAGTGCGGGATCGTGGCCACAGGGAGGTGCAAGTGAAATTCGGCGGACATAACCCCATAGTCCCCAAAGGCAACGAGCAGTGCGGCGCACCGCTTATGTTATGCACTAGGAGGACGACAGGTTATGCCGCCGAATCTCAATTCGCACCTCCCATGGCCACGACCCCATACTCATACCAACATCGTGGTCTGTCTAAAACGTGGATGCTCGGAAGCCTAACGTATTTAAGTAAACGAACACAACGAATCACCGTCCGTGTTCCTTACTTAAATTGTGTTGCACCTCCGAACAGGTTTGACTATGGCTCCGTACATGATACAACGCCTAACTATCGTACATGCACTAATTTAACTAATTAACAATGTTCAAATAATACAAAATAGGCCACAATGTGTAATTAACAATAAGTAATTAACAATGAATAATTAGAAATAAATAATTAACAATTCTAATTAACAATACATAATTAGCAATGGTTAAGTACCTAATTAACATGACTAATGTCGCCGGTACACAAAATACCGGCGACATAGCTACTACACCAAAAAAAGGAGATTACCTCGAGGCCGATGGGTGGAGGAGGAGGCAGGAGAGGCGGGGCGGGAGGAGGGAGAAGAGGGGCTCGGGAGAGCTCGGAGGAGGGGGAAGGAGAGCGGGGCGGAGGAGGAGGAGGAGAGAGGGGGCCGGAGGAGGGGGAAGGAGGGCTCGGGAGAGCACCGGAGGAGGGGAAGGAGAGGCGGCTCGAGGCGGGGGGGGAGGCGGCGGCGGGCTGGGATGGGAGGCGCAGGAGAGGCGGCAGGGCGGGCAAGGGGGGCTGGGAGGACGCGGCGGGAGTGAGGCGTGAGGGGCTGGGCGACGGGCGCGGGAGAGGCGCGGCAGCGGCGGCGCGGGAGAGGCGCTGGTTGAGCTGTCAGGCGCTAAGTGGTGTACCACTTAGCGACGAGCCCTTATTTTTCGAGGTGACCAAGAAATGTCGTGACCATAGTAAACCGCCGACACGAGTACACCAATGTCGGCGCCATACCGAGGTCTGCCGATATTTCTTCCTCTCAGATCGGTACACCCAAATACCCCGACATCGAACTCGCTTTCAGGGCCCGCCTTCCGTCGCTCCCCGCCCACGCCGCCATCGCGAGGTGCCAAGAGACTTCTAGGATCATGCAATGCCCATGAGGCCACATTGGACGGCGGCGTCGTCTCGGCTTGAAGCCACCGGCGGCTTCCTCACCACGCTAACGTCAGACGGCTCTCGGGCTTGTACGAGGTTATCGTTCAAAGGAAGTTGCTTGAGGCTTGAGCCGAGACGCCGCTGCAGTCCAATGAGGCCTCATGGCCATTGCATGGTCCTAGAAAGCCTCTTGGGACCCAGCTAAACGACGTGGGCGGGGAGCGACGGAAGGCGGGCCAGAGGGCGAGCTCGAGATCGGCGGCTAAAGCTGGTGCCGCCGATACATAGCTCACTAATGTCGGCGGCCATATATAAAGCCGCCGATATTGTTTAATCTGTATCGGCGGTTTAGCATAAAACCCCCGACACTGAACCTGCCCCCCGGCCCGCCTTCCCCGTCGCTCCCCCGGGCCCACGTCACCATCGCGAGGTGCCAAGAGACTTCCTAGGATCATGCAATGGCCATGAGGCCACATTGGACCGGCGAGCGTCGTCTCGGCTTGAAGCCACCGGCAGCTTCCCTCACAACGCTAACGTCGTATCGGCTCTCGGGCTTGTACGAGGTTACCGTTCAAAAGGAAGTTGCTTGAGGCTTCGAGCCGAGACGTCGCTCGCAGGTCCAATGAGGTCTCATGGCCATTGCATGGTCCTAGAAAGCCTCTTGGGACCTAGCGAAGGCGACGTGGGCCCGGGGGAGCGACGGGGAAGGCGGGCGAGAGGCAGGTCGATATCGGCGGCGACGCGAGGATGCCGCCGTCTGAGCTCACCAGTGTCGGCGGTATAGCACATAGCCGCCGACACTGATGGAATCGGCAACATATAAAAGAATTTGTAGCCATCATATGTTGAATAAACTACTTTGCTCACCCGGTTAACAATACGGGCGCTGGCGATGGCTCTCATGGTCGTGGGTTCGAGACACGCTGCGCCCCCTGCTTTTTTTTTTATGTGTCGGCGGCCTACTATAAACCGCCGACACAGATGGCCGTCCAGGCTCCCTGGCCGCTATCCTTCTAGCCCCACATGGCAGTGACGTCGCCTGACTGACGCGTGGGGCCTCTTTATTGTTCAACCGTTCAAACCGTTATTTTTTCGTGCAGGGGAGGAGCAATGTCGGGGTATTATTTTAGCCGCCGACATAGAATAATTGGCGGAAACTAATTTGAATTTTCGTCAGGCGGGTGGGAGAGGGCTAATGTTTGTCGGCGGTCTTTATATGGCCGCCGATACTTCCTCAATCTATATCGGCGGTATAGTTTTGGCCGCCGACATTGTATTGTCGGCGGCTCTTCGCCGCCGACACTGATTTTTCTGGCCGCCCACATAGAGTGCGTTTCCTGTAGTGAAGGCCTAGCTAGCACTCTCTCTAGCTCACCTATCTAATTAAACCCTATCTCTCGATGGCTATCCACAAAATATGCAATGGATGACTCAAATGAAGCAGCAAAGGGGTACACTTGGTCACGTTGTGTTGCACTGGAAACTAGTTGTGTTGCACTGTACACGTTGGACCTAACAACCTTTTTTGGTCGATGTGCTCAACCGCCGCGAGCACATTGCTCGAAGAAACTGTCTAGCACCTTTGACACTCACATTGAACTATTCGTCGTCCTAGGCACTCGCGAGCACACACTAATGGGATAAAGTTGTCCGGTGCATCGGATTATTCGACGACTTGGTCACCCACAAGACAAATTTGTGTAGCTATTGCCGAATAGTCACGTCGGATTGTTCAGGTGCAACGGCCCTGCATAGGAACTCCCAAGACCCCAAGCACTGTCTCTGGACAAAATTGTCTAGTTACAATGAGCCTACATAGAAACTCCTCTAAAACAACAACGTTCCACTCATGCTAAACCTAGGACTCCACCTAGGTGCATCTCATTCATCTTCAGCACGTAAAACTCATTCACAAACAGTGTATATGTTAGGTTAGACACATAGAAATTAAAAAACCGAAACCACATGGGGTGAACAACGTCGATTGCTAGCTGGACGAAAGGGTCGCTACAGTTTGGTGGAAAGCAAAATAATATAGTACTATGCAATCGAGACAATCTATATATGTACCTGAGAAAAAAAATGTGGGTAAGAAACATGTTACATTAATATCCGATCTAGTTTCACCCCTTACACTCACAACTACACACTTTTTTGCTAGCAGAGTTATTGTTCAATAATGGCTATACTGTTTTTTTTCTTGAAAAATATAGATAAAAAAATAAAGAAACAAAATTTGTATATAAGATTGAAAACATGGATTTCGTTTGTCTCGATAATCGTTCATATTAGTCTGATATAACCGTAAATTTATATCGAAAAGCATACGAACGAAAACAATAAGTACCATTCTTATTGAAAGCCAATCAATTTTTATAACCATTTTAGACACGCATAGATAGGCCCTTCATATGCACGCTATACGTAGATTTGACTAAATAGGTCAGTAAGACAAATCAAGATGGTTAGCATCTACCGTTCATGCGATCCCAAGACTCCGATGATCCTGTGCGTTGTTAAAAGTAGATGTGTAACCAGTAACATGGAGCCATGGAGAGAAATCAGTATCGCTTCTTATTTTTAACGTTGGTACATAACACAAAAACAATTGAAGATTTAGTTGATGCTAATTGTAATCAGCCAATTAGTTCTCTGCTGGACAGATAGACAATACCATCTCTACATGTAAGACATGAGAAAAACACAAAGCAAAGCCATATTAAAAGGGGGGAAAATATTTTTTGCTGGAAATGAAAAAGATCGTGTTTTGTCAAATAATAATGGCATTCTAGCGATATCATTCGTTCCCAGTTAAAATGAGCCGGTTGCAAGACTTCAAAAAGATAAAGAATATATAATCGTCCACAGTTTGACTTGGCAATGTTGTTCATACATGCTAAACACATAAATCTAGCGACCTACATAAATGTTGTTCATCAGTTTGTTTGCTGTTTAGCAAATGCACGTTTTGAAAGCAACACGAGCCGCGACTGCATGCTGCCGCTGGGATCCGTACGGCCACTAGCCCCTAGGACTGCGATTTGCGGCCGCCCGCCGTCCAAAATTTCCCCTTCCACACGCTGGCTGGCTGCCTCCCCGTGGATCTGCACCCGCCGGCGCCCAGCTCCGTCCGCTCCCCTCGCGTCCGGCCGCCGCTCTTCCATGGCGGTGGCTCTCTCTCTCCTCCCCCACCCTCGTCTCCCTCCCTCCCTCTCTTCTAGGTTTTCCTGAGTTCGAATTGGATCCGGGCAGCTGCCCTGCCTGCCTGCCTGCCCGGGCGCTGGATCCGCCGCTGACAATTTGTTGAATCGGAGAGGTCGCCGGCTCGCCGGTCTGATGAGATGTCACTGAAACTCCCACTTCCGCAAGGGCTTTCCTTTCTCAAGGGCGTGGGATGGTTTGAGGACAGGAAGGCCGATTCAGCGGCAAAGCAGCAGTTTTCCCCCACATTGAAACTCCAGGCAGACAAGGAGGTGTACAGACCGGGTGATCTGGTCAATGCGACTGTAGAAATCTGTGCCCCTGGTAGCTTGAGAGACGATGCGTCCGGTGCAGATGCGCCCTCGCTTTTGGTGGATGCCCTCTCATTCGAGATTAAAGGGATCGAGAAGTTGGATAGCCAATGGTTCTCCGTGCCAAAGCCCTTGCCGGGGTCTAAGCAAAGGAGAGGTAATTCTGTAGAACATTATCTTCTTGCTTGACTAACATACCAGCATTGATATTCTCAAAGATGATAGGCGCATTGTACCTGTTGATTGTCTTTTATTTTGTTATTTTGTATTTTATAGGTTTAGTACCTTACAGGATGCTGTAGCCGTTATTCCTGTCTGTATTCTATTCATCTAAAAGTCGTCATGTATGGGTTTCTATAACTTAATTTGTAGCTTTGGGAGTTCCATAACTTAATTAGTCGCTTTGGTCACTTTGTTTCATGCCTGTGCAATTCTCAACTCATCCCTTAAGGCTGCTCATGTTTATTTCATTGTGGCAGGGAAATAATTGATCAATGTCTACTTTTGTTATTTCTGATTATCTTCTTTTATATTGTAATTGAAATTGTAGGTGAACATTTGTTTCTGGATTGCTTGGCACCCTCACTTATCTCCAAAGTAATAGTTGCTTCAGGGCAAACCAAAACATGTAAGTTTATCTCTTGTTTTAGAGGATTCATTGAGCTTAATAATGCACTTTTCCATTTGAGTATTTGACGTTACATTTCTAAATTGCTTCAAACATGATTTTTTAAATTGCTTGAAACACAGGGTGGTTTTCATTTCGTTTATACGCTATTTAATTGTTTCCTGGAGTTATATGATATATTGGTGCACTAGGAATTGTTTTAACCACTACTGTTGCTAAGGCCCTGTTCTTTGAAGCTGATGTGAACGGCTGAATGGCTGAAATGACTGAACTTCGAGAGCTTCTCGAGGTAGTCTCGAGATTCGGATACATTTCGTTTGACTTGCTTTTTAAAGCGTTAGAACCCACCTTCTAAACATCGAAAAAATGGACTAAAAAAACTCAAAGAATACGTGTTTTCAAAACGTAGATAAGTCGCTAAGCTGTTAAGCTGAAAAGAACTAGGCCTAACTCATCCCATCTCACTTTATATAGTTCTTGCTTTATTTGCGGGTTGTCCCACCAGGTAATTTTCTCATTTGGGCATATGATACAACACATGTTTCTCAAACTCCTAAGCTCCTTTATGCATACCTGTTTGACCTAGTATCTTCATTGGTGAATTTTTCCTATATGCGCACTGAACATAACTAATACTTATATTTAAAGAAGTTTATTAATCTTTTCCACTCTGATAAGCTGATAGATGTACTTATTAAATAAGGTATTTTGTAGTTAGTATTAGATTATGGTCTGTATCTTTGTTCTTGTATGGTGTGCCGGGGAAACATTCCTTATAGATCTTTTTTTGCAAAATTGGAAGCTATTTGCATGATATTGAGAATTTTAACTCGACCGATAGATCTTTTTCTGCAAAATTGGAAGCTATTTGCATGATATTGAGAATTTTAACTCGACCGAAAAATGCTCTGCAGACATTGTACGCGTGGAGCTCCCAAAGATTTTACCTCCATCATACAGGGGCATCAGTATTCGCTATATTTATTATGTTAGGAGCACATTGTATGGAAGATCCATTGTTCAGGCTGAGGATGATCAAAATAAAGGCCCTGTAAATAGTGCGGTTCAATTGGTGAGTTGTATGCCTGTTTTTGTACTTCCAGTTGAGACATAAAATTATCCTTTGCTTAAATTTTGGAAGTTTTGATCAATTCACATTCTTCAATTTGAGAGTCAAGTCTATGACATGTTGAAGATGCTGATGGTATGCTTGGTTGATTTACTGGTTGGGTATCAAGGTTAAGAACAATTCCGAATGTCTTAGACAGAGAAGAAACAAAACCTAAACCAATTTACTTTTGAAATTATAAGAAAGAGAAGACTATGTATAAACCATGGAAAACTGATGAAATACTCCCTCCATCTCAAAATATAAGGCGCAGTTTGACTTAAAAAAAGTCAAACTTATTAAACTTTGACTATTAAATAATCAAATTATATGCGTCGTTAGTATACAAAAGTTGTACCAATATGTTCATATTTCAAAGTGCTTTTGATACAATATTCTCTTTGTAGAAATTTATAATATATAATAGAGAAATTTAATGGATAAAATCAATCTTAAAAGACTTTCTCGAAGTCAAAATACACCTTATATTTTGGGATGGAGGGAATATCATTTATGTCTATTGTTTACACTAGAATGAGAGGAATTTTTTATTGTTGATACTCGATAATATGATTATCAGAGTGACGTGTGTTGGAGGATTCAGGGCATCTGTCCCTGACTTTATATATGTGAAATTGGTATATGTGTCCACACATAACCTTTTCTCAGTTTCTGTGTTATGTACAAGGCCCAATATGGCCCATAGGGTTGTGAACAGTACCCGCGGGTACTGTAGCGCGGCTGGGTTGTCAGAGGTTAGGTTTTGGTGGTTTCCAAAGTTAGGATTAGGATTGATTTTCTTTCTTATCATCCAAGTCAAGTCTTTCTTAGGAGTCAAGTCGGCTCTTCATCCAAGTCAAGTCTTTCTCAGGGTTCAAGTCGGTGATAAGAAAGGAAATCAATTCTAATCCTAACTTTGGAAACCACAAACCTAACCTCTAACAACCCAGCGCGCTACAGTACCCGCGGGTACTATTCACAACCCTATGGGCCATATTGGGCCTTGTACATAACATTCTGTGAGGGGGAGGGTGCTTGTGTGGTTATCTTTCAGGCCTGTAATGTATAAAACCCAGCTCATTATTGTTCTCATGTCTTGTTGGTTATGATGACCTGGAGAAGGTAATGCCATTCGTGCTAGTATTTGGCATCAACTACGGTAGTCAACATCCTATCTCTATTGGTTATGCTGATGACATGTTCAATCTTATCTTGCTACTGTTTCCTTGTGTTATTTAATCAACTAGGAGTCTAGGACAATCATAGAAATATCCAAATGATATGTAACTACGAAATGTATTTCTTATTGGTAGTTAACACTTGTAGAACATTGTTGTGCAATAATTTAATGTTTAGTGTAAGTGGCAGATATATGTTATATGCTGTGGGGTTTGCAAAAGCAAACATTATGTATTGTAAATTACGAGGGAAATATTTAGCATAATAGTTTTGGAATTTAAGAGGGAAATAATAGCATAATAGAAATACATAGTTGTATATTTAGACCTGACAGCCAGGTATGAGTTCTGGCCCTGCCAGTGTTTAGCGTTTAAAATATGAAGTGATATTTTTTACATTCTTGGAACTAGATTAAAGTTCACCGGTTTTTTTCTGCAGGAAGCACGAGTTCCATTGCAGATATGTGTTTCCCAGAAAAGCAGCAATATACTGAATGAAGGTCAGTTATGTGACTTACTAATCTAAGGTGCTCACATTTAATTATTGTTGTTATTATTTTGCTGTTGGATTTTTTTTCATTGATTAAACAATGTGGCTACTAAGGGGTCCTCTTCAGCTTATCTTATTTACTTATCTTCTTATTTGCCTATAAGAACTTCAAGAGCTCTTTTAAGGTAGTTTGGAAAGTCAATTGAATTTGGTTTGATTAATTTCTTAGAACTTTGAGGCGTGGTTTCCGGTTAGAAAAGAAATGGACCGCAAAAATCAAAGTGTTTGACTTTTTGATTCGGAGATAAGTAGATAAGATAAGTAAATAAGCTAAATAGAAGGACCCCTAAGAAGTTGTTAGGATATTGTACGTTCTGATTTAGATACACAATTTGCCATTTATTTCTGCATGTTCAGTCTTATCTGTGTTCATAAAGAATATAGTTTGCATTGCTACAATCATTCATGACAGCACTTGCCGTAATTGTTAGAGTTAGACATGTTAAATCATCTCCAAGTTTCCATACACGTTAACATATGTGTGCACTTACCACAACTTTGTGTGCGTCATGTGAAAAATGATTTGATGTATGTGACTGCCCACCGCTGCATGTTATCCTCAGCGATTGATGCAGAAATTTTGTTAAATACAGCCACACTACAAATTTATCTTCAATTTCATCCTTTAAGAAAATACTATTAGATTTTATATTTTAATGAAAAAACATATTTAAGACTTAAAAGCCTTCTTGAAAAATTGAATAGAGATTGTGACACCAGATAAGAGGGCCCTTTGCTTATTCTGTTTAGCCTGGTGACACAACAAAGGAAAGCTGCAGAGTCGTTGGTGAATTTGTATTGCCTGACTAAATTTTCCCTATAATGTTTGCTATTGTGGTGCTGAGTCCATTTCATATTTGTCTGGAATGTTCATTTAGGTATTTTCGCTCTGTCCCTAAAATGCTGACCATGCTGTACCTGTTTCAGGCATTTTTCCACTCCCAGTTGAGCAACTGAGTATATTTTGGAGGGAAAAAGATGAAGATTCAGAATGGGTGCGCCCCTATTTAAGCTTGTTATAACCTACCAGATTTCATGACACCTCATTATTTTTTTAATCCTTTTCTTACATTTTTCTTGTAATTTTGCAAGAGCTGGTAATAGTTATTTTGGTTACTTAGAAGAGAGAGAACAGTACTCGGTAAAGCAGTAATTTACAATTTTGTCAACTAATGGACATGCTATGATGTACAACTGAACCATTTCTCAAAACTTTTAATATTTTACATCTACTTGTAGTTTACATATTTACAGCAGTTTTATTGTTCTCAGTTTCATCATCTAAGGCAACAATGGCAACATATTCGGTGCAAATGTCCATTTGGTGCTAACATGTTAACAACAGATCTAGGCCATGAGGAATGGCCCAGATCTGGAGAGGTGGAAGCCCTTTTTCTAAATGGAAGCACTTTCCCCAAACCCCCCTGACTTTCTAAGTGGAAAGGGGCTTCCACATTTTCAAATCTGCCACTCCTCATGGATCTGATGGCTCAAATCTGTTGTTAGTACCCAATGGACATTTGCACTAGATATGTTGCTGGCAACAATTAACAGTAACTTGAACAGTATGATAATTTTCTTGATTGTCCTTTGGATTCATATTGACATATCATATTGTTATTTCAGACCAAAGCAAATGATAGTACTGATCTAGAAGAAGGATATGATAGTTCAAAAGATGAAGTTTCATCTGTTTCCTCGTACAACCCTTCCAAAGCAAATACAGAATTCTCCCTTAGGAACTCATTATCGATGCAGTCCTTGTCATCACGTCTCTCCACAAGTGAACCATTGTATTCTCAGGGCGAACACCCCAATTTCCCATCTTATAGTCCAATTCCTCGATTGTCAGTGTCAGAGATTTCAGATGAACATGGTGGAGGTAAAGTGTGAACATTATAATTGTTTTTGATTTTTGAGTTGTGAGTAGTACAATACTTATAATGAAATATCATGTCTACAATGATTCTATATTTTTTGGTTCTACATGATTTTGTCTTCCTCGAATGATGGTTTTGTAGTCTTTTTTCACTTCTTAAACTTGATGCTTTTTAAATATTCTTAGCAGCTCTCTCTCTCTCCCCCTCCCTCCTTTTATTGTGCAAAGATTTTTCATCATAGCGTTTGTTGAGTTTTCCTTGTGCAAATGGAACATATCTGTCACTTATTCTATACTAAGTTAAAAGCAAATAAATTTGCATTCTTTATTTGTGTTGGCATGAGAATGCCACACCTATTTTCTTTATGAGGAAAGTTTTGATGTGCTTTGTAGGTGTGGAATGCTTCATGTGCATTTACATCAGATATCCGTACTTTTGTGGTTTCTCTTTACTAATTAATAAATGGCACAAGCAGGCATGGTGTCACCTCAAAGGAAGATTAACCATTTGCTGTTAGATCATCCATCAAATGGTGAAAGGTTTTCTCTAGATTTTGATCACTCAAAAGATGATGTTGGGCTCCCTCTCACACCAAAACATGTTGAACCGACTGGATGTAAGACACCATGTTTCATTTTGGAATCTATTGTATTTCATTTTATCACTTTGTTGCATGTTTACATGCCATGTGGCGCAAATTGATTTGCAATACTAAGTTGCATTCACATTTTTTTTTGCAGCAGAAGGCTTCATGAGAGGAAGATCATATAATATAAGGATAAATGACCAAGTCTTGCTTCGTTTTTCACCAAAGAATTCTGACTCAACCTATTACTTTGGTGATATGGTACTCCAATTAGTTTATTGAATGTGTTCTGCAGTATCATTGTTAGAATTGATTCTCTCAGTTCTTCTAATCACAGATTGGTGGCGCACTCACCTTTTTTCATGGATCTGGAACACGGAGATGCCTAGAGGTAAAAGAATAAATTGATTAAAATAAGTATTGAAGTGGAATGCCAGATTTAGAATGCTTTTGTACCTGACAGGTATCTGTAACCTTGGAAACATCAGAAACGATTAATCCTCGTGTAATACATCCTTCAAGAAGGGTCTCACCTACAATAACCAAGGTATCTTTTATGCATCTAGTGCTGTGAACTATATTGATGCTCTTATCCTAATTTCAAGTGCTGATTTTTACTTTTTTGGCTTGAGCAATTTTTTACTCTGAAGCTATGAATACCTTTATTAGTATTATAAAGGTTTCGCATAACATTTTGTACATACAGTTGAAACATTTATATCTGACATACAAAATGGGATTACTTCATTTTAAAAATGATGGTAGGTATATTTCTCATGTTTGAATCATTTCCGTACTAATGCCACCTTACCTATTCTTGAGTCTTCTGAGTTCGTTATACTGGAACAAGCTTTTGCTTGACGGTTAAGGCGTTAAGCTATAAGAATATGTCCTAAATTAGCCGCCACTTGTGCATGGATTTTGATTATGAGTTATGACATTGTACTAAATATGAGTTTTTAATGATCAAGAAGCAATCTAAGACTAATAGGCACATAGTTGTCGTTACCTGCTAATAGCAAGTTAAGATCAAATTCCAGCACAATCTGAGACTGATAGACACATGGTCGTTGTTACCTTCTAATAGCAAGTTATGATCAAATTCCAGCAGTATCAGATGTCATATGTTTTGCCTAGGCTTTTATTTTGGAATTGATTAGTTTCATGTCAACTTTCTTATTTTTTCAGTTTGTAAGATGATTTTATTACTCACCCTTTTTCTTTTCTTGACTTCATGGGCAGGTACACAGTGAACATCATGAAGTTGTTGCAGATCTTCACCAGACATGCTTTCTGTTTTCAATTCCTATTGATGGACCAATGTCATTTTCTACCTCAAAGGTTTCTGTACACTGGTCTCTTCGATTTGAGTTCTTTACAACTCTTGAAGGAATGGACCCATCTAGGTAATATCATCTATTTATGTGTTATAACCCCATCTTGTGCTTGTTGAAGATCCGTGGATGGATTACTAAGAAGGTTCTGAGCTATTGCATACCTTTTTACTATTTGCATGAAGATTTTGATTGAATTAATTCTGTCCATTGATCTTACATGTGCATGTGGACACCACAAATAGTCAAGAATAGGTCTTTGACCATGTTATAATGACTGCCATAATTGGTTTCTTGATAGCTACATTAATTACTTCTTCACAATTTTGTTTAAAATGTTGTCCAGTACTTAGAAGTGTTTTTTTCCTGGTTTCCTGCTGCTAGTTCTATATTGTTAATTCTGATTTCTTTGGCAGATACGAACACCCACTTCTTGTTGAGAAAAGAGAGAAGGGGGAATGGCTCCTCCCAATAACTGTTTATGCGCCTCCATTGCGTAGACGAGGTGCTCATGGAAGAACTGACAGATCTGTCTTACCAGGAAATGTTTTCAGCTCTTGAAGGTATGCATTCTTCTTGCCATCTATACCCGATTTTTGAGATATCTTGTATTTGCTTGGCATGGTGTTATTTTATGAGACAGTTGCTACAAATTCAAAAGTACTTGTTCACTATGGGTCCTTAAAAGAATCAGAAAATTTGTGATACCAACTGAAGTTTTCATCTTGTTGGATTGAAATAGTTTTCTGCTTGGTGTTTAGCTCTAATTTAATCTAAAACTGTTTGTTTATTCCATCTGTTTCCTTTCAACTATATTCAACTAATTATGTGGTAGTTTTCTGAAGTTGCAAGTAGATGTTTGTTATCTGACCCTCCTGTATTTGACCTCAGATGTGCACGCAAGTTGCTGCTTTTCTAAAAACTTGTTGCAAGTTTGGTATTGCTGAGCTTCCATTAACTGTATGTAGTTGAACATGCACGGCTTGAGGCTGGTTCATACTTATAAAATACGTCAGAAATAGAGAGCAAATAGAGCGAGAAGCTTGTGTTGCATCAAACAGTCTGGATCTTATTGATGTATTTTGGTTCATCGCCAGTCAGAGGGCATTAGCGCTCGACTTGATGCAACATAACTATGCAAGATACCGACCATAAGTGGATCATAGATATTCTTTTTGACAGATGGAATGAGCTCGTGGGGTGACCGATTAACTGGTACACCCTTTCAGTTGTGTATACTCATATTGGTCATATTGCCTTGTAATTCCATTGCTTGGAGGAAAGTGGAAACTAGTTATATTTGTACACTGATTGCCAGGATTACACGCATCTTGTTTTTATTTTCCGAGGGTCTTGTTAGGGTGATCTTCAATGGTTGGTTGCTATTTGTTACAAAAACTTTGTAAACAGATTCTTTTCAATCAAGGTACCGATGGCATCATTTATAGGCTCGCACGCTATGCACCCTGCAAATATAGCAGCGTATGTTTAATTCTCTGCATATTCAGTTTGCAAGCTCTGCCCGGGTGCACTCTTGATATGCTAGCTGTAGCGGTCCGATCTCTCTCTTTCAGCCACATAAATCGGAAAGCATGGCTCCATTAGACAACTAATGGTGTATTTTGACGCTTGTTAGTATTGATTGCTGATGTAGTTCTGTGCGGTCGTGTTTACGTATGAGCCATCTGTCTAGAACCTTATGAAAACTCTAAACGGTGGCATCAAATAGGCCAACCGTTGCCGCTTCAGCTATACTACTCACTAATCAGCTGCAGTGAGCAGTTTGTCTTTGGACATTCATGCCCAAATTAGAGTCACTGTACCTTGAGATTGTCATGGTTTTTGGGTCGCGACTACTCGTTATTTATGCGCGATGATGAGAGCTTGATTCAACATTTTTAGAAGAAAGATCATTTTGTTTTCTTTTTCATTGTTGTCACCGTTATCAATTGGCCTAATGACTTGAGGCACAGCTAATTTAAAAACATAGCTAGTCAATATATATAGTATCAAAACTTCTACACGGCAACGTATATAAAAAACCACCTTCTTGTGCCCAATTTTTATCTGTAGCCCTTCTTTTGGTATTGAGACAATCTCTTAAAACTGTTGAATCACACTTAGATGCATGGGAGAGCTAAAGCCCGGAGTCATGCCTTTAATTGGATTGGAGGGGCTGTGCCGAAGAAGAGTAAAAAGATATAGATTTTCTTTCAGCTTAAGTTAAATAAATTAAAATTTGTTATTTTTGTAAAAACTAAACGATATTATGCTTCTGTAGTTATTTTAAATTTTAAACGGTACTACCATCGAAAGGATGACGTTCAGGATGCAGTGCATGCAAAGAGGCGTTAGGATTTTGGACGATTTCGCGTGCATGCAAAGAGGTGACGCCTCCATATATAATAGGATTTCTTGTGAGAAAAGTGTGTCGCGTGTGCATATTGGTAAATTTGCTAGTCCTGCTGGCCGCTTGCCATGCTTGCTACCGATTGGGCCACTAGGCTTCATAGTTGATTCAATACATACACTGTTGCTTTGGATTATAACGGATAAGCAATGGACATGGTAAGAACAATATATAAAATTTGCATCATCGTTTTAATTTCATAGAAAGCCATCGCGCACAGGGCCTCTCCCAGGTGGAGTTGGCTCCTGGGTGGGTTCCCGCGTGAAATATTGGTCTAGAGTAAGCTCCAGAAAGCATGGGATCATAGATCATCTTTGCCTGTTATAGTAGGCCAGATCGATAAAATAACGAAACCACATGTTAAAACTAATACATATGCACCTACAATTCTACAACATAGTCTCATTCGGTTTTGTTCCCATGGACCAATTTAGCTAATGCAAAAGGTTCGCGAACTAAGACACACTCATTTTTTTTGATCATGGTCACAAAAAGAAGTCGCCGTTGATTTTTGGACACGTCTTTGACCATTCGTCTTATTCAAAAATAGTTCAAATATGTAAAAATATAAGTAATACTTAAAATACATTTAATAATAAACCAAATCATCACAAAATAAATAATATTTATATAATTTTTTTTGAATTAGACAAATGGTCAAAGACATGTACAAAAGTCAACGGCGACTTTTTTTTTTTTGTAACCGGAGGGAGTATATAAAAAGCCACATGCTCCAGAGTCCAGACTCCGGTGACAACTATTGCCTGCATCTGCAGGGCCGGATGCTGTCCTTCCTATGCTAGATGCATTGTCACCCTACCAGGCTACCACACCGGAGACTGATCATTCACTGGCCAATCGTTGGTAATCTCTCGTTTTTGGGGGCGCAAGTTGCTCGAGGCGGAGACGGCGGCGAAACAGCCGACCGGAAGCCTGGCGGAAAGCGGTTTAGGGGGCTGTAGGAGTGGCCGACTGGGGAGTAGGAGATCGAGGATGATGGATCATGGATCCGTCACTGTCCTAGTGTGCCGCCATCAACTTGCTGCTTGCTTAGTGCCTTCTCATACTTGCATCTTTAATTAGGGGTTGACACTAGGGTCAAGCACAGTTCAAGCAGGTGCGTTGGCATCAGCTAGCCCAACCCAGCCATGGCGAATTCTTTGCATAGGTCTGAGCTCAATGCTATCTGGTGTGCTCTGGCTTTCGATTGCTAGTGTTTTGTCGTTTGATTTCTAGCATGAGAAAGAAATAGATAATTCGTCTTCGTTTTCTTCAGCGAGGATTTATTTTTGAGCAGCACCGAGGAAATTTTAAGTGGAATTAACAAGGAGATGAATTGTTAAGCTCAACATTATTGTACGGTTCTCTCTTTTTTTAGTAAAGGTACGGTTCTATTTTGTACTGGTGAGACTAGCTAGGTGTCGTTTATTATTATTTTTTTATTTTGCAGAGATTTATTTCTTTTAACATAATATATATTCATGGCCATGGCTTTGAGGAAACAAAATACTGATTTATTTGACAGCCTTTTGTGGTTCATTCTTTCTAAAGTTTGTCGTACACTTCTGCTTCACATCATTGTTACAAATCAAAGGGAAAAAATATCAGTCACAATCACACCCAAAAAATATTTATTTTATTTACTCAGTGATGGATGGATGTGAGACGTCCAAGTATTGCCCTAGCTTGCTGATGTTCACTGCATGACATCACAGCCCAAGAGCACGAGGGTTGAATAATTGTTTTTCTTGCAAAAAAAAAAAAGTTCTCGCTGATGGGCATATGGATCCAATCAATACAGAGAACATCAGCAATAAAAAACAAAGTAGCCATTATCTCTAATGATAGTTTATCAGCGCATCTCTTTCGCTAACAGTTTTTTAGGATACAGTATAGTGGCTGGCCGTTGGTACAGACTCAAAGGACAACTTGCGCTGCTCCAGTTTGTAATTTTCAGCTAATATTACATAGGTTTCAAATTCCATCTTGTTAGTTTAGGGCTTATTAGAATTAACATGAGCCATTTATTCTTATTTGTTCAACGGATTAGATTAACTACGGCTAAGGTCTATTTATACCCATCTACTAAGTTTGGACAGTAATACAGTATTAGGAATGAAATATGATTGTTCATCCGTAGTATACTTTTCGTAAGGGCAGAAAAAGAAGATATTTTTTTGACATGCCGATCAAATTTCTTGTGATATGGTCATCGATCTATTTGAGTGATGTATAGATTGAATCACACGCTTACTGATTCATTCCTTGGCTGCATGAGAATGATGTTGCATTCTGAGGGGACGAAAAATTGCTTAACTGGCATTAAATTGGCTGGTATAAAACAAAATGACACTGAATTTGTCTTTATTTTCTAAGATGAGAACGAAACAGCGAATTTTGTTTTTAAATAACATTTTAGCATTTTCCCTCTTTTTTCACCTTTTTTTCATGATGAAAATTAGGTAAGTTTCCAGATTTGCCCCTGAGTTGCGGCGATGGGAGCAGTGACGGAGATGGGAGCGAAGTGGGAGGCGTCAGCAACGGCGACGGCGGCAACGGTGAGGGGAGCGGTGGCGGCGACAACGACGACAGGAGCGAAGTGGGAGGCAACGACGGTGGCATGCATGGTGCCTGCCGAGGCGAGGCGGCGGCCGGCCCGCTCGTCCAGCTCGCCGCCGCAAGGTGTGGCCGATAGAGGTGTGGGAGAAGGTGGCGGATTGAGAGCAAAAGGGGAAAATGCCATTTTAGAAATGAGTGTCATTTTGCTGTCTCGGTGTCATTTTAGCAAACAGAAAATAAATGAGTGTCGTTTTGTTTTGTGCTAACCAAATCAGTGTCACTTGAGCAATTTTTCCATGGACGGATGGCATCCAGTGAGCTGCGGCTACCTCGACGGTGAAGCCGGCAGGGCGTTGTGGCTGCCGATGGCATTGGCGCGCAGCGGAGGCATGAGATGGTGGTTATCGGAGTCAAGGATTCGATGACCAGCCAACCTTAAACCGTCAATATATGCTTATCGGTATAATGTACCATAAAAGCAGACCGTATAGTTTACCATACATATTTTGTATACTTTACATCCTTATTTATTTTAATATACATAACCAGCTTTCACAATAAACTTTTCTTTAGCCTTGGAGTTCGTACTGAAGCAAAGAAAAAAATGAACCATGAAAGGTAGACTCTGGATAAGAACGTATAAAAATATTAGCTTTTGATGTGCAAATTGTCTATCACTGTAAGGTGGCAAGACCTATATATATTGCAAGGAAATAAGTGGTCCTAAAATGGTTAGCACTTAGCAACATCCAAGAAGATTCCACCTTTTGTCTCCAAATCAGATACAAAGGATACTTTGATACACAATTATCTAAAGCCAAATATTTAGTTGTTGGCTGGAGTCTAGTGACAACTGTACTATGGAAACAAAGAAAAAGCGAAAAGTTCTCATTTGGACACATTGTTTGATACTTGGTACCTGCATTAGACCTTTGGACTTTCATAGAGGTAGGATGGAGATAGATATCCAACATCTTTGATGAGCGTTGAGTTATGGAATACATACAAAATACTCATCTCCAATTGAAGACCTAGGGAAATATTTGTATGATATTTTCCATAATATTTATACGAAGTATGCATGCATGCATCTACCACTTCAGTGAGAGAAGAGTTAAAGCCAAGAAAATGGCAGGCCAGATGAGGGGGGCCAAGGCCAATGCCAATGCCATACTGTGCAGAGAAAGGTGCTTGCTGACATGTGCTACAATTCCATAGGGGCAAGGAGTAAGGTTGGCAACGATTTAGTAAATGCTGAGAGCAATTTCTTCCATGTAATTAAAGGCAGAAAGTGAGATATATCAAAGGTTGCTCATTGCACATAGCATCTGAGTTTTTTCCCCCTTTTTTTCGCTCTCTACGGATAAGAATAAGATACAATATCCTAGAGGACTGTAGTTTTTTTGTCTTTGGCTACTATTTGAGGACTAAGGAACCGTGGAAACTAAGTGGTAACCAGATCTGTTCATCCAACTTGGTGATCTGAGTTTACATGTTACCCTGGATCAGCAAGCTAGGCCATCTGCATGTCTTTTTCTGAAGTACGTACGTACATCTTAGATGAGTACTACTATATGATTTTTTACAAACTGTAGACATGTATATTAAAACAAAACCACTGGATCTTGTTTAAGATAGCAAAACATATGATACTTATTAAACAAGTTAGCTAGGGCATTAGCCTATGTAACCATCGTTTTCAGCTGCCAGCTTACCAACACCTCTACATATTGCTACTGGCAGCACGCATCCGGACTAAGAAGGCTTCACATAGAAGAAAGCTATTATTAAAAATTAGGGCTATTAATATTCCCACCAAGGTAATTGCATGGTGTCATAGACACCTGTTTGTTCACATCCTTTGCGATTAGTAAACGTAAACAAACACTTAACTAGAGGATCAATCGGCAGGTCGACCGAAAGGGACACGGAGCTAAATTGGTGCTCTCAAAGAGATCAGCAGAATGGATGTGTATCAATGTATTGGGCATACATTCCTTGGTGAAAGATTGATTAGCAAATAATTGGAATAATGGAGCTCCATCTTGTACAACACACAAGAAATTTTGAATTGTCATCAAGATGGTGATCGGTGATTACACAGTTTCCCGTGAAAAGAAACAGGGGTGTAAAGTATACTGATGATCAGTAGTGCAGCTACAATGTCAATGTGAACATAAAAGAGCGGTGATCATGATTCAGTGGCTAATATCAATGTTGTGATTTTCGCTATTTGGTAGAATTCCAAAATAGAATAAGGGACAATAATTTACATTTGGAAGCAGTGACCGAAACAAATTCAAGCTCCCGAATTGACCATTCGTTGTATTGTATGATCCAACTCCAACCAGTAGTGACCTTTACATACACATCATTATTTGCAACCAAGGGTGAAAGAACCTCCAACACCGTCGTGTTCATCTAGACAAATGGAAGAGAAAATAAAAACAAGAAGAGAAAAAATCCAATCCTCTCAACCAAAGTGCAAAACTCCTCATGACACAAAATCAAGAGAAGAGTAGGAGACTCTAAAAACCAAAATTAAGATGCGTACATTTCACCAACCAAATCCATATTCCTGGAGGAGTCGAGAGGCTGGATGAAGAAGTCAGCTGGAGCCATCATCCCTTGGAAGACGTCCTCCTCCAAGAAGCTCAAGAAGCCTCCCGGATTGAGATCCATCCACAGCTCGCCGTGATCATCGCGGCCATCGCCCAAGCCTCTCTCCTCCACCTTCACCTCGCACTTGATCTTCTTCTTCCTCCTGGTGTTCCCGTGCTGCACCGTGAAGCTTCCGTTCTCGGCAGCCGGCGCCGGCGCCAGCCTCTTCTTGATCGCCGCCGCTTCCTTCCGCTCCTCCTCTACCGTCTCCCGCGGCGGCAGCGGCGGCGGCGGCGCGTCCACCGTGGCGGCGGTGGCGCCGGGCTTCCCGGTGAGCCGCTGCACAAGCTCCCGGAAGTTGGAGACGTCGGTCTTGATGATCTCCGGCGCGATGATGTGGATGATCTTTATCTTGGGCCGCGTCTTGGATGCCGTGTGCTGCTGCCCGGCGCCCTTGTGCGCCGGCGGCAGCGGCGTCGATGGGCTCATGCTATGGCACTCCCCCATTAGTGCACACCAAGGTAGAGAGAGAAGCGGGGCGCTAGAAAGATGGAACTATTGGAGCGTGAGGAGGACAGGAAGGAGAGGGGAAATGGAAAAGGGTGTGCAAAGAGAAAGATGTGATGTAGAGAGAGAAAGAGCTAGAGCATCAGCGGATGCACTAGAGTCATGTTTGAGGAAGAAGAGGAGGAGGAATAGGCTGTTGGAAACTTGCAGGTATATATGGAGGGAGGAAGGAGGGAGGTGAGTTGCAACTTGAAGGAGGGAAGAAACACTACAGGAGACGGCAACAGTATCGACGGCCCAAGCCGTCGATACACACCACACAACCGTCGGGTGAAACTAGTGTCGACGGCTAGCCGTCGATACACGGCCGTCGAGTGAACGTCGTCGAGAGAGGCAGGTAGTGTCAACGGTCTGACCGTCGACACTAGTAGTGTCGACGGCAAAGCAGCAGCCCGTCGAGACACGGACCGAAGACGGCGTCACCGGCTCTGTTGGGTCTGTTTCGACGGCCGAGAGGCGCCGTCGATAATACTTGTCGTGGGACCCACAGAGGACCATGGAGACAGTATCGACGGCCCTGTATATGCCGTCGATATTACTGGTAGCAGTTTCGACGGTTACATAGACAGTCGAGACAATCTCAACTGCAGCTCTGTATCGACGGCCATATATATGCCGTCGACACAGACTAAAAGCTGAAAAAAAAAATTTGTGCATTTTGTTAAAAAAACACAGATTCATGCGGCTACCGCCGCTGCCACCTTGCAGCAGCGACAGCAGCACCTGCAAACCCAAAATACCCCACAATGCATATATATACCCCTCGTCGCATATTTGCGACCACAATTCATCGAAACACACATCGAAACCACAAAATACACAAAATTAACATTACCACATATCCACAAGCACATATATAGCACGTCGAAGTTCACAAGCTATCATATAACAAATATAAGACAAATTTTACAACTAAAAGTATCAAAATCAAAAGTAAAGCTAGCTGGCTACTGATCAGGCCGAGGATCGTTCTCCGGTAGGTTCTCTGGGCGATTAGGCGGCTGGGTGAACAGCGGCGGGGCGCTTCAAAAGAGGTCGGTGACCCGCTTGGGATTCTCCTGGTCACCGATGTGTCTCCTCCTCCCGCCACGGATCTCACCATGAGTCACTGAACGGAACCTGCATGTGTACAAAACAGTTAGGTATTATTTTGTCACGTTTAAGCGGTTCAAACATGAGTTAACGACTTACGATCCGTAACATACGGCAAGCCACCATGTGGGCGAGCTGGGCCCACGATTCGCTGGTGGAGCGTGTGTGGCTGCCGTGAGGGTGTAGGGAGCGGTGCCCATCCATCACAAACGGTGGCGGACCCCGTAGAAGGTCGGACCGCCGGCAGTACCACTGGGACCAGCCTAAAATTTTATGGACACCGGACTTGTGAATGAAATTGCAATAAACGACGTGTGGATGGATAGTACTAGGTTTAAGGACATTACCCCGCCCAGTCGAGAGAGTGACTCCAGATAGGCGAACCTTTGCTCGAACTCATATCGTTGCCTCGCCATCTCCGCCTCCCGCCTCGTCGGCTTCTTCTTGGGTCCTCAGACTCTCCCTCATCGCCTGCATCATCTGTGCACTCTCCTCCCTCTCCCGCTCCCTCTCCTCCTTCTCCCGCTCCCTCTCCTCCCTCTCCCGCTGCCTCTCCCTCTCAATGCGGGCCTCAAGCGCCGACTCTCTGTTTGAGAGTGGGAAGCCCTCACCTGAGGCATGTAATCCTCGGACCTGTAACAAAGCGATGTTAGTGGTTACAAAATATGATCTAAGCTGACACGAGCATAAATTAGACAGTACCAAACCTCAGGTGGTCCCCTCCGATCGCTAGCCTCCCATGAGCCTTTCCGCCCATAGCCTCATGTATCACCAGAGGGTCAAGTGGCTCCTCTTCTGGGTCCTTCTCTTGGCCATGCTTATCAGCGAAAGCCTCTCTGTAGCGTGCCTGCATGAAAGTGAGATAACCGAGTTAGAATATACGATTGTGTACGAACTAATTGATAATTTATTACGTACCTCTCGTTAGCAGCCTACGGGTCCACAGGACCGAAGGAGCCATCCTTTTTCTGAGAGGTGTGGCCCCTCCGGAACACCGACAGCCAAGACGGAAACTGGGCAGTCGTGGCGCCCTGCATCGTACAAGTGGAGTGTCAATATATTCATTATTAGAAAAACAAGATCGAAATAATGAAGGAATAGCATTACCATCCTTTTTCTTAGTTGAGTTTAACGACGACTTTCGGTCGTCGTTTTACTCGTCATCGCTGCTCGGTTCTTCTTGGCCTTCAAGGACTTTTCCTTGAACGCCTCATTGCCCGAGGTTGTGTCAAGGCCTCCCAGCATCTCAGGCGTTCGACACCCATCCGGTCGAACTCAAGCGTACTCTTGAGCCTCGAGGTACTGCGGCAAGATCGGCTGGGTGATCCTCTCTCCTTTATAATCGACAAGATAAGACAAAGTAAATTATTCAGATTATAACCATATCGCCAAAAAGCCAAAGAAATAAGTGAATACGTGGAAATCCGAACGGCGGTGACCGTGCACTCGACATCGATCTCGCACCTTCGCTTGGCGTTCCTATCCATCACAGTAATTGATGTCCTCCTCCTCCAAGCACGGACGCGGGCGATACCTAAGATGAAAAAAAATAAATCCGAAAAAACAATGGTTGCCAATCATCTGCGATATTAAAAATAAAAAATGTGCGAACTCACCCAAAACTCCCGCCTTATCTCCTCGGCGGCGGTGCTATCCCCATGAGGTGCCACATTGTAATCATCCCAAGAGTAAGCGGGATGTTGTGCCCCCTCCTCTCCGACCATGCCAGGATAGTACTGGCGCACGAGGATGCCAAGAGCATTAGCTGGCTGGGTATCAGCTTTGTTGGGATGGACACAGGACAAGTTGCTACAGAGAATAAAGGCAAGTTAGTAGATTTAATTGACAAAAAGTAGAGAATTAGGATATTACCTGTCGCCATCCGGCTCGATCACGATCCGCCCGTGAGGATATCTCGCCGCCTTGGGCAACTTGTTATGCCCCTCTATCGCCCTTGGAGCCCCCTCCGGCTAGAGCCCCAGCTGACCCGGACTCTGTGTCGGTGCAGTCATCTGATGCTGGCGTGCCCTCGTGGCTGACTCGAGTGCCCCTCGACCTCTGGTCAAGGTCGTCGTCCTCGTCTGCGACGAGCTCCTCTGAATGTCGGCGTGGCATCCTCGCATTTTAAAGTAATGTCGGTTCACAAATTAGTAATATTAAAACAACAAACTGAACATAATGACCGAAATGAATACCATCAACTTAGAAGTATGTATCGCCTACATCGAGAAGATCATCGGTCGGCTCGACATCCTCCCTTCTTGTTGTGCTTGTTGTGTTTGTTGTACTTCTTCATTTACGTCGTCATCTATTGTGGCTACTAGGTTATCTAGTCCATTTCCAATATCAATCACCACATTGTCATTCATACGTTGCTCTTGTACTGGTTGGTGATAATCATCGGTCGTCGGGGTAGCCAATCTTCCAGGCCTTCGAATCTTGTACACAACCCACCATGACCGAAGGTCTTCCTCGCCGCGTTTAGTACTACCTTTCATTGCTTTCTTGCATGGATAAGGCAGATAGTACACTTGCTCAGCCTGGTTGGGAAGGATGAACGGATCGTACCCTTTTAACCTTGACTTCTGGTTAACCTCCACCAAACCTAACTCTGCTCGACGTCTAACCCCTTTAATAGGATCGAACCAAATGCAACAAAAGAGAACAACTGATAACTCCTTACTTCCCTCAAATACTAATTCAATTATCTCCTCTATTATACCGTAGTACTCCATGCCATCTTCCCCGTAGCATAGTACACAACTGTTAATTGATTTTAAATTAGGTTTCGACCTTTCATGAATTGCCGATCTAAAGCGAAACCCGTTGACATCATAAACTCCGTGCACTTTGACGCTAGTTCTAGGTCCACGACGATGTATACACGATCGTTGTGTACGCTTGCATGAGTCGTGAACTGTTTCATAGAAAATAAGAAATTTAACAAACTATGTCGAAAAAATCTTCAATTATTAATAAGGTTATGAAATCATATATACTTACATGTTTCCAGAACCAAACTATGAAGTTAGGACGTCCAGGTCCGGCACCCTCCTTCATCAACTTTGTTCTTTCCTCCGGACTGGGTTCATTCATCCCTGTCCATTCTCTTTGTATGAACTGATTCTGCATGTCCCCCATTTCTTCCATATTATCGAACAAGTACAATAGTGCAATCAACCTTTCTTCCTGTGATAACTCTCGTCGTTTATTTTTTCCCATAGGATTGCCTCTTCCAAGAAACAATTTTAGATCAGATTGAGGCTTGCTACAAACTGTGTTGTATCTTGGTATTTGAATATTGACATTGTGCTCTCTTGCCAAATATTTATTGCAAAAATGGGTTATCTCCTGCATGTAGTATGATTCTGCTATCGAACCTTCGACGCGAGCCTTATTTTTCACGTTTGCCCTAACCCCTTTAAGGCGACGCTCCACAGGATACATCCACCTATACTGAACGGGACCTCCCAACCTAGCTTCGGCGGGCAAATGTATCAGAAGATGCTCTATTGGGTTAAAAAATCCAGGAACGAATATTTTCTCAAGTTTACACACAAGCACAACAATCTCCTCTTCGAGCTTAACCATCTCGGACCGCTTTATCTCTTTAGCACATAGTTTTCTATAGAAAAAACTTAATTCCTTAATTCCGCTAAAGTTCTCCATACATCTTCAGGTACGTAACCACGAAACACGACAGGAATGAGATCACGGACAAATATATGAAAGTCATGACTTTTCATGCCGTGTATCCTCCCTTGAGCAACATTCACACCACGACCAATATTTGATGCGTACCCATCGAGAAACTTCAACTGTCCTTCGAACCACTCGAGAACTTCTTTCCTTTGGGTGACTGTTAAGCAGTACAAAGCCTTAGGCTTTTTAGACAATCCTTCTATGAGGTTCATTGATGGTCATTGCATATTCTGCATAATCGAGGCGTGCCTTCATATTATCTTTGCTCTTGTCAGGGATGTCGAGACTGGTGCCGAAGATTGCTTGTCCCACATTCATCTCTTGGTGCATGACATCGAAATTGTGGGGCAATAACAAATCATCTGCATAAGGTAGCGAGTATAAGCTGCACTTATGCGTCCAATGGTGGGACACACCGTAACCCTCACAAATTCCATTTCTCCCTTCTACCAACTTTGATTGGAAAGCTTTGATGGCAGCTATGGTCAGTCGCGGACGTTTTTGTCCATTCACAACGGTGTTTCTTCGAAACGCATTCATCTGTTTTCTGAAGGGATGATCTGGCTTCAGAAAAGCACGGTGGCAATCAAACCAACATGCCTTACCCCCATGTGTTAACTGGAACGCGTTCGTATCATCCATGCAAACGGGACATGCTAGCTTGCCGTGCGTGCTCCATCCTGAGAACATTCCGTAAGCAGGAAAATCATGAATAGACCACATAAAAGCAGCCCTCATATGAAAATTGGTATTTGTCTTTCTATCGTACGTGATTGGTCCATTCTCCCATAACTCTTTCAGCTCTTCGACCAAAGGTCTCAGGAAAAAATCCAGATTCTTTCCAGGATTCTTTGGACCAGGCACGATGAGGGATAGAAACATGAATTCCTCTTTCATTAAATGTGATGGCGGAAGGTTCAGAGGCATAGTAAACACTGGCCAACAGGAATACGACGTAGCGATCATATTGAAAGGGGTGAACCCATCGGTGGCAATTCCCAGACGCACATTTCTCGGATCAGCTGCGAAGTCAGGATGTTTCTGATCAAAGTTCTTCCATCGCCCCGTCGATGGATGTATCATCAAATCACCCTTCGTCCTTTTACCCTCCTTATGCCACCTCATCATTGCGCGTCTCTTGGTTATGAAACACCGTTCCAAACGTTTCGTCAGCGGGAAGTAACGAAGCACTTTCCTCGCGACACTAGTCTGCCTCTTGTTTCCTTGAGCGTCCTCTACCTCGACATATCTTGACTCTCCACATTTATCGCAAGACTGTTTACCCGCATCATTTTTATAGTAAAGCATACAATGGTTGAGCAATAGTGTATCTTCTCATATGGCATTCCGAGACCACCTATCAATTTCTTACACTCGTACCAACCTGGCGGGCATCTTGTGACCTTAGGAAGGACATCGACCACAACGATATGAGCTCGTCAAAGCAGTTAATAGAGAAGTTGTATTTGCACTTTATTGCTAACATACGAGACACAACAGACAAGAGGGCCACCGTTGTGCTATCATGCGCAGGCGCTGCTGCACTCGAGAAGCTCCATGAAGTTAGACAATGTTGTGGGTGGCTCGGCATCCGTGAAATTATGACGAAGTCATCCATCATATCATTCACCGATCAATCTCATCGAAACCTTCGCATTGGTGGTGGCGGTGGTGGTGGCTCCGCCAACCGACTCTCCCATGATAGACCCATCGGCGGTACTCGGCCTTGTAGCCATGCGTATCTGGTCTATCTCCATCGAGCGCTGGTTCTTTTCTTGCAGTTCCGCAATCAACACACGGACAAGTTACACGCGTGTTATCGTTTGAGCATCTGAAAAGCACGATTCAGGAATATCTCGGTCTTGTCGTACCATTCGTCCGAGTGGTGTCCGTTCCGTTGCCATCCTTCATACATCCAACTCCTGTCTTCTTCCATCTGAGTTGCCAGACATCGTCGCACGAGAGGATTTTGTATTAGGCTTTGGAAGGCTTCTAAACCCACCTCTGACGAGCGATCGGCGGAGCGTTGCTGACTGCGATCGGAGGGTTCGAGGCGAGATTTCAGCGACATAACCTAAGGGTTCTCCTAGTGCAACGATGGCCGGGAATCGATAAAAATTCAAGCACTTATTTTATGCAGGAGAACCTTTTAGGGTTATCCGTCGAAAAACTCATCTCGAACCCTCCGTACCACAACGCGACGTCTCGCTCGAACGGTCGTTAAATAGAGGTCGCCCACTGGGACGCCCATAAGGGGCTCCACTGGACAATTCGGAAACGCGCACCACATCTCGTATTAGAGCACAACGAATCACCGTCCGTGTTCCATACGAGATGTGCCGTTTCGAACGAGTGACGTACGGCTAGGTGACATGTCCTAAACTAATCCACGGACGCTAGCTAATCACACGGTAAACAGTTTAATATAATTTTTAAAATACATTTTATTGTCCTAAATTTGTAATTATATTCTATACTATTTTCCTAAATTTTAAAATATATTCCAAACCATTTTTCAAAATTTTTACTTTTTTAAATAATTAAATTAGTGTTAATCATGATCATATTATAATTAGTCTCGACTAAACATTCTTGGCCGTCGATTAATTGAACTACCAACATTTGAAAAAAAAGCCAGGAAAATACGGATGTCATTGCGAGTCGAGGATGGCCGGCGGGGGGGCGTCTTGACGACGAGACCGAGGCGAGGCAGGCGGAGGAGGCGGCGGTGGAGGCGGCCGGACGTCCGCATGGCGGCGGGCTGAAGGCGGTTCTGGCTCTTGGCGGCACCGAGACAGCGGCGGCGAGGGAGGCGGCTCGTGGCGGCGACGGCGAGATGGCGGCCGGGCGCGGCGGGGCGAGATGGCGGCGGCGGCGGCGGCGGGGCGCGCGGTGGAGGCGGAAGACGCGGCGGCGGGAGGCGGCGCGAGGCGCCGACGCGCCCGGCGAGGAGCGCGCGACGCGAGCGGCGGCGTGGAGGCGAGCGGCGCGCGCTTCGGGCTGTCCGCGAGAGGCGGGACGCGCAGCGGCGTGGAGGCGCGCGGCGGCGCTGCTCGGCGGCGCGGTGATCGGCGAGAAGGCGGGACGCGGAGCTGCGGCGTGGGAGGCGGCGCGGCGCGGCTGCGCGGCTGGCGGCGTGGGCGAGGCGGGGACTTAGCGATTTTGCTAAGTCCCGAGCCCTAGGAGCTCAGATAACTAAGCGATGTCGACGGCCAAATATAGGCCGTCGACATAACCACTGATAATCGACGCGGTAGTATCGACGGCATGATAAGACCGTCGAAATACATAAACTAGTATCGACGGCTCACTAACGGCCGTCGATACTAAGCAAACACCAGGAGGTACAGTATCGACGGCATAGGTACCAACGGTCGAGACTATCGTCGGGGAAGCTAGTATCGACCGCTGTATGTCAAACCGTCGATACTACTTCTGCCGAGGGTTAGCGTTGACTACCGTCGAGTATCTGTGTTAGTGTCGACGGTTTTAGTCTAGGCCGTCGATACAAGTGCTTGTCTCGAGGGCTTCCCCCCTTAAAGGGAATCACTGGTCAAACCTCTCTATTTCAATTTTATAAATTTGAAAAACAAATTTTAAATGTTCAAACTGTTCCATGTTGCTTTCACGGGAATTACACACCGGAAAAAAATCAAATAATTTAGAACTTCCTATGAGGTCATCCTTTGAAACACGAAGTTTTCCGAAGAATTTCACCTCGAGTTTCATATTTCATGTGATCAAAGCAACATCATACATCCTATTTGAATTTAAATTGTGTTTATTTATAATTTTAAAGTTATGTTTTCGTACTATACAATATTTGATACACGACGCTCAAGACTCAACTATTTTTAAATTTCTTACTAGTAAAACTAAAATTGTAAGATTTAAACAATATTTAATACATTATTTAAAAAGCTATATATGTTCAATATTCCTCAATTCATTAATTATAACAATAACTACCTAAAAATAATAAAATGTAACATTTCTAATTTTCAATTCAAATTAGCGACAATTTTTAACAAAGATTAAAATATAAATAAAACAAAATGGGGTAAAATTTAAAAAATAAAATGTATCGACGACTTTTGTAGGTCGTCGATATCAGATAACACTATCGACGCATAACGTTTGGCCGTCGACATCGTTCGATCTCAATCACGCCACATAAAGCTTTCCGTTTGCTTTTCGATCATCGACCACCAACTAAACTCGACGACAATTTATCGGTAGTCGATCATCGTCCTGATTTGGGTGTATCGATTTGCATAATGTGGCCGTCGACACTATGTTACTGTTTATTTGTTCAAATTGGGCGTCGAATCAGATTTTGGCAGTCGAATCTATTTTCGTTTCCTGTAGTGAAAGCAAGTGATTCAATTTTCTGAGTTAAAATTGTGCCGCTGGGGAATACATGCAATTGCACAAAATACATAGTTTGTGCCATCACAAAAACAACTTATATATATACGGAAACGCTTGAGGCCGGAAGGCCGGCGCATCCGCCGTCCGCCGTCTTGTATACAGGCTACAAACGCGCAGGAAGACAACTTGTCTTGCGGCATGCGGTGGGTCCCACATCATTTTTTTGTTTTGGTGACCATAAATTTTGACTGGGTGCTCTAATCCACAAACCGTTTGCACCAACGTGTTCCTCGTATTTTTACGAACAAAACAAGATATATGTTGCCATATAACTCTTCAAACTTACCTGATGAAACTTGGGTTTCGCCTACTGAAACTTGGATTTCATATTCGTTAAACTTGCCGAACTGTCAAGTTTCATCAGGTTTAATGCAAGTTTCATCAAGTTTCAACAGATCTCATATAAGTTTCTTCAAGTTTCATAAGGTCAATTCAAGTTTCAATAGGTTTCATCCAAGTTTCATCAGGTTACATCGAAGTTTCATCCAAGTTTTATCAGCGCACGGCCAAGTTTCGCTAGTTTAGGTGTAAGTTTCATAAGTGCTTCTCCTAGGTTCACATCAAAAAAAAAATTAAAAAAGCAAAATAAAAAATAAAAATAAAAAGTATTTAAAATGGGTTGCTCTAAATTTTAGAAGAATTATGAAATTTATTCCACACATTTTGAACATTGTTTGAATTTTATACAAAAAACATAAGTTTAATTGAAAAACGTGATCAACTGTACGGCTAACTACTCCGCCTGGCGTCTATTGCATGCGGAGCGCGGGGGCGCGTATAGGATGGGCGCGGTGCCGGCGATCGGACGGACGGCGCTGGTCCGGCACGCGAGCGTCCGTCTAAACGTCCGACGCCTGGCGCTTCACATATGTATAAAACACCCATGCATATATATATACATACTCACGGTTTCATGCTCATGCACGCTCGTGACCATTGAATTCACTCCAAGATTCATACTCAGGTCCCACTCTCCATCACATGCTCTTCAGCCAAAAAATATGAAAAAAAAAATCATCAAACGTTTCTTTCTCCCCTCCTTTCCGTGAGTGGCACCATGCATAGATGACCATCGCTAATTTTTAGCAAAAGAGTATGCGAGAAGTGGAAGGCGAGCATAAATTTTGAAGTAGATTCAATAATTTACATCATAAAACTGCTTATGTGTGTGTAAAAAAATTGCTCGGATACAAGATCAATGAGTCCATGCATGCATAACACAATACGACCTGCATGGAAGGGTAGCACAAGTAAATGGGGTTTAATTCGCAGTGAGGTGTGTGAGAGCTATACATGTACTTTTAACTGTACTGTAATATTAGTTGAATTAAGAAGATGTTGGTCTAGCTTTTGTACTAACATGTACTTGACTGCAACTAGCTAGCAATTGCTCTCGATGTATCGCCATATGTGGATTTAAGCCTTTTCTGGGCGTGATAGGTTGACTTATAATACTTAGTATATAACCCATGCATGCTATAATAACTAGCATATATAGTATATAGCAAGCTCATCCATCCATCCATCTCTTAGCATCGATCTTAATTGCATGCCTTAATTTATTACTCGCCTCTCTAGAACACATACACATGCGTACATACATTGATACTGATACATGCCAATATACGTCCAAGCGTACATACGCTTGTTGCACACTTGCACACGTGTTCTTGATACTCCCGTACGTGTGCTGTACGATCAGATCGATCGATCAACACAGTACACCGTACGTCTCGATCCAAGGCTGATGGAAGCATGCGGCGAAATATATATCTATCTTGATCGAGCTATAGCTCTAGTGGTTTTTGAAGATTGCATCGGCGATGACGCAGCTCGCCGTCGCCGGCCACCCTGAGTGAGTGAGAGAGAGAGAGAGAGAGAGAGAGAGGGACAGAGAGAGCTTCCACTGGGCGCGGCGGCACCGCCCCTGCGCCAGCGAGGCAGTGTGACGTCGCCGGGCGGCGGCCGTGGTGTGACAGTCAAGGCGCATCATCGAAGTTGCAAAGTGCTTATCAAACGAACTAAAAAGCTTTTTAAGGCGGCTGTAGACACGATTTGATGCAAGTAAATCCAAATGTCACCATTTCGATTAATTGCGAGAGGATAAAAAGACAATCCATCTGTGTCCAGATTCATAGCCAGAAGAGCATTCTTTTGGGGACGGAGGTAGTATTATATATATAAAGGAGGGGAAAAAGAAGCCACCACGTCCGTCCACATCATCTAAATTATTTCAGCCGTTCGATCAACGGTGGGACCAAATTAGAACGGCCAAGAACAATCAAAGAAATTCTCACATAAATCAAGAAAAAAAATTAAAAGATCTATGCCGTTGAAAAAGAAGCCACCACGTTCGTCCACATCATCTAAATTATTTCAGTCGTTCGATCAACGGTGGGACCAAATTATAACGGCCAAGATCAGTCAAAGAAATTCTCACATAAATCAAGCAAAAAAATAAAAGATCTATGCCGTTGATTTTATGGGTCCGGATTATAACGGCTTAGATTAAAAGAAGAATATTAGAAATTCGGATTAAATACTAAAGATGATATAATATGGTTATTTTATCCGTTCAATCAACTGTGGGACCAAATTATAACGGGATAGTGTTGGTGATTAGTAAACGGCCCATCTGGAAGCAGGCCTTGGGCCGATTTCTGTGACCGCCCACCACTAACGAAGACCAAGCAGGTATTCTGGCCGTACTAAAGAAGCCGCTTAACTCGCTCGTGGCTACCGGGCTTGACTAGGTCAAACCGTGCGGCACCATGTCCTCCCGGGCTATCCTTAGCAGGGAGAAGGTCCTCGGTGATCCGCCGCCTGTGGGCGAGTGGCGACAACCATCATGGCCCACTATACTTTCTCTGGCCTTGACCAGAACGAACTGTGTCTCCCAAGGGGCCCGCAACCCAGGGGAGTACACGTGGACGACTCATCCGACCGTTTGCCTTCTTTAGCGAGCGCGGATGGTTGTTACGCCACGCGACGCCTAACGGGTGGCGCGAGCCCTTCGATCCGGTCAAGGCTATTTCGAGGATAAAGGAAAGTGCTTTCTCCCTAAAGAGGCTTCCTCCCGAATAAGCGCCTCGAGACAAACACGTGTCAGTGCTAACGACCGTTTCTCGAGGCTCGGACTGCATGTAACCGAGAACGAGACAAGAACTTCGCCACTAAAGCAAAGACCTGCGGGGCCCACGGTATCGCCTCGGGTACCCCTTGGCGCTTATAAAAGGGGATTCTGGACAATCGAAGGCTCTGGTTCTCCCTAATTCGATTCCATCGATTCAAGCTCAAGCAACACCGTGCACCAAGCTTCTTTAGCGGCGCTTTTAGTTCTTAGCCACCTTCATTGAAGCTCGGGATCGGTGCCTTCAAGCCCGGTCTCGGCACCTTTGTGTCAAGTTTCCACCATATAATCAACTAAAATGGAGCAGAGCTATTACCCGCGAGTGGGGGCTCGAACCAGGTAAATCGGCCGTGTCTTTGTGGTTCAGATCTCTTCTCTTTCTCTCTTACCGCATCTTGAGGACCTGCACCAGATCACCAAGTCGCATCAGGCCCTTGTCCGGGAAGGCAACATGCCCTAGCCCTCCGCAGCTTGGCCGCTACCCGAGAAGCCGAGAAGGGTCGTCGTTGGGCCTCACTCTAACTACAAACTGCTCGCGGTCCGTGGACCCTGCGCTTCAGAGCGCGATTCCCAGACACCGACAGTGGCGCCCACCGTGGGGCCCATGACTAGCCCTCAAGACTCCGCTCCTGCACGCGTCGAGATTCCGAGCAACGACAAGGCTCGACCTCGAGTTCGATGAGTGCGACGATCCGACGATCCGGTCCGTCGACGACGGTGGCGGAGGAGTACCTCGCCGGCCGGGCCGATGAGATGGAGGTCGATGCCTCTCTCGCCTAAGGGTAGATTTTCGCCGAGGAGTCGCTCCGAAGCTGGACCCTCCGTCACCCATGTCAGCGAAACTCCCATGGAGTTCGAGCTGCTAGGTGACTCCGCCACTTCCGCTGGTAACACCGGGACGTTTCCCCCGGCCTCGCGCACGTCCCGCTGCGTCTTCGCAGCCGCGGTCGACGCGGACGCAGGAGATGGGGAGGCCCAGGAGCAGCTGCGTCGTCGAGCTGCGGCCCGAGTGTTCTTCAACGATGTTGTCCGTCGCGTCATGGACGGGATCTGCGAGGTGGACCGTCGTCTGCGCACCCCGCAGGGTCGCAAGCCGGTCGACTCCCTCGTGGAGACCATGATGAACCCACTCCTGCGCAGCCAGCAGAGGGCGCGCGCCATTACCACGGTCATCCGTGACCTGGAGAAGGATCCCCGCGGCTTCACTATGGCAGATCTGTGTCCGGCCATCGCCGAAGGTGTAGGCGTCATCACCTGCGGCATCGACCAGCACGAGCAGCAGACCTACGGCGATCGCCCGGACATCTGGCGCGGGCAAGAGTCCGATCGCCGTGGCACTCGGAACAACTCCGACCACGACGGCGCCCAGAGCCGTTCCCACCGTAGCCGCGGCCGCGGCCGTGCGCGTCAGGCCCAGACGGCCTCTTCTGCAGGGGGCTCGTCACGTGCCCCAGGCGGGTGTTCTCCCGCCTGGGCCCGCTTCGGGACGCCTCTGCCCCGAAGGCTGCGCCAGGATGCCCCGCCTTCTCCCGCGCTCTCCGCAAGGCGCCGTGGCCACCGAGGTTCAAACCCGGGCCAATCGAGAAGTTCGACGGGAGCAAGAATCCCGAGGAGTTCCTATCCATCTATACCACCGCCGTCCGAGCCATGGGGGGCGACGAGGCCGTCATGGTCAACTACTTCCCCACAGTGCTCGAGGGCATGGCTCGGACCTGGCTGTTCAATCAGCGGCCTGGTTCTATCCACAGCTGGTCTCAGCTGCAGAATGCCCTCCGCACCAGTTTCCAGGGGTGTTACGCCCGCTCCGGACGCCCCCAGGACCTCAAGCTCGTGGTGCAGCGAGACGATGAGAGTCTCCAGGATTTTGTGTGCCGGTTCGTCGAGCCCGCAACACAATCCTCAGATCTCGAGATGAAGCCATCATCGAGGCCTTCAAGGATGGTGTGAGGGACCGGCAAGCTGCGAGGATCTCGAGCTCCACCCGGCCAACACGGCGAAGCGAGCTCTTCCGCGCCGCCTTTCACGTCAACGCCCGAGGCGGTGGAGCGCAAGAGGGCCGCAAGAAGAAGGCCAAGGTCGGCGACGCCCGAGCAAAACCAAGGCGGACAAGAAGAAGAAGAAGCGGCAGGAGCAGCCCGCTAAGTTCATCGCCGCCGCCGAGCCCGACCAACCCGAGTGCCGCCGCCACAGCGCCCTCGCCAACACGCCCGTCGCCTCGGCGTCCGCCCACGGCGCCCTTCTGGCAGCTGCCGCAGTGGCCTCCCCGCCGAGGCGGGTCACATGCGCGGGCACCCTGTGGTCGGCCCCTTCCACAGCAGCGTAACGAGGCGAGGACCGCCCACGACCCTAGCCTCTTCTGCCGCCTTCATCAGCGCCCCGGCCACGAGCTGCACAACTGTCGCACATGGGCCCGCCAGCTGGAGGATTTTTACGCTGGTCGCGGTCCCATGCCTGAACTGCCCGAGGGCACGGCGCCGCGCCCACCCAGGCGGCGGGCCAGATCGGCTTTCACGAGGCCCGTGGCCACGTCGCCGTCATCTTCGGCGGCACGTCAGCCTACACCTCTCGACGCGAGCTCAAAGCCGCGTCCGTGAGGTCCTCCACATCTACTTCGGCAAGCCCGCGGCAGAGTCTCTGCCTTGGTCCAGCCAGTCATCACCTTTTCGGTGACGGATCGCCCGCCGGACTCTCAAACCCAGCGCCCCATCGGTACTCGCCCCACCATTGGCAATACCAGGTCGACCGCGTCCTCGTGGATGCGGGAGCTCGGCTGACATCATCACGGGCAGCGTCCTAGGCCTCATGCAGGTCCAGCTCCAAGATCAAGGACATCACCGTCCCTTTCCACGGATTGTCCCAGATCGCCGCCGCCCGTTAGGCGGTCGTCTTGCCCGTCACGTTCGGTTCCTCCGCCAACTTCCGGACGGAGTACATCACCTTCGAGGTGGTGGAAACAGAGCTCCCCTACGGCGCCATCTTGGGACGCCCCGAGCTCTCCAAGTTCATGGCGGTCTCCCACCACGTCTACCATTGCCTGAAGATACCGGCACCCAAGGGAGTCATCACCGTCCGGGGCAACCACAAGACGGCCCTCGATTGCGACGAGACCGCGCTGGCCATGGTAGGACAGCCCCTACCGTGGTCCCGGTGCAAGGAGCGCTCCACGGTAGCAGAAGGGTGGCACTGCAGATCGCAGGAGCCCACCAAAACCGCTGTCTTCACGGAGTCAGACCCCTCCAAGGTGGTCCACGTGGGGACAACCCTCGAGCCTCAATAGAAACTCGAGCTCATTACCTTCCTCCGGGCTAACAAGGACGCGTTTGCATGGGAGCCGTTCGATATGCCCGGGGTCCCAAGGGAGGTGATCGAGCACAAGCTAGCTGTCCTACCGACAAGAAACCGTAAGGCGAAGGTCGAGGCGTGTCCCCGATCGAAGACCAAGATCATCCAAGACCAGCTCGGCAAGCTGCTTCGAGCGGGCTTCATCCGCGAAGTTCAGCACTCCGATTGGCTTGCGAACCCAGTCGTCGTCCAGAAGAAAGGAGGCAAGTGGTGCATGTGTGTCGACCACCGCGACCTTAATTCCGCCTGCCCCAAGGATAACTTTCCCCTTCCACGCATAGATCAGCTAGTTGATGCTACGACATATTCAGCTTTGATGAGTTTCCTGGATGCTTATTCCGGTTACCATCAGATCGCGTTGTGTAAAGACGACGAAGAAAAAACCGCCTTTGTAACGCCTTTCGGCACATTTTGCTATCGACCATGTCCTTCGGTCTCGTGAATCTTTGGCGCCACGTCCAGCGTCTCATGCAAAAACTCTCCCTGATCAAATAGGGCGCAACGTAGAAGTCTACGTCGACGATATCGTAGTCAAGAGCAAAGATGCCCGTGACCACGTGTCCGACCTAGCTGAGACCTTTGACAGCCTGAGACAGCACCGGGTCAAGTTAAACCCCGAGAAGTGCGTCTTTGGTGTCAAGTCCGGCATGCTCCTAGGCTACGTAATCGGCGGGGCGAGCATCGGTGTGAACCCCGAAAAGATCGAGGCCGTCGAAAAGATGAGGTCGCCGACCTGTGTAAAGGACATCCAGTCCCTCACGGGCAAAATGGCGGCTTTAAGCCGTTCATCTCCCCGCCTTGAGACCGGGCGCTTTTCTGCAAGCTCCTGCGCAAGCACGATAGTTTTGAGTGGAGTGAGGAAGCCGAGGCCGCGTTTCTGCACCTCAAGTAGTATCTCGCCTCGCCATCCGTCCTCACTACTCCCTAGCTCGGGGAAGCCCTCCTGCTATACCTCTCGGTGACACCAAGCGCCGCAAGCGCGGTGCTGGCAGTAGAACGAGAAGGGAAGCAACAGACCGTCTACTACGTGAGTGAAGTACTCACCGGGCCAAAGGAGCGATATCCCAACCTTCAGAAGCTGTGCTATGCCTTACTGATGGCCTCACGCAAGTTGCGTCACTATTTCCAAGCCCACCAAGTCATTGTCCCGACTACTTACCCGATCAAGGACATTCTCCGAAACCCAGAGGCCACTGGCCGGGTCGCGAAGTGGGGAGTCGAGCTGGGTGAATTCGACATCCAGTTTGTATCCCGAACCGCGATCAAGGCCCAGGCTCCAGCTGATTTCGTCGCAGAATTGACCAGGCCGGACGAGCAAGAGAAAGGCTCTCCAGGTCAAGACGGGCAGGAAGCTCGGTGGACTCTATTCTTTGACGGTTCACACCAGTCCGGACGATCAGGATACGGTATCATTCTCATCTCCCCCAACGGAGAACGACTCCAGCACGTCATACAAATACACTTTGCGGCTACAAACAACGCCGCAGAGTATGAAGCCCTAATTGCGGGCCTAAGAGCATGCACTGCGCTCGACATCAAACGGCTTGTTGTGAAAGGGGATTCGCAGCTCGTCGTCCGCCAGGTCAGGGAGGAGTTTCAGGCAACTGACGACTCGATGGCGCGGTACCTGGCGGAAGTGAGGAAACTGGAGAAGCGTTTCACGAGCTTCGAAATCAGCTACATTCCCAGGGAAGAGAATGGCGAGGCTGATAAGCTCGCCAAGCTCGGATCCTCACAAGAACCGGCCCCGCCGGGGGTGCTAGTGCAGCACCTTTTAAAACCCTCCATTCCCTCCGGAGAGGAGGCCAAGGGGACATCTGTTACCCCCCATACCGAGACATCCGGTACTGTCTCATTCCTCGAGCAAAGCACCTCCTGGATGACGCCATTCATCCAGTTCTTGGAGCAGGGGACATTGCCCGAGGATACTGCCGTAGCGTTCCCAGCTAAGAAGGCGAGCCCGAGCTTACCGCCTGCACGGGGGCTTGCTGTACCGAAGGGGTGCTAATGGCGTGCTTTGTAAGTGCGTTACCCAAGAAGAAGGTAAGTACCTTCTAGCCGACATTCACGAGGGCATCTGTGGCGCGCACGCCTCACACAGAACCCTCGTCGGCAAAGCATTCCGTATGGGCTACTGCTGGCCCACTGCGATGAGCGACGCAGAAGCCTTAGTTAAGCACTGCGAAGCTTGCCAGTATCATGCGCGGATGACGCACCAGCCCGCGTACGAGCTGCAAACAATTCCACTAGCGTGGCCGTTCGCGGTTTGGGGCATGGACCTCTTAGGACTGTTTCCCAAAGGCCTTGGTGGCAGAACATACTTCTTCGTAGCCATCGACACCTTCACCAAGTGGATCGAGGCCGAGCCGGTCTCCAATATCACTGCAATTGCCGCAGTACGTTTTTTTCGGAGCATCGTTGCAAGATTTGGTGTGCCTAATAGAATCATCGCTGACAATGGCACCCAATTCACGAGCCGGAATTCAACGACATCGCGAGGAAATTGGATGAAGCTTCGCCCTTGCCTCTGTGGCCCACCCACAGAGCAACGGCGCGGCTGAACGAGCCAACGGACAACTAGTCCAAGGCATCAAAAAGAGAGTCTACGACGCCCTCAAGGCAAAACAGCAAGGTTGGGTCGACGAGCTACCATCACCCTCAGGCGATCGAACTACTGACCGGTAAGACATGGAGAAACTCCTTTCCAACTCGTCTATGGCTCGGAAGCAGTCCTCCCAACAGAAATGAGACTAGGATCCGATCGCGTTGACTTCGCCGGCTTCGTGGTCAACGACGAGGAGCGGCAGCTTGATCTCGACCTACTTGAGGCACACCGCGAGCAATCCCTACTCCGGGCAGCAACCTACCAGCAGTCCCTGCGTCGTTACGCGGCACGAAACGTACACACATGGACCCTGCAAGTAGGAAACCTAGTTCTACGACGCATTCAGAACCTCGCGGGCTCCAACAAGCTTAGCCCCAAGTGGGAGGGACCGTACAAAGTAGTCAGCGCAACGCGCACGGGCTCAGTACGCCTTGCTGACAGGGATGGGAACGAGCTCCCTAGCTCATGGAACATCTCCCTTCTGCGACGCTTCTATGCTTAATCAGGTCGTAAGTTTCCTTCATTTTAGTTCAGTTCCAATTCCAAAAAAAAAACCTTTCCCCCAATCACGAGTCACGCTGGTCTAAGTCTTGACCGTTTCAAGCAAGCCCGTGGCCAAAAGCCCAAAGGCTAAGGATAAAGCATTCTGGAGCATTTCCACGACGGGATAAGCCGATCTTTCGCACCCTAGTGAATCTCCGCGCAATGTGGAATTCCCGCGGCCCAAAGGTACAGTAAGCCCACGTCAGGTTTGTTTGGATGGCTAACTTGGGCCGCAGCGCTCGGGGGTTGAAGGATTTTTTGCGCCCAGATCTTTTCCTAAGTCCTTAGCCTCGCCAGTTCAAGATCGTCACATGCCCGCCCTTGGCTTCGGGGTAGGGGTTTTTAATTTTTCTAAGTCCCTAATTTGGAAGGCCCAAGACGCTTATGCAGCCCAACGGCTTCGGGGCTAGGAGTTCGTATGAATTTTTTCTAAATTACTCTAGTCTCTAGACCGCGCCCAACTTCAAGATAGCACTTGGACTTGGCCACGGCCCGGGGGCTAGATGATTAGGTGCACCAAAAATAACCTCCCTAACAGCAATCCGCTTGCTCAAATTTCCTAAGTTCTACTCAGGACTTCGTTACTGTTCATCTAGTTCATCTGTTTTTGCATTTCAGATTCGCAAAATCGCACAGGAAGGAGGAAAGAACAAGATTAACCAAGACAAAGTTGCTTAAAAGAAGTGCGCATTTCACATGGAGGATCTTACAAGAACAAAGGATTCTACAAGCAAAAGGAGGCCCGGCCATCCTAGACTACCGCAAAAGAGGGCGCCGCGCTACTACACCTACAACGGCGCCCAAATCCTACAACCTCGCCACGCCTACCAGCGGCGCTGGCGATGAGCCGGCGGAGCCGCAGACTCCGCCGCCGCCGACGACGACAAAGACGACGGCGAAAGCGAGCCCGGCACGGGTACAATCGGCCTAGGCGCACTCGGATGGCGCCTCCGGTGGCCGCGGTTGGGGTCGCCCAGGCGCACCCACCGGTCTGCATTGGACGACTCCGCCGGCGCCTCAGCCCTTTCTGGCGCGAGCTCTAACGGTCCCGGCGAGCTCGGGTCGCGCCTCCACCGCCGCTGGTAGATGGCAGAATCCATGAGCAGCGGAGGCGGGGCCGCTATGATGGCCCCCGCAATCGCCCGATCTCTCGTCTCCCGCGACTGCGGCGAAAGCTCCTTCGCTGCTGGTGCGGCAGCGTCAGAGCCTCCTCCTCCTTTGCCGCTAGAACAGCGGCATACGCAGCATCGGCGGCAACCTGCGCCGCCACTGTGTCCACCTCCGCCGCGAACGTGGCCGCTAGCGCCATGGCCACCTCCTCATCGGCGCGAATTTGAGCGTGCGCCGCCAGCGCAGCTGCTTGGGTTGCCACGATCGGCGCTGGAGCGTTCACCTCCCCCGCCACGGGCTGGATCGGCCCGGGCAGAGGAGACAATGGTGGTAGATTATCGATTTCCGCCAGTAGCCAGGCGAACGGATCGTCGGAGTTGGCGTCAGAAGCCATGTCTTCTCCTTTATCTCCCTCTCACCGCCTGGGAACTTCGGTTTTCTTTGGCTTGAGGTCGAGGGAAGCCAAGTAGCAATGTTGCAGCGCTACGTGCTGCGCCTTGCTTTATAGGCCGGCGACCGTACAACGTCCCATCGTGCTTCGGGCTACCCAAAGCGTCGCTGCGCGCGAAGAGGCAAGCAATTAAAACCCACTGCCCGAACTGAAGAGACACGAGCGCATGCGCCGTCTCGCGGAATACCAATCGCGCTTAATCGCCAAGACGACACGCGCTTCGCCCCCATCGTCGATGGCACGGAGAAGTCATCGCAAGTCAAGGCCTACCCCAGAGGTCTGCCCACTAACGCGAGCAAAGCCCAGCGATGCTTTCGCGGCTCAACGCGTGGCTCAGACCGGATGCATGAACCGGCGCGAGCGGTTTCGCCTCCGTATCCGTGCCTGGCAAACGTGCCCTCGCTATCACGAACATCTGCGCAAGCGCCATGAGCCCACGATCGCGCGATTTGACACAATAAACTAAGGTGAAAAACGGCTAAGCCCTCCGGCCACCACACATTTCGCAATGTTTATCCGACTAAACAAACATTCAAAAGAAAATACACAAAAGTACGTGGCGCAGAGCCCGGGAACGGATGGATCGGGTCAAACTACGGTCCATCTTTGCGGCTTGGGCTTCTCTAGCTCGTTCTCTAAATCTCGGATCCGCGACTGCGCCTGAAGCAACTCTATGGCTCGCGGCCATATCGCTCGCTCTTGGCGCAGATTTGACCCGAGCCAGCAAGCTCGCATACGCCTCTTTAGGACTCGACTCGCCACAGACTTTGCTCGTTTCAAGCAGCAGCGCGGCGCTCTCCGCTATAAGCCTGCTGCAAGTTTCCTCTAGCCCGCGAACGACGGAGTTATGCTCAGATTTTGTGGCCGCCAGCTCTTTAATGGCCGCTTCTCTGCTTGTACCTCGTCAAAAGGATCCGAGCCCCGTCCGCTTCTTCGCGAGCCTACTGGCTTGGATCTTTGTAGCCTCCTCCGCCCCCGAGCTTGGTCGAGCCCGCCTTTGGCCTCTGCTCTTTCTCTGCGCGACGCCCTCAAGACGGCCTCGGCTCGGTGGCGTGTCGTGGCGCTGGCCGACCAAGGCGATTAGCCCATCCGCTGCTTTTGCCCAGTTCGGCTTGCGCTTAGCTCGGGTGAAGACGCGATCTCGCCAGCGTCATCATCGGATCGTCCGCCCATCGCTCCCATCAGCGAGGACGAACCGGCGATAAGTGTGTAAAGCTGAAACAAAGGAAGCAGCCTCAGAAGCGCGAAAGATTCGGTATTTAAGCATAACACGCGGGTTCAAGGACGCTACCTGTTTGGTTTGAGCAAGCATGCTCTCCGTCCTTGCTTCGACAGCCCTGCGCATACTTCTGCCGAGCCTGGGGACGTGAGCCTCCGGTAGCGCCAGGGACGGACAACCGACCGATGCCTCGCTGATCTCTTCCAGCAGTGCGAGGCGTGGCGGCGCTAGCGGCTCGACCGAGAGCGAGGCCGTGGCTCCTCCTTCGGCCGCCCGCCTCTCAACATCCTCTAGTTTGGCCGCCAGTTCGCCGCCCGTTTCTCCAAGATCCTCCGGTTTGGCGCACCGGCTCGGCCGCCGCCACGGTGGCTCGCTCCGCACTTCAGACGGCATCGCCCGCGAGCGAGCGTGGCTCTACCAACGCGTCCTTCAGCTCATCCACCGCCCACTTAGCCGCCACAAGCTCGTGCGGGTCGCCCGGCCGTGGATCGGGTGGAACTTAGGCGTGGCAGCCCGTTCGGCCGGCCTCCGCGACCGGCAAAGATCTTGTTCCTCCACCCATTCTGGAGTGGCCGAGATCCAGCCCGCGGACGCCAGCGGGGCCACGCTAGGCATCACCACGCCCGTCCATCCGTCCGGCGTGAGCACGCGAACTGGCCAGGTCCAGTTGACCAGCAGCATCCGCCGATCGGGCGCCGGAAGCGTTTTCCCAACCGGGGTCTTGAAGTGGTCGGCGATCCCCCTGCGGTCGATTGGCCACCATCCATGCGCCGTGCGTCCCTCAACGCGCAAGGGTGTAATCCACACAGGGTCATCACCCACTACGACCTGCACCGTTTCCGCAATCCCCTCGGAAGCGTCCAGTACCGCCACCGGTAGGTAGTATCTTGATCCTCCGCGAACCGGCTGGTTCTTGCCCTTTAACTTCTCCAACCCGGCGGCCTCTAGTGCGCACACAGAGCCTTGATTCCTCGGGCCCACCGTTTCGTCTTCGCCCGGCCGGCGGCCTCCATTCTTTGCGGCAAAGGCACTCCTCCCTAGGTGTGACCGGCTCGTCTTGGCGACCACGGCCTCTGTAGAAGGAGGCAACACGAAGTTCGCCGCTTTGGCGCCAAGACTACAACAAAGAGCGTGGTGATCAGACATTACAACAGAGTAGCGACATGCGGCGCGATAAACTTACGCGGTTCAAGCTCGGTGTCCTCAGACACCTGGCGTGGGGACGCAGAAGAGCTCGTCTCCGGCCGCCGTCTGCTCGTGGTGGGCAAAGCCGCTCTCTTCGCCCCTCAAGAGTCTTCCTCGTGGGCCCTCATTGCGGCGCCGTTGCTAATGGCGGACCCGATACCAAAGACAACCTCCTCCTCGTCATTTGCCTCGGGACGCTACTGGCACGTTCTCCTTTTCTTCAGAGGCACCGCGCCTCGAACACGCACGACCACGGCTTAAGGGCCGCTAGTGCTCGCACCCAACCCGTGTCGAGAGTGGGAGCTCACTGTGCAAAGCGCTGCATGTTTTCTGTGCAGCTCTGCAGACCGCCCGCCTGAGCCCGCCATGCCGCCGAGTGTTGTTTTTCCCTTGCCGTTGCTATAACGGACGGCGCCCGCCGGATGCCGCCGGCGCGTCCCGCCGACGAGGGCCCTCATTCGAGCCCGTGGCACGAGTGGTCTTCCCAACCACCTTCCACGTCCGCTGCAGAACAAAAGGTGCGCCTCGTCAAAACCTCGAGGGCGCGCGCGGCTGGGAATTCAATCGAACACCTTCCGGGCACTTACCTCAGACAGCTTGTCCTTCACAAACCGTATGCGGCGAGGAGTCTTGTCCACGGGTAGCAACATCCCTGCGATCCGCGCAACCTCGCGGTTCGGGAGTCCTGCATAACGTCGTCAGCGGTCACGACGTACTTTAGACCTAAAGTTAAGCGTAAGGATACGGCTCGCGCGTACCTTCGTGAAAATCCCGGTCCGGATCCTCCTAACCATCCATGTCGCCGCCGCGCCGCCATGGCGCCTAACGGATCGATCCGGTGCGGATGAAGCCGACGACGACCTCATAGCCCGCTGTCGCCCTAACAAGCTCTTTGATATCGGCCTCGGGCTTGATCCTCCGGCCGAGGCTCGCTCCATTGGAAGATTGGCGATCCGCGCGGCGGTGCGGAGTATTCGGTCGAGCCCCGCGTTCAGTAGAACTACCGCCGGGCCCAACCAACAACCTTCGTCCTCACCTCGTACTCGGGGTATGATTGGCTGCCCCGGCCTCGGCGCGCGGTCAGGTAAAAAACCCCGTCGTTGCCCACTCGGTGGCCGACGGGTTTCAACTCGAAGAAGTCTTGAAGAAGGCTCACCGTCGGCCGCACGCGGTCGCCTCGCCGCATGTAAACGCAAAGATCGACAGATGGACGTAAGATTGCGGAGACAGGTTCTCCGGCCTCAACTCGGTGAAGGCGAAGAAGTCAGTGATGAACTGTGATTCCGACATGCGAAATCCGCAGATAGCCGAACCACGAAGCGAGACTAACTTCGTCGGGATTGGGCCTTGGCTCGGATCCGCGCGGAAGTCTCCACGTGCCCGGCCTGACAAAGCCATCCCTCTCTAGCTCCGCCATTCTCTCCTGCGTCAGCGCGCTCTCTCCGATGACAACCATGGCGGCAGGGGACAAGGAGCGAAGGGAGAGGATGAAGACAGAGGTAAGGGGGATGGTGTCGTCAGACGAGTTCCCCAGCGGCGCCGCTTCTTTAAAAAAACAACAATCAAACGGAGATCGTGGGAATCGTGCGGGAGGCGAATCGCCCCACCTTTACATCAAGTCGAATTTAATGCTCAGGCTTTGGCCCCTAAGTTAAATCTTCCGCTTCGGCGCGTGATGAGGATCTCCTCTAAAACCTCAGACCGGCTCATCAGGCGACCCGCTCGAGGCTCGGGGGCTGGCCGTTGGTGATTAGTAAACGACCCATCTGGAAGGTGCCTTGGGCCGATTCTGTACCGGCCCACCACACGAACAGAAGACCAAGCATGCTATTCCTGGCCGTACTAAAGAAGCCGCCTAACTCGCTCGTGGCTACCCCGAGCTTGACTAGGTCAAACCGTGCGGCACCATGTCCCTCCCGGGCTATCCCTTAGCCCGGGAGAAGGTCCTCGGTGATCCGCTGCGCCTGCAAGGCGGTGGCGACAACTCGTCATGGCTCACTATACTTTCTCCGCCTTGACAGAACGAATCATGTCTCTGTGGGGCCCGCAACCTGTGAGTACACGTGGACGACTCATCCGGCCGTTTGTCTTCTTTGGCAGGCAGCGGATGGTTGTTACGCTATGCGACGCCCCCAACGGGTGGCGCGAGACTGGCTCAGTCCGGTCAAGGCTATTTCAAGGATAAAAGGAAAGTGCTTTCTCCCTAAAGAGGCTTCCTCCCCGAATAGGCGCCTCGAGACAAACACGTGTCCAATACTAACCTGACCAGTTTCTCCCTGCAGGCTCTGGACCAGACAGAACCCCGGAACGAGACAAGAACTTCGCCACTAAAGCAAAGACCGGCGCGGGGCCCACGGTATCAGCTCCAGGTACCCCGCTGCGCCTATAAAAGGGGGATTCCTGGACAATCGAAGGCTCTCTGGCTCTCCCCTGATTCGATTCCATCTGATTCAAGCTCAAGCAACACCCGCACCTGAAGTTTCTTTAGCGAGCAGTTTTAGTTCTTAGCCACCTTCATTGTAAGCTCGGGATCGGTGCCTTCAAGCCCGGTCTCGGCACCTTTGTACTGTTTCCACCATATAATCAACTAAGCTGGAGTAGAGCTATTACCCGGCAGTGGGGGCTCAAACCAGGGTAAATCGACCGTGTCTTCGTGGTTCGTATCTCTTCTCTTTCTCTCTTGCACTGTACTGAGGACCTGTACCCAGATCACCAAATCGCATCAGGCCCTTGTCCGGGAAGGCAGCGCGGCCCTAGCCCTCCGCAGGCTTGGCCGCCACCCGAGCTGCTGAGAAGGGTCGTCGTTGGGCCTCACTCCAACTACAAACTCGTCTGCCAGTCCGTGGACCCGCTGCTCTTCAGGAGCGCGATTCCCAGACACCGACAGATAGATTAATCAAAGAAAAAAAAAAGATCTATGCGGCTTACGTTAAAAGAAAATATTAGAAATTCATATTAAATACTAAAGTTGATATAATATATTAGAGATAACTCTAAATCCGATCTGATATGTTAGAGATAGATTATGAGTTAGAGATAAACACTATATACCAAAACAAATCTAGCCGCGCAAACGCGCAGGCCACCTCGCTCGTTATTAGTAAAAAGAGGATAAAAAGACTTAGCTTAATCAACGAGTTAATCAAAATAATATAATAAAGGGTAAATAGCCTATCGGTCAATTTGTAAAGCCAAATAAACCGATAGAATGAAGATATAACCTAACCTTTGCACGATGAAACAACAATGTGCAGCAATATTGGCAAAGATAGTGTTCTGATAAACCAAGCGAGGAGATCATAATTAACCAAGACAATGCTCACTTGGGATTTTATCATGTAGTCGTTCGAGAAGACGATGTACAACAAGTCGATTAAGAATAAAATACGATGAAAGTGAACTAACTAAAATCTAATACATTAAAAGTTGACAAAACCAGGCTCCTCCTCTGTCCCCACCATTCGCAAGGCGCAGGGCCTCCTAGCCCTCAAGCTAGGTCTCTCTCCCCCCAGTGCGGTCGACGACCTCGCCGCCCAGCTCCAGTCCCTTTTCTCCTCTTCGCATCTGGATGCTCCTGCGCTCGCCATCGTCTCCGACCTTTGTGGCCTCGCGAGGCTAGCTCTCGACCTCTCCACAGTCGGCCCTGGCACTGTTGAGGACAGGGTTGCTTGCGCGCCCTAATTGCACCTTGCTAGCCCGCTCTCGTGCCACCTCGACCCCATGATTAGTTGTTCCTCTTTCTGTTTCCACCACCTGCGTGTGGGTCTTTTTTGTTGTTGTTGCCGTTCTCTGGCCTTAGCGTTTGTTTTGGGCCCACCTGCGCGTGGTGCCTCTTTGGCCCTTAAACCACCTGCGTGTGGTTCGGTCTTCCTTCCGCCTGCGTGCGGTGCGTCTATGGTTATCCCTCCCCTGCGTGAGTTTGGGTATACTGCCTGGTCACGCCACCCACGCTGCCCGCCTCACTTCGCTGTTCGGTGCTGGGTAGAGTTGTTTTGTCCACCTGTGTGTGGTTCTTTCCTTGAACCGCTTGCACGCGGTGCGTCTTTGGTTAACCCTACCCCTGTGTGGGTCGGGGTCTGCCGCCTGGTCCTCACCGCCTGCATGCGGCCTGCCTAGTTTTTCCCCTGTTAGGTGGGGCCTCTAGCTACCTTGCCTCCCAGGGGCCCGTGTCCCGCCAAGTGTTTCCCATTGAAGATCCTCAGCTGGAATGTTCGCGGACTAAACGCCGCCGCCAAGCACGCCGTTGTTGCCGATCTGGTCAGCTCCCATAACCCTTCCATCCTCGCCCTGCAGGAATCCAAGCTTCCGGACCCCTCCCCCCAGATGCTTTTGGATACTACTGTGCACCGCCTCCGAGACCACCTAACGCTTCCAGCCGTTGGAACTAGGGGAGGCCTGCTCCTCCTCTGGGACGACACCCGTGTTCAAGTGTCTGACCCTCTCATTCTTCAGCACTCCATTTCCGCTCGGGTCACTCTTCTAAACACCCAGTTCTCCTGGCTTATTTCCAATGTCTATGGCCCATCCGTCACCGCCGACAAAGAAGTTTTCCTTGAAGAGCTCACTTCCATCTCCAACCATTTTTCGGGCCCGTGGATGCTGATTGGTGATTTCAACCTCATCTATCAAGTAGCTGACAAAAACAACCTCAACCTCAACCGATGTCTCATGTCGCGCTTTCGGGCATTTCTAGACTCCTGCCACCTAAAAGAGCTCCATCTCTCGGGTCGTCGTTTCACCTGGAATAATGAGCAAGCCAATCCCACGCTAGTCAGGCTTGACCGAGTCTTCTCCAACTCTGCTTGGGAACTGCTCTATCCTTCTTGCTCGTTGATCCCGCTATCTTCCTCCGCCTCAGATCACTGCCCCCCTCTTCACAGCTGAGTGCCCGCCCTGCCCGCCCAGATGCTTCCGCTTTGAATCCTTCTGGATTAAGATGCCCGGTTTTCTTGAAGTGGCCAATCAGGCCTGGTCTGAAGCATCCCCCAACCTTCCCACCCACCCACTTCTCCGCTTCAACCACAAGCTCATCCGCACGGCTAAAGCCCTTCAAGCCTGGAGCCGCAACCACATCGGAAATACCAAGTTGCAGTTGGCGTTGGCATCTGAAGTCATCCGTTTGCTCGAAGTGGCCATGGAGTCGCGCAAGCTCTCTATTCTTGAACTTGACCTGCGTCGCCAACTCAAGCTTCGGGTTCTCGTCCTTTCTGTGATAGAACGCATAAAGTGGAAGCAGCGATCTCGCCTCTCTTGACTAAAGTTTGGGGACGCTAACACCAAGTTCTTTCACCTGCGGGCAAACAGTCATCGTCGCAAGAACTTCATCCACTCCCTGGTTTCGCCCACTGGTTCCCACACGGAACACCTTGACAAAGCTGATATTCTCCACTGCCATTTAATTCCATCTTTGGGGAAACGGCTGCTCCCTCCTCCCTCAACCCGCTCGCTCGCTCCTTCAACTGGGACTTAATTCCTGGGTCTCCCTCCCTCGACCTCTCCCCTTTGGAAGAGCTTAGGCGGGTGGTCTTCAGCTTGCCCGCGCGAGAAAGCCCCATGTCCCGACGGCTTCACCTGGGATTTCTTCAAGACCTGCTGGGATTTCATCTCCGGCGACCTTCTAGCAGCCTTGCAGTGCCTCCTCAACCTTGATGGCTGTGGCTTTGAGGTCCTTAATCGTGCCCTCATTGTGCTTCTCCCCAACAAAGATAGCCCATCTGCTCTAGCCGTCTATCGACCGATCAGCCTCATTCACAGTTTAGGGAAGCTTTTCACAAAGATCCTCTCCCTCAGGCTGGCCCCCTTCATGTAGGACCTCATCTCGCCCTGTCAGAGCACTTTCATCAAAAAACGCCACATCCAAGCCAACTTCCTCTTTGTTCAAGGCACTGCCAAATACTTCCACCAAAAGCGAACCCCAGGACTTCTTCTAAAGCTCGATCTCGAAAAGGCATTCGATTCTGTCGCCTGGCCCTACCTTTTCGACAACCTCCAAGCCCGTGGCTTTGGAACCCGTTGGTGTAACTAGATCTCCTTGTCGCTCGCCTCCTCCTCATCCCGTGTGCAATGGCCACCCTTCGGAGATCATCTGCCATTCCAGGGACCTGCGTCAAGGGGATTCTCTCTCGCCCTTATTCAACCTAGCCATTGAACCCCTCTGCATCCTCCTTCAACGAGCCACGGAGTTTGGTGCGCTCTCGCCTGTTCGGGGTTCGCCTGCCCACCTTCGCGTATCCTTGTTTGCAGATGACGCGGCTATCTTCCTCAATCCCTCAAAAGAGGACGTGTCCACCCTCTCCATCATCCTTAAAAGAATTCGACAAGATCACTAGGCTAAACACTAACTTCTCAAAAAGCCAGGTCGCCCCAATCCGTAGTGAAAATGTCGATCTTGAGGACATCCTCGAAGATTTCCCGGCTGAAAGGGTCTTGTTCCCCATCAAGTATCTCGGTTTTCCCCTATCCATCAAATGTCTTCGCCGCGTGCTTTTCCAACCGCTTGTGGACAAGATCCAAAATCGGCTGGCCGGTTGGCGTGGACCCCTCATGTACAAAGGTGGCAAACTCACCATGCTCAAGGCAGTCCTTTTGGCCATGCTGTCCTACATTCTATCCGTCCTCCGTCCACCAAAGGCCGTCTTCCAGAAGAATGATCAAATCAGAAAAGCATGGCTCTGGCAGGGCTCCGACTCTGTGACGGGGGGTCACTGTCGAGCTAACTGGCACATCGTTTGCTCCCCTACCTCCCTTGGGGGCCTTGGGGTCCTCGACCTCAGCCTCTTCGCCAGAGCGCTCCAAACTCGCTGGCTATGGTTGAGTAAGACTCCCGCTCCCGCCCCCTAGGCTGGTCTCTTGGTCCATCCTCCCCAGTTGGACTCAGACCTCCTATGCTTGGGCTCCTCTATAGCTCTGCGTAGTGGCTCATCCCTGTCCTTTTGGGAGGATCGCTGGCTCTCTGGTTGCGCCGCCAAGGATTTAGCTCCCCAGCTCTTTGCGGCCACGACCAAGAGAACCAGATCAGTCCGAGATGCTTTATCCAACAACAACTGGCTTCTCGACCTTGGAAGGAACATGTTGCCATAGATGGCCCCCGAGCTCTTTTTGCTACTCGCCAGATTATGCCCCGTCACCCTCTCCGAGGGCGAGCCGGACCAGCGCGCTTGGCGCTTCTCACAAGACGGTTCTTTCTCGGTGCGCTCATCCTACCGGTTGCAGTTCTTTGGGCGTTGCCCCGCTCCCCCACTGCTTAGAGTCTGGAAGCACTGGGCGCCTTCCAAATGAAAGTTCTTCCTGTGGCTTCTTCTGCAGAATCAAGTCCTATTTCTGCCCCCTATGCTAAAGGAATTTGGAGACTCCGGAGCACCTTTTTTTGCATTGTGACTTCAGCATCTTCATCTGGAGTAGTGTCGCCGCGCTCTTCAACACCCCCGCCCTGGATCCGGCTACGTGGGGAGTGGTTTACCTCAACGCTTGGTGGGAGCACATCACCCTACGATCCGAGTCTCATAAGGGTGTCCTCTCGATCACCTCTGCCACCATTTGGCACCTTTGGATCGAGCGCAACAACCGCATCTTCCGATCAGAAGAGAAACCTCGCCTCCTCCTCCAGCAGTTGACCGACGAGCTGCATCTCTGTTAGGCAGCTCGTGCCAATTTAGTTTCCGTGCAATTTAAACGTTGTTTTCTTTCCTGTTTCCCCCGGGGGGAGGGGTAATCCCCCATCCTGTAAAACTTCTTCCTTTTGATCAATAGATGACAGCTGTCCTACCCTTTTGCTAAAAAAAAAAAAGTAGACAAAACGTAAAGAACCATTTGACGTCGCTTCAAGCTCTATATACTACCCCACCTGTTTCTGATGTAAATTTTTCTAATAAAAAAACCTTTTGAGAACTTTGATTTCTTACGGATAGCTAGTCTTCTTTCTATTATCACCTTAAGAAAATCGCCCGCTGTAGCTGATAGACGTCGCATCGACCATCGATTCGTTCTAATTCACCTTAACTGGAAAGTTAATTTCGTTTCTTTACAGGGGAAACTGACACGACAACATGGATATACTCATATACTCCGCATGTTGCAGCGACGCCGCTGTAGGATCGATCAGTTCCGTTGCACTGCATCCACGAAGATGACGGATAGGCGCCGCTCCAACCTCCAAGCAAGTTGCTATTAGTGGAGCCGCGAGTCAACGTCCAGAAAGGGAAATGTGCTTATCGATCGATTTGACTATTCTACTAAATTATACTGCTCGCGTCCGCTCGATCCAGCTTATCGTGATGCTCCTAGTTTATCTAATCAGCTTCCCATAAGTCTAATCCACTGCTCATAAGTCGTAATGGCCTCTCGAGGTACCGATCGACTTAGGATGTGTTTCACTTGGTCTTAAAGGACCATCCAAGACAGGGTTATAGATCGATGGGATGGCTTTATAATGCACGAATTCATCAGGTCTAATGTTTGGTTGTATTTTACTCATCCACGACAAAACAATTGTGGTGCTAATTGGTCGTAGCCATCTTTTCGTCTCCTTGTGTACCTATGATCATCATCCATTAGAGAATCTTTTCGCCTCTTAATTACTTCCACTATAAACCCCCCATCCGAGCTACACCTTCTTCCCTTTTGTCTCCTTATCAATCCCGCTCAAATAAGCCTTTGCACCGAAATTCAAGAGCCTATCCTTCGTCGATACCTAGGTGATCCATTTTGCTCCTCGGCTTTAGGAGGCCATCGTCGATTTGCTAAAAATTTGTCACCAGAACCGTCACCGTCAACTCTCCGTCGCCACTGCTTCTCGTCAACCGGCATAATCGAGTGGTAATATCTATTTCTCTTCCCTCCTAGAACATCTCTAGAGCACGTAGGTCGATTCCCCTAGGTCCATTTGGCTGGACCTCACCGGATTTGCGTTGCTACTAGCCCGCTGCAACCCTCTCATTTCCTATCTCTGGTGAGCTTGTGTGCGCCGCCTTGGCCCCCATTGGCCCTTTGTAATCCTCGTGCCTTCGTGATGCCGGATTGCCAGCACACCCCTTCACCTTGCCCCCCTGCCGCCGCTCGTTGCCAACGATGCATGTAGCCTTGGGCCACCGCTGTGTGCGTCTCCAAGCTCGACGCCATTCTTCTCTTATTGAGTGGCCGCGCCCCAACGTCTCCTTCATCACGTGCACCTCTCCCGCTCCTTAGCGATACTGGTGCGTCACCGCCATCATCAGTTCCTCCGTGGCCCAAATTGCTATCACCGTCGCCTCCCTTGCTCTCCCCTCTCTGGCACGCGGGCCCGTCAACCGGGCCACGCCATCCAGCTCGTCCCACCTTTCTTCATGTTTTATTCGTCAATAATGTCATTGAGCTTTATTCGTTATTCTTCGTGTTTCACAAGTAGTTCCACCAAGTTTTAGCCAAAATTTTTCAAGTTTTATCCACTCTCACCATGTTTTGTGTGTATGGTCAAGTTTCGTTAGTAGGTTTTTATAGTTCCCGTAGCTAATTTCTAAGTTTTCACGTGACATCATACGCTCCAATGGATCTGACATGCGATTCCCGACGTCTGCCTTTGTATGGAGTAACAATTAAGTGGAATAGTGTATAATTCTTTTAGCTTAATAACGTCGCTGTTGAAGTTGTAGGGGATCTTTGTCCAACATGAGCTGTGGTGGATAAACGAGTGAACTGAAATTTTAAGTCGAGAGCGTCCAAGTTTAACTAGACTAGAAGTACTTTGCAAAGTTGTTTCGAGATATTTAAGAAACGGCTTTAAATTTTGGATCAGAGAAACAGTGAGAATCCTAACTGGATCATGGCCTCATCCACCGCAGTTTTCGTCCGGTGAAATTCGAAAAGGAGATGGGAGCCGAAGCGTGCGTACACAATACGCCCGAGGTTGACATTAGGAATGAATACGACATGCGCGCCTAATTTAATCCCCGCGCGCGCGCTGATGTTTCTTTATCACGCCACTTGATCTTGAGCTAATCATCTTGATTTCTTTACGTCGCAGTTCGTCCTTTCTGCCCCCTCGTTTCAGGAAAAGTGACGCCCGGATGGGAATGGGATCGGGATCGGGATCGATCCAAAAAAATAGCAGTAATAAAAATCAGATTTCTACTTTTACTATGAGGGTGAAAAGGGCAGATAATAACCATATCATCTTGCTCTTTTCTTCCATTCTCAGTGGAACCAGAATTCCTAATTCTATCTTTTTTTAGATATTCTCTGATTTATATCGATAATGCAAAATAGGTTGTATTGTTCCTACCTCGTACTACTATCTTTCTCTCTTTTTTTCTTTTCTTTTTTTAAAAAGATCAATTATCATATTTCTGAGAAATCATTTATATCGATAATGCAGAATAAGTAGTATTGATCCTACTTCGCAATCCTCTAATTTATATCGATAATTAGTTTTTGTTGAGATATTAATTTGACACTGGAACTGCAGCATAATATCAAGATATGGGATTCATGGTTTTCCAACACTATTTCGTAGTGTGAATGCGTGTGCGGTATCATGGACCACGGACTGTTAAGTCCTTAACTGTGGTATCAATTAGTTTTCATGTATGTGTGGTCCATAATATTGCATTGATGTTTCTGACACACAAAACAAATCAAATAATCTTTTTTGCAAGCTAACAGTAGGATTGGTTTTTTCATATTTTTCTTCCCATGCCATTGCATTATGGTGATAACTATTTTGTTCCTCCCAAAAAAATTATGTTGATAACAGTAGGATTTTGTTTTAAATTTAAACGAAAGCATGAAATCTGCTGTAAGTATTGTTGCTTCCCATTCTTACTAGATTACAAGTAAATAACAAGTTCGACCATTGTCATGTACCAATATTTCGTAAACCATAGTAGCAACATATTTGCTTGAAACTACAATAACACACCGTGCTAATTACTGGATTTGTTTCAGATGTTGCCGCCTTTTTCTGAGCACTCTTTCTGCCGATCCATTGATTAGTTTTTGGTTCATATTTAGTTGCTCCCAATTACTATCCTCGCAGTTCCTGTATTTTTCCCATAGATTTTTGTAGAATCAACACTAGATTATTTTGCATGTCTATGTATTCTCTAATATTGAGAAAATAGAAAATAGAAATCATTGTATTGTTACCTGAGTTCGTTGAATTTTACTCTTGGCTTCTTAAATGATCCAAAGAGGGGAGGATGCAATAATCATGTTCCAGTTCATTAGGTCTGAGGATGCAATGCTATGTGTGTTCACTTTCTCTCATGATTCAATGTTGATTGTTTTAAGAATCATCCTTTGAAATTATATTCTTAATGTTAATTTATTAAGACAAGCGATAGCATCTCTCATATGTTTATTGGTCCTGTATATGTATCTCCACTGCTTCAATAGCATATCATTTTTAAAATTTAGATTATAAATTCAGGTTATTTTTAGTGGTGACGAAGATGGTCTACTAAATCGATCGGAGCACCATCGGCGTGTCCAAGGACTCGCAGCTACACGCCGCCAAGATCTTCGGTGTGGTCTCTGATGCTTACGATGAGCTCTCGTCGCCGATGGCGGCGGAAACTGCCCTGTTCTGCCTCTTCGACATCGTGTGGTGGCACATGTTCGAGTGCTACCCTCCGACGCCTTCAGCCTGCTAGAGACCTCCGGCTACTGCAGCTTCACTAATCAAACAACCACAGCCTACCCGGTATATAACTCAAATACAAGACGCTCACGCCATCGTTGCATCCCCGGCCCGATCATCCGATCCCAATCTCTGAATTCTCTTTTGATTCTATTGCATAGTTCCGGAGGTGCGCTATGAGAAGGAAGGTGTTGACGCCTACACCAAGTTCTTGCACGGCCACAAGATCATGGCTCAGTGCGGGGCTCAGTTCGAAAGGGATGCAAGGTAAGACAAGTTGAACATGCTGGAGAGAGATGCGGTGTTCGACTTGCTGATGCAAGCCTCTCCCCTATCAATTAAAATGGCAGCAACTATTCAAATTTAGGTAAAAAAACTAAAATTAAATAAAAGGAGATGATTTCATTCTTCTTTTCTCATCCAGTTTAGATTCTCTTATTCATTTTTGGTGGAGATCCAAGTGAGTTTTTGTCGGTCAAGAAAGACACCTATAAATTTCATAAAGGAATTTGACTTCAAAGTGTTTAAAAGTTGTTGAATTCTTGTGCACCAATTTATTCTAGACTTTTGTTAGAACAATGTTGTTGTTTCCTTATTTTTCTAGGATGACAAAAATATGTAGTTACTTTTTGGGGCAAAAAAAATATATTTGTAGTTTTAGTTGAACTAGCTTCTGGAACTATTGAAAAAGAGTTACTCTGATTAGGAACTGTTTATTTTAAAGTTCAAAGTATCACTGGGGGATTTCATATTCATTTAGATGTTGTAGCCATTCATCTTGACCCTTACTTTTAGCTATTGAATTAATATGAACATTATTTTAGTTATGTTAACAAGCATGGTCAGGGTTAGTTCGGTAGCATCCTAAGCATGAAGGAATGAAAATTCAGTGACCTTCCACTATGGCGGAGATGGCGGCAGAGAAGGGTGAGGATGTGTCGGGCAAGGAAATTCCAGCACATGAGAACGTCGAGGGGTGATCACGAGTGGTTAATGAGTGGGACATCGATGCTAGGATGGAATTAATTGTAAATATATGTGATTTGAGTATCTGTAATACATTCATATTTGCACATTAATTGAATAGTACATGTGATTTTACTTTAGCCTCTATATTGTGACAGACAGGTGGACATGCACATTGCTTGCTAAACCACCTTTATAATTTTTATTTTGTTTCGATTTATGTTTTCCTTTCTCCCCCTTTAGTTCCGTGGCAGAGCACGGGCATTGTACTAGTATCGATAATTAGTATTGTTCCTACTTCGTACTACTGTCTTTCTACGACCATCTCAAATTGAAAGGCATAATTGGTTCTAGGCCCATTTAAACTAGGCCTAGGTCTAAAAGTAGAAGGAGGCCGGGCATGCCCATGCCCAGCCCAGTTCAAGTCGCTCATTTATCCTAAACAAAAGGCCCACATTTGCTGGCAATGGACGACAGTCGTTGCGCTTCGTGAGGCCCACAGCCCATAAACGGAGGAGATCAGACGTGGAATGAGCCACCCGTCGGCCGTCGGCCGCCGGCCGCCGGTGGGCGGCGGCCGCGCCGCCTTCCTTTCCGAGCTCTCTCCCATGAGTGCCATTGATTGCCGTGGTCTCTCTTTGCCCTAATATCTCGTCTCGCCTATTATCTATCCCTTCTTCGTCGCGCTCCGCTGGCAGCGCAGTCATTTTCCCTGTGGTTTCTGGTTCGCCGAGCCGCGCGTGATTTTCTGGAGGAATGCAGGTGGCGATGGCGATCTTGTGTTGCTCGCATTGTTTGGAGGTTGGAGAGGATTTGACCAATGCGAAAGGCCACCACTCACGGCATGCTTGGTATGGATTCTACAATTTTTGTTAGTCTGCGTGTTATTTTGGTGGGCAAATGTAACTTAGAATCAGCTAAACGTATGAGTTCATTGGAGGCATAAACTTTTGCTATTTTTCATATGCATATGTGTGGTGGTTCTGAGTTCAACCGCGCAAAATCAGTTCAAGCACTGTGGGGAGATAATTAGTAGGAAGCTTTGATGAGATATTGGGATGTATGGTGTGCCGTGTGCAACTGTAGGATACCGGTTTAGGGATTGTGTGCAACTGTAGGATACCAGTTTCTACTGAGCAGAGTAGAATTAAAAATGTTCAGAGGGTGTAACCACATTTCTAAGATTACACCTCAGCTCACATACTTCAATTGTTCCACTGGAAAAATTAGATGAATTGGTATTTTAGGACCGACAACTAAAAATGTTAAGACGATCCAAATTTTCATTCTTTCAAACAGATTTTCTTAGCAAAAACAGCAGATCTGCCATCCCATTAAAGAAGAAATAATGAGTTCTTATAGAGGGGCCAAAAAGATGCCCCCACCGCCCCCCCCACCCCCCCACCCCCCTCCCCCCACAAAAAAGCCAAAAGACTACAACACAATCACGGTGCGCCAGGTAAGACTACAACAATGGATGAAGCCCGCTCTCAAAGGTGAAGGTCCTCACAGGTTTTGTCCGACAAGCTAGTTGACTAAAAAATGCACCAATTTCTCTCTTTCCAAATATTGCAGGCAATGTAGATGACATTCTTTCAATCAATTAAAAAAATTATCCTTCATACTCCTCAAATAACATTTGCATATTTTGATACAGGGAATTATTACCTTGTCGATGCCAGTTGTCTGAACAAGACCTACTTGGGGCCTTAGAGGTCCTACACCAAGAGGTGAGAGAGATTCAATAAATTCACTCAAACGGTTATATTGAGCTGTCCTTGGGTGTATGAAAGATGAAATAGAGAATCCTACTAAGCACTAAACATACCTACTTTAAAATGTTTGGAGCAGCAACCATGGGACTTAACAAATCACCTCTTTAGTTTGTTCATGACTCACGAACATGCTACCATGGATAGATATTTCCATAGGTGTGACCAGTACCTTGACTATATGCCCACAATATCATATTACCATCAATATATGCAAGACGTGCCATTTTAGAAGATGCCTTGGATTCATGAAGCCACAAATGAGTAGTTGGTTCAACTGTCCATGCATGCGCTTCATGATAACCTTGGTGATTGTTGAACCTAGATAATTGCCAAACCGGTTGAATGGTTGATACAACGTTACATGATCTTCTCGTAAGCACATGATTATTTTTTTGAGCAAATGTAAGGATGTGATCTTTTGTAACCATGTGATTAATTTGTAATTGAGGCCAGAATGTTTTTCTCCATTATCTAAAAATGTGTTATGGCTCTTTATCCATGGATAATTCCATGTTATTGTGGTGCATCAGATGGGTGATGAATGAACCTAAACCAAATTTTGGTTTACCCTGCTAACAAGTTATTCCAGTTCTTATGATTCACATGGTGAATTCATATGAACTGCAACTACATTGCAGTACCATATTGTTTTCTTCACATCATATGAGGATGTTCTTGCATGCAACTTCCATATTTGTAGTGCTATTTTACTGTTGGTAGCTGCACAGCTGTGCTTTGATGTTTTCCATATAGTTATTTGTCATAAACTTGACAGAAAATTAAGCTCGGTTTAAGTTTACTGCAAAATGCACTGAATGAAAACCCAAATTGAAAATGGGTCTATTCCAACTAGCACGTGTACCTGACTATTAGCGTAGCCTGACACCTGCTAATGATGGCCATAGATTGCTGTAGTTGGATTCCACGTTCCCTGTGGGTGGTTGAGATATGCTTCTCAGTGAATAGATATTTTGGCCTAACATATTACCAGACTATTTCATTTTTTTGTAATTCTAAATTCAATTATCTTAGCTTTGCATGGATTATGCTCTACTTTGATTTTTGAGTTGCATGCAAAGTGTTTCATGTTAGCTCTTTATGAAGTTAGTTTTTGTGGGATTTGATGAACATATTAGCTCTAAATGACAGGGGGTTGGCTCATTTTGATTGATTCTTAGCATAATAAAATCATTAGTTGAGAGACGTGCGTATTTCTCATGTTTAACAAGTAGCAACAATGGTGCAACCCTCTACCCCTTTGTAAAGATGCGGAAAGTGGTTGGTACAAATCCAAACAATCAATTCATTACTCATATAGCTGAAGCTTCCAAGAATCAAGCTGCTCCAAACATCACTTTCTTATTCTTTTTTATTTATGTTCTGATGCATGTGGAAGAGTCACATTTATGCTGCCAACTTTCATTTTTAATGTTTCTTTGGCAAAATATAGTCATCATTTCATTTTCGCTACTAATGATGTTCGCCTCTTCCTCAGCTTGCCTGGTTAGTTCATATGGAAATTTTGATGCTTCAAAGATATTATGTAGCTAGTGCAAACTTTTGGTACATACACTTTTCTAAAGTTAAAGTTGCAACCCACTTGCTGTATTTTCCAGCTTTCTTCAAATATATGTTTGAGTAACATCCAAAAGCCTAGTTAGCTGTAAAGATTCGGTTGTTCTAGAAGCATTATGCAAGATTCTGTTTTTTTAATTTTTTTTCCCCTTCTTAGATGTTTTCATGGATTTTATAAACATGTTATTTGAGCAGGTCTTGTTGTCATTGATAATGCATAAAAAACTAACAACTGCTTGTGATTCATTCTGGCTTTTGGGAAAAAGAATGTGAGGTGCAGTATTAGATGTTAATATTCTGATGTCTCCATACTTAATTCTTGTAATTTTTACTTAATTCTAGTAATTTTAAATAAACAAATAATAATTTACACATTTTCAGAGTGGCTAAGATGAATGAGTAAGCTGGTTGGGCTGAATATTAAGCTCAACTACCAGAGGGTTTTAAATCTTTTCCTCTCTGTTTGTGTTATTTTTAAAAGCTTTTGAGGTGGCTTCATGATTTAGAAAAAGTTGAGACTAAAAAAATGTCAATAGTGCTTAACTTTTGAATTCAGCTAGGTGTGAGATTTAAGCCTAAGCCATGATGAATGGAACATGCTTACTGATAGCTGCTGCAGTCAACTTGGTGAAGTATTCCTATTATTTTCATCGACTTAGATGATGCATTCAGCGCAAGAAATATTCCACTCTTGACTTTTGTGCACTTATGTTGGGTGGGGGCGTATTTATTGAGAGTAGGTAGACAGAGAGAGTTAACTTTTCAGCCTTGACTCCCTCTCTTGTGTGGGAGCATCTATAAAAATCGAGGACACAAAGGACAGAGACAGCTCTGAGTTTTTAGACTTGCTGGTGCCTGTATGCTCCAAATTGGTACTCTCCTAGTTTACTTTCGTCTACTCCTCTCAAATTTCTTGATCTTAATTCTTCATAGCCTTCTCTTCTTTCCTTTCTTTGCATTTGGATAGTTGGTAGTGGGACTGATCATCTTTTAAATATGGGCACTGAGCTCACTGTTACGGGATGGTTCTTGTCACCAATTATACGGGAAATGCAAGACACTGCGTTGTCCTACATAAAAGGGCAAATTAATTGGGAGAAGGATCAAGAGAAGGACCTGGAACGCCTCGACACTATCCTTACAGAAATTCTGGCTATCGTGGATGTTATAGAGAAGCGGGAGATCAAGGATTGCAATCAGAGGAGGCTGCTCCGCAAGCTCAAGGATGCCATTTACAGTGCTGTTGATGTGCTGGACAGTTTCCAGTACATGGTCCTGAAGTCAAAGATCGACAGCCAAGCTGTGGTGAGTCGTGTTACCTCGTCCTGTGTTTACTTGGGTAAACGTTTGCTAGGTTTTGATAAGTTCCGTAGGAAGCTCACTGATATCTTGGAGAAACTGAGTGAGGTCAAAACAACTGCAGATACCCTGTTCAAGTTGGTTAGTTTTGACAATGCTACTGCAAAGCTGCTGCCAGTAACACGGTTGCGTGTAACTTCTCCTTTTAAGGAAGAGTACCATACATTTGGATGAAGAGGTGAGCTTCATCAGCTGATAGATCTGTTGCTTGAGGGGGGTGACGATAGTGCACCTGAACCTAGCAACTCGGGTGTTTCTGTTATATCCATCATTGGTGTTGGTGGGATTGGGAAGACATGTCTAGCACAATTAGCTTTTAGAGATGAACAAATATGTGCCAACTTTGGTCTCAGAATTTGGGTTTGTGTGTCTGATACTTATGATGAGATTAGACTAACAAGGCATATTTTGGAATCTGTAACTGATGCAGACTATTGTGGTGTTAATAGCTTTGATGGATTGCGGGATGTTCTCCGTGAAAAGATAAATGGCAAAAATTTTCTTCTTGTACTGGATGATGTTTGGTATGATGAGGACATGACAAATTGGGAGAATGAATTAGTATGGAACAAAGTCTTATCCACGTTGAACACTGGACTTGGAGGATCAAAAATTCTGGTGAAAACCCGAACCGACAGAGCCAGTAATCTCTTGCATGCTAGGGCTTCCTTACATCTGGGAGGACTGAGAAGAGATGATTACTGGATGCTATTCAAAAGTTGCGCCATCGGTGAGAAACATCTTGGCTTGTTTCCAGAACTTAGGGAAATAGGATTGGAGATTGTTGAAAGATTGAAAGGTCTGCCTTTGGCAGCAAAGGTAATTGGCCGCCTATTGAATGCTGATTTAGATGTGAGCCACTGGAAAAAGGTGCTGGAGAGTGATATATCATATGATGTTATGAAGGTTCTCAGGTTGAGCTACCAGCACCTGCCCATCCATTTGCAGCTATGCTTTGGCTTTTGCAGCCTATTCCCAAAGGATTGGCATTTTGATCCTAGGAGGCTTATAGACATGTGGATTGCACAGGGCTTTGTTCAAAAGGAGGATGTCAATGACACTGATGTGACTGTCGAGGATATAGCAAAGAGCTACTTTGATGATCTTGTACAAAGGTCATTCTTCGAGAGATCATTGTTGAACCTTCCAACAGAGTATGTCATGCATGACTTGATCAATGACCTAGCCCGCAATGTTTCAAAAGACGAGTATTTCAGAATGGAGAGTGAGAGGCAGAATGTGATCCCATCGAACATTCGTCATTTATCTGTATCTGCAAATTTGTTGGGAGGCATGAAGAAAACAGAGATGAAAAATTTGCGCACTTTACTTGTTTGGAGGAAACCATGGCCTTGCTTGAAATTGTCCCTTCCCGATGATGTGTTCAAGAAGTCCAAATGCATCCGTGTGCTGGACTTAACTGGTTGTTGCTTGGAGATGCTACCATCATCAGTGAAATATCTAAAACATTTGCGTTATCTTGCTTTTAGGGTCCCTACGAAGCCATTGACCACATCTCTGGTTCAGTTGTACCACCTGGAGGTTCTAGTCACAAGAGGTCACTCTTGTCGGGAAAGTGAATATGTCAATCTCCCAACAAACATAAAGAGGAAACTGCTCAAACTGAGAAAAGCTTACCTTTATAACGTAGGGGGAGCCACAATATCTGGCTTTGGTGGACAGACTGTTATCCGTGGCCCAGGAGAATTCCATGTCAAAAAGGAGAGTGGCCACAGACTTGGAGAGCTAAAGGACATGAACAATATTGAAGGACGATTAAGTATTAGGTTTCTTGAGAATGTGGAACATCAGCAACAGGCTGTCGATGCCCACCTAGATTGCAAAGAACATATCCAATCTTTGGAACTGGAGTGGAGCAACCTTCGAAGATCTGTTACTTCCGAATTGGATTATAATGTGCTCGAGGCCCTTAGGCCTCACCCTGATCTAGAGTGTCTGAAGATCATTGGGTACAGGGGAACAAGATCACCCACTTGGCTCAAGACAAACTGGCTGGCAGCATTGAGTTCAGTAGTCTTTGAGAATTGCATTGGTTGGGTACAGTTGCCTCCTCTTGGACAACTTCCTCTGCTCAGGTATCTTGAGCTGAGAAACATGCATGCTGTAAGGCAGATAGGTCAAGAATTTTATGGAACCGGTGACACCAATAGTTTTCCAAGTTTAGAAGACATAGTATTTGATGGCATGCTCAACTGGGAGGAGTGGTCTGGAATTGAAGATACTAGTCCTTTGCTTCCACGTCTTGAAAGACTTTACATAGCTAAGTGCCCTAAGCTTAAAGAAGCACCACCCTTTGGCGCAACACCAAGAGTTGAAGTGGAGATAGCATCTGATTTTCTGCCAATCTCATGTTTAGTTGATTCCTTAGTTACATCAGCATCACGAATGATCTTATTAGTCAGTTGCTGCACCTTCCTGTGTAGCCTGGACACTGACCAACTCTTTCATGTTGACGAGTTGAATGTGAAGAACTGCACTAATCCAATGCCTGCTGGTGGATTTCTCCGACTTGACTCCCTTCGGGTGCTCAGAATTAGCAACTATAAATCACTGTTATCATCCATTAGTACAGAAGCAGCTGAAGACCACGACACATGCTTTTTCCCTCCATCACTTTGCCATCTTGAGATAATTGATTGCAATGTTTAGTCCAGTTTGTTACCAAGATACTTGCAAAGCCTTACTTGCCTTTGCACCTTGGTGATTGATAGTTGCAACTCCGTGGATTCAATATCGTTTGCTTATGGGCCCCACCACCTAACTTCTCTAGAAACCATGATTATTAAAAATTGCCCCGACTTAGCCTCACTGAACGGATTTGAGAATCTTGTAGCTCTCAGAAAGTTAGTTGTTACTGACTGTAACAGTTTTTGGTCTTTGCCACCTGATTTGAATACAATAGGAACTCTCAACACATTAGCCATTTGTGCATGTCGAATGATGAGATTTCTCCCCCAAGATGGCCTGCCAGGTTCCGTTCAGAGAATTTTCTTGTCACGGTGCCATCAAGAGTTAGATTGTGACCTCCAAAGGAGGGAAGGTACTGAATGGCACAAAATTGTTCATATTCCTGAAAAGAAACTGGAGGTATATACTGCTCCTTATTAATTTCCAGTGGATTTTTATGGAACTTGTTCATGCTGCGCTATTATGGAGAGTTATGTTCTGTCAATCAGGCAATCAACCTAAGGGAAGGTAGAGTGCTACTTTCATGTTTCATAAATATAACTGCTAAACATCTCCTCTTGCTTACGAAGATAAATCATCTTGTCTTTGCATATCCAATTTTTTTCTTATTTTTGCTTGAACATACATTCATATCCATCGAATCAAGGTTTATGTTTGTGTGAGGGCTTCCCAACAAAGCTCAGTCAGTAAGACGTGCTTCTAATTATATTATGCCCTCTGGCAGGTAGAGCTGAATGATTTGTTAACGATATTTTCAACTGACTCTTCCTGATGACGCTGTTTTTTCTGTGAGTATGTTTTCCTAAACTTTCTAATTGATGTATTTAGTTCTACGAAGTAAAGTCTTGTCAAACCTTCTAATTGATGTATTTAGTTCTACGAAGTAAAGTCCTATCATTATTGTCGTCCTGTGTGGAGGTAGCAAAATTTTCTGAAGCTTTTGTTCTATTCCAGCTTCCCAAACTCATTCATGGCCATTACTAACTTTGCAGCTCTTCAGAGTCAAATTCATGAAAAGGAAATGTTCATGTTGACAAGAACAAAGGAAGGATCGATGACTTCAATTGTCGGCTGTGTGGCCTTCTATGGTCGAGCCCGATAAACGCGAAGCATCCCGTTGTTGAGGTATGGTATGGTGCAACGGTGCTTCGTCGTTGTTCCATGCATCTTCTCAGCATCGTTGTTATTCAATGTACGTAGCATTCATCGTTATAGATTTCCAGCTATTTCGGTAGGAAAGTTAGGTTATTTATTCTTTGGAGACATGGTGTTTGGAAACAGTATGAACACAGAGATATGTAGCAGCAGCAGGAGGAGGAGGAGCAGTACTAGTAGTAGCAGGAGGAGCAGTAGTCGTCATGTCTGAAGAAAGGTTCACCCCAGAGACACTGACTACAGTTCACAAAAGGGTTGCCTGCCTAGTTTCTGCAAGTCCTCCTCAGAGTTCTGTACTCACTTGGAACTTGAAAGTGGTGAAGCACCATTATTGGACATTGTGGCATATGCTGGGTACGGATATGCTGGTATATCGTCTGCAATGCTTGCCTGCATCTTCTGGAGCTTCTCATACTATTTTGTACTGTCATGGTTCTGCATGTGTACCGAAGTTTTCCTGGTTGGCAATGAAGAGGGTTCTTCTTGGTGCACCAAGAAGCTGTGAGAGACATCCTAGCCAGAGCCACTACTTTCCCTTGCTGCTGTGCAATTTCCTATGCTTTTCTGGCTAGGCAAGATCAGTGGCTGATGATGGTTCATTCTTATTTTAGAGTTGCCAACTTGGGATTACTCATCTTTTCCCGCCTTCCCCCTTTCTTCAATGCACACAAGTTTTAGATAGGGTCTTGCTTACGGCGGAGAATTTGGATTGAGATGTTTGTACATCATGCTTGCAAGAAAAATAATATGCTTCTCGGAACATGTTTCTAAAATAAAATTACTAGTGCGAGTAATGTATCATGCATGTTACAAATGGTTGATGCGGACGAGGAATGGAGTTGATCTTAATATGGCTTACATTAAGGCCCTGTTCTTTTCAGCATATCGTACCGTTGCGTATTACTGTAGCAAATTTTGTTATTTTTATATGGCCTATATTTTGTCATAATTTACGATGATTTTTTCGTGACTTTTAGTAGTCGTTCCAAAGATTCTAAAGCTATTTTTAAATTATTTTTTTATAATCATTAGACCTTATTTTAAAGGCTCTTAAATTTCTTCTGATGAATCTATAAACGCAACGATATCTGTTGAAGTTAACAAGGCCTAAGTAGTAGTAGGTGTCTGCTCAATGGGTCCCCTTGGTCAATACTGTGACGAAAAATCTATTATTCTAGAAAGGTATAGCGTGAAAACAAATAAACCGTCCATAGCAAGATACAAAAGAATCGTGCATTTGTACAAGTACAATGTTGTCTCGAGATACAAATGCGATCTTATGGACTCTGCCTCCTCGGCTGATGGAGTGAAGCCGGATGAACTCTGAAGAAAGCGGCCGCGAAGCTGCCTGATCGAAATGAAGAACAGTGGGCACGAAGTGCCACACAGCGAGGCCGCGCTAGCATAGTAGCGTAGGCACCGCGCACCCTTGGGCCTGTTTGGTTTGGTTCGGGCAGCTTGGCCTGGCCCAATGATGAAAGCCCATCTGTCGTGAGTGGGCTAAGCCCTGCCGTGTGTTTAGATAGTGCTCTAATGGGCTGGAGACGCCTGATCCAAGCATGGCTTTTATACTCAACAAAAGCTAGCCCTATTTTTTCTGGTCGTTTTCTTGACATGGACATTCAATTCACAAACGAATCCTGGGCATCAGTTAAGTTTTTTTAATCTTTAGGCTGTGTTTGAAACTCTATGGGCATTGTTTAGTAAAAAACGGTATAGGCTTAGGTTTATGACTTATGGTTGTTTCAGAAGGTACCTTTTTTAAACCGCTCATCACAAAGGTCCAGCATTAGCTTCTCCAACAAAAGCTGCAAAACACTGTTTACTCGATTTTTTTAGAGGTAGAGGAGCCGTTGAACAAATCTTTTACAGGATATTGTAAAGTGCGAAGAAATTTTTTTAAAAAATATAGAGAATATTTTAAATAAACCGTAAATAGTGTTAGGGAGGATGGAAAGAAGGCATTGCGCGTTCTGGCGTAGCGTTGCGTCGCGTGCCGTTTTGAATTTCCGGGAGCGCGCGCGGTGAGCAACGCTATGCTACGCCCAGAAACGCTGAAACGCACGCGGCCGAAGAAACATGAGATTCATTGACATGCCCTTGCGGCCCTGCTCCATTAAAGCTAAAGGCAGTACGAGCAAAGCTGAGATCCGGAGGGTAACGAGGCGCAGTCTCCCTGGGTCACAGGCTGCTCGGCTGCAAAGTCTTCAAGAGCGCAAATCCGTAGGCAGGCACTAGCACGAGGGGAGAAATCAATCAAGGTGAAGGACACACATGACAAAACCTAATAGAGCTCACACGAGCTCTCAGCCTCATGGCACGGCCCTCCCACCCTTAACACATCGAGCCACTCCTCCATGAAGAAGGAATCCCAGCCTGAACGGCATGACAGAGAAACGTCGTCCTATTGTGGATACACGAAAACAATGTACATTCTGAACTTTCTTGTAGGCAGGTTTTGGTGAGCTCAATGGAATATGATTGGCAAACCAAATGGAGGTTTTGATAAAAAAAAAAAAAAAAACGGTGCTCTGGTACTAAATTGCATGCTCGAGAGGGTGCAAGAAAAAAGACATTCTTGCTATCCTGTTCTTATACCATCGCTACCTATTTTCTCTTCATTATATTTTCTTTCTTATTCTTTTCTCCGTATTCCCTCCTTTCATTTCTCACCATCGCAAACAACATTTTTTTGGAAAAAATCGTGAAAGGAGCATACAGAGAATTTTCTTTCTAAAAAATGTAGAAAAAAAATCTTTTAAAAACAACCACATAGAGAATTTGCTGAAATATTTTAAAAGACCAGAATTAATCTCTTTCGTAAAGAAATGAATCTCTTTCGTAAAGAAAAATGAACATGAAAAATTACAATTAGAGTCGGTCTTAAAAGGGAAGCCGGCTGCTGCTGTGCTGCAAATCCCAATAAAGCGAGAGCAGAAAGGAAGGAGGAAAAGCAGACTCCCCTTCCACTGTCCTGTGTTCTCATCTTTGACTCCCCCCCTCCTGCAGTTCATCCAGTCTCCTACCACAGGCCAAGCACTTACACATTTCAACCCAAGAAAAAAGCATTAAGGCGTCGTTTGTTTCGGCTGTGCGTCGCGTCGCGTTGCGTTCCGCCGCCCGCGCGCGCGCGCGCCGCGCGTTCAAAACCCCAAAACGCGACGCGACGCAACGCTCGGGAACGCTGAAACAAACACGCCCAAAATCCAGCTCGAGCCCTCCAACTCAGTGCAATCAACTCGTCTTCCCTCCAAGAGAGGCGCTGATCAGCAGAGGCAGAGACAGTGATGAGGCCTCTGCTCCTGTTCTTGCTGCTGCTGCTGCTCTCTGCAGTGGGTTTCAGCGTCTGCATAAGGCTCAACAATGGCGGCTATGAGGAGTGGAGGCTGGGCACAGCGACCTACATCAAGGAGTCCCAGGGGCACCCGCTGAATGATGGTATGTATGTTTTCTAGCTTTGTGATCTTCTTTCGTTTGGATTGAAGCAAGAACAGCACCAATGTCGTCTGCTTTTCTGTTTCTTTTCCCCTTTCGTTCTGCTTATTTTACATGGAAATGGTGATTGTGAATGTATTCTGCGCTCTGCAAGGTTGTAAATGGCAAGCAGGTGGGATAGTATTAGACAGATCCAGCATAGTGGGCAGGGAAGGGTAAGAAGTCTTGACAGAAAACAAAAGGTTCACTATTGAAACTTCTTCCCTTTTCTTTCTTCAGATAGATTGTTGTTCTTGGAACTGAACATTCCCTGAATGTTCTGTAGGTGATAGGAGTATTCTATTGTCATTGGTGATGAAAGGGTAGAGAAAGGGTGTCCTTGAGAATAGTAATAAAAATGTAGATGGTGCTGGTGATGCCAATGCTGCCCTTTATGATCAATATCTTCTTTTTGATCCGTAGAGAAACTCTTATTACTGCACTGATCAATATTACTGCAGTAAGGCTGTCCTACTCCTAGTGCGTAGAAATTAATGCTGCCCCAATCAGCCTGAAGAAAAAGAAGTTTTGTGGAGTGAACTGAAGACACTCTGTGTGTTCGGTAGGGAGCATTCTATTGCCAGTTGTGAAAGTGTAGAAGAATCTTTATTTAAGAATTAACAATGACAATGTCGATGGTGATGCTAATGCCGTCCTAATCATCAACATTTTCTTTTTAATCAAGAAACCCTTTTAGGTGCATTTGCACTAGTGCTGTCCTACTCTAAAAAACAAATGATGTCCTAATGTAATCAGCCTACAGAAAAAAAAATATCTATGGAGTGGAGTACTACAATGTTGGACTAAATAGGCTTTCAATTTTGTATCATGTTCCCTTTGGGTGAGTTGTAGAAATAACTTAGGCGCATTGGATGCTTTGACAATCTTCATTGTGACTTATGAGAGGCAAGCGGGTACGACACGAGCTTCCCTTAATGTACTGAAGTCATGCATTGTACCTTTACAGTAATTGCTCCATAGAACTAGACTCCGAAATACGATCACACTGGCTAAATAGCTCAAGACAGCTATACATTATTGTTTCTTCAAACCTGGAATCCTGGATTCGAGGATACCCATCTTTACATCCTTTTATAGCCAATGCTGAATTTTCTGTATTACTCCATTAAAAGAACATAACCAACCTCTTCAGAATCTAAAACACTACTTCGAGAATATCCATCTTTCATCTTTTCACCCTTTTGTGTTCAATGTTCCCTGAGAATCGATCAAATGAGATTAAGGCCCTCTTTAATTGCTTGTTTTAGTTTAGTTATGTTCTGTTTTGAAAATTTTGCTATTTTCTATAGACCATTCAGTGTAACATTTTTTTAAAAAATAGATTTTGTATGGTTTTTTGAGATCTTAAAAAAATTCTAACTGACAATAAAACTAAACTAAAACAAAGAATAAGTATGATTGCGAGGAGGGAGAGGGAGGAAGAAAAAAAGAGATTTTTATTTTGCCTGATGCAAATTTGCAATGGTTGATTCCCCTTTGAATTCCCACAGGCGGCGGCGCGTGCGGGTACGGGGACCTGGACATCTTCAGGTACGGGAGGTACACGGCGGGGCTGAGCGGGGCGCTGTTCGGGCGGGGCGGCGGCTGCGGCGGCTGCTACGAGCTCCGGTGCGTGGACAACATCCTGTGGTGCCTGCGCGGCAGCCCCACGGTGGTGGTGACGGCGACCGACTTCTGCGCCCCCAACCTGGGCCTCCCCGGCGACTTCGGCGGCTGGTGCAACTTCCCCAGGGAGCACCTGGAGCTGTCCGAGGCCGCCTTCCTCCGCGTCGCCAGGGCCAAGGCCGACATCGTGCCGGTGCAGTTCAGAAGGTAACACCAGGCGCTCAGCTCACTCCCAGTCCCAGATTCAGATATCACTGCGTGCCACCAAGGGTTTTTCCTGTCCCGTTTTACAGTACCAAATCCCGATTCGGCCTGATTTTCGGTTTCCCATGATCTCATTCATGTTCAAATACGACGGGATTTGATGTTTTAAAATTTATATCGAATGTAGTGATCCGAAAAAGGGAAATTGCTATGGTTCACTTTTCGATCAAAAATTGCTAGGGCTCTCAAAAAATCATTCTTCTTTTCTAGGTAATCGTTCACTTTGAATGAGAAATTTTGGCATAAAAGTCGTCATCCCAAATCTGATCGGGCCCAATTTTTTATTTCTCATGATTTCCTATTAAAATTCAATGAAATTTTTGACTTGAAATTTAAATTCAATGGAGTGATCGGAAAAAAAGGAAAATCACCAGGGTTCTTGAAAAATCATTATTTTTTTAACGGAAAATCATTAAGTTTAACCGAGAAATTGTTTGATTTAAACGAGAAATCAAGGCATAAAAAATGTTTCTTTTTTTTATTTTTTGGGAAATCACTAGGTTTTAGGGAAGATCGTCCGGTTTTAGGGGAGATCTTTTGGGCTTTTTTCAATTTTTCCTGTAATTTCGATTTTAGATTTTGGCCTCTACTTTTTGAACCAAAAATTCGCTGGTGTTCCCCAGCAATTTAGCCCCGAATTCTTGCGGGATTTGGAACTTTCATGCCACTACCTGTCCCTAAATTTCTCGATGCTCATTGTTCTCCTCTCGCTGATCATTCTGCAACGGCTGATGTGTGGATTAATTGTATGACCTTTCTGGATGCTCATTGCTCTCCTCTTGCTGATCATTCTGAAACGGCTGTCTGTGAATTAATTTCACTCAAAAGCATCGAGCAGCATGACCTATCATCCTTGGCTGCGCATTCAGCGTGCTTCTTTCTCGCGGCGCAGTGCCGCTTTCTGGAAAGCTCAGAATGATGTTTGATCATTGGAAACGGAACATAGAATATGTCTCAATACGCTTTGCGTTGTTGGCTGCTGGGTAGAAAGCATCAGGCTTGAGAGGGTGTTGAGAAAAAGAGCAGCTTTCATCAGTGTTCCTTTCTTCTTTTTAATTCTGACTATGTGTGCTGATTATGAGCACCTCCCCAGGTTTTCAGACAAATGCTATGAGTGTGCCCCAACCCAAGTGGCTCAAGAGTATGCAGCAAGTATCCTTGCAAGTATCCTATAGGAAAAGGTGCCGAGTATTGCTTTTGTGCCGAATTAGGGTACTCAGCATAAAACGGGGGTGAGACTGATCCTCAAATTGTTTATGAACCAAATGCATTTCTTCCCTGCATTTTATGCAGATAAAATTAAGCTATTGCCATCTAAATCTAAAGCATTCTTATTTGCTCCTCTTATCTCCATTCCATGTTGGAAGGTCAAAAACTTCGTTTTTGTCACCATTTTTTCCCCTTAAACCGTTTCTTAAAACTCTAGAAGAAACAAGTCAAACAAATCAGTCGTCGGTATCTTTGAAGCCGTTCGCAGAGATCTTTCTAGAGTGTTTAGCTTAGCAACGAATCATCTCTGCAGCATTTTGTTGTACACATCAATTGGTTATGATGCGCATGATGCATGGTCTGCAGGGTGAGCTGCGACAGGGCGGGCGGGATGCGGTTCACGCTGACCGGCGGCGCGAGCTTCCTGCAGGTGCTGATCACGAACGTGGCCGGCGACGGCGAGGTGGCGGCGGTGAAGGTGAAGGGGTCGAGGACGGGGTGGATCCCGATGGGGCGGAACTGGGGCCAGAACTGGCAGTGCGACGCCGACCTCCGCGGCCAGCCGCTGTCGTTCGAGGTCACCGGCGGCAGGGGCAGGGCGGTCACCTCGTACGGCGTCGCGCCGCCGGACTGGATGTTCGCGCAGACTTTCCAGGGCAAGCAGCTCGCGGAGTAGGAGGCGACTGCGAGCAAGGGGCAGCGAATGTAATTAGAATCACAGGTGAAAAATAAAAACAAAAATTTGTTGCGTGTTCTTGTCTTTTGGCTCTTTGCCCCGCTCGTCGCCATGGGCAACAAGATTAAAATTATAGACGATTACTTAAGCATTCTCACAGAGAATTGTGTCCAGAATGCCATTCCCATGGATGAGGGCTCTCCGCCATTGTTGTTCACCGGAGAGAGCCACCATCTAACCGTCCGTTTTCCATTTCATTATTCTGTATCTGCTCCTTCTCCCTCTTCTTTTCTGTCATATAGGAGAATGGCCCATGAGCGAGGGATTTGATCTCCATTGGATGCGCTGTGTGAAGCATATCCATTTATATGACAAATCATTATAAAAATAGGGATGATTAGGCCAATGCCATTATGAGAATTCAAAGCATATCCTAGGCTTATGCTAAGTCGTATCACTCTCCTCTTCTACCTCCCATCTTCCTCTCCCTTTTTCTCTTCTAGCCTTTCTTTCTCCCCTGCTAAAAACGAACCCAAGCAAACCCATGTATGCATAGCACACCTCTTGGACTTTTCCCTTCGCTTTGATGAAAACATTAAATTGGAAGTGTTATCTTGGGATGTTATTGGTTATGAGGTAGTGGGAGTTCTCAACTACACATAAACGAGTAATTTGTAAAGGTGGCTAAAGAGTGGATCATTGGGATGCCAGCGAATTCCAGGAGCATCTCCTAGCAACTTTGAGGCTACACTCTTGGGATTGATCACAGTTGAGGAAGTGCAAGCTATAAAATTGAGTGGGATAGATTCTTGTTATTGTTAAGCTTGGTCTATAATATATGCATAGGTCCCTATTTATATAGTTGACCCTATTTTCCACCTTGCCCCTTAGGTTGTATAGGGCCCCTACGGGTAGAGGGGATTGTTAGGCTGTCTCCAACAGGCTCTCCTAAAGCACCCTCTATCTTAAAATAGAGGATGGATTCTTCCCCTATGTGCTCCAACAACGTTCCCTATTCCGTTCCCTAAAATAGAGTTTTTCTCTCCATCCCCTTATATATATGGGTTTTCTCTCCCTCCTATACAATTCTCCATATAGGGAACACTGTTGGAGATGGAAGAAATATAGGGTGAGATTTTTTTTAAAGGGAAACTGTATATGAGGCTATAGGGGATCAAATTTAGGGATTCCTGTTGGAGACAGCCTTACAAGTGAAATTCCCCATAGAATCTTAGCCGGACAACTAAAAGAGGGGTTGCCTATCTTTGTCACAAACAACCCTTTTTGCCCCCTTTCCATTATCTTTGAGGCGAGGACCATGTGTGTATTCCCTCGTTGCATTTTGCTCTTTGTCAAGGGTGTGTCAACTTATTGGTGTATTTTATCCTGAGCACCTGCATAACCAATTTTTCTCTTAGTAATCCGGAGCTAGATTTTGTTGGGAAAGGGCACCTTCAAACGTTGTGTGTTTCCTCTTGGTCATTGCCTTTGGTGGGCAGGTCTTGAACTCTAGTGGCACAAGGGCTTTGGAGGAGTCCTCACATAGAGTTTTGCCTTGGGTTTGCTTTTGAGCCTCGGTTGACCTAGGAGGACCCAACAGGTCCTTGTGAGAAAGCTCTCCTTGGGCGGCAGCAGGGACCCGAGAGATTCCTATTCGAGAGCTTTGCCCCTAGTCACGGGCTTACTTTTAGGCTCAAACCTTCGCGCGATAGGTCCTGTGCATGCGAGGGCCTCCCAGGTCTTATGTCGCTCGAAACCTGGGAGGCCCCCAGGGGAGATTTCTCTCAGGTGGCACACAATATGGGAGGTCCCTGTGCAGAGTAGAGATGCAAAAATACCCATGAGTCTGGGTACTTGTAGGTATCGGACCCAATGGGTCTTGGGTCCAAACCTCCTTCCCACACCCACCCTCTATCACCCCCAACAAAATCGTCACAACCGTGCAAGGATGGCAACGGTGGGCGCGAGAGAGGCGGCAAACGGCGCGCCAACCATCTCCTTCCCCACTCCGATGAGCAGTAGAAATACAGATTGAAAGAGAGCGAAGTGAGACGACAGGAGAAAATAAAAATAAAAGTATTCCACATGTTCATCCAGTGCACTTGCATGGACACCACATTAACAAAATCCGCTTGTAAGGCACGTCAACAAAATGGGTCTAAAACCACTTGTGTCCGGTCAAGAGACCAATTTTTATCTGGTATTGAGATTTAAAGTACCACTTAAATCTAGTTTTAATTAATGTTCATAGACTAAGGTCATGTTCTTTTGAGCTGATCTGAACAGCTGAAATGACTGAATTTCAAGAACTTCTCGAGGTAGTCTTGAGATTCAAATTCAATTCTTTTGACTTGATTTTTAAAGCGTTAGGACCTACCTTCAAAACAGCAAAAAACAAACCCAAAAAACTCAAAACATGTCTTTTTAAAACGTACATAAGTCGTTAAACTATTAAGCCGTTAAGCTGAAAAGTGCATAGCCTAAATTGAGACAAAGGTCAAAGTTCAGAACCAAATAGGTACTCTTTCCTTGATAAAATCATGGTTTTTAGGACCAAATAGGTACTCTTTCCACATGGCTTATAGGACGGACAACCATGACTACACAGGTTCGGAAGGCTTTTTGTCTTAGCCGTCCTCAATATCAGTTCCTTTTCCTTCTTTTTCCTTTGTCCTTTGTTTCCTTCTGCTTTCTGGGCATGTCCTGGGCATGTCTTTGGTTTAGTAAGAATTTTGCCTCCTCTATGAATAAATAGGTAGTGTTCCTTCCCGCGCTTAAAAAAATGGGTGTAAACTATTGTAATCAAGTGCATCAACGATTGGATCCTAGACCCATCAAGTAATGTGCAATTACAGCGTATCCAATTACAGCGCATCCGAACTAAAGTTAAACCAACTAGATTCTTTCAAGACTGCAGTCTGATTACACCCAAGACAACCCTACCATCCAGTACCTAACGACTAACGTGCATTTACATTCTGTATCACTGCTTGTGCTTAGCACTCCTTGCAGGGCCCCTTCGTAGCCTTCTCAAATCAGGGCGGTGGGAACCAGCCTCAGTCTGTGAGGACTCACCTTCAAAATCATCTGCAAGCAGATTGTTAGTTCATACGGAGTTTAAGAAAACTAATTCATAAGTTAAGGTTTTCATCGTTCCTGTTACAACACAGGTTCTGCTGTCTACAAGGCAGCCTACCTTCATTGTTGTTCATGTGCACCGATGGGGCGCCATTTGAAGATTTAGTTTGCTTGTTGGCAATTGTTGGGATTGCCTGGACATTCTAAGCACATGACATGATTAAGTTAATTAATTTCATCTACGAACTTTAACAAAAAGAATTGGATTATGTATAAGCTTTGGTTTGTTAGTTACCTTAATATCTTCATCTTGATTACATCTTTCGATCTTATTGTTGTTAGATCTCATTTTGTTCATATTTACCTTCGCTGTCTCCTGCTGGGCAACCCCATCACGCCCATCATACCCGGATCTCTTCTCGCCTATTACAATGGAATCACGCCTCATTTGTTGCTCTGGAAGCTCACACTTCCCATTGAAGGGTGGCATGTAACAAAACCTAAACATTCAGAATGTCATAACACTTATTTTGGGCGAAGAATGCGAACACTTTAGACCCCTATTGAAAGCATGTAAAGAATAAAGGCAATCACATGTATTAACTTCACTGAATCAAGATATCTAAGCTCCCGTTTCGTAAGTCCTATAATGCAAAAATAACTTGAACTTAACAAAGCATAGAGTTCGGATGCAGATATTATTCCACTCATTAATATAAAGGGAACATATGCTGTGCAATCACGTATACGGTGCAATCACCGTGCAATCGAACTACCAAAAGTTGTAAAAAATTGTAAAAAAAATTGTGCACGTACTCTTCAACTTACTCTATCTTTGGATAAAATTTCAAGTTTAAATTCATTCTATATTGAAAGTTATAAAAAAAATAAAAATTCTATCAATTTTGAACTTATGAAAACTGTCCTTTTTTTCTTTTTTTATAACTCTTAATATATAATGAATTTTTCTTTGAAACTTCATACATAGGTAGAGTAAACAACGAAGTACATGTACAAATTTTTTTAGAATTTTTTATAACTTTTGATAATTCGATTGCACGGTGATTGCACCGTAAGCGTGATTGCACAACATACGTTCCCTAATATAAAATGTATCTGCAACTGACATATAAATCATCCAGTAAGCTGAAAGACCAGCAAGACGAGAGATTAGTATAGCACACTTTATATAAATAAATATCATCAAAAGCTAGCATTTAAATTGTTACTAGAGCTGTGTTACGGTTTTAAAAAAAAGGATAAATTCGATATGCTGCAAACTAAATGATTCAAATTTTGCCAAAAAATATTAGAGCCCACTCAAAAACATCCTTAAGAATGATAAAATCACTACATTCCATAAATTATGTTCATCCTATATAAAAGCAAGTGTGATACTATGATTGCCGGATACAAACCATTCATCTGGTAGAGAATCTGTATTGAAGCCTGCATTCAACTTTCTCCATTTACGACAGCTGTAGCACTGAACCCACTCGTTATCAGGCCTGTAATTCCCACCCGCTATTCTCTGGATGAAGATAGTTAATTAAAGTGAATAACACTAAAAAAGAAAGTGAACAATCTTCTCAGAATAACATGGAAGAATCCGATAAGTGAAATGAGACTTGAAATAGAAACCATGGGTTCTTGATTGCTAAATAGAAACAAGAATTAGGAGAGCAACCCCCACCCTTTACGTTTATAACCCTGCTCTTATTACTACCTGAAAGCATGACTACATACATGCAAATATATGTACTTCCATAGTAAACGCATATATATTCTGCCAGAGAAAAAGGTACATGCATATCCCACCCCCATATTTACATGCCTATCCCCTAGTATTGAAAAATGGCAAAAAACTTTTAAATTAATAACATCCATAGATTGTCAATAAAATTACAGGCATTCTTTCTGAATGCTTAGGTACTGATGGTGTGAGCTGAGGAAATAATGCCCCCATTCAGTTTCCATCCCTACGCACGTATTGCTAACATTTTCTTTATTTGAGCAGTCAAATACTTGGCATGCATAAAAAAAGCAATATTATTTAGTGTTGTCAGAAATTGTGTATGCTATCAAAATTAAGGCGCTATTATCTACTTACATGTTCACATTCATTTGTTTTGAAAGGTTTATTTGTCCAATGCAAACAGAATACACAAAACACTACATAACCAGTTATACAGGGAGGTATCTAAAACAACTTTCCAATACATATTATATCATAAATTCATACCAATTCAAGATTATCAAAATTTGAATCCCAGTATTCATCTGCCTTCCTACCGAGCCACTCCTCCAGTTTGGCATAAATTTCACAATCTTGAAACCCTTGTTTGCTATTGAGAACCCATGAAGTACCATCTTCATCATCCTATGAAACAAATGAAGTAATTTCATGGACACAAGGAAAAACAGGATAACTATACTTCATGGCACCCATAAGCCCAATTAATAAATAGGGGTAGCAAAGCAAAAATATTCTCAAACATACAATGAGATCTGTAATATCTGCAACTCCTATTACTCCACGTCCCATGTCAGGACTATGCTTTTGGCCTCCAACTCGTTTGTAAGACTGAGAAGAGAACACAAAATCAAGGTTGAAAAAAAGCATGCAGTCATGCACAAGTGAAGAGGTAAGACTTAAGAGCATGCATCATACTGAGATGTGTGAAAGTATGTAAAATGCATAAGCCAAAGAGTACAAATAGTTTTCCACAGCTAAGTGAAATATTGTTTGGGATGTATTGATGTACAACTAATTCCACATGCGCATTAGAAACCTCTAAGTCATCAAATAATACTCGACATAGATTTCGACGATCAATGCATATGGGACTAAGATTTGATCTCTAGCAAGCAATGCAAATGACAAAAGAATGCATACCCTATTTGATTAAAATATTGTAGTAAAAATGTAGAACATATCAAAATTTGACCTTGATAGATATGTAGACATGAACACAAGTGATTCCAATGCAACATGGGTAGGGGACTGGGGAGGAACCATGCATGGAATATATATCTGAATGAAAATGGACAAGTTTGTGTGATCAATAGTTTAATACCAGAACAGCTAATCTCACCTCTATTAGACGACCATGCCAATACAAGAAAATTCCACAGTTCATTCTGTCCCATTCTATCTTGCTCCTTCCCAGAGTCAATTGAACAGTCTTACCCATAATCTCACCAGACAGAACAGAGGTCTTGTTAAGGCTCTTTGCCAAAGGGCGGGTTTTGACCTACCATAAAAAAAATTAGCACATGAAAATAAGCCAAGAATATGAATGTGTCGCAACATAGAAAGAACTGTGCATATGAGTGCTTACGCAAGACCCTTGGACAGAGATCTTCATCCGAGGATTCAGGAACATAACTTCCAAATAGGACTGGAGTGAATAATCCAGTGGCACCTATAGAATGTGATATAAGAATTAGTTAACCTAGGTCGTGTTTTAATAAAGTGCATGGAGAGAATCACAGAGATGAAATGACAAACCATTGCTACTCATGATTTGAAAAAATAGCTAAATTCCAAATCACAGAGTCATTCACAACATACAAGATGTAACATACTGAACAAGAATGGCTATGTCACTGCACACCTATTAAGCTCCAAAGAATCAACTTTATTTTAGCAAAACCAAAAACAAACCTTAAGGATAGTATAAAAAGCATAAAATTCATTTTTATTTGTAGTTTCCATAGCAATTTATAAAATAAAATGAACCCGCAAAAAAATCGTTTACCTTTCCAGTTTCCATATGACATTATGATAAGTTACAGGACATAACACATACCTTGTTACTTATTTGTCCTGGACGTGATCTGGTTCTTCTCGAGCGGATTAATATGTCTCCACAACCATGGTGGACAGGATTTTCAGAAGGCTTTCCTGAATTCCAGTCCAAAGTGTAATCTGTACCCCATCTATCTAAATTCCATATATAAATCTGTGTTCCGGTACCCTCTTCACCAAATAAACCTAGCTTTTCTCCAATGAAATACTCATTAAAAGGAGAAAATTCCTTAATAGCATTCAGATTGTATTCTGCGCTAGCTTTAGACTGGACAGTCAAATCAACTTCCATGTATTGCCCTTGCTTACTATATGCCACCACAGGGATCTCAAGATTCTACAGCAAATCATACTATGTTAGATTTTATACTCCCAATTGACTGAGACTAATAGAAGTAAAACTTTGCTTACATCTTTATTTTCATTAAAAGACTCAGATAGAAAGGCCACCGATCTAGAAGTTAAAGTTTGGGTAAGCACAACTACATCTTTTCCAAGTTTCATAGCACCAGTCTACAAAAATAGCACCCATAAAACATTAAACTTCACAATAACAACATAATTTCCCATTAGCAAATATGTGCATGCATAACCTTGGGTCAAATAATACTGCAGATATTGAATTCAAAAAAAAAAAAAAAATACTGCAGATATTCCCTAAAAAAAACATACCACAGATACAACAAATAAACTGATTAGAGCAAGTGAAGGTTGGAGGTGCATGGTTTACCTCATTAAATTGTGTGGACAAAAAAGGGCACTAGCACAGGGTATGTTTCCTTTATGACAATTCTTACTGGTACAAACCAGGAAGTTTCAAGAGACTTCATTGTTTATGCAGTTTAATATTGAACATTCTTAGCCATACCAGCATACAGGAAAAAGGATGTATAGCAAAGAAACTTGGAATAGCATTAGCATTACATAAGGTGGCAGCAGTGACGTGTGTTGTATATAATATACAGAACACTAGTTGGAAGTATATTAATTATTAAATAAAGCATTAACACTCGAACAAGTTCTCATTTATTCAACAGCATTGCAGTACAAATCTATCTATGTTGCATTCAGACAAGTTTTGTCACACAGTTCGAATGAATTGGACACACCATAGCAGTACAATATATGAAGGCAGTTTGGGATGTAAAAGAAGTATTTCAAGGCCATCTGCACCAAAGACCAGGAATGCTCAAGTATTGAGGATGGCATAAGAAGATGGAATATTATGAAAAGAAAGATCAAAAGAAAGGAACATGAAGCCATTCTACCGCAACTTATTGATAAATAAATATTTACCTTAAATCCAATACCAAACCTCCCGATCTGATGCTGATCATGTCCATTTGGTCGTTTATGACCAAACGAGATCATTCTCAGCATTTCATCATAAGACATTCCATCTCCATCATCAGTTACAGACAAGACGGGAACTCTTTTTTCTGCTTTCTTTGAGAATATAAATTCGACAGAAATATTCAACCTTCCAGAAAGATAAAAGGAGAATAAACAAGGAAAAAAAAAGTTAAAACAATAAAACCGTGGAATAGTCTTCCAAAACGCTAACACTAGCATCCATGAGGAAGTTTTAGAAAACATATTTCTACAGGCCCCATTCTGTAATTTAAAAGCAGGTACTTTGAACATAATAGGCACCAATAGAATATACATGTGCAAATTCACCTAGAAGGAGAAGAAAAATAAGATAGTAAAAATAGGGATTAGCTTATCACAACGATGGCCAGTGGCTTTTAACCTACCATTTTATTTCATATTTTTGGGAAATGTTAACTAAAACTTTTTTCTATAACAGAAATATATCATTGATAGAACTAATAAAGAACATTTTAACTAACTAATTTTGCACAGTGCAGCACAAAAAAAATCCAGGTAACCTGAAACTGGTGCTAAAATGACTTTAAAATAAACACGCACATACCTAGATGCGCTAGCATCTCTGGAGTTGTCAATGAGCTCTGCTATTGCTCCAAAGATCCAGCCAGCGTGTGTCTGACTGAGTGTACGCAAATAACTTGGATCAGTGCTGACGAAATTTTTTTTATTAGTAGTTCTCTTCTTCACTACTGGATCCAAAACTCTTGGACTATCTTCAACAGATTCACGTGGCGACGATTCTGGAACTAGCCTATGGAGTTTTGAGATAGCATTGTTCACATGTCCCTCTGGCGATACGATAAATAAGTGAAGAAGATCAATAAGCAAAAATACATAAATCACCAAAAGTTAATAGCACATATGCATATAATGATAGCTTCTCGGTTCACACTATAAAATAGACAACACAGCAGGCTAGCTACTCATGAAGGACATGAAAATTCCACGCAAAGTATTCCAGTTCAAGAAGCAACACAGCAAAACTCTCACCAGTTATTCCTGCCATCTGTTTGCAGTCTCCAAGATCATTTTGCTTAGTGTCATACATGGCCACCACATGCGAGAACTTAGGGAATCCATGAGATTGAGGAGCAACAATGTGGAAAGTAAAGGACCCAGATTTAACAATGGCAACCTTCAAAAAACACAGAAAAACAAACATTGTGTATTATAGACGGTAAAATAGAGCTAGTAGATGTGGTATAATCAATACAACTTATTGCTTGCTTGCATTTACTAATTGCTAAAAAACTTTAGCTGAAGTTGATTTTAGTTAACTGAAAACTAAAAATTCCCACAATATATCTAGACACACTCCATAAATAAAGGTAAGATCTCTCAAGGCAGTAGCTCGTCAATTCCCAATTCTCACCATGATTTTTTATATAAAAAAAGTAATTCAAGATTTCAAGGAAGCGTACATTGTTTCTTTCGTAAAACATTTAATATATGTATAGTCGAAATAATATTTACCCTTCGATTGTCCCGAAGGAAACGTAAAAACCTTCCCCATTCATAGTTCTGACGATCATCTTCAGGGTCAGGAAGCAATGAGAATTTTGAGAATTTACTTAGCTGACATGACTTACTTCGCACAAACTTAATAACTGACCAAACCAAGGGCCTGTAAAAGGAAAACAAAAATTACTTTAGTGCTATGCCTTTGTAGAACACTGGTGCAAATCAGGCTAGTATGCACATAAATTTCAAAAGTACTACAGACACAGGATCACCACCTATTTGTGATTTCAATAGCAGGGGTAAGGTTGAGGACACCAGCCCCATTTACCCCACTTTTGTGGGACTTTCCTCGGAGATATTGGGGTATGATGATGATGATGATGATGGGATGGCTACAGACAAGTTGCTTAAACAATTTCTTTTGAAAAAAAAAACTCCCTGTTTGCCAATTTCTTGGGACATGTTGCTCTACATTGTTTGTAAATGGATGAAATAGAAAGTTTTTTTACAATACCTCATTCTCTACCCCTATCTTAATGCTGCAAAAAAGGTTGAGCAGTTGCATTGAGGACTTTAATAGAAGTACGTAGTGCCATTAAGGCATTAACTATTTCTTATATAATGTGCCGTGCAAAAATGTGTGTATGCATGGACTATTTGAGTGAAGTGTGTATGACGGGTTTGAACAAGTATTATCAAGCAGATGAGTAACTTCATTCTGAGTTTTGGATTAGAGTAGTATATAAAAAATGAGTGTAGAGGCACTGCACATATAAAATAAATCAGTAGTAGAAAGGACATCCATCCAACGTGAAAACTAAATTTAAAGATTGGTGTTTGTATGCTATAGAAATCATCAAAATAATTTATTCACTGATAGTTGTTGGCCCGAGCTGTAAATGAAGAATATCAACTTACACTTCTGTTGGAATATCACAGGCTCTTGTGCGGCATATGTCCTTAGAATCCATTTGCAGCAATACATATTTCAAGCCACCACCTGCCATAAAAAAAATATACTTCCTGTCAAATTGTGCAGCACTCCACAGCAAATATATTATACCACACTAAAGAAGCAAACATCATCCATACCAGGAGATATGTGCAAGTCAAGAAAAAAAAATTGGGTGTGTATGCCAACATTATTTAACAGAAATCAATTTTGAAAGGGAAATTTACTGTAGGATTCTACAAACGCTTGTCCCTTGCTCCAGGAGGCAGGAGTCTATGGCAAGTAGGCCCATGTGTCAGTGACACATGGAGCTTCTGGGAACAATGGAAATGTAAGTGGAATGCCCTAGTGCCAGTTGCCCCGTTTGGAACTATAGCAACAAGTACTTCTAGAGAATTGCATATTCTCACTCTTTTAAATCTGAGAATCTACCATTTGTACATTATCTATTCCTTATACATCTAACACCTGATAGCTAGCTATTCACTGGTACCTTCTAGAAACTTGCAAATTAAGAATGAGAATTTTAGCACTTAGCATGTGTTAACATGAGCACTCTGACCATAGCTAAGAAAACCATAGTATCATCCATCGTAAAGCAATTAAAAAATAGAAACCACACCAGATATGGACTTAAAAGTTCAATTTAAAGAGTATATATGTTGTAGAAATCAGAATTAATGTACTGTAGGATTTTGCAATATGTTAAGTTCCAACTGTAAAGGTGGACTTGGTGTGCTTCTTTATTTCAGGAGAACCTGTTGTAGAAATTAGAAAAAGGTGCAGCCATTCATATTATAACAATGACCTGTACACTTATAGTCATACCTTGATCTCCACGTGATGGCTCATTCAAATCAGTATCTTCGCCCTCCATTTCCTTTCCTTCACTTCCTAGAAACAGTGATGCACATCAAATGAGAATTATTATGTTCTGAAAGCACATAAATTCAAACTAAAACAAGTCTGTGTTACTCTAAACTGGTTGTTCCTCTTGGAGTTGAATAGGAAATAAAAATAAAACACAAAATATAGGTGGCCAAAATGCACCAATTATATGTAAACATGTCCATAACAATTCTAAAGTGCTATATGACCATTACACAAACCGATAGGCCAAAAAAAACGATTTTCCATCCTCAAATTGCATCACAAAGGAAAGGCTAATAGGAGAAAACAAACATTTGAATGCTACTCAGCATTATTAATTAACCAGATAAAGCATAACTGATCTTCCGAGATCAAGCTAGCAGGACAACCACATGATCATCCTTCTCATGGCACGTGGAACCACCCTCCCACGTAAGGCGGTTTTTCTTGCATACATTGCAAGGACCACAAATGACGCAAATGTAGTTCCCCATGTGTAAACACAAAGCCATGAACAGTATGAAATATCCTTCTCATCTCACACAACTAGTAATGCTTCCCATTCCATGAAGAATGCAACAAAGAACCACCGCTTGTTACTCCCATTCCACGAAGAATGCAACTGCTTGTTACTTCGATTTCGCCCACAAGGTCCACCAAGAAAGTCATCCCCACACACCAAAACAAAAAGATCATCCCCAAACACCAGAATCGAAGCTACAAATCGTGCACGAAAATCAACAGTGTGCAGAGTAAATCCCCCTACCCCCAAAAAAAAAACACACCAAAAAATTTGCAAGAACAAAAAACACACGGAGGCGAGAGAGATGCGCAGAAACTCGTTATCTCGCAACCAGCAAAAAAGAAAACGGTGGGGAAAAAAATCCTCCGATCACGCAGCAAGCATTACGCAAGCGAACAAGCCCGCAAACAAGCCCGCGAGCACGTACGAAGCGCCGCACCAAACAACAAACAAAACACCACGAGAAAGAACCGGAAAGCACGCCCTCTTCGCCTCCAAAACCTTCCGAGCGCAACACGCCCCAAACCCACATGCTCGCCGCGCCGCCCCGATCCGCCGATCATCGCCTCGGCGCAGCGCGAGCGGCACTCCTCGAACAAAGGCACCCACCACTCCACCAGTCCACCACCCCGCGGGCGAAAGGTGGCGCCTCAAAACCTCCAAACCTCGAGCGCAACCCACGAACAAAGAACACCCCCGCAAACCCCCCAAGCGCGCCGCGCCGCCGCCCGCCGATCATCGCCTGGCCTGGCGCAGCGCGCCTCGGACGAAGGGCACCCACCAACCCCGCGGCGGGCGGAGACCACGGCGCTGTCGGCGCCGCGGGACGGGGAGGGTAGAGGGTTCGGCGCGCATTACCCGGCGGGAGAGGGGAGGGTGTTGCTCGGAGGACGGTGGGCTGCTCGGAGGAGGGCGGTGGCCGGCGGGTTCGGTCCTCGGCGTGCGGGGGTGGAGGAGGAGGGAGGAGCATAAGCAGTCGCAGAGGAAGGCAGAGCGGAGCGGTGGACGCTTTGGTTCGCCTCACTCTCGCGATTCGCGTAATTTTTGGTGCCCACTGCACAGGAAGTGCCCAAAATTCCCGATTGGGATTTTCTGCCACTGACGCGTGGGGCCCCTGGCCAATGAGTACCCACCTGTCAGTGGCAGTCAGAGTATTTCCCCACGGGCAAAACAAAAAAGGAACCGATAAGGATGTAATTTTTGTTTAAAAGATTTTAAACTAGTGGAGAAGAATACCGTGGCTTGCCAAACGATGATACGCTCTGCTGGTTTTTTTTTTACACCTGAATTTGAAACCTAACCTATGTTTTAAAAATTTCTAAAGTCAGTTTGGATCCAAGAAATACTGGTTAAAATAGATGTAGTAACAATCGAAAAGGCCACTCAACCATCACCAAGGTCGCATCAACACTCCTTGGATTCATTCCTTGAATCTTTTCTTTTTTGAAGGCTGAATCAACATTCACGGACTTTACATGGCACACCATACAACACTCAGTTGATAGTAGGTGAGCAAAAAAAACCCAAAACCCAAAGAACTGAACCGAACCAAAAAAACAAAATTGTCGGGTTATTCGGTTCTTGGGTTATTGGTTGGGTTTTTTCTTCCTATAATATTCAATTTACACGGTTCGGTTCGGTTCTTGTATCTCGAAAACCGAAATACCCGAAGACCCGAAGGCCGAAGCAAATAGCCAAAAACCAGCGCCCAGTGGCCCAACCGGTTGGGCCTATTGTGGCCTCGCGCAGTCGCCCAAGCCCCCAAGTCCAAGTGAGTAATGACCAAGTCCTAGGCTCCTAGCTCCCGGCTCCCACATCTCGTCACATCTCCCAGCTTAGACCGCCCCTCACCCCCATCCGCGTCTCCCTAACCCTAGCCAGCCACCGCCGTCGTCCCACCACCGGCGTCATGGCACCACCGCGCCATTTGACTTCGCGTCTCCGGCCCAAGCCCCTACCCCCAGGTGCATCCCCTAATTCTAGGTAGCGGTGGTGGCAAGCCACGACCCTCAGCACGTAGGTGCACGACGGCATGTGGTGGAGCCCGGCCATGATGCCGGGGAAACCCAACCACGGCGTCAGCGCAAGGTAAGCTCCGATTTAGGATTTTAGGGTTTGCCAAAATTGTGGATTTCATGATTTCAATTGATGAGTGCTAAATCAAAATTTAGGGCTAATCTGAGCTTCTCATTGTTTATACCAATTTTTGGGTAAAAAACGAAAGAACCGAACATAATTTTTCATGCTAAAATGGTTCAACTCTCATTATTTTTCAATTAATTTTGGTTATCATTTTTTGAGAACTGAAATTTTGAAAGATAGAATAAATATCTGAATAAATCGAATGCCCACCCCTAGTGACTTCTAACCATCTAGGAGTCCCAACCTACAAAAGTAACAAATCTGGCGAAAATTGAGCTTGAAAATACAACGAGTGGTCGAAGGACGAAGCTAGCAGCACGTCACTCGATCTCAATTCTCAAACCCAGGTCTCAATAAATTAAATTAGGGGGAAAGGAAGAGCACGAAATATTAGAAATTTTGAACTCCGATCTCACGAGTACTGGACACGAAAATCAAAATTTCAGATAGAGAACTCAGAACTTAAAAAGAGGACAATTCGATGTGCCTCCTATCAGATTCTCTAGTGTTTGGCACCGGATAGTCCAACCCTGACAATGCAAACCCTGTATTTAGAGGATGTGATAGGACTGGTGCTATTTAATTTGCTAAGTTTCATTCAATGAGCACTTGAGACATCCCTTTTAATAGTTTAGTTGTCGTTAGATTTAAATTGAGAAAATATAAAATACAAGTATATCGAGCTTCTTTTTTTCTCCTTTTCATTTGTTCACGATGCTTTCAAATAGTTTGCAATATCGATAAACCTACTTATATATAGGCCCATTCAAATCATTAGTTAACTAATCATTTTAATATTAATCATCAAAATCAACTAGAGGCCGCAATCTTCAGCCATACAATTTTGTTTCACGTGATATTGAAATTGTCTAATTTTTTAAAAAGAAATTGGATAGGATCTTTCCAATTTCTAGAAGAAAACAGCATATATTAACGACCTTTTTTCTTTGGCACCAGATCAGTTTGGGTGGATGGAAAGCTGAGCAGAGAAACTTGCCAATGAAAAATTGAAAATCAAGTGCTTCATCGCTATGTGCCGCAGCATCAAGCAACCCACACGAACGTGTAGGATAGATACTCATGCAAGATTAGAAAAACATTACCAAAAACGCATACGTTTGATAACGCAGTTCGGCACCTGTCTACATCTGCGGGGCAATGATTCCGGGCGCTCCTCCCCAATCAAATCCTTTTACAAAGAAGTAAAGATCTGCTCTGGTTTGAGTTACCTTGCTCTGCAACAGCTCCTGGCTACGCCTCGTCCGACGTCTACTGCCCTGCTACAGCTTCTGCAAGCCTAACACAACCCCTCGCTCATCAAAAATCTCTTTTAGTCTTTCTTTAATCTCTCTAATCTCCTCTAGTCACCTCTGAAATTTTGTCTAATTTTTGTAGTCGTCATTAGCATGTGGAAACCCTAAAACCCCTCTTAATCCCGAGCCTCCTCGTCTCCTTTTATAGTGAAAATATCACGAATCTATTTCGGGCTCGAATCTGTACTCCAACTCGGCCTGGCCTTCCACAGCCCGCACTAGCCCCGCCTGGGCCTGCTGCTGCGCCCCGCCTGGGCCCGCCTGCCCTGCGTGTGTTGCCTCCAGCCCATGCCGCCTGCCGTCTGCCGCGCTGGGCCGCACCGGCTGCGCCTCCCAGCCGCGCCTCCCAGCCACGCGCTGCTGCACTGCATGCGCATGCTGCATGTGCATGCATCCCGCACGGCACAGTGCACATCAGCACATGCATGCATACACTGCACACGCACAGCACGTTTCTTTTTCTTCTTTCCTTTCCTTATTTCTTTTCTCCTTTCTTCTTTCCTACAAAATCAATCATATATATATATATATATATATATATATATATATATATATATATATATATATATATATATATATTCAAATCTCACCAAAAATCATTAGTCCAATATTAGTCCAATTGGAAAATCACTTCATCACACAATATTTAAAATATTCACTCAACAGAACGCCGATCAGAGATGGGCTTGGGCCGGATGGCTTCTAGTCCAGACGTCATGGGCTCTTCAAAACACAACCGAAAGCACAATTTTCTTTCTTTTTTCAGGAAAGTACAATTTTCTTTCGCCCTTGCTATTCTACATACGTCTTTTCCTTGCCACTTTTTCAGTCTATTTCATATATTTTTTAACATCTTTTTCTTTAGGAAAAAATGTATCATATTATGTTGGAGATTTTGAAGGGTTCGTTAAATGGGAGCATTTTATTAAGTTTAGACTAAAATATGAATTTATTTTTATTCTAACTTAATAGATTATGTTTTTTTGTTTAACTTGCATAGAAATTTGGTTTGTTGTTTGTTGGTTTTTTTATGTTGAGTTGTTCTGGACTCAAACGTGATAGCAAATTGTTGGTTTTTCAAAGCTGCTGGTGACTGCACTATGGGCTGAAATGCATGCATCCGCTATCTGAATGCCGGGTGTGCACCTTGTCTGTTTATCTTCTTTCAGGGTTCCAGATCACGCATGGTTTCCGTCCATCCAAAATTTAAAAGTGCGTTTCAAAGATATTGAGATTGATCTTTTTTGATTCAGCGGATAAACTATATATTCTAAAATGTTATGGGCTTTAATTCGATTGGTTAGAGGTGCCAACGAAATTATTTAAAAGGTGGTTTTAATAGCTCCAACAAAAGCACTAATAAGATCTTTAAAAAAAAAACGACTGCAAAGCATTATAATTTTAATCTAAGCTAAATCAAACAATGCATTATTCAAACGAAAGGCTCGAATTAACTTTTCAACTTCCAGCAGTTCAGCCATGCAGTTAGCTAGTATTATGTTCGTTTTTGTTTTCGGCTTAGGTTTATTTGGCTACAAAACAAATTTAGCTTTTTAGTCTATTTTACTTAAACATAAATACACCTCTAAAAGTAATTAAAAATAGCATGAACAACGACCATATTTTAGATTTAAGAACATCCCAAAGTCAAGATTAACATTCTATTCACTTTAGCTCAACTATCTTATTTATTCAATTCAACCACTCTAAACATGCTCTATAGCTTGCGCTTGCAAGCTTGCCTACCACATTGTGCCATATTAATGTGTAACATCCCAAATTTTCAAAACCAAATTTGCACGTTAATAATTTCATTAAAATGCATAATTAAAATATTAAACTATTTAAGTGTTGAAAAACATCATGGCATCATCATTGCATGTAACCGTTTTGAAAATGGGTTGGGTCATTAATTTTAAAGGTATAAATATTTTCATGGGTGCATTTAGAAGCTTTCAAACCCATGTGAATTTGTCAAAATCTATTTAATATTTGACCTTTGAATAATTATTTAGAAAGAAGAAAAGAAAAAACAAAATTGGAAAAATTAGAAAACTTTCTCTCTCTCACCTTTTCTCTCTGCTCTCTTCTCTCCTCTGCTTGCAAGCTTATCGCTTCGTAACTTCGTTTGTCGTTTTTGAGTTACTCCCAACAACTCCAGCGTCGTCGTTGGCTCACCAGAGACGCCACGCCGCTGCCCCAAGCGCCGGAGACCACGACCTCGCCGTCTCGCCGTCTTGTTGCTATTATTGCAATAGCTTTTGTCTTTCGTTGCCTCATGTATTTGTGCCATCCGTCGGAGTAAAGTCCGGCGCTTCGCCGTGCCCTCCTCGGCTATAAAGTGGAGCTCGTGCTCCTACCTCTCCTTGCTCGGTGCCTTGCCGTCCCGTGCTTCTTCTCGTGTTGAAGGAACCCGAAGCATCACCAAGTCAAGAAGGAAGTCGCCGTTGTAGCGCTTCATTCGCCGTCTCTGGGTAAGCTTCGCTCATCTCTAGGTGCGCAAGAGCTTGGGAAGATGATCCGGAGGTCGTAGTCTTCCTGCGTGTGCCATGTCGAGTTAGAGCTCCCATGGAAGCCATGCGAGCTAGTTTAGAGCATGTCTTGTAGCTATGTATAAAAATACGTCGTCGTCTTGTGGACGGCGGATCAGCGACTATAGGGTCCTTTGGGCTGAGTCGAGAGAATCCATTTTGCGATCGGTTTGTCGAGCGGAGGTCGCCACCGCCCGGCTAGCCGAGCTCAGTGTGCTCAATGGAGTTGTCTGTGTGCGTCTTGTGTGCATGCATATGGCTAGCTAGAGGTAGAAGAAGAAGTGCTTTGAGATTAGTGCTTTTGTGTGTGGCTCGATGAGTGGAAGCGTATTCGATCGAGAATCGCTTTCGAGTTCAAAGCACACATAAATATAATCAAAATTTAATAACTCTCTATTAATATTAATACCTATAAAAATAAAAATTAAGCTAATCATTTTTCATTAACTAGCAAATAATGAATGATTTTCAAAAACCTTAGAAAATAACAAATATATTATTTGGATGCATACACTTGATTTAATAAAAATATAAAAATATAAAATAGTTGTGCATGCATCACATTTCCATGCATATTTATTTCGTGCATGATTTTTAAAACAAAAATCATATATAAATGTTTCCTGTTTGATGGATGTTTATATTATGTTGTATGTGTTGTCGCGTGGTTAGACCCGTCCATAAATGGCGGTTGCTCCTACCGATCATCGACCAAGGCAAGTCCCCTTTGATCATATTGTGAAGCCATTTTCGGTTATTTAGAAAATGTTTATTAGACTTGAAAATATGCATGCTAGTTTAAAAGATAAATGCCGTATTTGCTAGAATTAGTTATTATGCCAATTAGAAAGGTAAGAAATATGGTAGGATGAAACCTAAGGCTAAAATATGAATTGCTCTTATTTAAATACCTTGTTGAGGTAGGATAAATGCTTAAAATTATTTATCGGAATGATTCAATCATTTGTGTGAAATGAGAATATTGTTGAGAAATGTTTGGGAAAGGATGATTTAAAGATAGCGCATCAAGGGTGATGCTTAATAGGAAATGATTTTCCTCTTATCCCAAAATCTTTCCGACTAGGGAGATATTTTGTCGGTTAGTGCGATATGGCACGGTTTGAAAATTGGGCTAAAATATAAATTCTCCCTAGTCTAAGGACTGCTCATCCTATAATCCTATGGGCGAGCCATTCTGATGCGACCTCGAGCCCGGTATGGGGCGGGCCCGATCGTTGGCCCTCGTGGTTGATGGTCTTGTGGCGAAACATCGTCTGCAGGTGCGTAGCCTCTCGAGGGAAAGCGTACCCACTCTGCGAGTTAAAAGCTGTCATGATAGCCGTGCTTTCATGGTTATGGCCTGTGAAGGGACTGATTATATGGTAGCTCCTTCATTTTAAAACCAATTTAGAAAAGGGTTTTGAACAAATGATTTGAGATGAGTAAGGTTTGAGAAGGATTTCGTTTGAGCTAGGGGCCACGGTGATATTCGAAATGGGTAACGGCCTATCGGAAAGTGTCATGGAATGGACCTAGCGGTTTTGAAAAGAAAAGAAGAAAGGATTTTGTTCTTGCTATGTACTTTGAGGCCAAGTGGCGAGAACCGTTTGAGAAAAGCCCAAAGAAAATATGGAGATATAATGTTTCTAAATCGCTTTGTCAAAACTAGGCTAATAAGCGCAATTTCATAAAGCGCCCAAGCCATCCATTTGTACTAAACCCCATCGGCATATATCCTCGACTTCTTTGAGTACCTTTGTACTCACCCTATTTCTCCTTCCCTCTTCCAAAATTTTCAGCTTGATCGAGAGCGCCCTCGACTCGCCATCAGGAGGACCCGGACTTCGAGGAGGAGGAGGACTTCGAGGACGAAGAGTAGGGTTGTGTCACACTGCCGCCGCTGTGGAATAGTCTAGCTGCTAGAATAAATCGTGCCATGTTAGGCTCTGCGTTACCGTGTGTGTGTATTTGTATCTTAACTGCGTGCCGTGCTTGATGTATTAAGCTGTGACTTCTGTGGGGCGCTTAGTCCCCTATGTTGTAATAATGTAACTTCGAAGGCAATGTACCATTATTGTTGTTAAATTGTGTGTGCTAGCCATGATCTTACGGGACTAATCTTGTATGCACAATTAGGATTGATCAATTAGGCCGGGTTACGACAAAAGTGGTATCGAGCCGGTGGCTTTAGGGCGTAGCCCTAGAATTAGAGACCATATAATTTATAAAGAAAATAATTGTTAAATAAATTCATAATCTTCGCAATCCAATTTTTTTGATAATCTTTTGGAAATTGTAGATGCCGTCTTTCGCGTCGCCCTTGGACTTAGCTACGGAGGTTTCGATGCGCCATTGTTTTGCGATCTTGAAACACGCTTGGTTTGGTGACCCTATGTATCATGGGGCCACTACTTTCGCATAAAGGGCCTTTTCTTTGGGTGGTGTCGTCCTTGTCTTTCTTCTTGAGTCCACCGCCTACTCGTGGACCGTTCGCTACTCGCTAATCGCGTCAATTGCTCGGCGCCATCAAGGCGTGTCGGACTTGCTTTACGCCGACTCCATGATGCATTCGCGCGTGGTGCATGTCTCCCGCCGCTACTTTCCTCTAAATGCGCCTAACGAGCTGTTCAGCCATGCTCGTGCGGCCGAGGTGAGCGACCGACGGTGTACCACCTTGCGAGCTCGTCCAATCCACGGGCGCAGCGTACACCATCGCCTTGCGGGAGTTGAACTCGTCTATGACACCAACCGCCCGGTGGAGCAAGCCAAGAAGGAGAGCGCGAACTTAAAAGCGTGACTCTTTCCACTTGGTGGAGAAGGTCGGCACCGCAAAAGAATCCGTCGGTTGGTTCGCGAGAACCGGCGTCTCCGTGGGAATGCCGCTTCTTCCTCCGGGACTCACTCTCTGCTTGCCGACCTCGCGCCCGCGAAGAAGGAGGTCGGGACAAGTCCGCGTCCCGCCTAAGGATCTCTTGATCTTCCTTGTGTTCCTTGAGCTCACCCCAAGGATCTCAAGTTGGATCTGGGTCCTTCCGGAGTGAAGCTCGCCTCCCACTCTTGTCGAGCTCCAAGGCATACCGTTGATGGTTCGATCACCACCGTCTGGTTGGCACCCCATTTGTGGATGCCGGCGATGATGATGATGATGGGGAAGACCCGTGGAGTTGGTCTCTGGGTCGATTGCGACCGGGACTAGCTTCGTAGCCCTGTATCCTTTGTTTGGGTCGTTGTCACCCTTTTCTTTTCTTTTCTTTTGCTTTGGGTCTTGTCGCGCTTTGCGCTTTGCGCCGGTCCCCCCCCACTTCAAATATTGGCCGCCTCTTTAAGAGGCCGTCCCTTATGATTCGCCGCCTACGCTGCGTTGCCGTCCCCCTTGATTCGCGCGCTTGCGCTTTGCGCCGCCGCTGCGTTGCTGCGCCCTTCTTTGCTTTGCGCCAGCGTCGGTCTTGCCGCCTACTTTGTCTTTGCCGCCCGCCGTGCCCGCTGCTTCTCCGGCGCGATGAGGAGAAGGTCGGAGATTCGCTCATGATCCTCCTCCTCGCGTTCTGCGAGCCCTCGCCGCTCGGTGAGTCCTCGCCGTTCTCGAGTCCTCCTCGCCGCGCTCAAGCCCTCGTCGTTCCCGAGTCCTCGCCCTCGGCCCGAGCCCGGCGAGTTCCGTCTCTTCCTCGAGGAGATGAGGCATTTTCTCTCTGGATCACCGTGGTAGCCATCCTACTACGGTTGGTGCTTACGGTGGGCCTTGTGGATCAATCCTATTAGCCGTCGGCGTATGTCCGTGTAACCCGTGGGTAGTTAGCTCGTGATTTGGGTGACATACCGGTTTGTGGTATTGCGCCCTGTTTGTACCCTAAAATTGTTATGTTATGAATATGAATGTGCATTGTGCCAAATTGCATATTTAAAACCATGTTTTGGATGAAAACGTAATTCCTCCTTATGCTTATCTCGTTCCTCTCCTACCTATCGGATGGTGATTGCTCGAGTGGTGGAAGAAGGGATGTTGCGGGGCGAGGTCATGGAAGTGCCCGAGCCGAGCAAGTGCCGCACCAACCTCGTGAGCAAGATCGCTCGATTCGCATGGATCAACATACATTGGAGGACCTCCTCTGTTCTGTTCCTCACTTGACTCCTCTGCCAAATCCTCCACAAAATTCCCAACCAAGATCCCACCATCCCCACGAAAACTCTCTCGAACATCAAGCGATTCCAACCACCATCTTCCACCACCACCTCTGAAGAACCCACCACCCAGAAATCATGCAAATGCAACACGGATGATCGCGACTTGATTCAAAGCGGAATCATCCTCTGCCCTGACTCCCTCTCCTGCTCATACACCAGCTCCACCTCCCTATCGTTCCGTATCAATGACTTCCTTAGGGCCAATCCCCTAAGTATCTTTGGCTCTGCCGACTCTCTGGAAGCGGCGGATTGGTTAAAGGAGATTGAGAAAAAGCTCATCATGTTCCAATGTGGTGAGGTTGAGAGTGTTCACTTCATAACACATCGACTCATTGGAGTTCTTCTTTGCTTGGTGGGACACGTTACGTGAAGCCCATGATAACCACGATGCTATTGAGTGGGCTGAGTTCGTTGAGGCATTTGAAGAGAACTATGTTCTGAGCAGTGTTAAAGAGGCTAAAAGAATTGAATTCCACTCCCTCGTGCAAGGAAGCATGACCTGCGGAGTACCTCACCAAATTCACACTCTTGGCTCGATATGTTCCAAGGGGCGTGAGGAAGCGATCTTGATAAGATATATTTCTTCAAGAAAGGCATGGACCACGAGATCGTGCCTTGATTGACTCCTCTGAATTCCCCACTTTTAAGCAAATGTTTGCGGCGGTTAAACAAGAGGAAAACCGTCGCCGATGCCTATTTGCCGAAAGAAGAAGAGGGCCCATGAGGATAGCCATTCCTCTGGAAGTTCTCGTTTCAAGATCAAGCGCTCTCGTGATCGTGTGCATGTCATCCTCCTCGCCCTACTTTCGGTGGGTCGATCGCGACTGCTCCTCTACCACCTCCACCGATTCGCACCCAAGTCTCCACTCCTCAAAAGAAAGATATCTCCACCATAAAGTGCTTTGCTTGCGGCGGTTGGGTCACTATGCCGGCTCGTGTCCCAATAAGAATCTTGAGCCTCAAGGAAGTCTGCTTTGCTCGCGACTCTCATCTTCAGGATGGGTCGCGGGAACTTCAACTTGCAAGATCTGCTCCTGCTTTGTTGGGCGTGGGCGTGTGAACCACGTCCTTCTTGAGGGGCCCGCCGATCCTAATGTGGTGATGGGTAAGTTTTTCATAAGTGCGATGCACACTCTTTGCTCTTTTCGATTACGGTGCGGCGCATTCATTCATCTCGGCATCTTTTGTCAAAAATCATGAGTTGGCGATGCCTTGAAGAATCAATGCTAATTAAATCCGGGAAAAATCATGAGGTCCACTTTGATGTGCCCGGGGTTAAGCTAAAATTCAAGACACGAGTTCTTGGCGGACTTGGTGGTTATAAACTCAAGAGGAATTGAAGTGATTACGGGTATGGATTGGTTAACCAAAAATAAAGGTCAAATAGGTATGCCACCAAAGCAGTAAAATTAATTAATAGTGTTGGACGGAGGTCCAATTCATATAAATCCTTTCCCTCGATCTAATCACCCTTAATAAGTTGGAGGCCTCTTCCACGAAAACCATAGGCGTGGTAAAGGATTTCCCGATGTGTTCGGACGAGCTACTGGAATGCCCCCGATCGGAAATTGAATTTGTGATAAACACGGTTCACAGCCTTTGGTCCTATCTCCCAAAGACCTTATCGCCTATCGCCAATCTAATGGCTGAATTGAAGAAACAAATTGAAGAATTACAAGAAAAAGGATTTATCAGACCAAGTGTTTCCCCTTGGGAGCACACCGTGATCTTCGTCAAAAAGAAAAGCGGATCTCTCGCATGTGCATAGATTATCGATCTCTAAATGAAGTAACAATTAAGAATAAATACCCTCTTCCCGAATCGATGATCTGTTTGATCAAATGAAAGGAGCTTGTATCTTCTCAAAAATCGACACGAGTGCGGTTATCACCAAATAAAAATTAAAGATACCGACATTCGAAAGCAGCTTTCACCACAAGATATGGCCTCTATGAGTTCACGGTGATGTCATTTGGTCGACCAGCGCTCGCCATATTTCATGAATCTAATGAATAAAGTGTTCATGGATTTTACGGACAAGTTTGTGGTGGTATTCATCGATGACATTCTAATCTTCTCTAAATCGGAAGAGGAGCATGAAATTCATCTTAGAAAGGTTACGGAGAGGTTAAGAGAAAATCAGTTGTATGCCAAAGTGAGCAAGTGCGAGTTACGGATGAAGGAAGTGATTTTCCTTGGTCATGTGATATCGGTAGGAGGTGTTGCGGTGGACCGGAAAAAGTCACATGGTTGTTGAGTGGAAACAACCAAAATCGTGAAACAAGTGAGAAGTTTTCTTGGATTGGCGGGATATTACCGTCGGTTCATTGAAAATTTTCAAAAATCTCCGATCCTTTGACAAATCTTCTTAAAAGGAAAATAAATTTGAGTGGAATGATAAGTGTGAAGCTAGTTTTCAAGAGTTGAAAAGGCTATTAACTTCGCTCGGTGTTAATCTTGCACGATGTCCATAAGGATTTTGAGGTATTTTGCGATGCATCTAGGCAAGGCCTAGGTTGCGTCTTGATGCAAGAAAGGAGAGTTGTTGCTTACGCATCAAGACAACTCAAACCTCATGAGCAGAATTATCCACTCATGATCTTGAGCTAGCATTTGTGGTTCACGCTCTAAAAATCTGGAGGCATTATTTAATTGGCAATAGAACGAAATATTCACCGATCATAAAAGTCTCAAATATATATTCACTCAACTTTGATCTCAATCTAAGACAAAGAAGATGGTTGGAATTAATCAAGGACTATGATGTGGGAATCCATTATCATCTGGCAAGGCCAATGTGGTGGCCGATGCCTTAAGCCGGCGTTCGATTGCAATCATCTCATGCTTAAAGAAGATCAACTTTGAGTTATACAAAGAATTATCGACCTCAACTTGGAAATGGTTGAGGTAGGCCAAATAAATATGCTTGAATTACAACCCACCTTAATGAATCAAATTAAAGAAAGCGAGAAGGTGATGATGAAGTTCTTGAAATTAAAGAGAAGCTTAAAAGAATAAGGCACAGATTTTTCCATGGATGAAGAAGGAGTACTACGGTTTAAAAGAGAATCTTCGTACCAAACAATAAATCTCTTAAAGAAGTCATTTTAAAGGAAGCTCATGAAAGCCCAATTTCTATCCATCTGGAAGTACCAAGATGTATCTTGATCTGAAAACCACTTCTTGGTGGTGGAATGAAAAGAGATATCGCGAGTATGTAAGCTCTCTGCGACATCGCCAAGAAGTGAAGGCCGAGCATCAAAGGCTCTTTTGGCTATTACAACCGCTCAAGATTCTGAATGGAAGTGGGAAGAAGTGGGGATGGACTTCATTGTCGGGTTACCTAAAACTCAATCCGGCTATGACTCCATCTGGGTAATCGTCGATCGTCTCACTAAAGTTGCACACTTCATCCTGTCCAGAACCACCTACAGGAAGCAAGTTGGCGAGTGTACATGAGCAAGATAGTCATCTACATGGGGTGCCAAAGAAGATTGTCTCGACCGAGGTACCCAATTCACCTCAAATTCTGGGACAAGCTCCATGAGTCGCTTGGTACCCATCTGAATTCGATCTTGCCTTTCACCCTCGGTGATGGCGGTGAAAGAGTTAACCAAATACTTGAGGATATGTTGAGGGCAAGTGCCTAGCCAACCCTGGTGGGATAAGCAATTGCCATATCTTTGAGTTTTCTTACAATAATGATCACCGATCAAGCATCCAAATGACACCCTATGAAGCATTGTATGGAAGAAAGTGTCGTACACCTCTGTCTTGGCAAGCTGGTGAGACAAAGGTATTTGGTTTGGATATCTTGCAAGAGGCGAAAAGCAAGTGAAGTTAATCCAAGAAAGGTGAAGGCGGCCAGTCTAAGCGAGAAAAGTTATCTTGACAATCGTCGGCGTGACCTAAAATTGCCAAGGGTGATTTCGTGTATCTGCGGGTGTCCCCTCTGAAAGGCATGCTTGATTCCGTGTGAGTGGAAAGCTAGCTCAAGATATATTGGTCCTTTCAAATTTTAGCCGAAGGGTGAGGTGGCATACCAGTTGGGGCTGCTGATATCATCCGATGTGCACAATGTGTTCCATGTCTCTCAATTAAAGAAATGTCTCCGTGTGCAGGAAGCGGTTGCCATTGGACAAAGCGGACCTCTGACTGATTTGACACTTAAAGAATATCCGGTCAAGATTTTGGATGTGGCTATCATAAAACCGGAGAAAAATGTTTGGTTTTGCCGTGTTGATGGATAACCACTCGGCGAAGCCACTTGGGGCGTGAAGAGGATCTTGGCGCGAGTTCGAGTTATTTCGAAGAATCCGAATCTCGGGGCGAGATTCTCCTTAAGGGAAGGTTTGTAACATCCCAAATTTTCAAAACCAAATTTGTACGTTAATAATTTCATTAAAATGCATAATTAAAATATTAAACTATTTAAGTGTTGAAAAACATCATGGCATCATCATTGCATGTAACCGTTTTGAAAATGGGTTGGGTCATTAATTTTTAAAGGTATAAATATTTTCATGGGTGCATTTAGAAGCTTTCAAACCCATGTGAATTTGTCAAAATCTATTTAATATTTGACCTTTGAATAATTATTTAGAAAGAAGAAAAGAGAAAAACAAAATTGGAAAAATTAGAAAACTTCTCTCTCTCTCACCTTTTCTCTCTGCTCTCTCTCTCCGTGCTTTTCACGTGCTTAAAGCTTATCGCTACCGTAACTCGTTGTCGTTTGCGAGTTACTCCTGCAACCCAGCGTGCGTCGTTGGCTCACCTTGCGAGACCACGCCCGACCGTCGTCGGTGCACGGAGACCACGCCACGCTAAGCGCCCGACCTCGCCGTCTTATGCTTGCTGCTATTGTGCAATAACTTTTGTCTTCGTTGCCTCATGTATTTGTGCCATCCGTCGGAGTAAAGTCCGGCGCTTCGCCGTGCCCTCCTCGGCTATAAAGTGGAGCTCGTGCTCCTACCTCTCCTTGCTCGGTGCCTTGCCGTGCCGTGCTTCTTCTCGTGTCGAAGGAACCCGAAGCATCACCAAGTCAAGAAGGAAGTCGCCGCCGTAGCGCTTTCATTTCGCCGTCTCTGGGTAAGCTTACGCTCATCTCTAGGTGCGCAAGAGCTTGGGAAGATGATCCCGGAGGCCGTAGTCTTCCTGCGTGTGCCATGTCGAGTTAGAGCTCCCATGGAAGCCATGCGAGCTAGTTTAGAGCGTGTCTTGTAGCTATGTATAAAAATACATCGTCGTCTTGTGATCGGCGGATCAGCGACTATAGGGTCCTTTGGGCTGAGTCGAGAGAATCCATTTTGCGATCGGTTTGTCGAGCGGAGTCGCCACCGCCCGGCTAGCCGAGCTCGAGTGTGCTCAATGGAGTTATCGTGTGCGTCTTGTGTGCATGCATATGGCTAGCTAGAGGTAGAAGAAGAAGTGCTTTGAGATTAGTGCTTTTGTGTGTGGCTCGATGAGTGGAAGCGTATTCGATCGAGAATCGCTTTCGAGTTCAAAGTGCACACATAAATATAATCAAAATTTAATAACTCTCTATTAATATTAATACCTATAAAAATAAAAATTAAGCTAATCATTTTTCATTAACTAGCAAATAATGAATGATTTTCAAAAACCTTAGAAAATAACAAATATATTATTTGGATGCATACACTTGATTTAATAAAAATATAAAAATATAAAATAGTTGTGCATGCATCACATTTCCATGCATATTTATTTAGTGCATGATTTTTAAAACAAAAATCATATATAAATGTTTCCTGTTTGATGGATGTTTATATTATGTTGTATGTGTTGTCGCGTGGTTAGACCCGTCCATAAATGCGGTTGCTCCTACCGAATCATCGACCAAGGCAAGTCCCCTTTGATCATATTGTGAAGCCATTTTGGTTATTTAGAAAATGTTTATTAGACTTGAAAATATGCATGCTAGTTTAAAAGATAAATGCCGTATTTGCTAGAATTAGTTATTATGCCAATTAGAAAGGTAAGAAATATGGTAGGATCAAACCTAAGGCTAAAATATGAATTGCTCTTATTTAAATACCTTGTTGAGGTAGGATAAATGCTTAAAACTATTTATCGGAATGATTCAATCATTTGTGTGAAATGAGAATATTGTTGAGAAATGTTTGGGAAAGGATGATTTAAAGATAGCGCATCAAGGGTGATGCTTAATAGGAAATGATTTTCCTCTTATCCCAAAATCTTTCCGACTAGGGAGATATTTTGTCGGTTAGTGCGATATGGCACGGTTTGAAAATGGGCTAAAATATAAATTCTCCCTAGTCTAAGGGCTGCTCATCCTATAATCCTATGGCTGAGCCATTCTGATGCGACCTCGAGCCGGTATGGGGCGGGCCCGATCGTTGGCCCTCGTGGTTGATGGTCTTGTGGCGAAACATCGTGCAGGTGCGTAGCCTCTCGAGGTAAAAGCGTACCCCTCTGCGAGTTAAAAGCTGTCATGATAGCCGTGCTTTCATGGTTATGGCCTGTGAAGGGTGATTATATGGTAGCTCCTTCATTTTAAAACCAATTTAGAAAAAGGGTTTTGAACAAATGATTTGAGATGAGTAAGGTTTGAGAAGGATTTCGTTTGAGCTAGGGGCCACCGGTGATATTCGAAATGGGTAGCGGCCTATCGGAAAGTGTCATGTGGAATGGACCTAGCGGTTTGAAAAAGAAAAGAAGAAAGGATTTTGTTCTTGCTATGCTTTGAGGCCAAGTGGCGAGAACCGTTTGAGAAAAGCCCAAAGAAAATATGGAGATATAATGTTTCTAAATCGCTTTGTCAAAACTAGGCTAATAAGCGCAATTTCATAAAAGCGCCCAAGCCATCCATTTGTACTAAACCCCATCGGCATATATCCTCGACTTCTTTGAGTACCTTTGTACTCACCCTATTTCTCCTTCCCTCTTCCAAAATTTTCAGCGATCGAGGCGCCCTCGACTCGCCATCAGGAGGACCGGACTTCGAGGAGGAGGAGGACTTCGAGGGCGAAGAGTAGGGTTGTGTCACACTGCCGCCGCTGTGGAATAGTCTAGCTGCTAGAATAAATCGTGCCATGTTAGGCTCTGCGTTACGTGTGTGTGTAGCAGCTGTATCTTAACTGCGTGCCGTGCTTGATGTATTAAGCTGTGACTTCTGTGGGGCGCTTAGTCCCCTATGTTGTAATAATGTAACTTCGAAGGCAATGTACCATTATTGTTGTTAAATTGTGTGTGCTAGCCATGATCTTACGGGACTAATCTTGTATGCACAATTAGGATTGATCAATTAGACCGGGTTACGACAAAAGTGGTATCGAGCCGGTGGCTTTAGGGCGTAGCCCTAGAATTAGAGACCATATAATTTATAAAGAAAATAATTGTTAAATAAATTCATAATCTTAGCAATCCAATTTTCTTGATAATCTTTTGGAAATTGTAGATCCGTCTTTCGCGTCGCCCTTGGACTTAGCTACGGAGGTTTAGTGCGCCATTTATTCGCGATCTTGAAACACGCTTGGTTTGATGACCCTATGTATCATGGGGCCACTACTTTGCGCAAAAGGGCTTTTCTTTGGGTGGTGTCGTCCTTGTCTTTCTTCTTGAGTCCACCGCCTACTCGTGGACCGTTCGCTACTCGCCAATCGCGTCAATTGCTCGGGCGCCATCAAGGCGTGTCGGACTTGCTTTACATCGACTCATGATGCATTCCGCGTGGTGCATGTCTCCCGCCGCTACTTTCCTCTAAATGCGCCTAACGAGCTGTTCAGCCATGCTTCGTGCGGCGGTAGAGGTGAGCGACCAGCGGTGTACCACCTTGCGAGCTCGTCCAATCCACGGGCGGCAGCGTACACCATCGCCTTGCGGGAGTTGAACTCGCCTATGACACCAACCGCCCGGTGGAGCAAGCCAAGAAGGAGAGCGCGAACTTAAAAGCGTGACTCTTTCCACTTGGTGGAGAAGGTCGGCCATAAAAGAATCCGTCGGTTGGTTCGCGAGAACCGGCGTCTCCGTGGAATGCCGCTTCTTCCTCGGGACTCCCTCTCTGCTTGCCGACCTCGCGCCCGCGAAGAAGGAGGTCGGGACAAATCCGCGTCCGCCTAAGGATCTGCTGATCTTCCTTGTGTTCCTTGAGCTCACCCCAAGGATCTCAAGTTGGATCTGGGTCCTTCCGGAGTGAAGCTCCGCCTCCCACTCTTGTCGAGCTCCAAGGCATACCGTTGATGGTTCGATCACCACCGTCTGGTTGGCACCCATTTGTGGATGCCGGCGATGATGATGATGATGGGGAAGACCCGTGGAGTTGGTCTCTGGGTCGATTGCGACCGGGACTAGCTCGTAGCCCTGTATCCTTTGTTTGGGTCGTTGTCACCCTTTTCTTTTCTTTTCTTTTGCTTTGGGTCTTGTCGCGCTTTGCGCTTTGCCGCGGTCCCCCCCCACTTCAAATATTGGCCGCCTCTTTAAGAGGCCGTCCCTTATGATTCGCCGCCTACGCTGCGTTGCCGTCCCCGCATGATTCGCCGCGTGCTGCGCTTTGCCGCTGCGTTGCGCGCGCTTCTTTGCTTTGCCGCCGCCGCGTCGGTCTTTGCCGCCTCGTTTGCCGCCCGCCGTGCCAGCTGCTTCTCCGGCCGCGATGAGAGAAGGTCGGAGATTCGCTCATGATCCTCCTCCTCGCGTTCTGCGAGCCCTCGCCGCTCGGTGAGCCCTCGCCGTTCTCGAGTCCTCCTCGCGCGCTCAAGCCCTCGTCGTTCCCGAGTCCTCGCCCTCGGCCCGAGCAAGCGAGTTCCGTCTCTTCCTCGAGGAGATGAGGCATTTTCTCTCTGGATCACCGTGGTAGCCATCCTACTACGGTTGGTGCTTACGGTGGGCCTTGTGGATCAATCCTATTAGCCGTCGGCGTATGTCCGTGTAACCCGTGGGTAGTTAGCTCGTGATTTGGGGTGACATACCGGTTTGTGGTATTGCGCCCTGTTTGTACCCTAAAATTGTTATGTTATGAATATGAATGTGCATTGTGCCAAATTGCATATTTAAAACCATGTTTTGGATGAAAACGTAATTCCTCCTTATGCTTATCTCGTTCCTCTCCTACCTATCGGATGGTGATTGCTCGAGTGGTGGAAGAAGGGATGTTGCGGGGCGAGGTCATGGAAGTGCCCGAGCCGAGCAAGTGCCGCACCAACCTCGTGAGCAAGATCGCTCGATTCGCATGGATCAACATACATTGGAGGACCTCCTCTGTTCTGTTCCTCACTTGACTCCTCTGCCAAATCCTCCACCAAATTCCCAACCAAGATCCCAACCCACGAAAACTCTCTCGAACATCAAGCGATTCCAACCACCATCTTCCACCACCACCTCTGAAGAACCCACCACCAGAAATCATGCAAATGCAACACCGGATGATCATGACTTGATTCAAGGCGGAATCATCCTCTCTGACTCCCTCTCCTGCTCATACACCGGCTCCACCTCCCTATCGTTCCGTATCAATGACTTCCTTAGGGCCAATCCCCTAAGTATCTTTGGCTCTGCCGACTCTCTGGAAGCGGCGGATTGGTTAAAGGAGATCGAGAAAAAGCTCATCATGTTCCAATGTGGTGAGGTTGAGAGTGTTCACTTCATAACACATCGCTCATTGGAGTTCTTCTTTGCTTGGTGGGACACGTTACGTGAAGCCCATGATAACCACGATGCTATTGAGTGAAATTTGAGTTCGTTGAGGCATTTGAAGAGAACTATGTTCAAGCAGTGTTAAAGAGGCTAAAGAATTGAATTCCACTCCCTCGTGCAAGGAAGCATGACCTGCGGAGTACCTCACCAAATTCACACTCTTGGCTCGATATGTTCCAAGGGGCGTGAGGAAGCGATCTTGATAAGATATATTTCTTCAAGAAAGGCATGGACCACGAGATCGTGCCTTGATTGACTCCTCTGAATTCCCCACTTTCAAGCAAATGTTTGCGGCGGTTAAACAAGAGGAAAACCGTCGCCGATGCCTATTTGCCGAAAGAAGAAGAGGGCCCATGAGGATAGCCATTCCTCTGGAAGTTCTCGTTTCAAGATCAAGCGCTCTCGTGATCGTGTGCATGTCATCCCTCCTCGCCCTACTTTTCGGTGGGTCGATCGCGACTGCTCCTCTACCACCTCCACCGATTCGCACCAAGTCTCCCTCCTCAAAAGAAAGATATCTCCACCATAAAGTGCTTTGCTTGCGGCGGTTGGGTCACTATGCCGGCTCGTGTCCCAATAAGAATCTTGAGCCTCAAGGAAGTCTGCTTTGCTCGCGACTCATCTTACAGGATGGGTCGCGGGAACTTCAACTTGCAAGATCTGCTCCTGCTTTGTTGGGCGTGGGCGTGTGAACCACGTCCTTCTTGAGGGCGCCCATGCCGATCCCAATGTGGTGATGGGTAAGTTTTTCATAAGTGCGATGCACTCTTGCTCTTTTTGATTACGGTGCAGCGCATTCATTCATCTCGGCATCTTTTGTCAAAAATCATGAGTTGGCGATGCCTTTGAAGAATCAATGCTAATTAAATCCGGGAAAAATCATGAGGTCCACTTTGATGTGCCGGGGTTAAGCTAAAATTCAAGACACGAGTTCTTGGCGAGACTTGGTGGTTATAAACTCAAGAGGAATTGAAGTGATTACGGGTATGGATTGGTTAACCAAAAATAAAGGTCAAATAGGTGTGCCACCAAAGCAGTAAAATTAATTAATAGTGTTGGACGGAGGTCCAATTCGCCATAAATCCTTTCCCTCGATCTAATCACCCTTAATAAGTTGGAGGCCTCTTCCACGAAAACCATAGGCGTGGTAAAGGATTTCCCGATGTGTTCGGACGGTTTACTGGAATGCCCTGATCGGAAATTGAATTTGTGATAAACACGGTTCACAGCTTGGTCCTATCTCCCAAAGACCTTATCGCCTATACGCCAATCTAATGGCTGAATTGAAGAAACAAATTGAAGAATTACAAGAAAAAGGATTTATCCGACCAAGTGTTTCCCTTAGGGAGCACCGTGATCTTCGTCAAAAAGAAAAGCGGATCTCTCGCATGTGCATAGATTATCGATCTCTAAATGAAGTAACAATTAAGAATAAATACCCTCTTCCCGAATCGATGATCTGTTTGATCAAATGAAAGGAGCTTGTATCTTCTCAAAAATCGACACGAGTGCGGTTATCACCAAATAAAAATTAAAGATACCGACATTAGAAAGCGACTTTCACCACAAGATATGGCCTCTATGAGTTCACGGTGATGTCATTTGGTCGACCAGCGCTCGCCATATTTCATGAATCTAATGAATAAAGTGTTCATGGATTTTACGGACAAGTTTGTGGTGGTATTCATCGATGATATTCTAATCTTCTCTAAATCGGAAGAGGAGCATGAAATTCATCTTAGAAAGGTTACGGAGAGGTTAAGAGAAAATCGGTTGTATGCCAAGGTGAGCAAGTGCGAGTTACGGATGAAGGAAGTGATTTTCCTTGGTCATGTGATATCGGTAGGAGGTGTTGCGGTGGACCGGAAAAAGTCACATGGTTGTTGAGTGGAAACAACCAAAATCGTGAAACAAGTGAGAAGTTTTCTTGGATTGGCGGGATATTACCGTCGGTTCATTGAAAATTTTTCAAAAATCTCCGATCCTTTGACAAATCTTCTTAAAAGGAAAATAAATTTGAGTGGAATGATAAGTGTGAAGCTAGTTTTCAAGAGTTGAAAAGGCTATTAACTTCGCTCGGTGTTAATCTTGCTGATGTCCATAAGGATTTTGAGGTATTTTGCGATGCATCTAGGCAAGGCCTAGGTTGCGTCTTGATGCAAGAAAGGAGAGTTGTTGCTTACGCATCAAGACAACTCAAACCTCATGAGCGAATTATCCCCTCATGATCTTGAGCTAGCATTTGTGGTTCACGCTCTAAAAATCTGGAGGCATTATTTAATTGGCAATAGAACCGAAATATTCACCGATCATAAAAGTCTCAAATATATATTCACTCAACTTTGATCTCAATCTAAGACAAAGAAGATGGTTGGAATTAATCAAGGACTATGATGTGGGAATCCATTATCATCTGGCAAGGCCAATGTGGTGGCCGATGCCTTAAGCCGGCGTTCGATTGCAATCATCTCATGCTTAAGAAGATCAACTTTGAGTTATACAAAGAATTATCGACCTCAACTTGGAAATGGTTGAGGTAGGCCAAATAAATATGCTTGAATTACAACCCACCTTAATGAATCAAATTAAAGAAGCGCGAAAGGTGATGATGAAGTTCTTGAAATTAAAGAGAAGCTTAAAAGAATAAGGCACAGATTTTTCCATGGATGAAGAAGGAGTACTACGGTTTAAAGAGAATCTTCGTACCAAACAATAAATCTCTTAAAGAAGTCATTTTAAAGGAAGCTCATGAAAGCCCAATTTCTATCCATCTGGAAGTACCAAGATGTATCTTGATCTGAAAACCACTTCTTGGTGGTGGAATGAAAAGAGATATTGCGAGTATGTAAGCTCTCTGCGACATCGCCAAAAGTGAAGGCCGAGCATCAAAGGCTCTTTGAAATTTGTTACAACCGCTCAAGATTCTGAATGGAAGTGGGAAGAAGTGGGGATGGACTTCATTGTCGGGTTACCTAAAACTCAATCCGGCTATGACTCCATCTGGGTAATCGTCGATCGTCTCACTAAAGTTGCACACTTCATCCTGTCAGAACCACCTACAGGAAGCAAGTTGGCGAAGTGTACATGAGCAAGATAGTCATCTACATGGGGTGCCAAAGAAGATTGTCTCGACCGAGGTACCCAATTCACCTCAAATTCAGGACAAGCTCCATGAGTCGCTTGGTACCCATCTGAATTCGATCTTGCCTTTCACCCTCGGTGATGGCGGTGAAAGAGTTAACCAAATACTTGAGGATATGTTGAGGGCAAGTGCCTAGCCAACCCCTGGTGGGATAAGCAATTGCCATATCTTTGAGTTTTCTTACAATAACGATCACCGATCAAGCATCCAAATGACACCCTATGAAGCATTGTATGGAAGAAAGTGTCGTACACCTCTGTCTTGGCAAGCAAGCTGGTGAGACAAAGGTATTTGGTTTGGATATCTTGCAAGAGGCGAAAAGCAAGTGAAGTTAATCCAAGAAAATTTGAAAGCAGCCAGTCTAAGCGAGAAAAGTTATCTTGACAATCGTCGGCGTGACCTAAAATTGCCAAGGGTGATTTCGTGTATCTGCGGGTGTCTCCTCTCGAAAGGCATCTTGATTCCGTGTGAGTGGAAAGCTAGCTCCAAGATATATTGGTCCTTTCAAATTTTAGCCCGAAGGGTGAGGTGCATACCAGTTGGGCTGCTGATGTCATCCGATGTGCACAATGTGTTCCATGTCTCTCAATTAAAGAAATGTCTCCGTGTGCAGGAAGCGATTGCCATTGGACAAAGCGGACCTACTGACTGATTTGACACTTAAAGAATATCCGGTCAAGATTTTGGATGTGGCTATCGCAAAACCGGAGAAAAATGTTTGGTTTTGCCGTGTTGATGGATAACCACTCGGCGAAGCCACTTGGGGCGTGAAGAGGATCTTGCGCAGAGTTCGAGTTATTTCGAAGAATCCGAATCTCGGGGCGAGATTCTCCTTAAGGGAAGGTTTGTAACATCCCAAATTTTCAAAACCAAATTTGCACGTTAATAATTTCATTAAAATGCATAATTAAAATATTAAACTATTTAAGTGTTGAAAAACATCATGGCATCATCATTGCATGTAACCGTTTTGAAAATGGGTTGGGTCATTAATTTTTAAAGGTATAAATATTTTCATGGGTGCATTTAGAAGCTTTCAAACCCATGTGAATTTGTCAAAATCTATTTAATATTTGACCTTTGAATAATTATTTAGAAAGAAGAAAAGAGAAAAACAAAATTGGAAAAATTAGAAAACTTTCTCTCTCTCACCTTTTTTCTCTCTGCTCTCTTCTCTCCCTGCTTTTCTCTGTGCTTTAAAGCTTATCGCTACCGTAACTCGGTGTCGTTTGCGAGTTACTCCTGCAACTCCAGCGTCGTCGTTGGCTCTTCCATTAAGACCACGCGAGTTAACGACCCGCGTGCGTCGTCTGCACACTGCCACGCTAAGCGCCACGACCTCGCCGTCTTATGCTTGTTGCTATTGTGCAATAACTTTTGTCTTTCGTTGCCTCCATGTATTTGTGCCATCCGTCGGAGTAAAGTCCGGCTTCGCCGTGCCCTCCTCGGCTATAAAGTGGAGCTCGTGCTCCTACCTCTCCTTGCTATTCGGTGCCTTGCCGTGTTCCCGTGCTTCTTCTCGTGTCGAAGGAACCGAAGCATCACCAAGTCAAGAAGGAAGTCGTCGCCGTGGCGCTTTCATTTCGCCGTCTCTGGGTAAGCTTACGCTCATCTCTAGGTGCGCATAAGAGCTTGGGAAGATGATCCGGGAGGTCGTAGTCTTCCTGCGTGTGCCATGTCGAGTTAGAGCTCCCATGGAAGCCATGCGAGCTAGTTTAGAGCGTGTCTTGTAGCTATGTATAAAAATACATCGTCGTCTTGTGATCGGCGGATCAGTGACTATAGGGTCCTTTGGGCTGAGTCGAGAGAATCCATTTTGCGATCGGTTTGTCGAGCGGAGTCGCCACCGCCCGGCTAGCCGAGCTCAGTGTGCTCAATGGAGTTGTCGTGTGCGTCTTTGTGTGCATGCATATGGCTAGCTAGAGGTAGAAGAAGAAGTGCTTTGAGATTAGTGCTTTTGTGTGTGGCTCGATGAGTGGAAGCGTATTCGATCGAATCGCTTTCCGAGTTCAAAGTGCACACATAAATATAATCAAAATTTAATAACTCTCTATTAATATTAATACCTATAAAAATAAAAATTAAGCTAATCATTTTTCATTAACTAGCAAATAATGAATGATTTTCAAAAACCTTAGAAAATAACAAATATATTATTTGGATGCATACACTTGATTTAATAAAAATATAAAAATATAAAATAGTTGTGCATGCATCACATTTCCATGCATATTTATTTAGTGCATGATTTTTAAAACAAAAATCATATATAAATGTTTCCTGTTTGATGGATGTTTATATTATCTTGTATGTGTTGTCCGTGGTTAGACCCGTCCATAAATGCGGTTGCTCCTACCGATCATCGACCAAGGCAAGTCCCCTTTGATCATATTGTGAAGCCATTTTAGGTTATTTAGAAAATGTTTATTAGACTTGAAAATATGCATGCTAGTTTAAAAGATAAATGCCGTATTTGCTAGAATTAGTTATTATGCCAATTAGAAAGGTAAGAAATATGGTAGGATCAAACCTAAGGCTAAAATATGAATTGCTCTTATTTAAATACCTTGTTGAGGTAGGATAAATGCTTAAAACTATTTATCGGAATGATTCAATCATTTGTGTGAAATGAGAATATTGTTGAGAAATGTTTGGGAAAGGATGATTTAAAGATAAGCGCATCAAGGGTGATGCTTAATAGGAAATGATTTTCCTCTTATCCCAAAATCTTTCCGACTAGGGAGATATTTTGTCGGTTAGTGCGATATGGCACGGTTTGAAAATGGGCTAAAATATAAATTCTCCCTAGTCTAAGGGCTGCTCATCCTATAATCCTATGGTGAGCCATTCTGATGCGACCTCGAGCGGTATGGGGCGGGCCCGATCGTTGGCCCTCGTGGTTGATGGTCTTGTGGCGAAACATCGTGCAGGTGCGTAGCCTCTCGAGTAAAGCGTACCCACTCTGCGAGTTAAAAGCTGTCATGATAGCCGTGCTTTCATGGTTATGGCCTGTGAAGGACTGATTATATGGTAGCTCCTTCATTTTAAAACCAATTTAGAAAAAGGGTTTTGAACAAATGATTTGAGATGAGTAAGGTTTGAGAAGGATTTCGTTTGAGCTAGGGGCCACCGGTGATATTCGAAATGGGTAGCGGCCTATCGGAAAGTGTCATGTGGAATGGACCTAGCGGTTTTGAAAAGAAAAGAAGAAAGGATTTTGTTCTTGCTATGTACTTTGAGGCCAAGTGGCGAGAACCGTTTGAGAAAAGCCCAAAGAAAATATGGAGATATAATGTTTCTAAATCGCTTTGTCAAAACTAGGCTAATAAGCGCAATTTCATAAAGCGCCCAAGCCATCCATTTGTACTAAACCCCATCGACATATATCCTCGACTTCTTTGAGTACCTTTGTACTCACCCTATTTCTCCTTCCCTCTTCCAAAATTTTCAGCGATCGAGGAGGCTCCTCGACTCGCCATCAGGAGGACCCGGACTTCGAGGAGGAGGAGGACTTCGAGGGCGAAGAGTAGGGTTGTGTCACACTGCCGCCGCTGTGGAATAGTCTAGCTGCTAGAATAAATCGTGCCATGTTAGGCTCTGCGTTACCGTGTGTGTGTAGCTGTATCTTAACTGCGTGCCGTGCTTGATGTATTAAGCTGTGACTTCTGTGGGGCGCTTAGTCCCTATGTTGTAATAATGTAACTTCGAAGGCAATGTACCATTATTGTTGTTAAATTGTGTGTGCTAGCCATGATCTTACGGGACTAATCTTGTATGCACAATTAGGATTGATCAATTAGTTGTCACCCTTTTCTTTTCTTTTCTTTCGCTTTGGGTCTTGTCCATTGCTTTGCCGCGCTTTGCCGCCGTCCCCTCCCACTTCAAATATTGGCCGCCTCTTTAAGAGGGCCGTCCCATATGATTCGCCGCCTACTTTCTGCGCTGCCGTCCCGCCATGATTTCGCCCTGCGCCGCTTTGCCGCTTTGCCGCTGCGTTGCAGCGCTTCTTTGCTTTGCCGCCAGCGTCGGTCTTGCCGCCTACGCTGTGCTTGCCGCCCGCCGTGGCCGCTTCTCCGGCGCGATGAGAGAAGGTCGAGATTCGCTCATGAGTCCTCCTCCTCACCGTTCTGCGAGCCTCGCCGCTCGGTGAGCCTCGCCGTTCTCCGAGTCCTCCTCGCGCTCAAGCCCTCGTCGTTCCCGAGTCCTCGCCCGCCCGAGCCGAGCGAGTTAAAATCTCTTCCTCGAGGAGATGAGGCATTTTCCTCTCTGGATCACCGTGGTAGCCATCCTACTCGGTTGGTGCTTACAGGTGGGCCTTGTGGATCAATCCTATTAGCCGTCCGGCGTATGTCCGTGTAACCCGTAGGTAGTTAGCTCGTGATTTGGGGTGACGTACCGGTTTGTGGTATTGCGCCCTGTTTGTACCCTAAAATTGTTATGTTCGAATATGAATGTGCATTGTGCCAAATTGCATATTTAAAACCATGTTTTGGATGAAAACGTAATTCCTCCTTATGCTTATCTCGTTCCTCTCCTACCTATCGGATGGTGATTGCTCGAGTGGTGGAAGAAGGATGTTGCCCGGCCGAGGTCATGGAAGTGCCCCGAGCCGAGCAAGTGCTTCGCACCAACCTCGTGAGCAAGATCGCTCGATTCGCATGGATCAACATTACATTAGAGGACCTCCTCTGTTCTGTTCCTCCTTGACTCCTCCGCCAAATCCTCCACAAAATTCCCAACCAAGATCCCACCACGAAAATTCTCCGAACATCAAGCGATTCCAACCACCATCTTCCACCACCACCTCTGAAGAACCCACCACCCGAGAAATCATGCAAATGCAACACCGGATGATCCGCGACTTGATTCAAGAGCGGAATCATCCTCCCTGCCTCCTCTCTCCCGCTCATACACCAGCTCCACCTCCCTATCGTTCCGTATCAATGACTTCCTTAGGGCCAATCCCCTAAGTATCTTTGGATCCGTGACTCTCTGGAAGCGGCGGATTGGTTAAAGGAGATTGAGAAAAAGCTCATCATGTTCCAATGTGGTGAGGTTGAGAGTGTTCATTTCGCAACACATCACTCAGCTTGGAGATTTTCTTTGCTTGGTGGGACACGTTACGTGAAGCCCATGATAACCCCGATGCTATCGAATGGGCTGAGTTCGTTGAGGCATTTGAAGAGAACTATGTTCCGGCAGTGTTAAAGAGGCTAAAAGAATTGAATTCCACTCCCTCGTGCAAGGAAGCATGACCTACAGAGTACCTCACCAAATTCACACTCTTGGCTCGATATGTTCCAAGGGGCGTGAGGAGCGATCTTGATAAGATATATTTCTTTAAGAAAGGCATGGACCACGAGATCGTGCCTTGATTGACTCCTCTGAATTCCCCACTTTTAAGCAAATGTTTGCCCGGCGGTTAAACAAGAGGAAAACCGTCGCGATGCTTAGTTGCCGAAAGAAGAAGAGGGCCCATGAGGATAGCCATTCCTCTGGAAGTTCTCGTTTCAAGATCAAGCGCTCTCGTGATCGTGTGCATGTCATCCTCCTCGCCTCGCTTTCATTGGGTCCGATCGCGACTGCTCCTCTACCACCTCCACCGATTCGCACCTGTGTCTCCACTCCTCAAAAGAAAGATATCTCCACCATAAAGTGCTTTGCTTGCCGGCAGTTGGGTCACTATGCCATTTCGTGTCCCAATAAGAATCTGAGCCTCAAGGAAGTCTGCTTTGCTCGCGACTCATCTTCAGGATGGGTCGCGGGACCTTCCAACCTGCAAGATCTGCTCCTGCTTTGTTGGGCGTGGGCGTGTGAACCACGTCCATCGCGAGGACGCCCACGCCGATCCTAATGTGGTGATGGGTAAGTTTTTCATAAGTGCGATGATCACATCTCTTTGCTCTTTTTCGATTACAGTGCGACGCATTCATTCATCTCAAAGATCTTTTGTCAAAAATCATGAGTTGAAAAGCGATGCAATGAAGAATCCAATGCTAATTAAATCCCGGGAAAAGTCATGAGGTCCACTTTGATGTGCCCCGGTTGAGCTAAAATTCAAGACACCGAGTTCTTGGCGAGACTTGGTGGTTATAAACTCAAGAGGAATTGAAGTGATTCTGGGTATGGATTGGTTAACTAAAAATAAAGGTCAAATAGACTGTGCCACCAAAACAGTAAAATTAATTAATAGTGTTGGACAGGAGGTCCAATTCATCGCAAATCCTTTCCCCTCTGATCTAATCACCCTTAATAAGTTGGAGGCCTCTTCCCTGAAAACCATAGCTGTGGTAAAGGATTTCCCCGATGTGTTCCCGGACGAGCTACCTGGAATGCCCCCTGATCGGGAAATTGAATTTGTGATAAACCTGGTTCCTGGCACTGGTCCTATCTCCCAAAGGCCTTATCGCCTATCTGCCAATCTAATGGCTGAATTGAAGAAACAAATTGAAGAATTACAAGAAAAAGGATTTATCCGACCAAGTGTTTCCCCTTGGGGAGCACCCGTGATCTTCGTCAAAAAGAAAGACGGATCTCTCCGCATGTGCATAGATTATCGATCTCTAAATGAAGTAACAATTAAGAATAAATACCCTCTTCCCAGAATCGATGATCTGTTTGATCAAATGAAAGGAGCTTGTATCTTCTCAAAAATCGACCTGAGGTCTGGTTATCACCAAATAAAAATTAAAGATACCGACATTCCAAAGCAGCTTTCACCACAAGATATGGCCTCTATGAGTTCACGGTGATGTCATTTGGTGCGACCAACGCCCGCCATATTTCATGAATCTAATGAATAAAGTGTTCATGGATTTTACGGACAAGTTTGTGGTGGTATTCATCGATGACATTCTAATCTTTTCTAAATCGGAAGAGGAGCATGAAATTCATCTTAGAAAGGTTACGAGAGGTTAAGAGAAAATCGGTTGTATGCCAAGTCGAGCAAGTGCGAGTTACGGATGAAGGAAGTGATTTTCCTTGGTCATGTGATATCGGTAGGAGGTGTTGCGATGGACCGGAAAAAGTCACCATGTTGTTGAGTGGAAACAACCAAAATCGTGAAGCAAGTGAGAAGTTTTCTTGGATTGGCGGGATATTACCGCCGGTTCATTGAAAATTTTTCAAAATCTCTCGATCCTTTGACAAATCTTCTTAAAAGGAAAATAAATTTGAGTGGAATGATAAGTGTGAAGCTAGTTTTCAAGAGTTGAAAAGGCTATTAACTTCCGCTCGGTGTTAATCTTGCTCGATGTCCATAAGGATTTTGAGGTATTTTGCGATGCATCTAGGCAAGGCCTAGGTTGCGTCTTGATGCAAGAAAGGAGAGTTGTTGCTTACGCATCAAGACAACTCAAACCTCATGAGCGAATTATCCCACTCATGATCTTGAGCTAGCCGCGTGGTTCACGCTCTAAAAATCGGAGGCATTATTTAATTGGCAATGTAACCGAAATATTTACCGATCATAAAAGTCTCAAATATATATTCACTCAACCCGATCTCAATCTAAGACAAAGAAGATGGTTGGAATTAATCAAGGACTATGATGTGGAATCCATTATCATCTCGGCAAGGCCAATGTGGTGGCCGATGCCTTAAGCCGGCGTTCAGCTTGCAATCATCTCATGCTTAAAGAAGATCAACTTTGAGTTATACAAAGAATTATCGACCTCAACTTGGAAATGGTTGAGGTAGGCCAAATAAATATGCTTGAATTACAACCCACCTTAATGAATCAAATTAAAGAAGCGCAGAAGGTGATGATGAAGTTCTTGAAATTAAAGAGAAGCTTAAAAGAATAAGGCACAGATTTTTCCATGGATGAAGAAGGAGTACTACGGTTTAAAAGAGAATCTTCGTACCAAACAATAAATCTTTTAAAGAAGTCATTTTAAAGGAAGCTCATGAAAGCTCAATTTCTATCCATCCCGAAGTACCAAGATGTATCTTGATCTGAAAACCACTTCTTGGTGGTGGAATGAAAAGAGATATCGCGAGTATGTCGCCTTCTCTGCGACATCCGCCAAAGAGTGAAGGCCGAGCATCAAAGGCTCTTTGAAATTCATTGCAACCGCTCAAGATTCTGAATGGAAGTGGGAAGAAGTGGGGATGGACTTCATTGTCGGGTTACCTAAAACTCAATCCGCTATGACTCCATCCGGTAATCGTCGATCGTCTCACTAAAGTTGCACACTTCATCCTGTCCAACCACCTACACAGGAAGCAAGTTGGCGAAGCTGTACATGAGCAAGATAGTCTGCATCTACATGGGGTGCCAAAGAAGATTGTCTCTGACCGAGGTACCCAATTCACCTCCAAATTCTGGGACAAGCTCCATGAGTCGCTTGGTACCCATCTGAATTTCAGTACTGCCTTTCACCCTCAGACTGATGGCCAGACTGAAAGAGTGAACCAAATACTTGAGGATATGTTGAGGGCAAGTGCCTAGCCAACCCCACAAGTGGGATAAGCAATTGCCATATGCTGAGTTTTCTTACAATAACGATCACCATCAAGCATCCAAATGACACCTTATGAAGCCTCAGATGGAAGAAAGTGCCGTACACCTCTGTCTTGGCAAGAAACAGTGAGACAAAGGTATTTGGTTTGGATATCTTGCAAGAGGCCGAAAAGCAAGTGAAGTTAATCCAAGAAAGGTCAAGGCAGCCAGTCTAAGCGAGAAAAGTTATCTTCGACAATCGTCGGCGTGACCTAAAATTTGCCAAGGGTGATTTCGTGTATCTGGGTGTCCCTCCGAAAGGCATGCGCAGATTCCGTGTGAGTGGAAAGTTAGCTCCAAGATATATTGGTCCTTTCCAAATTTTAGCCCGAAGGGTGAAGTGGCATACCAGTTGAAGCTGCCTGAGTATCGTCCGATGTGCACAATGTGTTCCATGTCTCTCAATTAAAGAAATGTCTCCGTGTGCCCGAGGAGCGGTTGCCATTGGACAAAGCAGACCTCTGACTGATTTGACACTTAAAGAATATCCGGTCAAGATTTTGGATATGGCTATCATAAAACCCGAGAAAAATGTTTGGTTTTGCGTGTTGATGGAGTAACCACTCGAGGCGAAGCCACTTGGGAGCGTGAAGAGGATCTTGGCGAAGTTCGAGTTATTTCGAAGAATCCGAATCTCGGGACGAGATTCTCCTTAAGGGAAGGTTTGTAACATCCCAAATTTTCAAAACCAAATTTGGCACGTTAATAATTTCATTAAAATGCATAATTAAAATATTAAACTATTTAAGTGTTGAAAACATCATGGCATCATCATTGCATGTAACCATTTTGAAAATGGGTTGGGTCATTAATTTTTAAAGGTATAAATATTTTCATGGGTGCATTTAGAAGCTTTCAAACTCATGTGAATTTGTCAAAATCTATTTAATATTTGACCTTTGAATAATTATTTAGAAAGAAGAAAAGAAAAACAAAATTGGAAAAATTAGAAAACTCTCTCTCTCTCACCTTTTCTCTCGCTCTCTTCTCTCCTCTGCACCTAAGTTTATCGCCAGAACTCAAATTGTATCGCTTTGAAGTTACTCCCTGCAACTCCCGCGTGCGTCGTTGGCTCACCAGAGACCACGCCACGCCAAGCGCCCTGACCTCGCCGTCTTGTCGCCGCTGCTATTGTGCAATAGCACCTGTCTTTCGTTGCCTCCGCGCGCTGTGCCATCCGTCGGAGTAAAGTCCGGCGCTTCGCCGTGCCCTCCTCGGCTATAAAGTGGAGCTCGTGCTCCTACCTCTCCTTGCTCGGTGCCTTGCCGTGCCCGTGCTTCTTCTCGTGTTGAAGGAACCCGAAGCATCACCAAGTCAAGAAGGAAGTCGCCCAGTGGCGCTTCATTTCGCCGTCTCTGGGTAAGCTTCGCTCATCTCTAGGTGCGCAAGAGCTTGGGAAGATGATCCCGAGAGGCCGTAGTCTTCCTGCGTGTGCCATGTCGAGTTAGAGCTCCCATGGAAGCCATGCGAGCTAGTTTAGAGCATGCTCGTAGCTATGTATAAAAATACGTACGTCGTCGCGGACGGCGGATCAGACTATAGGGTCCTTTGGAGGCGCCGAGTCGAGAGGAATCCATTTTGCAGCTTGGTTTGTCGAGCGGAGGTCGCCACCGCCGGCCAGCCGAGCTCCAGTGTGCTCCAATGGAGTTGTCTGTGCGTCTTGTGTGCATGCATATGGTTAGCTAGAGGTAGAAGAAGAAGTGCTTTGAGATTAGTGCTTTTGTGTGTGGCTCGATGAGTGGAAACGATTCGATCGAATACGCTTTCAGAGTTCAAAGTGCACACATAAATATAATCCAAAATTTAATAACTCTCTATTAATATTAATACCTATAAAATAAAAATTAAGCTAATCATTTTTCATTAACTAGCAAATAATGAATGATTTTCAAAACCTTAGAAAATAACAAATATATTATTTGGATGCATACACTTGATTTAATAAAATATAAAAATATAAAATAGTTGTGCATGCATCACATTTCCATGCATATTTATTTCGTGCATGATTTTTAAAACAAAAATCATATATAAATGTTTCCTGTTTGATGGATGTTTATATTATGTTGTATGTGTTGTCCGCGATGGACTCCGCCCATCCATAAAGCGCGGTTGCTCCTACCGAATCTTGACCAAGGCAAGTCCCCTTTGATCATATTGTGAAGCCATTTTGGTTATTTAGAAAATGTTTATTAGACTTGAAAATATGCATGCTAGTTTAAAAGATAAATGCCGTATTTGCTAGAATTAGTTATTATGCCAATTAGAAAGGTAAGAAATATGGTAGGTGAAACCTAAGGCTAAAATATGAATTGCTCTTATTTAAATACCTTGTTGAGGTAGGATAAATGCTTAAAATTATTTATGCGGAATGATTCAATCATTTGTGTGAAATGAGAATATTGTTGAGAAATGTTTGGGAAAGGATGATTTAAAGATAGCGCATCAAGGGTGATGCTTAATAGGAAATGATTTTCCTCTTACCCCAAAATCTTTCCGACTAGGGAGATATTTTGTCAGTTGGTGCAGTATGGCACCGGTTTGAAAATTGGGCTAAAATATAAATTCTCCCCTAGTCTAAGGACTGCTCATCCTATAATCCTATGAACTGAGCCATTACAGTACGACCTCGAGCCCCGGTATGGGACGGGCCCGATCGTTGGCCCTCGTGGTTGATGGTCTTGTGGCGAAACATCGTCTGGGTGCGTAGCCTCTCGAGGGGAAAGCGTACCCACTCTGCAGAGTTAAAACTGTCATGATAGCCGTGCTCGCGGTTATGAGCGCGCGAAGGGACTGATTATATGGTAGCTCCTTCATTTTAAAACCAATTTAGAAAAAGGGTTTTGAACAAATGATTTGAGATGAGTAAGGTTTGAGAAGGATTTCGTTTGAGCTAGGGGCCACCGGTGATATTCCGAAATGGGTAACGGCCTATCGGAAAGTGTCGCGCGGAATGGACCTAGCCGGTTTTGAGAAAAGAAAAGAAGAAAAGATTTTGTTCTTGCTATGGCACTGAGGCCAAGTGGCGAGAACCGTTTGAGAAAAGCCCAAAGAAAATATGGAGATATAATGTTTCTAAATCGCTTTGTCAAAACTAGGCTAATAAGCGCAATTTCATAAAAGCGCCCAAGCCATCCATTTGTACTAAACCCCATCAAGATATATCCTCGACTTGTCGAGTACCTTTGTACTCACCCTATTTCTCCTTCCCTCTTCCAAAATTTTCAACAATCGAGAAGCGCCCACGACTCGCCATCCGAGGAGGACCGGACTTCGAGGAGGAGGAGGACTTCGAGGACGAAGAGTAGGGTTGTGTCGCTCGCCGCCGCTGTGGAATAGTCTAGTGCTAGAATAAATCGTGCCATGTTAGGCTCTGCGTTACCGTGTGTGTAACGTTGTATCTTGGCTGCGTGCGTGCTTGATGTATTAAATCAGTGACTTCCTGTGGGACGCTTAGTCCCCTATGTTGTAATAACGTAACTCGAAGGCAATGTACCATTATTGTTGTTAAATTGTGTGTACTAGCCATGATCTTCTGGGACTAGTACTGTATGCACAATTAGGATTCGGTCAATTAGACCGGGTTCTGACATTAGCTTACTTTGCATACATCTTAATGAGATCACACACTTGCTTGGCATTACAATATATAGTGTTGTTCTTAAGGCTTCTCTATTGGGATGTGTCGGCCATTGTGCTTGCCCATGTCACTATGACTGCTACCATGATTGCCTCCAGGGATGGTAGGTGGACCTTGAACTTTATTTTTTTATAATATGAGCTAAAGTAAATAATATGATAGTGGCTACTACCTCCATCCCCTTCAACACCATTAGTCATGTCACCTACACCACTACCATTGCCACCTCCACCTCCAACTCCACCACCTCCCCCACCACCACCTTGCCCATTTTCTCCACCTTCACCTCCATCACCACCTCCTTCTCCACCTTCAATATCGTTGTCACCTCCACCTCTTCCACCACCACCTTGCACATCGCCACCACCACCTCCCCCATCTCCTCCATTTGCACTTCCCCCACCTCCTCCCCCGCCTCCGCCATTTACACCTTCTCCACCTCCTCCATCACCACTTATATCGTTTGCACCTCCACCTCCACCTCCACCGACTCCACCTTGCACATTGCCACCACCTCCTCCACCACCACTGATATCGTTTCCACCTCCACCTTGCACATTGCCACCACCTTCTTCCCCCGCCTCCACCATTTACGCCTCCTCCACCACCACTAATGCCATCTCCACTTCCATCGCCGCCGCCGCTACAACCGCTATTGTCGCCACCTCCCCACCCCCGCCAATAACATTTCCATTACCATTGTTATTTCTCCTTGGTTTGCCTATATTATGACCACCACTATCAATTCCTTTATTATGCCCATTGCTTCTGCCTAATCCTTCGCTCTTACCTTTACCAATCCCTCTTCCTCCACCTCTTCCATTACTATCGCCACCATTGTTTCCACCGCCACCGCCTCCTCCTCCTCCTCCTCCTCCTCCACCACCGCCGCCGCCTCCTCCTCCACCACCACCACCACCACCACCTCCACCTCCACCTCCACCGCCTCCCCCTCCCCATCCTCCTCCGCCTCCGCCGCCGCCTCCTCCTCCTCCACCACCACCGCCGCCAACAATGTCCACGCTCCCCTTCCGAAGCGCCACACCATTATCTTCCCCGAGTCCATGAGGCACCACGGGCACGGGGTTCTGCTCCTCCGCTAAGGCGAGCCGCAAGAGCAGTGCCCCGGCAGCGAGGAAGAGCAGCCCAAGCCACGGCACCCTCATCCTCGCCGGTGAGGAGAGGTTCACACACACCGGCATATATATGCTTCTCGATTGCACGCTCACCTACGTACTTCTTGCTGTTGCCTTATGTGAGGTTGCCATGTTTGAGGCCTCTTGAGCTATATATATAGTCAGGGCAAAGTGTGGCATCTTGGTAATGATCTAGCACCGTGTAGAGAGAGAAGAACCAAGCTAGTGCATATGCATGGGCATGTAGTGTGTGTGAGTAGATGGGGACAGGGAGCATGGAGTGGAGTACGTACGTACGTATAAATCGCTTCGATTGCAAGCGATTTTGATCGATCGATCGATGATGCCTGTGGGGTGCAGTGGTCACCGTCAATGTGCCACGTGGCAATAGCTAGCTAGCTAGGTTCGTTAGGAAAAAACGCACGCAGAATTACATTTTAGCACGCATTGCAGTACTCACTACAGGAATCGCAGTTTATGTGGACGGCTAATTTCTTAATGTCGGCGGTCCAAATAGCCGCCGACAAATCTACCATCTATCTCGGCAGTCTCAATAGGCCGCCGACATAGCTATTACAAGCCCGCCCGCGAGGAACCGCGAGGTTTCCCCCCTTAGTCTATCTCGGCGGCAACGCCACGGCCGCCCACATTGCCAGTCAAATTTGAAAATTTCCACTCCCGCCACTTCATATATGTCGGCGGCAAAACGGATACAGTCGACATAAGCCCTCCCTGGTAACGCCAGCTTGACGACATAACAGCGACACCCCAAGGTGGTCTCACATGGCAGAGGAGGCTCGTGTATGCCATGTGGGCCCACAGTCCATGGGAAGGGGCTGGAGAGGTAATCTATGTCGGCGGCCCTCTATTTGCCGCCTAGATAGAGAAATAAAAAATAACAGGGGGCGAGACGAGGCTCGAACCGGTGCCGCGGGGAGCCCGCGCCTCGCCGCGCGCTGTTAACCAAGTGGGAGGATAGATTTATTCGCCACGGTTGGGGATTGAATTTTTTTTATTCCCTTACTAAAACCTATGTCGGCGGCCAGTGGATGCCGTCGAGATTACTCCCCCTATGTCGGCGGCATTATAGAGACCGCCGAGATAGACCCTTTCACCCTCCTGCAGATCTCCCTCGCCTCCACCTATAGGGTCAATTGGCCCACCCAAGGTTTTAGGGCATGAACTACACCTAATATCACTTCCCACATAGGTATTTTGATATAATTTGCATTTTTTGTTGGCACATTGTTTTGAAAATCACATACGTTTGAATTAATTAATATATTGTTATGATTTTATACCGTCCTTCTCGCACGCCAGTGGTTGTTTAAAATTTGATGGTATTGGGGGCATTTAGTGTTTAGGAGGAGTGGTTGTATATTGATATAAGTCGCCATTGAACAAAATGTACTGTCTAAACGTTTTCTAGTTTAAACACCCCTTCGTAGTGGCAAATGTAATCGATACAAATAAACAAGTAGTGGATCTATGAAGCAACATGGCACGAATTTGATACTATGCGGATATGACCATGTAGGATGTGTTAGTAGGTGTAGTGCAAGCTCTACTACATTGGTTTGCCACATTGAACCTCTCGGGAGGGCTGCTTTTTTGCCTAAAATGGCGGGAACTAGAGTCTCTATGTCGGCGGCCAGGTAGAAGAGCCGCCGAGATAGGGTAAATGTCGGCAGCCATAAGGACGCCGCCGACATTGATGTGGGTCGCTGCATGTGGGCCTGCACGTCCAAGACGGCCGTTGGAAGAGCTATGTGGGCGGCCTTTTGAACTGTGTCGGCAGTTTTAGGCCGCCGAAATAGGTTTATTGACAAATAACCGCGGCGGCTAAGTGTTGGGCGAGATTGGTATCTATGTCGGCGGCCTCTTCAATACCGCCCACATAGATCAGGGTCGCTGCATGTGGGCCTGCGCGTTCAAGACGGCCGTTGGAAGGGCTATGTGGGTGGCCTTTTGAACTGTGTTTACAGTTTTAGGCCACCGAAATAGGTGTGTTGACAAATAACCGCGACGGCTAAGTGTTGGGCGAGATTGGTATCTATGTCGGCGGTCTCCTCAATGCCGCCCACATAGATCAGGGTCGCTGCATGTGGGCCTGCGCGGCCAAGACGGCCGTTGGAAGGGCTATGTCGGCGGCATTAGGACGCCGACATAGGGCACGTCGATAGCAGGCCTCAGCTGCCACCTCTGCCTAGCTAGAAGCCCAGGCCAAGCATATCGAGGAGTTGCTACAAAAAGGGCGGACGACGCGGCAAGCAAGAAGAAGCATAAGCAAGCGAAAAAAAGGATGCGCGAACGAGAGGAGGATGGATATGCTCGAATCGAACCTCTACGATGCAGTTTTGCAAAAGGTAATTAAAAATCATGTCCTATCGCGATTATATATGTTGTTGTCCTTTCATTGTTTAGGCGACATATCATATAAGTATATATTCGCAGCATTCCACAGGCGGGTCCTCCGGCCAAGCCCCCAGCGCCTCCAGATCCTGAAGACGCCTACACTCCGTCGCAGGGGGACCACCGACGAGCCCCGGCACTTTCCCCCGCGATTCGCGCCACCCCGATGCTCCAGTTCCCCCCCAGCAACAATGCTTTCTCCAGGGGTATGTATTTCTGCCATAACATTTTCATAAAAGTACACAAATACATAAAGTTTCTCAGATACGTGATTTCCTCCGCTATCACAGGTGTCCGGCTCAGCTACGCTTGCTCATGCACAGAATGAGCAGCAGGGAGGTGACGAAAGTGCCATAGGCTCTGCGGGCATGCAGTTCGTGGACGGCTTCTTTTCGCATGATGCAAGCCTCTACGACGGTTCGCAGAACCCTTAGGTTTAGTTTATATGCATTTGTCGATGTGTAGGATATAAAACTTGCTAATATTCTATCTATATGAAATATGTGTCATATGTGTCATTTGCGAACTATATATATGTGGAGGCTATGTGCTATGTGCTCATGTATGTGGAGACAATGTGCCATTTGGTTATGTATGTGGAAGCAATGTGCCATTTGGTTGAAATTTATCGTGAATTTGGGTTTTGTATCTATGTGATTGAGTTGTGCTCAAAAAGATGTGGATTCGAGCACGTAAATATGTGTGGTTGATGTGTGCAAAATTTGATAATGAAATTCTGCTGGAAATTGTCTATTTTTGCAGGTTAAAATTGAGGTTTTTAATAAAATATAGCAGCAATTTTAATTGTTGCTGTAATAGGATGCCGCCCACATAGGCCATGCTACCCCTGGCCCTCCCTGTAGGAAGCTATGTCGGCGGCATGAGGGATGCTGCCGACATAGGTTGTCAGAGCTATGTCGGCGGTATCCTCTATGTCGCTCACATAGGTCATGCTACCCTTGGCCCTCCCTGTACGAAGCTATGTCGGCGGTATCCTCTATGCCGCCCACATAGTGGAAGACACGCGTCATCTGTTGGTCGCTATTGTGGACCCCACCTGTCAGGATGCCGGCAAACGGCGCGGGCCGTCATGGATAGCCTATGTCGACGGCGAGATTATGACGCCCACACAGGTGGCCGCTGGGGCAGGTTGCCCTAGGTGCGGCTTTGTCGGCGGACCCGACGACAAAAGTCAGCTATGTCGACCACGGTGCCTCGTCGGCGCAGTGTCGGCGGCCGACCGCCGACATATATCTATGTGGGCGGCATTTTGGACTATGTGGTCGGGAAAAGCCGACCACACTGATCCTGATTTCTGTAGTGACTGCAGCGGTGTATCCTCAGTGCCTTATGGATCAGCCAATAATTGTATGAATTATTATTTAATCCGCTGATCAGCCCAGATGCCATGCAATCATCAGTACACTGGCCGTTAAACGCATCACGTATATCAATGGTTTAATTTGTGGTTAATACAATTTTAATTACCTGCCACTGGAATCGGCCTCGGGTGACGCCTATATCGCCACAACCTCTAAATTGGAGCTCACAATAATGATCTAAAAAACTGAATTTTAGATCTAAGTCCCAACTTACAGGTGGGACGGTGCAAGCATGGAATGTTAGCCCAATTTCAATATAAACACACTGCCTTTTCTTACAACTTATATGGATTCCATCAAGCACAAATGGAATTATTGGAAATATGCTTATAAAAGACCTATCAGAGATGACCAGGGACGCTCACACATGAACGAACACCAACAAAATAACAACCACAATCACCATGTAGGGGGGGGGGGGGGGGGGGTGCCGAAACCACAATCTTCACTAGGAGCTCTCGCGAGGGAATTGAACAAATCATCTGGTCGTACCGGTCGTGGTCGCCGTCGTCGATCGCTCGCTAATTGCTCCAATAATTGCACGCACCGCACCTGCGGCAACAGGACCCTACTGGATTTTGTCACTACGCCGATGCTCCGTTTTTGCCAATGAAGGAAGGAAGCACGCAGAGTGAGGACCAGCATGGCAAGCACGTACACACTTGGGTTGCTTTGAGTTGGTAGGTTGGTTAATTACGTGAGTGTTTATTGTTGATGGAATCCTTGGCCGAGTCAGCAGCTCAATGTGGATGGTGACGCCGCCCAAATATTGTGGTATCATATAGTAGATCGTCAGGGAGAGTGTAACAAACTCGAGTGATTATTGTGGAATGTACAAGAAAGCAACAAACCTGTAGTGCAGCCATGTTGAAGCCTAGGTTTTACTTCAGCAAGAACCGCTCCAGATATATGCTGATCAGACAGAAATCACAACATCGAGAGAGTTCATTGCAAATTTGCAACTCACAATCCGTAAAAACACCGATCATTTCTATCCTCATGTAAATGAACAGGTTTCGGTGTATCAAACATTAACAGCATGCTAGAGTAAGCTCAATCTCTTTTTTCCCCCCAAAAAAGTCTGCTGGCTGCTGCTGTACAATTCTTTAATAATGTCTTAATGATACTGAGGCCCTCTTTGATACCTTGTTTAGTTCTAGTTTAGTTGTAGTTGGAAAAATTTGACTATTTTGTATAGACCATATACTTTATTTTTTAAAAATAATTTTTTTAGGACTTTACAGAGTTTTTCTCAAAGATCTCAAGAATATTTTTTTAATAATTTATTTAGCTTTTTCAAAGCACATTCAAAGACGGTCAAATTTTTTCAACTACAACTAAACTAGAACTAAACAAGGTATCAAAGAGGGCCTGAGTTAGCAGTTAGCAGCACTCATGAATACGAGCAGCCAGCATGGCACGAGAACAGAAGATTACACTTTGCTTGCTTGTATGCGAAGCCAAGAACAAATTTCATAACTCGTCTCCCCCACTACTTACCGTGGAACGAAGCATCCTTTTTGCCTTCTCCATGGCTTAGCATTTTGACTTGCATACAAATGCTTCCAACCTTGAATATGACACCAGAAAAGTAAATTGATGCGATCCGAGATCTGCTTGAATCAGCAGGATCCCATCCTCTGATAAATTTTATATTTCTTATGATAATCTGAAAATTGTACATAGATACAGACCTCACAGCCAACAACTTGTACATCTAAACTACTGCAACTTGTGCATCTAAACTATCGCAGCTGTTGTGCATGTGCTCTCGGTTTACAGGTTACAGCTAAAGCTACAAAACTGGATAGCCAATGGTACACTTAACATCTCACCTCCCCAAGAGATTCCATGGGGGAAGCAACTGCTGGTTCAGGATGATGCATTTTCTTCCTTGAACTTCTGAATTCCATCGGGAAGCACAAGCAGGCCAGGGCTCGCACAAGCAAGTCATCATCCATTCATCAATTTGTGCTTCCGAGTGATTAAAGGTCATCGTCCATCAGTTCATCTGGAAGGTGCACTTTTTCCATTGCAGACTGCCAAACATCAAACAAACAAAAACGAACTCCAACCAATTAGACCAGTAAAATGGTAAGAAATTTGAAATAAGTGCAACAATTTAATCAGTGATGATTACTGGCCCACAATAAGGAGAGGCACACGTTATTTAAAAGAAAAGGATAGTTCACGAATAAAAAAAGGTAAAAAGGAATCAGCAAGCTAGTAGGATTAGCGAAATAGGATAATGTTTATACCTTAATTATAGCAAGGTCAGCTGCGGGTGGTTTCAAATCCAGGGCAATGCCGAAGCAAAATACAGCCTTGTCAAGAATATTAAGTTGTTTGTATATCTTGCCCATCAATGCGTACATACTACTTTCATGGGGTGCAATCTCCCTTAGCCGCTCTAACTCGTCCAAAGCTTCTTGATATTTTTGAAGGCCCAGAAGAATTAAAGCTTTCTGATACTTAGGAAGTGGATTCTTCTTATCAGCATATATAGCTTTCTCCATCAGTTCCAATGCCTCCTCATTCCTCTGATAAGTTTGAATTCAGAAAGAAAGTTCATAGTTAAGCACTGTCCAGGAGATGAAACTACTACTTTGGAGAGCAAGTGGAAACCAGAAACTAGTTTATGGTTATCGATAAATGGAATCAACCTTTAGAGCATGCAAGGCCATCCCAAGATAGCACATAAGAACAGAAGAGCGAGGATTTATCTGAAATGCCCTTCTGAAATGATGCTCAGCAAACTCAAACTTCTCCTGGCGAAGGTAAACCACTCCAAGGCCATACCAGGCATTGTAGTGCCTTTCATCTACCTGAAGTGCACATCGGTAGAATTTAATGCTATTCTCATAATCCTCCAATGCAGAGTACCTATATTCCCAAGGAATGGTGTTAGGATTAGAAGGCTGGTTTCTAACATGCATCAAGGGTACAATAGAAAAGGAAAATTGATAATTAAGTGTAGCTTGGTCTTATGCTATCAATTGGATTATAAAACTGTTACTTAAACAACGCTTAAGTGTGACATGATCAGTAGTTCCTAATTAAGCATGGTACAAATCTCTATTGGTACAAATACAAAATTAGGGATCCAAGTGACAGTGTGTCACGGCTCTGCAAGTTTAGCGGCTTGTCGCACACTTTACTCAAATTGACATAAAAATCAATATTTAATATTTATGGACAAGAACATACTCATGACCGCACAAAGTGTGAGCATATGCAACTCTTGAGTCAAGCTGTACAGCACGTTGGAAGTTCTTCAAAGCAGTCTCATGATCTTTCCGCAAGGCAAAGCAATTTCCCACTGCACACCTGTTGCACATGTAAAACAGATACATTAAAAAATGCAACAAGAGGTCAGCTTGAAAGCAATTCCACCAATTTATTTGCCCCTAGCCTAGACTCATCCAGCTGTTTTGCACTGCACTGAGAATAACATGGTTCAACCAAGATGGGATCAACCAGTTTTTTTAAAAAATAATCCCCAATTTTAGTTTATGTAGACCCCATACAAACGGGAACAACTGGAAAAGTAGAGGGGAAATAAGGAAGCAAAAAATTGGCATATTGTGAAAGAAAAGGAGCTACCATGATTATTCACTTTATGGGGCTAAAAAGTAAAAAGACTTACCACGCTTGAGGAGATTGTCGATCAATAGAAATAAGCTCTTGTGCAAGGTAACTTAATCTCATTTCCTCATTCAAATGCTGCAAATAAGCATGTGAGTTTGGAGCTAAGGTGGTAATGAAATAGGCAAGGTCGATAGGAGTGCTAACGCACATATAGAACAGTGGAGTAAATGTCCATTCCCTCCAGCGTGCATGGTGATAGTCGATGCGCTAACTCAAAGAAATGATCGGCTTGTAAATAATCCACCAACTCAAAGTATGCCTTCCCAACCTGCACATGGTTGACCAAATTGAAGATGAGTCCCTCTTATCAAAATTTTTAAAAATATATAATACTTCATATCATGCAAAGATGACGCTGGAGAGGTATGTGAAATGCATGAAAACTTGACGTTTAAGGATCCTAAGCACATTTTTGGGTATTTTTTCCCTCCCATTAATGCTACAGCTAGCAAACATGTATGCACTGTGTTCTCCAATTAGCAGCAAAAATTGTGGCACCAAAGAGCAAGTCTCGAAAAAAGGAATTCATAAAATTGCAAGATTGGATTAACCCAGTGACCTGATGACTTGAGACCCAAAGCTCCAGCCACCTGGACCAGACAAATTTACTGCTACAGTTTGAGGTTGATACTGGGGTAGGGAAGTAAATAGACCCCCTAATTAACCTCACCTTCATATCCTAATTGCTGCCTAAACATCCAAATTTTCATTATAAGGAGGGAGTATCATTTATATCTATAATCTAAGTACAATAAACGGTACAAAAAAGTCATGATATAGTTTTTATAACATAGTGACTAGAGGCCAATATTTTATTTGAGTGGTAGTAATATCTGCATAAAGGACTCATGTGCATCTATATTGAAAATAATTAGGAAGGAGATTCCAACTCGAACAATCAGTATTTAAAGTTGATACCTAACTTACTAGCTTACAAAATTCACCCCAAATTAACTAAACATATCAACAAGTAGCATAGACTATTCACTATCATCTTAAACCTCCCAACAAATAGAATGTCATGAGTTCATTGCACCATCAGATTGACTTAAGTCTTTTTTTTTTCTAGTTTAGACCAGAGGAAGGGAAAAAAAACAAAGCCATCCAAAGTCACTTAATGCTTCGCCCATTGATCTTAATGCTTCGCCCATTGATTTTTATATTGGATGGTTAGACTTGGCAGGGTCTCCTAAATTGAAATTTGACTTTTAGTTTATTTTATTTGTTAACAACTGCAAATCATCATAAGTTACTTTCAAATATGGATGCAATAGTACCACTTTTGTGCCACTATATAAAAAATAGAGGGGGTACTATACATATTTCGTTACATAACATAGAGATACAATATTCCAAATATTGATTACAATACTTAAAAGCATGTAGAAGAATCCTCAACCATTTTGTATGGGTTGTACCTGGCATAAAACCCATCCAGTATTAAATTGTTGCTCTGGGAGTTTTCTGTAGACTTCCAATGCTTCCTGGCCATTAATTGAATGAAATTTACCACATCAGTAAAATGACGATTAGCATTTGTAACACAAACATCTAGCATACCTGGCACTTAAACAAGCAAGAAAGCCTATAACCTTCCCCGAGTGTTTGTAAAAGTCCCAGCAACTCCCTGATGCCACTCGCCAATTTGGAGTCTTGTGACAGACTTCGTTCAGATTTATCTTGCTCAAAGCATCTTCCATCAGCTATACTTACAGAAGATGAAGGTGCCGCAACATTATCTGTCCACATTTCATCAATAGCTTCATACCTGCTTCCTATGATTCAAAATGCTCCCATCATTCATGAAGATGACTGAGCAGACCATGCAATACAACTTAACCAAATGTAAAGATTATACTTGGCACAATTCCACAAAATTATGCTAATGTATAGCAAAAGTTAAGGTGAAAGAGAGGCAATGATCTAGCAAAGGACAAAAATACGGTCCATTTAGCATTATAGATGCTGGCATTTCTTGGCACCTGATTTCAATATTCTATCCCAATGATTAAGGAGAAGTTCCATATATGAGTGAGGAGTTCAAATTAGTTACTAGCATAGAATATGAGAATCACAGAAGATATGAAATTTTGTAGCAACACATTATTTATGCTAAGACACTTCTTTTCCTAAAAATTTAAAAACACGGTGCTATAGACACTTACAATTAGGAGATATATGGGAAGAAAACAAAAGACCCATTTGATGATTTAATAAAACTTTTCTAAACTCATACATACACAAAACATAAACATCTACACAAATATCCAGATGGATCAAGATTGCATAGCGGATAGGTGCATAACATGTCAACCACATTGTTGTAGGTTTACATAATTGATGAATCATCCGCATTGAAATGATAGTCACCTTCATAAAAAATTTCTGTAGCCCGTGGTTTTCCTTTCCTAACTTGCACAGAACGTACGTCTGTTGAACACAATTTTGATGGCGTGGACGAGGTTACTCGCAATTTACCTGACAAGTGATCTGTCCCATTCCCTCCAAACTGGGAGACATTTGAATTCAAACTTAGTGTAGTATCTCTAGAAAGTCTTGCACTTCTTCGAGGTACTGAATCATTACTCTGGTTAAACAGCCTTCCAGTAACCTGAAAAGAGTCTTTCGCTTAAAGGACAAACTGAAAAGAATATGCCAACTATCAACATAAAGAATATGGCAATATGCTAACTATCAAGTATCAACAGCCAGACCTCAAAGTAACAAAATCATAAAACATGTGTATCTTTTTTGTTGAGTTCTTATCTTAGATTACAACTAAGGTAATAAGGGAAAAAAAAACCAGAAAGGGTCCAAGGTACAGATTAACAAGTTTCAAATCCACCAAGTATTAAATCAAAGACGAATTTGTGATAACAAATGAGAACATTATAAAATATTGAGGAGCAAAAAAAACTTTTCAGTTTGTAGTATCCCGCAATTATTTTTGTATATACTATTGATAAGATCATAGCGTTAAGTGAAGGTTGTTGATGTCATATCAAACATCATACAGAAGCTGCCAAGTGGCCCTGTGCCTGTTAACAACCAGGGCAAACTCATTTATATTTCCAGCAAACAAATTTTACTGCCCAAAAATTCTCTAATATCCTTATCTCCAACAAATAAATTTAACCCCAAAGAACAATTGCAAAGGTGCAACTACCTAATGGATACACAACAGGGCCGTTGGGAAGCATGTCACAGCAAAACTGAGGTCATGAGCCAATCGTGTTGAATATGAAGTAATGAAAGATAAGCGACATTGCTGGAATGTGTATAGTGTAAAGAAGGATGGGCAAATAGAAAATAAGGCAAACATTTAGTGAATATAAACAATTAAACATCATCAGAATAGTACTGCAAGCCATTAACAAACCAGCTACAATTGAGCATACTGCATTACTGCATCATGAGAACATGGTTACATGTTGGTACACAATTTATTGGTGCTAAAGAATGAGTGCGGCCAATATGGTGGTGATTAGTAATTAATAAACAATATAAATCACCATGTCAAAGCAAACAAACTTAAAAAATGAACACAACCCAGACTCTGGACCACTAGGCAATATCACAGAATGACAGAACTGCAATCCAAAATTCTAATAAAGCACGGTTGCCCTAAGTAGCCACCTAAGCACTAAGCCCTAGCCTCCTGCCTTTGTTGCCTACATGATTTCCACCACCAGATAGGATTAGGCACTAAGCACATGTCAGCCACCTGACTAGCACGCACATAGGGGAACGTTGATATAAAGGACCAGAGCTGTGACTGGAATTAAGACTCACCAGAGAGTTAAAACTACATTCACAATCAATATTGAATCCTTACAAGCAGCACCAACAAGAGCAAATGATGAATGTCAAACCAATGTGTTCATCATATTCTTTTATGAGAAAATTGAAGTAAAATGTTAAAAGGAGTATCTCGTATCTAAATTAAGAGAAGAAATACACACTACAACAACTAGACGTAAACAGAAACCCCATAGAAACTCCAAAGATAAGGCAATAGAATATTATGGATGTTAAGAGAGTAAGTTCCATTTGATGGATAACCTTCTTTAGCCTTGCTTCATCTAAGTATTTTCTCCTAAGTGATTGGTTCGCTGCATTAACCTTTGGTTTGACAGAAGCATCACCACTTGTTGCATTCTGATAGGCATGAACATTCCTAAAGAGTGGTGGTGGAGCAATACCAGATGTCTGCACAGATTAATTAAACTATAAGTAAAATGTTACTCTGCCACAGAAGCAAGTCAACCAAATTACGGACTAAATCTTGTTGATAAAGAAATAAGGTTACAAAGCATTACTGACTTCAGAACCTTAAATCATACCATTATTACTTCTTCCTCTCTGTCCAAAAACATATAAATCAATTACTACAAAAACTAATTTTGATATGTCAAGCCTCACAGCTCTTTATCTTCACAGCCTTGTTAACTAGAACGAGGTTCTATTCTTGCAATTAAAAAAGGAAAACAGAGAGGTAAAACATGCAGTTTCTGGGGAGAGTCCTGCATGCTTAACATAATCCATCTCTCCCAATACCGCCAAAATGCCAAAAGTGAAACGGAAAACCTTCTTGACTAACTATTGATTACATATAATCCTACAAATTTATATTGAAAGATAATACTACATGGTTGCTTCAATTAAATAAAAGATAGTGCTACAGAGTGAAGAATTAAATAGGTCGTACCTGTGTTGCAGTTGGTGATGGGGTATCAAACTGTGTTCCATTAGATGGTATGCCATTCTGCACATGCAATGCAGTTGCTCTTACATGAGGATAACCAGGTACTTCTGCTGTGTTGTTAGCATGCAGTTGTTTGATTTGCTTAGGGCTCATATCCCCAAAGCTTGCTGACATATTGGAAGATAGAACCCGGTTTTCATTGACAAAGTTGGACTTCTCTAAATTTGATGTGGATGTGTGTTCTTGCTGGAGACGTAGAGCAGTTGCTTCGCTAAAACACTCGTTTGCATCTTCAGCAGCGCCTACAAGAAATTGGCATACTTTTAGGGTATTTTTATAAGTTTGTTATTTTTCAAAGTGTAAATTTAAATTTATACTGTAACTGCTACAGGATAGCAATGTGAGTAGTAGTGTATCACACCAGGCATATCACTGAGCATAGTGGCAATAAACTAATGATCTTCAAAATGAGAGAAAAAAATGTGTGTTCAATGATAAAATCCAGCTAAGAAGTAATGGATGCATGCAATGCATAGTTTTATACGTTTATACAAAATTTATCGCAGTAAAACTCAGATTTTCTAATGTACAGAAGCCCCCATATTTCAAGTAAAAGAAAGGCAGCCACAAACTATACAAAGCATATGAAAGACATATTCAAACTCCGCCGCAAGGCAAATATTTCGGAAGAAGCGTTCTGCAAAATATGCATTGTATATTTCACCCTCTGCTACTAAATCATGCAAAAAAACTTGATGTCAAGCAATAATTATGGGCATATAGCACACCAACCTAGTACACACAATTCCTCGTATGCGGCCCATAAAAGAGGATCTAGGGTCAAAGCTTGTATAAATTGCTCGGCTGCAGCTGACACTCTACCAGTGTACCTACAGGCAGACAAGGTAAATATGATGAACTGTACCACAAATCAAAATATGATGCAAAAACAGATTCAATTACGCCATGTACAACGAACCTATAAATTACTCCAAGAAGGTAATGTCCTGTTGCACCACTTGGAACCTGTAGAAAGGATGAAAACAATAGAAGTAGCAAGGTTTCCAAAAACAAGTAAAGCAGGCAAAGATGGAAAAAAAATCTTTTCATTTCAATACTCCATCCCTGTGCGAACAAATAGTTGGTGGACAACCTAACAACAACACCATGCTCCAGAACAGAAAAACAAAAAAAAATGTCTTTGAAATTCAAGCTATTTGACAATATCTATCTGATACATCACTTATCACAAATCCATAACTACCAAGAACCGAAGGGGACATACACACCTTATTTTTGACATATATTTAGTACAATTTCCTCAACAAGCAAGATTAAATATTTTTAAATTAAATTTTTGGAATATGATAGTTGCTCCAGTTTTGTAATTCTAGTTCATAAATCATAAAGCATACAACACACCACACATATATCTAATTTTGGCAAGCACAAGACATCGCATCTACTGCTAATCTGCTTTTCCCTAGAAAAAATGATGTTTTGTGCAACCCCTTCTCCACAGCAAAACACGTCATTTTACAGTTTTTCTTATAATAAATCTAAGACCATTGGATGAGATCATTTCAGAAAACAGGAAAGAAGTTATGTTCACAAATATGCTATATACCTCCATGTTTGGTTCATTGACTGGACATAGAGTTTCTTCAGCTTCCCGCAAGAGGTTCATTCGAAAGCATGATATAGCAAACAAGTACCGGGACTCTGGAAGCTTCTTCCCTTCATAGCATACAGGAAATGAAATGAAGAATTATTGATAAACCACTTTAACACCCAAAATGTGAAAAATACTGATTTTTTCAAAGCAGGAAAGAGAAATATGCCAAAATAATATGGATGAATAGTATGCTCATATTATATTATTCTTAATTCGTAGACCATGCCACAGACATCATTACCTTTCAAAATGTTGTATGCAGCGTATGGCTGGTTATTATGCAGATAGCAAGTCGCTAGCAATTGCACATTGGTCTGTGCACATGAGAAAGTGGAATAACATTTAGTACAGCAGATAACACTCTTTTCGATAGGAAAACTGAAAAGGTATTATTACAGTGAAACTGGAATTGAATTCAGATCAATCACTATCTAAGTTTTGCTAGATCGTTTGATCTGGCCAATTTTAATTTATACTTGGATTCCTGAAAACTACAGTGAAAAACTCAAAATAAATTAGTAAACACACATGCTCTCCAGCTACTAAAAAGAACGACAGAAAATGAAAGGGACATGTCTAATAACATCTAACCTAAGCTGCTGAATACCTTAGAACAGCTACTGTTATAGCTACCCAGAAATTTAAGCATAGAAAACAAGTCCAACATCGCGGCAGATACTACTAGCTAAATAAACTAAAACAAGCTGTGCAAGTGTCTCATGTTTTAGACTCTAAAGCCCTGTCGCTAACTCAATTCTTCAAAAACCCTAGTGAAATCATACGCACTACTTAAGTTCCCCACAGGCTCAAACCGTCTCTTGAAAAGGCTTGGGGGAGCCGTTGCGGTTCAAACTCCCGACAAACCCTACCCACAAATCCCCAGCTCAAGCTCCAGATGCGCCCCTGGACACTAAAAAACACACAAAAAAAAACTAATTCGAGCCTCGCCCAGACCGCGGCCGATCTAAGCCCCCCACCGAGCCATTCTCGCCAAATCGAGAGACAGTAATGCGCACACCCTAGCCTGGCCTCGTCGGGAAGTGGGGCAAGGGCGGGAGTGGGTACCTCGGCGGGGAACTGCGCGCAGAGGCGCTCGCAGAGGAACACGGCGTTGCGGGGCATGAAGAGGCGGAGGCTGCCGTGGACGGCGTCCACCATTAGGGTTTCCATCGCCGCGGCCGCCGCCGTCGCCCCCGGCTGCGGCGGAGGAGGAGGAGGGCGGCGCGGCGAGGGCGGGAGGGGATCGGGGGAGATCGCGACCGGGTGGGGGTGGATTCGAGCAAACCGGAGCGTCTCAGGACTGGAGTCTGGGGTGGTGGCGGCGTGGAGCCCCGGCGCCGTTTGAAATGGTGGCTGGTGTGGTGCTGCTCTGGCTTCGGGGGAGCCGAAGTCACGGTGACTTTGTCACTGACAATGGGGTCGGCGCGTCCGAGTGTGGGTCCCGCATGAAAAACATGGTGCAAGGTCCCACCTGTCAGTGACAAAGTCACGGGGCGAAGTCACCAAACCCGAAGTCAGAGGATCTCAATCCGCTGCTCTGGCGAGGGGAGGCGACGCGAGCGGTGTGTGCCGTGTGGGCCGTGGGGCGTGGGCTACGAGTACAGCCGCTACAAGCCGGACAGGAAGAAGAGTTATCCGCTGTAGGAGCCTGGCAAGTGGGGCCAGATCCTCGCCGTTTGAAATGTGCCGTATGTGAACGTTGGGGCCTTGTTTTTTTCAGATTAAATTAAATTAAATTAAATTAAATGAAAATTTGTTATTTTTGTATAAGCCAAATGATGTAATATTTTGTAGTCATTCTTGTGGGGTTTTAAATAGTACTTATTAAAGTTTGTAAAATATTTTTTCATAATTTTTTGAACTCGTTAAGACGTATTTTGATGGGATCGCAAATTTGCTACAGTAAAACACAACGCTACATTAATCTGAAACAAACAAGGCCCGAACGGGAAAAAAAACTCGGATAATTTCAGCTGCACTCTTTTTTTAGTGAAATCTGAGGAAGAGCTGCTGGATCTTGCACCTTGCTGCTTAAACTTCTGAAACCTCAAAAAAATAATAAAACTTGATCAATTATTAATGAAACTTGAAGGGGGTAATGAAACTTGAAGGGGGTAATGAAACTTGACTAAAGTGTTGATAAAATCTGAAGATGGACTAATAAAACTTGGCTACACTATTTACAAAACTTTATCTTCCACTGTTGTTTAAAAACACACCTGCTAAAAATAAATGAAGTTTCATAAGGCAAACCCAAAGTTTTGTCTCAAGTTACATGGTGTAAATAGGAATTCACCTTTTTCATCGTATTCTTCTCCAGAATTGGCAATACCTCATGTTTGTGCTCATAAATCCGGCCGCCAAACTTGCCAAATCGCTCACTATCCATACCAAAAATAGGAGTTGAGACAAAAAAAAAAGTTGATAATATAGGGAGGAATAAAGTTCGAGAAAGATGGTTCATTGGATAGGGGAGAAAGATGGTACATTGGATAGGGGGAGTAGCGAGCGACGGCGCTCTTTGGAGGTAAATAAAAAAAGAAAAATATCACATAGAAGAGAGAGATGATATTGCAAGTTTGCAATAAGGAAAAAGTCTATTTTACCTCCCTCTACTATTGCCTCAGTTTAGTTTTCCTCCCTCTACTTCAAAACCAGGTAAATTACCTCCCTCTACTTTCCATACCGTGCAAATTACCTCCCTCACTTGAAACCACTCCGGTTTTGGGTGTTTTTGACTAATTAAATTTTAAAAAATTATAGGAAACTCAGAAAAAATAAAATTAGAATATTTTAAACCTATAAAAAATGTAAAATCCAAACATGCATTAAAAATATGATATTCTTGTAAAACCTATAAGCCAAAATTCATATTTATGATTGGAGGTATTTTAATAAAAAATCTCAAACATGTATATAATTTTAGCATGTATGTTTATATCACGAGCACCACTTTATTAAATATTTGGATTTTTCATACTTTTATTCTGTTTCTCTGAGTTTTCTATAATTTTCTATAATTTATTTCATCAAGATTATGATGTCACATCAACAAAACTCCCTTTTTTGTTGAGAAAATAAATTCTAGAAAACTAAAGAAAACTAAAAATAGAATATAGGTTTGTACACAAATATCATATTTTTATTTCTCTTTTGGATTTTACATATTTTTATATACTTAAAATGTTTTTATTTATTTTTCTAAGTTTTCTATCATTTTTAAAATTTAATTAGTTAAAAACCGTTGATTATGGCGCCAAATCACTCAAAACCGGCGTGAGGAGGTAATTTGTCCAATATAAAAAGTAGAGGAGGTAGTTTGCACGGTATGAAAAGTAGAGGGAGGTAATTTACCCGGTTTTGGAGTAGAGGGAGGAAAACCAAACCGAGGCAACAGTAGAGGGAGGTAAAGTAGACTTTTTCCTTGCAAATAATAATAACCAGCAAACCAAGCAAAACAAATGGGCCGCATCGTGTCAGCATACCGCCGTCATTGATAAGTATCAACACGCACAGCGCATCAATGTCAGCCCAAGCCGATAAAGCCCAGCCCAGACCACCCCCTCATCAAAACCGCCGACGTGGCACATCCGGCCCCTCCCATTGGCCGGGCCACGGCACCACCCCGCGTGGGCCCCACCTCTCTCCTTCGCCCCCACACTCCGACCACGACGAACCTTCCCCGCCTTCCGTCCTAAGCAAAAACTGGCCATCTACACGAGCCCCGTATATAAACCGCGACGAAAAAAATATCTCGCATTCTCACGGCTCACGCAGTCACGCCCTATCCATCCATGGACGCCGCCTTCTTCGAGGACCTCGACCTCGACGCCCTCCTCGCCTCCTTCGCGCAGAGCGCGTCCGCCGCCTCCGGCCTCCTCTCCCCATCCCCCGCCCCGCCGCCGCGCGATGCGGGGGCCGGGTCGGAGGCGGGGTCGCCGGAGTCGGTGACCTCCCGGGCGGGCTGTCCCCGGGGCGAGGAGGCGTTCTCCGAGATTGAGAGGTTCCTGATGGAGGAGGACCCCGCGGAGGCGGGCGGGTCGGAGGGGATCAGCGTCGAGGAGTTCTTCGACGCGCTATTCGACGGCGGGGAGGGGGAGGGGGAGAAAGGGGGCGAGGGTGAGGACGGGGGAGGCACTGATGAGGACTCCGCAAAGGAGAACGAGGCTGCGCCGGATGCGGAGAAGGTGGAGGTGGAGGAGGTGGATGGCGCCGATCCCATCAGCAAGAAGAAGAGGAGGTATGGCAATTTTGTTCTGTTATCACAGGGCATATCAATCATTTGAAATTTGGTTTGGAATTTTGCTTCTTTTTTTTCGGTAAAATTTGTGCTTTTATATCCTTGCAGCCTAGTATCTTTATGGATCATGCCTCAGATTTTAGTTGAATATTAATATTTAATATTAATATTAATAATGATAATGATGTGTATGGAGAATCAATATCATTCATAATGCTAGTCGTGTAAAATTGTAGCAACGTACCAATCTTACAGTTATGAGTTCTGACTGCATATGGTGAGTTGTATGTAATAGTGAAGAAATTTGTTACACTGATTATGATCCTGATGAGGAGATTCAGAGTCATGGTTTTGAGTTGTTGACAGTTGTAAATCACAAAAAAAAAAACAATCTGCATTACTTGAATTGGTCGTGGGGATTTCAGAAATTTGGGAAAATGGTTACACGGTCACATGTATACTTGCATCTACGTGTTGTCTCTTTGTTGATTTTTCACACCAGTTGGGAAGGATCAGGTTTAAGAAATAAGAAAATGAAGGCTATCTTTTTAACTACAAGTTTAGTTGGACAATATTTTCTCATGGCAGTGGTATGTTCTTTGAATTTAGTAGGCAAATGAGGAATAGAGATTCTGCCATGAAATCGAGGGAGAGGAAGAAGATGTATATAAAGGACTTAGAAACGAAGAGCAAGTATCTCGAGGCAGAGTGCTGCCGCCTTAGCTACGCACTTCAGTGCTGCACAGCTGAGAACATGGCACTTCGCCGAAGCATGCTGAAGGATAGGCCTGTTGGTGCTCCCACAGCCATGCAGGAGTCTGCCGTACTCACGGGTAAGACACGATTTATGGTTCTCAGTTTAATACTATGCCATTAACTTGGATGAGCTAATCTTTCTTGCCAGTTGGTTTTGATTGCTTAGCCATGCTGATAAGTGAGCTTTTTTCTATAAACAATAAGCCAGCTTGTTACTTTCTTGATTTCATCAATGCATGCATCACTAAATCGTCCATGCTCATGTACTTGAATCATGAATGTGGCCTACGAAGCTAATTTGGTTATGCAACACTCATTGACTTAACAGATACATAGTTATCAATCATGTTACTTGATCATTCACTTGAAATAATATCTTTGTGTGCATGATTGTCCTATATGGATACACTTTTAGTTCGCTGCGTTCTTGCTCTGAGCCTGTTGGTCACTGATAGAAGCTCCCATGAATTGCTACACTATTGAACTGCAAACTGATTTCTATAGTTTTCTAGGATGATTTTTACTATAACACTAATGCTAAATGCAATCGATTTCTGCTCGCAGAAACCCTGCCGATGGTTTCTCTGCTTTGGCTCGTGAGCATCGTGTGCCTATTCCTACTGCCCGGTCAACCCAACCGAAGTATGTTGGCTCCAAGCAGCACCGGAAGAGATCTCGCGATGGTACCCGGAAAGAGAAGCAGTGACAAACCAGAGACAGTGGAACTCATTCCCCATGGAAGGCGTTGCAAGGGCACGAGGGTGAGGATCAAGTTAGATACCTTGCCATTGCATGCAGCTCCTGCTCCTGCTCCTGCTTGCTAGGCAGCTTATTGCAAGATCCCATTATGTATTGTAGTAAGCAAGCATAATAGCATGCCTATTATGTGTCCTGCTGCGACCTTATATCCATAGCTTTTTTTTTTTTGGTTCTTTTTCCGCTTGTTCTTTAATCCCCTATCCAGGCTAGTTTTGGGGAAATGGCTTTTTGTGTTATTTTCTGGCTTCTAATTATCTTCTAGGCTATGATACCTGGATACGGCCAAAAATCCACGTATCCGTATCCGGACACGTACCGGATACGGATACGTATCGGACACGCTAGGATACGTATCCTGGACGTATCGGACATTTTTTTTATTTTCAAATAATAAAAATAAATCGGATACTCTATGGATACTCTCCGATACTTGTTGGATACCGTGGAAAGAGAGGGGAGAAGAAGAGGGACGGGGCGGGGAGAGAGGGGAGAAAGAGAGGGAGAGGGGCAGGGCGGAGAGGGAGAGGGGAGGAGAGGGACGGGGCGGAGAGAGAGGGGAGAAAGAGAGGGAGAGGGCGGGGCGGGGCGGGGCGGAGAGAGAGAGGGGCGGGGCGGAGAGAGAGAGGGGAGAAGGAGAGGGAGGGGGCGGCGGCTCGGCGGGGCTCACCGGCGGCGAGGGTGGCTGGCAGAAGGGACGGCGAGGTCGGCATGGCAGCTCCTGGCGCGAAGGACAGCGGCATCGGCGCCCTGCGACGGTGGCGGCGGCCGGCAGGGCAATGTCTAGGGAAAAGGGAGAGGGGAAGCGGGGGAGAGAGAGAGGCAGAGAGAGAGAGGAGGGGGCGGGGAGAGAGTGGAGACCGGCGGCGGGAGGTGGAACCAGGGAGGGAGAAGAGAGGAGTAAGGAGAGGAGCATAGGGGACTGAGGGGAGAGCGAGATTGAGAGAGCCAGAGAGGTGGAGGGTGGAGAGAGAGGAGGAGACAGCAGGGGCGCATGGAGGCTGGAAGGCGAGAGAGAGAAGACAGGTGGCAGGGATGGAGAGAGGAGATTTAAAATGCATTTAAATGGTCATGCTCATTTCAAAAAATAAAAATAAGGATGTCTCATTCATATATTAGGAATATAAATAATATATATATATAGATTTGCTAGCGTGAACTCCAGGTTCGAGAGCTCCGTGATGACTTGACGGGTTTTGAAATCAGAGACTTTAGTGATCGATCGAGCATTGATCTTGTTCGTCGTGTCAAAAGTAGCCACCAACCAAGTTTCAGTATTTTTCAAATTTTTTGCTATTTTTTTCTAATTTTGAAAATCAGCCTACAAATAGCAAAAAAATCAAAAAATACTAACTCGCTTGGCATACTTTTGACATGATTTAACAAGATCAACGGTTTGATCGATCACTAAAGTTCTCGGATTTCAAAACCCGTCAAGTTCACTTGAGGATCCGCGACTTCGAGTTCACGCTAAAGAAATCTCTCTCTCTCTCTCTCTCTCTATATATATATATATATATATATATATATATATATATATATATATATATATATATAAACGTATCCCGTATCGGTATTTTAGAGAAATTACCGTATCGCGGTATCGCCGCACCATGTATCCGTATCCGTATCTCCGTATCCAGGCAACATAGCTTCTAGGAAGATCTACTATTCCATTCCTTGATTGCCAGGCACTCTCTTTGGAGGAATGGCACCATGGACATGAACTGCACAAGATCAGTAGATAAGCATGAGAGTAGATTGATCAACAAATGCTGTCGTAAATCGATAAGTGATTTGCCTTGAGCCGTAAAAAAAATAGATCACTTGTAGATTTTTAACAGTAGATGCTGCTGCCATGAATAAATTGTTGATGAACCCGCTTTAATTGAATGTGTCCTCGTAGCTTTAAGAACCATTTGCAATCAGCAGGAAAGATGTTAAAACTCTCTTGAGATCAGCAGTTCGTGTCGAGGCTTAGAGAACCTCCCTGGGTTTTCTATAAGAGGCACGTAATGGCTTTGAATCTGAACCCTGTTTGCTAGAGTCTAAACGAGTCGAAGCAACTGGTATTGTCCTACCCACATTGTGCTCTGGACATTGAGAACTTTGGGGGTAGCTTTTTTTAACTAAAGCTTTGGCAAGTAGCTTAAGTAGGGATTTGGATATATGCCACCGTCAACAAGTGGTCTCGTTTTTTCACCACCGCGTAAAATGTTCTTGGTCCCATCACCAACATTGAATTGCTCCTTGTTGCACCGTTTTGTCCCTTTCTAATGGTTTCAGAAAATATCCGAAATAATGAACAAATAAATCACATTTAATATATTAATCATTAGGAAATAAAAAATGTGGTTTTAACACTTAGGCCGTGTGCGTTTCAGCGTGCGCTGAATCGCGCGAGGCCTTAGTCCCGCCATACAATATGGTGGCTGCCACACGGGACGGCAGAAGCGGCACGGCACAGCGTGGCTGCCACAGTGCCACATATGCCAAATGTCACTTCTCGTAAAACCCTTAGAGGTGTTTTTTTTTTGTTTTGAGTTTTGATCAGAAGTGACAGGCGAGTATGTATAATGTACTCGTGGCAAATTGCACGCTTAAAGAATACTACTATCAAACTACCAGGTTTTATGTCTTGTTATATGGCGATCACTTCATTGTGAAAAAAATATATATCCTGAATGAAGAAAGGGAACGGTAGAACACAACACATCTATCTACCTCTTATACAACGCGCTAGCGTTACTCTTGCCTGCGTAACATGCGTCCTCCACCTCGTGTCTTGCTGGGCTTCGTCTGCTCCAGGCCGCCCTTGCGCGCCGTTCGTGCGCGCGCGTATGTTGGATCCGACGGCTTTGCGTCCTCGGCCCAGCACTTGATCGAGCCCCAAATCGTTCGCCCTTCTCGTATAAGTACCATTGAATAAGAAGGGCTACGAGAGTAGGCCAATTCTTTTTCTAGAAAAAAAAGAGACTATGGCTCCCCATCGTATATTGGTCAAACGATATATATACATTACCCAAGCTAGAACAAAAGAAAGCAATAAAAATAAAAAACAAGCAATAGAAAACGACGGAAAACTAATCAGATTCTAAGAGCATGGCCAGCAGCGCCGGTTTCACCGGCCGTCCCGCTTAATCGCCACACCATCGCCTGACTGCTCGCGCGCGCGCCATGATCCACGCGCCATTTTGAATCGCTCGGGCGGTACTCGCAAAACACTATAGCATTCAAAAAATTTTGAAGTACAGGCCAATTTGCAGATGCAGATGGGGATGCTCTAATGTGCAGAGGCATATTGGCCTTGTTTTTTTAAGCAGAAACTACCTAAAACTTATAATCTGAAAAAATTATAACCCATCGAGAGAAAGTTTACACTAAAAAAATACTTTTCAACAGCAAAAACCGTCGACACAAATAAGCCTTTTGATGTTAAACGATAGATACAAGTTTATATCAACGATTAATATTTGACCGTCAACATTAAACTATCAAAAAAAGCTATTTAAAAATTATTTTAAAAACTCTGAGATGAATCATTTAAAACTGCACAAAAATTACAACAAAGTACAACATCGTTTGGCCTATATAAAATGACAATTTTCCAGCGAATTTAACCAAAAGAATCAATCTCTCTCGTACAAAGAAACTAAATCGAATAGCGAACCTTGAAGGTTGAGAGTAGGACAGTTGCTTGCTTGTTTCATATCATGCGGGGAGGTGCCAATGACGGCGGCATAGCCGTAGGAATGATTGAAGGTGGTCGGGTGGCGGTGGCGGGGAATCGATGTTGACGTAAGACTTAGGATAGGTGAGGTTGGCCGACGGCGGAAGGAAGGGAGGAGGAACGAAGAGGCGACGAGGGTGCCAACCGCGGGCGGTGGCCGGAGGCAGCGGAGATGAGGAGGTGGAGGTGTGCAGACGAGTAGTGAAAAGGAAGAGAAGGAGGGTGCTTTCGATCGAATTGGGGATGGGAGAGGTGCACCTGTGGAGAAGGGATAACGATCTAAATGCTTAGATTTTGATTTGGTGATAAAAAATTAATTGTATAAATTTTTTTCATACGGAGCTAGTAGCTCTTAATTTTGAAATACCATTGGCCAAGCCGTTGATAGTTTAAGCAGTTCGCACTTCGCAGCACTCGCCTCAGCGCCTCTGCAGCGTGGCACTTGTAACTGTACTAGTTGAGCAGGCGGGCCCATGGCCCGCCGGTTCGGAGATCAGTTACGCCAGCCATCACCTGGTATTGCATTTCTATACGCCGTGGCAACTAAACAAAACAGGCATACAATATAATTTGTACGGCACATGTGACACATCTCAAAACGTCTACTGCAAAATATAATTTGGATGAGAGAAGTATCTTAAACATATCGATGTAATTACACCTTTTTACAATGAGATACATATATCAACGTGACATATATTAGATTGCAAACAGTGACTCCGAACACAGACCCATCCCTTAAGCATTTCCTTCCTGCCTAAAAACGCTTAGCCTGATGAGGAATGCATCTACCCATCAAAGCTGGCGGGAAACATCATCGTAGCTGATAACACATCACAACCAAGAAAAAAGGGCTCATAAATCTCTAAGCTGCCAGGTAGATATTGTATCAGATAGTGTAGTGTGTTCTGAACAACCAAGATGCAAGTTAACCTCATAGAGTTGATACAACCAATTGTTGGTGCTTTCGCATCATGTCGCTGTAAGGCTCGGAGTTTTTTTGCTTATGTTTGAAGGGACTAATCATCATTTTTTTTATATTAACAATCCTTTTTGTACAGTCCCTCTTATTCTGTACCAATCTTCCGTTTATATGCTCCCCTATCTTTTCAAGTGGTGTGTCTCTGCCTAGCAAGTTTACTAGAGCAAATATGCAATGCACGTAAAGACCAATGCTCTATATGTTATTAAAAAAAAGAGACCAGTGTTCCCTGATTCCTTCGGAAAACATTTGACTATCATATTTTAATTCAATAATTTATGCTCTGACAGTAAATATCCGTTGAATGAAACAGGCGGCAAGTTACCTTGTGGCTGAAATTACGCTTCATTGCCGGGAGGTGTTGCCTTGTTTCTAGGGAACTTTCAGTTGTACCTTCCTAGTAATGAGTATCTCCCCAACTAAAGGGCTGCTTCGCCTTCTGCACTAATGTTTTTAGTTGCTTGCTCTCCTCGGCCAAAAAAAAAAATATAAGTCATACTGTAAATACATTTAATGCTAAAACAAATCACAACAAAATAAATAATAATGCTACAAAATCATAAGGTCACACAGCTCTTAATCCATTGTTTGTAACCTAAATTAGAGAGAATAGAATTGTTAATTGTGACGGCGTGTTCACCGCTCAACCACTGCGGATCACACCCCTAGTCAGATTTCTACCTTGCTAACCTATCAGCCGCGCTCAGTTTGATTGAGCTTGGGACGCAGCAAGGAGCAACACACGGGGATTACCCAGGTTCGGACCCCTCACGGGTAATAGTCCTACTCCTGCTGAGCCTTAGCTCTCTTGTTGTTGTGGTTGAATGGAATGTGTTTACAGGATGTTTCGAATGCACGTACGCTAGTGCAGCGTACCCTCTTCCCTCTCTCTCCTCTCCTTTTATACGAGCTTTGAACTGGCGGAGAGCCGAGGGGTAGGCGATCAAGACTTTAGTACAATCGACGAGACACGACAGAGAGATGAAAACGCGTCGCCGCTTACGCCGAAGCGGGCGCCGCAGCGTGCCGCAAGTGGCCATCGACCCAGACTGATCCACCGGTGAGGTGCGGGTGGGGCCCACTGCTCCTCCCGACGCGGTGGCCATCTCAAGCAAACCTTCTCTCTGCCGGTCAATTCTTACGCGCCCGATGGATACCGCTCGACCTGCAGGGTCATCAGAAGCGGTAATCATTTCTTCACCGTCTATCCGCGCGTGATGTCGCGACAATGCGCTCGTCTTCGCAGCAGGAGAGCCTTCGCCGAAGACTCCTTCCGCAACGCCTCGCCACGGGCCCCGCTGCGATGGGGGCCCTATCTTGCGCGCCGAGGGGCTCGCCGCGCGCCGCTTTGGTGCGTGGGGCCTCGCCCGGCCTTGCTGATGGGCTTCGACCCACACGCGGGACACAGTCGTCCGCCGACGTGTGGGGCCTCGCCTAGTCTTTAAGGGCTCGCCAGCGGCTGGGCTTTGTCGCCCACCGACGCGTGGGGCCGCTGATCGCCATGGGGCTCGCCACACGCTAGGCTCGATCGCCGACCGCGGCGTGTGGGGCCTACGCCTGGCGCTACTGAGGGCTTCGCCACATTTGGGCCTTGTCGCACCGACGCGTGGGGCTCGCTTGATACGCCGTGGGGCTCGCCCGCACGTTGGGCTCGATCGCCCGCCGACGTGTGGGGCCTCGCCGGCGTCTGAGGGTTTCGCCATCGCCGCTGGGCCTTGTCGCCCTTTGACGCGTGGGGCCGCTGATACCGTGGGGCTCGCCACACTGGGGCTCGATCGCCCCGACGTGTGGGGCCCTCGTCCGGCACTCTGAGGGTTTCGCCCCATCTTTGGGGCCTTGTCGCCCGCGGCGTGTGGGGCCGCTGATCTTCACAGGACTCTTTGCACCGGTATTTATTACACCGACAGAGCCCGGGTCCGCCATGATACGTGAACCGTCGCCTGACACCTTTTCCGTTTCTCTTGCAGAGGGAGACGAATCGTGGGGGGCCCACCTCCAGTAGCATCCGTACGCCTGATTCTCCATCTGCGCACGATCTTCCTTGGGTAACCGCGCCGCTTGCGGAAATCAAACGCAGCGGGCAATGATGGCGCGTGGGGTCGGAATCCAAACCGTCGCCCTCGCGCGCCTTGCTTATAAATACTTCTCTTGGCGCCGCGACCAATCCTTCCACACGACGCTGAGTCCTCAAACTGCCCTTCACCTTCTTCTCCGCTGCCACAGAGCTTTCTTTGCCGCCGCCACCTTCTTTTTTCGCCAACTCTTTCACCGTTTTTCATGGCGCCCAAACGCGGCAAGGGTCGCCGCGGGGACACGCCATTATCTGGGCCAGCCTTGCCTGCCTCCGCCACCGACGAAGACATGGTGACGCGGCTTCAAGTGTTCGTGCCGCCATCCTCCGCCCGGTTCATTGCGGCACCATTGCACCACGCCTCGCGACGGAGAGATCGTGACCTTCACTGGCGGTCTTTGGTGGGGCTCGTCCGCCATACTCCGAAGTTCTTCTTGGGGTGCTCGCTTTCACGAGATTCAGCGCGACCTTCCCCCAACTCCGTTATCGCTCGCCATCTTCGCCCACCTCTGCGAGATGTTCGTGGGGTGATGCCAAACCTCCCGCTCGGGCGGCTCTTGGCTGCAGACGCGAGCGCTGCAGCGGGCTATTGGGAGCTGCTACTTCACGCCCATGGCCGCCGCCTTCATCCGGTCGCGGTCAAGTCCAATTGGAAGGATCGGCGGCACATCGGGTCAGACTGTGAAGACTCCGTGGCTGCGACGATCTTGTTCTCCCGAGGGTCCCGGAATCCCTCGCCGGTGGGATCTATGCCCGACAACTCGTGAGCGGAAGTGATTTCGGGCGCATCGCCGAGCTCCGCCATAGCGGGCTCACCGGAACCCACGTTGCGGTGGATTTTTTGGCGCCGCCTATGCCCGCTCCGAATGAGGACACGTCACTTTGGTCAGTACTATGGCGGCGACGATGGAGTCGCGTCTGCCCCGGAGGTGAGTGCTCTTTCACTCTTTTTGGGTCCCTTGTCTTTTGGTACGCCTCTTGCTTGGCCTCGTCTCTTTGCCAACTCGCGATTTTCTTTCTTGTTCATCCACCGCAGGAACGTGCGAACGGCGTGCTCGGCGATGGTGGTGGGACTTCTGTCCGCTCCGTCCGACGACACTTCGCCGCCTGCGAGTGTTGATGATTAGTAAACGGCTTATCTTGAAGAAGGCCTTGGGCCGATTCCGTACCGGCCCACCACACGAACAGAAAGCCAAGCAGGCTATCCCTGGCCGTACTAAAGAAGCCACCTAACTCTCTCGTGGCTGTCCCGGGCTTGACTAGGTCAAACTCGGCGGCACCATGTCCCTCCCGGGCTATCCCTTAGCCCGGGAGAAGGTCCCTCGGGTGATCCGCTCACCCGAGGGCAGGTGGCGACGACTGTCATGGCCCGCCATGCTTTCTCCGGCTTTGACCGGAACGATCAGATCTCCCGGAACCCACACCGGAAGTCTGTGTAACACAATCCGTCTTGTCGCTTTCGCCCTCTTTGGCGAGCGGCGAGATGGTTGTTCGCTACGCGACGCGCCCAATGGGTGGCGCAGAGCGCTTCGGTCGATCAAGACCATATTGGGGATAAAGGAAAGTGCTTTCCCTAAAGAGGTTCTTCCTGAGCGGGCATGTTAAGACAAACACGTGTTCAAGATTAACCCGACCGACCTCTCCTCGCAGGCTCGATGCCCGACAGACCCTAGAACGAGACAAGAACCTCGCCACTAAAGCAAAGACCAGTAGCGGGGCCCATTGACGACCTCGAGGCGGTCATGGCGCTATAAAAGGAGGATTCTGGACATTGCAAGGCACGGCCAACTCAACACCAAGTCCCACGATCCGATTCCACCTGGTCCAAGCACAAGCAACATTAGCCTCTGAAGCTTCCTCCACAAGTAGCCTTAGCCTTTAGCCGTCACCACTGTAAGCTCGGGATCGGCACTTCTAGGTCCGATCTCGGCACCTCTGTACAGTTTTCCACCATATAATCAACAAGACTGGAGTAGAGCTATTACGGCGGTGGGGGCTCGAACCGGGGTAAATCGCTTGTGTCTTTACAGTTCGTATCTCTTCTCTCCGTCTTCCCACCGTACGAAAGATCCATACACGGATCACCAAGTCGCCTCAGGCTTAGTCCGAGAAGACGCGCTACTGAGCCCTCAGAGGCTCGGCCGCCACCCGGCCGCTTGAGAAGGGTTGTCGTTGGGCCTCACACCAACTATAAACTTCGTCTTCTGTCCGTGGACCATTGCTCTTCAGAGCGCGATTCCCAGACACCGACAGCAAGCATCCGCCCCCTCTGCGACTGGGATCCACGGGAGCGCAACCAGCACTTGCGCGCGCTGCCCCCCATAGAGGTCTCCGGTCCCGCGGTCCAAGTGTCCCGGGGACCACTGCAGATCCGCGAACCGCCTACGACGACCGCCCAGGCTCCCGCGGCCGCTGCCGCTCCTGCCGTGGCGGCCGACTCCGACCGCGCTCTCGGGAAGCGCCGCCTGATCCTTGCTGAAGATGACGACGATGAGGAGGGAGGGGCGAGCCCAAAGAGAGCCCGCCCTTCAAGCCCTGAGCTTCCGCCGCCTCCTCCGGCCCCCTCCACTGGGGGCCCTGCTGCTGACGCCGCCGCTCCGCCACCGGGCGAAAGTGCGGCGACTCTTCCGGAACTGGCGCCGCCTGCGCCAGTTTCTTCTGCTCCTTCTGCGCCGGCGCTTCCTGCGCCGGCACTTGCCGCTAAAACCATCCTCTTCGTTCTTGTTGCGCGCGCCACCGCGCTGCGCCGCCGCCGACGGCGGCGATGGCGATCGCGCCGGCGCGCCTCCGCAATAAGCGGCTTGAGGCCGCCGCCTTCACTTTCGCTTCGGCGCGCCGCTTGGTTGGCTTCTCTCGACTTACGTACATTACGCGTTAGGGTTAGCATGCTACATGTTTTCGCATACCTGAACCCTGCCTCTGTTCATCTTCGCTGGATAGAGCGGACGCTGGCGTCTCGAGCTCCATCCCGCACGATCCGCCAGCCCCCAGCTCGCCCGCGGCTCGTTTGACGGAGACGAGGCCTCCCGCCGCGGAGATCGCGCCGGAGGCGAGGCTGGGGGCACCTCCGGCCGTTGCCGCCGACGCTAACGCCGTGAGCACCGTCGCCCGCGATGTCGGACGTTTCGCGAAGCGCTCAGCGCCCCGCCACACTGGCAGCAAGGAAAGTGCTCGCCTCGGCGAGCAAGCCGCCGGCGAAGCTGCGCGCGCTGCTGAGGAGGAGGCGAAGCGCCGCAAGGGAGGCGGCGACCCGCTAGGGCTGTGGGCGGCGGCCGCCGCCGCGGCCGCCAAGGACGTCGAAGACCTTCGCTGAGCACACCGAGTGCCTCCGGTGCTCGCCGACATCTTCGCGCCGCCTACCACGGCTTCCGGACGTGTTGTACTGCTGGCGTACTTTGTATTCTCACGGAGAGACGGGCAAGAAGACGCTTAGCGCCAGGCGAAGCGGGGCGACGCCGCGCGAAGCCGCCGGCGCCGATGCGGGCGTGTCGATCGAAGACGGTCGCCACGGCGCTCTCGGCGGCGCGGTTCATCTGAGCAATCGCCTCGCCCTAACGCGCGCGTTCGACCTAGGCGCCGCCACCAGAAGTTTTCGCGCCGGTGGAACGGATCGAAGAGTTCCGGGTCGAGCTTGCCGCCAGCCGTGTCTCGATGATGGGCGGCGCTGCTCCAACTGAGGGCGACGGAGATGATGACGAGGAGTAGATGAACTCCCTCATCTTGTTTTTGTCCTGTACATATCCTGTTAATGCAAACTTTTTGCCCTTTCGCCATGAGTCTCGATCAAACTTCGCGCAAACTCTTACTTGCAAAAAGAAATGGGGCACCTGAACGCTAAAAGCTTTAGACAGAACGTTCTATCGAAAGTGAGCGATTTTTCCTTAGGCTTTTGGTTACTTCAACCCTTATGGCCTCTCGGCGAACCGACCTTAAACGTTGCGTGGCGAGAGCTTAGCTTCCGAAAGTGGTCTAGACGCCGGTGCCGCCGTTGGCGTATTGCCCAGACCGAGCCGACACACCAGGCTAGAACCCGCCTTCCATCCGCATCGCCTCGCCTAACCGCAAGTTATAAGCGTTCACCCTTGCAACTAAGGGGCCATCAGCCTTAAATACTTTCGCTACCAGCTTTCGATAGAATGCCTTCTAACAGACTTTTTGCGGCTAAACAACTGATCGCCAAAAAGCTTTAGACAGAACGTTCTGTCGCAAGTGTGCGCTTTTTCCTTAGGCATTAGGTTACTTCAACCCTTACGGCCTCTCGGCGAACCGACCTTAAACGTTACGTGGCGAGCACTTAGCTTCCGGAAGTGGTCTAGACGCCGGTGCCGCTGGTGGCGCATTGCCCAGGCCGAGCCAACACACCAGGCTAGAACCCGCCTTCCGTCCGCGTCTCCTCGCCGAACCGTAAGCTTAAGCGTTCGCTCTTGCAACTAAGGGGCCATCAGCCTTAAGTACTTTTTCGCTACCAGCTTCCAACAGAATGTTTTCTAACAGACTTTAAGGCGAAAAAGAACAGATGCCCGCAGAGAGACAGAACTTATCTTTTTATTGAAGATGGCTTTGTACAATGCAGCCCCCGAGGCGAGCAGGGAAGGAGGAAGACCTCGCCGCTCGGCTCCAAAGGAAGGCCAAAAGCTCTGGAGCGACTACCTACGGGTAGAACTTCCTCAGCTGCTCGACGTTCCAAGTGTTCGCCAATTCGCGACCATCGTCGAAGGCGAGCCTGACTGAGCCTGGGCGGGAGACTGAAACCACCTTGAAGGGGCCCTCCCACAGGGGAGACAGTTTGTTGCGCCCAACCTGCGCTTGGATTTTGCGCAGGACGAGGTCGCCCACTGCCAGTGTCCTCTCACACACCCGTCTTGCTTGATAACGGCGCAGTGCCTGCTGATACCTGGCGGCCCGGATCGCCGCCCTGTCTCTGATCTCCTCTAGGAGATTTATTTCATCCTGACGCCGGTCAGGGCCTTTGTCTTCGCTGAACGCCGCCACCCTCGGGGACCCAAAGGCGAGCTCTGATGGGAGCACCGCTTCTGAGCCATACATCAGAAAGAAAGGGGTCTCGCCGGTGGCTCTGTTGGGAGTTGTCCGCAGCGCCCATAATATGGTGGGGACTTCTTTCGCCCAGCGCTTGCCACGCTTCTCCAGACGGTCGAAAACCCTTGTCTTGAGTCCTCGAGTACCGGCGTTGCCGCTCCACTTGCCCATTGCTCTTCGGATGTGCAGCGGAGGCGGCACGCTTAGTACCCGATTCGCTCGCACGATCTTGAAATCGGCGCTCTTGGCGAAAGCGCCGTTGTCGATGATGATCTGTTGGCGGCGCCGAACGGACGAAGATGCTCTTCATGAACTTTATGGCGGCGGCGGACGTGATCGCCGGACGGCGATGCCTCCACCCACTTGGTGAACTTGTCGACGGCGGCGAAACGGATGTGTGAAACCTCCGTCGCCCGCGAAGCGGGCCCGAATGTCCGCCCCGCATCGCGAACGGCGGGAGAGCGGAATGGTTTGCGGCGCTGGGCGGTCGGTGGATCCGCTTAGCATGAAATTGGCACGCCGCATCTCCTCACCTCGAAGGCATCACGGAGAGCGAGAGGCCAATAAGCCGTGGCGAAAGCTTTTCCAACCAACGTCCGGCTCCCTGAATGGCTCCCGCACATGCCTCCATGGATCTCAAAGAGAATTACACTCCCCGCTTCCCGAGTGACGCAGTTCAGTAGAACTCCGTTTGCGCCCTGGCGATACAGGTCCCCACCTACCAGGGAGTAGCGCTTGGCCTTGCGCGCTATCTTTTCAGCCGACGCGTCATCGTCAGGGATCACTCCATCCCGCAGATAGGCTAGGATCTGATCCATCCACTGACCTTCCCGGACGAGTGTAACGCGCGCTAGTACTAACTTGGGTTATTTGAAGCTGAGTGAAGAGAACGGGGTGGGGTGGAGATGGAATCAGGGTATTTATGCAGTATTTAGCTGCAGTGCTTAAGCTGTTTTTTTTTTGTGATGGCCAATATCTTGTGCAAATGAGAGATCGAATTAAATGAGAACGATACGTTTGTAGCTGGAAATTAAGCACATCACATCAACAGAGGAATATGTAGCTGAGTCACTAAGCAAGGAGAAGGTTACGTTCATATGTTACAGCAAAAGAGGAACAGAGCCGTTGCTACGTGACATCAAAAGGCTGGCATATTTAGTAGCTGCTAAATAGTCTGTGAGACGGTAAGGGCGTTAGGGAGTTTAGCCACCGTTATGTTACAGCAAAAGATGGGCATCAACAACATCAAAATACCGCAGTTTGTCATGGTACAACGTTCTTTTTTGCAGGATATTTATTCTTCCTCCGAGGTGCTGATGTATGCCAACTTCCTTTTAGAGTGTCCTTTCTTGTGTGCTAGCTGGTCGCTGATTATTTTCCTGGTGCAAGCAGCGGTTATGGATGTAGAATGTGTTGCTTATTTCTGCGTGCATGCTAAGATAGGAGATAAACTTACCTTGGTTCTTTGTCAGAGTCAGTGCTTTCTCCGGCGTGTGATGCTTCAGGGCACTGTTAAAAATGAGCAGAATGGCAAGTATTTTATCTATACCCTAAGGAGTCTTTTCCTCACATTCTAGAATAGGACAGTAGGAACTTAACGGAAAAGAATTGAAGGATTGCTCTCATATTTTATTAGTCAGGTTGCTAATAAAATCCTCCATGACATTAAGGAAATATGATTACAGAGTGTATTATAGTAAATTCACAGAATATACAAATGGTAAATAGATTATTTCCAATTTATTAAATGAGGATTAGCTCACATATTAACGCTCTACTAAAATTTCAGCAAGACAACACAGTAGAATATGCTTAGCAGTACATATAAGTGCTTTTAAAATAAACGTTCAACAGATCGAATCAGAGATAACAAAAGTGACTAACGCACATCAAGCTTTTAACATCCAAGCTTAATCAACATGTTCCCAAAGGACACAAAATCAACGGCCGAAAAATAGTAGCACAAAGTACAATGCACATGTTCAACTAAATTGGATCTAATTAGCTATATAGGACAATAAGATGAGAGCTGACATCTAGCACGTTGCTAAAAAACAAATCCAATAAGAATTGCTCTTAGATTGTATTAATCAGGTTGCAGAAATAGCTTTCCATGGTAGTTCAGAGATTGTACTATGGCAAATTCAAAACATGATGCATCTACCAATATAAATAAGCATGAACACACAAATTGCTACTCTCCTAAAATTTCAGCAACACAACAAAGTAGAATGTGCTTAATAGCAGATATATGTGTTTCAAACAAACTACTGTCCAATAGAATTATAGGAACACAAGTGACTAATCGATACCAGAAATGACTAAGTACAGACAACTTTTTCCTACAAATACTAAATAAAGGGTTGGGCAACCTGGTGAGGTGTTAGTATATTCGATTAATTGAAAGACATAAACATCATTTTTACTTCCTTTGTTTTCCTGAACTGACAACATGGCGAAAAACATGCCTAGCAAAGATATTTTTATTTCGCCAGAGGTAAGTGACAAGGAAAAAGGATAACAAAGATGTTTATCTATACAGTGTAATTATCTATAAGCTCAAGCATTTGAACTATTGGCTAACTTCATCAACTCTTTTTTCTCTATAATATACCAACAATATATTAATAATAAAGGCATAATAAGCATGATGGGATCATTATAGATCGTTTCTTTTACATTATTAATTCTTATAAATAAAATGAACCAATTGATACTTAAAGTGATGCAGTATATAGCATTTTTTTGTTGCATAAACATGGGATGCTTGTCTTATACTATGCTTGCCTTATACTGTGACATTCCTAGAATTTAGAATAGGCTTTACCTTCAATGTGATGCACATACATAAGAAACCAGGCCTTTATAGGACACCCAAATTTGGTCTGCAAACGACAAAATAGCAAGCAAAATAAAGCAGCAGTTTGTGGCCTAGAGACAGTAATATAGAAGGCATGAGATACAACATAGTAAGATTTAAGTGCCTAGCTGCATAGATTATTTAGGAGCTCACCTATGCTCTAAGTATATACATATAGTGTTCCATAGAACATAAACACCTGTCAGCAGCAACTATAAGTTACCATCACATAATAGCTTTTGTGCAAAACACAAGCAAAAGCGAACAAAAATGCATCACCAAAATGTAAGTGTCGGAGAAAAATTCAACATATAAAGTACAATGCGGTGAACTATGTCTTTGAAAGGAAGATAAACATCTTTGAATGTCCACAATCAAGTGATCACGGCATCTCGCTAACTTCCCAATACAATGTAGCCGATGATCTGTCCAAAAGAGAATGAAAAGGTTGATGTTCTATTTTATGAAGCATGCGCAGTAAAAACTTTAATAGACGAAAATATAAGCACGCATGTTTGGCAACCAAAGAAGATCTAACTTGCACTATTTATTAACCGGTATCTTTTGAATCTATGTATTACTCTTGAGTAGTAACAATTATGTTTTGATAAGCATCTAGAAAACCAGAAAAAACATGTTTTGAGTTCCAAAAATAAGCACCGAAGCTCAAAGTAAAAACAAATACGCCTCCAAGTATAATCCAAAATACAGACCAATTAAAGAAATAATACACCAATATCCAAGTGTAAAAATACAGTAGCCACCACAGGTGCCATCCCATTGTGATCAGGTGGCTTGAGGCCTCATGGCAGAGGTGACAAGACGAAAAGAGTGATGCATCGATCTGGCGTCATCAGGGCCGATGCATGTGCAGACAAATATAGTAGAAGAGGAAGGATAGAAAGGTAGAGAAGGCACCGACCTGACATGGTATCTGGCTATCCCAAACCTCGCCTCGGCCAGATCCAGTGATCCCATTGCGAAAGAAGCTTCGACGCGGGAGTACTGATCTGGACCATCTGAACTGATGTTTCAGCTCTATATGGATCTGGAAAAAAATCATAGATGGTCCTCATATTGTTCCCCCCATGTTAGAGGATCCATCCGAGCATCACATAGCAAAGAAGCGATGCAGAGGTTGGATGAGCTGAACCTGAGGGTGGCCATGGCGAGTCCATTCGCTCCGGTCCCGACGTGCTTGGATCTGGGCAGGAGACGGTGACGGCAGCGGTAGGAGAAGAAGTGGTGACGCAGAGACGCAGAGAGAGAGCCGAAGCCACTGTAGGCTAGCCCGAGGCGACCCTAGCGGCTAGCAGCCTTCCCAAGAGCCGTCGTCGCCGGATCCTTCCTCCAGGAAGCCGCCCTCGCCAACCCCGATCTCCGCGAGCCCGCCGTCACCGGATTCGGGCTCCCCGGGGCCCGCCATCACCGGATCCGGGCTCCCTAGAGCCTGCCGAGGGCACCTCGAAGGCGGCGGCGGGAGCACCGGTGACGGAGGGGAGAAGGGAGAGGCGGGATCGGCGGCGGGCTAGAGGCGGACTAGCCGAGAAGCGAGGAACACTGGCGGCGGGGAGAGGAGGAGGCGGGCAACACGGGCGACGGGAAGAGCAGCGCCTACTAATTAAAGCGAGGAAGGGGGCGACGTGGGCATGGAGGGGCACGTGGCAAGCAGGACATGGAGGGGCACGTGGCAAGCAGGACAAAGATAACCCACCGCCTGCCGCAGACCATCGGATTTCGATCGGACGACGGATATCTGAGGAGACGTGGCCATGCCGCAGCACAGGCAAACAAAAAAGACGACGTGGCCTTGCTCAGCTTCTTAGTCTGGTACAACTTATGTAGAGTTAGTATATATATATATATATATATATATATATATAGAGAGAGAGAGAGAGATTTGCTAGCGTGAACTCAGTTCACGGAGCCTCCGTGAACCTTGACGGGTTTTGAAATCCAGGACTTTAAATCGATCAAACCGTTGATCTTGTTCGTCATGTCAAAAGGTAGCCACCAACCAAGTTTCGTATTTTTCAAATTTTTTGCTATTTGTTTTCTAATTTTAAAATCAGCCTTCTAAATAGACGTGGATTTAATAAGATCAAAATTTTGGATCGATCACTAAAGTTCTTGATTTCAAAACCCGTCAAGTTCATTTATGATCCTCAGTTCGAAACGTCTAGAAGAAAGATCTTAACGAGTTCTAGAAATCTCTCTCTCTCTATATATATATATATATATATATATATATATATATATATATATATATAAAAAGTATCTGGACTCATGAGTCCGTCTTCTGCGTCTTGTATGGAAACGATTAAATGTGTAGTTATTGATTCACACCTTTGTATGGTAAATGACAATGTTGTTTTGCATGTGTTTAATATATTTGCACGAATCTTGATGAAATCCGACCAAGAATGAAGCGTGGAAGATCGACTCCATGGAGTCCCATTCCGGCGTCCTCTATATATATATATATATATAATAATAATAATAATAATAATAATAGAAGCCTTCTAGAACCGTCAAGACTCGCCGTTTACTTTGTCAATCCGTAGATCTGTTCCAACCTCGAAGTCCCCTTCGCTAGTTCGCTCCCCTTTCATTCCCCGCTTCTTCCAAACCCACCAGCAAGCGGCGGAGCAGAGTCCGGCACGATCACCCACTCCCAGATCTCCCACGCACACCGCCGATGAGCACAGCCGCCGCCGCCACCTAGCCGGCCGCTCGCCAGCCACCCCAATGTCGTCGTCGGCCGACACCGACGCCGAGCCCCCCGGCGGCGCCTCCCCGGCCTCCCGCGTGCTCGGCCGCGCCCTCGACAAGGTCATCAAGCACTCGTCCTGGCGCAAGCACTCCGTGCTCGTCTCCGCCTCCAAATCCGCCCTCGACCTCCTCTCCTCCGCCTCCGCGTCAGCATCCGAGTCGTCTGCGTCCCCTATCCCCGGCCTCCCCGCCGCCGCCGCTGACGCTGCGCTCCACGCGCTCCTGCTCGCCCTCGACCCCGCCTCCCCCAAGGTCGCGGAGCCCGCCCTCGAGTGCGTCGCCAGCCTCCTCTCCCTCCGCCTCCTCCTCGGCGATGTCGCCGACGCCGAGCCCTCCCCGGTGTCGAAGCTCTTCGCCGCGGTCCTCTCCTGCGGTGGCCTTGGCGACGAAGCGCTCGAGCTCGCGGCACTCCGCGTGCTCGTCGCCTTCGCGCGGTGCCCCGCGGTCTCCATCAGCGGGGAGTGCCTGGGACGGATGGTGAAGGCGTGCTATAACTTGTACCTGGGGAGCGCAAGCGGCGAGAACCAGCTCTGCGCGAAGCTGGCGCTCGCGCAGGTGCTGGCCGTTGTGTTCACGCGCGTGGAGGAGGACGCCATGGATGTGCGCGTGCGCACGGTCTCAGCAGCCGACATGATGGATCTCTCCGACCGCAGCCTGAACGACTCCAGCGTTGTGCAAGCAGCTCAGGCGTTCATAAACGAAGCGATGGAAGGGAGCGATGTGCCAGAGGAGGGGCCCCTGGCAGATGCGCCGGTTGAGGGTGGCGGCATTGGGGAGGATGTGGAAATGAGCAGGATCAGGGAGGATGGGCTGGCGTTGTTTAAAAACCTCTGCAAGCTGTCGATGAAATTTGCCACTCCAGATAACCCTGATGATCCAGTGCTTTTAAGGGGGAAGGTGTTGTCACTCGAGCTGCTTAGGATGGTTGTCGACACTGCGGGACCGTTCTGGAAGACGAACGGGAAGTATGCACTCCTCCATAGCTATGCTGGTTTTGGTTATACCCATTACAATCTACCTACTATATATATAACAGAATAAGACATAATCACCACGTTAATCCTAAAATATTGGAAATTTCCATATTAATCAAAAAATACTAGAAATTTCCAAGTTAATCGGAGAGAAAAAGAAAAAGATCTGCATCATCGATTATAATAGATCGGATTATAACGACTTAGATTAAAAAAGAGTCCATGACTACTACAATTATAAAATAAAATAATGTAAATTCGGGATAAAAAATAATAGGATAAGAGTAATGTCATATCACAAAAAAAGACTTCATATCAGATACAATAAAAATTATATAAATTCATAATAAAAATAATGTCTATGTCAAGTTAAAGTCGTCACACAAATCTAGCCGTGAAAGTGCACGGGACACCCTGCTCTTTTTGTTAAATTGCCTATTTCTATGTAAACTATTGTCCTTTAATGAGTCTTGATGTACGTAGTTGATAGGTGATGATTAAAGTGGACAATATATAAAAATTATGCTTGACAACACCGAAAGAGCCTGTGAGTTTCTCTTGGTCGTCATTGGATGAGACATGAGAGGGCAGGGTGCAATATTTCTTTATCCAGATGACATGATAATCACCCATGTTGTCTTTGCATGTTTGCTTTGCTGGCTGATGTATAGGTTGGTTACATCAGGATTTGGCTGTGCTTAGAACATATATGTATGTATATATGTCCTTGATGAATTTATGAACATGCTAGCAAGTAGAAGCAATGATATCTGACTATTTTGTTCTCTTCTTTAACTACAGCAAAAACTGCAAGGCAGTACTAATGAAGAATAAACCGGCCAGTTTTTTCCTCTAAATGATGTACATATTATTTAGCATTTGATGCAATACTTAATTTGAATAATTTTAATTTAATTTGTGATGGTTCTTTCAGTAATATTCCATGAAAAAAAGATAGAGAGAATAGCATCTTTAAGAACACCAAGAAGGTAGATATCCTATGCATGCTTGCAGTCCATGTTGAGGCAGTGCACACCCCCGACTTGCTGATCCGAACTGGTATTTGGTTGAGGGAGGGAGAGCAAATGCTACATGCCACTAACATTATCAATACAGTAATATATAATGAAGTTTAGTATTTTCCATATGGGAATGCAGAAAATAACCATACAAAAAAGTTCATACCGGAAGCTGTTTAGGTCAATTGTTGTAGGAAACTAGGAATGCTGAACTGGGTACCAGCCTACCAGGCTCAATAGAAAACACAGTTCACTAATATTGTTTGTTTCTACTGATGCAGGTATCTTGAAGCAATTAAGCAGTACCTTTGTTTATCCCTGTTGAAGAACAGTGCCTTGTCAGCAATGAGTGTTTTCCAGCTTTTGTGTTCCATTTTCATGGGTCTTTTGTCAAGGTTCAGGTCTGGTTTGAAAGAGGAAATTGGAATATTTTTTCCTATGCTTGTCTTAAGAGTTCTTGAAAATGTTCTTCAGCCTAGCTTTTTGCAAAAAATGACGGTTCTAAACTTTTTGGAGAAGATATGTAAAGAACCTCAGATTATTATTGATATCTTTGTGAACTATGATTGTGATGTTGATGCACCAAACATTTTTGAAAGGTACGTTAGCTTTCTGCTTGATGGACATTCACCTTCAGTCTTGTTTTATAATAAGTAAGATTCATTAGTATTCATGTCAGATATAGTAAAATAATATAAAGTGACCACGGTTACAGACTTCCTACTTCTACCGAAAAAAACATTTGACACCCTGTCTATTTTACAATAAAATGATTTAATCCAACCAGATCTTCACAGGATTGTTAATGGACTACTGAAGACTGCTTTAGGTGTCCCAGCTGGATCTACAACAACATTAACTGCCGCACAAGACCAAACATTTCAAGTTGAATCTGTCAAGTGCCTTGCAACAATTATTATGTCAATGGGTTCATGGATGGACCAGCAACTAAGAATTTGTGAATTCTCCCCAATAAGTTCTGAAACTCTAAATTCAGTGGACGATCATAATATCCATAATGGAGAAGGGAGTGGAATGGATTATGACCTGCAATCTTACTCTAGTAGTTCTGATGTTTCTGATTCATCCTCACTTGAGCAACGACGTGCTTATAAATTAGAACTTCAGGTATATATGGTGGCCTAAGAATTGAATTTTCTCTACTATTTAGTTGTTTCTATTTTTAGGTAGAAAATTGCTTCTGTTTAAATGGCTGTCCTTGGGATTACTGATAGGTCTAAATTTTCTTTTCCAGGAAGGAATTGCCTTGTTTAACAGAAAACCTTCCAAAGGTATTGATTTTCTCATTCGTAGCAAGAAGATAGGTCGTTCTCCACAGGATGTAGCTTCTTTTTTGAAGAACACTGCTGGTTTAAATGCAACAATGATAGGGGACTATTTGGGTGAAAGAGATGACTTCCCCCTCAAAGTCATGCATGCTTATGTTGATGCACTAAACTTTGAAGGCATGGACTTCGGTGTGGCAATTAGGTTCTTCTTGCAAGGTTTCAGGTTACCAGGGGAAGCACAGAAAATTGACCGGATCATGGAAAAATTTGCTGAACGTTACTGTAAATGCAATCCAGATGCTTTTTCCAGTGCAGATACTGCTTACATTCTTGCTTATTCTGTGATATTGCTAAACACTGATGCTCACAGTGTCATGGTGAAGGATAAGGTAAGTCGATCAGAGTTATCCTTTGTTGTTCCCTGGGGATAGCTCATGTAATAATAATTTTTCATGTGCAGATGTCAAAGGCTGATTTCATGCGTAATAACCGAGGTATTGATAATGGGAAGGATTTGCCTGAAGCTTATCTGAGTGCATTGTATGACCAAATTGTCAGCAATGAAATCAAAATGAGTGCTGATTCTTCAGCTGCACAAACTAAGCAATCCAATAGCATAAGTAAGCTTCTAGGCTTAGACAATATTATCAACTTTGTCAACTGGAGACAGACAGAAGACAAGGCACTAGGAGCAAATGACTTGCTCATTAAGCACATACAGGAGCAATTTAAAGCAAAGCTTGGAAAATCAGAGTAAGATAATCTTGTTGATTCTTGCTTGAAAAACTTATGCACTGTTGATTTTGTTATTTTTTGAATTTAAGCAGTTAATACTTTTGCATGATACAGGTCCATGTTTTATGTTGTTTCTGATGCAACCATTCTAAGATTCATGATGGATGCCTGTTGGGCTCCTATGATGGCTGCATTCAGTGTGACACTGGATCAAAGTGATGATAAAGCTGCCACATCACAGTGTTTAAAGGGATTAAGATCTGCAGTGCATGTCACATCTGCTATGTGCATGCAGACACAAAGAGATGCTTTTTTAACGTCCATAGCCAAATTTACATCCCTACATTCTGCTGTTGACATGAAACAAAAGAATGTCGATGCTGTGAAGGTAGGAAGCCACACAAAGCAGATTGCCTCTTCAATTCGTAAAACACATCTTCTGGGCGGTCAATCTTTACAAAATTTTCTCTAGTGCCTTTGGAACATATATCTAGCTTGTTTCTAGCGAAGGCTTATTTTCTCTACTTCAGCTCATCTGTAAAATGGTTGCATCGGCTTATTTGAATCACAAACCACCATCTTTAATAGTGTGCGCCATTTGGGGTGGTCCAACACCGTAGCTCGAGAATTTGGGGTTTGTTATTGGGGAGGCGAATAGTGATGAGGGTGAGGACTAGTGAATTTTAGGGTTGGTGGTTGAGAAATGAGGCTGTGAATAGTGAATATAGAGAGCAGGGATAGTGATGGTTGGTTGTTGGGGAGGTAAATCGTGATGGGGCAGGAGGTGAGCAGCGATGGGGTTGGAGGTGGATAGCAATGGGATTTGGGGCAACGGCCACACTGTTGGAGATGGTAGCTGCAGTATGTTGTTTTTTCAATCAGTGTGGGGGTTTAGTGCCCTCGTGGAAAGTGAAAAGCGCACATTTTGGAGTATATCGTGGGTGAAAGTTGCAGCCATCCACTACTTGACTACTAATAGTGTTTTTTTTTTTGTGTTTTTACAAGTTAATTTTTGGGCAACATATAAAAACTGCTGACTTTGAGCATGGTGTAGTTTGTGCTTTGAACCATCTAAAAAGTTACTTTTTTGTTATTTTCTGGTAGTAGCTCCAATAAATGATTATAAACAACTAAGCAATCGGTGTATCTATTGTCTATCAAATGCTCCTTTCTTGAGGGTATAACCAATGTTCCTGATACGAATATATATTTGTTTTGTTCATGACATGAGATACTTAACCAATACTGTAAATCATTGGGCAAATCTATGTTTCAAAGCAGCATGAATGAGGAAATGATATATTTAGTCTATGTTATTCAACAGGCTATAATATCTATCGCAATTGAAGATGGCAATTACTTGCAAGAAGCATGGGAGCATGTATTAACTTGTTTATCTCGGTTTGAGCATTTACATCTACTCGGGGAAGGGGTGCCTACTGATGCTTCATTTCTGACAGTACCTCTTGTGGAGCCAGAAGAAAAAATTCAAAAGTCTACTTCTGCCCTATCTTCAAAGAGAACCAATGCTCTTCAGAATCCTGCTGTGATGGCTGCTGTTAGAGGGGGTTCTTATGACAGCACTGTGGCAAAAACCAGTACCTCATCATTGGTTACGCCTGAACAGATCAATAGTTTCATATCAAACATAAATTTGCTGGACCAGATTGGCATTGTTGAGTTAAATCATATATTTGCTCATAGCCAAAGATTAAACAGTGATGCCATTGTTGCTTTTGTGAAAGCTCTTTGCAAGGTCGCAATGACTGAGTTGCAATCTTCGTCAAATCCTCGTATTTTCTGCCTCACAAAAATAGTAGAAATTGCGTAAGAGAATTCTTGAGATCCACTCATGAAATTGTACAATTTCAGTAATAGCAACCAGCAGCCTTAGCTCATTAACTAACTAGTCTTATCCTGGACTTCATTCGTGCAGGCATTACAATATGGACCGTATACGTTTGGTGTGGTCTCGAATTTGGAATGTGTTGTCAGAATTTTTTGTGTCTGTTGGATTATTGGAGAACCTTTCTGTTGCAATATTTGTGATGGATTCTCTGAGGCAGCTGGCAATGAAGTTTCTGGAAAGAGAGGAACTGGCAAACTATAACTTTCAGAATGAGTTTTTTAAACCTTTTGTGATTGTTATGCAGAAGAGTAATGCTTCAGAAGTACGAGAGCTGATTGTTCGGTGTGTATCACAGATGGTTCTAAGTCGGGTTAATAACATAAAGTCTGGTTGGAAGGGTGTTTTTACAGTATGTATTGGTCTATTACTTTGTGCAGTTGATTTTAGTTTACTCCGAGTGACTTGAACATGGTCACATCGGAACTAGTGGACCTCTCCTTGAAAAGAACAAGCTAATGTGATTTTCTTATGCCATTTATACTTTTTTTTGGTTATCAATGTGCAGGTTTTCACTTCTGCTGCTGCTGATAGTACAAAAAGTATTGTCCTATTGGCATTTGGGACTATGGAAAAAATTATTCGAGACTATTTTCCATATATTACTGAGACAGAGACTACAACATTTACTGATTGTGTCAAATGCCTTGTTGCATTTACAAGTAGCCAATTTAACAGCGATGCCAGCCTCAATGCTATTGCGTTTCTCCGATTCTGTGCTGTTAAACTTGCCGACGAAGGATTTGTTTGTCATGACAAAGGTGTTGATAAACCCAAGAATTCAGACATGTCATATGGAAATACCTCTGTGAGCAAGGATGATTTTGTTTCCTTCTGGATTCCTCTTCTTGCTGGTACATTTTCTTTGGGAATAGTGCTAGTTACTTTATGAGGCAGTCTGAATCTTCTTATTTTATGCAAATCCGAAGGAATGGAGGTCTAAGATTAATCGCATTTTTTCTTGTTCTTTTTTTGCTTTTCAGGTTTAGCCAAATTGACAACTGATTCAAGACCGACTATTGGGAGAAGTGCTGCGGGAGTACTTTTTGACATTTTGAACGATCATGGAAACCTATTTTCTCAGTCCTTTTGGCGCAATATTTTTGAAGCTATTGTTTATCCTCTATTTAGCAGTGAAAGGTCTTTGGCCAATAATCAGACACCACCATTGAATAACACTGTGGATGACTTCTCAAATCTTGAAACACAAACATTGGCAGTGAAATATTTAGTGGGCTTATTTTTTAATTTCTTTGATGTGATGAGGCCAGAACTTGCTAGAATTGCATCTATTGTGACATATTTTATTAGAAGTCCCTACAAACATTCTGCTAGCATAGGTGTATCTGCTTTCCTGCGTCTAACAGAGCAAGTTGGTAGTGAACTTTCTTCTGAGGAATGGAAAGAGATTTTGATGTCCTTCAAAGAATCAGTGACATATACCTTTGCCATGTTCTCTAAAATCGTAAGGATGATGCAAGATATTGAAATTCCAGACAGAAGTGAATCATATTCAGAAGCTGAGCAATATTCAGATCATGAAATTTATAGTAATGATGAAGAGGAGGCTAATATGGAGACAACTTCTTATGCTATTGTCAAACTGAAGAACCATATGACCCTATTACTTATAGTTGTTCAGGTATTTGTTTTCTGCTGGTGAAATAATGTGAATCTATAATGTTAATCCACTCATGCATGGTTTAAGTTCGATTCAGTGATCCTTTTTTAATGTAAAAATATAGGCTGCTATTAAGATCTTTTACTCACTTCATCTCTGGCATCTGGTTAAGGTGGAAGACTATTTTATAATCCAGGTGTCTTAGCCACTAAGGCTAGGGTCTGGGAGTTTGGTTGCCAATTAAGGCATTTGGTTGCCAATTAAGGCACTAACTTTTTAAATATCTGAGTGGCATAACGGAATTGTTCAGACACAGGGTTCTAAATCCCTGACTAGATCGATCACTATGTATAATTATCATTTCCCAGTTGAACCGAACCTTGCCCAGTTGCCTATACGGGGCAGATTGGCTCAATCTAGATGTTATAATTGTGCCGGTTTTCTTGACAAAGTATGCTTTAAAGGGACGCTAATCATCTTCCTTGTCTGGGTATTACTAACTCTTGTGCCTATGTGGGCAGGTGATACAGACAACAGTCTCTTTGGCTTCAGAATTCACTCAGTTTTACCCACATCACACATTTTTTCCTTCTATGCAGGGCATTAGTAAATTGTACAAGGAACAAAGAAAACATCTTCATGTGGAGCATATTAGCATTCTTTTGGAGATGATGTCAATGATTACAACACATGCAAGTGAAGTGAGCTCTGAATCTTCATTGCTGATGAAATTTCAAAAAGCATGTTCCCTTTTGGAGGTATCTGAGCCAGCAGTTGTCCATTTCGAGAATGAGTCATACCAGAGCTACCTCAAGCTTCTGCAAGCTCTGCTCCATGACTATCCATATTTATCGGAAGACATGAACATAGAATCACAGACACTTGATGCTTGTGAGAAAATATTGCGGATATATTTAAAGTGTGCAGGCCATGAACCATCTGATGGAGCTTTTCTCAGCAATCCATCTATACATTGCATAGTGCCACTGGGAGCTGCTAAGAAAGAGGAACTGGCAGTTAGGGCATCATTGGTCCTCCTAGTGATGCAATTACTGGGAAGCCTAGAGAAGGATTCATTTAGGAGGGTATTGCCCTGCTTTTTCCCGGTATTTGTTGATCTGATTCGTTGTGAGCATAGTTCTGGAGAAGTTCAGCATGCGCTATACAAAATCTTCCAATCATTAATCGGCCCCATGATACCAATATTGTAGGACATTTTTTCTGCGGAGTGACAATTTTGTGAAAACTACAGTTGACACCCTGATCGAGTCCCGAGCTTCAGCATCCTGTGGGCTCAGGTGAAAATCTCACTGTTTGCGGGAACTTCTATATATGCTATATTTTTAGTCACATCAAACTGATCTGTTTTGACTTTTTTTGGCAGTTTAATATAACAGCCCAGATTAAGGGTAAGGGGGACCATTTTAGCCAATGATTTTCATCGCAGACAAAAGGAATGCTCGATATGAGCTATAATTTTGGATTCTTGAGCCTGATATGTTCTGAGGTAATATTTTTTTGGCTCCATGATGCAGGAGGGTCTCGTGTTCCCGTACCCTCGTGTTACCGTTCCACCATTACATCGCCGTAAATTGAGGGCATACTGTACAGCAATGCGAAAACTATTAGAGCTATGTTTGCTTTGTAATAGCCTTTTGTAGGGGAACCAAACTGACCTCTTTTCTTTTGCATATATTATCCTTGTATGAGCAATACACTATATCTGTAATTCTGCTGTTCATATAAATGGAATACTGCAGTGAGAATTTGTTTAGGAAAATGGTCATGAAAACTTTGGCTAGACCACTAACTGGAGATGTTATACCCCGGGGAAATACTATATGGCACCCGGTGCCATATAAGCTACAATGGCACCCTCTTTTCTCTCTCCTCCTCTTTCTCTCTCTAGCTCATTTCCTCCCTCTCTCTAGGTGCAATGGTGGCACCGGGTGCCACCAAATTTCCGCCCCCAACCCAAAAGAAAAGGAGAGTTCAGGGGATGTGCCTTGGCACTTGCTGAGTTGCAGTTGCAATCAACAAATTATACATTAAAACGGTGCAAGCTGTTCCAACCCCAACAATGTTATACACCACTGTTCTTTCATGCGCTGCAACCTGCAACACATTTTTTTTGCAGGGTAGAAATGCCATTATTTAATTACATGTTTCACATAAGTGATACATATTTCACAGGTTAAGAAGAATAATTTACACACGACCGAAGACAACGGCACCGAATAAGACCTATGCCCTAATGCAACACTGCCACATGATTTTCTGGTACGAAAAAGACGAATAAAATGTCTATTATACACAGAACCGGATGCATAATCACTTTAAAAGAATTGACCTGTTCTACGATTTGGACACTACATGATCTATTATACACAGGTTGGAGGTCCGGACTCCATTTCCGGCATCCAAATCGGCCTATGCATAGACCACCAGCTATCAGAATTCCTGGCAAGAAAATGGGGAATGTACAGACACTGACAGAAGCAGAGCAAGAGTGGCTCCAATTTCCAGCTCTTGCATTTTCCTGCTCCATCCGAAGGAGCAGCTTGACATTCACATTATAAGGATTTCAGGTAACCATGGATAAGGACAACCTGAAATAGTGTGTAGCAGACAAGTCAGCCAAGTGAGAATGACATGGGTCCTGGGTTCATATGGAGTGGCATATTTCAAAATGCTACACTTTATAATGGCATGTATTTAAATTTCCCTTAATAAAAGGCACGCTGGAATTGTTCAAATCAACACAATAACTAACCTTTAGAATGCAAAAGATGATAGTTTGCAAGAAAAGAAGCATGCCGCCCAATTAGCAGTACTGCTATTCTTAGTCCTGCTGCAGACTATAGGATACCTGTAACGAGGGGCGGTAAGATGTCATCACAACAGTTTTGTCTAACAAGAACTGAAGTTGGAGCATCTAAGAGGTACTCACCTCGGATTTGTCACTTCTTGGCATCAATTTGGTCAGCTCGATGTTTGTTCAGAAATGTTGTTCTGTGGGAATTGCGGTGCACGAGCAGGGTTTATGAGCTGTTGCTGAGGGCGTGGAGCTCCTGTTTCCACAAAAGAGGCATGTGTTACAACTATATGAGGAACATATGGTGGAGTTATACAAGATATTGTTTATTCAGTCACACATCAACAATTGAACTTGCCTGGAGGATATTGTTGCTGAACCGATGGTATGCGTACAACATTTGCAGCATTCTGATTAGATAGTGGGAGGACGTGACTTGGGACATAGCCTGGTGAATAAGAATGATCACTTGGGACAGGTTGACCAAACTGCCCATATGGGTAAACTGTCGGGCCTACTGTTCTGGGACTGCCATATACTGGAACATACTGTTGTCCAACATATGGACCATATGCATTCTACAAGACTAAAAATAAAAGAAATTAGCAAAACAATCATTTTAAAAGGTTTATGTAATACAAAGAAAAACACGGACAAAAGATTCTGGAATTCTCAACCTGTGGATATAAGTATTCAGGTCCATATGTTGATGGGCTGCATTGAGAAAACAATCAATCATTACTTGCCACAGACAGGCTGTTCACTTGAAAACAATTAGAAGAACAGTATCTATACTATAATCATGTAAAGCATAGTTGTCCAGACTAGCTACAGCTTTAATCAGTGTGCCAGACATGCACAACCTAACAGGATATCACATCTTTAGCAGTGCATGATCTTCGCCAACAAGCATTGAATCAACTGTTAACCTACCCATAAGAAGGATATACAAAGGCTTGTGAGTAGTTGTAGGGGGGTTGCTGATATGTTGGGCTTTGCACATACATGCCCCCTGGAACCGCCACACCTCCATTGTATGGGATGACCGGCCTCATAGGTGCTACTACCACATTAAAAAAGAAGGGGGAAATTCATCACAAGAAATAAATATACACACATGAGGACCTGAAAAGGCGAGGAAACAAGCATAAAACAGCAAGAGAACTTCATAGCAATATTCTTGTGCAGCGTATTTCTAACTGCTGGGTGCTGGATACAAAAGAAACTCAGAAAAATTAAAAAATGGATATATCACAATATCAAAGATTGGTCTTTATGCTGAGTGTGTCTTGGTCTATCTATTTTGATTTCCAAAAGGAAAGGCTTGTTCCAGTTAGTCCAGTCAAATTTGAAAGAAAAAGAAAGGCCCTTATAAAAAAACGTATTTTGTTAACCACCAATTTTATGCTCTCTTCTTATAGAAGTGTGCAGCGGAACATTCATGGTTCATGAAGAAACAGTAAATATCTCACAAAAAAAATTGCAGTCCATCATGATAAAGTCTGGTTTAACACTTTGTCTTTGTGATGATTAACATCTTTCAAATCAAGTTGCGCCATGAGAAAGATGTCTGACTTGTAAATGAACAATTTTATCCAAAAAGCAATAATGATTGTCTCACGCTTTTACTACCCACCAACTCATGAGTATTGATTAGTCCTCTTTCAGTAATCTAATCCCCACATCAATCAAGTCATATCATTAACACAAGCATAACTGACAAAGGACTTGTAGCTCTTAAGCTTGTTTTGTTTTGCTTCTTTTTAGAACTCAAGCTTCTTTTCATAGTTGAACTTGTACTGGTAGATTCTTTAAGACATCGTGAACAATTGGCTCAGGAATTAAATGTTAAGTAAACATCAAATGACAATTCCTTTTTTTCTATTTTAGAATTAGAGACAAGGCAGTTAGTTAGGAGTTGAAAACAAGAGGACACACAAAACTAAGAACTACCCAAGTGACTCTGAAATAATAGAAAATGTTGTCTTTATGATAACCGCTGGCTCCAATATATTGGGAATGGGCATTGATTAAATAATTACATTACATTAAAATTAAAAGGGCAAAAGTTAAGCTGCAGAGAAGAACTTTATATACGTCTGACAGTTGCAATCAGGACGATAGAAGCAAACTAAAGTTTAAGACCTACCAAAAGGCACAGCTGGCCCAGGCCGTCCTAGGATGGCGAGATTACAGTTTGCCCGCCGCCCATCGATCACTGGGTATGGATCCATGCAGGCCCTCCTCGCTGACTCAGGGTCCCGGAAGGTCACCTGCACACATCTCCACACAATTAAGGAGACATTAGCATTAAGACAGGGTTAAAACATATTCCCCCCAAATTTCAACCCCCAAACCAATCATTTTCAACATTCCATGATCCAATTAAAATGGTTCCACAATTCAACAGAAAAACACTAAAAATTTCTGTTTTAATTCAGAGGTAATAAAAGTCACCAGTGCCGGCCAAAATGATATAACATCGAAAACCCTAGACATCACAAAAAGCGAAACTTTCCCATCAATCCCCGTGAGAAAAATCATAGTTTTCCCCATTTCTATGCCAAAGTCAACAATTCCGCCCAATTTTTCTCCGGCGAGGACTTGGAAGCACCCAGATTCGTAGGCCTTCCCCGCCGATCATCACCGACGAGTGTCACAAAACCTCCCAATTGCCACCCTCAAAACCCCCCACGAAGAACAACCAAGCCCAAACCACAGGACGAAGAAGAAGAAGAAGAAGAAGAAGAGAGAGGGAGAGAGGGAGGGAGGGAGGGAGGGGAAGAAGCGTCCTCACGAATCCATATCCCTTGGACCTCCCGGTGGCGCGGTCAGTGATGACGACGGCCTCGAGGATGTCGCCGTAGTTCTCGAAGTGCGCGCGCAGGCCCTCGCTCCTCGTCTCCCAGGCGAGGCCCCCCACGAACACCTTGGTGTAGGTGGTGTCCCCGTACGGGCCGCTCAGGTAGTGCAGCGCCGGCGTCCCGCCCCCCACCCCCGCCGCCGGCGAGCGCTGCGGCGTCATCTCAGCAGCCCCCCCGCGCGCGCATGCACCCGCGAACCCTAACCCTAGCCGCGCAGCCGCAGCAGCCGCCGCCGCAGCAGCAGGTAATAACCGAAGCGGCACACGCGGGAGCGGAGCGGCGCGGCGGGTGTGGTGCTACCGTGCTAGGCTAGGCTAGCCGCCAGCTAGGGCTGATTAGGCCGGGGCTTAGCGGCGTATTAATAGCGGCGCGGCCGCTGCTTAACCGCGGGGGCGGTTATAATTTGGCGGGGACGGGGCACGAGATCGAGAGTGTGAAGCTGGCGCGAAGGATCACGGAGAGGTGTCCCCGTGGGCATCCGGCTGGAAGGAAGGCTTTAAAAGCTTCTCCCCTTTTTTGTCTTTATGAAAGACTTCTCCCCCTGGCACCACCCAAAACTCGAGAGAAACGGCTTCATGTTTTGCGATGATCTTCCAGACGTGACTCTTTAAAATGTTATTACTCAGAGTATTGTCGCTTTGTTTATTTGTTATTGTGGTGTTTCTTCCTAATATAGACATGTGAAATGATTGTTGCGTCCTTCCTTTTTTAGCGAGCTCTTTTTCTCATTTTTCCTCTTTACACTTCGACAAGTCGTCCGTCTCACCATCCTCGCTGTTCTCACCGGAGAACCTTGTCGTTGATGAGAACACCTTCTCCTCTCCAATCTTGTCGTTAAGAACGGTCTCACCGGAGAGCCTCATCGAATTGCAGCGATGGAAGCCAAGGCAATGGGAAAGGGGGTCGATGGTGAAGACGGGGCGACACGGCTAACATCGCGAGGTACGGAGGTGGGTCGCCATGCAGAAGATCACGTTAGCACTCGTCCAAAACGATGCAAGAGGCCGGAGGGTGCTGTTGGGGGTGACGTGGTCAGGCCGTTGGCTTGATACTAGTCTGGTAGCTAAGGGTCGAGTAATATATTTGATTGGATGGTGTTGTTGGGAGCAGTGCAAGAGCCCGATGTACAAGGTCGTCGATTGGGGTACGAGCTACCACCCTCTTTTCCTTCAACGATGAGGTGTGTCCCTGCCCATTCCTCTTCTTCCCGTCCATCTCCTATCCCCTTCCATCTAGTCACTTTTCACCATGTTGACCACCGTCATCTCGTAGCTCTAGCATGTTGGACCTGAAGATCCGCCGAAACATGGCTGAGGAGCTCGTGAAGATACAACGAGCTCGACAGTGTGGTGGAAGGAGATGGGGAGGAGGGTTGTTAGGCAATAATGGGAGGTGGAAGCATGCAAGGGAAGGATGGAAGCCGTCGATAGTGTAGGAGGGAGCTAGCCGACGCCAATGATCCTCGATGGAGTATGGAGAAAGAAGAAAGAAATTAGAGAAACAAAGAAAAGGGGGCATATTAGAAGTAAATTTGAAGCTAAAAGGCAAAAGTGTCAAAAATAACCTTCTTCAAAGTGGCAGAAGTGGCATGCTTATGACTTTTAAATTACACCAATCCAAAATCGAGTAGTTTTACACTGGTATATCTAATTAACCCTATAAAATAAGGATCACGCTAAAGTCATGGGATTTGTTTAGAAAAAGAGAAAAGAAGAGTATTGCCCCCTAACATTGTACCAAAGTCTCATTTAATCCCTAGAACTTGAAAATTACTTTTCGGCCCCTTAAAGTTGATTCCGTTTGCATGGTGGGTCACGCATCATGATTTCTACCATTAAATGTTGAGCTGGATGCTAACATGAATGTTTTATGGAGAAAAGTACAATATTGCTCCCTAAAATATTTTATGAATATCTTATCATTGTCCACCTCATCACTTGAAGATAGAAATCGCAAGATCTACCATGCAAACTGAACCAACTTTAAGGGTCTAAAAAAGTTATCTGCAAATTTCAGGGGCTAAGTGAAATTTGCTACAATTTTAAGGAGAAAAATCGTAATTATCTCTTTAGAAAAATATTGGAGTGTCATAGTATTCTGTTTGAAATATTCGCGCAATAATTAGCATTTTTTAAGATACACTTGCTTGGTGCTTGATTCTGGAAGCATAGATAGCAAATCCATTGATGTCGGAAGGCAATTGTGACCATATGGGCCCCTACTTATTTCCTTCAACCTGTACATGTCGACGTCCACGCCACCTCAACCCATGCTCAACTCGGTGGAAATGTAACCATGCTCAGTGCTCGGTCATCTGCCTCTCTATAGAAAAAGAACATAAAAACCTTGCTGTAATGAAAACATAAAAACCTTGTCTGGAAAGGCATTGGCGTTTCACTATTTTAGCATTTAACCGTTACCCATGATCACCGATAAATCTCAAACCTTATTGTGTCTATTGAATATGTTTGGACACTGTTGCGACTTGCCAAGTATATGCAGCATGATCAGGCACAATGTTGAAAAAAGTGGCCAATAAATAAGACATCTTTGCATCAAGACTTCGTTGATCTAGAATTTAACGTGCAAATTCTTATATTTTTCATATTTTTTAACACTTTTTACTGTTTAATGTTGAAATTTTTTAATTTAGTGGCTAATAGAAAGCCTGAGTCTTCAAGAGGACTAATTGTGCATGCAACCCGATCAGGGACGCACAACACCATTTTGGTTTGCGGACTCTAGTGTGCAACGTCATTTTATATAGGAGTCTCGACCTGCTCTCATGTGTGCATTGTCATTGTGAGATCGTGCCACTGCCATACTCCTATCCGATCCTAAGGGCGCTGTTGTGTTGGAAGGCTGTCGTATTTGTCGTACCACCGACGCCAATAAGGAGTAGGAGGATGTGCTTGGGGCATCACGACTATGTCTATGACTTTCTGCATCGCTCCTGCGCCACACATGCAATTCGAGTAGCCTAACCGATGGTCCTCTACATAAACAGTAAGATTACAGATGTAAGTCACAGGTGTTCATGTAGTTAAGCTAAGATAATTAGATTTAATGATAAGCTAATGATGTTTATGCCCTAAGATGATCAAACAGTTTGAACTTGCAAATTCATGTGCCCTCAAAAAATTTTCAGCATTTTGTTTACTACTTAAACAAGTCAATTCATATGTATACCATAATTTTTAGGTTAACATATATACAGGCATATAGAGGTGTGCATGGAGCATAGAGGCCAAAGCCATGTTTTTTCAGCTTAAATTAAAATAAATAAAAAATATTTTTTTTACAAACCAAATGATGTTATATTTTGTATTTATTTTTGTGGAATTTTAAATAATTTTTAGAGTTCTTAAAATATTTTTTGCATAATTTTTTGGACTCCAAAAACACCTCTGAAGGGTCATAACTATTTTGTATTAAAACTTTCGGCAACTTTCAACTTAAATAAATAAGGCATGTTTGGTATGCTAAGCAAAACATGGGGTTTCTTTTCCAGAACAGTCAATACCAAGTGGTTGTCATCATGTCACAGACTCACAGTTATCATGGTACAACAACATACCAGATAAGAAAACTTTCGGTGTCCTATACAGCAGGGCGTTTTATTTATTTTACACATTGGACACCCATAGATGTGAATTTATAAATTACGTCTCATTTTTTCAAGCTAAAAGTATCATGTAAAGTATAATATAAAAAATTGAATGCTCTCAGCATAGGGCTTCAAGCGGTTAAAAAATGGTTAATAACCGGTTTTGAGAGCTTAAAAGAAGCACTAAAATCTTATGGTGTGCCGTTTGTTTTTGGTTGTTCTGTAGCTTAATTCTCAGTGGAGTTTGTTGTTCCCTTGTTATTTCCTGTTAGTAATAGTAGCCGTGGTGAATTGTTGAATTCCCTTGGGGAAAAAGTCCTCTAGTTTAACGGTTAAACTGGTGCGTGGTTTTTTGGCTGAATATTGTATGTTTCCGCTATCTTTGATAATAGAAATGGGGTATCCCCCTTCTTGAAAAAAAAAGGTCATAAAACACTAAAGTATTTAGCTGGTAAAAAAATGGCATCCTCCGGTTAAAATCACAACGAAATACTCCTATATGGCATCCTATTTTTATGGCGTCGATGTTGTATCCATTGTCATTCTCATCTATTCACACAACCCTTTGCAGATTAAGGTTATACCAATAGAACCAAGTAATCAAAAGCATTATTGTAATATTATCTATGAGAGACATGCAGACATGCAACAACCCAGGCACTCATCTAGTAATGAATCTAAGCTGACTCCTCTTGTTGGCCTATGTTAAAATGAACAGGAAAACATTCATTTCCAGTTATTACGAAGCGCCCATAGCACTAAATTTATAAACTTAGGCCTTGTTTGTTTCAGATTAATGTTGAGTTACGTTTTACTGTAGCAGTATATTTGGAGAGTCTGCCACTGATGCTCACCCTCATTCAAGCCACTCCTTCAACTGGGACTTCTTGGGGTTGCCAGCGGCGGACCTCTCCTCCCTCGACTCTCCCCTTACCCTTGATGAGCTCAAGGGCGTGCTCTTCGCACTTCCCAACGACAAGGCCCCCGGACCCGACGGGTTCACCTAGAGCTTCTATAAGGCCTGCTGGGACTTCATCTCATCTAACTTGCTCGAAGCGCTGCTCTGCCTCTTCAACCTTGACTCGACCGGGTTGGCAAGCCTCAACAACGCGCACGTTGTCCTCCTGCCAAAGAAAGAAGATCCGCTCTCCGCCTCAGACTATCGCCCAATCAGCCTTATCCACAGTGTGGGTAAGCTCTTCACCAAAATCCTCGCGTCCCGACTCGCCCCGTTCATGGAGGAGCTAATTTCCCCTTGCCAGAGCGCCTTCATCAAGAAACGGCACATCTAGGAAAACTTTCTTTTGGTGTAGCGCCGTGCCACAGCCCTCCACAGATCCAAAACCCCGCCCTTCTCCTGAAGTTGGACCTCGAAAAAGCCTTCGATTCCGTCTCCTAGGCCTATCTTCTTGATAATCTCCGGGCAAAGGGGTTCAGCACTTGCTGGCGGGAATGGATCTCAATGTCCCTGGCCTCCTCCTCCTCCCAGATTCTCCTCAACAACCACCCCACCGACACGATCCTGCACCGCCGGGGTCTTAGGCAAGGTGACTCCATGTCGCCCTTCCTCTTCAACCTCGCCATCGAGCCCCTCGTCTTCTTGCTTGCCCGTGCAGCTGAGTCGGGAGCCATCTCCACGCCAGGAGGCCCTCTTCAATCCACCCATATTTCCCTCTTCGCTGACGACGCAACGGTTTTCCTCAACCCGTCCAAACAGGACGTATCGGCCTTAGCCGCCATCCTGCGGTCCTTCGGCGCTATATCGGGCCTCCGGGCCAACTTCTCCAAAAGCCTAACTGTGCAGGTATCAATCTCAATGACATCCTCCAGGACCTACCAGCGGGGCTTACCTCCTTTCCAATCAAGTACCTCGGGATGCCACTCTCTGTCAGGCGACTCAAGCATGTCCACTTCCAGCCACTCATCGACAAAGTGGCCTCAAGACTGGCAGGGTGGCGCGGCCCCCATATGTCTAAGGGTGGGCGGCTAACTCTGTTGAAAGCGGTCATGTCCTCTCTCCGGACTTACACCCTCTCCGTCATCAAACCGCCGGCTTCTGTCATCAAGAGGATAGACTCCCTTAGGCGCTCCTGGCTTTGGAAGGGCACCAACTCCCTAGGAGCAGGGCGAGTAAGCTGGTCTGTCGTTTGCTCCCCCTCCTCGCTTGGCGGGTTAGGTGTGCTTGACCTCACTAGCTTCTCCAGAGCAGAGACTGCGCTGGCTTTGGCTCAGTCGGCATCACCCTACCCCTGCCTGGGCCTCCCACCCGTGTGCCGTATCAGCTGACCCAGACAGCGCCCAGCTCAAAGCCGGATGCTCAGTCATCCTGGGGGACGGGGCCACCACCTCCTTTTGGGACGACTTCTGGCTCTCCGGCTCTGCCCCGAGACACCTCGCGCCAGCTCTTTTCGCGGACTCCATCAGGAAGAACAGAACGGTCAGTGAAGCTCTGTCCAATTCGACGTGGATCTCTGATCTTAGGCATAACCTCACCCCGCAACTCATCCCCAAGCTTGTGTCCCTTCTCCGACTTACCTCCTCGGTGCAGCTCACAGCGAGGATGCCTGACCAACTTCCCTGGCGCTTCACCCCGGACGGCCGCTTCTTGGTCAAGAGCGCGTACCTCATCCAGTTCTCTGGCCGAATCGCCAAACCAGCGCTTCAACGAATATGGAAACTTTGGGCTCCGTCTAAATGCAAATTCTTTATGTGGACATTGCTGCAGCGACGAATATTCACGGTGGATATCCTCCTCAGACGACGGTTGCCGAACGAGTACTTCTGCCCACTTTGCAGGCGCAACCTGGAGACGCCCGAGAACCTCTTTCTGCAGTGTGCTTTCAGTTGTCACATCTGGTACAGATTGGCGACACTCCTTAACGTTCCCAGGCTCGCCCCTTCCGAGTGGTCAAACGCCAGCAACATTGCCAACTGGTGGTCATCAGACATCCTCCACTGTAGCCTCGGCACCAAGGGAGATCTTTCCATCATCGCCGCCACTATTTGGCACATCTGGCTGGAGCGTAACTGCAGAATCTTCCGCCAGGCGGAGAGGACTGCCCCGACCCTCCTGTGTCAGTTTTTTGATGACCTGCGCCTTTGGGAGGCCGCAGGCACACCCTTTGTAATTAGTTAACTAGCTGTACACGGCCCACGGGGGAGGGGCCTCTATCTCCCCCCCCCCACCCTGTACTTCTTCCCCTACTTTTGATCAATATATGGCAGTTCTCCTATCTTTTGCTCAAAAAATTTGTGACCCCCTCAAAATACGTTTTAACGAGTTTAAAAAATTATGAAAAAAATATTGTACAAATTTTAAGAAGAACTATTTAATTAAATCGTTTGGCTTATACAAAAATAACAAATTTTAATTTAATTTAATTTAATTTAATTTAATCTAATCTGGAACAAACAAGGCCTTAGTTTACTTCACGGGGCAAACGCGAAAAAAATAATTGGCGAAAATACACACTCGGCAACGACCATGGTGGCGTCCCAGAATATGGTGGTGGTAGCCAGCAAAACTGCGCTTTCACTAGCAGGACCAAAAAGAGTCCGATTGCGACACAGGGATATTATTTTTTGCAGGGAGCCCCCTCGTTTCTCTCGGCACCGTCCTGCTCTACGCCTCACGCTTTTTGTTACGCAGAGAAGAGGGGATGCTCTTGTAAATAACAGGAAAACGTAGGGACCCCGGTGACATGATCGCGGCATGTTTATCCACAACACAACCCCCTCTCTCTTTGCTCAATAATGCTCTGCCAAGTGAGTGACAAGATATCAGCCCACTTTGTGAAGTGCCATATCCTCGACTCCTCGTTTATCGTAGTAGACTAAGAGCTGACCAAGAAAGATTCCTCCTGTTTTTGTTCACAGTTTGAGCTCTGGATCAGCTACACTGCTGCTGCTATGTAACTAGACGTGCGACCGCGTTGACTGCTTTTATGCTACTGCAGAGTCTCGTAATTCTATTTGTAGATTATTTGTGTCATCACCCTGGTATTATATCATCGTATTTGTTGCTTGATACCTGTAATTGATTGGTAACATCGCTACGAAGTTGTATCAAGGCACTGAAAGATACATTGCTAATAAATTAAATAATATTTGTAAAATTACGAGAAATCTTCCTATCGGATTAGAAATTTATATGTACTCAATATGCCAATGCCATAAAAAAAGTATGGTATATAGAATTTTATATTTAATTTTGATTTTTGAATCGATCGATTTAGAGTAAAAATGTAGGAAGTAAAAACTTTTAAACTTTTTAAAATGTAGAGTATTTTGTTCATCATGGTTACCTTTCTAACCTAATCAAACAAAACTAAACAGCCAATCAAACGGAGGCCATGATCATCGGCAGTGCAGGAACGGAAGAGAAGCACACATTACGCGCGCAGGCAAAAGCAGTAGAAACAAGCCACTGCATTGAGCGGCTCAGCCCAGATAGGTGGGCCTGGCCTAGCACACGCGGGCCGCCGGCCCGCGGGGAAAGGATCTACTCAGATGGGCCTTCCCACGTTGGAGGCCCTGTTTGCTTTTAGATTTGCGCAGCAGCTGGTCGTCCGGAATTCCGCGGCCCGCCGTTTCCGCCGGCCGAGCCAGGTTTCTGTAGTGATCTTTAATATATCTGGCAACAGTTTAACCAAATCGTCAAGATGGCCGAGTTGGTCTAAGGCGCCAGTTTCAGGTACTGGTCCGAAAGGGCATGGGATCGAATCCCATTCTTGACATAACTTTTTTTTTTTTGGCTCCAAATTTTAGTCCTCTTCCTTTTTTCCTTACCCTGAATTTTAAACCTTCGTCCAAACGGTCATGATTCATTGTTGACATTTTCCTATGTTAAACTCTAAAATTTCAGTACTATATTTCATTCCGTCTTATGCTGAGAATTCCAATTTTAAGTTCGATACAACTTTCTTATACGCTGAATTCCAAAATTCAGCACTATATTTCGCTCGTTGTTCATTGTTACTCCCTCCGTCGAAAATAATAAGGCACACATACATTTCAAGATTTAAACTTTGTAACATTTGATCAATAATAATATATAAATTTTGTGATAAAACGTACCATTGGATTCGTATTTAAAAGTTTTTTTTAATGATAATAATTTTGTTGATATGAATGATGTAGGAAAAAGAAATCAAGGGTCAAAGTATACTCATAAGATAGTGCCAAGTCAAACCTTGTTTTATAAAAAAAACAACGAGAGTATGTTTTTTCCTATATTAAACTAACTTTCAATATTATGGACATGTTTAGCTGCCTTGCTCTGTTTTATCAAGCTCGCGGGAGGCGGTGGTTCAAAAATCCTGTATTTGTCTTAGCTCAATGAAAATGCTCGCATCGATCGCTCTCGCAAGCCAAGCCTGATGATGCAGGTAGGAGCAAGAGGGCAAAAGCGGCGAGTGTCAACGGCGACAGATATGGCAAGATGGGCTTGACCATGGCAAAGGGTGTTAGAACTAAGTCGTGATGCGGAAGCGTGAGGATCGAAGCTTAGCCTAGAACCGAACCACATAATCTAAGCATTAAGGAGAACTTACAGCTGCTTGATGACGCCATTAGTGAGTGAATAGCAGATTAGGCCGTAGGGGCCTGCTTGACGGCGAGTCGGTGCAGAGAAACCGTAGCGGTCGCAGGGAGACGGTAGCAGTGACGTCCTCGCCGGCGACGGCCTTCCCTACACCTCAGCGCCCTTCACAGATCGGGAGTATGGGGAGCAGAGGGAAGAACCCCTATAGCGTTGGCTACCAAGGGTTGCCGGTGCTCTCTTTATATATAGCGCTGGGTGAGGGGGGCCGCAACCAGAAATTGGAGGAGCGCCCCCGAAAAGGGCGCGGGTTTAGGAAAGGTATTAATGACCATCATTAAGGACGTTAATGACTATGATTATGGCTGGCGTAAATGACCGCAATTAGGGTGCCTAATTACCTTTAACGGTTAGCCCGAACGGTCAAAAATCCAACAAAGGGTGCTTTGATGATCCCAGTGGTGGCAAATATTCTAGCAGGACAAGGTTGGCCAGAACACGAGAAGCTCCGGTGAGCCTATCGGCGGTGGATCGAGGCTGGACCCCTCTAGGATGAACTTAGGACCGAGCATACGAGCAATAAAATATGGCTTGTGCGAGGCTGGGCTTGGCTGATGCAACTCAACTATATACATCCGTTTCAGGGGTGGCTTTGGAAAGGGACTGACTCCGTTTCAGGGGGTCATTGCAGGGTCAATTGGGGCACTGTTTGCTCACCGACTGCCCTTGGGGGCCTGGGGGTCTTAGACCTCACCCGTTTTGCCAGGGCCCTGCGTCTTCGTTGGCTTTGGAATTGCAGATCTTCCCCTGCCGCTCCCTGGATCGGAGATCCCCATGAAGTCGACCTTGACCTGCTAAGGGCTGGTACCGCTATCACGTTGAAAGATGGTGCAACCCTCTCCTTCTGGCAAGATCGCTGGCTCACTGGCTGCGCGCCACAATCGTTGGCCCCACAGCTCTTCAACGCCTCCTCCAGGAAAAATAGATCTGTCAAAGAGGCTCTGCAGGGGGCGACCTGGCTCAACGACCTGCGGGCGAACCTAACCCCGCAAATGATCCCAGAGCTCATCGAGCTGCTCCTCCGGGTCTCCCAAGTCACGCTATCTACACCGAGCAGACACGCATTCCGGTGCTTCAACCCAAAGGAAACTTCACGATGAGCTCCGCCTACAAGATTCAATTCATCGGCCGATGCGCTTCGCCCCACCTCCAACAGGTCTGGAAGCTTTGGGCACCCTCGAAATGCAAGTTCTTCCTCTGGCAACTCCTGCACAAGCGCGTTCTTACGGCAGACGCTTTAATGAGGCGTCACATTCCGAACAACTACTTCTGGCCCCTGTGCAGACGCAAACAGAGACCCTGAACACTTGTTCTTAAGCTGCGATTTGATCGCTCTATCCGTCCCGGCTTGCTCAACAATCGAACACCCCATTTCTTCAACTCGACAATTTGGAGAAACACCGACAACTTCGCTCGGTGGTGGCAAGACGTAACCCTCTGGGCCAGGCAGACTCAAGGCTCCCTGTCGCTGGTCTCCGGAACCATCTGGCATTTTTGGCTTGAATGCAATAATCGCATATTCAGACAGGCAAACATACAAAGTGCGCTCTTCCTCCAGCTACTACTCGATGACCTGCGGTTGTGGTCGGCCGCGGGAGCCCCTTTTGTAATTAGTTAATTGATTACGCCCAGGGGGAGGGCTTATCCCCCAAATTTTGTACTCTTTCTCTCTTTGATCAATAGAAGGCAGTTCTCCTGCCCTTTGTTCAAAAAACTATATACATCCTCTCGAATGAGCTTAGGTAGGCTCCGGTAAAGGCTTGAAACCCAAGATACATGTACCTTATTTTTTTCATACTAAACTCTAATTTTAAGTATGATGGACGTGTTTGATTGCCTGATTCCGTTCTGTCCATGCTTGTGGGGGTCAGACAACTGGCATGTGCTTGCTTTGTCGGATTCAAAGCCAAGTCCAAGTGGTTCAAAAAACATGTACTAGCTTGGCATAATGAAAATGTCCGCATCGACTGTTTTCGTGAGCCAAGCCCGATGATATAGGTGGGAGCAAGCAGGCAGTAGCGATGAGTGCTAGAGGTGACGGATTTGGTTGGGAGGAGCTTGACTATGACACGATGTGCTTTGATGTTGGTTACGATAGGAGAATCTCCGAGGAGCTCAACATCTAAGTGGGATCCTAGAACAACTTGGATCCAAACATACATGCAACCGAGGACAAGCTTGGATCCGATTGCAACCAAACATGTGTTGTTGCGGTTACGGATCGGCTTGGCGGATGCAACTTATGTAAACACACATCTGGCATTAGCTCAGCTGGCCGGCTGTGGTTGCTCAACTTGAAACCAAACAGGCAACCCCTATGTTTCATTGATGGCTCTGGATGCAATCCTTATGAATTATATTTTTAAAATGGTTTTATTGCCTTCACGAACACATGTTTTTTTTTCTTATTCTTAATTCATTCGTACGGATTCTATTCAAAATAAATTTTCTTGCATTGAAAAGTATGTCGCTTTCTTTTTTCTAAAATCATATTTCATCGGCCACCGGAGATGAGCCCGCAGTTCATCATGTGTCTCCGTTAAGCTGACGTGGCTACTAATTTCGTCAATGTAGGCCAATGAAAATACTTGCCACATCATTCTCCCGAGTGACCGGGGGGTGACGGGCTTATAGTTTCGTCGACCAATAGAAACCGACGAAACATTTCATTGGCTGTCAACGAAACGACTTTTTTCATCGGACGTAATTTCGTCGGCCGATGAACCGACAGATTACGTTTTTTTTGTGGGTAGTATCGATCTATTTTTTAAAAAAAAATCGCTTGCAAGCGTGCGAAAGGTGGGCTCCAAACTAGACCGCTGGTTCCAGGGTGCAATTTGTACGAATTTTATTCCATTCCATAGCTGCAAGCATGCCGGTTCACTCACCGAAAATGCAACACCAATTAAAAATCTCACTCCCCCATGATCTTCAGGATTCCGGCGGCCTTGTAGGAGTCGACGCTGTCCCTGAGGCACTCCTCCGCCGCCCTGAACCTCCACCCCAGCATCTGCAGCTTCTTCGAGCACACCGTCTTCTCGTCCTCCGCCTTAACAAACCTGCCATTTTCTCACCAAGAAAAACCATCAGATGAGTTCATACTGGTTCACTTCACACACATCAAGCATCTACAGCTACAGCTACAACTGCATTTCACGTAGAGTTTGTCAAACCGTTTTATTGCTTAAAAACCTTTGCACAAAGGTTTTATCACCGACTAACCAAAAAGCCATGGCTAACCGAGGAAACCGAGCGGCTAACCAAAGTGACCGGTTTAGATGGATTTAATGTACGAAAGCCACTTAAAAACCACGACTATCATTTGAGTTTTGTATTCCTTATCCATACATATCTACACCATAAGAAAAACAGAAATGCTAGGGAATTGAATCCTGTTTTCTAAAGGACTAGGCTAAAACCAAAGGACAACAATACGAAACTATGTGAAAACCATATTTCAACGATGAGCTCACCTCATAAAGTTATATGAAATCAGACGAAATTTTATAAAACTTTATGAAGCCACGTGATAAAACTATATGGAATCACATGAAATTTTGTAAAACTAGCTAAAATCATTGGTCTAAATTTCTTTACAATAGATCATCGTTCGATGGTGTAGGTAGTCTGACAAACCTCATAAACCATCGACACAACACTAGCAGGACGTTTGGCTGCCACACTGTAAACTACACATCGAGACCCCAAAAAAAAAACAGTTTTTTTTTTTGCCGTGCTTCCATGCATACGTTGCTCTTGTTGATCGACTCTCACCGGTGAAACGACCAACAAATGTGTGGTTTGTTACCTCTTGGGGTAACTGATGCTTGGGTAGAGCTGCTTGACAATGGTGACCACTTCGGACATCTTCATCGTGTACGCGCTGCAGATGTAACGGCCGGCCGCCGCCGGGTGCTCGTAGGCAAGGAGGAGCGCGTCGGCGACGTCGCGGACGTCCACCATGTTCCTCGTCTTGTCCTCGCCGACGGCGTCGCTATCGTCTGCGCCAAACTAAAACTTATTTGCTTATGCTTATTTACTTATCTTCGGTTATGTTTCGAAGACACAAAAGGTTTGATATTTTTCTTTTTTTTGAAGATGTATCACATAGTTTTTAAAAAATATGTCAAACAAAGTGCGTCCAATTCTTCGACCTGCATGCTTCGAGGAGTTCTTCAATTTCGTCTCGATCATCAGCAAGCAAGTGTACTAATTTGTTCAGATAAATCAAAAAGAACATCAAGTTTTTTGAAGTTCTCTCACAATGCTTCAGGATGCCCAATCTGAATACAGCTGATCATGCCAGATCTAGACCTGCCTTTGAGCAGGTTGATGAGGACGGAGCTGCTGAAGTTCACCGTGGATTGCAGCGGAGGCCCAAGAACCAGCGAAGGGCAGACGGTGACGACGTCCAGCCAGACCTCGTCGGCGTAAGCCACCGCCTCGCGCTCGGCCAGCATCTTGGAGAGAAAATACCAGCTCTGAAACACGATGTAGATCGATGGATCATCGATGAGAGATCGATAGCCCAGAGATTAGTTCCAAGTAGAGAATAATTATCACGATGGAAATTGACTGATCTATGTTCGAGTGAGCACACGCTGATCACTGACAGTCGATTACCTCGGTGGCTCTGCAGTAGTGCTCGTCTGACCAGAAACCTTCGTCGAGTGAGGTGCCATTGGGGTGGCCGGGGTTGACGGCGACGGCGGCGGCGGACGACACGACGACGACGCCGCCGACCTTCCCCTCGCGGCAGGCCCTCAGCACGTTCGCCGTACCGGCCACGGCCGGAGCCAGGACCTCCACCTGCGTGCGTGCATGCCATGGATGATCCATCAGGATGGGAGAAATGGAGAATTGATATCAAGAAGCTAGGGCACCGCACAACACGGCGATCATCACGTCGGGGTCGTGGGGCTTGGCGGTGGGGACGGGGCTGGCGACGTGGAAGACGCCGCCGCAGCCGGCGACGGCCGCCGCCACGCTCGCGTAGTCCAGCACGTCGACCTTGAACAGCCTCAGCCGCTCGCCGGCGCCGCCCAGCGCCGTCAGGTGGGCGTTCTTGGGATCACCTGCACACATGATCAGCTTCCTCAACCTCCGACCTGTGCAGCTGCAGATCGATCAGTGATGGGAGCGTGGATTACTTGGATCGCGGACGGTGCCATGGACGACGTAGCCGCCGGCGGCGAGGAGGCGGTGGACGAGCCACGAGGCGACGAAGCCCCCGGCGCCGGTCACGCACACCGACCTCGTCGTCTTCCCCGCGCCGCCCATGGTTAACTTGGATCTCGATCGCCGGCCGCCGGCGTACTGCGCCTCGGGCCAGCTGTATGTCCGGCTGGCGGCTGCGCAGGGCGGCCGCCAATTGTGGCACGTGGGCCAGGGGGTTCTGGCAAGTGTGTAGGCCAGGTCAGATTGACATCCTCTGCAGTTTTATTTCTGTAATTGGAGTGACTAACATATGAGTCTCACACGCTCCAAACCCACACGTCAGTGATTCAACTGTATCCTGCCGTAGAGGATGTGCTTCCGGCAGTGTCTATTCAGAGCCCGACACGTCTTTGTGCGGCCGCGGCAGCCATGTGCCAGGCAGGCACGAACAGGAGCAAAATTGCAAATGGGATGGATTTTTCGTCCGATCTCGGTGTTTAAAACGTGATGATTCGAATTCAAAAAATAGTATGGGTTTTTGAGCAGATAATTTCAACTCATTCGAACACAGTTTCCACCCTCCTTGATCTCGGTGTACGTAATACATCGAAGGTTCTAGTTCCAGTAATTACCTTATCACCCAAAAGTCATTAGCACATCCTGGTATATGGTATATGCAACGAAGACGGCACATGCATGATGCATGAATGAAGACCACCGAGGCTTATGCGTCGCTGCATGCGACCGTACTGTTCAGCAACTTTGGTCTTGTTTGTTTCAGATTAATGTTGAGTTGAGTTTTACTGTAGCTGATTTGTAACCCTATCGAAAAAACGTTTAAAAGAATTCAAAAAATTATGAAAAAATTATTTTACGAACTCTAAGAAGAACTATCTAAAACTCTGTAAAAATAACTACAAAATATTACACCATTTGACTTATACAAAAATAACAAACTTTCATTTAATTTAATTTAATCTAAAACAAACAAGGCATTTGTCCCCGGATCTCTTTGTTCTTGCTACTTGCAAGGCGCAAGGTTATATCTCAGATCATCAGAATTTTTCAATGCTTACGAAATTGATTCAACCATGCAGCTGTCGAGAAGTGGACAATTAATCTTCTCACACTTGGAAGTCCGAGGTAAGAGGACCCCAATCCGATCTGTTGAATTTTATGGTTGTTAAACGGATTGGGATCTTTTGACTTCAAAGTCACCATGCCTTCATCATTGGTTACGAGTTGTGTCTATATCAAAATTCGAACTGGAGAGCTTTGTCTTTGGTACAATATTAAACAGCATACACCGACCAGTCCACCTAAAAATCTAAACTGATGAAAAAAGATGGACAGTACAACTCACTAGTACTTTTCAACAACCATTCAAACATTGCAGGATGCAACTACTTGAAACATCCTGGGTTCTTTCACCACATAATTCCTCTTATCAAGTTATCATTAAACCGTCACCGGCTTATATTGTTTCGCCAATTACATGAATCAGAAAGAGGTTGCGTTTGTCAACAGTCAACCTTGTCCCAGTTGGATGCTCAGTTCAGGATGCCAAATGCTTTGTAGGATTCAACGCTATCACGAAGGGTTTCCTCTAAAGGCCTAAAGGTCCACCCTAACTTCTGAAGCTTCTCCGAAGAAAATGTAATGTTCATTTCCGCTTCCACAAAGCTAAAAATCATAGGAAAAGAGACAATAAGTTACCCCCAAGTTAAACCTAGCATAACTGAAGGGAAGATCAACGATGGAGCATTCAGTGATGTGTTGAATTATGGTTTCTGAAAATCTTGCTTTCAACATTTGCAAACTATATGCCAAATTATATGATAGATGCAAGCGATATACTTCCGTAAACATGAAACTGTAATGTGTTTTAATGTTTTATTCAAATTGCCACTCCCCACTCTAGTACTTTGCATATATGTGGCGTGCATATGCTTTTCTCAGGAAAATATAATGGATTTTGAGCTATACGTATGAAACCAAAGTTCGTTTGCCCTTCATTTTAGGAAATGCCAGCAACATATAGCATATCAACACAGGTAAGAGACAACAAAGTTGCTTGGTGAGGAAGGGGCTTACTTTTTGGGATAAGGGTAAGTTGGATATAACGTGTTTAATATGTTTATCATATCAGAGACTTTAATTGGAGGTGAACTGCAGAGGTATCGTCCAGACTCCTCTGGCTTTTCATACGCCAAAAGGAGAGCATCCGAAACATCACGAACATCGACTAGATTCATGAGTCTATTTTCAACTGTCTCACGATCTCCTGCAAAAGAAAAGTATTTCATTTCAACAGATAGAGAACTCAAAGGCTATATTATTTTCCTGATTGAAATAGCTTGATCTTAAAAATATGAAAGTCATTCCTTCTATTGGTTCCAATGCTTTGTTCAGTTGAAAACAAACAACTGCCTTTTTTATTACCAAGTTTAAACAGAACAGTGGCATAGTAAATTCACTTTGGTAACAATCAAATAGACGACAATGCGCCCCAACCTTTGATATAATTAATGAGGATTTTACTGCTCGAATTTACTATAGACCGCATCAAGGGTCCAATCACGACTGATGGACAAATAGTTACGATGTCCAGCCCAGTGTTTGCTGCATAAGCAAAAGCTTCCCGCTCAGCCAGTGTTTTAGAAAGGTAGTACCAATCCTGCCAAGACAACACAGATATTTATTATAAGTAGGTGCTCCAGAACGAGTGATCTATTATAAGAATAACAAGAAGCCAGGAATAATTTGTGGAGAACATTGTAGTATTGCAAAGCCATAAACCAACTGCTGATCATGGTGGCTTCACTTTCAAAAAGAGAACTGAAAAAAATGTACAGAGGGTGCATCAGTTAAAAAATGAGTTTTGAGTCAAAATCAAATTTCATGATGTCAAAATTATGCATCCAAGATATTTCAAGCCACCTGATACAGATTAACTTGCCAACATGCACACTAAAAATCTGAAATTATGTTATTTCTCAACGCAATCTACTATATAGCAAAAAAGCTCATGATGTGGCTAAAAGCTCTAAAAAAGAGAGAATATGCTAGAAATTCTCACCCAAAATAAGAGATAAAAGCATATAGCTCTTAATTTGGTATGTCCTAAATTAGGGCTGACCCACAGCCATCAGATGTTAATTTACGAAAAAAAGACCGAAAGATAACAAAAAAGGGTTTTAGAAACATAACAACATATTTAAACTCAAAAGATTATACACTCTACCATTAAAACAACTCCTGCTCACATATAGTCCAAGTCAAATATTTGAACTGTGAAAAATAAGTAGTTTATATAGTAAACTAGACTGTGCAGGCAAAAAAATCTTGTAAGACTTAACATTGCCTTACTTGAAGGAGCAACTAGTAACTACAATACCTGATTCTTTCTGCATATGTTCTCATCTGACCAGCTGTCTTCATCAAACACTTTACCCAAAGGCCAGTTAGGATTATTAAATACAGCAGCAATAGAAGATACTATGACAACTCGCTTCACTTTTGCCTCATAGCAAGCCTTCAACACATTCAATGTGCCTGTTACAGCAGGAGCTATGACCTCTACCTGCAAAACATTTTTTTGTAAAAACACACAAAAAAAATCATGAACACAATAATATATTAGAAGTGGATAGAAGGGGAAAAAATAATGGATGGCAGGTATCATGTGCTTAAGAACTAGAAATCACAAGGCTTCTCAAAGGATAAATCAAACAATAAAATATGTCTGATGCCATTATATGTTTATATTGCCTAAAACAACTACGTATGTAGGAAAACACACATATCCTCAAAGGATGGTTAAATTGCTGTACACCTCACGCTTATATGCAGATAGTCAATGGATTCAGCATGTTTCTGATGGGATTAGAAATGGTCCTTGGAGGGGATTCTCGGGCAAGATCCTTGTGAAAGCTCTATTTAAGGTTAACAAAACTTCACATCTAGCTCAGAAGCGAAACCATGCACAGTTTCCAGCAAATTGTTTTATATAAAATCATGATGTTCAGCTAATTACTTAATTAGCTATAGCCCTCTGGCCTTCACCCTAATGCAAGCCCTGTAAACTATTGAAAAGCATGCTCTTGACACATTCACCTCAGGGTTGTTTGATCGGCTGGAGGGAACAGGGCTAGCAACATGGAAGACACCCTCACAGCCGGCCACCGCTGATGCAACACTGTCGTAATCCAAGAGGTCAGCCTTCAACAGCCGCAACCTCTCCCCGGCACCTTCCAGCGCCTTCAGATGAGCATTCTTAGCATCACCTACAGCACAAAAGCATTACAAAACCACCACCACAATAAATAACAAATGCTTTGGCCCATCATAACAAGTAGTATCCAATTAACTCCGACATTACAATAATTACATAAGTACTCAGAACACCATCGGAATCGTGCGGTTTCATCTCAAGATTACACATTTCGGTCCATCAAATTTGCGGTTTCATCAGATTTAGGGTCTCAGACAGCATCCGTGGACCTCCAGTTTCCAAGAACCACGGCCTGTCAGCTGGCCTGCCTGCTTTGCCCCTTGCCCTCTTCCCTTCCGGTTTCCGCAAGACCATTAGACCACACCTAAACATTTTATTTCCTACACATAAACCGTCGGCGGCCAAGCAGAGCAGGGGCGGAGCTACAGTGCGCTGCGCGCCGGCGACTTACCAGGGTCCCGCACGGTGCCGCGGACGGCGTAGTGGTCTCTGGAGAGGAGGAGCTTCACGAGCCACGAGGCGATGAAACCCCCCGCGCCAGTCACGCACACGCTCTTCCTAGCCGCCGCCGCCATGCTGCTTCTCCCTCCCGCTCCTGCCGCTGCGCTGGGTTTGGTTGTTGCTTTCGCCACGCTGCTGCGCTGGAAAAAATTGATGCCTTGCCACTCCCAACATTGGGCCAGAGTAGTATTTTAGCGAGCGCTAATGTTAAAAGTGGCAAATTGTAAAATCTCCCCACTGCGCTGACACTTGTGTACTATAGTTGCGTTGGTCTAGGGTTTCAAATTGATCCAGGATTCTAGAGGTGGCCAAGCGAAATTTTGGGCCAACAAGGTAGAAACGGGCCGACGCCTTTGTTCGGTTAGTATAGTGATGGTTGATGCAGTTTCGTCATTTGTAGATATTTATTTAATTAAATATATTCATTTATATATTTCTAATGATATATAGTGTATTTACCCAATTTAAGTGTATATTTGTAAAATATAGTAGTTTTTTCTTAATTTATTAAGATTTTTTAATTAAAATAAACCAACCCATATAAAATCGGACCGGCCCGGTTTGGTTTGGTTATTGTGTGAACCGAACCTGGGCCAAGACCCAGGCCTAGTGGCCCGGTTGGCCCGATTAAACAAACCAAACGGGCTTGAATCGGGTCGACCCGTTGGCCACCTCTACAGGATTCTGTCGGGATTGGATCACGGCCCATTGCCATGGCCCACTCCCTGACGGCCCAACCGAACAACCTCCTAGGGCCCTAGCTCCCTCGAAGGTTCTATCAGGCCTATGTGCGTCCTGCCGAACAGCTTTCTGGTCGGCACGGTGCGTAATGGCCTAGGATTCATGTTCGAATCCGACTCAAACAAGAGTTCTGCACGACTACATGAAAACCCAGACGTTGGTTTTCCGGATTGGAGCAGACGTCGTGATCCCCAAGAATTGGAGTATACCTTATCTACCTCGAGATGTATTTGGCATGTATCGAGTTTGTTACGGACTCGTGGTCAGCCCGACCCGATTATCCCTCGGTAGGTCGGTTGTTCAACACTATATAAACAAGGACCCTACGGCGTGTAGAGGGCACGAGGGGAACATCATCGGATCTACAGCTAGATAGATCAAGATCGCATATTGCTTCCTGTACACACATAATCTCGCCGAGACTTGTTCGTCTCGTCGAGTTCCCTCTTGTAATCATCTTTGATATAAAGAAAGGCTGGACGTAAGGTTGTTATCTCCCCGGAGAGACCCGAATTAGGATAAAAACCCTGTGTCTCCCTGTTGCTCGTTGATTGCTGTTCGCCCTGCTGGGCAGTGTCTTCTATCTCCCTTTCTCAAGAACCTTAGTTGACTTAGGACCGATATCGCAATCGTCAACAGTTGGCACCGTCCGTAGGGACCTAGTAGATCAAGCCTGTTCGAGCATGTCTAACTCCTTCAGTGACCAGGAAACTCTTAAGGGCAGGATGTCACCTCCCCTGTCAGATCGGATCGATCCATTCGATCTCGATCGCCTTCCAGATCTGGGACAGAGCTCTCCGGCTACGTTCCGAAGATGGTTTTGGATCATGCTCCCGTCATTGACGATGATTACGGAACCGACAATCTTTACGCTGGTTTAGATCTCTCAGATTTCAAGGCCATGTCGGTTGATTTTTTCTGTGGCGACACAGTGATGACGCCGTCTAGTGTGCCAACACACGGTCGTCGCAACGTCAACATGGCCGACGCAGAAACCTCAGGGGATCCTGTGCGGGCCGCGGCGGCCGACGAGATCAAGCGGGTCAATTCTGCTCGGCAATAAGATGTGGCTGCACTGGTTGCTCGCGAACAAGATGTTGTTCGCCACAGTCTGAACGCCTCCATTAATCAAACCTTGGAGCAGATTCACGATCAGCGCAAGCGACAACGTCGTGACCCGCCTCGCGCGCCTACGCCAAGTCCCCCGGCAGACAATCTACCTGCTCGGGACGAATTCCCACGTAACCAGACCCCGGTCGAGCAAAACGCGGACGCCTCAGGGATCTAGGACCCCTTGAGCAGAGTCGGGAACGACTTCAAGCCATGGTAACGGTGATCAGATCCATCAACCAGGCCAACCTCGTCCTTATGGGCGACGCTGTTGCACGCGAATTTCGACAATCCCGATACGTTTTCAATTTTCCAATTTCTTTCCTTAGCGTTGGTTTCCATAAAACTTCGTTGCCCGGATCTGCATTTAGTTCTTTATGAACCTAGGGTCGTTTCTATACCCCTGCCTGGTTGATAAAAGGACAAATCAGTCCGGTCTTTTGCTCACGTAGCACTCCCCGCGTGCGAGCATGTCTTTTTATCTGGCAACGATCTATACAGCTCCGGTTAACCGAAACGGTGCACCACCGAGGGAGTTCTGCCCACCGTAAGCCGATTCTCATCGCAACGGGCATACCCAAACGTAAGCTGATTCTCATCGCAACCGGGTACTCCTGGCGTTGGTTTCGCACCTGCCAAGGTGACACCAACGCTGCACGGGTCCATGTCCGGATAAGATTTCGCCTCGCACGTCTTGCCTACGGCTCAGGTCCCGATCGCCTTCCCTGATTAGCGGTCTTAGCCACGGCAGGGCTGCACTTGCCCGCACACGTCTTTTTTATCCATGCTAGTCCTTCCTTGCACGGTAATCCGTAACAATGCACCACCACCGGAGTCCTGCCCACCGTAAGCTGATTCTCATCGCAACGGGTACTCCTGGCGTCGGTTCCGCATTCGCCGAGGTGACACTAACGCTATCAGGGAACGCACCCGAGGAAAAATTATGTCTTGTGTGGGTAGGTCGTCTTTTACGTGTTTTCCAAAACTCGCTTTGCTCTTCTTAGAGTCCGTTCTTGCTCTCTTTTTCTCCTTGCTGGCTCGTTTCTTGTTTACCTTCTGCAGAAAATACAGGAACGGGGAACATCAGACGCCGGTGATGGTCACGGCGAGGTTCCAGGCTTCCCCACCAAAACCGATGTCTGCATCCCTCTCTTCTCGGGTACGCTCCGCGCATGTCCGGGGACTGATTTACTTCACCCATGTATGATTTCTTACCTTTGCCCGACACTAACCTTCACAGTTCGGCTAAGTCAAGGTAGTGCGCTACCAACGGAGTCCTGCCCACCGCAAGCCAATTCTCATCGCAACGGGCACTCCAAACGTCGGTTTTGCACTTGCCAAGACAACGCTTACACTGTCGCAAGAAATACGTCATGGGTAAAGCGTTGATTTCGCACGTTCTCTTGCGGCTCTGACTGCATCGGGTTGTGATTCACCTCGCACAAGCAGCTCTTCGTCCGGAGCGCGCGTCTGGTCCCCGCAAAGAGCTCCGTACTCGGGGACTGGATCACCTCGCACCGGCACCGTGCTCGGGGACTGGATCACCTCGCGCCGGGCAGCTCCTTGCCCGAAGATCACGTTTGGTCCCCGAGACGAGCTCGCGCTCGGGGACTGGATGGTCTCCTACCGGGTACGTCTTCACCTGGTCATATATACTTTCTGGTTCCTTTACAGAGCTCCGTGCTCGGGGACTGGATCTCTTTATCTGGTTTCTTTGACGAGCTCTACGCTCGGGGACTGGGTCATCTTCCCCCTCATATGCATTGTCTGCTCCTAGCACACGATCTACGTCTGGGGGCACATCATCTTCGCTCCTGAGCGCGACATTCGTTCGAGAGCGCAATCTTTATTTCCTCGGACAAGCTCTAGCCCGAGAGGTGGTTCCCCTATTTTCGTTCATACTTTCCTAGATATCTTCATACCTGGATGCAACAACACGAGTCCATCTCGCGACTTGTTATGTTCATTCTCTCGGAAGATCTGATCTTATCGGATGTGGTGGTACGCTTTTCACTACCAAGAATCCAATCCCTCCTTGATAACGTTCAGCCTCAAGGAGATGATTCATCTCAATTAAAGGCTCGTGGACTAGCAGTCGGGGATTGGGTCACGGCCTATTGCCATGGCCCACTTCCTGACAGCCCAACAGAACAACCTCCTAGGGCCCTAGCTTCCTGGAAGGTTCTATCAGACCCATGTGCGTTCTGCCGAACAGCTTCCTGGTTGGCACGGTGCGTAATGGCTTAGGATTCGTGTTCGAGTCCGACTCAAACAAGAGTTCTGCACGGCTACGTGAAGACCCGGACGTTGGTTTCCCGGTTTGGAGCAGATGTCATGATCCCCAAGAATTGGAGTATACCTTATCTACCTCGAGATGTATTTGGCATGTATCGAGTTTGCTACGGACTCGTGGTCAGCCCGGCCCGATTATCCCTCGGTAGGTCGGTTGTTCAACACTATATAAACAAGACCCCTACGCGCGTGTAGAGGGCACGAGGGGAACATCATCGGATCTACAGTTAGATAGATCAAGATCGCATATTGCTTCCTGTACACACATAATCTCGCCGAGACTTGTTCGTCTCGTCGAGTTCCCTCTTGTAATCATCTTTGATATAAAGAAAGGCTGGACGTAAGGTTGTTATCTCCCCGGAGAGGCCCGAATCAGGATAAAAACCCTGTGTCTCCCTGTTGCTCGTTGATTACTGTTCGCCCTGCTGGGCAGTGTCTTCTATCTTCCTTTCTGAAGAACCTTAGTTGACTTGGGACCGATATCCCAATCGTTAACAGATTTCATGCCTTTGATTTTTTTTCTCTGTTCAGCTTCAGCCCTCCATATTTTTCCGTAAAGAATTTTTTTTAGAAGCTTAAAACATTTTTTTTATCCGGTAATCAATCATCATGCTTATGCTCACGCCCGGTAAAGTTTCAAATCATGCTTTAACAAGTAATTTCGTAAGAGGCTCAAATGTCAAATGAGGCCTAAAAATATCACAAAGCAAAATAAATAAATGAATAAATAAATATTGTATAATCAGGGCAATATAGACTAATAATCTGTATTTAGAGTGTAAAAAATAGACCGAATATATGTTATTTTATTTTCATGTGATAGAATATGCGATACTAAAAATTTAGGGCGCCTATGCAGGGCACAACCCACATAGGCGTCGTCCACCTAAGTCTAACCCTATTTGCGCCTGTGTTTGAGGCTACGCATGCAGTTTTCTTCCACCACGCCATCACCCTCTTCTCCATCTTCATCCGCTGTTGCTGCCACCACAACCACTGGTTAAGATTTGGAGCTAGTGTTTGAGGTAGGGTACACCAAACCCCCGGTTTAAAGGGATGCCAACGTGGCAGAGGTTCGACGTGCATGGTGGGGTGGCGAGGTGGCACCATCACCTTAGCCGTGGGAACAATGGAGAGCGCTGGGCCAGATTGGATGGAGAATCAACATCAACACAGTTCAATACTTTTGCATTTCATTTTATCCACCTCAAAAGTATCACTCGTTAACCACTGGCAATCTACTTGATCGTACCAGTACTACATAGAAATCAGACCTTTACCTCCTCCAGTAGGGCCTTGATTTCCATGCTTCAAAATGCAAGCCATGGCGCTGAGGAAAAATGGGCAAGCAATCTTCTCAAACACTTCAACCAAGTTCAACAATCATAACATGCAGCAATTCACTCATCCGCACATTGCACGATGCAACTACTCTGTTTGAAATAGCTACATACACATACCCCCCAAAAAAAAAGAGGTTGAAAATACAGAGCTATTGCTATATTTGTGGTCTTTCCTATATGATTCTAAGATTTAGTGCTGTACTTCAGGTCTTCACTATATGATTTCAAATCGGTTAAAAAAAATTATATGATTCCAAAATATGGTGATATTCTTCTGGTCTTCACACAATTCCCTTGTTGATACCGTCACCCAAATTATTATGTTTCGCTGTTTACATGAGTCACAAAGAAGTTGCGAGAACATCAGTCAAAATTGTCCTGGTATCGGTTGGATGCCTCAATTCAGGATGCCAGATGCTTTGTAGGATTCAACACTGTCCCGGAGGGTTTCCTCTATAGGCCTGAAGGTCCACCCTAGCTTCTGAAGCTTATCGGAAGAAAATGCAATGTTCTCTTCCACTTCCACAAAGCTTCAAAACCATAGCAAAAGAGCTAAATTAGTTGCAGCCAAGTTAAGCCTAGCAAAACCAAAGGGAAGAACAAATATTGAGCATCGGTGATCTGGTGAACCACGGTTTGCGAAAATGCTGCTTTCTACATTACAAATTACAAGAAGTTATGTGATACATCATACATGCAAGTAAAACACTTCTATATATGTGACACTCTACTGTGCTCTATTCAAGTTGTCACTCCTGACTCCCCACTGTAATACTTCCTATGTGATGGGCATATTCACTTGTCTTAGGAAAATACAACTCAACCAAAGATTGTTTATCCTCTGTTATAGGAGATGCTGGCAATAAAATGTTAAAAAAGATAATTAAACTAAGTATGACACAGGTAAAAATTGCTTGGTGAGGAAGGGGCTTACTTTTGGGGATAAGGGTAAGATGGATATAATGTCTTCAATATGTTTATCATATCAGAGACTTTAATTGGAGGCGAACTGCAGATATGCCGTCCAGATGCCTCTGGATTTTCATATGCCAACAGAAGAGCATTCACAACATCACGAACATCTACTAGATTCATGACTCTATCTTGAATGGTCTCACGATCTCCTGTAAAAGAAAATTTCATATTAACAGAAATAGAACTCGAAGGTTACACTATTCCCATGATGGAAACAGCTTGATCTTAAATATAGAAAGGACTTTCCTGCTATAATGCTATTGAATACTATGCTCCCTTCAATTACAAACAAGTAATTGATTTATAAATCCCAAGTTTAAACAGAATAACACCAAGTAAATTATCACTTTTTTAGATATAATTGCATGAAAACCAAGCGAAAGCTAATCTAACAATATAGTAAGGCACCCTCACCTTTGAAATAATTAATAAGGATGTTACTGCTCGTGTTTACTGTAGACTGCATCATAGGTCCAATTACAATTGATGGACAGATGGTTACAATGTCCAGCTCAGTTTTTGCTGCATAAGAAAAAGCCTCACGCTCTGCCAGTGTTTTCGAAAGATAGTACCAATCCTGCCAGAGTGACAACACAGATAATTTATTTTAAGCTGGTGCTGCGGTAGGATTTATCTAACACAAGAATAATTTCCGGTAATTGGGAAAAAATGCAAGAATAATTTCTGTGGTTAGAGAGAGAATGATGTACTACGCAAAACCATAAACTAACCGTTGATCATGGCCTCACTTTAAAAAGATAAGTGAAAAATATACACACAGCACATGGTTAAAAAAAAGAGTTTGAATCAAATTAAATTTTACCATGTCAATTATGCATCCAAGAGAGTACAATTTCCAAACGATCCCGTACACATTAAGGGAGTGGTCCTAGATATATTGCTCCGGTAACCAATTTGCCAACATACACACAGAACATATGAAATTATGCTCTTTTCCAACGATATCAATCACATAGCAAAAGCTCATGATTCTGTGGTTAAAACTTAAAAGCTCTCAGGAAAAGAAAAAAAATGCTAGAAATTCTCACCAAAAAAGCAGGAAGCATAAAACCCTTGATTTGGTGGGTCTTAAATTACAGCTAGCCTAGTCATTAGATGTTAATTTACAACACATTTAAGCTCCAAAGATTATTATTTTTGAGCAAGCTCAGATATTATTATAAACTCTTGTGCTAAACAATAGTAAGAACATTTGATTTAGCTTACTTGAAGGGTTAAATACAATACTACATTACCTGATTCTTTCTGCAGATGTCCTCGTCTGACCAGCTGTCTTCATCAAACACTTTACCCTTAGGCCAGTTTGGATTATTGAACACAGCAACAATTGAAGATACCATGACAACTCTCTTAACTTTTGCCTCATGGCAAGCCTTCAGCACATTCAGTGTGCCCGTTACAGCAGGAGCTATGACTTCAACCTGCAAAATATTTTTTTATGTAAAAACGCACAGATTAGTATAACATAACTATATGTGCTTGTTTGTAGAAATTAACCAATTTATATGTATACCTATATGTTAGTAGTGGGTAAACAAAAAAAATTGGAGAACAGGTCTCACGAGCATAGAACCATAAAATTTGATGCTGCACAAAAGCATAGATCAGATAATTTACTATATCTTAAAACACAGATATCCTGGAAAGAAAAATGCTGAGAATTCAGTATGCTTCTAACATTTTAGAAATGATCCTTTTAAGGGATTCTTTGACAAGATCCTAGAGGAAACTCCATTTAAGGTCACTCAAACTATATGTCTAGCTCATAAGCGAAGCCCAACAATGTTGCCATGAAATTGCGTTATACTGAATCACCATGTTTAACCAGCTATGGCTCTACTTCACGTCAAGCCCCCACAAGACTATGAAAAGCATGCGCTTTCACCTCAGGGTTGTTTGATTTCCCGGATGGGACAGGGCTAGCAACATGGAAAACGCCCTCACAGCCAGTAACCACTGATGCGACACTGTCGTAGTCCAACAGGTCAGCCTTGAACAGCTGCAACCTCTCCTCGGCACCTTCCAGAGCCCTGAGATGAACATTCTTGCCATCACCTACATCCAAGTAACTTCAAAATTTCAAGAATCACAAAAGGTCGTCTTCCGATTCTTGTCATTTCATAAAAAAGTTACACATTTTTTAACAATGAAATCCCAATAATCTTGTTAAGAGTATCAAATTTTAGGATCTCCAAAAGCATCTACAGGCTGGCATACCCCAAGAACCAAAGATGGAGGGATGGCCTCTCGCTCTCTTCCCGTTTCCACACGCCACAGCTACATTTTGTTTCCTACATACTCGTGCACGCACACAAATCCGATGCCAGCTGCCGCCTGCGACTTACCAGGATTGCGCACGGTGCCGCGGACGGCGTAGCTGCCCCTGGAGAGGAGGAGCTTCACGAGCCGCGAGGCCATGAAGCCCCCCGCGCCGGTCACGCACACGCTCTTCATCGCCGCCGCCGCCGCCGCCTCCATGCTTCTTTGCGCCGCTCCTGCCGCGGCGTTTGGTTTGCAGGTGAAGGCCGAAGACCGAAGTGGGAACGTCTGTGGACAGCGCGCACTCATCCACTATTCACCTCTGCTCCCTCCTGTCAATGAAAGCCAGTATTTATTATAGGACAATTTTTTTTTCGAAATAGGTAAGCTTCATTCATTATCGATTTGTAAGGCCCTATTTTTTTAAGCTGATCTGAATGGTTGAACAGCTGAAATGACTGAACGTCGAGGGCTTTTCAAAGTAGTCTCATGATTCAAATACATTTTATTTGACTTATCTTTTAAAGTCATTAAGCTTAAATCATATATGTTTTCAAAACGTAAATAAGTCGTTAAGACGTTAAGCTAAAAAGAACTAGGCCTAAATGACCCCTGACAACACAGACAAAATTATAGTCATATAAAGTCGTCCTTAGGGGTGAAGTGCCAAGAGCATTATTAATGGGATCTAAGTTAGGTCGACTTAACCATTATTTAAATCTCTTTTCACTGCTCACTACGTTTCGCTTTCTTCTATTTTATTTGCTACAGTACTAGGACGGTCATCAGCCACTACTCACTTCTGCTCCCTCGGTCCCTCCTGTCAATGAAACCCAGTATTTATAGAACAGTTTTTTTTTCGAAATGGACATTATCCATTTGTAAATGACCCCCTGACAACAGACCAAATTATAAAGTCGTCCTTAGGGGTGAAGTGACAAGAGCATTACCAATGGGACCTAAGTTAGGTTGACTCAACTATTATTTACATCTCTTTTCACTGTTCACTACGTTTCGCTCTCTTATATTTTATTTGCTACATACTAGGACGGTCTAACATAGACCCTATTAATGATGTTCTAACAATCAACAACCAATGACTCCACTCTACTTAGGTTGCTCTACGACACCCTAGTACAGATTTATCGTGTTGTTACCATCCCTTTCTTATGCAACCTAAAACCCTTAAGGAAACAAATACGAAGATCAACATTGTTAGAGCTCATTGCAATTCAGCCATCTCATGACCCGCAAACAGCTATGATATCACTTGTTAGAGACCACTTTGATCCAGTCAATTCATGATCTACAACGATCCAACTCCTCCAAGACCAACACATGATCTCGGGTCTATGTTCCATTAGCATGCTACATCGAATCATGAGATGGATAGATTGTAGCAGGCTCTAAGAAACATCAAGGATAATCGTAGTAACAGGACAATCCGTATCAACCACCAATAAAGATAACATAACCAAGGAGGGACCACTAAAATTCTCCACTGTTGCCACCTGAATCGGAAATCTTGTCCTCTCTCCATCCACCTCACATCCTACTAGTGGTAATGATCAGGTAAAAAACCGACAAAACCGATACCTATGTACGGCTCGGAGTCGTTGTTGAGGTCTCTTATATTCTCTTAAACCAATGGCTGAGGGTGTCACCTGCCAGAGATACAAATATGCTGCCTCTAGTCCCGCCATCAGGGCAACTCATGTGGAGGTTGCGAAGCTTGCCGTAGGACCCACATCGTAGTTCTCAAATGCTACCTATTCCTATCCACAATTTATCTCTGGCTATCATGTAACAAGTGGTGCAATAAGATTTTAGCAATTTTTTAAGGATTACGGTTTTTGCTCTCACACCACTAAAAATTTTGCACTTCGTCAAAATAACCATTATTGTTTTAAGTTATATGGGATTAGACCCTACTTGTAATTGAGATGATATAATGATATTTTAGCAAAGCGAAATCTTAAAGGTACAAGGGCGCTAAAGAAAGGATTTAAGACATTGTAAGTATGATTGACTTGGATGCTTACTTGCGTTAGATCCATTAATGCAAATGTGCATCATGGATGCCATTTTCTCATGGAGCGCCCAACATTTCTCCGCACAGGAGTGCATTTTCCAAGCATTTAAGAGTATGCGGAGAATTATTGGGAGTGAAGATTCACATACATGCATGCAAAACAAACGAAAAAGGCAGGGGTATCACTCTATCCAGTACATACATATGGGGATTACAAACTAAAACAAGATACTCCCTCCGTTGAAATAATGTGATCATGCTCCTTGCGACCAGGCGCCTTGTGAGGTGATTCCTTCTTCTGCTCTCATGAAAAAAAAAATGTAATGCAGCGAAGACGCCACATGCATGAAACATTGCTGTCTGATTAGGTGCGTGTGCAAGATTATATTGCTTTGGCAACCTACAATTCATAGCTTGGGGGATGATATGCATGTAATCACGTATCGTGGCATTTCATGGTTCCAAAAGCAACCCCGGTAGAGATAACTGTGTGCTTGCCCTTCAAATATCAAATCTCAGATACATGGTTTATGTCAGGGTCTCCAGGATGCCAGCAAAATAGTTCAATACTTAAGGATTTCATGCAACCAAAAGCTTCTCATACCTCAACAAAATAGTTCAATACTGGAAGGGTTTCATGCAACCAAAATAGTCTTCTCATACCTCATAACCTCAACAAGTTCAGCAATCACAATATGCAACAAGCCACTCATGAAACCATCTGCGCATTGCAGAACTAATTAGAAATAGCTAGGGACAAAAAAAAGAGAGAAATAGATAGAGCAAGCTGATAAGCCGGTGTCATTTTCTGGTTTTCACATGATTCCCTTGTTCATTCCGTCACCAACTATTCCTTTTTACTGTTTACATGGATCGGGATTCGGGAAGAGGTTGCAAGTATGAACAGTCAAACTTGTTCCAGTTGGATGCTCAATTCAGGATACCAAATGCTCTGTAGGATTCGACGCCATCCCGGAGGGTCTCCTCCATAGGCCTGAAGGTCCACCCAAGCTTCTGAAGCTTCTCCGTACAGTATGTCATCTGCTCTTCCACTTCCACAAAACTACAAAACCATTGGAAATGAAACAATAAGTTCCACTGAAGCTATGTCTAGTAGAACTGAAGAGAGCAACAAATATGGATCATTTAGTGATGTGGTATGTCATAGGTTTCAGAAAATATCATGTTCCATACTGTAAATTAACTACATGATATTTGTGTGATACATCATACATGCAACATCTAGGTAATCCACATCCATAAACATGACACTAATATGCTTTATTCAATTTGCACTCCCCACTTTAGCACTTCCCACATGATGTGGGTATATGACCGTCTCAGCTCCAGAAAATGCAATGGATTAAGAATTCAATATAAACCCAACCAAAGTCTGTTTATCCTCTGTTTTAGGAAATGCCAACAATACATAGCTTACAAATGGAAAAATTACAATAAATATAGTGCACATAAGTGAATACAGTCATTTGCTGAAAAAGGGGCTTACTTTTTGGGATAAGGATAAGTTGGGTATAATGTCTTTAATATGTTTATCATATCAGAAACTTTAATTGGAGGTGAACTGCAGATGTATCGCCCAGACGCCTGTGGATTTTCATAGGCCAAAAGAAGAGCATCGGCAACATCATGAACATCTACTAGATTTCTGAGTCTATTTTCAACTGTCTCACGATCTCCTGGGAAAGAAAATTCCATTTTAACAGAAATAGAACTCAAAGGCTGCACTATTTTCATGATGGAAAAAACTTGACTTTAAAGATATGAATGTCTTTCGTGCTATTGAATATCATACTTCGTTCCATTCGAACAGATAACTGATCGCTGACTCCCAAGTTTAATCAGAGCAATGCCAGGTAAATTGTCACTTCCTTTATATATAATTGCATGAAAATCAAGAGAAAGCTAAGATAACAATGCAGTACAACACCCCCACCTTTGAAATAATTAATGAGAATACCACTGCTCATATTTACCGCAGACTGCATCAAGGGTCCAGTTACCAATGATGGACAAATAGTTACAATGTCCAGCCCAATTTTTGCTGCATAAGCAAAAGCCTCGCGCTCAACCAGTGTTTTGGAAAGGAAATACTAGTCCTGGCAGAATAACAACAGACAATTTATTTGAAGTAGGTGTCGAGAAGTTATCTATTTGAACAATAATAAGTAGCCAGGAACAATATGTGTGGTTAGAGGAAGAACATTGCACTATTGCAATTTGCAAAGCCATAAAGGCACAAAATAACCATTGATCATGGCTTCAGTTGAAAAATGGAAGTAAAAAACCTGGAGGGAGAAAAAATAAAAATGACTCTTGAGTCAAAATCACAATTTCACTATGTCAATTAATAAGTTGAAGAGCTTCCAAACTATCTAGTACAGATTACGGGTTCAAGTCCTAGATATATTGCTATGCTGACCAATTTGTGAGCATGTACTGAAAACACATGATTTATGCTCTTTCCCAACAACATATACCATAATACGCTAGCTCATGATGTGTAGTTCAAAACTATCCAAAAAATTACTAGAAATTATCACAGAGAAGAGAAACATCCAGCCCTTAATTTGGTGGGTCCTAAATTATGACTATTCCACAGCCATCATATGCTAATTTACATCATATTTAAGTTCAAAACATAAAAAAGAAGGGTTACGGCAGCAACATATTTAAACTCAATAGATTAAAAACTCTATGTTGATAAAATTGTGTCCATATATAATTATATATATTCTAATTCTAAGTCAAACATTGAATTGTGAATAATCAGTAGTCTATGAAGAGGTTAAACAATCAAGTTAGCAATAAAGATTTAGCTAAGGGTAGAGGCATTGCATCACTTGAATGGTTAGCTTCAATTACCTGATTCTTTCTGCAGGTGTCCTCATCCGACCAGCTGTCTTCATCAAACACTTTACCCTTAGGCCAGTTAGGATTATTGAAGACAGCAGCAACTGAAGATACCATGACAACTCGCTTAACTTTTGCCTCATAGCAAGCCTTCAAGACATTCAGTGTGCCTATTACAGCAGGAGCTATGACCTCTACCTGCAAAATATTTTTTGGTGTAAAAACACACAGATCAGTATAGCATAATAATATGTGCTTATTTGTAAAAAATTAACCAATTTACATGAATACTTAATATATATTAATAGTGGGTACAAGAGAAAAATAATAGACAACATGTATCATAAGCTTATAGAACTATAAAGCCCGATGTTGCACAAAACATAAATGAGAAAATTGACTATGTTTGTAGGAATACACAGATATCCTGAAAGATGGTCAAAATGTATATTCAGTATATCTGTCCAACATATTAAAAAAATCATTTCAGCGGATTTTTCAATCAGATCCTCAAAGAAAACTCCAATTAAGGTCACCTACACTATACATCTAAGTCAGAAGTGAAGCCCTACACAGTTGCCAGGAAATTGCGTTATACTGAATCACCATGTTCTGTTGGAACTAATCTTGTAACAAGTTATTAGTGGCTGCACGTTGGGAGTGTTGGTAGAGTCCATCATTAAGTTTGTTAGTAGCGTCATTAGCATTGAGTCCATGTGTGTGCATGCGTATGCATTAGCTAGTCATTAGCATAGTAGATTAGTTGCATGAAGTGATCAGCTCTCGCAGAGAGGCCGAGTCCTCAGGAGCTAGCGTGCAGTTCGTGAGGGACGCGTGTGGCCGCAGAGGAGTGCGTGGCCGAGTCATCCGAGCTGCTGCTTAGTGGAGGCGCGTGGCCGGCGTGGGTTGTTGCATGCAGATCGTGGTTGTTAGTGCGTGTGTGTGAGGGTGTGCATGCATGGTCGTGAGTGTGTGTGTTAGCCTATAAAAGGCACATGTAATCAAGAGTTAAGCAGTGGAGTGAGCAGTGAATAAGGAGAAAATAGAAGAGAAAACGGCAGTGTTGTGCCGGCCAAATACTTGTGTTTTTATTGTGCTTCGCGTGTGTTCCTAACAGAAGAGCAATTATGAGTGAATTCTCTCCGGGATGGAGAGCTTGGGCCAACAAATTGGTATCAGAGCCTGGTGAAGGCGATGGTGCTGGTCGTGGTGCTACTACCGAGGTGCGGCGGCGGCGGCGATGCGGACATCATGGAGACCATGAACCACGGCGGGAGGTTGTGTTCATGGTGATGGCGTGGTGAAGCGAAGTTATTGGAAGAAGATCGACGAGACAAGAAGAGGTCGTCTATGTGTTGCGCTAAGAAGGCACCCGGTACGTGACAAGATGGCAGGTGGCCTATGTGTGCCGCGTTGAGGTGGTGACCATGGCGGGACAAGATGACATCGTCTACGTGTTTCGTCTGAGTGGCAACCATGATTTCGTGTTCTCATGTTAGTTGTGTCCATGAGTTATTATATGTGAGTATAGGTTACAAGATTAGGGGGGTGATTGTTGGAACTAATCTTGTAACAAGTTATTAGTGGCTGCACGTTGGGAGTGTTGGTAGAGTCCAGCATTAAGTTTGTTAGTAGCGTCATTAGCGTTGAGTCCATGTGTGTGCATGCGTATGCATTAGCTAGTCATTAGCATAGTAGATTAGTTGCATGAAGTGATCAGCTCGCAGAGAGGCCGAGTCCTCAGGAGCTAGCGTGCAGTTCGCGGGGGACGCGTGTGGCCGCAGAGGAGTGCGTGGCCGAGTCATCCGAGCTGCTGCTTAGTGGAGGCGCGTGGCCGGCGTGGGTTGTTGCATGCAGATCGTGGTTGTTAGTGCGTGTGTGTGTGTGAGGGTGTGCATGCATGGTCGTGAGTGTGTGTGTGTTAGCCTATAAAAGGCACATGTAATCAAGAGTTAAGCAGTGGAGTGAGCAGTGAATAAGGAGAAAATAGAAAGAAAAGCGGCGGTGTTGTGCGGCCAAATACTTGTGTTCTTATTGTGCTTCGCGTGTGTTCCTAACAGAAGAGCAATTATGAGTGAATTCTCTCCGGGATGGAGAGCTTGGGCCAACAAATTGGTATCAGAGTCTGGTGAAGGCGATGGTGCTGGTCGTGGTGCTACGCCGAGGTGCGGCGACGACGGCGATGCGGCATCATGGAGACCATGAACCACGGTGGGAGGTTGTGTTCATGGTGATGGCGTGGTGAAGCGAAGTTATTGGAAGAAGATCGGCGAGACAAGAAGAGGTCGTCTATGTGTTGCGCTAAGAAGGCACCCGGTACGTGACAAGATGGCAGGTGGCCTATGTGTGCCGCGTTGAGGTGGTGACCATGGCGGGACAAGATGACATCGTCTACGTGTTTCGTCTGAGTGGCAACCATGATTTCGTGTTCTCATGTTAGTTGTGTCCATGAGTTATTATATGTGAGTATAGGTTACAAGATTAGGGGGGTGATTGTTGGAACTAATCTTGTAACAAGTTATTAGTGGCTGCACGTTGGGAGTGTTGGTAGAGTCCAGCATTAAGTTTGTTAGTAGCGTCATTAGCGTTGAGTCCATGTGTGTGCATGCGTATGCATTAGCTAGTCATTAGCATAGTAGATTAGTTGCATGAAGTGATCAGCTCGCAGAGAGGCCGAGTCCTCGGGAGCTAGCGTGCGATTCATGGGGACGCGTGTGGCCGCAGAGAGTGCGTGGCGAGTCATCCGAGCTCTTTGCTTAGTGGAGCGCGTGGCGGCGTGGGTTGTTGCATGCAGATCGTGGTTGTTAGTGCGTGTGTGTGAGGGTGTGCATGCATGGTCGTGAGTGTGTGTGTGTTAGCCTATAAAAGGCACATGTAATCAAGAGCTAAGCAGTGGAGTGAGCAGTGAATAAGGAGAAAATAGAAGAGAAAACGGTAGTGTTGTGCCGGCCAAATACTTGTGTTCTTATTGTGCTTCACGTGTGTTCCTAACAGAAGAGCAATTATGAGTGAATTCTCTCCGGGATGGAGAGCTTGGGCCAACATGTTCAACCAGCTATGGCCCCTTACTTCGCCCCTCAAGCCCCCCCACAATACTTTGACGAGCATGCTCTTGACATATTCACCTCAGGGTTGTTTGGTATCCCGGAGGGAACAGGGCTAGCTACATGGAAGACGCCCTCACAGCCAGCGACCGCTGACGCAACACTGTCATAGTCCAATATGTCAGCCTTGACCAGCTGTAGCCTCTTGGGAGCACCTTCCAACGCCTTGAGATGAGCATTCTTGTGGTCACCTGCAGGATAGACCACAGCGCATGCACAACACCAGCAGCATCATATTCCATATTAAATTTGTAGGTTCATCATGAAAGGTGGAATCTAAAACCCTAAAATTTTGTGATAATATTGAAACAAATAATCATCTATTTTTTACTTGCTCTGTGGCCAGGGCAATGTGGGGGATTATTGCTGCTTGTTACAGAATAACTTCTAGACCTAATAATCTAAAAGGTTTTTACACTTGGATGAGAAAGATTTGGCTAGTAAAAAGTATTGTGCATTCGTTTTGCTTGGCTGCTTTTTGCTGGAGTACATGGTTGCATAGAAACCAAGCTGTATTTGAGGGGGCAAAAACAAAGACACCTTTGACTATTCTGTACATGACATGTGCTCTGCTGGAATTCCGGGCAAGTCTAATGAATGAGGGGTTAAGAGAAAGTATCAAATCTTGTTCATACCGCTTGAGGGTGTTTATTGCAGGTATGGTTCAGGCGAAACAAGGACCTTTTGCTGGGCAACGGTGCCTGCTGGATGCGGATGGTGGAAAATGAACGATGAAGAGACGGTCAAAAACAAATGAAGCTTAATGTGGAAAAGGATGTTTGCTGAAGGAGGCTCTTGTCAAAAACAGATACTAAAGCTTCTTCAGAAATTTTTGGGGTCCAAAATAGGATCTGCTGTTTCAATTTCTGTTTTGTATGTGTGAATCTATCGTTGTTGCTGGTGGTTTGAAAGGTTATTTTTGCGTAGATACTTTTGTGCTCTCTAAGTTCTCTGACTCTATGTAAAAGCTATAACTCATGTTTTCGTTGTCATTTGGTAATGGAAATCGGGGTGCCATCCCCTTGTGGAAAAAAAACCCCTAAAATTTCAAAAACCGCAAAAGCTTCGGATTCTTGGGAATTCATCTCAAAACAACACATTTGGCCTCCATGAGATATTGAGGTATAAAAGAAGTTGTTAGAGCAATATCTCAACAAGCATCCGTGACCATATTCCTCCAATTTCCAAGAACCGCTGCCTGCCTGCTTTGCCTCTTGCCATTGCCACCCTCTTCCCGTTTCACTTTCACAGCTCCATTCTATCACCTGCGCGCTCCTGCATACGCAGAAACCGCCGACGGCACGGCGAGGGGAAGCAATGCGGCGTCGCGAGGCCAGAGGTGTGTCGCGGACGGCGCCGGCGACTTACCAGGGTCCCGCAGACCCGCACGGTGCCGCGGACGGCGTATGGCCCCTGGAGAGGAGGAGCTTCACGAGCCACGAGGCGAGGAAGCCCCCCCGCACCGGTCACGCACACGCTCTTCCTAGCCGCCGCCGCCGCCATGCTTCTTCCTCCCCCTCCGCTCCTGCCTCTCTCACTCCCCTCGCCCCGCTGCGCCGACGAAGTGAACACCGACTCGGCGAGCGAGCGGCCGTCCTCGGCTTGCCCACCCCCAATGGCCCACTCCCAACTCCCAAGTCCAAACTGGCCTCTTCCGTTTTACTGAACTGCCCCTGCAGCTCGCGCCAAACCACCGCCCTCCTGCCCGGAGATGTGACACATATCCTGTCCATTCTGGAACTTGACGCCCAATTCATAAATTGTTTGGTTCGGTTGCACTCCTCCCATTATGTCATTTTTATACAAGGCAAATTATATAGTACCTGTAGTTATTTTTATACGGTTTTAAATAGTTTTTAAAAAATTTAAATTTTTTTTTATAAAATATTGAACTCTCAAAGACGTCTCTTGAGGGGGCATAGTTTTTCAGATTAAAACTTTCATCGACTGGTTGTGATCCTTGAGATACATTTTTTGAGTTCAAAAAATTATAAAAAAGTTATTTTAGAAAAAACGAACTATTTAAAACTTAAAAAATAACTAAAAAGTATTACATTATTTAGCTTGATCTTATTTGTTTTAGATTAAATTAAATTAAATTAAATGAGAATTTGTTGTTTTTGTATAAGCCAAACGATGTAATATTTTGCATTCATTTTTGTGGTGTTTTAAATAGTTCTCTTTATAGTTTGTAAAATAATTTTTTTTATACTTTTTAAAAGTTTTTAAAACGTATTTTGAGGGGACATAAATTTGTTACAGTAAAACACAACTTAACTTTAATCTGAAACAAATGCATAACAATTTTTCATTATATTTAATTTAATTTTAAAGACCAATGCCTTTGATTCCGCTTCCGCTCTCCCCATTCCCCACGAGCCACGAGGCCACGAGTGCCTTCCCCCTCGAAAGGGCGCGCATCCCAGCCTGCATCCTCGTCATTGTTGCCTGGACCCGCTCCTCTCCCGTTACTGCGCGAGCGCCACCTCCGCCTCGAGCTCGACAAATCTGAGTGGAAGCTGCAAGCTACGGTATCCCCAATCTCCCCCATTACTTCTTCTTGATCTTTGGTTGATTCTTTCGCTAGCAAACGATCGCGGTGCTCGGTGTACGCGTTCTCTCTATCACTCTGGTGCTACTCCACCTCACCCTTCTAGTCCAAGCGTCATAGGGGGCTCTTCTTCTGGTGGCTACGGCGGTGATGGCGACGATGACTAGGATTGGCAAGATTAGCAGTCTTTTCCCTTTCTGTCACTTGTTGACAAAGGGGGAGAAGACTAGAGAGAACTAGCGAGGGTCTAGTGTCTAGTGTCTTCTAAGTTAGTGAGCTCGAGGTCCTAGTACTTATTGTAATACTAATTTGTGCCTCGATACTTTTTCTAAATAAGAATATTAGAAAGACTTTTTCTATGTTTGGTCAAATTATAATGGTTTAGATTGAATGTGTTATCAAAGAAATTCTCATATAGACCAGAGAAAGTAAAGGATCTCCACCATCGATTACAATGGGCCAAATTATAATGGTTTAGATTTAAAGAAAGAGTCTAAGAACAAATACAATTAAAAAGAACCAATTCAAAATAAAAATAGAAAAATCCATACTATTATATCAAGTAAAATAATAAAAAAAAAGTCCACCTCAACTACGAATCTAGGAAAAGGAGTCATATCATATATAATACAAAAAATATCATAAATAAATTGTCCATATATTGGGATATAAACTATAATAAAACTTATATTAAAACTATTTTATTTTTAGCTCCACAAAAGCGTTATTCCTTTGACCTAAACTATAACGATTTAAAGGAAATGGTTTGTATCAAATAAAAACGTCTAAACCAAATGCCAATGAAAAATAACCAATTAAAAATTTAAAATAAAAAACCATACCATTATATCAAGTATAAAACTACAAATAGAATCCATATAGAGACTACAATATAAAATAAAAATAAATCACAAATAAAAACGTCTACACCAAATACATTTAAAAAGAACCAATTCAAAATTAAAAATAAAAGTCATACCATTATATCAAGTATAAAACTACAAATAGAGTCCATATAAATACTGCAAGACAAAATAAAAATAAAACAAATTCAAAATAAAAATAATAAAAACAATCTACCGCAACTACGAATCTAGGAAAATGAGTCATATCATCTATAACAAAAATATAAAAAACAAAATATCATAAATAAATTGTCCATATGATGGGAGACAAACTATAATAAATAAAACTATTTTTCTAGCCCCGTGAAAGAGGATCCTAAGGCCTAGAGGGGGGTGAATAGGCAATTTTAATTTCTTTTGATTATTCTCAATTAAGCATCATATTAAGAATTACCCAATCCTAGTTGCAATTATCAAGTAAGCGGAAGCGATAAACAAGTCACACCGCAACTAAGACATAGCATCACAATTCATCACAAACAAGGCAACGGTAGCAAGTGCGGAAAGTGAATAAGAGAGAGTGACACGGTATTTGTTTGACCGAAGTTCGGAGCCGCAACTCCTACTCTCCATTGAGGCTACCCCTTGCGCACAAGGGCAGGCTCGCTCTCGAGCCTAACGCCTCACTTACTCCGGTAGTCGTTCGCCACTCCGTGAGGTGGACTCATCACCCGTGACACCGACTCAAGAGTAGCCACACGCCAAGGCCTACTCCCAAGCCCTCGCCTCCACGAAAGATGTCTTCAAAAGTAACAAGACCGAAACGCCCCGATCATGCCGGATCGAAGGACTTCCATGAAGCTCGGTGTTGGGGTTTAATGATTTGCGGCTTTGGATGCTTTGTGGGTGGAGGAATGGCTCTAGAACACCTAATTGATGAGCTATGAATGTAGTAGGTGAAGTGGAGCAACAAACCTCGAGATAGCCAGCCACTAGGTAGGTATTTATAGACCCTAGAGCAAAACTAGCCGTTGCCCCTCGGAAGAGGACAAAAAGACTAGCCGTTAGCCTCTACCGGACGCCGTCCGACGGGCACCGGACGCCGTCCGACAGGGGCGACTGCTCATGAAAGAAACGGTTTATCGGGCGCCGTCCGGTCCCCACCGGACGCCGTCTGACAGCAAAGAAAATTCACTCGCCAAGCCATCGGACGCTCGCCACCTATGCCCAGACGCCGTCCGACAGTGGAAAGGTTACAAATTTCAACCTGACCGGACGCCGTCCGGTAACGACCGGACGCCGTCCGACAGTGAGCGATGCAAGCGGTTTTGGCTGGTCGGACGCTGTCCGGCTGCGCCCAGACGCCGTCCGACAGAGGGTGTTTTCGTGAGAAAAGGCTTGAGTGTGTGTGGTAGAATTTTGGGTATTTCTTTTCCCTCTAGATGTCTCACAAAGGAATATATGGGTGTTTTTAGAAGTGGTGGACTACGGAAACCAAATTTTCGAGAATTCGCAAAGATCCGGCAAGATCCAAGATATTCAAACCCCTTTTGAAATCCGATGAAAAACAGAAAATAAAACTTAACTACTCCTAATCTATACGTGACCTCCTCTCTCGCCCGGTCACGCACTTGAAACCTTGGAGCAGCTCACAAATTTGTCGTCGCTTCAAATTAGGGTTTTGCAAAAACGCCGAGTCTTCGCTAGGGTTCCAAGAAGTCCAAAAACCCCTAGCACTTAATATTAATTAATTTGACATCAATGCCACTAATAAAAATTAGGGCCCAACGATGCTCACAATCTCCCCCTTTGTGGCACTTGATGGCAACTCAAGAGAGAAAGAAATTTTTGAGCTGCAAACAGGGTTAGTGATAAATATACGAGCAAATTCAAAATTAAGAAAACCACAACTCGACCACAAGGATGTGCATATAAGAGAAGCTCCCCTAAATCCATGCATAAAATTAAGATCCGAAACCAACAATGTTTAAATGGCATAAAACGTAACAGAGCAACAAACGCAAATTAACCAGAGTATCGAGGCAATAAGTAATATTACAGGAAAACAGAGCTCTCGATCTCACTACCCCTTACTAATCCATACTACTCTCTCTAATTTTTCCCCCTTTGTCACCAAGTGACACAAACGGGAAAAGGTCCTAGTCTTGTTGGTCTTGATCCATATCGTCGCCTCCGTCATCTCCTTGGCCGCCGGAAGAGGAGCCCTGACCCCTGGGACGCTTGAACAAAGGCATATGAGCTGCAGAGGGTACCGGCCGAGGTGAGGATGGATCATCAAATAGCTGGGTCGGTTGAGGATTTGGCAAAGAAAAGTTGAGATGGCGACAGATTTCTCCACCAGTGAAATGAATCTTACCAGGAGGAGGATATGACTGTGGTGGAGGCACAAAGGAAGGAGCAGGCCCTGAAGAAGGATATACCCAAGGATGAACCGGTGGTGGGTAGGCAGGTGGGCGAGGAAAACCCTAATTCTGCTGGTAGGCCTGATAGCTGTTATGAGCATGAGAGTACCATGAGTAAGGATTGGACCCTTCTGGAACTGGCATGAGCATAGCACCCATGAACTGTACAGCTGACTTGAACTCTGCAAATTCATCATTTAAATACGTCTGCTGCCCTGCCAGATCTGTCATCTCCCTGCGGGTGGCTGCTAGCTCTTCTTTCACCTCAGTGTGAAAACTTCTCATTTCCGTGCGCAGCCCCCTCATCTCACCTATCAAAGCGTCATACCAAGGAGGAGGGGCAGCCTCAGAAGGACCCGCACTAGGCGCTGGCACAAACGGCTGCACTGGAGCAGCAGGAGCAAAAGCAAGAGCCGGTACTGGAGGAGGAGCATCATCTCCAGGACGATCCAATTTGGGCTTGCTCCCAAGAGAGTTCAAGAAATTTTTCATCTGATGCTTCTTGACCTTGCAATCCCAACTCCTTATTTCAGCCTCTGATACGCGCTGAGTCCTGGAAAGCAATAGGCCAATATAGGGAGCTAGAGGTAGTGCCCTATTGACCTCTCTGAAGATGGCGTCATTGAATTCTTCCATGAGGGTGGCTCCAATATTGATAGTCCTGCCTGTCAGAAGGTATAGCATGAACCAACTGCAAATAGGAAGGATTCTGTCTCGGTTGCCGCTCCGAACAAACAGGGTACTTCTGAGAATAAGGTTGATTAGGGCGCCTCTGTCGTGCATGAATCGATTTGCCTTATCAATACTGATTTCCTCATCATCAAGATCTAGATACATAAATCTGACTTCATCCAACGGAGGATATTTGCCCCTCCAGAGGGCATCTTCATTGGCCATTTCATTTAAATCGGTACCAGAATCTGGAGTACCCAAAGCATAGTTCATTTCTGCCACTATGATCCCTTGAACCTGTCCATCCACTGAGTGATAATAATTTGACTTTGACTCATCTTCGGCAACTAGCAGAGTGGCATAGAATTCACAGATCCTTTCTTTACTCCAAGTCAACCTTTTGTTGGAGATCAGTTCTGCCAGGCCTGGAGTGGAGCTGAATATGGTATGAACTGCAGGACCTGCCACTGCGGTGATCTCGCTCCAGTCAATACAATGGGGGTCCCTCAGACCACCCTTGGGTGCAAGGAAGCACATATATAGCTGCTTCTGAAATTTGGTGTAAAACCTGAAATCCTTGGTATCCTCTCGCCGCTTAGGGAACCACTTTGCATATGCGACGGATCTCTTCTTTCTTAATGTTTCCATGGACAATTTTAGAACCTGATCATCCACGGGGTCGTCCTCAGCGACCATAGTCTCAGTGACGTCCTCATCAATTGGGTCCTCTGCATACGTGTCATCATCGACGTCCTCGGCGGTTGCGAAAGAAGACCCCGCAACCCGAGTCCAATGGATTCCTTGTTCATGCTGCTGATGCTGATGTTCTTTAGCGATTCTTGGACGAGGAGGAGCGGCACTGCTAGCCGTCTCATCAATATAATCCGGATCACCCCGGCTGCCACTGTCACGACGACCACTGAGGGTCCTGCTCAGAGCCTTCCTAAACTTCTTCAAAGAACGCGACATCTCGAATCACTCCCTCTGACCAAGTGCCCACTGACGACACAATCTCACTGCCAAGTCCCACTGACCAAGTGCCAACCACTAATGCCAACCACACCACGAGCCAACCCTGAATACAAGCGCGGAAAAATCCTATTCAAAACCTAGAACTCGGTAAACAAAGAAATTTGCCGGGAAGAGAGGCGGGAAGCAGTTACCGAGCCCTAGAGGGGAAGGATGAAGCCGCCGTGCGCGAGGAGATCGTCCCCTAGGCCCTTCCCGGTAGGGGAAAGGAGGGGAGCTCGATGGAGACGAGGCGCACGAACGGGGCCGTCCACCTTCAATCCCCCCGGTGGGAATCGAAGAGGAGGACGAGGGGAGGCCGCCGGTGGAGGTGGATGTCGTCGGGGATCGCCGGAGAGTCCTCCCCGGAGAGGAGGAAGAGCAGGGGTGGCGCCGGTTTGGAGAGAGGAGTGAGATAGAATGAGGAAAGAGGGAGGCGGAGAGGTAAGTTATACAGCGATCTGCACGGTTGGGCCCTGTCGGACGGCGTCCGACGGTTATTGGACGACGTCCGACAGTACGGGTGCTGCGCGAAGGAGATCTCGTCGGACGCGGTCTGGGAAATCAAGACGGCGTCCGACAGAAGGATCGCGGCGTGAATTGAACTTGGCCGGACGGCGTCCGCTCGTCACCAGACGGCGTCCGACAGTATGAATTCAGCACACGCAAACCCCTGTCGGACGGCGTCCGAGAGTTTCCGGACAGCGTCCGAGGAAGGCAGATTTCGCAGCTGCTTGCACTTCTGACCAGTGGACCCCACCAATACAAGAATTTTTAATAAAAATAGTATTTTGAAGAGATATTCTCCATCTTTGCTCAAAATTCAAAGGAAGATTCAAATGTGAGCAATTTTGAAGTAATTTTTAAATTTTTTTAATTTTGAAGGGGTAAGATTCTAAATTGATAAATGAAACCATTTCAAATTCAAAAACCCAAATTTTGATCTTAGAGACCAAGAAAATGTGTGAACCCAAACTTTGCCTTGATTTCTCATATGGGCATGAAAATCGAGCATAGGGGTTCACTTTAGAGTTTAAGCACATGTTTTGAATTTTGGCTCCTTTTCAAATATTTTCAACAATTTTGATGCCATATGATTTTCAAGAGAACAAATATGCATATGGAGCAATTTTTTTTTTAACGGGGATAAGATTTTTCAAATTGAGAGGTTTGAAATGGTTAGAGGATAAGATAGTCTATTAATTTCAAATTTGTTTTGGCTTGAAATATAGGACAAGAATGTGCTAACCCAAAATCAAATTTATCTTTTCACCACTAGAGGGAGTTTTGAGATCATGAGTTGAAATTAAACTCCCCCTAAATGTGACAAGGGTCAAAAGCAAATGAAAAAATTCAAATAAGACCCAAAAATCACAAAAACCAATCAACACGCATTTGATTTATCTAGTATGTTGAGTTCATTTCTTAATTTGCAAAATCGTGCCTCATCTAAGGGTTTGGTGAAAATATCCGCCAATTGGTCTTCCGTTTGCACGTAGGCAAGCACAACGTCACCCTTTGCAACATGGTCACGAATAAAGTGATGCCGGATGTCGATGTGCTTTGTACGGAAATGTTGGGCCGGATTGTTAGCTATTTTCACCGTACTTTCATTATCGCATAGAAGTGGCACTTTTCAAATTTTAGCCCAAAGTCACTAAGCATCCGTGCCATGTACAAGAGTTGAGCACAACAACTCCCCGCCGCTACATATTTTCGCTCATGATAGATACGCCACGGAGTTTTGCTTCCTCGAAGTCCATGACACGAGTGAGCGTCCTAGCAAGTGACAACCCCCCGAGGTGCTTTTGCGATCAATTTTACAACCGGTATAATCCGAGTCGGAATAGCCAAGAAGCTCAACACGCGCTCCCTTGGGGTACCAAAGTCCTAGGCTAGTAGTGATTTTTAGATATCTCAAAATACGTTTTACGGCAATAAGATGCACTTCTTTAGGGGATGCTTGAAAACGAGCACACATGCATACACAAAACATAATATCGGGTCGAGAAGCGGTGAGATAGAGTAGCGAACCGATCATGGAGCGATAAAGCTTTTGGTCCACGGGCTTTCTATCTTCGTTCAAATCAAGATGCCCATTAGTGGCCATTGGTGTTTTGATCGATTTGCAATCGTCCATAGAAAACCGCTTGAGAAGGTCCTTTGTGTATTTCTCTTGACAAATGAAGGTCCCTTCCCGAAGTTGCTTAATTTGAAATCCAAGGAAGAAAGTGAGTTCTCCAATCATCGACATTTCAAATTCTTTGGACATCATTTCTCCAAAGTCCTTGCATTTAGATTTGTTAGTGCATCCAAATATAATGTCATCCACATATATTTGACAAATAAATAAGTCATTTTCAATAGGCTTTAGAAACAATGTGGAATCAATCGCACCGGTTTTAAATCCCTTTTCTAAGAGGAAGTCCCTAAGACGCTCATACCATACTCTAGGAGCTTGCTTGAGACCGTATAGCGCCTTAGTGAGCTTATAGACATGGTTTGGGTGTTTGAGGTTTTCAAAACCGGGCGGTTGCTCAACATAAACGAGTTCATCAATAAAACCATTTAGAAAAGCACTCTTAACATCCATTTGAAAGAGAGTTATGTTATAGAGAGAAGCGAATGCCAAGAGTAACCGTATAGCTACAAGTCGAGCAACGGGGGCGTAGGTTTCTCCATAGTCAAGTCCTTCGATTTGTGTGAAACCTTGCGCCACCAATCTTGCTTTGTTTCGCACCACTTCACCGTTCTCATCTTATTTGTTGCGGAAGACCCATTTGGTTTCAATGATATTGTGGTCCTTTGGTCTTTCCACAAGCTCCCAAACTTCGTTGCGGGTGAAGTTGTTTAGTTCTTCATGCATGGCGTTCACCTAATCCGCATCCGCCAATGCCTCATCAATAGTCCTAGGCTCAACAATAGACACAAAGGCGTGATGCTCACAATAATTAGCGGTATGAGAACGGGTTCTTACGCCTTGATTGAGATTGCCAATGACTTGATCTAGGGGATAATCCTTGGAAAGAGAGCGATGTTGTTGGATTGGTACTTGTGGATCAATGCCTCCCCCTTGAGCTTGATCAACTTTAAAGTTTGCATCTCCGTCCACCGCTTGATCTTGAGTTGTTGGAGAGGTGTCTTGAGCTTGATTATCGATGGAGGTGGTGGGAGAGACGACTTCATCTTTTGGCACCTCCGGTGAGGGTCGAATTTCCCCCAACTCCATGGCTTCATGTGGTAGCTCATCACCTACATTTCTTGTCAAATCTTGCTTATTTTGTGAGCCATTAGTTTCATCAAACTTGACATCATAGGCTTCCTCAACTAGCCCGGTAGAATTATTAAAAACTTGAAAAGCTTTGGAGCGAGAGGAGTAGCCTAACATGATACCAACGTCACACCTCATTTGGAACTTACCCAAATGAGTCCTTTTCTTGTAGATGTATACCTTGCAACCGAAGACTCGAAAGTAAGAGATGTTGGGCCTTCGTCCCACTAGTAGTTCATATGAGGTCTTGTGAAGGAGTCGGTGGAGGTAGAGGCGGTTGATGGCATGGCACGCCGTGTTGATGGCTTCCACCCAAAAAGCATGCGGCGTGTTATACTCGTCAAGCATTGATCTTGCCATCTCTATCAATGTACGGTTCTTCCTCTCCACCACTCCATTTTGTTGGGGAGTGTATGCCGCCGAGAATTCGTGCTTGACACCTAACTCATCACAAAATTTCTCAACATTTGTGTTAGTAAACTCGGTGCCATTATCACTCCTCACCTTTTTGATAAAAGAGTCAAATTCCTTTTGAGGTTTGAAAGCAAATCTTTTAAACACACAACCGGCAAGTGATTTATTTGCAAGGAAAAATACCCAAGTGAAGCGAGAGAAATCATCGACAATCACATGACAATAAGAATTACCGCCTATGCTCGCATAGGTGGTTGGGCCAAATAAATCCATATGCAATAGTTCAAGTGGTCGGGATGTAGACATGAATGCCTTAGTTGGATGAGAATTAGCCACTTGCTTGCCGGCTTGGCATGAGCTACATAAACGATTTTTTTCGAATTTGACATCCTTCACTCCAACAATCAAGTTGTCTTTAAAAACCTTTTCCAAAGTGTCCATTCCAACATGTCCAAGACGTCTATGCCACAACCAACCAAGAGTGGTTTGAGCAATAAGACAAGTCTTGATTTGAGAAGATTCACGGTTTGAAAAATCAACCAAATATAAGTTTTGAAATCGGGTGCCTTCAAATGCAACACTTTGATCCTTGATGGAAACAACACGAACTCCGTTGACCGAAAAGAAGCAATCAAAGCCTAAATCGCACACTTGAGCAACAGAGAGGAGATTAAAGTTGCAAGCTTCCACCAAGAGAACATTAGAGATAGATAGGTCATTAGATATTGCAATTTTACCTATACCCTTTAGCTTTCGCTTGGAGTTATCCCCAAATGTGATCTTGCGTTCGGAGTCCTTCTCCTCCTCTAGTGAGGTGAGCATATTTGAGCTACCGGTCATGTGTTGGGTGCAACCGCTATCAAATATCCAATGCCGGCCACCGCTCTTGTAGTTCACCTACACACATAAAATCAAGTTTGGGTTTTAGGTACCCAAGACTTCTTCTTGGGTCCTTTTGAGTTAGTCATCAAACATTTGGGCACCCAAATAGCCTTCACATCTTTCTTTTCATTGGGTGCACCAACATATTTTGCATAAGTAGAGCCATTCTTTCTCATTAGCATGTAACTAGCATTAAGCACTTGAGTTTTAGACATGAATTGAGACGATTTTGCAAGAGGGAAAGCAATGGCTTTGTGTTTATCATTTTTGCAAATGTGGCAACGGGTCCCTCCCTTAACAAAAGTTAGCTTGAGCTTACCCCAACCGCCCTTGGGCAAATCCCCGGGATGAAATCCTAAACCATGCTTACCCAAGGTATACCTTTGCTCCCGAAACATCTTGTTAAGAGAGTTGTTCCCCACAAGCAATTTAGCCAAGCTAGAGTCTAGTTGCTCAATTCTATTCTTCAGAAGTAAATTTTCTTTAACTAGCTCGTTAGCACATTTAGCAACACCACAAGTACCAATAGAACAAGCATTTTCATTTGAAGAAGTAGTACTAGTGGGTGAGGATGAGCTAGCATTAGGTGTGATAGTGGGTGACAAGTTCAAAGATGAGTCATGAGATAAGCTAAGTGAACCATTAACGGTGTCAATCAAGTCACAAGTCACACCAACATTGCATTTTTTAATCGAGCAATTAAGAGAAGTTTCATCAACAAATGAGCTAGCAAGTTTGTTTTCTAGAATTTCAACTTGCGAATTTAGAGCTTCATAATCATCTTCTAGAGTTTCATGTTTTTGAAGCAAATTCTCAAATTCATTCGCTAGCTCTTTGTGCACTTTCATTAGCTTTTTCCTCTTAGATTTTTCATTCTCTAGAGCTTATTCAAATCATCAATCAAAAACTTAAGCTCACTTTTAGAGAGGTGCTCATTTGTTACCTTCTCCTCTAGTGCCATGAGACACATAGGAGGTGTAGGGTTGTCGATGGCGACTCCGGACACCTTGGTGTTTTCATTGTCCGAGGAATCCGCCCAAGAGTCTTCATCGTCAGTGATCCATTCCCCAATCACCTCTTCTTGTATGTTGGCGGTGAGACAAAGCTTTTGCTTGAGAAGAACCGGAGGAGCATTTTTCTTGATTGCAAGTCCGGCTAGCCCATGAGCTCTCGTATCTTCTTCTTCGGAGGATTGGGAGGATGATGAATTTGAGCTATCTTCCTTCTTGGTCCTTTGACCGGCAAAAGCTTTCTTCTTATCCTTTGATTTGTGATCGCTCTTACGGTAGTGACGGTACTTCTTCTTGTCGTCATCTTCATCTTCCTCTTGATTCCTTGCCTTGTGCTTGTTCTTTTTGTTTCTTGGGCAATCTGCCGCCAAGTGACCCTTCTCTCCACATTCATAGCAACTCATCTCGGAGATGGGTTTTCGCCTTGAAGAGGATGATCCACCACGGAAGCTCATCTTCTTGATCAACTTTCTTGATCGCTTGACAAGGAGGGCCAATTCTTCAATCTCCGGAATTTCATCATCGGAGTCATCATCATCTTCTTCAATTTCAATCTTCTTCTTCTTCCCACTTTTGGCTTTGGCGGGTAGAGCAATTGACTTCTTATTGAGCGGGGACTCTTCACTTTCAAGAAGCCGCATCTCATAAGAGTTGAGTTGCCCGAGGAGCTTTGTCGGTGTCATTTTCTTGATCTTTGACTTGGATGCTCGAATTAAGGTCACAAGTGAATTGAAACTAAATGGCACAACATCGAGCATCTTCCGACAAATGTCAATGTCCTCCAAGACCTTCTTCTCCGAGCATCCGGCAATTTCATTGACAGTTGGATTCAACCTAAGAAACATTTCATTGACACTTTCATTAGGGAGCATCTTAAATTGATCAAATCTTTTTCTAGCTCGAGATAGCTTCTCCTCAAGCATGTCGGCACTACCAACATGAATTTCTTTAAGATGCTTCCAAATGTCATAAGCTTTAGAGAGATTGCCAATGCTATCAAAAACTTCGGAAGACACACTAGAAAGTAAAGCATTTCTAGCAATGCCATTAAAGCGTTTGTACTTAGCATGAACTTCATCAAGAGCAATTGTTTCGGCCGGAGGGTCCGGATAGCCGGTCTCACAAGCGACCCACACATCATAGCTAAGTGTCTCTAAGTAACATTGCATCCTAATTCTCCAATAGTTGTAATTTGTTCCATAAAAAATAGGAGCTTTTCCAATTTCTATCCTAGGCCCCTCTTGAGCCATCTCCTAGCGGTGAAGCTAAAACCGGAGAACCTAGATGCTCTGATACCACTTGAAAGAGGATCCTAAGGCCTAAAGGGGGGTGAATAGGCAATTTTAATTTCTTTTGATTATTCTCAATTAAGCATCATATTAAGAATTACCCAATCCTAATTGCAATTATCAAGTAAGCGGAAGCGATAAACAAGTCACACCGCAACTAAGACATAGCATCACAATTCATCACAAACAAGGCAACGGTAGCAAGTGCGGAAAGTGAATAAGAGAGAGTGACACGGTATTTGTTTGACCGAAGTTCGGAGCCGCAACTCGTACTCTCCATTGAGGCTACCCCTTGCGCACAAGGACCGGCTCGCTCTCGAGCCTAACGCCTCACTTACTCCCGGTAGTCGTTCCGCCACTCCGGCAAGGTGGACTCCGTCACCCGTACACCGACTCAAGAGTAGCCACACACCAAGGCCTACTCCCAAGCCCTCGCCTCCACGAAGGATGTCTTCAAAAGTAACAAGCCCGAAACGTCCCGATCATGCCGGATCGAAGGACTTCCATGAAGCTCGGTGTTGGGGTTTAATGATTTGTGGCTTTGGATGCTTTGTGGGTGGAGGAATGGCTCTAGAACACCTAATTGATGAGCTATGAATGTGGTAGGTGAAGTGGAGCAGCAAACCTCGAGATAGCCAGCCACTAGGTAGGTATTTATAGCCCCTAGAGCAAAACTAGCCGTTGCCCCTCGAAAGAGGACAAAAAGACTAGCCGTTAGCCTCTACCGGATGCCGTCCGACGGGCACCGGACACCGTCCGACAGGGGCGACTGCTCACAAAAGAAACGGTTTATCGGACGCGGTCCGGTCCCCACCGGACACCGTCTGACAGCAAAGAAAATTCACTCACCAAGCCATCGGACGCTCGCCACCTATGTCCAGACGCCGTCCGACAGTGGAAAGGTTACAAATTTCAACCTGACCGGACGCCGTCCGGTAACGACCGGACGCCGTCCGACAGTGAGCGATGCAAGCGGTTTTGGCTGGTCGGACGCTGTCCGGCTGCGCCCAGACGCCGTCCGACAGAGGGTGTTTTCGTGAGAAAAGGCTTGAATGTGTGTGGTAGAATTTTGGGTATTTCTTTTCCCTCTAGATGTCTCACAAAGGAATATATGGGTGTTTTTAGAAGTGGTGGACTACGGAAACCGAGTTTTTGAGAATTCGCAAAGATCCGGCAAGATCCGAGATATTCAAACCCCTTTTGAAATCCGACGAAAAACAGAAAATAAAACTTAACTACTCCTAATCTATACGTGACCTCCTCTCTCATGGGTCACGCACTTGAAACCTTGGAGCAGCTCACAAATTTGTAAATCGCTTCAAATTAGGGTTTTGCAAAAACGCCGAGTCTTCGCTAGGGTTCCGAGAAGTCCAAAAACCCCTAGCACTTAATATTAATTAATTTGACATCAATGGCACTAATAAAAATTAGGGCTCAACGATGCTCACACCCCGCAAAAGCGTTGTGCCTTTGACCTACTGTAACAATTTAAAGGAAATAGTCCATATCAAATAAAAACACATATAGATATAAATAAAATAAAAAGAGTTTATATCAAGAATGCACTAGAAAAAAGACTATATTGAAGACTAACTAGAGAAGGAGTCATGTCAACTACCAAACATATAATGATAATAGAAATAAAAATGACAGAAATCAGACCATATCGACTACTATAAAAAATTAAAAATCTATTTTTGTCAATTATTGTGGATCCAAATTATAAAGAAATAAATTAAAAGAAATAATCCATGTTAACTACAACACAATATAAAGATAAATAAAAGGGGTTCGTGTGAAAAAAACTAGAAAAGGAGTTTATATAAATATGAACTCGAAATGAGTCCATGACAACTAAAAATATAGAGATAAATTAAATAGCAAAAGTTTTTTTGTATAAATAGCTATAAAATATATTTTTATTAAATACAAACTACAAAATGAGTCAATATCAATTATAGCAAAATATTGAGGTAAATAAAAATACAAATAATATAAAAGGGGTTTGTATCAACTACTATAAAAAATATCAGATATCTACATAGTATATTATTGTCGGAATAAATTATAATGGTTTAAATTAAAAGAAACAGTCCATATTAAATACAAGAAAATATAGAAAAAAAATAAAATAAAAACGTCCGGGAAAAAGAATCAGAGAAGAAGTTCATATAGACTATAACAAAATATAGAGATAAATAAAAGTTAAAATAAAATAATAGAAAATGAGTACATATAAAATGTTACAAAACTAAAAAGTTAATACCAACCAATGATAATAGAGTAAAAATAATGTACGGGTCACCTTACGCACTGCTACATATCAAAACACTCAAGATATTGAGACCTAAGGAGTATGAGTTAAAACAACGAGAAGCTGACAACATGAGTGCTACTATTTGTTTAAAGCTTGGGAGGAGATGCTTAAGCGTTGCTCTATATCAAAATGCTTGGAGATTGGAACCCCTAAGAGTAAAGGACTTGGAGGCGGTGAAAAGCTGTCATAAGTACACACTCGATGGAATAAGAAGGAAACATCCACTTGGTATTATAGACCAAAAGCTCTGTAGGCTATAATTAAGGAGATGGCCACACACGGTGTTACAACTAGGAATGGTATATGATTAGAAGTCAGGATATCATATAACTCAGAGACTACAAGATGTGAAAGCACATGAGGGATTCCACATCGATCATAAGCCTTTGGAGGAAACGGCCACACACTATCACAGATAGGAATGCTCAAGAGGTTAGAAATGCATGGATGAGATGACTTAACGTGGTGAGAAGCATACGAAGCCCATGGTGGAGATATGCACCCTTTCTAAGAATCTAACCAATAAAAAGAAGTACAAAGAAAAATAAGCACAAGTTCCGAAGCTTATAGTGAAAGGTAATATAAAATATCAATTTATGATAATTACTCTGGTGCTCGGATGACAAATGGCCACCATGATCTAATTAAAGGACGAAAATTCCTACATTAGTCGGAGAAAAGAGAGCATAACTATTTCTAACTAAATCTCCCATAGACATGTCAATCCATTTTATTATCATCCACTGCAGAAAAAATATAGAATGCACCAAAAAGTAAAATTGTTTTTTAAAAATAATTAAATATAGAACTAATGAAAGCTTTAAGCCAAAATTTCTATTTGTTGTCAGATCGAAGTTGCCTTACATCACTCCTAATCAGAATAATAGCAATATTAAAATTGGTAGAACAGAGAACCGATTGACTGCCACGTTGCCGTCGATTTAAAGATAGCAAACATCTACACAGTAGCACTCTAAAAATTAAAGACATAAAGAGCAGATGAGTCAGAAACAACGAGAAACTTACGTGTATGATAAAATAGATTGAAATCTCAGTGGAGAAACATCTACAAATCGCTACAAGCAAGAATACTTGAAGATTAGAAACACAAATAGTAGGCTACTCGAAGGTGGTGAGAAGTTGTCATGGGCAAGCTGCTGCATATCAAAAGACTAAAAAGATATGTCTACAGTTTCTCTGGATCAAAAGTCCTAGAAGAAAATGGTTGAACGACGTAAATAATAAGAAGGGTTAATATCACTGGTGCCATTATAACTTACCTCGAGACCGCGCTTGCCATTTTTAAAACACCTCGACCAACAATGTCATTTCAGTGAGTTTTTCCCCCTCAAACATGACATTACGAGGCTTTACAGGGCAATACCAGCCCAAATACACACGAAAATACGTTCTGACGTATGGATCCCATTTGTCATATCCTACACCTTCTTCCTCCATCCTCCTTACTCTCCCTCTTCTCCCCCGTTTCTCTCTCCGCTCTCTCTCCTCTCTCCACACCTCCGCCGGCGAGCTCCCCGGCGGCGGCAGAGCTCCACTGCGGCGGTGGGGCCGAGCTCCATGGCAGCGCAGAGCTCCATGGCGGCAGCGAGGCAGAGCTCCACGACGGCCGATTCGTCTTCACCGGAGCTTCTCCCCCTGCTCCAACGGCCACCTCCCCTATCTCCGGCGACGATCGCGACGGTGCCGCCTCCTCCCCCAAATCCGACGGCCTCCGCCAGGAGCAGAGGGGAAGCAGCGAGGAGCTCCCCGGCGTGAGCTTGCACGACGGTGGCGCTGGCGGGCCGAGCTCGCACGACGGTGGCGCAGGTGGCACGGCATGGCGGGGCCGAGCTCGCCTGACGGCGGCCTGAGTGGTGCGACGGGCCGAGCTCCGGTGGCGGCGGCGGGCCGAGCTCTGGCTGGCAAGGCGGGGTCTGAGGCGGCGGTGGGGCGGTGGCTTTGCTCCTGGAGAGAGGAAGAGACTGAGAGAGAGGAGGATTGAGGAAGAAGATGGAGGGTATGACAGGTGGGATCCACCTGTCAGCCCGTATTTCCCCGTATTTGCCATGTGTTCCGCCCTGTAAGTCCTCATAATGGCATGTTTGGGAGAGAAAAGCAGTTGAAATGACGTCTCTGGTTGAGGCCATTTGAAAATGGCAAGCGTGGTCAGAGGTCAAATTATAATGGCACCGGTGATATTAGCCCAAATAAGAATGTTTCATGATCATAAGCCTAGATAGTGCACAACTAAGAGGCAACGATAAGAGAAAGGACAGGCGGAGACATTATGGGCCTGTTCTTTTGGGCTGATCTGAACGGTTGAATAGCTGAACGGCTGAAATAACTGAATTTTGAGAGCTTCTCTAGATAGACTCGAGATTCCGATCCATCTCGTTTGACTTGCTTTTTAAAGTGTTAGGATATATCATTGAGACAACGAAAAAAAGACTCAAAAAACTAAATCGTATGTGTTTTCCACATGAAAATAAGTCATTAAGCTGTTAAGTCGTTAAGCTGATAAGCTGAAAAGAACTGGGCCGTACATGAATCATAAACCCAAGAAGATATGACTATGCACCATATACTGGAATACTCAAACTTAATTCATCATGATTTCCTACGGAGTTGGGTGCAATATAGTCATCACAATCTAGCTAAATACTAAAATATCTAAATGCATTATGTATATAAAATTTTAATAATTTATAACATTTCAATAAATATTTAAAAAATGTAGCCGTGCAATTGTTTGCTCCCTGTCTTGAAAACTATACTGTATATATCAACCGACTTTCCAACAGAAGCACGTACTATCGAGGCAGACTATCGAGGCGTGGTGAGATTGGCGGAGGCGGGACGAAGGCGGCCGAACGAGCTTCCATTGCTCTGGGTCTTGATTTCACCCGGTATGAAGCGCTCATCCGTTCGCAGCGTTCTTGATTTTCTTTTCGTCCTTTCTTTCTTATTTCTTGGTTGCTTTTTGGTCGCACGCGATTTCGGAGGGTTCCTGCGCCTTCTACTGCCCGGCAGCGCTCGGCTGATCAAGAACAAGAACGTTTCTTGATTTCTTGTTTCTTCGTTGCTTCTTGATCGCACCATATTTCGCAGCGCTCGGCTGGTCTCGGCTGGTCCAAGAACGTGTTCTGTTCGTCGCTTCTTCATTGGCTTCTTGATTTCGGTTCTTGTATTCTGTTCATCGTTTCTTCATTGCTTCTTGATTTCGGTTCTTTCTTTTCTAATTATACTAGTAAAATGCCCGTGCTCTGCCACGGACCATAAAAGGATGAAAGAAAAACATAATTCGTAGACAAAAATATAAAAATGAAAGATGATTTGCAGAAAAGATCGAGAGTGTAGCACACGACATGTTGTAACTTGGATCGTTTAAATTGAAACATTATTTGACATAAAAAATATTGGTCACCAACCGCCACAGTAACCAAATTTAGGAACCAACCAAATATACTGTTTTTTCTGAATTTTTATCAGCACTTCAATCTAGATTAGGCCACGAAGATTTATTGGACCGCAATTCAATATATCTGTACTTTAAATTTATAAAAAAACAACATCAGTTATATAGGTCAAAACCATAAAAGAAGCTACGATGAAAATCCCAATAAACACGCAAACACATAGGTAAGCATGTAGTATTATTTTGTCATAACAAATGTTATGAATTGACACATATTTAAGTCTACACAAGTTTAATACATCATCTTTTGTATTACAAATCCTTTTTGCTATCATACTTTACATCAGAGTCCCCTTGTTTTCATGCTTAATCCTGAGCATGTCCAATTTTATACTACTTTTGAATTTAATATTTTTTGTAGACTCTCTGAAAGATGTTACAATTGATTTGTGGATGAATAATCGCATTAACACTGCAATGGAGATGAGGCAAAAGCAAAAGGAGAGGAAGGCAAAGAAAACAACTATTCCATGGAGAAAGCAGGACACAGGATCAAAATGATGTAAATAAATTCTGAATATAAATGCCTCGTTTTAGTCCTCTCATGAGGCCTTGTGGATGGTCTTATCCAAGACAGAAGGAATTGGAATTGTCATTTCTATAATGAGGCCTTGTGAAGGAGACACCACCTGCAGCTTGTACGGTATAGCAATTTCGTCCATGCTGAAGAGCAAATAAAAGTAAAGTTTTGTGCTGAGAGATAATAAGGATTAAATCTGAAAAATAAAAATAGGCTTTTTACAAAAAAAACTGCGCTAGAAACGAGGGATTTTAAGCATAAGTAAATTAATCAACTAATGCAAGAAAATACTTATACTCTACTTCTATTTAGCCACGCCCAGATCACAAATCCTATTACTTACCTCTTTCCTTTCTACTGGAGGTAAATAGATTGAGCGATGTGAGACACCTTAAGAATAACTTGTTGTAAGCAAGATATCTGCATGCTAAACAGCCAAACTCATTCAAAGCAGCTCAACGAACTGCTTAATCTGTAGCCCCATTACATCCGGCGCACTCACCTGTAGCACCATAGATAGCACTAAAGCAGCACCCTGTGGTTCACTGGGCAGCAAATCTCTATCTAGAGCATGTGAGCATGTCAAATTGTGACGTTGCGAGCCCGACCCCATGGATCAAAATCAAATTGCGGTCGCTCAAATTGCAGTTAGCTATACCTTTTCTATATGAAGGATTGCCTACATTTTTTAAAATTGTTGTATCAAAGAATATTTTCTTTCTATTCACCTATTTTTTGGACAAGTCTTCCTGCTATCCACCTAATAGGACAACAACATGGGAGCTAGTGACAGACTAAAACACATGGGATCCTTGATGACCAAAAGATATATGCCATTGTTGCTACCAGCTATCACTGACTTCTTTATTAATACTCACTACTAGAAAAGTGACTATCTATGACGAAAACTCCTTGACGATGTCAACTGGCGTCATAGAAAACTACTATTTTGTGACGATTTTGGTTTTGTCATCATAACACGCACCACACGTCGGTCAGCCCTATTTTTTAGTGACGAAAGTTGAAATTTTGTCACAAAAAAATTATAAGCACCGTCACAGAAACCAGACATAGGTAAAGTCATATGCATATGTTTATTGTGACGATATGTTTCCGTCACGATAGATGTTTTATCCTTTCTTGCAGATTTATGTTACGGAACCGTTATGGCTGATCCACCGGTGCAAGATGTGTACAACTAGAACTCTAATCCGTATTGGACTAGACTAATCCCTAATCTATCTAGCACTATAAATAGAGGTAGGAAGGTTTTACAACAGATTATTAGCACGCTTCGTTCTCGAAGGTCTATCCACGAGGAGAAAAAGGCGTCGGAGCGATGTCTGCAATCGACTCACCATCACGCCGAATACCGCTCGGTTTTGCTGAAATCATCCTACGTGACAGCATACTGAATTGCGGGAAAGAAGATCATACCTGACGATTACGAATTGCGGGAGAGAGGATCGGAAGACCGCAAGGTATTGAATTGCATTGCATTGTTTGTAATTGCGGCGAAATTGTAGTTTTTATAGGCCATGGCGAAAACTAATCTGATGGGTCGGATTGATTTTTTATATACAATTGATCTACTCCCACGCCGCCATGGGCACCTCGTCAATCGCTGACGCCACACCGGCCTTGTCTGTTGGCCCGCCATTGTCGACTACTAAGCGCCACCGCCCTGACCGCCTATGTTGCCGTGCCGCACACCATGGCCGCCGCCCGATTTCTTCGCTCTACCGCCCATGGCTGCCTCGGCACCGCCGCCGCCGTCGCTTCGACAGCGTGCCGCCTCGCCGACCGTCGCCGTTGGCTGCTGACATCGAGAAACCACGCACTGCAAATTTGTACAAACTTCGATCGTCTGGCGAGGCTACTATATAATCACCTCGGCGACCTGCCTCCACAATATCATTTTGTTACCATGTTGGCGGTGGTGCGGTTGATTGTAGGATCAGTTCATTTGTGATGTACAGCATGAAGATTAAACCGTAGTGTACATCCTCTTGAAAACAAGATTTCATCGGTGATTCAATTACATCCCTTTGAAAAGCAGGGTTTGATCGCAGATGCTTGCGCCATATTCTTCATACTCGCTTTTGTGTGGCATGCTGGTTTTGGAAAATAGTTAGAAGAATTAACTAAACTCCGATGCTGAAATTTTTGTTTGAGAAAGATATTAATGAAAATTACGGATGGCGGTGATACTACGGAAGAATTATTTTTGGTGAGAATCGGATCTGAAGTTAATATATTCACACCAAAATTTCAGGTGATACAAGCTTTTGTTACTAGTGTGTAGAACCAAAAGTTTGAGTACCTCATAGAATTCAATTTGTAGATGCAAATGGAGAAAGATCTAGTTTTTTGGAAAATTCTTGGAAAAAGCAAATTTCTCTGGAAATTCCTAGAGTTTTAGAAAATTAGAGAAGACCCTTGAATTTTGCAAAAAAGACTAGAAATTTTGGATAATTTCAGAAAACATGTCAACAACATTCACTTTATTACTAACTACAATTTATTTAAAATTTTCAGCAATGCAATGTCATGGGAATGGCACTGGAATGCTCATTTTTTCCTCCCTAGAATGGAACTGTAATGGATTTTGATCACTAGAATGGTCTTTTCGATGGCTGCTTCGGTTTGTATCTTCAGTTCTCGAAATCTGAAGGCATGTGCAGCAATATAAAATTGAAGAATATTTGCCCCTGCATGATATGCAAGGGTTTTAGTCCACTGAAATATTAACAGCAGCAGCATGTAATTTTTATTTGCGAATGAATAGCAACAACATGTTTTGGATGCTTTGATCTAGGTGCTAAATCTGAATTTTAATCTTGAAGCGTGCTCTATTGCCAAAGTTCAGTATTGAATTTTAGCTAAATCTGGATCTGTGTGCTAAATTCGTTAATGTGCTCTATTGCCAAAGTTCAGTACTGAACTGTGCTCTATTGCCAAAGTTCAGTACTGAATTTTAGCTTAATTCGTTGATAACATAGCTTGAACTTGGATCTGGGTGCTAAATCTGAGTTTTGTGAGCTAATGTCATCCAAGTTTCAGTTATTTTCAGTTTTTTTGTTTCTGGCAGCCTTGTTTTAGTTTCGGCATTTCTCCTTCTTTCTTAATCATGTCAGTTGTACCTTGATCATGCACATTGTTGGTGACAGTGGCCTGTTTTTAGTCGTAGTGAATTGTTGTTTTCATTTCATTGCCATATGAGCTACAGTAACTGAAATTGCAGAGTGCGAGTGAGGTGCTAGATCTGAATTTTATTAACGAATTGTGCTCTATTGCCATGGTCAAGCTATGTTTTGCATAGACTATCATATTTTATATTGGTGCAGCTGCTCAGTTTTTTTTAAACTGAAAATGAATCCAAACATATACATTAATGTGCCATGTAAAAGCTCTAATACAGTTAGGCAAGTCAATACCAATCCATCTGTAAGCAGCAATCCATCCATCTGTAAGCAGCAACATATTCATATTGATAAAACAAACCATGAAAAGGAATATCCAACCTGAAATAACTGAGTGATGAGCCTAAGGATGAGCTCATCAAGCTCATAGTTCCTATCTGGGGCAGCAAGTTTTGTAGCATTAGCACCGCCTCCAGAATACTCTGCAGAACTGTAGTGAATCAGTAACCTCCATATTACATGGCAAGAACAATGGCTCAAAGTGATAACATATCTTACTAATAGCGATGTAGTTTTACAGTGCATTAATAGATGATAAATTAGCAAGAGCATAAAGGTACAACTCCATGAAACGCGTAATATCATGAAAACTGGATTGATTTTGCAATTCTTATTCGTAGAACAGGCAGTTCATGTTAATGTATATTGATAGCCTTAAAAAATTCAAGTAATCTGAAACCATAATGGACAACAACTATTTTTAGGTCATCTAAGATTAAAAAAATTGCCCTACCATGTATGTTCTGCATGTATTTGGAAGACCTTATAAAACAGTAAAGTAGGAATCATAATAAGACCCTTATAAAGCACTTCATTTCCTACTGCCCTTGTGAAGAAGCTATATGTAAACTTAAGCAAAAATGGCCTATTGCCTATAATGACAATGCCTGTAAGCTAAAATGCACTACATTATCTTTGCCTACTATTCTATAGAGATCTGCGAACCAGCAGGGATTAAATAGTATATATAGTCAAAATTGAATGCTTTTATATGGTAATGTCAAAGGCAGGGTAGTAGTAGAATTCGGAACAAGGTGCAAACATGAACAGCTAAGCAGTGAATTTTTACACATGAGGTGTCGGTTGTGGCACGATCTTTTAAAAGCAGAGATTTAAAATTACAAAAACTGGATGCATGTTGCTGAAAAACAATTACTCATTTCCTCTTGTATGATCCTGACACTACCAAGTTTTGTAAATAAACACGAACACTTGTCATCAGTGTAACAAATTTAAAACCATTGATTTAATTTAATTTTAAAATTTTAAAGAATGGCCTGCAGACATGCAGTTGGTGCTTTTCTCCTAAAATAGCTAAAATGCATGTAGTTGATGAAATCGGTTACTACTGAAAACCAACAGAGTGCACTTTGCATGCAGCAGTGAAGCACCAAGTGGGCAGAGCGAGTGCTTATGAACAATGCCAAATTCTCCGAGGCAGAGGGATTCAGTATTTTGCTAGACATCAGAGAATATAGACAGGGGCTTGTGCTCAAGCTGCAGTAGAGCTGAAACTATGGTAACTGTAAAAGATCAGTTAACAGCTATAGATGGCTGGCTGTAAACCGATCAGTTTATGATGAACAAAACATAAATGAAGTGAAACATGCATAGATTGTTTAACACCCACATTATATGAAAGCCTGTAAATGAAGCGCAACATGAGGATATGTACTAATTAGCACAAATTATTGCAAACTTCTTTGGTAGCGAATGAATATTACTTGACTACCTTGAGTAGGCAAGTCAGAAATTCAACAGGTTATACCCATCAAAACGAGGCAATTTACAGGAAGGAGCATTACTTTGTGAATAGATTTCTAGAAATTTTGATTTAAAAAATTTTCAGTATACTTATTGTAAAACTGATGTCATTTCAATATTATAAGAAGTATTATGGAAAAGATTCCATTATTATTAAAAAATTAGCAATTTCATAAAATTGACAAAAGGTCAAGATGAGCTCGGCCGAAGGGCTTTGAAACACTATAGACCGATGATTGGAAGGGTACGTTCATGACGTTTTGAAAGATGCACTTATGCTACAACAACATATCTATGAAGGATCGGGCCGCTATGTCCGCCGTGAGGTAGCGCATTACGAGATATGGGTGGGGCGACTAGCACGAGCTGCAAAGGGAATGCGTTCAGCGGTGTTTTGAAATATGCACTCATGCTACAACAACATATCTATGAAGGAACGGGCCGCTATGTCCTTCACGAGGTAGTGCATTACGAATATGGGTGGGGCGACTAGCATGAGCTAGAAGGGGGTACGTTCAGAGTTTTGAAAGATGCACTCATGCTACAACAACATATCTATGAAGGATCGGGCCGCTATGTCCTTCATGAGGTAGTGCATTACGGATATGGGTGGGGCGACTAGCACGAGCTAGAAGGGGGTACGTTCCGCAGAGTTTTAAAAGATGCACTCATGCTACAACAACATATCTATGAAGGATCGGGCCGCTATGTCCTTCATGAGTTTTGAAAGATGCTCTCATACCTTTACAACAGGGGACCCGACTATGGGGTAAGAACCGTGGAAGAGCTCTATGCAACCTACGGATTCATCGGTGACCAGGTGAGCCGACTATGGGGTAAGAACCCGTTGTTTTTTTGCTCATTTTTAACCAACATTATTTATTCAATTCATTAGTTAAATAAAGTGATATGAGTACCACTAGATCTGTCTTCAATAGTATTTTAAACGTGGTTTCTATGTTTATCTATTTGCACAAATATTTATAGAAAAAAATCAACAATAAAATTGGGCGCTAAGTTTTCCCTCCACAAAATTGCAAAATACCCGCCGTCTCCTCCCACGAAATTGAAAAGGCCCACGTCCAGAGACACACTCCGGTTCCCCCCAATAGTCTCCTCCCTCATCCACGGTTGCACTAAACCCTAAATCAACATATCCTCAGGGCGGTGGCTAGCGACCTCCTCCTCAAAGACCCCGCGCTGTAGCTGGCGACCTCCTCCTCAAAGACCGAAGCCGGTGAAGGCCTTCACTGGGAGCTGCTCCGTGCCTTCTTCTTCACCCCCTCGCCTCCCATCGTTGAATCGGGCTCAGTAGCTACAGGTTTGTACGTTTCCTCTCCATTATTCTCCATCCCCATTCGCCAGTGGAGGATGTACCATTTCGGCGAACTAGTGAAAGGGGGAGGTTAGTGGCAGAACTACTATGCCTGCGACGGCGGCAGCGGAGGCATCTAGCGGGCTCCTGTGGCCATGGGACTGCTGTAGTTGGGGTCCATAATGCTTTGCTAGTTGGGGATTCCTAGCCGAGGAACTGGTGCGCTTGAAGATTTGGCCAGCATGGATGTGGATCTCTTCAACATGACTTGCTCTTTAACGTTGTCTTACAGTAGTTTTCTTACTCTTGTGCCCTATCCTTTTCTATTATTTGGATCTGTTTACGTATGAATTTGTACTGCACTAGGCATTGATATATGTCTTTGGCATGATTTTGCAATACTTTTTTAGAGCAACTAGCAAGGGAGCTGCTACGAATTCATTAGTAGCAGAAGTAAAATTACAGTAATTAAATGGACCTCAGGAATTTTGCTACAGTTTTGTTAGGAATAAACTGTGGTTCTTTGCCTATGCCTATCTAGTTTTGTTATAGTTAACTAATTTTATTAAGTGCTCACTAAGTGTTTAGTGTCCATACGCAATCCTCCATGTATGTTGTTGTCATATACCATTGTTTGTATTGGCTACTTGTATGACTATAATTAAGAATATGCAGTATTTACTTTTGTAATTATTATGGCATGGTAGTTAAGTGCTTGACTTGGAATTATTTGTACTTAGCAGATCATATCTTTCATCACTTGACACTATCCAATTAGGAAATCTCTGAAAAGAACAAACAAAATCGAGCCAAAGTCAAGTTCCATCAAAGCTCTGAGGATCTCGTAGCTACATAGCACCTTGCCATGCTCTAGTAAGTATGGGTTGTCTTTTTCGTTATTCATTTTTCATCGAAAATTATTGATGATGTTAAAATCTATGTGCATCCTAGTACTTCTGTTTGACATCATTAAGAAGCACTTACTAGGCATTACAAATTCATCCAAACTTGAAGCACACACATAATTTTTCTATAATACCTAAAAAACATTCATTTCATTTTGCTTCATACCATAATGTAGAAGGAGAAAAACAAAGATCAAGAGCTTGACGCACTGGACATTTTCAAGGGATGCCTCAACAGCAAGAAGAAGGGATTCACAGAACCTGTGCAACACGCAATTGTAAGTCTGTTCTATCCCTGCCTTGTTGGTTTCAAATTGTGTTTGCTTAAATGCTGCATTATGACAGATTGACAGTCTCTACCTATAATGTGACAATATAGTTAAAAAGTATCAATTACTGTAATATCATACGGTTCTTTCAACAATATCGTTGAGAACTTTAGTATTGAACTGTGCTCTATTGCCAAAGTTCAGTACTGAATTTTAGCTAAATCTGGATCTGTGTGCTAAATTCGTTAATGAGCTCTATTGCCAAAGTTCAGTACTGAATTTTAGCTTAATTCATTAATAACATAGCTTGAACTTGGATCTGGGTGCTAAATCTGAGTTTTGTGAGCTAATATCATCCAAGTTTCAGTTATTTTCAGTTTTTTTAGTCTGGCAGCCTTGTTTTAGTTTCAGCATTTCTCCTTCTTTCTTAATCATGTCAGTTGTACCTTGATCATGCACATTGTTGGTGATAGTGGCCTGTTTTTAGTCGTAGTGAATTGTTGTTTTCATTTCATTGCTAGATGAGCTACAGTAACTGAAATTACAAAGTGCGAGTGAGGTGCTAAATCTGGGTGCTAAATCTGAATTTTATTAACGAATTGTGCTCTATTGCCATGGTCAAGCTATGTTTTGCATTAACTATCATATTTTATATTGGTGCAGCTGCTCAGTTTTTTTTAAACTGAAAATGAATCAAACATATACATTAATGTGCTATGTAAAAGCTCTAATCTGATTAGGCAAGTCAATACCAATCCTAGATTGGAAGGAGTTGAGATGTGCAGACCCATTACTATCATGAATCGCTACTCAATCCTATTAAGAATGCTTCAATATGTACTTTTGTGCAAAAATTCAACACGAGTTATGTTTTATTTCACGTAGTTATATATGTAATATGAATTTGTACAATTGTAATGTCTTAATTACTATAACCATTCTATGTTGTCATTAGCACTTATGTAAATTAAGCACTTCTTATAAATGCTTGAAGGCTGCATATGCCATAGCTAAGGGAAAAAGTTTAAAGCCTAGTAATGTAACTAGAGTTACATTGAATCTGAAGCCATCATTTCACCGATACTTTCACCTATACTATAAGCTAATTACACAAAGCAATCTTTAAAGAATAGCACAAGTCATATCTTTAATGAATTTGAGAAACAAGTTTGATTCAGTTTAAAATTTATGCAAACAACTCCAGTTATGATTCAGTTCTGACTAGAACAAAAAAGTGATACATAAATTGCATTTAGAACAGTAAATTTGAAAATTTCAGATTGTTTACAATGTCACTTCTCACTCCCATCAATTACAACAGCAATGACACAAATGTACATGTATGAAAATAGTAGAACTAATGCAGAACCTACTTTATTGCTTCCTTTCAGTTCATATTAAAACATTACTTTATAAAGCATCTCAATTTTAATTGATTTCTTTTCAGTTAGCATTCTACTTGTCTTCTTTATGCATTGAATTTTTTGTTGGTCAATTACATAGGCTGAGATGGAAGCTATGAAGGAGACTAATGCAGATGGTCAGACATCAATATCTACAGCAGAGATTGTTTCTAAGGTTCTCACTTAGAGTAGTGCCAGCAACAAATTCCTGAAGAATGTTGGCTTACAATCAACCATTGAGAAGACTATAAATACATCAAAGGAAAAAGTTCTTGAGGAAGAACTTGAGCGAGAGAGACAAGAATCAGCTGCACTTCGAGCTACCGCTGAGTGACAACAGAAAGAACTTGAAGACCTCAAGCAAAAAACACAAGCATCAGAAGAAGCGATGGCTATGACCCAAAGAGAAATGGAGGAATTCAGAAAGAGACAAGAGGTTAATGATGCACTTCTTCGCCAAGTCTTGAGCATTGCAGGTCAATCCCAACAGTGAATGGATGAACGTCAAAGTAGTTTCTTGCTCTCAGCCTTTTGGATTGCTTCAAAACCCAGACATGGAATACTTATTTTGCTCTTAGTTGGTACTATTAATGTAATTTCTAAGTGCTTTTATGCAGTACTTCCTCAGCCTTGTGAAGTGTTTTGAAACCTAGACATGGAATACTTGTTTTGCTTGTATTGCTCTCAGCCTTTGAAGTGCTGAATCTATGAAGTGATTGAAACTGTGCTAGAACTATTATTGTATCCCTGTTTTTTCAATTACTTATCATTTTGTTGAATATTTGTGTTGTGTAATATTACTGCGGATTGATCCTAAAATTATTTGGGTGATTGTGATAATGCCATGGCAAATGGACAGAAAAATGTAGCCCAAAAAATGGCCTAGAATTAAAGGGCGGAAAAACTAATTGGGCTATAAATATTGGGCGATCTTGGGTCGCATTAATAGCTAAAACCAGTAAAAAATTAAAAATGGCGTGGCGGATGTGACACGTCATCATCCAATCATTTGAGATGTTGGCGCTAGGGTGGCACTACAATGTTTAGTGACGAAATATCTGTCCACGTGTCATCATATTATGACGAAATTTTTTGTCACGAAAGATCAGGTCAACGCTCCTCACGGACCACTGTCACTGTTTTTTATGACGAATTGATGATTTTGCATGACATTTTTCATACTTTTAATGACGATATTTATCGTCATAGAAAATAAATATTCTATGACGAATAGTTGCAGCGTCATAGAAAATAGAGTTTTTTATGACGAAATAATACTAATCGTCAGCAAGGATTTTCTATGACGCACCTTCGATGACGAGTCTGATTTCGTCATAAGATCGTCACAAAAGATATGTGGTGACGTTTTGCTGACTTATGCTGCCGAATTCATAGTGTCACTGAAAATCATTTCTCTACTAGTGACTCAATTATTGGAGGTATCCTTAAGCTACCAAAATAAAAATACTCGATTATTTGCCAAATAAATTTTCCCTCTCTATTACAATGCAGGACATGAGCAAGGCCAACATAAGTAGATTTCATGGAACAGTATAGTATAGGCAATAAAATAAACAAATTTCAAGTATGAACAGAGTGTGGACTGCAGTACCAGCTTCATCTACATCATTGGCAATGGAACCTTGCCACTCTGCTTCCAAGCCTTGCGATTTGCGATGCAAACCATCAGCACACTCCAAGTCCCAAGATTGGAACCATAACCTATATAAAGAGGTGTAGTGCACACATGTACAGTATTATTCTTCCTTTCATCTAATATATTTGATTTTTGAAATAGCTAATTCCTCAATGTATTGTTGATGAGTTAGGTGGTTCTAAAATATGAACCTAGAGGACCATTTTGGCGCTTGGGAAAGTTCAGAGACAAAATGGCACTTTTCCCTGTGTTTGATGGCTCTTGAGTTTGGTTTATCCGGTTATTAATTTAACTACAATGAATATCAACCGAGGAATCATCAGAGCTACATGTTCAGGCTTTTACTTTAAACAATTTCAATCAGTATAAGCACTGCGGAGTATAAAGTAGCATTTTCTCTCATAGTTTTTCCTCAACTTGCTAGAATATAATTGGCCAGAAATTTAGAAAACGGAAAGATGAAAAGAGGATAACATCGTTTTGCCATGTTAAGCAAAAGTAATAAGGCATTTTCCTTGTAGTCTCACCTCCTCATACTGCTCCATCGCCTCCAAAACACATCCTTTCCTGAAATAATCCTATATATTACAAAATAGGGCAGGATCGTGAAATATGGTAATAGAATAAATAAAAAATTTATAATAGATAAGTTCATAAATCAGAACTCAATTCAAATCAAAATTTATATACCTTCTCCCATTGTGGCTTAAGTTTTATTGTTGGCTTAGCGTCAGCAAGTGCTTTGTTAAGCTTAACCAACTGCAGAAATGCAGCATTCGGTTGCTGGCAGGGATTAAAAAAACACAATTATAATGTATAAATATCTCGGACAACACAACATAAAAAACAAATTATGGCATAGATACCCTATTGCATATTATTATCAGCTTTAAGAAAGCATTTCAATTTCTGTTTTGGCCGGCAATCCAACTGAACAAACCATTCTGAATCTTTTTAGTAAGAATAACAACACAACTAGTTTGAGATGATTATGAATGCAAGAGGTGCTAAATGTCTACAAATAAACTGTTTTTTATTTGAATTACTCCCTCCATTCTAAAATAGTAGTCCCTTTGGACATTGCCAAGGTGATGGTATGTTCTATTAAAAATGATGGTACGGTCAAAATTTGTAATCCCCTTGTAATTAGGTGGCAACAGTTACCTTCACCAATTTTGAAGCCACACGCTCCCCAAATCTTGTTCCAATTTCCTCATGAATAGATATAGAAATGTTGTTACCCGATATCAAAATAAAGTACACATGACAGATGTTAAAATAGGCCTACTGTTACCGAAAAAACAGCTCTAGAAGAATTTTATGAAATGTTCTCTAGACAAACATTACCTATGGAGAAGGCAATAAGAAGGATGGATGACAATGGAAATTTTGTGTTGCTAATGAAACATTTGATAGTACTGCAATGGAAGCTTACTCTCTTTGCAAGTTTTGATGCTTCCCTACAAGGTGGGACCTGCACTACGAATGCAAAAAAGAGTTTTATTTTTAAATAAACCAGACGAAAAGGCACTCCAACAATAAACTCACACACAACTACCTTTGCCCCCGAAAAGTTAGGACTCAGAAAAGTTTTCAAAATAGAAAGCCCAGTAGCTGCACAAATGAAGAAACAACTAATATGCTTAGCAAATTTAAGCCTAAAACATATAAATATATAATTTTTTCTATGTACTTTGGTGATTCAGACAAGCATGCTATCTGTCGGGGATAAAATCACGGCCCATTGCCATGGCCAACTCCCTGACGGCCCAATCGAGCGACCTACCGGGGCGGCTCACTGGAAGGTTCTATCAGCCCATATCGTCTTGCCGAACAGCCTCTGGGCACGCGGTGCGTAACGGCCTAGGATTCGTGTTCGAGTCCTACTCGAACAAGAGTTCTGCACGGCTACGTGAAGACCCGGACGTTGGTTTCCCGGATTGGAATAGAAGTCGTGATCCCCAAGAATTGGAGTTTACCTTATCTACCTCGGGATGTATTTGGCACGTTGAGTTCGTTACGGTCTCGGAGTTAGCCCGGCCCGATTATCCCTTGGTAGGTCGGTTCATCAACACTATATAAACCGAGCCCCTACGGCGTGTAGAGGGCACGACTTAGACGCATCTGGCATCTAAGATTACTTTGTCGCATACTACTCACCTGTACACCCATAATCTCGCCGAGACTTGTTCGTCTCGCCGAGCCACCTCTTGTATTCATCTCTGATATATAAGAAAGGCTGGACGTAGGGCTATTATCTCTCCCGAGAGGCCTGAACCAGGATAAAAACCCTGTCTCCCGTTCGTTGCTGTTCGTGGTTGTTTGGCGTGTCTCCTATCTCAATCTTCAAGAACCTTAGAGACTTGAGATCGATATCTCAACCGTCGACACTATCATAACTCATGAATTTACATGTTTCTATCCACATAATGAACATCACATATAAATATGTACGAAATATCTTGTGCACTCACAATCAAACTACATATCTACCTCCGCTCTTCTCTGGATGGAACTGAGCCGCCTGGATGTTGCCCATTGAGATAGATGATATGAAGCTCCCGCTATAGTTGCATAATGACGAAATATAGTCTCAGTTAGCATCTGACTAAGAAAGTAGAAAGAAAGAAACAACTCACATATCATTAGTCAATAGAAAAAAAACAAGCATGTAAATAAGGCTGCTCCTTATAGGCAGAGCGTGATAAGAGTGAACAAAGTACACGGGTTGGCCATCAGCTCCCTGCAGCAGCTCTTACTGCATTGCCAAAATGCTGCAAACTCACATATCACACCAAGGCCGCTTACTGCATTGCCAAAATGCTGCAAACTATGAAGTGATGTTCATCCACAGGCTAGCGAGAAAACAGCAGACTGAAGAGATCTAGAAGGATTTAACAGTAGCCATGAGAAATCAGGAAGGATTTAACAGTAGCTTACCAATCAATATGTTGTGTGCACGGACTGAGGCGGCGACGTCAGGGGGAGGACGGAGAATGTCATGAGTCACGCGAGGCGTCGGCGCTGAGTCGTGGCGTTACCTGCAGTCTTGGTCTTGATGCGAGGCGGGCGGCGCTTGGCGTAAGCGCGAGGTTGTTGGCGCCATGTAAGGCGGCGTAAGGGTGAGGACAGAGGCGAGCACGAGTCATGCGGGCGCATGGCCTGGCGGATGTCGGTGCGGGTGAGGAGAGGAGGGGGAGGCGGCAAAGGAAGAGGCGGCGGGGAATAGAGGGGGCAACCAGGTGCGGGAGAGATGGGGCGGCGGCATGGCGCGGGTGCTGTGGAGGAGGGGACGACGGCGAGTGGGGTAGAGGAGGCGGAGAGAGAGGTCTGTGGGCGGGGCGGAGGGAGTGGGGAGGTCTGTGGAGGGGAGTGGGGGCGTCGGCTTGGGTGAGGAGGGAGGGACGAGGGACAGGCGGTTTCTTTGGGTGGGGATCGTGGGAGGCGGAGCAGGGGAGTGGAAACCTAGAGGCGGCGGCTTGGAGCCTTGGAGATCGAATGGTGCGTGGCGGGGGCGCAGGGGTGTGCTTGGGCCGGGCGCTGGCGCGGGCGCTGCGGGGGAGTTTGATCGATCCGAAATAACAGGAACGGCTGGATTGGGTTACATGAGATGGACGACCCGGATTGCAAGTTGGTAGTACCACCACGACCATAAGGTGCTTTAAGATAGTAGAGATTTCTTCTGCGCTCGGGACCGTCGTTGATCTCCAATCTTGGCCGCAGGACTATTTCCAGGGGCGGTGCTCGGAGGAGAAAGGTATGTATTGTTTTTTCATTGTGCAGGAGCCAGAGCGCGGCGAGCATATCGCACCTCGTCGGAGCGACGCAAGGCGGCGGCGGCGAGTGGCACGTCATTCGTCCGCCACTTTTGTTTGTTTTGAACAGGGCCATGAGGCGAGCAGCTCGTCATGGGGCAGGACATTACACCGGAGCTCGACAAGGAGCAGAACATCGTCTGCATGACACATCAATAAGGATTTTTTACTTTATATTATTCAGATCTACTTATTTGATTTCGTTCTCCTTATTTCTGCTTTTTTCAGATTTATTTGATTCTGTTAAGTTTTTCATATTTTTGCTCTTTTTTTTCCTTTTTAGGTGCTATGGCTGGGGTACCTATTCCGTCTTTCTTCGCCGGTCTAGGAATAATTTCAGCCGAGGTTGACTACCCGATGCCCGGAGGACGACAGCAGCAGGCGCTAGCAGCACCAGGGCAGCCACATGTAGTGGCAAGGGTGACCATACTCGCGCTACCAGTACAGCAGATGATACACGACATGTTCCAAGCGCCGGATCGGGTCTTTAGTTCTAGAGGAGCTTTCAGCACAATACAAGATGGTATGTTTCTTATGTGTTAGCATCCAAATATGTTATTTGCCACTCCAAACATTGCTTCTCTCATATTTGTCACCCATGTATCTATGACATGTGGGATCCGGTCCCACATATCATAGACACATAGAATGACAAATGTGAGAGAACCAATGTTTAGAGTGATAAATAGTGTATTGCCCCGTATTTTTATTATTGGCCGGAGTTGAGAGGGAGCGCGGTGGGCCGAGGGTGCGTGCGCCTGGAGATGGGCAGCGCCGTGCGCCCCACTGGCGCAATGTGGAATTAGAGGGTGGCGCCCTGGCCGCAGGTTGGAGGAAAAAACCAAGCGCCGCCACGTACATAGGAGAGTCACAGACTCGTGGGGACGTGGACGTCGGTTAGAGTTGGAAGCGGCGCGTCCTAGGGGCCGCGCTCGGCAACAGCGCGCTCACAGTTGGCGCGAGGCGGTGGAGAGGCCGGGCGCCGACGTGTGCGGGCTAGAAAAGAAAAGAGGGAGAGTGAGAACGCGGGGGGCAGCTGCTTATATGGAGTAGATAGAGTTAGTTAGGCTAATTAAATTAATTATAGGGACAATTGATCAATACTTAGCCAAAAAATTTTTTTGCAGAGACTTTCCTTGTCCACAGTTCAGGAGCCGTAGTGCTCGGTCCTCAAGCACGTGTCAGTCCCACAGTCAACCGGTATGCCGACCCGGTTCAGTGGGGCCTGCAGGTTGACACCAATCTGAAGTTTATGGCAAACAGCATAAAGACCTAGTTTTGGACAAACAACGCAGCTGTCAGGGTCAATGAAGTGGAGCGAGGACTGTCCCATGCGATGCAACATGATGGACACAGAGCGTGGGAATTGATAAAAAATCATCCGTCGCTGATACCCATCTTCAATAGATTAGACCTCCTGCTCTGACTTCATGACTACCTGGTCAACGTCGTCCTATACACAAATCAAGCAGGTTACCTGACGGTGCTACAAATGCTGCATATGCCCACACCACCAGTACAGTGGCATTCCAGGGTAAACAACAACAGGTAATATCTTTTCATTTTCGCCATTTCTTCTTACAATCTTCCTTTGCATCGTTCTGTGCTTATAATCTGTGTTTTATTACAGCTACTTGCAGCAATTTTATCGTGGGAGAAGCTACAACAACAGGCAATGACGGATCTAAGATTTTTTTAAGCCTAGGCAAACTAATAAATATAACTTAACAAAATCAAAATATTTAATTTATTAACAAATTTTTCTATTTTTATAATGACTCATTACCAAATTCTCTAATTATTCCATTATATGTTTAATAATAATACATATAATATTGCTATTGAAAAATAATACAATGTAGTGTGATGGAGGGGATTTGATGATACAATAAGCATGTATTTATATTCTTATTATATCGTGATGTTGTCGCCATGTGGCACAATGCAAACCATAAAAAACTTAATCTAGAATCATCTATATATGAAAAATCAAGATTTTTGTGTTTGAAAAAATATCCAGCAATATCTTATCTTATTCTATTTTTTTACTTGTTGATCAAAGATAATACTACACAATAAATATTTAGTTATATATATTTATATTTCATAGGGTAAATTGCATCAATACTATTATAAAATTCCCACTTTACAAAATTTCACTGTTGCGTCTATGACATGTGGGTCCAGTGCACACATTTCATTGTTGCATGGGGTGACATTTTTTACGAATTAACAACTTTATAATGGCATGTGTATAATTTTTCTATTTCATATAATACATTTCTATGTAATATAACTTATAAAAATTATATTTTTAGAATATTCTAACATAAGCATGAATATCGACTTTCAATACATATAACACCTAGTTTTTTAACTACATCTCATTATGTTATACAATATTGATGTGGTGACGTCTTGCATCGGTTCATCTCGGGGTAGGTCCAGATTAAGGCTTGCCCAAACCTGACCCGGATCAGGTTCTGTATATTACGTTACTCGTGAGCTTAGTCCAACCCATTAACCGTATTGATGCACGTATTACTATCATGCCATTACTATATTTGTGTATATGGTTGGATTTTCATGTACCTAAGTGACTGGATTTGTGTATTTGATGGGATTTTTATATGCCTAATTGCTTTTGGTTGGGATGACGTTATGAGAAATTTCTCTACCTCGGTTCGGATCAGTGCACCGCCAGTGCACTGGTGGGCCGGGGCGAGTCAAGGTTTCGTACATCCGAGGACTAGGTCGGGTCGAGGTACGGTGGATGTTGAGAATGGGTGGGACGGGTCGCGCCGAGTTGAGGCTTGACCTAGTCCCACCCCGCCTCATTAAGAACTCTAAACATAAGGTGTGGCAAAATTAGGCAAAACTAACCTTCAACCAACCAACTCGAAATGCAGATACAATGATTATCCAGTCGATCATATGATTACTTTCTTATAATCTCACTATTATTTCTGTTACTTATTTCTCAAGACTTGTAATTTAACAGCTATGAAATTGCCATTATAGGAATTAGCCAACATGAGGATGGACATGTGTATATGTAATGTGTGGCTCGAAAATTTTTTATACCATATTTATATTTTGGCTGCGGGTGATGTTAACTAATCGATTTAGGTGTTGTATTGGTTTCTTAAAAAAAACTTCTGCACCATAACTGTTGCTCAAACTAGAACCTATTCACCGACTTTGTCGGGCTTAAAAAAACCCGCTCCCATCGAACCAGGCCCAAGCCCATCTAGGCCAAACCAATTGGGCTTCAAAAACAGGCCAAGTCTAGCCCAACTACAATTTAGGCGTTGTTTATTTCAGCGTTGAATAAAGTGGAATTTTAGTGTAGCAAAAATTGAGAGTTTTAAAAAATGCTCTAATAATTTTAAAAAAGCAATTTAAAAATAGTTTTACAATATTGAGAAGAACTACAAATTACTACAACATGTTGGCTATATAAAAATAACAAAATTTGATACAGTAAAATTCAACTTAATTTTAAGCTAAAACAAACACGGACGGGCCTAGGCTCGGCCTGGGCCCGACAAACTGACGGGCCGTGCCATGTACCGGGCCGTCCAGATCTTGCTGGCCCCTTGTGGCCTTGTCCGATGCCCTCTCCTCGTCGGCTCCTCCACGACGCCGCCAGGCCGCCACCTCTGTCCGCCTCGCCGCTGTGCGTTGCCTCCTCGTTGGCGCCGCTTCGCCGCCGTGCATTGCCTCACCAATGGTACCGCTGCGTCACCTCCTCTGGATTTCAGATCCAGTCCCGCCCCCCTCCCCCCCCCCTCTCTCTCTCTCGTTTGGTTTCCCCCATGTCGTGTGATCTCGGATTTGATCCGAATTCGAAGGAATAGTTTGTGTGTTTTTTCAATAAATATGATTTACTTATTTTATTTTATTTTGATGATGAACCCTAAATCCCTTGAACATTCACGGTAGCCCGGGCAGCTGCCCCCCTACCGGGCGGTGGATCCGCCACTGACAACAGGGATGTGAGGCAGGAGGTCCAAGCCTATCACTTACTACGGTTTCATAGAAACCCATCAGCGCACGGGCTCGATCATTCTATGCCTATGGGGCCAGTCTGTCCCAACACCGTCCCGCCGGCTCCATTGCCTGGTCCTGCAACACCAATCGGCTACATACCACGTCGGGCCGCGCCACCAGGGATATCGCCAGTGCAGCCCCTCTTCCACCGGTGGCAGATTGCCGTGATGCTGTACTCCGAGTGGCCCCTATTTCTCTATTCTCTAGAGCGTGGTTCTTGAGATAGCTACTTGTTCGCCTATCCAAGACGCTGAACCACTGGAACATGTAACATGTTTCTTTTATGATACGAGAACAGCTATTTCACATAAGGTGACTACTGTTCCACATGTCAAGCACTCAAGCACCTTACTCGGTTATTGATACCATTTACAGCCCTGCCATGTAAATAATTGCATGTAATATAACCTCGCAGTAGAAAATTTTCCACAGCATCGGGGGCTCGGGTCCAGCCGGCGGCCGGACAGGGTATCCATTTCTATACGACCCCAAACACAAATGCACGTTTCCAATACATCCCTAAGAGATTAGTAGATTTCAAAGATGATAAGACTTTCTAGTTTCTATGACGTCTATGCGTTGTAATTATGCACGCCAAGGTCCCTCAAGGCAGACGTGGCAGCATCTTTGCAGCTTCTATGCACTGCCTTGGCCTTCCTGATAAGCTTCTCCGCACCATCATTAAGCATGATTGTCCTACAGTAGCAGCACAAGCATCAAGACGTAGAAACATCTTATAGAAGTAAATATTGGAACTTACTAAGATGCAGATGGTATACCGCATTGAGGTTCTAGTTCCATCAATCCATCTCTCTTTTGACAGACTATCTTTCTACTATATATATTGTGAGGAATTGGAAGTGTGTGTTCTACAGCATACCTGTTTTCAGGGTTTCTCACCACGAGATTACGAATCATAAGACATACTTGCTTCTGAGTCTGGGCAGAGGAAGAGAACTTTTGCATTGACTGTATATGCTGCTTACAAGTATTGGCTGAGCAAAGGACCAATAGGAGCAGAAGGTGTTGGGAACTAAGTCACATGTGAATACGTGAGTGATTTTGTTGTATCACCCTGTTGGCTAATTTTAGTTGTTCCAATCAAGTAAATGCAACATAAATAGAACATGTTGTTTTCATCCCTTGGTAATTATATAAAATTTATGTTTTGTTTCTTTATTTTGCATTGGTATGGATTTTTTTATTTCTTTATTATTATTATTTCTTTATTATTTGGGGGGGGGGGGTGTCATTCTTGTTTGGATGGTATCCATCAGAGTTGTGGTTTGTTTGTTACTTCCTTCCTTTCATAGCTCACAGCCGATGTTGCCACAACACAAGTCCAGAATTGATCTTTTTGCTGAAGGAAAAAAATGGTTTCGTTTCTGATGGGTGTTCCAGTAGTTACTAGAATTTTTTTTTCATTGTATTATGATCCATAACCATGGCGCTGTTGAACAGACAAGTGGATCACATAGAACAATGCAAATATGGTCGTCTTAAGTCCTGGTTCACAAGGATCCTCATCCAATGTCACAGAATTTTATAATTCAAGTAGACATATGCACCAATTCATTATTACAGAACCATAACTATCAACTATCATCCAGAAAAGTACTTGGTACATTCAAGCAACTTATTGCTCATATCACAGGAACAAAGTTCATATCTCCCTTTTGTTTATACATCGTTCATCACGAGTGCAACGTTAAGTTCTAGTTTTCTACAAAGTTACATCCAGCTCAATCCAAGACGCCAGTAGCCCTGTAGGATTCAACGCTGTCCCTGATGGTCTTCTCAAATGGCTTCGTTCTCCAGCCCAGCATCTCTAGCTTCCTCGAACTAAACAGAGGCTCATCACTAACTTGGACAAACCTGACCACGGTTTGGAGAAAAATGCACATTAGCTCGCACTGATCAGAACCAATGCGCCCTTAATCATGGAAAATATAATGGAGCTAAGTGCAACAGTTAGATTTTACACATTATCATATAATTTCGCACTGCTCAATTGAACACAGTCCCATCATTTTGCCTCTTGGTGCCATTCGAAATGAAAGGTTCAGAGGAAGCGTTTTAAGCAACAAGACTGGGCTTACAGCTTACTTATTGGCAAATTTGTAGGTGGGGTACATGCTCTTCATCAGGCCTATGACATCAGACACCTGTCTTGAATGTGAATTGCAGATGTACCGTCCAGAGGCCTCTGGAGTTTCATACACCAGAAGAAGAGCATCAGCAGCATCCCGAACATCCACAAAATTCCTGAGTTTGATTTTCACCTCATGATCACCTGTTGAGGGAGGATACATTCACATAAGGATTGACAGAGAAGTGGTTAAACACATTCAGGTTCAATCAGATTCTGAATCTGAGGCAGCCACGAGAGCATATGCAATGAATCAGCCCGTGCCAATTCCGATTCAGAGTGTAGCTGAGTGAGGCAAAAGAGACAACCTTTGAGGCAATCAACGATGACCGAGCTGCTTGCGTTCACGGTAGATTGCAGCAAGGGTCCAATCACCAAGGATGGGCATACGGTCACAACATCTAGCCCACTTCTCTTTGCATAATCCAAGGCCTCAAGCTCCGCTACTGTTTTGGAAAGGCTGTACCAGTTCTGGCAGAACGATGGCAGACAAGATTAGGATTAGGATGCCTGTCATTTTGGTTTTAGCCACAAGTTGCCCTGTCAATGAATTGGTCATGACCATTCTAGTGCATGACTAATTGATTGGCAAATGTGTGCTGTTTGGATGGTAGCCAATATCAGTTTGTACTGATAATTAGTGCAAAATTAAATAGATTCAAAAAATACAAAAGAGATATATTAAGATTTATAATAAATTAATAATTTGTTATGATTTAGGCACCATATAAAATAGATATGAAAAAAATGAACAATTGTAGATGTGACAAATGTTGCTCGCTCCTGACATCGGCGATGACAAGCAAGTGTACAAGAACGGTGCCGAGTACACATCTGAGTTTGGCAAGCGATCCTAGATTGAAACCAACAATTGATACTAGAGCGAGGTCGTAGAGAAGAGCTTGGTAGCTATGCCACGACGCAACAGCGCAAGTGTCGGGAGGGCACGTTCGTCACTGTGGCATGGCGAAAGAGGAGGACAGAAGGTCATGGGAGTGTGAGATGGTTCTAGTCTCACTAGCTAGCGCGGTTAGTGATCGAAGGAGGCAGTCGTCTTAGGCATGTGATGTGCGATCTCTCAGGCGACATGTGCATGTGGAGCATGTTGATATGGATATATGGAGTCTGGTTACGTGTGATCATCGTCAGATCCGGAAGGTTTTCATGTATAGTCGCGATAGAAGGAGATCGTGTTTTGTGGTGGTGGACGTTGTGATGCCGCAATGAGATGTCAAGTGCGCGATCGATGGTGTGGAGCCGTCAAAGGAGGGTGTGGAGCCGTCAAAGGAAGGTGTGAAGCCAACAATGTTGGAGGAGATTCGATGAGTTGTGTCCAAAACGTTGAGAAGGTGTGACGCCGTCTTGAAGTCGAGTCTGAAGAATGTGGCTTTGACGAGTTGTCTGAGATGTTGAGTGCTCGTGTCGCCATCTTGAAGTCAAACCATAAAGAAGTTGGTTTCGATGAGTTGTGTCTAGTATGTTGAAAGAGGTGTGTCACATCTTAAAGTTGAAGCCAGGGTGATGTGCATAGGATGTTGAGTAGTTGTGTCTCCATTTTGTTACTGTATCAAGATTAAAATATCGATACGTTAGTAATTAGGTTTCCTAATTAGTTTTTTTTACGCGTTATGTGCGCGTGTGCTTGATTAATAAATCAAGTTATTTTGGCCGTAAAGGAATATATTATTGTATAGCAGGAGAATGGATGTTGGACCTGTTTGGTTCTTTCATAACTTTGACACAACCAATCTTAGGTAAAGTGTGACAGACACAAAAAAGTGTAGCGGAGAAAATTGAAGCCACATTTGTGGCAAAGTATGGCAAGAAAATGTGTATATGACATGTAGGGGTCAAAAGTTAAGTAAGTATGACAAGACATAATTATGACAACCAACCAAACACACTCCTTATAGTGTGTGGCATGATTAAGGTTAGACTAGGCAAAGTTAGTAACAAACCAAACAGACCCAACCAGAATAAATAAAGGGCCAGGAGCAAGAGAAAATGTGCTAGCAAATCATCTTATATATTATTTTGTAGTCATCGCGCGTTGCAATCCACGAGTTGCATCCACTAGAGAATAGTTAAGTACTAGTCATGTGATGGATACGTGACTTTACTAGTCCTGCTAATTGAAGCCAGGGATGTGTGTACATCGGCGACGGCAAGCATGTGCATTGGAACGGCGCCGAGTTGACATCTGAGTTTGGCAAGCTATCCTGATGGAAACCAACAGGTTGTGCAGCTCGTTTGCCAATTTCTAGCACTAAAGGGGAGCATCACTCTGCAGCAGTGCAGTAAGTTTGTGACATGTCCAGAGTTACTGTAACATCTCATGCTTTGGTGATCTCACCTCAGTGATCAAGCAGTGCTCGACATCAGACCAGCAATCTTCATCCATTGGCTTGCTCTCAGGCCATTCAGGATTCACCATTACAGCTGAGAGGGATGACACCACAAGAAGCCTCTTCACCTTTGCCTCTGAGCAGGCCTTCAAGACATTCTTTGTGCCTGCCACAGCAGGAGCTAGCAGATCAGCCTGCACCAACATGAAGGTTTCCTTAGATGATGATCAGCATGGAGGTGAGCATCAGCAAGAGTTTTCTCTGCAGTTTCAGACTGCAAAAAGTTTTTCAAGGGAAAAAAGATTTTTCTCTGCTCTTATTGATTTGCAGAGAGAGAGAGAGAGAGAGAGAGAGAGAGAGAGAGATCAGGGTGAAGTGCCTCGGGGTTGGAGGTGTTGGCGAGGACGGGGCAGGCCACGTGGAAGACGTCGTCGCAGCCGGCGATGGCCGCCGCCATGCTGCCGTAGTCGAGCAGGTCGGCCTTGAACAGCCGCAGCCGCTCCTCCGCGCCGTCCAATGCCGCCAGGTGAGCGTTCTTGGCGTCGCCTTCGCACGAATCATCATCAGTAGAACACACAGGCAGAGCAATCAGCGCCGCCGCCAAACAGACCCAAAAAAAAAAAAAAATCTTTGATCGGCAAATCTTCCAAGAACTCGCCGGAACACTGAACTGAAGCTACAAGGTGCATGACTCACCGGGGTCCCGGACGGTGCCGTGGACGACGTAGCGGCCGCGGGAGAGGAGCAGCTTGACCAGCCACGACGCCACGAAGCCGCCGGCGCCGGTCACGCACACCGTCGTCGTCGTCGTCTTCCTCCCGGCGCCCTCCATTGCTGCTTGCTACGGGCTAAGGCTCCGGCCGTGGCCTCGTTTTCTCTCTGGGTTGGGCGGCTCGTGCCGCCAGAGTGATGTAGCTTGTGGCTGGTCGACTAGCCTGTGCAATCGTTTAGCGATCGCTGCGGATTTCCCAAATTCTTTATGAGAAAGAGAATGGATTCCCTATCTGAGCTCGTGCTAATTGTGCGAGTTGACGAACACCGCTGCGCCTGCGCGGCTGGTGAATACAGTATGTAAATACTGGATAGGGATGCGTATAGAAAAGTCTAAACGGGGAATTGCACAGATGTCAGCTTGTATTACATAGCGGCGGTCCGTTAGATGAGCTGAAAATATAACGCTGATAAAAATCTTGGAAAGGGACTAAAAAGACTAAAAATATATTAAATATAGTTTTAAATAATTTTAAAAGACACGGAAGGTCTTTTAAAATAACTACAAAATTCTATTAACTTCTATTAACTTCGTAACCAAAATATGACAAGGGATATAAATAGCGCAATCCAACATATGTGAGCAGGTATGGAGTCAATGAGTATAGGAGGCAAACCATAAATGACATTTTTTTTTTCCATGGTGGTTAGAGAAAAAAAAAATTGCAAGGACCACCATGGTTTGCCTCCTAGTCCATAATGAGGCTAAGAGGTACATATGCAAGGACCAACTCCTGCTTGAGCCAACCACGCTTTAATCCCAAAAAAATTAAGATTTTATTTTCAAAATTTGAATAAGAGACTCAATATTTTTTTGTTAGCTCAAAATATGACAAGGGATATAAATAGCGCAATCCAACATATGTGAGTATGAAAGAGGATCCTAAGGCCTAGAGGGGGGGTGAATAGGCAATTTTACTTTCTTTTTCTAAATTATTCTCAATTAGGCAACAAGTTAAGAATGACCCAATCCTAGTTGCAAGTCAAGTAAGCGGAAGGTATAAATAAATCACAAAGCAACTATGACATGGCATTCAAAAGAACACAAGCAATGCGAGAGAGTAAATGCGGAAATTAAATGAGAGAGTGACACGGTGTTTGTTTGACCGAAATTCGGAGCCGCAACTCCTACTCTCCGTTGAGGCTACCCCTTGCGCACAAGGACCGGCTCGCTCTCGAGCCTACCGCCTCACTCACTCCCGTGAGTCGTTCGCCACCACGGCGAGGTGGACTCGTCACCCGACACCGACTCGAGAGTAGCCACACGCCAAGGCCTACTCCCAAGCCCTCGCCCCACGAAGGATATCTTCAAAAGTAACAAGCTCAAACGCCCGATCATGCGGATCGAAGGACTTCCATGAAGCTCGGTATTGGGGTTTGATGGATTGTAGCTTCGATGATTTGTGGGTGGAGGAATGGCTCTAGATCACCTAATTGATGAGCTATGGATGTGGTAGGTGAAGTGGAGCAACAAACCTCAAAGTAGCCACCACTAGATAGGTATTTATAGCCCTAGAGCAAAACTAGCCGTTGCCCCTCGGAAGAGGACAAAAGACTAGCCGTTACACTCTCTACCGGACGCCGTCCGAGCAGACTCGGACGCCGTCCGACAGAGCGCATCGCAAAAAAAGTTTACGGACGCCGTCCGTCCCTCACCGACGCCGTCCGACAAAGAAGGATAGCGCAGCGCCGAAACCACCGGACGCCCCAGACGCCGTCCGGCGCAGAAAGCCGAAATTGAACCTTATCGGACGCCGTCCGTAACTACGGACGCCGTCCGACGAGTGAGTATGTAAGGGACCGGACGGCCACCCAGACGCCGTCCACCGTAAAGTGCCTCGGATTATAACTGACGGACGCCGTCCGATAACGACGGACGCCGTCCGACCAGAGAATCTTGTTTTGGTGTTTGGTGGTCGGACGCCGTCGCTTTTCGACGCCGTCCGACAGAGAGGAATTTTTCGAGCTAAAATTTGTGGGGAATTTAGGTGGGTTTTTCTCTCTAGAAATCTCACAAGGATATATATGGGTATTTTAGAAGTGGTGGACTACGGAAACCGAAGTTTTCGAGAATTCAAAAGATCCGGCATAGTCCGAGAAATTGAACCCTTTTGAAACCGACGAAAAACAAGAAATAAACCTAACTACTCCTAATTTATCGTGACCTCTTCTCTCGCCCGGGCACGCATTTGAAATCTTGGAGCAGCTCAGAAAATTGTCGACACTTCAAATTAGGGTTTAAATAAAAATCACCGAGTCTTCGCAAGGGTTCCGAGAAGTCCAAAAACCCCCTAGCCCTTTATTAATTAATTTTATCATCAATGCCACTAATAAAAATTAGGGCTCAACGATGCTCACAATCTCCCCCTTTGAGGCACTTGATGACAACCCAAAAGAGAATAAAATTTTTGAGCTGCAAGAAGGGTTAGTGCAATACAAATATGCGAGCAATTTTAAATTTAAGACAACCACAACTCGACCACAAGGATGTGCAAGTAAAGGAAGCTCCCCCTAAATTCATGCCAAAAAAAAAAAAAGTTTAGAAGCCAACAAGATTCAAATGTCATAAAATCAACCAAGGTAACAACCACAAATTTCAACGAGTATCGAGGCAATAAATAATATTACAGGAAAACACAACCTCGATCTCACTACCCACTACTAACCCTCTAACTTCTCCCCCTTTGTCACCAAGTGACACAAACGGAAAAAGATCCTATTCTTGCTGATCTTGATCCATGTCGTCGCCTCCGTCATCTCCCTGGCCGCCGGTAGAGGAGCCCTGACCTCTGGGACGCTTGAACAAGGGCATATGAGCTGCAGAGGGTACCGACCGAGGTGAGGATGGATCATCATATAGCTGGGTCGGTTGAGGGTTTGGCAAAGAAAAGTTGAGATGACGAGCGACTTCTCCACCCGTGAAATGAATCTTACCCGGAGAAGGATATGATTGTGGTGGAGGCACAAAAGAAGGAGCAGGCCCAGAAGGAGGGTACACCCAAGGATGAACCGGTGGTGGGTAGGCAGGTGGGCGAGGAAAACTCTGAGTCTGCTGGTAATCCTGATAACTGTTGTGGGCATGTGAATACCAACCATATGGATTTGCCCCTTCTGGCACTGGCATAAACATCGCCCCCATGTACTGCATAGCTGACTTAAATTCTACGAACTCATCTGCCAAGTACGTCACGCTCGCCAAGTCTGTCATCTCTCTTTGGTGGTCGCCCACTCTTCTTTCACCTCGGTGTGAAAATTTCTCATATCTGTCTGGTGACCCCTCATCTCACCTATCAAAGCATCATACCACGGAGGAGGATCATTGAAGAGGAGCTTGCACCTGTCTTGGCACAAATGGTCGCATTGGGGCGGCAGGAGCAAAGACAGAGTGGTGGAGGAGCATCATCTAGCTAACTTGGGCTTGCTCCCAAGAGAATTCAAGAAGTTCTTCATCGATGCTTTTTGATCCTGTTGTTCCAACTCCTTACTTCATCATTTGTTACACGCTCGTCCGGAGAGCAATAGACCAATATAGGGGCTAGAGGTAGTGCCCTATTAACTTCTCTCAAGATGGCGTCATCAAATTCTCCCAAGAGGTAGCTCCAACATTGATGGTCTTGCTGTCGGAAGAAATAACATGAACCATTGCAAATGGGAAGAATTCATCGCGATTGCCACCTCGAACAAACAATGTGCTTCGAGTATAAGATTAATAAGGCGGGGCTCTGTCAGAATCGATTTGCCTTATCAATACTAATTTCTTCATCATCAAGATCCAGGTACATAAATCTGACTTCAGCCAAAGGAGGATATTTGCCCCTCCAGAAACCATCTTCATAGCACACCTCATTCAAATCAGTGCCAGAATCTGGAGTACCCAAGGCGTGATTCATCTCGCCATCGTGATCCTTTGAACCCGTCCATCAACCTGAATGATAATAGTTTGACTCTGTCTCGTCTTCGGCAATCAGTAAAGTAGCAAAGAACTCACAGTTCCTCTCTTTGCTCCAGGTCAACTTCTTGTTTGAAATCAATTCAGCCAAACCAGGAGTGGAGCTGAATATAGTGTGTACCTCTGGTCCTGTCACTGCGGATATCTCTGTCCAGTCTACACAGTGAGGGTCCCTAGGGCCAGTCGAGGGAGCAGAGAAGCACATGTACAATTGTTTCTGAAACTTGGTGTAGAACCTGAAATCCCTGGTCTCCTCTCGCCGCTGAGGGTACCATCTGGCATAAGTAACAGACCTCTTCTTCCTCAAAGTTTCCATAGATAGCTTTAAAACCATATCATCCACGGGGTCGTCCTCAGCGACCACGGTCTCAGTGACATCCTCATCAATAGGGTCCTCAGCGAATGTCTCATCATCAAGATCCTCGGTGGTGGCAAAGGAAGATCCCGCCATCCGAGTCCAATGGAGTCCCTGATCAGGCGGCTGCTGAATGTCCGCTCTAGTTACTCTGCTTGGGCGAGGAGGAGCGGCACTACTAGCCGTCTCATCGATATAATCCGGATCGCCCTTACTGCCGCTGTCGCGCCGACCACTGAGGGTCCTGCCCAGAGCCTTCCCGAATTTCTTCAATGATTTCGACATGTTGAATCACTTCCTCTGACAAAGAAACCACTGACCAGAACAACCTCGCTGCCAACTGCCACTGACCAACGATCCACTGACACGGTGCCAACCCACCACGGTCCAACCCTGAATACGAACGCGGGAAAAACCTATTCAAAACCTAGAACTCGGTAAACAACCAAATTTGACGGAAATAGAGGCGGGAAGCCGTTACCGAGCCCTAAATGGGAAGGAGGAAGCCTGCCGCGTGCGAGGAGATCGTCCCCAAGGCCCTTCCCGGTAGGGGAAAGGAGGGGAACTCGACGGAGTTGAGGCGCACGAACGGAGCCGTCCACCTCCAATCCACGCGGAGGGAATCGAAGAGGACGACGAGGGGAGGCCGCCGGTGGTGGTGGAGATCGCCGGAGGTCGCCGGAGGGTCTTCCCCGGTGAGGAGAAGCAGCAGGGGCGGCGCCGGTTTGGGAGGAGAGAGGAGATCAAATGAGGAGAGAGGGAGGCGGAGGGGTAAGTTATGAGCGATTCAGCGGTTTATTCTGTCGGACGGCGTCCGACAAGATAGGTCAGAAACACGATCGACTTCGTCGGACGGGTCATGAGGAAGCGACGGCGTCCGACAGTGGTATTAAGGCTCGAATCGACCTTTGTCGGACGGCGTCCGACAGTACGAATTCGGCCGACGCACACCCTGTCGGACGGCGTCCGAGACTTGTGCAGACGGCGTCCGATGAAGGCAAAACTTCATTGCTTGTTTGCTCTTGACGATGGGCCCCACCAATGCGAGAATATTTATATAAAAGTAATGTTTTGAAGTGAATATCTCCATTTTGCTCAAAATTTAAAGAAAGATTCAAATGTGAGCAATTTGAAGTGATTTTCTAAGAATTTTAATTTTGAAGGGATAAGGTACTAAGTTGACAAATGAAACCAAATAAAATTCAAAAACCCAAATTTTGATCTTAGAGATCAACAAAATGTGCGAACCCAAATTTTGCCTTGATTTCTCATATTGGCATGAAAACCGAGTATAGGGGTTCACTTTAGAGTTTAAGCACATGTTTTTGAATTTTTGTTTCTTTTCAAATATTTTCAACAATTTTGATGCCATATGATTTTCAAGAGAACGAATATGCATATGGAGCAAATTTTTCAAAAAGGTAAGATTTTCAAAAATAGAAGTTTGAAATAGTAAGAAGATACGGATAGTCTATTGAGCTCAAATTTGTTTTGGCTTGAAATATAGGATAAGAATGTGCTCACCCAAAATTAAGTTTATCTTTTCACCACTAGAGGGAGTTTTGAGATCATGAGTTGAAACTAAACTCCCCCTAAATGTGACAAGGATCATAAGCAAATGGAAAAATTCAAATAAGACCCAAAAGTCACAAAAATCAATCAACACGCATTTGATCTATCTAATATGTTGAGTTCATTTCTTAACTTACAAAACCGTGCCTCATCCAATGGTTTGGTGAAAATATCCGCCAATTGATCTTCCGTTCGCATATAGGCAAGCACAACGTCACCCTTTGCAACATGGTCACGAATAAAGTGATGTCGAATGTCGATGTGCTTTGTACGGGAATGTTGGACCGGATTGTTGGCTATTTTCACCGCACTTTCATTATCACATAGAAGTGGCACTTTTTCAAATTTTAACCCAAAGTCACTAAGCATCCGAGTCATGTACAAGAGTTGAGCACAAGAACTCCCCCCGCTACATATTCCGCTCATGTAGATAGCGCCACGGAGTTTTGCTTCCTCGAAATCCATGACACGAGTGAGCGTCCTAGCAAGTGACAACCCCCCGAGGTGCTTTTGCGATCAATTTTGCAACCGGCATAATCCGAGTCGGAATAGCCAAGAAGCTCAACACGCGCTCCCTTGAGGTACCAAAGACCTAGGCTAGTAGTGATTTTTAAGTATCTGAAAATGCGTTTTAAGGCAACAAGATGCACTTCCTTAGGGGATGCTTGAAAGCGAGCACACATGCACACACTAAACATAATATCGGGTCGAGAAGCGGTAAGATAGAGAAGCGAACCGATCATGGAGCGATAAAGCTTTTGGTCCACGGGCTTTCCATCTTCGTTCAAATCAAGATGCCCATTAGTGGCCATTGGTGTTTTGATCGATTTGCAATCGTCCATTGAAAAACGCTTGAGAAGGTCCTTTGTATATTTCTCTTGACAAATAAAGGTCCCTTCCCGAAGTTGCTTGATTTGAAATCCAAGGAAGAAGGTAAGTTCTCCAATCATCGACATTTCGAATTCCTTGGACATCATTTCTCCAAAGTCCTTGCATTTAGATTTGTTAGTGCATCCAAAAATAATATCATCCACATATATTTGACAAATAAATAAGTCATTTTCAATTGGCTTTAGAAACAATGTGGAATCAATCGCACCGGTTTTAAATCCCTTTTCTAAGAGGAAGTCCCTAAGACGCTCATACCATGCTCTTGGAGCTTGCTTGAGACCGTATAGCGCCTTAGTGAGCTTATAGACATGGTTTTGGTGTTTGAGGTTTTCAAAACCGGGCGGTTGCTCGACATAGACAAGTTCATCAATAAAACCATTTAGAAAAGCACTCTTAACATCCATTTGAAAGAGAGTTATGTTATAGAGAGAAGCGAAAGCCAAAAGTAACCGAATAGCTTCAAGTCGAGCAACGGGGGCGTAGGTTTCTCCATAGTCAAGTCCTTCAATTTGTGTGAAACCTTGCGCCACCAATCTTGCTTTGTTTCGCACCACTTCACCGTTCTCATCTTGTTTGTTGCGGAAGACCCATTTGGTTCCAATGACATTGTGATCCTTCGGTCTTTCCACAAGCTCCCAAACTTTATTGCGGGTGAAGTTGTTCAATTCTTCATGCATGGCGTTCACCCAATCCGCATCCGCCAATGCCTTATCAATGGTCCTAGGCTCAACAATAGACACAAAGGCGTGATGCTCACAATAATTAGCGGTATGAGAACGGGTTCTTACGCCTTGATTGAGATTGCCAATGACTTGATCTAGGGGATGATCCTTGGAGAGAGCGCGGTGTTGTTGGACGGTACTTGTAGATCAACGTCTCCCTTGAGCTTGATCAACTTCAAAGTTCGCATCTCCGCCCACCGCTTGATCTTGAGTTGTTGGAGAGGTGTCTTGAACTTGATCATCGATGGAGGTGGTGGGGTGATTACTTCATCTTTTGGTGCCTCCGATGAGGGTCAATTTCCCCAACTCCATAGCATCATGCGGTGGCTCATCACCTACATTTCTTATCAAATCTTGCTCATTTTGCGAGCCATTAGTTTCATCAAACTTGACATCATAGGCTTCCTCAACTAGCCCGGTAGAATTGTTAAAAACTCGAAAAGCTTTTGAGCGAGAGGAGTACCCTAACATAATACCAACGTCACACCTCTTTTGGAACTTACCCAAATGAGTCCTTTTCTTATAGATGTATACCTTGCAACCGAAGACTCGAAAATACGAGATGTTGGGCCTTCGTCCCACTAGTAATTCATACGAGGTCTTGTGAAGGAGTCGGTGGAGGTAGAGGCGGTTGATGGCATGGCACGCCGTGTTGATGGCTTCCGCCCAAAAAGCATGCGGCGTGTTGTACTCGTCAAGCATTGATCATGTCATCTCTATCAAAGTACGGTTCTTCCTCTCCACCACTCCATTTTGTTGGGGAGTGTATGCCGCCGAGAATTCGTGCTTCACACCTAACTCATCACAAAATTCTTCAACATTTGTATTAGCAAACTCGGTGCCATTATCACTCCTCACCTTTTTAATAAAAGAGTCAAATTCCTTTTGAGCCTTCAAAGCAAATCTTTTAAACACATCACCGGCAAGAGATTTATTTGCAAGAAAAAACACCCAAGTGAAGCGAGAGAAATCATCGACAATCACATGACAATAAGAATTACCGCCTATACTCGCATAGGTGGTTGGGCCAAATAAATCCATATGCAAAAGTTCAAGTGGTCGGGATGTAGACATAAAAGTCTTAGTCGGATGAGAATTAGCCACTTGCTTGCCGGCTTGGCATGAGCTACATAAACGATTCTTCTCGAATTTGACATCCTTCACTCCAACAACCAAGTTATCCTTAAAAACCTTTTTCAAAGTGCCCATTCCAACATGTCCAAGACGTCTATGCCACAACCAACCAAGAGTGGTTTGAGCGATAAGACAAGTCTTGATTTGAGAAGTTTCACGGTTTGAAAAATCAACCAAATATAAGTTTTGAAACCGGTGCCTTCAAATGCAACACTTTGATCCTTAGTGGAAACAACACGAACTCCGTTGATCGAAAAGAAGCAATCAAAACCCAAATCGCACACTTGAGCAACGGAGAGGAGATTAAAGTTGCAAGCTTCCACCAAGAGCACATTAGAGATGGATAGGTCATTAGATATTGCAATTTTACCTATACCCTTTACCTTTCGCTGGAGTTATCCCCAAATGTGATCTTGTGTTCGGGTCCTTCTCCTCCTCTAGTGAGGTGAACATACTTGAGCTACCGGTCATGTGTTGAGTGCAACCGCTATCGAATATCCAATGCCGGCCGCCGCTCTTGTAGTTCACCTACACACACAATTTCAAGTTTGGGTTTTAGGTACCCAAGACTTCATCTTGGGTCCTTTGGAGTTAGTCATCAAACATTTGGACACCCAAATGGCTTTTACATTCTTCTTATTATTTGGTGCACCAACATACTTAGCATAAGTAGAGCCATTTTTCCTCATAAGCATGTAGCTAGCATCAAGCACTTGAGTTTTAGACATGAATTGAGATGTTTTAGCAAGAGGACAAGCAATGGCTTTATGTTTTTCATTTTTACATATGTGGCAACGGGTCCCTCCCTTAACGAAAGTTAGTTTGGGCTTACCCCAACCACTCTTGGGCAAATCCCCGGGATGAAATCCCAAACCATGCTTACCCAAGGTATACCTTTGCTCTCAAGCACCTTGTCAAGAGAGTTGTTCCCACAAGCAATTTAGCCAAGCTAGAGTCTAGTTGCTCAATTCTATCCTTAAGAAGCAAATTTTCCTTAACTAGCTCATTAGCACATTTAGCAACACCACAAGTACCAATTGAACAAGCATTTTCATTTGGAGAAGTAGCACTAGTGGGTGAAGATGAGCTAGCATTGGGTGTGATCGTGGGTGACAAGGTAAAGGATATGTCATGAGATAAGCTAAGTGAACCGTCTATAGTGTCAATCAAATCACAAGTCACACCAACATTGCATTTCTCAATTGAGCAATCAATCGGAGTTTCAATATCAACATTAGAACTAGCAAGTTTATTTTCTAGAATTTCAACTTGCAAATTTAGAGCTTCATAATCATCTTCTAGAGTTTCATGCTTTTCTAACAAGTTCTCAAATTCATTTGCTAGCTCTTTATGCACCTTTACTAGCTTCTTTCTCTTAGACTTTTCCTTCTCTAGAGCATTATTCAAATCATCAATCAAAAGCTTAAGCTCACTTTTAGAGAGATGCTCATGTGTTACCTTCTCCTCTAGTGCCATAAGACACATGGGAGGTGAGGGGTTGTCGATGGCGACTCGGATATCTTCGTGTTTTCATTATCGGAGGAGTCCGCCAAGAACCTTCATCATCGGTGATCCATTCCCCAATCACCTCTTCTTGTATATTTGCGGTGAGGCAAAGCTTTTGCTTGGGAAGAGCCGGAGGAGCGTTTTCCTTGATCGCAAGTCCGGCTAGCCCATGAGCTCTAGTATCTTCTTCTTCTGGAGGAGGATTGAGAGGACGATGAGCTTGAGCTATCTTCCTTCTTAGTCTTTTGTCCGCAAGAGCTTTCTTCTTATCCTTTGATTTGTGATCACTCTTGCGGTAGTGACGATATTTCTTCTTGTCATCTTCCTCATCTTCCTCTTGATTCCTTGCCTTGTGCTTGTTCTTTTTACTTCTTGGGCAATCCGCCGCCAAGTGACCCTTCTCTCCACATTCATAGCAACGCATCTCGGAGATAGGTCTTCGTCTTGAAGAGGATGATCCGCATGAAGCTCATCTTCTTGATCAACTTTCTTGACCGCTTGACAAGGAGGGCCAATTCTTCAATCTCCGAATTGCATCATCGGAGTCTTCATCATCTTCTTCAATTTCAACTTTCTTCTTTCCACTTTTGGCTTTGGCGGGGAGAGCGATTGACTTCTTGTTGAGCGGAGACTCTTCACTTTCAAGAAGCCGCATCTCATATGAGTTGAGTTGCCCGAGGAGCTTTGTCGGTGTCATCTTCTTGAGCTTTGACTTAGATGCTCGAATTAAGGTCACAAGTGGATTGAAACTAAATGGCACAACGTCAAGCATCTTCCGACAAATGTCAATGTCTTCCAAGACCTTCTTCTCCTAACATCCGCAATTTCATTTACGATGGGGTTCAACCTAAGAAACATTTCGTTAACACTTTCATTAGGAAGCATCTTGAATTGATCTAATCTTTTTCTAGCACGAGATAGCTTCTCCTCAAGCATCTCTAAGACTACTAACATGAATTTCTCTAAGATGCTTCCAAATGTCATAAGCTTTAGAGATTTCCAATGCTATCAAAGACTTGGAAGACACACTAGAGAGTAAAGCATTTCGGCAATGGCATTAAAACGTTTGTACTTAGCATGAACTTCATCAAGAGCAATTGTTCCACGGAGGGTCCTGGATAGCCTGGTCTCACAAGCAACCCACACATCATAGCTAAGTGCCTCTAAGTAACATTGCATCCTAATTCTCCAATAGTTGTAGTTTGTTCCATCGAAAATAGGAGCTTTTCCAATTTCTATCCTAGGCCCTCTTGAGCCATCTCCTAGCGGTTAAGCTAATACGGAGAACCTAGACGCCCGATACCACTTGAAAGAGGATCCTAAGGCCTAGAGGGGGGGTGAATAGGCAATTTTAATTTCTTTTTCTAAATTATTCTCAATTAGGCAACAAGTTAAGAATGACCCAATCCTAGTTGCAAGTCAAGTAAGCGGAAGGTATAAATAAATCACAAAGCAACTATGACATGGCATTCAAAAGAACACAAGCAATGCGAGAGAGTAAATGCGAAATTAAATGAGAGAGTGACACGGTGTTTGTTTGACCAAGTTCGAGCCGCAACTCCTACTCTCCGTTGAGGCTACCCTTGCGACAAGGACCGGCTCGCTCTCGAGCCTACCGCCACTCACTCCCGGTAGTCGTTCGCCACTCCGGCGAGAGTGGACTCACACCAGACACCGACTCGAGAGTAGCCACACGCCAAGGCCTACTCCCAAGCCCTCGCCTCCACGAAGGATATCTTCAAAAGTAACAAGTTCAAACGCCCGATCATGCCGGATCAAGGACTTCCATGAAGCTCGGTATTGGGGTTTGATGGATTGTAGCTTCGATGATTTGTGGGTGGAGGAATGGCTCTAGATCACCTAATTGATGAGCTATGGATGTGGTAGGTGAAGTGGAGCAAGCAAACCTCAAAGTAGCCGACCACTAGATAGGTATTTATAGCCCCTAGAGCAAAACTAGCCGCTGCCCTCGAAGAGGACAAAAGACTAGCCGTTACACTCTACGGACGCCGTCCGACGGCTCCGGACGCCGTCCGATAGAGCGCATCGCTTCGACAAAAAAAGTTTACGGACGCCGTCCGTCCTCACGGACGCCGTCCGACAAAGAAGGATAGCGCAGCACCGAAACCACCGGACGCTTCAGACGCCGTCCGGCAGCCGAGAAAGCCCCGAATTGAACCTTATCGGACGCCGTCCGTGAATTACGGACGCCGTCCGACAAGTGAGTATGTAAGGGACCGGACGGCCACCAGACGCCGTCCACCGTAAAGTGCCTCGGATTATAACTTCGACCGGACGCCGTCCGATAACGACGGACGCCGTCCGGCAGAGAGTATCTTGTTTTGGTGTTTGGTGGTGACGCCGTCTGCTTTTCCAGACGCCGTCCGACAGAGAGGAATTTTTCGAGCTAAAATTTGTGGGGAATTTAGGTGGGTTTTCTCTCTAGAAATCTCACAAGGATATATATGGGTATTTTTAGAAGTGGTAGACTACGAAACCGAAGTTTTCGAGAATTCGCAAAGATCCCAAGATAGTCCGAGAAATTGAACCCTTTTGAAACCGATTTAAAAACAAGAAATAAACCTAACTACTCCTAATTTATACGTGACCTCTTCTCTCGCCTTGGTCACGATTTGAAATCTTGGAGCAATTTCGTAAAATTATCGACACTTCAAATTAGGGTTTAAATAAAATCACCGAGTCTTCGCAAGGGTTCCGAGAAGTCCAAAAACCCCCTAGCCCTTTATTAATTAATTTTATCATCAATGCCACTAATAAAAATTAGGGCTCAACGATGCTCACAGAGTAGGTATGGAGTCAATGAGTATAGGAGGCAAACCATAAATGACACAATTTTTTTTTCCATGGTGGTTGGAGACTTACCGATCTCCCCTAGTCCATAATAAGGCTAAGAGGTACATATGCAAGGACCAGCTCCTAGTTGAGCCAACCACGCTTCAATCCTAAAAAATTCAAGATTTTATTTTCAAAATTTGAATAAGAGACTCAATATTTTATTTTTGTTAGCTCAATAATCGTTTGATTTGGCTGGATAATTATAAATTTTGATAAAAAAAATCAAGGTAGCTTCAGAAAAAATAATTAACTCTTTCACATCAAACATCGTCACCTATACTCCACACGTAACCTCATGACGGATCTGTTTTCTTTTCTCCATTTTGCGATGCTTCTCTCCTCGTGCCCTCGGCTTCGAGCAATGGGTCCTCTCTAACGATCATTGACCCACCACCTCTATCTAAGGGGTGAAAAGACTCAACACATATCCGCAGCAGGTGACGTAGTTGCCTGAAATGTGATACGGGTGTTATTATCCGCTACATACGGGTACGGATTTGATAAAGGCCAACGTGGGTCGGATGTGAAAAATATATGGGCCGGTACTCGCTAGCCCAACGTGGCTTGTGGCCCAGTCACTCCATGCAGGCCGGCCTAAAACCCTAAACCCAAGTCCCCACTTTCCACCCACCACTGCCGGGCCGGTCCAACCCGTTCCCACTTTATACCAGGCTACTAGCCGTCCAGTCCAGCCTCCGCCCCCATCATCCCCCCCAGGCTAGGGCTTTCTCGGACGCGCAAGGCGCAAGGCGCACCGCGACACGCCGTCGCCACCACTCCGCGCCTCCGCCGCCGTCTTCTCCGCTCTTCCCGGCCTCCCCCGTCGGCCGCCGCCGTCTCCCTCGCCCCGATGGCGCCGCCTGCGCCTCCCCCGAAATCCGACATGGACGCGCCGGCGCCAGCTTCTTCGCTATCTTCCTCAACATGTCCGGCGAATCCGCAGGTACCGGAGTTCATCTCCTTGCGCATCCGTGGGAGCACGGGCAGCTGCCCCCCTGCTTGGGTGGTGGACGCGCCAATGCTTCCACGTTATGATTTGTTGTTGTTTGGGGTTCTCCTAAATTGTTCATCTGGTAATGGCCACATAAATGCCAGCAACTTGATAGCTCAATTTTCTTTTCCTGGTGGTGATGCTTGCAGCAACTGGACGAGAAAGAATTAGAACGGAAGCTGAAGAAAGACCAGAAGGTACTTGATACAGTTCCTCTGTGCTTGCTTGTTTAGAATTACACTCCCGTGTTACTAGGTTGCCTTCGGCCTGAACTGGCAAAATGGTACTGAACAGTGCTACTCACTGATGCCTGTAATTGGTTTAATCGTGTGGGTCAAAATTTGTGTTATTGCTTATGGGTTAACTGTTCTGCTTGTAGGCTAAAGAAAAGGAAGAGAAAAGGCTCAAGGCAAAGCAAAAGGAAGCGGCTAGGCTCCAGGTAGGGATGGCAATGAGTCTGAGTCCTTCGGGCCCAACCTCCATATACCCAGACCCAAGACCCAAGGATTGGGCCTAGATCTAGACCCAAAAATTGTCATGGGTCCAAAGTTAGACCCAGACCTGATGGGTATTCAGATTCGATGGGTATCCAGATCCATTGGGTCTACCGAGACCCGAAATTCAAAAGAACACCAGATACCATTTTCGAATGAACAACAAATATACATTACAACTATGTCACATATATAGCAAATTAGTACATTTTAAGAGCATAGTAAGCACGAAATCCATCAAGCCATCTGGGTACCCTAGTGAGGCGGCACAATGGCCGGCGGAATGGGGGAGGAGGCTGGACTTGGGTTTGGAGGGCGGCGGCGGTGGCCGGCGTTGGCTAGGTTTGGAGGGGAGGAAGGGACGAGGTCACGAGAGTTGAGAGGGAGACAGGAGAGCGGTTTTGTACCTATGTGTGGATGAGAATGAGATCCCACATGTCAGTGCTATAGATCCCAGACCCATGGGTATTTTTGCCACCCTTAGCTCCAGGTTGAAATATTGTGGATATCACTTAATGGATGGTCTTGATAGCTGCGTACTGAATTGGTTGGTGAAGATGGGTTTAATTCTTTCTTTGTGTTGTTTTGGTTTTGTGCAGGCGCAAGCAACTTCAGATGGACCAAAGAAAAACGACAAGAAAATAAGGAAGAAAGCTGTGGAGGATGAAAATCCAGAGGATTTCATTGATCCGGACACTCCTCATGACCAGAAAAAATTGCTTGCACATCAAATGGCCAAGCAGTATAACCCAACTGCTGTTGAAAAATCGTAAGATGCTATTTTGCTCTCTCAATTTTATAATCCATAGCATCCGATATGCCTAGCTGAGCCGCAGGCCTTCCTTTCGTTGTTTGTTTTCATAATCAGGTGGTATTCCTGGTGGGAATCGGCTGGATATTTTGGGGCAGATCCTGCAAGCTCAAAACCACCTTTTGTTATAGTAAGTATCTCATGCTCATGAAGATTGTGCAGGATGTGTTGTGAGCTGATTTAGCTATCTGCTGCATATCAAATTACTCTAGTGCTTTTCTGCTGAGAGAGTACATTAATATGGACTAGCTTCCAGAGAAAGAGCTAAGTTTTTGCTTTTCAGGTTCTGCCACCTCCAAATGTGACAGGAGCTCTTCACATCGGTCATGCACTTACGGTGGCTATAGAGGTAGACAGTTAACTGTTTTGCTCACAGAGACATAGGCAAAGATGGTAATTGTTCTAACCTTCTTTGCATTTTAACAATGTAGGATGCTATGATACGCTGGCGGAGAATGTCAGGCTTTAATGCTCTGTGGGTCCCTGGAGTTGACCATGCTGGCATTGCTACACAGGTCTGCATCTTGGAATTGATTTACTATCAGCTGATGTTAATCTTGTGAAATCTACATATACAAATAATATAATAGAGTTGTGCACATTAGCTGTCACTGGGTGGCTAGGAAGTCTGGCGACGGGTGGATAGGGTCACGGGAGCAGCAGAGCAGGTGGTGTGTGGCTGTGTGCTGCTGTGTTGCATTTGTGGAGTGCAGGCATGGAGACGGTGGAGCAATGGGGATGGAGGATTGAGGGCAGACGTGTCACGGCCTCAAGGTGGTGCTAGGGTTAGAGTCCGCATGTGTCAAGTGGGCCAACTAGCGAAGTGACCTGATGGGCCAAGACGACACAGAACAAATCAGTTTACTCACAGTTTTACCGAAATACCATAAACCAGTCAAACCCAGCTGACCGGTTTGGTAATTCTGGATCGTTTTATCGGTTCAGGAGAACCGTTCACAGCCCTGTTGTTAACATGAGTAACATTTGTAATGTGAGTCCAAATTTTTAAAATAATGTCTATAATCCCAGTTTTCTGATACTAGATGTTTCTTACTGTGTTATTTGGTAGACTTAGCAATTGCTCATAAACACATGGCCACAGGACTATTAACTTCTTTAAAAAATATTGACAAAATCTTATACCTTTTCATCAGATATTTTTCATTTCTAGCAATCATGTATATTGTTACCCATTACTATATATTGTGAACCATATTGACTTGTATAACTTCCTCTGGATTAACCTATTTTTTGTACATCCAAAGTTTCTTTCACTTGGACTTCACAATCGTTGATGGTTGAGTACTCCTATGTTATGTGTTTTTACTAATGAATTTCTTTTAACAATCTGTTCTCTTTCATGTTAGGTTGTGGTGGAAAAGAAGCTCATGCGTGAAAGGAAGTTGACAAGGCATGACATAGGGCGGGACAAATTCATATCCGAAGTAAGCACTCTTTTGGGCCTTAACATATAATTATGTTTGCTAAATGCCATACAATGTCTTGGTGATAATTATTTATTATATTCTATGTAATACTAGTAATGGGTTAATTGTCCTATATGGGTATGAAAGGTTAAGACCATTTGTTTCATGTGTGATTTGTCGAGAACTGCTGCGAGCAAATAGTATCATTCCACACTAGATGTTTCTTTTTCTCTTATTCTACTTTCACTATTATCTTGTGTATAGGTTCTCAAATGGAAAGATCAATATGGTGGTACCATATTGAATCAATTACGTAGGCTTGGGGCCTCACTTGATTGGTCCCGTGAGGTAAGATTCCTATTCTTTAGTTATTAAAACAATGACTTACTCTGAACAATGTACTGTGTTATATTACTAACTTCAAATACCATCTTCATCTCAACTCTTTCATCAGTGTTTTACAATGGATGATCAAAGATCCAAAGGTGTAACTGAAGCGTTTGTCAGGTTGTACAAGGAAGGTCTGATTTATAGGTCAGTTTTCCCACCCCATTTTTTTTGAAGTGTCGATCATTTGTTTTTAAACCAGTACCATGATGATGTTTTACCTGTTAGCTTCTATATTTTTTTGTTCCTTTTTAAAGTTTTCAACCTAGTTTCACCACTTATGGATGAATTACCCCTGCAGAGATTACCGCCTTGTAAATTGGGATTGCACACTTCTGACAGCAATATCTGACATAGAGGTTGTAAAAGTCTTGAATTATCTATGATAATAACTTGATTCCATATGCATGACTAAGATCAATCTCATTGTGTGGAAATGCTATTTTGTCAGGTTGATCATCGAGAGCTTAAAGAAGAAACTATGTTAAAGCTCCCTGGTTATGGCACTGCTGTACAGTTTGGTGTTTTGATATCTTTTGCCTATCGTCTTGAAGAAGGACTGGGTGAGATTATTGTTGCGACAACAAGAATCGAAACGATGCTGGGTGATACAGCAATAGCTGTTCATCCTGAGGATAAAAGATATAAGCATCTGCATGGAAGGTATGCAGTCCACCCCTTCAATGGCCGAAAACTGAAAATAATCTGCGACTCACAATTAGTGGATCCCACTTTTGGTACTGGGGCTGTCAAGGTGAGCTATTGCTGAGGACTGAATTAATTACATCTATTTCATTTTACCTAGTTGGACCTTCTGTATACGCTATCTCCTCTTAGCTTGTACTGCTTGCTGGTTTGTTATGTAGATTACACCTGCCCATGATCCAAATGATTTTGAGGTTGGAAAACGGCATAACCTAGAGTTCATCAACATCTTCACTGATGACGGAAAAATAAACAGCAATGGAGGTGCACAGTTTGAAGGAATGCCAAGATTTACTGCTCGAGTGGCCATTATTGAGGCACTGAAGGAAAAGGTATTGCTTATTTCATTAATTATCCTCTTGTCTTCTCAAAAAGGTTTGAGATATCTTAAACTGTAAAAGAATAGTCTGAGTTATTTATTACTGATTAAGTATGAATTTAGAGCATGAAAATGGCATGAATTTTTTTTATCAGACTGAAAAGGACAGAAGTGAAACATCAAGACCTTTGTAATGTAGGGTAATCTTACATATTTCTAATTTTCCTAATGCTTACCACATGGGATATATTCAGTAGTTAAAAAATAAAAGAGGCATATTATATCATATAACACAGAACATTTCTTGATAGGATTAAGCCTCCTTTTCCAATTCTTGTTGCTTCATTTAAAGACCCCCTCATTATTGGAGAAAAAAAAACACCGTTTCGCTATGTTTATGCATAGGACACCATGCGCACTAACAAAAAAAGTAGTAGTTCCAAAAAAAAAACCATGCGCAAAGACCATCATACCTTTATTTAATAGCATGTTCCTTCTACTTTTCTTCTTGCTAAGCATTTAATTGAGGGGCAAAGAGTGGAAACATCACAATAACTACACTCTTGATATTCGCAATGAACAAACATTATAAAACGTATTTTCCCGAGACCATGGACAAATATAGTGAAACGGAGGGAGTACCACATTATTTTTCTGAGAAATAAACCTACTTGTTTCTGTACATATATTCTTTTGAAGCTTGAGGCCTGCCTCAGCCCTCAGGTCATGCTTTTAGGAATCTGTAATTTTGAGACTATCATTATCGTAGAGCAATACTGCATTTCTGTCGATACTGGTGATAGAATATTAACCTTATTTGATACTTTGATCAATTTAGATTTTTTGTCCGTTTTTCCTATTTGTTTCGCATGGATTTCGTAGTTAGTTCTGGATCTAATGGATAGTGTTTTATTCTGATGAAGGGCTTGTACAAGGAAACAAAAAAGAACGAAATGAGTTTGGGCATTTGTTCAAGAACTAATGATGTAGTGGAGCCTATGATAAAACCACAATGGTTTGTTAATTGCAGTACCATGGCAAAGGCAGGCCTTGATGCTGTAAGGTCAAAAAAAATTGAGATTATTCCACAACAGTATGAGCAAGACTGGTACAGGTACAATTTTTATCCTCATTTGCCTACTTAAGAAATATGCAAGTCTTGCAAATGTTATCCTCATTCGCCTACTTAACATAACCCATCCATCTTTGTAGATGGCTTGAAAATATACGTGATTGGTGTGTTTCAAGGCAACTTTGGTGGGGACACCGTGTACCTGCGTGGTATGTGATTTTTGAAGATGACCAAGTGAAAGATCTGGGTTCGAACAATGATCGTTGGATAGTTGCAAGGAATGAAAATGATGCCAGCCTGGAGGCACAGAAAAAGTATCCAGGGAAGAAATTCCAGCTAAATCAAGATCCTGATGTGTTGGATACATGGTTTTCATCAGGCCTCTTCCCATTAACAGTACTTGGTTGGCCAAATGATACCGCTGACCTTAGGGCTTTTTACCCTACTTCAGTACTAGAAACTGGGCTTGATATTATCTTCTTTTGGGTAGCACGGATGGTGATGATGGGAATGCAACTTGGTGGCGACGTGCCATTTCAGAAGGTAATGGCACAAATGCACGTTCTTTTCCAATAAATTGTTTTTAAAAATTCTGGCTGTCCTATATATACATTTCATCCATGATGCATATCCTTTAGCCGATAGCTCTCTGATCTTTATATAGCACATACCCTTGATATGCTTCAAATGTGTCAACTGTAACACTGCAACTATGATCGATAAGCTAAGATTGGAGCGATCTACTTTTAATGTTGCCGTTAATAATATGAAAATATTATAAAAAGGCGCTGAGTTACACAACGAGGTTACTTCCATTATAAGTTCATTGTTTGATAAAGTCACTCTCTAAAGCTCCCGAGATACATACTGTTTTAGTCAGTTGTCTCTATGAGTCACCCTAATTCCCTTCCAAATGGATTTTATATTTATATGTTCTAATATATGTTAGCCACATTTTTGTCAATGCCGTCCTTTGGCGGAGTGTAGTGTGTGATCATCCTGTAAGGGTAAATGAATAAACTCAGCAATCTTTTGTTTCTGGCTGTATGGTATTTCTTTCTAAGTAATGAATTTATTTATTAAACCAATGATATGGTGAGCTGCAACTAGGATTTTTTGGACACTAGATAAACAGGGTATTGTAGTTGAATATATGCCGTAATTGTTTGTTGTGTCATGACTACATCCCCTTTTCAGGTTTATTTGCATCCTATGATCCGTGATGCACATGGCCGCAAAATGTCAAAGTCACTTGGTAACGTCATTGATCCTCTTGATGTAATAAATGGTATACAACTTGAAGGTCTCCTCAAACGCCTGGAAGCAGGCAATCTTGATTTAAATGAACTGAGCATTGCAAGAGAAGGGATAAAGAAAGATTTCCCTGATGGCATTGCGGAATGTGGTACTGATGCCCTCCGTTTTGCACTGATCTCGTACACTTCTCAGGTTGTACTCACACCAATTTGTTTTTTTTTTTGCATGCAATTCACCTTTTTAATATAATCTCTCTCATCTGTCAGTCCGACAAGATAAATCTGGATATCAAGAGAGTGGTTGGATACCGTCAATGGTGCAACAAATTGTGGAATGCCATTCGTTTTGCGATGGGTAAACTTGGTGATCATTACACACCACCAGCAACTGTTGACGTGTCTCCAATGCCACCGATCTGCAAATGGATACTATCTGTACTTAACAAGGCTATTGATAAAACTGTCACCTCATTAGAATCATACAAATTCTCTGATGCAACGTCTGCTATATACTCATGGTGGCAGTACCAACTATGTGATGTCTTTATAGAATCTATAAAACCTTACTTCTTGAATGACACCACAGAGTTTGAATTAGCAAGAGCCGCCTCTAAAGATGCTCTATGGGTATGCCTGGATACTGGTTTGCGTCTGCTCCATCCCTTCATGCCTTATGTAACAGAAGAGCTCTGGCAGCGTCTTCCTCAACCAAAGGATTCTTGTAGGAAGGATTCCATCATGATATCAGACTATCCATCTGTTGTTAAGGTGATACTTGTATCCTAACAAGACTAAATCTAGAGAATTTGATCTTGGAATACCTATTTACCTGTGAGAAACAATGTTCTTTATGATAGGAATGGACGAATGATGAACTTGAAAATGAAATCAGCATTGTATTGGACAGTGTGAACAAGTTGAGATCGCTTAAGCCACCAACTGATGCGAATGAAAGGTGTGTATATGGCTACCGTCATTTTTTGGGTCCTACTGTATTATGAATGGTTCCTGCTTTCTTGACTCAAATCTGTTCTGCAAAGTTGGATTACTAGAATATAATATCATTTGGTTACTTTTTTCATGAACAGGCGGCCTGCTTTCGCACTTTGCCGGGGTCGAGAGATTGCTGCCACTGTTCGATGCTATCAATCTCTAGTTGTCTCTCTTTCATCTGCATCGTCTCTTAAGGTACCATCCTACACATCCGCGTCATTTCTTGTTAAAAATTTCCTGTTCGAGTCTGTTTGCACTGCCTTCAATCAGTTTCTCTGTGATTTGGAATTCATGCTTAGATCTGGAATGGGGTTTGAAAATGAAATAAATATTGGTACCCTTGCACATGTTGACCACAATCATTGATCTAATATTGGCAATTCTTCAGATTTTGACAGAGAATGATGAAACTCCACTAGACTGTGCAACTGCTGTTGTAAACAAAGATTTGTCTGTATACCTTCAGCTTCAAGGAGCTCTAAATGCAGAAGCCGAGCTTGAAAAGCTAAGGAAAAAGAGAGATGAAATTCGAAAGTAAGCACGCATATGTTTGTCTTTGAGCATTTTCAATATTGATGTGCATAGGTTTCACTTTTATTGTATGTGCTACAGTAACATGGTTCCTCATGCACATGCAGGCTACAAGATGCTCTGACACAGAAAATGGATGCCTCGGGTTACCGAGAGAAGGCTCCGCCGAATGTCCAAGAGGAGGACATGAGAAAACTCAGTGCTTTATTGGAACAGCTTGAGGTCGTGAGTGAAGCTGAAAAGAAATTGGACACAAAAATCGGCAATAATTGAGCCATTAATCTCTTGTGATTTTTTGAAAGGCATTTCTATTGTGATTTGTGAAAAGATACTTGATAGAATGGAGGTTGATCTTACTTTTTTTTTTTTGTGGACAGCTCAGTTGCTTACCTATATACTCATGAAATTTATATATATACTCATGAAATTCATATATTAGTGTTTGTTAGACAATGTTTACTTATATAATAGCGTATAATGCAATGTGTACTTGTCTATTTTTATGTTGATTTGCTTGCATAACTTCTTGAAAGAAATACAGCTAAACTTGGTTGGCTGTATAAGAAATGCAACAAGAAATACAGCTAAACTCGGGTGGCTGTATAAGAAATGCTTGTCTGTAGAAGATTATTTATTTTGGCTGTTTATTAATCGTTCCATTCTAACCTGTGTTTGGGGTTCATTACAATTTACTCCATGGGTTGTGACTTTGGCGTTTGTTTCAGATTAAATTAAATGAAAATTTGTTATTATTAAATTAAATTAAATGGGTCTGGTACAAATTGTATCTTACTGTGGCCTAGATACAATTTGTACCAGACCACTCATCCTTGACCTCTCTGCTTTCACCTTGTCAACATTAAAGGCCTTGTTTGTTTCAGATTAATGTTGAGTTGCGCTTTACTGTAGCAAATTTGTGACTCATTTGAAAGACGTTTTTAAAAATTCAAAAAAATATGGAAAAAATATTTAGCGAACTTTAAGAAAAACTATTTAAAACCCCATAAAATAACTATAAAATATTACAACATTTGGCCTATACAAAAATAAATTAGGTCTTGAAGTTGCCTTGAGTTTTTACATACGAGTTGTTTTGTTTCACCTTTAGAGTTGAGTTGAGTTTTACTGTATTAAATTTATGACCCTCTTGAAAGATGTTTTAAAATTTTTAAAAAATTATGAAAAAAATTATTTTACGAATTCTAATAAGAAACATTTAAAACTTCATAAAAATAACTACAAAATATTACATCATTTGACATATACAAAAATAACAAATTTTTGTTTAATTTAATTTAAACTGAAACAAGGCCATAACCCAAAACTTTTGGCTATATGAGTCGTATTACCGTTTTAGTTAGATCGAGGGTACGGGGGAAGTGGTTTTGATGACACGAAGTTCATTTAACAAAAGGTCATAAACGATCAAGTGATATGTTATATAAAAAATAAATTAAAATAAAAAACAATATTAAAAATATTGAATTTTAGAATATAAATATGTTTTAAAGTAGTAAAAAAATCTAAAACATAAAAGGTAGTAATAAATAAACTTAGAAAACGTGGTAAAAGATTTCAACAAATCTTAGTATTAGTAGAAAAATAACAAAATCATTGTAAAACTTACACAGTCCTTAAAAATACGTAAAATGCATAAAACAGGGAGCGACTACCGGACGGACGTCCGACCAAAACAACATCGATCGGACGCCCGCCCCTAGCCCAAAAAACATCGCACGCCCTCAGCCCAGCCTCTCGTTGGAACAATTCTCTCTCCTCATGCTGCATGCGATGACGTCATCGCTGACGTCGGCGAAGATTCTTTTTTTTTTTCGTTTTTTCTTCAAACGATCATAACTTTTGACCGAGAGTTCCAATTCACAAACCATTTTCACCAACGTGTTCCTCACATTTTTTGAAACAAAACAAGACCCATGTTTCGATATAAATTTTTACTGGAACAATTTGTCTATACTAATGGAACAATTAATTTGGACTATTGAAGTAATACGTCTAATGCGATGGAACAATTTGGTATTTGGCCTACTGGAACAATAGGCTAAGTCCAGTTGAAACAATGCATTTGGTCTAATGGAATAACTTGCATACCTATTGGAACAATGTATTTGGTCTGCTGGAATAGTAAAAAGAAAGGCCTACTAGAAAAAAGGTTTGCCTACGGAAACAATAATTTTTACCTACTGGAACAACAAAGTTTGCCTACTGGAACAAATAAAAGTTAACTACAAGAACAATAAGGTTTGTGCTACAAGTACAGTTGAACTTTGCCTACTGGAATAATAACTTTTGTTTTATGGAACAATAAATTTGCCTTTTGAAACAATAACGTTTGTCTTCTGGAACAAATAAAGGTTTTGACTACCGGAACAATAAAGTTTGCCTACTGCAACAATAAAGTTTGCTTATTGGAACAATAAAGTTTGTCTTATTGGAATAGTTGAGCTTTGCCTACTGGAACAATAACTTTTATCTTCTGGAACAATAACTTTTTACCTTCTGGAACAATAATTTTTGCCTTCTGAAACAAATAAGGTTTTGCCTACTGGAACGATAAAGTTTACCTACTGAAACAATAAAGCTTACTTACTGGAACAATAAAGTTTGTCTGTTAGAACAATGAGTCTAGCCTCCCAGAACAATCTATCTTGCCTACTGGAACAATGAGTCTAGCCTCTCTGAACAATCAATCTTGCCTGCTGGAACAACTTTTATACCTGTTGAAACAATGTATTTGGTCTGCTGGAACAATAGTGTGACATCCTAATAAATATTAGAATGTCCCAAGTTTCTTTTAAAAGAAAAGGCAAAAATTAAAATTTATTTATTATGATTCTTATATGAAAAGCCCTAAATTTTCAAACAATTATTTACATACAAGAATTTATCTTACTAATTATTTTCATTTCAATTTACAAAATTACAAATTTAAATGTAAAAGCTCACTCCTCGCTTTTATTCGTTCCTCGGTCGGAACCCTGACTTTGTCTCTCAATTGAAACCTAGCTCGACTGAAACCTTGATCTCCTGATCAAGCCAATCTTTGTCTCTTTCTCTCGGTCGAGTCAACCAAGTCCCTAAACCCTGATCGACATTCCTTGTAAACTTGGCTGACCAAACATAAATCCTTTCGGTCGAGCCAAAACCCTGGTCGAGTCTCCTTTGAAAACTTTCTCTCTCTCAGTTGAAACCCTAGCTCGACTCTCGACCTGGATCTTTAACTCCGGTTGATCTCCATCGCAACCTTCGTCATCGAACGACCGTCCCCTCGGTCGACGAACCTCAGAACCCTATCTTTCTTTCTCGATCGAAACCCTAAAAGCCTTTCGCTATGTCGGTCGCTCGTTTCCTTCCTTGGCTAAAACCCTGAACTCTCTCAGTCAAGCCCAGCTTTGCGTTCCAATGAAAACCCTAGCATCGTCCAAGCCATATTCCTCTCCTGGACTTTAACCCGAATTAATCCACCTTTCCCTGCCGCTTGGTCGAGCCATACCCTTTGTTTTCCAACCATTATCTATCAAGCCGAAACCCTATTTTCGACTAACCTCCGTCGAAACCCTAGTGGGTCAATTGTCGTTTTACTCGGCTAAGACCAGTCCATGGTCGAACCTCTTTCCTTGCACCTAGGTCAGTCGCAAGCAAACCACTCCTTCATCTTTCCACTACCTTTTTCCCTTTTCTCCATTGATCGAACCTAAACCCGATCGACCTCCTTTGTATCATAGGCCAGTCAGATTCTCTTTCTCTCTCAGCCGACCTGTACCTCACCGGCCCTTCTATTTAACCAACAATAATCTCATCACATCGACCCTCATCACATCGACCCGGACCCCACTCAGTTGACTCTCCTATCTCCTGGTCACACCCTACGTCTAACCTTGACCCCTAACCAGGTTGATCCTTCTCTCCTTCGGCCGAAACTCTAACTACAAATCGTCGTAACCCTAAACCAACCTTGTCAATTGCCGCCACCCTATCTCTAGGACCGGTGTCCTTTTCTCTCTCTTTTCTAATCCGTCCATACTTCGGACTCCTCCTAACCCTACCCGACTCCAATCATAAAATACGTGACCGGCGGTCATCTCGAGACCGAGCCATACCCATGACAAACCACAATCCAGTTCGACCCTCTCATCGAACCAAATTTGGGCTCTAGGCCCAGTTCTAAAGTTACCTCCAAGCCCAAATCCTTGGGCCGTATTTCCTTGGTCTCCCTGCCAAATTTTCCCCAACCCGATCCCATATAAACCCAGCAAAACCCTAGCAATCTCTCCCAATCTCCACAAACCCATCCACAACCGCCACCCTTGGCCTGCTCCCCTACCAAGCCGTCGTCGCCGCCCTGCCCCATGGAGGTGCAGCCGCCGCCATGTTCTCATGGAGTGCCGCCGTCCTGCATCCCATTGAGTCGCCCAGCACCTGCCCGTCTTTGTGCCGCCAAAGCGAGAAGCAACCGCCAGTCGACGCCGCCGCCATCGCGCCGGAGCCGCCTCTGGCCGTGCCTTCGCCTTGCCCCATGGTCTTGCCGCCGCGCCCATGTCGCCGCCCTGCAGACGCCCCATGCCGCTGTGCCCCTAGTTGTGTGGCCCGGATGCCGCCCCACATGCCCGAGCCACCCCGCCGCTAAGAGCCGCTGCAGATCCGCCGCCGCCGCCTCCCAGCCGACGCTGCCGCCGCCCACATCCTTCCTCTGCTGCCGCCTTGTGCCGCCACCCCTTGCCGGAGCCAGTCGCGCCGTCATGGTGCCGACACACAGACGCCGCCTTGCCGCCGCCGCCACCGTCCCCACTGGACCGCCGCCTAGCCGCCGCGCCTGCCACCGCTTTGCGGCCGCCGCCACCATCTCGCCAGCGCCGCCGCCCCTTGCCGGAGCGAGCCGCCATCCGCAGCACCTTGCCGAGCCGCCCCACCAGAGCCATCTGCCCACTCTCCTCCCTCTCGCCATGGCCGCCTCCTCCCTCTCTATCTCTCTCTCTCTTTGTTGCACGGGAGCGAGGGATTGAGGCGAGGAAAATCCCTTCGGCCATCTTGACCGGGTGAGAGCCCGGCATTCTTGTTTATCATGAACAGTGCACCTTCGCAATTTCGTGTCTCTCAAACCGTAAGTCGGATTCCCTCCAAACCAATTTTTTTGATCCTCGTTTGATCCCTATTACCTCCAGTAATAATTTGGTATTTTTTTCGGAATTCTCCTTGCAGCAGCATTTACGCGTGCGCCTCGTTTTGCGTAACGTCGTCGCCGATTTCACCAAGCGTGCGTTTAGCGACTCCAGCGAAGAGAAAATTATTCCGGAGTGAGTTTGCTAAAATCCGATGCATAATTGAAAGACCGAGGCATCATCGGCCACAACTTTTTCAATATTTTTATTAAAAATATATTGTCTATTGTTTATTTGTTTGCATTCCGTTTTACGCGTAGATCGTCCGTGTTCGCGCTGTTCGGGAGGATTCCAGAAACCGTTCGAAGGAGAATCCGAAGATTCAGAGTGCTACCAAGGCAAGATAGTTGCATCTTGCTCTCCCAATTTACAAAACTCACCCGTTTATTGTTTTTATTTACCTTTCTCATGCATAAAATAATGGGAAGGGTAGAGCCTATTATATTCACACTGCGTCATTGACCCTGTGAATTTAACCTATTTATTGCTGCCTTAGTTATTTTTCTAGCCTATCCTTGTGCATAGATGCTAGTGCTCGTGGGTTATTAGTTGTTAGGTTATTCATCATATAATTATTCTTGTGACTTGGTATGATTGGAGGTGCTGAGTTACTTTAACCTAATCAACTAAAACCTACGTGGCGTGTGTTGACTAAAGGTGGCATAGTCGGGTGGTTTTGTGGACTGTGGATTGTTGGAGATAGTCACCTTGGTCTAAGGACTTTGGGCGTGTGCCAATCCAGCCAAACCGAACAAGCGCAACCATAAGTGCTAGTATTAGCAAGTCGGCCAACATGTGCTAGTCCTGGCTTAGTAGTTAGGGAAGACTGTTAACACAATTTACTTTGAAAAGATCGGTCATGTCCGTTGGCTCAAGAGGGGCCCAGAAAGCGAAACCTTAGAGGGGGTATCGGTGTTAACAGAGGGAACTAATGAATCGCCTTGTATTGTTACTTGATCTGGGCTCCTAAGGAAGAGCTAAGATGCAAAAGTACCACTCGGCTTATGGGTAAAGTGTGCTACACTCTGCAGAGTTAAAACTATCATGATAGCCGTTCCCACGGTTATGGGAGGGGAGGTAGGCCGTACATGGTAGTCTCATGTGTTTAATAATAATCTGATGGGTTGGTTTTGGTTTTGAGTATTCGAGGCTTGTGTAGTTTTGCAGAGGGGCTTTCGAAGCCGAGCTCTGTTTGTTATCTTGGGGAGTCGTTTATCTTATCAGTTGTTCAACAAATGCTTTTACAACACTTTAAATAATATTGACTAGAATAGGTGTTTATGCAAATTAACCATCCTGTTCTTGTTATTATCGCATCATTTATAAGAACTCTTGCTGGGTAGCCGTGTACTCATTATACAAAACCACGGATAAATTTGTATTCAGGAGAAGTATCAGGTCCGGTCTATCTTCAGGATCAGGAAGATCTTGTCCCGGACTTTGATGAGGATTAGCTGGCCCTCAAGGGTCGGATTGGAGCATCATCATACCTTTTCCGCTGCATATTTGAATTTCCGCACTCTGTTATATTATGGACATTATTATGTCATCCTTAATCAAACAAGTGTAATAAGTAGTTGTGTACCAATTACTTTTGCATAATATATATTTTTCTTAGCTATTTGTGATTGTGTGATGATGTTCAACAAACTGTCGCTCACAAGTTGCTAGCATTGATCTCTGGGACTAGCAATTGATTGTGAGTGGATCCCGGTGAAGCCGGGGTTGCGACAAATAGGCTAACCCAATTGGAACAATATGTCTAGTATGATGGACCACAACTTGTATACCTACTGGCCTAATTAGAACAATGAGTCTAGCCTCCTGAAACAATCTGTCTTGCTTGATGAAACAATTGTACCAATAAAAAATTTTAAAAAAGAAAAAAGTATTTAAAATGAATTTATTAGAAATTTAGATGAATTATAAAATTTGTTCTATGTAATTTAGACTCCGAATGAAGAAGATACAAAATTGAGAAAAAGAAAATAACAAAAATGAAATGCACGGTGGAGCAGTTAGCTAGCTCTGGGCAAACACATGCGCATGGAGCAAAGCTAGGGAAAAATACCTGAAATAATCAACAGTTAAATTAAAATTAATAAAATAATCCATCGTAAAAGGAAATTACAAAAATATCCTCGGGTCCCGCCACCCCGGGTGGCGGTCGCAGTGTGGCGGACTCTCTTTGCCCAGACAAACCCTAATTTCCAGCGTCCGTTATCGCATGCGGGAAAAAACTATTAAAAAATATCGTCCGAAACAAAATAGTGCGCGAAAAAATAATAAAATAATATCCACCGACAAAAGCAGTGTCAAAAAAAAATAATAAAAAATCTGCACCGACAAAATAGTAATGACTTTTAATTAAGCAAACAGTAATTGCATGATTTACGCTAATTAATACCGATTAGAGGTCACAGTGATCAAAAATTTACTCTATATATATCGCGTTACTGCTTCGTTCGTTCTTCACACACGCAAAGACTCTCGCTTTCAGTTCATTTCACACACGCCAGCTTCACACGCAGAGTCGCCTTCACACACTCTCTCTCGCTTTCGGTTCTTCTTAGTTCGTTCGATTCAGATATATTATTCACGATACCTCGGTTTGGGATTCACGAGAGTCTCGATTCATTGATATTTTTCGCTTTCGCTTTCTACTTGCTAAATAAATAGTGTTATTATGATGCGTATATGCAAGAGTTAATTTTGACATAATAATATTGTATGCTAATCTTGTATATATATATATATATATATATATATATATTAGTACTTAATATTGTATGTATATATTGTATGTATATATATACTTAATATTGTATGTATATATTGTATGTATATATATATTAGTACTTAATATTGTATGTATGTATTGTATGTATATATTATATACACAAGATGATAAATTTGACTATCTTGATGTTGGCATAGTATGTTGTTAATGTTAATTAAACTAATCACCATGACGTAATTAATTAATTAAACTAAGCACGAGCACCTAGGTCTTGCTTCTATTTTGTTATCAATTGTGCACGCATAGTAGCACGCATCAAAGATCAGATAGCAAAGAAATAAGATGCACGAGATTTACGAAGGTCAATAAAGACATACGGTGATAGTTTAATATGACCGAGAGTTTCAGTATATTACGCCTAATTTACGCTTGTTTTAATTTTTTCGAAACTTTGAACCGATCGATCTTATAACAGTAGTATCGCATTTTAGAGTTAACATAAACTTGTTGTGTTAGGTTAACTTAAATTATGCTTAGTGATTAATTAATTATGCAAGGAGAGAAAATGGTGTACAAATATAATGGAAATTAGTGAATTTTTATAGCATGTAATATATGAATGTTTAAATTTTAATTGCACGCAGCATAAAACTATATATAATTAGCGACAAATTAACGCTAGTGTGCGTAGTTAAAAAGAGTGACTATATTTTTCATATAGTAATTTTCTTGTTAGCTTAATTAAACATAATAGAGAAATTAATGTATATTTAGCATGCAAAATAGTAATATAATTGTACGTATTTTAGTGACATTTTAGTTAATATTTATGTATTAAACACGTAAGCTAACATTTTATGTATTAAACACGTAAACTAACATTTTATGTATTGAACACGTAAGCTAATAATTGTACGTATTTATGTATTAAACACGTACACTATATTTACACGTATTATGTATTAAACACGTAAGCTAACATTTTATGTAATGTATGAAATAATAGTTAAATACAAACAAACGTAAATTTAATATTAATATGAATGATCACGTGTATGTTACAGACGTAAATGGAGACACCAATGACTATTTTTTACGGAGATGCACCCACGCCAATGCAAGGGAATTTTGTAAGCATGCACACATGCAGCCATTTGCAGACTACAGTCACATTGCCAATAGAGCTGCCAATGCTAGCGATGGTTATAGCTCGAAATCTCCATATAAACCGTCATGAATACAAACTTGTTCTACGGTGTTAGGCCATGTCGGGTTCCAAATAGTACGATGTACGTATACAAGCCGTGGGCCACCGAGAAATAAATCGCTTGGACGTACTATGTTAATAAGGCGAGAGAAGAGGGTATCACTTAGGTGTGTACGTCTCGCCTAAGGCAAGACAATCGGAGGCGGGGCCTAGCAACACCGTAGAAGAGAGTGCACATGATGTTTTACTATTTGTCGTATGTAATAACTATAATATTTTCTTGCAGTATACACAATGGAGGTTCCACAGTTCTTCTCCTTGACGGATGACTCCGCCATAGGTCGCAGAAATGGGTCTTGGGCAATGAACATGTTTGCATGTTTCATAAAAATTATCTCATATTAACATGGTTAGCTAACATTATGATATTGTTATTTGTAGATGCAAACATTACGATTGAGGGCATCACGACAAATCAAACAATTGGATGCCCGCTTTTGGATGTTCCTTGCCCGTGCTTGGGACTATTGCCGTGGGCACTCACCGTTAATGGGGTCCCACAAGGAAATGACCGTCGACACCGCTACCAAGACTAGACCGGGCCTTATCATCAAGACCGGTCGATCACTGGCGTCTGAGACGCACGCTACGTTCCACTGCGGTCGGTGAGATGACAATTACATTGAAGGATGTGGCCATGCTCACGGGGTTGCCCATCTCTGGGCGGGTCTTCGTTGTCAACAAACCAAGCAGGCAAACATGGAAAAATTATGTCGAAGAAAGGTGAGTGTCTACTTTTTCACTTGCAAATTTGTAATTAGTACATAAATTTACCCTATGAAATATTATTCTAAATCTGCTTGAGTTTGAAGTTGAATATAATGGAAGCGACCAGGGTGTTTCGATCTCATGGCTCGAGCACCTTGACGAGGCTGGTCTGTGTCCGGTCAATGCTGAAGAGGCGATCGTACTGCGGCATTATGAGGTGTATCTGTACTACCTCCTCGCCGGCGTCATGTTCACAAATGGTAACGGTGACTGTATACCCCCTCACCTAGTCTTCGTAGCTCGAGAGCTATGCAACGAAGTTTTATTTAATGAGGACTACGAGCAGACGGTTTGAAGTCTGCCATTGGCGATACATACCGGAGTTATGTGTCGCATGCCATCGGTCGACCCGAAATGCGATGTTTGGGGTTGTCCTCTCCTCATCCAATTATGGTCGTGGAGTTATTTGCCACTAAATCGTCCAAACACGCCAGTACGATACTATTCTGTTCATATAGACGTCGATTTGACCCCCCCGGCATGTAGACCAACAATGGGATATAGATGGTTGCATGCGAAGTTGCGATGGCTGAGAGAATTAGTAGACAGGGCATCTTACATGCGGCTTGTGTCAGACCTAGACCTTCTGGTACATGACCAAGTTACGTGGGAACCATTCTGCCATCTGGCAACCTATGATATTGCCACGGGGCTTCTTTGGCTAGCACGTATGTCGAGAGTGTAGACTATTGGATGACGACCTGTTATCTAGTCTGCATGAATGCCGTCGAAGGATACTCGCCGGAACGCGTTCAACGGCAATTTGGCTACCGGCAAACATTTCCACTTCCACCTGCTCGGCATCCGGGCAACTCCCATGGGTATGCATCATAAGTTAAATATTTCGAATATATTTGTACCACTCATAATATAGCGTACAAGTTTTTTCAGGCTTAGTTCAACCGGCGCAATCGTGATTGGGCCCACGTCCTGACGCCCACATCGGCGGTGGTGAGTTAGCTCTCGACGAAGTGTGGTACCGATGGAGCGCGCGACGAGGCGATATTTGGGGTACATGGAATGGTACCGCCCAAGGACCAGATGTCAGCTTGCGATACCACGGCGAAGAAGACCGCTCGACAACCAGAGGGTTATGCCCAACGAGTCCATGTTCTGGTACGACGTGCGCTCTCCGATAGTTTCATCTATATTGCGTACTTCATACCTCCTTCTGAATACCATATGACATGGTTGATGCGCACCACGGAGGTCGATTCGTTGCATGGCCATGCAACGGAGCTTGTATCGCAAAACACAATGGACCGCCAATCTTCTTCAAATTCATTGAGGGCCCTCATTAGAAGGGCGGATCTCGGCCACGGGAGCGATTAGGGGTCGGCGGGCATAGATCGCGCATGATCGCGAAAGGATACCCGATCCGAGAAGAATCGTGCACCGTGATAACCGAAGTCACCACCTCCTCCAAGATTCACATTACTCTGCGAGATCACGGTCCATGGACAGCGACACCACCGGGTTCAGTTCCACGCCGACAATCTCAACCTCCCGAGCCTCTACATCGACACCCTTCCAACACAAATACCACCATTCTTCAACTCCGGTGGGCCAGTCACGAGAGAGGATTGATATTAACGTAGCGCCGTCTTGTAAACCTCACGATGACTATCGAAGACACAAGATACCCAATTTGATGCAAATTGGGCAAACATGGAGGATCAATTTGGATAGTGCATTTGCATCCAACCTTAGCTTTCAAGATATCTTGGGCGGATGCAACATTCCTATACCAGATCCGACACGTACTGGGGGTCTAAGCGGCAAACTCCCCATGGGGTCCTTCAAATTTGCAACACGGGAGCAAACCCCTATGCGGTCCCTCCACAAAGTTGTGCACGCCAAGCCACCCCTTATGAACAAAGCATGATGGGGGTTTTCTATATTTTGTGGGTCTGCGACGCCATAAGTTCACACTGGTATATCCCAACCATGGACCAAACTGATGATCAAATTCGGTTTGGACCTTCTCAGTCACGGACGGACAGACAACGATCCACGACCATTACACCCAAGTGCATACACGACAAGGGTCGTCGGCGCTAAGTGTAATAATGTAATTGATGGACTTATGTTATTATGTGCATTCGCGGTTTGGCCATGAAATTATTCTCCATACAATTATTAACATTGCATTGACCATTATGGCGATTAGTGACGTTGCATTTACTACTACTTCAAGACTTACCACATGCCGTTAACAAGTCTATGCACGACACGCCTATTCACATGACAAGATTCACTTTACGTGTATTTAATGTTTTATTTATCTCATAGCTTCTAACTTTACAAAATTTAGTTTGCCGTACAAACGACTATTAACACTTGCTAAAATTTTAAATTTGCAATTTTGTAAAATTACATACAATTTTGAGTTTTAAAATGTATATTCACATGCTTATACATGTATCAAATTTTACGTCGCCCATATATTTATCATATATATTAAAATTATAGGGAGAAGCTATCCGGTCACATGTGTATATAAATATATCTATATTATACATATATTATAATGTATATATGCCATATGCTATCACATGTGTATATAAATATACGCCACGTACATGCAACGTGGCATGGGAGAAGGTCTAGGTCATTTGTGGTCTTCGCCTCGGTCACCAACGGAGCAAATTGAGCGGAAGGTGCAGCGAGAAGCGTGTGCGTGTGCGTGTGTGATCGTGGTTCATGTCATTGTCATCTTACGAGCTCACTGCACTGAAAAAATTGTAGGAGGCTTTCTTCGAACGAAACCTACCTCCCAACGTAAATTATTTTAGACATGCCATTTTACTAATCAATTATCAATAAAATTACACGCCACCTACTACATATTATCAATAAAATTATCAATAAGGTGCAGTGAGAAGCGTGTGCGTGTGTGATCGTGGTTCATGTCATTGTCATCTTACGAGCTCATCAAGATTGAAAAAAATTGTGGGAGGCTTTCTTCCAACGAAACCTACCTCCCAACGTAAATTATTTTAGACATGCCATTTTACTAATCAATTATCAATAAAATTACACGCCACCTACTACATATTTTTGGACAACTATAATAATTTACTATATATTTATCATATATTTATATTAAAATATAATATTAGTAAAATGGGGCAGATATATACATATATAACACATCTTTGTATATATATATATATACACACATATATCACATGCTGTCTGGGCGGCCATGCCACCCCGTGGTGGCGGTAATGAGTCATGGTCGTCCGGTGGCGGCGGCTCAATGCCGTGCCGTTGATGGTATGATACGCCACCGGGTGGCGGGACCCGAGGATATTTTCGTAATTTCCTTTTACATTGGATTATTCTATTAATTTTCTATTTTATCGTTGATTATTTCGGTATTTTTCCCAAAGCTAGCTAGCTTTGCAAGTCACAAGATGTACTGCGCTTCCCATTGCGTGCGTCGTCTATTTGGTCAAGGCCCAACATTTCCGTAAGACAAATATAAAAACTAAAAAATCATTTTAAGAATCTATAAAAAAGCTTAAGAAATGTGCAAACTATAAAATACATAAAAATAGAAAAATAAAAACATTACCATAAAATGTTAGAGTTGAGGGGCTATGAGCAAGGTTGACAAAACCGCGGGTTAGCCGCGCCTCCGCGGGGGCCCGGTTCGGTAAACCGGCGGTTTAGGATTTAGGGGTTTGGGTAAAATTCGTTTAAATAAATTTTGAATGTAAAATATACATGAAATTTCTAAAAATACTATTATTCATTATAAGCATTTTGGCTTAAACAAAATTTTAAAAATCAAATTTCTAATGTATATTTTAAAGAATTTTAATAATTTTCATCGATTTTCACCTATTTTGATATTTTTTCTCGAAACCATGGCTAATCGAAAAACCGCTGTTAATCACGCCAAACCATGACTAACATGAAACAAAACCGCTAACCCTAATTTTGCATTTAGGGTAAAACCATCTAAAACCGTATAACTATAGTTAACTGCTCGCCAGTGATGAGACGGTTTGGAGCTTCTCCATGGTTTTGTATACCCCGGCTATGAGAATCACTAACCTAAACCTAACTTAGATTGGTTCAACACATCTTTTCACTGTTCATCTATATTTTTCTCTCTTCTATTTGTTTCTACTGCACTAGGACGGCCTTAGCTAGGTCTTCATTGATCATTCCATAAAGAGTTGGTTAAGAGAAGAGGAAGGATGACTGAAAATTTATTTTTAGTTGCGGTCGTTTACATTGCCCTAAAATCAATTTTTATTTATGAAAGTTGAAAGTTGTTGTTGTTTTTAGAGTTGCCCCAAAACCATTAGTAATACTGATAAACAATAATGTGGACTCCTAGCTGTGCGTCGAACACTAAGATGGCCGCCAATTGCTAAATGGTTATATGTCAAGACATGTGCACATACAATTTCGGAAATTTCTTTTTAAAATATCGGATGTTAGAGTAGCACAAAAATGCTTCCAAAAAAAGATTCTACTATGAAAAAGAACCGATCATAAAAAAGGCCATAAGTCCACGCCCAAGCAACGGCAAGACAAAGCGCAAAAACGAAAATTTTTACTGTTTGCCCAAAAAAAATCACGCAAACGAAAAAATGCCCAAGGTTTACGGGCAATTGCAAAATACCCTAAGCGCTCTTATGCAGGCGGCCAGAGGCATGGCGCTCGTGCGGACAGCGCTTAGCCGGGTTAGGCGCCTGGCCGGGCGCCAAAGGTAGGCGCCTGGCCGGGGCACCAAGGCACGAGGCGCCTGCCAGAGCGCCTTGCATGCCATGATTAGCACTAATCCCATATAATTAGCACTAGTATAATTAGCACTCGTATGTACGTAAGCCCATGATAGTACTTATAATTTTTATATCAATCTCATATAGCGTCCAAATTACATAAAACAAATTTTATAATTTATATAAAATCCTAACCAATCCATTTTATAATCTATCTATATTCATTTGATATTTTTCTCACTAATTTTTATATCAATCTCATATAGCGTCCAAATTACATAAAACAAATTTTATAATTCATATAAAATCCTAACTAATCCATTTTTATAATCTATATATATATATATATATATATATATATATATATATATTTGATTTTTATATTTACCCGACCTTTTTTGTATTTTATAATCCGATTTTTGTTCATTTAATGTTTTTAGTAAATAATTATTTTATAGTTTACATAATAGTAAATAAATATGTTCTATGCAATTTTACATAAAATATCCAATTGTTTATTTGATCTCAACCCATGATCGATCTATATTCGCCTTGTATCTCAGATCCGGATCCATACCCGGCATATTCATATATGAATTTGTATCTAGGAAAATACGTGTTAGGATACGGATGGGCACTATCCGCTTGTATCCAATCCGTTTGCACCCTAGCCATGAACCAAACACACCCTACCCATCCGCTTTGTTTATAGGCTTCAACAACCTTATACACTCCTCCCTTACTTATACAAAGAAAGGGCTAAGCTAAAGCCTAAAAGATGCCCGTGATTCCACGGTCTCGGTGCTCACCGCTTGTCCCAGATCTATAGGAGTGTGAACAACGTGTGGCGCCAGATATGATGGATTGATGCATGGGATGGGCAGCCATGTGATCGATGTGAAGCGCGCGGAGCGTCCTTGGCTAATTACGTGCTAATTCATGATGCTAATTACGTGCTAATTCATGGTGCTAATTACGTGCTAATTTTATGTGCCAATTACATGCCAATTATACATGCTAATTACATGCCAATGATGTGCTAATTATATGCTAATTACATGCTAATTACATGGGGCCAATTAGGGTGCTAATCATGGCCTTAATTACATGGGCTAATTGGGTGCTAATCGGGCATGCAAGGCGCTCTGGCAGGCGCCTCGTGCCTTGGCGCCCGGCCAGGCGCCTAGCCTGGCGCCCGTCCAGGCGCCTAGCCGGCCAGGCGCCGTCTCACGAGCGCCATGCCTCTGAAGCCGCCCAAGCAAGAGCGCCTAGGGGTATTTTGCATTGCCCGTAAACCTTGGGCATTTTTTCGTTTGCGTGATTTTTTTTGGGCAAACAGTAAAAATTTTCCGCAAAAACAGATTCGAATGACTCACCATCTAGGTTAAATGACCCTTCAAAAACTTGGATCCCTTCCAAATAATACAAAATACGCCGACACAAAAAAAAGACTTTATGGAGGGTTATCTGAACAGAAGCATCAAGATTGAAGTTTGATAGACAAGGACCGAGTCGTTTATGACCCGCCCATTGAGTCACTCATGACAGGATCACAACTCTCTCACCACGATCCCGTCCCACCCGCCCCCCGACGGGATAGCTCCCCCCCTCCGCCTCCCCCTCGCTCCGCCGTCTCCTTCCTCCGCCCCGCCTCCCCCTCGCTCCTGCGTCTCCTTCCTCCGCGCCTCGCCTCTTGCTCCACACACCCCGCCCGCCGCCGCCTCCTTCCTCCGCTGCCGGCGGGCGGCTTGCCGCCCGCCGATCGCTCCGCCTCTTGCCCCGCCGCCACCCTAACCCGGGGGTGAGGGGTGGTCCCCTGCAGACGCCGACCAGCCGCCCCCTCCCACAGCTCCGAGGCTCCACCGCCGCCCGACGAGCCCCACCCACCGCCGGTCGCCGCCTCCCGACCTCCTCTAGACCCCGAGGAACCCACATTTTCCCTAACCCTAACTCTGAACGACGCAATGAAGCTCGACGACGGCGACGGCAAGGTCAGTTCCTTCCTCCTCCCTCCTCCTCCTCCTCCCTTCTTCCTCGTCCCGATCAGCGCCCCCCTCCCCCGACGATCCGACGGCCAGGAGGTATCCCGTCGGCACGAGCGCGCGACGGGATACCGTCATGAAGAATTTCCGAAAAAAAAAGATAAACAACTGAAAGGCCACCGAAGACACAATGGAGACTGCCCTAGCGAATCCATGATTCCAACCATCATGATCAATCACTTTAATCTAAAATATATTTTTTTTATGTGAAGGCAGGAGCGCTGCCATATATTCATCAAAACGGGAAAGAAGTACAGGATGGGGGGAGAAAAGGGCCCCTCCCTCCGTGGGCCAAAACAACAAAATTAGCTAATTACAAAAGGGGCGCCCGCAGCCTCCCAAAGGCGCAGGTCATCAAGAAGTTGGTTGAGGAAGATCGCAACCCCTCTGTCCACCGTCCGGAAGATTCGATTGTTGCGCTCCACCAGATATGCCATAACGTGGCGGCGACGATGGAGAGCTCACCTTCAAACAGGCTCGACGCCGAGGAGGTCAAGGCCCACCAGAGACGATCTTTGCTAGCACGAGCCCAGCTCGAAGGGTTGAGGGCAGGAGCGTTGAGAAGCGTCGCCAGACTGGACCAAACGTGATAGGTAAAGGCACATTGAAGAAAAAGATGCTCTGGCGTCTCCAGGTTGCGCTTGCACAGGGGGCAGAAGTACTCATTCTGCAAGCCCTCCGAGTAGGACATCGGTAGTGAAGACAATGCACGCAGCGGCGGCCCACGTAAAGAACTTGCACTTAGAAGGAGCCCAAAACTTCCACACCCGAAAAAGCGCAGGTTTGGCGACGCGGCCCGCAAATTGGAGTTGGTATGCGGTCTTGACCGAGAAGACAGAGTCTTGAGTGAATCGCCACGGCAATCTGTCAGGCATGCCCGCAGCGAGCTGCGTCGAAGGGATGCGCCGAAGAAGCGACACAAGCTCCTGCATGAGGTGCGGGGTGAGGCTGCGGCTGAGATCCGAGATCCACGCCGCATTGGACAAAGTGTCACGCACCGATCTATTCTTCCTAGCAGAGGCCGCATAAAGACCGGGAGCCAGTGCCTTGGGGTCGAAATTGGGCGGTAAATCATCCCAAAGGAAGTGGTGGCTCCATCCCCCAGATAATCGGAGGTGCCGACCTCGAGCAGGTCGACGCCGAGTCACCGAGAGTAGAGAGGGACTGGAGGCCCAAGCCGGGCAAGGGTCTTGGACGGCTTAGCCGAGCCAGCCAAGTCTCAAGGCGAGAGAAGCGGGTGAGGTCGAGCACCCCAAGCCCACCAAGCGAGGGGGAGCAGACGACGGATCACCGACCCGCCCACCCCGGGAATCGAGAACCTTCCAGAGCTGGGACCGCTGAGGGAGTCAATTCTCTTGATGACCGAAATGGGTGGCTTGATGTGAGAGAGTGAAGGCCGGGAGGCGGTGAGGACCGCCTTTAGCGGGGTGAGGCGCTCAGCTTTGGACATTAGAGGGCCGCGCCACCCTGCTAGCCTTGAGGCCACTTTGTCGATTAGTGGTTGGAAGTGGACGTGCTTGAGGCGCCGAACGGAGAGAGGCATCCCAAGGTACTTTAGGGGGAAGGACGTCAGTTCCGCCGGCAGGTCTTGGAGAATGCGGGTGAGGTCAACACCCTCGCAGTTGATTGGAACCACCTGGCTTTTGGAGAAGTTTGCACGAAGGCCAGTGATTTTGCCGAAATCCCGGAGAATGGCAGCTAAGGTTGAGACGTCCTGCGAGGACGGGTTAAGAAAGATTGCTGCATCGTTGGCGAAGAGGGAAATTTTGGTGGACTGCAGAGGACCGCCTAGCTCGAAAATGGCTCCCAGATCAACTGCTTTGGTGATCAGAGAGATGAGAGGCTCAATGGCAATGTTGAAAAGGAGAGGCGAAAGGGAATCTCCTTGCCGTAGGCCCCGGCCGTGGTGAATGGTGTCCGTGGGGTGGTTGTTCAGGAGGACCTGCGAGGAGGATGTTGCTAGGGTCATTGAGATCCAATCTCTCCAGCGAGGGCTGAAACCCCACGCCCGAAGGTTGTCGAGGAGGTAGGTCCAAGAGACGAAGTCAAAAGCTTTCTCAAGGTCCACTTTAGAAGCGGTATGGGATTTTAGATCTGCGGCAGAGTCATGCACGGCTGAACCAAGAGAAAGTTATTCTGGATGTGGCGCTTTTTAATGAAGGCACTCTGACAAGGAGAAATTAGCTCCTGCATGAACGGGGCTAAGCGGGAAGCGAGGATCTTGGTGAACAGCTTTCCCACGCTGTGGACTAAAATAAATTTGATGTTAAAGCTTTATACATAGCTAGAGCAACAAATGAAAAACATCTAAAATTTTTTTTCACAGCAGATGTGTTATGCGTGGGTGTAAATATGTAACCGTGTGGCATGAGTTCATGTGCGTGAGTGCGTTCGTTTGTATTCTCGGTGTGAAAAAAACAATTTGCTTGGTCTAAAATTTTTTTTGCTTGATGCTCGGTCATCAAAAAACGGCCGCATCAATACGACAGCAGCAGCAGCAAGAGAGGCCAAACCCAACAGCCATGGCCTTAAAACTCTTGCACACGCACTTATGCGCACCCAGCCAATCGGCAGCAGAATGGATGGTGCATGCATGCAAGACAGTAAACTAATCAGTGAGCCCCAAATGACAGCAAGGTTAATTAGGCCTGGCCATATGGGCTTAGGGCACGTACAAAGTCATTAAATAAGTGGTCTCTATGAACTGATGTGGAGTGGTTTTACTGACGTGAAGGAGAGAGAAGAGTCGACTCTTCACAAAGAGACGTCTCTATCACAAGCTCCTAGGCAACATTAGAGAGAAATGATATTAAATGACACGTTGTGTCGCTATCTCTTACTCCGTCCAGTTCACAAATAATAGACGTTTTAGCTTTGTCCAAAATCAAAGTTTTGAAACTTTATCCATCGATAATTTTTAAACTATTTTGATTGAGTACATAAAATTCATATGTATAGATTCGTCTCGAAAAGAACTTTCACAATGTTATAATTTTAGTGCATTTTATAAATAAATTATAATAGTTTTCTATGGTTAAAGTTGCTTTTTGGAGACCGTATCTATTTGAGAACTAGAGGGAGTATTTATGTACAGGGCCGTGCCGGCAAAATCCGGGGCCCTGTGCAAAATCCGGGGCAAAAGCTGGGCTCATGCGCGCCGTGGCGCGGCAGCCCGTCGCCGTGGAGATTAACGCCACGCTCCTCGGCCTCTACAAGGGGGGTGCAGGGGCCTCGCACAGCCCCGTCGACCATGGCGCCACGGTGGTCGGCTACGGCGAGGGTGCCGAGGGGCATCGATCATCAAGAACTCGTGGGGCGAGGAGTGGGGCAACAAGGGTACTCGCTGTTGCCGAGAAGCGCCGCGCCGCAAGGTCGCGGGGACGGGCGGCGAGGGCGGGGCGCGTTGGGGACGGGCGGCCGGGCGCCGGGCGTCTTGTCAGCGTCTGGGACGGGCGGCGAGGCGGCGGGCGTCGGCGTCGGGGACGGGCGGCGGCAAAGGCGTCAGCGTCAGCGTCGCTGGCGTCGGCTATGGCAGCTAGGGCTAGGTAGGTGCTTGGGTGGGGGAGGGAGCCAGGAGGGGGGCGCGTCGCGTGGGCCTGTGGGGGCTGGGGGTTGGCGGTTGGGGACTTGGGGCGCGGGGCTCTGATTCCGCCCCTGCTTGGAGACAAGCAAGCTGCAAGCAACGTACTGGGCCTAGTGCTAGGTGGGCTTTTGCCGGAATTTCGAGGCCCCTCTAAATTGGGGGCCCTGTTCCGTCGAACGGGCCGCACGCCCCTGGGGCCCGGGCCTGTCTATGTATGTTGTCTACAGCGGTTTTTAAATAGACTCTTGTTATCCAGAAAACAATATGGGGTTTTAGGGTTGTACATGCCCTTGGGCGCCTTTCGAGGGCGCTCGCTTTTGTCGGGGCGCGGCGCCCTTAATTACACGGCTAATGCTCTGCTGCTGCTGCTGGCGCGCACATGGCCTTCGCCCCCGCGGCACGGCACGCCGCCGCCAAGGGCTGCGGCCACCGTATAATTAATACGCGGGCAATCGGGACACGTAAGCGGATTAGCCTGGGTAATCAACCCACCATCTACGCGGGCGGTATACGTCTTTTCCTATTTTCTGTAATGCATTCGATCAGGCAGAGATGTGATCATGATCTTCTGCGATCATACATGTTAATGCCCATGACTCTTCTAATCTTCTCGATATGCTACATGGCAGAGAGAGAATAGAGAGAGAGGAACGAATGAGAGTGAAGGGCAACAGCAGAGACACGACCGCACAATTGTAGACATGAAAAGACAGTAAAAACCATAGTACAACTGAGGTGCACGGTGTCCATGACTAATAGTATCGAACGCTCGTATCGGAAGGTACCTTCAATGGTGTAAAATCAACCGGCTATAAGTAAATGTTTATTGCTAGCCCTACACCCCCCCACAATTCTTGCATTTCTCTCTTATATATTTTACTCCTAACCTATATAGTATTGGAGCCAACTACAGTGTGGTTTGGAGTTATTATTGAACATGCTGTATTGCTGTCTTTAACTTAGCCTTTTCTTACATGGAGGAGAGAGAGACAAGAGAGATTGAGGCTAGCTCTTTAACTAATAGTCAGTCAATAACATATTATAAGATGAATACATACTACTCTATTACATATGCGGGTATATATTAATATTAGAAACTATGCAATATTTAGTTCACTGCAAAGGTTGTCTATTTATTATTCATATATGACATGTTTATTTTTTATAACTAGCTATTAGCTTTACTGTTATAAATAGTTACATCAACTAGCGTTGCATTACCGTGTATGCCCTAAAATACTGGTGGATTTATCGAGTTCGGACTTCGGAGAATCGGTGGGACGATGATGATTAGCATGCTAGGAGGCACGTGATAAGCTACGCCGATACCACTAGCGCCGTGCCGTGCCGGGCCGGCATTTTATTTCGCCTTGCATTTTTCTTCGTTTTGATTATTCCAAACTGGAGATCGATCCAAATGGTCGAGGAAGTGATCCAAGCTAGAGAGATCGTCATGTGTGGTTTCATGCGTAGCAAAGGTGAAGTGAACGAATGCTTGAGCCGTAGAAGTGAAAAAGGTGTGTCTTTTCACATGGTACTGCCATGCAAGATGGCTCCTTTGATTTAATTAATTGGATCGAATTTTTCCATGCTACTGCAAAATCAGATGAACCCACGTGTCATTGCAAAGTCACATGTTTTTTATATACCATTTTACAAAGTCATATTTTCTTAATATTATAACATTGTTGTATTTATAATAAATTATAAGAACTTTTATCGGTTAAATTTACATTTTTAAGACCATATTAAATGTCTAAAAACGACTACTATTTTGAAATAGAGGGACTAATCAACAGCCACCTTAATTAAAAAATGTCTTGAGCAATGGGTTGACTAGCAAGGGCCACTTGCCCTCATACATACTTTATCTAGCAGGATAATCGTAGTTTAGGATTTGAGATTATTATAGACCATAAATGATGATATAATAAAAGGATCAGATACAGTGGATTAGCACCAATCGCAGTGAAGTTTCCAATCCCATCTCAAATAGAAATAGCCCCATCGTGTCAAATAAATGGAGCGATCTGAAAGCCTGAAACTATCCTAGCTGAGGCAAGCGCTGTACGTGGTTGTGCGAATGCCACCCGAGATCGTCGTCGCGGGAAAAACAGAGATAAAACGCTGAAACGCAATAAAAAGAAAACACCTGAGTCCAGCAAATTACCCAAATAACACCCAATTCGTTGGCAAAACACAAAATAACATCCAATTCGTTTGCGTTTTCTAAAATGACATCGGAGCAACGAATTTTATTTCCAAATGACATTTTGACAATTTTTTTTCTCACTTTTCCCTTTTCTCCCCTTTTTCTCCTCTTTTCCCCTTCTACTAGGCGGTGCCGGCGACTAGTGCGGTGCCCGCAATGGGAACGACGGCGGCGGGAGCGGCGCCGACGACTAGTGCGGTGCCGGCGATGGAAACGACGGCGGTGCCGACGGGAACGACGACAGCAGGAGCGGCGGCGGCGCCGGCGGGAAAGACGATGACGAAACCGACGGTGGTGATGGGAGCCGTGGCGGCGGCGACAGCGAGGGGCGGGAACGACGATGGTGGCAACGACACCGGTGGCGGACGGTGGCGCGACGGCATGTGGCCACCGGAAGTGGAGAAGAAAGCCAAAAGGGAGAAAAGGGAGAAAAGATGTTAAAAAAATGGCAAAAATGTTATTTTAGATAAAATTCGTTGCCTCAGTGTCATATAGGAATTGCAGATGAATTGTGTGTCATTTGGGACAGTGGCATAGAATTTAGTGTCAATCCAACAATTTTCCTCGAATTAGAGCATCCCCATCACACCTCCCAAAATGGCCTCTATTTCAAAAATTTTCAAATGCATTAGGAGGGAATTTGGTCCATGTGAATAGCAGCCAGTTTACCTTAGTAGCCATCTTGTAGCGATAGAGGAAATTTAAAAGGCCCTCACCGGGATGCTCTTACAAGTCTCTCTTTTACAACTTTACGAATTAGCACTGCGAGTTTGTAGCGGTTCAGAATCCTGTCCTTATGTAAGTACCACAAAGCATCAGGTACAGATCCAACCGTTCATCTCATAAAGGTAGGATCCAAAATTTATTGCTCCATGTCTATCCTCGCTCCACAGCGAGGTAAGGTTTTTCGCTGTCATGTACAGGCACAATGTCCAATAGATCCTAACTTAAGATAATCAAATATTATATCAAATAAAATAGCAGAGAGACATAGATGAATAATAAAAATGAGATGTGAATAGTTACTAGCACGCTCTAAATTAAAACGTCATTGGTGATGACCTAAGTGTCCTAAGAGATATCTGATGTAAATCTGTTACATCCATTTCATTTTTTCTAGGAGCCGCCGTTGGAAAAGAGAGAAAGGGCGTGTTTGGCTGCTGGTCGTCGCTCGCCAATCTGGCCGACGGCGCGCCAACGAATTTGGGTGCGGTTTGGTTCGGCGCCAATCCACGGCGAGCCAACGCGCACCAACAAATTTGGTCACGATTTCAACGGGGGATCGAGCGTTGGCGAGGGCGAAGGAATCGCTCGCCAACGCTCGCGCTGGCGCCGAAGGCTCGCCGTGAATTGGCACGGCGAACGCGGACTGGGAACCAAACAACCCCAAAAAGACCGTTTAGATTTTTTACAGTGAATCAAGTAAGTGCAGGCCGCCGAAGACACGTAAACGGACCATATATGTTTTACTGCCTAGCGAGAAATTTAACTTCGTTAACTATATTGAAAACCTTCGCAATGCTCTTTTACAAGCGGACGAGATATATAAAACGTTGTTTACGTCATGTAACTTAATTTCTTTGGAGTCTAGGAGATGGTAAAACCTCTTTTAACGTTTGTCGTACGAGATGGCGATTTTTGTCGAAGGACGCGTTGGTTTACTAGTTTTTCTCTTATAGCTTTTTTGTCACTATACGGCGGTAGCTAGACGTAAAACGATGAATAAACTGAGACCGTACCCGTCTCAAACCCTATTCAAACATGCTTCGTCACGGACAAAAAAAAACTGCTTAGCCGTAGGCCCGTACACACATTTGACATCGCATAATTTACGTGAGTCTTTCTACGAGCATACGACAAGATCATCAATAGTAGAGTATCATAGCAGGTTCTTAGACCGTTTCTTAAAATACTATTGCGGATAGTCTTAGCATCTAAATCTATTTAGCATGGTCTCTATCTCAGTCTCTAAATATAGAGACTCTGGAGAATCTCTATATCTTTTCAAGGATAGGGACTCTTTTTGAAAGGGCAGGAGGACTACCATTCATTAAAAAGGTAGAAGTTACAAAGAATTTTTTCGTGGGTTAAACAAACCCTTCCCCGTAGGGCTTCTGAGAACTTAGGGATTACAAAATGGGCACCGGCGGCCACCCAAAGCCGCAACTCGTCGAGAAGATGGCGCAGGAAGACAGGTTGTGTGCGCTCTGAACTTCTGAAGATCCGATTGTTTCGCTCAAGCCACAGGTGCCAGATAGTGGCAATGACGATGGAAATTGATGAGCACGGCGAGGTTGGAGATGCCACGTCAAGCTCCTATCAAAACTGCAAGTGATCTGAGGAACGCCGTCTGCGGCGGGTTGAGGGCGGCGATCTGTGGTCGCGGGCCAGCCCGACCAGTGGCGGAGTGAAGGTGCATCAATAAAGAGGTGCTCGGTGTCTTGTGTTTGTTGCAAAGCCGGTAGAAATAACATTGTTGGGTAGTCACACGCAAGAGGGCGTCACCGTCTGACCCGTGAACGCAGGAGGAGCCAACAAAAGAATTTGCACTTTGACGGGGCCCAGGCTTTCCAGATTCTGTGAAGGACGGGCGCCGGGCATCGCCCAACAAATTGAAGGTCGTAAGCCGACTTCACCGTGAAAGCACCATTATTTGAGAAACGCCAGGAGATTGAGTCCTCGTTCATCTTGGCGATCTCCATCTCCACCTCACTCAGCCGAAGCAGGAGAAGGATAAGCTGGCGGATCAACTCGGTGCTCAGATGGTGACCAAGGTCAGTTAGCCAGTTGTTGTTCTGTAGGGCTTCCCTGACTAGGTGGCCTTTTCTGGCGGAGATTTGAAAGAGCTGAGGCGCGATGTCTTTTGGCGAGGAACCATTTAGACAGCGGTCTTCCCAGAAGTAGAGGGAGGTGCCGTTGTGGAGGGTGAAGGAACAACTCAAGCGCAGTAAGTCCAAATCGGCTGGGGGCGGGTTGTCGCAAAGACCAGCCCAGGAGCGGTGAGGAGAAGTCCTGTTCAGCCATAGCCAGCGCAGCCGGAGGGCGCGGGCGAAATAGGAGAGGTCGAGGACTCCTAGTCCACCAAGCCTGGCCAGGGAGCAAACCGTGCCCCAGCTAACTCTGTGGGGGGTGCCAGGTTCCGCCGAACAGCTCCAGAGCCAAGCTCTCCTGATCTGGTCAATTTTTTTAAGAACAGAGGCCGGGGGTTGATGACCGAAAGGGTGTAAGTGGGTAGAGCTGTAAGGACCGCTTTGAGCAGTGTCAGCCTTCCACCCTTGGACATTAGAGGGCCCCGCCACCCTGCCAACCGATTAGCCACCTTGTCAATGAGCGGCTGGAAGTGGACATACCTGAGCTTTCTGACGTAGAGTGGGATACCTAGGTATTTGATTGGGAAGGAGGATAAGGTTGCTGGAAAGTCCTAAAGGATGTCGTCGAGGTTCAGGCCATCGCATCTAGGGATGTCAATCGGGTGGGTATCTCCGGGTACAGCTATATCCTACCCGAACCCGAAACCCGAACGACTTGCCTAAACCGAACCAGCTGTCTCGGGCATAAACACGCACCCATACCGAACCCGACGGCACCAAACCCAAAAAATGTGTCAAAATAGAACAAATTGATCTTGTTGTGGACGACAACTAGGCGATGGGGCGTGGACGAGCCAGGCGGGCGCGAGCCACGGCGAGCCCCTCGCGGCCGGCGAGGAAGCAATGGGGAAGGTGGAGGCGAGCCGTGGAGGGCGGGCGGCGATGGGGGAAGTGGAGGCGAGGGCGGACGGTGGCTGACGGAGGCGCCGAGGTAGGACGACGCTGGGCGGGTCATGGGAAGGGAGGCGGCGATGGCGGAGAAGTGGAGGCGCGGCAGCCACGGCTTGGGAAGTGGATCCGTGGAGGTGGAGAGAGGCGGCGGCTGGGAATGTGGAGGCGAGGCGGGCTGGTGGCAGGGGAAGAGCAGACGGAGGGGAAGAGCGGCGGGGGAAGAGCGACGAGGGAGGAGCCGGCGGCCGGCGACTGGATCTGGATGGAGGCACCGAGGGGAAGGAGCCAAGGTCGGGGTCTCGGGGAGGCCGGGAGGGGCGACGGCGGCTGTGGGATTGTGTTAGGTTATTTCTTCTCAGCTCTATATATATCCAGATACTTGGGCCCACCTGTCAGTGGGAGATTCGGGTAACCCATGGGTATCCATGGGTACGAAACGGGACCCAAACCCAAACCCAAAATTATCGGGTACCCGAACCCAAAAACCCGTGGGTATAAACTGCGACCCATACTCGTACCCATCGGGTCGGGTACCCATGGGTACCCATACCCATGGGTTTTTCTGCCATCCCTAATCGCATCTGATGGGGACGACCTGAGATTTGACGAAGTTGGTGCGCAGGCCCGTGATTTTGCCGAATTCTTGGAGAATGAGAGCCAAGGCTGAAACCTCAGACCTAACTGGGTTTATGAAAATTCCGGCGTCATCAGCGAAAAGGGAGATCATGGGCTTGCCCTGTAAGCCCGGGATGGGATCGAAGGGACCTCCCTCGGAGGCTTTTCGGATAAGCGGAACTAGGGGCTCAATGGCGAGGTCGAAGAGAAGGGGGGACAGGGAGCCCCCTTGCCTTAGACCCTTTGAGTGATGAATGGTGTTAGTGGGGCAGCCGTTGAGCAAGACCTTTGAGGAAGAGGTAGAGAGTGAGAGTGCGATCCAATCACACCAATGGTGGCCGAACCCCCGGGCACGCAGATTTTGAAGGAGGTAGGTCCAAGATACCGAGTCGAAAGCTTTTTCGAGGTCAAGCTTAAAAAATAGCGTAGGGGTGGTGGAGTGGTGGAGATACTTGGCACACCCTTGGACCAGAAGAAAATTGTTTTGAATGTGGCGCTTCTTGATAAAAGCACTCTGGTAGGATGAAATGAGCTCGTCCATAAAGGGGGCAAGCCTGGTAGAAAGAATTTTGGTGAAAAGCTTGCCTAGGCTGTGTATAAGGCTGATGGGGCGGTAGTCAGAAGCGGAAGCCGGGGTGTCCTTCTTGGGAAGCAGGACGATGTGGGCACAATTAAGAGACTGGAGCCCGGCGGGATCCAGGTTGAAGAGGCATTGCAGGGCCTGAAGGAGGTCGGTCGAGATAATGTCCCAACAAACTTTGTAGAAGTCCCACGTGAAACCGTCGAGGCCTGGTGCCTTGTCGGTGGCGAGCGAGAGCACTACCTTGTGCAGCTCCTCTAGGCTGAGTGGTTCCTCGAGGGCGGATAAATCCAGGGAGGGAAGGCCAAGGAATTCCCAGTTGAAAGATCTCCTAGGGCCAAAGGAGTTATGGCCCGCCTCGGTACCAAAAATGGAATCGAAGTGCCGGAATAGGACATTCGCCTTTTCGTCGAATTCAGTGTGCGTTCTAGAGGAATCATGCAGAGAGTGGATATGGTTTTTACGGCTCCTGCCATTCGCTTTTAGGTGGAAGTAGCGGGTATTTGCGTCTCCCAATTTGAGTCAACTAAGCCTGGACCGCTGCTTTCACATCATCTTCACTATGGCGCTGAGACCGAGGATACGAAGCTTGAGGTTGCGCCGGAGAGCGAGCTCTTGTTGGGATAGAGCGCGTGTCTCCATGGCTACGTCGAATGCAGACGGATAACCAGAGGCAATAGCAAGTCGCAACTTGAAGTCTCCGATGTGAGTACGCCCGTGCCTTCGTAGCGAGAGCTGTTTTGGACAGTTTGGATTTGAAGCGAAGGGGTGGATGTGAAGGTGAGTCGCTGCTTTGTCGACTCGAGCTCATTGGGCGACCTCGAGAAGCCCTGGCATCTTTAGCCGAAGGATTCAAAGCGAGCGCTGGGCGGCGGGCGCCGCGCCGGTGTAAGGAATGGGAGTGGTCGGAGGCGGAAGAAGAGAGTGTAAGTGGAGCGGAGGGAAGATCAGCTCCGGTCGATTGTTCTGAAAGCCATGTCGGTTTGACGAGGTGGGGTTAGCCTGCTCGTTGCTCCAGGTGAACCTCCTCCCGAAGAGGTGGATTTCCTTGAGTTGCACGGCATCAAGGGCGGAGCGGAAGCGACCCATGAGACGACGGTTCAGGTTGAGATTGTTTTTGTCCGCGGCCTTGTAGATGAGGTTGAAATCGTCCAAGATGAGGCAGGGGCAGTTGAAGTGGTGTGCCACCGTCCCTAACTCGAGCAAGAATGCTTCTTTGTCGGCATCGGCGGTCGGGCCGTAGATGGTGGAGATGGCCCAACTGGTATTGCCGTCAGCATGAGTGACCCGGGCTGAGATCGAATGGCGGAGAATGAGCGGGTCGGATAGATGGAGCAAGGAGTGATCCCAGAAAAGAAGAATGCCTCCCCTGGTGCCGATTGCCGGGAGTTGTAGGTAGCTACGCAGGCGGTGCCCACAGATCTCTATGAGGGTTTGGTGGCTGGGGTCGGAAAGCTTGGACTCTTGGATCGCAAGGATGGAGGGGGAGTTGTCCTGAACCAAAGTGGCAACAACATCCCTTTTAGCAGCGGAGTTGAGACCACGGGTATTCCAGCAGAGAATCTTCATGGGGGAACACTTTCAGGAACACTGAACTTGGTGGTTAAAGGGAGACTGACGCAAAACAACGAACCGCGCGCAGGCGGGGACAACGGACAGGTGGTTGAAGAAGTAAGACAAAGGCCACACGCAGATGGCGCCCCGGACACAAAACGAACACGATAGCCGCACGCAGGCGGTGGCACGGAAACGCACGCAGGTGACGACCCGGAAGCAAGTCTAACACGAAAACCGCACGCAGGCGGTGACACAGATACAGGCCCACACGCGGGTGGGACACAGGAGACGAGGCTAGATGTACTAAACATCGAGGCGGCGAAACACTGAGCGGTGAAAGCGGTACGTGACTATGCAGTAGCCACACACTCCTCACCCAAGTCCTGGCTAGCGGAAGCGAGGTCCAGGGCCGGCTGAGACAGGCCGCAGAAATCAGCGACGGCAGCGATGGTGCTGTCGTCAAGCGCGCCTGAGGAGAAGAGCGCCTGGAGCTAGGCAAGGAGGTCACTCACCATCGGGACTGATGCGATGCCCATCCTGCGAGCAAGAACGGCCTGCGTCCTACGGATCGCCGGGACAGAGGAGGAGCCCCCAGGCGCGAGGGGGCGCCTCCTCGAGGCAAGCCTGACACTGCGGCGCTTAGAGGCGGCCGGCCTGGGTCTGTGAGAAGGCAGCGAGGCGAGCAGCGGAGTGGGGGTAGGGAGCGTGGCTCTGGAGATGAAAGCGGCAGCTGGAGTGGGGGGTGGTAGGTCCGCCTCGAGGAGCATTGGGTCCAACGTGGGATCCACCGAGAGGTGAGAGGTGCCGAACTCGCACAAAGGTCAGCAGAGGGCAAGGTGGGCGGGCGCCAAACGAGGGGAGAGCGGTGGGAGGCCTTTGGAGGCCCAAAGGAGGGCACAGGGCATCGGCCAGCGGCGAAGCAGCCGCCGCGTCTGCCCAATGGGCGAGGCGCGGCCTGAGGGGGGCGGGCGAACGGGGAGGCGAAGCGCGGCAGCGGCGAGGCGCACGCGAGACGAGGGAGCGGTGGCTGCCCGTTGAAGCGCCTCTCGGCGGTGGTCCCACCGAAAGTGACCGTTGGGAGAAGCGGCGTGGGATTTAACGCGCCCGCGGCGCGTCGCGTCGGCAACGACAAAGTCATCATTAGCCCGCAGGCTGCCGCGCAGCGACCTCTCGCGCCAGGGCGAAGCGAGGGCAGCGTGGCGGCGGGCGGTGAAAGCGGGCCCCGAGGACGGACGGCGGCAGCGGTTGGCGAAGCGCCGAGGGAGTAGCTGCGGCGTGGTGCGGCGACGAGGAAAGCGGACGGCAACCCGTCGCGGCGAGTGGGGAAAGGGCGGGTGAAGCGGCGAGAGGAGAGCGTGGCGGAGGAGCTCGGCCGTTGCGGACGAGGCGCCGGAGGAGGAGGAGGCGAAACGACGCGGTGTTTAGGCAGAAGCGCGGCGGTGGCGAGCCCCACCGAGACCGGCGGAGGACCCGTCGGAGGGGTCGGAGGGTGCGGGGGCCTTGCCCAGGCGATGACGCAGACGGGAGGCGACGTCGCGGGCGTGTGGGTAGCCCTCTTCGTGGTCGCCGTCGGCGTCGTCACCGTCCCGATGACGGCGCGGCTCGAAAAGGCTTCGGCAGGCGGCGGGCACGTCGGTGTAGATCGGTGGCGGCACGGAGTCTGGGTAGCCAAAGGCCCCAGTGAGGACACGGCGCGAGACCACTTACAGCAGCCCCTGGCCGTCGAGAGGTCTGAGCGTAGGTGGCGTGGAGGATGGCGGTTGGACGGAAGCGAGAGGGCGGCGAGGGCGAGGTGCGCGGCCTTGGCGCGCGGCCACGGTCACCGGCGGCGGGGCTCCATGTAGAGCGAAGGCTCGACGAGCTCGAGCTCGGCTTCAAGCGGGATGGCGGCGGGGTCGTGGGTCCAGACCCACACCCGGAACGCGGAGGTGTCGGAGCGGAGGCGGGTTGCTTCTTCGACGACATCGACGCGGCCGGCGCCGGCGAGAAGGCAGTCCACCACCTCCGCAGACCACGCAGGGAGGGGAAGGCCCTCGATGAGGACAAGCACGCGGAAACGCACAGCGGCTGGCTGGCCACGGGCGTGGCCGTCCCGCGGAAAAGCTTCAACGGGAAACTACCGGCCGCGCGCGTGGAAGGAACGCAGCGCCTCCAGCCGCGCCTGTTCCGGCCGCGTGAAGTGAGCGAGGAAGTGCATAGGGCCGAGCGGCGTGATGATGTCGAAGGAAGGCACGTCGGTGTAGCGGCTTAGCTCGCCGGCGACGAAGTCGGGGTCAGGGTGCAGCCCGCCGACAATAGTGATGATGGCGCACTGGCGATGAAGCTCTTCGGCGTCGCCAATCATGGCGGAATCTACCTCAACCGACACGTGCACCGAAGGCGGACGCAGCACGGCGAGGGGGGAGCGGGTGGGCTGCACCATGACAGGGAGGAAGGGAGTGGGTTGGAGGTGACGGTGGGGAAGAGCGGCAGGGGCGGGGTGGCGACGATCTGACAAGGCAGCTGTGTGTGTGGCAGCGAGGCGGCGGCAGCAGACCGGGTCGCGGCAAGAGGCGGCGCGGTGGTCTCTGGCGAGGCAACGGGCGCATCTGCCTTTAAGGCCGCCGCGGTGGAGGTGGCTTGGACGGAGGGCGCCAGAATTGAAGGCGGCACGGCTAGGACGGGGGCGTTGCAGAGCACGCTGCCGCTTCCTCGAACCGACCACCGTCCACTCCGGGGAAGAACACACGGCATCGAAGACGGGGTGTGGTGCAGGAATGAAGTGAAGACGGGGTGCAGAGGGGGAGAGTTGAAGACGGGGCTCAGAGGATGCCAGGCGGGCTACCTCCATTGTGCGATAATGGAGGCGCAGGTCTTTCACCAAGAGGGAAGGGGTGGTTAATGGCGGCCAAGGGGGTGAGGCAGCGTCTTTGGAAGAGAATGAGTTGTGGAGGCGGCGATGGCAGCGTAGGAGCTAGGCCGAGGATCGGGCTAGCTGCGCGAGGGCTGCCAATGGAGGCCGGGCTGACCGGACACGCCATGGCAAGGAGGCGCGCAGTCGGAGCGGCGAGCACGGGCGGCGGTGGCGCCGTGGCTGGATTAGCCTGTGGCGAGCTGGGGCAGTTCAAAGAGAGCTGCCATGACGGCTCCTCCCGCAGAGAGAATCGTGGGAGGCAATCGCGCGCCACGGCGGCGACCTACTGGCCGCCGCCCGCCCGCCCTTGGCCAGACCGCAAGGCTCGAGCGAGGACCGGATCTGGGAGGAGGCGGCAGCAGCGCTCGATCTTCTCTCCTCGCGTCGCTCGTCTCTATCTCTCTCGCGTTTAGATGTCAACTACCTGAACTTACTATGCCAAGGATAGGGACTCTGCTGGAGATGATGAAAATATAGAGAACAAATAGTGATTTAAAGAAGGAATATAGAGAACGAAATATAGAGAACTCTGGCCGACGGCTAAGGCCTGCGGGAGGTGCGTCCGGGATCGGCGGCTAATGCAGCCGCTCCTTATAAAATATTCTCCCTCTTCAACTGGCTTTCGCATCTGCTATGGCATTAAAGAGGGTCCGATGCTCCGAACCCTCTCTTGCAGATCAAAACGGAAGAAACTTGCAGCTGCGTACCATACCACCGTGCGACGGAGCCTCATCCCGGTGACGCGAAAACGCCGTAGGGAGCGGAAGGAAATTTGGAGAGACCCAGGTCCCTCACATATCAGAAAGACCTCGCCTATTTAGATGGCACGTGTCCCTCACCGATCTTAAAGCATGAGTCAGCCTTTTCCCCAAAATATCCCTAAATCATTCCTTTCTCCCGTTCTCTCAGTTCTCATCTACCGATGGCGCTGCCACCGCCCAACCCGTCGGCGGTGAGAGCCTCGGCGCCGCCGCCCGGCTGCCGTCGAAGAACACGCCGCCGGCGAGATCGATTATTGTGGTCACCGGTGATGAACACCACGCGGAGGAGGAGACCGGCGGCGAGCTTGATTTATGGAGGAGGCGGCGTGACGAGCTCGACACGTAGAAGGCCAGCGACGTCGAGCTCGATTCGCAGAGGAGTATGCCGTGGCGAGGTCGACGCGGAGAAAGCCCGCGAGGAGGAGGCGCGGCGGCGGCCGAGGAGGCGCCGCGAGAGAGAAAGGCGGACCGCCATGGTCGCGCTTCGGCGAGAGCGGCAAGCGCGCTGCTGGCTGAGGGCGCCGCCGAGGAGCGCGAGGAGCGCCGCCACCAGCTTCGTCGCTGCTGCTTTCGCCAAGCTTCAGCGCCGGCGGCGGTCATCGGAAAGGCACGCCCCAGCCCGCCGTCCTCCGCCGCCCGAGCTCGTCGTCCCGCCGTCGCTAAGCTCGTTGGAGGGAGTAGCTCGCCGCCCCGCCGCGTGAGGTCGTTGGAGCTAGTTGGAAGAGAGAGCAGGGGACGAAGAAGTAGTTGAGACTTGGGAGGAAGGAGAAGTAGCCCGGGCCACACAGGTGTCACTCATTGAACAGGGTCCTTTCAACCTGTGAAGGACCCGGGCCTCTCCAAATTTCCTTCCGTAGGGGGCTGCCCGGACGGGACGACGATGACGTTGGATCGGAGATGGCTGCGCCGCGACACGTATCGGCGCCGGGGATGGCGTTGTCATGCAGCTACACACACAACGCACACATGCCGCGCCTTCTCCTCGCGCTCCACCTGTCCGGACGCTAGCTCCATGCTCCCCGCTCTCTCCTCTCTCTCTCTCTCTCCTGCGCATGGATACAACTAAGCAAGCGAGCAAAGGCGAGAGAAACAGTCGCGCATAGTTGCTGCAAAGCTAGCTCTCTCTCTCTCTCTCTCTTTCTCGGCGGCGGCGGCTGCTCCTGCTCCTGCTCTTGCTGCTGCTGCTGCTTCTATCGTTGGAGATCTGAGAGGAGGCTACGTGCATGGCCAGCAACAACAAGTGGTGGCAGGCGGCGGCGGCGCTGGACTTCCCGCCGCCGCCGATGCAGCAGCAGCAGCAGCAGCAGATGCCGGCCCCGGATCCCCCGGCGGCTGCGGTGGCGGAGGCCTCGCCGGAGAGCAAGGAAACGGCGGCAACGGCAGGAGCCATGGTGCCGGTGCGGCGGCCGCGGGGGCGGCCGCTGGGGTCGAAGAACAAGCCGAAGCCGCCGGTGATCATCACGCGCGACTCCCCCGACGCGTTGCATTCGCACGTGCTGGAGGTGCCCGCCGGGGCGGACGTGGCGGGGTGCGTCGCCGAGTACGCGCGGCGGAGGGGGCGCGGCGTGTGCGTGCTGGGCGCGTCCGGCGCCGTCGCTGACGTCGCCGTGCACGGCGCCGATGCGCCCCTGCCCGGCCGCTTCGATCTCCTGTCCCTCACTGGCACCGTGCTCCCACCGCCGGCGCCGCCCGAGGCGTCCGGCCTCGCCGTGCTGCTCGCCGCCGGCCAGGGCCAGGTCGTCGGCGGTTGCGTCGTCGGGCCCCTCCTCGCCGCCGCCCCTGTCACGCTCTTCGCCGCCACCTTCGCCAACGCCGTCTACGAGCGCCTCCCCCTCCCCGACGCCGCCGACGTCAAGCCCGATCTCTCCGCCGCCGCCGCCGCCTCGGCGCCGCAAGAACTGCAACCCCAGCTGCCATTGGCGTCCTCCCAGCCTCCAGCCATGGCCGCCGGCGGCTACCCCGACCACCGCTCGCCGCCGTACGCATGGGGAGGTGGCGTCTGATCTCGATTTCAAGGGAACAACCTGCTATAAATTACCTAATTCTATGGATGATTCTTGCTGCGTTCTTGCTTCTAACATCCCTCTAGAGATCCAGCTAGGTTTTGGCAAGTTTAATTGTTGGGCTAATACCACATTACCACATGCTGACATGCATGATATGATGCAAGAGTTTGATTAGTGGCCGGAATTCTCTTCTTGGGCTAGCTAGCTAGCTCTTGTAATTTTTTCTGAGCTTTCATTTTTTTTTGTTTGGATAATGGGGCATGATAATGTGAATGTGACCACAAGGAAGAAATGTTTGAGCAGGCTGGACTGGCAGAAAGCTAGAAAATGTTACTCAAGTGTAACATCAGATGATCAAGAGTGTTTTCTGTGGTTAATTGATTATCAGGTGAGTGTTCTAGCTAGTTTTAGAAGGTTGCTTTGTACTTACCGATTGGTAATTCTTAGCTTAGGCTGAGTCCCGGTTCAAAACATTTTGTGATTACTGACCGAGAAATTTGGGATTTCTTTGTTAAGCTGTGCTTGTCTGGCAAGTTTATCGATCTCCAATTTCCATCTGAACTCATGTTTTCATGCCTGACATTTTATTAATTCATAACCTTCGCTTGTTCTGTCTTAGGCCGAAATTGTAGTTTATGATGTGCTTCGTTCCATGTGTGTGTCTATCTTTTGCTTGTCAGCTGTCTAATGGTTACAATCAAATCAAAATTTCAAATTTATGCACGAGGTTATCAAAATCTGCAGCTACGAAACTGAAGTTCACTGGTCAGTGCTCAGTCCTACTTAATTGTCCCATGCATGAAGAAACTAAGGAAAATGTTTCACCTCTTCTCCCTTGCCATGGCTCTACTTACTCTAGGAACGATGGTGGGTCCTAGCTCATGTGCCACGCTCATTGTGAGTGTTGCACGAGGCCCACATATCAATGACATAACTGAAACGTTTTATCGGTGATTCACATCTATTATTATATATATAAAGGAGGGGAAAAAGAAGCAACCATGTTCGTCCACATCATCCAAATTATTTGAACCGTTCGATCAATGGTGGGATCAAATTTATGTAAATCTAACTGTCAATATTAACCTCTATAACAAACTACTGAAGCTGATCTATATATTAGAGATAAACCCTAAATCTAATATAATATATTATCTATATCTTAACACAAATCTATTAATCCTAAAATTCTAGAAATTCCCACGTTAATAAAAAATAGTAGAAATTCTCATGTTAATCATATAAAAAGAAAAATCTACATCATTGAATATGGATATTATTATGTAAATCTAGCGGTCAATATTAACAACCTTTATAACAAACTCATCAAGTGATTTATATATTAGAGATAAACTCTAAATCTAATTTGATATATTATCTATATCTTAACACAAATCTATTAATCCTAAAATTCTAAAATTCCCGTTAATCAAAAAATAGTAGAAATTCTCGTGTTAATCATATAAAAAAGAAAAATCTATATCGTTGAATATGGATATTATTATGTAAATCTAGCGGTCAATATTAACCTCTATAACAAACTACTGAAGCTGATCTATATATTAGAGATAAGCTCTAAATCTAATCTGATATATTATCTATATCTTAACACAAATCTATTAATCCTAAAATTCTAGAAATTCCCACGTTAATCAAAAAATAGTAGAAATTCTCATGTTAATCATATAACAACAACAACAACAACAACAACAAAGCCTTTAAATCCCAAGCAAGTTGGGGTAGGCTAGAGTTGAAACCCAAAACAAACCGCTAAAAAAGGGGAAGGGGAAAAGAAACAAGAAGGACGAGGGTTTAAAAAGTTTTTTGAAAAGAAGCACAAGGAAGAGCCTAGTCAGGGCTCAGGTACGTGGATAGCTGCTTTCCAAGCACTTCTATCCAAGGCTAACTCTCTTGCTATATTCCAATCTTTTAGGTCCTCTTAACCGCCTCCTCCGAGGTCAAGTTTGGCCGACCCTACCTCTCTTCACATCATTATTCCACCTTATGATTCCGCTATGCACTGGTGCCTCTGGAGGTCTTCGTTGCACATGCCCAAACCATCTTAGTCGATGTTGCACAAGCTTTTCTTCAATTGGGGCTACCCCTAGTCGATCCGTATCTCATCGTTTGAACTCGGTCCATCCTTGTATGCCCACAAATCCAACGCAACATACGCATCTCGGCGACACTTAATTGTTGAACATGTCTTCTTTTAGTAGGCCAACATTCGCACCATACAACATCGCAGGTCTAATAGCCGTCCTATAGAACTTGCCTTTTAGCTTTTGTGGTACCCTCTTGTCACATAGAACACGGATGCTTGCGCCATTTCATCCATCCCGCTTTGATTCTATGACTAACATCTTCATCGACATCCCCGTCTCTTTGTAGCATCGACCCCAAGTATCGAAAAGTATCCTTCTTGGGCACTATCTGACCTTCCAAACTCACATCTCCCTCTTCCTGTCTAGCGATGCATCAAGTCACATCTCATATATTCGGTTTTAGTCCCGCTAAGTCTAAAACCTTCGACTCGAGTTTGCCGCCACAACTCTAGTTTCCTATTTACTCCCGCCCGGCTTTCATCCACTAGTACTACATCATCAGCAAACAGCATACACCACGGGATATCTCCTTGTATATCCCTTGTGACCTCATCCATCACCAAGGCAAAGAGATAAGGGCTCAAAGCTGATCCTTGATGTAGTCCTATGTTGATTGGGAAGTCACTTGTGTCACCGTCAGTTGTTCGAACACTAGTCACAACACTGTTGTACATGTCCTTAATGAGGGCCACATACTTTGTTGGGACTTTATGCTTTTCCAAAGCCCACCACATAACATACCTTGGTATCTTATCATAAGCCTTCTCCAAGTCTATGAAAACCATGTGTAGGTCCTTCTTCTGCTCCCTATACCGCTCCATAACTTGTCTTAGAAGAAAAAGCGCTTCTATGGTTGACCTTCCGGCATGAACCCAAATTGATTCATGGTAATACCGTCAATCTTCTCAAGCGATGCTCTATCACTCTCTCCCACAGCTTCATCGTGTGGCTCATCAACTTAATCCCCAGTAGTTAATGCAACTTTGAATATCTCCTTGTTCTTGAAGATTGGTACTAATATACTTCTCCTCCACTCTTGGGCATCTTGTTCGATCGTAAAATATGGTTGAAAAGCTTTGTTAGCCAAACAATAGCTATATCCCCTAGGCATCTCCACACCTCGATTGGGATCGCATCAGGGCCCATTGCCTTGCCCCCTTTCATCTTATTTAGGGCTTTTCTAACCTCAGTCTCTTGGATCCTACGCACAAAGTGTCTATTGGCATCATCAAAGGAGTCGTCCAACTGAATGGACGTGCTCTCACTCTCACCATTGAACAGGTTGTCAAAGTACTCACGCCACCTTAGTTTGATGTCCTCCTCCTTCACCAAGAGTTGATCCCTCGCATCCTTAATGCATTTAACTTGATTGAGGTCCCTTGTCTTCCTATCACGAATCCTAGCCATCCTATAGACGTCCTTCTCTCCTTCCTTTGTGCTTAGCCGTTGGTAAAGATCGTCATAGGCTCGGCCCTTTGCCTCACTCACTGCTCGCTTCGCGGTCTTCTTTGCCACCCTGTACCTTTCTATGTTATCCGTACTCCTATCATGGAACACGCGTTTGTAGCACTCTTTCTTCTCCTTAAGAGCCTTTTGTACATCCTCATTCCACCACCAAGTATCTTTAGTTGCACCTTTGCTCCCTTTGGTCACACCAAGCACTTCCGCAGCCACCTTCCTAATGCAAGCTGCCATGTTCCCCCACATGTTGTTTGCATCTTCCCCTTCTTTCCAAGAGCCCTCCGTGATAACCCTTCTCTTAAAGTCTTCCAACGCCTCCCCTTTGAGTTTCCACCACTTCGTTCTCACGATTTTGGCTTGTTTATCCCTTTGGCATCTTGTGAAAGTGGAAATCAGTCCTCTGAGCTTGTGTTGAGAGACAACACACTCTCCCGGTATTACCTTACAATCCAAGCATGCCCTCTTATCCTCTCTTCTTGTGAGAACGAAGTCAATCTGGCTAGAAAAAATATACATCGTTGAATATGGATATCATTATATAAATCTAGCGGTCAATATTAACCTCTATAACAAACTACTGAAGCTGATCTATATATTAGAGATAAACTTTAAATCTAATCTGACATTATCTATATCTTAACACAAATCTATTAATCCTAAAATTCTAGAAATTCCTACATTAATAAAAAAAATAGTAGAAATTCTCATGTTAATCATATAAATAGAAAAAATCTACATCGTTGAATATGGATATTATTATGTAAATCTAGCGGTCAATATTAACCTCTATAACAAACTACTAAAGCAGATCTATATATTAGAGATAAACTCTAAATCTAATCTGATATATTATCTATATCTTAACACAAATCTAGCCGCACAAACACGCGGATCACCTCGCTCGTTGTCCGTAACACAACTGCAGTGGCCTGCCTCGATCTGCAGTTTTGCCACCACGGGTCCGCATTGATCCACATGTTAGTGACATTAGTGCAACGGTAGATGATGCATTTCCATACTCTACACCCAATTGTTTCAACGCTACAGCTTCAGTTAAAAACCTTGGCCCAGTGTTCTCGATCCTTTTTTCTCCACCATGATCTCGTCTGCTCAAAACCATGAGAGCCTGGATGCTTGATACAGCCATACAGCATCATGCATGCAGCAAAGCACCCATAGATAGCTAGCCTGGTGGTTTTATGAAAAGAAACGGCAGCTTCCAAAGGCCAGGCTTTATCATGTGCATGGAACCGCGCACCCTTCCCCTCTCTCCCTTCTTCTCTTGTCGTGCCCCTTTTCACTTTTGTTGACACGGCAGAGAAAGGATCACACTCCAAGCTGTCAGTGCAGTAGAATTCTTTACCTGTAAACCTTGGTCACTGTGGAGAGAGAGAGAGAGAGAAAATAAGGGAGGTTATGGCTTTAAGTACATGCTCTAAAGTAACGGACAGAGTTTGCCCCAAAGATGTGAAGATCTAACCACCAAAAAGCCTAGGTTTGAGTTTTGTTTTGAGTGCTTCGAGGAGGGAGTTAGAAGAGAGGGGTAGCAAGAAACTGGCAAAATAAGGCATGCATTGGTGGGTCAAACCACAAAGAACAAACATCAGCAGCAGCAACAGTAATGGTGTCTGTTTTTGTTTCCTCTCTCTCTCTCTTTTCTTTGGGCTTTTTTTACAACAGAAGGATCTGATCTCTCCTCTCAAATCTGGTCTATGAACATCGTCCCCTGGACCAGGCATGCTTGCATCCAGGAAGGAGAGGCAGTGCTCCACTGCTCATAAGATTTGCTCTTGCAGGGACCCAGATTGACTGCAAGATTCTGCAGCTTTATCTCTGCATTCCATGCCCTTCCATCCATGCATTGCTGGCCGAATGGCTTGCCTTGCTTCCTTCGTTGCCTGTTTCATCTTTTCCCAAGTACACCCCCATCCTGCCATCTCTCTGTGCGAGTCTCTGTGATGTGGTGAATGGTGATGACTGATGAGAGATGATAGGCTGGCTGGTCAGGAAGAAGTTTTTGCTGCCCAGGGCTAAGCTTCTATTCCGGTCAGTGCGACGCTGTGTGATGACTGATGGGTCATACTATAATTGATCGAGCTAGCTGTGAGCCAGGGACTGAGAGCCAGCAAGAACGTACTTGATGGTTTGGCCAATGCAACGAGACTTCACTGCACTGCACTGCTCTGCGTGCATGCATGCTCGGTTCCTGCGATGTGATGCAGCGCAATGGCCATGCAACACGAGTGCATTTTTTTTTTTTTGCTGTCCATGACGAGGAGGTCGCCGCTTGCGTCGCCTGCATGCAGTGCAGTGACGCAGAGCGGCAGAAGCTAGCGCTGACTCGAGCTCCCCCGTTCGGGTTTAGCTTGGTCTTTAAACGCACTGCCTAGCTAGTATGCAGCACGACGTGAAACTTGAAATGATGGTGACACGATGGCCGACACGTACGGTGCTCCCTCATTCGTCCTCCCCTTCAATTCGTAGGCGTGCCACCGTCCGGAGTAAGCAGGGGCGGAGCTAGGAAAAAAAACAATAACAGAGGTTCACTTATTTTCTTCCTGATTGCTTGTGCAATTATTAGTGGGAACAAATGATCTAATCCTTGCTAAAATTTTCTTTGGACCTTGATGGGCACGGACGCGGGGTCTCAATCTTCTGATGAGAAACGGTAAAGATAATTCGGTCGGTGTCACGGAGATCTAATTGATCCGGCTTCCAACCCCGCAAGGAACTGAAAATCCCGGTGATTTCTAAACCACCACGACGAGTGTTATTAACCGAACCAGAGGCACGATCGACCTGTCCACGAGGGACGGTTCGTGCAAGCAACTGAAGAACGAGTAAAAACACAAGATAAGTAATCACAATTGTGAATATAGATTAAGAATAATGGGGTTCAGAAACTTGGTCCTGTTGGTCTAGCCAACACAAGAAGAACAAGACGTAATCTCACACAACCGTGATGAAATCAACTAAACAAAATCCAACTAAGACGAAACACGGCGTGGGACTTATATAGGGCGGCGGCCAGAGGAGGGGCGCTCAAACAGGTGCCACACGTGCTCAACTCTAACTCTAGGGGTACACGGGTTTTGGGCTAAAAAATACGGCTACGCAGCGCCGGAAAGTTTCTGTCCGTCAGCTTGTTTTCACGATTTCCGTTGACTCGGATTGAATTTGAAGGCGTTGTTGAATCCGTTGGAAAGCTTATCTCGCAAGCTTTCCGTAGAGTTTTTATTTGTCTCATTTAGACGTCGTATGTGATCTGGGCGTCCGTTTGAAGGTATACTGGTCTTGGAAGTCCGAACCGGACTCGGTAGCGACTTCGACGTTCTCTCGACTTGAGCAACTGCGTCAATAATGTCCTCATCAGACCTCGTGCTCGTGCACCACAAATCTATATCTAGCTCCATCCCTGCATGTCGGTGCTAAAAAACACTTCAAAGTGTCTTATATTTATTTCACTAAAAAATAAATTAAAATTTTCTAATCTAGTTTTTTTCATAAAACCATCAATATAAACTAAGCATACCAGTTTCAAGAAACAAACAAAATTATGAACCTCTCAACGTTCAACTTAACATTATTCAGCTAACTTTAGCTCGACCAGTTTATTCATTCGGCTCAACCACTTTGATCATTCTCAAAGTAAGTTAAATGTTAATATAACTTTAGGAGGATTAATCTGCTTCTAGAAACTGTTCTGATTTATTTATGTTGTTTTTGAAATGTTTTAGAGGTTTTAGAGGTGATTTGATGTTTTAAAAAAATAACGAGAAAAAAGCTAAAGGTCCTGCTCTTTTGAGCTGATCTGAACGACTGAACGGCTAAAATGACTGAACTTCAAGAGCTTCTTGAGGTAGTCTCGAGATTCGGATACATTTCATTTGACTTGTTTTTTAAAGTGTTAGGACCCACCTTCAAAACATCAAAAAAATGGACTCAAAAAACTCAAATCATATGTGTTTTCAAAACGTAGATAAGTCGTTAAATTGTTAAGCTGAAAAGAACTGGACCTAAGTTTAATTTCTAGCCAAATAAATAAATCTAAGCCACTTCGAGCATGACGTGAAACCATATGTTCTTTTTTCAAATATTAAATGTTTGGAGTGGCCAAATTCGGACATGAAAATTTTGAATCTGGATTAGAATCAGCATTTCAAATAATGCTCAAAATATCGGGAAACGCGGCTGTTGGGCAACCCTCACCCCCCTTCCGCATTACCCTCGCCTCTTATTGGGCCTAAAGCCCATAATAAACTGCAGCCCACTTACTTCTCAGCCTACCACATGGGCTCCCTTGGACCCAGCCAGCACAGCAGCTCCTCGGCGCTCTCGCACTCTCACAAACCAGAAAAAGATTGGGCAGCTTCGTTTTATTCCCCTTAAACGGCAATTAATTATCGGTGGTTCTAGTTTGAAATTAACCAACAAATCGTACTCACTATACCGTCACTATCACCTGTACGGATTCACCTATAATTGCACCTTGTTTCTTCATGGCACGCCTCCAAGGACAAAGTTGCCCAAAGCCAATAAAATCATGAAGCCAGCAGAAGGGTATTTGTTTTAAATCCCAATCAGAATAAACATACCCGCTCATTTGATGTCTACTACTCCAGTATTGACATATTACTTCAATCCAAAGTTAGAAAGAGTCACAAATTCTGTGTCCTCCCAGCAAGAAAGTGATTAAAATTATTGAAGGTGTTTATTAATTACGTGTTTAACCGCCTCTCCTAATTCAAATGTATGGACAAGACGACAGTACGTCCAACGCTAGTTGTCCGAGTCGTTTAGTTTGTCTGTACACTGCAAGTCTGCAGGGACATGCACATACTGGCCCTGATAAAACAAAGTTCGGATTCTCCAATAATCACCTGCAGGAACAAGCACACCTACTTCCCACGTTGAAATCTGAACAATCTTTCTTTTTACCAACCCTGTGCAAAGCATCAGCCATGAGAAAATGGCCTCAATCAGAGCATCTATAGCATTATTAGCTAGAAAATCCATTAACGGTGAATTGTTAAAATATATACGAATTGTTTCGATCATGTATTTTTTGGAAACTAAAAATCTAATCATATACGGGACACCAAGAATTCAAGAGAGAATATACAAGTTAAAAGATACAGGTGATTCTAGCTAACTGACAATCTTATCACCCCTGACAGGCAGGTCACACGATCTACTCTTGATGAACTCCAAGCAGTCGGCGATGGCCTCCGCGTGGAAGGAGCTCTGGTCCCTCGCGGCCGGCGCGGGGCGGCGGCCGTGGCACAGCTCCGGCCGGCGCGCTCTCGCCGCCGACGAGGAGCCGATCCCGCCGCGGGGGTAGCACCGGAGCTCCTCCGCGCCCCTGATGAGAAGCCCGACGAGGCCGGATAGCCGCACGCGCAGCCGGAGCAGCAGGCCGAGCCGGACGCCGCCGCCGAGGCGGCGCGCCCGCCGGTGACCTCGCCGACAGGTGCTCGCCTGGCGGGTCAGCATTGGTCGTTGTTACGGCGGTTCGTCGGTCCAGAATGGGGGCGTGGCGTGGGGAGGCTAAGCTGAGCTGAGCTGAGCTGAGCTAGCCATGGTGGTTTGCTTATATAGGGAGAGCGAGGTTTCTGCACGACTGCACTGTTGAGTGTTATTGCTTGGGAGACGGCGATGAGGTGGTAGGGCAGGAGGGCACCCGACGTACGCAGCATATGGACCCCCCCTGTACGTAGTCGCCGTTTCCACTTTTAATACGGCGTCGGTTCCAAAAGTACGGCCTTCCTGTACAGGATCTTTTTGGTTCACGGCTGGGTTTAATTTTATTTGGTTTAACCAAAAAAATAAAACTTTTTAAAAAATGAAATAATTAAAATAATTTGAAATTTGGAGTGAAACCCTATGAATACTGACAAAAAATCATTACAAAATGTTATACCGAATAGTCTGAAAAAACAACAAATTTTAGTTAAACCAAACAAAAACCAAACCCGCCGTGAACCTAAAAAGGCCGGCTGCGGGGAGCTTTGATAAAGGAAATAATTATTTTAAAATGTTACGAGTAATGAGTGACACACTAGTATTCAGAAATCAGAACACGTATATACGTTGTATAAAGCATCCCCAACAGTCACTCTATCCCACCCTTTAAAACATTATTCATACACACATAAATAATGTTTTAAAGGGTAGAATAGGGGAAACTATTGCGTTGCTTTAGTCGTGATCTAATACAACATATTTATATTACTATCGTCCTAGTTTACCAACGCCATGTTTTAGCTAGATTATCGGCCATTTTTTTAATCCTTATAATAGACCATTTGACATGACCCGCCACCAAATATTCCGGACGTCGTATATGCAATACCTTTTTTTTTTTTCACCGCAACAAATGAACCTACACCATTCACGGAATCTAGGACCCCCAACCCTAAATCACTATACAAAAGATCTTACATATAGCTTCTCTGCTCGCTGCTGCAAGGTTGCTCATGTGATCAGCCAGGAGCCTGTGGACAGCACGTCGCACCCCAAGCTAATTGGAATCGTTCATATATAGGCATATATGCATGCACGTACAGGAGCCGGGACAAATGGGGAGTTTAGCGCGGGGCCGCGACCGCGAGACGGTGTGCTGTGCCTGTGCGGATGGATGCATCTGGAGGCTGGACGCTGGAGGCGGCAGCGGCGCGACACGGTCGGGGCTCGGAGCCGGAGCCGCGCGAGAGCGTGCAGGACTAGCTGCCGAACTCGTGTTGCACGACGTGCACGTACTGCCACGCTCTGTGTCAAGTCTAGGTCCTGTTTTTTCGAACGAAACTTTGTCCCGGCCGGTGCATGGTACGTTCTTCGTTCTCTGCATTTGCCCCCGAATTAATGGGGGTTTGATTGTTAATCTCTCGATCAACGTACACGCGCGTTAGGGATTTTCAGGCACGCTCAAGTGGATCCTGAAAGCTCTGGCTGTCGTGCCGAATCAAACGTTCTTTCTTATCGATGCTCTTGAAACATATAGCTAGCGTTCGGTCCAGCCGCAGCCATCGGTGAGTTTTGATAACAATCAGGAGGACGCTTAATTTCGATAAGAATTTGTTTGTTGATTTTTTTCCTTAGTTTTAAATTTTTAATAAGCATTTCTAATGGTCGTACGCATCTCTAACTAGCTGGTGGATGGACTGAAATTTTCTCTTATTATTTAAAAATAATATAAGAGTGTGCTTAGATTAGGGGAAATTTTTTAGGGTGATAGGCCATCCCACCGCCCTATATCATCGCACACCCGCCGTCCCTGCGTGTTGGGCTACCACCCGCGTGCCCCCCACCAAAAGAGTTCAGATCTGAGCTCGTCGTCATCCGCCCGTCGTTGTCCAAGCAACCTTGCTACTACCAAAGAAGCTCGTTGCCGCCCAACCATGTCGTTGTTGTTTCCAGTCTGCTACATGATCTTACCGTCATCTGTTCGACCTCTACACGACCTCACCTCTAGCCACATGGGATGGTCGGGGCACGCAATGTGGCGTGAAGCGGTCCTATATGGTGGTGGTGACAGTAGCGCAACAGCGGTAGCACGGAACTCGAGGCAACGACTCTCATGGTGGCAGTGGAGGAGCTCCTGACAGTCGGCCCAAGACTGTGGAGGAGTACGACGGAGGTGGCTTGGATCTCGTTGCGCCCCCCATGGTGGAGGCCGCTAGATTTCGGTGGCCAGCTCGATGGAGAGAAGAGAGGAGAAAGAGAGAGAGAATGGAAGGAGGAAGAAGAGGCATAGATCACATATGGAACCTATGTGACAAGGCGCATTTTGCACCGTATTACAACTTGTATATGCAATGGCATGGGTAAAATTGCACCGTTCAAAATAATGGTATCCATAATATTTTAACTTTTCAATAGCCCAACATGGCACTATCATGTACGTAAAAAAAATCTACATACCCTATTAGGCTTGTCTCAGTCTTCTTTACCTCGCTAGTTGATGACCTGCGTCTATGGGAGGCCGCGGGAGCCCTTTTTGTAATCGGGTAGTTGTTTTTCTTTTGTATCCATCGGGGGAGGGGCTTTTATCTCCCATGACCTGCGTCTATGGGAGGCCGCGGGAGCCCTTTTTGTAATCGGGTAGTTGTTTTTCTTTTGTACCCATCGGGGGAGGGGCTTTTATCTCCCCCCACCCTGTATTTCCCCTTCTCTTTTTTGATCAATACAAGACAGCTCTCCTGCCCTTTGCTAAAAAAAAATTTACATCAAGTGCATCTCGAATAACCAATAAGTTACTCTGTTAAGAAAAGCATAAAAGGTAGATACTAACTAAACTATGTTATTGCATATACTCTAAGCTCCGAATCTATCAGCTATTTGATCACGCGTCTGTTCCAGGTTCCAACACAAGATCACAACAGAAAAGACACGAAATATAGCAATAATGAACCAGCCGGCCAAATGGACGCATATTCTCTGGAGTTGGATCTCCTGTAATATTATCATTGACATATGAGCGCTAACCTCTCGTGGATCCTATTTATCGATGAACACAGCTAGAGATATATAGGCTGTTTGGTTGTTTGCATCCAAGGAGTTTTGCATATAGAGATACAAAACTGGGGTGTTTGGTTGTCTTCTCACCCATCTGAACCAGGCTTTCTAGATGCAATTACCCCCTCCGGGCCAGACTCTGGAGATACGGCCAAATTGGGCGTTTCCCCAGAGCCAGGCTCCGCGGATGCTGCAACAATCACGTGTGTGTCGACGATTGGGATATCGACCCAAGTCAACCAAGGTTCTTCAAAGAGTAGATAGGAGACACGCCGAACAACCACGAACAGCAACGAACAGGAGACAGGGGTTTTTATCCTGGTTCAGGCCTCTCGGGAGAGATAATAGCCCTACGTCCAACCTTTCTTATATATCAGAGATGAATACAAGAGATGGCTCGACGAGACGAACAAGTCTCGGCGAGATTATGGTGTAACAAAGCGCTATGATCAGTGTCTAACGGATGCTAAAGCTAGATGCGTCTAAGTCGCCCCTCTACACCCGAAGAACTCGGTTTATATAGTGCAAAGCAAACCGACCTACCGAGGGAATATCGGGCCGGGCTAACTACGAGATCGTAACGAACTCATACATGCCAAACACATCCCGAGGTAGATAAGGTATACTCCAATTCTTGGGGATCACGGCTTCTGCTCCAATCCGGGAAACCACGTCCGGGTCTTCACGTAGCCGTGCAGAACTCTTGTTCGAGTCGGACTCAAACACGAATCTTAGGCCATTACGCACCGTCTTAAGTAGTAAAGTCGTTTGGCGGGATGCATATATGGCACGATAGAACCTTCAGGGATTTGGGCGCAGTAGGCTATTCGAGTAGGCCGTCAGGGAGTGGGCCATGGCTATGGTGGGCCGTGATTTTATCCCCGACAATGCGCGACACATTTGATTCATTTATTTGCTATATCTTTTGATTAGTATTTTCGATTACCGAACCGATTTCAAAAATGGGTTATTGTTATTTTTTCGAACAAAACGAGACCACACTTGCCATATAAATTTTAAAAGTTTAAAATTTTTATTTTTGAATTTATTTATTTATGAGACTTTCTTTTGAATTTTTTATTTTCGTAATTGATTTTTTGTTATTTTGATTTTCTAGAATTTATTTTTTTAATATGTTTCACCCCTCTTTTTAATTTCTCCATGTCATTCTCTCCTTAGTGCAGTCAACCAAACAACATCTCTACGTAGTCTGTACAATCTCATGCACCTAACCAAACAACAACCATTTGCATCATCTCATTTTTGGTTTCAACCAAATTTACAGCTTTCATTTCGTCTGTTTTGGTTCGGTGAGAAAAGCGGCAAACAATTTAATATAGAACACGTATCCTCTCTGTAACTGCTCGCACAGTTACAGCCACCGCAGGTGGGATATCCTAAACCCATCTAACAATATTGATCGGCGGTGATCGAGGACAGCGGATCCCAGTAGCTGGAGATGATGCACTTCCCGGCAAGGCGTCACTGCCGGCGCGTGCCGTGCGATTTCCAAAGGCACGCGGCAGGGCCGGCCACCTGGGCCTGTACGTCCCGGCGTCCCTCGCCGGACGTCGCCACGCCCAGCCAGTACGTTCCTCCCCGGAGCCGGAGGTGGAGATCGCCGCGGGCTCGCCGCTGCGGCGTCGCCGTCGTGCCGGGGGAGCCCACCTGTCGGGCCGGGTTTGCATGCGTACGTTGGGCGCCAGATAAGACCGATCGATATTATGATCTCCGTGCATGGCCAGCCATCGATCGATCGGGAGCTTTCTCGAGTAATAGCGAGCCATATGTATGCATGACCTGGTGGCTTGAGAACCACAAGCTTGCATTGGCTAGTGACTGGCTACGGCTCATCTCCTGTCCGAGAGAAAATCTTGGCTCCCTCGGGGCTTTGCTGCCCGGGTCGACGAAATGGACGTCGCTTGATGCGTCGACAGCAAGCAAACATGGCTTCAAGATGCGCGTGCATGGGATCTCAAGCAAAAGGCGGTGCGGGTACGTACAAACTGCCATGCCATGCATATTGTGTTAAAGAGATCGGAACGCTTCCTGCATTATCAACGAAATGCGATAAATGAATTATCCCTACTTTTTTATTAGTTTAGTCTTTTGATAAACTAGTAGGCGCATGTAACCTAATAAACACAACGTCCACCCATTCGAAGATTGATCGTTTTTCTTAGACAAAAAGAGCCATGTAATATGGAAGGGGTGTCCCCTCGCAAAAAGTGGTGGCAATTACTAGGTTTGAGTGATTGTTTACCCAAAACACACCACTCTCTGCAAGTTGTAATTGCTAATAACTTTCAGACCCTCTTCCGGGTATGGACAAGGTCAAAAAAGATGATGTTGGGGAAGGCGTCGATAGTGTTGGCCGACAGTAGTGTTGATAATTGGGCCGTGCCGTGCTGGTCAGGCCCAGGCCCATCGTGCCTCGGGCCGGTGCAAAATGGGTCAGCCCGACCAGGTTAGCATTTCGGGTTGGGCTGGGTCGGTACGGAGTGCCAAAATCTAGGCTCGGCACGGCCCAAAAGCACGTCGGGCTAGGCCGGCCGAGCACGGCATGGGTGACAAAATAGCAGGCGAAATTATTTTTTTTGTAAATTCTTATTTTGTTTAAATGAAAAAAGTTGTCAGCATGAAAAAGATGCGTCTCAAAACTATTTACAACTTTCGTGTTGAACAGAAATTCATCAGAATAATAGAAGAACACAAAAAATGCAAAACTACTTATCCGTGCTTTCTTTCGGGCCGGGCGACCCGATGTGCCTGTTTTCCAGGCGCGCGCGGCATGGCACGTCATTCGGACCATGCCAGCCTAACCCATTTTTTTCCACGCCGTACCGTGCTTCGGGCTGCTTTTTCGGACCGTGCCCGAGCCGGCCCAAACTTCCGGTACTAGCCGACAGTGCTAAAAAAGGGTTGGATGTATTCAGGTCTTGGAACGAATGCCTGCAGAACAAGTTCTTGTAAATTTTTTTATTGTGCAATGGTTGCTCTGTAACAGGGACTCCAGTCTTTTAAATATACATATCCTCACCCGTCAGCGTAATACTAGCAAATCACCGCACAGTGATCTAACACGCACACATTATTATACACCTCACGGTGCCCATTCCTTGTGTGCAGCCATGCATGTTGCTTTCGTTCATGTCATCTGGTCGTGCATGTCCACTGTCCAGAGGGCGTGCTCCGGGGCCTAGCTCGTCAGTGGTCAGTGCATGCTTTCAAAAGGGCTCTGACGAGGCCAAGAGCTCACGTCCTTGCACACCGAAAGCCGCATGTAAACATCTGTATGCTGTTCCTATTTTGGCCAACGCATGATCAGTACACGCGCGTACGGTCGGAGAGGTTGGTGTCACTTCGCATCTATTAGTGGCGTGATCCTAGCTAGCTGATCCATGGATGCATGGAGCTCGTCAAACTCTAGCTCTCAGCTCGGACCTCATGCATGCATGCAGCAGGCATATACTTTCTCTGTTTCAAAATATAAGACATAAGAATCTTTGGTGTGGTGTTTAATATAGAACTTTGATCATTATTTGATCTCACAATAAATTATCGATAACTATAAAATTGACATCATATGAAAGTACTTTCAAATATGAATCCAAGTATATCACGTACGTAACACTAATCATATATATTTTTAACTTAATCATTAGTCAAAATTTACAAGCGTTGACTTTTCTAAATACATGCATGACTTATACTCCCTCCATTCGGATTTGTAAGGCGTATTGAAATTTGCGTTGATACCAAGGCACGCTGGCTCACAACTTTTTATTCCCATGCAGCCCCTGTTATATGGTGAAGAGAATAATTACTCCGTGACGTGTTGATTGCAGACGATTCGTTACGCGTTAATTGTGCCCCTTCAGCATGTTGCATGATTCTTCTGCTGTTGTCCCGCGCATGCTGCTTCTGCTGTTCGCGCTCGCGACCAATTCTCTAAGGCTCATGCCGCCATGCAGACGGTTCCCCGCAGCAACCAGGGTGGCCGCCGCCACGCACAAGCCGGTAGCCGCCGCGGCATGGGAGTTGTCGGGTGGAGCCGCCGCTGACTCTCCAAGACCGCCGGACACCTACGTTGCCTACTCATCCGCCATCATCTGCCTCACCCGTACTTCATCTACGTTCGCTCGCAATTTGTAGACCTGCTTGCGTGATCAATAGAAGGAAAGGGCGCTGGAAAACTGGGATTTGCATGACGGAAGGAATGGAAACTGCGCTATGTGCATGAGCAAATCACGCAGGGGTATTATGGGCCAAAGGCCACCTAATTAGCAGCTATGCCCTTCATTACCGAACAACGAATTTTTTTTTTTGCACCCTACAAATCTGAATGGAGGGAGTATTTTGGAACAGAGGGTGTAGTTATTAGTGGATACATATTCTACTTCCATAAAGAACACTATGGTATTTCTAGATAGCTACCGGATGCTTTTCTTTTAGCATAAGAGAGGGAAATGAAGGAATTGTATATATAGCAGGTGAGTAGTGCGGATAGGGCCAACATTAAACATGCCCTAAGGACATCACCAATCCAGACCTAACTTAATTAGGTCGGTTTAGCACTATTTAGTCGCCATTCATCTATATTTTTATCTTTTTTTATTTGTTATGGTATTGTAACGACCTAAATTAGGCCTCCATTGATCATGTTCTAATGGGACACCCTTCCAGGAAAATTTTGTTCTCGAACAAAATTGTCGGATTTCACGAAATTTCGACGAAAGAAAAATAGAGATTATGAATTTAAAGTAAAAAACTAACGAAATATAGGAAACCAAGGAAGTGAAACAATGCACCTCATGTTTGATCCACCATGGACTGCTCATCAAGCTAACAAATGTTTTTGAAATAATGATGTTTTTATACGTTAGTCTCAAATTTCATAAAATTAGTTGAACTAAAAAATTTTAGGAGATGATTTAAAATTTCATTTTAGACCAAATTACCAAAATTTGTGAAAACTTCAGTAAAGTTTCACCGAAATAAAAATCCCTGGACCCTCCAACTCCATTCCACCCAGAAACGGAGTTACAATGTCTCAATATGCCTCAGCAAAATACAACTCATTGACACCACTACTTAAAATAAGAGAAATTTGATGGTACACATTAGTGAATACAAAGCGGTTCATCCATTTCGATCTAACAGTTTAGAGTTTTTTATTTTTAATACTACCATGGTAGTATGTGTGTGTGTGTATCTATATCAAATATATATTATACTATCATTTTATACACTGTTAGTATATGTTTTGTGTGGGGCTCTCTGAATGGACGATCAAATATGTATTATACTACCATCCTAGTTTATTTACTAATATATCGTAAAAGTGCTAAAAGAAAGCCTCCAAATCCTCATGCTTTGGCCACAAAATATACTCTCTACAATTATCAAGTTTCCTTTTCCTTTTTCAAAACGCACTTAAAGCATACTAGTAACATTAAAAACACCAGTCTTCCCCCATCGTTTTCTTTCCCCTTTCTTACTTAGATGTTAATTAATAAGCTAATAAGAAAAACTTGCTAGTATTGCGACAGGCTTCCCACTGCATTGCACGGTTCAGGGTAGGTACACATTGTTAGGCCAGAGGACATTAATTCGTTCTCTCTGAAATCTGAATCTACCTGTTTAGTTATAGCAATCATGAAAAAACTAACAAATCTTTCGTTTGATAAAGCAGGGCCTAGCTAATCACGTTTTCAACTGTCTATAGAGGACAGGTGCAGGCGTAGGCTCGATAGAGAGACAACTTCAAAGGCAGTGGCGGAGCCAAGAAATTGCAAAGATATGTCTGTGGCCCTGTGGGTAATTCCTGTAATCTTTTTCTCATAAAAAGTTAGTCCCTCTCCATCTCCACTATACAACCAAACATTATAGATTAACTGAATTAATTGCTAAATATAAAACTTGGGTTCTGTTGTTTTAAGCCGATCTTAACGGCTGAACAGTTGAATAGCTGAAATGACTAAGTTTTGAGAGCTTCTCGAGGTTGTTTCGAGATTCGGATCCATTTCGGTTGACTTGCTTTTTAAAAAAGTTAGGACCCACCTTCAGAAAGGTGAAAAAGACGGACCCAAAAAAATAAAAACAAATGTTTTTTCAAAACGTAGATAAGTCGTTAAGCTGTTAAGTCGAAAAGAACAAGGCCTTAGATTAACTGGATTAAGCTAATCTATTTGAGTTAAGGTTAAATGGATATCCATAACCCCAAATTAAACGCTGGTCCGTACCGGAAGTAGTCCACAGTAGGACGCTAACAAGGAAGGTAGCATTGCGACAGGCTTACCACTGCGTTGCTCGGATTAGGCCAGAGGACATTCGTTTTCTAAATCTACCTGTTTAGTTATACCAATCATGCATGAGAAGCTAACAAATTTTCCTTTTGATAAAAGCACCTAGGTAATCGCGTTTTCAATTGTCCAGAGAGGGCAGGTGCAGATCGAAGACATTTGGTTGCAAGATCGTACAGGATATTCGGTTGGATGCAAGCATTTCAACAGAGAAAATTGGTCAAAGTGGCATGAGGTATGCTTTGGAGTGGCATATAATCATTTTTACCCTATTTTGTAAGGAACGAGCAAGGTGGCCCGTGCGTTTGCGGCTAGATTTGTTTTGGTATATAGTGTTTATCTCTAACATATCAGATCGGACTTAGAGTTTATCTCTAATATATTATATCAACTTTAGTATATAATATGAATTTCTAATATTTTCTTTTAATCTAAGCCGCGTAGATCTTTTATTTTTTCTCTGATTAATCTATCCCGTTATAATTTGGTCCCACAGTTGATTGAATGGATAAAATAACCATATTATATCATCTTTACTATTTAATCCGTATTTCTAATATTCTTCTTTTAATCTAAGCCGTTATAATCTAGCCCCACAAAATCAACGGCATAGATCTTTTATTTTTTTTCTTGATTTATGTGAGAATTTATTTGATTGATCTTGGTTGTTATAATTTGGTTCCACCGTTGATCGAACGGCTGAAATAATTTGGATGATGTGGACGAACGTGGTGGCTTCTTTTTCCCCTCCTTTATATATATAACGAGCGAGGTGACCCGCGCGTTTGCGCGGCTAGATTTGTGTTAAGATATAGATAATATATCAGATTAGATTTAGAGTTTATCTCTAATATATAGATCATCTTCAGTAGTTTGTTATAGAGGTTAATACTGACAGCTAGATTTACATAATAATATACATATTCAACGATGTAGATTTTTCCTTTTTTATATGATTAACATGAGAATTTCTACTATTTTTTTATTAACGTGGGAATTTCTAGAATTTTAGGATTAACAGATTTGTGTTAAGATATAGATAATATATCAGATTAGATTTAGAGTTTATCTCTAATATATAGATCATCTTGATGAGTTTGTTATAGAGGTTGTTAATATTGACCGCTAGATTTACATAATAATATCCATATTCAACGATGTAGATTTTTCTTTTTATATGATTAACATGAGAATTTTTACTATTTTTATTAAGAATTTCTAGAATTTTAGGATTAATAGATTTGTGTTAAGATATAGGTAATATATCGATTAGATTTAGAGTTTATCTCTAATATATAGATCGACTTTAGTAGTTTGTTATAGAGGTTGTTAATATTGATCGCTAGATTTACATAATAATATCCATATTCAACGATGTAGATTTTTTTCTTTTTTATATGATTAACATGAGAATTTCTACTTTTTTTTTATTAATGTGGGAATTTCTAGAATTTTAGGATTAATAGATTTGTGTTAAGATATAGATAATATATCAGATTAGATTTAGAGTTTATCTCTAATATATAGAACAACTTCAATAGTTTGTTATAGAGGTTAATATTGACCGCTAGATTTACATAAATCTGATCCCACCATTGATCGAACGGTTCAAATAATTTGGATGATGTGGACAAACGTGGTGGCTTCTTTTTTCCCTCCTTTATTACATATAACGAGCAAGATGGCCCGCGCGTTTGCGCGGTTAGATTTGTATTGACATATAGAGTTTATCTTTAATTCATAATCTTTTTTTAGGCTAATCTCCAACTCATAATCTATCTCCAATATATCAGATCAAATTTAAAGTTTATCTTTAATATATTAGATCAGGTTTAGTAGTTATCTTTTTAGTCTTTTCAATATTGACCGTTAGATTTACATAATAATATCCATATTCAACAATGTAGATTTTTGTTTTTTTCTACGATTAACGTGAGAATTTCTACTATTTTTTGATTAACGTGGGAATTTCTAGGATTTTAGGATTAATATGGTGGCTCCGTTTAGCTCTGCTTTAGATAGATAGATAGATATGACTGATATTTCCCCTTTTTTTTCTATCGTGTGAGTAATATGAACGTAGTTAACCCTGCAGCCTTTCCTAAAAAATGGGCGTTTATTCACTTGCTCGTTTGGCCGTTGCTGGCTTGCTGCTCCATGTCGATACGGCGGCTACAAGCAAGTCACCCACGGTAAAAATAAAAAATAAATAAACTTGAACATTCAGTTGATGGGGTATTGGAAATATGCTGCTGCAAAGCACCATCAAACCAACATCATAGTAAACTTTCTGCTGCAACGACATGCTCACAGATAATGAACACCAACGACCTTCTCACAACCAGGGCCGTTCCTGAGTTTTTCAGGGCCTGAGGCGAAATTATAATCGAAGGCCCCTAAAATAAGTGTTAATTTTTTTATACTAACATATATCAACTAAAAAGTTAATATTCAATGTATTATAGAAATTATACTAATAAACAAAGTAAAAGTTCAAAAGTAAGATTATTCCCTAAAAAAATTTGTAGAGACCATCTAAGGAATGTCTTCAAAATCTAGGGTAAATTGGATATTTGGATGATTGGATCTACCATGACCACCCTTGAATAAGGTTGGGGACCTCCGATTATAATAAGAGTAGAGATCAATAATCATTTATCAATAGAATGCATCAATTTTCTCATTTAAAGAGATGAGATCATCTACCTCGATGGATGGACAGAGGACCGTAGACAGTAGATCAGTGGGTGTGCTACGATGATCTGCTGAAGAGCTGCGATCTTGATGGGAATCGGCAAATCGCGATCGCGATTGGAAGACGATTAGATGGACCGCGCCGGCACTTGGGTAATTAGGTTTGGCCGTTCGTGTTGGCTAATTGGCTTCGATAGAGGAGATAAATCATACGGCCATCGCCTCAACGAACGGTCAGGATCGATCGATTGTCATCATCAATGGGCCGTTGGCAAATCAATCACTATGTGGATCGTTCGTGGCCTATTGGGCCTTTGAGCTTCGGCCAGGAGAAATGCTAGCGATGCTATCGTTGATTCATTGGCGCGTTGCGTTGCATGCCTGCAAGCTGCGGTGGGGATGGGGCCCCTGGACTTGGGGGGCCCGGGGTGGTGGCCCCGCTCGACCCCTCTCAGGAACGGGCCTACTCACAACGAAGCAGAGGTATCAGCTGGGCAGACTGCATAACTTGTATGTACACAATCAATTACATTGGAAAAGGAATTAATGTTCAACCATTCCAAACACACAAAAAATTCTCAAGATTAGTTTTGGGCCACCTTCTCAAGGGAATGGAACAAGTTCAAGAAACCCAGTACCATAAATCCTCTGGACATGATCAATCCCCTCCAGCATCATTGGACATGGATTGAGATCCTCTGCAGTTACTCTTGGCGTGGTCACTGACATGCCAGACCCATATATTAGTGACCCAACTGCAGAGGACAGTAACCGCAGAGAATTTGCGTCCTGACCACAGCCCAGATAGGAAACTAACATCAATTAAATCATGTAATCCTTTCTCCCCGCTTCTGCAGCGGCAGTGAACTGAAGCTTCACACGAGCCCACTTCTGGATTGCAACCCTCTTAATCGCCAGCAACTGGTTGGCCGAACTATCACCAGCCACCAGCCTTGTTTCTTGGGCTTTCGGTACCTGGGAGGCTGGGAGCATGAACTAGCCCAACATCAGATGGCAAGTTCGTCATGTAACGCTTTAGCGTCACCTGCACAGTTACACTGACACCAGCGCAGCGCTTATATCATCACCCTCACAAACTTCATAAGCCATATCAATGCTGGGAAACTGTTTGAAGAATTCAATGGTATCCTGCAGCTGAGCATTTGATAATTGCAGCAGATCTCGCGCAATAGTTGTGTAGCTAACGTAGAGTATGAAGCAATTAGACCAAGGTTGAGGGGCTTCAGGTACATATCCTCCTATATAGCCACACGTTTGATTCTAAGTCATTCCTTACTGTCTCGACCAGCTCAGAGATGATCTGAGAAATGCCTGCGAGTTACGGGTACGGCCTGCAGATTGTAGTTGTTAGGGTTCTTGACTTCTTGTTCAATGGCCGACACAAAATCCATAGCATCTTGCTTCCTTTCTATAACACCACCAACCTCAGCAGTCATATGATCATGCAAGAAATGGTGAAGATGGCTCTCATCAGGGAAGGCCTCGAAAAGAAATTTTTGTAGCATTGCGCATGGCACAATATAACACATTTTCCAGAGTTAACTTGAAGGGGCCTGCTGGCATGACCCACCATTTGTAAGTTGTAACAGAACAGTGATCGGATAATCAATATGAGCATTCCATGGGTTCCACCATTTGTGTTCTTTCCAAGGGTTGTTGTTACTTGCAAAGGCGCTGATAGCCTTTGGCTACTAGACCTTGCATTTTGTGGTTTTGGTCATTGCACGTACGATGATGAATGGCTATACGAGACATGTAACAAATCTTCTCGTTCAGCTCGTCTTAGGACACCTGTGTTATCTTTTAACAGATGTGCCGTCCCAGTCAAACTCCCCACCAGAAAATGTCTTCCGCCCGGATCAGCCCGGCGAGGCCGAGCCTTAGAGCCAAAAGGAGGGGTGCCCCTTTTCCGACCAACGGAATAAGTAAAATAATGTTAAAAGTAGTGGTATTTCACTTGCGCCCGATGAGAGGCTCCCACTTATCCTACACCTCTCAAGTCATTTCACAAAGTCGAACTAGAGTCAAGCTCAACAGGGTCTTCTTTCCCCGCTAATTCCGCCAAACCCGTTCCCTTGGCTGTGGTTTCGCTGGATAGTAGACAGGGACAGTGGGAATCTCGTTAATCCATTCATGCGCGTCACTATAGATGACGATGCATTTGGCTACCTTAAACGAGTCATAGTTACTCTCGTCGTTTAACCGCGCTTGGTTGAATTTCTTCACTTCCCAGGGGGGATAGCCCTAGGGTATATTGGGGGGAGGACGCACGAGTGATGCCAAACCGGCCAGAAATGGACTGAAAACTGGATTGAAACACGTGAAAACGGCCGTTTCGGTCGGGAAAAAAGTTGTATGCTTTATGATGAAGGGCAAACCCCCGGGGTCCCAATGGGGGGACGACCCTGGGGTATATTGGGGGCAGGCCATACGGGTGTTGTCGAACCGGCAGAATCGGACCGAAGATCGGATCAAACGTGAAAACAATCTGTTTGATCGGGGAAAATCAGACGTTTTTTATGAAGGGCAAACCCCCGGAGTCCCAGAGGGAGACGACCCTAGGGTATATTGGGGGGAGGCCGCACGGGTTAAGCTGAACCGGCCAGAAACGGACCGAAATCAGAACCGAAACGCGTGCCTCGAGCTGTTTCGGTCTGGAAAAATTGTGATTGGCGTCTTGGCTTTGACTTGAATGACTGCCGTGGTTGCCAAAGCGTTGGTTCGGCAAAGTTTGGTTTGTGGCTTATTTCCTTGTGCTATGGACCTTTGGTCGCCGTCTTATCGTAATCTCACCGTTTTCGCCACGGAGGGATTCAGGATAGCATGACTGTTGCGGCTATTATATTTCCATTTTTCTCAACGCAGATGTATAGATAATAGTTATGTTTATTCTATTGATTTGAATGTGCCATGTTCTATATTCTTTTTATTTGTATCTGCTTCCTTCATAGTCGATTATTAGACTATATACATAATTATTTCTTACGGTCTTTTCAGATCAACATCAATACCTCACAACTCCATGCATGATCTGCATGTTAGCTTCCTTGCACTAATGAACACATGGCCTAGATATGACTCATCACATAGACAGCAACAGGGCTGATGCGTGGTCCCGCGCATAGACCCTACTAGTTTCTTTGTATGGACCGTAAAAAGGATTAGTCCTAAGTCTCATATTTTTCGTTAGTACATTTTGTGAATAGTTGCTTATAATCTCAAGCCAATGGACATAGCTTAATCGTACAATATTGACATGTTGAATTAAAATTTGTTTTCTTATGGTAGAATACCAGGCTTGCACAACTGAGAATGTTTTTGAGTTTTGGCTATTAGTTGCCTGTTCAATTTCTCAACTTTACCTGTACCTCCTTAGTTTTTACTCGGTTTATTACAGATATAATTTGATTGCGTCATGTACCGATTGAATATTAACATACATGATAATCCGAGATGAGCCGAGTATGTTAGCACTCAATCCGGTTGCACAGCACAGGCAATCTCTATTAAAATGAGTGCGAATTCGGGTACCGGATATGTGCTCGGTGATGGCTCCCAAGATCAGCTACCATTACACACACACACACATCCTTAACATGAATTGATAAAACAACACATACATAAAAGGGACATATCTTTATTTACAAAGGGTATGGACTGGTGTCCATACAATAAGTTTCAACATACATATCAGAGTATTCGTAGCGGAATAGATAATTAGGTTATGAAACAGTGGAAGTAAACTTAGTGTGGTATGCCTCCCAACCCAAGGGAAACCGACTGAAAATTAAAACTCGGCATCGTGCCCACTAGCGTTGTCATCCCTGGCCTAAAAGTAGTACTATAGTGGGAGATCACTATCACCTGAAACAATAGCACTTGATTGAACACAGATGGTACTCAGCAATAGGAGGTACTTATAGCCTCGCCCATGCATAGCATATATCGAGGGAATGGATAGCAAGACAATTTTTAGCATAAAGAGCAAATGCAGACTTAAACAAAAACATGTTATAAAAGGCATTTGAATAAAACATGTTAAAAGCCTATTGACCAATAGTATGGTATATTATAAAGAGCATCATTATCCATTTCCTCAAGATCAAACCACTCGGTAAAGCCACTACGAGCAACCCTGTGCTCGGAAACACCAATAATCCAGTACCACACCCATCCAACTCAACCCACGCACACATGCTAACAAATGGCAGCTTAACCAACTAAAGATCCGTCCTTAACCCTGGACGCGGATGTTAGAACAGTTCATAACTCTGCAGAGGTGTATAACTTTACCCACACAACACAGCAACCATGCCAAGGCCTCTTGATGTACATGCATGCTCATGGGATCACCCAAATTAACTGGCCGACTACCCCGATCCGAGATCGCCAGGCGTTGGGGTTAATCGGTTGCAGTGGATTTGTCCAAGGTCCAAACCTACCAAGCACAGGGACGCACCACGGATGGTCCACCCTGCCACCCCACCCCCAAGAAAACATAGACTTGCAACGTATGGTACCCCATGGTCATAAATGCGCAGGAAGTTAGCCAAACGGTCCCATTTCCCACGTGTGGTCGTATGTATAGCACTTGAGAGGAAGGTATCGAATGTTTGATCCTTAATTACCCAAATGGGGCTACATGCCGGAGAGCTCCTCCCGTCATATCCCTATCACCCGTCCAGGCCCGACATCCATCCAACACATCAAACCATCAACATAGACCATAGTTCAATCCATCACATCAGGAACATATCACATACAAGTGTTTCATGTGACCACGTTGACTCTAAGCATTGCTAAGCATTCGTGACACAACCATAGATAATACTACCCACTTAGGCCTAGTTCTTTTCAGCTTAACAGCTTAACGGCTTATCTACTTTTTAAAAAGATATATGATTTGAGTTTTTTTAGTTCATTTTTTCGCTGTTTTGAAGGTGGGTCCTAACACTTTAAAAATCAGGTCAAATGAAATGGATCCCAATCTTGAAACTATCTTGAGAAGCTCTCAAAGTTCAGTCATTTTAGTCGTTCAGCTGTTCAGCCATTCATATCAGCTCAAAAGTAGACTATTAAGAAATGGATGTATCAACCTATTAGTAAACTGACCACTAGTAGGACATAACTACTTCTACCCATCAAATATCCTATAGAAACTAGCATGCAATGTTTATATAACATAATCAAAGTAATGCAAGTAAGTAGAGTTCGATATGATGGGAGTCAAATGAGGGGAGTAATAAGTACCTTGGTGCTGGTCATTGAGAGGGAGGATGGCTTGCTCAAGTCCGGGCTCCTCTGGAATGTTGTTTCCTATCGTTTCGATAAAAGCAAATCAAATAAAATCCAAACAGAATGTGAAACATAGAGAAGCATGAAACATCATAATATTCAAAAAGTTCATGAGCTAATGCAGGTTTTACAAAAAGAATCAGCTAAATCCGAGTTCGGATGAGGGAAATACGATCATGTGAATTTGGGGCGCTGGAGATCACTCAGGATAAACTAATCAGTTTGTCTACTGATCGGTACGAGATGCTTTTGGGATAGAAGAACCACTCAGGTGAGTTTGGTGTCAACATGAAAGTTGTAGATAATCTCTTGGCGCACAATTTTCATGTAGACAACTTTTTCATTCGAGTTACGGTTGATTTTATACCATAGATTTAGTGAACTGGTGTTCATATAAGGACTGGACAGAGTTATTCCTGAATCTTGGGTTCCAGTATTTCGGTTTAACTTAAGAGGTAACCTATGCAATGGTTCTAGGTAATGCATTTGGGAAAGGGTATAAGTCGTAAGATTCTTACCAAGCAAGAAATGTCTTGCTTATAGGTTCCGACATCCAATGGATGGATAGATCGGAGAGGAAGAAGCTTAGCTGCGACTTTCTCCTCCCTTACTTGCTGCTGTACGAATCTTGTCCTTGCTGCTGCCTCCTCCTTCCTTCTCGTGGCTTCTCTTAAGGTTCTTCGGCTCCTTCAGGTGCTGAGGAAGCTCCCAATATACTTTCCTAGGCTTGGGAAGACAAGAAATGGCAGCAAGAGGAAGAGCTTGAATGAGTTCTTGCTGCTGCAAGTTCAGAACATGGAAGGTGACGAAAACGATAGGGAACTCACAAAATCCTTCATGCATGTGAATGCCCTCGAAGGTGTGGGGAGCTCAGGTGATGGAGAGATTGGATTTTGACATGCACAAGCTCTCTCCAAGTATTTGGGTGGATTTGAGGGTGGAGAATGAGAAGAACTGCTGCTGTGTTTGCTCAGCTCGAGCAGTAGCAGAACTGGACACAAATTAATGAAGGTGTAGAAAGGAGGAGGAAGGCTGGTTATAGCCTTAAATAGGGTTGCCATGCGTGGGTGACAAGTGGGACTGGGTCCCATATGTAAATGAGAAGCTTTGGGTGCGAAAATGGGTGAAAATAGTGAAGTTGTTGCAACTGGACGATTTTTCTCGCCACTTGGCATTGCTCCGTGCTGGCGCGCGCCACCTGGTCGCCGCACACAGACTATTTCGAGACGCGTGGTCAGCTATTTGCTCCACCGTCCACTTCATCCAATGAGAGGGAAGTCATCGGGTCTTTTGCCCAGGACAAAAAGAATAATAGGACTAAATTGGATTCGGATCACTCAGTAGCTTCTAATCTGAGAGATAGCCCTCCTAACTCGACTCGGGTCTCTCCTTACTTAGTTAATCTCCCCTGAGCTTGGTGAAGTTCAGTCGGGAGTGGTCACTCGACTGCTCACCGTGCGGCCACGTGTTGTGCTCGCGTGGTGCTCGCCCAGCGACCTGTTATTCTGCTCACCCGCCTGCTCACCCCAAAGGCTTCGCGTCCCTAGTCGCCCGATGGCTATGTGCCCTGCTCGCCTATCACTCGGGTCTTGTTAGGGAAGCTCGGTGAGTGCAAGGAAGCACTCGGCAGGGTGCCTACTTGCTCGGCCAGCTAAGAAGGGTACTCGACGAGCTATGCAACTGCTCGCCAAGGCTCAGCCGATCTTTATCTCACTATTCTAATGGCTTGGCTCATTAGTACACTATTTGCCTAAAGTTCTATGTTCCCACAAAGTTACCTAGTGCTTATATGTAACTTTATAAAAAGTTTCAAAGAACCACAATAAAAACCAAATGGACAAAATTATGATATGCATGCTTAACTGAAAAATAGCAGCTGGGCAGTTACAGACCACCCCCATAAAAAGAATCTCGTCCCTGAGATTCAGTCTGCTTGGTGAAGAGGTGAGGATAGGTCGCTCGAAGTTGGTCTTTACGTTTCCAGGTTGCTTCATCTTCAGTGTGGTTGCTCCATTGCACATTCAGGAACTTTACTGTCTTGCTCCTAGTTGTTCGCTCCTTAAAATCAAGAATACGAATCGGGTGCTCCGGATAAGAAAGGTTAGATTTAAGATCAAGAGGTTCCAACTCGGTTGACTCGGTTGGAACTCGGAGGCACTTCTTGAGTTGGGAAACATGAAAGATGTTGTGTACATCCGAGAGCAAAGATGGAAGATTAAGTTCATAAGCTACGACCCCTCGCTTAGCTGTGATTTGAAAGGGACCAATGTAACGCGGTGCAAGCTTTCCCTTTACTTGGAAGCGATGGGTACCCTTCAGCGGGGTTACCTTAAGGTAGACAAGACATGATCACCAACTTCAAAGGTAAGTTCGCGACAGCGACGATCAGCGTAGCTCTTTTGGCGGGATTGCGCTGCCCGCAATCGTTCTTGCATTCTCTTGACTTGCTCTTCAACTTCGATTACCATGTCAGGGCCATAAAATGGGCGTTATCCGGCTTCAGACCAGTTCAAGGGAGTCCTACACTTTCTCCCATAAAGAGCTTCAAACGGAGACATTGGAAGGTTGGATTGGTAGCTATTGTTGTAGGAGAATTCAACAAATGAAAAGCACTTCTCCCAATTCTTGACATAAGAAAGAATACACGCCCGGAGCATATCCTCAAGAACCTGATTGGTTCTCTTTGTTTGGCCACCGGCTTGGGGATGATAAGCTGTGCTAAAGGATAGTTGTGTTCCCATTGCCTGGTGAATGCACTCCTAAAAACGTGAGGTGAATTGGGACCCTCGATCCGATACGATCCTCTTTGTAACACCGTGGAGAGGGACAATGCGAGCTATATACAGTTCAGCCAGGTCCTTGACACGATAGATAGCTTTCACAGGAAGAAAGTATGTCGATTTGGTCAACCGATCGATGATCACCCAGATAGAATCAAAACCCTTCTGTGTTTTGGGAAGACCGGGATTGTTGTAGTGTGCCCGCCAGCAGACCGAGGATTGTTGAAGAGTGCCCGCCAGCCTAAGGTGATCGGCTTTCACTTTTTGGCATATGTCGCACTCTGCAACATACCGGGCAACTTCCCTCTTCGTACAAGAGCCATCAAATCATTGTCCTACAACAATGATGAATGGAAGGAGTTATTATCATGAAGGATATTGATAACTCCTATCACTACCGAAGCGGACCCCCCGAGCGGCATCCACCGATGCGGGCTCAGGAGAAGGGGGAAGAAGGAGGAGAGCCGGTGCCTAGCTTCACCGAGCTACGAGGCCACCGGGCTCACGACCCCGGAGCACACCCGCTCCGACCGCTCCGGCCAACAACGCCAGATCCGGGCCTCCTGCCTGTGGATCCGGTCCCCAACGAAGCGGCCCCCCAGGGCGGTCACCCGAGATGGCCCAAGGGGTGGGGAAGAAGGAAGAAAGAAGAGGGAGACCAGCGACAGCTCCACCACAGCGCGCAAAGGCAGGGAAGAAGAAGGGGAGCCACGCTCCACACCGCCACGACGCCCGACCGCCGATGCACTGCTAAGGGCACTGCCGGAACAGGACGTCGTGGCACCAGATCCACGCAGCACCAAGAACGGCCACCAAGGTGTTGGCCACTTCCAACCACCGATGCACTTTTCAAGGCGGTGCTAGATCTGGCGAGCGACATCATAGCCGACACGGATCCTACTAGCGGCCACCAAGGCGCCGGTCACAAGGAGGGGTGGAGGGCGCCTAGCCACAACGGAGGGAGGAGGAGCGACGAGATACAGCAGCCACCGAGGACGCCGCCGAGCCACGCCCGTCGCCGCCGCTTAGGCGCGCCGCCGAAGCGCGCCCACGCGCTGCCCGACGCGCGCGCCGCGCCACGCCGAGCGCCGCCATGGCAGCCAGCCAAGAAAGCCGCGCCACCGAAGCGGGAGGCGCGCGGCGGGCCTTGCACGCCACCACGAGGAGGAGAGCGGAGATCTCGCCGGGCCCTTGAACGCCGGCCACCGCTCGAGGGGGGAAGACGCCGCAGCGGCCGAGGCGTCGCTGCTGAGCCGAAGAAGGAGCGGGGGTGCCGCCAGACGCTGCAGCCCTTGCGCCGTCGCACCTCCCCCATAGCCGCCGGATCTGGCTTGGGCTTCGCCGGAGACCGGCCTCCGCGCCGCCGGCCCTGACCAGATCAGCCGCAAGCGAGGAGATGGGAGGAAGGAAAGGGGAGGAAGGGAGGAGGAGGAGGGTGGGAGGAGGAGGGTGGTTGGAGGAGGATTTGCGGCGCCGCCCGAGTCGCCCCGCTCAGGGCGACGCGGGGGCTTCAAAATTTTTTCTATGGATTCTATGTGGCCTTAATTTTCTTTAGGATTGAGAATGGAGGATGCAAGGGTGTCTCCTTCAAGTCTCTAGAGTTGCAACTCTGTCACCACCAAGTGCTACACAAAATATGAGAGCACGGAAAAAATTCAAAGTTATGAAAAGTGAGCATGTAATTTGTAACGATAACTTTCAGGCTAATTAGATGTCCTCTGTGCAGACATCGGAGTGCCATATCTTTGATGTATTGTCTCTACTATACTCTCTGGTACATATCTCCGTCGCGGCGGTGGCGGCGGCAATGCCAACACGTGATCTTCACCTATTACAACACAGAGTCCATGTAACCTACTCGTACGTATATTCGACACAAGACCTAACATGCACAATGTCAAGAAAATAAACAGTGTAGTTGTGACGGCCAATGCTAAAAACACAACATCATTGCATGTGCCATTGAAGCACGAAGCAAAAGTAAAATTAGGGAAATAATTACAGCTATCATGTCCAGGAAATAGCTTGTTCTCACCTTCAGAGGAAAAATCGGTGCAAGCAAGTCATGCGGCTGCTACAATATCTGGTTCAACTGATAGCTAGGTTGGGCTGCAAATGCAGTAAGAGAACACCGGAAAAATTACATGACGAAAAGGTTGAAGGGATCGGAGGGGTGAATTGGACTTCTAATTATTTTTGTGTTTTCTTTGAGATTTGGCAAATTAGTGAACCAAGTAACTAACCAATCCTAGGCTACCGAGATCGAGTCAAAGCACACAAGAACTACTAGAGCATGGACAATCACACACAAAAACATAATCTTTAGGAAGATAAATGGGGGAAATAAAGTGTGGAATGTGAAAAAACACAAGGATATTTTTCCGAGGTTCGGAGACGAACTCCTGCTCCACATTGAGGCAAGTCCTCGACGAATGAGCACCGGCTCCCTCTCGAGCCTTCCGCCTCAATCCACTTGCGGTAGTCCTTTACCACGAAGGCAAGGCGTGCTCCAAACCTTTTACACCGTCTTGAATGCTCCCACATGCGGCGAGTTATAGATTAGACGTTACTCATTTCATAAAGTGTGCCTTGGTTTCTCCTTTTACAGATTATCTTGCTATAATTCAACTTAGCTAACATATGTTTCTTTCTACATGGTAGCCATGCCTGATATGAACTGATAATGGGGAGAGATCTTGTGGATGTGATCACAATCTATATAGATGACAAGTTCAATGTTCCTCTGTCCAATATATTTTTTAACATAGTGAAGGCTACAAAAATGGGCTGCCCTATCAATGTTCCTCTGTACATTAAGATTATATTGGAATGTTCATTTACAGGTGTTCTTTTTTTGCTCAGGTTAAGGACAAGACAACATCATTGTAATATCCCTGTTGATCTGAAACTTCAAAGAGGTATTGTTACTTTCTTACATCAGTCAATTGCTTTATCAGATAGGTCCTCGCTATGCATTTCTAGCAGTTTGCTGACCAACAAAGTCAGTATGAAGTATCGTCTAAAAATCGCAAGTCTTTTTAATTTTGCAAGCAATATAAGAGAACCGCTGAATTCCGTAAGTTTTGCTAGATCATCAGAAACCATCTTGCTAATTTGAACAAATAGTGAACAAATACTATGACAAACGAGGTCATCCTAATCTTACTGACCTAAAAGCTTGCAGCTGTACCTTCATACTCCACTTGAAAAGCTTAAAATTGGTTCCCTATGGCAAGTCTATTCCATAACTTATTATCTCATCTGATATTCCATTTAAAATTTGAAAGCATGAACTTCACTGACCACATTATGCTTCTTGCATAAAGCCTTCAGATCTGTGGAGGATATTCATGCCTTGATGAGCATGTTGAAGAAAACTCCAAAACCTATGCAAATAGCAAGTGTAAGTACTGAATACACAGGAAAACTTAGTAGGCGTGAACTTACAAACAATGCGTCCTTTGTAGGTGTATCTGTAAGGTGAGTGTTGCTGATAATTTCACTGGCTTGGGCCTGGACTTCTTCAGGTTACTGGCAGCTAATTTCTTCAGTTGAAGTGGCATTAACAGCACTGAATTCGGCCTGTTTATCTGTCTCGGTAGAAACAGGTACAGTGGGGTCTGCTAATGCTGGCCTGAATGAATGCACTGTATAGGATAGTAGCAACCGGTCAAGTGTTTTTTTGGTTATTGTAGTCGTGATGCCATATTGCCTGCCAAAAAGACATGAAATCCGGAGAGGCAATATATTTTCAGTGTTCTGCATGGACTCAATGAGATCAGCTACTGGAATGCCAACGGGGGCCTTTCACCGTGTTCGGCAAAGAAACTGAAAGTGGCCTCTTTGGCGGTTGGCTGTTCAACCTCATTTGGGTCGACGGTACGCGGCCCGATCCAGTAACTGTTCAGTGCAGGATCGTGACTGTTACTAACATGACAGGGAAGAGTAACTGATAAATATATGTTGGAAGAAGTCCAATTTACTTCCCTCAACTATTGCAAAAGTTCACTTTTCCTCCCTCAACTCATTTGTGGCCGTTGGATGCAAGATTGGGCGGTCAGATCTCACCCATTTAACACAGAGGGATGAAAAGTGAACTTTTTCAATAGTTGAGGGAGACAACGTGGACTTCTTCCATATATGTTCCATACCATGCCATGGTTGTTGTCGGCCCACATGAACGACAATTTAAGCCACCTTCGTTTGGGTTGATATATTTCCTCCATTTGGTACAGGAAACATACCACCATGGACGGCCTTCACGTAGTCCTTTTATCGCTACACGAACAATGTATGTATTTCCCTGCACATAGAGATTCTTTTGGGACAGGGGATATATTAGGAGGGGGCATTGCAGCTCATAATATGGAATAATATTTTTGTTACCAAGCCAGTCACGGGGGTTAAAATCACTGCGGTATGAAGCAGTTGTAGTAATCTGTTGTGGGTTGCCAGCATGATGGTCTGTGACCATGGCGATTTCAGTTGGCCGTCCTATGGATCTGTGATATAAATGTAACATGTATTTTGACTATTATAAGAGACGATGATATGATATAAATTTATGTTTATGCTCATGGTTGAATGGGCCAAATTTTTTTACCTACTCTATAGTGCAGCAATTTCTGCCAATTCAACGTTATGGTGCATCTCACCTTGAGCATGAAAATGAAAAAGATGGTAGTTTGTGTATGGCTAAGTGCTTTTCATGTCATTGTATTTCCTTTTTTCCCAACGGAGATTTATAGATAATAGTTATGTTTATTCTATTGATTTTTTTTTGAGAACCTATTCTATTAGTATATTATTTGTATGCTTTGGACTAATAATCGACTGCTTCTTTCGTAGTCGATTATTAGTCCAAAGCATACAGATAATATACTAAATATTAAGTTCACATGAAACCATAGCTCGACAGACTAGTGTGCAACGAAAAGGAAACTCTCCCTAAATTCATGCATAACAAGAAAATACAAGCCAACACAGTAACAAACAAATACCACATATAATCGTTCAATACTAGACACCCAATTAAGCACAACCACAACTAAGCTCTCTTCTTCTCCCCCTTTGTCAACAAGTGACACATAGGGAAAAGCATCCTAATCTTGACGCTCCCCGTCATGGCCGCCATGACCGCCGAGACTGCTAGAAGGAGAGGAGCGCGCTCTTTTGGATTTTGACCTAGCGGAGCTGGAAGGAGAACCACCGACAGGAGGAGCTGAAGCGGGAACATATCCGGGCTGAGGATAAACTGGAGGAGCCTGCTGAGACTGCCGCAAATATTCTTGATAGTCACTCTGAGCTTCATTGTACCAATTATAAGGATTAACTGCTGGATTGAAGGCCATAAAGTGACTACTCATGAACATCATTGCAGATTTCATCACCCCAAGTTAGTCCTGTAGATAAGTCTGTTGACCGACCATAGTATCCAGCTGTTGTCGAGTAGCTGCCAAGTCTCCTGTGATGTCAGTCTTGAATGAATTCAAATCATCTCTCATTTCCCTCTGATAAGTGCTCTGATCAGCTCGGAGGGCTTGCACTTCATGCATCAGAGGACTCAGATCAAACCACGGTGGAGGAGCAGCAGGGTAGGTGTCGGTGTCTGGGAATCGCGCTCCTGATGAGCAGCGGGTCCACGGACCGGCAGACGAGTTTGTAGTTGGTGTGAGGCCCAACGACGACCCTTCTCAGCAGCCCGGGTGGCGGCCGAGCCTGCAGGGGCTCAGGCCGCGCGGTCTTCTCGGACTAGGCCTGACGCGACTTGGTGATCCGGGTACAGATCCCTCGTACTGTGGGAAAACAGAGAGGAACGATGCAAACCGTGGAGACACAAGTGATTTACCCTGATTCGAGCCCCCACTGCCGGGTAATAGCTCTACTCCAGTCTTGTTGACTATATGGTGGAAAAGCGAGATGAGGCGCCGGATCGGACCGGGCGCCGATCCCGAGCTTCTGATGGTGACGGCTAAAGGCTAAGGCTACTCGTGGAGGAAGCTTCGGATGCCAATGTTGCTTGTGCTCGGGCCAGATGGAATCGGATCAGGGATTTCGGGTGTTGAGTTGGCCGCCCCTTGCAACGTCCAGGAATCCTCCTTTTATAGGCGCCGTGGACCGCCAGAGGCTGATACGGCGGGCCCCGTGCTGGTCTTTACTTTAGTGGCGAGGTTCTTGTCTCGTTCTAGGGTCTGTCGGTGCATCGAGCTGCAGAAGAAAGCGGTCGGATTAATCTTCGACACGTGTTTGTCTTAACATGCCCGTTCAAGGGGGAGAACTTCTTTAAAGGGAAAGCACTTTCCCTTTACCCCCAATATAGCCTTGACTGGACCGAGCCAGCTCTGCGCCACCCGTTGAGGGCGTCGCGTAGCGTAACAACCATCTGCTGCCTGCCAAAGAGGGCAAACGACAAGACGGACTGTCCGCGCGTACTTTCCCGGGCTGGGGGTCCCTGGGAGATACGGTTTTCCTCCGGTCAAGGCCGGAGAAAGCACGGTGGGCCATGACAGTTGTCGCCACCTGCCCACGAGCGAGCGGATCACTCGAGGGACCTTCTCCCGGGCTACGGGATAGCCCGGGAGGGACATGGTGCCGCACGGTTTGACCTAGTCAAGCAGGGACGCCTAAAGCGAGTTAGGCGGCTTCCTTAGTCTGATCGAGAACGGCTGCGCTGGTCCTCTGTTCGCGTGGTGGGCCGGTACGGGATCGGCCCAAGGCTTGCTACAAGGTGGGCCGTTTATCAATCACCAACAGTAGGCATAACTTGCCATAGGAGCATTTGAAGCAGAAGGAGCAGGAGGAGGTGCATATGCAGGTGCCGGTGCTGGTGCCGGAGGGGGACCCGGAGGAGGAGCATCGCCAGGCCCACCGACTTTTGGCCTACTGACAAGGGCGGACAAGAATTGCTTCATCTGATGTTTCCTAACCTTCATGTTCCACTGACCAATTTCTTCTTCGGGTACTCTGCCAGTTCTAGAAATCAGAAGCCTGACATATGGAGCAAGAGGCAAAGGCCTGTCCACCTCTCTATAGATAGCATCGTCAATCTCTCCAAATAAGGTGGCTCCAATATTGATTAAACTCCCCCTAAAAAGATACAGCATAAACCAACTGATAATGGGAGAAATACGATCTCTGTTGCCACCTCACACAAAGAGTGTGCTCCTGAGAATAACATGCATCAAGGCCGGCTCTGCCTTCAGCTGATTTGACTTTTCAATACTGTAGTCAGGGGCCTCTGGGTCCAAGTACATAAAACGTATGTCCTCGTCTGGTGGATACCTAGCCGACCACATCCCAGTGTCAAAAGCTAAACCATGCAGATCAGCGCCAAGTGCAAAGTGCCAAGTGCCAAGTTCATCTCAGCAAAGGAGATGACGTGAATCCTGCCGTCGATCGAGTGTAGAGGAATTCTGACTTATCATTTGCCGGTAGCACAGTAGCAAAGAACTCACAGTGACGTTCCTCCCCCATGTCAGCTGGGAATTGGAAAGGAGATCTGCCAAGCCAGGTGTGGTGTTGAAGTTATATATGCTAGGACCCATAAATGTCGTAATCTCATGCCAATCAATATAGTGAGGATCCCTAGAACTCTTCTTCTACCTGCAAAAGCACATAAAGAGTTACTTCTGAAACCTCGTATGAAAGCGGAAATCATTGGAATCCTCTCTCTGAATAGGAAGCCATCCGTCATACGACATGGCTCGCTTTTTCCTCAACATGTCCATACTCGGAATGAGCACATTGTCGTCGACAGCATAATCCTCAGGAATCAAAGTCTTAGCCGCGGTGGTGTCCTCCTGCTGACCTTCATCCACGTAGTCCTCATCGCTGTCATCATCAATAGTTACGAAGGACTCCCCCGCAAGCCGCTGAGTCCAATCAATGTCATCACGTTGTCGCTGCCGTTGCTGCTGGGTACCCCTCCTAGTGCGAGGAGATGCAAAGCTACCCACAGACGCTGTGTCATCATGAGAACCTCGGTCACCTCTGCCACCTTGACCACCACTGCCCCCGGCGCCCACTGCCCTTGCAATTGACTTGTCCAAATTTCTCAGTCGCCGAGACATAGCGCCGTTCCAGAAAACTTAAGAGCTCAGGTTCTCCAAACACTCCGCGAGGCCTAATGCAAGAGCGTGGGAAAACACGATTCAAAATGAAAGGATCGATATGCCGCCTAGAGTGGGGGTGAATAGGCGAATAAAACAAAATTGCAAAATTTATAAACTCAAAATAGTAGCTAGCACGTCGGATGTTCCAATGTAGGCCGAATGTTCCGATCTGGTCCAGTACACCTTGCGTCGGATGTTTAGATCTGGGTCGGATGTTCTGATCTGCGTCGGATGTTCTGATGTACGTCGGATGTTCCGATCCTGGCTGATCTGGAATCGACGTAAACCTGCAGTAAAAACTGATTTCCCGCAAAATCAAGTTTAAATCTACTAAAGAATATTCAGAACAAGTCAAAAACCAATAGTAAAACAAATACTTAAGACCAAGACGAAGAACGCGGCGACTTTTGTTTACCGATGTTCGAATCTTTGAAGGAAGATCCTACTTCTCACTAATGTGAGCTTCACCTCTAGAATCCTTCTTGTTTTTTTTGCTCTTCTCCTTATCCTTCTTGTAATTCATTTCTTTCTTCTTCTCTTCCTAATCCTCATCCTTCTTGTGCGGGCAATCGGCAATAAAGTGCTTGGTTTCACCACATTCGTAACATCTTCTCCTTGAGTTCCTTGATTTGGGTTTCCCGGAATCCTTCTTGCCTTTGCTATTATAGCCATTCTTTTTTAGAAATTTATTTAACCTCCTCACAAAGAATGTCATCTCTTCCATATTCATTTGCCCATCATCTTCATCACTGCTTGAGCTATCATCTTTTGCCTTTGACACTTTGCTTGCCTTTAAAGCTATGCTCTTCTTCTTGCTAGATTGAGCCATTTCGTTAATGTCCGAAGCCTCTCGGTCCATCAACTCATCACTAAGAATTTTTTCAAGCACTTCATGTGGAGTGATTGTGTGATAGTTGTCTCTATCTCGGATTATTTGAACCAAATGTCGATTGGTTGGAGTGATAGCTCGAAGTAGTATCTTGACAACCTCATGATCAGTGAATCACTTTTATCCAAGTCCTTTGGCCTTATTCACCAAAACCATGAGCTGATCGAAAATTGTCTTGTAGTCTTCTCCTTCTTCTAGGATAAACCTTCCTAGCTTGCCATTGATGAGCTCTATCTTGGTCTCCCTCACACTTGATGTGCCTTCATGAACAACCTTGAGGGTATCCCAAATTATTTTGGCTTCTTCAAATCCGTCCACCCGATTGAACTCACTTGAGCTCAATGCACCAAACAAAGCATTGACGGCTTGATAGTTGCGGAAGGAGTCCCTTTCCTCATCACCGATGAGATTCTCCGGTTTCTTTTGACTTGAAACATGTTTCTACAATTCTCCAAATAGAGGGATGAATAGACATATTAGATACATATTCATCTTATGCCTCCATTGTGGGTAGTATGTGCCATCAAAGTGAGGCGCACGTCCAGTTGGAACAGAGATATGAGATGAAGATGTTGCACAGAATAAACATAAGAAATAGCAGCTCTTTTGTTACCTTCACTTGGAGTCCCAATCTCCGTATCGTTTTTGTCGTTGTTCGGCATAATTCTTCAAGTTGTTAAGCTCAAAACAGGAGGTTAGGTTCTGATACCAATTGAAAGGATCGATATGCTGCCTAGAAGGGTGAATAGGCGAATAAAACAAAATTATGGAATTTATAAATTCAAAAACAGTAGCTAGCACGTCAGATGTTCCGATGTAGGTCGGATGTTCCGATCTGGTCCAGTACACCTTGCGTCGGATGTATTCAGAATATTCAGAACAAGTCAAAAACCAATAGTAAAACAAATACTTAAGACCAAGATGAAGAACACGTCGACTTTTGTTTACCGATGTTCGAATCTTTGAAGAAAGATCGTACTCACCGTTAGGGAAGGCACAAACCCCGGATCACCAAGACCCTAATCCCCTCTCGGCGATGCACAACAGCACTCACTGATGTTCACTAGATGAATCCTTTTCCTTGCAGAGGCGGAATCACACCTTCAAAAACTCCGAAGACACAACACACAAAGCTCGGCGGCTCACCGACGACACCTAGCCGTCTAGGAGCCCTTCAAGCCTCCAAGAGTAACAAATGCGACAAAGAAATTAGAAATCGCCAAGTGCTCATGAATTTGATGCCTCTAATTTGTGGAGCACTTTGGGTGCCTTGATCTCTCCAGATCTAGATCTCACAAGATGAACAAGAGAGAGAAATGCTAGTGTTCTTGGAAGATGAAGAAGTATTAGGTTCAAATCAGAGTGTGTAACTGTAAGAGCAAGCTCCCGAGGGGGTTATTTGGTTTTGGTAATTGATGGCAACTGAGTTGTAGAGATGAATCACGTCAAGATTAAGGACAATTGTTTCATAGTTCTTTTGATTTCTTGCGTGTGTGTAGTCTACGTCATCATGCCTGCCGATTGTCGAATCTCTGGCTGCAGGGTCCCACAGAGCACATATCCGGTTTCTTATCCTTATTCGTCTTCGAGAGAGTTGGGGATAGGTCCAGAGGATTCCAAGGGGTAGCCACGTGTCCGAGGTTTCGTAGCCACTAATCCATCCAAAAACCGAAACTCTTTGTGGGCGCGAAACTTTCCGCCTTAGCCTACGAACCTTCTCGCCCGTTTGAGCTTAAGTTTTGGCGCCAAATATTTCTAAATCCTCAAAAATATCTTGGTTCGGGCAATGCTACAGTAACAGAGGATTTTGTGGGCTGCTGACCGAGCTGGGGCAGCTGGGCCCGGACAGTCTGGCCCATGGGCCCGGACAGTCCGGCCCAAGTGCCCGGTTCGGCCTCCGTGGTAGATCTGTGGTATTTCACATTTTTGGGAGCCTTTCCATACTCGGATTAAAAACTTCAAAACATGAAAGTTGTAGAGAATTTCAAGGCGCATCTTTTTAGTATTGACAACCTTTTCATTTGAGCAATAGAAAAAATCATATAAATTCGGGAAGCGTTCAGTAGCCTGGAAACCTGAGACGCCGTCGAAATTGTGCCTTAGGCCGGACTGTCCGGCCCTGTAGGCCGGACTGTCCGGCCCAAGTGTTGTTTTTCCCCAGCTTGCAATTTCAAATCGCATGCCTTCGGCCGGACTGTCCGTCTCTCAGAGGCGGACTGTCCGCCCAAGTGCTTTCCTCCCGACTTGCGAATTTCATTTTCCAATGACGATGCCTTCGTCCGACTGTCCGGCTGGGTGTCCGGACTGTCCGGCCCTAGTTGTGTCCCCTCTGTCTCGAATTGCATTTTCTACAGGGAGCGCTTGCCTTCGTCCGGACTGTCCGGGAGTTGTCCGGGGGTTGTCCGGCCTAGGGCATAAGTTTGGATCTGAGATCTATTTTTTAGGGTTTCGAAGTGGGGGAGTATAAAAGGGGATTCCTGGTTGTGGGAGAGGATTGAGAGGCTCATTTTCAACCCTAGCCACCATTCCTCAAGTGTGAGAGCTCTCTCCCATGGATCCTTGCTCTAGGGTTCCATGTGCTTGAGAGATTGAGTGAGAAAGAGTGAGGGAGAAGGAGTGAGGAAGAAGAAGAGAGCATCCCCTAGTTTTCTCCTCGTCATCCCCAAGGTTTGTGACCTCTCCCATGGTTGTCTTGCCATCCCATGGTGGGATGAGGGTTGACTGAGTTGTGGAGTCTCCGGTTTTGTGCTCTTGGGATTCTTGCTACCGGGGAGACGTCGTCATCGCTAAGCTCCATCAACCGTACCGCAAGCAAACCCTTCTTCGTGAAGGTCATCGTGCTTCTCATGGTGCATCCTCTCCGTTCATCGGGGTGTGCAAAGTCCGCCGTGTGTCGGCGGCCACCTCCGTGTGTCGGTGGTGCCAAGGTGTCCGTGTGTCGGAACCAAATCCTCCATGTGTTGGGGGTACCTCATGTGTTGAGGTGAAATCCACCGTGTGTTGGTGGTCGGTGCCGTGTGTCGGTGCCGGTGGGGTGTGAGAGCTCTCGCGTGTGAGAGAACTCGCTTCCTTGTGAAGGTTTGGAGCTAGCCTACCATGTGTTGGTGAAGAGCTACCACGAGTGGATTGAGGGTTAGGGACGAGAGAGTCCCGACTTCTCTGTGTGAGAAGTTTCCTCAACGGAGACGTAGGTGTTCATGTGTTGAACACCGAACTTGGTAAAAGATCGGTTTGCGCCCCTCTGTCTCATTTACTTACCGCATCTTGATATCCACTGCCTGCGAGTGCCTTCGTGCCTCCTACACTTGTGTTTTAAATTGCTTCCGCCTACTAGACTTGTGTAGGATTCCACGCGCTAGCTGTGTGCCTTAACTTGCCTAAGTGACTAAATGCAACAAAAGTAAAAATTGAAATAGTCCGATTCACCCCCCCTCTCGGCCTTAGGTTCCTTCAGTAACCTTTTGGCAGGTATTAGAGGAGGGTTTAAATATGGAATCTCAAAAAATAGCCGCTGCTGCAGAAGATCCCGCATCGGATGTTCCGACCCACGTTGGATGTTCCGACAGCCATCGGATGTTTCGACCCACGTCGGATGTTTCGATGGGGTGCTCATTGGATAGTGCTGGAAACAAGCAGACTGAGTTCACTATCGGATGTTCCGACCCACGTCGGATGTTCTGATGGTGTAGGTTCTGTATAAAGGGTATTTTGAGTGGAAAATTCACACGAATTTCGAGATACCTATTTTGAGCACTTAGTAACCTTTATATGCTTCTCCGTAGCATCCCCTTTATAGTATGGCATGTCTAGACTCAAGAAATAAAGATTTACAACTTGCGACTAGAGAGAGTCTTGATGTCATCTTCAATCTATAAAATTTTGAGGGTTACTCCACCACTTTTAACCTATGTATATCTCGTCATTAAAAGTACTAGCCCTATAATTGTTAATCATAAATCACCGAAACCTACTTGGGGCCTAGATGCACTTTCACAAAACCTAGGACTTGGAAAGTAATGAGATGAACGGAATCGAAGACTTTCTATAGCAACTTACCGAGCCCTAGACGGAGGCCAACCCCGCTGTGCGTGAGGAAGACGTCCTCTAGGCCTCTTCCGGTAGGGAAGAGGAGAGGAGCTTGAGGAATAGACCATGCACAGATCGAGCCGTTTCTCAAGGATCCCCGTGGAGGGAATCAAAGAGGAGGACGAGGGGAGGCCGGAGATGGAGGAGATGGTCGCCGGGAGTCATCGGAGAAGCCGTGCCGACGAGGGAAGGTAGGGGCGGCGGCTTGGGATGAGGGGAAGAGGCAGGGGAAATGAGGTGAGAGAGAGGAGGCAGACAGGTACGGGTCCGACGACCGTCAGACTGGGTCCGATAGAGCTAACTGCATAAAAACATTGAATAGTAGACTCCATCGGACTGGGTCCGTGAACGACGGGGAAAACGCGCTTTTTACTTTGTTTTGTTTTAAAAGCGGTTTTTGAATTTAATAGGATTTATCCCAACTCCACGTCATTAGATACAAATTTATTATTGTTTTAAAATGATTATGTAAATTCAAGAGATTGCGAGTACAAAACTTCCAGAATTCATACATTTCCATATAAATTCTGTTAATTACATCTCACATGGAGAATACCCCTGATTAAGAATTCCAACATATATATATTACATCAATTTGCAATATAAATGAAAATTACAAAAGACAAAAAGAAAATAAATGGTCTTCATGTCTTCGGGGCGTTGATGATGGATGCTTTGTCGGAGACTTTTCAATTTAATTTTGTTTTACTAGCGTCATGGATGACTAGTAACTTGGATGCTTTTATGGGGCATCACAATTTGAATTTTATGCTACTTTGGTTAGCACAATATATGAGGCAAATATTTTGGAATGCTTTTATGAGTGCATCCTAATTTGATATGTATAATAATTTTCCCATGGTATTATAATGGCAAATTTTACATTGTTGCGTTGTGCACAAGATTTATTTTTAGGTCATGCACATGTATACTCTATATGTTGAGTCGCGCATGAAAATTTATTTTGATCATGCACATGTATACATATGCTACTAATTTATTTTTTTAGTCGTTTGAGTGAAATCATGTGCCAAGCATAACAATGATTTAATTCATTATCATTGCACATGCGCAAATTTAATGGTTTGGCCGTTTTGATGACCATTACCATTAACCAAATTTTAGGCTATGCCCACATTTATTGATGCTGACCTCGGTTAATTTGAAGATCAACTAGAAGCATACATATCATTTTATATGGCCCTAGCCCATATTCATGGACTGATTTTAGCCTTAACCAACGTGTTCTTTTATAACACGCGGTGTAATTTTGGCTGGCCATATATATATATGCATGTGTCTATGCATGATATAGCTAGGAACACACTGGAGATTGGTTTTGGTTTTAACATGCTAGCTACTTTTAGCCTTTCATGCAGATGAAAATGTTGCCGTATAAACATACTGTCTAACACGCTGACCATGCAGACGTGCAACGGCAAGCAAATTATTAATACGGTCATGTGCATGTGTATGCCGAGCACGTGCATTTCCTTTGTCATGCGCATACACTATAGGTTATACTTGCTTTGCAAAATGATTATGTCATGGTGCATGGAGTGATTCATGCAAGTTAATTTCAATTTTAACATGGCATGTATAATTAGCATCTGACTTTTGGGATGCCAATTATCATTCATGGCTTCAGCTCTTAAACATGAAGCAATTTAAATATATGAGGAAGATCGATCAGTTTTAACCGCATGATTAATTATCCCTAATCAGATGCAGATGTGCAGAGCGTATATGCGCCTAACTGAAAGTCTGATTTATACTTGATCGCGCGCTAATCCTCAGGATTCACGAGATATGCATGCATGCCATACTGTTCAACATTATTTTCGTATAATCATATTTCATTTTGCTGCAGGTCTCGAGTATTTATAAGCCCTTTCGACATGATCAGCGCTATTAATTAATGAGCCTAACTTTTGCATGCATAAAGTAGACTCAGTTATGCAAATTTTGCTTAGTGCGTGAGCTTGCAATGACCATGCAGTACGTGATTAGCGAGCACAAAGCTGCTAACCTGGTGAGTGCATACATGCATTTATGGTGCAAAATTTTTGCTTTAAGAACATAAATTCAGCAATATGCAACATGATTTCAATAAGGCTTTTATGGGGATTTACCCTTTTTATGGCCTTTGATGATGATTTGCTCATGCATTTTAACCCTCCCATGGCCCTTGATCTGAACCATGCAGGCAAATCAAGCATAGAAGGGATGATTATGCAAATGAGAATGGAGGAGGGGCCATGGAAGCTTGACGGAGTGGGAAAGATGAATCAAACCTTCTCACCTTCTTTCCTCCCGGACGCAATAGCAGCAGCAGCACCACAAAGACTAACCTCCTTGGCAGTGTTCGGCAGCGTGGGTACTCTTAACTTCCCCGCGCTGCTCACTGTTGCTCTCTCGCCGGGAACCTCCTCTCTTTCTCTCGCCGGTGTTTGCACTCTCCTCTCCCGAGAAGCTTTGAAGCGCCTCGGTAGAGTTGCGGTGTTTCTCCTGGCCTCCGACGTTCGTCCCGCTTTGCTGCCAAGCACCGGTATTTATAAGCCCATGGAGCAGTTCGGCTCGCGCACGCTCCTGCACGATCATGGGCGCGCCTTGCGGTTTCTCGTCTCAAATGGTCGTGCGCGTACTGCGATTTTCGCCAACTGAACGCGAGCCGCGCGCCTGGCCTGCGTCTTGAATTTCGATGCAACTGTTCGCGCCGTGATCCTTTGATCGAGGAATCGGCATTTTCAAGCCGCGCGTGGGCTTTGTTTCTTGCTCCTACTCTTGGTGCGGGCTTAATTTACCAAGCCAGTTAATAGCATTGCTTGGGCCTTAATTGAGTTGCTAATCGGCCGATTAATCCATGCATGTAGTGCTACACGTATGTGTGTAAGCTTTGAACGTTGTGACCATATGGGCTTTGTTTCCTGGGCCGTATGCATGCTTAAGTTTACTCAGTAATCAGTTTGATCCATTTGCTAACTAGCCCGCTAATCCATGCATACGTGCACAGTACCATGCATGCCATGGATAATGACGCTCTGGCTATGGGCTAGAGCCGGCTGAGTTCAAGTAATTTACTAGTGAACAATGAGCAAATATGGGTAATCAACATTGACGACAACTCGTTTCGTTTAACTTATGAATCACCTAAATGGTTGATCAAATATGCATTGTGAATGCATGCATGTATTACAAGGAAACATCTTTTTTTATATATATTCTTATAATGAATTTTAGCCATTAGTATATATGGTAAATAAATTGGAATTATTTAATCCAATCTTAATTTTCTGACAAAATTGGTGTCAACAGTCCGACAGTAGCGATGCAGACCAGCACTTAGCCAAATTCGGAACTAAGTTCATCGTACCGGGTCCAATGACCATCGGACTGGGTCCAACAGTACATGAGAGGCTAAGACCTGCCAGGCCAGCTGGGTCGAGAGTAGCCACACGGCAAGGCCTACTCCCAAGCCCACACCTTTAAGAAGAACACTGTCTTCAAGAGTAATGAACCCGAATCGCCTCGATCTTGCCAAATCGAAGGATTTCCGTGAAGCTCGGTTTGGGGGAAGTTAGGTGGTTGATGAATTGGTGGAGGAATGGCTCTATATCACCCCTAAGATGAGTAGATGTTGGCTATAGGTGAAGTGGAGCATCAAACCTCATAAATGGCTGCCTACCGAAATCAATTTATACCCCCGGAGAGAAACTAGTCGTTGGGGCTCTGGAGAACTCCAAAAACTAGACGTTACAGTACCCGTCGGACCCGGTTCGATGGTCATCGGACCCGATCCGATGGCTGCAACCACGTCTCTGACCGCAGACACATGTACTGTTGGACCTGGTCCGACGGTGGTCGGACCTGGTCCGATGGAGGTTAAAACCTTTGGAGCAGTCTTGTCGAACCCGGTCGACGACGGTCGGACTGGTCTGACAGTCGAGACTCGATCCAAACAACAAAAAACGGTACTTAGGGTTTGGGCCCATCAGACCCAATCCGATGGCGGTCGGACCCAGTTCGATGAGCACTGAAAAAATACAGTCTTTAGCTATTTGTGGATGGTTTGAGGGCTAAGAGAAGGAGAGACTCGGTATGATCGAACCAATTAGACCCCTCTTGAAGCATGTGCGACAAAAGTAAAACCTAACTACTCCTAAACCTACACATGACCTCTTCGCTCGCTCGGTCATGCTTAGATCATCTTGAAGCAGCTCAAATATTAGCCGAAGCCTCGCTAGGGCTCCATGAAAGGTCCAAGAACTCCCTAGCACAAAAATACGTCATCAATGTCACTAAAATAATTAGGGCTCAACGATGCTCACAGAAGTCATCGGGTCTTTGTCCGAGACAAAAAAAATAATAGGACTAAATTGGATTCGGGTCACTCAGCAGCTTCTAATATGAGAGATAGCCCTCCTAACTCTACTCGGGCTTCTCGTTACTTAGTTAAGTGCCCCTGAGCTTGGTGAAGTTCAGTCGGGAGTGGTCGCCCGACTGCTGTGCTCGCCTGGTGCTCGCTCGGCGACCTGGTATCCTGCTCGCTCGAAGGCTTCGCATCTTGGTCGCCCGATGGCTACGTGCCCTGCTCGCCCATCATTTGGGTCTGGTTGGGGAAGCTCGGCGAGTGCTCCCAATTGGGGAAGCTTGGCGAGTGCTCGGGAGCACTCGGCAGTGCTCGGGAGGGTGCCTACTTGCTCGGCCAGCTAAGAAGGGTACTCGGCGAGCTATGTAACTGTTCGCCAAGGCTCGGCCGATCTTTATCTCACTATTCTAGTGACTTGGCTCGTTACGACACTATTTGCCTAAAGTCCTATGTTCCCATCAAATTACCTGATGCTTATATATAACTTTATGAAAAGTTTTAAAAAATCACAATAAAACCAAATGGACAAAGTTATGATATGCATGCTTAACTAAAAATAGCAGCTGGGCTGTTACACTGACCAAACTTTTCGAACGTTGAATACATAAAAAAAATCCTCCGTGCTTTCTCACCTTCAAATTTCATAGCAGTGCAAAGGTATGATCCAACATATGAAGCAACCAAATTTCATTTTGATGGTCTTACCCAGCGATATGGAGATCTTGTATCTTTTCCCTGATGAAGTTTTGCTTCGACATATTCGTTCCATTTGCAGTGTTAGTAGTTACTATTACACTTTAACATGGTTATGCTGACCGCCAACATATTACCTTTCGTCCTCAAATGTACTCATCGTTTGTGTACTTTATGCAGCTGTTCAAAAAAGGCCACGTGAATCGATGCTCAGGCACGAACATTTTAATGTCAGAGAAGATATTTTCCAGAAAAAAAGCTTAGCGAGCAGAGCACAACTGAGCAAGGGCAAAATAAAAACAGTTGTTCATATCATGAGCTTAATTAAAATGTTGTCACAACAGAGCAGACGCATATGTTCATATAATAAAGTTAATTAAAGCTGTCTTACAATTAAAAGGTTGCAACATCCAAAGAGTAATCATACCGATCACTCTATTTCCTAATTTACTCATACCGATCATAATCCCTCTCTAGAGAAAAAAAAAACCCTTTCTCTAGAGAGAAAAAACAAAAAAAACCCTTTCTCAGCGAAAAAAAACCTATCTGACAGAGGGCATTTTGCAACGTATTACAGGTTGTATATACAATCAGTGGCGGATCTATAATTTTTTATAGCCTGGGCAACCTAATAAATATAACTTAATAAAATTAAACCATGCTATATTTTGACTTTATTAATAATATAGATAGAATGCATTAATATTTTACTATTTATTAACAAACTTTTCTATTTTTATAATGACTTATTACAGAAATCTCTAATTTATTTCATTATAAGTTTAATAATGAAGTCTAATTCGACATAATGGTGATGGAGGAGTTTTGATAATACAATGTAATAGTGATGGAGAGGATTTGATAATACAATAAGCCTCTATTTATATTTTTATTATACTGTTATGTTCTCGCCATGTGGCACAATCCAAACCATATAACACTAAATCTAGAATCATCTATGAAAAAAATCAATGCTTTTATGTTTCCAAAAATCTACGGCAAGGATCGTTGTATCTTATCTTATTCCTATTTTTTTACTTATTGATCAAAGATAAGATAGGCAGTGGCGGATCTATAATTTTTTCATAGCATGGGCAACCTAATAAATATAACTTAATAAAATTTAAATATCTAAGTTAGTTAACATATTTTAGTAACCATGTTATATTTTGACTTTATTAATAATATAGATAGAATGCATTAATATTCTACTATTTATTAACAAACTTTTCTTTTTTTTATAATGACTTATTACAGAAATCTCTAATTTATTTCATTATAAGTTTAATAATGAAGTCTAATTCGACATAATGGTGATGGAGGAGTTTTGATAATACAATGTAATATTGATGGAGAGGATTTGATAATACAATAAGCCTCTATTTATATTCTTATTATACCGTTATGTTCTCGTCATGTGGCACAATCCAAACCATATAACACTAAATCTAAAATCATCTATGAAAAAATCAATGCTTTTATGTTTGCAAAAATCTACAGCAAGCATCGTTGTATCTTATCTTATTCCTATTTTTTTACTTATTGATCAAAGATAAGATAGGCAGTGGCGGATCTATAATTTTTTCATAGCCTGGGCAACCTAATAAATATAACTTAGTAAAATTAAAATATCTAAGTTAGTTAACATATTTTAGTAACCATGTTATATTTTGACTTTATTAATAATATAGATAGAATGCATTAATATTCTACTATTTATTAACAAACTTTTCTTTTTTTATAATGACTTATTACGAAATCTCTAATTTATTTCATTATAAGTTTAATAATGAAGTCTAATTCGACATAATGGTGATGGAGGAGTTTTGATAATACAATGTAATATTGATGGAGAGGATTTGATAATACAATAAGCCTCTATTTATATTCTTATTATACCGCTATGTTCTCGTCATGTGGCACAATCCAAACCATATAACACTAAATCTAAAATCATCTATGAAAAAATCAATGCTTTTATGTTTGCAAAAATTTACAGCAAGGATCGTTGTATCTTATCTTATTCCTATTTTTTACTTATTGATCAAAGATAAGACTACACAATAAATATTTATTTTCTACATATTTATATATTTCATAGGGTAAATTATATCAATGCTATTATAAAATTTACACTTTGCAAAAATTTCACTCTTCTGTCTATGACATGTGGGTCCAGAGCACACATTGCATTGTTGCATGGGATGGCATTTTTTGCGAATCGATAACTTTATAATGGCATGTGTATAATTTTCCTATTTCATATAACGCATTTGTATGTAATATGAAAATTATATTTTTAGAATATTCTTGGGTTAATAGGATATATGCCACTGCTCAAATCCGAAATTCGAGAATTGCCATCGTTCATTTGCTTATTGGATATATGCCATTACAAAAACACGTTTGTTCGATATTTGCCATTGTGTGCGACACGTGTCCCATTTTTTGTACTTTTAATCAGATATATGCTACCACACAAACTTCTCTTTTCAAAATTTGCCACTGTCCATTACAAAAAAAAAGGGACATGTGTCGCACACAGTGGCAAATATCGAATAAACGTGTTTTCGTAATGGCATATATCCAATAAGCAAATGAACGATGGCAATTCTTGAATTTCGGGTTTGCGCAGTGACATATATCCTATTAACCCAACATTCTAACATAAGTATGAACATATACTTTCAATACATATTGCCCCTAGTTTTTTAACTACAACTCATTATGTCATTGTTTAATTTGAATTAATTCATACAATATTGATGTGGTGACGTCTTGCACCGGTTCATCTCGGGGCGGGTCTGGATTAATTCATACAATATTGTGTGGCTCGAGAATTTTTGAGACCATATTTATATTTTGGCTGCGGGTGCCGGATGATGTTAACTAGTCGATTCAGGTGTTTTGTGCTAGTTTCTTAAAAGAACTTCTCCACATAGCTGTTGCTCAAAATAGGCCTATGCACCGAATCGTGCCGGGCTTGAAAAAGTCTGCTCCCACCGGACCAGTCCCAAGCCGATCTCGGTTCAACCAATCCGGCTTAAATACAAATTACTACAACATGTAGGTTATATAAAAATAACAAAATTTGATATAGTAAAACTCAACTCAGCTTTAAGCCGAAACTAACACGTCCTTAATTTGTGTTTTCGTCGGGTTTAGGCTCGGCAGGCCCGACAAACGGATGGGCCGAATGCTGAACCGGGCTGGCCAGGTCTCGCTGGCCCCATGTCCGATGGCCTCCTCTGCCTAATCCAATATAGCCCACCTAGTATAATGCTTAGGGGACAGCTTAATAAAAAAACAACATGTCCTTTGACTAAAAACAAAAAATATCAGGCATTTTCAATGGAGAAAATAGAGAAAAAAAATCTCGTGAGGATTCCTGGTCTTAGCACTTGCTATTGAGCTAGGTGCAAGTTGTGTGCATAGTTCGTGGGTCTTCATATGGGCCTTGTATGGCCCATGATGGAGTCACTGCTCGACCAGATCAGAAGGGACGTGTCGACGGTTGGGATATTGACCCAAGTCAACTAAGGTTCTTCAAGAGGGAGATAGGAGACACGCCGAACAGAACGAACAACAACGAACAGGGAGACAGGGGTTTTTATCCTGGTTCAGGCCTCTCGGGAGAGATAATAGCCCTACGTCCAGCCTTTCTTATATATTGAGGATGAATACAAGAGGTGGCTCGGCGAGACAAACAAGTTTCGGCGAGATTATGGTGTACAAGTGCCCAATAAGCTATGATGCAAAGATCAGGTGCGTAACTCGTGCCCTCTACACGCCGTAGGGGCTTGGTTTATATAGCGGTGAGCAAACCGACCTACCGAGGGAATATCGGGCCGGGCTAACAACGAGATCGTAACGAACTCGACATGCCAAATATATCCCGAAGCAGATAAGGCATACTCCTAGTCTTGGGGATCACGACGTCTGCTCCAATCCGGAAAACCAACGTCCGGGTCTTCACGTAGCCGTGCAGAACTCTGTTCGAGTCGGACTCAAACACGAAGCCTTGGGCGCCACGCAATCGTACCGACCAGGAGGCTGTTCGGCACGATGCACATGGGCCTTAGAGGACCTTCCAGGGAGCTGGGCCCTGGTAGGCTGTTCGATTGAGCCGTCAAGGAGTGGGCCATGGCAATGGACCGTGATTTAATCCCCGACAGGACGCCTGCATTTTGAGAAGCAACGGGACTCGCTAGTCCTCGCCGCCTCCACGACGCCGCCAGGCCGCCGCCTCTCTCCGCCTCGCTCGCTTGTTGCGTTGCCTCATTGGCGTTGCCTCGACGCCGTGCGTTGCCTCGTTGGCGCCGCCTCGCCGCCGTGCGTTGCCTCGCCTCTGGTATTGCTACGGCGCTGCCTCACCTCCTCTGGATCCCAGTCATCCAGATCCAGTACCGCCTCTCTCTCTCTCGCTCGCTCGCTCTCATTTGATTTTCCCCCTGTTGTGTGATCTCGGATTTGATTCGAATTCGACGGAATATTTTGTGTTTGTTTTTCAAAAAAAATATAATCTAGTTTTTTTATTTTTCTGATGAACCCTAAATCCCTTGAACATTTACGGGAGCCCGGGCAGCTGCCCCCCTGCCCGGGCGGTGCATCCGCCACTGTATGCAATGGCATGGGTAAAATTGCACCGTTCAAAATAATGGTATCTATAATATTTTTTACTTTTCAATAGCCTAACATGGCATTATCACTTACGTAAAAAAAATCTACATCAAGTGCATCTCCATTCTCCAGTAACCAATAAGTTACTGTGTTAAAAAAGCATAGAGAGGTAGATAGTAACTAAACTATGTTATCACATATACTCTAAGCTCTGAACCTATCAGCCATGCATTTGATCACGTACGTGTCCGTTCCATGTTCCAACACAAGGTCATAACCGAAAAGGCGTGAAATATAGCAATAATGAACCGGCCAGCCGATTGGACACATATTCTTTGGAGTTGGATATCCTGTAATTTTATCATTCACATATGAGCGCTAACCACTCGTGGATCCTATTTGTCGATGAACACAGCTAGAGATATATGGAACATGTATCCTCTGCCGTAACTGCTCGCAGTTACAGCCACTGTAGGTGGGTCCTAAACCCATCTAGCATTGGTCGGTGGTTACGACAGAGGATCCTAGTTGCTTACTTGCTAGAGATGATGCACTTCCCGACCAGGCGTCCCTGCCGATGCGTGCCGTGCTCCACCTGGGCCTGTACGTACGTCCCGGCGTCCCTCGCCGGACGCCACGCCCGGCCAGTACGTTCCTCTCCCTGGAGCCGGAGGTGGAGATCGCCGAGGGTTCGCCGCTGCGGCGTCGCCGTCGCGCCGGGGGAGCCCACCTGTCGGGCCGGGTTTGCATGCTTACGTTGGGCGCCAGATAAGATCGATCGATATTATGATCTCCGTGTATGACCGGCCATCGATCGATCGGGAGCTTTCTCGAGTAATAGCGAGCCATGTATGCATGATCTGGTGGCTTGAGAACCATAAGCTTGGCTAGTGACTGGCTACGGTTCATCTCCTGTTCGAGAGAAAATCTTGGCTCCCTCGGGGCTTTGCTGCCCGGGTCGACGAAATGGACGTCGCTTGATGCGTCGACAGCAAGCAAACATGGCTTCAAGATGCGCGTGCATGGGATCTCAAGCAAAAGGCGCCGGTGCGGCCGTGCGGGTACGTACAAACTGCATGCCATGCATATTGTGTTAAAGAGATCGGAACGCTTCCTGCATTATCAACGAAATGCGATAAATGAATTATCCCTACTTTTTTATTAGTTTAGTCTTTTGATAAACTAGTAGGCGCATGTAACTTAATAAACACAACGTCCACCCATTCGAAGATTGATCGTTTTTCTTAGACAAAAAGAGCCATGTAATATGGAAGGGGTGCCCCCTCGCAAAAAGTGGTGGCAAATACTAGGTTTGAGTGATTGTTTACCCAAAACACACCACTCTCTGCAAGTTGTAATTGCTAATAACTTTCAGACCCTCTTCCGGGTATGGACAAGGTCAAAAAAGATGATGTTGGGAAGGCGTCGATAGTGTTGGCCGACAGTAGTGCTGAGAATTAGGTCGTGCTGTGCCGGCCCGGTCCAGGCCCGTCGTGCCTCGGGCCGGTGCAAAATGGCCCGGCCCGGTCAGCACTTCAGGCCGAACAGGGCCGGCATGGAGTGCCAAAATCTAGGCTCGGCACAGCCCAAAAGCATATCGGGCCGGCCCGGCCGAGCACGGCATGGGTGACAAAACAGCAAGCAAGATTATCTTTTATAAATTTGTACGTTGTTTAAATGAAAAGGTTGTCTACATGAAAAAGATACTTCTCAAAAATATTTACAAGTTTCGTGTTGAACATAAATTCATCTAAGCAACGAAAAATCACAAAAAATGCAAACTACTGGCAGTGCTTTATTTCAGGCCGGGCCGGCCCAAGACAGCCCAGACGGTCGGGCTAGGCCAGGTGGCCCGATGTGCCTGTTTTTTAGACCCGCAATGACACGCCATTCGGGCCATGCCAACCCAATCCATTTTTTTCCGTGCCGTGCCGTGCTTCGGGCTACTTTTTTAGGCCGTGTCCGAGCAGGCCCCAAACTCCCAGTACTAGCCGACACCGCTAAAAAAAGGGTTGGATGTATTCAGGTCTTGGAACGAATGCCTGTAGAACAAGTTCTTGTAATTTTTTTTACTGTGCAATGGTTGCTCTGTTACAGGGACTCCAGTCTTTTAAATATATATGTCCTCACCCGACCCGTCAGCGCAATACTAGCAAATCACCGCACAGTCTAACACGCACACATTATTATACACCTCGCGGTGCCCATTCCTTGTGTGCAGCCATGCACGTTGCTTTCGTTCATGTCATCTGGTCGTGCATGTCCACTGTCCAGAGGGCGTGCTCCGGGGCCTAGCTCGTCAGCGGTCAGTGCATGCTTTCCAAGGGCTCTGACGAGGCCAAGAGCTCACGTCCTTGTACACCGAAAGCCGCATTTAAACATCTGTATGCTGTTCCTATATTTTAATTTGCCAACGCATGATCAGTACGCGCGCGTACGGTCGGAGAGGTTGGTGTCACTTCGCATCTATTAGTGGCGTGATCCTAGCTAGCTGATCCATGGATGCATGGAGCTCGTCAAACTCTAGCTCTCAGCTCGGACCTCATGCATGCATGCAGCAGGCGTATATTTTATTCGTTTCAAAACATAAGACGTTAACAATTTTGACGTGGTCTTTAACGTAGAACTTTAATCATTCTTTGTCCTCACAGTACATTATCAATAAATATAAAGTTGACATTATATGAAAGTATTTTCAAATATTAATCCAACTATATCATTTATGTAACACTATATTTTTTGCTTAATTATTAGTCAAAAGTTATAGACGTTGACTTTTTCGAATACATGCATGACTTATATTTTGGAACGAAGGGTGTAGTTATTAGCGTATTCATATTCTACTTCCATAAAGAACACTATGATATTTCTAGATAGCTACCGGATGCTTTTCTTTTAGCATAAGCCAGAGAAATGTAGGAATTGTATATATATTAGGTGAGTACGTAGCGCGCTGCGATAGGGTCAACGTTGAACATGACCTAAGGACATCACCAATCCAGACCTAACTTAAGTGGGCCATTTTAACACTATTTAGTCATCGTTCATCTATATTTTTAGGCTGGCTCACTGGCAAGCGCCTGCACCTAGGGGAATTGTGCAGGCGCTGTGCACAGGAGGCAGAAAAACCACCTTCGCTCTCCAGTAGATTTTTTCATAAAAAATATACGCTTTTTCCAGTGAAACAAAAGGTGGAAAAAAGTGCAAAAACACTAGAAAAAGTACACGCGCCTAAAATTTGTGAAATCGTGCAGGCGCAACATAATTCCACTAAATTTCTACTATTTTCCACATTTTCATTTACTGGAAAAAATGTGTAGCGATATGGAATTTTTTGAGCGAGGTTTAATTTATTATAAATTTATTTTGTTTTCAAATTTGATAATGCAAACTCTGGAAAAAAGTACGAAGTTGAAAAAAATATGTTTTCCAGTAAATTGGTACTGTTTTTCCAGTTTTTCATTAGGTAGAAAAATGAATTATTTTTATGAAAAAAACAGACAGACTTGAGACTGCACATAGCATACGTGGCGCGTGCTGGGACCCACCCGGACGTGCCCCACGCCTGCACATTGTGCTGCGACTGCATGGATGGGCAGGCGCCTACGCGCAAGTCCCCAGCGCAGGCACCTGCCAAATAGCAACGCCGATATTTTTATCTCTTTGGTATTGTAAAGACCTAAATTAGGCCTCCATTAGTCATTGTTCTAATGGGACACCCTTCCAGGGAAAATTCTATAAAACCGAATATTTCGTTCTCGAACAAAATTGCCGGATTTCATGACATTTCGACGAAAGAAAAATAGAGATTATGAATTTAAAATAACAAAGTTACGAAAATAGCAAACCAAGGAGCGAAACAATGCACCTCATGTTTGGTCCACCGTGGACTGCTCATGAAGCTAACACATGTTTTTGAAAGTGATGTTTTTATATGTTAGTCTCAAAATTCATAAAATTAATTGAATTAAAAAAATAGGAGATGATTTAAAATTTCATTTTAGACCAAATTACCAAAATTTGCGAAATTTCAGTGAAGTTTCGCTGAAATAAAATTCCCTGGACCCTCCGACTCCATTCCACCCAGAAACGGAGTCACAATGTCTCAATATGCCTCAGCAAAATACAACTCACTGACCCTACTACTTAAAATAAGCGAAATTTGATGGTACACATTAGTGAATACAAGCCGTTCATCCATTTTAATCTAACAATTTAAAGATTTTTATTTTTAATACTATCATGGTAGTATATATATCAAATATATATTATGCTACATTTTATACACTGCTAGTATATGTTTTGTGTGGGGCTCTCTGAATGGACAATCAAATATGTATTATACTAACATCCTAGTTTATTTACTAATATATCGTAGAAGTGCTAAAATAAAACCTCGAAATCCTCATGCTTTGGCCACAAAATACTCTCTACAATTATCAAGTTTCCTTTTCCTTTTTCAAAACGCACTTAAAGCATACTAGTAACATTCAAAACACCAGTCTCCCCCCATCGCGCGTTTTCTTTCCCCTTTCTTACTTAGATGTTAATTAATAAGCTAATAAGAAAAACTTGCTAGCATTGCGACAGGCTTCCCACTGCATTGCACGGTTCAGGGTAGGTACACATTGTTAGGCCAGAGGACATTCGTTCTCTGAAATCTGAATCCACCTGTTTAGTTATAGCAATCATGAAAAAACTAACAAATCTTTCGTTTGATAAAGCAGGGCCTAGCTAATGACGTTTTCAACTGTCCAGAGAGGACAGGTGCCAAAGGCAGTGGTGGAGCCAAGAAATTGCAAAGATATGGCTGTGGGGAATTCATGTAATCTTTTTCTCATAAAAGTTTAATCCCTCTCCATCTCCACTATACAACCAAACAGTATAGATTAACTGAATTAATTGCTAAACACAAAACTTAGATTAACTGGATTAAGCTAATCTATTTGAGTTAAGGTTAAATAATCCATTTAACCTAACCCCAAATTAAACGCTGGTCCGTACCGGAACTCCGGAAGTAGTCCACAGTAGGACGCTAACAAGGAACATAGCATTGCGACAAGCTTACCACTGCGGCACTGCGTTGCTCGGATTAGGCCAGAGGACATTCGTTTTCTAAATCTACCTGTTTAGCTATACCAATCATGCATGAGATGCTAACAAATCTTCCTTTTGATAAAATCACCTAGGTAATCGCGTTTTCAATTGTCCAGAGAGGGCAGGTGCAGATCGAAGACATTTGGTCGCAAGATCGTACAGGATATTTGGTTGGATGCAAGCATTTCAACAGAGAAAATTGGTCAAAGTGGCATGAGGTATGCTTTGGACTGGCATATAATCATTTTCCCCCTTATTTTGTAAGGAACAGAGATTTTTTCTTTTTTCTATGATTAACATCAGAATTTCTACTATTTTTTGATTAACGTGGAAATTTCTAGAATTTTAGGATTAATGTGGTGGCTCCGTTTAACTCTACACTATATAGATAATAGATAGAGATATGACTGATATTTCCCCCTTTTTTTTCTATCGTGTGAGTAATATGAATGTAGTTAACCCTGCAGCCTTACCTAAAAAATGGGCGTCTGTTCACTTGCTCGTTTGGCCGTTGCTGCTCCATGTCCTTACGGCGGCTACAAGCAGTCACCCACAGTAAAAATAAAATAAAAATAAACTTGAACATTCAGTTGGAGTATTGGAAATATGCTGCTGCAAAGCACCGTCAAACCAACATCATAGTAAACTTTCTGCTGCAACCACATGCTCACAGATAATGAACACCAACGACCTTCTCACAACGAAGCAGAGGTATCAACTGGGCAGACTTCAGAACTTGTATACACACAATCAGTTACAATGGAAAAGGAATTAATGTTCAACCATTCCAAACAAAAAATTCTCAAGATTAGTTTTGGGCCACCTTCTCAAGGGAATGGAACAAGTTCAAGAAACCTAGTACCATAAATCCCCTGGACAAGATTGTTAGAGTATATTGGGCCTTAGGGGCAAGGCCCATCTCCTGTACTATATATACTCTCCTAACAGCAATACACAAATCATCTATTTCGCAAAACCCTAATCTCCAACATGGTATCAGAGCCTTTTTCCTAACCCTAATTCTACCCTAAACTCGCCGCCGCTGCAGCCCCTCCCATGTAGCCGCCGTCACCGACCATGGAACCCGCCTCCTCCGGCGCCCTCTCCTCCTCCACGACCCTTCCCACGGCGTCGGCGATGGCCTCCTCGGAGGCACCCCTTGCTGTCCCGGCGACGAGCACGTCGACGACGGTGACCGACACCTCTCCTCTCCAGGTCACCTCGCCAGTTGACGCCGCCCAACTCGCTCTTGCCGCTGCGGCCCAAATCGAAGCCGCCGTCGCAGTGCTTCCCCCCAAGATTCGCGTAGCCCTCACTGCCGCCGGCCTCGTCATCCCCACCGTCGGCATCTCTGAGGAAGGGGTGCGTACCTTGGGAGGTTCCGGCACTGTTCCCGCCACCGCCGGCCTAGGCAGCGGCGTCGGGTTCACCTCTCCCGATGGACCCTTAGCCGCCGCCGCTGTGCCACCATGCCGCCGCCATCGCTGCGGGCCTCCCGCCGCCGGCTTCCCCGCCGGCCGCCGCGCCACCACCATGCCATGCCGCCGCGCAAGCTTCCTGCCGCCGCAGCACGCCATCGGGAGAGGGAACCCTAAATCCCTCTCCCCAATCATCTACTGGCGGCCCGGTGGCTCGGACCCATCCTGGGTGCCCGCCGGCTACCTCTGGTGATGGCCCTCATTGCTATTGGCGGCTATTAGGCGCCTGGCTCGGCTGCCGCCGGCCGGCTCGGCCCCTTTGGGCGCGCCTTGGCGGCTCCAGACGGCTCGACTCCCCTTTGGGCCCCCGGCTCGGCTCCTTTAGGTGGCTCGGCCATCTTTCATCCGCCGGGCTTGGCTCCCTTTGCTCACTATGGCTCAGGCGGACCACTCGGAGCCTACTCCAACTGCTCTTCGATGGGACCCTTTTGTCACCGTTCCCGAGATTGGTCGTGGCCCCGGCGCCCTTGTCGAGGACCATGATACGGTTGCTGCACTTCATGCTCAAGCCGTCGCCATCACCAGTGTGGCGTCGCTCGTCCCAGTGGTACTCGACCTCAACAACCCCAACTACCACCGATGGCGCGGGCTCTTTCTCGTGACACTCAGCCCCCACGCCTTGGCGGATCACGTCCTTTCTCCGGTCGGCAACTTCTCTGACCCTGCGTGGGTCCGTATGGACTACGTCGTTCTGTCGTGGCTATACGGTCACGTCACGCCCGACCTTCTTGAGGTGGTCATGACCGCCAATGCCACGGTCCGTGGCGTGTGGGCCAGTCTCGAGGATCAATTCCTCGGGAACCAGGAGATGCGCATCCTCTATGCCGAGGCGCAGTTCCACACCCTCTCTCAGGGGGACCTCTCCATCACCGACTACTGTCGCCGCCTCCGGAGCCTCGCCGACAACCTTGCGGATCTGGGTCAGCCGATCAATGACCGAACTCAAGTCCTCACCTTGCTTCGTGGACTGAACGAAAAATTTTCGGTTCAGAAGCAAATTATTGAGAACAAGACACCCCTTCCAGACTTCGGCCATGCTCGGTCCTAGCTGCTTCTCTACGAGCTCCAACTCGGCCCTGCTTCCACTGCTCCTTCCTTCGCTTTTGTGGCCACTGCTCCCCGCCCACCTTCTGGTGGCTCCTCGGGCGGGTAGAACCACAAGGGCAAGAACAAGGGGAAGAACAGAGGTAAGGGAGGCAGCGGTGGGGGTGGAGGCAGCACCAGCACCACCAGCTTCAGTAGTGGGGCTGGTCGCCCTCCTGCGCCGTCCTACTACAATCTCTGGACCGACACAGTCCAGCTCTGGCCTTTTCAAGGCTCGGGCATTCTTGGGCCTGCTCGCCCTCCTGCATCGACTACTTCGACTACGCTTCAGCGACCGCATCCCCATGCCCTCGCCACCGCTGCCGGCCACGCCGGGTTGGACCAAGGCTCTCTGCCGCCCTCTACCCCTGGTTCGTGGAACCCGACGGTGGGGGGCAGCTAGGATGAGCAGCCCTTGGCCAGCGCCTTCAACACCATGTCTCTCACTCCGCCTCCCAGCACTGCGGAGTGGTACATGGATTCAGGAGCCACCTCTCATATGACTTCAGATGCCGGTACTCTCTCCTCCTCTCATCCACCCTCTCCCATCTATCCGTCCAACATCATTGTTGGCAATGGGTCTCGGTTACCAATCACCTCCACAGGTCACCTCACCTTTCCCACACCACAGGGACCCATTACTTTACGTAATGTCCTTGTCACCCCTCACCTCATTAAAAATCTCATTTTTGTTTGTCAGTTTACTATCGATAACCACTGTTCTGTTGAGTTTGACCCGTCTGGTTTCACTGTGAAGGATCTTCGTACCAGGAGCATGCTCGTTCGGTGCAATAGCTCCGGGGACCTCACTCCTTCACTCCAGCCTCCACCGGTCATGCCCTTGCCACCACCATTTCCACGAGAGAGCTTTGGCATCGTCGTCTTGGTCATCCTAGCCATGACACTATTTCTAGGCTGGCTAGCTCGACCTCCATTTCTTGTAATAAAGACAAACTCGACCATCTTTACCATGCTTGTCAGTTAGGTCGTCATGTTCATCTTCCCTTTGTTTCCTCCACGAGTCGAGCTTCTCGTAATTTCGATTTAATACATTGTGATCTATGGACATTTTCCATTGCTAGTATTTCGGGTTACAAGTATTATCTCGTGATTCTTGATGACTGCTCCCACTTCATGTGGACTTTCCCTCTCCGCCTCAAGTCCGACACCTTCCCCACCATTTTCCACTTCTTTTCTAATGTTCGGACTCAGTTTGGCACAACCATCAAGTGTGTGCAAACTGATAACGGTCGCGAGTTCGATAACACCACGTCTAGAACTTTCTTCCTTACTTTAGGTGTTATCTTTCGCATGTCGTGCCCCTACACTTCTCCTCAGAACGGTAAGGCTGAACACGCCATTCGTACCACTAATAATGTGATGCGTTCCCTTATGTTTCAAGAGAGCCTCCCACCCTCCTTCTGGGTCGAGGCCCTCCATGCAGCCACCTACCTTCTCAACATACACCCCACCTCCACCCTCTCCCACTCCACTCCTCACTTTGCCCTCTGCGGCACTCACCCCGTCTACGACAATCTTCGCGTGTTTGGTTGCGCCTGCTACCCTAACCTTTCTAGCACCGCCCCGCACAAACTCGCTCCCCGCTCCATCCTTTATGTTTTCCTCGGATATCCATCCGATCACAAAGGCTGGCATTGTTTGGATATTAAATCCAACCGTGTGATCATCTCTAGGCATGTCACCTTTGATGAGTCGCACTTCCCTTTTGTCTCCAGCACATCCACCTCCACACCATCCCCTCCTGATCTTGACTTTCTAACTGAACGAGCCGGTCCTCTTGTCCCTATCGGAGTCCGTGCCTCGTTGTCTTCTGCAGGTACCTCTGCTGCTCCACCGGCAGCCACGTCGGCTGCCCCTGACCCACCGGTGGTCACGTCGACCACCCCCACCGTCACTGCTGCCCCTGTCGGTTCCTCATCACAGGTTGTTGCCAGCAGTGCCACCCCTCCGTCCTTGCCTAGTTTGGCGCCAGCACCCCCTGCAGTGGGAGCTGCTAGCGCTGATTTGCCGGCCCCTCCACTGTCGGCTCCGGTACCAGTTCCCGCTGCCCCTGTTGGACCCCCTCCACAGGTTACTGCTAGCGGGGGCCTAGCGCTAGCACCCCCTGCCGAGGGTGCTGCCAGTGCTACCCTGTCGGTCCCTTCGTCAGTTCCCGCTGCTCTTGTTGGACCCCATCCACAGGTTGTTGCCAGCGGGGCCCCTCTGTCTCCCGTGACCAACGCTCATCGCATGGTCACGCGTCGCAAGTCTGGCATTGTTGTCGCTCCTCGCGATCGGCTGAACCTCCACGTCGCGGCGCTACCTCCCCCGCCGGAGTCATATCGCGCCGCTCTGGCCGATCCAAACTGGCGTGAGGCCATGACCAGAGAGTTCGAGGCTCTTCGATCCAATCACATGTGGGATCTTGTCCCATCGCCGACCGGTGCCAATGTGGTCAGCGGCAAGTGGATCTTCAAGCACAAGCTGCATGCAGATGGCTCTCTTGACATATACAAAGCTCGTTGGGACCTTCGTGGCTTCACTCAACGACCGGGTATTGACTTTGATGAGACTTTCAGTCCTATTGTCAAGCCTGCCACCATCCGGACAGTCCTCTCACTGGCTCTCTCTCGAGGATGGTCCATTCGTCAGCTCGACGTCAACAATGCTTTCCTCCATGGTGTCCTCAACGAGACTATCTACTGCGTCCAGCCGCCAGGATTTGTGGATCAATCCTGCCCGGATCATGTCTGTCTTCTCAACAAGTCTCTCTATGGTCTTAAGCAGGCACCGCAAGCTTGGTACAGTATGATTGCCTCACATCTCCAGTCTCTTGGTTTTGTTGAAGTTAAGCCAGACACTTCTCTCTTCATCCACAGTCGGGGTGATGACACAGCCTACCTGCTGCTCTATGTGGATGATATTGTGTTGACTGCATCTTCAGATGATCTCCTTAGGCACATCATCGCTGCTCTGGAGCGCGAGTTCTCTCTCAAGGATCTTGGTCCTCTGCACCACTTTCTTGGACTTTCTGTGCACCGACAACCTGGAGGTCTTCTTCTCTCCCAGCGCTAGTACATCCTCGACATCTTGGATCACGCCGGCATGAGTGACTGCAAACCGTGTGCTACCCCGATCGACACTAGATCCAAGTTCTCCGCTGACGGATCTCCAGTGACTGACGCCACTCTTTACCGCAGTCTGCCTGGTGCTCTACAGTATTTGACCTTCACCCGTCCAGATATCACGTATGCGGTTCAGCAGGTCTGTCTGTTCATGCATGATCCACGGGAGCCTCACTTCGCTGCGTTGAAACGCATCCTGCGGTACCTGCAGGGCACTCTCGCCCTTGTCCTCCTTCTTCGGTGTTGCATGTCGGTTGATCTTACGGTCTACACTGATACTGACTGGGCGGGTTGTCCTAACACTCGCAAGTCCACCTCCGGCTATGGCGTGTTCCTCGGCGACAACTTGGTCTCCTGGTCCTCCAAGCGACAGCACACTGTCTCCTGCTCCAGCGCCGAGGCTGAGTACCGTGTCGTTGCCAACGGTGTCGCTGAGGCCTACTGGCTTCGTCAGCTGCTACAGGAGTTTCATAGTCCTCTTCGCCAGGCTACTCTTGTCTACTGCGACAACATCAGCGTGGTCTACCTCTCCACCAACCCAGTGCAGCATCAACGGACTAAACATGTTGAGATCGACCTGCATTTTATCCGTGAGCGCGTTGCTCTTAGTCAAGTGCGCGTTCTCCATGTCCCCACGTTGTCCTAGTACGCTGACATCTTCACTAAGGGCCTTCCTACTACAGTCTTCGCCGAGTTCCGGTCCAGTCTGAATGTCTGTGCGCCGACCGTTCTGACTGCGGGGGAGTGATGGTCTTTTTGTTTGATGGTCTTTTGTTTTGACCGTGGTGGAGTGTGTGTGTTTGCTTTGTATCAGTTTAAACTGCTTAGCGCCGTTCAGACTGCGGGGGAGTGTTAGAGTATATTGGGTCTTAGGGGCAAGGCCCATCTCCTGTACTATATATACTCTCCTAACAGCAATACACAAATCATCTATTCCGCAAAACCCTAATCTCCAACAAAGATCAATCCCCTCCGGCGTCATTGGACATGGATTGAGATCCTATGCAGTTACCCTTGGCGTGGTCACCGACATGCCATGCCCACATATCAGTGACCCAACTGTAGAGGACAGTGGCTGCAGAGGATCCGCGTCCTGACCGCAGCCTAGATAGGAAACTAACATCAATTAAGGCATCGTTTGTTTACGCGTTGTGTTGCATTCCCGGCATCCCGCGTCCGCGTAGTTTGAACGCAGCGGCTGGGCGGCAAAACACAACGCAACGCAATGCAAATCCAAAATAAACAACACCTAAATCATGTAATCCTTTCTCCCCGCTTCTGCAGCGGCAGTGAACTGAAGCTTCACACGAGCTCACTTCTGGAGTGCAACCCTATTGGCCGAACTATCACCGACCACCAGCCTTGTTTCTTGGGCTTTGGGTACCTGGGAGGCTGGGAGCATGAACTAGCCCAACATCAGATGGCAAGTTCGTCATGTCACGCTCTAGCGTCACCTGCACAGTTGCACTGACACCAGCGCAGCGCTTATATCATCACCCTCACAAACTTCATAAGCCATATCAATGCTGGGAAACTGTTTGAAGAATTCGATCAATGGTATCCTGCAGCTGAGCATTTGATAATTGCAGCAGATCTCGCGCAATAGTTGTGTAGCTAACGCAGTTGTATGAAGCAATTAGACCAAGGTTGAGGGGCTTCAGGTACATATCCTCCTATATAGCCACACGCTTGATTCTAAGTCATTCAATACTGTCTCAACCAGCTCAGAGAGATGATCTGAGATGCCTGTGAGTTACGGGTACGACCTGCAGATTGTAGTTGTTAGGGTTCTTGTTCAGTCGCCGATACGAAATCCATAGCATCTTGCTTCCTTTCTATAACACCACCAACAACCTCAGCAGTCATATGATCATGCAGCAATGGTGAAGATGGCTCTCATCAGGGAAGGCCTCGAAAATAAACTTTTTGTAGCATTGCGCATGGCACAATATAACACATTTCCTGAGTTATCTTGAAGGGACCTGCTGACATGACCCACCATTTGTAAGTTGTAACAGATCAGTGATCGGATGATCAATATGAGAATTCCACGGGTCCCACCATTTGTGTTCTTTCCATGGGTTATTGCTACTTACAAAGGGGCTGATAGCCTTTGGCTACGATCAACAATTCTTCTTATATATATAGATTGATTCTAGTACTGAAATTAATTTTATTTGGTGCACTTGTTAGAATAAAAAATGGTTAATCCTCGTTGTGGTTTAGCTCGTCTCTTGTTCAGATTGGTATTGATAAGATTATTCGGTATTTATAGTTATTTCTACTGTCAAAGCGTGCTTCAGTACTAGTTCTACTATAAGGCCTTGTTCTTTTGAGTTGATCTAAACGGCTGAAATGATTGAATTTCGAGAGCTTCTCGAGATAATCTCGAGATTCGGATTCATTTCATTTGACTTGTTTTTAAAGCGTTAGGATCCACCTTCAAAATAGCGAAAAAACGGACTCAAAAAACTAAAAGCATATGTTTTTTTTAAAACATAGATAAGTCGTTAAGCTGTTAAGCTGAAAAGAACTGTGCCTAAATCTAGTCTATCTCTGCATAATCTGCCAACTTGATATACAGTAGTACGGTGTTGTTTCTCTCATTAGCTCCTTAAAGCTGAAAAGAACAAGTGCATGCATAGACTACAATCAATTATAATATTAAAGAGATTGTCACATGTAGCCACTGTGTATAAATTCTCTAACATGGAGTTCGTGCATTTCTGCATGTTGAACCAGCCAACGGAGAGGAATTTTTTATTTAAACTTTCATTTTGAGCATTGGGCAAATGGGAGTTACATGGATATATTCCTTGCTGATCATGGTACTTTGTAGTAGCACTAAAGTTAAATGTTGTGACCCTTTCGTTATGCTGCTGCAATTTCTTGTATCATGATTTATTTATGACTATTTTTTAGTAGCACTAATCAGCAAGTTTATTCGACACTAATCAGCAAGTTATGCCGATATCTGGGGCTCTATGCTATGATTTATTCAAAAACTATGGTTGGAATTTTTTTTGTAACCTTTTACAGGAGCTCTATACATCCACTAAAGAGAGGTAATAAAAACAAAAACGCCTAGTTGGTTCAGCGAAAGGGTGCCCACAAGTCCACAACCGAATGGAGCAAGTAAAAGATGCTCCACGACGTACTAAATTAACTAGCTGAGGTGAAAGCTGCCTTTGGCAAAAGTAAAAAAGGGGAGGAAAAAAAAAAGGAGGTGAAAGAAGCATCAACCGGGCTCCGGATGTACGTGGGCGCGCGGTGGCACAAGTGCAATCCACGACCCAAGTGCATCACCACGGCCTGGATGCATGGTGAATACACTTTTTTTTTTACCCGGATCGCGAGCTCGCTGGATCTGATCATCTGAATGGTGAGCAGCCATGGAGATCTAGGCGACACGAGCACGACGACACGGAGACGGCGTAGATTTAAGTATCCGTGTAGACTGAAAGCTTCAGCACTGGAAGGAACAGTAACCCGGTGTTGGAGGGTACGTGCATGCATGCACTGCGTCGTATATATATTATCATCTCCGTATCGAGAAACACGCCCTCCTCATCTTCTTTCCAGAATTTGAAAAGAGATGTTTAAGCTGAATGGTTAGCATATAATCCATGAGGGAACTCAACGGCATGAAAGATGAAACCATAAAGCAAGGTCTGAAATAAAGATTCGTAAAGCAACATCATCTTGTCCAATATTAAACTAAACTTAAAGGAGGGGGGGGGGGGGGGTGTTGAACAAGTTGTATCTGAGATTGAAAACATGCAACTCTGATGTCTGAACAAGATACTCCCCGCCAGCATCCTTTTACTTTCCCGATAGAAATAATCCATGTCTCCGGCGGCACATCTCCGAAAGCAGACATTTTTGCATGTGATTATATTTTTCTATCTCCAAGAGCAGAAGCTCCCTACATGCATGCTATGTCACTTGCCATTTGCCATGCGGCAAAATTAAATGACCTTCGAAACGGTGCACAAAGTTATTTTGCATTGTTTTGAATGAGTTGGGGGTATAATATCAAAGTTTTTAGTTCATAGGCTAAGGTAACTACGAACGCACCCGATCAGTAAAATGGGAGCAGAGCGGGTTTGAAAAAGGATCTTAGAGTGTCTAGAGTTGGGCCAAGAGGGTCTCTTGATGCCTTAATTTTTCTGTCTATTGAAGTTATTTCCCAAGAACTTGACAATGTAAAGGGAAGAAGAGGGAAGAAAACATAGTTGAAGAGCGCGCTATATACGTCACCCGCTTGGTCCAGCCGCGACCGCAACTCGTCCCGCCAGCTGAGCCCATTACGGCCAACCTGACACTGAATCCCTCAAGTGATCATGGACGACTTTGATTCTCCCCCCTCCCAATCTGATGCCCATCAAAGTGGCCACATCACCCCAACTCCCCGACCCATTGTACCAGTTTGGTTAAGTGGCAATCGACAACGCCCATAGATATATTAGCGCCAAAATCTGATGGCCCTGTGCCATCTTCTACCTTGGGATGCCGCCGCCTCCATGCGAGACCTCCGACGCTGCTGCTCCACTGCGCCACCAACCTTCCTTAGCCACTGTTTAATTGCCTCTAGAACACTCGATCGTGTCGTCGCCGACTCTATCTGCCACATCTGCATGCTTATCTTGTCGCTATTCCACCCAATTGGACATTATCGTCCCCGCCACGATTCACAATAACGTGCACGACTACACGCTCGCCCTATAAATAGGCCGCCGTCGACTCTATTGTACCCTAAGCCACCTCCTTCGCCCACCCACCGCCCCTTCTTTGCCCCGAAGCTCCCGGAGCGTCGCCACCTTTCCCGCCTTTGGCAAAATCTGCCTCGCTGCTCATAGCTACCTCCGAGCCCAACGTCGATGCAAGAGAGCATCCACTTGGTGCCGCGAAGCCATTGCTGCCATCTATGCCCACCGGAATCACCGGAGTTTTGACAGCCCGTGAATACCACCTCCCCCACCGTGCCGTCTTGGCATCTCTAGCCTCCCTGAGCCTAACCGAGACCCTCACCAGGTTTGTCGCTGTCCCTGATTTTATTTTTCTGCACCATCTTGGTGCCTCCATCCATCGTTCGCCAATCGCCACTATCATCCCTACTCCGATGACCTTCCCCTTTTACCTCGTTTCACTCTCCCAATAGTGTGGGCCTACCTAGTAAGCTCCTCACACCAGCTCGTGTGCACGCCTCCCGTGGCTTGCCACTAAGCCTGCGCTCCAGCCTCAAAGACCAAATTGGGCCTAGCTCATTGCCGTTGGTCCAAATCCTTTTTAAATTCCTTTTCCTATTTCTTATTCTAGAGATGTTGCTTTGATTTATTTAAAACAGTAAACTTCACCCAAAAATTTGTAAAATTTTATAAAACCTAACAGATGATTTACTAATTCATAAAAATATAAGATCACATTTTTCGTGATAAAATAATCTGAGTTAATTCCTTTACTCATTATCCTATACGGAGAATGCTTTAAATAATTCTAAAATAATGTCCAAAATTCCAAAATTAATTTTAAATATATTATAGCACAAAAGCATGCACTTTCTATACACGTGATTATTTCCAATAGCAGAAACTCCATATATGTCACGCCCTCACGCTCCCATGAGCTGACCTTGCGTGCCTCTCCAATACAGCGCCAAGATACTCTGAACATTCTTTTCTTGTCTTCACCTACGCTGGCTGCCATCCATCTTGGTTCAGTTTGCGGGTGGGAGGGATGTGGAAAAGTGCAGTTAACGCCCAGCCATCGTGTGTTCCCTTCCCCCGAGATTCCTGCGTAAACATGCTCCCACTTCCTGGGTAGTTGCAGAGCAGTGCTGTAACCTGGCAGTTCCATACAAAACTAGCTATAATCACGTCTCGTGCTTCAGTTTGTATCTGCCTCTGCACGCGTGTGCTTGCCATGGCTTCCTCTCAGGCTCAGGGAAGCGTTACGCCTATGGCCTCCTTCCTGCTGCTCTCCCTGGTGCTACTGGGAGAGCTCTGCTGCTGCTGTTCTTGCTCCCAGGTTGGCTTCTGGTTCTACCTCTTCTTTCTTGATCTCTTCCAGTGGTGAACTCTTTTCTAACGAGGGTTCAATTGATCTCAGGTGTATGTGGTCTACATGGGCAAAGTTCTGCAGGGAAGCAGTGGTGATCGGCATGGCATGCTGAGGCTTCACCACCAGATGCTGGCTGCCGTTCATGAGGGAAGGTCTGTGACAAGTGAAATGCTCACCAAGTCGCCATCCCTCTGCTGTTGATGCCAGATTATGTATCTGGGGTTTGTCATCTAGCTTGATTGTGATGTTTCATTGCTCTGATCTGCAGCTTGGAGGAGGCACAGGCATCGCATGTGTACACTTACAGCAGCGGCTTCCAAGGATTCGCGGCGAAGCTGGACGAAGATCAAGCCAAGAAACTAGCCGGTAATTAATCAGCCTCCCTATGCAAGGCTTCTGAATTCTGATGATCCATATCTTCTGAATTCTGATGAGCATTTTCTCCAGGGATGCCCGGCGTCGTCTCGGTGTTCCCCAACACAAAGCGGAGCCTACACACCACGCATTCTTGGGATTTCATGGGCTTCTCCACCGATGCGGCGGCTGAGGTCCCTGGGATTTCCGCCAAGAACCAGGAGAACGTCATCGTTGGGTTCATTGACACAGGTGAGGTAAACTGCAGTTAAGCTGTATACTACATCACTGTTCATATTCTGCATTTCTGCACTGTCTTCTTTTGGTAAGTCTATGCATGAGATTAATTTGTCGTGCTCTTCTTTCCCATGCTAATCATCAATTGACACCAGAAGCCTTTTTTTGCCGATGCACTCTTCCATCAATTATTTCCGGTTTAGCAAGCAAGCTGCCAAGACATGTCCATGTTACAAGATTATGGATTCTGCATGTTTCCGGTGTAGCATTTGCATCATTGCATGAACTACGGATGATCTAGTGGACCTGTACTTGTTTATGTGCTGAACTTTGCATCCGGAATATTTGGTTGTGGTCACCACATGTTCCATTCAAATGACTATTCTCAGCTCGCCTTACACATCAGATGGCTGTTCTACTTTAGCCAGAATAGTACTTTCTATACATAATAAGACTACACATCTAAAAATTATCAGAGTTTTTTTTTGGCTAAAGAAGAGAAAATCATGAGGATTTAGTAGTAGCCGTTTACTCATGTTATAATGCAAAGTGTCTCTACCACTTATATTCAGGAATATGGCCGGAATCACCTAGTTTCCGAGATCATGCAATGCCTCCGGTCCCAACAACATGGAGAGGGCAATGCCAACGAGGAGAGGAAAATTCACCATCAAATTTCACCTGTAACAGGTGATCGACACACATCGAAACGCGCACCCATTTTTCCATATCCAGTTCATATCCATTTCCTAAATTCAGGCATCTGTTCTGAAATGGCAGGAAGATCATAGGAGGCAGGTACTACCTCAATGGATACCTGACGGAGGAGGGCGGCTCAGGCAACAGTGCCATCAAGTTCACCTCTCCCAGGGACAGCTCAGGGCACGGCAGCCACACCGCCTCGACGGCGGCCGGACGGTTCGTCAGAGGAATGAACTACAGAGGCTTGGGCGCCGGAGGCGGCCGGGGAGGGGCGCCCATGGCGAGGATTGCCGCCTACAAGGCATGCTGGAACTCAGGCTGCTACGACGCCGACATTCTTGCGGCGTTCGACGACGCCATCAGCGACGGCGTCGACATCATCTCGGTGTCTCTGGGCCCGGACTCCCCTCAGGGCGACTACTTCAGCGACGCCATATCCATTGGCTCGTTTCATGCGACCAGCAGTGGGATACTGGTGGTGTCTTCTGCAGGGAACGCCGGGAGCCAAGGCCAAGGCTCAGCGACGAACCTTGCACCATGGATGCTGACAGTAGCAGCAGGAACGACAGATAGATCCTTTGCCTCCTTTGTCAGGCTGGCAAATGGTACCTTCATAATGGTAATTATCGTTCTTCAATCACACGTACAATCTTTGTTTTTTTTCTATGCGATCTCAAGAATGTTTTCATTTGCATTTGCACATCTTATGCAAAGGGCGAGAGCTTAAGTACATACCACATGAAGACTTCAGTTAGGACAATTTCAGCTTCAGAAGCCAATGCAGGCTACTTCACTCCCTATCAGTCCAGGTGAAACAAAGAGGTGTCTGAAATTAGTGCTTTCATTTTAATCACCGGCAAACTGAATTTTAGTGTTGGATTGTTGTTAGCTTCTGTCTGGACAGCTCTTTGAGCAGGAAAAAGGCCAGGGGAAAGATTCTTGTTTGCCACCATACTGAAAGCTCCTCGGAATCACGCGTATCAAAGAGTATGGTTGTGAAGAAAGCTGGTGCCGTCGGGATGATTCTCATCGACGAGATGGGGGATCATGTTGCTAATCATTTTTCTCTACCTGGTACCGCAGTTGGAAAAGCAATGGGCGAAAGCATTCTTTCCTATATAAACAGCACAGGGTTATCTGTTAAACACCACTCTCATTGTCAAAATATATCTTATTTGGCATGCCAATTTTTTTCTAAAGCAAATTTTATAGGCACGCCGGTACGATGATCTTACCAGCAAAGACAATCTTAGGTTCTAGAGTTGCACCCCGGGTGGCAGCATTCTCTTCAAGAGGTCCAAACTCATTGACAACAGAGATTTTGAAGGTAACTTGGTACTGAAGCTGAAGTTGAGGTAAGACTGTTACTAGTGACAAATCAAATGACACGTCCTTTTTTCATGTTGCCATTTTACAGCCAGACATTGCTGCCCCAGGGCTAAACATCTTGGCGGCATGGTCTCCTTCTAAGGAGAACATGCACTTCAACATCCTATCAGGAACCTCCATGGCATGCCCCCATGTTACAGGAATTGCAGCTCTTGTGAAAGGCGCAAATCCATCGTGGTCTCCTTCAGCAATCAAATCGGCGATCATGACAACAGGTATCAGCTGACCATGGCCCTCTTTGATAGCTTGTTTAGTTTTAGTTGGTAAAATTTGACCACCTTTGAAAGTGGTATGAAAAGGCTAAATAAATTATTTAAAAAATATTTTTGAGATCTTTGAGAAAAACCCTACAAAGTTATAAAAAAAATTATTTTCAAAAAATAAAGTGAATGGTGTATATAAAAATAACAAAAGTTGCAATCCCAACCAAAACTAAACTAAAACAAGGTATCAAAGAGGGCCCATATCAATCTCTGAAGAGTAAAAATACTAAAACAGCATTGCAGGTTGATACCAAGCTTATGCATCTTATTTGCAGCAACAGTGCTGAACAACAAAGGCAGGTCTGCAGCCACGGACCCTGAGGGCAGGATTGCAACCCCGTTCGACTTCGGCTCAGGTTTCATGGACCCCATGAGAGCTCTTAACCCAGGGATCATCTTCGATGCACAACCTGAAGATTATAAGTCATTCTTATGTGCTATCGGCTATGACGCATACTCCTTGCAGCTGATCACTGGAGATAACAGCACCTGCACTGACAGAGCTCCCACCTTTGCTACTGCTCTGAACTACCCATCGATCACCATACCGAACCTGAAGAAAAGCTATTCAGTGACTCGGACTGTGAAAAATGTTGGGAATCCAAGAAGTGCTTACCGTGCTGTGGTGTCTGCTCCTCCTGGCATCAATGTCACCGTAACACCGGCATTTCTAGCCTTCGAGAACTATGGTTTGAAGAAGACCTTCAAGGTTAGCTTCCATGTGGATGTGCCTCCAAGACATTATGCTTTTGGTTCTTTATCCTGGCACGGGAGGGATGCTCATCTGACGATGCCGTTGGTCGTCAAAGTCCAAGCTGCAGACGAAGATACTTAATGGAGAGTAGTAGGCTACAATGACACTGTAAAGATCTAAAACAGATTAGCTGGTTAGGTAGTCATCTAGCGAAAAGTTTCAGAGCAGAAAGAAGAGTTAACGACGGCATTTGATTTATTAGCTACCTGAAATGAAGAGTTAACTCTGATGAAACCACTTCAAGAACTGTACTTTGGTGCGCACATTGTGAGCATTAAGCTTCCTAAGAGCTATTTTTCCTATGGTCCATGTCCATACTTGAGGACAAAATGCCGAGACTGCCAGGCTGGCGAAAGGAAACTCTGATGCTGGAGCTGCTGCTCTGCTCGTCGCCTTCCTCCCCCACCGCCCCGGCACGCCGAAACAAGATCTCGCGGCGGCCGCGCATGGCCGTCGACGCCGGTGATCACCATCTCGCGCGAGCGGACACCGCGGCTGGCCGTGGCGAGAGCGCCGCGGCGGCGGCTGGGACTTGGGAGAGGCGGAGTATGGGGGAGGAAGAAGAGGGAGCGGACGCGGCGGTCCGGCGGAGCCGCGGAGGAAGGGGATCGACTCTAGTCGAGTGTATCTAAACATGGCTCTGTGCTGTCTTGTTGAATTTAAACTTAAAACTATTTTTGACATAAAAGTTTATCATAAAAATAGTAAAAAAAGCATGTAAAATATTTTTAACTCTAAAAAGTTCATAACCTTCTTTATTATTGCACTCCGTATTACTACATCCGGTCATAAAAAGAAGTCGCCGTTGACTTTTGAAACATCTTTAACCATTCGTCTTATTCAAAAATTTAGTTCAAATATATAAAAATATAAGTCATACTTAAAATACATTTAATACTAAATCAAATCATTAAAAATATATAATATTTATATAACTTTTTTAAATAAAACAAATGGTCAAAGACGTGTTCAAAAGTTAACGACGACTTCTTTTTATGACCGGAGGGAATATCTTTTTTTTTTCCGAAGAATCCTATCCGATACACATCATCCATCGAAACAGTAGCCAATTCAGCGTCTGCAAAGCTTGTGAGCAACTCCAGCAGCTCCTCTGTATTTCCTCTCTAAAACACTATTAGCGTCCCCTCTATCCGCCCCTCTAAAATTCCTTTAGAACTTACACTACCCTCTAAAAGATTCCTTCCCTCTAGCAGCCCCTCTATATCTACTACAGTGATTTCCAGGAGCTCCTGGAGTTGCTCAAGCTCGGATTCTCTGACCATAATAACCTGAACCAAACAGGATGACAAGCTTTTCATTTCTCTTGTTTTTAACTGGTGCTTTTCGTGAGTTCTACTCCCCAGATAAGCGCTGCAAGGCTGCAACCGCCATATTAACAGTCATGAGAGGACCACATCTCAACAGAAACTAGGCCTGCACTGCATATACTACTACAGTGCTACGTACGGCTCGGCTCTTTCTTCCGTCCTGTGATCTTGTTCGTCTCACAGGGAGGCTCCGGTTGGAAGGGTCTTATCCAAATTCCAAAGCCTTCGCTCTCCAAGATCCTACCCGTAGCCATTGACATGAATCCATCACCAAACCAGCTTGCTTTGCTGCATGCTCTGCCTGTGGTAGAACTAGAGAAGGAAGCCGGGGGTGTTGGATTTAGTGGCACTTGGAGCATCTCCACCACAAGCGTACGCTTTAGGTAGGGCCGATCCGACGGTCAGGAAAAACTGGATGACGTGGCACCACGAAGAGGCGGTTTAGGGACGGATTACGCCGTATAGAGTATTTTGAAATTCATTCATAATGTATTTATCTGTTCAAAATTTTCATCACATTTAATAGACACTTTATTCATGTATATTTTATTTTACAGCTTCTCTTGCGGATGCTTTTAGAATATATTGCTCTAGAAAATATCTTCTCTCTTATCCTCGACGAAGGCACGACGCTTAGAGCATCCCCATCACACCCCCTAAAATGGCCTCTACTTCAAAATTTTTCAAATCGTTAGGAGAATTTGGTCCACGTGAAGTAGAAGAACAGACCGTAGCAGCTTATCAGAATGACTTGTAGCGATGACGCAGAAAAATTTGAAGCGCCTCTTGTGATGCTCTTACCTTTTTCATTAAGTGGTGGTAATTCGCCGTCCTTGTTGGTTTGCTAAGTACAAGATTTGGGTTAATGGCCAGTAATAGGGCCACAAAGGAAAGGAGAGATCATACCAACTTTAGGTGCATGGAATAGTGGCATGTTTAGCTTTTTGCTGTACGTATGTCGTCCTGTGTCCTTTGCCCTGCAGTTGTGGTGAGCTCTTTGAGAGTTCTTGACGTTTGTTCTGTGCGGAGTAGAAGTCGTCCAGTCAATTGCGCTTGCGAACTATGACTAAAAGATCCACTTAGCAAAAGGTTGGTCTCCGATGTACATAATGCATATGAGCTATTTAGAATGGCCGTGTTTTTTTTTTTTAGATTTTTATGTTTAAGCGGCCGAATGGTTAAGCTGAAAATGTAGAGCTCTGGAGTCTGGATTCTACTTGAAACCTAGTTTCAGATGAGAAACAGATCCCCTGGAAATCTGGAGGGAAGCATTGGTATACAGTTAACTTTAGAAGCTCTAGAGTTAAAAACAAATGCTATAAAACTAAAATAATATTCATTTTGCTTCCTTTTTCTCTCTCCTTTGTTCCTTTTTTTCTCCCTCCTTTTTAATCACTTTTCCCTTTCATTTCCTCTCCTTCCATTATTTCTCATTTTCGATTCCTCTCCTCCGATTCTTCTTGTTGCTTCTTCTCACCGTCGATGGCATGCATCACTATAGGAATCTGAAGCCTTTTCATTAACTAAACTTATTTTCATTGACCAAATCAACATATTTTTGTCTGTTTAGATTCGTCAATTAAAAGTTGACAAAAATAAGACAAGAGTTTCTATCGGCTAATGGTCGATGAATCTATGATGGTTTCATGTAGTGAGGAGGGAATGTTGACAAGTGGCCCATCCTATCCAAGGTTGTGGTGTTGAATCACACAATCGTCGGTAACCCCGTCCCAATTTGACCATCCCCTCTCTCTTTCACTATAAGCATGCTCCGTTTTTTAGAGGAATGGGTCATGACTACTTCAATATTTCGATGGACTTGGGTCATTGGTCACGTGTTGGTAAGTTGGTCGATTGTTTGTCATCCGAAGTCCCTTGGGGGACTGGGTGTTCTGGACCTGGGTCGCTTCAACCGCGCTCTCCGTCTCAAATGATCGTGGTTCACTCTAAAGACCCGTCCAGGCCTTGGGCTGGATTTGACCTGCATTTGTCCGGGGTCGAGCTTGCCCTCTTTAGGAAGGCAACGCATATCACAGTGGGAGATGGCCGCATCACCTCTTTCTGGAACGATTGATGGTTGTTCGGGGACACGCCGGTTCTCCTAGCGCCAAACCTCTTCAAGCAAGCAAAGCACCACAATAGCTCCGTGGCCCATCTTCTCCCAAATCATCTTTGGCTTCGGCTTTGCGGGCCCATCTCATCGGCGACCCTCTTCGCGGAATGTATCCTCCTTTGGAGCAGGGTTCGTCAGGTTACCCTTTCTGATTCTCCGGACGACATCCTTTGGAGGCCTTCACCCACTGGGCAATACTCTGCCAAGTCGGCCTACACCCTGCAATTCTCTGGCAGCGTGGTTCACCCCTCGCGAGAGCCATCTGGTCGGCCCAGGCTCCAAACAAGTGCAAGTTCTTCTCCTGGACGGTGAGTCATCGTCACATCAACACTGCCGACCTCCTTGCTATCAAGGGGTGGCCCATCATCAGGCGTGCTGCCTTTGCAACAGGCCTCCTGAAACATTGATCACCTTTGCAAAGCTTGCAGCTTCTCTATCGCCGTTTGGCGGGCCTTGATGCCTCTGGACCCTCCTCATGTTGACCCCACTGGCTTTTGTGACTGGTGGCTCCTTCTACAGGGGGGACTTCCTAGAGCCGTTTCCCATCCTATAAAAGGCCTTATCATCCTTACTTTCTGGGAGATCTAGAAGGAACGGAACAGGAGGATTTTCCATGGTCAATCCCTCCCGGCCTGCCAAGTCGTCGCCCGCATAAATGAGGGCGTCGCCACCTGGACCGCGGCTCAGGGGGCTACCACTCCCGTGTTAGTTGCCCCTACCCTGTAATCCCTCATGTGTTCTCCATCTTCCCCCCTCTCTCTTCTGCGCTTTGTAAATTTGTACAGTGTCTCTCCTCTTTATTGATTTGGCAGCGCTCCTGCCCTTTGGCTCAAAAAAAATATTTCAATGGACACTCCTACCTCCTATCCATTTTTTGGTTGGAGTGGGTGTATTTATATCGTCTATGCTCTCTCCAGAGCATAATCACAGGGTCAAAGTGATGTTGGACGATGGCTTTGCTTTCATGTAGTCTACTTTCCCATTTTAAATTTAAAATACCTAATCTATTCTAAATAAAAATACAATTGGAAAAAGAAAAACGAAATGACACGAAAATGTAAACTACATATAAATGATCACAAAATCATGAGTGGATGGTTATGTCTTCAACGGGGCTAGGTAGTGGTGGGTGCAAGTGAGGCTGGTTAGGCCAATTGCTAACTGATGATGGGGTAGGCGAGCGACAAAGGTGGTGCCAAATAGGCCATCTAAAATTTCCACCGGTGCCCCCATATAGGACATTTAGGCCGACGAAAATGTAGTTATTTTCGTCAGTTATGATAGGCAACAAAAATATAGTACTGTTATTTTTTATATTTTTGTTGTGCCGACAAAATTACTATTGGCCGACAAATGATTGACGGATCCCTCCGGCGTGAACCCGCATTTCATGATATAATACAAGACATGGATTGGAGTTTTATTTCATAGCAGCACTTAGGAAATCATCCAACTTCGAAGCTATTTCTTGCACCCTGCACATCCGCACAAAACAGATACGCTCAGCGTTCTTGACCGCTGAAAAGCCCGGAGAAAAGTAGCCGTGACCGGCGACGGGCCGACATGCACGCCAAGCAAATGCGCCATTGATGGGATTAGATATGTCCGTTGCTACGCGCAGCTGCTACCGTCGCGCACTTGGATCTGCACCGCCGAGAGATGAACAGTTTGCACACCGCACACACTACAGATGCATACACGCGGAACGAAATGGCATTTCTCGCACGGTCCAATCAAAGATTTGTTGGGCAATCAAATCGAGCGCGCGTACGTTATCACCATTCACCAGCGCATAAGTTTAGGGCAAAGAGAGATCAAGACACGCAGCACCGGCGTCTCTTGAACTGTTGTCGATCGGGGCATAGCATTTCTGATTATTTTCAAATGTTGTTGAAACAGTGTGTTGAAAAACTAAGCTCTTCTTAATTTCCCTTCCACAAGATCTCAAAATCCGTCCCAAGTATTTTATTAATAAGATACATTACGTCTCGACAATAACCTCTAAAAAGTTGTTTAGTTATTTTTTAAAACTTTCATTAGCTGCTTCAAGATTCTTTAACCGTCATCAATAAATCGAAGAATTTAGTTTTTCAATCACCCTCTCTCGTCAACATATGGAGATAATCAGATACGCTATGTCTCGAACAACCCTTAGCTATGAATCCCCGTCTCCCCTACCTCTCTCTCAATTCTTCCCCATCTGTCTCAATTCTGACCGTGTGCCTTCCAAAATGACGGTCGCTGCCTCTGCCTTCTGCACGGCCGATGAGGAAGGTGGTCACTGCCACCACCTCTACCTTCCGCATGGCCAGCAAGAGAGGATCGAGGGTGTTGCCGCCTCGGCCGTCCACATCGCCAGCGATAGGAGGTAGGTGTCACCGCCTCAACCATCGGCGTGGCCAGCGAGGGAGGAGGGCTCAGCCGCTTCAGCCCTCCGTGTGAGGGCAGCACTGCATCGCCCGTCAGCTCGGTCATCTGTGTTGTTGTTGTTGTTCTGAAGCGGAGCAACCCCGAAAAGGCGGAGCAACTTGTTAGGGCTCTCAAGTCTGATGAACAAACTGATCAACACTCTATGGTCGGAAAAGAAGAGGGTTGCGGGGCCTCTTCCGTGGAAGCTAGACCTTATGGTTGATATTTGGAGGACCTTTGTTGGGCTATAATAAGGATAAGCCATATCCATAGATAAACGGGTGTGCTAACTATTGGGAATGACGGTGGATAAGCCATATCTATAAGCCGAGTCCGAAAGCAAACTAATGGCGAGCAGGTCGTAAGCTTGGAACGAGACTGTCAGGCGTGAGCCCCACGTAGGAAAGGGAGACAAAAACAGAAAGACCTCCCAAGGAAGGAAGCCAATCGCTGTCGCCGCTGAAGAAACGCTTTAACGAACCCGGCGAGGACGACCGGAGCAAAGCCGAAAAGCACGCGCCCGACGGCCCCAAGCGTACAACAGCCAGCCAGCCATTCCGGTGCAGCCAACCATGCATCCAGCGATCAATGCTTGCATTGCATGCCACAGCTTCGTGCACTGCCATAGCGGCCGGTGCACCGAAAAGGTAGTGGTGGTGGTGGTGGCCTCTGCATCTCTTCGAGCTAGCGCGTGCCGGCCTGCACACAGCACAGGGCCACAGGGCGCGCACGCGAGGAACGAGAGGATCACGATGGCTGCGTGGGTGGTGAACCGGTGATATATCAGCAGCGAGCGAGCGAGCGGCATGGGACGCGTCCGCTCAATCGTCGGTGCGGGTGCGAGCCGGTCGATTGTTGGTGCTGCCGCACAGTCGCAGGGCTGAGATTCGAGTCGATCTTGAGCGTTTAGGTTGTTAAAAGGTCGAGCTCGGTTTGAGCTCGGTTTAAACTAATACTGAATTTAGAGTCAAGTTTGAAATCGGGCTCGTCGAAAGCTTGGCTAGGCTTGAGCTCGGTTTCATTGAGCTCAAATGCAAATATCGATGTTAATACATGGACAAAATAAGAGCTCGATTAGGCGGGGTTCAGCTCAACTCAAATTAGTTGAACTAGTTGGGTTAGAGAACGGAATTGTTGAGGATCGTGAGGCAGGCTCTGCCACCACTCATCTTATTTGTTTCGCATGGTGACTCGAGCAGTCATTCTTCCCTTTGATCTTAAGACAAACACCGAACAAATATACTCATTCAGGCCGCCCATGTTGGAATAATGACTCTATATGCAATTTTGTTTCCCTATATTAAAAGGAACTTACAACAAGGATGTGAAACTCGATGAGTATTCTCGTTATTGGGCCTCACTTCTTCAGCTTGCCTTCTCAACTTAGTTGCCCTTCCTTAAATAGGCGTGTCTCACTGGGTTAGTCGCTTGTTGAGGACATAGACCCCTCGCCCCTTTGCTCCTCCGAGAAGTTTATTTCCTCTGTTGTTGATTCCTTCTCATATAAGCGTAGAGTTTTTTCTTTTGTATTGTGCTTCTAACCCTTTCCTTGGAGTTGTAGAGTTCTCGACTCCACTTCCCTCTTGCTTGTTTACTTTCCATCGGTTCCTTTGGATTAATGGGCTATTTTTGACTACTCATGGGCCCTGCGAAGTTATTCACCGTCAGGAATAGATGGTAAAATGGTGTTCGTTTGAACTCGATTAGGCTCGACAAGGGCTTGAGATCAAGCTTGAGCTCGGTAGCTCGGTTTGAATAGAATTGAGCTCGAGACCGGATTCGAGATTGGCTCGTTTAGCTTTCAAGCTCGATCGAACGGAGCTTAATCCAATCTTGGTTAGCTCGTTGAGCATAAGTTTTTTATCTATCCCTACAGTGATGTCAGCATTACAAAAATAAACCCAATCGATAGAGAAAAAAAGACCAAACATATGTAAACAAAAAGAATTGTATTTGTTGGGACTAGGTGGCTATGTATATGGTATGTTATAGAGGTTAGAATTATATTCCATTATTATAAAAGTTAAGAGGATAATGAATTATTAGAGATTAGGAACTGTTCAGAGCAATGTGACCAATATATCTACCGTTATGCAATAGGGTGCTGCTAGGCAACAGTGATCCGTTGAAATTGTTTTTCAAAGGATTAGCCGTTTTCGGGTAATTTCGAATCGTTTCATATGGTTTTCTATGGTTTTATATAGTATCGCCATATGCTTTCATAATATGTTTCATTATCATGTACGCTGACATCGTCATTGTATTTCGGCTGTATTTCGGATCATCCATTGGCTTGGTCTCACGTCCGGTTCAAACTAGAGAAGAGGGTGTAAGTATTTTTTTACCGCAAATTAGGAAACGTTTTTTTATCACACACATTGACAAAACATCCTCCCTTTGTCTATAGAAGTGATGACCAAAAGTCTGACATGCCAAAGAAACCGCCTAATGACACTGTAGAACGAAAGTTCTATCTACTCGACCACGAGAGTGAATCCTACGATTACAAATTCTCAAAAAAAAAAAAAAACCTACGATTACACAGTATCCTTCCAATGCCGGCTGCCAGAGTAACTAACCAGGTATCCTCCAACGCTATACATCTTTTTAGTCCGTCTCTAATAAGCTGTTGGTTTACCTGTATTTATAAATATTTGCATCCACAGATACAAAATCTTGCTTTTTTCTTATGTTTCGTTGTCTGCATCTGGTTTTAAACATGGCTCTATGGATACAAGATTTTTCATGCAGCCTGGCTCCGAAAAAATACAGAAAATAGGCGTTTCTCTAGATGCAGCGCATGACGCCCTCGTGTTTTGTACAAGGGGTCACAGTCACTCATCATATCAAGCCATGCATGCAATGCTACGTGGTATGTAAGTTTTTCTTTTTCTTTTTTGTTTCTATCTTTTTATTAGCATATCCGATTACGGAACCGATTTATAAAATGGGTTTTTGACATTTTTTCGAACGAAACTAGACTACACCCGCTATATAAATTTTAAAATATTTGCGTACTAAACACTAAATCAAAACCGTCTCTGCATCTGCACATCCCATATACCACCAGTCTGGCTGAGTCGGACGGGCCATGCTCATAAGAGAAGGCAACCAAACAACCTATAAATTTTTAGAATAACTCTACAAGTCTTTATATTTAGAGCATCTTCAATACCACCTCTATACCTTTTCTTTAAAACACTACTAACACTATTCCATCACTATTTACATTACAGTCTAAAATATTTTTTTCTTTTAATAGCATATCTGGTACTATATTATAGTGGGTCTGCTACAGATGCTTTTAGATACTCACTATTCGAGTCTTATATCTTTTCGAGCGTAGAGACTCTTTTAGAGAGGATGAATATATAAGAAACGAATAGTGATTTAAAGAAAAAGATAGATAACAAAATATAGAGATTCCGCTAGCAATGGTCTACCTCTGTTATATAATTACAGCCCTATATTTACTATTTGTTAATACTATATTAACAAAGTTAAGAATAGAATCACAATTAAACATACCATGAATGAATCAGTGTTTTTCGTGACCATGCCATGTGCCACAGCTTGTTCATCCGGCGCTACCAAACCATGGACGATGCTAATTAGTGCTAACTAAGTAGAGATTGACATGACATGGACTAGCTCCCACAAACACAACCACACGCACATGTGAATGTGTAGCTCGTTATTTAGGGAAGGACATTAAGGAACTTGACCCCCCACATTGTCTTCCCAACCCCTAGGCCACGCGTCCACCTCCTCGCCGACCACCGCCGCCAACAGCGACGTCCCCTTTCTCCTCCCCCTCTTCCTCCCTTTCTTCTCTCCCTCTCTCTGCTTCGTTGGCATGTATGTGGTGGTTGCGGTGATTGGGTCCATATAGGCCAGCCCTAGCGGTGGCGTAGACAGATCTGATGTCGACGACTTGCTCTGGCTGTGTCGCCGGTCGAGGGCACAAGCAAGGGTGTTGATCGGAGATGGCACAAACCCTCCAGGGCTTGATGGTAGCCAACGATAGTAGCGATATGTGCTGTAGTGTTGGGTGGCGACAACAGTTGTGGTTTCGACTGCCGGTTCAAAAGTGGTGTCACAAGCTGTTTGAGCGGTAGGAGATTTGACAATTTGCCACTCTCAACATTGGTGCTCACTAAAATCTTGCTCGCGAATACACGTGTATCTGTACCAGATGGTCGCGTGTAATACACATTGCGGTGGCAATTTTAAGAAGACCAATATTAAGAGCAAGAATCATCAATTTTTTCCCTATGGGAGAGCCGACTCCTCGCTGGTACGGTGAGGTGGCCGGTATTTTATCGTGTTGATAGCATTACTGCGGTTATGTTTTGGTTAATGCATCGGGCTGTTTTTTCCCGACGTTTTTTATCTAATTATTTTAACGAAAATTTAGAGAAAATTTGACGGAAAGAGAAAGAAGCAGCAACCAACGGAAAGATAGCAGCCGCGACTCGCGCTCTCCCACTGGCCACTGTCCCACTCTCTCACTCGTGCCGCCGCAGGAGGGGGTGGGAGAGAGCGAAGCATGCGGAAGGAGGCGGCCGGCGGCGGCATTGCTGCCGGCCCGGCGCCCGCGCTGCTCTGCTTCGACCCCAAGCCCTTCCTCGCCGCGCTCACCTTCCTCACGCTCCTCGCCGCCGCCTGGCAGCTCCGCCCCTACCACTCCCTCCTCTCCTCCCCCTTCCCCATCTGCCCCCAGCCCGCCGCCGGCACCTCACAGCCGTCGCTGTCCCGCCCGCTCGCCATCCACGCCAAAGCGTCCAGCGCTAGCTCGAACGTCTCCGCACCGTCGAAGCAGGCGCCCGACCCCAACCGGCGGGAGTTCCGCGCCGTGGGCAGCGCGGCGGCGCTGTTCGTGCAGATGGGCGCGTACCGTGGCGGGCCGTACACCTTCGCCGTCGTCGGGCTCGCCTCCAAGCCCACGCACCTCTACGGCAAGCCCTGGTTCCGCTGCGAGTGGGTCCCCAACACGAACGCCTCGTCGGCGGCGGTGGCGCCGCCGATGCGCGCGGCCAAGACCTACCACATGCTCCCGGACTGGGGCTACGGCCGGGTGTACACGGTGGTGGTGGTGAACTGCACGTTCGCGGAGGCGCCCAACGCCGACAATGCGGGGGGCAGTCTGGTGTTGAACGCCTACTACGGGAGCTCGCCGGCGAGGTTCGAGCGGATCGTGGCGCTGGAGGAGGCCCCCGGCGCGTACGACGCCGCCGCGTTCCGGCCGCCGCACAGGTACGACTACCTCTACTGCGGCTCGCCGCTGTACGGCGACCTCAGCGCGGCGCGGGTGCGGGAGTGGATGGCGTACCACGCCCGCTTCTTCGGCCCGCGCGCGCACTTCGTCTTCCACGACGCCGGCGGCGTGAGCCCCGCCGTGCGTGCCGCGCTGCAGCCCTGGGTGCGCGCCGGCCGCGCCACGCTGCAGGACGTGCGCGCCCAGGCCGCGTACGACGGCTGGTACTACAACCAGTTCCTCGTCGTCAACGACTGCCTGCACCGGTACCGGCACGCCGCCAAGTGGACCTTCTTCTTCGACGTCGACGAGTACATCTTCCTGCCCGACGGGCGCACGCTGGAGGGCGTCCTCGCCGAGCTGGAGCCGTACACTCAGTTCACCATCGAGCAAAACCCCATGTCGAGCAAATTGTGCGCGCGGGACGCCGACAATCCCAACACCGACTACTCCAAGTAGGTGGCTGTTTCTTGGTGCCCCAGATATACTGGTTTGACAGAGAGATTTGCTTCTTTTGTGCACACAATTGCTGCACTGTTAAAAAAATTGGTATTTTACTGTGGCATTTTGAACTGAAATTGCCGAATTAGGAGTCTTGTATCACAATGTAGATTCTTGTGTCCTATGTATGGACAGAAAGGTGCAATTTTGGTTGTTAAGTTTCTTCTGATGTTGCTGATGCTGCACTTATCTGAGCAAATTGGGGCCTGAGTGCCTGACTATTTCGATGCAGCTTCATTTGCTTGCCAAATGCATCGTCATTGTTCTGTGTATTTTAGTCGTCCAAAGAACTGTTAATAGGTTTTTGGAGCTTTTGGGCCCATGTACTGTAATTTAGGTTACTAAGTTCTTGTAGTCTTAGTTGCAACGCTTCTGTTCCATTTAACTATGATTAGTCTTAGTTGCAATGATTCTGTTACATTTGCCCATGTTATTACTGAAAATCTAATTCTTCCTGATGAAAACTTTTGCAGACAATGGGGTTTTGAGAAACTTGTTTTCCGGAATTCAATCACTGGGGTGAGGCGCGACAGGAAGTATGCAATCCAGGCCAAAAATGCATATGCCACAGGTGTCCACATGTCAGAGAACGTTATTGGGAACACCACACACAAGACGGAGCACCTCATCCGGTATTATCACTACCATAACACCATTAACGTGCTTGGTGAGGTGTGTCGTGAGTTTGTGCCAATACCTCCCAAGGGTGGCTTAACATGGTCTGAGAAGACACCTTGGTACTACGATGATAGCATGAAGCGCCTAGCGGATGCTGTGCGGGAATTTGAGAGGAAGACCATTGGTGATGTGCAAGTGTGAGTATGAAATGACCACAAGAGAATGAACTGATGTATAGTATTGCTGTTGGCCTCTCATCAAGCTTGACAAGGGTGATGTGCAAGTGTGAGTATGAAATGACCACAAGAGAATGAACTGATGTATAGTATTGCTGTTGGCCTCTCATCAAGCTTGACAAGGGCATCCCTGACGTGATCAACCAGACAAATAACTTAATGATTTGGAGCTCTCTGAGCTGAAAGAGATGTGAAGAAAGCGAAGCCACAACCCCAAAGGAATGGCAGATTGAGTGCCACTACAGCTCTAAAAATCTGATATAATCTGCAAAGGTGAGGATTTTGTAACCAGGCATCTCTCCGTGTAAATTTCATTGTTTTATTGCACGCTCATATACTGTGTATTCCATTCACTTATAGTTCCAATCTGATAATAACTTTGTTTACAATGAACTTGGTTTATGATCGTCTTCTAGAATTGAAAGGATTATATATCATGATGATTTTTAGCTCCTTATTTTTGTCGACCCCGTAAGTTAATGCACAAACATCTGAAAATCAGCTGTGTTTCACCACTGTACTGGAATAATTTGCAGCGATGAGTGGTCTGGTCAGTATGATTTTGCAATTTCGGTGGCCGTAATGTTAAGTAGTATTGTAGCTAGAAAGGCAGAGGGAGGTAGGGGACCGGGCGATGGACATGGTTTGTATGATTTGGGAAAGTAGCTAGGCCTACAGCATGGGTGTGTGGCATTGTCTCCAGCTGCTGCCTTCTTTGTCATGGCATTTGATGTTCTTTGCATTGTTTGGTGGGCCAAATTCTTGCACCAGATCTGTGGATGTGTTAATAGTCTTCAGATCAAGCATTATGTCATTTTGGTCCAACGTCGCATCAGGTTCTAAGGGTCGGTTACTAATTAGCGTCTGTTTGCTCAATATATATACTTTTCCTGCTGCATCTTCTTGTGGATATCCACCTTTCTTAATTCAGTTTTAATACCATTCATGCAGTTGAAATAAATGATTTTAGAACTTCCTTTCTTCTAGGATGCAATTTTAGAGCCTTCTCCATTAGTGGATGAAGTTTTTGTACTCAATAGTCACTATTGTTTGTAACAACTAATGACAACTTGAGAACAATATATATGCTGTACGTGGCAATCTCTACATTTATTGGCATATACCTGTTGTCATGCAGAACAGCCTAATACATCCAACAGGTAGGACCAGTGAAATGCCTGCTATAAATTTCGATTTGAGATCTCCAGAGAGTTCTTGGTTCAGGAAAGATTTCCAGAAAGTAACAATGCTTAGTAGATGGAGCAGAAATGGTAGCATCAAAGTAACCTCTGTTTTAAACTTGCGCAAAACTGGAATGTTCAAATGCTATGAGCTGAACATCCATATCCATATGAGATTAATTTCAAAGCAGTCATCCACCTTGGAATCAGTCTGCAGATAACTGCACTGTCTATGTAAGGGAACTTGGCCTCCTTTACCAGTTCCCTTTGCTGAAACAATCAAATAAAAGTGCTGTCAAAACCAACATTATTTGCAACCATGGGAGCTCGGCTGCTGATCATGAATCAGTTGTGTTCATGATCAGTGTCTGCTCTGCCAGACTGCCATCATCAACATAGCACCGTGGCACCATCACGGCTGCTGACCTCTGAAGAGCGAGGGTGCCATCATACCAGGTAACTAAACAATCCCACCCACCATTCAAGCAGGAATCAATATATCTCAGAGTGATGGTGATAAGATCTTACCGTCATCTACTCATCTTTGGAATCATGGTATGCATGTATGTGTTTAGAATACACGTACTGACAATTCTGTAGCAGCAGCAGGCTGACAGGGGGTACCAGATACCAGCTCAGCCCAACTATTCCCCACGCTACAAGCATACAAGCTCCCCTTGTTCCTTGTGTGTGTGGCACAGACACCCAAGCCTGAAATGGAGCTCCCTTTGCAATATACCGGAGATGTAGATTCTCCGGTGCTATCCAGAAAGTACCATACTACTAGCATATTGCATATATATATATATGAATGAATACTACGTAGATTAGATTGCCGTGATCCATCATTCCCTATCTGCAGGTGTCTGTAATATAAGCTAAAGCACAATAACCCCAGTACGTTGGTCTTAATTTTTATTGTATGTGAGGTGAGCCGTGAGAGAGGGACGGGTGCGAGCACGGGGAGACTTGTGATCCGTGGGCACCACTGGTGTCCGGAAGCCGTTGCGTTGCGTCAGGAGCTTGCAGGAAACCGTTTCTTGACGCTCGTTGCTTGGAGCCTGACCCAAGGGTGGACCATGAGTGGTTTTTTCACAGCGTCAGAGGTAGAAGTGGACATGGTCCGCAGATGATGATATGCCCAGCTAACGAGTGTCAAGTTTTCAGTTGATAACTCACGGGCGCCTTGTCCAGCTTGTGACGACTGACGCGCGCGTTCGATGCCAAATACTGCTGCAATTTGTCACGATTGCATAGATGTGAGGCCGTTTGTTTTGATGCCACGATGATAGCGAATTACACTTGTTTAGCCATACGGATATGGTCTGCAATTCATATGCTTGTTGATGTGATTTTTTAAGGAAAAATGGAAAAGGCAAAGAAAAGCAAAGACGCGCCACTTTCGGCGGAAATTGCCGCATCTCGAAGCATGCAGCTAATCATGCCCTAAACTAATCTAGGGCACATGTCAGGCAAATTATCGGGAGAAATGTTTTAAGTGGGAAATCATATGATGCCCATGTTTAGAGTGGGTACCGTGTAAATATGTGTATAAGTAGAGTTGCGGTTCAAAATTTACATAAAAACAGTTTTTTGCGATTCTATCTGTCCTAGCCTATCGCAGTCTCATGGAGCGATTCCTCTCGCCCTCCTTTACCCCATTCAACTTTGGTGACCTCATCTGGGTGGGGAGGGTGAGGGGACCCTTTTTCCTCGTCTTGCTTTGATAACTTTACTGTTAAATCTAGTTTTCTAGTGTTGATGTTTGCTGGTCATCTTGTCCTCAATGGCGGTGTTGATAGCACACAGCAAGGTATGATAGTTAGTTTTCTTTAGAGAATCTCTAGCATGGTGACTGGTTGGCCTTGGCATCCTCATGGGAGTTTTGGGTATGGTTGACACTTTTTGTCCCCGATCTGTTTGTCGAGTAGTGAAACTTTTCTCCCCTTGCAGTGGGAGTTCTACGTTGGTCCTATCTTCAAGTCGATGTTTTTTGAAAGCTAAAGGTCATAAGTTTTGTTAAAGTGTGTTGGATCGGTGGCGCTAAATACCCCTACGACCCTAATAGCACTAAATAACACTAAATAGCGAAATAAATAAATAAAACAGTACTAAACGAGTGCAAAACAGTAAGTAAATTAAGAAAAATAATCACAAGATGAGAGAAAATCACTACCGAAACCACCAATCTTTTATTGCCCTTTGCCAAAATCACTCTTAATCTCTCTCTAATTGCCTCTAATCCCCTCTGGAAAAGCTCTAATTTCTGTGGCTGTCATTAGCAATGAGAAACCCTCAAACTCATCTTAATCACGACCCTCTCGGTCCCTTAAATAGTGAAAATAACTGGAATATGTCTTGGGCTCAAATTCCTACTTAAAACTGAATGGAAAAGGTCCACTTTGCCCCCCTCAATTATTGCAAAAGTTTGGTTTTACCCCCCTCAACTATAAAACCGGACATCCAACCTCCCCCAACTATCAAAACCGATCAAATTACCCACCTCCAACTATCAAAAACATGGTATGTCATCCTAGTTAGCATTTTTTTCTATAAAATAAATTCACAAAATTTAATAAATTGTAGAAAATTATAGGAAGCTCAATAAAATCATATAAAATTACCAAAAAATTTAGAAAAATACGTAGAAACTAAATATTCAATAAAAGTATAATGTTTGTATATGTAATTATATGCATTTTTGTTGAAGAGTATCTTTTATTGATTAAAAAATTATCATAGAAATATCAAAAATAAAATGGAAACTTATAAATTGTAGAAAATCATAGAAATATAAATAAATCAAATAAATTGTAGAAAATCATAGAAATATAAAAAAATAGAATAAAAATATCTACCAATTTGGAAAACTATATAGAATCCAAATACTATAATTTTATGTGCATAATTATATGAAAAAATATATTTGTCCTATCATATCTTTTATTGATTAAGTAGTTTGAGCTTTTATGGAAAATAAGTCTGGCTTGTTGGAAAAGGAGAAATTTAGAGAAATATAGGTACGCTAGCTTTACCTTTTAATTTACATTTTTTAAAATAAAATTCAAAGTTAGTTTGACCTTTTATTGTAATTTTAAAAATTAAATTCAACATTCAAAATGCATACCTACCTTTTGCACCTTTTGCATTTTTATTAATTTCTACAAACAAAATTTTCCTAAATTCTTAATTTTTTAAATCAATAAAAGATACTCTTCAACAAAAATGCATATAATTACATATACAAACATTATACTTTTATTGAATATTTAGTTTCTACATATTTTTCTAATTTTTTGGTATTTTATATGATTTTATTGAGCTTCCTATAATTTTCTACAATTTATTAAATTTTTTGAAGTTATTTTATAGAAAAAATGCTGACTAGGATGACATGTCATCCAAAACCATGGTGGTTTTGGTTTAAGGGGGTAATTTGACCGGTTTTGATAGTTGAGGGAGGTTTGATGACCAGTTTTAGAGTTGAGGGGGCAAAACCAAACTTTTGCAATAGTTGAGGGGGGGGGAATGGATTTTTTCCAAACCGAATTGGCAGCCCCGCCTGGGCCTCGGCCTGGGCCCCTGCGCGCGCCTCAGCCCACCTGGCTTGGCTCCTGCCCCAGCCCGCGTCACGAGCCTGCTGCCCCGCTGGGCCGGCCTGCCGCGCTGAGCCACGCCTCCTGACTCCACTGGGCCGCGCTAGCCACTGCATGCTTGCGCGAGCCACTGCACAGCACGCTGCTGCATCAGCCACCTCCATGCATGCATACACGCACACGGCACATCCCATGCACTCACAGCACATGCTTCTTTTTCCTTCTTTTTTTTTCTTCTTTTCTTCTCCTTTTTTTCTTCTTCTTTTCTTCTTTCTGCAAAATCAAAACACATATATGTCCAACACTCTCTAAAAATATCAGTTCCATATTATTTCAATAAATCATCAATCATGCTCAAATATTCATCCAACAATATTATTTTCCTTTCAAAGATATTCCAATAATTCCAAAAATTCTCATAAAAATATGTAAATAAATTGGAAAATCATCTCATCAAACAATATTAAAATATTCACTCAACAAAGTGCTCCTGAACGAGATTTTACTAGGTCGACGAGAGCAGATGCGAGAAGGATAGTGGAAAATTTGGATTTGGGTGCTCGAGTTTTACCTTTGATCAGAAAAAAGGATGCCTCTCATGGAATGCGTAAAATGTTTAGTTTTGTGTTTACTAGTGTAAGAACTATACCACACACACAACAAGTTCTTGGTATGCTATTTGTAATACTTCTAGTAGGAGGTATTGGGTCATTATGTCGTGTTGTGTTGTGCGCTTTATTCTTACGATTGTAAGCCTTTTGGTCTATGATATAATGAAAGTATTGTGCTTCCATAAAAATAGGGTTACAGTTGGACATGAGCTGTAATATGTAGGGTAGATTAGAGTTTGAATCAGAATCTATATTGTATATCATATAAAAAAGGGTACTACCACGGTAATTTATAATGACTAAAGCAGTGACGTAGATACACAGGGGTCACAGCCTACTAGCTAAATTCAAACATGAGTGATAAATAATCAATTATTATTGGCTTAAGATACAACTAGAAAACATGGAAAAAAACATTTCACTAAATTTCTGGCTTACCGAGCACCCACTTCCCACCCAACCCCAAAATAAAAAAGCTGAAAATGTGTTGTAGATGCTCGGTTTGAGCCTCCAAAAATACTTTTTTAAAAATTCTTTCTTGTTTTACATTCGGATTTTTCACCAGAAATTTAACGAATTTCGAACCTACTGTGCCTCTGGTGATTTTTCGAACCGGCAAGAAAACCTTAAACCCCTGCTTGGGAATCGGGTGAAACATGGTATCTCCTACATTTTGTTTTGGAAGTATCTGGACTCTTCGATTTGATCTTCAACTAGTACCTCCCTGCTGAAATGAATGATTCAAGAAAGTCCTGTGAAAAAAAATGTGAATTTTAATTGACAACGATCTAGGATGTGTTCAAGATTTGGTGAAAGCAAAAGTTTGTCTAATAATGATTGAGACAAACTTTTGCTTCTCTCACCTTTTCAGGGCACTGCCGTAGGTCGGTGAAAGCCATCCTTTCAGCTTCAGCAAAGACGGGTCCGACGACAGCATGTATATAATCGGCTCTCTAATTAATAAATAAGAACGCATTTCTACCATTTGTAGACCGATTTGCTTCGTAATTTTCAGGGAGAAAGGAAGACTTGCTTAGGTCGTCACCATCCGGAGACACTGGCGCCCGGCTAATTGAGCAGCAATGCAACTACATAACGCAGGTGATAATCACTGAAAATATATAAACTTTTTTTCCTGGAGATGACAAGCTAAGCTATTTGAAAGAGAGGAAATCTTACGGTATACTAAAATTAATACCAACAATCCATTCTTCTCGAGCTAACGTCTTAATGTTAATTTTCTTTTTGGGGTTGACTCCCTCATAGCTGACTGGATCCCTGTAGGACTGTCCAGGCAATTTTGTGGGCCGTTGGATTCCCACCTCTCTCTTTTCTCCCCCTCCCTCTCTCCCAGCTTCTCACTCTCTCCACGTCTCTCTCTCTCCCGGTCTCCCCCACGCGTGCGCCCCTCCCCTTCGCCCTTCGCCTTGCGCCCGCCCTGGCAAGCGCCTTGGTCGCGGCCGCTCCACCTCAACTCCTCGCCGCCGTGCCGCCGCCCACCTAATCCGACCGACGCCTCTACTTTGCACGCCTCCACCCCCCCGTCGCCTCGCCACCATCCCGGTGGCGATGCCGCCGGCCGCCGCCGCTCATTCGCCGCCGTTGGCGCTCCGCCTCCTACCCACCCATCATCGGCCGGCCCCGCGCACCCTAACGACAACAACTACGACCCCTGAGATCCGCCCGCCATTTACTGGCTCGGCCGCCATCTCCCCCACCCTCGACTCCGGCGGCGCCGCCCTCATGAACCCACCCAACCGTCGGGCAGCCACCCCCCAATTCTCAATCTAAGCCCGGGGAGCACTGGGGACCCCGAACCCCCAAACCCTAATCCCTAACTCAGGTCGTCGATGGCCGGAGATGAGGAAGATGGCGGCGGAGCCGCCAAAGACGAAAAAGACAACGGCCATAGGTACATGTGCTCCCCTCCCTCATCCCCCTCTGAATTGCCTGCAATGGTAAAGAACCGGGTAGTGCTGCCCAGGCAACTACCAGGGAGCAAAACCGTTCCTTTTTTTTGTACAATCAAGATAGTGTTAATACAAAAGATGACAATCCCATATTTACCGCTCATGTGTCATTGACAAGTTGATTTTAGAAGCCTATGTGAGTGATGCAGGGAGTGGTAAATATGGAATTGTCATAATTTTTGGAGTAGGATATATTGGACTATTCTTTTTTTTTTGAAAGAGGGGCAGGAGAACTGCCGACCTATTTCATTTATAAGTAGGAGAAAATAAAAACAAAACCCGTGCAAACATGGGGTACAACCACACAGTATTTCATTGCAACCCCGCCAAAGCAGGACACACCTCCGGCCACCGCCATGGGAACACCACATGATTTCACTAGGCCAACGCTCGAACAAGGAGAGATACAGGAAAGGGAGAAGGAAAAACACCACCAACTCACGCAGCGACGAATGACTCCGGAAACAGCAGACCCAGCGGAAGCCCATAGCGTGAGACGGCGACCACGACGCCTCCAACAAGGTAAACGACGGGGAGAACCCGCCGCCGTCGTAAGACTGATAGGGTTTTCACCCAGAGCAGGGGAAGGTCTGAAAGTAATGCCTCTAAGGAGGGAACGACACCAAAGGTGACGCCAACACCAGCCCAAAAGGGTAGGGATTTCGCCCAAGACCAACCCTACTAGCGCATAAGGCAGAGGTCACCGAAGGTTGAAAGCACCAGAAAAACCGAGCCGCTGGCTGAAAACGAAGAGCCAGAAAACGCATACGAACGCTGCTCCTCGATGCGGAAGAGGCCGCCCACACCATCAGACCCCTTGGAGAAAGGGAGGGTCAAGACGACAGAGACGGGACCAAGTCAAGAGGCAGAGAACGGGGACACCGTCGGAGAAAGGTCATCAGCCAACGCCGCCGAAGAGGGACGCCATTACGGGAGGAGTTGAGAGGCCACCGGACACACGCCCCTGGAGCCCACCAGCTCCGACCACTTCAGCCAGCCACCGAAGCGGACCCCCCAAGTGGCCTCCACCGAGACGGGCTTAGAGGGAGGGGAAGAAGTAGAAGAAGCCGGTGCCGAGCTACGCCGAGCTACGAGGCTACCGGACACACACCCCTGGAGCACACCCACTCTGACCGCTCCGGCCAACACACCGCCCAAACAGGGCCTCCTGCCTACGGACTCGGCCTATCGCAGAGCGGTCCCCCCGGGCGGTCTCCGCCAAGACGGGCCCAGAAGGAGGGGAAGAAAAAGGAAGGAGAGGGAAAGCCAGCGGCGAGCTCCACCACTGTGCGAGAAGGTGGTGATGAAGAAGGAGGGAAGCGAACAGCGCCACGATGGACAACCAAAGTCTCGGGCGATGGAGCACAACCAACTGAAAAGTCAACGGGCTCGGAAGAGGCCGGCAGGGCCATCGGGTCCCTCACAAGGGGGGAGGGACAAGGCAGCAATGTCAGGACCAAGCACGAAGGAGGCGGACGGCGTGAGCTCCTCGCAGTCTACCGCATTTCGTCGCCCCCCACACCCTCGCGCCGACAGCCGCTACACGGCGCAGACCAGGCCAGTTCCGGCAGCTTGCCGCACCGCCGCCGAGGATGGGAGAGGAACTGCCGCCTGCGGTCGGGGAAAAAAAAGGAGGAGGAGCGTCGGGCGGCACTGCCGAGGAGGGGAGGAGGCGCCTCCCTAGCCAGATTTGGCGGGTGGGGAGCATCGGACGACGCCGGATCTGGAACAGATGCTGTGCAAAGAAGAGAAGACCGCGCCGCATGGGATGTTCGGGCTGATGACGATGATGGCCGCCGTGGCGTCGTCGGCCAGGGCGTGCACGCCGGCGAGGCCGGCCTCCTAGCCGCTCTGCGGTAGGAGGTCGAAGAACGGCGCCGACGAGCTCGCAGGCCGCCTCACACGGCGCAAAGCCCGGGCGCGCCCGTAGCGCCGCCCAGCACCGTGGAGAACACGTGGGAGTCGAGGGTGTAGTGAGGGAGGCGAGCCCAGATCTGGGAGTAGGAGGGGGCACTGCCACCGCTCGCCCGGGCGGCCACTACAGCCGCGCTACAGCCAGAGGCGCCTCCCAACAAGCCGCGCGGCCACCCCCAGTCCACCATCGCCACGACGCGCGCCGCCGCCACGACGACGCCAGGAAGAAGGTGCGGAAGTCGTACACCATCACCAAGCCACGGGAGAGCTGGACGGAGCAGGAGCACGACAAGTTCCTCGAGGCCCTCCAGCTGAAGCAAATCCGAGACTGTAGACGAGGGAGGAGAAGAGGGAGGCCCCGGCCTCGTTCCTCCCATGGGGGAGTTGGCACCGGCGGGGGAGAGGGTGCCGTGTGGCCCGCCGGTGGCGGCAGGCCGGCCTGCGGCGGGCGCCGCCGCCACCGGGGGTGGCTAGGGTTTGGAGGGGGGTTCGCCTGGAGGGGGTCCGTGAGGGAGCGCCCCGTTATTGGACTATTCTTACTTATACAATGATGATGATATAATTTTAGGGACACCCTCTAAAACAACTGTTTGCTCCGAATTATACTATCATCTCATTATCTATTGTCTTTGCCGTCTGTACCGTAAAAGCGCTAATTTTTGCAGGGATTGTCAGACCTGGCATTGTTAGACTCCACACATGGGCAAGCATAGATAATTAGACATCGCTGTCAGGCAAGGCACCCAGACTAATACTTGATTCAATGATTATGACCTCTGTCACCTCTGGATCAGAACGACAAGAGGCTAGGCTCGCTCTGGATAAGATGACCGATTGACACTGATGCTAACTGTTCGTGTGGAATTCAAGCTGTTGTGTTTGACCTTCTTTTGATATGTTTTTGTCCCGTCCGATAGACACTCGCTAGAAATTAAGGTCGAAACTCGAACGATTGACAAGTGGCAATTTGGCCGGCAAAGTGATTTGTCCTTTGCAAAATGGCTTGGGAAATGGTTGCTCTGACCTCTATCACCTCTAACCTCTTCTATTAACGAAGGGTACCTCTTTTAAAGGTGGTGGTTCTTGAAGAAACACCAGAGGGTGCCTTTGGGGCTCTTGACTTCGTACCTATGCTTGTGAAATACTCCTCCTATATGAAAACCTTTTGGGTGGTTGTGATGTTGGGCCTTCATGACAGTGCATGGCTTCGACATTCTGGGCCCAGAAACGGCCCATGCAGTTTATGAGTAATAAATTGACAAACAAATTGAAACGAAACCTTCCTCTAGCAAGCAACGTATTTGCCGGATGCTCTAAAAATAAGCCTAAAAATGTTATGATAGCACAAAACCATGTGCAGTGAAGACGATAACCCCGGAACGCAGATTGTATCTGCATCTGTTTCACTTTCCTAACAACGCGTTATTACACCCATGCTCTTCTGCGCTAAAAAGATTACTATCCTAATGCACAGATTGAGAATCTACACTTCTACAGGGACATATAAATGGACACACAGCGAGTGAAAGGCACAAAAGGCTTCCCCCCCAAGTCTACAGGCGAAAACCTCTTAAAAATCAAGCAGCAAACACAGAGCGGATGCTTTGCTGCTATAGCCGTGCTTGCTCGCTGAATTAAGGCTGCGTTCTCGCGGTGTCACGGCTAATCCGAGGCGCCGGTAGATAAGAGTTGCTTTCGCCGAGTTAAAAGCGCGCGGCGTGTGAGGCGTCCAGCAGCAGCAGCAGCAGGATTAGGCTTAAAGGTGAAGAAGTGGCGAACCATTACCATCCACGCGACGCCGCCCACCACATCCATCCTCCAGAGATATCGATCTCCCAGACGATGGATGGTGGGTCATTGGGTCATGGGTCAGCGCTAGCCTACGATCGTTGCTGATGCTAGCTTGTCCATGAACAGTGTGGCCTTTGACCCCCTTCGTGTACTGCTCCAGTGATCTAGCTGGTCTTGCAATCTCTATCTCGAGTGGTTATCTTGTGTATATCTTTTGCTCTTCAGCATACTATGGAGATGTCAGTGACGTTACTCGATCGGATACCTGAGTCCTAAATCTTTTTGATGAGTCGGATACTGTGAGATTCTAACACTCGTGTTGAATTTCAAGTGGTATTTGGTGTGCTCAATTTTTTTTAATCGAACTAGACACCCGCACCCCAATCGAACGCTGACACCCGCATCGGTGTCCATGTAACACATGTATGTGTGCAACATAGCCCAAAAACACTGTCCATCTGAGAGTTTAGCTGTGCAAATTTTGGAGTATCTGATGGAGCAAGGAATTTTTCAGAGGCAGTAGTATACAGAGCGAAGAGTCTTAGATATTGTAGGGAATTTTCTAGATATTGTACTGTATAGTTTTTGAGATATGGAAGTCTGAATTTAGAGCCACCCGTCTACATGTTCAATGTTTATTGGATGAATGGGCACGATCAAGCCGCGGATTAGAGCTAGCTTCCATGCCTATATATTTACAGAAAAAGAAAACCGTGCAAGTTTCAAAGGAGAAAAGGAAGACCGTCTCGTTTTGATTCCTTTCGTTATGTAGCAGTGTAGACCTGGACCTACGTGTGAGTGCAACACTGGGTGATATGTATATATGAAAGTCAGCTAGGGCATGTACAGATCAATTGCGACTTGTCCGGTCGTCCCATGTCCCTTCTCTTGTTTGGATAGTACACACCTAGCTATAAACTCTTGGGCCTCTTTCACTCTCAAGGTTTCTCTTTTAAAAACGAAAAAAAAAACTGGGATTGCGATACCTTGGCTTTATGAATCATACAGAAGTTATATTTTGTTTGACTGTAGCATATGAATTTTTCTAAGAAAGATGAGCTCATGCGTAGTTTCTTTTAGAAATGATCGACATGAATGAATTCTATAGAAATCGCTACCATCATCCCACAAACCAAGTCAGCTGTTGCTAGAGAGGAGGAAGACGACATCAACATAGGTAAGTCGAAAATCAATTGGGACTTTACAAAAAAAAAATGGTGAATGAGGATTAGCAGATCTCAAAAAACTAGTGTTCTCACAGGAACAAAACTATGTATATTTTCTCTAGAAATTTGCTAATCTCACTTGCCTGAATTTTTCTTAACTATCAGCCACTTTAAAGTTGTACTCTAACTCTAATAACACTAAAATTGTTCTTCTTACAAAGGTGCAATTTTAGTATGAAATAGCTATTTATCAATTATATATATTATTCATTGATATTCTATATATGCTTTGTTACTATCCGTTGATTTTCTATACTTTATTATTATGTACATTTGCTAAATACACGTACTCACAAACTTTTCTCTTTCGATGTTTCAAGTCATCATGTTGTTTCAGTCAACCTAAAACTGTGCATGATAAGATTAAATTGCACTGGTTAATAATGTGTAACTTTAGTATAGTTATATTGCAATTCAATGAAAAATCGGCCGACACATATTTTGTTTTGAGTTGATTATGTGGTCTTTTTTTTCACCTGTCAATGAAAATTCTAGCTAGTTCGGTATTTCCACCTTCTATATATGGCTAATGGACGTGACCTAAACCATACTAACCGACCGTTTTATTGCATTTTTTCTCTAGAATCTAATTCTAAGGCAAAAAGTTGTATATCGGGTACCATACCAATGTCATAGAATTATATAATATATGTGACCGGATGGAGTAACCGTGAGCCTGCATATATCCTTTCTGACTTTCTCCAGATTTTTTCCGTAAAATAATTGCCCCGTCTGGAAAAGAAAAATGCAAAAAGATCTTTTTGTTTCCTTTTAGAAAAATGAACCCACATACGACCTATAGTTCAATTATTCAACGCTGCAGAGGAATCAAGATCGATCTAGGTAGCTACAAACGAAGCATATGAAAGAAAATAAGCCACAGATGATCACTGTCTATCTTGGTGACGTCCAAGATATATATAATAGTATAGCTACAGCGTACACATAGGTCAGAGATAGATGGTGAAAACACAAAAAAGAAAAAGCGAGGAAAGGTTGAAAGAAACGAGCATCACTCGGGATATTTAGATGGTTAAGGGAGAGACATGCTACAAGGCCTTTTCCAGTTTTGGCTTCATGTGTCTGATATGCTAGTAGATTCTTTGCCCCTTAATATCACTTCTTGTTTTCATGACAGCAACCAAAAAAAAAAAGAAAGAAAGAAAAAGAGAGAGAGAGAGAGCTTGAGATTCTCATGAGTTTGGGTGTGTGGAAAATCTTTTGGTTGTGTGGATGGCTAGGTACACACCACGCGGCAACGCCGCAAAGCTTTTCTCGCCGTGCAGAATGGTTGGTCATTTTCCCCCTTACTTTCTTGCTAGCTTTTCATACTGAATTAGAGTGGCTAACTTGATCAGATGCAAAACTAGCACATCTTGGCCTTGTTCTTTTCAGCGTATCGTACCGTTGCATATTACCGTTGTGGTAATTTTTAACGATTTTTTCGTGGCTTTTAGTAGTCCTTCCAAAGATCTTAAAACGATTTTTTCGTGACTTTTAGTGGGTGGCTGTGACAATGCATTGTGTCTAGAATCGTGGTTTGATGCATGCTGGTTTACCCTATAATTAGAGCTCTTTTATTATATACACATCAGTAAATACTCCCTCCATACTTCAAATAATAGTCGTTTTAGACATTGACACGATCTTCAAAATACAACTTTAACCATCGATTACCATTAAATTCATTTATAAAGTTTATATAAAACATGATATTATGACAGTGTTTTTCGAGATGAATTTACATGTACGGTTTTCATGTGCTCAGTCCAAATAGTTTAAAAGATATTTGGGGATAAAGTTTCAAAACTTTGACTTGGAACAAATCTAAAACGATTATTATTTGAAGTATGTAGGGAGTATATAATTAAGAGCATGAGCAGCAGAGCCGCAATCATGCGGCCTGCATCTCTGCTAAATGCTCCCACCAGCATGCGGCCCACCCGTCCGTCGCTTGCATTTTGAATTTCAAGTCCCGCCCACCAGGCGGAGCTAATGCCGGCCGTGTTGATTCAGTCTCAGCAGTTCATGCTCTTAATAGGTCAAGGTTTAGGTCTCTAGGGACAAAGATAATTGGTCTGTCAGGTTTGTTAAATAACTAAATGCTCTCCGTTCCTTTCTACTCGTTACGATGGGTCCAGATTATAAAGTCTTAACTTGAAATTATTATCAAAGAAATTCCAACGCAAATTAGATAAAAATAAAAGATCCCCTACATTGAACATTGATTATAGTGGACCAGATTATAAAGGTTCAGATTAAATCTATTGGATAAATCTCCACTTAAACTACAGAAAACAGAAAAAAAAAATTTGTTATCAATTACAACGGGAACAAAATATAATGACTAGATTGGATCTATCATTGGAGAAATAGCCATCATGTTAATCAGAGAAATTAAATCTTTGATTATTATAGGTGCAGTGATAAACAGTTTTGCTGCTTCCCAGGCGACTGATTTTTAAATAAGTCTCAATCGATTTTCACATAGCTAGATTCTACCGTTAGATCTTTTATATGTCCTATAGAGACGTTTAATCAACAGTCTAGAAAATCGACTAAGAGATAAATAACTCTCAGGCGTCTGATGATAAGTCAATCCCAATGATAAAATATAAATTAATATGATAAAAACAGAAGTTTGGCAGTGCATGACATACGTCTAAAATATCATATGATCTATATGTACCAAGAAACTAGGACGATCTGATTGAATTAATGGTTAGTTAGTTAGCTAGCGCGAGTTGGCTTTGACGAACTGCACGATGAGAATGAGCATGGCTGCATGGGCACTGTCGGTGTAATAAATACCAGGGTAGGAAGAGTCCTCAGAAGGCCAAGAGGGCCCCACGCGTCAGGCGAGCGAGCAAGGCCCCAGTGGCGTGGCGAGCCCCTCGAAGGCCAAGAGGGCCCCACGCGTCAGCGGACGAGCAAGGCCCGTGGCATGCTGGCGAGCCCCCTCTGAAGGCGAGGCGAGGCCCCCCGCGCCAGCGGGTGCGTGGCGAGCCTCGCCGGCTCGGCGAGGGCCCCACGCCAGCGGGCGCGCGGCGAGCCCCTCTGAAGAGAGGCGAGGGCCCCACGCACCAAAGTGGGGCCAAGGCGGCGAGGCGTTGCGTATGAGTTTTGAACGAAGGCCCCTGCTGCGAAGGACGAAGCGCATTTAATGAGACATCACGCGCGGATAGGCAATTTGAAGAAATGATTACCGTAACCTTTGCGGTCGGCGGTGCCATCGTGGGCACGTAAGAATTGACGGCAGAGGAAGGTTTGCTTGAGGAGGCCGCCGCGTCGGGAGGAGCAGCGAGGGCCCCCCGCAGACTCACCGGTGTGATCAGACTGGTCGAGGCCACTTGCGGCACGCGAGGCGGCGCGCCGCGCAGCGCTGGCGGCTGCACGTTTGCGTCTCTTCTGCCGAGTCGTGTCGATTGTCTCGAGAGTATCATCTCGCCTACCCCTCGGCTCTCTCGCAGATCAAAGCTTGTATAAAGGGGAGAGAGAGAGGGAGGGTGCGTGCACTAGCATTCGTGCATTCAAACGCTCTGTAAACACATTCCCATTCAACCACAATCGGAAAAGAGCTAAGGCTCGGCAGGAGTAGGACTATTACCCGCGAGGGGTCCGAACTCAGGTAAATCTGCGAAGTCGCTCCTCGTTGTGCCCGACGCCAAATCGAACCGAGCTTGATCGAGTTGGCTAGCGATCTAAAAATCGACCAGGTGTGATCCGCATGGTTGAGCGGAGAACACGCCGTCGATGGCGCGCCAGTAGGGGAGCGCTAGCATCGGTTCAAGCTCTTGACCCTTCTTCAGCGGCGATGGCGGAGCAAAGCGATCGCGATGGAGCAGAAGCGGCCGCTAGAGCCGCTGCCACGGAGTTGGCCGCGGCGATGGCGATGAATCACCGGCGGTGGCCGCCGCCTAGGGTTGGAACCTGGCGAAAGCCGCCTCGGCCAAGCTAAGCGGCGCTGGCCTTAGAGGAGTGCACCCAAAGACAGAACCTCCATGCGGCTGTGGCCTTGTTGGAGAACCCACCGTTCCGGTGACTCGGACTCCGGCGGCGCCGTGGTTGGCAACAGCTTGGCCCGCGACGTCGACGCCGCCGCTGGGCGTGGTGCAAGTTTTGGGGCGGGGAACCGGTGTTTCGCGTCCTCCGTTCTTTGTTGCCCTCGCACTCCTCTCGCAGATCTCGATGAAGAGGCGGGGCCAAGACGACAAGAGCGGCGACCCTACGGGCTCGGCCGGCAGCGTCTGAGTGGCGCGATCTCCGGTCTCATCCGGAGGACCGCCACTTGTCTGCATGGAGAAGACTCTGCGTGACAAGCTCCGCAGGGACGCGACCGAAGGCTGCGACATTGTCGCCGCCGCAGACGCGGGACCAACAAGAGGGCTTCCGCAGAGCTGCCCGCCGATGAGGTGGCGCTTCTTGGCACCGCCTAAGCGATAGGGGCGGCGGCGAGGGCGGCGTCAGAGCAGAGGCTCCGACGTCGGTGCCACGCCTTTTCTAAGGAGGCTGCGCGCGTCCGATGGGCGGAACGGTTTCGTCCGCCCCATCGAAAAGTATGACGGCTCCACCAACCCCGATGAGTTTTTGCAGATCTATACGACGGTGATGCGGTGGCCGAGGGTCGGGAAGGTTCTCGCGAACTACTTCCCCGCGATCCTCACCGGCGGAGCCCGCTCGTGGCTCATGAACCTGCCCCCGGAGTCCGTGGGGTCATGGAAGGAGCTCTCGGAGCTCTTCGTCACCAAATTCCAGGGCACCTTTGAGCAGCCCGGGGTAGAAGACGACCTCCACAACGTGGAGCAGAAGAAAGGAGAGTCGCTGCGAACAACTCCTAACAGGGCCACCGGCGAGACCCCCTTCTTCCTCGTGTATGGCTCTGAGGCGGTGCTCCCATCCGAGCTCGCCTTCGGCTCCCCAAGGGTGGCGGCATTCAGCGAAGAACAAGACCCTGACCGGCGTCAGGACGAAGTAAATCTCCTGGAGGAGATCCGAGACAGGGCGGCGATCCGGGCCGTCAAGTACCAGCAGGCGCTGCGTCGTTATCAAGCAAGGCGGGTGTGTGTGAGAACACTGGCTGTGGGCGACCTTGTTCTGCGCAAAATCCAAGCGCAGGCGGGGCGCCACAAACTGTCTCTTCTGCGCAAAATCCAAGCGCAGGTGGGGCGCCACAAACTGTCTCCCCTGTGGGAGGGCCCCTTCAAGGTGGTCTCGATCTCCGCTTGAGCTCGGTCCAGCTCAGATTCGAGGATGGTCGCGAATTGGCGAACACTTGGAACGTCGAGCAGCTGAGGAAGTTCTACCCGTAGGAAGCAGTCCAAGAGCTTTTTTTTTTGCCTTCCTTTGGAGCCGAGCGGCGAGGTCTTCTTCCTTCACCGCTCGCCTCGGGGGCTGCATTGTACAAAGCCATCTTCAATAAGAGATAAGTTCATCTCCTTGTGGGTACCCGTTTTTTTTCGTCTCAAGTCTGTTAGAAAGCATTACATTGAAAGTCGGTAGCGAAAAAAGTACTTAAGGCGGATGGCCCTTAGTTGCAAGGATTTAACGCTGCGACTCATGATTGGGCAAGGCGGCGGACGAAGGCGGGTTCTAGCTCGGTGTGTCGGCTCGGTCAGGCAATGCGCCAACAATGCACCGGCGACTAGACCACTTCCGGAAGCTAAGCGCTTCGCCACGTAATGTTTAAGTCGGATTGCGAGAGGCCATAAGGGTTGAAGTAACCAGATGCCTAAGGAAACAAATACCACTTGCGGCGAATCGTTCATCTAAAGCCTTGGCGGCAGTGCCCGGTTGATTCCGCAAATTAAAAATTGTGCGAAGTTCAAGTGAGACTCACGGCAAAAGAGCAAAAGTTTGTTTGCATTGATAGGCAACATTTACAAGGCAAAAAAGACAGGGGAGTCTCGCTACTCCTCCTCATCTTCGTCTTCCGCTAGAGCGACGCCGCCCATCATGGACACGTGGCCGGCGGCGGTGTCGATCCGCGCCTGCTCAAACGGTCCAGCTGGCGCGAAGGCTCCCCGGTGGCGGCATTGAGATCAAACGCGGCGTCTCGAGCAAGACAGTTGCCCAAGATGAACGCTATTTGCCGAGAGCCTTGGCGACCGTCTTCGATCGCCGCGTCCGCTAACGCCACCGGAGACCGCGCAGGCTTTGGCGGCTCGTCCCACGGCGCCAACAGATCGCTGCGGCCGTCTCTCCAATGGGATGCAAGGTAACACCAGATGGATGCGAGGCGTCCGGAAGCCGCGGTAGGCGGTCGCGAAGCATGTCGGCGAGGTTGAGGCGCTTCGAAGTGTTCAGCGGAGGCCTTCGATCTGCTTGGCGGCGGAGGCGTGGCGGCTTACGCTGCCGCACCTCGCTGGTCATCGCCCTTCCAGGCGGTCTCTTGGCCAAAGCCGCCGCGCAGCTGCCGGCAGATCGCTTCGCCATAGCGCGAGGCTTCTCCGCGTCGCCAGTGCGGGAGAGGTGCTGAAGCGCCTCGCGAGCGCCTACGTCGGCGGTCACGGCCGAGATGGCGGCGGCGCCATGACGCGTGTGGCGAAGGTTCTCCGGCCGCGTCGCCGGCGAATCTCTCGCCGCCGCAGAGAGCCTCCGTCGAAGGGAGCGGCGGCAGCGGAGTGGCGGCGTCGCGCGGAGCAGAGCTCGACGCCCAGCGTCCGCCTGTTCAAGGAGGACAAACAGGTTCGGTATGCAAAAGCGCGTAGCATGCTAACCTAATGTGAAATATGCGTAAGCGCAGGAAAGCCAACTGAAGCGGCGCGCCTAAAGGCGAAAGCCGACGAGGAGCTCAAGTCGCTTGTTTGCGGCGGCGGTGGTGGCTGCACGGTCGCAGCCGCCGCTGTCGGCAAGGCCGGCGCACGGCAGAAGCACCACCAGGGCAGGCAGCGAGAGGCCGACCTTGTCGGGCGCGCGCGCAGAGGCGCCAGCGCGGACGGAAGCGGAAGAGCCCGGCAGCGGCGCCGATTCGGAAGAGTCGCCGCGCTCTCGCCGGTGGCGGCGGGCGGCGTAGCAAAGCAAGGCCCCACGGAGGGGGCCGCGATGGCGAAGCTTCGGGGTTGGAGGGCGAGCCCTCTTTGGACTCGTCTCTCCTCGCCGTCGTCATCATCCACGGCGAGGATGGCGGCGCTTCCGGAGACGCGGTCGGAGTCGCCGCCTTGGCAGAGGTAGCGGCGGCCGCGAGGCTTGGGCGGTCGCCGGAGGCGAATCGCGGATCTGTAGTGGCCCTCGTGCCACTTGGACCGCAGACCAGAGACCTCCGTGGGCGGCGCGACTCAAGTATTGGTTGCGCTCCGTGGATCCCGATCGCGAGGGGAGGATGCTGCAGTAGCGGAAGTGTCGCCGACCGGTGGGGCGAGAGTCCCGCCACCCGCCCCGAGCACGTCGTCCAAGACGTTCCTCGCGGTGGATGAACGAAAAGGAAACCATAAGATTGGCGAAGGAAAGACGCATCGCAAGGTCGCGAAATCAAAAGAACGCGAGTATTCACCTCCAAAGCAAGGCGGGTCCGTCGTTGTCGCCGTAATACGCCCAGCGGACGCGCCTCGCCTCAGCGAAGCGGCAAAAGCGGCGCGCAAAAAGTCCGCCACCACGTGGGTTTGGTGAGCCCCGCGGCGGAGCTTCGGCAATCGCGCGCCATCATCGCATCCGCATTCATTGGATCGTCTAGCCGGGCCCCCGATCGGCGGTGGGCTCTGCGGGACTGTCAGAAGGACAAGATCGTCGCAGCTACGGAGTCTTCCATCTGACCCATCGCCGGTGCCGATCCTTCCAGTTGGACTTGACCGCTGGCGGTATGAAAGCGGAGGCCTCGCGGAGCGCGAAATAGCAGACTCCCAACGGCGCCGAGCGCGAGCCGTGTGTGAGATGAAGAGTCGGCGCCAGAGCGGAAGGCTTGGCATCGCCCCACGAACATCTCGCAGAGGTGGGCGAAGATGGCGAGACCATGATCGAGTTGGGGGAAGGCGCGCCGCTGGATCCCATAAGGCGAGCACCCCAAGAGGAATTGAGTACGGCGGGACAAGGCCCGCCAAAGACGCCAGAGAAGGTCACGATCTCCCGCGCGAGGACTCGGCATGATGGTGCCGCGGAACCGCGGCGGTCGGTGGCACGAAGACTGAAGCCGCGCCACCGATCCTCATCGGCAGTGGAAGCGGCGTAACAGCCTCGAGAAGGTGGTGTGGCATCCTCGGCGGCGCCCTTGCTGCGCTTGGGAGCCATGGAAAATTTGGCGGTGGCGTGGCGAAAGACTTGGTGGCGAAGAGAAAGAAGGCTGTGGTGGTAGTGATGGAGGCAAGTAGCGGTTTGAGGACTTAGCGGAAGGATTAGTCGCAGCGCCAAGAGAAGTATTATAGGCGTGGACGCGAGCGCGACGGTTTGATTCCGCTTTACGCGCTGCTGCGCGCCATCATTGCTCGCGCGTTTGGTTTCCCGCAAAAGCGGCGCGGTTCCCCAAGAAAGATCGGCGCGGCGGAGAATCGACGACGGCCGTTGCGGGGTTGGGCCCCCCACGATTCGTCTCCCGCCACGCAAAAGATAACCAGACATCGGCGCGATGGTTCGCGTATCACGGTGGTCCCGGCTACCGTCGGTGTAATAAATACCGGGATAGGAAGAGTCCTCGAAGGCCAAGAGGCCCCACGCGCGTCGGCAGGCGAGCAAGGCCCCGTGGCGTGGCGAGCCCCTCGAAGGCCAAGAGGCCCCTCGCGTCGGCGGGCGAGCAAGGCCCAGTGGCGTGGCGAAGCCCTCGAAGGCCAAGAGGGCCCCACGCGTCAGCGGGCGAGCAAGGCCCCAGCAGGCGTGGCGAGCCCTCTCGAAGGCGCGGCGAGGCCCCGCGCGCCAGCGGAGTGCGTGCGGCGAGCCCCTCGAAGGAGAGGCGAGGGCCCCATACGCCAGCGAGCGCGTGGCGAGCCCTCTGAAGGAGAGGCGAGGGTCCCACGCACCAAAGTGGGGCCCATGGCAGGGAGCGTTGCGAATGAGTTTTGAACGAAGGCTCCCTCTTCTACGGGCGACGGCGCGATTTAATGAGACATCACGCACGGATAGACAATGAAGAAATGATTACCGCTTCTGATGACCTTTACAAGTCGGCGGTCATCCGCGGGTACGTAAGAATTGACCGGCAGAGAAGGTTTGCTTGAGAGGCCGCCGCGTCGGAGAAGCGGTAGGCCCCACCCGCAGACTCACGGTGTGATCGTGCTGGTCGAGGCCACTTGCGGTTAGCACGAGGCGGCGCCGCCGCAGCGTGGGCGGCTGCACGTTTCGTCTCTTCGTCGAGTCGTGTCGACATCTCGAGAGTATCAGATCGCTTACCCCTCGGCTCTCCTCCATGACCCAAAGCTTGTATAAAAGGGGAGAGAGAGGGAAGAATACGTGCACTAGCATTCGTGCATTCAAACGCTCTGTAAACACATTCCCATTCAACCACAATCGGAAAAGAGCTAAGGCTCGGCGGGAGTAGGACTATTACCCGCGGGTCCGAACTCAGGTAAATCTGAAGTCGCCTCCTCGTTGTGCCCGACGCTCAAATCGAACCGAGCTTGATCGAGTTGGCTAGCAGTCTAAAAATCTGACCAGGGGTGTGATCCGCAGTGGTTGAGCGGAGAACACGCCGTCAGGCACATTCATGTCCCCTCTTGTGCATACTCCATGCTATCGGTGCCAGCTGAAAAATATACAACACTCCACGTCAAGTTTGCCAACGGAGCCACCATGTTAATCCTAAAATACTACAAATTTTCATGTTAGCCACAAAAGAAATATCTACATTGTCCATTGTTGTGGGTCAGGATTATAACATATTAGATTAAGACAAAGAATTCATATCAACTAAAAAAGAGAAATAAAAAATAATAGAAACAAGAGTCCATGCCAGATTATAAAAAAAGAAAGATCTACATTATTGTGGGCCCGGGTTATAACTGACTAGAATAAAAGAAAAAATGCTTATCAACTACAGCAATAGAATTAAGAATCCATACTAGATAAAAAAAACACATATCAACTATAGTAAAACAATAACACAAATTAAAAATTAAAATAATGAAAAGGAAAGTCCATGTCAGACTAAAGAAAAGGTAAGCTCATATCAGCTACAATCAAAAAATTAAAATTTTATATATTTGAAATAGAAAATAATAGAAATAAGTGTCCACATCAAAATAAAGAACTGAGATCAATCTATCCGCATAAACACCAGGGACATGATTCTCGTTAATGGGATAGGAGTGAAAATGCATGCAAACACTTATTTTTGGACCCTCGTGGATATAATTATTTTGCTAATTAAATTTATATTTAGTGTTTTTTTTCAGAAGTACCTTTTATGTCATCATATTCTAAATGTACTTTTCTTCAAACATAGAAAAAAATGTACTTAATATTGTATCGATGTGCAAACAAATTATTTTTAAAAAAGGTGTAGTGCGTATAGCGACAGGCACGTACGTACGTCTGTAACAAATATAATAGATATTGGAGTGAAAATGCATCCGAACAAAGAAAAGAGAAGGATCGATTAGTGGTGGATGCAGCCTGAAACATACCATCTACATAGCCAGATTAACAAAGATAATTTCAAATTGCTTGCTCTAGAAGGAGATGTCCATGTCATAAGCTCACTGTTTTCAAAGCACAAGTGGAATATTGGAAGATATGGGCCTTGTTTGTTTCAGATTAAATTAAATTAAATTAAATTAAATGAAATTTTGTTATTTTTGTATAAGCCAAATGATGTAATGTTTTGTAGTCATTCTTGTGGGGTTTTAAATAGTACTTCTTAAAGTTTGTAAAATATTTTTTTCATAATTTTTTGAACTCATTAAGACGTATTTTGAGGGGGTCACAAATTTGCTACAGCGAAACGCAACGCTACGTTAATCTGAAACAAACAAGGCCATGGTCCTTTAAATAACACTGCTTCCTTCTTAAATGACAAGGACAACATCAAGTCCTATTTTGCAGGGACAATTTCCGAGTACATGCTAGAAATACCCATCCCCACCATCCATCCACTTGACGATGACTTGGGCCCCAAGATGGCCGAGTAATATTATTGTGGTAATAGATTAGGAGAGATTATCCAAAGCAGAGGAATAAAAACAACGGCCAAACGAAAAGAGAAAACCTTACTCGCATTATTATTTTATTAACAAAGGATAAATTAATGAAACAAGCGCCATCGTCATCGAGCACTAAGGTCCTCATCACATTGTGGCCAATTTCCACAAGCCAAAGTCCCCATCGAACGGCCTGTATTGCTCGGTGAGGGAATCCCTCTCCCTTCTCTTTCTCTACCATTCCCATGCCGCTGCTCTTTTTCCACCCACATCCCACTAAACTCTCGTATTATATAATAGATCCTTCTTTTGTAGACTTTAAATGATTCTCCGTGTACATAGATACATATATCGGATAATAATCCATTTTTTTTTCTAGAATAGATGCCCATCCATTTATGCCATGTTTAATAGATGAGATTATTTTTCGATTCTACGTAGGCTAAACTATCTCTACAAAGTTTCCACGTGTCAAACAAACAATGCAAGTATTGAATCACACAATCCACATTCACATGGCTAAGATATCATATTCATAGCACGATTTTTTTTTTCTGCCGCACCAAGATATATATCCGTGGGAATATTTCATTGATGGCCAGATTAAATAGAGAATGGGAGGAGGATTCATCAGCAATTACGCCCAAGGATGGGCGCCCACCCGGAAAAAAGCGACTGATTTCTTTCTTTTCGTCAGCCTGAGCTATCGCGGGAAAGAGCCGTCGACACGTCTCCTATGCAAACCAAACCGCCTTACGCCCTCCACCGTTTCATTCATTCATTCAATTCTTTTTTTTTTCTCTCTCTTTTTTTTTCTCATTTACATCCCTCCCTCTCGTTGTCAAAGACAAGGAAAAAAAATAGGGAGAAAGAGAAGGCCATGTAAAAGAAAATTTATTTCCTTCCCGCGATATATACAATTCACACCACACCAGTTCCTGGATTTCCAGAAGCCACGGCCGTGGAGGCGGAGCTGAGCTGATCGAATCCCCTCCTCACCTCACCTCACCTCCGCCGCCGCCGTCGTCGTCGTCCCTACCTTGCCAATCCACTTCTCCTTCTCCTTCTGCTCCTCCTCCTACCCCCTCGAGCAGGTAACAATTAACTCACCCATCCATCACTGCTTGATGCTGCGATTATTGGCCGGGCCCCTCGCGCGGCCATCACATCATCACGTCACGCGTGCTTCCCCTCTGTTTCTGCATTCCTCTCAGCAGAAGGCCCGAGCTCATCAGTTCTTGGGACGTTCTTGATTGAGCCGCCCTGTGGTCTTCGCTGCTCTGCTTGCGACCTGAATTAAAGGGGTGTGGAGCGCAGAAGGAATCACCTGGAGCCGCCCTGGAAGAAGGAAGGAGCCCGTATATCATGGTAGATTTCTCTCCTCTCTTCTTACTGGGCTCTGCCATGGTGTAGAGGTAGTGGCATTGGGTTGGGAGGCGGCGGCGGCGGCGACGGCGATTTGGTTGATGTGATGGGTGGGTTGTGCAGGTGATGGTAGAGAGGCCGACGCCGATGGAGCGGACAGAGGAGGACGACACGGGGCCGCCGTGGCTGCAGCCGCTGCTGCGGACGAGCTTCTTCGTGCCGTGCCACGCGCACCCGGACCTGAGCAAGAACGAGTGCAACCTCTTCTGCCTCGGCTGCACCGGCGACGCCCTCTGCGCCTACTGCCTCCCCTCCCACCGCGACCACCACGTCGTCCAGGTCAGCGACCTAACACTCTAACCGGAACAGCACGGCGTCGTCTCCGTCGTCTCCGGCGGCGGCGGCGGCGCATATATGGGCGGCGGGGGCGCGCCAGCTGATGGATTCACACGTGCGTGCGTGTATGTATGTGATGTGCGTGCGCGCAGATACGGCGGTCGTCGTACCACAACGTGATCCGGGTGTCGGAGGTGGGGAAGCTGATCGACATCTCGCACGTGCAGACGTACGTGATCAACAGCGCCAAGATCGTGTTCCTCAACGGCCGGCCGCAGGCCAGGCCCGGCAAGGGCGTCACCAACACCTGCGAGATCTGCTGCCGCAGCCTCCCGGACTCCTTCCGCTTCTGCTCCCTCGGCTGCAAGGTGCCTCCCTACGTACACCTCAACTCTCTCCCTCTCCCCCTCTCAGTCTCTCCCCCAAGCTCCAATTCTTGCCCTACTCTTTCTCTCTCTTTGTTCTTTCTTTCTTTCTTTCTTCCTCCCTTGCTTCCTTCGCTGGGCTTCCAAGAGGCTACTTTCCCTTGCTTCCTTTCGCTTCTCTCTCTTAAAAAGTCTTTTTTGCCCAGTGCAACGAGTAGAGTACTTGGGTGTAGCTGTGGGGGCCATGGCCACGCGCGCCTGCAGTGCGTGCATGTAGTGCCCACCCCACCTAAGCCTGAGGGGAAAAGCAGCCGTATCCTATTGCAGAAAGCAGCAGCAGCACAAAAAGCAGCATGCATGTAGCTCTAGTGGCAGTGGCGGCAGGCAGCATCGATCTCAGCATCTCGCGGCGGCTTCTAGCACTAGCTCAGCAGCCTCAGCGTTCTCTCTTCTTCCTCGGGCAGCCACCAATGCCCAATGCACATGCATGGCACGCACTGCCCGCCTTGCGTGCCCTAGTGCCATGCCATGGTGCAATGCCACCACATTGGGCGCCCTAGATGTTTTTGCTTTTGCGGATACTGATTCCCCAATGTATGTGCATGCCGTTCCATGCACATCGACGACCATCCGATTCGTGTCAAGATTCATGCTATAGACCAAACTTTAATTCACATTGCCCTTAAATGTTTGGTTCCGATGGATAAGTACACTCTCTCATCTCTCCTAGTTGATTCCTAAAGAGTTAGACCATGAATTCGAAACCCTTCAAAAAGTTCCCGTCTTTTCCGCAATCCAGCCGAGCTGAAAATTAAGAACCATGAGAAATTAACCAAGGCCGTCAATTCATAGTTGGTACACTCTGTGCAGTGCTTCTCCTGATCACCAAAAGCTTCAAGCTTAATCGAGCCGTGGTCCGTGGGTTTCTGGTCTTTTTCTTCTCCTTCCTGCGTGTACTTTGCGAGTGACACATTCTATATATCCGTAGGCCCCAGTTATTGCGCCCTTTGAACTTTGGGTGCGTTGGTACGTGCGCGGCCGTTAAGTGCAGCCAAAATCGGTCCCTGTATCTATCTATTCTAGCCCTGCGCACGGCCGTTCCCATCAAGGCATCAAGCATATATGTGCTGCTGCTGCTGCAGAAAGAGACCATGGGCCATTCACCCTGCCAGATTTAGAGCATTCCCTTCACCTACATACCATAACCAATGTCCCGATGCCCTAGCTTTAACCATGTCCTGCAGTGTGCCGATGCCCAAGCTTTAACCATGCATGTCCCGCAATCCAACAAGTACTATCAAGTGAGATATTTTTTCGTTATATTCATGCATGTTGAATTCTTGGTGTAAGGTACATGTCCATTCATTTGATTGCAATTGCAAATTTGCGATAAGAACTGTATAAAAAGATAAGAGAGGAAGTGGACCTACCTAGCTAGGAGTTGAAGCTGGAGCTGTATATGTAGTGCTAATCTAGTTTAGGCGAAGGCTGCTTTCAGGGAGTAGGTAGACTGGAGACATCATCTCTCAGGATCTTGCAGCGATAATGCACTTCTTTTTAATCCCTTTTCCTTTCAGAGACTGCATTGTGTATATCCAGTTAACCCCCGAGCTCTCCTTCCCATCAGAAAAGAGAGGGTGTGCATTATCCAGATAAAGTTGACTTCTCCCTGGAAGCGATGTTCTGCCGAATCACCTTGTCGTCTGCTTGCCGGGTTCAGGTAGATTAGATGTATGCAGCTAGCTAGGCTCCGGGTGTGGCAGTTAACTGCAGATTTCAGTGTTGTTTTTGCAAGCTTTGCCAAAGGGAGAACGAACGAACGGGAAGATAGAGAGCGATGTGTCTTTCAGCACACATCGCCCATGGTGATCTTGAGAGCGTGTTCTCTCAACATCTTTGAGGGCTTCTTTTTTCCTGCATCTGCATGGCATGTTCCAAACAGCGTACAGCAAACTTGGGAGGAATATGCTTAGTTAATTCCGTTGAGCCTTTCGGACCACGCATTGCCTGACGCCTGCTTTTGGTGCTTGTGCGGTTGGTTGTGCCCTAATTCCTTAATTTCTGATAGTCCACAAGTGAAAAACTAGCTTTCTGCCTTCCATTAAGCATAGCAGAGCTTTGTGGGCTTATATTCCCTGCATTTTCTTGAACCTTGCTATAGGGAGTCCCGTGGAAGTTCTGTACGTAAAATTTTCATGTAGAAATTCTAGTTTCCAAACAATTTCTTTTAGAAGAGTAAGGAGTAGTTATGCCTGATCGTTAAGGTACATTGGAAGGAAAAAAGTTTATTACAAGTTTGTATAAACGAAAAAAGAACTTTTTATAAGGAGGTTTAAGTGGTAAAGTGTTTGTCTTAGTTAGGGATTCACATTTCGGGTGGTGAAAATTTTCGTTCGATCGCCAACCTTTCTTGATGAAATCTGCAAAATTTCATTGGAATTTCAATGACATGCATGGTCGCCCAGATGCTCAAAACTGTAACTAGATTCATGTTTCGGGTACCCAAAAAAATTCTGTTCGTTTGCCGAAATTCTAAATCCCTGGTCAGGTCTTAGTGTGCGACATGATGACACCGCTTACCGCTATGTAGACGTATGTAGCAGTACTAGAGCAATTCTCATTTCGTCTTGTCAGAATTAAAAAGGGAATTGCAAGCAGGCAGGTAGGTGCTTTTGCAAGCGCTAGAAAATTTTTGTTACAAAAGCTATGATCGTTGTCAAACTGTCGAAGAGACAGCGATCTGGCGGGCTCGACCGGTTTGCAGCCAGTGCAACGACGACGGGTGGATAATGAGACGCTGCATCGCCTAAAATTTTTTTCTCACGTCTTCATCAGCTCACTTCACTGATTCCTCCGAAAGCTACTCTTGTGGCCAAGAAGAAAAAAATTCTGACAGCTAGCTGCACCTGCTCACACACTCGCGCCAGTGCATTGATTTTACACCCACAGTGAGTTAATCGCTGACGCATGCTTGTATCTGCTCTTTGATGCGATCTCTCTTTCAGCTCGGAGGGATGCAGTGGGACCCCAGCCTGACGTTCGCCATCCGGCCGAAGCGCGGCGCCGACTCCGGCGACGGCGGCGGCTGCGGCTCCGGCTCCGACGACTCCTTCAGCCCCAAGAAGCCCCGGAAGGCGGCGCTCGAGCTCGGCCGGTTCGACCGGGGCATCGTCCGGTGGTCCGACGACGAGGGCAGCAGGTCCAACGCCGGCGGCGGCGGCGGCCGGCCGATCACGCCGTCGACGCCGCCGATCAACCGCTGCCGGCCGTCGAGGAGGAAGGGCATCCCCCACCGCGCCCCGTTCTACGGTTAGTCGACACACCAACGATCGAACCCTGCATAATGTGTGTCAGGTCTGATGATTAGTGAGGTGATGGTCACAAGATATAGGTATTAGCTAGCCTGATATATATGTGTAGTTGTATACATATACTTACTTACATACGTACACAATAATGTAGGTGAAGCATATGTGTACATATGAAAGTATATTGGCAAAGGTTGTCAAAGCTATAAGGCTAATTAAGGCCATGCGGGGCCATGGTGTGGTGGCCTGCTTCATGTAGACATAAGTTAAAAAGAAGAACAGGGTTAAGAATTAAGATAGAAACATAGGTAGGGTTTTCAGTTTGGGTAGGTCGAGATTGATATGTGAAAAGGGGTTAATAATCGTCATGTATTTGTCTCGAGGTTTGTAGTATTCTGGCTGTTTGCCCCCCACCCAATGCGTTTATTAGCGTTGTGGTGTATAGATTTCAAGTTTTCAGGCTCCTTTCAGGAACTTGATTTGTATAGACAGTGTATGTTGCTTAATTTTACTGGGAGGAAAAAAAGAAAAGAAAAAAAGAATGCTGCATAATTAAGCTTGTGCTATGTAATTGTAATAACTAACCTATGTTCAATGTTCACGCTGCATATCATATCTGCATGCAACTTTGCAAATATGTTATTAGCAAATCGTTCTTTTTTTTCCCTATAGAATATATGTGTGACCTTTCGTGATCAAATCGGTTGCGCGTCTAATATTGCCTTCTGCTGGTGATGTGCTATAAGTTTTGCATGCTTGCTTCTGATAGTAGTAGCTACCAGTGCACATCATCATGTAGACTAGCGTTTCAACTCTAATCCATGGAACAAACCCTGAACATCAGGGCAGAAAACGATGCTGTGATCATTAACAAATGACGGGCCAGCCGACATCGCACAGCGGTGCCGGTATCCGCCCTTGTCAAGGCCATTCCTGCAACAGCATTGACACTGTCAGGAATTTGATAGTCGGCCTCATCGAACGTCGGCTTTCTGTATTTTTTTTGGTATCAGCGAAAAATATTCTTTCAGGAAGAATTTTTTTTTGCCAAAGCTAAAAACATCGGGTTAATCAATAAATAGTACAAGTCCGGGTTGCCTCCTCCACCTCGCCACGTGGCGTTTTTTTGCCCCCGCGCTGGCCACGTCACTCCGTTCGTTCGCGACCGTCCGATCGCGCGTTTCTGGCAGATCCGGCCGTCCATTTGTTTTTTAGTACAAAACGTTTTTTTTCTCGCAGCTGTAAACAAAGCGAGCTGCTTGGTCGGCTGGCTAGCTGAGCCAGCTCTCAGCCAGCAGCCCACGGTTTGATCCCCCGCATGCCGCATTTTCTCTTTTTTTCTCCCGGCCCTCCGCGCCGCGTGCGAGCTTCACTTTTCTCCGCGCCGCATTCGCTTTTTCCCACCAGCTTCGCTTTCCCCCGCACCGCGTTCGCTTTTTCCCACGCGCGTTGCGAGGCTCGGCTCGCCAGGCACGCGTCGCGGCTAGTTTTCTTAAAATTTGAACTTCGACTTTATTGGTAAATTTAAATTTGTATTTAAAAAATTACCAGCCAATAATGGATTCTCGTGGGCTCGCGGCTATATCAGATTCTCGCCGCTGAATTCTTCTCAAGCCGATTATCAAAACCATCGTCCCAGTCCGGCTAGCTGCCATTGCTCTACTCACATAACACATGGGCGATTGGAAGCTAGGCCAGGGTGGAGAGAGATGCTGCACAATTATAGCATTGGGCGCTTCCATAGTTCCATGGCGCAAGTAGTTTTAAGCCGAGCAAGAATCTGGAATAATTGAGTGAAGGTGATGCTGACGACGACGAAGCACTTGTTTCTCCCACCGGCAAGGCAACACCCACTGCAGAGAGTAGGAAGAGATGGGATTGGGATTGGGATTGGGATTGGGATTGCAGCCTCGCGGTGCATTAGATGACAAATATGACCGAACCAAACGTCTTGGTCACGGACGGGATCATGGGCATATGGTGCTAGCGATCAGAGAATCCTGACGCGAGCAAAACTGCTCCAGAATTCTTGCCTTCAGATCACAGGCATGCATTGACATATGAGCACCAAACCCTAAATCTAGAAATTAGATCTGATAATTTTTTTAGTATAAGTATGCACAAAAACATTGTATTTTTATTACATATTTGAATTATAAGCATTTATCAGAATTTGTACATTTTTTTGTTTTCTGAGCTTCTTACAATTTTCTTCAATTTATTATTTTTTCAATTTTATTTTCTACAAAACTCTGTTGACTAGCACGTCAGTCAAAATTAGGATGTTTTCATGTTGGTGGTATTTTGTTTGGTATAAGAAATAAAACTCAAGCAATAGTTGGAGGCAAAATGAACTTTTTCCTTAAAAGTAAAATACTTCCAAATGGAATACCGTAGTGGAAGAACTCCACCCTTCCTATCCTGAGGGTCATTTGTTCAACTCACAACATTATCAATTTTTTGATCATTTTTATGTCCTTTTTTCAAATTCAATTTTTTTTTAAAAAGATTTGATAATCCTCAATATATCAAATATATTGGCCCTACCGGCGGGTCGACTAAAATTTGGATGTCGAATATCAAATCCATGATCCATACTAATATGTGAACTTTTCTATTGCTCGTCTTCTTTGTTCGACATGAACCATGTTTGTATCTACACTAACATATATATTGTGCTGCCACCACACCCAACCATCATGGAGAAAAAAGGCCACATCCATGCAATGAAACCAGACGAACCACCAGAGAAGGGAGAGATATAATAGCTCAAATATGAAAGTGTACAGAGAAACAGGTGCGTCCGAAACCTAGGAGCAAGCTGAGGTGCTTTATTACAAAATTTTATGTGTAATAGACCTGATCTAAAAGTGCGTGACCTTCTTTAGGAGTTACCTCCCATGCTATCGATAAGTAGCATGACAATGATTAGAGACAGTTGATGTCTCAATCATTGTACATGTTCTAAGTACTCACTCTGTTTTTTGCATAAAACTTCTAATTTGAATGACCTTGTTTATAAATTAAGGTGTGCTTGAAAATTTATTGATGTTACTTGTCTGGCCTTATTTATTACAGGATTTTCTTACATGCATTGATAAAATAACCATCACATGATATTCTCTCATATTCTCAAGGTATTTATTATATGGTCATTTTCTCTTAACTTTCTATTGATTTCACAACTTTGTTAATCAAAGTACATCATATATAAAAAGATGGAGTAATTCTCTTGTCACTTGCTACATCAACCGTCAGGTATGCCGCTTCCCATGCATCTACCCCTGAGCTTTGTCCGTGCCACCTGACTCCACTTCACTTGTGTCAGCGAGCCTCGACATTTCCGTCTTCTTGGAGTTTGGTTGTGATTTGAGAAGACCTGGAAGCCCCTACCAGAGCTAGGGATGCGAGCAACCGTACTAGCTTGACGGCAGTGGAATTGCGATGGGTGGAACGAAAGTATTTGGACAGACGGCTACACCCAATCGAATGTTAGGGATGGGGGGAAGGGTGGGCATGGCGGCAGTGGTTCAGTTGGTGAGAGAACTAGAGTGCTCAAGTGGGTGACACCAGCCAGGGGTGCTATGGACGAGGACCTATTGACAGCATGGTGGAATACATGGAGCTGCAAAACATCGAAAAAGATGGAATAGAAGTATAAAACATGTTAGAATGGAGCTGTGAGACCGAGACGAATGAGAAGATAGTGTTAGTTTTAACCTTAAGCTTAAACATCACCAGAACAATCTGAACAAGATCTCCTTAGCCTAAACATGAACACCTAATACTAATTACATAGATCAATAGATTACTGACCACAGGAACATGCCATCGGTAGATGATCATGAACTTGTAAATCGCCTGCTTGGAGAGGGCTCGGTGCAGAGAGGCCGTAGAGGTCGCAGGGAGATGGAGGCAGTGAAGACCTCTCCGGTGACGGCCTTCCAAGTGCTACAGCGCCTCCTAGATCAGATAGGGATTAGGGGTTGTTAGGGGTGAGCTAATCACGATTAGAGGTTAATTAGTGACTAACAACCTTCTTATATGGCGCTGTGCAGCAAGGGCCGCACCAACAGTCGGTTAGAGCACCCCCGATCAGGGCTCTCGTGGGCAGTGTTAGAGTATATTGGGCCTTGGGAGAATGGCCCATCTAGTGTACTATATAATACTCCACTGTGCAAAACAATTTGAAATCAATTTCTCCCAATTAACATGGTATCAGAGCGGGAGATCTAGGGTTACCTTCTTCCGCTGCGCCGCCGGCACTTCCCCATGGTGACCGCCTCCTCTGCCGCCATGTACATAGCTCCGGCGACCACAACCCCCCTCCCACCGCGGCACCTCCCTCCGCCGCGCTTCCCCTCACTGCGGCGCCTCTCACCGTGGCTCCTCTCTTCACCCCGATTCCCAGCGACGTCCTCGTGGCCACCGAGGCGCTGGTAGCCACCGCCGCACGGGACGCCGTCTCCGCCGCCATGGCCCAGCTCCCTCCCGAGATACAGGCCGCCCTCGGCTTCTCAGGCGGTGCCCCACCGACGGCGCCGCTCCCAACCGCTATCGACGCCGCGGCTCGATTCGACGGCGGTGGGACGCCACCGCACCTAATCGCCTCTGGGCGCCCGCCGCCGGATCCCACCCCGGGTGGACGCTGCCACCCCTCCCCGGCGGCCTCGAGCCCCTCCTCGGAGCGCTCCCAACCGCGGTTTCCGCCCTGCGACACTTTCTGCCACCGAACTGCCGACTGAAGACCCGGAGACTATTGCCGCCCTACACAACCAGGCCGTCCTCATCACCAGTGTCAAGGCTCTTGTTCCAGTGGAACTCGATCAAAAGAGCAGCAAGTACAACCAGTGGCGGCGCCTCTTCCTCGTCACGCTGGGCCGCTACGCCTTGGCGGACCACGTCACCCTTCCAGTTGGTCGTTGGGACGACCCGGCATGGCGTCGCATGGACCACGTCGTCCTCTCCTGGATCTATGGCCGCCTCGCCCCAGATCTTCTACTGGTGGTCATGACGTCGGACGCCACCGTACATTCCGTCTGGATCAGTCTTGAGGATCAATTCCTCGGGAACCAAGAGACGCGACTTCTCTACGCCGAGACGGAGTTCCACTCCTTTGTCCAGGGCGACCTCTCTGTCACTGACTACTGCGGCCGCCTCAAGGACATGGCCGACACCCTCGCCGACCTTGGCTCCGCCGTCCCCGACCGTACCCTCGTCCTCAACATGCTCCGCGGTCTCAACGACAGGTTCGACAACCTCAGACTCATCATCCAGACTCAGAGCCCGCTCCCCACCTTCGCCAATGTCCGCAACCAGCTCCTGCTCCGCAAGCTCCACCTCACCAACACACCTGCGACGCCCTCCACCGCCCTCGTTGCTACCACTCCCCAACCACCGGCCGGTGGATCCTCTGGGAGGAACAACTACAAGGGCAAGAAGGGTAAGAAGAAGGGTGGTGGCGGCGGTGGGGGTGGCACCGGTGGCGATGGCGGTGGCAGTGGTACTGGTGGGGGTGGTCGAAACAGTGGCCCCTCTACGGGCGGCCGCGGGACCACTCCTTCGTTCTACAACCCTTGGACAGGCACCATCCAGCTCTGGCCGTTCTAGGGCCAGGGCAATCAGGCCCCGGGTATCCTGGGACGTCCCCCTGCATTGCGGCCGCCCCACGCCCTCAACGTCAACACCGGGGCTGGGGGCGGCCCTGGCGACTACGGCGTCGGCGTGTCTCCGCAACCGCCCACTCCGGTGCCCTGGAGCCCGATGGCGGGCGCCTCTTGGGATCAGTAGTCCCTTGCCGGTGCGTTCAACACCATGGCGCTCACCCCGCCCCCGAGCAGTCATGAGTGGTACATGGACTCGGACGCCACTTCCCACATGACTTCCGATGCTGGTAATCTCACATGCTCCTACCCTCCCACCCAGACTTGTCCGTCTAACATCATCATTGGCGACGGGTCACGTCTCCCTGTCACATCCACGGGTCACCGCACTTTCCACTCCACACATAAACCGCTTACCCTCCGTAATGTCCTTGTCACACCCACACTCATTTAAAATCTTATCTCTGTTCGTCAGTTCACCAACGACAACCAGTGTTCCATTGAGTTTGACCCGTCAGGTTTTTTTGTGAAGGACCTTCGCACCAGGAGCATCATCGCCCGCTGTGATAGCTCTGGGGACCTCTACTCCTTTCGTCCGAGTCCAGGCCCTCATGCCCTTGTCACCAGCACACCCTCCTCCGAGCTCTGGCATCGTCGTCTTGGGCACCCCAGTCATGCCACCCTTTCTGTTTTAACTAGCTCGTCTGCTATCTCCTATAATAAAGCTAAACCAGATACTCTATGTCATGAGTGTCAGCTTGGTAAACATGTTCGTCTTCCCTTTGTGTCATCAACCTCTCGTGCCACTAGTGCTTTTGATTTAATACATTGTGATTTGTGGACGTCCCCTGTCGCTAGTATCTCAGGTTACAAGTATTATCTCATCATCGTTGATGACCGCACACATTTCATGTGGATCTTCCCCCTTCGCCTCAAGTCCGACACGTTCCCAACCATCTCTCACTTTTTTGCCTTCGTCTGTACTCAGTTCGGGACAACTGTCAAGTGTGTCCAGGCTGACAACGGCCGCGAGTTTGACAACTTCTCTTCCCGCTTCTTTTTCCTCACCAACGGCGTCGTTTTTCGCATGTCCTGCCCCTACACTGTTGGCCCAGGTACTCTCAAATTACACACTCATATGAAAAATACGCACTCAGGGCTCATGAGCAAGCTCACACAAAGTAGTACGTATTCATCAAATATATTACAAGCTTCAGTTTACAGCTTTGAGTGCTAGTTCTATTTATAGAACTCAGCAACCGACCTAGGCAACTCACACACAAAGCAAACAGCTACTCTGTTACAAACCGACTTAGTAAAAAAAATTAATTAATACTACACATAACAGCTAAAGCTTAGCTAGCTTATACCAGCACATGGATGTAGTTTCTAGAAGTACAGGCTACATACGGCTGTCCTGAAGAAACAAAATTTGATTTTACTTTCTAGTGTTTATATTGTAGCTCAAGCAAGTCGGTAACTCATCTTACAAGTCAAGATTAATTCCAATAATCTCCCCCTTAATCTTGACTTGGTTCAAGATCACGGACGCCTAGCCGATCGCGCATTATTGCCAATTTCATTCTAGGCAAAACTTTCGTCAGTACATCAGCTCGCTGCTCCTCGGTGCACACGAACTCAACAATAATTTTACCGTCTTCAACACAATCTCGAATATAATGGAACCTCGTGTCTATGTGTTTACTGTGACCATGAAACACGGGGTTCTTCATCAATGCAATAGCAGACTTGTTGTCGATAAATAACTTTACCGGCTTGAGCTTCACCCTTGTTAGTTCTGCTAACAAGCTTCTCAGCCATACTGCTTGACATGCCGCTGTTGTGGCTGCCATGAACTCAACTTCGCATGATGATAATGCCACTGTCTTCTGTTTCTGAGAGGTCCATGATACTAGATTACCATTAATGTAGAATGCCATGCCTCCTGTACTTTTTCGGTCATCCAAATCACCGGCTAAGTTACTATCACTATACCCGGTGATTACTTCTTCTCCTTCTCCCTTCACATACACAAGACCATAGTGAATTGTGCCCTTTATGTACCTCAAGATTTGCTTTACTGCCTTGAGATGCATCACTGTAGGTTTTTCCATATACCTGCTAGCCACTCCGACTGCATAAGAAAGATCTGGCCTTGTGTGGAGAAGGTACCTCAGGCAACCGACCATTCGTCGGTATTCTGTTGCATCAACAGTTCTCCTTCTGGATCCTTGTGCAACTGAGCCTTTTGTTCCATGGGAAATTTGGTTGGGTTGCACTCACCCATGCCAAATTGAGCTAGCAGTTTCTTGGCGTATGTCGACTGCTTGAGTGTCACCCGGCTTCCTTCTTGCGCCACCTCAATCCCGAGATAATATGCGAGCTGTCCAAGATCACTCATCTCAAACTCACTCATCATTTGTTGCTTGAATAATGCAATCTCCTCCGGGTTCTCTCCTGTCACTATAAGATCATCGACATAAACACCAACTATTATGCTAGCTTATCCCATAGCTCTTGTGTAGACCGTTGGTTCTTGTGCACACTTGGTGAAACCAAGTTGCTTCAGACTCTTATCAAGTCTGATGTTCCATGCTCGTGGTGCTTGTCGAAGCCCATACAAAGCCTTCCTCAGCTTGTACACATAGTGCTCTTTGTCTTTAATAATAAAGCCTTCTGGTTGGTTCACATGCACTTCTTCTTCAAGTTCCCCATTTAAGAAAGCAGACTTCACATGTAGGTGATGAATCTCCCAACCACGGTTAGCAGCAATTGCAAGAATGGCACGTACCGTGTCAAGCCGTGTTACCGGGGCGAACACCTCCTCAAAATGAACACCTTGGCGTTGAACATATCCTTTTGCGACCAGCCTTGTCTTGTGCTTGATTACTTCACCATCTGAATTTTTCTTCAGCTTGTAAACCCATTTCAAACCTATGGGTTTCTTTCCTACCGGCAGCTTGGTGAGAGTCCAAGTTGCATTCTTTTCAATGGATTCAATTTCCTTCTCCATTGCTTTCTCCCAATCAATTTGACTAGAAGCTTCTTGATAGCATGATGGCTCCTCCATTTCAACTAGGAGCAGCTCATCTTCTGGATCTTTATTTATAAGTTCCACTCTGCTTGTTTTCTGCATGAGGTCACCGATATTTCTGAACCGTGTCGGTGCTCCATCGGTGCCACTACTGCTGCTGGAGAGTGATGTTGGTGAAACCGCAGTAGATGTGACGGTCTCGACCATTGTTGGTCCTCGCCCTGGTGTGGCAGTCGGGTCAAGGGTGCTTAACGGAGCATGTGCTGCTGCCGCTGCTACTTGAGCCGCAGCACGTGCACGCGTCCTCGTCACCGGTCCTGGCGGGGCTGTATCAGCCACGGCCACCGGTGTCAGTGGAGCTGGTTCAGCTTCGATTGCAGAAATGTCAGCCCGAACCTCTGAAGCTCCTGTTATATCTGGTTCCAGGTGATCACCTAACACCGGCTCAGGGAAGAAACTGTCCTCCACGACAAAGTCTGGAGCTCCATTGATGCCATGCCAGTACCTACATCCCAACTCCATGGAGTTTCTTCTTCAAATTCAACATCTCGACTTACATGGAGTTTTTGACGTCTTGGATCGTAGAGACGATGTGCCTTGCAGCCGTCCTCAACGCCAAGATACACCATCGCCTGGCTCCGGTCGTCGAGCTTCTTTTGGTGTGGTGTTGTCACCTTCACATGAGCAGTGCAGCCGAACACCCTCAGATGTGTGAGGTGCGGCTTCCTGCCAGTCCAAGCTTGAAAGGGTGTGCACTCTCCTAGCGCTTTTGTTGGTAGACGGTTCAGCAAGTATACTGCATGCCGAACAGCCTCCCCCCAGAACCTGCCAGGTACTCGCATGCTCTTGAGGAGAGATCTTGCCATTGCCATCACTGTCCGGTTCCTTCGTTCCACAACCAGGGGCGGAGCCAGGATTGAAGTATGGGGGGGGGGGGGGCAAGTTGAACTAGGAAATGACATATCGAATATAATTGTGTATAGACTTAAACATGATGTAGCTAATAAAAAAATTACATCTCTATTAGCTTAAATTTAGCCCTACGGTTTCCTTGAAGCTCATATGCATCAATAATTTCATCTGAGGTGATCTTTGATGCTATTTCCTTCTCAATATAGAGTATCATGCAAGACCGAAGAAAGTCATCTCCCATCTTACTTCGAAGACGGTTCTTGACTAGTTTCATAGCTGAAAATGCCCGTTCAATAGTCGCCGTTGACACCGGAAGAGTTATCACTAGTCGCAACAATCTGTCAACCATCAGATACATGGATGCTTTGCCTGTTTTGACTAATCCATTAGTCAAATCAGCAAGAGATGGCAAGAATTGTAGTTGTAGATCTAAATGATTGCATGCATCCAGTTGAAAATGTGGTAGTTGACACTCGAGTTGAGCTCTTTCTTGACTAGTAAAATCTTCGGGATAGAACTTATCCACCAAAGTGCATACCTTTGAGATGTCAAAAGTGTCACATCTTGGATCCAAAGACGCACAAAGGGTCAAGAGCTCTGTTGCTTGAGAACTAAATCGCTCATTTAACTCAACGGCGAGTCGGCGACGTTTCATGCACCTTAGCACTGCCACTGGCTCGTCACAGGTCGTGGGTCGTGGGCAGACGCTTGTAATCGTGATCTGGCCGTTGCAGTTGCATGGTGGGCCTGTTAATTATACAATTAGCTAGCTAATTAGTCATATATTTAATTGAGATATATATAGGGGTAATTGCAGTTTCGCTTTTTCGTTGGGGGGTTCGCCCGCCGTCCCCCTCTCTCTCCTCATCCACAACACCATTCTGTTGTGGTGTGTATGGGGCAGTCACATGCCTCTTGATGCCTGCCTGTTCACATAGCTCCGTGAACTTAGTAGAGAGGAACTCACCAACCAGTGGCCACCCTAAGAATCTTTACTCGGTGTCCACAAGAGTTCTCAACCTTCTACTTGAACTTCTTGAACAATAAGACAAGCTTGATCTTTTGATTTGATCACATACACCCACATCCATCTAGAATAATCATCAACTATAAGCATAAAATAGTTGTTACCAAAGAAGTGTCGGCGGGTGATTGGTCCACATAGATCAGTATGTAGCAATTCAAGCTGCTCCTCCGCCGATAATTCACCATCGGGAAAAGGTCGCTTTGTTTGCTTTGCAATCAAACACCCTTGGCATAACTTGTTTGGGTGTGTGATAAGCGGTACTCCCACCGCCATCTTCTTCTCGGACAACATCTTTAGTGACTTGAAATTGACATGCCCTAGACGAGCATGCCAAAGCCAAGCCTGATCACTGATACTTGCAAGCAAACAAACCGGCTTACCAGTTTCCATCACCGCTTTGTAGAGGCGGTTGGGGGAGCTCTTGATCTTGATGAGCAGCCTGCCGCTAGAATCATATATACATAAGTATTCTCCCAGCATGACGATCTTGCTCCCCCCTTCGGCCAATTGCCCACATCTAATGATGTTATTGTGCAATGCTGGGATATAATATACCTCTGTGAGGAGTCGCTGTTCTCCACCCTTGAACTGAAGCAACACCGATCCTTTGCCTTTGATCTGCACTGTGGAGCCGTCGCCGAACCTTACATGCCCTTTGACGGACTGGTCCAGGTCATGGAACTTACTTCGGTCACCTGACATGTGATTACTTGCACCGTTGTCGAAGTACCAAATGTCGGTGGTGCAGCTGTCCTCCTTTCTAACTCGTAGGTTTGGCTCCACCTTATCTTCGTTCAAAAGAACGAAGTTGCGTGTTTCCACACTTGTCGACAGTAACAGAGCAGGTTCCTCCTCCTCTGCTTGCATGAGGTTGGCTTCCTCGGTGCGTGGCTTGCTCCAGCACTCTGACGCATAATGGCCCATCTTGTTGCAGTTGAAGCACTTGATGTGGCTCTTATCGCGTCTGCCGCCACCGGAACCTCCAGCGCCTTCCTTGCATGGCGCACCACTATGCTCGCCCTACCACGGCCTTCGCCGCCCACGACCACTCCGGCGCGGTTGCTGAACTCCGTAGGGCGGTGTTCTTGCCCTTGTTTCTTGATGACGAGTTACCGGCTCCGTTCTTACCGCCACTGCCACCGAGCTTTGAGTGGAGTCGGCTATCACCATCGCCGTTAGAAGTGCGAGGCACAGCGCACTCGAAGGTCTTCAGCGCCTAACCGCCTCCTCGAACGGCATAGTGTCGACGCCGCAGAATCGCTCTATGCCGCTATGACAGATAAAACCGATCCGCGCGGTGTCGGCGGTTTTTTACTAACGCCGCATCATCGAAGCGTTGTTCCAAGTTGGTATATCTCGGTGACATACCACTCGGCTTGCCGGGCGACTCTCCAAAGTGTCTCCTCTTCCTTCATCCGCAGAGCGTCAAACTCGCTCTTGAGGGTTGCAAGACGTGTCGTCTTGACGCGATCAGCTCCGACGAACCTCGTTTTGAGGCTCTCCCAGAGTTCTTTCGCGGTCTTCTTCTGCGCAACTTGCAGAAGAATATCTTCCGGGAGTGTTTGGAGAAGATACGCCCTCGCCATCTTGTCCTTCTTCACATCTACGGTTGTATTGGCCGCTGGTTGAACCGCCTCCCAAACTCCTTGGGCCTCCAACAAAGCCTCCACCTTAATCGCCCAGGTGGTGTAGTTCGTCGCTGTCAGCTGAGGGTAGTGGAACGGCACACAGCCGCCATCTCTCACCGTCGCAGACTGAGGAACGATCGACATTGGCTCGTATCGGATGATCTTGGGCATGCAACCTCAGTGCTCTGATACCACTTGTTGGCCCAGGTACTCTCAAATTACACACTCATATGGAAAATACGCACTCAGGGCTCATGAGCAAGCTCACACAAAGTAGTACGTATTCATCAAATATATTACAAGCTTTAGTTTACAGCTTTGAGTTCGAGGCCCTCCGCACCAACAACACGTGGGATCTTGTCCCGCGGCCAGCTGGAGCCAATGTGGTCACCGAAAAGTGGATCTTCAAGTACAAGCTCAACGCTGATGGCTCTCTTGATCGGTACAAGGCTCGCTGGGTTCTTCGAGGCTTCACACAGCGTCCTAGAGTGGACTTTGATGAGACCTTCAGTCCCGTAGTCAAACCAGCCACCATTTGGACAGTTCTTTCACTGGCAATCTCCTGCGGTTGATCCATCCGTCGGCTTGATGTCAACAACGCGTTTCTCCATGGACTCCTCGACGAGACTGTCTACTGCGCTCAGCCCTCGGGTTTTGTGGATCCTAGCTGTCCTGATCATGTCTGTCTTCTTCGCAAGTCTCTATATGGACTCAAGCAGACTCCTTGAACTTGGTACAGCACCATTGCCTCTCACCTCCGCTCTCTTGGATTTGTCGAGGCCAAGTCAGATACATCACTGTTCATCTACAGAAGGGGTACTGAGACAGCATATCTCCTGGTTTACTTCGACGATATTGTGTTGACTGCTTCTTCAGATGACCTCCGAGCCGCCGACGGTGTCGCGCTGAACACGAAGTTCTCGCCAAGGACCTTGAGCCTCGTGATCATTTCCTTGGTGTCTCGGTGCTTCCACAGTCGGGTGGCTTCCTCCTCTCCCAGCGACAGTACATCGTCGACATGCTAGATCGCGTGCATGGTCGATCGCAAATCTCGCTCCACTCCGATCGACACGAGCTCAAGTTATCAAGAACGGTCCCTCGGTTCTCGACGCGACCTTCTATCTCGCTTGACAAAGCGCCCAAGATTTCACGCCACCCGTCCGGACATCACCTATGCCCTCTAGCAGATCTGCCTCTTCATGCCCCACGGGAACCGCATTTCGCTACCCTCAAGCGCATCTTGCGGTACCTACGTGGCACCTTGGAGCTCGGTCTTCTGCTTTGTCGCTCCGCTCTTACAAGCCTCACAGTCTACACCGACGCTGACTGATCGAGTAGGCTGTCCAGACACCAGAAAGTCCACATCGGGCTATGCCATCTTTCACAGTGACAACTTGGTGTCCTGGTCGTCCAAACGCCAGCACACAGTCTCCCGCTCCAGCGCCGAGGCCGAGTACCGCGCGGTCGCCAATGGCGCCATCGAGACTGCTATTTTGCTACCGCTCCAGAGCTCCACATCACGCCAAGGCCACCCTTGTTCATCGCGACAACGCTAACGCGGTCTATCTCTCCACCAACCGGTGCAAAGATCGGCGCACCAAACACGCCGAGATCGATCTTCACTTCGTCCGTGGCGGGTTGCTCTCGGTCATGCGCGTGATGCACGCCCCGACGCCGCCCCAAAGACGTTGATATCTTCACCAAGGGCCTTCCCAGCATGGTCTTCCTCGAGTTCAGGTCCAGTCTCAACGTCTGCGCACCATCCGTTCAGACTGCGGGGGAGTGACTGTCATATTAATTGGATCGTATTTTTTACTTCTTTGGTCACTCTGTTTCGACCACGGGGGAGTGCTCTGCGTTTGTTTTGTACCAGTCTCAACGCCATGTTTGCGCCGTTCAGACTATAGGGGAGTGTTAGAGTATATTGAGCCTTGGGAGGCTAGCGCATCTAGTGTACTATATAATACTCCACTGTGCAATACAATTTGAAATCAATTTCTCTCAATTAACAGGCAGTTAGCCCCTTAGGAGTCGGTCTTGGTGGTTAGCCTATCTCCAACAGCATCTACTAAAGCGTCCTCTACCTCAAAATAGGGGATAAATTCTTCTCTTATGTGCTTCAACAACAATCCCTATTACGTTTTCTAAAATAGAGTTTTTCTCTCCATTCTCTTATATGTAGGGGTTTTCTTTTCTTCCCCTATACAATTTTCTATATAGGGAACGCTGTTAGAGATGGGAGAAATATAGGGAGAGATTTTTTTTAAAGGAATCCTGCATATGAGGTTATAGGGGATCAAATTTAGGGATTCCTGTTGGAGAGAGCCTTAGCCACCGAGATCATATCCAACAAATAGAGTACTGGAGAATAAGAGGAAAGAGAGCGAAATCTTTGCAGCTGCGGAAGCAAAACCGTCTGAATTTAGTGGTACGAGAGAGAGCAATTTTCTTTCTTCCACGGCTTAGCAAAACCTGGAAACACCTGCGTGGAACAGTGGAAGGATGGTGACTGAACGGAGAAGAAACCAATTAGCATGCAAGTACGTGACGTACGAGTACGACATTACGAGCAGGCCGGCCAAACCCAACAAAAGAAACCAAAAAAATCCCGGTGCTACCTCCAGAAATTGCTGCAGTCCAGCAGCAACCAGTCACTTCCGTGGATACCCTTCATGCCCTGGGAGGCAAGAAATGGACGAACGGGAGAAGGGGAGAAGGGGAGAACGGCAAGAAATGGAGCCGCGGAGCCATATGGGTCGCTGCCCCCGCCCCGTGTAACCCGCGGCGCCGGCCCCCGCTGGTCTTTGTACCCGGTCCGGTCAGTGTTACCCATTTTGTAATTTTTTTATTTTTGGAGTTTTTTTTTTTGCTCAGAACAATTAAGTGTTGTAGATAAAAATTGTAGAGTTTCGAGACGCGTCTCTTTTTATCGGTAACTTTTCAGGAAAAAAAATCATAAAAAAGGCTTGTTGTTGTATTGGGAAGTGATTGAAAATGAGTATTTTTATGTGATTTTGTGAGGGATTTGATTTGGCATGTATCTAATGAGTAATTTATGGTGTAAATGGACTGGTATGCAGGTGATCAAGAATCAAGATCAGTATGGGTTTTTGGATGGACTAATCCATGTGATGGAGCTTGAAGTGGATTGTGACTGGCGACGTGTTGGAATGCGAGCTAGTGGTTTGGGGGTCTAGAACGACAAGGAGGTCGTGCAAGACGATCAGACTCGGACTTGGATATCACAACGATAACGTGGATGACAAACTTAACCGACGTAAGAGCATCCCCAGCAGGGGCATCAAAATGACCCTGCATCGCTACAGTAATCGCGTTTTTCCCGCGCAGTGCTGCTCTGCTCTCTGGCTGCTTGCTTCCCCGCTGGCTTTGTTCAAAAAATTTTGAAGTACAGGCTGAACTAATGAGGCTGTTGGGGATGCTCTAAGGATCTGAGACTGATTTTTTTAGCTATTTATAGATGATTTTTGAAAGTTATTTATGCTTGTAGTTTACGTCTCCATTTACACTCACAAGAATTATGTTGGTTTGCCTGCAAGGGGTCTTCATCTTGTTTCTTGTTCCTCCTAGATAGCTTTGGGAGAAAGAGCATCACGAATTGCTGAAAGAAGAATCGGCTCCCATTCACCCTTCCTCTGGTTGTCATAGCGTGTTTCCATACAATTAAACATGGCTAACCCTATATTAGGAATCATGTATACTATATATTAACACCGCTTTTCACTATTTATCCATATTTTTCCCTTATATTTTATTAGCTACGACGTTTATGACTTGCTGCAGTGTTGTGATAGGGGGTGACCAATGTTGACCTTAAATATGACTATCCCATCATTGTTCATAACATACTCACAAAACTATCAAGGTTCACTCAACCAACTCTCGACCTATTTTCTTTAATTCTTAGAGCATGTACATCAGTGTCGGTATCAAGCGCCGGCATCAAGCGCGCAGCTAGGTGGAAAAATTGAAACAACGCTGCACACAGGCGGCCACGCGGGTGGACGCGCTGGGTGGGAAAAATTAGTGTAGACACAATATTTTGCAGTAGGTGCTGGAGATGCTCTTACATCTTTTATATTTCACTCTAAACTTTTTTACCATTCACAACCCATTTCCACCATCGTAGGCCTACCCACGGTGATGGAACCTTATCCCAATCCACCATTGATCTTCAATTCCACAACGAGCATGACGTGAAGCCTCTTTTGACTCGGGCATTGAGAGGTCGAGTTGGTTCGTACTTTTACTTTAGAAATCAGCGTGTGAACGACGCGAAGGACGCAGAAAATTTATCAATTTCGGAGACAGGGTGAACCTCGCCACTTCGGTGCGGTCAAGTGCCGGGCTCAGGAAAATTAACATGGTCATGTATTCAGAGCATGATCAATACTATCTGAACTTACAATGATGAGTACCGTTGATAAAATAAAATAGGAGAAAAACTAAGTAATAGTATTAAATAGTGCTAGGTTTATTCTAAATTAAGTTAGCATGTACATACACTCAGCTCAGCTCATTAATTGGGCAGAAGGGAGAATCAACCAGACCATCTGTTCTCTTACTTTTCCTCTTCTTTTATGCATTTGATTTTTTATCTTGCCGAATTTGTCATCCATCAACGTCAGGAATACCATCTGCATGCTGCCACTTGATGCATTGATCGAAACCACTTAAAAGTACAACCAAAGCCGGTTCGACGTTACTTTTGAAATGAAAAGTTACCAAATTAGTCACTAAATATGTCAAATTTTGGTCTTTGGAATCTAAAACCGGTTAACTCAGTCCCCAAATTTTTAAAACCAAACACAAATGATCTTTTGACTGAATCAACAAGAGTTATATTTATTTTTACATAATTTTATTCAAAACTGTATAATTGAGTTCTTATTTATTTTACATGCTCATAATTTTTTGTCCGTAGTTTTGCCCATGTCTAAGATCCTATAGCATTTTGTTAGGATATACGCCAATGCAAGATTACGAACGACACCAGAAGATACGATGTTTGGTAACGCAGTTCGGCCTTCGCCTGTATCTGTGGGGCTCTGATTATGGGCGCTCCTCCCCAATCCATAATACCGCGCATCATACCGGCTGCATAAATCATGGCCACATGCCGACCGCTGACTTTCTCATGCCTATACTACTATTATGAAGTCGCTCACTTGGTTACACCAGGACCGCCTCTCTTTATATAGTGGAGACCCGGCTAGAGTCCGACTCTAACTCTAAACCAACCCTGCCTATTACAACACAGAGTCCATGTAATCTACTCGTACACATATTCGACACAATACCTAACAAACTCCACCTTGGAGAATATGGTTTCTCCATCTTGAAGTCGTTCCAGCGTTTTTGCACGAATCTTGCACCCGGCCTCTAGTTGATTTTTTCGTAGCTCACGTCGAACCGCCCGACGAGTCCACCTCCTTAGACCCACCGCCTTCTGGAACAAACGTCAACCTAGAACATCTAGCTCAGCAGCTCCACCTGCAACGGTACTCCCTGCACTTGGAATTCACGACTCCCTTTGCGGCATGCACACACACGCGATATCGTCCTCTCCTCGATCATCACATTGTCTTCTGAGCCACTTTTAGCCACTGCCAAGAATAACACTAGTTCTTTACTTTTATCAGCATCATCTTGCCCACCATAGTTTGCACCGTTCCGATCCGTCCGCCATCTAGATTAGATCCCTGGTCTCATCTAGACCTGATCACGGGAAGCCCGGACCAAGCCCGGCCCGACCGGTGCATCGGGCTGGGCTCGGGCCTCATTTTCGGAGCCCGGCGGTTGGGCTGGGCCGAGCCCGAGACCGGGTTTTTTGTGATCTAAGCCGTGGCCAGGCCGGGCAGGGCTCAGGCCCAGTTTTCAATCCCGACGCTCCAGGCCGGGCCGGGATCGTGCCTGGTCCCTCGGGACCGGGCATTTCTAGGCCCAGCCCAGCCCGACGTTTGATCAGGTCTAGTCTCATCTTCAAAATCCATTCTACATTTTGAACAGATTACTGGTATGACCATTTGATCCGTTCATCTCATGCACAAATCGCCGCTGACTTCACCATCAGCCAATCTGACCTCTTCGGTCAAATTACCTCACAGCCTTCCTGAACACCTCCTTTCAGAACCGACCTGATTGTTCAGTCCCGAACACCGCGCTCACATCGGCCGTCTTTTTATTCAACAGATTTGAGTTCTTCTCATCCTGAAGAACAATCTTCTGCTCCTTCTTGGATATTTGTTTGACTCATCTTGTATCTGCATCTTTAGATCCAATCTTTGAGTCCTCGAGCAGGCTTCCCAGCCTGCCACCGCGCACCACGCATCCGTGCACGGCAAAACATGCCGCACCCTGGCTATCCGCATCTACGCCACAGCTTCACCTCCAGTGTCGTGATGCAGCGCCTCCTGCGCAACATCTGGTCGCATCACTGCTCCCGCCGTTCCGATCTATCTGGCATCCATCCGCGCTTGCCGGTTTGATCGTGAACGCCGAGGTCGTCACCATCGCCTGCTGACCTCGCTGGCTACTTTGTCAGCCCGATTGCCACGTCTGGTCAATCCCTGTCAACGGTAGCCCATCGAACGATTCGAGCCTCCTGCCTGAAGTGTTCGACACCACCGATCGAATTGTCAATCGCCACCATGCTCTAACTTGCATCGATGAGGTGTTTTCTACGGCGCCCGTGTATACATAAACCTCGTGTCTACCCCTAAATCTTCCACATAGCCAACCTCGCCAACCAAGCTCTGATACCACTTGTTGGGATATTCACCATTGCAAGATCACGAACAACACCAGAAGACACGATGTTTGGTAACGCAGTTCGGCATTCGCCTATATCTGCGGGGTTCTGATTATGGGCGCTCCTCCCCAATCCATAATACCGCAACATATTGGCTGCACAAGTCATGGCCACATGTCGGCCGCTGATCTTCTCATGCCTATGCTACTATTATAAAGACGTTCACTTGTTTACACCAGGGTTGTCTCTCTTTATATAGTGGAGGCCCGGCTAGAGTCCGACTCTAACTCTAAACCAACCCTACCTATCACAACACAGAGTGCATGTAAACTACTCGTACACATATTCGATACAATACCTAACACATTTTCTAGTGATAATAAAAATAGCACAAAATGGTGTACAATTATGTAAAATTTAGGAAAAAAATGTATGAAAATATTTTATGAGATTTGGTACTCATAAGAAACTGATCGAATATATGCCTTAGTTTAGATTTTATTCAATATTTTATATGAAAAATTGATATAAAACTTTGGTCAAGAGGTAAAACGGTGATGAACTCTGTCGAGAGATTGTCGGTATTCAGTTCTTTTATAATTTGAGAATCAAGCTGACATGATCTTGACATAAAAAAATATAATGATCAAATGCCATAGAATAGATATCAAAATAGTATTTACCTTTCTTTTGAGGTATCTTCTTTAGGGGAGCCTCCCATTGTCGGATGTCTTTGTCCATGCACGACTATATTCGGGGCAGACATGAATCCTCTATAGTTACTGCACAGTAAAGTTGGGTCATTGACAGTAGATTCCATGTGTCACAAGTGAACATGTCAGTACTCTACTAGAGGTGAAGAACTGCAATGCAACCGGGAGCAGTAAACACCGGCCTCGCTCACAACCTGTCCTCGGGCTGTCCGGAAACGTACGTACGTGCACTACAGGAAAAGGAGACAGTTTCTGAGTGCCCAAACTTCATTCGGCGGTCATCACCCAGCCGTCTATACTGTATAGCGTACCTCGACGGCCATAATTAAACCGCCGACACTAAGGTCCACGTCTTCTTATTCTCGACGGCTACAGGCAAAACCGTCGATTCTATGAAGTGGTCCGTGAGGCAAGCCGAACGGTGTTATATGTATCGACGGTCCTCCGTCAGACCGTCGAGAAAAAGCTATTTTAAATACACAATTTTCTTATTATATATTACAGTTTAATTGATATTTATTTATGTTTTAAGGAGAAAAATCAATGTAATAATTCCTATATATTACATCATTTCATAAGTTTTGATTCGTAGTTGAAAATATAATTTTTGAAATTAAAATAATTTGTATAATAACTAACGAAACATCCGAAATCGTACGATAATCTATAACTTAGCCGGAAAACACCCTATTCGACTGTGCTCGTCGCGTTAGATGCTCGGAATTTTTTTTTTTATTTTTTTGCTGTTGATTGTTGTTGATACACAAACGTCAACGCATTATTTTTGAGACGCAAAAAAATTTCTTTTGTAATTTTTAAAATCGAATTATGTCTGATTGACAATGTAGTATCGACGGCCTGTAGGAAACCGTCAAGTTACTGGTGACTGTATGTCGACGGTGTGCGTGGAACCGTCGAGTGAAAGTCCCGCAGAGGCCATTTAGTATCGACGGTCCCCACGTGGCCATCGAGTCAGAGTCCCAGAGTTTACGTTGTATCAACGGTTTCCACGTGGCCGTCGAGTGAACGTCATTTGCAGGCAACGTGTTATCGACTGTTTCCATGTAGCCGTCGAGTGAACGTCCTTGCAGGCCACCTAGTATCGACGGCCTCCTGTTGGCCGTCGAGTAAGATTGAATCTGTCTCGACGGTTGACCTAAAGCCATCGATATAGCGTTATGTATGTCGACGACTTCGTTGTGGCCGTCGACACAGTGTGTATTTTAACCGCCCCTGCGGATTCGTGCCTAAGTCCCACCGCAAGCTCCTGCGTCGCCGCCATTGCGCAGCTCGACCCGCCGCTGCCGGTAGCTGCGCCGCCGCCGCCTCGATTGCCGCCTCTCCGCCCCGCTTCGCCGCCGCCTCGGTGCTGCCTCTCCCCCCTTTACGCCGCCGACGCCTCCGCCCCGCGCCGCCTCGGCCGAGAAGGTTGCCGCCGCCGTCCACAAAGCCGCCGTCTCGTCCCGCCGCCGCCGCCACCGTCCCCTCGGTTGCCGCCGCGCCGCCCCCGCCGCCGCTGCTTTCTTCTCGCCCGGCACCGACGCCAGATCGACCCTCCGCTCTGCGCCTCTTCCGCCGCCGCCGCCTCGCTGCCTTCGCTTCCCGCCGCCTTTTGTTGCCTCGCCCCGCCGCAGGTGCGCCGCCCTTCGCCCCTTCGCCTCGCCTCGCCCCTCGGCCCGCATGACGCCACCGCCGCCTAGCTTGCGCCACTGTCGCCGCCTCTCCGCAGCCGCATTTGCATCGTCCCCCTTCCGTTCCCTCCCACATATCCAACGCCGTCCCCATCGTTGACCGTCGACGTACGAGGTAATGATGTTTTTTTTTCGTACTTGATCTGTAGTGTCGACGGCCATGCATCATTAGTCGATACTAACTTAGATTTAGTTACTGTATTAGGGACGTAATAAAAAATTTAAATAATTTTAGAAAAAATAAATAATATAATTAAATGTATAGTTAATAAATTTTTCTTTACTCTTTTGTAGGTTAATGCAGTGATTAATTTAGGTAATTATTTAATAATTAAAATAAAATGAAAACAAAATAAATTGTTTTAGTAAATGAGAAAAAAATTTGTGAAGTACTAAAATTAAATTAAAAATATATTTCAAATAATTTATTACCTTTGATTGTTGATTGATTATTAATTCGTAAATGTTATTTATTACCTTTTTTATTAGGTAATATATTAGGCAATCTAATATTATGTCCGCATTAGTATTTTTCGATTGTGACCTAGTCGTACGTCACCCGTTCGGAAACGGCACAACTGGTATGGAACACAAACGGTGATTCGTTTTGTTTCATACGTGATGTGATAAACGTTTCCGAAATATCCAGTGGACTGCCATTTGTGGGCGTCCCAGTGGACAGCCCACGAATGACCGTTCGAGCGAAATTCATTGCGACACTGGTGAGTTCGAGACGTTAATTTTGACGGCATAATCCTAAGAGGTTCTCCTGTGCATAACATAAGTGCCCGGTGGTTTTAATAACCCTCCTGGGCCATTGTTGCACTGGAGAACCATTAGAGTTATGCTGCCGAAATTTCGTCTCGAACTCACCGGTGTCGTAATGAATTTCACTCGATCGGTCATTCGTGGATGGGTTTAGAAGCTTTCGTAATGAATTTCAACACATACCATTAACTAATAAGTTTATATTTGTTTTAAGGGTTCGGGTTCTGCTGCCCCAGCAGCAGCTCATGCGCACGAGGGAGGGGACACGCCGGGCAGCCAGGAGGCCGACTTCGTCAACAACCTGTTCGATGGCGCTCCCCCGTTGTTTACCCAGCCGTCCTTACCTCCTTCAGGCGATCCTCCGTCTAGCGAGCACTAGGTGACTAGCTAGTAGACGATATATACGTTTTGGTTATCGTACGATTGTGATTGCTATATTGTATATATGTGTCTGTCGTGCGGGCTGTTTGGATGGTTTGATGGCTAATAGATGTGAACTGTGTGCCTTTCAATATTATTGGAGTGTATTTGAGCCTGTTAATTGTGATCGAATAGGATATATGCATTGCGGGCTTTTGGGTTTGCAGGTACAGCAGCTGCTGCAGTTTTCTGAATTTTTTTTACAAAAATAAAACAATTTTTTTTACTGGACAGTTATACTCTCGACGACCGTCATAAGGCCGTCGAGACTACACAACTGCTGAATAAGCTAGTATCGACGGCCTACATAGAGCCGTCGAAACAGCATGACAACGGGACAGGATAGTTTCGACGGTTTTACTATGACCGTCGAGACTACATGACCAAGGAGGGCTCGGTTCGTGGGCCCCGCTTTTACTTAATCTCGACTGTTTAGTTCGCGGCCGTGGAGACTAAGCCCGTCACGGGGTAACGGCGTCTATGGTACTTAACTCGACGGTTTATCTGTCAGCCGTCGAGAGAACTTATGTCGTCGGCCAAGCCGTCGAGAGAACGAACCTCTCTCGACGGAGTTGTCTCGACGGCTGACTCTCGACGGCTAGCCGTCGAGACATTGTTATCCCGACGGCTTCTGCACTTTGTTCGACGGTTTTGGCTTTCGAAACTGTTGTCGTTTCCTGTAGTGGTGTGTGCGTGCTGTGTAAATAAGCCTCTAGAAACACAGCACTCGTCGTTTTTTTTTTTATGTAAAGGCAGGAGAGCTGCCGTATATTCATCAAAAGAGGGAAGAAGTACAAGATGGGGGGAGTTGAGGGCCCCTCCCCCGTGGGCCAAAACAACAAAATTAACTAATTACAAAAGGGGCGTCCGCGGCCTCCCAAAGACGCAGGTCATCGAGAAGATGGTTGAAGAAGACAGTAACCCCTCTGTCCACGTCACGAAAAATTCGGTTGTTGCGCTAATGCCTGCAGTGAGGCTGTGATCCGTGGACCAGCCTACCGACGAACGTAACGTACTAATTTGCATGCACCGTGAGCGCGACTCCAAGAGCACGTCTCAAATGCAGTCGTGCTTTCTACTTCTCGAAGCACGCCATTTCAACCGTTCAAACAAACCAGCCGCAGCCGCGCGCGAACACACTGGTGTTACCGGTGGCGGATGAAGCGTCCGTTTGGTTGATGATTAAAATTGCCACACCTTGCACATCTAACATTAGACAGGTTTGGTTAAGATAGATACCTGTTTAGTTCGTATCCATATTTGTGATATTTTTTCCTTTTTTTTTTTTCAAGTGGGTCTCATGTGTGAGTTAAAAAAAGTATGGCGGTATTTTCTTAGTCCAACTAAAGTGCGACCAATATTTATATGAACTAAGTGCCTGTTTTGTTGACGACTAACATTGTTACACTTTGCCACGCCTCATGTTATACAAGTTTGATCAAATTTGATACATGTTTGGTTCATTGGTACGCTCTGCGGTAAAATTCTCTGTTTTTCAATGGAACCCATATGTAAGTGGTTCAAAAAAAGTCTGACAAAATTCCTTTAGTCTAAGGCCTTGTTCTTTTCAGCGTATCGTACCGATGCGTATTACTGTAGCAAATTTTGTTATTTTTATATAGCTTATATGTTTTGATAATTTGTAGCGATTTTTTCGTGACTTTTAGTAGTTTTTTCAAAGATGCTAAAACTATTTTTTAATTATTTTTTTATAATCTTTATACCTCATTTCGAGAGCTCTCAAAATTGCTACAGTATTACGCCAACGCAACAATACGCTGAAAAGAACAAGGCCTAAGTTGTGACCATGTGTTTTCATCACCCTTATTTAAGTAAGTATGGCAAACAAAAAGTTAGAAAAACTTGGCAATCTTAGTTATTGCACCAAATAGGCGGCCCAAACTTCTGGCCAGTTTGGCGAGAAGAGTTAGAAAAAAATGGTAAAATTAGTATTCAGCCAAATAGGTTGAAATTTACTCGTATCACTCAGGGTTCAGGATATAAACCGTCTAAAATTTTCATGTCCTAACCCAAAAGTGATAATCAACCAAAAATGCTAAAACTATTATTAGTATGTTTAAAGCACTTAACATAATTTCTTTTCAAATTACATACTTGAAGTGATTTTTCACCAAATTAGACCAGAATGTGAGGTGATCAGGATTGTTTGGGCTAGAGTGTGGGAGGGGGTTATTAAAGGGGTTAAAGAGAGAAATATAGATTGAAATAAAATAATAATAGAATAGTTAACGAAGTTTTAGCACTACACACGTGGTTTAGAGGGGCTTTCTTGTCACGGCCGATCGCTGGGTGACAAGTACCATTAGAGCATTCCCAGTAGGGGATGCAAATCGGCCTGCATTAGCTGATGCCGCCCGGGCCCACACTATGCGTCCAGCAGGGATTCAAATTTTTTCTTCCGCCCATGTTGATGCCGGCTGATTTGCATCCCCTGCTGGGGATGCTACTAGCACTTGGCTACCCCCACGGCCCCACGTACGCGAGTTGAGAAGCACCTGCTCTGCTCCTCGCTGGACCCCTCTGACCGTGCATGGGCTCTGTCCTGAAACGTACGGATGCAACGACCGGCTTAACCTTCTAGAACACCAACACACTCGCTGGTCTGTGAACCGTGGACCAGCCCGCGCACGGACGGACGGACGGCAAGGCGTCGCGTCGCGTGGCATTGGGCGTTGGCACACGGTATCTCGTGATATGGGTGCATGGGAAACGCTGCGTTCAGAGCCTCGCCCACACGGCGAAACCACCAGGCCCCAACCCCATGCCTGCAGTGGCGCTGTGCCTGCGCCTGCGCGTGGTGTGGTGTGGTGTGGTGGGACTTTTTGGGAGGATTTCACGCGATTTTCCGGTCCCTCGCTGGCCGCAGGCCGGCGATCAACGCACTGTGCCATCTGAGGTTTATAGCAAGAGCGCCCTGTGATCGATCAACATCGGCGCACCAAGAAATCGCCAAGCGCACTGGTGCTACTCTTCACCCGTTTCAAAGCAGCACGCAGTTAACCTCTAAGGTGGAAAAGAAAATAGCACGCAGTTTAGTGGTTTACGAATGCTTTTCAGCAGGGTCTACGGAGCACGTTGATGGCTAGCTATTTTGATTCGTCCTCTTTTTGGCCACTCAAAATTGATGAGATGATTCCTTTTTTTTTCATAATGGTTTTGCACAACAGTTACTTTTTCGCCATTGTTAACTTATATCCATTTGCACCATCACAGTATCAAAACCGTTACATGCGCCATTATATGTTGAGGCGACCGTTAGTTTTCCGCTAAATACTTGTGTGGTTGTCACGCATGCGTTTTCTAAAATGACATGACATCCGTGTCACCCTTCCTCTCTCTGATGTCCTTTTTGGTTCGCGGTTTTGTTCAATTCAGTTTAGCTGGGCCAAAAAATTTTTTAAGACTATTCGGTGTAATGTTTTGGAATAATTTTTCGGAACTTTGTATGATTTTATTTAAATATTCAAAAAATTTAAGATATTTTCTATTTTTTTTATAATTATTTTATGATTCATAATTTTTAACTCAATTAAACCAAACTGAACCGCTAACTATAGGGGCCTCTTGATCCTTGATCCTTGTACAGAGGGGAGAGAAAGAGGGGGATACCGCATCTGGTCGTCGCCAAACAGGGAGCAAGAAAGGACGGAGAAAACCGGGCGAACTTTGGTCGCGTCGCGTACGCAGGCGCACCCGCGAAGCGGCGGAAAGGCGCTCCCGAGACGAGACGAGCGGGTGTACACGCATCCAGAAGCGGCGGGCTCCGCCGCGTCAGCGCCCACGCGCCGACCCCAGCCCCTGGTTTCTGTTTCGCCCCGGCCCCACCAGCTGGCAACTCGCAAGTCGCAAGCGCTCCGTGTTATTTTGCAGCGAAGACCCAGAGAAGGTTGCGTATTGCCGACTGGTGCCTTTCTTGGGACGGAGGTTATATAGGTCCGTGGGTGCAGCGGCCCTGGCACAGGAACATGATGCTAAAGTAAAGCAGGTTGACTTTCGAAATACCGGTTTGTTTTTTCGTAACCACTGACCACCCATTAGTTTGGTCGATAACCATGTGCACATAGCATGCATGGACGATTAGTCTATAACACCATGTCACCATCGTACCATTTGTTAACAGCTAGCACCATGTGCTGACATTATATTTTCCATATTTTTCTTGTCAAGGTGATATTATGTAATTTTCTTTGTATGTGATAATGTCGTCGTATTGTCAATCACATTAAAACAAGGAACCTATTGTTTTGGTACAAAATGTGAAAGCTTTTGACACGGTATTTGAAGTACAACTTTAATCATCAATTACCATAAAATTTATTTAAAAATTCACAAAAATTACACATTATCAAAATAATTTTTGGACAAATCTATATATATGATTTACATGTGTCCAATCCAAATAGTTTTAAAAAATCTTTTAGAAAATGTCTTAGAGCTGACTTTGAACAACTTTAAAACGATAACTTTTTTGTTGTTAACCAGAGAAAGCAAAAGAATATGTTAAACACGTACGGAGTACAACTGATACTACTTTGGTGAAAAAGGGTGTCCTCTGTGTCACCGTGGCAAGAAGCAACGGTTTTCGCAATAACGCAAGAAACAGAGGACTGAAATGAAAGACATGTCCTTTCCCTCCTCCACTTTCGGCCCCTCCTCTATAAAGGCGTCTCCTCCTCCCTCCCCTTCGTCCCCAAGCTTCCAACTCAAATTCCAAGCCATTCAAGACAGCACAAAAAGGTTAATGGGATCAGGTCTTTCGCGCAGCCACCGCAGCAGCATCTCGCCTCAGGAGCAGCCGGCGCCGGCCCAGGTCATCGCCGCCGACGGCTCGCTGAGGGAGTTCACCACCGCGCCCTGTGTCAGCGTCTCCGACGTGCTCGGCGGCGGCAATGCGGGCGGCAGCTTCTTCGTGTGCAACTCCGACGCGCTCTACTTCGACGAGGAGGCGCCGGCGCTTGGCGGCTGCGAGCTTCTCGCGCCGGGGCAGATATACTTCGTGCTCCCCGCGGCGATGCGCGGCCGGCCGCTGTCGAGCGCCGACATGGCCGCGCTGGCCGTGCGGGCGAGCGAGGCGCTGCAGGCGGCGAGGGCGCGGCCTCGTCGGCGCGGGCGTGGGAGAGGGCACGGCGGCGTCGCGAAGGCGCGCGTCATGCCGGTGCGCGCGGAGGGAGGATTCGGCGACGGCGACGGCGAGGTCTACGAGAAACTCAACGAGAGAACTCTTGGCGAGTTTGCGACGACTTCGGCGAGTCCGGCGAAAATCGCCAAGAAGCTGGCGGGGGCGGCACGGCCGCGGCTCAGAAAGGCGCTCAGCACCATCGAAGAGGATGCTGAGTGATCACTGATCATGAAACGACACGAGAGCATAGTTAGCTTGATTGAAAGTGCAAATAGTTCATTTTAAGATAGGGTAGAAATGGCAAATGATAGATATATGTCCCTGGACCCTGTTTGGTTAATCATCCCTTTTTTGTATTTGATGACAAAGGGAAAAGAAATGCAGTTCATTGATTTGTTCGTTGAAACCTGTGTCTTGAGCAAATGGGCATCTTGGCAAATGGTGAAAAAAGACTGCTTTAAATCGAAGTTGTAATGTATTCGGCTGCTTTTACACATCTGTTCATTTTGTCATATTTATGCGTCGTAAATTCTAAAACCAAGGCGTTGGTAATTAACCTGCTGGCCGGCTAAATTTGTGAGGGGTCAGGCTGATAGAAAGAGCTGTGAAGTGTGAACGTTACCGTATTTGTTTTAAAAGCCTTAATTGCTTAAGGTAATCAAAATATATCAAGTTGGCCGAGTTTTAGGTAGCGTGGTCCGAAAGGGCAGGGGTTTCAATCCCATTTTTGACAAAACACAGCATCGTTTTTCTCAATTTTGTGTCGTGCGTGTGAATTTTTTTTTGGTTCATTCTTTTTTTTTATTTCACACAGCTCGGCTGAATATTGTTGTATTGCTTGGAAATAGAACTTCGACCGAGAAATTTTAGTGCTGAGCTGAGTGGATGTGCCGTAGACCGGTAGTGCCATGGTGGGTCTCACTCCTTTGCTTTGCATCGATGGCGCTTCAGTTGTACATATATACGAGTATAAAAAAAGACAACATCAGTTGTTGCAGTAAAAGAATTATAAATTATAATATAAGAAATATTTTAATTCAAAATCAAACTTCGTAAATTGTAATTAACAATTAGTGAAATCATATGTAACAGACGTATCTATGAATTTGCATTTTAAATTATTTGTGATACAATATTATTTTATAGCAATCGAAAATAAAGAATAAGATAAATCGAATGATCAGAAAATAATCTAAAAGATTTTTTCAAATAAAAATTCATCTATAAAAATAAAACGCAGGGAGTACTGTGCATTGCCTACTGGCCGGAGATGCTGGATGCTAGAGCCGTATGAACCGGCCGGAGACCGGAAGAAGCAGCGACCAGCAAAAGGAACAAAGTACATATCAGGTCTGATCGAGTTTACATCAATCACCGTCAACCCATTAACAAAGTCATGAAAAAATCTGAAAAAAAATTGTAGATGTACTCTTGAACTTACTCTACCTATGCATGAAATTTCAAGACCAAATTTATTTTATATTATGAGTTATAAAAAAGAGAAAATTCTGACAAATTTGAAGGGTTTAAAATTGATAGAATTTTATCTTTTTTGTAAATCTTACTATGGGATGAATTTGACCTTGAAATTTCATACATAGGTAGAGTAAGTTCAAGAGTACATCTATAATTTTTTTTCAGATTTTTTACGACTTTTTTAATGGGCCAGACGCGATTGCACTGTAAACCTGATTGCACCTGATATATACTTACTCCAAAAAGGAAGCCCAGGCGCCCAGCCAGAACGACGCGGATCATCGGACGAGGTGCTTATCTGGCAGTGCTAGCTACGCGACGTGTGACTAGACGACGAGGCTCCAGCTCCAGTGTTGTTCCGTGTTCATGGCGTGGCTTTGCTCACGGGCGTTGACCGGGTTCCCATTCCCGCGCGCGCACGCCAGGCAGACCGTGTGCGTGTGACCTGCTCAAACTTATCGTATACTCCTGTATGTAGTAGTTTAGACGTATCTATACTACTGTAGTAGTACAGTATTATTCCTTGTTCCTCCTGTATCATCGATCGATCCTCTCCTGTGCTGTAGAAGCTTTATCCCCTTCTACGTACGTAGGCATGGTAGGATTTTTATAGTACCGTCTCCGGACGTGCGTTTGCTCTTAGTGTATATGCCATGCATTTGCTGCGGCTTGTATCAGCTAGCTGTCGTTGAATTTTGCACGAGAAAAAAAAACATATTTCTGTGGACGTAAATGATCTTGTTCCGGAGCCGCTTTCCAATTTTTATAACACCCAGCTGAATAAAACATTCCAAACGAACAGCTACGCATGTATTAAATGTCTGAAGGGGATAACATTGGATACGGTTTGGGTAAATATGCATCGGTTACGCGTACGGTGAGATTTATACCAACGGGTAAGTTTATAACAGAATGTGAACCCTGAGGGGATCGCACCATTCCATTCCATTTGTCTCTCCCTCCCTCACACTTTACACCTCTCTCTCTCTCTTGCTCAATTTGAAAGAGTGACCGATGATAGATGGGTTGGCATCTCCGGGACCTAAGCTCAAAGGTTGCGATGAAGCAACTCTATGATGGCAACGTGCCTTCCAAGACGGCCACATTGGTGGCAGATCAAGCCAACAAGAGCTCAAGAGCTCCGAGGTGGCCAATCCCATGTGAGTTGTCCTCCCCGCCGTCCTCATGCACGCTAGTCGCCCCGCACCACCAATCTCCATTAATTAGACCCCTAGACACCATCACGCTCCCCGCTCCACTGTCCTCCCTACATGTTGGCCAACCCCACCATGTCACTCCCCCCCCCCCACACACACAATCTGGCAATGCCATAGAAAACATGTCATCAAAGCAATTATGACACACCCTGTCGCTCCAACCCTCTCGTGACCCTCGCGTCGCTCCTCTCGGGGCGACTCGAGGGGCGAAACCCTAGCCCCCAAACCGCCCCTCCCTCCAGGCCTCGCCGGCCGCCGCCGGTGGCGGTTTCCTCTCAGGCCCTCAGATCCGCGCTGGGCGGCCAGATCCGGCACGCCGGCGGTGGTGGCTGGCATGGCTGGCTCATGGCAGCAGCTGCCGAGCCGTGGTCGTGGACGGCGGCGGCGGCGTGCGCTGGCGCATGTGGCGCGCGCGCGCCGGGGTGGCTCGGCGCAGCTGGCGATCCGGGATCCCGGCGATGGGGATCCAATGGGATCTTGCGGCGGCGCGCGGATCCGGTCATGGCGGTGGTGGCTGATTTGCTCAGGCGAGTCCCCTACCCCTTCCTAGTCTTCGCCAGGTGGCTTGGCGGCACCGGCGTGGCGTCTTAATCCTCTGGTTCTCGTCACATATCTTTGCCCGGCGGCCCTCCTTCGTGTTTGGTTCCCCATCTTGCGGAGCCCCGTCGCGTCAGGGCAGTTCGTGTGCGGCGGCTTTGGCGGAGCTCTGGCGGTTGAGGCTCGTCACTAGTCTTCGGATGTGCTCTTGTTCTACGGCAGCTCGTCTTTGGGTCGGGGGAGTGCTAGGCGAAAGCCTTGTCCAAATTTTGGCCGGTGGTGGTAACGCTCGGCGCCGCTTACTCGCCTTGACGACACTATCAAGGCCTTCTCGTCCTTGGGGTGAAAACCCTTGAGCGCGGCCATGGCGGCGGCGTCTCTTCGTCGTTTCCTTGCTTAAGGCGCCACGACGGTCCTCTGTGTTGCCAGAGTCCGTTGAGCATCCGTTTGTTGTCTCGCTGCGTGGGTGGCGGCTGGGTTGGCTGCGTTGGTCGCCGTTCTTCTTAGCCGTCTGTGTGGTGTTGTCGCCTTCGGGCGTGTGTGTTGTCGCCTTCGGGCGTGGTGTCCGGCTTAGGCTGGGATAGTGTTCGCACTGCTGTGGGCCCGATGCTCCAAACCGGGCCGTTGTTACATTTCTCTCCTTCTTTAATGGATTGGCAGAGCTCCTGCCCTTAAGTTCAAAAAAAAGCAATTATGACACAAGTAGTTGCTCCGATGATAGATGCACAGACGCGAGAAAAGGGAAGGACATATGCATGGCCAACCGACAATGTGGAGGTATCCTTACGCATATTCTTCCCTTCGTCATGGTTTTAACCTTTTGGATACCTGTAGGGTATGAGCACGAGCACATTTTGGCTCCCATGGTCGGGTATGGGTATAGGTACAGGTATATGCTAAATTTTAAAGCTCGGATATGGAACTACAGTTGGGCTACACATGTCCCACCCGCCCGATTGCCATCATAGGTAGAGTTTTTATATGAAAAAACTTCATCGGTTAAACATAACTACTCCCACCGGTCATAGATATATAATTGTTGTTTTGAACATCGACGCGATCTTCAAAATACATCTTGTGGCATTGATTGTTAGTTCAATTAATTTATTAAACTCACTACAACTTGACGGCGTGTTCTCCGCTCAACCACTGCGGATCACACCCCTGGTCAGATTTTTAGACTGCTAGCCAACTCGATCAAGCTCGGTTCGATTTGAGCGTCGGGCACAACAAGGAGCGATCAGAGATTTACCTGTGTTCGACCCCTCGCGGGTAATAGTCCTACTCCCGCCGAGCCTTAGCACTTTTCTCGATTGTGGTTGAATGGGAATGTGTTTACTGAGGTGCTTGTGAAGCTGCGTGTGTTCCTTACGCCTCTCTCCTTTTTTTCCTCCCTCTCTCCTCCCCTTTATACAAGCTTTGGGGTGGCGGAGAGAGCGAGGGGTAGGCAAGATAAAGATTTCAAGATAATCGACATGACACGGCTGAAGAGACGAAAACGTCATTGCCACGCCGCAGGCGCCGCTCTCGCAGGCTGCCGCAAGTGGCCTCGACCCGACAATCACACCGGTGAGTCTGCGGGTGGGGCCTCGCTCGCTCCTCCCGACGCGGGCGGCCTCCTCAAGCAAACCTTCTCTCTGCCAATCAATTCTTCTGCTTACATAAAGGATGTACCGCCGGACTGCAAGGGTCATCAGAGCGGTAATCATTTCTTCATTGTCTATCCGCGCTGATGTCTCATTAAATGCGCTTCGTCCTTCGCAGAAGAGGGGAGCCTTCGTCCCAAGACTCTTCGCATCGTCCCTCGCCGGGCCCCACCTCGACGTGTGGGACCTCGCCTGCCCCAGAGGGGCTCGCCCGCGCCCCCACTCCGCGCGTGGGGGCCTCGCTTTGTCTTCGAGAGGGGCTCGCCACGGCTGGGGCTGATTGTTCGCTCGACGCGTGGGGCCCTCTTGGCCTCTGAGGGCTCGCCACGCCACGGGCTTGCTTTCGCCTACCGACGCGCGTGGGGCCCTCTTTGTCTTCTCAGACTCTTTGTACCCGGTATTTATTACACCGACAAGAGCCGGGTCCACCATGATACGTGAACCGTCAGCAGACACTTTTCCGTTTCTTGTGCGGCGGGAGACGAATCGTGGGGGGCCCACCACCTGCGGCGGCCGTACGCCTGATTCTTCATCCGCACACGATCTTCCTTGGGGAACTACGCCGCTTTTCGCAGGAAACCCAAAACGCGCGAGGCAATAATGGCGCTGCGCTGCGGGGCGGAATCAAACCGTCGTGCTCGCGCTTCGCGCTTATAACATTTCTCGGTAGCTGCGGTCAATCCTTCCGCACGCTAAGTCTTCACAAACTGCCAATTGCCTCCTTCGCTGCCACCACAGAGCCTTCTTTCTCTTCGCCAACTTCTCCACTGCTTTCCAATGGCGCCCAAACGCAGCAAGGATCGCCGTGGGGGCGCGCCGTCGTCTGGGCCAGGTTTTCCTACCTCCGCCGCCGACGAAGACTCAGTGAGGCGGCTTCAAGTGTTCGTGCCGCCAACCGCCGCTCGGTTCCGCCCCGGCACCATGGCGCCGAGCCTCGCGACGGGAGATTATCACCTTCGTTCGGCGGCGTGGCGGGCTCATCCCGCCAGACTCAATTTTTCTTGGGGGTGCTCGCCTTCACGAGATCCAGCGGTATACCTTCCCCAACTCCATCATTGCGCTGGCCATCTTCGCCCACCTCGCGAGATGTTCGTGGGGACGATGCCAAGCCTCCCGCCTGGCGCCGCTCTTTCAGGTTGCACGCGAGGCGCGCCCGTCGCGGGCCTTCGAGCTGCTACTTCACGCCGCGAAACCGCCGCTTCATCCTGTCGCGCCCAAGTCCAACTCGAAGGATCGGCACCGACAATGGTCAGACGTGGAGGACTCCAAATGCTGCGACGATCTTTCTCTTCCTGAGGGTCCTGCGGAGCCCACCGCCAACTGCGGGGCTTCGCCCGACGATTCAGCGGAGCTGGGGTTGATGCTGACGCGCATCGTCGATCTTCGCCGCCGCGGGCTCACCGGAACCCTCGTCGCGGCGGATTTTTTGCGGCGCCGACTCTGCCCGCTTCGCATGAGGACTCGCCCCGCCTGGATGTACTATGGCGACAACGATGGAGTCCGCGTCGCCCTCGGCGGTGAGGCGTCTTTTAGTCTTTTGGGTCTCTTGTCTTTCTTGAAATCTTTTCGCTTGCCGACCTTATGGCTTCCTTTCTTGCTCGCCCAACCGCAGGGAACGTGCCGGACGATGTGCTCGGATCGGGGCGGGACTATCGCCCCACCAATCGACGACACTTCGCCGCTTACAGCATCCTCCCCTCGCGACGGGATCCACAGAGCAAGAACAACACTTGCGGCGCTGTCTCCCATGGAGATCTTCGTCCCATGGTCCAAGTGGCACGGGCCACTACAGATCCGCGATCCACCTCCGGCGACCGCCCAAGCTTCCATGCCGCCGCTACCTCCGCCGTGGCGGCCGACTCGACCAAGGCTCGGAAGCGCCGCCTTATCTCGCCGTGGACGACGATGAAGAGGAGGGCGATGAGTCCAAAGAGGCTCGCCTCCAATCTCGAAGCTTCGCCGCCACCGCTGCCCCTCAATGGGGCCTGCGGCTACCGCCGCCGCTCCGCCACCGGCGAGAGCGCGGCGACTCTTCAGAACTGGCGCCGCCGCGCCAGTTTTTTTTCTCGCCTTCTACGCCGACGCCTCCTGCTGGCGGCTCACGCCACACTGGTGCTTCTCAGCCGGCACCACTCGCGCCAGCGCCCGGCTGACGGCGGTGATCGCGATCGCGCCACCACCGCCTCAAGAACAAGCGACTGAGCTCCCCTTCGGCTTTCGCTTTCGGGACCGCTTCAGGTTGGCTTTCCTGCGCTTACACATTTCGATTAGGGTTAGTATGCTACACGTTTTGCATACCGAACCTCGCTTGTCCTTCTTGGAACAGGCGACGCTGGGGGCATCGGGCTCGCTCGCTGCTTGCTTGCGGCAATTTCACCCGCCGCTTCCTTCGACGGAGGCGCGCTCAGCGGCGGCGGAGAGCTTCGCCGGCGCCGCGCCGGAGAACCCTCGCCATCGCGTCTCACTGGCGCCCGCCATCTCGGCCGTGATCGCCGACGAGGCGCCTTCGAGGCGCCGCACCTCGCCTTTGAGCAACGCGGAGGAAGCCCTCGCTTTGGCGGAGCGATCCGCCGGCGAAGCCGGCGGGCCTTGGCCAAGAAACCGCCGCTGGCGAGGCGATGACCGCGAGGTCGCAGCGTTGCCGCCACGCCGCCGCCAAGCGATCAAGACCTCCGCCGAACACTTCGAGCGCCCGAACCTCGCCGACATGCTGCGCGACCGCTTACCACGGCTTCGCGACGCCTGCATCCACTGGTGTTATCTTGTATTCTCATTGGAGGAGACGGTGCGCGAATATCTTTGGCGCCGTGGGACGAGCCGCCAAGCCTGCGCGATCTTCCGGTGGCGTTGCGGGACGCGGGCGATCGAAGACGGTCGCCAAGGCGCTCTTGAAGCAGCATGTTCATCTGGGCAATCTGTCTTGCTCGAGACGCGCGTTTGATCTCAACGCCGCCATCGGGAGTTTTCGCGCCGGTGGACCGGATCGAGCAGGCGCGGGTTGACACCGCCGCCGGCCACGTATCCATGATGGGCGGCCGCTCGGCGGAAGATTTAAGACGAGGAGGAGAAGCGAAACTCCCCTGTCTTTTTTGCCTTGTAAATGTTGCCTATCAATGCAAACAAACTTTTGCTCTTTTGTTGTGAGTCTCACTTGAACTTCGCACAATTTTAACTTGCGAAATTGAACTGGGGCACCCGACCGCCAAAGGCTTTAGACTGAACGTTCTGCCGCAAGTGAGCGCTATTTCCTTAGGCATCTGGTTACTTCAACCCTTATGGCCCCTCGCAACCCGACTTAAACATTACGTGGCCAACGCTTAGCTTCCGGAAGTGGTCTAGTCGCCGGTGCCGCTGTTGGCGCATTGCCTAGACCGAGCGGACACACCGGCTAGAACCGCCTTCCGTCTTCGCCGCACCAACAGAAGTTATAAGCGTTTGTTTTGCAACTAAGGGCCATTAGCCATAAGTACTTTCGCTACCGACTTTCGCGAGAATGCTTTCTAACAGACCTTTTTAAGGCTAAGCCGCTGATCGCCAAAAAGCTTTAGACAGAGCTTTTTGTTGAAAGTGAGCGCTTTTTCCTCAGGCATCTGGTTACTTCAACCCTTATGGCCTCTTTGCAAACCGACCCTAGACGTCGCGTGGCGAGCACTTAGCTTCTGGAAGTGGTCTAGTCGCCGGTGCCGCTGTTGGCGCATTGCCTAGACCGAGCCGACACACCAGGCTAGAACCCGCCTTCCGTCCGCTTCGCCTCGCCCAACCGCAAGTCGTGGCGTTCATTCTTACAACTAAGGGGCCATCTCGCTTTAATTACTTTTTTTCGCTACCGACTTTCAATGAATGCTTTCTAACAGACTTGAGGCGAAAAGAAACAGATGCCCACAAGGAGCGAACTTATCTCTTATTGAAGACGGCTTTTTGTAATGCTGACCCCGAGGCGAAGCGTGAAGGAAGAAGACCTCGCTTTCGGCTCCAAAGGAAGGCCAAACAAAGCTTCGAACTGCTACCACGGTAGAACTTCCTCACCGCCGACGTTCCAAGTGTTCGCCAATTCGCGACCATCCTCGAACGCGAGCTCGACCGAGCCTAGGCGGGAGATCGAGACCACCTTGAAGGGCCTCCCATTGTGGGAGATAGTTTGTTGCGCCTACCGCGCTTGATTTTTTGCAGAAGCAGGTCGCCTAACGCCAGTGTTCTCACACACACCGCTTTGCTTGATAACGGCGGCAATACCGCTGGTACTTGGCGTCCGGATCGCCGCCTGTCTCGGATCTCTCCAGAGATTCACTTCGTCCGACGCTGGTCGTGGTCTTTGTCTTCACCGAACGCCGCCACCCTTGGAGAGCAAGGCGAGCTCGATGGGAGCACCGCCCGAGCCATACACCAGAAGAAGGGGTCTCGCGGTGGCTCTGTTGGAAGTTGTCCGCGGCGCCCACAACGATGGGGACTTTTCACCAGCGCTTGTCAGCGCTTCTCCAGCGATCGAACGCCCTTGTCTTGAGCCCTTTCAACACTTCGCGTTCGCCCGCTTCCACTTGCCGTTGTCTTGGATGCGAACGGAGGCAAAGCACGCCTTGGTGCCCAACTCTTCGCACCAGATCTTGGAAATCGCGCTTTTGAGGCGAAAGCGCCGTTGTCGATGATGATTCATTGGCGACATCGAACCGGACGAAGATGCTCTTCATAAACTTGATAGCCGCTGCGGATGTGATCGCGGACCGGCGAGGTTTCAACCCACTTAGTGAACTTGTCGATGGCGATTTAACGATGAGTGTAACCTCCGGCCGCCCGGAACGGGCCTGAATCGTCCGGCCAAATTTCTGCACCGCGAACGGCCAGAGAACGGAATGGTCTGCGGCGCTGGCCGGTCGGTGGATCGCTTAGCATGAAATTGGCACGCTTCGCATCTCCCCACCACTCAAGGCATCCGGAGGCGAGAGGCCAATAAAGCCGTGGCGGAAAGCTTTCCCAACCAACGCCCGGCCTCAATGGCTCCCGCGACACGCCCATGGATCTCGAGAGAATTTCACTCCCCGCTTCCCGAGCGACGACTTCAAGAGAACTCCGTTTGCGCTCGGGCGATACAGTCCCCACCTACTGAGGCGTGAGTGCTTGGCCTTTGCGCGCTATCTTCTCACCGACGCGTCATCGTGGGATCACTCCATCCCGCAGTAGGTTAGGATCGGATCCATCCATCGACCTTCCCGGACGAGTGTGACGACGTTTCAGACATTGTCGCCGCAGACTCGCTCGGCCTTGCATTTCGCTCAACCGCCTCAAGAAGCTTCTTCCTCCTCCCTCCAACCGGAGCCGCAGCAGATCGGTGACGCTCCTCCAGAGGTGGGAGCTGCGTCAGGAAAGCGCCGCCCCGCCAGAATGGGGGCTGCGACAGACGGCAGCGTAAGTCTTTCTTCAAAGACCCCACCGAACAGTGCCTCGACGAGGCAATCTGGGACAATTCATCCGCCATGTAGTTGTCGCGGCAAGGACGTGCACGAAGCCCAAACCCTCGGCGTGCGCTCCAACCGGCGCACCTCCGCCTGTAGGCCGCCATGACGGATCCGAGCAGAGAAATCCTTCCTCGCTGGTTGATGACCGGAGAGAGTCGCCTTTACTTGTACCACGGATGCCAAGGGTCGGCCACCCCGAGCCCGGCGAAAGCGATCCTTCATATTCCGCGACGTTGTTGGTGGCGCGGAAGTCCAAAGACTACCAGTGCCGGACGACATCGCCGATGGGAGACACCAGACGACGCCAAATTTCAAATTTCTCCAAATGAACGAGCCGTCGAAGAAGAGAGTCCACGGCGAGGGTGCTGGGGTGTCTTCAGCTTCTGTGTCCGCCGGAGTCCACTCGCTGACGAACTCCGCCAGAGCTTGCCCTTTGATGGCCGTTCGGGGAGCGAACTTGAGATCGAATTCTGCCAGCTCCATGGCCCACTTGGCGATGCGACCCGTCGCCTCGCGGTTGAAGAGGATCTCCCGCAAGGGATACTTGGTCAACACCGTGACTTCTCGCCCCTGGAAGTAGTGGCGTAGCTTTCGGGACGCCGTCAGCACGGCGTAGAGCATCTTCTGGTCTTTGTGAATACCTTGTTTGGCGTCGTGGAGGACCTTCATCGACGTAGTAAATAGGGCGCTGAACGCCTTTCTTTCCGCCACCAAAGACCTTGCCGACCGCTGGGGTTTGCCGCGACGTAGAGGATCGGCTGCTCGCCTGGTCTGGGGCGACCAAAGACGGCGGGAGGTGAGATACTTCTTCGACCGGCCGAACGCCTCCTGCGCCTCCGCCGCCCACTCGAACTGGTTGGTCTTCTTTAGAGCTTGAGCAATGGGAGACTTTTATCCCCAGGCGAGCTATAAAGCGCCCAGGAGGTCAAGCGACCCCACCAAGCACCGTGATCCGCGAATTGGCGTCGGGGCTTCATGTTCTCAATCGCCGCGATCTTGTCGGTTCGCCTAATCCCCTCGGGAGACGAGGAATCCCAGCAGCTTGTCTGACGGAACGGCGAACACGCATTTCTCTGGATTGCTTGATGCAAGATTCCTCGATTGGTGAAGGTTTCTTCCGTGTCGCCGATCAACTCCTCCGCCTTCTTGACTTCACCACCGATCATCGACATACACCTCCGTGTTCCGCCCTATTTGGGGGCGGTGAGCGATATGCATGGCCCTCACGATAGGTTGGGCTCAGATTCTTCATCCGAACGCCATCCTTTTTTAGCGATGAGACGCCCATGGGCGCCACAAAAGCGATCTTGTCTTCATCTTCTTCGCCATGCTAACTGGTGGTACCCGAGTACGATCCGTAGCATACCGCCGCACCCCGCAGCTTGAGTCGACGATGAGATCGATGCAGCGCGTGGTACGAATCCTTCGCACGCTTTGTTGAGGTCGGTGAAGTCCACGCACATCCTCCAACGCCTGCTGATTTCTTGACGAGGACGGGTTCGCGAGCCACCAGGATGGGCGACATCGCGGATGACCCCGCCTTAAGAGCTTGTCCACCTCTGGCGGATAATTTCTGGCGCTCCACCGATCGCTTCCGACCTTCAGATGATCGGTCGCGCCGGGAACGCCGCTAATTTGTGCTTAATCACCTTCCCGGGACCCCACCATGTCGGACGGTTGCCACGCGAACACGTCTGCGTTATAATCGAGGAAGGAGACGAGCGCGCCTTCCTATTTGGCGCCGAGAGGCGCCACCGAACGGTCTTCGCTGGTCCGACTTCGCCAGGAGACCGCTTAACCTCCGCGGACGAACCGGGAGGCACGGTTCGCCGGAGGAGCTCCTGAGTCGAAGTCTCGCCTTGGCACCGACGCTTCGCCAAAGCGAGAGCGCCCTTGTCGCAACGGAGCGCCCGGCGGTCCACTTTCAGACGATGGGGCCACCGCTCGGATCTTCACCACCATGTACGATAGTGGCAAACCGCCATGAACTTGGTCAGCCGCCGACCTAGTATGGCGTTATGAGAGGTCGAAGTCCGCCACCGAACTCGAGCATCTCGGTGCGGAAGTTGTCGGAACCTCAAACGTCACCGGAGATCGACGCGCTTCCCCGACGGACGGACTCGGCCCGACGATGTCAAGAACGGAGCGTTGGGCGAAGCTCTTGTCGCTGAATCTGAGCGCCTTGGCGACCGGGCGACAGGAGGTTGAGGGAACTCCTCCGTCTATCAAGACCGCCCTAGCTTTACATTCCGCACCGTGGGCGCAACCACGATCGGGAGATGTCCAGGTCGGCGATCGGCCGGGTGATCGGCTCGATCAACGCGATCGGTCGCTCCGACCACGCCCCGCTTTGTTGACCCAAAGTTGTGCACGGCGGCGACACTTCCCTCATCGCATGCTTAAAGCTAGCGTGGGACGGATATGTGGTCAACCGCCGTGGATGACGGCAACCGCGCTCGCGCCGAAAAAGCGAAGCCGTCTCTTACCTTGCCATCGCCGGACGCTGCTGCTGCTGCTGCCGCTGCTCGTGGACTCGCTTGTCCACCATTTGTCGACGACATGGCAACCGCCAAGTCGTGGGAGTTGTTGCGGTGAATGGGACAAGAAGGCCTTCCGCCCCACTCACGGGCGACGGTCTCGCCCTTCGTCGCGGCATGGGTTGCCGTCGCCACGGCGGTCGCCATGGCCGCCGCCTCGGCCGCTTTACGGGACCATATCCGCCGGCGCCGCGACCTCCTCCTCTTTTTCGCCCGCCGCGCCCATTGCGTGGCCGGGGCATGTCGTTGTCGTCGTCGTCGTCGTGCGCCGCTGGCCATGACCTGTCCGGTCTCGGCCGCCTTGCGCTTCTTCTTGTCCTTGCCGCCGAGGTTCCTCGAGGTCTCGGCCTCGCCACCCGCGGCTGTCCCCGCCCGCAGAGCTGGCGGATGCGAAGCCTCACTCAAGGGCGACTTAGCGCCAAGGCGAAGAGCTCCTCCGTCGTCTTGATCTTGCGGGTGGCCATCTTCTCCTTGACCTTGGGGTCTCGGGCGCCTCTCCTGAATGCCGTGACCACGGCGTCGATGGAGATGTCAGGGATGGTGTTGCGGACCTGACTGAAGCGCCGAATATAGTCGCGCAGCGACTCTCCTTTCTTCTCGCTTCCACGCCAGGAGGTCGTCTTCACTCCGGCTGCTCAAGGTGCCCCGAAGTTGGTGACGAAGAGCTCCGAAGCTCCTTCCATGACCCCACGGACCGGGCAGGTTCATGAGCCACGAGCGGGCTCACGGTGAGGACCGCGGGAAGTAGTTCGCGTAACCTTCCCGACCCTCCGTCGGCTGCATCACCGCGTGTAGATCTCGCAAAACTCATCGGGTTGGTGGAGCCGTCATACATTTTTCGATGGGGGCGGACGAAACCTGCTCGCCATCGACGCGGCGCAGCTCCTTAGAAAAGGCGCGGCACCCGACGCCGGAGCCTCCTACTCCTAGACGCGGTCCTCGCCCGCCGCCCGCCGCTTAGGCGGCGCTGAAGAAGCGCCGCCTCATCGTCGGGGCAGCTCTGGAGCCCTCTTGTTGGGTCCTCGCGCAGGGCGGGCAGCAACATGGTCGCGAGTTCGGTCGCGCCCTGCGGAGCTTGTCACGCAGGTCTTCTCCATGCAGACAAGTGGCGGTCCTCCAGTGGGACCGGAGATCACGGCCACTGCAGATGCTCGCCCGCCGAGCCCCCGTAGGGTCGCCGGTTTGTCGTTTTGGCCCCGCCCCACCGTAAGATCTCGCGAGAGGAATGCGAGGGCAACAAAGAACGGAGGAAGCAAACACCGTTCCCACGCCCCGAAACTTGCACCACCGCCGGCGGCGCATCGACGAAGGGCTGTTGGCCAACCACGGTGCCGCCGGGAGTCCGGAGTCACCGGAACCGGTGGGTTCTCAGAAGGCCCCTGGCAAGATGGAGGTTCAGGCCGGAGTGCACTCCTCCAAGGCCAGCGCCGCTTAGCTTGGCCGGGCGGCCGCTTCCGCCAGGTTCACCTTAGGCGGGCGGCTACCGCCGGTGATCCATCGCCATCGTCGCGGCCGACTCGGGCCACGGCTCTAGCGGCCGATCCTCGCCCATCGCGATCGCCGCCCGCCATCGCCGCTGAAGAAGGGTCGAAAAGTTTGAACGGCTAGCGCGCTCCCTACTGGCGCGCATCGACGGGCGTGTTCTCCGCTCAACCCTGCGGATCACACCCCTGGTCGATTTTAGATCGCTAGCCAACTCGATCAAGCTCGGTTCGATTTGAGCATCGGCACAACAAGGAGCGACTCACAGATTTACCAGTTCGGACTCGCGGGTAATAGTCCTACTCGCCGAGCCTTAACTCTTTTTCGATTGTGGTTGAATGGGAATGTTTTACAGGTGCTTGTGAACTGCGTGTGTTCCTTACGTCTCTCTCCTTTTTTTCCTCCCTCTCTCTCCTCCCCTTTATACAAGCTTTGGGTCATGGAGAGAGCCGGGGGTAGGCAAGATAAGATTTCAAGATAATCGACACGACACGACGAAGAGACGTAAGCGTGCACGCTTGCGCCCAGTGGCGCCGCCTCGCGTGCTGCAGTGGCCTCGACCAAGACAACACACCGGTGAGTCTGCGGGGGGCCCCTACTGCTCCTCCTAAAGTGGCGGCCTCCTCAAGCAAACCTTCTCTCTGCGGTCAATTCTTCTGCGCCCAAGGATGTACCGCCAGACTGCAAGGGTCATCAGAGCGGTAATCATTTCTTCAATTGCCTATCCGCGTGATGTCTCATTAAATGCGCTTCGCCTTCGCAGAGCGGGGAGCCTTCGTCCAAGACTCTTCGCAACGTTTCGCCGCGGCCCCACCCGACGTGTGGGACCCTCGCTGGCCTCCAGAGGGCTCGCCCACGCACGCGCCTGGCGTGTGGGGCCTCGCCTGCGTCTTCAGAGGGCTCGCCCACGCACCGCCTGGCGTGGGGCCTCTCGGCCTCGAGGCTCGCCACGCATGGGCCTTGATCGCCCGCCGACGTGGGGCCTCTTGGCCTCTGAGAGGCTCGCCACTGCTGGCCTCGATCGCCTCACCGACGCGTGGGGCCTCTTGGCCTCTCGAGGGGCTCGCCACGCCATTTGGGCCTTGCTCGCCACCGACGCGTGGGGCCTCTTTGTCTTCTCAGACTCTTTGTACCCGGTATTTATTACACCGACACAACTATAATATTATAAAATTATTTTTTGAGACGATTCTACGGTCCACACGTATAGTTTTCATATACTCAATCTAAACAATTTAAAATATAATTAGGCTAAATTTTTAAAACATTGATTTGTATGTACTTCGAATGAATTAAATTAAATATCTATGACTTGCAATTGGTGGGAGTAATATTGTTTGGAGTTGCTTGACTTAGCCATAAAGTTTAAGTCAAGCTAAATTGAAAAGCTAAACGCTTTGACCATTTTAGGCTATTTTTTTTACAAAAAAAAAACACAAAAGCAGCCTCTAAAGCTCTTAAAAATAACATAGACTGATTTTGAGAAGCAGATTCAAGAATTTCTCAAAATCATCGTTTTTACTTGATACCTTGTTCATTCAACTTGATCGCTTCAAACATAACCTTAAGTTGAGCAAAGACCTCCACAAAAGATCATATTGATGACTACAGTGCCAAATAAAAATGACATTGATCAAATTCAAAATCAATTTTCGAAAGATTAAGAACATGTTTAGAGTGGTTGAGCTAAATTGAATAAGCTAGCTATAGCTAAGCTAAAATGAGTCAATGTCAGCCTGAGTTTTGAGAGGTTTTATTTATGTTATTTTTAGAAGCTTTTACATATGAATAAATTAGAACACGCTGTAAATTTAGCCGGATTCCATTGTCACTTCAAACATAATCTAGTTGAGAAGGAGTTCCATTCGATGTTACATCATCTCCGTTGCCTGATCTTTAGGTAACCCATCTAATCCATTTATTCGACGACGGGTTCAATCGGACACTGACAATACAATTCGCCGTGTCCGACGATGCCTACTTGACTCAAGTCCATATTGACTCCGAGTCATCGGCCACACTCCGAGTCCCTACTCGCTGCGCGGCAAAGCAGCCTACAGTACACGGCACCGCCACCATCTGCCTGGAGCCCTGGAGGCCTGGAGTCCGCACATAGCTAGCCTTGCCGATGCAGCTTCGCTGCCGTGGCTGCGGTCATCGTGCAGAACTCCCCGCCGTGGTCTCCGGCCACCGCCGCCGTCACCACCTCCTCCTCCTCCTCCTCCTCCTCCTCGTGCTGCACCCCCCGCTCGCGGCGGCCCAGCTGGCGGCGGCCCAGCTGGCAGCGGCTAGTAGTACGAGGCCAACGCACAGACCGACTGCTACGGCGACAATGGCAGCTCGGTCCTGGGCTACACCAGCAGCAACCCCGCCACCTCCCCGCCTTGCACCGCCACCGCCTACCTCACCTTCCGCTCCACCCCGCTCAGCTACTTCTCCCCTATCACCGTCTCCTACCTCTTCAACGCCACCGCCGCCAACGCCGTCCCCGTCGCCTCCCCTTTCCCGACCGACGGCCTCTTCCTCGTCCCCGTCCGCCGGGCCTGCACGGCCGCGGGGTACTACCAGCACGCCGCCGCGTACGTCATCCAGTTAGACAGCGAGACCTACCAGGGCTCGCCACCTGGCACCTGCCAGGCTCTCATGGAGCAGAACCCCGCGCACGACAGCTACCATCTCTACCCCAACATCGATCTCCCTCAACGTGCCGCTCCGCTGCGCGTCCTTCGGCTGGGACGACGACTCGTCCACCGTCGTCGGCCGTGTGCTTCACTCCAACACCCTCACCGACGCCTCCACCGTGTACCCCTTCACCACGATGCTCGTCCCGCTCAAGGCGCGGCCCACGCCCGACATGACGCTGCTGCCGGAGCCTCCGGCGCCGGCGCCGGTGATGGAGACGGCTCCCACGCCGGCTCTGCACGCGAGTTCGGCTGAGTTGGGTACTGGCAGCGGCAGCCGGCAAGTGGCGGGTCATCGTCGGCGCAGGGGTTGGATGCGGATCATGCGGTGTTGTTGTGTCCGTTTTTGCTCTGCTTTTGATATGGCTTTGACACCGGCGGCAGGGCGTGCCGCGTGCGTTCGAGGAAGGCACCTCCTAGGCCCTAGCGTGCCGGTGGGGGCACGGTGTGGCAGAAGGGAAAGAGGCAGCAAAGGCGGCGCCGCCATCGACGTCACAGGTGGTGGTGGCGGCGGTCGATGTGCTGCCGTGCGGGACGCGGTAGGGCCTCTCACCTTGTACAAGCACGGCGAGCTGGAGAGGGCAACGTCAGGATTCGCCATGGAGCAGCGGATCGGAACCTCCTCGGTGTACCGTGCGGTGCTCAACGGCGATGCGGCGGCGGTGAAGCGCGCGGCCGGCAACGAGGGCGCCGAGGTGGGCGTCCCGCGGGGACTACGCGCTGCACATCGCGTTCAACAATCGCCATGGTGGCGCTGGCACTACGGTCCTGTCGCTCTCGGCGATGTACAACTCGGCGTTGGATTGGAACGGAACCCCTCAGATTTCAGCAGCCACGGCCCACGGGGTAGAGCTGTAACTTGCCGCGAGGGTCTCCATTCTGGTATGGTTTGATTCACTCGTTCCTCTAATCGAATCGTTTTAATTCTCTTTGTTTTGAAACGGTGCACCAGAAGCTCGTAACCAAAAACAACAAACTCGGAATTACCTACGTTGCGATACGCCGACGCTGGGTCTAGTGTAAATTTCTGTTATTTTTATTTTACCATGTAAAAAATTCAAAAAATCATTAAATATTATAAATATTCTCTAATCAATGCCAGGTTCTACACGTATTTTATTCGAATATATACGATCAATATTCATTTTTATAAACTTTTTTAAAGAAAAATCTAGATTTATAAATGTTTTATATCAATAAAAAAATATGTGGAAATAGAGATGCATTAGAGAATATTTCTATTTTTTTATTGATTTTTGTGTACATGGGGAAACAAAAATAACAAAAGTTTTCTCAAGATCTAACGCTGGCCGTTGGATGGAGATCCTACGGCCAGCGCTGGCCGTCGGACAGGAGGCGCGTCCAACGCCTTTCGGACTGCCCCCGCGTTTGTACTAATTGCAGTAGGTCTTCTCGAAAACTCCCCATAATACTGAAAAACAACTCAACTTCTCTACTGTAGATGGCCAAATGGGCAGCACGGCACGGCACGACACAACACGAGCACGATACGGCACAGGCACGATTAGGCACAGCACAAAGAGGCACGATGAGGTAATCGTGCCGTGCCGTGCCCGCCCATGGGCCAAGGGTCAAGCCCAGGACGGCACGTGGACGAATTAATCGTGCCGTGCCAGCACGATTGGCCCGCCATGCCATTCATGCCATGCCGGTCCGCTAGCCTGGGTTCGAAAAATGGCTCGCTCGAATCAGCACAAGTTGCACATCATAAGTTTGCAACTAACAACTATACCATCACAAGTATACATGATGACAACCAGATCTAGGATTTCAGGAAGAACACCGGAGAGGGAGAGGGCAAGACACAGAAAGACTAAGAGAAGAGCCACAGAGAGAGAGAGAGAGAGAGAGAGAGAGAGAGATTCAGAGAGGAACAGACGAACAGTCGACTAGAAAACCAAGATCTAGAGAGGCGTCGACATTGAGATGGCGGGCAGCAGCGGCATCAAGACGATGGCGCCACTGCAAGCCAAAGCCACGCTGGGAGCCCGGCGCCAGCGGCCTTTCGACGCGACGCCGGCGACGGTGAGAGGCGGACTCGAGAAGGCGAGGAGCCAGAGAGACAGAGAGACGCTAAGGTTTCAGTGTTTCACCACTTCAGTTCTCACGCGAGACAGTGAGAGGCGGAGAGGAGAGAAATGGGGAACGGGTGCCACCGCAACACACACACACACACACACACATATATATATATATATATATATATATGTGTGTGTGTGAAAGATAGGGTTTTGACGGCAGGGCGCGAGATCATGAGGCAACTGGGCACAGGCCACGGCGCGTGGGGATGGTGACCGGTGGAACTAGAAGTGGGGACTAGGGAGGAGGGGCTTGGGCCGTGCCGTGCCTCCTAGCCGTGTCGTGCCTTTTCCGTGCCTGCATAGTGCCTACGCTTATCCGTGCCGTGCCGGCCCACGGGCCTGGGGTTAGGCCCAAGCACGGCACGGCCAGTCATGTCGTGCCGACACGAGCCTGTCGATAATCGTGTCGTGCTGTGCCGTGCCGTGCCTCGTGTCATGCCAAACGGTTGTGCTTCGGGCCTGCTCGTTAAACCCAGCCCATCTGGCCATCTATATTCTCTACTATTCGACCCAACATTCTTTGTAATGTGTTGCAGTTGTGGTTAACAATTCTGTCATTTATTTCTTCTAAACAAACCAAGTAGGGGGCAAAATACTACATCAGTCTCTCTGAGTTGTTTCTTGCTAAAGTTGACATTCGTAAAAAATTGAGTTGTTCAAATATGTGTTTTTTGAAGGAGAAAACAAGGGCTCTTATTTATCATTTAAAGTGATGTTCGTTACAAAAATTAGAAGCAACGGAACGAGACAAAAGCCCAAAACGTATACCCCATACTAGGGGTAGCCCAATAGGCCTCTCGATTCAGATTCTTAACGATAGAAGTCAACTCCGATGGCAAAGCTTCATCCACATCTATATGCCATTCCCCTTCTTTCTTCAGCTTATTCCCGACTTGATCTAGAAAAAGTTGGGCGGCGCGGACTTGACGGCCTCCCTCACCATCGCTGACCTCCAGGTCGATGGTGAGCCAGTAGTTCGTCCCGGTCTCTATCCAGGAGTAACCTTACAATATGAGTTTTCTCATTGGTAGTTTGGTGTGGTGCCATTTTAATCTTCCTTAACGACAAACTCGGGCGTGGCGGTCTAGGTGGGTTCAGGTAAGCTCTGGACTCAACGATTTTAATTGATTCAGCGCTTGCTCCAGCCGGACTTGCCTTCATTCAAAAAGCAACTCTTGCTTCGTTCCTTTCCTACTTGAACTTGAAAGAAATTTCTTACCATTGAACAAACCTATTCCTTTACTATCTCGTCACAGTATGATTGGTTGTGTAGATTTTTATTGCTCTGATTAAAATAAGAATTTTTAATATTTAGAGCTAACGACACCTCGGCTAAACCTTATTTTAATGTAATTAATTGACACCACCTCTCTCCCCACCATTGGATTGGGTTATAGAAAATCAAACGCATCCCTCAAGGATACCATTTCATTAAAGGTCGTTCAAATAAACAAATACGAAACAAAAAAGAAATACAAAATATTTTAATTAGACAAATATAAAATTATATAGCTGGACCTACAATGGAAAATAATCAGATTTATATGAACCTACTGATATAGAACAACGATAGGACATTATATTTAGAACAAATTTACATATTTCTTAGAACCATAATTTTACATGAACGTCTAGACAGTACTTTGTTCTGAACTTGTCATAAGTCAGAGTTTTAAAACTTTATCTAAAAGAATTTTTAAACTATTTAGGTTAAGAACATAAAAATCGTAAAGATAGATTCGTCTTGAAAATAACTTTCATAATATTATAATTTTTAATGCATTATATATACTTTCTAAAAAGTTTTTTTTGACCAATGTTGTACTTTGAAAACCATGTTAATGTCTAAAATGCCTATTATTTCATAACGAGGGAGTATTACATAGGATTCCATGAAATCTCACGGGACATTGAGGTGGGAGTTGTAAAACCAATTATTAATATCGGAAAGTCACTTCTTTTTTTTGAGAAAATATTGGAAAAAACCACTTGAGTTATTGCGGACTCTCCAATCTCCATGCGCTGGCAAGTGGTCACCATCAAAGACAATTGAGAAATGTTACAGGATGGACGTCCGTCCGAACGGATGAACCTTCGCCCTGCGCCCAGCTCAGCTCCTCTTCGCCCCGCGCCTAGCTCCCCTTCGCCCGCGCGCGCTCGCTGTGCAGAGAAGGAGGAGGAGGAAGGATACCTCGACGCCGTCACCGCCGTCGAGCTCGCCGCCGCCGGGTTAGGGTTCGGGTTAGGGAATATGTGGGTTCCTCCGGGTGTAGAGGGGGGTCGGGGCGGCGGCGGAGGCGGCGGTGGTGCCGTCGGAGCCGGGGGAAGGGACGAAGGCAGGTGGGCCGGCGGTGGAGGGGGGACCACGCCTTCCCCGTCTGTTAGGGTGGGCGGGTGGCACGGCGGCGGCGAGGAGGACGGAGAGGCTAACGGCGAGGCGCCGCCGCCGGGGGTGGTGGTGGAGGCGGCGGGGGAGGTGGTGGAGGCGCGCGGAGCAGCAGCGTCGACGGGGGAGGGAGCGAGGCGCGGAGCAGCGCGAGGGAGAGTGAGAGGCGGAGTAAGCGAGGCTCATCCGATGGTTGGCTTGCGGACGGACGACCGTGCGCTATGGGCCCCCAAGACAATTTGCCTAGTTGACTCCATTGCCGTCTTCCACACTTCCACCACACTTCCGCGCGCTTTCCATTTCCCGGCTGCTGCGCGAGTCAACTCACATGCCTGACAAGGTTGGGTTGATCAATATTTCATTAATTCGATCACTCTATTTAACGCTGTTAACAAAAGATTAATTATTAATGTATTAGATTCGATAAGACTTAGATACACATGCCAACTCCTCTCATGCGGCATAACACACAATTAAATTAGAAAGGAGAGGAGGGATTTTAAGCCCCATTGGTTCTCATTCTTTTAGTCTAGCAATCATCACACTAAAACCTTGTAATATAAGAACCAACATTATAATTTATTTGAGCCATATTTTCTTAATATTCTCCCACTCGCCCCTTGTAACGACTCAGAAATTCAATCATAATCATTTAGGTATACACCATACATCTATCTATCTATCTATCTATCTACTATCTATATAAAGCAAAGTTAAACGGAGCCACCACATTAATCCTAAAATTCTAGAAATTCACACGTTAATCAAAAATAGTAGAAATTCTCACGTTAATCATAGAAAAAAGGAAAAATATACATCGTTGAATATGGATATTATTATGTAAATCTAACGGTCAATATTAATCTCTCGAAAAATAGTAGAAATTATCATGTTAATCATAGAAAAAAGAAAAATTTATATCGTTGAATATGGATATTATTATGTAAATCTAACGGTCAATATTAACCTCTATAACAAACTATTGAAGCTGATCTATATATTAGAGATAAACTCTAAATCTAATATGATATGTTATCTATATCTTAAACAAATCTAGCCGCACAAACGCGCGGGTCACCTTGCTTGTTATATATATAAAGGAGGGGAAAAAACCCACCATGTTCGTCCACATCATCCAAATTATTTCAGCCGTTCGATCAACGGTGGGGCCAAATTATAACGGCCAAGATCAATCAAAGAAATTCTCACATAAATTAAGAAAAAAAAATAAAAGATCTATGCTGTTGATTTTGTGGGGCTGGATTATATAATGGCTTAGATTAAAAGAAGAAATTCGGATTAAATACTAAAGATGATATAATATGGTTATTTTATCCGTTCAATCAACTGTGGGACCAAATTATAACGGATAGATTAATCAAAGAAAAAAATAAAAGATCTATGCGACTTAGATTAAAAGAAAATATTAGAAATTCATATTAAATACTAAAGTTGATATAATATATTAGAGATAAACTTTAAATCTGATCTGATATGTTAGAGATAGATTATGAGTTAGAGATAAACACTATATACCAAAACAAATCTAGCCGCGCAAACGCGCGGGCCACCTCGCTCGTTGAATTTATCTCGTCAACATTAAGTTGAATTGACGATCACAAACCATTTTACGACTAGGTTCCTTCCATGCATCACAATGGACTCAAACTCAAGCAAACTTTAACGGGAAGCTAATAATGTTATCTCACCACAATTATAATCATATACGTCATAATGTGGATAACAAGCAAAACAAAACTTATTGAATTCATAACTTTGAAATAATACGAGTATATACCATGTATACTTATGAAGCTAACAAGGTTTTATCAATAATTCCCATTCTTTGTACATGGCCAATGAAAGTTCTTGGAGGCAACCCCTTGGCTAGCGGATCTGCTATGTCAATTAATTATGTACCAATATGCTCAATTGGTGTCCTTTGTTTTTGACCTTCCTCTTTTACTGCAAGGTACTTTTACTCTGCTCAATTGATATCCTTTGTTCTTGGACTTCCTCTTATACTGCAAGGTAATTTTACTCTAACCATGTAGTGCACTCTCGGTCAGCATAAATATACCGGTCTTGAGTCTTGACCAGTTGTCCATTCCTTCGAGAGGCAGTTAGGCGAGATTGCACTGGGGCATTGTCAGTGCTCAGCAGCCAAGTCTCCGGCGGAGCCCGCGCGCGGAGGAGGAACCCATGTCGCGCCGCCACGCGGGAGTGCTGCGCGGCGGCGACGGCGTGCTCTCGCTGCCGCCGCGGGGCAGCCGCGGCGACGACGACGAGGCGCTGCTGTGGGCGGCGCTGGAGCGGCTGCCGTCGTGCCAGCGCGCCCGGCACGGCGTCGTCACGCTCGACGACGACGGCCGCAGGGGTGGCCGACGTGCGCCGCCTCGCGCCGGCGGCGCAGCGCGCGCTGCTCGACCGCCTCGTCCGCCCCGCCGTCGACGAAGACAGCAACCGCCGCTTCCTGCTCAAGCTCCGGGAACGCATCGACCGGTACGCGTGCTAGCTATACTCCTGCGTGCCTTCGTTCATGCATCGATCCTGCATGGGCATGGTTCATATTATCCCATCCTGCATTAATCCGTGCCCCGATATATTCCCTACAATTTTCAGGATCGATCCATGCATAATTGCGTATTGCTCTTCTTTAACTGATTATTTGCATGCATATATTTTCTGATTGCATTCATGATTTCCACTCTATGATCGATCTGGTGGATCTATTCATGGCTTCGATTCTTTTTCGTTGCTCATATCCATAAACCCAGTGCTGCCATTTTTTGTTTAAAAAAAAAGGAAAAAATTCCCCCTCGGTGAACACGGGCCTCAGATATTGCGAGTGGGTTGACGTTAGTCATGGACTCATGGTGGACCATAGCTAGAGTGGACAAGAATTGTGCTTTCACTGTGTGATATACGGCTTGTCAAAGGAGAGAAATCCAAGAGTGAGATCCTTTGTGATGTCCGGTTTTGGGGATTGATCTGGAGGGTTACGGGCCGTCAGATCCATAGCTAAGCAGACAAGTGGCGTAATCCTTACATGTGCAGTTCATGTAAGTTTTGTACCCAGCTTGCACGAGCACACTGGAGACTGGACTGCTACGACATTAGTGCATGCACACTTAGGGTTAGTTAAGTCGGTTTTGCTGTCCTCGCCTCCCCGATATTTTGCAAAATGTTTTCCTCCTCTCCGGCCATCGCCATCTTCTCCTCATTAGGATTAAGGTTCAGGATGCACCGCGATCCAACTGTCATAGAATCGGCTGAGACCCAATTTTTCGGCCAATTGATACTCTTAACTGGTTAGACCCAAATCAAAAATACATATCGTTGCTATGCGGCTAAAATTGTACCTTGACATAGAAAATTCTAAGAACCATAGTTGCTTCTAGTTTTCTCCTTCTCCACCCCCACCCTCATGTGTGCCAATGGCGGCCACCGCCATGAGCATCTCGGGGTGAGGAGGCTGGTGTCTCCTTCTATGCCACCATTATCGTTGATTTGTTGCCTTCTCAACTTATAAAAGGCAAAGCATTTGATTTTTTCAATTCAAAATAAGCAGATTAGATAAGTTAAAGAAATTTTTAATAGCATGTCTAAAGCTAAACATTTTAGTTGCACGTTTGTTTCTTATTTGTACTATTCACATGAACTCTTTTCTCGCTCAAATAATGTCGAGTCTATTTTTTTCAATTCCAACATATGTCGTTTATATTTTATTCTCACCCTTTTCACTATCTATAACCTTATTTTCTACAGTAACGAGCAACAAGTGGGTTTAGCATTAAATATGCTCTAAAATTCTAAAACAAAATAGATATCTAAATCTAAACTACTATATAATGAAAAAGTTTGGAGATTGAGCCTAACCAAGATCCAATTACAGATCTCATCCATCCATTCCCTTCATTCAACAGTTATAATTATAAGTTGATTCACTTAAACTTCGCTTAAATTACCCATATTTGCCATTCCACCTAAACTCTAATCGTCTATGCTCAAATTGACTGCGCCGCTTCGCCGGGCTCGCTTCGCCGGGCGTGACCATTGTCGCTCAAGCGCCGCCCACGCCATCATCGACCGCCGCCGCTCCGTCTCGCCATGCCCCCAAAGCCCGAGTGCCTCCGCTGCGGCCACACTTGCGCCCCAACCTCGCTTTGCGCCGCCACAAGACTCAAGGCTTACCTCACCACGCCCCAAAACCCCGAAGCGCCTCCTCCACCACATCTCGCCTCGCCGCCTTTCGCGCCATCATGCTGCATCTCGCGATCCGCCTCGCGACGCACCCAAAGCCTAAGTGCCTCCTCTGCCGCCCCACCTGAACCTCGCCTCGCCAAGGTTGCCACACGTGCGAAACACGCGTGAGGTCGACCTGACTCCCAAATATCTCACGCACGTACTCTTCTGCCGCCGCACTCACTTGTGCTCAACGTTGTCGTGTCAGTCGTCGACCACAACAACATCCACACGCATCATTCTCGGACGCATCCTCACCATCACCACCAGCCGTCGTCGCTTCTCCCACCAGTATATCGTCTCCTTACCGCCGATCTCTGTGATGATGGCTAGCTATAATTTCTACCCATTCGTCAAGGGGCTGTTCAAAAGGTGTTGAGTTTAGTGGGGGAGCTAACTCTTTTTAGGTTTTTACCATGTAAATTTAAATGATGCTAGCAAGCAAATATTCTATACAATCAAATTGGATGAATGTTAATTAAATTGTCATCATCTGTGCTGTGCTAAGTTAATGATTTTTTCCATTCTTTAATACGTCAAACTGTTTAAGAACGTATTAATTTGAGTGCAAAGTATATATAAATAAACAAGCTCTTTTAGGATACATTACTCCAAAGCAGGTACACGTTTGGTAGTGCTCTATGAAGCAGCTGCTTCAATCCATGGCTGAATAGATGGACTAGACTTGTCAAAATCATTGAATTATTGACGGAGTTTTTTCTTCTTTCTTGACCTTGTTGGATCACGGACAAACCTTTCCGAAGTTCGTTGGAGACCAGGCTCTTTAATTGTAGTCATAAACCCGCTTGAGAATGTTTGATTTTTATTTCATAAGGTGATAATGTTTGGCTTGACTTGAAAAATCAACCAGGTCAAGCGGATCCAAACTGGACTTGCATGGTTCGTTCCTAGAAACATCTGAGTGCCCAATGCAAGCACGTGCATTTGAACAAAATCGGAAAGAAACTTCCGCGGTCTGATGCCTGCGGCGTCGTCTTTCCCTTTTGCCATTAAAGAAATTTATTTTCGGGTTTGCCATTATAAATAGTGTAATTTTAAAAAAAGGGCAGAGCCACCACTAGCGCGTCCACTGACATGTGGCCCTAGGGCGCGTGGGGCCCACATGTCAGTGACCCAACTCCAGGGGAAGAACCGCCTCTTCCGGCCCTAGCCGCTTCAGGTTGGCGGCATGCCCCTTTCGGCTCCAGGGAGTGGCCTCCGCCGCCGCCGCCGCCGCCGCCGCGGCGGCGGGCTGGGTGCCCTCCGTTCAATTGCCGCGGCGCCCAGCGATTCTCCCGGCGAACGCGCGCGTCCGCGTCCTCCCCGTCGGCCCGCTGCCCATTTTGATCTTGGCACCGCTGTCCACTTGTGGTCCGAGGCAGTTCAGGCGTCTTCACTCTTCATCTTCGTCAGATGCAGTTTTGACAGATCCAGTTCCTAGTTAAGGGTGGCTTAATGCCACCGGAAATGCAGGGTCAGGTTATGGAAGCGAAACATTTCAGTATGCAGCGAGGCCGCTGCTAAATTATCGATGTTGGTGTTAGGGTGGGTGATGTTGGCTATAGCATAAGTAGGGAATGGAATTGGGGATTGGGGTTATGCTGGTTGTAGCATAGATAGGGAATGCTATCGGGGTCGTGTTGGCTGTAGCACAAGTAGGGAATGAAATTATTTAGTGTACATGTATATTAGGACAGACTTATATTCCGATTTCAATGCAAGAGTTATTCAAAGGTGCTTCATATCTGTTCGTGTTTCATATATTTGGGTGAACTTTACATCTTCCCACATAAATATGAAAGGAATACAGTTTATATTCCAGTGAAGAGACTGCATTGAGAACAATTTGATTCTGAAGTTCTTTCCTTATTTTGTAGAGGGTTTTCAGGAGAGCCGAGTTTAGCGGCGGTTTTCAGAACTTAAAGCTTTGCAACAGCAGTTTTTGTACTGTTTTCCTCTACTAATTGATTAGGCAGAACACCTACCATTTGTTCATAAAAAAACATTTATCAAATTATTCTATCCTAATAGTTTGATGGACATGTCATTAGACTACTGATTATGTCCACCCAGCCCACCTTTTAATCTTTTTGTGAGAGCTCTTGTTATTTTGTATCTTATCTGCAGAGTTGGCATCGTTCTGCCAACAATTGAGGTGCGTTTTGAGCATCTGAAGGCAGACGCGAAAGTTCACATTGGGACTAGGGGATTGCCTACCATTTTGAACTCAATTGCAAACGTTCTTGAGGTACTTTGTTTTCTTGTAAAGTGTACTGCAACATGGAAATAATGGTCCTGAAGTTCTTTATTAAGTTCGCAAGGTATGAGACTTCTGAGTTCTTGATCAGGGAGCTGCAAACACTCTGCACATATTGCCAAGTACGAAGCAGACAGTACCAATTCTCCATGACATCAGTGGCATTGTCAAGCCTTGCAGGTAATAAGTTCTTGAATGAATTCATTCTTTGATGAGTTCATTGTGATTTTTTGTTAGTATGTGTTCTCTTTCTGATTTCTTGATTTTGCTCTGTTGTGGTGTAGAATGACTCTGCTGCTAGGCGCGCCAGGGTCTGGGAAGACCACATTGCTGCTTGCATTGGCTGGGAGGCTTGGCAAAGATCTTAAGGTTTACAAATTGTGTAATCAGTTATCATGGTTCAATGCTCTTATATTCTGAACAAAATGCAGGAGGCTGACTTTACTACATTACTTGAATTTCAGTATGAAAGATATTTTACTGATTAAACAAGCACATAGATGTGGAACAAAAATGGTCAAAAGTCTACTATGCTATTAAACTATCTGCTTTTTCCAAGAAAAAAACCACCTTTTATCCTTTGGCGAATCATTATTCATCAATATCGAGGCTTTGTTTAGCTTAGGCATTGGGTGGGGAAGAAATATTGCTCTTGAATTTTTATCAGTGGGCAGCAATACAAGTGATAGTAGTTGATTACCATATTTTTTTCCTACAAAAAAATTCAATCAAAATTTGAATTTGCAAATTTATATTGATTGAAATCGCCAAAAATTTCTGGTGACACTGAAATTTTGTCTCGCAAAATTTGTATACGTTTTAATGCACCAATTTGTTTTACCAATGTACTTTTACTTGACCCCACCAATAACACCAATAAATTTTGGTGATTTTTCCCATGGCTACGATCACACCAAAAATCCCCCATTTCTTTGCAGGTGTCAGGAAAAGTCACATATAATGGGCATGGAATGGAAGATTTTGTGCCTGAGAGAACAGCTGCGTACATAAGTCAGCATGATCTTCATATAGGGGAGATGACCGTTCGTGAGACGCTTGCCTTCTCCGCAAAGTGCCAAGGAGTCGGATTTTGCTATGGTATGCTGTATGCACTTCCTATTAAACAATACACAACAAATACTGGAGCTACCTACATATTGCTTTATTGTTTTGTTACTGTTTTTTTTGGGTTAATCAGATTTGATGCATGAATTGTTAAGACGAGAGAAAGAAGCCAACATCAAGCCTGATGCCGATATTGATGTTTTCATGAAGGTATGACAAACATACACCATATGTAAATCTAGAATCTATCAATGCTTCCTTGCAATTCGCATGATATTAATCATAAAAGCAATTACTTACAAATTTCCGCTTCTTTCAGGCAGCTGCGCTGGGAGGGCAAGAAGCTAATGTTGTCACAGAGTACATACTGAAGGTATGCAAATCTTGGAGAACAAAAAATACTTGCATGTCCTGAAGCTGACTTGCTCTAAAATTCACCAATCCTTATCGACTCATCGTAGATACTAGGACTAGAGGTATGCGCGGACACAATGGTAGGGGATGAGATGTTCAGGGGCATATCTGGTGGACAACGGAAGCGCGTCACAACAGGTACAAGAGAACCTTCGACTGATAGCCGGGAGATTTTTCAATTTTTTACACACTTTAAAAATTCACATTTCAGGATTTGCCGCCCTGACCCACTTTCATAAAAAATACAGTTTCAAATTCTAAAAATTTCCCGGATAGCGGCCACTGGGATTTCTGTCTTTGTGAACTGATGTAGCATGTACATTCCTGCTCATTTCAAGAGGTTACCTTGGTTCATCCTGTAGGTGAGATACTGGTTGGGCCGTCGAGAGCACTGTTCATGGACGAAATCTCCAATGGACTCGACAGCTCCACGACGTTCCAGATCATGAGCTCCCTCAGGCAGGCCATCCATATCCTCAGCGGGACGGCGGTCATCTCCCTGCTGCAACCTGCACCAGAGACGTACAACCTGTTTGATGACATCATACTCCTCTCGGACGGGCAGGTTGCTTACCATGGGCCTCGCGAGAGTGTGCTTGGCTTCTTTGAGTGGATGGGGTTCAGATGTCCTGAGAGGAAAGGCGTCGCTGACTTCTTGCAAGAAGTATGCAGACCTGAACCATATTGCTTGGGCTTTGGGCTTACAGTGTATAGCTCTTAACTGATATTCATTTGTGAAAATTTTCTTGACAAGGTGATTTCAAGGAAAGATCAGAAGCAGTATTGGGCACGGCATGGTCAGCCATACCAGTATGTATCGGTGAAGGAGTTCGCAGGAGCGTTCCATTTATTCCATGTCGGTCAAGCAATGGTGAAAGAGCTCGACGTGCCATTTGATAAGAGCATGGGCCATCCTTCAGCACTGACCAAATCAAAGTATGGCGTAAGCATGAAGAAACTGCTGAAAGCCAACATTGACCGTGAGATTCTGCTCATGAAGAGGAACTCGTTCTTCTACATTTTCAGAATTGTACAGGTAACTGATTCATCTTATGAACTTATCAGAAGAGCTGATCTATGATGGTTATTCAAATGCCAGGTTGTTATTTTGGGGAAAATAGGCATTCTGCGTTCTTTACACACTTAGTGGAATTTGCAACGATCTGATTGCTCCTTGTTCTTCTGGCTCTGCAGCTGATATTGTTGTCGGTCATCGAAATGACACTATTCTTCCGTACAGAGATGCACCGTAATTCTGTGGCGGATGGGGGCATCTACATGGGTGCACTCTTCTTTACAACTATCATGATCATGTTCAATGGTTTCTCCGAGCTTGCCCTCACCATTTTTAAGCTACCTGTTTTCTTCAAGCAAAGGGATCTACTGTTCTATCCTGCATGGACATACAGCGTACCCACATGGATTCTCAAGATCCCCATCACATTTGTCGAGGTTGGCGGGTTTGTTTTCATAACCTATTATGTCATTGGGTTTGATCCAGATGTAGTCAGGTGAGGTTTGTTTTATTTAAAAATCATGTCCTATTTGCTTGACATATATCTAATCTCTCACATAACTATTCTCGTTGTTGTGACACACTAATTGTAGTATCATATCTGTAGCCTCTTCAAGCAATACCTGATTTTCTTAGCAGCTAATCAGATGGCATCTTCGCTCTTCCGGTTAATTGCCGGGGCAGCAAGAAACATGATCGTTGCATACGTCATTGGATCATTTTCATTATTAGTTCTAATGCTTTTGGGTGGATTTGTTCTGTCAAGAGGTAGCTCAGCTCCCTTTGTCCCTTGCCTTTTGGCTTCGTTTTTTTTTTTCTTACTGAGTTCTTTGACGTTTTTGTGTAGTGTTCTGTTCTCTGCTGTTTGGATTCAAACTACAGCTTTTGATATAAAGTTCATTGTCTCTTTCTTAACCTCCAGATGATGTGAAGAAATGGTGGATTTGGGGATACTGGACCTCTCCGCTAATGTATGTGCAAAATGCCATATCGGTGAATGAGTTCTTGGGGCATAGCTGGCAGAAAGTCTTACCAGGATCGAGTGAGCCTCTTGGTGTGCTAATCCTCAAGTCCCGTGGAGTATTTCCAGAAGCTAGGTGGTACTGGATTGGCTTTGGTGCATTGCTAGGATTCACTCTGCTCTTCAATTTTCTCTTCATTCTCTGCCTTGCTTATCTGAAGCGTGAGTACAGGTTCATTTGCTGTTCTAGCAACTAGCAATATTTTTTAATCTAAACAATATGCAGAAAATTTTCCTTTTATAGGTTGAAATGTGGTACATTACATCTCAAACTAACACCTTCAATCCACCAACTATAGCCCAACATTTTTCATAAGCAGATTTGTCATTTGGTTTTACAGCATATGGTCAGTCCTATCCATCAGTATCAGAAGAGGCACTTAAGGAGAAGCATGGAAATCTTACTGGCGAGGTTGTAGATGAGTTATCTAGAGGAAAGGAACTTGATGACAATGGCTTGACATCTGGAAGTGCTCATCAGACAATAGGAGACAACAGTGGAAACGAACAATTGTCTCTTGACGACAATTATATTCCTGCACAAAGGGGGATGGTTCTCCCCTTCACTCCACTCTCCCTGACTTTCAACAATATCAGATACTCCATTGACACCCCACAGGCAAGTTTGCATTTTTTATGGATGCACAAGAAGCAGAAAAATTTGTATTGCCATTATTCAGTATAGCTCATAGCATATGATGCAACAGGAAATGAAAGCACAAGTAATGGAAGATCGGCTGGAGCTGCTGAGAGGTCTCAGTGGATCTTTCAGGCCAGGAGTGCTAACTGCACTGATGGGCATCAGTGGTGCTGGCAAGACAACTCTGATGGATGTATTGGCAGGAAGAAAGACCAGTGGGTACACCAACGGAGACATCAGTATTTCTGGATATCCAAAGAAGCAAGAGACATTCGCGCGCATATCAGGGTACTGTGAGCAGGATGATATACACTCTCCACAGGTGACAGTGTATGAATCGCTGCTGTTCTCCGCGTGGCTCCGGCTGGCAGAGGATGTGGATTCAAAGATAAGAATGGTCAGTTAAATTGGAGCTGTCACAATTAGCACTTGTATTCATATGGGGCTAAAGAGAGTATATATACGAATTACAAGAGAAACCCTAATACAACACGAAAATGGGCCTAAGGCCCATATATACAACCCATAGACATATCTAAGATTATCATCATCGTGCTTGTTAGTCTTTTTTCAGATTGATACGGGACATTGTTAATTTGTAAAGGCCATATATATTCCACGATGTAGAGGCAGGAATCTTTCATTTTCTAAAAAAGTTAAATTGGATCAGTCCACATTTTTTTATTTTTTCCCCTGAAGTTTCTTGATTTGCAAATGCAGAGGTTTATTGAGGAGGTGATGGAGCTTGTGGAGCTTACGGTGGTGAGGGATGCTTTGGTTGGACTGCCTGGAGTGAACGGTCTGTCGACTGAGCAGAGGAAGAGGTTAACTATTGCTGTGGAGCTTGTTGCAAACCCTTCAATCATTTTTATGGACGAACCAACGTCAGGACTAGATGCCCGAGCAGCAGCTATTGTGATGAGGACAGTAAGGAACACTGTTGATACTGGTCGAACTGTTGTTTGCACAATCCATCAGCCAAGCATTGATATATTTGAATCTTTTGATGAGGTGAATGAGACGTTACCTTAGAGTATCAAAATAATTATTGTAGCCAGTGTTCATTTTACTATCTTACCTTTCTAGCAACTCTCTAGACCAGATTAAACTTGGTAAAAATTGAAAGTGTGATAGCAAAGCTTATCGGCAAAACAAAATAAAACAAATAAAATAGATTACATTGGCTAGCTAGAGATAAGGCTACGAGAAAATTGTCAGTTTGACAAAATACCGGTTAGAATATTCTTTTGTAATGAAAGTTACACTATCTGAAACTAGCATAATTCAACCTAGCAAGTGATACAATGTTACATAATGGACAAGGAGGTTCTGATCAGGGAGTGGGATATAGAGGGGACTAGGAAAGAGTTACCAGCTTTTAAGAGAGGATAAGTTTTGACTAGCAATTATTACTAAGTGATTAATAATTTCCGAACCCTGATATTTAATTCAATTTAACCACACAGCTTTTCCTGATGAAGCAAGGTGGAGAGGAGATTTATGTTGGTCCATTAGGCCAACATTCTTCAGCGCTGATAAAGTATTTTGAGGTAAACTGATATTTGATAAGTATTAAAAAATATCACTTCGGTTTCTGTAGCTCTTGTTGTTTGATTCTGTTCAGGCAATTGAAGGAGTCAGCAAGATCAAAGATGGCTACAATCCAGCGACCTGGATGCTGGAAGTGACTACGGTTTCACAGGAACAGATGCTAGGCATTGATTTCAGTGATGTATACAGGAAATCTGAACTCTACCAGTAAGTAATGAAATTTTAATCTTGCTATAATGGTAACCAATATAACAGAATCAAAATGTCTTATCAGCAACCAGTAGTGCCATACTGTAAACAACATTACCTCCATCTTTCCAAAAGCATGTGAACATCTGCAGTGACTTCTTTATGTGTACACTTAACAGGAGGAACAAGGCCTTGATACATGAACTGAGTACTCCTCCTGAGTGTTCAAATGACCTCTACTTCCCTACTAAGCACTCACGGTCTTTCTTTGCACAATGCCTGGCTTGCCTCTGGAAGCAGAACCTGTCATACTGGAGGAACCCCCAGTATAACACTGTCCGTTTTTTCTCCACAACCATTATAGCTCTACTATTAGGCACCATCTTCTGGGACCTTGGTGCTAAAAGGTTTGAGTTTCTCTGATTGTAGTGCTACTGCATGTATGTAGCAAAGATAGCATGAATCACTGAAAGTTACTTATTATCTTGTGCATGTTGATATAGGGATAAACCACAAGACTTGTTCAATGCCATGGGATCCATGTATTCCGCTGTTCTAACCATAGGTGTGCTTAGCTCGGCATCGGTTCAGCCGGTGGTGGCGATAGAGCGAACCGTCTTTTACCGGGAAAGAGCAGCCGGCATGTACTCAGCTTTTCCATATGCATTTGGACAGGTAATTCTAGAATCCTGATGGTCTCAGATGAGCTGAGAAACCATTTTACTGCCTTTAAATGAAGTTACTGAAATTCAGAACCCTTTCACCAGACCAATCAGTTTCTGTGTTGTAGGCTGTAATCGAGCTCCCCTATACGCTAGTTCAGTCTGTAATATACGGTGTGATAGTGTATGCCATGATCGGACTCGAGTGGACAGTGGCTAAATTTTTCTGGTATCTTTTCTTCACGTACTTCACATTGCTCTACTTCACGTTCTACGGTTTGATGGCAGTTGGGCTGACACAGAACCACAACATAGCATCCATTGTATCCTCTTCATGCTATGCCACATGGAATCTATTCTCCGGGTTTCTGATCCCCCGAACTGTGAGTTTACTTTCCTTTTACATATTTTCCTTTCAGAAAAAATAGAGATATTTCAACCTTGAATAGCTAGCTCATATGTTCAGTTTCAACGCTAATACATGCATTCAGAAAATTCCTATCTGGTGGAAATGGTTCTACTGGTTTTGCCCCGTTTCCTGGAGCTTGTATGGGATGGTCGTATCGCAGTACGGCGATGTGGATGCTCAGCTCTATGATGGTGTGACCAACACCACCGTGGCTGAATTTGTCAGTGACTACTTCGGCTTCGAACACGGCTTCTTGGGGGTGGTTGCTGCAGTTGTAGTGGCATTTGGGCTGCTCTTTGCAGTGGTGTTCGGCTTCGCCATAATGAAGCTGAATTTTCAGAAGAAATGATGAAGGAAACGCCAGGCTGCTGAAGATATGTATTAATGTATATACTCAGATTTTATCATGTCTTCTGTTTAGAACCTAAGATGCTCCAGCTCTGTTAGACTTACTCCTGAGGGCAATTTTTTTAGCTCAAGAATCGAATGCAAGTATCATGTGACGATTTCGCCGTGTGCAGTTCTCCAATGTTATTTCCCTCTGTTCCTCTCGATCAAGAACGCTGAAACTGCTCTTCGATTCCGTGAGGCGTCTCGGTAAATAGGTAAAAAGCATCTCCAACATTTTTTTTTTACAAAAATGGCCATCTGTGATCGCTCCTTTGTGCAAGAGCATAAAAATTACTTTCAGATGGACAACATTGTTAGCACACCTAAATGTGTCAAAGCTAACAAGCATCTTCTATCGGATCACGGTTATCTATGGCCCATAGTAAATAACAAATAAACTCTTCTTCAAGAGATTGCCACTCATGCACCGACTACTCTTCCCTAGCTTATCTTGGGGAACTTCAACCTTATCTACTAAGTCACGAACGAAAGCAACTCCAACTTCAATTCGTCACTTATGTATGATTTTCGCTCAATGATCAGCAACCTTAAACTAAAAAAATCCACCTCTCAAGTCGTCGCTTCACTTAAAGCAACGAGCGAGTCAATCTTACCCACACGAGGGTTGATTGTGTCTTTTGCGCTACAACCTAGGAGCTCCTCTTCTCGGAGACTTATCTCAGAGCTTTACCATTGTTGGTCTCAGATCACATCTCTCTCCTTACGACGACAATAGAGCATAGGCCCACTAAATGTTTTTGCTTCGAAAACTACTCGCCACGAATTGAGGGTTTCCACCAGGTAGTTCAGGAGCCTTGGAGTCGTACAACAGCTAATATGAACCCCTTCCACAAACTTCACACCAAGCTCTCCCATACTGCTAAGGCCCTCTCCAAATGGGCAAAGATCAAAATGCGAAACTCCAGGGTTCTCCTCGCCATAGTTCACGAGTTGATTCTCCTCTTCGATCAAGTTAGCGAGGCAGGCCTGCTTTCGCCTATTAAAGGGGACCTTCATAGGTGACTCAAAGACCGTAGTTTGGTCCTCACTGTGACCGAGAAAGCACCGATCCGTCAACGGGCACATGCCTAATTGGTCAAGCTGGGAGATGCAAACACGAGATTTTTTTATATTCGTGTCAATTTCCGAAGAAGGAAAAACTACATTCATTCCAGCTACGCCCGATGGGCTAGCCAGCTCCCGCTTTGATAAGGAAAAGAAATGACGCCGCTACTTTCTAGAGCACCTAGACACCCTCTTCAATCTTGAGCTTTCCTTGGATTGGATTGGAAACACCTGGTCTACTTACCCTATGACTTGGATGACCTAGACTTGAGACAAGCATATTATTTTCTCGAAAGCAACCTTATCTCAACTTGATCTAGATTAGTTCGAGATAACCTACACTGTGTAAAACCATCGTGAGAATGACATAAAGCACATGTCAAAGCAAAGCTTGTAAGATAAATGACAACCTTACAAAACAGTGCACTTCGATATAATTTTCTGAAAATTTTCATTGCCCAAATTTCATGAAAAAAATTTTCCATTGCAAGATCTGAGCAATGGAAGAAAATTAATGAATACTTAGAAATTGTAACAAGTAGTTTGTAATTATTTTTATAGGGTTTAAAGTATTTTCTCCCACAACAGGTCTAAAATGGTTGGTTTTTTGTTTTATAGAAGATCCAAAACCGATTTACGCAAAACGGTTTGATGACGCGGCATCCCAGCCACAAGCCCACAACCTCCCTCTCAAAGCCAAGATATGGCATGGCGGTGGCATCCTCCTTCCCCTCACATCTCTCTCTCCACCCCTCCCGTGCACACGCCCCTCTCCACCTAGCCTCCCCGACTCCCCGTCGCCGCAGCCGCACTTTCCTCGCAGCCGAGCACATGCCCTCCTTGCCGCCGCGCTCTCCGCTGTCTCCGCGCACTCCCCTCCATCGCACTTGCACCCATGCGCTCCTCACAGTCGCGCTTGCGCTCGCGCGCTCCACGCCGTCGTCGTTTGCTCCCCACAGCCACCGTGTCGCGCCCGCAAGCTCCCGCCGTGCTGCGCCTGCATGCTCCCTACACGTGCGCTCGCCCACCACCTTTGCACGAGGCTGATGGCGAGGCGGGCGACTAGGGCGGCACAAGGCCGAGGGCCACGGCCATCGCCTCGAACTCCTCCGGGCCATGGGCTCCGCCGTAGCTGTGCCCCTACATTGCGAGGCCAATGCCGGTGATGAAGCCCATCTAGAGATCCCGCCTCTCGTATGCTCTCACCGCCATGACATCTCCTGATCTCCTACCGCGGCTCTGGTGCCATCGGCCATCGCCCATGCCGAGGGGCGACAGCAGACGGGAGGGAAGGCATCGTCGGAAGGATGCATGGCGCCAAAGCTCGGGCTAGTGAGGGGGGGAGATGGGAGGGCGAATATGACATGTGGGTCCATATGAAAATAAAAAAAAAAAAATGTCACATGGTAAAAAAAGTTGATCAACGAACACAGGTGTACAATGATATGGTTGTTCCCATCACCAAACTACCATCCAAAAACTATCATTGGATCTGATTGAAACAAAAACACAACTTTGTGTACCTCAATGTCTAACTTAACAGATCATTCCATTAAACGAGAACTTGCGTCAACTTCATATATCAAGTTATCAACAATGCAATTTGGTCATAACTTATTTAGCTTATCCTCGATCTTTTTTAAGGTGGTTTTGAGAGTCCAATCCACTTTGTTTCACTTGTGTTCTTGAACTAGTAGACAAGTTTATTATTATTTATTTAAGTAAAGTTAATTTAAGTAAAAACAGATTCAAAACCAACTTATTATTAATTTAAGCAAAGTCAAGTAAATAGTCCAATAAGTTAGATAGGTCAAATAGGTTAGATAAGTAAGAGAAGAGAACAAGACCGCGCGTCCACATCCACTGATTTCAAAGAGAATTTTTATTTTTAGGAGGCATTGAATGATAGCTAACACAGGATGTAGAAAAAAAAAACCCCCTCAAAGTTTAGGGCAGCATGCTGACATTCATTCAAATATTCAATCTAAACCATAACCCAAGTTCACCATATAACGAACAAGAATGAACTGTCGCTGGTTGCTAATGTACGGCCTGACATGATATTGAGTTGGTGCAAAATTTTGAATTTATTCATTTTAACTAACTCAAATATACATTATTCAAGATAAAATAATAACAAAATGAAACTCTATGATTTTTCATTATTGTGTTACAGATGCCCTGTGCTACTTAGCTGTTGCACAGTAACTTGATCTGTGATTCTACTGTCATCCCATCCTCTGCAATGACCTGAAGGACCTAGTTACAAGTTACAACAAATGCAGGGATCTGCAAGAATCAACCGTCCTTTACTATACATGCGAAAAATGGCCTACAATGAAGCCTTCCAAGACCTTGCTGACAATCAGCTGAATAGTTCCCGGTAGAAGTGCAACAACCAAGCTCTCTGTTGCAGCGCACACAGAAACAATGGACCCGATCCAACGCATCAATGGGTCTACAGCCTACACACCACGTGCCAGCCTCTGACGATCAGCATGTAGTCTCCACAGGGATCATACAACTCTCTTCGGGAACTGGGTCGATCCCCATCGATTGCATTTTCACTAGTTATTCAAAACTAGAAAAAAAAACATGCAGGTTGGCGAAAGCATTGTAGTGCAAAGCAATGAATATAGCACACTTTGGCCTAAAATAAAATAGCACGCACCTTGCAGGAGTTGCGGGGAAGGGGGAGCAGGAAAAGGTGCAGAGATTATGTGGTTGGTCTGGTCATTGTTGATAGACCCCGGCCTCCAATGGGGGCCATACCCTGGAGGCCCATATCAGGCTCGTCATCTACAGTTTCATCTACAGTTCAATCACACCATTAACATAATAACAAATAAATTAACTATATAAAAGAAGATAAGACCACAACCATGGTAAGTTACGCTCTTAGGTTATACTGCAGATGAACATGCCTCCTTATTTTCAATTGGATGATATACCGCACCACTGCTAAATGCTAACCGACTAGTTTAATGTACTAAAATCTTGCTTTTGTTTGGAAACGTTTCAAACTAACTTGACTAAACCACATGCTCAGGATCTCTTATTTTTTGAAATTAGCTGAGTTCTTATAAAGTACCATTTTCATCTTCACCAGATTCAGCACCGGCAATCCCAATGCATGCAAATAAAGAAGAATCATCAACTTTCAGGTGCTCATATGCAAGATACAAGTCCTCAATTGTGGCACTTTCATACAACTTCGTTAATTCCTTGATACAGGATATGTCCTGCATTTAGTTGAAACACATGAACTTTAATAAGACAGTGAGACCACAAAAAAAAAACAAATAAAACATGCACACAAATTAACAGCAGTCAAATGAAGGATTAACATGTAGGCGGAGCTCCTAAAGGCTGCAGCTAATAATATATAAGAAACATACTATTGCCACAAATATAAAATTCAATCATATATTAGAGATATAGGCTAGCTACACTGACTCCTGGTCGAGATTTCCTTATAGACTATAGTCAAGAAAGGGCAAATAACAAAGCCTATTTATAAAATGCTGGTCAAGAGTTCTTGTCATACTACGCTCATTGCTGGTCAAAATTTCTTTCTAGACTGTGGTCAAGAAAAGGCCCAGAACCAGAGTTTGATGTTGTTCTCGCCCTCTAGATATGATTTAAATCTTCCAATTTTTTCTGTTGTTTACTTGCTTTAGCAATCTAGAGCATTCAGTCTTAATTTATTGCTTGCACGCATGGAAGCTGACAGGTAGTCCCAACTCCCAAGTCTCGGTAGGATACAAGCTGACAGGTAGTCCCAAGTCCCAGTAGGATGAAAGTGAAAAATGTCCCCAACAACAGCACCACCTCTCTCTCTTCTTCCCCCTCAGATCTGACAGTGAGCCATCTTTGTGCAACAAGTCAGGCACCCAACTATGTACAAGTAGACAAGTAGTCTTGTCATGGGCTATGGTCCATGGGCTCGACAGGCATAATATGTATGGGCTTAGCCCATTAATAGTTAGGACTATTACTGTTCACATATGGGCGGTAGGTTGTTAGGGTTATGCATCCATTAAAGTTAGGCAATAAAAAATAATAGATCCCTCCCTGTTTCTGCCGTGAATTTCAGATTCATGGCATGGTCATCCTGGACACCGATTAGTCGCTCCAGTCAACCAGCTAGGCCTCCAATTTGAATCAGCTGCTTCAGTCGGCAACCAAGAACCAACCACGACCAGACAACTAATCCACGATTAATCAACAACTAGGCACGGTTTAGAAAACAGTGACAAAAAGAATATAAATTTCAATTATTTGCCCTCTGCTACTTGCAGGGCAAGCCCGGGAGTTCTTGGCTATATCTGCAAACTTTTAAATCCAAAATAATGTGGTCATAAATGTTACATAGACGTCATATTTATAATTGTTGAAAGTATAAGTGCTTAATATGATAGCAAAGCCAGAGGTCTACAGTTTTGAGTCCTAGCGAAACAATTTAAATAAAATTGTCATCCATTCCTATTCTGCATGTATGAGGCCTGAGGGAGCCTCCACGTAATGGGAAGTGTTAGAATGAGAGAAAGAGTGATCTCTTATTTCAAACCCTAGAAGGGTGGTAATATAGTAGAGTACATGGGCCTCTAGATGGGCCTGATACATGGGCTCACCCACACACTCCAACACCCCCCCGCAGTCTGAACTACCGGCGCAGCGGAGTTTGGGACTGGTGAAGAAAGAAAACACACACAGGGCCAAAACCCCCCCGCAGTCTCAGCACTAGCCACTACTGATGTTGAGGCTGGAACGGAACTCGGAGAAGGTCGAGGAGGGCAGTCCCTTGGTGAAGATGTCGGCAAACTGGGAGGTGGTCGAGACGTGGAGAACCCGAACATCGCCGATGGCGACTCTGTCGCGAACGAAGTGCAAGTCGATCTCCACATGCTTGGTCCGCTGGTGCTGAACCGGGTTGGTGGAGAGGTACACCGCGCTGACGTTGTCGCAGTAGACGAGCGTGCTCCGGGCGAGCGGGCTGTGAAGCTCAGCCAGGAGCTGTCGAAGCCAGGAAGCCTCCGCCACACCGTTGGCGACAGCACGGTACTCCGCCTCGGCACTGGAGCGGGAGACAACCGGCTGCCGCTTGGACGACCAGGAGACAAGGTTGCCGGCCAAGAAGACGGCGTAGCCGGAGGTGGAGCGGCGAGTGTCCGGACACCCGGCCCAGTCAGCGTCGGTGTAGACGACGAGGTCAGTGGAGGAAGACCGGTGGAGAAGCAGGCCGTGGTCAACCGTGCCACGGAGGTAGCGGAGGATCCTCTTCAATGATGATGGTCGCGGCTCGAGGATCATGCATATGAAGACAGACACGCTGAATCGCATAGGTGATGTCCGCCGGGTGAAGGTGAGTATCTTGCAGGCACCCGCAAGGCTCCTCAGAGGCGGTGGGGTCGACAAGAATGGGGACCTCGACCTCGGCAGCTTGGCACAGGTGTCAACTGGGGTGGAGCAAGGGTTGCAGTCAGTGAATCCTGCCCGCTCCAGGATATCGAGAGCATCTGCGCCGTGGTGGAGGAGAAGCCGGAAGGGCCGGGGCTCAGCGGTGACACCCAAGTGGTGGAGCACACCAAGGTCCTTCATAGCAAACTCCTGCTGCAGAGAGGTGATGATCTTGTTGAAGCAAGTCTTGTTGGAGGTCTGTGAGCACAATATCATCCACATAGAGCAGCAGATATGCGATCTCATCCCGCGTGATGACGAAGCAGAGAAGTGTCGACTTGGCCTCAGTGAAACCCAAAGTCACTAGGAATGTGGCAAACCGAGAGTACCAAGCCGAGGAGCCCGCTTCAAGCCGTAGAGAGACTTGTTGAGTGGCGAGACCATCTCGTGGCGAGCCGGATCCACAAACCCCTTGGTGGTGTAGTAGAGATATCTCGGTCAGTGCCATCTAAACGCATTCTTCACATCCGGTGATGCACAGGCGAGAGGCGGGTGGCGCTTGATGAGAGAATCTGGCGCATCAGTGAGCTGCTTCACCGGCTGGCTGAAAGTCTCATCATAATCCACGCCAAGGTATGCTGTGAAGCCCCGGAGAACCAGCGAGCCTTGTAGCGATCGAGGGTACCATCCGCCGCCGCTTATGTGTCCAAATCCACTTGCCGGTGACCACGTTGCAACGATTTAACGCGGCACCGAGTCCCATGTCGGTTGGCAAGAAGGGCGCGTACTCTCTTCATCGCAGCGGCGCCAAAGAGGATCCGCGAGCGTCCACAGACGGAAGAGGGTATGGAGAGATCGCGGCTCGGCGGCGGCAGCAGAGAGGATCTGGGACGAAGAACACCACCCGCTGTCGCGTCACCATAAGGTGAACATGACGAGGTCCCGATGGAGGGTGCGGGTGGTACACCGACGGCTTCGTCGCGAAGCCTTGTCGAGAACCGCAGCAAGACGGCCCGGCGGAGGAGACACCGCCAATGTGTCGGCGGCGAGTGTGCGCCGGCGGCGGTGGTAAACAGCGACGCAATTTGGGCGTAAGCGGAGGCGCCGAGGACAGCGGAACTCCGAGGCAGCGTGGTGCAGAGGACCACCGGCGCGGCTCCGGCGAGGAGAATGCCGCCATGATGTCGATGGCGTGGTGGCGCGACGACGGTGGTAGACAAGACGGGTGGCAAGCGTGGGAGGTGTCGGAGGCGGTGCACGGGGCAGCGCGCGTGCGCGCGAAGCGCGCCGAGGCCTCGTGGGGCCCAATGGGCACGTGTGTCACAAGATCAGAAAACAAGCCGGTGGAGAACTGCAGAAGACTCGAGACAAGGTGGGTGAACCACCGGTCGATCGGAAGCAGGACTCGGCTCGAGGTCGGGGGCGGGGATGGAGGTGGTGGAGAAGAAATCAGACTCGTCGAAAACAACGTCTTGGGAGGCGAGGACCCGGCGAAGTGAGGTCAAGCGGTACCCTTGTGGTCGGGAGTAACCAAGGAACACACAGCGAAGTCGGCGGGGTGCCGGCTTGTGAAGAGTATGGCGGAGGTGTTAGGGTAACACGCACACCAAGACACGGAGGTGATCGTGGCGAGGAGAATCTTGAAGAGGCGTGGTGTGGAGTGGGAGCTGAGGAAGCGAGTGGAGGTAGGCGGTTGGCGGGTAGGTAGCAGTGTGGAGACTCTCGCCTAAAAGCGAGCAGGAGACAAGCACAGAAATGAAGAAGCGCGCATGACATCGTTGGTGGTGCGAATCATCCGCTCACCTTGCTGTTACGAGGGAGGTATAGGGGACGAGGACATCTTGCATTTGGACACCGCGAGAGGAAGAAGGAGGCGGGAGGCGTTGTTGTCGAACTCACGCTTTGTTGTCACAATGGGCGGCCTTAATGGTGAGGCCGATCTGAGTGGACACCCAAGCGAAGAAGTGGGAGATCATGGTGAAAGCCTCAGACTTAGTGCGCAAAGGAAAAGTCCAAGAATAATGAGAGAAATCATCAACCATCACCAGATAATACTTAAAGCCGAAATCTTTGAGTCGGAGAAGTCCACAGTCACGATGAACAAGATCAAAAATATGAGCCGCGTGTGAAGAAGAGGTAGGAAAAGGAAGTCTAACATGACGCCCAACTGCACGCATGATGAGATGCTCATCAATAGCCCTAGTACAAGTAACATCGTACTACGACTAAGCCGAGCCAAAACGTCGCGGCGGGGGTGGCCAAGCGGCGGTGCGAGTAGTGGAAGAAGTGGTGGCGAAAGCAATGACGAAGAAGTGGAAGGTGACGCGGCGGAAGAAGGAAGCGAAGAGTGTAAAGGGCCCGTCTTTGTCACATCGGAGATGGGACGCGGAAGCCAAATCCTTCACAAGAAGACCGGAGGAGTCAAATTGACGAGCGAAGAATTGTCGGTTGTAAATTGGCGAATAGAAAGAAGGTTATGAACTATGTTGAGGGCAACAAAAACATTGGGAAGACGAAAAGGACCATGGGTGCCTGCACTCCCCACGGAAGTGACAGGAAGACAAGAACCATTGCCGACCATGATAGAAGAGGGGCAAGAAGGATGGGGAGGTCGGATGGAGGAAAGTATACCAGCGTCCGGCGTGGTGTGGTAGGAGGCACCCGAGTCAGCCACCCAATCAGTCTCGATTGGTGGTGTCACCCCGTAGTCTTTGAAGGATCGAGCCTTGACTGGTCCGGTTTGGCTTTGCAGTGGGAGGCGGTCTTGCCGGTGGAGCCGAGCCCAGCCGGCGGTGTGGAAGTCTTCTTGCCAATGAAGGAGAGCCCCCGTGAACATGGCGCCGCCATTCTTCGAGGTCGAGGTCCCGGTGGCTGGAATAGCCACATCGAGATCTTGCCGGACCGTGGGTTGGCGAAGGATGGCAGACACGCCGGTGAGAGGTAGGCGTGCTCGCGACCGCACCACCCCACCCTCCCGGCGACGCGTCCATCACACGGCCCCTCCACTTTCGCTGGCGGGGAAGGAGGACCGGCGATGAGAGGCGGTGGGGAGGTGGTGCTCGTGGAGCGGCGACGAGGGCCGTAGAGGAGGAAGACCCTGAAGTGTAGCCCTTGGTGATCTCCTCCAGGACAAGATCGTCCCGAACCTGCAGGAAGGAGGGGAAGGGGCGCTGCCGGGTGATCCATGTCCGTAGGTGGCCGAAGCTGTCGTTGAGGCCCCGCAGATATTGAGGACCGGATCCGTCCTCCACCGGCCCACCAAGGTCGTGAAGAGCATCGGCCGTACCTTCATCCGCCAAGATACTCACCAACGGAGAGGTCACCCCGCTGAAGTGGCGGAAGGTCGCGTCGGTGGAGAAAGCGAACCTCGGCGTTGCCAAGGGCCCGACCCTCGAGGCCGGCCGAACGACGCCTGATGCTGCCGTGGGTCGGACGATGTCACAGAGATCGAGGAAGGTCCCGGCGATCCAGACGAGCGGCATTGTCGAGACGCCGCCACGCCGAGGACCGAGCCGCGACCGGCGTCGTCGAGAGGGCGTGGTCGTCGAGCGTAGCAGCGAAGGTGAGAGGACGAGTCCCGCCGGCGCCATGCAGGAGGACGACGCGAGGTCGAAACGGCCGGGACTAGGGCGGATATTACGACGCCAGCAGACTGGAAGTGGAGCTAAGCGACCATCGCATCGGCCGGATCCGGTCGGGAGAACGTCGGGAATGGGCGGGGCGGGTGGGAGGAGGTGGCGGCGACCTCGGTGTAATCGAAGGATGGTGGCGGTCGGTGGGAACGGAGAGTGGAGCTCGCGCCAGCGTCTGGCGAAAGCAATAGCATCGACCGCGCATGCGCTTCGCTTCCCAAACAAGCGGCGGCGCGCGCGCCTCTGGCCGCCGCATGACCTCGGACTTAGCGGCGAGCGAGGCGTCGGCGCGATGAGTCTGCCGCGACAAGCTGCTTGCCAGCCAGCGATGTCGGCGGCGAGAAGGATCACGCGAAGGAAGCGAGGCGAAGCGAGGCGGCGGCGGGGAACGGCAACAACAGCCTCGAGCCTACCGGATCGAGGATCGGGCGAAGCGAAGCGTGTGGTGCTAGCGGTGGCGGCAGCGGGCGGCGGCGTGGCGGCAGCGGCTCGGCCCAGCTGCCTCGGTAGCAACCGGCATGCGCTTGACCAGGCAGCTTGACAGTAGGCCAGCAACCAGCAGCGCAGCAGCAAGCGGCAAGAGAGAGAAAGCGGCGGCAAGCGGAAAGTGAGGCGAAATCAAGAGGAAGGCGGCGAGGCGAGAAGCCGGCGCCAGCGGCGGCAAGGGCGATGGCAGCAGTGGCAGCATGGCCGCCATGTGGGCGCCGGGCGCCCACGCCGAAGCCATGGCAGCTTGCAAGTGTGAGTGAGCCATGTGGCAGCAGTGTGGCGGGCCGAGCGCCGAGGAAGAGAGGAGGAGGAGGAAGGAAGAGGAGGGTGGGGAAGGGCACTGCCATGGCGTGGCCGTGGCGTGGCGGTGGCTGTGGCAAGCTAGGAGGAAGGAGAGAAGAGAGAGAGGAAGGCTGATACCATGTTAGAATGAGAGAAAGAGTGATCTCTTATTCCAAACCCTAGAAGGGTGGTAATATAGTAGAGTACATGGGCCTCTAGATGGGCCTGATACATGGGCTCACCCACACACTCCAACAGGAAGTGTTGGAAGTATGAGTGAATTGCCACTCATCAGCTTATGCTTTTGGGTGAACTGGTCATATGCATGCAGCTTAATAATAACAAACCCAAAGATGGTCTCAGATCAGCAGGCACTCTGAGGTTGCTTACTCAGCATGACAGACAGATAAAGCGAGGTCCCTGTGCAACCAGAACTATTATCTTTTTTTCCAAAAAAACATGGACTAAATAAACGCTTCATACACTTACCTTTCTAGGCACAGATGAGGACTGCAGATGGGCGAGCAAGCCAAGCCAATAGGCATTGGTCTTTGTCTCAGCTTCATGCTTCATCAATAGTGTCCTCTTTGCCTGAAAACACAAAAGTGATATTAGAAGTCAGAACTGAAACATATTAACAAGTAGAATAATTATGGTGCTTGCTACATAATTTCTCATGATACTGGGGGTATACATTTAGCACTGTAAGGTTGTGTTCTAAACTAATTTAGCATATAACATGACAAAATACTAAATATTGTTTAATTGAGAAGGAAACACATTTTACATAATCCTGAGGTGTAAAATCAACTTAAATGGATTAATCTAGCACAATAAAATTGAATATATGCAATATTTACAAAAATATACGTCAGTTAAAGTAATCCAAATCATAAATCATAAGCTCCACATGATTCGCAAGAAGATTGTCCATATTTTTAACCACATAATGAAAAAAGACTAAAACTTTCACTAACCCGGTCCAACTCCCTTTCGACAATTTTATTACTATGTAATCCTCTCAAAACCCCTTTGCATGCATCAACAGCTTTATGGACCTAACATCAAAGATCACAAAAATATGAATATTAGCAATAAAGATTGTAGAAATGTGAATATCAGCAACAGAAGAACACATAAAAATAAGCTCAAGATCACAAAGCAAACTACCTTGCTCGGAGTTGAAGTTACCGCAATCACATACCAACCAAGATCCAATTTGTCAAAAAGGTTTAATTCAAAAGAAACATCATATGTTAATCCCATGGAATCCCGAACTGTTGTGAATAGCCTGAGGAAAAAACAGCACAGCACATCATGTTAGTCGTGTCAGTTAAACATCAATATAATCACCCATTACCATCCAAATCATGATTATCGATATTATAGTTTCTGGTTAAGAATAAAGAAAGGACATTAATCAGATATTTGTAACCAAGTATCTCAATGGTGTAAAATTAATATATACAAAATCAAGGTTTTCCAACAAGGAAACCATCACCTGGTATACTTACAGTTTATTTATTCATGTACTTATTTACTCATCTCCATTTTAAAAATACAGATGCTTTGGTTTTTTTAGTTCACTTTTTTAAAAATCTCAGAAATGTGTCTCAAAGCTCTATAAAAGTAGAAAAGTAAGTCAACCGAAGCGGACCTGACTCTCGAGGCCATGAGGAAGGTCTCAAAGTTTAGGAGATAAGCAATAAGACATAGGTACATAAGCTGTAAAGAACAACCTATTAACTAATTCAAGGGAAGCACAGGATAATATGCACTTTGTAGCATGGTCACGTTTCAAACGGCTTTTTTTCATGTCGTAGAAAAATTTAAAAATTAGCAGAAATGCTTTACCTAGAATTAATAATTTCAGCCAACAAACTCAAAGTGATGCCAAAGAAAAGCGGATGGCTGCGAACATTGATACGCCTCTCCTCTATTTGATCTAGGCTTGCTGGTTTAGAGACTTCTGCTACAATGATATAGAAAAGATGAGTCCACACACATTCATAACAATGATATACAAGGTCATTACCATTGAATATATCCTTTGTAATCCTATATAAATGGGAATTCCTCAACCAAGAAAATATTTAGATCTAACCCATCAGATGTATGATACTGGAAGGTTGAATAGTGTACAACTTATTAAATAAGAATTACCATCTGTACTAGAACTCTGGATGACATTAAAGAGGTCATTTCCTTCAGTGGCAAAACCCCATCGATTAGGTGCTGGACCCGCAATGTATGCACAAGCTCTCTCATCGGTATCCTTTATGTACACCTAGACAATAATTATCCACGATCAAATGAACATGTCTACATTATGAGTGACAACATAAAATACTTCTAAAATTAAAAATAGACGATTTCAAAAATGTATCAAAATATGTCTTTGACTTTTTTGAAGAAAATTGTACAATGCTTCAATTAACATCAACATCCTAATAACAATGCAACTATCTATTATTGCCACTTTACTAAAAAAAGTCATGAATGTAAAAAAAAAATGTATATAGCTTTTGGTAATAAAAGGTTGCAGGATTTATCATACTTGCTGGGAATGCAGATCCGATGGAAATGGCTGGAAGGAAATCTTCTCAATATGCTCCTCCATGTTTGAAGAATTTGTAGCTCTTACAGTCCCAAGGTAATCAAGAACACAAGATTCTACCTCTTCTTCAGTAAAATCACCAACTATGCTTACCTAGAAAAATGATTTCAACATAATTTAGATTAAAAAAGGTAAAATGAGGAAATTAATCAAATGTTGCAGAAAACATCCAATCTCATGGGAGAATAGTTGGATAGGAGGAGAGAAAAAAGAAACTTAGAAAGAGGGCAAATCCACAAACCTCCATGTTGCCACCCACAAACTGGTTCATAACAGCTTCTTTAACTGATTGAAGAGTTAATTTCTGCAATGAATGTGGTGATGGCTCTACAAACCTTTCATCATGGTTCAACATGGCTAACATAAGCTTGTGAGCTGTAGAACGTTCCAAACTTTTGGGAATTGAGCGGTAGTAAGACAAATATAACTGAGTTGCTCTGTCAAATGCATCTTCTAGCCACACATTATGCTGTAACACAAGTGATAAAGAGTTACAGAAATGATGGATCTTGATATTTAGAAAGAAAAAAAAAACTTTATTTTCAGTATAATGAGGCAGGTATTTATGTAGTAAATTCAAAAGCCACACCTCAAGGACCATATGGAGGAGTTGGAACGCAGCACGCATGCCGTTATCTCTTAAAGCAAATCTAAATTCCATAAATATGAACTCCTCATTGGATTCCAGTGAGCAGTTTATGAGATTATTCACACAGAAAAGTTCAACCTGAAATCAAAATCCAAAAATATTATATAAACATACTCTATGGAAATGCTATTAAATAATATATCAACATCAAAAAATATTAAAGGCAAACAATCTGTGAGCATCACTATTAGAATTCATAGGTGACTATAATGCATGGGAATGAATAAAGTACAATGGTGCATGCACAAGCAGTCCAAGTATAGCAGTGTATTCACAAAAAGGGTAACTTTAGAATATAGCGCACAAGCTATGTTTATTTATGAAGAGTTGGAGCCATAACTACATTGGAGAAAGAACATGGCGGCAACTTTATTATGACTATTATAAATATCTATAAAGTATAAATACATAAGCAGTCAAAGTTAGAAAAGTTTGGTTGACACGAATACAAATGTGTCTAATTAATTTTTGGAGTAGAGGAAGTAGATGAATCAAAACAACCAACAAACAGCAAGAATTTGCTGTTATATAAACCCATAAGTAAAGGATACCTGTTCCCTTGAAAAGTTACCAACACAACCACCTTCACTCAATGTACGAACACCAACAATAACAGATCCCTTCGATTCAGAATCTTCTGTGGCTCGCCCACCACCTACTATGAGCCTCATGACACCAACCCTTGCCTCATTTTGTGTGATCTATCATCAATACACCAACGGTCTTTAGTATAAAACATGAAAAAAAACTAAACAACAGAATAAATTTGTGTATGGAAGTGAAGATTCTTCTATCCATAAAAGAACAGCCAGGCGCTGCCTGCCAGTTGACTAAGTACCTTATAGTTGATGGAAATTCCATTAGAAAGGCGGCGTTGCGTTATACCAGTTTCACTGTCAAATACTTTCACCACATCCTGACCTTTACTCAACTTAACAAATGATGGTTGGTGTTGCAATTTCAGGTCTTCAAGTTCTGATTGATTAATCAATTCCTTTGGCACTTCAAGCTGCAACAAAATAACAGTAATTAATCAATAACCTGTAAAGGATTTATGCTGCTTTACAGTTTTCACAAAGTTACCAAAAAAATCTTTAAACATAATATGTTCTAAGCCAAATAGTACTTCCACAGCAAGGAATAAACATCACAAAAAAACGACATACCTCAGGCTCTGGGTAAATGGGTTCCTCAAGACCTGCCTTGATGGACTCAGTAATTTCTTCTGGATGTATCTCAAAATCAGTTTCACCTACACTATCAATATGGACTTTTTTTGGTACACAGGCCACAATAGCAGCAGGTAGGGGTGCATTGGGCTTTCCAAAATCTGAAATAAATTCCAAAACTTCTGCACCAACAGTGTTAACCTGCATATGGTAAAACGTATCTTATTATAATATTATTAAGAACACAATTAAATAAAGGTAAAATGTGTAGATGCCATCTATAAGCACTGCAACTTGTATAAAGAAATAGTGAAGACAGTACCTCTTCCAGGGTGACAGTCTCAGCAACTGCAAGTAAACTTTCATGTCCCTGCAACTGATCCATAACAGTATGGCAAAGTGCATCACTCTCCATAATAAAGTCCAAGTTGTCAACTGATGGAACACTATCAATCATCATAGCCAACTGTTCACTATCTTTTATTAGAGCATCCATGTAACGGGTCATTTCTCCCATTGTGACACCAAACTCTTTAAGTCTTCGAACCTAAAACAGCACAAGTAAACTGGTAAAATGGAATGGAACCCTTGCTAAGACGCGATAAAGCAGTTTAGAAAAAGGCACTTGAATGACAAAATAATATATCTATATTATCCAAAGTTGAATAATGAACCAAGCTCAACCATTCTGCAATGTGATCAAATCAGTTGCAACCATTTACCGTGTAATAAAAACTATTTACCGGGTAGTTGAAGAATCACCTTTTGAGTTTTCAACATTTCTCGAGTTGGCTAGGGGGCAGCCTTATTGGATTCGGCCTGGGTAAAACTTGAACCAGCTGGGATTACATCCAGCTCGGCTTTGAGCTGGATTGGGCCTAGGTTCGGCTTAGATCATATTTATACCAGGTTAGACTGTACTCTCAGGCTCACACAAGGCATTGACCAGGTTAGGCTTGACCTAAGCACGGCTTATGCTACAAAAATTTTACAGTAAACTGTAATGTTTTCCACTAAATTCCTTTTCATCAGTTATATTCAAAAGATGTTCCTAAATCTCCCCAAAAAGGGAATAGATGTTCCATGTGTTAGATATATGTGTATATGGATCTTTGTTATCTAACACCATGCTTGTGTTAAATCATCACATAAATTTCTCGGGGCTTTATTCATGTTCATGTGCAATGCAATGGATGTAGTACTAGCCTAATTCAAAGTTTACATTATCTACGGTTTTCATACATTTATAATGATACAACACCACAGCTAGAACAACAGTTGTAAAACATACAAGATCTCCGAGACAAAGGAATAAACCTCATGAACAGCAACTTTGATAGCACTCCTCCAATTTTGGGGTTCAGCTGTTACTGTAAGAGTAGTTACTGTGCATCCTTCCCTTCCTGAATCACTGTGGTCTAGCTCAACAGATGTGAAGGGAGGATTTGAGCTCTGCATAAAATACCGCTTTACTTCAGTTGGAATTGGTAACTATAAACATGTAACTACTTAATACATACTTATTTCATTATAAAAGATAGAATATTGTCCCATAATAGAACCATATGCAAAATCTTTAGTGGAATAACCTGAACATCATAAGTTCTCACACTTCAAATCTAAAGTAAAATGCATTTGTGAATAGCTAATACCAAGAGGCCCAAACAATTATGGTTTCACATGCAAGAAGTGAGCAGCATACAGTGTGGTAGGCATAAAGCTCCTCAAACACCTATCTATTCAAAACATACAAACAATCTGCAAGAAAAAAATGTAAAGATACAAAAAGAATGCAAAAAGACTTGAACTAATCTAATACAAGAAGCAAAATGGAAAGAATATGTATGGGATTTCAATATAATATCTCACAAGGCTTCAGAACATGAATTTGGTTCAAAAGCAGACCTTGTATCTTGTATTGATTCGAAAATGCAGCGCTGATAAAAATATTCGTTTCATCAAGACACTGCGCAGGTCTTTATATGTCTGAACTTGATTGACAGGTATCTGTCCAAAAATGGAAAAAAAAAAATCAGCCATGTGCAAATGATACATGATTAAGAAACTTCACCAAATTAAGCAGCAAGAAGTTGAAGAAATCGTCCTAAATAAGTGACAATAGAATCATGTTCGGTGCACCAATATTTACATGAGATGCCAAATGTTACAACAAAACAAGACAAAAATACTATCAAACACCATGTGGTGCAAACATTACAAGTTTGCAAAGAAGCATTTGTGTGGTTTGTTTATCTTCCAAATATAACAGCAGGAACAAAAAGTGCAACATATAGTGTTAAACTAAGGCGTTAGTAAAAAATAAAGTCTAGCAGGCAATGAAGATTGATCATACCTTACAGAACATGTTGATAGAGAAACTTTGGATTAACTCATGTTGAAAAATCTCTGGAGGCTTGAAATCCTGATCAACTCCAGGAAGAGACCACTTATGCTCTACAGGAGGCCTAACTGCCTGTCTTTCCCTTTTAATAGGTTTAACTTTATCTGTGGCAAGTGATCTCTCGCCAGTTAGGCCTGCAGTCAAGCCACCCGGCAGCTTTGGTGCAAAAAGGCTTGCCATGGCACCAAATGGACTTGCAGCCGACATAGGGGTTGCTTCGTTTTCTGAAAGTGTATGTTCGAATACAGCCTGCATTGCAAGCGTAATATAGTAAACAGATCAGCAAAACCATCACAAACAACATTTCAAGGATGTAACTTCTATTACCTCTATTTCTCGCACTGCTCTGGGGATATCATCAATTTCTCCTACCAGGTACAAGGTGGCATTAGCAGGGTAATACCAACGCTCGTGAAACCTTCGGATCTTGTCAGGATCCCATTTCTGTATTTGCTCCTCAAGTCCAATAGGGAATCTGTTGCTGAGTTTGTTTTCTGAGTGCAAATGTTGCAACAACTGCACCATAAGAACAACAATTAGTGCAGAAGATATTGCCCTTAAATATTAGTTCGTTCAGCAAGGGTTCCAGAAGAAGTAAAGATTATACACCTTAGAATATGTCCCAAGTAGTAAAGATTGGGCATAAAAAATTACTTGCCTGGCAATCAACACGATACTCGATTGTGTTCATCATCTGGAGTTCTGAAAGAATTGCTCTTCTTTCTTTCTCAACACGAGAAGAAGAAAACTTTGGATGAAAAGCAATCTGAAAAAAATTTGGAAGAATTAGTTCAGATGTGTAACTAACACCACCAAGAGATCTGTCAAATAGACTACTCAAAATCTCGATAGCATGCATGTCAAACTTTTCATCAACCATTGAATACAATTGCTATTCGCAATAAAAATATCACTAGCAAAAAAATGATAGCTTTACAGGCACCCTATAACTGCTTTGCAGCAACCATTTGAATATGTTTGCTCTTTCAAACAACCCTAACAGAAAATGAGACCAGAAACTGGCAGACAGGCTATAATTGCTCCAAATATGAATGTCACTAAGTAGCATATTACCTCATTCAATGCATCCAACACAGAAGGGAGTAAGTCTTCACCATATTCCTGCCACATAAAAGACATATTAATATGTGAACTCATAAAAATAAGACAAAGCATCAAGTTTGAATCATCAGATTAGAAACACAAATGTATAGACTATACTGTGTAAAGATAGTTTATACACAGAATTTGATGGTAAAAAAAAAACGAATGCATTTGCCAGCTAACTCAGCTCCTGTCGTACACGTACTTGTCAAAGAAAATATGCAAGCAAAAAAGCAAAGACGGCCTTGAACAAACCACCAAGAGCTCATTTCCAATTCCAAAATGAACATTTGGGAAAAAGCGACAAAATTAAGGACCTTTGTTTTAGTTGGAGAATGGATATGGAACACTGTATGGTGGAAGTCCGTATAAGCATTAGACCTTGCACCTGTCCCTAAAAGTTTCTCACGCTTTTTACTGCCGAGAAATGCAACATGTTCTATCATATGTGCGATTCCCTGCTCATCCTCTTCCTCATCAATTGATCCAACATGAACTTCCATGTGAGCCTCAAATCTGCAAACCGATATAGTAAGAACCTCCATGTACATAGGCATGTATATCAAAGTAATGAGGCTCTGATTTAATGTTGCTTCTGAATCCATATACTGGTACACAATTTTGATGTTTAACAACTCAAAGCAACAATATGTAAAGTTCAGCTGTTCAAGGGATTCACTTATAATTTTGTCAAGTATCTCCAAAACTACATTCAAATTAATACATAAAACAGCCATACAAAGATAGATCATTAGCAACATAAGTCTGTGGTTGTACAATAGGTCCAATAAAAAAATCAGTTGTGAAGGTGTCATGGCACATGGCACATGTCAGACCACAAGTCCGCATAATACTACAAAAGCTAATAGCAGCAAATTATGTAAATACTTTTGTTATAGGCGCGGAATATTATGGAAAATCTACAAGTTTAATAGATGAAAGTAAAAGAAGCTCCCTTTCCTCACCTGTTTGCTGGTACTTTGTTTGGTAAAATAAGATAACGGAGGCCATTCTTCAATTGGCCCCGGATTAGCTTTGGATGGGAGGGAAGCGGAGTGTTAAGGAAATCTTCAAGGTCCTCCCTTGTAATTGCTTGATCGAGGAAGGGCTTATCAAGAGCAGTTTCAGACCATGTTGGACTTGCAACATGTGGTTCATCAGGCCCAGCCGCATGTACTATATGACTATTCTTGGTCTGAAAATCAGCAAAGAATTGAAGTCAGAAAATGGTATTCCACCGAACCATTTAGTTATTATAAAAAAGGGAAAGATGTGGGTTATAAGATCACAGCATAATTAGTAATTGTGTGCAAACCTTTTATTCCAGTTTGTATAATAAAACTAAAGCATTGGCACTTCCAACAAATCAGAAAAAAAAATGTGAGAGCCAACAGATGAAGAGCAACATTACATGCTAGCAATGCACTCTCAAGATGCTCACAAGACAACAGAAGCTATCCATACATGCTGCCGCTTTGTACAATGATTTACAGTACAAGACCTGTCACCAACTGACCAACTTAAAAATTCTGGGTTTATAGAGCAATTAGCTTACGGCGCATTCAAAACCGGGATGCAACTGCTCTCTTGCAGAACGTTGCTTGGTACATTGATTTGCAGTACAAGACTTCCTGCCAGCTTCAGAATTTAAAGTTCAACAATTAGCCTGCCATTTACTTACAGAAAACACTCAAAACTTCTTCTCCCACATAAGAAATCTACAGAAACTTAGAGAACCCTTTTAATGGCATACCGCATGCAGGTTACACTTGTTTTTTACTAATGGCCAGTTCATATATAATTGTACTGATCATACACCCCACGCATCATTCGCACCATTAAACAAGCAGCCGAACAAAACCCAGCGACGGAAGTAAGGAACCAGGCACTTTTTCCAACACGGCCATCGCACGAAATTCGATTAGCAAAACCAAATTCCTAATCTACCAAGACTAATCACAGATGAACCGAACCTTAGCGCCGGTCAACCGGCCGTATAGAGATAACCCCGAGGTGTGCGGGAGCGCGCACGGCGCGAACCTCGCGAGCCCCGGCCTCCCTCGTCTCCGGCTCTTCGGGAAGCACGACAGGCAGCCGTCCCTCTCCACGCGCGAGGCAAACCCGAGCTCTTGCGCCCGCTTCCTCGACCTGCAGGCACCGACGCGAATCAGCCGCGGCCAATTCGCGGGAACACGACGAGCCCTAACAGGTGGCGGGCAGGGCTCACCAGACAGTACTGAGCGCGCTCACCTGGGCGAGACGGGGCGGCGATGGGCGCAGCGGAGGGGGCCGTCGGGGGCGGCGAAGGCGGAGGGGCGCGCGGGGACGACGGCGGGCGGGCGGAAGGCGCGCGAGGAGCGGAGCACGGCGGCGAGGGGGAGGCCCGGGGCGAGGCGCGGCGGCGCGGCGGCCGCGAGGGGAGGGGAGGGGAAGGAGGCCATGGTGGTGGAGGGGGGAAGGATAGGAGAGAGCGAGAGAACGCTCTCCCTGTTTCTTTTTTTCCGGGATTTTTTTAATGCTTTTGTGAAGGTGAAATAGGCCGGAGCGAGCCGGTCGCCGCACGGCGCGAGGGGGTGCGGCGCAAACGTGCGGGATTGTGGCGGCGGGCTGGGCTTCGCGGTGGGTCTGGGTTTTAGGGAAGCAAGAGATATTTCTGTCTACCAGAAGCCGCCGTTCACATGCAAGGCACTAGGGCTCTTTTATCTAGTTACTTCACAAAATTTTTCAGGTGATGCAAGCGTCGTCTAATTAAAAAAAACGCACGTGTAGCACTTACATAGGAAACTACTCCCTCTGTCCTAAAATATAAGTCTTCCTAGCATTCAAATCTTGTCCCAAAATATAAGTATTCCTAGCATTCAACTTTTCCCTTCAACCATCATTCATTCAAATTTCTTCCCACCTTACCCCCAACCATTTTTCTACTCACCACATACCATCATTAATTGAGGGGCATTATAGTATTTTCCTCTTGCCCTTAATCTCTTCCAAACATCCTAAAAAGCCTTATATATCAGGACAGAGGGAGTAATAGATATCTAGCGGCCATACGAGAACTTAACTGATGTTCAATAGTCGAGGCTAGAGCACGGACAAAAATAATTTCTGGGACGACAAAGAAATTTTAAAGTTTAAACGAATACACTTAGGCTACCTTGTGTTATGGTAGCATGACATGATGATTCGACAGAACAATTACATTCTGACAAGAGAGGTGAGGAAGCAATGCCACTTTCAAGACTCACCCAAAAGCAATAAATGTTTTCTAAACAGTACTAGTTTGATTTGATCAACAGCAATATGGCATGGAGCGGAGCCAATGCTCCCGATAAGTTTCGCATCTTACAAAATATTCCAGAACACAAGTAAATTTCCATTGATGAGTCAACAGTCGACACCATCTGCAAACGGCAGCAGTTTAACCAATTAGCAATTCACAAATTCAAGAAAAAAGAATATACGTGTTGGGCCCAGCAACTCCCATAGAGCCCATGTCTCGCCCAGCCCAGCATCATCAGCCAAGGGCCCAAGGCCGTCCACCTCCGGTCACCTGAAGCCACCGTCCCTCTCAACTCCCACGCGTCGGCCAAAACCCGCCGCTTCGAGGCTTCGAGCACACTCCCGTCCCGTGTCTCAACCCAAATCCCCCAGCCTCCTAGGGCTCACGCCTCCCAAAGTCAAACCAACGAGGGCATTTCCTCGAACACTTCACCTCCATGGCCACCTCCGCCGTCGCCGCCCTCCGTGCCGCCGCCGCCGGCGCTACAGTCGGCAGGCGCCTCCTCCTCTCGCCCCCCTCCTCCCTCTCCTTCCGCCTCGCGGGCGCGGCCCCCCTCCGCGCCGGCCTCCTCCTCCGCACGCCGAGGCGGGCCGCCTCGGCGTCCGCGCCCGCGGCCACCATCGGGGTCGGCGACCGCCTCCCGGACGCGACGCTCTCCTACTTCGACTCCCCCGACGGCGAGCTCAAGACGGTGACTGTCCGCGACCTCACCGCCGGGAAGAAGGTGGTCCTGTTCGCCGTCCCGGGCGCGTTCACCCCCACCTGCACCCAGAAGCACCTCCCGGGGTTCGTGGCCAGGGCCGGGGAGCTCCGCGCCAAGGGGGTGGACGCCGTGGCCTGCGTCTCCGTCAACGACGCCTTCGTGATGCGCGCGTGGAAGGAGAGCCTGGGCGTCGGCGACGAGGTGCTGCTGCTGTCGGACGGCAACGGGGAGCTGACGCGCGCCATGGGCGTGGAGCTGGACCTCTCCGACAAGCCGGTGGGCCTCGGCGTGCGCTCCCGCCGCTACGCGCTGCTGGCCGAGGACGGCATCGTGAAGGTGCTCAACCTCGAGGAGGGCGGCGCCTTCACCAACAGCAGCGCCGAGGACATGCTCAAGGCGCTCTGAGCCGCGCCCGTCACCTCCTCCAGTCTCCACCCTCCACTCTCGCCATGGTACCTTCTCTCCTCCCCCCCCAAAGCGCTGAATAATGATCGCCGCCGCTGCGGTGTCCTATGTCGCCGCCGTCACCGTGGTGGCGCCGAGTGCCGAGTCCGTAGAAGCAGTGTAGACTGTGTAGTGTATTAGCCTTCAGACTTCACTACAGATGCAGTAGCGTGGTTTTGTTAAATGTTGCAACGTTCAGTTACAAATGTTGGCGAGTTCAATTGGGGGGATGAATCATGATGAATGGTTGTTTTGCCGTGTGATTTTCCTGTGCCTGGGAAAAGCTCGCATGGTTTCAATTGGGGGGATGAATCACATGAATGATTCGTTCGCGGAGATTCTTCAGAAGCCATCTTGGCATGAACAAAAGGCCCTTCTTGCTGCTGCCTTGCATCTGCTGAGCCTGAAACCACGCTACCCTTTCGAACGCAGCCACTCTGCTCTGCGCTGCCTCTGCTCCCCATCACTGCCTCCTTCTCACTCTGCGGCAGCGCCGCCCCCTCCTCTCTTTCTTCTCCGGCAACGTCCTCCACCTATATTTCTTGATTTGCTCCCCGTGCCTCCACCACCGCTCGCCCACCTATCCGTGATTGGCCGCGCCCTCACCGCGAAGACGACGCGATGCAAAATCGATTTGCTCATACGGAAGCTTCTATATTTAAGCAAAAATGGTCATACCCATTAGCAAACGGCTAACAAGCATCCTCGTTTTATTTTATTTTTTCAGAAGTTCTTTTGAATTCAAATTTAAATTTCTTCCTGTGTCCATGGCCTTATATATTTCAGCTTAACGTAGGGTAGCGTAGCGTTTCAACAAAATTTTCAATATATCAAACCCCAGCTCGGTGGGTTCAGAATGCAGTTTCGTAGAACCAACAGGTACGATCAAAGATGACACCTCGTACCACCTGTTTTATAGCCAATTTTCCATGTAAAAAATACTAAATACTGCTAGTATTGTCCATCTCTCCCTGCCTCCCCAAATTGGTCCACAGCTGCTAAAACAATGCAGGCCTCAACCTTGGTAGCGAAACGCACACAGCTGCAGTTTTCTGCATTTCCAGTGGATCGAATATGAATATTCCGTACCGACGTATAGGCGGATACGAATAGAGTTGATTTTGTTAACGTGCCAACGCCGGATATAGTATGGTGAAAAAATGTACCGAATTTGATACTGCAGTGAATATCCTGTTGAATAAAATTATACATTATACATTATTCAACTTCAAATGTAGATGGTCTAGCAGTCGTATATGTCTGAAATACCACGATATTATAGCCATTTAATAATATACTAGTAAGCAACAGCGCGCGCTGGGCCAGATTTGTATGCTATTTTTTGGTGTGCTGGGCCAAAATTTAGGCATGGTTGCTCATACCGCTAAGAGGTTCATTGAATTAGCACATTTTGAATGCATATTTCAAAGCTGCATCGAATGAGCATAATGGCATAAATGCAAACGGTATGTATGAATTAATGAATAGCATCAAAAGTTTACTCAGGGTTTTTATGTCCCCATAAATAAATCTTATCAGTAAGATGATAACTGGTAACAAAGTTTGCTAAATGTGGGTTCAAGCAATCGAACAAAGGTCTGAACTTTGAAATTGTCATTAAATGAGAAAACAGCTTGCCATTGTGCGAAAAAGGAATTCCCCAAATCAAGAAAGCTTGTAGTTTTAGTTTTAGCTATAGCTCTCATCCACTAAGGAAAAGAAAGATTGCACATAACCAATGCAATAATCTTAGGATTCATGATAAATTTCCAAAATCAAACATGTGAAAATATAGTTCTTTAGAATTCCAATAGGATGTCAGTTTGCTACTTGACTTAGAAAGTCCAAGGTGAATACATGCAAGTAGACCTAAAAAAAACAAACAAAAAGAATAGAATATGCAGCTGTTATGCCTCAAGAGTCCAAAGAGTGCATAATAATAAATGAAAGAACCAAAATCCGTGCGCGAGGCTTGCTTATAAGCTGTTTGGTTGCCTTCTCTCACGAGACTGGTCCGTCCAGACTCGGCCAATTTGGTGAGATCTGGATGTCTTGAATCGCAGAGGCGGTGTTTGGTTGAGTGTTTAGTTGGCGAATATTTTAAAATTTAATTATTTTGAAATTTATATAGCTAGTGTGGTCAAGTTTTGTTCGAAAAATGTCAGAAATCCATTTTTGAAATCGGTTCGATGTCGGATATGCTAATAAAAGATGCAACAAAAAGGAAAAATAAAACTTACCGCCACGTTCGCGATCCATGCATGGCGATATGGTATTGATTGTGGCCCATACGCACGAACACGAGGCCGTCATGCGTTGCATCGGAGAAGCTTATATTACGTGTTTCTCAGAGCAATTGCGTGAAGAATCTTGCGTCCACAGAGTAGAGCTCAAACCAGGATCTGAGGAAGCCAAACAAAGGAAAAGCAAGATTCTGCATATGTAGATGCAAATCTCTGTAAATGCAGCCAACCAAACAGCCTATTAATAATTCAATCTTTTTATGTGTATTTTGTTCCTAATTTTATTTGAAATTAATTAACTGCTTGCTTAGCCGATGTAACCATCCATACGAATCTGAAAAGCCAATTATGTAGAACTACTAGGGGGTATACGCGCTTCGCTGCGTCGCGTTGGCCACGTTATTTGTTACGGGACCAGAGTGAAACTATTATAGCACAACATTTTAAAGTTAAATTTGAACAGGTATATTGAACTCTGTACATCAAGGTTCTGAAAAACAATGATAAATGACAGGTTTAGGGCTATATGAAGCCTAGAGTTTCCATCCGATGCTATTTGTTTTACTACTATTCCTCCATAAAAACATACACATGAATTTCGATAATTATACTTAGGGAACACAACAAAGTAAAATATCTAAAATAAAAAAGAAGCTGAAACTCTAAAAGTGGTCATATATAAAAAAAAAAATGAGTATGCATAACAGGACTTGCATCTGCCTAGTATATAGTATGTCTTATTCCAAATTTTCTTTTATCATTCCACCAAACGAATAGAAACTGTATTGTACTAAATGAAGTGTGTAGATTCTAGTGGTTAAAAGGAGTAAAAGAGAATAATAGAAGTGTAGAATATTCAAAAGTCAACGGTGAACTACAATTTAAAACGGAGGGAGTATAATTTTAAAATCAAACCATAATTATTATTTTTCACAAAAAGGATCATCTCATTTGAGAACATAATATTTTTTTAGAAATTTTGCAATGTACCTACATAGAGAAGATACAAAAGCAACTTTAGCAACTATAGAGTACAACAACCGGTCCATACTACGTTACAAAAAATCAACGCTTGATCCAAAGAATACAGTGCGGTAACTACATTGCCGAAGGTATTGGCTGTTATAAAATAGACCTCTCTATTTTCACCGACCATACAAAATCAGAAGGTGAGCCAAATGGGTCATGTTCATATTGGTCGACAAAGTTGAATAGAGTGTCATTAATAGATCGTCCCAATGCATTGCTTAATCTTTTTGGTGCCTGCATCAGGAAAATGAAAACTGCTAACTGTAAAATGCTAAAAAGGGGAAAGAAGAAATTGGTAGGAGTGCTAAAATAAACCAGATGTCATAGTGGTTTGTTTAATGGACATGCACAAATGTAGGACTTATTTTGCGCCAGACACCTGAAATTATTAGATGTTGCATTTTGCAGGAAACCAAAAACATCGGATGATTTAACATTCCATTTCATGCAGCACCTTCTGTCATATACGTAATGGTAGATTTATATGCACCGTAGAGGCATAGAGAAAAGTTAAACCAAACACACATGCAGATGAACAATATATGTTAAGTTTATGTAGCTATAGCAAAGTTAATTTTGCTCAATAATGGGTAGAGACCAAACTACACATTTTTGCTAAAATGAATGTAAAAGCAGTCTTCAAATCAGGGTTCTTTAATCCGGCAGCGACAATTTATCACCCCAATGAGGTACATAAATGGTTTGCAGCATCCATGTCCTTTTTGGTCTAAAATTTGAGTGCGACATCAAGAAGGTAAATAAAAAATGGGACCACCACTTATTAAGCATTATCTATACCATTTCTGCAGAAAAGAACGGTCACTTATAAAATAGAGGGACTCACAAACTACGAACCACAAAACAAAATGAGAGCTTCTGAGGCAACATTTTTATGCTGGCAAACCATGGACCACTATTTGGTTTGTTCTGTAATCACAGCTGGTGTGTAGCCCTAATCTATTCTTTCGAGGCGAGGCATGACCACGGGGTTAAAGCCATTGTCGAATGACAAGGTGTCACTCAATAAAATAGCTTACAACAGAGCAAACACTGTGAGCACAATCATGCTTGCCTTTATTGTCCAGATAAATAAGCGAAAGAAGCGTATTTTGTAATTCATGAGAAAATGTGCCATGCTATCTTGAACTTTCCATTACCAATAGAAGTACTGCATGTAGTAAGGGTGATGAACCACTCTCTTTTCATTTTTCAAAAAAAAAAAGATTCGGTATGCCTATGCTAAGCTCAATTAGACCTAATCATGCCTCGGGCCGGGCCGGGTTTCGGGCCGGGCTTGGAAAAGCCCGGTCCCGTGGGATAAGCTGAAGCACGGCCGCCCGACGGTCAAGCTTGCCAGTTCGAGCCGAACCCGGTTCGAAGCCAGCCCGGGGCTTGACGCAGCACTTTTCTCAAGCTCGAAGCCGGCCGGCCCGGCGGCCGAAGCGGTCCATCGACCCGATGTGCCGGTCGGGCCGGGCTTTTTTGGGCCGAGTGGGGCCGGGCTCGCCGGGCCGGGCCGCCCATGAACAGGTCTAAGCTCAATGAACGAAACACTTAAAGACAATTACATATGCATTCTTGTTCAAATTCTTTTTGGACATAAATAAATAATGGATAGATAATCTAAACCGAAAGGTATACATGTCTTCCTTCATTGCCAATTGTCAGCAATTGATGAACCTATTTGCTTGGCTGGTCATAAAATGTAGAGAACATCTAGATGAAAGATGAAAGAAGTAATAGCCTAAAATAGAAATGAAAGCAACATGATAAATTCATAGGCTCCAAACCTAGCTGTTCGGCTGACTTATCTATAGTTCATTGCTCTTAAAAGGCACTTATAACAAATTATAATAACTAAAAAATTGACCATACAGGAATGCTATTGTCGAGAAGCAGAATCGGAGCAAGGATCAGTAAACCCGGCGCCATTGCTCTGGATCTCCACACGCATGTTCTTGTCTGAAAGAAGTGAGCATAAGCAAATAAGTGTCAGTAATCATATAGAACAAGCCTTCGTACCATGCGTCAAGAATCGTAAAGTGCCAACGAAAGGGTAAGCAGGACACAATAACAGGCAAGCAGAAAACAGAGAGCAGCAACATAAAATTTCCAAATAAACAAAAGAGCATAAACCATCCCGATTGCTCCTTCTGATAAATCATGAACTGCAGCGTGTACAATGGACACATTTATTGTTTCATGGCATCCTTTTTAAATAAAACAGACAACATTGTGACAAAGCGAAGAAGAGTTCAATAAACCCATATTTCAGACCATCACCTAAGAAAACACTATGAAAAATATATCAAAGCATTGGAAAAGAATTTTTTCAAAAATGGATCTAATAACAATGGCGGCCGGGAAGGCGGCGGCGCGGGGGGCGGGAGGAGGCGGCGGCGGCCGGCTCGTGTAGAACGGCGACGGGGAGGCAAGCGGCAGGATGATGCAGAAGCGAGGAGGCAGGCGGGCGGCCGAGCGAGGAGGAGGGGCTCGCTGCCGCCGAAGAGGCGGGGCGCCCCGAGACCGACATCGGTGGGGCTGGAAGTGGCCGAAAGCCGCCGTCGTCGAATCCGTCGGCCGTGGAGCATCATCTCGGATCCGAAGCTCCCAGAACCCTACGGCCGCGTCGGGAGCAACAGAGAGGGAAGCAATGAGGGTTGGAGGCGAACAAGGATCTGAGGAGGGGGAAGGCTGGCGGTGGGGGTGGGGGTGGGGGCTCGGGGCGTGTGTCTTGAACCGCAAGGAGGCGGGGGCGGGAGGCCATGGCCGATGGGAGGAGGAAGCGGCATAGCGTTGAGAGAGAAGAGAAGGGAAAGGGAAGTGTGGGGCTGCTGCTGCGTCTGCGGAATGAGGCGAGCACGCAGGGAGAGGCGGCCAACTCTAGCTGATGGCAAGGCGGGTAATTTCCACCAACTCGAGGTGCACCTACGTAGGGAAAAAGGGTTTAGATGCGAGGCACGGAAAACTGCAGGGGCGTGGTCGGGATTTCTCAGCCACAAGGAAGCACGGCCGAAGGACCTTTCCACGAATCGGCGAGGGTGAGGGGTTTTTTTGCAAAGTTGTCTGGTCGGGAGGGGCAGCGCGTGGCTGAGTGGAGCAAGCGCCACGGGCCCCCCAGTGACAGTAGAACGGTGCAGATGGCGGGGGCACCTCAGTGACACGCGTCCTGTCGGTTCGGGTTGGCCGACGTGGCATGATCTGGACCGTCGTTTGCGTCGATCGGACGGTCGTGGGGAAAAAGGCGACGTGGCACCGCGAAGAGGCAAGCTCAAACAGAGCTACGCTCAATAGAGCATTTGAAAATAGATTTAGCCTCCTCCTGTAAAGATTTGCATGCTGCAGCAAGAACCTCTTGTCTAAAATTCATGTCTAAAATGAGCAGAACTTTTCTTAAAAAAACACTCGGGGCATGTAAACGACCAGAATATGTACTTAATAACCATTGTTACAGAGGGAATGATCCATTGGCTTAATGGAATTAACAACGGTATAGATAACTTCAGAGGCAGTCAAATAAAAATACATGACCGTGTTCTCTTATTGTCTGACCTGAAAATGGGACGCCTTTTTTTTTTTGTCCGCTAAAAATTGCCTCGTCAAGTGGTTCACATTACAATACATTAAAAAGACATAGGTAATGCACTATTACAGAAAATGTGTACCTCTTTTGGAATCTGCAAAAATAGCAACGAAAATTCAGCTAAATCCATAAGAGAACCATAATATTTTATATGAAAAAATGAAGTATCCATGCCTTCCTGGAAGCAGGTCCAATTAATGTTGTAATAAAGATATGGCAATTAAGCAATTTAGGCATAATACACAGCACCTTTGCTGCAAATCAGTACATATAGTGAGACAACTTCAGTTGCATTCTATGATCTCATTCAAGTTTGTCATAAACATGCGTGCCTGATACCAATTCATAGAAATGTACATTAGTCATGCACGTTCAAACAAATCCTGTCTGGATTATGTATATCTATAACCTTCACTAAATATATGTCAAGTACAGTTTAACTATGCTAGATTATCTAAATTTGCAAATTCCAGTCTATGATTTTCAAACAATTTCTGAGTGGATTATGTATATCTATAATCTTCACTAAATATATATCAAGTAGAGTTTAACTATGAATGAAACAAAGGCCTAGGATCACTCATAGCAAGAATACTTTTCCATTACTTAGCACTTACCTAGTGGAATAACAAATATTGTTTTAGATCTTTCGAAGGACAACTCAAACATGATCAATGTAAAAATTTAAGATTTTGTAATTAGCAGCATGAAAAAGAATTGTAGCTGGTAGGGTTGGTGACCTCCCTAGTGGTCGGTGTCGCCAGATCCGCTTAGGACACAGCAGCCATCGCTGGATCCGGCGAGCCCAGGACGGGGGCCGCCATTGGCGGAGCTGCGGCCGCCCCTGCCACGGCTTGAAGGGAACACACCGGCCGACGGAGGGACCAGGGCGCTGGCAGGCGCACGGAGTTGGGAGGCGGCGGCGGGAGGAGGAATCGGCGGTGGAGGGAAGGATCCAGTGGCGAAGGAAGGGAGGCGGCGGCGGACGAAGAGAGGCCACGGACGGGGAAAAGCCGCGGCGGAAGATGGGACGGCAGAGGAGGAGGGAGAGGCAGTGGAAGGCGAAGGGATGTCGCGGCAAGGCGGCGCGGGGATGAGGAGGAGGTGGTTGGCCCGCAGGTGAAGGGGGGAAGGGGAAATAAGGGTGGGAATGAGGCAGGGGGGAGGATGGGAAGGAAATGTTAAGGAGTGGCATTGCGGGTAATTTTAGCCGAAACGCAGGTGTACTTAGGTAGGCAAAAAGGACTGCGCTGCGAGGTGGGTAAAACATGGGAGGCCTAAACGATTTTTTTTGCGGGCAAATGAACACAGTGGAGGATCCGTCATGAATACACGGGATGTCCTCGATAATTGTGTGAGGCGGGGCGGTGGTCAGACGGATCTGCGGCCAACGCGCCCGATCAAGCGAACTGGGCGGTGGGGTGACTCGCCATTTGGAAAAGCTCCGAATGGAGGGTACCGCTACGTGGTATAAGTGTTTAGAAAATGCATGTAGTCCAACATAAATCAAGAAATGCAACACTAATTAAAAGATTGAAAGTGTATATGAAATTGGACTTGGGCTTAGCTCCTTGGGCTGCTCATGGGCTCAATCCCAGCCCAGTTTCTGTCTCCCTTTTTCTCTCTCCCCCCATCGGCGCACTCTCGTTTCTCTCTCACCGGCACTGCATTCTCTCTCTCCCCCATGTTGTCGCGGAATTTTTTTATATATTTAATTTTATTCTTTTATGCAAAAATGTATCCTGTGATTCAGTTTAGACAAAACTAGGCGCCAGTCGAGCTACGAACGAGCGACTAGAGGCTATCGAGCACCGAAAACGCGAGCGGACCCACCTGCCGGTGCCCAGGGTGCTGCAACCTGCCCGGTCGAAATTTCAAAGAGCGAGCAGCAGCTATCGTGGTTTGAAATAACGACCGGTCCTCGGATTCCCTCGGGCGGGACCGCGCACAGGAAAAGCGACCTGTCGCACAATGAAGGAACGACAGGCCCTCTCGTGCTTTCAGCGCACGACAGGGCTCCATTATTGCCCTACAGCCAGGCAGGCGCCCTCACTTTCCGCCTTTCTCACTCTCACTCAGACAGGCGCGAGGGAGGCTACGGGAGGCGATTCTGCAGGCATTTTTGACGTAATTTCTCCTCCTAAATGTTGTTAAAATTAGTAGGTATTGGTTAGTATTAGTGATATATATTGATTGGAGTGTGTGTTGGCAAGAGTTTGTGAACTTTTGACCGGCTATATTTGATCGTATTTGAAATTTTGTTGAAATTTGAATGAATGAAACGTTGAAAACTTGATAGGCTAGCCATATATGTTTGTAAGTGCTGAATGCGGAAGAAAATATTTGAACGGAGCGCATGTAACGTGAAGTAATCAAACAACTGTAATGTTCTCAATTTAATCGGTAAACGTTTAAAGTGAATATTTTCTAATTACGTTTCCATTGAAAAAATTTAGAAATTATTTTCATGCCAAAAGACTTCAAAACTTAAACAAAAAATATATTATTACTTAAAATTATTTTCATTTTTGCCATAACTTCAAAGTAGACCGGAGGTAGCTTATTTCTCTACCTTACAAGGAGAATAACTTCTATATCTATATTATTCCCCATAGCAAGTCATATAATACCCTTAGGTAATAATACCTTATATCTATATAATTACCCTTAGGTAATAATATATCTATATTATTACCTTATATCTTAGAATACCTTATATCTATATTACGTAATAATATATCTTATATTAGAATACCTTATATCTTATATTAGGTAATATATTATATTAGAATATCTTATATTATATTAGAATACCTTATATTAGGTAATAATTGTTGACACCCAAATTTGGCAGGAAAATCGGATATAGTATAGTGGCTAAATATATCGGAATTATTGGGCCGAATCAGAAAATGCGCTTCATCGGCAAAGAAGAAAGGTATATTGAAGAATACCGATAGATATCAGAGTTCGGAACAAATACGATCTTATCAAGAGCGCACCACGGTAATAGGTTGTATCGGTATCGACATTGTAACAGTATAAATAGGACCGTACGTCTCGTAAAATAGAGATCATCAAACACAATACACAAAAACCCCTTGTCAAATCCAATCGACATCGTCGAAAGGCTTCATCTCGCAGGTAGAGCTATCTCGATGGGATAATCGATTCTCTCCTTGTACCCCGTATGCATGGCTGTATTATCTTGATCTCATGTATACAAAGCATGTTAAACTGTCTCAGTTTTACCGATCTTTAATATGTTCTCGCATATTGCACTGTCTCGATCTAATCGATCTGTGATATGTGTTTATCTCACAATGCCGATTGTTAAGTCTCTTATGTACGTGTCTTTTCCTGAATCCGATGTATGCGACTGTCTCGTTTAATCGATCTTGCGTATGTCTTGTTTAGGATCTTACATATATAGATGTTTACCGATCTGTATTGCGTTTACCCGTATTGGTCTTAAATCTTTAAATCGGTTTATTAGCTTATATCTAGGTTTAGATCTGAATACTGTCTTGGCTTGACCAATCTATTCAATCCATTCCTCGGTTTAATCTATTACATTGATATAAAGATTTATTGCTAATATTAAACATAAAATAATAAAAGAAGTAAAAGATTTAGGATTGAACACTTATTTACATTTATTTGCTCTATCAGGCAATAAGCCGATAGATCTAGTAATCGGGTTATTTAAAGCCGATTACGAAATAACCTGATCTGGCTATTTAAAAGCCGATTGGGGCTAAGTTGCTAACAATTTATTCCTTGTCAATTTACAGGTCAAATTGACTAGCACGCTTGGTCTTTAGTTGCGATGCAATCCCAGAATTGACGTTTCTGCACGTGTGTTCGCGAGAAGCCCACTTTTTGTGTCAACAATAATATATCTTATTTACGATACCTTATATCTATATTAGGTAATAACATATCTTAGAATACCTTATATCTATATACCACCCCATATACACAAATATGCAAAAATACAGTTCTGTCGTGCTTTGAACAAACGATAGGCCCCTGTCGCGCTTTGAACGAGCGACGGCCTTCTGTCGATCTTTGGAAGCTCGACAGGAAGCCAGTGACAACTCCCTCCTCCGTGCTCGAGATCTACCGATCGGTCGTTTCTTCAAAATCCGATTACCAGCTCGTCGTGATTTGAATGAACGACCGATGCCTATTTGTGTCTAAAATCGAAATCGGGATATAATTTTGCACAAAAGAATAAAAAAAATACATAAAAAAAATTCCGTTGTCGCGCATGTCGCTCACGTTGCAACCCGTCTGTCGACGGTTGAGATATCGATCTCAAGTCAACTAAGGTTCTTGAGAAAAGGAGATAGAAGACTTGCCGAGCAAGACAAACAGCGATCAACGAGCAACAGGGAGACACAAAGTTTTTATCCTGGTTCGGGCCTCTCAAGGGAGATAATAGCCCTAGGTCCAGCCTTTCTTTATATCAAAGAGGATTACAAGGTGGAACTCGGTGAGATTATGGGTGTACAAGAGAGCAATGTGCGAAGTCTCTTGGCCTAAGATCAGGTGTCTGGAACCCGTGCCCTCTACACGCCGTAGAGGCCTTGTTTATATAGTGTTGAACAAACCGACCTACCGAGAGATAATCGAGCCGGGCTAACTACAAGATCGTAACGAACTCATAACATGCCAAATATATCTTGAGGTAGATAAGGTATACTCCAATTCTTGGGGATCACGACGTCTGCTCCAATCTGGGAAACCACGTCCGGGTCTTCACGTAACCGTGCAGAACTCTTGTTCGAGTCGGACTCAAACGCGAATCCTAGGCCATCACGCACCGTGCCTGCTAGGAAGCTGTTCGGCAGGATGCATATGGGCCTGATAGAACCTTCTAGGGAGTTGGGCCCTAGTAGGCTGTTAAGTTGGGCCGTCAGGGAGTGGACCATGGCAATGGGCCGTGATTTTACCCCCGACAGCTAGCCCCCGAGGCTCAGGTGGAAGGACTCACTAGAGTGGGGTCTTCCTCTTGAGACTCCAAGTCACGAAGAGGGAAATACTGCTGTTACGAGGACGTACAACGAACGAGCGAGCAGGTTAATGCTCTCCCGAACAAGACTTGTCCGGGATCGATCAAACCTGATCAGTACCGAGCAACTCTGTTGCATCGAACAGAGAACAACATCCGTCCGAGCAGAGCACCCAGCCCTCAGTGTAGACACTGAAAAAAGTAGCCGTTGACAGATCTCAACTGTAACTTACGCTATGCAGTGAAAACAGGCGACCGTTTTTACATAGCCGTTGCAGTAAAAAAACTAGCCGTTTTGTGGCAAAAATCCGTTGCAGAGCTGCTCGTCTAGGACTATAAAAGCACCCAAACCGCCCGCGGCTTGCCACTTCCGCTCTCACGCCTTTCCTTCCCAAGCCCTAATTCCAACCGCGCTCAGCATCAAACAGCCCATACTCCACTCCCAAATCTGTTCGTCCAGCCCTGGGGACTGCTATGGCCAAGTTTTCTGGCACTAGCATGACCGAGGAGGACCTCAAGATTTTAGAGGTAGAGGGGCACGTCGACACCGGCAGTTGGAGGCTGCCCGGGGAGGAGGAAGAACCGAAGCTGCTCGAGGGAGAGTTCGTCAACTTCGAGCAGTTCGCTGTTTTCGAGTTGAGGTCTCCCGGAAGCGATTTCGTGGAGGCCTTTCTCAACATTAGCGGATTGGAGGTGGCCAACCTCAATCCGAACTCCATCCTCCGGATGGCTGTCTTCGCACACCTGTGCGAAGGCTATCTGGGAATTGATCCGCCGGTGGGGCTGTTCCTTCACTACTACACGGTGACGAGGAGCAGCTCCGCCGCTTTCGGGCTGGGGTGCTACTACCTCAAGCTCCGAGCTACCGCCGACGACGTCTCGTACCCTCGTCCACGGCTGCTCGATTCAATGGGCGCGTGGTGGATGAGGTGGTTCTACACCAAGTGGAGCGACGACAGCAAGCTCGTCTTCACCGGACAGGCTCCGATGAAGGGAACCCCAATGCCTCGATCGGAGCTGTCCGACGAGGATTGGTACCTGACGCGGAAGATCGCTTCCCTCGTGGGCCTCGGGCTCACGGGCAGGGAGATCATCCGCGATTTCACAGGGAACAGGATCTGTCCGCTGCGGAGAAGATCCTACCCCTTCTACAAGATAGAAGGATGGGAAGACATCACCAGGGAGAGCACGGGTAAGTGCCTTTAAGACTCAACCTTCACTTGGTGATTTTATCTGAACAGGAACTGAGAGACTCTTCTGTTCGGGTAGTGCAACCGACCGACGCATGGGTGACCGAGCAGGTCGACTCTATGCTGAAGGCTGCCAAGAAGTACGGTGAGGTCACCGGCGAGGTGGCCTACACATGTCCGCGCAATGTGCTCGTCCGCACATCCGAGGTAAGTCACCCAAGTTACTTAAAACCTCGTTTGATTTGCTAGACTCACATGATTGAAGTATGCTAACATTCGCTTCCCAAATACGCAAGAGGACCAGCTGATCCTAGGAGGGATCGTTGAGGAGTCCTCCGAATCCGAGGGAGCGAGGAAGGGTAAGGCCAAGATGGCCGAGAAGCCCAAGGTGGTCGCAGCGCCAACGCGGAGCTCTCCGCACCGCAGCGGCCGCCAACCGTCCCTGAAGCCCCCTGTGGCGAAGAAGCGCCTCGGGCAAGTTAAGCGCGAGGGCGGCCAACCGAGGGGAGAACGCCCAAGTCCATCCCTCCTCGCCGAGCAAAGCGACGAAGAGGTACGGAACCTGTCCCTTTGGCTGAAGCGCTTTACACAAGCTCATCCGGGCCGCGTGGAACGGCTTCAATAGATCACCGAGCAGAGGAGGCTCGAGGAGGAGGTAGCGCGCAAGGAAAACTTCTTGCGTTGCGCCAAAAGAGTGCCCAGCTCAGCAAGGAGCTAAGCTTGTCGCCGCAAGCTTCCGGAGGTCAAGGCGACAAAGCCAAAGAGCCCCCGAGCAAGAGGCGCAAGAAGATCAAGCCCTTTACGGCAGGTACGTAATGGCGAGACTACTCTCTCTTCACTACACCAAACCGCACAAGACTTGAAAGATCTCTTTATCATCAGCTGCCCCAGAGGAGATAGCCACGGATGACGTGGACGCGGCGGTCGAGCGGTCCTTACTGCCCGAGCACTTGCACGGTGCCTCGCGAGCAACGAGGCTGCTCGCCCTTAAGGACAAGCTGGCAGCGTGGGCTGCGCTCCCGCCCGGCTCCACCGACCAGATCGACGCGCTAAAGAGGGCGGTGGCAAGGTTGGAGGCCCAAGAAGCGGAGCACGGCGCCACGGAGAGCGGAGCCAAGGTATTGGCTCTGCCGGCTGCCCAAGGCGGGACCGAGCAGGCGGTCCTGTCTGGCACCTTGTCGCAGGGGGAGATCGTCCCTGTGGCGACGGCGATCCCTGTCGAGTAGGGAGAAGTCCCTGCCACCGGGGAGCAAGAAGAAGATCTCGGACAGGGGGCTTAAGTCACCCTATCCGTTACTCCACCGACATCTCCTGCCAAAGAGGCGCCGGTCTTGCCCGAAAGCGAACGGGCAGAAGAGCAAGAAGAAGGGCAGAAGCGCGGGGGCGACATTCCCTCGCCCGTCGCAACTGCCCCAAGGCGGGCGCCCGTCCGCACGGGAAAGACGAAGCAGAGAGCTCACCGCGCGGGTCTCATCCCGAACAACCGAGGTTTTGTGACCCACGACCTTGAAGATCGCGTGCGCTAGGGTCTAGAGCGTCGGCTTGGAGAGGTAAACTTCAGAACCAAACCTCGTCCGCTCGAGCTGTAGCAACCCAAAGCGACTGACTTGGTCTTCTCTCTTTCAGGTCTTGAAGGGCACCATGGAGGACCTCGAGGAAGGTGTCACCATCGAACGCAGCTCAGTTCTAGCGGCCTTCCAGGAGCAGCTCCGGATGAGGGGGCTCGAGGGGGAGCCCTCTGCACCTGCCAAGAGCCAGAGCAGGCTGAAGACGAAGGTGAAAAAGCTTAAGGCCCAGCTGACCGAGGAGAGGCAGTCTTCCGCGGCTTTTTAGGAGAAGATCTCCGCCCTGTGGGTATCACAGGAGGAGGCCGAGGAGATGCGCGGGCTGGCCGCGAGGGCGAGCACCGCGGAAAGGCGGGTCAAGGAGCTGGACGAACAGCTCAAGACCGCCGAATAACGAGTTAGTCTGAGCGAAGATTTGACCGAGCAGCTGCGCGCCAAGACCGAAGAGGTCAAGGTTCTCCATGCAAAAGCAATGGAGCAGGCCAGGCACAGCAAGGAGGAAGCCGAACGTCTCCGAGCTGAGGCCAGAGAAGGGTTTAAAGCCCAAGGGGAAGGCCTGCGCCTTAAGGAAGTGATCGAGGAGCTGAAGAAGCAACTTGCTTCTAAGTAGCAATAGGGTTGTAACCCGAAAGGGACTTTGTACCTGCAAACTTTTGGTTATGTAAATAAAAACTTATCTTTTCCCTGCAAAAAAGAATAGCAAAAAGACAAGGACGAACAGAAATTAAGAGAAAGGTGAAACAACGCTAGGAAGTTTTAAGAAAAACGATAGAACGCTTAGCCTAACTCCTAGCCCCCGTTGTGCATCTGCTCGAAAACCTGAGTTTGCGAACTCGAACAGGTGCACAAGAGAAAGAGCGACACCCTAACCCTCGGTACAGACGATGCTCGAAGACCTAAGTTTGCGAATTCGAGCGCGTGCGTAGAGAGATAGAGCGACACCCGTACCCTGATCGACTCGTTCCATGAACTGCTCGTTAACGTAAGTTAGGCAATTTGAAAGGTAACCGAACAAGAAAAGTACCTCTACCGCGGAGGGCTTACGAGAGCAGACTTAGCCGCGAGGTGAAAAAGCCGTTTTACGCAACTCTGAGTTTAGAAACTTGTTGAAACTAGATACGGGCAGGGAAACCCTGAAGATCGCGGAGCCAAGAGTTCGCAAGACCGGGCAGCCATCAAGTGTTACCAGAGGGAAAGGATAGTCTGAGAAGACAAAGAGTGAAAAGGGCCGCAGGTGGCCGCGAAAATTCACTGTTTAGTGGATTGAACTTTACATGGCAGCCCGAGAGACTTGGACGAACTAAGGCGCGAAGTTTGACAAAAAACGTAAAGCTAGGCAAACACACGAAAGACCTACACAAAGAACTTACGAAGCTGGTCGATGTTTCAAGTCTTTGGTCGACTCTCTCCGTCCTCCATTGCCAGTGTAACGGCCCCAGACGAGCAGTAGAAACAACCGTGAAAGGGTCCTCCCATCGGGGAGTTAATTTGTTGGCATTGGACAGGTTCTGGACACGGCGCAGAACGAGGTCGCCCACCTTCAAGGACCTTGGTCAAACAGATTTGGCAGCGTGCCGGCGAAGATCTTGCTGATAGCGCGCCATTCTAACTTGGGCCAGGTCGCGTGTGCCTTCGAGGAGATCGAGTTCGAGCAAGCGCTTTTACTATGAGTCAACCAAGTTGACCGAGCTCGTGCGAGGCGAGCCGAGTACTACTTCGGCGGGCAGGATGGCTTCTGCACCGCAGACCAATTGGAAAGGAGTTTCTCCGGTTGCCCGGCTGGCTGTGGTGCGAACGGCCCAGAGGACGGAAGGAACTTCGTCAACCCAGGCTTTGTTGTGCTCGCGGAGTGCCGTGAACACGCGCCGTTTGATACCCTGGACTATCTGTCCGTTAACTCGCTCGACTACTCCATTGCTCTGTGGATGTGCCGCAGAGACGAAACAGACCTTGGTTCCCAGCTGTTCACAGTATTTCTAGAATAGCTCGCTTCTGAACTAGGGACCGTTATCAGTGATCAGCTTATGGGGAATCCCGAAGCGCGTGATCACGTTGCTCTTGAAAAAGCGCACAGCCAATTTGGTGTGAAGAGATGATACAGGCTCTGCCTCAATCCACTTTGTAAAAGTGTCGATGGCGACGAGCAAGTGCGTGTAGCCCTTATACCCCTTGGGGAACGGACCGAGCAGATCCAGACCCCATATGGAGAAAGGCCAAGATGAGGGATCGTTTGGAGCTCTTGGGCGGGCTTATGTGCCTTCTGGGCGTGAAATTGGTATGCCTTGCACTTTGTTACTATATCCCGGACATCTTGTAACGCTGTGGGCCAATAATAACCCATGCGAAACGTTTAGCCGACCAGAGTTCTGAAGGAGGCGTGGTTGCCACAGGCACCCTCGTGTATGTCCCTAAGAAGGAACACACCCTCCTGCTGAGAGATGCACTTGGAGAGGACTCCTAGCGCACCTTAGCGGTAAAGGATGCCGTCCACAAGTTTGTATGGACTAGCACGCCTTATAAGCCGGGAACGCTCGGCTTCGTCGTTGGGCAAGATCCCATCTACAAGGTACCGGACAACTGGCGTTGTCCAGTCCGCAGCCTGCTCGATAACGGAGACAGCACCACTTGTCTCTTTTGCCTCGTCCAGAGACGTGATAGAGGGCTTGTAAAGGTGCTCAACGAGTACCCCTGCCGGAGCAGGTTCGCGTGAGGATCCATACTTGGACAGCTGGTCGGCCACGAAGTTATCCTTCCTGGGCACGAAGAGCACCTCGAAAAATTGAAAGTGCCGCTCCAACTTCCTCACTTCCACCAAGTATCGCGCCATTGAGTCATCGCAGCACTGATACTCCTTGTTTACCTGATTGATAACCAACTGTGAATCTCCCTTCACAGTTAGCCGTTGGACGCCGAGCGACTTGCACGCTCTTAGTCCCGCGAGAGGCCTCGTACTCATGGCGTTGTTAGTCGCCGCAAAGTGTAGTTGGATAGAATATCGAGTTGCTCTCCTTGAGGAGATGAGAACAAAACCACCGCCGAGTTTCGGTCGCGAGCCATCAAAAACATAGTCCGGGGTTTCTTGAGTTGCTCGGGGCGTCCTAGGATTTGGGCGGCAAGTCCATTCGGCGACAAAGTCACCGGGACACAGGATTTAATAGCGATTCGGGCGACAAGCGAATATCGAATTCGCGGTTCCATTGCCCACTTAGCTATACGTCCGCCGGCTTCCTTGTTCCGTAGGATTTCTCCCAGAGAAAACTTGGTCGGGACCAGTATTTGGTGCGTCTGGAAGTAATGGCGTAGCTTCCTGGAGGACATGAGCAAGGCATAGAGCAACTTTTGGACCTCAGGGTAAAGCTCCTTTAATCCATGAAGTACCTCGCTCACGTAATAGATTGGCCGCTGGATGCCATCCCTTTCCACCGTCAAGACCGCGCTCACCGCTTGCGGCGTCTACCAAGGTGCAAACAAAAAGCGCCGCCATTCAGCGGGGTAGTCAAGGCAGTGGGTTGGGCGGTATTGCTTCAGATCTTGGAAGTATCTGTCGACCTCCTCTCGCCCTCGAAGCCATTGTGCTGCTTGCGCAGGCCTTAAAGAAGGCGACCGCGTTCGCCTTTGACGGAAATGAACACCGCCAGAGCGACCATCCGTCTCCGTTAGGCTCTGAACTTCCTTGACGGTAGTCGGAGCCTGTATGTTTTCAATGGCCTCAATTTTTTTAGGGTTAGCAGAAATTCCTTGCGAACCAATGACGTAGCCGAGCAACATTCCAGATCGAACACCAAAGGTACACTTCTCTGGATTTAATTTAATTCGATGCCTGGTGAGATTACGAAAAGTCTCGGCCATGTCTTTTACATGATCTGGAGCATACTTGCTCATTACAACTATGTCGTCGACATAGACCTCCAGGTTCCTTCCGCGCTGTTCTGGGAAAGTCTTCTCCATTAAGCGTTGGAACGTGGCAGCAGCATTGCGCAGACCGAAAGACATGGTCGTATAGCAGAGAGTACCGAAGGGGGTGATGAAGGCAGTCTTCTCTTCATTCTCGGGGGAGATGCTTATTTGGTGATAACCGGAGTAAGCATCCAGAAAACTCAAGAGCTGGGCATTCGCAGTCGCGTCGACCAGCTGGTCCATGCGAGGCAGCGGGAAATTGTCCTTAGGACAAGCAGCGTTCAAATCTGTGTGATCGACACACATCCTTCACTTGCCGTCTTTCTTCTTTACAATGACAGGGTTGGCTAGCCACTCGGTGTGATCAACCTCGCGGATGAAACCAGCAGCGAGCAGCTTGCCAAGCTGATACTTGATGATCTCCTGCTTGAAGTCCGAAAAGCGTCGAAGCTTCTGGCGAACAGGCTTTTTGTCCGGCCGAACTGCCAGTTTGTGCTCGATAACCTCCCTTGGGACCCCGGGCATGTCAGACGGCTCCCAGGCAAACACGTCTGCATTAGCTCGGATGAAGGCAATGAGCTCGCTTTCCTATTTGGGGTCCAGATTGGCCCCCAAATGCACTGTCTTGAAAGAGTCATCAAGAGACAGCGGAACTTCCTTGGTCTCTCCCCCTGGCTAGACAGAAACTTTGGGACGTGCAGACTTGGTCAGCAGGACTTCAGGACCACGCGGTGGAAGCTGGTCGACCAGGGCAAGGGATTGCTCGTCGCAATCTAGAGCAGCCTTGTAGTTGCCCTTGACCGTGATCACACCGTTAGGGCCTGGTATCTTCACGCAATGGTATGCATGGTGGGACACGGCCATGAACTTGCGAAGAGATGGCCGGCTCAAGATCGCGTTGTAGGCAGATAGGAAGTCAACCACGTCAAATGTGATCAACTCTGTCCGGAAGTTGCTTGGGCTGCCGAAGGTGATGGGCAGAACAATCTGCCCCAACGGCTTAGCAGCTTCTCCCGGGACGATCCCATAGAAAGGCATCGCGACCTCTTTGAGCTTGGAGCGAGGAATCTGCATCTCGTCCATGACTTTGGCAGAAAGCAAGTCTAAAGCGCTCCCACCGTCGATCAAGACACGGCCAACTCTGGCGTTGCTGATGGTCGGAGCGACCACCAGTGGGAGCCGCTGAGGTTTGGTCATCCCAGTGGGGCAATCCTTCTAAGAGAAGGAGATGGAAACCTCGGTCCACTTCATCGATTCGGGCTGTGGTTTGCCCTTCTCAACGTTGTGGACCTCCCGAGCAGCCTCCTTGAGGCTGCGCCGAGAGGGATAAGTCGAGGAGCCGCCGAAGATGACGGCGATATGGTTCACGGGCTCTTGATATTCATCATCATCGTCCCGATCACCATTATCGGCTTGGCGCTTGTCCTTGCCGGCATCACCTTTTTCAGGCAGGGTGGGCATTGGGCCCTTGCCGTTATAGAAATCCTCGAGCTTTGCAGCCCAGGTTCTGCAATGGCGTGTGTCATACCCGTAGTTCTGGTGGAACTTGCAATATCGGTCACTCGGACATTTCTTGCCTTGATTGCCTCCCTAGGCGGGCTTCTTGCCCTTGTAGTTATTATTGGGCTTCTTCTGCCCGTCTTTGGGAGGAGGTGCGCGATCCAAACCGGCGACGGTGTTGTTCGCATCACCCTTGTTCTTCTTCTTCTAGGACTTCTTGTCGCCAGGATTGTTGCTGCTCTTCTTCTTTTCATCCACACCAGGCTGGGTGGGCAGCTCGCCCACGCCTTTTTATACTGAACGCGTTCTGCCGCATTGGCATAGCGATCAGCCGCCTTGAACAGGTCGTTTTTGAAGGCGCGGACAACAGATTCGTCCGAGATGTTCGGGATCGTGTTGCGGATCTTGATGAAACGCGTCACGAAGTTGCGGAGAGTCTCCCCGTTCATCTGGATCATCTGGTGCAGATCATCCTCCTTACCCAGACGCACATAACAGCTCTGAAAATTAGCGAACAGAGCATCACAAAGTTGGTCCCATGAGCGGATGGAACCTTCCTGCTGGTTGAACAGTCACGTCCGAGCAGCGCCCTCAAGGACAGTCGGAAGGTAATTTGCCATGACTAGCTCGTCACCTTCGGCCGCCATGATGGCTGTAGCATAGATGGAAAGGAACTCTTCTGAGTTTTGAGTCCCATTGTACCTCTCCATGTGACCGGGCTTGAACTTGGAGGGTCACCTGACAGCGCGAAGCTCGTCAGAGAAAGCCTTACAACTCAAGGCATACGACCGGCCACCTTCCCCAGCAGAACCTAGCCTTTAAAAGACATTGGTCCTGTTGCCCGGAGGAACTCAAGCTGAGCGGGAGGACTCTGCTTGGAGGAACTCCCTCCGTGATAATCCTCTACGCTCCTTCCTCGTGGTTGCTACGATGCGCTCCTCACGAGGGGATCGTCCGTGATCGTCGCGCGCACGCTTGCCCCTGTGGTCGCGATGACTACGGGGACTTAGCGAGCGACGGCAACCACGGGTAGCTTGTTCGTGGACAGTGATCCTTCGACGGTGACGATGGTCACGCGATCGATCGGAACGCTCGCAGTCCGAGTCCACCCGGACAGGCTGACTGCGCTGTCCGGATGAGGTGTTGACTTCACCTATAGACTTGAGGCCTTCGGTCAGTCGCTCAAGGTGAGAAGCAACAGCATCGCCCATGCGGACGAGGTCGGCCTGGTTGGTGGATCTGAGCACCGTAGCCATGGCCTGGAGTCGTTCCCGACTCTGCTCAAGGGGTCCTGGGATCCTGAGGCATCCGCGTCTTGCCGGACCGGAGTCCAGTTGCGCGGGGATTCATCCCGAACAAGTGGAGCTTTTGCCGGGGGATTTGGTGTAGGTACGCGAGGCGGGTCGCGTCGCTGACGCTTGCGCTGATCGCGAATCTGCGCCAAAGTTTGGTTGATGAACTCATCCAGACTGCGGTGAACAACATCTTGCTCGCGGGCAGTTGGGGCAGATCCATCTTGTTGTCGAGCAGAGTTGACATGCTCGATCTCTTCGGCCGCCGCGGCCCGCGCAGGATTCTTTGAAGTTCCTGCACCGACCATGTTAATGCTACGACGGCCGTGCGAGGGGACGCTGGACGGTGTCATCACTGTGTCGCCACAAGAAGAATCCACCAACATGGCTCTAGAATCCGAAAGATCTAAACCAGCGTAAAGATCATCGGTTCCGTAATCATCGTCAATGACGGGAGCTTGATCTAGGACCATCTCCGGAGCATAGCCGGAGACCTCTGTCCCAGATACGGAAAACGACCGAGATCGAACGGATCGATCCGATCTGGCAGGGAATGAGACATCCTGCCCTTCTGAGTCATACCCTTCAGGAAGAATTTCCTGGTCACTGAGCGAGTTCGACATGCTCGAACGGGCTTGATCTACTATTCCCCATGGTCGGCGCCAACTGTCGACGGTTGAGATATCGATCTCAAGTCAACTAAGGTTCTTGAGAAAGGGAGATAGAAGACTTGCCGAGCAAGACAAACAGCGATCAACGAGTAACAGGGAGACACAAGGTTTTTATCTTGGTTCGGGCCTCTCAAGGGAGATAATAGCCCTACGTCCAGCCTTTCTTTATATCAAAGAGGATTACAAGGTGGAAACTGGACGAGACGAACAGGTCTCGGCGAGATTATGGGTGTACAAGAGAGCAATGTGCGACAATGTGAAGTCTCTTGGCCTAAGATCAGATGTCTGGAACTCATGCCCTCTACACGTCGTAAAGGCCTTGTTTATATAGTGTTGAACAAACCGACCTACCGAGGGATAATCGGGCCGAGCTAACTACGAGATCGTAACGAACTCATAACATGCCAAGTATATCCCGAGGTAGATAAGGTATACTCCAATTCTTGGGGATCACGACGTCTGCTCCAATCCGGGAAATCACGTCCGGGTCTTCACGTAGCTATGCAGAACTCTTGTTCGAGTCGGACTCAAACGCGAATCCTAGGCCATCACGCACCGTGCCAGCTAGGAAGCTGTTCGGCAGGATGCATATGGGCCTGATAGAACCTTCTAGGGAGTTGGGCCCTAGTAGGCTGTTCAGTTGGTCCGTCAGGGAGTGGACCATGGCAACGGGCCGTGATTTTACCCCCGACACCGTCCACTCCCGCCGAATCTCCCGTCTCAAAAGCCCAGTAACCATTTTTTAAATAATATTTTGTTTTTTCAAGACCCATGCCACAATTTTTTCATATTATATTCTATTGTAGTTTCAGCTAAAAAGAGCAATGTATAAAAACTTATTGGACTTCGGCCCTCAAGATTTTTTTTTGGGTGTGATTCATGGCGGCCCAAGTAGGAAAACATGAGAAGGCTAGAAGCAAGTGAATCCAATCAGGGTGCGGTGTTTCGCTGTGCGCGGCCCAACATCTCAAGGAACACAAAAGCGAGGTGGCCTCCGGCGGCCGCCTTCGGCCCACTACGCCGGATCAGAAACCAAAAATTTAATTTTTTTTATTCGTTTATACAAATTATATGGCAGATTGAAATTTAGACACAAATAGGCGCCGATCGCACTTTCAATTAACGGCAGGGTACCTGTCGCACTTTGGGCGCACCACAGCTCGTTGAGAGTACACTGCAGGAGAGATCCTGCACCTATTGTTAATTCAAGGCACGACAGGCTCTCGTCCTATAGTAACTTTACACAGTTTGAACTTCTTATATCTATTAACATTTCATACCATATCCAACTTACACGAAACAAATTGAAAAATTCATGTAAAATCCTAAAGAACCCATTTTTTAAACTTTCAATTTTTTTAATTTTTTTTTGAATTTTGAATTTACACTTGAATTTGTATTTTAATTTTTGAATTTTGAATTTCAAAAATTCAAAGATTGAAAATGGGTTCTTTAGGATTTTACATGAATTTTAAAATTTGTTTCGTGTAAATTGGATATGGTATGAAATATTAAACTTCAATTTTTCGTGTAAATTCAAAATTCAAAATTCAAAAATTTGTTGTTTAATATTTCATACTATATCCAATTTACACGAAACAAATTTTAAAATTCATGTAAAATCCTAAAGAACCCATTTTTCAATCTTTGAATTTTTGAAATTCGAAAATTCAAAAATTAAAATACAAATTCAAGTGTAAATTCAAAATTCAAAGTTTGAAAAATGGGTTCTTTAGAATTTTACATGAATTTTAAAATTTGTTTCGTGTAAGTTGGATATGGTATGAAATGTTAATAGATATAAGGAGTTCAAACTGTGTAAAGTTACTATAGCACGAGAGCCTGTCGTGCGTTGAATTAACGATAGGTGCGCGATCTCTCCTGCAGCGTACTCTCAGCGAGCTGTTGTGTGCCCAAAGTGCGACAGGTACCCTGTTGTTAATTGAAAGTGCGACCGGCGCCTATTTGTGTCAAAATTTCAATCCGCCATATAATTTTGTATAAACGAACAAAAATAAATATAAAAAATTATGACTTCTCGGAAACCGCCGTCTGAGAGGCAACTGGAGGCAGGCAGATGTACAGCCGCGCCTGTTCGTTCTCGTGGCCGGCGCGACATTCCCGGCGGCGCACGCAGCACGCTAGTACTGCCTACTGCAACGTGGGGCACACACATGTCAGTGGCAGTAAATGTACTCCGTCGTATGGCAGAGGATTTGCTTTCGTCCTGCCAACTGCACGAGCACGGCCGCACCGTCCAGCGGCCATGAGACCTTCTCCAACCATATTCCCTTCATTTCATTCCCTTCCCCATTCTTTTCCTCACATTCGTTCCCTTCATTTTCTATCATCCCCAACAGCATCCTTTCGAAGAAATTTACGAAGAAAATAGAGAGAGAATCTCGTTCTAAAGAGAATGCAGGAAGAAATTTCTTCTGACGAGAACCATGACGAGATTATGTTGGAGCATCAGAATTTCTTCGCGAATGAATTTTGGCCTCTGAAGGGACTCGGTTGGAGTCTTGGAGATGGTCTGAGAACATCTCAACTCTAAGAAAATCAAGTGTTTTGACAATGCTTTATAACAATAACAGTGTTTTCTGCACACTTTATTCATTCCTTTGAAAATTATTTACGTTATTAATAATCAAGTGTTTTGGACGACAAAAGACATGTTCAGCTGCAGACCTTCCACCATAAAATATGTTGTCGACTACCATAGAAGAAACTGTCTACCATACGCGTCCGGCCACATGGCCACTGACTCAGGGTTATCTTGGTCGGCGAAGAAATTGGAGTTGTTGGAATAAACTGTTATTAAAATATTGGCATAAATATTAGCAAATGCAGTGAATTTTGGGCACTCGTATTTTATGCGACATCACTTAATGTAGACGGTAAATATAACTAAATAATCATTTATGCAGCCTTTTTTAGCTAAAACAATTGATTTGGAGGAAAATTGTCTCCACATGGATGATCAATGGTGCATGGTTTATAAAAATATTTGTTATATGCTTTGTGGTTGTACCTACATTTTATGCATAGATGGGTGGGTGGCAATAGTCCTTGGATGTTATGTTCAGTTTAGCTCAAGTTCATAGTAAAGAGCTATGCAACATTAGAAAGTATACATGATATGATTTATCTTAAAAGAAACTGTTTTTTTGTTATTCATGATGTGTAGCATTGTCGTCAAGCTTTAGTTAGTCACATAACCCTGAAAACTTTTTAAAAAGTGAAATACCTGAGTTGGAAGGGTAATTAGTTGGCCTATAAGCGACTAGTTTTTTTTGCATTGGAGTAGATGGCTTGGGAAAAAAGCCGTCTACCATAAGATCTAAAACTGGCGGGGTTTATGGTGGTGGTTTGAAATGATGGTTGACGACTTTTATCGCTGCTGACATTACTGTAGACAACATATGCCCTAACCGTCAATCATATTTGAGTTATGGTATACGGCAACGTGTTGGCCGCTTAGTCGCCGACCATAGGTGTCCCTACCTTATCCGCTCGGACTGGTCGGGACAAACAAAACCACCCATTTTTCGCTGTCAACTATAGCTAGGCCCGTCGCCAAAAGATCGCCGCCGCCGCCCCTAGCTAGCTAGCCGGCCGTTGCTCAACGCCCCTATGTTGCCACTGCTCCTAGCTTGCCGCCACGAACCCTAGCTCCGCCAGTAGCTTGCCCCTAGATTGGCTTCAAACTAGTCTACTCCAACTCAACCCCCTGATGTAAAAACCCTCTCGTCCACAGGTGCCCCACACGTACTACTGGCCCATTGGACCTCTCGTTGTTTCGGACAGGGTGATTTGATAAAAAGGCATATTGTGAACTATTAGTTAGGCAACAACTCAAGAGTAAAAAAAATAATTAGTATAAAAAATAAGATTATTAGTTTAAGGTGGCTCAGATAGTTTTACGTGGTTTTTTATTCGGTTTCGTCTAGTTTTAAACTTTATGTAGTTTCATTGGGTGCGTGGTTTTAAAAAGTTTAATCGTTATGTAGTTTTGTAAAGTTTTATGCAGTCACATAAAGTTTTATATAGTTTCATGCTAATATTATTGTTGCATTTTACTCCTTCCGTCTCAGAAAGAGTGCATTTTTAGAATTTTTAGACATTATTAGGTAGGAGAAATGACCTAGATGCCTCTAATTAAAGTTATTAACAACCATACGCATGCACCTTGGAAAGGAAAAAAATCAGTCAACCAAATGCGCGTGTACCTTGGAAAGGGAAAAAACAGGCAATTATATGTGCATGCACATTAGAAAGTGAAAAAACAAGCAATTAATCAACCAAATGGACCCATCTAGATAGTATAAAAGTTACAAATGCATTTTTTATGTGACAAATATTGAACGGTAGAAATACACCCTTTGTAGTACCGAGGAAGAGCAAATGCATTTTTTATGTGACAAATATTGAACGGTAGAAATACACCCTTTGTAGTACCGAGGAAGAGGCGTGGGTGGGATTCGAACCACGACCTCCTAGGAAACTAACTTACTCAACTAGCCAACCCACCAAACCACCCGCGTGCCTGATATCTATGCGGAAAAAATTATTTTATACGTAAAAATAAAACGGACGGTCGGATCTTCCTGGCGCGCGCGATTGGACGGCTACGAACGAACGGGGCGACGTGGCACACGCGATGACGCGTGGCAGCTCGCTGAAGCGAATGTTCGGCTTTGTACTATTTATGGATTCATGAAAATAACGCTTGTAGACACATAAATCACCAGACCAATCAACAATATCTAATAGATATAGTATGACGTAATGCTACAATGAAACAATAAAACAGGCCTTGCATGCAAAACATTTTTTAGGCAACTGCGTGACCATGCCCGTCTGTAACAATTAATCCAAACACACGGATCACAAAATTAACTCGACGATATCTTACAGATATAATTCCCATGTTAGAACATAAATAATAAAGAAATAAAATAATCATTAATAACATCAAAATACCAAAATATCGTATCGTATCCAGAATTACAGGACCATGCACACCACTGACCTGCGGGCCCGAGTATAAAACCCGCCGCCATCGACACCTTCCACCGGGCCCCGCAGCCTCCCAGCCAATGGCGGCGCACCTCGTTCCGCCGCAGCCGCGCCGTTAAATCCCCCGCCCCGCCCTGCGCCGGCCGACAAAACCCACCACCTCCTCGTCCCTCCCTCCGCCGCCACCGCCCGACGGCCGCCATTTTCTCGCGACGAGCTTTGGAAGCAGAGCAGCGGAGGAGGGGCATGGCCGGGGCGCCGCTGCCGGAGGCAGGGACGACGATGGCGGCGGCGGTCTGGGAGCTGGCCCGGGGGCCGGTGGTGGTGCCGCTGCTGCGGCTTTCGGTGGCGCTGTGCCTCGCCATGTCCGTGATGCTGGTGGTGGAGAAGGCGTACATGGCCGCCGTCGTCGTCGCCGCGCGGCTGCTCCGCCGCCGCCAGGAGCGCCGGTACCGGTGGGTGCCCATGGCCATGCGCGACGACCTCGAGGTCGGCAATGCCGCCTACCCCATGGTCCTCGTCCAGATCCCCATGTACAACGAGCGGGAGGTGAGCTCTCTCCCTTCCCTGCTCGGCGCTCGCCGCCGGGTCATATGGTGCCATGGTGGCCGGCCGGCGTAGCTCTCGACGTCGCCGCCGTCGCTCCATCGCCGGTAAAAACGCTTCCTTTTTCTGCGCGGCGGGCTCGCAGGTGTACCAGCTGTCGATCGGGGCGGCGTGCGGGTTGTCCTGGCCGTCGGATCGGATCGTGGTGCAGGTGCTCGACGACTCCACGGACCCCGTCATCAAGGTAAACCCCAAGTGAGGAGCAGCACGACGGCACGAGACGCGCCAATGCGCCATGCGCTTGCTCGTAGCTTGCTCCTTCTCTGTCCCCACGTGTCAGTGTGGGTGCCCTACGCAGTAATTGCACTAGCTAAGCACCAGGTGGCATGGCACTACTGCTTCTCCGGTCTCACTCACTTCCTTTTTCTTAACAAAAAAAAAAAAACTTCATGCAAAGCACTTGCCCTGAGGAACATATGCCGATAGTGTTCGTTTCTGAATATTTTCACGGAAATTGTAATGCCAGTATTTTAAGCCGCTTCCTTCCAATTAACCAGGACCTGAGCTTGCCTCTAGATAATTAATTATCCCGACGCAATTTGTAGGGGTTTTTTTTAACCCGAAGAGCAAGATACAAAGCATCATTTGTTGTCCTGCGTTGCTGTGGAGTGGTGTAAACGCAATATTACAGATTACGCAAATGCAAGTACCTTCTTGAGCCCTAAAAACTGCTGTGCAGCGGGATTGATCGGGTTCTGCCTAATTAAGTAGTGGTGGTAATTAAGTTTACACAGTATGCTAGACTAGAGACTCAGGACTGGGTCCTTGTCGTCTTCCGCTTCCCTCTGCCTGAACGAGTGCCGAGGCAGAACTATCTGGAGTGGAAGGGGTACATGGCCGCATTTTTACTGCGCGCTCGCCGTCATCACTTGGGTATTTTTTACCACTAATTAACTAATCGTGCGGGTGACAGTCGAATGACTCTACACTTATATACTACTCCCTCCTTTTTTTTTACGCATTTGATTTCTTGGCACGTCTTTGACCATTCGTCTTATTCAAAAATTTAGTGCAAAGACATAAAAAATAAGTCATATTTAAAAATTCTCTATTGATAAAACAAATCACAACAAAATAAATGATATTTAAAAAATGAATAAGATGAATGGTCAAAGACGTGTTCAAAATTTAAATACGTTAAACAAAAAAAGGAGGCATTATTTTTTAATTGCTCTATATGTACCGTTCCATTATACTACCCTCTTTTATTGTTTACACCCTGGCCTTGCCAATCAACCGGAGGTTCCAATTCAGGCCTTGTACATTTTAACTTAGCGTAGAGTAATATTTCACTGTAGCAAAATTTAATAGTTTAAATATTGTAAAAAATTAATTAAAAAATAGTTTTAACATCTTTAAGAGGACTACTAAAAACCTAAGAAAAATAATTACAAGTCATTACATCAAATAGCCTATAGTTTTAGCAGTTTGGACTCGATCACGCCTTTTGGCATCGTATTTTTGTCTTAGATTAAATAAAAATTTAGTTTCTCTTTTTTACAAACCAATCGATGCAGTGTTTTGTAGTTATTTTTGTGCCGTTTTAAATGGTTCTTTTTATTTATATTTTTTTAGACTTTCCAAGACCTCTTTGCAGAGAATCAATGTTTGAGAGATGGGAGGTAGGGGGGTGTAGGTTTGTGAATTTACTGAATTTCAAAAGACTGAGGCAAATCTTGTCAAAATGTTCAAACCATAATGTATGGGCGAAACCCGTTAAAAATAATGGGCATTTGTTGAAAGCACTCCCCTCCCCAAAAAAAAAAAAACTCATAAAAATCAATATTCTATAGGTGATTCAAAATTCTTTCGTAGGGGCCGAAACTACAATTATTTTTTTTTTGGTGCATCTCGACCCAACTTTTTTGCACAATGAACTTTTTTTTGCTACATATAATACATGTTTCCGTTTGCATGGAAATATCTGCAATATGGCAATATATATGCAGGAGCTGGCGCGGCTGGAGTGCGAGCGGTGGGCGGGGAAGGGGGTGAACATCAAGTACGAGGTGCGGTGCAACCGGCATGGGTACAAGGCCGGCGCGCTGCGGGAGGGCATGAAGCACGGCTATGTCCGCGGCTGCGACCTCGTCGCCATCTTCGATGCCGACTTCCGGCCGGAGCCCGACTTCCTGTGCCGCGCCGTCCCCTTCCTCCTCCACAACCCTGAACTCGCCCTCGTCCAGGCGCGATGGGACTTTGGTATCTCATTCTCCTCTTTCACACACACACACATTTTGACTTTGCACGTAATAATATAATATACTTCGGTTGCATGCGCTGTTCTTTTCAATTTATTATTTAAGTTATCTACTTATCTAGCTTATTTCTTAACTTCGAGAGCTTTGTGAGTTAGTCTTAAGAGTCAGATCCATTCATTTGACTTATGCTTTAAAGCGTTATTTATTCAAACATTTGAAATAGAAAAAAAGGATTTTAAAAATGAAAGCAAGTAAACAAGCTAGAAAAGCTATTTAATTATAATGTGGGTGATAAGCGAGCGTTCCGCGTTTGGTTATTTGGTCTGTGGTTCCAGATTACCAGCTTAGCAAACTTAAGGATTAGGATACATCCTTAATTTTTAAGCTTTTATTTTTTAATGGTACAACTGGTCCAAATTAATCCAGTCTCATTATCAGTAATCTCCAGCTGAACCACCCACTCGGTCACCACCATGCCCCTCCTGTCTCTATGCTTCAGTATTAGTAGCGCGGGTCACGCGAAAGAGCTAGAGGGACACGAACCCTAGTTCGTCCCTGTCAGCAACAACTACACGTACTGTCGACCATACGTTACCTCTAATAATCCCTAATAACAATAGTAAGCTAAACATCTCGATCTGCAGTGCCAGTCTAACAAAATCCTGGAACATTGCCCAAGCTCCACAAGGACCATGAGTGCACACGGACACACAATTGGTGCACGGTGCACACACCCGAGGCTACATTTAGGACCTGTTTCTTTTCAACTAAAGGTTGTTGAAAATTTTAATCTGAAAAAATTGTGACCTCTTGAAAAGAAGTCTCGCGGAGTTTAACAAATTATAAAAATAATTTAGAAATTCTATGAAAAATTATTAAAAACCAAACAAAAATGAGAACACGTACAGTATCATTTGGTTTGTAAATAATAGCAATATTTTATTTTATTTTATTTTATTTTAATTAAGCTTGAAAAAAGGGCTTGGGCCCCCTCCGAAAGTAGCAGGATGATAATTGGGGTCCCTCCGAATGCAGGGGAGTGCTAATTGGGGTCCTATGTTTGGGCTGTTAAGCGATTATTCGATAAGCCAGAGGTTAGGTTGTGGAAGCGTGCTATCAGATCGACTTACTCTTCTGAAGCTTTTTTTAAAAAAAAAAAAAAAATTGAAAGTGGGAAAGTGCATCAATAAAAGAAATTGTCTCTTCCGAAAAAGCTCATGTTGAACGCTGAGGCATGTTTATTGCTAAGCAACAACCCAACAATGTAGTTGACCTATGTAATGTAACAGTACAGTTGGAAGTAAATTGTAAGAGAGAGAAACATAGATGAAAATATGGTCATGAATAGCGAGCGAATAGAATGGACATGCGTCCCCCCGACCCCCTTGTGTTGTACCCTAAAATTTTTGAACTATCGATGGATCAGTGCTAGAAACTAGAAAGAAACATCTACCAGCTTGGCTGACTCGGTAGCGTGATTTAGCTTTGGCATTGATGATATGGTGTTTTTGGCACTCCTACGCAAGTATACTTGTTTTAGTACAAACTCTCTTGTATGGTAATATGAGTGATGACATGTTTGTTGATGCTGCAATGCTGGGCGGTATGAGCAGTGAACGCAGATGAGTGCTTGATGACAAGGATGCAGGAGATGTCCTTGGACTATCACTTTACAGTGGAGCAAGAAGCGGGCTCCTCCACTCATGCTTTCTTTGGATTCAATGGTAAGCTTGATCTCTTTCCTGTCTTTCTGTTCTCTACTTCTCTTGTGGGGACTGGGGTCTGGGGCATGCTATCTGTTTCCTTTTTCCGTTTCCATGATCCTTTTTTTTTTGTGGCAAAAGCATGTCCATGATGCTGTCACCTTTAATTTTGTGTAATATGTTTGTCATTCCTCTTTTAACATGCTTGCAGTTGATACTAAGATATTTTGTTTTCCTGATTTATTTTTCATATCAAGATTATTTTCCTCACACAAGAAAAAAAAAATTTTCTAACATACTGGCCAAAAAAAGAAATAGGACATGGTACGTATATATACCGCATCCCAAAATCGTATGCACTTATATGATTCTACATTTTCGACCATTTCTGTAGATATTTCCTTTCCTAATTTTTACATCGTATTCTTTGGTAACAAGAAAATATTCTTGTTCTTTCCATAAAAAAAGAAATGAATATGACATGATGCAATTTGATTATAAATTTTCCAGCTTTTCTGCCCAAGAAAGTAGAACATTCAGCTCCTCCACCCAAAAAAAAAACGAGAATAATCCTGTAACATAAGCTACTTTGGATCTCTTTTTTCTCGATCTTCTAATCGAAAGGCAGTGCTCTGGCCACAGTTTCAAAAAAAAGAAAAAGAAAAGGGAAGGCACAGCAAATAATCAGATCAGAGCTGCAATCCATTCTATAACATTAATAAATAATAAACAGCATAAAAAAAAATTCATCGTCGATCATTTCGTCGGAAGAAATTCAGCAAAATCTTCAACGGCAGTTACAGTAGCACAATTGAAGGATCAAAATTCTCCAAAAGGCATTTTGGAGAAGTTATCAGCAGAGAGAAGCATATATTTTCCCCTGAATTAAATTTTCGCAGCAGTTACATTCTACACTTCAATTTCGTTATTAACATGCAAAATAATTTGTACGAACAGGAACTGCCGGTGTGTGGCGCATATCTGCTCTGAATGAGGCAGGTGGCTGGAAGGACCGAACCACAGTTGAAGACATGGATTTGGCAGTCCGAGCAAGCCTCAAAGGATGGAAGTTTTTATTCCTCGGTGATCTGATGGTAAAATCCAGTACATTATTTGCGCTTTGTATTTATGCTCCATTGCTGTTAAGATTCAAAATATATGATGAAGAAGCATGTAATTGACCTGGACATATTATTTTCAGGTCAAAAATGAACTCCCAAGTACACTTAAAGCATATCGGTATCAGCAGCACAGATGGTCATGCGGACCAGCAAATCTGTTTAGGAAAATGCTGATGGAGATTGTTAGAAATAAGGTCCCTTGCAACAGTGGTATCTTGAAAAATTTTAATGCAGCCAGAATCTGTTGCTAACACTTTTGGTTTTGATGCAGAAAGTGACACTATGGAAGAAAATCCATGTCATTTACAACTTCTTCTTGGTACGCAAGATCATTGCACACGTCGTTACTTTTGTGTTCTACTGCATTGTTATCCCGGCCACAGTCTTAGTTCCTGAGGTTGAGATACCGAAGTGGGGCTGCGTCTATATTCCAACCATCATCACCATCCTCAATGCTGTTGGGACTCCAAGGTGCCAATCTTCTAAATCATTTATACAATTCTGGTGGAAATATGAAATGAACCTACCCTTCAAACTTCTGGGATATTAACATGATAAGCATCAAATGATGCAGGTCAATTCACTTGCTTGTCTTCTGGATCCTCTTTGAGAATGTCATGTCATTGCATAGAACAAAGGCCACCTTCATTGGCCTATTGGAGACAGGCAGGGTGAATGAATGGGTGGTGACAGAAAAGCTTGGAGATGCTCTGAAGATGAAATCGGCCAGTAAGGTGTCCAAGAAACCACACATGAGGATTACAGATAGGTGCATATAATTATGCTCACAATTTTGTGTTGTTCTTGCGCATTCCTCAACTCTTGTGCTAAACTTTAGGATGGAATCAGGTTGCATTTTTTGGAGCTTGGTGTTGCGGTGTACCTCTTCTTTTGTGGATTCTATGACCTCACATTTGGGAAGAACTACTACTTCATCTATCTTTTCTTCCAATCCATAGCTTTCTTCATCGTCGGTGTGGGCTACGTTGGGACATTCGTTCCATGCTGATAATAAAAGCTTGGGTCATGTGTTCATGATAGTTTTCAACTCTTCAGCCTCAATGGTACATAAACCAGATGAAAGATATGATCAAGCAGCCTTCTCTTGTGTTGCTGAAAAAAAAAATGCAGTGTAAGAGCACTATATAGGGGTTTGGTTTTGGTGTTTTAGCAGCTAGGGGGTTCTGTATGATGGGCATGAGAATGAGATTGGTGATGATCATGCAGGCCGTTTGGGGTCTCTCCGTCACCATGGCAAAATCAACAGTAGAAAACAAAGAAAATTGTGGAAAGTTTAATCATTTGTATGATCAGAACAAGGGAAAGTAATTGTTCATTTGTAGGCAGGCAAAGTTTGTTATGAGAAGAAGAAATAAAAGACACTTCAATGTCTGAAACAACATAGAAATGCTGTAACTGTACATCTTCAGTTATCTGTTCTACCTTTTTTTCTCCCTCGTCAATGTTAAAAGTATGATAAACTGTTTTACCCTTTCCTTTCTTCATTGTCAAATATATAATGAAATGGACTAGTGCATTTGGAAAGATTCCATTTTAGACAGCTGTGGTACAATATCTGTTCCCAAAACAATCATGGCACAAACAGGGCCAGTAGAAGCAGGACAGAGTCAGAGTACCATTGAACCTGAGCTCCATTTGTTGCTTTCTGGAGATCAACTGTTCTATCTCTTGTCAGAGACCCTCAATTGTTCGCCAAACTGATGATTCAGTCCTATTTGGTTCTGAAGCTTCCACTTCACATGGTACTGCTAACACTGCCTGTCAGTTTGGCGATCGACAATACCATATCAGGTACACGTAGGAGGAGTACACCAGTACTAAACATGACACATCACTGCAAGGATCCAAAACCACAGTCACAGGCTGGGAGTAGATCTGAATCTGATCATCTGTAGGTGTGATTGAAGTATTCTGAGTCTGAATAGTTTGGGTGAGACCTCAACAGGTGATGTGATCCTGAATATCATGTGGTACATGCTGGTTCAGGAAGCAAGGTGGCATCTTCCCAGTGATAACTACCTCGTGTCATTTCGACTCCAATCGGTGCACCGTCAGGTTGTGGTAAGCAAAGGCTGCCCTTTTCGTGGCAGATTCAGGTGAAAATCCTGCGAATTTCGGTGAAATTCGCCTGTGCTTGCACCAACCGCGACTCGCACGGATTGCTCGGACACCGCGCTGGCCAATGCGTTGCAGGCCTCGTATATCGCCGGGTGCTCGTCGTGGTAGGAATCTCCGGCGAGAAAGGTGTGCTTCTTGCCAAGGACTTCGACGGCGCTCCAGGCGGGGTCTTTCCTGATACCGAGCGACCTCATCGCCTCGTGCGCGCCGGCGACGCTGTCCCACATCTCGCGGGCCGCGTAGGTGTTCGCGAGGACAACATACTTGCCGGCGTTCGCCGGCTGCAGCCGGAAGAAGCGCCGCGCGGCGAGCTCGACGAGCCCCACGTCGCCGCCGTGCTTCCGGCAAGCGCCGAGCAGCGCGCCCCAGACCACGGCATGCTCCTGGCAGTCCGGCAGGTTCTTGACGAGCTCGTAGGCGTCGCGGAGGCGGCCGACCCTGCCGAGCATGTCGACCGCCGCCGCGTAGTGCTCGGCCCTCGGGGCGAGGTCGTGCTCCGACGACATGGACGCGAGGTACGTCAGCCCCTCGTCAACGAGCCCGCCGTGCGCGCAGGCGGAGAGCACGGCGAGGAAGGTGGCGCCGGTTGGCCGGAACCCGTCCAGCGTCATCTGGTCGAAGAGCGCCAGCGCGTCGGCGGCGCGCCCGTGCTGGCCGTGGCCGGAGATGGCGGCCGACCACATGGCGACGTCCCGCGCCGGCGCGGCCGCGAACGCGCGGCCCGCGTCCCCGGCGCTGCTGCACTTGAGGTACATGTCGACGAGCGCGCTGGCGGCGAACACGTTGCCGGCGGCGGCGGCCGACTTGGCCATGACGCCGTGCACGCGCCGCCCGCGCTCCAGCGCCGCCAGCCTCGCGCACGCGCGGAGCACCGACGCGAACGTGAACTGGTCCGGCCGCAGACCCGCCGCCCGCATGGAGTCGAACATCTCCACCGCCCGCGCCTCCGCGCCACCGCGCGCGCACCCCGATATCACGGCGTTCCACGCCACGAGGCTCCTCCCAGGCATTCCGTCGAACACGTTCTGCGCGACGTCGAGCTCCCCGATCTTGGCGTAGAAGATGAGCAGCTTGGTGGCGAGGAAATCGCCGCAGCGGAACCCGGTGGACACCATGCGCGCGTGGATCATCTTCCCGAGTTTGGCGTCCCTCCGGTTCACACATTCTTGTAAAAGCAAAGCGTAGGCTTCCCCACCGGGGCATACGGGGCTCTGGTACAGGAGACGCACGGCCCCAGACAGATCTCCGGTGATGCACAGCGACCTCAACGTCCGCGCCAAGCTCCACGAGCTCATCTTCGAAGAAGACGACATCAAATGAAGAATTTCGCTTATTGTCTTGTACAAATTTCAAAATTTAACAATCTACATGGTGTGTGTGAGGCTTTGCACGGCCAAGGTTGTCTCGATTAGGGATACAAGTACATGCCTACATGGATACTGTTCGTTTCATATCCTAACCCATATTTTATTCTGAACAGTTATAATCTAATCTATCTATCTGTCTATCTACTATCTATATAAAACAGAGTTAAACGAAGCCACCACATTAATCTTAAAATCCTAGAAATTTTCACGTTAATCGAAAAATAGTAAAAATTCTCACGTTAATCATAGAAAAAGAAAAAATCTACAGCGTTGAATATGGATATTATTATGTAAATCTAACGGTCAATGTTAACCTTTCGAAAAATAGTAAAAAATCTCATGTTAATCATAGAAAAAAGAAAAATCTACATCGTTGAATATGGATATTATTATGTAAATCTAATGATCAATATTAACCTCTCGAAAAATAGTAGAAATTCTCACGTTAATCATAGAAAAAAGAAAAATCTACATCGTCGAATATAGATATAATTATGTAAATCTAACAGTCAATATTAACCTCTCAGAATAAACTCATCGTTCGATCATATATTGAGATAAACTCTAAATCTAATCTGATATATTATCTATATCTTAACACAAATCTAACCGAGCAAACGCGCGGGTCACCTTGCTCGTTCCATTATAATTGAGGGTGGAGATCTTATATTTTTCTCTGATTTACATGGAATTTCTTCAATTAATAAATTCAATATGATCCGTTATAATCTGGTCCCAACGGTATGGACCCCTATTTATTGTTTGCTGTTTTAATTTCATATGACTTGTATTTTTAATTTTGTTGATAGAAACTCTATATAGTATGGCCCGAGAAACCCATGCTAAATTTACAGCAAAACAGCCAAAACTCATTCAAATCCTCTAGCATATACAGCTGAAACTTTTGTTTCGTTTCGGGTTTCCCTCTTCTAGTTCTGTTTCTTCTTCTTTCTCTTCCTATGTTGCTGCTGCGAGCTGAGATGGGATCATGGGAGGCTGCGGAGTTCAGACATAGTAGACCATGCCGACCTCGAGGGTGGAGGCGTGGGGCACGGTGACGGCGTAGCTGGGGCCCCGGCTGTTCCTCCTGAGGAAGTCGTAGAAGAAGTTGATGAGCAGCCGCCGGAGGAAGCCGGAGCCGCTCTTGGCCTTCACGTGCGAGCTGCCGAGGATGAACGCCATGCCGGCCTCCCGCGCCTCCGTCAGCTCCTGCAGCTCCTCCTGCACGCCGGCGTCCGGCCGCGGGCTCGCCGCCGGCAGCACGAACCTCACCCGCTTCTTGGCGCCCACCACCGGCGACGGCGACCGGATCTCCCTCGCGCGCGACGGGCCGACGGCCACGGCGCTCTCCGCCGTGGCGGCCGCGTCGTCGTCCTCCAGCATGCGGACGCTGCCGGAGGCGACCACCGACATGCGCTCCTCGTCCCTGTGGGGCTCCTCCGGCGTGCCGTTGTTATTGCCCTTGGAGGAGGGCCCCCCTGAGCGGATGAACTCCGCGATGCTGCACACGAGGTCCTTCTCGAACTCCAGGTCGTCCTTGGGCACGTCGTGGTACCCGTACCGGACGACGCACCGGTAGATCCTGTACTCCTTGGGGCCGATTCTTCCGACGAGATACCGCTCCTCCTGCGAGACATGCGGTATCGGGACGTTCTTGATGCATAGGAAGATGAGCACCTGATCATGAGCCATGGCCACCATCAAGGTTGCTACTGAATGTCTGAAGATGCAATTAGATTATCAGAGCATCAGCAAAGAAGGTAAGAATGATCAAATACCTGGTGAAAGGCAGGAAGATTGGTGACAAAATGAGAGAAAATTGCAGGGATGCCGCTATCGAGCTCGGTGTGTATGAGGCCGATGCCACGGACACGGACAATACCGAGCTTAGGGCTGAGGCTGAGGAGCCAATTGATGGAGACCTTGTTCTGCAGATCGAATTCATACTTCTTGATGGTGCCATAGTGCCAAATGCACATTATCGCCATGAAGAAGAAGGCGAGGACAACCGGGACCCAGGCTCCTTCCCTGAACTTGATGAGTGACGCTGAGAAGTATAGCGCTTCAATCGTACCGAAGAACACGATGAAGCCAATTGCAAGAAAAATGCTCTTATGCCAGCACAAGACTATCACCAAGGACATCAGACATGTCGTGACCAGCATGACGGTTATAACTGCCAATCCTGTTTACAGAACAACCATCAAACATCAGATGAACTATTCTCATTTCTCACCACTAGCTAGCACGCAGAAGCTCAATTTAAACATTATTAATCAGGTGGAATGGAATAATGTGTCACCTATAGCTATTCTATATATTAATGTCATACCTGATGCATTCCCCAAGTGTTTCGTGTCTCTGAAACCAATTGTTACAGCTAAGCACAGTACCATCAGGATCCAATTGATCTCGGGAATGTATATTTGCCCATGCACTTTGGCAGATGTGTGAATTATCTTCACTCGGGGAAAGCAGCCCAGAGAAGTGCACTGTTTGATCATTGAGAATGTGCCAGTGATAACAGCTTGGCTCCCAACAACTGCTGCAAGAATGGCAATTGCCAGAACGGGCCACCTAATTTTCTCTGTGGATGTCAAAATTGTAGACATTAAGAAACAACAGTAGTAGCAGTGTAGCACACTATAATATAATTCTCGTTTCTGATGAAAGATTTGAAGAACATGACTTGCCAGGCACAGACACATAGAATCCAATCCTATAGTCACTTTCCATGATATGATGCTTCGACAGGTAAGCAGCTTGGCCCATGTATGCAAGGATCAATGATGGATAAACCATGCAAGTAAACGCAATCTGAACCAAGGAAACTTTGTCAGAGACATAGTTATTCAAATATATTAATGGAGCATTGGAACAGAAAAACAAAGTTTGCAGCATCCATTTCTTTACCTGTATCGACAACTGATTAAAATGTCCCAGATCTGCAAACATCGCTTCAGAGCCTGAAAGAGCAAAGAGGTCATATCAGAGACATGCTCCACAGGTCAAGGAGGTGAGAAATGGGTACAGAGCATAGTACCAGTAACACATAATAGTATTCCTCCCAGAGACATCCATCCTCCTCTTTGTGTTTTCCTCAAAAACTTGTACATGTAATATGGAGATAATGCTCGATATACATGGGGTTCCCAATACACAATATTGTAAACACCAATAATACTTATACATAGAAGCCATGTAATCACGATTGGTGCGAAAAGGAAGCCCACTCGGTGTGTACCATAGTGTTGCAGTGCAAACAAGCAAACCAGTATGACACAAGCAACAGGTAACTCGACATCTGCAGATTCATATTTGCAAAACATCATACAGTTAGAAATGGACATAAAAAAAAAAAGAACAAACCTACCGAAAAAGAATCAGAATAAAGGTCTCCAGAATAGGCATAGATTAATTTGACAATCGATAAATCATTCATTAGAAAGAAAAAAAAGGTTCCTTTGCTCTTAATTCAGAATCCAGCAAATGTTAACTTCTTTCAGGGCCAGTGGCCTTTTCCCAGATTTATGAACCTTGGTAGGAAACATCTGCCCTTGGTCTTCCCTCTACCAAAAGAATATGAACTGAACAAGCACAGTGATGGCTAGGATATCTTACATGAGAACCATTAAAATCTTCATCTTCTCCACCTACAATCCCATACCACCACATGAGCAGTTCCATTTATTGGAGCTATCACTGATGAAATTAATCAATTTCGTATCTGTAGCAACTGTAAGGTATACATGGACTAATGACAGTGCGGTGTTTTTCTATTTCCACACATCACTGTTCATGGGCATACTATGCCAAAGGTCTTCCAAAATGAATCCTACAAAACTTGACACGTAATCAATCATCCGAGCTGATTATGTCCATTCATTCTCATCCTCCCAATCAACTTCCACAATCCAACTCCCCATGTTGAAAATTGCAGGTCACATCACCTGGTTTTACCACCTTTCCCGACCACAAACACCTGATTGCCACATAATCTGCTGCTCGTTTGACAGCTCATGGGTAAACTTTATAGGTAAAAAACAACCTCTAAGATAAAACTGATAGTCTAACAGTAGGCCATTTGTATGATTGAATCGGCCCACTTGGGAGTGGACCCTGAAATCTTGAATCAATAAACAGTGCCTAACGAGGCACAGAAGACAAATTTTGCACTCCTACGAAGACGAGAGGGACGAGAATGGAAGGGGCCATTGCATGACTGGATCCTTACATTTGTGCTGCTCCTTCTCCATGGACAGCTCCAGCCCGGACACCGCAGAGAACACTGCAACAACAGATCACCACCATGTCAGCCAAGATCAACGTTCAGCAGCACATCAAGCAACCCAAGCAGCTAGTCATCAATCAAGAAGAGCCGATCGAGCGTTTGCAGACGCACCGGAGATGGCCGGCGTGAGCACGCCGTCCCCGATCACCATGCAGGTGCCGACGAGCGCCAGCACGAGCAGCACGCGCTGCAGCACCTTGTGGCGCTCCAGCAGCCTCCTCACGCCGTCCGCGGCGCCCCCTCCGCGGCCGCCCAGCGTCGTCCTGACATTGCCGTTCTCCACAGCTTTCTTGGCGCCGCCGCCGCTGCCCATGTCCAAGAGCTGGTCCTCGTCCCCGGCGGCGGCGGCGGCGGCGCGCGAGGGCGGGAGCAGCGCAGCGCGCGCGTGGCGGCAGAGGAGGGAGTAGAGCGCGAAGGTGCCGCCCTCGCCGTTGTCGTCGGCGCGGAGGACGATGCAGACGTACTTGAGGAGCGGCACCAGCGTGAGCGTCCAGAAAACGAAGGAGAGCACGCCGAGGATCTCCTCGTTGGTCTCCGAGTGCTGGATGTCCTCGGCGAACGCCGCCTTGTACACGTACAGCGGCGACGTGCTCAGGTCGCCGTACACCACCCCCAGGCTCTGGTACGCCAGGCTCAGCGTCATCCGCCATGGCACCCCCTGCCTCCCTCTCCCTCCCTGCTTCCCCTGCAAACACAAATCGCATCCATCACATCACATTCCAACCCAACCCAACCAACCAAGATCATCGCCGGAAACCGAACAACCCCTCCAAGATTCAGGAACCATGATCACGCACGGCGAGAACTCAAGGACCACCATACCTTGCTGCCATCTGGCGGCGTCCCCGGCGGCGCCGGCGCCTCAGGATCCACGGGAGGGGGGCTCTTCATCCCCTTCCTCTCCCCTCCACAGCTCGCTCCGGCTGAACCGCTGAAGCAACAGAGCAAGTGCTGCTACTGCCGGAGGATTCTTGGGCGTCCAGGAATAGACAAGAGACGTGAATGAGATGGGATTAGGTGGGAAAAAATTGGAGCTTTAGAGGTCTAGGAGGGTCAAAGCAGCAGAACAGGGGCAGGTTTGAAGGGAGGCAGCATTGGTGTGAGGCAGGCAGGATTGCAGGAAGCTTGGGCTGGGAGGGGAGAAGGAAGGAGGCAACTGGCAGGAGCCAGGAGGGAGAGAAGCACAAGTGAGACAGGATTAGAATATGGGGGGATGGGGGCAAAAGGCTTAGGGAAAAGCTGCGTTTTTTTCTTTCTTTTGTAAAAGCCAAAAGGTGCTTGCAGCAACTTGTTTCCGGTGTGGCCGGTTCCTCTGCTGATGATCCTGTGGACTAATGTACCCTCTTTTTATTTTCAGAATTTATACTTATCTATATTCATTTTTTGGTGAAATTGTATGTCCTCCGTGTGAGAAAGCAAATAATAGGTTGTTTTAAATCGTTTGTAAGTAAAAGCTACACACTTCTACTTCTTGGCATCATTTATCAAAGGTCTCAAGTTTTTTTTTAAATAGCTGCACTAAGTGGATCTACGTTTTGAAGTCACTTCTAAAAGTTTTTTACGTCCAACTTTCAGCAATGTAGTTGAACATCTTAGGATAAGGCATATGCGAACAGTGAAATGAATTAATTAATATGTGGTCTCCTCTCGTGACGTGATGGTTTACACATATGAAAAGTGTTACGGTCATGATACTTTATAAGTATTGGGTTTCAATTGTAATTTTTATGGAAACAGATACATGTCTTGGCTGACGTTTATTAGGTCAATTGATTTACTAGACGGTAACCACTTGTACCGTTGCCATAAATGTAGGGGCTATAAGATGACGTTTATATATTGTATGTTTCAATGGCTTTGTTAAATGGATTGACTTGCCACATAGAAAACATTTATTTATTTATAAATATAAATTCATAGGTTCTAAAAAATATACTTTCAAAATATAGGACATGTTAAGTTTAAAAAAAGTCAAACTTTCTAGATTTCGATCAACAATTTATCAAATTATATACATGTTTAGTATAAAAATTTACATCAATAGATTCATATTTTAATAAACTTTTTAATACAATATTGAATTTTAAATTTACAGTATATTACAAGAAATTATTGGTCAAAGCATACTTTTGAAGAGTTTTCTAAATCTTAATACGTTCTATATTTAAAAACAGAGGGAGTGAAGGAAGAGATGTTTTGAATGTCAACTCTCCATACTTATGCTCTAAACCATTATCCTTTTTAAAATATGTATATCCTTTTCAGTTTATCCCTTGAATATGCAGACAAGAGGCAGATTATGCATCACCAAATTTAGGTTTGACTTTGCACACTCTCCGATATTCACTTTTGACCACCAATTGTCATTATAATTTATTTTTAAAAACCAATAAAACTATAATATACTTGAAGTATTTTTTTGAGACGAATATATACATATAATTTTAATATATACAAATCAATTATTTTAAAAGAAATTAGTAGTTCAAGTTTTAAATCTTTGATTCACACACGTCTTAAATATCAATTTTTTTTACGATCGAAAGGAGTTTAAGAACCAAGACTCTTTCTAAATAATTGAGCGAAGCGAAGCTTCCTTGGTGATAAAGGTGGGCCTTGGCTGCCCTACATTATGTGATTTCATAAATCATAAGTAATATTTATGGTACATTGCTAACTAATCTTGAAAGTACCCACCTCTTCTCCCGCTGCTCCCTCTGTTATTGAAATTTAAATAATATTCTTTTTAAGAATGGTTGGCATTATTATATGTTGCAATGAAATTCATGGTTTTGGTTACAAATGGTAGTTTTTCGTTGGGCTGGATTCAAACCGATTCTGAGCGAGTTTAGACTGTCAAAGCTCGAGCTCGATGAAAGCTTAGTTTTAGGCTCGATGAAAGCTTGGTTAGGCTTGGCTCGGTTGAGCTTGCATGAAGGTATCAATTCTAATAGATGGCATGAGATAAGGCTATGTAGGCTCAGTTAGGCTCGATTTCAAACTCAAGCTTGACTTGAATTGGTTGGCCAAATTGGTCTAGATAACAAGATAGGTGATATAATGGCACTGTTTGAGCTCAGTTAGACTCAATGAGGACTCGAGTTTGAGCTCGATCTCGGCTCGAATAGAATCAAGTTGTGACCAAGCTCGAGATCAACTCATTCAGTTTTTGAGCTCGATTTAAACTCAGACTGAACTCGATCTGATCTTAAAAAGCTCATCGAGCGCGATTTTTGGTTTAGCCCCTGGTTCTTCACATGGTATACGATGCTCCATCAGATGAGAGATTATGCATTTGCTTTACTTTATTGCTGGCCGCATGGACTTGTCATGTGAGGCAGATGTTTCCTTTGTAAATTAGTACTTTAAGTACAAGTACAATCAATCATTCTACCATTAGTGCATGAAAGTAAGATTAAAGTGCTGATTTAAAAATTCAAATGCTGGCATCACCTTCAAACTTCGAAGAGCGCTCGTTGCACGCGTACTTGTTCAGGCAGATTTTTTTTTAAGAACAAAAGTTAAATAGGTTTTGTGTAAACACAAAATACATCATGAAAGGTAACAAGAAAAATTGACAAGTCTGTAAGACCAGTACGACCTCAAACAACAGCCCTGAAGTCATACCTAGGCCTTATTCTTTTCAGCGTATCGTGTCGTTGCGTATTACTGTAGCAAATTTTGTTATTTTTATATAGCCTATATGTTGTGATAATTCGTAACGTTTTTATCATAGCTTTTAGTAGTCCTTCCAAAGATTCTAAAACTATTTTCAATTATTATTTTTAAAATCTTTAGATCTCTTTTCGAGGGCTCTCAAATTTGCTATAGTATTACGCGAACGCAACGATACGCTAAAAAGAACAAGGCCCTAAAGTCCTAGCACGTTGAAATCAGATTCTTATGTTATTTTTACTTTGTACGGTGAAATTTTACTTAGAACACATTAATATTAGGTTATAGAAGAAAGAAGTTTAATCTATCTATCTATTTTTGTAATAAAAGAAGAGTTAAACGGAGTCGCCACATTATTTTTAAAATACTAGAAAAGCCCACATTAATAAAAAAGAAAAAAAATCTATACCGTCGTTTATCGAGGGTCCTAATTATAACAACTTATATTGAAAGCTATAATAGTACAATAAAAATAATTTTAAAAAAGATAACAATAAATATTATTTTGGAAAAATTACATATCTAATACAAGATTTAGTCGTGAAAATACACAGAACACCTTACTCATCATTTATAATAACGAGCAAGGTGGCCCGCGCGTTTGCGCGGCTAAATTTGTGCTAACATATAGAGTTTATCTTTAATTCATAATCTTTTTTGGGGCTAATCTACAACTCATAATCTATCTCCAATATATTAGATCAAATTTAAAGTTTATCTCTAATATATTAGATCAGGTTTAGTAGTTATCTTTTTAATCTTTTCGATATTGACCGTTAGATTTTCATAATAATATCCATATTCAACGATGTAGATTTTTTCTTTTTTTACTATTAACATGAGAATTCTACTATTTTTTGATTAACGTGGAAATTTCTAGGATTTTAGGATTAACGTGGTGATTCCGTTTAACTCTTTTATATAGGGCAACGTATCTATAGGCAACGTATCTGGTGTAAATGATCAACCAGTGCTAATGTGCTAATATCCAATCCGCGCCGTCCACTGCAACACGTGCGTCCCAGATCGACCGAGGTGGAAACCCGCTGGCTTTTGCACCTAGCCCCTTGCATTGCTTCTCCTCCTCCCAATCCACTCCCCTTCCTCTTCCCGTTCCATCCCCCCTCTCCCGATTTGCAGGCGCAGACGTCTAGGGTTCGTGGTGTGAGCATTGTTGAGCCCTAATTTTTATTAGTGGCATTGATGTCAAAATTATTTAATGTTAAGTGCTAGGGGGTTTTTGGACTTCTCGGAACCCTAGCGAAGACTCGGTTTCTCGTAAAACCCTAATCTGAAGCGTCGACAAATTTGTGAGCTGCTCCGAGTCTCTAAGTGCGTGACCGGACGAGAGATGAGGTCACGTATAGATTAGGAGTAGTTAGGTTTTAATTTCTGTTTTTGTCGGATTTTAAAAGGGGTTTGAATCTCTTGGACTATGCCGGATCTTTGCGACGTCTTGAAAAATCGGTTTCCGTAGTCCACCTCTTCTAAAAATACCCAAATATATTCTTATGAGATTTCTAGAGAGAGAAAGAAAACCCACCTAAAATCCTCCACATCCTTTAGCACGTTTTCACTCTCTGTCGGACGGCGTCTGGAAACAGCTGGACTGCGTCCAATCAGCTTAGCTCAAGCATAGTACACACTGTCGGACGGCGTCCGGTCGTTACCGGACGGCGTCCGATCAGCTTAATTTAGTGAGCTTTCCTCTCTGTCGGACGGCGTCCGATAGTTTCCGGACGGCGTCCGATAAACCGTTTGTAAGTAAAAGCTACACACTTCTACTTCTTGGCATCATTTATCAAAGGTCTCAAGTTTTTTTTTAAATAGCTGCACTAAGTGGGATCTACGTTTTGAAGTCACTTCTAAAAGTTTTTTACGTCCAACTTTCAGCAATGTAGTTGAACATCATAGGATAATAAGGCATATGCGAACAGTGAAATTAATTAATTAATATGTGGTCTCATCTCGTGACGTGATGGTTTACACATATGAAAAGTGTTACGGTCACGATACTTTATAAGTATTGGGTTTCAATTGTATTTTTTATGGAAACAAATAGATGTCTTGGCTGACGTTTATTAGGTCAATTGATTTACTAGATGGTAACCGCTTGAGCCGTTGCTATAAATGTGGGGGCTATAAGATGACGTTTATATATTGTATGTTTCAATGGCTTTATTAAATGGATTGACTTGCCACATAGAAACCATTTATTTATTTATAAAATATAAATCCATAGGTTCTAAAAATATACTTTCAAAATATAGGACATATTAAGATTTGAAAAAGTCAAACTTTCTAAATGTTGATCAACAATTTATCAAATTACATACATGTTTAGTATAAAAAATTTACATCAATAGATTCATATGTTAATAAAATTTGTAATGCAATATTGATTTTAAATATTTATAATATATTATAAAAAATTATTGGTCAAAGCATACTTTTAAAGAGTTTTCTAAATTCTAATACGTCTGTAAGATCAAGTTTTGATATTGATGACAACAGGGACTTCAAGATTAAGCCTCTTGTGTTTTATAGTTTTTCTCTTATACTCTTTGCGTGAGTCTTCGTTCTTGCTCAAGCCTGCTACATCTACGTCAAGCATCAAGACGAGATCACGACAAGACAAGACAAAGATCACGACAAGATCATGACAAGACAAGACAAGATCACGACAAGACAAGATAAGAAAAGACAATACAAAATCACGACAAGACACAAGACACAAGACAAGACAAGACAAGATACAAGACAAGACACAAGACAGACAAGACACAAGACAAGACAAGACAAGACACAAGACAAGACATAAGACAAAACAAGAAAAGACACAAGACGAGACACAAGACAAGACAAGACAAGACACAAGACAAGACATAAGACAAGACAAGAAAAGACACAAGACAAGACAAGACAAGATCAAGATCAAGACAAGATAAGACAAGAACCTAGGTGCACCCTGTCATGACCAGGTCATCAGGACGCGTCCGATGCCGGCTGCGCTCTCGATCGAACACATGGTGGGCATCGTTTTTCCAGATCCGGAGTTTCACAGTGAGGAGTATCGGACGGCTTCCGATAAACCCGTCGGACGCGTCCGATAAGCCCTTCCAGCCTAAGTCAATTTACTGCTAGCCGTCTGATCTCGTTCCAAGTTAATCTCATCCGTCTATTGGCCCAGCCTGAACCCTATAAATAGGTGGGATTTCGTGGGAGAGACTTGAGAGAGCTCATTTGTTCATCCCCAAGTTTTGAGAGAGTGAGAACTCCTCCCTAGTTCATCCTTCATCTCCCTAAATCCAACATGAGAGATTGAGATTGAGAGGGAGAGGGAGAGAGGAAGAAGAAGAATCCATATTTTGCCTCCTCCGGTCATCCCCGAAGTTCTTGTGCCTTCCCCATGAGTTCTTGGACTAGCTCGATGGTGGGAGAGGTGGTGGTCTAGTTGTGCTTCCGGTATTGTGCTCTTGGACTTCTTGTCACCGGGATTCAATTCCACCACAAGCTTCATCGACACGTGAACCGCAAGCAAACCCACCAACGTGGTGATCATCGGCTAGGCGTAGCCGGTGCATCGTCTTCTCCAGTGCGTCGGAGATGTGCTAAACCCTCGGTGTGCTCGAGGTCGACTTCGTCTGTGAGGTCGGGTGTTTCGGGGTCCTTCATGTGTGAAGGCTGCCGATTCTTGTACGAGTTGGAGTTCCTTTCCGATGTGTTCGGGAACGAACCTCTTCTAGTGGATTGAGGACTAGGGACGAAAGGGTCTCGGGCTTTCCTGTGTGGCGAGCTTCCTCAACGAGAGTAAGTGCTTGCACCGAACTCGGTAAAAAGATCGGTTTGCCATCTTGTCTTCTTATTATTTGCACTTGTACTTACTTCCGCTACTAGACTTGCTTAGGGCTCATTCGCTAGTTGGATGATTAACTTGACTAATTGACCAAGTTCAACGAGCGAATAAAATTAAAAATAGTCCGATTCACCCCCCCTCTCGGCCTTAGATCCCTTCAACGTCCTATATTTAAAAACAGAGGAAGTGAACAAAGAGAGGTTTTGAAAGTCAACTCTCCATACTTATACTCTAAACCATTATCCTTTTTAAAATATGTATATCCTTTCCGGTTTATCCCTTAAATATGCAAACAAGAGACTACTTCAGGCAGATTATGTATCACCAAATTTAGGGACTAATATCTAGACTTTGTTAGAGTGATACTCCATCCAGTCACAAATATTTGACGTTTTTGACTTTGCACAATCTCCGATATTCACTTTGCACAACTAATTGTCATTATAGCTTATTTTAAAAAACCAATAAAACTATAATATACGTGAAGTATTTTCGAGACGAATATATACATATAATTTTAATATACACAAATCAATTATTTAAAAAGAAATTAGTAGCTCAAGTTTTAAATATTTGATTGACACACATCTTAAATATTAATTTTTTACGATCGAAAGGAGTTTTAATTCCTTGGTGATAAAGGTGGGCCTTGGCTGCCCTACATTATGTGATTTCATAAATCATAAGTAATATTTATGGTACATTGCTAACTAATCTTGGAAGTACCCGCCTCTTTTCCCACAGCTCCCTCTATTATTGAAATTTAAATAATATTTGTTTGAGGGTCCAAATTTAAATAAAGGAAAAAAATTATACCTTCGATTTTGAGGGTCCAAATTATAACGGCTTAAATTGAAAACTATAATAGTACAATAAAAATAATTTTAAAAAAGATCACAATAAATATTAGTCTAGAAAAAAGTTCATTTCTAATAGTACGAGATTTAGTAGTGAAAATACACGTAATTAATAAATACAAGTATAATAGAAATGGTGATGTCAATTGAGAGTCTCTCCGCAAAGAATCCACCCACAAACCTGTGTGGGCACCTCGGGCACCTTTTCCTACGGATACATAACATATCCGCACCAAAACGCAGCCGACTCCATGTGGGCCTTCCACCGGAACCCATGGTGGCCCCCGCAATCACAGGAGATAGGCTTCCTCCGCCATGCGTACGAAAAAAAAACCAACACACTTCCGGCGTGCGGGACGCGTGCGCGACGAGGCGAGGGTGATAGGCGAGTGCGCTTCTCACTCGCGCCCTGCGCCGCCTCCAAGTGGCACGCTCCAGGTTGCGCGACCGCGGGGTGGGGCGGGGCCCACCTGGCGGTGGGCCGAGCGGTGACGTGTCACGCACTCCGGCCGTGGTGGCGCGGGCCTGGAGCTGGGGGGCCCGGGCGCGCAGCCCACGTTTTTTTTTTTTTGATCTTTTTATCTCGCCGCGACACGACGGCGCCGACGCAGACGCCGCGTTGCGAGTTGCAAGTTGCAACGGCAGGCCGGTTTTTTACGGTTTTTTTTTTACCGTATGCCGTCTTTTGTTCCGCCGGAAAATTTTGCTGTAGGCCGCAGCAACAGCAACTAACCGGGGCCCCGGCGCCCTCGTTTTTTTTTCTTTTCATTTTGTAAACATCTTGTGGCATGGCATGCCTAGTTGACGCAGGATTCTTTGAAATCTGAATTAATAAGTCGAATAATTTAGGTTTTTAGATATAGTATCTTGCGAACATATGCAGATAATTAGATACGGTACGTCTCGAGAATCTCTAAGCCTAGGACTTAGACACATCGAAGCTCGTGCGAATCAAGCCTACAGGATATGACCAAATTCACCTTTTTTCATAAAATACTTCAGGGATTACCCACATATATATACTATTAGTACTAAAAAGGTATGTACTTGGTGCAAGCCAAAACAAAGAAATAAAAAAGAAAAGAGACAACAAGAATCAGAAAATTAATCGGGTTTCAAAGTACAAAGGCATTGAGTAACGATGCCCTCAAAGGATTAACTTCCTCCTGCATGAAGCAGCTGCATTGACGACCGAATTTTGGATGCTATGACTAACGAGGGTTGCAAGATTGTTCGAAAAAAATTATCATTTCATCGCAACCAAATATGCCAACAAATAAGAGAGAAGCACTCTTTGAAGAATATCCAGACCACAGGGTTAGCTTAGCAAAGAGCTCTAATCATAATAAGTTAGTCTTGCGATATAATTGGAATAGAAGGAGTCTTGCGATATTACCGGAATAGAAAGGTTCAAATGAGCCCATATATCTTTCGCAATTGGCACTAAATGAAAAGATGAAGTAAAATTTCATCAGCATTGAACTGACGAAGTTGAGTTGACTGTTTCTCTTCCAAACAATGTTGTAGGCATTAAAGGATAAATTATTGGATGTGATATTCCTTTAAAATCTATTGAAGGAGTATTTGTTATTGTTTCAAATATAATGATGCATTTGCATCACATAAGCCTACCCATCCATATGTATAGTCAATGAGACACCATCTTATTGCATCCCACGAGTCTAGACAACCCATACATAAACAACCAAACAGTTTCTTAGTGTTGCTTCCCAAAACACTTGAAACCACGTTTACATTTCTCGGCACCTCCAAGCCTCATATTTAATATTACAACTTTCACCACTTTCTTTCAAAACAACATAAACGCATGACCCTATGGCCTACGTAATAATGACACACATATGGAGTGCTGATTAATTAAATACATACCATTGATAAGTGACCGATTTTAAAAATGACCCTTCAACCTCCATCTTGGCTTCCGTCCCATTCTTTCTCCTCCCAAACCCCAACTCCGGCGATCATCGATGTCCTCGTATTGTCAAGTAGCCTCCTCCCAAACTCCATTGAGTTCCTTGTCCTCCCATCATGAGCAACAATGAGGCAATGAGATGATGGCAGAGCTTCGTGAAGCAATCGTGGTCCCTTCGGTCCAAGTCGTCGAGGAGCTAATTGGTGGACATCATGGAGTGAGCCAATGATCTCTCTACGGTAGGAGGCTGCTCCTTGTTGGAGGGGCTTCACAACAAAAGGGAGCTAGCTCGACTCGGCGTGTCATTGCCGCTAAAGCTCCGGATGGTGGTCACCCTTCCTCTTGCACCGGAACGACACTAGAATGGCATATCTCGAATGACAATGTATATATCTCCGATTTTCTAATGCCACCTCTTAAAATCCTTCGTTTTGCAACGGCACTATGAAAAAACTCACGACCTTCCAATGGTACACCTCGAAATACAGTAAAACTGTACCTAATTAACCCTTTGTATGACCCTGTTTGTTTGAGCTGCAGCTTCTCTAAAAGCTGTTTCTGAAAAAAAGCCATAAAAAACTAGCTTTTGGGAAAAGCTCATATCACAGTACAAATTAGGCTTATGATGGCTTTTGACTTCTTTGAAAAGGGGGGTTCCAAAAGCTGGTTATTTGTTTGAGCTTCTGCCTTCTGAGCTAAAAGCTGACTAGAAGCTCAAACAAACGGGGCCTAACAAAACCACGAGTTTTACGGCGACACGGCGTCGATTGCCCTTCTCTAGTGTTTTTACCACAGCACCATCGATATTCGGGAGGCGTGTGAGCCATGCACCCATATGCTCATCTCCTCCTCCCGCTCCGGCGAGCAGTGTGGGCGAACAGCCGGACGGCGACGTGGTGTCCGGCCTTGGCGGGATCGGCTCGGAGCCTTGCTCGCCGGAGTTTATTCGGTCGGGTCCACGGCGAAGGCTCCTCCCCTTCACGTCTCCATTAATTCCACGACATGCTGACATGTATATATATGCGGCATATAAACACATGCATGTAAGCGACTTCAAGCAGCGGAGCTAAAAAGACAAGTCAAAGTGGTAACCCCAAAAGAATCAAATCTAATTACTTTAATTTTTTGCTGGAATTTCAAGATTAGCCACCCTAACTTTTTGTCGGCACGTACACATCTCCGGAATCTCGTCCACACGTTCTGGAGGAAGACATTGATATTATCTCAGGCTGTTAATAGCATGCTCAACGTGACCACATTTTACTTTGTTCTACAATTGAAGGCTCTGTTCTTCTGCCGTAAACTCTATTCTTGAGAAGGGGACAAAAAAAGAAAGGGCATTGGTTAGCACATCAACATCTCCACGCACCATCTATCACTACTGCGTTCCACTGTGTTTTTTTTCTTTTGGATCCTTTACCAGGACAATTTCTTTTTTCGTAGCAATCATATATGCCTTTCTTCTCCAACCGAAACAAGCATATATTGCGAAACGATTTCTTCGTATGATCAGCACATATCTGCACGGTGATGTCACTGGAGATTTCTAGATGTTAATATAAAGAAAGTTCTGGTGTTGCACTTGCTTGCGGTCCTGCCAAGAGCCCAAGAGGAGGAGGGAGTCACAAAAATGCCCAAAGCTAGATATGCAGCCAGCTCCTGCATGCGGCCTTTGAAAACGAGATGGATGCATGCATGCTTCTTGCCTTCCTGGTGTGACCTAACCCGGTCCTTGGTCTCCACCATTCTTTGTTCTCTTGCACTTTGGCTTGGGATGGCCATCGCCTACGTACGTCGGGCCAGTATCAGCTGACCCATGCATGGGGTCACTTAGGACCAAGCATTACGTGTATATCCTTAGGATAGAGAGCAGTACTGCATCATATTTTGGATTTCATTTTTTTTTTTGAGTGTCTAGGCTTTAGTATATATATTTTGGTTGACCACTAGGATCATCTCCGACATTCCCTCCATCTTGCCCTATGTGCCATATTCACTTCTCAACCATATCCTTTTTGTCCGGCATAGCTCCACATGACTTCACTGGCAATATCTGCCCCTTGGCCACCACCCGCGGATGAAAACACCCTTGTTGCTCCATCCCTCTTTCTCTCGGCTCTCGCTGCTAGTCAGTCTCATCCACCCTATATATGATCGTGTTTTAAGCAGTCCACTGCAGTTAGGGATAAAAATTAGAGCAAATATGAATGGATATTGGCTTTACTGTAAAAACCATTTTTTTCACTCAGATATGAATATAGATTCCGATAGTATCAAAATAGACCGGCTATTATTTGAGATTGGATAATAATAATAGAACAGATAGTAATTGATATGAGTTTGGATTGGCGGGCGGCTTGGTTACTTGGATGTAAATCATTGGAACGGCTACTTGGGCCTCATCAATCATCATCTCTATTGTTTAGAACGTCTAGAAAGAGGGGAGTCGGCGACTTGGGTTCACCACCTCCTTTGTTGATCAGGTGGTAGCTTTGAACAAGGATGATTGGGTCTCACGGAAATTAGTCCAGGCTTGCTTTCTCTCTAGAGAAGTGGATTGTTGGATTGGTTAATATGTTTTTTTGCAAAGGTGCCGTTATTAAACTAATTTCGTAGAAATACCATTATAAAACGTGAATTGATTTAAATATCACTACAAAACGATTTCGATTTCAAAGCAGCCATCATAGAGGGCTTTCCAAAATATATATACGAGTTCAAAATACATCCATAATACACATCTGACTGGTAAGTCCCACATCCATGCACTCATTCTATCTCTCCCTAAACTTCTTCTCCACCCTTACATCTTCCTCCTAACTCTTTAACTCTCCCTCTCCCCCCACTATCTCTCTTTAAACTCCAGTGCCATCTCATCTCCCCAACTCCGACGACTGACGGTTCCACCTTCCACAACTCTGGTGCCGCCCCTATCTCCCCGACTTCGGCGCTGCCCTATCCCCTGACTCCAGTGCTGCCCCAACTCCCCAACTCCAACGGCTCCTCCACCTCCCCTAACTTCGGCGCTGCATCCAACACGACAAGCAGTAGTGCTATGAGCCCCACGGTGAGCCATTTCCTCATCACCAGCTGCCACCGCCACTGCCCGTGTCGGTCCACACCAACGGTGCTCTCCCTTTGTGGGGTCCCCAACACCGCGCGCCTCCCATCAGCTACTCCGCGCTCGCGTAGCTGGAGAAGCACCGCACAACCAAGCTCTCATCGTCGGAGCAACCAACGGTGGAACTAAGAAACGCGGAAGTAGTGCTGGAAGAGGACAAGATGGACTACAACGATGTGGTGGCTGTGCTCAAGAGCATCTACAAGTTGAGCCTGACAGTGGTCGAGGAGAAAATGACAAACCTAACTAGGGCGACAAGGGAAAGATGGCGAAAAGGAAGCGGAAGGGAGAGTGGAGGGCCTAGACACCAACGGTGAGGTCCTAGAGGTATCCATGGAGGCCATCGACTATGTGGGCGGCGGAGGAAACATGTGGACTAGAGGAAGCGGAGGTGGGAGAAGGTACTTGGACGCCTCCAAGACCTCACCGCCGGCGGAGCTCTTGTGGAAGAGTGAAGAAGAGAGAGGGGGAGGGGAGGAAAAAAAAGATGATGTGACAATGACAAGTGGCATCGACTGTAATTTTATATGTGATATTGTATTTTGAAGCGGTATGCGCCAAAAAACTCTCGGTTTTGAAATTAAAGACGCTTTGTAAATGTATTTAAGCCAAATTGTAATGGCATTCCTGCGAAATCGTTGTTTAATAATGGCATCTTGCAATAAACCCTAAATGAAAAGGTTCATAAAATCAACTAAAATCTCCCTTGGCTACCTTAGCAAATCTATTTTAAGATTGGGAACTCATGGTCCGAGCATGGTGACAAATTAAATTCAAATAATTCCGTTTAGTCTAATAGGTTTGCCATCTATTGCCGTGGTGAATATAAGCACCGACGACCGCAGAAAATAGTTTGGTCCGAGAAGAATCTGAGAAAAAAATCCCCATGTTGTTCCAAAATGGTCTTAGGTGCTCCACGATTCTTTGGAGAAATAGGATATACTCGATCATATTTCATATACTGTTTCATTCGTATACTTTTATACAGTTGGTGACCCTGCGCTGCTCTGGTTCAGGCCTTGCGCTGCTCTGGTCATCACATCATCATGCAGCGCATATAAAAATAGATTCCTGACGGCTGACGCTGTGCAGATGAAGGTAGCATCCAGGCTCACTTGCATCTGCAGCAGAGTACAGAGACTTGTTCAAGAAGCACCCAAGAATCAGGAGAGATGTAGACCTCACATCATGCTGCAAAATGTTATGTCCCTTTGAATTTTACCGCGAAAAACTGGTCCAGGTCGAAAGAGATGCCTTAATTCTCAAGAGATATAAAGCTGCCCGCGCACTCTGTTACAGAAATTATATGTAGGGAATTTCTGCTTGGATAATATGCTTATCCATTTCGTTGCCCATACCTGATACTGCATTTTTGATAGAGATTTGAGAGGAAAGCATTCTTGATTCTTGGTAATACTAGTTTTTTACCCTCCTTTTATTTTAATTAACATTTTCCCTCCTTCGAGAAGAGCACACGAGGCGCCTAGAAGCAACAACTGAAATTAAAGATCCACTTAGGAGGCATCACCCCTTTGGGACTTACTATGGTACTTTTGATTCGCATCTGCTCATGTCCCCTTCTAACTTTGAAACATTTTCCGCCATATGATTTTTTTTTCTATTGACAATATGGTGACACTCTTGTAGCCAGGTGATCACTGTTTCCAATGTTGTTTTCGTGTTGATTGTGACAACATTTGTGGAGAAAAGCAGCCGGGAGACACTGTCTGTCCAATTGTTAATTAGTTAAAGCGCATAGGCTGTGTTTTAGGTATATGAGGAGGTATCGAGAGGACATGCTTCTGCGCATCATAAGTGTCGATATTACGGCATGTTTAAATTTATTTAGACTTATTTAGTTAAAAAATAAATTTAGTAGTTTTAGTCTAACTTTTTAATTATGAAACCATCTATAAAAGTTTTTAAAAATAATATAAACAAGATGAACCAGTTTTAAGAAGTAGAGTCCAACTTAACATTCAAATCACTTCAGCTTGCTAGCTTATTCATTTAACTCAACCATCAATCACTCCGAACATGCTCTTAATCCTAGATAGTATATATATTGAGTTACATGTCGATATTAATTCGATGTATTACTATATTAAGTTTCATAAACCGACTAGTTCATCCAAAATCCATAACACCTCACGTGAATACTTTCCAACACCCCCTCACGTGGAAGCTCCTATAGCTAGGCTCCTGTAGACCTCACACATGTGAAATATATAGGAGAGGACGACAATTTTATTTATTTAAATCGTGTCTACAAGGACTTAAACTGAAAACATCCAACTCTGATACCATTTTAAATTGTATGTATTGATCAGTTCACCCGAAAATCTAATCTCATTGAAAAATGTGGACAATTCACTTCTACTTTCCAACAGTATACATTTATGTACTTGCATGATTCTAATATCGTACATCATTGAGCATGTTAGATGAAGATAACAATAATTAGGGCACATCACTTCACAATTCATATGTGCACCACTCTTTCTCCTAAGAGATCCCTAGACCCACCTAGGTGCCTAGGCTGTGGTCACTTTCGGTAGCCCAAACTCGGCGGCCGGGAAACGGAGCTCGAAATGCCGAACTGCCAGGACTGCTGCCTCCACGCTAGCGAGGAAGCTCGCCATCCTAGAGGCGTTCACTGGTGTGGTGGCAACGCTGACCTTGTGCTCGGCAAGGAGGAGCGCCAGGTCGGTCATGGGTATGGCGTGGCCTTGTGCCATTATCGGGACCAGCACGAAGTGTGCCGTTGTCATCGCCGTCGTCTTTCACAATCTCATCCGTTGGAAATGTTTCGAGCGGTTCTTCGTTCTTTAGTTTTTTCAGTTTTGTAAGAGGGGGGAAGAAAAGGTTCCACTCTATAATTGTGCCATTGTATAGATTTAAATCTCGCTACTCATTGAGGTATAAAGTTATAAGGGTATAATTTGCGAGAAAAAGTAAACATATTCAACAAAATATGGTTAATCAAACCTAGAGAAAAGAATGCTTTGTTCTGTGGGCTAAACTTATTTGGTAATTCATATACTTTTTGAAAAGCTAAACTTTGAGAGTTTATACATAGAGGAAGCTAGCTTAGAGAAGCTAGAGAGCCAGACCACTCTGCTAGACTTGTTTATGAGATATTTAAAAACGTAGGGAGCAAATAAGCCCTAAAGACCGGGGCAAGATAGGAAGGAGGAATGGATTTGTTCGCCGTAGCAGCTGGCAACGACGTGGGCGCAAAAGTTGCACGCGTGCGTGCTCGCATATACCCTTCTAGGCTCAACACCCAATCTTACCAAACAAACCCATGGCGGTCATACCTAACCACGAACTTTTATACAATGATATGTATCAAGAAAGAAGCAGCTAATAACAAGGACATGTTCTTGTCAGTTTACTTAATTTATTAAACTTATTTGTCTATTTATTTATTTTTGTTTATTTAAGAATAATTTAAATTTTTAGAACAGTTTTTTCTATATCAAATACTTTATTAGGAGCTCTAAAATATAAGTCGAACGAAGTTAACTCGGTTCTTGATTTTATTTTTAAAAGGCTTTCAAAATTTAAAAATAATTCACATAAGCAAATAAGGTTAGATTCTCTTGAGATGATTTGAATGGCTAAACAGCTGAACGGCTGAAATGACTGAACTTCGAGAGGTTCTCGAGGTAGTCTTGAGATTCAGATCCATTTCGTTTGACTTGCTTTTCAAAGTGTTAGGACCCACATTTAAAACAGTGAAAAACGAACTCAAAAAACTCAAAGCATATGTCTTCTCGAAACGTAGATAAGTCGTTAAGCTGTTAAGTCGTTAAATTGTTAAGTTAAAAAGAACAGGGCCTAAGTCAAATAAGATAAGCTGACAAGAACATACCGTAAATTAATTTGATTAGCTAGCATGCTTCCATCTGCTTTTAGTCTTACAAGAAACTACAGTCAAGAACTCATCAACAATTTTTCTGCCAAAATATGGATACTAGACCAGCAAACATTAGTACATTTTGTGCAGGTCGGTACCACTACTATAGATATGCATACCACTGTCGTGTGGTACCACAATGAAGTGCCACAAATATACATATCACTACCAGTTTTAAACGGTCTTTTCTACCTGTTTTGGAACCGATAATGGCCAACCTGTAATGATAATAACTATCACTACCGATCGTTGACTACTCATGACGCTAGATTCTAAGGGAAAAAAATATTGATGTTTGAAATGGTCGTCGAACATTACTCTACCATTTCGAGTCTTTGTTATGTAACGGTCATATAATTGCCGCATTTTTGTTGGTAGCTTGGACACCTTCTTAGGCCTAATTAATGGTTTGCCCAGGTTATATGACCATCTTAGTGGTGCCTCTTCAATCTCATTTTGGCCAAGTATTTAACATGTCGTAAGTCTAGTGGCTGCCATCCTTGTTTGGACCTGCGACTTTTACTTTATAGCCTTAATGTGCAATCGTAGTCTGATAGAGGCTTTGATGGATTCCCCGCCTATTTAGATGAGCACAACGACGAGCAAAACTTTAGCGTTGCAGCGTCAATTGGAACCTTCTTGTCTCCATCTGCTAGTGGGAGCCTACTTCGGCCTCATAGGCGTTGAACCAATAGTGATACAATCATCACTACAGGTTCGTATCCGACCGGTAGTAAATCCCAGTTTCTCTAGTAGTGTGCATTACAATATTTCTAGCAAGAAACGGCTTTGGTGCTAGGCAGTACTAAAGAAAGTTGAATAATTCACCATAATATTAGGCCGCTGGAAAGCTAAAAGCAAGAGGTGTCCGCTTTTATGGGGGACTAGGGGATGTGATTCTGTCGAAAGCGAATAGGATGGAATAGCCTCACCCTGCCCCCTTCCTTCTTCTTTCACCACATGTGACCCACCTCCTACTTCTTCCCCACTTCACCTCTTGCTCTGCGCACCTCGCCCGCTACCCCTGCTGCCTCACTGCTCCACCCCTTCCCTCCAACCACCACCCGGCCAACCTGACCTAACACCATCTATTGTGTGTGGATCCACCGCCACCACCATCCGAGGGCGGGCCTTTGATCATGCATGCGGCTCTAGCGTCTCGCCTCCCTTCCCTCCTTTCTTAACGTTTTCTTCCTCACCGTTAGTCCGTCGATGTCCTAAACTTTCTCTAAGCTCGGTCGTGCCTCTAACCTGAACCAAATCTGGATTTTGGAGGTGGTGGTGGCAAGGTCGACGAGGTCAGTGGCAGCGCGGAGTGAGGAGGAAGACGACACGGAGGAAGGAGCATAGTGGATGCAGGGGGAGGCGTTGTGCGAATGAAGGAGATATCCCATGTGAATTGAAGGCACCGTCCCCCTAGTACTTCTCCCATTATATTTAGCCAGAACAAAAGGAAAATCGATACAAATTAACATAGAGAATTATTACCACAACATTTGGTAGCTTTCGTCATGGTGAGCATAACAACTCATGGTCGGCCACCGAATATGATATCAGCTAATAAAAAACCAGGATTACAGACGCAGACAGTTGTATTTGACTTAGTGTAGATAGAAAAGGCAAACACATATAGCCCTTCCAATGGCATTGATCTTAGCAAACGGTAGTACTAGCACTAGTATAACAATTGTATAGCCTCGATGGTTGCCATATTTTACTGGCGCAATGGACTAATGGTGTGGCCCTGATAGCCCCAAATCGATCTAATCCAAACAAATCACGTTCAATCTCAGTGATGTTATCTGATCTTTCTGAAACCAAGATCTTTAATTATCAGCCGCAAGGTGGTGGTCGCAACTCGCAACTCAGGTTTGTTTGGTTGGGTGCTTCTATAGTTCTATTTAGTCTGGCAAAACATGAATGGATACAAGCGTTAATACTTGGTTGCTTGTATCTGTCAGTCAATCATCAATACATTCTTTGCCTGCTTGCATAAATTTAAGTGGTTGCAATTAACGCTACATGGTTTATGCATCGGAGGCCCGAACGAGCTAAATATGAAATTAAACCTGATTCCACGTTTGTCTAGGATAAGACTACTTGTGCCCCTGTATGATCAATTCCACTACATCGTGCGGACCTGAATGCCCCAACACGATCAAGATTCAAGAGGATTGAAAAGCACACGAGGAGGGAGCAAGTGAGATGCAGACACCCTGTGCTGCCCTCTAGCATCTAAGGTGGGCGACAGGAGCTCAACAACTACCAGCATATTGCTGCTTCTCCTGATGCTAATGCATCATGTATATATGCGAGGATTATGCCCTCAAGGCTGTCGTCGAATTAGTTATTTGTTTAGTAGATCCATGGAGTAAAGTAATGGAATTATTGGAGAAGGATTTCTCTATCGACGACTGAATCTCTCTATATGTTCCCTCCCGGTTTTCGGACAAGATATATATACACACATCTAATTGCCTATATGATAATTCTCGATAGATATATATATGTGTGTTTTTTTCTTCCCCTGATTTGCAATTGGAAGGCATTGTCTGAGAGAGGCTCTGAACTGCTTACAAAATCTCTAGCTGGAGAGGGAAGTGGGCAGCTGGAACAAGCCATCTAGCTTATAACAAGAACAAAATGGTCTCAATCTAGCTTGTCATCGATCATCGCCACGAGGGACACAGAATAGAGATGCTCGTGTCACCGTCAGTCTGGCTCATAATGGAACCTCGTTTTCAGGCCGCGTTTGCAAGGGGGGGAAAAGAGAGAACGACGGCAGTGCCAAAATAGGCCACGGGAAATACTCTGCTTTTTGCTGGGCATTTGCAATGCGCGCACAGAAGAAAGAATGGTCACCACGATTTTGTAACACTAACCAATAAGGTACATCAATGGTTTCTAGGGCATTACCAATGATGTTTTGATTTGTTCATTTGATATACCTAACACTACGTGAAAAGAAAATATTGAAAGAAATAGGACGACGACTAAAAAATATATGAACAGTGATGAGATAGTTCACATTTCAGTGTACAGGAAAATGGATGAACCTTTATATATCTTTATATATCCGTATAGTATAATAAAAATGAACCAGCGAGATTATCTGAGCTAACCGTGTACATTTCGCGGTATATAAATTAAATAGTACTCCCTCCGTTCTAAAATATAAGACGTATTTTGACTTCACAAAAATCTTTAAAGGTAGATTTTGACCGTTAGATTCTTCTATTATATATTATGAATTGTTACAATATAATATTATATCAAAATCACTTTGAAATATGAACAATTTGGTACACTAACGATGCATATTATTTGATTTATTTATGACCAAAATTTACTAAGTTTGGCTTTCCTCCCGTTAAAATACATCGTATATTTTAAAACGGTGGATCAGCAGGATATAATTACGTGCGCTAGCCTAGTAGCCTAGAGGTAATAAGCGGGGTGGTTTGCTATTTGTTGGCCTCGATCGGCTGCCAAAAATGAGTTTTGGCCGTTGATTGTCAAGGTCATGCCTTGGGCTCTTGGGCTCGGATAGGTAAGGCATCTTGTGATGTGAATTGTGGAAGGCGACCACGGCTTCCTGTTAAGAGATAAGTAGTATTTAGAGATTAGTACGGTGTTTATCTCTATCTTGTAAAGATTGTTGTAACAAACTTTAGCTGCGATTGTGCAGCATATATATTGAACATATGCGGCCTGGTGATCAGGTGAGAACGCTTCCTAAAATCCTGGTTATCTCATATGGTATCAGAGCCGGCGAAAATAAAGAGTCGGTAAAACCGATCTGCTTCATCGGCGACGGCGCGCTCGTCTCCTGCAGCTAGCAGCAGCCTGCTGCACTCCGGTTAGAAGCAATCAGCTGCTGCACGCACGCGAGTCGTCTTCATCACATCGCGAGTGCTCATCCGTGGCAAAGGCCAGCAACCACCATGGCGTCCAGTTCGTCGGCAAGTTTGATGGCGCCGACGTCCCTCGGCCACCAAGTCACAGAGAAGCTTACAAAGAGCAATTTCCTGCTATGGAAGGCACAAATTCTTCCTGCAGTGCGTGGTGCGCAACTAGTAGGCTATCTAGATGGAACTACTGCAGCGCCACCTACCGAACTCGACACCAAGCAAGGTGATAAAGTTGTGAAGGAGCCAAATCCTGCGTATGTGCGGTGGTTAGCTCTGGATCAACAAGTTTTAAGCCATTTGTTGTCATCTATGTCTCGAGATCTTGACACAGGTGGTCTCCCTAACAAGTTCAAGAGAAGTATGGAAAGCATTGGAGGATATATTTTCCTCCCAAGTTCGCGCACGGGCTGTCAACACCCGGATTGCGCTTGCAACAACCCAAAAGGGTAATCTCACAGTGGCCGAGTATGTCTCCAAGATGAAGGGATATGGGGACGAGATGGCCTCGGCTGGCAAGTCATTGGATGACGAAGAGATGGTCTCGTACATCCTTGCCGGTCTAGATGTTGATTTCAACCCACTTGTGTCTGCCATTGTCGCACGAGTGGAACCCATCACGGTGGGAGAACTTTATGCCCAGCTGTTAAGCTTTGAGATGCGGATGGACATGCTCCAAGGAGGGTCGCAGTCTTCTTACTCAGTGAACTCGGCTTCTCGTGGCGGCGGCGGTCGTTTCCAACGAGGGCGTGGCGTACGTGGTCGCGGCCAGCGAGGACAAGGCAGCGGCCGTGGTACTCAAGGCAGAGGACGATTTGGAGGCTCTGGAAGAGGAAACAACTCTCGACCACGCCCTACTTGTCAACTCTGCAATAAAGTTGGTCATGTCGCCATAAATTGCTGGAATAGATTTGATGACCGCTAGTGGAGCAGGTATGGATATTAGTCACATTGGCTATACTTCTGTTCATACCCCAAATCGTAAACTTCATCTGAATAATATCCTTCATGTTCCTAAGGCTAAAAAAAATTTAATATCTGTCCATCGTCTTGCCTCTGACAATCAAGCTTTTCTTGAATTTCATCCTAATTTCTTTTTGGTCAAGGATCAGGCAACGAAGAACATACTCCTACAAGGCAAATCTAGGGGTGGTCTATATCCTCTTCCCTCGAGTTCCTTTGAATCGGGGAAGCATGCATTTGGAGTCGGCCAACCATCTTCAGCTAAATGGCATAGTCGTCTTGGACATCCATCATCTCCTATAGTTCAACAAGTTATTAGTAAAAATAATCTCCCATGTTCCAGTGAGTTGGTAAAAGAGTCTATTTGTGATGCTTGCCAAAAGGCCAAGAGCCATCAACTTCCTTATTTAAGGTCCTCTAGTATGTCATCTGCTCCTTTGGAGCTTGTGTTTTCTGATGTCTGGGGCCCTGCGCCTGAGTCTGTGAACAAGAAAAAGTATTATGTGAGTTTTATTGATGATTTTAGAAAATTTACTTGGATATATTTGCTTAAAAATAAATCTGAGGTTTTTCAGATTTTTCATGAGTTTCAGAATTTGGTTGAACGACTATTTAGTAGGAAAATCATTACCATGCAAACAGACTGGGGTGGTGTCGACGGTTGGGATATTGACCCAAGTCAACCAAGGTTCTTCAAGGAGGAGATAGGAGACACGCCGAACAACCACTTAACAAAGAACGAGCAGAGAGCGAGGATTTTATCCTGGTTCAGGCCTCTCGGGGGAGATAATAGCCCTACGTCCAGCCTTTCTTTATATCAAAGAGGATTACAAGGTGGAACTCGGCGAGATCAGCAGGTCTCGGCGAGTAGTATGCGAAAATCTATCGGCTAAAAGTCCCTCTAAACGCCGTAGAGGCCATTTATATAGTACTGAACAAACCGACCTCATCAAGAAATATCGGGCCGGGCTAACTACGAGATCGTAACGAACTCATACATGCCAAATACAACCTACGGTAGATAAGGTAATCTCCTAATCTTGGGGATCACGACTCCTAATCCAATCCGGGAAACCAACGTCCGGGTTTTCATGTAGCCGTGCAGAACTCTTGTTCGAGTTGGACTCAAACATGAATCATAGGCCGTCACGCACCGTGCCGACCAACAAACTGTTCGGCAGGATGCACATGGACCCGATAGAACCTTCTAGGGAGCTGGGCCCTGGTAGGCTGTTCAACTGGGCCGTCAGGGAGTGGGCCATGGCAATGAGCCGTAATTCTATCCCTGACAGCTAGCCCCCGAGACTCAAGCGGAAGGACTCACCAGAGTGGGGTCTTCCTCTTGAGACTCCAAGTCACGAAGAGAAAAATTTTGCTGCTACAGAGACATGTAACGATCGACCGAACAGGTTAAGTTTCAACCGAACAAGACGTGCTCGGGTCCGAATCAAACACCTTTCGAGGCGAAAGCGGCTCCGATTCGTCGAGCAGGAATAACATCTATCCGAGCAGAGCACTCAGCCTTCAGTGCGGACACTGGAAAAACTAGCCGTTGGCAGACTCCAACGGTAACTTCCTATCGCTGCGCAGTGAAAACAGGCGACCGTTTTACCTAACCGTTGCGGTAAAAACTAGCCGTTTGTGACAAAAACCGTTGCAGAGCTGCCCATACGGGACTATAAAAGTACCCAAGCTGCCCACGGCCAGCCACTTCTGCTCTCACGCATTTCCTCTCTAAGCTCTAGTTCCAACCACGCTCAGCATCGAGCACCCAAATTTCACCACCAAACCTGTTTGTCCAACTCTGGGAACCGCTATGGCCAAGTTCACCGGCACTAGCTTGACCGAGGAGGACCTGAAGGCCTGGGAGGAAGAGGGCCACATCGACACCGGTAGCTGGAGGCTGCCCGGAGAGGAGGATACTCCGGAGCCGCTCGAGGGAGAGTTTGTCGACGAGCGATTCGACTGCTCGGGTTGAGGTCTCCGAGAGCGACTTCGTCGAGGCCTTCTTGAACATCGCCGATTGGAGGTGGCGAACCTCAATCCGAATTCCATCCTCCAGATGGTCGTCTTCGCACACTGTGCGAGGGCTATCTGAGCATCGATCCACCGGTGGGCTGTTCCTCCACTATTATCTGATGACGAGGAGCAGCCCGCCGCTTCAGCAGCTGGGTGCTACTACCTCAAGCTCCGGCCACGCCGACGACGCCAGTACCCTCGCCCACCATTGCTTTCGACTCGATGGGCGCGTGGTGGGTGAGGTGGTTCTCTGACAAGCGAGCGGCGACAAGAGACTCGTCTTCACCGGAAGGCGCCGGCAAAGGAACCCCAATGCCTCGGCCGGAGATGTCCGCCGAGGATTGGTACCTGACAAGGAAGATCGCCTCCTCGTGAGCCTTGGGCTCACGGGCGGGAGATCATTCGGGACTTCACGGTGACGAGGATCGTCCGTCTGCGGAGGAGGCCCTATCCTTCTATAAGATAGAGGATGGGAAGACATTTCGAGGAGAGCACGGGTAAGTGCCTTTAAGACTCAACCTTTACATCGATTATTTCCTCCGAACAGAACTAACAATCCATTACGCCGGCAGAGAAGCCAACCGACGCATGGGTGACCGAGCGGTCGACGCTATCTTTGAAGGCGGCGAAGAAGGACGGGAGGTTACGGCGAGGTGGCGACACCGCAGCAAGAACGTGCTTGTCCGCACAGACGAGGTAAATCACTTACCCTCAGCCTATGTTGCTAGACTTGCAATGTGGTTTAAATGCTAATGCTCGCTTCTCAAAACGTGCAGGAGGACCAGCTGATCCTTAGAGGGATCGTAGAAGAGCTCTCTGGGTCTGAGAAGGAGAAGGCGAAGAAGGGCAAGGCTAAGATAGCCACTAAGCCCAAGGTGGCGGCTGAGTCGACGAGGAGCTCACCGCGACACGGCGGCCGCCAGCCGTCGAAGAGACCACCTGCGGCGACGGAGCGTACCGAGCAAACCAAGCGGGCGCGCGGTCAGCCCAGTGGGAAGAGACCAAGCCCCTCCCTCCTCGCCGAGTAGAGCGACGAAGAGGTAAAGACCATGGCCCTCTGGCTTAAGCGTTACACGCAAGCTCACCCTGGCCGCACGGATCGACTGCAACAGGTCGCCGAGCAGAGGAGGCTCGAAGAAGAAGTCGCACGCAAGGAAAAACTTCTTGCGCTTGCTGAGAGGAAGGCCTTCGGCTTACCGGGAGCTGAGCTCGTCGCCGCGAACACCCAAGGGCCAAGGCGGAGAAGCCGCCAAGGAGCCCCCGAGGAAGAGGCGGAAAGTTCCAGCGAAGAAGATCAGGATCAAGCCTCTCACGGCAGGTATGTAGGAATCGATCTTTAGATCTTCCAACCTTCTGACCGCGTTAGACTTAACGATCATCACTTTTTCATCAGCTGCCCAAGAAGAGATCGCCACAGACGACGTCGAGGAGGCGCTCGAGCGGTCGCTGCTGCCCGAGCATCTGCACGGTGCATCGCGGACGGTGAGGCTAGCGTGCCTCAAGGACAAGCTGGCGGCATGGAGCCTGCTCTCGTCAGGCTCCGGCGAGCAGCTCGACGCGCTTAAAAGCGTTGTGGAGCGGCTGGAGGCAGAAGAAGCGGCGCGCGGCGCCACGGACAACGGGGCCAAGACGACGGCTCCGGAAGCTGCCGAGGGCGGGACCGAGCAGTCGGTTCTACTAGGCACTTCGTCGCAGGGGCAGCTCACCCCCGAGGCGACGGGATTCTCCGCGGCGGTGAAACCCACCGCCAGGAACAAGAAAAGCCGAAAGCGTGTCGCGCAAGTCGTCCTGCCCGTGGAAACAATGGCCCCACCCGGCGGAGTGGCTCCGGCCTCGCCCGAAGACGTTCGGGCGGAAGAGAAAGAGGAAGAGGAGAGGGAGCGCGGAGACGAAAGCGCCGCCTGCCGCGCCCGCTCCCGAGAAGATGCGCCCAGCTGGGAAGAAGGAGCGGACAAGACGGCGACGGGAACAACGCACCCGTCTCATCCCGCACGAGCGGGGCTTCGTGACGCATGGCCTCGAGGACCGCCTGCGCCGCGGACTGAAGCAACGACTTGGGAAGGTAAACACCAAGATAACGTCTAGCTCAGTTGGGTAGCTTTACCGCAAAAGCGGCTAACTAGTCTTCTCTCTCAGGTCTTAAAGGACACCATGGAGGAGCTCGAGGATGGCGTCACCATCGAGCGGAGCGCCGTACTGGCGTCCCTCCGGGAGCACCTCCGGACGAGGGAGTCCGAGACGGGGCCCTCTGCACCAGCCCAAACTCGAAGCCGGCTGAAGGCGAAGGTGAAGAGGCTCAAAGTCTAACTGGCCGAAGAGAGGCGTTCCTGCGAGTCTCTCCTAGGAGAGGCCGAGGAGCTTCGCGCGCAAGCCATTAAGGCGAGCACTGCGGAGGAGAAGCCGGGCCGCACGAAGTGGCTCGAAGAGCAGCTTGCTGACGTTTCCCAACGGCGGGACCAGCTTGCGGTGGAAGCCAAGAGACTCAAGGCCCAGCTCGCCAAGGAAGAGCAGACTTCCGCGGGTCTCCAAGCAAAAATCTCAACCCTGTGGGCTTCACAGGGAGAGATCGAGGAGATGCGCGGGATGGCGGTGAGGGCGATCACCGCAGAGAAGAAGGTCAAGGAGCTGGACGAAAGCAGTCAAGGCGGCCGAAAGCGGCCGAGTCACCAGAGCGAGGCTCGACCGATCACCAAGGCTAAGACCGAGGAGGTCGAGGCCATCCGGGCAGAGGCTGCGGCGCAAGCCAAGCGGAGCAAGGAGGAGATCGAACGCCTCCGAGCTGAAGCCCGGGAAGGAATCAAGGCTCAGGGTGAAGTCGTGCGTCTCAAGTTAGAAGTTGAGGAGCTAAAGGAGCAGCTTGCTCCTAAGTAGCACCGCGGCTGTAACCCGAAAGGGCCTTGTACCTGAAACTTTTGAGTAATACAATGAAGTACTTACCTTTTTCTTCCTGCAAAAAAGACCAGCAAAAAACAAGAACGAACAGAAACTAAGAGAAAAGCGAACAGCGCTAGGAAGTTTAAGAAAACCGGTAGAGCGCTTTGCCTAACTCCCAGCCCCCGTTGTGCAGCTGCTTGAGCACCTAAGTTTGCGAACTCGAACAGGTGCACAAGAGAAAGAGCGACGCCCTAACCCCCGGTACGGACGATGCTCGAGAACCTAAGCTTGCGAACTCGAGCACGTGCGTAGGGAGAAAGAGCGACACCCGTACCTTACTCGATGTATTCCATAATCTGCTCATTGACGTATGTTAGGCAGTTCCGAGAGTAACCGAACAAGGAAAGGGCCTCTGCCGCGGGGGGCTTACGAGAGCAGGCTTTGCCAAGTGGTCGTGCCAAGCAGTAAGTGCCTCTGCCGCGGAGGGCTTACGAGAGCAGACTTAGCCGTAAGGTGGAAAGGCCGTGTTACGCAACCCTGAGTGTAGGAGCTTATCGAAACTAGATACAGGTAGGGAACGATCCTTGAGATTGCGGAGCCAAGAGTTCGCAAGACCGGGCAGCCATCAAGTGTTACCAGAGAGAAAGAGGTAGTCTTCAAAAGACAAGAAGTGAAAAAGACGCAGAGGCCGCGAGAATTCACTTAAGTATTGGATTGAACTTTACATGGTGCCCGAGAGACTTGGACGAACTAAGGCGCGAAGTTTGACAAAAAATGCGAGGCTAAGCAAACAAACAAAGACCTACACAAAGAACTTACGAAGTTGGTCGATGTTCCATGTGCTGGTCAGCTCTCTCCCGTCTTCCATAGCCAGGCGGACAGCCCCCGGGCGAGCAGTAGAAACGACAGTGAACGGGCCCTCCCAACGAGGAGTTAACTTGTTGGCATTGGACAAGTTCTGGACACGGCGCAGAACGAGGTCGCCCGCCTTCAAAACCCTTGGTCGGATGGATTTGGCAGCGTGCCGGCGAAGATCTTGCTGGTAGCGCGCCATTCTGACTTGTGCCCGGTCGCGTGTGCCTTCGAGGAGATTGAGATCGAGGAGGCGCTCTTACTCGTCGTCAACTAAGTTGACCGAGCTCGTGCGAGGCGAACCGAGTACTATTTCGGCGGGCAGGATAGCCTCTGCACCGTAGACCAATTGGAAAGGAGTTTCCCTGTTGCGGTGGCCGTAGAAAGCGAATCGCCCTTGATGGACGGAAGGAATTTCGTCGACCCAGACTTTGTTGTGCTCGCGGAGAGCAGCGAACACCCGCCGTTTGATACCCTGGACGATCTGTCCGTTAGCTCGCTCGACTGCTCCATTGCTCTGTGGATGTGCCACAGAGGCGAAACAGACCTTGGTGCCCGGTATTCGCAGATTCACGGAATAGCTCGCTTCTGAACTGGGTACCGTTATCCGTGATCAACTTGTGGGGAATCCCAAAGCGCGTGACCACGTTGCTTTTGAAAAGCGAACAACCGTTTTGGCGTGAAGAGGCGACACGAGCTCGCCTCAATCCACTTTGTAAAAGTGTCTATGGCGACAGCGGTGTGTATAGCCCTTGTACCCCTTAGGGAATGGGCCGAGCAGATCCTGACCCCATGTGGAAAAAGGCCAAGATGGGGAGATTGTTTGGAGCTCTTAGGCGGGCTTGTGTGCCTTCCGGGCGTGAAATTGGCAAGCCTTGCACTTAGTCACGATGTCCCGGGCATCTTGTAACGCAGTGGGCCAATAATAGCCCATGCGAAACGCTTTGCCGACCAGAGTTCTGAAGGAGACATGGTTGCCGCAGGCACCCTCGTGTATGTCCCTAAGAAGGAACACACCCTCCTGTTGCGAGATGCACTTGGAGAGAACTCCCAGAGCACCTTGACGGTAAAGGATGCCATCCACAAATTTGTATGGAGCAAGACGCCTTGTAAGCCGGAACGCTTCGGCCGTCATCGGTAGGGTCCCATCTCGCAAGGTACCGGACAAATGGCGTTGTCGAAATTGGCACCTTTCGATAACGGAGACAAGACCACTCTCTGTTGCCTCGTCCGGAGACGTGATTGAGGGCTTGTAAAGTGCTCGACGAGCACCCTGCCGGAAGCAGGTTTGCGTGAGGATCCAAACTTGATAGTTGGTCGGCCAGAAGTTGTCCTTCCCGGCATGAAGAGCACTTCAAAAATCGAAAATGCCGCCCAACTTCCTCACTTCAACCGTATCGCGCCATTGAGTCATCGCAAAGACCGATACTTCTTGTTAACCTGATTGATGACCAGCTGTGAATCTCCTTTCACAGTTAGCCGTTGGACACCAAGCGACTTGCACGCTCTTAGTCCCGCGAGTCGTTCCCGACTCTGCTCTAGGGGTTCTGGGACCCCCGAGGCATCCGCGTTCTGCCCGACCGGAGTCCGGTTACGCGAGGAACCAACCCGGACAAGAGAGACTTCTGCCGGGAGACTTGGCGAGGGCACGCGAGGTGGGTCGCGACGCGGTCGCTTGCACCGATCGCGGAACTGCGCCACGGTCTGATTGATGGAATCGTCGAGGTTGCGGCGAATGACTTCTTGCTCGCGAAAGCGCCAGTAGACCTCGTCTTGATGTCGGCGAGTTAACCCGCCCGACCTCGCCAAACCGCCACGGCCGTGCGGGATTCTCGAGGTTCAGATATCGGCCATGTTAATCTGCGGGGCCGTCGCGAAGGTATACTAGGCGGTGTCATCATTTGTGTCTCCACGGTAGAATCTACCGACATAGCCTTGGAATCCGATAGATCTAAACCGTCGTAAAGATCATCGGTTCCATAGTCGTCGTCAATGACGGGAGTGCGATCTGAGGCTATCTCTGCCATATAGGCGGAGACATCTGCCTCGGATCGCGAAAGTGTTCGAGACCGAACAGATCGATCTGAATTGACAGGGGTTGAAACATCCTGCCCCTCTGAGTCGTAGCCCTCAGGAAGTATCTCTGTATCGCTGACGGAGTTCGACATGCTCGATCTGCGTGTCCCCACGGACGGCGCCAGCTGTCGACGGTTGGGATATTGACCCAAGTCAACCAAGGTTCTTCAAGGAGGAGATAGGAGACACGCCGAACAACCACGAACAAAGAACGAGCAGAGATGTGGATTTTATCCTGGTTCAGCCTCTCTGGGAGATAATAGCCCTACGTCCAGCCTTTCTTTATATCAAAGAGGATTACAAGGTGGAACTCGGCGAGATCACCAGGTCTCGGCGAGTAGTATGCGAAAATCTATCGGCTAAAAGTCCCTCTAAACGCCGTAGAGGCCCTGTTTATATAGTACGGAGCAAACCGACCTACCGAAGGAATATCGGGCCGGGCTAACTACGAGATCGTAACGAACTCATACATGCCAAATACAACCTACGGTAGATAAGGTAATCTCCTAATCTTGGGGATCACGACTCCTAATCCAATCCGGAAAACCAACGTCAGGGTCTTCACGTAGCCGTGCAGAACTCTTGTTTGAGTCGGACTCAAACATGAATCATAGACCGTCACGCACCGTGCCGACCAACAAACTGTTCGGCAGGATGCACATGTTCCCGATAGAACCTTCCAGGGAGCTGGGCCCTGGTAGGCTGTTCAACTGGGCCGTCAGGGAGTGGGCCATGGCAATGGGCCGTAATTCTATCCCCGACAGCTTCTCCAAAGTCGGGATATGAAAAATTGAACTCATTCTTCTCCAAAGTCGGGATAACTCATCATGTGTCTTGTCCCTATGCTCATCAACAAAATGGATCTGCTGAACGTAAACATCGCCATATAGTTGAGGTTGGCCTCTCCCTCCTTGCTCATGCATCTATGCCCTTGAAATTCTGGGACGAAGCTTTCCTTACTGCCACTGTGACATCCTCTATTTTGTCGTATGTCACTTGTATTTTCGAAAACCCAAAAATAAATTAAAAGGGAATTGTTATATACGAAACCCTGTTATAATTAATTTAAATTAAGGTTTAAGCCAAAACCCTAGAAGACCTTTTTGAAAAATTCTGGAAAAATTCCAGTAATTCTTTGAAGCCATCATCAAGCAACCCTCCAAATTTCATATCCAAATTCCAAAGCTAGCTCGTGATTCCTTGGAGTTTTGCCGTCTTGTCGGGAGCTCGTCAAATCCATCAAATAATGAGCAAACGAGGGAATCTCGTGCTCAAATGTGGAGGGACCTTTTGTAGCCTAATCCGAATTACCCTCCAAATTTCAGCCCAATCCAGTAAGGAAACTCTGTTTTCTTGTTAAACAAGCCCAAGCCTATCTCAATTCTACCCGGATTAGAATTGAGTCCTAATCCAACCCCTCTTAGCCCAAGGCCCAACCCAGATCGTCCAAGACACTATATAAACCACCCAAGACCCTGCCCCAACCCCCATCATGAAATCCTCAAGTCCCAAACCCTAGCCGCCAAAATCCTCCCCACCGAAACCCTTTTCTGCAGATCCTCTCTGTGCTGTGCCCAAACCAAGATTAGATGGTGCCATGTTGTAGATCTCGTCGAGACGGTCAAGATGGATATATGGATCGCCCAGTTTGGCCAAGAAACGAGGAGAAAAAGCTCGCCGAAGTTTGGCGCCGCCCGCCGCCGCCGCCGCCCTTCACCGCCGGCACCTCGCCGGCCACGCGCCCGCCGCCGGATCCGCCGCGCCCAACCAGCGCCCGCCACCTGGCCCAGCCGCAGCCGCCTCGGCCAAGCGCTGCTGTTGTTCGCCACCGCCACGCGTCGCCGCGCCGTTGGTCATCGCCGTTGCCCGTCGCTGCCGCCGCGCGTCGCGCCGCCGCCGCCTTGCCTCCCGCTTGCCGTAGCGCCGCCACGCTGTCGCCGCTGCAGCCCGCCCGCCCGCGCCCGCCAATCCCTCGCGCGCGTGTCCGCCGCCCAGCGTCGTCTGCGTCCGCCGCTTCGCTGCGTGAACCGCCCGGTTGGGCGGTTTTCTTCGTTAACCGGTTTATTCTTTTTCAGCCTTTTCTGATTTATCCAAAACTTTCAGGAATTGTTCCGGGAGCATCCGAACTCCAAATTAGGTGATTCCAGAGCCATTATTTTCCATAAATCCCCTATAATTTTATATATTTTATTGAGCTATATGTTCTGTTGATTGTTTTGCTGTTTCTTGCACATATGCATATACGCGTAGATCGTCCGTGTTCGCGCTGATCGGGAAGACTGCAGGAGTTTCAAGGAGGAGATCCGCAAGACCCGGAGTACTACCAAGGCAAGATAGTTGCATCTTGCTCTCCCAAATTACAAAACTCACCCGTTTATTGTTTTTATTTTTCTCATGCATAAAATGATGGGAAGGGTAGAAACCTAATATTCACACTGCGCCATTGACCCCGTGAATTTAACCTCGTTTGTTGTCTTGCTTAGTTATTTTCCTAGCCTATCCTTGTGCATAGTTGCTAGTGCTCGTGGGTTGGTAGTTGACTAGGTTCATCATTTAATTACTCTTGTGACTTGGTATGATAGAGATCTTTGAGTTACTTTAACCTAATCAACTAAAACCTACGTGGCGTGTGTTGACTAAAGGTGGCATAGTCGGGTGGTTTTGTGGAATGTGGATTGTTGGAGGTAGTCACCTTGGTCTAAGGACTTTGGGCGTGTGCTTATCCGCCAAACCATACAAGCGCAACCATAAGTGCTAGCATTAGCATGTCGGCCAACATGTGCTAGTCCTGGCTTAGTAGTTAGGGAAGACTGTTAACACACTTTACTTTGAAAAGATCGGGTCATGCGGTCCGTTGGCTCAAGAGGGGCCCCAGTGCTAAACCTTAGAGGGGTATCGGTGTTAACAGAGGGAACTAATGAATCGCCTTGTATTGTTACTTGGTCTGGGCTCCTAAGGAAGAGCTAAGATGCAAAAGTACCACTCGGCTTATGGGTAAAGTGTGCTACACTCTGCAGAGTTAAAACTATCATGATAGCCGTTCCCACGGTTATGGGAGGGGAGGAAGGTCGTACATGGTAGTCTCATGTGTTAATAATTAACCTGATGGGTTGGTGTAGTTTGAGTTGATCGAGGCAAGTCTTGTTCTTCGAGGGCTTTGAAGCGAGCTCTGCGTGTTATCTTTGGGAGTCTCAGATCAATACTAATTGCTCTACAAATTGTTTTACAACACTTTAATTAATATTGACTAGTGTAGGTGTTTATGCAAAATAGCCACCATATTCTTGTTTATATCCTTGCATCATTTATAAGGACTCTTCTTTGGGTAGCCGTGTACTCACTATACAAAAACCACGGATAAATTTGTATTCGGGAGAAGGATTAGGTCCGTGTATCTACAGGATCGGGAGGATCTTGTTCGACTTTGATGAGGATTAGTCTGGCGCTCAAGGGTCGGATTGGAGCATCATCATATTTTTCCGATGCATATTTGAATTTCCGCACTCTGGTATATTATGGACATTATTATGTCATCCTTAATCAAACAAGTGTAATAAGTAGTTGTGTAACAATTACTTTTGCATAATATGTAATTTCTCTTAGTTATTATGACTGTGTGATGATGTTCAACAAGTTGTCGCTCACAAGTTGCTAGCATTGATCTCTGGGACTAGCAATGGATTGTGAGTGGATCCCGGTGAAGCCGGGGTTGCGACAGCCACATATCTCATCAATAGAATTCCAAGTAGAGTTATTCACTTATCTACACCTCTAGAACGACTGTTTCATCAAACACCAGATTATTCTAGCCTTAGAATATTTGGTTGTGCATGTTGGCCAAACCTTCGCCCTTATAATTCTCGAAAACTTGAGTTTCGCTCTAAACGTTGTGCTTTTCTTGGGTACAGCAATCTTCATAAAGGATATAATTGTCTTGATATCTCTTCTGGCCGAGTCTATATTTCTCGTGATGTCGTATTTTATGAGAACATCTTTCCTTTCTCTCAGTTGCACCCTATTGCAGGTGCCCGTCTTCGTTCTGAGATCCTTCTTCTTGGCCCCAATCTATTAAACAGTGACAACAATTCTTATGGGGATGAACGTGGTAAACACGTGACTAATATTCCATTAATACCTGATGAAATACCTGCTAATACTAATGGTGCAACTATTGGAGCAAATGGTCGCTATTTTATGCAGGAGCCACCGGGCACGGGAGTGCTAGTGCCGGCCAACCCGGATTTGCCATCTGGTTCTGAATTATTGGTGCACTCTGAGGACGATGAAATTCCTGATGCTGCTGTCTCGATGAGTGGTGGCGTACAGCAACCCAGTGGGGATGTTTCTCCGGGAGCCTCTGCTCCAGGGCCGGAAGAATCGCCAGTCTCCGGATCGTCTCAATCATCATCACTAGGATCTTCGGCCACTCCAGATCTTGTTGCTGCGCCAAATATTTCTCCTCAAGCATCAGATGTTGCTTCTTCTATTGGACCAAGGACTAGGCTGCAAAGTGGAATTAGAAACCAAAAATCTTCAAAGATGGCACAATTCGGTGGATGAATTTAACAGTTGCTGGTGAACCGCAGAATTTGCAAGAAGCTCTCAGTGATAATAATTGGAAGCCTGCAATGGATGCCGAGTACCTCGCTCTTATGAAAAATAAAACATGGCATTTGGTTCCTCCTGAAACCGGTAGAAATATTATTGATTGCAAATGGGTATATAAAATTAAGAGAAAAGCTGATGGAACAATAGATCGCTACAAAGCTCGTCTAGTTGCTAAAGGGTTTAAGCAGCGCTATGGTATTGATTATGGGGATACTTTTAGTCCTGTTGTTAAACCTGCTACTATCAGAATTATTTTATCTATTGCAGTATCCAGAGGATGGTGTCTACGCCAGCTGGATGTTCAGAATGCGTTTCTTCATGGTGTTCTGGAGGAGGATGTCTACATGAGGCAACCACCAGGATATGAAGATAAATCCAAAATGCATTATGTTTGTAAATTAGACAAGGCTTTGTATGGATTAAAACAAGCACCACACGCCTGGTATTCTTGACTAAGTTTGAAGCTACAACAACTTGGTTTTTGCTCCTCAAAGGCTGACACCTCTCTTTTCTTCTTTCGGAAAGAAAATGTCGAGATGTTTCTATTAATTATGTGGATGACATTATAGTGGCTAGCTCTTCTCAAGATGCGGTCTGTAGTCTTCTTCGAGAGCTTATGTTTGATTTTGCTCTTAAGGATTCGGGTGATCTGCATTTTTTCCTTGGTATGGAAGTTAAGAAGGTACATGATGGTATTCTGTTGTCACAAAACAAGTATGCTTCTGATATACTTCAGCGAGTGGGAATGATAACTTGTAAGCCTGTGAGTACCCCTCTTTCTGTCTCTGAGAAGTTATCAGTTCAGTCTGGAACTAGTTTGGCATCTGAAGATGCATCTCGGTATAGAAGTGTTGTAGGTGCCTTACAGTACTTGACTTTAACTCGGCCTGATATATCCTTCTCAGTGAATAAGGTATGTCAGTTTTTGCATTCACCTACTACAGTTCATTGGGCCGTAGTCAAGAGAATATTGAGATATATTAAGCACACTCTAAGCTCAGGATTGAAGATAAACAAATCAGCTTCTATGCGTGTTAGTGCGTTCTCTGATGCAGATTGGGCAGGATGTGTAGATGATAGACGTTCTACCAGTGGTTTTGCAGTGTTCTTGGGCTCAAATCTTGTGTCATGGAGTGCAAGGAAACAAGCTACAGTAGCACGGTCTAGTACTGAGGCAGAGTATAAGGCATTAGCCAATGCTACAGCTGAAGTTATGTGGATACAATCATTGCTAAAGGAGTTGAAAGTGGAATGTCCACCAACTGCTCAACTTTGGTGTGACAATATTGGCGCAACGTATTTGTCAGCAAATCCTGTCTTTCATGCTCGAACAAAGCATATTTGTCGGTGTAATAAATACCAGGGTAGGAAGAGTCCTCAGGAGGCCAAGAGGGCCCCACGCGTTAGGCGGGCGAGCAAGGCCCCAGCGCGTGGGCGAGCCCCTCAGGAGGCTAGGAGGGCCCCACGCGTCAGGCGGGCGAGCAAGGCCCCAGCGCGTAGGCGAGCCCCTCAGAAGGCCAAGAGAGACCCACGCGTCAAAGTGGCGAGCAAGGCCCAGTGGCGTGGGCGAGCCCCTCAGAAGCCAAGAGGGCCCCGCGCGTCAGCAAAGGCGAGTAAGGCCCCAGTGGCTGGCGAGCCCCTTAGGAGGCCAAGAGGGCCCCACGCGCCGGGCGGGTGTGTGGGCGAGCCCCCTCTGAAGGAGAGGCGAGGGCCCCACGCGCCGGGCAGGTGCGTGGGCGAGCCCCTCAAGGAGAGGCAAGGGTCCCACGCGCCAGTGGGGCCCAGCAAGCAGGCGCGCAGAATGAGTCTTGGGGACGAAGGCTCCCCTGCTGCGAAGGACGAAGCGCATTTAATGAGACATCACGCGGATAGACAGTGAAGACATGATTACGCTTCTGATGACCTTTGCGTGTCCGAGCGGCCGCCATCGTGGGTACGTAAGAATTGACCGCAGAGAGAAGGTTTGCTTGAGGAGGCCGCCCGCCGGGAGGAGGCGTAGGCCCCACCCGCAGACTCACCGGTGTGGATCAGGCGGGTCGAGGCCACTTGCGGCACGCGAGGCGGCGCGCAGCAGCAGCGTGGGCGCTGCACGTTGCCTCTTCTCGCCGAGTCGTGTCGTATCGAGAGTACTATATCGCTTACCCCTCGGCTCTCTCCGCCAGCCCAAAGCTTGTAGAAAGGGGAGAGAGAGAGGGAAGGGTACGCACTAGCATTCGTGCATTCAAACGCTCTGTAAACACATCCCCATTCAACCACAATCGGAAAAGAGCTAAGGCTCGAGAGAGTAGGACTATTACCGCGAGGGGTCCGAACTCAGGTAAATCGGCGAAGTCGCTCCTCGTTGTGCCCGACGCTCAAATCGAACCGAGCTTGATCGAGTTGGCTAGCAGACTAAAAATCTGACCAGGGGTGTGATCCGCAGTGGTTGAGCGGAGAACACGCCGTCAATATTGAAATTGATTATCACTTCGTACGAGAACGTGTGATGCACAAGCTACTAGAAATTCGATTCATCCCTATAGGTGATCAAGTGGCAGATGGTTTTACTAAACCGCTCTCAACACAAAGATTAGAAGAATTTAAACGCAATCTCAATCTATGCATGTTGTGATTGAGGGGGGCTGTTAAGAGATAAGTAGTATTTAGAGATTAGTACGGTGTTTATCTCTATCTTGTAAAGATTGTTGTAACAAACTTTAGCTGCGATTGTGCAGCATATATATTGAACATATGCGGCCTGGTGATCAGGTGAGAACTTCCTAAAATCCTGGTTATCTCATACTTCCATCTCTCGCTAACTCACTTCTCACTTGCGTGTAGAGTTCCAGAGTAGCCCAGCGACGTACACGTCTTGGAAATCAAGGAGGCGACGAGTTCCGGGGTTCCAATAGGCGCCACGTACGTACGTACCGCGGCGCCAGGCATGAACAGAACGTACGCCTTTGGAGTGAACGTACTGTTCGACCGAGTAATCACCACGACTCCACGAGAGAAGAGAAGTGACGTAGAAAAGTGCACATGGCTATCGGCTTCGAGATCGATATATATCGAATAGGATTAAAAACGGTTAAAAATAAATTAGAAATACTGAAGAGAGACCAGAACTCAAAAAACATAATATCTCTTGATTTCCATCTCATCCGACCAACTCTCCCTGTCACACCATAAAATAGATAGAATAATGCATCCCTTTTAACCCATCCATAAACCAAGACATCACTATCGATTCATAGCTCAAACCAATAGTGATGTCTAGATATTACTACTAGTTCATGACTCAAAAGAGTATCGCTATCGGTTCACAAATAATCGATTGAGATGCTAGTAGTAAAGCTCATTTCTCGAATAGAGTGAACACGCCAAAAAAATCCGAGCAATGCTTCTCTTGATACTGTGCATATAGGATTCTCCTGTATGTCTATTGATCCCATTCATGTCCCTGACCGACGCACCGGTTGGGTGCCGCCTCGTTGCACCGCTGCGTCGCTTCATGCATACCACTGGTCTGCTGCCTCTCGACATCCCTCTAAACTAGCTAGGGGCATCAGTGAAACCCTAAACCTCGAACCTCAACGGCTAGCTTTGGTGGGAGAAAAGAAGACGTGGCCGGAGAGAAAGAAAACAACCGTGGCAGCTACGTATGGGAAAATCTACAAATTTTGAATGAAATTCTCAAATCAATTCACTTTAAGAGATTGTGATGTTGAACAAAAGGGTACGAAAAAGTAGCAACCATAGGGAGCCATAAGTGTTGTTGGAATAAGTTGTATATAAGCCGGTACGAGCACGAATGAACTAAGCGCGGCCTAGAAAACCAAATCCACGCCTCCATCACTGCATATATGCACCGGTCACGGCAGGAAAAAACTGGGAGGTCTCTGAGTCCAAATACGACGACTCTCGATTTCCAAATGGCAATTGTCAACTGCTGATATATATTGATTGCACCAACTTCCTGTGGTTAATTCGTGCGAACCTAACACGAGTAATTAGTACTTTTCTTTGTCCACTTTATACGGCATATTTTAGTTTTATAATCTTCAACAAATAATTAACGAAGTTATATACACAGTTAATGTATAAAAGTTGTATCAATATGTTTATATTTTAATCTGTTTTTATACAATACTATTTATGTCAATTGATAATACAGATTACAGAGATCTAACGGTTAAAGTCTCTATTTAAAGATTTTCTTAAAATATAAATATACCCGTAAAAATAGATGGAGCGAGTGATACGTGCATATGATAGCGCTACAAATTAAGGATGTGTTCTTTGGATTGATCTAAACGGCTGAACGACTGAAATGGTTGGATTTTGAGAGCTTCTTAATGTAGTTTCGATATTCGAATCCATTTCGTTTGACTTTTTTTTTAAAACGTTAAAACCCATTTTTGAGACGGCAAAAAAATATATATCTTTTTAAAATGTATATAAATCATTAAGCTGTTAAGATAAAAAGAACTGTCGCAGACGCGAACGCGCCGTCCATGCACCGTCGATCCACTCCCTGAGGCTTAGCCCATCCGTACGTACGTGCCAAACAGTATTGGAGTGGTGACCCATCCATCACCCAAGTTCTGGCTCTGCACGCACACAAGCCTTGTCATGTCACGAGATAACTGATATCTTCCTTCGCCCAAGCTAAGCTCTGGGACGGCCATGACACAAGCCACATATCATATGATCGATACGACACATCATCGTGTGTCCAGCTCGATCGAGATCGATCGATCGTTTTTTTTTTCTACAGAATTAGGGCTTCCATGATTGCACGATCGATGACCTAAACAAGAGAAAGAGACCGAGATAGAGATAAAGAGAGTGGCGATGGATCCCTACCCGATCGATGGCTGGTGAAAAGGGCGGAATTAATACATGCGTTTACGTACGCTTTGGTAGTTATCTCGGTGATGCACTGATGGTGGAGAAGCTGATCTTCCAGTCGATAAGATCGCCGCCTTTCGCTGCGCGCCGACTGCTGGTTTGATTAATCCGTTGTTAGGTGTGTTTTGGGGCAGCAGAAAGCTAGAATGCATGCGTGTCACTAGCCTTTCTTGACTGGATGATCATCTTCAGGTGGTGATTAGGGTGAGGTGTCAGTGCGTACATGTTCTTAAGTTCTTTCTTTCTTTCTTTGTTGAGTGCGTGCAGTGCAGTTCATGCCTTCTGTGTCGGAGGTAAATAATGAGACACAATGTTTTTACCTTTTTTCGGTTGTCAAGCTGTATAGTGGTGCATGGTGCGTACGTGGAATTGCGCACGTACCGGACCTGGCCGTTGTTTGTGGATGGGGTGGCCAACGAATGCCCAAATTAAGTTATAGCACTGTGCAATACATCTATTTCGAGCAGGTTCTCTCCCTAGACTACTAGATATGTAAGTTTTTTCTAGCTCACGCCAAACTACAAATTCAGTGTTTGGAACGATTTTAGCTTAGAGCGTAAATTAAGCTACCACTACAAGGCGCATAGTATCTTTTGAACTCAATTCTCATGAAATTTTATTTTACTTTCAAAAGCGAATTGCTGTTTTAGCATGGTCTTTGCTTTCATGTGATGCTTGTGGAAGAAATCTGGTCATTAATTGACTACAGAGAAGTCTTTCTTTAAGTTGTTTTCTAAGGACATTTCCAATGATATAGCCAACCACTAGTTATAAGAAAGCTGCATGTCATCTATTGTTAGCTTGTAGACAACATATCCAATGGATTAGCTATAACATTGGCTATTAAATTTAATATGAGCCCATATATAGTAGATGCGATGCATATTGTAATTCGTTATAGACTGGCTATTAGTTAACAACCAGTCTTTATCTCTCTCCTCTTCTTATAGTTAGTTGACATGACACCATTAAACATGCCCTAAGAGCAACAAGGTAGCTTTCTCGAGGAAGAAGTATATAGAGAAAGAAATTAAGAAAACAACGCTAGGCTTGGAACACAGCTCGGACTCATACTAGGCTTTTGTGCAAACTATTATAGCTAAACATGATTTCTAACTCGCTCTGGGCATGAGCCCTAATTTTCTCCGGCATCTTCTGTATACATAAGTTAGAAATAGACATAGTTTAGTCCATTAAATATACCAAATTTGAGCCTTGGTTCATCTAGCAATTAACAACACATGCATTTAATCGTGGCCCCTCTTTCTTTGGACCCCTACTCCCCATCCTAGTCCAGAGGCCTCCACCCCTTTTGCCTCTCCCTTCAATCTCTAGATCAATCATCCGCTGCTGCCTCCCTTCCTCCTAGTGGCCAACAAGTGCACAACTGGCACCTTCCTTCTCTTTTACATGTTGGTGTTGTTAGACAATCATAGGAGGTCGGGACGACCCTACTAACCACTGATGATGTTGGGCAGAGACCGAGTTGGGGCCATCACTCTCATTTTGGCTGGTGTGGTCCCCTTTCCGAGTCAATGATTCCCTCCTCTCCTATCCTCTTCTCTATAGATCTGGACTCACTTGGGGGATCTTTTACGTATACAATAGGCATAGTCCAGAAGTCCATTACAAACCAAGTTTGTAACTTGGCTCATATAGAAACCGTGCATGCATTTAACACTAGCCCATGGATCCCTATGCCCTGTCTTAGTCAAGAGATTGTCGTCTCCTACTGCCTCTCTCTTCAATCTCTAGACTAATCGTTAGATAATGCTGCCTCCCTTCCTTCTCCTGTAGGCCACAAGTGTACAGTTGGTGCCGCCCCTCCCTTTTGCTTCTCTTCGTAGAAGTTGGTGGCGTTAGGAGGTCATATAGGGGGTCAGAAGTTGGGACAGCCCTAGTGACAACCGATGACATTGGGTGGACCAGACATTGTGTGGAGGTCGAGTCGGCACTGTCGACGATTGGTAACTAAACTTCCATAGTCAATCTTACTTCTGAATTGAGAGATCAAAGAGCCCCCTTTCTTTCATGATCACAGGTTCCAAGATGTCGAAAAGATCTTCGTGTTGGATGAAAGGAGAAGACGCAAAGGAGATGTTTATCCTTGTTCACCCCTATTAGGCAAGGGATAATAACCCTACGTGTAGTGCTTTACCACTATGATGACGGATTACAATGTACGTGTTTGCGAAAGAAAAACCTAGATGAATACCATCTAGATGCGATCTCTCTGGATTGCCCCGACCCTCACACCGAAAGGGGGTACTTATAGAAGACTTAGGGGATATAAACCGAAAGGATAGCTATACGCGGAAAGAAATTCCTAGAAAATCACCTTGCCTTGATGTATTAGTTGAGCTAATGCGTCCACTGTCATGGGTCAGATCATCGCAGAGACGATCACCTTAGACACCAAGACTTCGGGAATCTTGATCAACATGCTACTTGGTAATGGCTTGCCCATTTCGTCACCACCGTCCTAGGTAGCTACTCAGCCTTAGACGAAGGGGTAGTAGGTACTCGAGGTATGCTCCAACGTATTCAACTGCTCAGGAAAGGCAAAACATAATACTCAACAGGCACCAGCTCCCTCAATTTGGCTAGTGTGGTCCCCTTTCTCAACATATTATTCTTTAACACGTTGGTACTAGATGGCAAGAGAATACCGTACCAATGACGTCTTGCTTCCCTCCTCTCTAAATCTGGATTGATTCTGGCAAGCGGCGACGTTGGACAATGGTGCAACCCAACACCTCCCACTCCCTTTTTGTCCCGAACGGCGACTTCGCCCTACTACCCCTTAGCACTCCATCAAAATCACATCACCCTTCTAACTTCCTCCCCAACCCCTTCGAGACCATAATAACTTTAAAATAACTTACATAATTTTTTATTTTCTTGATCAGAAAAATACACGAAAAAGTAAGAAGGTATAATTTTTTGTATTTGTCATTAAAGAAGAAGAAAAGAAAATAAGGGTTCTTTTGAATTTTGTTTCACCAGTTAGATATGAAGACTCGCTTTGCATTCAGAATCACACAATAAAACTTCATCAGAAAGAGGTCTGCAAAGACTTTTAGGAGAATGTCAACATTTGCTAGTTTTTTTAGCAAAAAAAAGTAAAGTACATAATAACAAATAATCACAGTTGAATATTCGGCACGACAACCGCCATTCGGTGCGGCTTGCTCCATCTTGGATCAATGGCGGCGTGCTCAACATCCAATAGGAAAACAAGCTCCGTTAGGCCTAACTCGGCTCGGGCCCAATTATTCGACCGGCCCAGGCTGCTCGTCTCGCTGGGACGCATCGTGCGGCGGAGCCGAGCACATGCAGCCCAGCCCATATTCAGGGCCAGGAGGATGATTGGAAAAGCTCTCTCTTTATTTTCTTTTCTCGCCTAAACTTGAATTCAATTTGCTTCGAAATGAATGCAGAATCGACAGATGTAGGCACACCAGAATTTTTTTTTGTTTTTTCTTCCAAGTCAAATGCTTTCGCACTCTCTATAGTGTTTCCTCTAGACTCCTGAGATGATTTGGAACAGTTGATCACATTGTTTCTTCCCTTGCATCGGGCGCGCACAGGAGAAACAAGTGAATGCCACTGAATGGCTCATGCTCAAGCTGTTGCTGTTGCCAATCACAAAACTCACCACGTTAGATGCTTCATCGAAAACCAGTGATGCCAAAGCTTGGCCATCGGGTTTCTTCGGTCCATTCAGCTGAGATACCACGCCCATAGATCCATGGACAACGACTAGAAAGGCCGGAACGCATGGTCAGGCACAAAATGTTCCTCTCTCCCTCTTGCATGGGAAAAAGCCCATGAATCCATTTTCTAACAGGCTTTCTTCGGTGAGTCATCCGATATCTTTTTAATGACCTATGTTCTGTTAAGGGGTTATCAATTTCACAAGACTCATGATAGGATGGAATGAAGAAAGTGAAAGTATAGGCTAGAGCGCAAAAATGTATGAGCAAGCTTTTCAGTACATATTGCAACGATAGCCATTGGTATAAATGGCTAACATCTGTTTTCAAGTTTTCATCCGTGATTCAATCCGCTAGCTATCATTCACCGATTTCAAAAACTAAGAATAGGTTGTCTCTGTGGGAAGCTGGAGGAAAACAAAAAGACTTATTTATGACTTCATATCTACTACAAGAATATTTTTATTTTATTATTGACGTGTGGTACAAGCTCTTTGTGGATAGAGAATGGCGTCATGATTAGCGCCAGCCTATTGTAGCTAGTTAATACTTTATAATGACAAGAGAATTTGACCAAGTAAATATAATAATGAGCCTTACACCTGGAAGCAGAATGGACATGGGTGTTGATAATGAAAATTTCTAGCGTACAATAGGGATAGCTTGTCAACTTTAAAAATACTTATGGAATACCTTCTATATGGTCAGATTGTGAGTGAACATTTGCATGTACACCTGTTCATGCTGTAATGTTTTTCTCGGTTGATAGGATTAGTGGTATAATGACATAATTTTGATGCTTGCTGTACATATCTCGGTGTTTTGATTGTTTAATAAATGTCATTCTGTTGGATAGGAAGATGGGTCTATCTGTGTTGGTGACCATTATTGTGTTTGTGCAACAATACGCACATGTTATCTGTTCTTTTTTTTTTTTTGAAAGATAGTAGGAAATACTTAATTTAAATATATATTATTATCAACACCAGAAAAGTTCATATGTGTACGTTAGTATTTCCTTTTGTGTCTATGCTTACTTTCTTACAATATAAAAGAACGGTGAGTTTTTAGGAGCAGGGATAACATTCCTTGCTATCTCCAAACAACTAACAATGACAGATGGTCCTATTCAGGTAACATTTTACTTTCGAGTCATGGCATGACTCATCGCGCACCCACTACCACCGCGTGCACCCCGTTGCCGTTGCTGCTATGTTGAGTTGTGGATAACCGCTGAAAAGTATAAGTGCATTGCTCCCTTTTTTCCTATCACTTAAAACTTTTGGGGTGAATTCATCGATGCGTGCAGCTTAATTTGGTATCGAAGCTAGAGACTAGGTTTTTGGGTGAACTAGTCGATGCATGCATGTTAATATGGTACCAAAGCTAAATATGGTACCAGAGCTAGAGAGTTGAGTGAGCTGTTTAGGGCATGCATGAAGCTTAACATGGTATATCCTTATAAGATGCATGCACCAGATTCCAATATCATATTACGCTGCATGCACCGATTAATTCACAAAAAAAAAAATCTAAATTTGTAAAAAAAAAAAAAAGCGAGCAATTTTACTTCTACTTCTAACAATAACCTTAGTGCGCAAATTGTGATGGATCCTTAACCCAAGGCCAGTGAAAAGGCTGCAGCGAAATGCATTCGCTCTAGCGTTGCTTATCTCGGTGATGGTGGAGAAGTTGATCTCTGGTCGATGCGATCGCCCCCTTTACGTTGCCGACTGGCTTGATTAATCCGTTTTTAGGTGTGTTTGGGGGCAGCGGAAAGTGAACGAGCACACCATCACTAGCCTTTCTTGGCATGTGCTTAGTGGATGAGATCATCATTAGGTGTTGATTAGGGTGAGGTGTGAGTGCGTGGACGTCTGCTAGAGTGGCGCATAATGTATGTTCTTGACTTTTTATAGTAGCCAAGTGCTGTATACTGGTGCGTAGGGCACATAGTTACACAGTAGCTAGATCTGGACCATTAGTTTGTGGATCAGGTGGTCGAGAAGCGTTCGTACGTGCATCCGTCTCTAGTGGGTTTTCTCCTTAGACTACCAAGAAATCTAAGATTTTCTAGCTCACATAAAACTACCAAAGTGTTTGGAACGATTCCACCTTAGAGCATAAATTAAGCTAACACAACAAAGCACATATATAAGATCTTTTGAAGTTAATTATCATGAAATTTTACGTTTGTTCCCGAAAGCAATCTGCTTTTAGCAAGGTCTTTTCTTCCATGTGACGCTTGTGAAGAAATTTCTTAGAGAGCAAGAGGAGACAAGGAAGCTTTCTTGAGGAAGTAGATAAGTAGAGAGAAATTAAGGAAACAGCATTAGGGCTGGATTTGTGCCTAGCATTAGGGCTGGAATGCTGGATTTGAGGCTCACGAGCAGCTTGGGCTCATACTAGGCTTGTGCCGTGGCAGTGCGGAGCCGAGCACATGAGGCCCAGCCCAGACCACACGCATGGCCCGGGAGAATGCTCGAAAAAGCTTTCGTTTTTTTCCTCACCTAAACTCGAACAGTTTTGCTTCAAAATGAATGAACAGTCGACGGATGTAGGCATACCAAATTGATCAAATTAGTCTCCTTATGTTTTCGGCTTAAACTTATATTACAATCTCCAGAAAAAAATTCATTTTTTTACAAGTCAAAACGCTTTCGCACTTTAACCGCTTTCTGATGCGCACGTATGTATTTAGCGCGTTTCCAATGCTATCTGTAAATTTCTCCCATCTCATTACTATTCATCTACATTTTAATCTCTCCCTATATTTATTTCTGTTATACTTTATTGCTACAATGATTTGAGGAGAAAATAAGGGGGGGAGGAGGGTAGCATTGGGAATGCCCTTACAGCGTCCTGGCGAGTTTGGACCCGCTTGGAACAGTTTTTTTTTTTTTTTTTTTTTTGAGACGACCCGTTTGGAACTGTTGATCACAGTGTTTCTTCACGTTTCTGAAGCTCGCTTCCTTCCGTTTCTTTGCAACCGGGAAACGAATCGGGCACACACACGACACGAGAAACAAGTGAACAATGGCTCATGCTCATGCTGTTTTTTTTTAGCAAAGGCTCACGCTCATGCTGTTGCTAATCAGGTAAACTCATCACGCAGATGCTTCACCGAAAACCAGCGATGCCAAAGCTTGGCCATCGGGTTCTTCGGTCCAGAGATACCACATCGATCGATCAACAAGGGCAACAACTCCAAAAGGGCAACAACTCCAACGGGGAACGCATGGTTAGACACAAAAGGTTCTACTGTCCCTCGCAAAAATTGCATGGCAAAATCATGAGCATACGGTTAGGCACTCTTCGAATAGGGATTCGTTTTCTAGCTAGGTTTTGTGCTTTGGTGAGTCATCTGAGATCGTTTGATGACATATGTTTTGTTCAAGGGATATTTACACGATCTTATCCCACGGTTGCGATGGAATGGAAAAAAAGTGTGGGCTAACTGTACGAGCAAGCTTTGTTGTATGAATGGTTCAATCCACTAGCTATCATTAGACCTGGGAATTGGGCCGTACCGGGCCGGCACGGCACGGGCCCGTCGTGCCTCGGGCCGCCATGCATCGGGCCGGCACGGTCCGGTCCACACTTCGGGCCGTGCCGGGCCAGCCCGGACAGCCAAAGCCAGGCACGGCACTGCCCAAAAGCCCGACGGGCCGCAATCGGGCCGGGCCGGCCCGAGCACGGCACGCCCGACAAAACAGCGAGATAAATGATTTTTTATAAATTTATACGTTACTCAAATGAAAAAGTTGTCCATACAAAAAAGATGCGTCTCGAAATTCTCTACAACTTTCATGTAGAACATAAATTCATCTGAGCAGCGGAATATCTCGAAAAATATGAATTACCGAAATGGGTCATGTGGGTTCTAAAACAGCCAGCGCACTAAATATTTTTTTATAAATTCATACATTGCTTAAATGAAAAAGTTATCTACATGAAAAAGTTGCGTCTTCAAATTATCTACAACTTTCATATAGAAACAAAATTCATCCGAGTAACAAAATACCACCAAAAATACATATTACTGACTCGTGCCTCAGCTCGGGCCGTGCCGGCCCGAGCACGGTCCAAATGTTCGGGCCGTGCCTGGCGGCCCGTCGTGCCGGCTTCTCAGGCCCGGCACGGCACGGCCCAAAAATTTTCGTGCCGGGCCGTGCTTTGGGCCGACAAAATCGGGCCGTGCTTGGGCCGGTCCAAAAAAGCACGGCCCAATTCCCAAGTCTAGCTATCATTCATCGTATTGTGTGAGAAGTTGGAGAAAAACAAATAACCATGATTGAATCCTTTCTAGAATCTTGCAAACTGCCTGCGACCACAACGGTCTTTCTTTTCAGAAGGGTTTGAGAAGCCAATACATCCACTTTCCTCCTCTTCCTACTCTCTACGCACAGATTCACTTTTGGAGGCAAAGAAGCAATTAGACATAAGTTGGTCCTTAGAACCACTACTTTACACCAGATTTACTTTTCGAGGATCGCTTAAAACCGAAGTCCAGATTCACTTTTGGAGGGTAAATAAAACCGTAAGATGCTGCTACTTCGAAGGGTCACTAAAACCGAAAGATGCTGCTACTTTCTGCAAGACAAGGAAGGAATTAGACATAAGTTGAGTTTTTTGCTTCAAAAATAAGTTGAGTTTAAAACCACTCCTTTCTAGGTCCAGATTTTTCACTTCCGGAAGGTCCCTAAAACAGAAATAACTCCATGTTTGCAAGATTCACATCACATCACTAAGCAAGATTCACATCACCACTAAGCAAGATTCACATCACTATCTATTTAGGAGGATTAGGAATTGATGTAATATAGTGATTTAGGAGGATTAGGAATAGGTGTAATCAGACCTGCTTTTTGACATATCTATCCTTATGGGTACCATATAGACCTCTTTGGGCTTCTATGGAATCGAGACCTTTTTGAGCTCTATTGAATCGAGAAATTGGATTGTATTTATTTGATTAAACATCTTTTTGATTTTGATATCTATATAGCTCTAGTTTGCGAGATTCACATCACTATAGCTCAAGCATTCACATCACTATAGCTCGAGCCGAGCTCAAATCGAGCGAGCTCCTTCTGACGCCGAGGCTTTCAGATGTGAGTACGAGGATGAAACTGTTGATAAACCCAGAAAGGAGGGTACATGGCCCACATAGACATTGCAGGCCTGCACTATGCTTTCATCATTCGCTGTAAATTGTAGAGTTCAATAGCATCAACAAGACAGCTTTCATCGTTCGTTGTAAATTGTAGAGTTCAATAGCCTCAACAAGACAACATAGACAACTCGGCAGAATCCAAAGTAAAACGAAATCGAGTGCCATTATCAGCATGGCTCAGTTCTGAAATAGAACCCTTTATTTTTAGAGTATTACTCCTCATTAGGCTGCATACATTAGTCATCATATCTTAATTAGGTACTATTTTTATTTATTTTCATTAACATACAAAATGATGTAAGCAACATGCTTTTTTTAAGAATCCAAAATTTCCTCCCGAAATACATGATATAAATATCACCCACTCAACGGTCTTTGCCTCCTCCCGCCATCCACTTTCCTCCTCTTTCCTCCTCTTCCTTCGGTTTTTAGATGCACTACTCTCGACGTCCAGGTTGATTTTTGGAGGGTCACTATAACTGAAAGATGCTGCTACTTTCTGCAAAGCAAGGAATTAGACATAAGTTGGTGTTCAACCACTACTTTCTAGGTCCAGATTCACTTCCGGCAGGTCCCTAAAACAGAAATGATGCCACTACTTTCTATAAGACAATCAGGAATTAGAAATAAGTTTGATCGTGTATTATCAAAACCCCCAATTTATATGCAAATTACTCATATCACCTTCCATGGCGTTGATGCAAGAGAGCTGATGAAATATCAGCAGTGATATTTCATTGTCAATTAGTATGTTTGTTCATCCTTTAGCTAGCCTGGTACTTTCAAGGGATAAGGTATGTTACTACTAAAATTTAGAAAATACTAATTGTGCTTCTACTTGACAGCTAATGACTCCGTAAGTTAAAAAATATATAGCCAGTAGCCAGGGTATAGGAATATGCCCCCAACAAATTTGACTTTTAAGCTTTAACATTTAGCGCGAATCTCACGTGCAATGAAATCAAAATACAGAGCGGATAAGTAATGCACAGAAACCAGGCAGAACCTTGAGAAAGAACTTTGCAAACATTTACCTTGAGATCAAGTTTATGGACATCAAAAATGTCTTTCATAGAGTGTGAGTTGTATGCCAAAAGATAGGATCGGTAGGCTTCTTTTGCTGACTGGTTTAAGAAGTAATTTCCACCAACAATATTCTCCTGGTCAAAACTCATGTTACAATACTACATATTGAAACGATGAGATTTGAGGAATTTCAGTTATTGTGCAAGAGATACTCACAAGTTTTGATTGCATTTTTGGCACATACTTTTCACTGAACACAAATTCACTCATAGAAATTTTGGCCGCCTGCAAGCAAACATGAAATGTGTTACTCCCTCTGTCCAATTTTGTAGGGCGTGCATGCTATTGAAGTCAAATCGTAAGTATGTTTAGTGTATAAAATTATACAAATTATACAACTAGATTCACATTTCAAAAGGCTTTCATGCAATATATATTGAATTTGTGGCTAGATGATATATTATGTGATAGAACAATGGTCAAAGTCAACTTTAAAGTAACAAAATAAAGCACGCTCTATATACAAAGGTAGGGATTTGTTGCTCAGTTTAGGTGGGGGCAGACATTATGTCACCGTAACATATATAATATATTACCTGCAGGTGAACGAGAAACTTTAATTCTTCTGGTAGTAAGAAGAGTAATGCTGTTCCTTTGCCTTTATCACCACGGGCAGTTCGACCAACTCTGTGAATGTAATCCTACAAATTAGATGTCAAGTTAGCAAAAGAGAGAAATAAAGAATTTCATTAGCACCATTCAGAATCGCTGACCTTTGGTTCATCTGGAGGATCATATTGCACAATATAGTCCTAAAAAAGGCAACATATCCTTTAGTAGGGGGACACAAAAAAGGAGTGGTACAGATTGTTTTAATAAACATAGCTCAAAACCTCACCACATCAGGAATATCAAGACCACGTGCTGCCGCATTAGTGCATAATAAGATGCCTTTTTCTGCATCACGAAAACTAAAGAATATACTAGTTCGTTGCTTCTGCTTTCGTTGCCCATGGATATCATAACACTCTATCTGGAGAAAATTTAAAAGTTCTGCATGGAATTTGACTGAACTACATGATGACAAGAACACCATGACCTTATTATTCTTCTCCTTATCAAACAGTTTCTTTCTTAGGAAAGCATACAGAACAAGAAACCTTTTCTCGCTAGGAATTACACAATAGCCCTGGTGCAAGCCTTCAACAGTAGCCTGTCAGAGCATCACAGTTATTTCTCATGCCAGAGAATGCAAAAACTAACTTAAAAAGGAGAGTTGAACTGCATGGTGAAGCAATTCCATACATTTGATTCAGAATTCTCAACTCCAACATAAACAAGCTTTCGTTATCTTTCTTCATTTTTACCAAATGTCAACTTTGCAAAATCTTCGACCTGTGGGATATCAAAACATAAGCAGAGACACCAATATAAAAAATTTAAGTTTAAGCTGAAAAATAAACCCACTGACCTTTTGATTTTGTGTGGCAGAAAAAAGAACAGTCTGTCTATCCTGCATATGATGCAAAAGAATTCCAGGACAAAATAAAATATTGTGTCAGTAGAAAGTTAAAGGCTGCACTATGCATAAATTGAATTGCCAAGTGGTCACATACCAGAGGTAAGAGTTTAAATATTTTTTTCATATCTTCCTCAAAATTTTGCTCAAGTATGCGATCAGCCTCATCAATTACAAGGCACTACAACATACATCGTAGGATAAGTAGGATGGGTTAAGTCAGAGAAAAGGGGGCATAGGGGTCAGTCATGACATGCATTGCGTTTGAACAACAATTTTCATAAGACATAACATTCAATGACATGAATAACATATACATTTTCCTTCGGTAAACAGGAACCCATGGTAAATGAGCCAGCAAACAAAGCTTGGACTTATCCATGGGCAGCCAAGCCCAGCTGGTAAAATATTTCATACTAGATTCCTTCCATGGGAAAACAGAATAAATTAGTTTTGGCGATGGCTATGAAAACAATTTTTAGCTAAGAAACATTTCTCAGCTATTTCCTCCAAACACTTTTAACCAGTGTTACTAGTTCCCACTTGTATGAAGAGCAGTGGACGTTTGAAAAAAAATGTGCCTAAAGTAATGCAATGCGCTTAATCTTTAGCTTCAGCTGAAACTACCTGCCCATATAAATATATAATTCTGTTTGCAAAATAACAACAAATCACAACCACTCATTCCACAGGACTCACCCATGCAGATACTTGGTGCAACCAGTTACCAACAAAGATGAAACGCATAACAGAGATAACAATGACTTCATAAATATAGGAAACTATTAACTTCTATGATTTTGCATATACTTCGCATAATCTAAGCTGAAATTTGATCTATATACACTAATTAAGTATTAACAAGAACATTTCCAATCATGACCAAAGAATAAGGTAGAAGTATGTATGAAATAATCAGGTGACTGATTATGCAAACCATGGTAGCATGAAGAAATTGTAGCTTGTATTTTTTTTTATTTATTTCAAAACTTTAAATACGCACACTGTTTCAACAGAAAGATACCATTGAAACTTGGAAAGAAATGAGCTGGTAACCAGAACGTCTTTACCTTTAGCCGTTTATATTTGAAACTACTGGTATTTAGCATATGGTCCAGAAGCCTGCCTGGAGTTGCAACCAATACGTTGATCCCTCTTGCAAGCTGATTGGCCTCTTGTCGCATGTTAGTACCACCAATTACAAATCCAAGAGTTTGTGAGTGATACTTCATTAGTTCCTTGGCTACATGGTGTGTCTAGCACAAATGAATCAATGAAGCACATAATTAAGGTAGTGAGATACATAGGTGAGTCACTAACAATGGAAAGTCACAGCAACCATCCAAAATTTAAATACCTTAAAAAAAGGCTACCTTTTAAGGTTAATAAACAATTTGCTAATACCTGGCAATAGCAATGTGAAAAGCAGCTTTCTGTACATACTATTAAAATCATAAAAATACTGTTAAAAATGAATATCTTTGTGCACTGCCACTGTATTTACGCAGCATCATCTTAAGTCAAGTGTAACCTTATATCAGTTGAGACATCCGATTTTGATTGTTTCACTAACGGCAAATACTTGAACAGTCGTAAAAAATGGACGGCGAATCGAAAGACAATGATGTTGCATCATGATCTGTCCAGGTAAACCAACAATGCCAAACCATGCATTTACCTGGATAGCGAGCTCCCTTGTTGGGCAAACCACGATAACTCCAGTCCCGTTCCTTGGCGAGAAGCGCAGGTTGTACAGCAGTTCAATCGCTGGTATAAGGAACGCAAGGGTCTTTCCTGAGCCAGTCTTGGCTGCGCCCATCACATGACTTCCTAACATCAGATGCGGTATCGATCTAGCTTGAATCTGCAATCATCCATGAGTGCATACATTATAAATACTAAATAAATTCCAACAGCACAGCACATGTGTAGTAGACAGACTCGCATAACACAATCATTTAGAGACCATGCAAATGTGGACTTGTGCTGGCTGACAACAAAAGTATTAATACAATTTTGCTAATCTGCAGGTGCCTGCAAATTAACATTTGCACAGGTGATTTTGGGCATAGCTGGGCCTCCACATTATTCCCCATGTCCAGCCATGTCGTGCTACCGCCTTCTCCATCAGCCGCCTCCGTCTTGTTCTCCATCCCAGGCCATTGCAGCCGCTACCGCCACCTTCAGGTTAGGGCTAGGGTTCGCCCCCCGTGTGTCCACCGGGCTTAGAATGATGCCGAAGGAGGTGGCAAGACGGCAGACGCGCCGACGGCAGCGCCGAAGCCACGGGGATGGGCGAAGGAGGCCAGGTGGCAGAGGTGAAGGGATCGAATCCAGCTGCGGGTGGATTAAGGTGGGCGGGGTGGCTGCGGCGGCACGGGGGTAGGGGGCAGAGCGGCGAGTTCACCGCTCGCCGCAAGCAGCGGGGGAGGGGGCAGACGTTGCAGAGGCTGCGGTAGCAGGATCTGAAGGGGATTGGAGGAGGGAGGGGAGGAAGGAAACGAGAGGAGAGTGGGGGGATCGTAGACGTTGATCTAACTGTCAAAAAAAATTGCCTGCAAAAAAGCTAAAGAGTAAAGAATAGATTACCCCCCCTAAACTATTGCAATGGTATAGATTATACTCCTCAACTTCAAAACCAGATAAAAACCACCCCCAAATTGTGTAAAGTGGGTCAAAAACACCCAAAAGCAAATGGCTAGGCCGGTTTTGATTCAGATCCACCTGATTAAATTTAAAACTATTAACACCATCCTAATTAAAAGCAAGACAGGTTTTCTTTAGAAAAAAAAGGAATGAAACAGGCACCAGAAAACGGGCAACGCAAGCATGAGCACCGACAGCAGCTCGTACGTGTTGGCTGCCGACAGCTTTCCACTGATCGGCGCAGGTGACCATGGTCCACGCTGCCTCGCCGTGCGGCGCTTCGATTGTGCAGCCACGACGCCCAGATCATCTCGTCTCCACAATCTGGTCGCGGCCACGAGCCTTGGCCCGCCCAGCTGCTGCGAGCTCTCTTCCCTGCACGCTGCATCGTCACGAGCTCCCGCACGCCACGCTGCCAAGAGCTCTAGCCCGCTGCGCCGCAAAGAGTTTCCACCGCCGCTCCGCCTCGAGCTTCCGCTGCCCTCGCCGCCGCTTCACCTCAAGCTCCCACCTCAAGACAGGGGGAGACAGTAGGGAGAAGGCGGCGGTGGCAGGAGCTCTCCCACCTCAAGAATTAGAGATTTTGACCCGGTCAAAACCATAAATCGATTTGTTTTGGAGTGTTTGCATCCGGTTTGTAGTTTTGAAGTTTAGGTGTGCAATCTATACCATTGCAATAGTTCAGGGGGTAATCTATTCTTTACTCAAAGCAAAAATAGAGGCCTCCTTTGTGCCGATGTAATGGTAAATTTTAGATATTGTAATTGTAATTTGAACAAAAAAGATTCTTCCTTTGTGGCAATGTAATAATGGTACTAAATTTTAGAGCGTGGCCTGACCTCGGTTAGGTGAGTGTAGTTCATCTCGCTGATGGCCTTGGCAGTGAGCTCGGAGATGTCGAGCTCTGAGAAAAGCTTGTTTGACAGAATCCCGCCTCCCGTTCCCTCCTTCGCCTTCGCCTGCTCCTTAACCTGCTCCTTCGTCTCCTCCTGACCTCCCGTCCCATCAACCTGCCCCTTCGCCTCCTCCTGACTTCCCGTCCCCTCCTTCGCCTTCGCCTTCGCGCAAGTGTTGTCATCGGCCAACTCCTCCGACTCGGAAGCAGATTCCGGCGGAGCGGTGACGGGGTTCTTCCGTTTTCTCGACGGATGGGGCTGGGACGAATGGCTACATGGTATCAGGTACATTGTGGCGGCGCCGCCAGTGGTACTTCGCTAGGGTTGTGGTACTTCGCTAGGGGACTTGGGCGACCCGGTGGGATGAGGTGCGGCGGCCGGCGGCGGAGGTGAAACGGCGGCGGGGGTGTGGCCGTGTGGGGGAGGAGGTGCGGTGGGGAGGCGCAGGCGGAGGGGGGGAGGAGGACTGGTGAGGGGGAGAAGTGCGGTGGAGATATAAGGTTAAGTGCTTATCGGGCTGGGGCTAGGGCTGGGCTATACAAAATTCCATGGGCCCCGAGCCCCGAACGAGCTGGCATTAGCAAAAATACATCGAGTCGAGCCCGAGCAATTCGCAGTCTCGAGCTAAAGTTTTAGCCCTAGGGTGAAGTGGTGGCCGCCGCCATGACCGTTAGGAAATCATACCAAGGCTAGTAGGACAAGTTTAGGTTAGGGGGTTTTAGGTAAGGCAAAGCCATTTCAAGAAAACCAATTCACCAACCCTTTAAAGTGGATTTTTACCCCCCTCCCGCCATTCAATTCGATGGTCTCGACCTAGGGATGGAAAAATACCCATGGGCCTGGGTACCCGCGGATACTCGATCCAATGGGTTTGGGTCCAACTTTGGACACATGGATATTTTGCTTCGGGTCTGGGTCCGTGTCTAGACCCATGGGTACCCGGACCCGGACCCAAAATGAAGAGGTTGACAAGTGGACCTACACAAATATCTGAACTCTCACTCCCCTCGTTCCCCAATCCCCATTCGTCCCCCGTCCCCTCCCGGCCTCCCCTCAATCTCTCTCTTCTCTCCCGCTCCTAACCCATAACCCCAATCTATTGTCCTCGTTCTCCTCCTCTGGTGGCGGCAACGACATGACGCGACTCCTTGTATCCCTCCTCTAGCGACAGGCAGCTCCCGGCGACAACGCAGCTCCTTCTCCCCCGCTGTTTAAGGTCTTTGCCTTTCATAAACAAAAGTATGCCATATATATGACCATCTATGTAGGCATCTGCATATGCCAACTATATGGGCAGTTCATACACAAAATATACAAAAGCATGTCCGGGTCAAGGTCCAAGTTTGGACCCGTGCACACCTCCGGGTCTGGGTCTATGTCTTGGGTCTCGGGTCTTGCTCCACGAAAGCTGGACCCAAAGGTACCCAGACCCATCGCCATCCCCATCTCAACCTATTTGACATTAAACTATGATGCATTTACGTCTATGACACTACACAACCGAATTTATGGCCATCCTAGCTCTATTTCTCTATTTTAATTTCCTTCATTCTCTTTTCCACACATGGATAGACTATTGTGCCCCAACTCCAAATTGACTCGGCCACACCACCGTTCCCTGACTATACGGGTACTAGCACCTAGCCAATTTCTCCCTTAGTCGAGGGCAGGGGTGCAAAGTGGATACGAATAATCCAATTGAGTGTCACTGGCCCTATTCTCCCGTCTACTAATGGAGAAGTCTCTAGGCTCTGCTACAGTTTTCCTACTCTTGCGGCGAAATTAGCTAGGGCTTGAGGGAGTGTGTTTTGAGCGGGATCTTCGATTCGCGCGGCACATTTTGGGCGATCTTTATGTTGATTTTGGAGCTCTCGAGAGTAGCTTCTTCTTGTGCTAACCTGCAGGCTTTGATTTTGGGCAAAATGATGTGGTTTTAACATCACTACCCCTTTGGTTAGGCCTATAAAGGGAAGGAGAGGGGGAGGTGGGTGTCAGGACCCGGTTGACATAATCGTGCCCTTCTGTATATTACCGCACTAGTTCCAAGGATCAATGCTAGTGCACAGTCTCGAAATAGAACGATACTTTGCCATTATTTAAGGTTCCAATACATAGGGCTAGAGCTCGAAATAATACAACCAGGCAGGCACGCAGGCCGACGCATTACATATTATGAATACAAATATTCAAACTTGCTAAGGTACGATCTTAAATCACGGGATTTATTTATCCTGTAATCTTCACGTCACAGGCACGATAGGTAGTAGGACATAGCCTAAGCTCCAGGGTACTCCTCATAATTCCCTGATTCATGGAGTTCCTCGCTCCTCCGGGATGGTTCTCCAACTAAAGGTCTTGGAAAACAAAATAAAAGCAAGACACTTGAGTACTAATGTATTGCACAAGTCTAAGAAAATAATGCATAATGTAGTTCAGTATAAGGGATAGTTCTTTCCGTTTTTTCTCCAAAGCTATTTTCATAAAGCATTTCTAAAGTGTATAAAATTCCTTTAGAAAAATCATCAGAGTATCGGTAAGAGAAGAAAATCATTTCTTCCCAGGTAATAATTTTTCCTTGTAAATCTTAGTAATCGGCACCTCATCTTTTTGTCTTTCGAAAAAAGGTGAGAAGTATAGATATAACTACCATATGAACAGTCACCAAGCATGTTCATAACCGATAGCGGCTATCATTATAGTTAATATAATACTCTACATAGTGTGTACACTTTACCCTCGACTGCAAGTACGTGCTTATCAGAGTATCAGGGATACAAGCAAAAGACGCACAACGCAAAGCCAGTTATTCCGAGAAATATTCTGGAAACTATTTATCATTAAATATAGAGCACGCGTGACCAACCCTGGCCATCCCACTGTCCAAAATTTATCACATCGAGGTTACCTCCCGAATGACGGATACTGGGGCTACAAGGATTGGCCTGAGTTCCCATTCGTTGGTGTCTCGATTTCAGATCGGAATAGTTTCCGGTAGCTCCCTAGGCTTACTTAGCTAAGCTCGTCCCCATAGACAAGTTTTGAGGTCGTACTGTACGAGCCTTGTTCATAGATTCATGGGAAAGCAGTCCTTAGACTGATTAAGGGGTCGGACTCCGTTTTACCAGGGTAACCCCATACCCTAACGGTAGTCGTTCTTCCTTCTTAGTCAAATGTGTGTTTACCATTTATCAGCACCAAAATCTTTTATCCATCATGAAATCCTCATTTTCCATTTTACTATCTCTAATGATATACTACAACAAAAATGTCATTTAGTGACTCTTTCTTTGTGAGTTGTGACCCTTGTACCAAGTGACATCATAAAATTTTTAGTAGATTGGATGGTGACCTTTTATGTGACTCTTCAGGTAGGGGTCACGATATTACTATAGTTTGTGACACTTCTTATGACACTTAATGAAAAGATCATAATGGTGATAATTTGGTGGCACCTCAAAGCGTCACCTATTTAAAGGTTTGATAAAAAAAAAGGCCAAATTACTATCGCTGCCTTTTTTCTTTCTCCCGCCATGGCTTTTTTTTCTCCCGCCATGGGTGAAATTTTTGGCGGCAAGTGAACAGGACAAGTAAATAGTCTAGGTAAGTGGATACCTGCCTGGGGCTCTTGCGTTTGACCTCTTGACAAGTAGAGAGGAGATTAAGAAGGAGAGAAGATTGCATAGCCACCTTCCCGTAGGTGCTAGCATCAAAGGTAAATCACCTTGCTGTTCCATTTTGAAGAATTTATCTCGCTGCTCACCTCCATTGTAGACACATATCTGGGCTCTTCAGCTACAATGTGGATACAAAGAATGCAGATCTGAAATGAAGGTTTGTCCGCTATAATTTGGGTCTGAAATGAAGGCTCGTCCGCTGTGATTTGGGGCGAAATTTGAGGTGCTCCAATAGCAGCTGGGTGCTTCTCTTTGAGCAGCTTGAGTTCCTTTAGGTATGCGCGTCACTTCCCTTCCAAGATTACTTTGTTCTTCATTCTCCTTAATAGCACAATTTTGAGTTTTTTTTGTTTTATTTATTTTAAGTGGAAAAGGATCTGGGAGACAACCTTGTGGAAGGGAAGGCCATCTTCTTAGCTGTAGGCCACTTTTTCAGCAAAATCCACAAATCCAAGGTGCGCTCTTCTTGATCTGAAAAACATTTGATATATGTGATATATATACCTACGTTTTAATACTAGCAGGTGTTTTTGCTTAGCTAATTGTACTTCACGATTTTCTTTGTATGGCTATGTCTAACTTGAATATGTTAATACTAAATATAGACAACAGTAAGCATTTTTTATATGTCTACAAGCTTAAAAGTTTGACCAAAGGATTTGAGGTGCGTTATGTTTTCCATGTCATGTATGTTCTCTCACCAATGGATACACTAAAGGTGTGTTTGGACAAAAAAATGAATTTGAGCAACGCTAAAATATCTATCCTACAGCCTCTGTCCTATGGTTTCTGTGTAATATAAATTCTTTTAAGAGAGATGAGATTATACATGGCAAAATTTATAGTACTATGACAAGTGCATATCTATATATTTCTGTCTCAAATAATATTCATCGTTCAACTTCTTGTATATTACAAGTTTATCTATAGAAATACCCAACAATTGGATATTTGATACTCCTTTTCCTGAACATAGAACAACATTTTGGTGTAGCATGAACACTCCTCTTTTGTGAACCTAAAACTATTGCTGCAGCATGAGGTGGTTTCAATTTTTCTATGAATTTTCTTTGGTATCATTCAATTTTATTTATTCCTATGTTTTATCTCAAGCTAGCATGTGTTGTATATGTATATACGTATAAATTGTAGTAAAATATTGGATCTTTAGACCTTTGTTTCTACAAAACAGTCATATACTAATGTGTCAACATTACTTTTGCTAGGGAATCTTAACTTGTCATATTATACCTAGTATATAAATGTAATAAACTTTCATTGCTAATAGGTTGCCATATTAGCTGTAATTAAAAATGGACAAAAGCTGGATAGGAAAGCCCCGCACTAGTAAAGACTATCTAGACGGTGTTGCCAATTTTATAAGGTTTGCTAATGAGAAATCATCTATTGATGGAAAAATTCTTTGTCCATGTCGAAAGTGTTCAAATAGATATTGGTTTGCTCTTGACACTATTGAAGAACATTTGGCTTGGAATGGTTTCTTGTTAAGTTACACTGAATGGGATCATCATGGGGAATGTAATTTGGAAGATATAAGTGATACATCTTCTACTAATGAGTATTCCGATGTAGATTCTAGTAGTACTGAAAATGGTGATATACAAAGTCTCCTTAAAGATGCTTTTGGTGTTGATGCTGCAACCTTTTTTAGTGAGCCACTCGCCAATCAGGACAATTACAATACATATTGTAGTGATAATTTGGATATATCGAATCCGAGTAGTCCCATTCCATCAGAGATGCATGCGCCACCACACATTGGTTGTAGCGCTCACTTTGAGAGGTTGATGCGTGAGAACGAGTTGGCTCTTTACCCAGGTTGTTTGAAATACACTAAGCTATCCTTTTTACTACGTCTATTTCACCTAAAATGTTTGAATGGCTGGAGTGGAAATTCATTCACTATGTTACTTGAATTACTACAAGATGCCTTCCCAGAAGGTAGCAATTTACCTTCATCTTCTTATGAGGCAAAAAAGTTAATTAAGGATTTAGGACTTGGGTATGAGAAGATACATGCATGTATTAATAATTGCATGTTGTACTGGGGTGATAATGAGAAGGATGAATCATGCCATGTCTGTAAAGCATTCCGATGGAAAGAGAATTGCACCGAAGATGGTGAACTAACACATAAACAAGAAACAAGGAGAAGAAAAGCATGTAAGGTAGTCAGATACTTCCATCTCATACCAAGATTGAAGAGAACTTTCATGTCACCACAAACAACTGCTGATATAACATGGCATTATGAAGGGCGTATAGATGATGGGATTTTACGACACCCAGTAGATGCTTTAGCATGGAAGTCATTTGATCAACGTTATCCAGATTTTGCTTCTGATCCTCGAAATCTTCGACTTGGTTTAGCAAGTGATGGTTTCAATCCTTATAGAACAATGAGTTCAACATACAGTATATGGCCTGTTGTGATGATAATATATAGCTTGCCTCTTTGGTTGTGTATGAAGTCATCCCTAATGCTTTCACTGATCATTCCAGGAGAGAAAGGTCCGGCAATAACCTTGATGTATTTTTGCAGCCTCTCATCAAAGAGCTTGCTAAATTATGGTCTGGAATTCAAGCATTTGATGCCCATAAAAAGAAGTTTTCACACTAAAGGCTGCACTATTTGGAACTATCAATGATTTTCCTGCTTTTGCAAACTTGTCAGGTCGAAGCACTAAAGGGCGTGCTGCTTGTCCTAGTTGTGGGGACTTAACATGCTCAAGATGGTTGAATCATGGTAAGAAGTTCTGTTATATGGGCCATCGACATTGGCTAGAGAATGATCATCCTTATAGATTTGAAAAGGACAAGTTTGATGGTACCATTGAGTTGCGAACAGCACCAGTTGCACTATCTGGAAGTGATGTTCATAAAATTGTTGAGAGAATGGACAAAAGCAGGAATAAATCTATGCATTGTTCAAAAAAGAGGGCACATGAAGATAGTTGTGCTGAGGAGTGTACATATGACTCTTGTGAAAATGAGACGGTAATAGGTACCGAAGTTTCACCATCATGGAAGAGACGCATGTCATTTTTTAATTTACCTTACTGGGAGTTTATTCTTCTTCCTCATAATCTAGATGTGATGCATATAGAAAGAAATGTATGCGTTAATATAAGTGGTACAATATTGAATCTTGAGGGGACAAGTAAAGATAATCTAAAAGCTAGACAAGACTTGCAAGATTTGGATATTAGGCATGATCTTCATCCAGTTTCCCTTCCAAACAACAAATTTTATCTCCTTCCAGCACGATATACAATGTCATTGCAGGAAAAACATAACTTCCTTACAGTATTAAAGGATATTAAAGTCCTAGATGGATATGCATCAAATATTTCAAGATGTGTATGTTTAAAAGAGAGAAAGATAACAAATATGAAGTCACGATTGCCACATCCTAATGCAAGATATTCTTCCAATAGCTTTAAGAGCTTCTATGCCAAAAGATATTGTTCAGATTCTGTCCCGTTTATGTTCTTTCTTCAAATCATTGTATTCCAAAAGTATTGATCCTTCACATCTAGATCAATTGAAGAAAGATATAGTGCTTATTCTCTGTGACATGGAAAAAATCTTTCCTCCAGGTTTTTTCACTATTATGGTTCATCTACTTGTTCATCTTACCAATGAAGTAAAATTGGGTGGCCCTGTTCACTATAGAAGCATGTATCCTATTGAGAGGTAACATATTATAATTGTCATTTTAATTCATATTTTAATTCTAGAATTTAAGAACATCTTGTGTGCTTACAGTACTTTTATATCACAAATCAAGGTACTTGATGCGATTAAAAGGTCTTGTGAGTAACAAAGCTCAACCTGAGGGCTCAATCATGGAGGGATATCTTGCGGAAGAGACTATAATATTTTGTTCTAGATACATGAATGGAGTAGAACAATTATTCCAACGAACAACAAGGAATGATGAAGGTGAAAAAAATGATTGCTACCTATTTACATCTAGTGGACGTGAACTTGGGAAGGCTGAAAATGCTATCCTTGATGAAAAATCACTACAACAAGCTCATCGTTATGTATTGCTGCACAATGATATAATTTCTACATATCGAAAGTATGTGTAATATATTAACGCAATAAAATAGCTATTTTATATGTCTATGTTTTCTTATTAAAATTTTCTTTGGCATAGTCGTTTTTTGGCGGAGCAAAGGCGTGCTTATACCCATTTGCAAATGACTAGAAGTATTGAACAGAAGTGGATTATTGAGAAGTTTTCGGGATGGCTTCAAGACTTAGTATGTTGTATTGAAACTAATATGCTTGTTTGAGTTATAATTTACTTCTTTTACCTCTCACAATATACCTTTTCTGATTTCAGGTACCTAGCTTACTTGATAATAACTATTCAGCTGAGTTAGTAGCACTTGCACAAGGTCCCAATAACGTCATAAGGAGATTTAAAGGCTATATTATCAATGGCTTTAGGTTTCACTGCAAGGATATTGAGAGATCAAGAAAAACTCAAAATTCTGGTGTTGTAGTTATGGCAGATGGAAAGAGATTTTATGGTGTGCTCACAGATATTATTGAGTTAGATTATTATGGAACCTTTAAAGTGGTATTATTTCGATGTGATTGGGCTCATTCATCTTAGGGCGTAAAGAAAGATATCTATGGCTGCAATCTTGTGAACTTTTCTAAGCTCATACACACAGGAAAAAAATTGAAGGACGATACATTCATATTTTCATCTCAAGCAAAGCAGGCCTTTTATGTTCAAGATCCTAAAGCAAAAGAATGGTACCATGCTATTACAACGAAGCCAAGAGACCTGTATGATGTTGGGTCTACACAAGAAGAGGATGATGAAGATGACAGTTACACACAATGTGAATCTGTAAACATTGTAATAGATAATCATCCAAATGATTGTTCAAATTGGTTACGGACAGACGTTGACGGGTTAAATGTTTGACTGCCAACAAATTTGTGTTAATCTTAACATGATGATACAATGTTTCTATTCTCACTTCTGTTTTTTATGTAATTAGCAGCATTATATACTTATATTATTATTTGCCATCTGTATTAATTTTTGTGTGCTCATTAACATTTTTCAATTGTCCATGTATCTAGAAGGTGAGAAATGGCTAGGACTAAAGTAGATAAAAGGAAGAAGGCCAACAACTCAATCTCGATCTTAGAAGAAATCACTATTTTGAATAATTCAGAGGAGGAGAATTCTGACAATGAAGGAATGGAAAATTCTGAGGCTGAGAACATGGAGTTTGGAAGTTCTGAAGATGGTAATGAGTTATCTATCCAAGCTTTAGAAGGTAACCTAGCAATGGAAAACCATGGTGGAGTTGGCAACGAAGAAGAGTTTATTTGCAGGGATGACTTGGAGATTGTAGGTAATTCCTTATTAAATCTGTATTTCACAATATTTTCTTGTTCTTGATATAACTGAAAACATGATTAATTTTATTGTTATGAATAGATCCTCAAGGAAAATTCTTACGAATGAGAAAGGGAACCACTCGTCCAAAGGATGTCTGGAACATGCCAAAAAATGAAAGAATAAAAATCTATTGCAACTCTTTTGGACAACCAATTAAAAAAAGTGGTGGGATTTTAGGTGGATGGCTTGGTTCTTATGCTCGCAAGGCTAATTTGTGTCCGGTAAACTATACAAACTGGAGAAAGATGCCAAGGTCCTTGATAATCATGCTTTTAAAGCAAACTCGGGTAAGTCCTACTGTTTGGTTACTGTAATAGTTGCACCATTCAATTTATTATTTCTTTTCTAATCTATTTCAAAATTATTTATTATGCATGGAACTACTATAGAAAAGATTTTTCCTTCCACAAGATTCAAAAGTAAACGGGTGGATAAAGAAAAAAACATCTAGAAATTGGAAGAACTATAGACATAAGTTGAAGAAGAAGCACATGCTTCCAGGCTACACTGAAGCACAAGTTGCGAACAAACATCCTCCCAATGGAATTACTCAACAACAATGGAGAGATCTTGTAAATTACTGGTTTGGAGCAGATTGCCAGGTTGTATTTTATTCTTTAATTACTCAGGCCATAAGTTTTCATCTGATAATATTTAGATCTAATGTGGCATTATGGTACAGAGGTACTCTGAGATAGGGAAGGCCGCACGTGGTACTTTGAATACTCCTCATACGACTGGATCCAAGAGTTTTGCTAGAATACGCGAGGAGCATGTAAGCTCACTTCTACTGATATTTTATAACAAAATTTTGTATACTTATTTCAGTACACAAGTTACATTTTTGGTACAGATTATTTCACAAAACTAATATTTCTTCTTTTCTTACTGTAGGAACAAAAAAGGGCAAGCAACCTGGAAGGAAGGATTTGCTATTACTCATACTAGAAAGGGAGGGAGGCTAGATGACACTGCTGCAAAGTTTGTGGTATGTCTCATTTTTTTTCAACTTTATACAGGACTTGGAGTTTATTTCCTCAATAGAAAGCTTAAGTTGGTTTCCCCCTAATATCCATTACATATTGTGATATTTTCATTACATGTGCACCAATTCGTTGTCTAGATGAAAGTGATTTTCATTACTTCTCAATTCAGTTATGAGAATATAGTGCATAGCTTATTAGTAAAATGAGTTATATTTTTTGAACTTTTATTTTGTAGGATGACGCTAATAATATGGTGCATAGTGAATCTGCTAGCCAAGCATCTTCAAAATCTATTACAGAGATTGAAAATCAAGTTTATGCTAAGTTAAAGGATAAAGGTAGTAAAGTGACTGGTTTCGGAATGGGGGTAACTTCAAGTGAAGTAAATGAAGTGCAGTTGGAAGCTAGAAATGCATTGTCTTATGGTATCAACCATGCAGAAAATGAAGAGAAATTCCAAGAGCAGATGCAAGAGATGAAAGGTCAGTATGAGCTGAAGCTAGTTGAAATGCAAAGTCAGTATGAAACAAAGATTTCTAGAATGGAAGCTCAGCATGCTGCAACACAAACTGAACAAGAATCAAGGCATTTTGCATTGCAAGCTCAAGTTGATCAACTTATGAATGTTATGATGAGATCATCAATGCCTCCTAACCAAAGTCATGGACAAAGTCTGTACTGACCTACTAATCACTGGAAGTGATATTTTTGAACTTTTGCAGAAACTAGCTTTTGTCGATGTCATATATGTACATCTTAGTGCATGAGAAATGGTGAACATGTTCAAGATGTAATATATTTACAACTTGTTTGGATAGTGTCTCGATTGACAAGTGAAATGAACAGTAGTTCTACTAGTTAATTTGGATGTTTTGGTTGATAAGTGAAATGAATGTCAGTGGTTTCTACTAGTTTTTTACCTTTTTTGTGCAATTTGTATTCCTTTTATCTCTCTACATGTGGGCACGACACTAGTAAAACTATACTAGCATATGATATTTTGAAGAAAAAAAATTATAACAAAATTTGTAATTTAGTCATTTATTAGTTATTTAATTACTAGTTGAACATCCAAATGTGTAACTATTGGCGCCATATTTAAATGTATGACCCTTGTTTGTGACCTTTTGAAGCGTCTTTGAGACTTCCATTGAAAAACTATTTAATATTCTTGGTGACACTTTTATAGGTCACCCATAGAAAATATCATGACAATAGCTGGTGACTTTTTGAAGTGTCACAATGTTGATGACATTTCTTTAAGTGTCACCAAATTTTTAACGACTCTTCATCTTGTGACTCTTCTCATGACACATCACGGAGAGTCACAAAAAAATCTTGTGACACTTAAAAGAGTCCCAATATGTAAAATAAAGTGTCCCTAAATAACTATATTGTTGTGGTCACAAACACAACATAGAGTTCGATCAAAACTCACATGAATCAATGCAACTTAGCAAAGTGGCCAGTATTTCATGTACTTATCTTGTTGCTATTATCAAGATTTACCATTCAACATTAAACATGATTCGGTCCAGATTGTCCCCCATTTACAAGTCATGTCTCTAGGGTTGAAAAATAGTAATATCAGGGAATTTTTTTCAAACATGATTCGGTCCAGATTGTCCCCCATTTACCAGTCATGTCTCTAGGGTTGAAAAATAGTAATATCAGGGAATTTTTTTCTTTCCTAGGTTATAACTATCTTTCCCAAATTATCATTTAACCAAAGTAATCGTGCATCTTTATTTACAAGCATTTCACAAACATTTCGCAACAAACATAAAATATATAGAATATGCGTCAAGGGGACTTGACTTTAAACGTCATGTCGGAAAGTACGCCGAGTTCTGTCGGTATCTGGGAATCACGCTCCTGAAGAGCAGTGGTCCACGGACCGGCAGACGAGTTTGTAGTTGGAGTGAGGCCCAACGACGACCCTTCTCAGCAACCCGGGTGGCGGCCAAGCCTGCGGAGGGGTAGGGCCGCGTTGCCTTCTCGGACAAGGGCCTGGTGCGACCTGATGATCTCGGTACAGGTCCTCAGTACAGTGCAAGAAAGAAAGAGAGAAAATACGAACCACGAAGACGAGGTCGATTTACCCTGGTTCGAGCCCCCACTGCCGGGTAATAGCTCTACTCCAGCTTGGTTGATTATATGGTGGAAACAGTACAAGGGTGCCGAGACCGGGCTTGAAGGCACCGATCCCGAGCTTACAATGAAGGTGGCTAAGAACTAAAACTACTCGCTAAGGAAGCTTCGGATGCGGGTGTTGCTTGGGCTTGAGTCGATGGAATCGGATCGGGAAGCCGGAAGGAGAGAGCCCGACCTTGATTGTCCAGAATTCTCCTTTTATAGGCGCGGCGGGTGCCCGAGTCGATACCGTGGGCCCCACGCCGTCTTTGCTTTAGTGGCGAAGTTCTTGTCTCGTTCCGGGGTTCTGTCTGGTCCGGAGCCTGCAGGGAGAAACTGGTCATGTTAGTACTGGACACGTGTTTGTCTCGAGGCGCCTATTCAGGGAGGAAGCCTCTTTAGGGAGAAAGCACTTTCCCTTTATCCTCGAAATAGCCTTGACCGGGCCGAGCCAGTCTCGCGCCACCCGTTGGGGGCGTCGCGAAGCGTAACAACCATCCGCTGCCTGCCAAAGAAGGCAAACGGCCGGATGAGTCGTCCACGTGTACTCCCTTGGGTCGCGGGCCCCTGGGAGACACAGTTCGTTTCGATCAAGGCCGGAGAAAGTATGGTGGGCCATGACAGTTGTCGCCACCTGCCCACGGGTGAGCGGATCACTCGAGGAACCTTCTCCCGGGCTAAGGGATAGCCCGGGAGGGACATGGTGCCGCACGGTTTGACCTAGTCAAGCCCGGGGCAGCCACGAGCGAGTTAGGCGGCTTCTTTTGTACGGCCAGGAATAGCCTGCTTGGTCTTCTGTTCGTGTGGTGGGCGGTCTGAGAATCGCCCAAGGCCTGCTTCAAGATAGGCCGTTTACTAATCACCAACAGCCAGCCCCCGAGCCTCGAGCGGGTCGCACAGTGAGCCGGTCTGAGGTTTTAGAGGAGATCCTCATCACGCGCCGAGCGGGAAGATTTGGCTCAGGGGCCAAAGTCTGAGCATTAAACTCGATTTGGTTCCCACGATCTGCTTTATTCGTTGTTTTTTTTAAAGAAGCAAGCGCCTTGCTGGGGAACTCGCACTGCGACACCATCCCCCTTGCCTCTGTCTTCATCCTCTCCCTTCGCTCCTTGTTCTCTGCCGCCATGGTTGTCATCGGAGAGAGCGCGCTGACGCAGGAGAGAATGGCGGAGCTAGAGAGGATAGCTTGTCGTCGCCGGACACGTGGAGACTTCCGCGCGGATCCGAGAGTTAGAGAACGAGCTAGAGAAGCCCAAGCCGCAAAGCATGGACGATGGTTTGACCCGTCCATCCGTTCCCGGGCTCTGCGCCACGTACTTTTGTGTATTTTCTTTTGAATGTTTGTTTAGTCGGATAAACATTACGAAATGTGTGGTGGCCGAAGGGCTTAGCCATTTTTCACCTTAGTTTATTGTGTCAAATCGCGCGCACTGTGGGCTCTGCGGCGCGGCACAGTGTTCCGCTGACAGCGAGGGCACGTTTGCTAGGCACGGATACGGAGGCGAAACCGCTCGCGCCGGTTCATGCATCCGGCCTGAGCCACGCGTCGAGCCCCGAACGCATCGCCGGGCTTTGCTTGCGTAGGTGGGCCAGGACCTACGGGGTAGGCCTTGACTCATGATGACTTCTCCCGCTCCACTGACAGTGGGGCAGGGGACGCGTCGTGCGGCGATTGGTGCGATTGGTATTCCGTGAGACGGCGAGTGCGCTCGCGTCTCTTCAGTTCGGGTAGTGGGTTTTAATTACCTGCCCCTTCGCGCGCAACGACGCTTTGGGTAGCCCGCAGCGCGACAGGACGTTGTACGGTCGCCGGCCTATAAAGCAAGGCGCGGCAATGTTGTGCTGCAACGTCTCCCACTTAGCTCTTCTAAAAAAGTTGAAGTTTTTTAGTCAGCCGGAGAGAAGAGAGAAAGAAAAGCGAGAGAGAGGCAACAAAAGGGAGCGAAAATGTCTTCATGGAGCTGGTCGTCGGACGCGAACTCGGATTACCTCCACGCCTGGTCGGTGGCAGCGACGGAGGATCTGCCGCCGGTGCCTATCCTGCCGCCGATCCAGCCCGGGGAGGCGGAGGCGCTCGACCGGCCCCGTCGTTCTGGCCTTGCAGCGGTCGAAGCTGGCAACAGACGCCAGCCCAGCCGACGCGAGACGGCGGCTGCGGTAGCGATTGCCGAGGCGGCGGAGGAAGAAGAGGCGAACGCGGTGGCGGCACAGATTGCCGCCGACGCCAGATACGCCGCCAAGACCGCGGCGGCGGAGGATTTAGGCGCTCCGCCGCACATTAGGGCGGAGCATGAAGTCGAGGCGGCCGCGGAGACCATCGCAGCGGAGCCTCCGCCGCTGCTTATGGACTCCACTAACAGCCAGCGGCGGCGGAGGCGCCACCCGAGCGCGCCGGGACCATCTAAGCCCGTGATGGGCCTGCCGTCGTCGTCGTCGTCATCGTCGTCGGCGGAGTCTGCGGCTCCGCCTGCTCGTCGCCAGCGCCGTTGGTAGTCGTGGCGAGGTTGTAGGATTTGGGCGCCGTTGTAGGTCGTAGTAGCGTGGCGCCCTCTTTTGCGGCAGTTTAGGAGCCCGGCCTCCTTTTGTTCTCGTAAGATCTTTCATTTGTAGAAATGTAACTTCTTTTGGGAAATCCCATCGTGTTGCTCCTCGCTTGTTCGTCGCTTTTTCTTGTTCAATCTCGAAATGCTAAAAAGCAGGGAACTAGATGAACAGTAACGAAGTTCTAAGATGAACTTAGGAAATTTGAGCAAGCAGATTGCTTTTTAGAGAGTTTGTTTTCGGTGCGCCTAATCATCCAGCCCCCGGACCGTGGCCAAGTCCAAGTGCGATCTTGGAATTGGGCGCGGTCTAGAGACTAGAGTGATTTAGAAAAATTTGCGCGAACTCTCAACCCCTAGTTTTCATGGTTTGTGCAAAGGTGCAGCCTTCCAAATTAGGGACTTAGAAAAATTCAAAAATCCTCAAATTTCGAGCTTTGGTGGGCATGGCGATCTGGGCCCAGCCAAGCTAAGGAAGCCTGGGCGCAAAAGAGCCTTCAGTCCCCGAGCGCTGCGGCCCAAGCTAGCCATCCAAACAATCCTGACGTGGGCTTACTGTACCTTTGGGCCGTGGGAATTCCACATCGCGCGGAGATTCACTAGGGTGCGAGAGATCGGCTTATCCCGTCGTGGAAGTGCTCCGGAATGCTTTATCCTTAGTCTTCGGGCTTTTGGCCACGGGCTTGCTTGAAACGGTCAAGACTTAGACCGGCGTGACTCATGATTGGGGGAGAGTTTTTTTTTTGAATTAGAACTGAACTGAAATGAAGGAAACTTACGACCTGATTAAGCGTACAAGCGTCGCAGAAGGGAGATGTTCCATGAGCTAGGGAGCTCGTTCCCGTCCTTGTCGGCGAGGCGTACTAAGCCCGTGCGTGCTGCGCTGACTACTTTGTACGGTCCCTCCCACTTGGGGCTAAACTTATTGGAGCCCGCGAGGTTCTGAATGCGTCGTAGAATCAGGTCTCCTACTTGCAGGGTCCTTGTGTGTACGTTTCGTGCCGCGTAACGACGCAGGGACTGCTGGTAGGCCGCAGCTCGGAGAAGGGATTGCTCACGGCGAGCATCAAGTAAATCAAGGTCAAGCTGCCGCTCCTCGTCGTTGACCACGAAGCTGGCGAAGTCGACGCGATCGGATCCTAGTCTCATTTCGCGGAGGACCGCTCGAGCCATAGGCAGTCGGAAAGGAGTTTCTCTCAGAGTGCTACCGGTCGTTGTCCGGACTACCGGAGGATCGACGGTAGCTCGTCGACCCAACCTTTTGTTTTGCCTTGAGGCGTCGTAGACTCTCTTTTTGATGCCTTGGACTAGTTGTCCGTTAGCTCGTTCAGCCGCGCCGTTGCTCTGTGGGTGGGCCACAGAAGTAAGGGCGAGCTTCATGCCAATTTCCTCGCAGTAATCATTGAATTCCCGGCTCGTGAATTGGGTGCCATTGTCAGCGATGATCCTACTAGGTACACGAAATCTTGCAACGATGCTTCGGAAAAAACGTACCGCGGCAATTGCAGTGATGTTGTAGACCGGCTCGGCCTCGATCCACTTGGTGAAGGTGTCGATGGCTACGAACAAGTATGTTCTGCCACCAAGGCCTTTGGGGAACGGTCCTAAGAGGTCCATGGCCCAAACCGCGAACGGCCACGCCAGTGGAATTGTTTGTACCGACGCAGCGGCCGATGCGCCATCCGTGCATGATATTGGCAAGCTTCGCAGCCGCTTAACTAAGGCCTGCGCCATCGCAGCGATGGGCGAGAGTAGCCCATGCGGAATGCTTTGCCGACGAGAGTTTCGGCGGCGGCGGCGCGCCACACGATGCCCTCGTGAATGTCGGCTAGAAGGTACTTACGTTCTTCTTGGGTAACGACTTACAAATCACGCCATTAGCACCCCTTGATGACAAAGAAGCCCCTTGCGCGTGAAGCTTCGGGTTCGCCTTTTTAGCCGAACGCCAAGAACGTCCCCGCAATGTCCTCGCTCCAAGAACTGGATGAATGGCGTCATCCAGAGGTGCTTTGCTCGAGGAATGAGACGAGATCGGATGTCTCGGTTTGGGGGTAACAGACGTCCCTTGGCCTCCTCTCCGAGGGAATGGAGGGCTTTAAAAGGTGTGCACTAGCACCCGGCGGGCCGGTTCTTGTGAGATCCGAGCTTGGCGAGCTTATCGGCCTCGCCATTCTCTTCCTCGAATGTAGCTGATTTGAAGCTCGTGAAACGCTTCTCCGCTTCTCACTTCCGCCAGTACCGCGCCATCGAAGTCGTCGATTGTTCGAAACTCCTCTCGACTGGCGGACGACGAGCCGCGAATCCCTTTCGCAATAAGCCGCTTAATGTCGAAAGCGCAGCGCATGCTCAGAGGCCCGCAATTAGACTTCATACTCTGCGGCGTTGTTCGTAGCCGCAAAGTGTATTTGTATGACGTGCTGGAGTCGCTCTCCGTTAGGGGAGATGAGAACGATACCGCATCCTGATCGCCCGGACTTGTGTGAACCGTCAAAGAACAGAGTCCACCGAGCTTCCAGCCCATCTTGACCTGGAGAGTCTCTCTCTTGCTCGTCCGGCCTGGTCAATTCTGCGACGAATCAGCGGGGCTCGGGCCTTGATCGCGTTCGATACAAACCGGATGTCGACCACCCACTCGACTCCCCACTTCGCGACCCGGCCAGTGGCCTCCGGATTTCGGAGAATGTCCTTGATCGGGTAAGTAGTCGGGACAATGACTTAGTGGGCTTGGAAATAGTGACGCAACTTGCGCGAGGCCATCAGCAAAGCATAGCACAGTTTCTGAAGGTCGGGATAACGCTCCTTTGGCTCGGTGAGTACTTCGCTCACATAGTAGGCGCCGTTGCTTCCTTCTCGTTTCTATCGCCAAAGACCGCGCTTATGGCGTTGGTGTCACCGAGAGGTATAGCAGGAGGGCTTCCCCGAGCTTAGGAGTAGTGAGGACGGGTGGCGAGGCGAGATACTGCTTGAGTTGCAGAAACGCGGCCTCAGCCTCCTCAGTCCACTCGAAACTATCGTGCTTACGCAGGAGCTTGCAGAAAGGCGCGCTTCGGTCTCCGAGGCGGGAGATGAAACGGCTTAAGGCCGCCATTTTGCCCGTGAGGGACTGGATGTCCTTTACACAAGTCGGCGACCTCATCTTTTCGACGGCTTTGATCTTTTTGGGGTTCGCACCGATGCTCGTCCCGCCGATTACGTAGCTTAGGAGCATGCCGGACTTGACGCCAAAGACGACTTCGGGTTTAACTTGACCTGTCTTGCCTCAGTACAAAGGTCTCACTAGGTCGGACACGTGGTCATGGGCATCCTTGCTTTTGACTACGATATCGCCGACGAGACTTCTACGCTATGCGCCCTATTTGATCGAGGAGAGTTTTTGCATGAGACGCGGAACGTGGCGCCAAAGATTTCGAGACCGAAGGACATGGTCATATAGCAAAATGTGCCGAAAGGCGTTACAAAGGCGGTTTTTTCTTCGTCCTCTTTACACAACGCGATCTGATGGTAACCGGAGTAAGCATCCAGAAAACTCATCAAAGCTGAATCTGCCGTAGCGTCAACTAGCTGATCTATGCGTGGAAGGGGAAAGTTATCCTTGGGGCAGGCGGAATTAAGGTTGCGGTGATCGACACACATGCGCCATTTGCCTCCTTTCTTCTGGACGACGACTGGGTTCGCAAGCCAATCGGAGTGCTGAACTTCGCGGATGAAGCCCGCTCGAAGCAGCTTGCCGAGCTGGTCTTGGATGATCTTGGCCTTCCAGTCGGGGACACGCCTCTGACACTGCCTTACCGGTTTCTTGTCAGGCCGGACAGCTAGCCTGTGCTCGATCACCTCCCTTGGGACACCGGGCATATCGGACGGCTCCCATGCAAACGCGTCCTTGTTAGCCCGGAGGAAGGTAATGAGCTCGAGTTCCTATTGAGGCTCGAGGGTTGTCCCCACGTGGACCACCTTGGAGGGGTCTGACTCCGTGAGGATGACGGTTTTGGTGGGCTCTCGCGCTGTGGTGCCACCTTTGGGCGCCACTGTGGCGCGCTTCTTCTTGGGACCACGGGTAGGAGCTATCCTACCATGGCGGTAGCGGTTTAGTCGCAGTCGAGGGCCGTCTTGTGGTTGCCTCGGACGGTGATGACTCCCTTGGGTGCCGGCATCTTCAGGCAATGGTAGGCTTGGTAGGAGACCGCCATGAACTTGGAGAGCGCGGGGCGTCCCAAAATGGCGTTGTAGGGGAGCTCTGTTTCCACCACCTCGAAGGTGATGTACTCCGTCCGGAAGTTGGCGGAGGAGCCGAACGTGACGGGCAGCACGACCTGCCAATCGGGACGAAGCCACGATCCTGGGACAATCCCGTGGAAAGGGACGGTGATGTTCTTGATCTTGGAGCGCGGGACCTGCATGAGGCCTAGGACGCGCGCCGTGATGATGTCCAGCAAGCTTCCGCTGTCCACGAGGACACGGTCGACCCTGGTATTGCCAATGGTGGGGCAGAGTACCAGTGGGAGGCGCTGGGGTTTGGAGAGCCCGGCCAGGTAGTCCGTCACCGAAAAGGTGATGGCCTGGCTGGACCAAGGCAGAGATTCTGCCGCGGGCTTACCGCAGGAGATGTGGAGGACCTCACGGGACACGGCCTTGAGCTCGCGACGAGAGGTGTAGGTTGACGTGCCGCCGAAGATGACGGCGACGTGGCCACGGGCCTCAGGAAAGCCCTGATCCTGGCCACCCTGGGGGGTGGGCGCCGTGGCCGTGCCCTCGGGCAGTTCAGGCATGGGACCGCGACCAGCGTAAAAATCCTCCAGCTGGCGGGCCCATGTGCGACAGTTGCGCAGCTCGTGGCCGGGGCGTTGATGAAGGCGGCAGAAGAGGCTAGGATCGTGGAACCGGTCTCACTCTGCTTCGTCTTTGTGGACGGGAGGCCGACCTGGGGTGCCCGCCGCCGCTGGCCCGCCTCGGCGGGGAGGCCGCCCACCATCGCCAGAAGCGGCGCTGCGTCGGACGCTAAAGCGGGGGCGTGTTAGCGAAGGACGCTGTGGCGGCGGGCACTGGCTGGTCGGGCTCGACGGCGGCGATGAACTTAGCGGTCGCTCCCGCCGCTTCTTCTTCTTCTTGTCCGCCTCGGTTTTGCCCGCCGTCGCCGACCTTGGCCTTCTTCAAGACGGCCCTTCTTGCGCCCACCGCCTCGGAGGATTTGACGAGAGGCGGCGGCGCGGAAGAGCTCGCTTCATGTGTTGACGGGTGGAGCTCGAGGTCCTCGATGTAGCGCCGTCCTCACACCATCCTTGAAGGCCTCGATGATGGCCTCATCCGAGATGCAGGGATCGTGTTGCGGGCTCGACGAACCGCACACAAAACTCGAGACTTTCATCGCCTCGCCGCACCACGAAGTTTGAGATCCTAGGGGCGCCCAGAGCGGGCGAGCACCCGGAAGCTAGCGCGGAGGGCATCCCGCGGTGGGACCGGCCACGGATAGAGCCAGCCGCTGGTTGAACAGCGAGTCCGCCATGCCCTCGAGCACCGTGGGGAAGTAGTTGACCATGACGGCCTCATCTCCCCATGGCTCGGACGGCGGTGGTGTAGATGGAGAGGAACTCCTCGGGGTTCTTGCTCCGTCGAACTTCTCGATTGGTCCGGCTTGAACCTCGGCGCCATGGCGCTTCACGGAGAGCGCGGAGAATGCGGGCATCCGGCGCAGCCTTCGGGCGAGGCGCCCCAGCGGGCCCAGTGGGAGAACACCTACCGGGCACGGACGATCCTCCGCCGAGGAGGCCTTCGGTCATTGCGATCGACTGCGGCGACGGCGGGAATGCTCCTGAGCGCCATTCTGACCAGAACGGTTTCGAACGCAGCGGCGTTCGGACTCGTTCCCGCGCCAAATGTCCGGGCCATCGCCGTAGGTCTGCTGCTCGTGCTGGTCGATGCCGCAGGTGATGACGCCTACACCTTCGGCGATTGTCGGACACAGATCTGCCATAGTGAAGCCGCGGGGATCCTTCTCCAGGTCACGGATGACCGTGGTGATGGCGCGCGCCCTCTGCTGGCTGCGCACGAGTGGGTTCATCATGGTCTCCATGAGGGAATCAACCGGCTGGCGACCCTGCGGGGTGCGCAGACGACGGTCCTCCTCGCAGATCCCGTCCATGACGCGACGGACAGCATCATTGAAGAACACCCGGGCCGCAGCGCGATGACGCAGCGCTGCTCTGGGCCTCCCATCTCTGCGTCGCGTCGATCCGGGCTGCGAAGACGCAGCTGACGGGGCGTCGGGCCGGGAAACGTCCCGGTGTTGCCAGCGGAAGTGGCGGAGTCACCCAGCAGCTCGAACTCCATAGGAGTCTCGCTGACATGGGTGACGGAGGGGTCTAGCTCAGGGAGCGATTCCTCGGGGCGAAACTCTACCCTTGGGGCGAGAGAGGCATCGACCTCCATCTCATCGGCCTCGGCTTCGGCGAGGTACTCCTCCCGCCAGCCGTCGTACGACGGGACCAGATCGTCCAGATCGTCGCACTCATCGAACTCGAGGTCCAGAGCCTCGTCGTTGCTCGGAATCTCAGACGTGCCCGAGGGAACAGAGTGCTGAGGGCTAGTCATGGGCCCCACGGTGGGCGCCAGCTGTCGGTGTCTGGGAATCACGCTCCTGAAGAGCAGTGGTCCACGGACCGGCAGAAGAGTTTGTAGTTGGAGTGAGGCCCAACGACGACCCTTCTCAGCAACCCGGGTGGCGGCCAAGCCTGCGGAGGGCTAGGGCCACGCTGCCTTCCCGGACAAGGGCCTGGTGCGACCTGATGATCTGGGTACAGTCCTCAAGATAAAGGTAAGAAAGAAAGAGAGGAAATACGAACCACGAAGACGAGGTCGATTTACCTGGTTCGAGCCCCCATCGCCGTAATAGCTCTACTCCGGCTTGGTTGATTATATGGTGGAAAGCAAGACAAGGGTGCCGAGACCGGGCTTGAAGGCACCTATCCCGAGCTTACAATGAAGGTGGCTAAGAACTAAAACTACTCGCTAAGGAAGCTTCGGATGCGGGTGTTGCTTGGGCTTGAGTCAGATGGAATTGGATCGGGGAAGCCGGAAGGGAGAGAGCCCGGCCTTCGATTGTCCAGGAATCCTCCTTTTATAGGCGCGGCGGGGTGCCCGGAGCTGATACCGTGGGCCCCACGCCGGTCTTTGCTTTAGTGGCGAAGTTCTTGTCTCGTTCCGGGGTTCTGTCTGGTCCGAAGCCTGCAGGGAGAAACTGGTCAGGTTAGTACCGGACACGTGTTTGTCTCGAGGCGCATATTCAGGAGGGAAGCCTCTTTAGAGAGAAAGCACTTTCCCTTTATCCTCGAAATAGCCTTGACCGGGCCGAGCCAGTCTCGCGCCACCCGTTGGGGGCGTCGCGTAGCGTAACAACCATCCGCTGCCTGCCAAAGAAGGCAAACGGCCGGATGAGTCGTCCACGTATACTCCCCTGGGTCACGGGCCCCTAGGAGACACAGTTCGTTCCGGTCAAGGCCGGAGAAAGTATGGTGGGCCATGACAGTTGTCGCCACCTGCCCACGGGTGAGTGGATCACCCGAGGGACCTTCTCCCGGGCTAAGGGATAGCCCGGGAGTGACATGGTGCCGCACGGTTTGACCTAGTCAAGCCCGGGGCAGCCACGAGCGAGTTAGGCGGCTTCTTTTGTACGGCCAGGAATAGCCTGCTTGGTCTTCTGTTCGTGTGGTGGGCCGGTACAGAATCGGCCCAAGGCCTGCTTCAAGATAAGCCGTTTACTAATCACCAACAAGTTCGCAATCCAATTCAGGGACACCGGCATCTATAATTGAAAATATGTCGCTTCAATACATTTTGTGAAAATGATTTTTTTCAAAAATGTGAAAATAGGTTATCTAGAAAGGTGGGATTTTTATAAACTTACTGAAATTTATTTTGTATTTTGCTGAATTAGATATGAATTTTTGAGTGTATTAACAAATGTAAAAATATTTTTTAAACGGAAATGTGGTAGCAGGCAAAAGGGTTGCTGCGCCATGGGCAGGGCCAAGCACAAGGGAGTGAGGGAGGTAGCCTGAAAGAGAGGGTTTTGTCCCAAACCCAATTAAAATAAATTTATTGCTTTGTTTTACCTTCCCTTTCTTTCTTTTAATTCAAAAGTTTATGTTTCTTTTGGGAAATTATTGTTTGCAAAAATTAGTAAATCCTGGTGAGTGCTAGAAATGGCCAAAATATTTTTCATATAGTTTCTTCAATGTAAATTAGGGAATAATTTAATTGAAGCTTTGATATACATTGCTCATAAGATATTAAATATTTATAAACCTAAATTGTTTTTTTTGAAAATTATGCTTTAAAAATTGTTTATAAACCTAAATTGTTTTTTTTGAAAATTATGCTTTAAAAATTGAGGATGTTACAAAATTATAGTGAACAAACTATATCATTTGTTCACTTTTGATGGCCATGTATCGCATTAGATATTTGTTTTCTAGATCCCTGCAGATATATATTATTCTATTCCAAGCTTTCTCTTTTGGATAAGAGTTGATTGCTTGACAAATAAAGAATACAACATTATGTTTAAAAGCATATCTTACATGGTTTAAGATAATTAATCTTGCATAGAATAAAAAACATGGAAATTATCTGTCTAAAATTGTATGATTGATATACTTTGCCTTGTGTAGAAAGTGTCTGGAACACTTATTAAAGCCTTAATGCACCAATGTCTTGAGGACAACATGGAATTTTTTTTTCACGGTGACATTGATATATATTCAGTAAAATATATGCTGAGTTCATGCCATAATCTCATGCATGTTAATGGTGCAATACTAGTACTCGAAATTCATGGTTGGCATGAAAAAGGGGAGAACATTATGCATTTTATGAAAAATACATGTACATTATGGGGCTGGGACGAGTGGCTACAAGGTCTCAGGTATATTGTGGCGGCGCCTCCAGTGGTATTCCGCTAGGGTTGGGGTACTTCGCTAGGGGACTTGGGCAACTCGACGGGATAAGTTGCGGCGGCCGACGGCGGAGGTGAAAGGACAACAGGGGTGTGGCCGTGTGGGGGAGGAGGTGCGGTGGGGGAGGTGCAGGCGGAGGGGCGAGGCAGCACATCCGCACAGGGGAAGGAGGACTGGTGAGGGGAGGAGTGCGGTGGAGGTTAGGGTTAAGTGCTATTGGACTGGGGCTGGGGCTAGGCTACAAAATTCCATGGGCCCTGAGCCCCGAACGAGCCGGCATTAGCAAAAATATACCAAGTCGAGCCCGAGCTGTTCGCAGTCTCGAGCTAAAGTTTCAGCCCTAGGGTGGAGTGGTGTCCACCGCCATGACCATTAAGAACTCATATCGAGGGTAGGAGGACATCATTAGGTTAGGAGGTTTTATGGTAAAGGCATTTCAAGAAAACCAATTCACCAACCTGTGCGCTATAGTAAACGTCCTAGTAAATGTTGTGAGCTATAGTAAACATCCTAGTAAGCAACATCCTAGTAATACATTCCTTGTGAACTATAGTAAACTTTGTTTTTCAACTATAGTAAAACCATTTTATAGAATTTATTTTTTACTCCGACAATAGATTTTTCTATTTTATGTATTATAGTAAAGTGGAGTGAGTAAACCAAAATTTATTTGACAAGACCGGCCTAAATTTGTTGAAAAAATGTAAACAACGCGTATGTAAAAGTGGTTTATCAATCAGAGCTCGCACTCAACGGGAAAAGTAGAAATAAGAAGAGAAACTCGCGTGATTAATGCACCAGATGCATGCACCAAGGGGCAATATGACCAAATTTTTGTTACCGTTTACTATAACTTTAGTGAAAATTTACAATAATGTATACGTAAGTTTACTATAATTTCTCTAACGAAACATGTGCACGTGGGGAGGGTTGGAGGCGCCCTTGGGAAGGAGGGTGCGAGCGTGGGGAGGAGGGTGAGGGTGAGGATGGAGGGACACGTGCATCCACTTTCCTCCTCTTCCTTCGGTTTTTAGATGCACTACTCTCTACGTCCAAATTCACTTTTGGAGGGTCACTAAAACCGAAAGATGTTGCTACTTTCTGCAAGGCAAGGAATTAGACATAAGTTGATGTTTAAAACAACTACTTTCTAGGTCCAGATTTACTCCCGGAAGGTCCCTAAAACAGAAATAACTCCGTGCCTAGATGAGCCGCTCCAATAGCTCGTCTAGCTTACAAGATTCACATCACTATAGCTCTAGCTTGCGAGATTCACATCACTATAGCTCGAGCATTCACATCACTATAGTGTGAGTCGAGCTTGAATCGAGCGAGCTCCGTCCGACGCTGTAAGATTATTTTGGTTTTGGTGATTGATCTACAAGATTAAGGCCATTTGTTTAATAGTTCTTCTGATTCTTTTGTGTGAGTTTGTGAAATCTCTGATTTGGCTTTTTAATCCTATGGAACACATTGAAAATCTCATTTGTTTTAAGGTTAGAAAGTGATTTGTCTTAGGAGAAGGGTTGAAAGTGATTTGGGCTGAAATTCAGAGAAAAAGAGTTGTTCACAGTGTAGGCCGGACGGTCCGTGGTGAGCCCAGACCGTCCGGGGTCAGTCGTGTGTCCTTCTGTCCTCTGGCCAGTCAGTCCGGAGCTGATGCCAGGGAAGAGGTTTCTCTGTTCGGACAGTCCGTGGCCTAGGACGGACAGTCCGGGCTGTGTCTTGTGCCCTTCTGCTCTTGGCCGAACCGTCCAGGGTTTCATCCGTGGGGTGAACTCCAGGGCGGACAATCCGGGATCCAGGGCGGACAGTCCGAGGCAAGTCTTATGCTCTTCTGTTAGCTGGTCAAATTATCCAGAGTTAAATTCTCCACGTAGGGCCGTTCGAGCCATAGGCCAGTCCGTCCGAGGCGGACGCCAGACCGTCCGTCGTGTGCCCCGGTCAGTCCGGTCTGAACAGCAGATCGTCTCGCGATATCTCGTGTCGAGAGGTATTTCTCGTGGCTATATAAGCAAAGGCTGTCCGAAGGAATAAGGTTGAGAGACTCATTTCACTTCCACCCATTGGCTTGCTTGTGTTCTTGAGCCCTCCCATGGCACTCTAGGGATTGAGATGTCATGTCTTCAATGTAGGTAAGTTTTGGTGAGGTTCCTTGTGCTCCTCGGGGTTCTTTTGCCAGATCGAGTTTTTTCCTTGGGTTTTGGTTTGTGGTTCGTCTCCAAGTTTTCAACCTTCATCTTCTACCCAAAATCCTCCGTGTGTCCGGGGTCACCTCCATGTGTCGGGTGTGCATCACTTTTGTCCGTCAAAGGTGAGGAAAACCCTTGGTTGATCCGAGGTCACTCCGTGTGTCGGGGTGCTTACCTCTTCATCCGTCGAAGTGGTGGGTTCGTGAGGACCTTTCGTGTGTGTAGAAGAACTTGCGATTGTGTGAGGGTTTGGAGCTCACCCGCCATGTGTTGGTGAAGAGCTACCGCTAGTGGATTGAGGGTCAGGGATGAGAGGGTTCCGGCTCCGTTCGTCAGAGTTCCTCAACGGTGAGTAGGTGTACATCCGTTGTGCCCTGAACATCGGAAAAAATCTCGGTTTGCCTTCTTGTTCCCTTTTGTTTACACTTCCGCTTATCTACTAATTGTTGTGTGCGAGCCTTCAAGCCGCCTTATGTTTCGTCTTATGTCTTATTTACTGTTTTTGCTTAGATTGAACAATCAATTAGGTCAAGTAGCTAGTGTGGTTTATTAATTTGCAAATTAAATTAAGAAGAACCTAAAAATACTTAAAATTTGTCCTAGCTGATTCACCCCCTCTCGGCCTAGGATCCTTTCAAACGCCGAGGCTTTCCGATGTGAGTCAAGAGGATGAAACTATCAATAAACCCATAAAGGAGGGTACATGGTCTACATAGACATTGCAGGCCTACACTATGCTTTCATTGTTCGTTGTAAATTGTAGAGTTCAATAGCCTCAACAGGACAACACAAACAAGTCGGGAGAATCCAAAGTAAAACTAAATCAAGTGCCATTATCAGCATGGTTGTGCCATAAAATCAACCAAAAAAAAACATTAATCGATCCATTAACATACAAAACGATGTAAGCAACATGCTTTTTTTAAGAATCCAAACAACATAATGAATGTAAAAAATTTCCTCCCGAAGTACATGATATAAGGATAACATAAGGTCGTTAGTGCCAATCTAGATAACATGTGCTACCCAATAAGCTCGTTATGTTATGCGAGTGCAAACATTCTTATTGGGGTTGCAAGAGAAGACATATCGGACATTGTCATGATAGCGGACTATACGGTGTAATGATAGCAAAACAATGGAAGACGCTCATCAAGCGCAACTTTGTGCATTGAAGATTGAACACTAGTGCACATAAAGCACTTTCCATAAATTAATCTAGAACACAGAGCTTTTTCTACTTGCATGATACTCCTTTTATTTTTTTTATGTAAGGTATATAGTTTGAATGAACATATTTAGAAATATAAGACGTGCTTGTGAATTTATTGATGTTTTTTTTTCTTATCTACCTTTATTTACTACACAATTCTATCTTATATTTATGATCACAGGGTGCTCATTGATTTAAGTGTGAAACAATGTGTCATACTTTGGTGCATGCATGTGCGAGTGAGAAAACAAGAAAGAAAGTGTAATAAATAAGAAAATAAAAGAAAGTGAAGAGAAAATTATCATGATACCCATGTCATAAATTTTTTAAAAATATGGGAGAAAACATATTTAGGTGTGATTTTAGGTGTTTTTGGAGGTAGCAGAAAGCGAGCGCGCAAGCACAACATCACTAGCCTTTCTTGACGTGCTGATTAGGGTGAGGTGTGAGTGCGTGGACGTCTGCTACGTACAATGGCGCATAATGTACATTCTTCAATTTTTATAGTAGTCAAGCGCTATATAGCGGTGCGTAGTGCACATAATTGCACACTAGCTAGACCTGGGCCATTAGTTTGGGATCGAGATTCTCTGCCATCGCCTATGAGTGGAGAGAAGAGAGAGAAACGCTTTGATTTTTGTGTATGTTGTAAATAGAAGCCGATGGATCGAGATCCGACGACCACGAGGGTGTCGTACGGGCCCTCTGCCGTTAAAATCCTGACGGCAGAGGATCCAATTCCATTAGTTTGTGGATCAGGTGGTCGAGAAGCGCCCAAAGTTATCCCTTCATGCATCCATCTCTAGTGGGTTTTCACCTTAGACTACCTAGAAATCTAAGTTTTCTAGCCCACATAAAACTACCAAAGTGTTGGAACGGTTTCAGGTTAGAGCGTAAATTTAGCTAGCACAACAAAGCACATATATTAATATTTTTTAAACTTAATTCTCATAAAATTTTACGTTTGTTTCCAACAACAAATTGCTTTTAGAATGGTCTTTTCTTTAATGCGACGCCTGTAGAAGATATTTGGTTTCTTTACATTGTTTTCTGAGAGCAAGAGGAGACAAGGTAGATTTTTTTAAGAAGAAGTAGAGAAGTAGAGAAAGAAATTAAGGAAACAACATTAAGACAGGATTTGTGGCTCAAGAGCATCTTACTAGGCTTGTTTGCAAACTAGTTCTAGCTCGCTCTGAAAACAAGCATGAGCCGTAACTCGCTAGGGGGTTTTCATACATAAGTTAGAAATATTTGCAGTCTAATACATTACATACACCAAGTTTGGGTCTTGACTCATTTAGTAACTACACATCCATTTAACCCTAACCTACATTCCCCTTAGATCCCTACTACCGCAGAGGCCGCCACGCTCCCTTTTGCCTCTCCCTTCAATCTCTAGACCAATCGCTAGCTAGCTAGTGCCGCCTCCCTTCCTTCTAGTGATCACAAGCGAATAGTTGGCGTCGCTCCTCCCTCTTCCTTCTCCTCTACATGTTGGTGGTGTTAGATGGTCATAGGAGGCCGGGACGACCACTGATGACGTTGGGTGGAGGTGCGCAGTCACCCTCATTTTGACTGGTGTGGCCATCCTTCTCAGCCTCTTCTCCTCTGATGAATGGGCGCTATATGGCAGCAGAAGACCGAACCGACGACATCTCCATCCTCTTCTATCCTCTCCTCTCAAAGTCTCAATATCCAGCACGTTGGGCAGTGGTGCAACCCACGCCTTCCTCTTCCTTTCTATCTGAACGGCAGCAGTGCAGCACCACCCAACAACACCAAGCTCCTCCTCTTGCTCAAACTCGGCTCATGCCCAACACTAATCAGCATGCGGTGGCGTGCACGAGCATTGGAAGCAGATCGACGGTCGCTGCTATTTGCCGATAGAACATCGTAGCGTTGGGATGGATGGAACGTCTGCTGCTCGGTGCTCGTGTTCCAGGCGCCACCAAGCGGGCCATTTGATCGGCCCAGGCCCGCCACTCGTTTCTCTGGGAAGCATCGTGTCTCCCGCGGCCGTGCGGAGCCCAGCACACGAGGCCCAGCCCAGACCATACGCATGGCCGGGGAGGATGTTCAGAGAAGCTTCCATTTTTTTTGTTTTTCCTCACCTAAACTCGAACTCTTTTGCTTCAAAATGAATGCACGATCGACAGATGTAGGCATACCAAATTGATCAAATTAGTCTCCATGTTTTCCCGGCTTAAATTTAGATTACTCAAAATATTTTTTTACAAGTCAAAACGCTATCGCACTGTATAACCGCTTTCTGATGCAGACTTATTTACAACGTCTTGAGAACATTCCAACCGCTCCCTTTATCCCACCTCATAAAACACTACTGATACACATATGAATATTGTTTTAGGAGGTACGATAGGAAGGCTATTGGGATGCTCTGATGAGTTTGGACCTGTTCGGAACAGTTCTCTTCTTCTTCTTCTTCTTCTTCTTCTTCTTCTTGGCAAACCGTTTGGAACAGTTGATCACACTGTTTCTTCACGTCTCTGAAGCAAGCTTCCTTCCGTTTCTTTGTAACCGGGAAAGGCACACACGAGAAACCAGTGAATGGCTCATGCTCATGCTGTTGCCAATCACCAACCCATCACGTAGAAAACCAGGTGATGCCAAAGCTTGGTCATCGGGTTCTTGGGCCCACTCAACAGAGATACCTACGCCCATAGATGGGCAACGACTAGAAAGGTCGGAACGCATGGTCAGACAAAAAAAAAGTTCCACGGCCCCTCGCAAAAATTACATGACAAAATTCTCGTGAGCATACGGTTAGGTACTCGTCGAATAGGGATTCATTTTCTAACTAACTTTTATGCTTTGGTGAGTCATAAGGGATCTGATCTGTTGTATATATAAGACCCACGATACAATGGAACAGAGAGTGCGAAAAGTGCAACATTTGCTATACGAATTGCAACTAAATGATGAGTATGTGTTGTCAACTTCTCATGGATGATTCAATCTGCTGGCTATCATTCATGCTATTGGGTGGGAAGTTGGAGGAAAACAAATAACCAACAAATAAATGTTTTTGCACTGATAATGAGGAAAAGGACATAATAGGGTTGTTAGTGCCAATATAGAAAACATGTATCACCCGATAAGCTCGTTGTATTATGCGAGTGAAGAATCTCTTATTTTGTTGCGAGATAACACATATATGACGGTGTCACAATAGTTGAATAGACGGTGTACGTGTTGATAGCAAAACAGTGGAAAACGCTCATTAAGCGCAACTTTGTGCATTGAAGATTGAGCACTAGTGTACATAAAGCACTTTCCATAAATGAATCTACAACACAGGCTTTTTTTCTTTTATGGTACTCCTTTTGTTTTTATGTATGGTATATAATTTTAATGAATTTGTTTAGAAATATAAGACGTGCTTTTTTCTTGTCTATCCTTATTTATTGCACAATTCTCTCTCATATATTTATGATCAACTATCGCACATGATGTTTTTCTCATATTTTAAAAATATCTATGACATGGGTAGCATGGTAATTTTCTCTTCACTCTATTTTAATTTTACAATCTTTTCAATCTATGTGTCATTTTAGAACACAGCTTATATAAACAGGAATTCCTCCCAACGGGATCCCGTCCCGGACGGGATCCCCCTCCTAGCGACACGTGTCCACTCAACCCCCGCGCCCAGCTCCCCTTCGGCCGCGCGCGAGCTGTGCAGAGGAGGAGGAGGAAGGAGGAGGCCTACCTCGACGCCGTCGACCTCGCCGTCGCCGCCGTCGAGCTCGCCGCCGCCGAGTTAGGGTTTGGGTTAGGGAACATTTAGGTTCCTCCGGTTGTAGAGGGAGGTCAGGGAGGCGGCGGACCAGCGGTGTGTGGGGCTCGTCGGGGGCGGCGACGGAGGCGGCGGTGGCACCGACAGAGCTAGGGGAGGGGCCAAGGTGGTGGGCCGGCGGTGGAGGGGACCGCCTCCCCCTCGGGTTAGGGTGGGCGGCGAGGCTGGCTGGGCGGTGGAGATCAAGGCCCAGGCGTGGCAGGAGGGCGGAGGAAGGAGGCGGAGGGCGGGGGGGTGCGGAGCAAGAGGCGGAGCAGGCGGAGGAAGGAGTCGGCGGCGGCGGAGAGGCGAGGCAAGGCGCCCGCTGGCCGGGCGGAGGAAGGAGTCGGCGAGGCGGGAGGCGAGGAGGAGGCGGCGAGTGGAGGGCGTGCGAGTGGAGGGAAGGTATCCCGTCGGGGTGGGCTCCCGACGGGATACCATGGGCTAGTCGCCCCCTATATAAAAAATGAAACAAACGCTCCCTTCGTTTTTTAATCTAATGCGTCCTTCTTCTTAATAGTCATTGAATATATGTGGTATGCGTTCCAAACCCATTTTTTCCGTTCATACTAGCTGTTTAATGCGGGCTGGTCTCTAGCTGGTCTCACGCATTGTTTCACACTTAAATCAATGAGCATCCTGTGATGATTATTACAGGTATGGCAGTAAACTCTCGCTTGCCCTTGGTACACGAGCAAATCCAAAATGCGTCTATATAAAAAATCAGACGGAGTAATAAATAGTCTCGTAAAGGTTGATAAGAAAAGAAAAAGGTACTATATCTACATTGATGTAAACATGCATAATGTGGTCCTCCAGCCCAATACTCCTAATATTGGCAACATATCTAGTGCTAATACTCATTGAGTGCTAACATGCTAACATCCAATCCAAGTCATCAGATCTATAAGGAACAGTTCTGATGTGGAGAGGTGGAAGTCCTTTCCCCACTTAAAAAGGTAAGGAAGGCTGTGTGAAAGCATTTAAGTGAGAAATGAGGTAATTAATACGGTTTTCACCTCTCTACATCTGAACTGTTCCTTATAGATCTGATGGTTTGAATTGGATGTTAGCATGTTAGCACTCAATGAGCATTAACACTGGATATGTTGCCCATTATATAATATCTATATATAGTTTGGGACATGCCGGTCAAACTTTCAATTCTGAAAATTACTCCCTCCATCCAGCAATGATCATCGTCTAAGCAAAAATAAAAAATCCAACAATGATCGTCGCGTAAGCTTGGGGAGCACCTGCGTCTCGGAATGAAACGCTTGCCCATTCAATGCATTGGCCGCGAGCTTGCCTTGGCAGCTGTGGCAATTGGGCAGAACAATGCCATGCAAGCATGAAGCGTGTGCCCATTCAATTCATCGGCAGCGGCGATTGGACAAAAGTACACCATGCAAGCGCTGTGGCCGAGCACACGCGGAGAGTTACGGTGCCGATTAAATGGATTGTGAGGAGTTACTGTTCTCCTTAGTCTTGATGAAAAACCTTATACGCTGATCAAATCTGGATGGAGGGAGTATAATTTTAAAACCGCACGTATGCCCTCTCTTTCTCTCTCCATCCTCACAAATCCCAATGCTCTCCCATTGCGAACATGGCCTCTTTAATTCACAGTTCTGGTTCGGTTTGTAAAATTTGTCATTTTTTTATAGATCAATCATTTTTTTTTGAAGAATAGGTGAGAAGCCTTTTCATTCAATAAGGAAAAGAATAGAGTACAAAACTAAAACAAAAACACAAGCAATACACCAAGGAGGCATCCCCGGACGACACGCTCACTCTAACACCAGTTAAACCACGCTATTTCTTAAGCTAAATTCCTCCAAAACGTCGGTATCCACCTCAGTGGGCCATCTACATTCGTCTCGAAATATTCCAGATATTCCAGATGGTGTGCGCGATGAAACCATCATCCAATGCTCTCAGCTTTTCATTTCCGTTTTGGTCATCCCACCACTCATCAAAGGAAGAGACCTCTGGGGTGCAAGCATTGGTAATCACCAAATGCGGCCGAATGAGGTGCCAAACTTGTCTCGCAAACGGACATGTCCAAAGTAGATGAGAAGTGGTTTCTTGCTCAAGCTCGCAGAGCACACAAACAACGAGGGCGGACCATCCCCTGCGAACTAGTCTGTCGGCCATTAGGATCCTATCCTAAACAACAAGCCAACGAAAGAAGCGACACTTATAGATCATTCATTGTTAAATTTTGTAATACTTTTTGAGACTTTGCGAGGTTTTTTTTTCTTAAAGATCTAGAAAATATTTTTAAATGATATTTTTAGCTTTTTTGAGTCTTTTTTTAAAGCCACTCAGCTTTTTCAATTATAATTAATAAAAAACAAACCACACCGGTGAATCAAAGAGAGGATTAGCCCTAGCCGCCATTGTAAATCAGACTTTCGCACATATCCATGCGAGCAATCATGGGGCGAAACTGGCCAGATAGGCAGATAGCTTAGAGAGAGTTTTCAGTTTTCATGTATCAAACTCTAGCCATCACCTACGTGCATGCAACCTATCCGCATATCTGCCTTACTCATTAGAGTACCAGTTAACCGATATGCCGTGCCAAGAGTCGCATCTATAGAAAGAAAATGGTTTCGTGTTTTTTTAAAAAAACCAAAGTTATGTGTCCTTGGTGCGGAAGCATATATGCATATACGGTGAAGCAAAGAAATTGTGATCAAGTTATGAAAGCGCATCCAACAAATGCTCGAAGACGGCGCAGAAACTAATGGATATGACAAATGCATGACCACGGCACAGAAACTTGTGCATCGGACAGAAATCGCATGACTCAAAAAACTAAATGGGTTTACGGGTGTTCAGCTGGAATGATTAAACCTATTTTACAGTATAAATGGGCATCAGCAGCTCACTTCACAATATAGACTAAAGTCACATCTCAATTTAAATGTGAAGGGAGCCAGTTTCGGTGACAGAGGGATAATTTAATAATATTTGCGAGCCTTTCCTCTTCTAATATCTTGAGATACCGGAGTAAACCAAATAAATGTTCAATCTTGTTCTTTGTTGCATAACGACAGTTATGTCAGATTGGATGACAAACCGAGAGAATTAAGGGAAGATAAAAAGCAATTTGAACAAGGAGTGAAGAAGAGTAAGGAGGAGTTTAATACCTCCGGAGCTCATGAGACTCTTTTAGTGAAATTCATAAGTCTCAATTCCCGAGCGATCGCACCAAAAACTCGAGTTCCTTTTGGATTTCAGGATGATCGTACATCAAAGCTTAATGTCGACGTCAAACATTGTAATGTCTTAGCGGGGGTCTGTCAAGAGGAGAAGGTTGTACGTAGCGGGGGTCTGTCAAGAGGAGAAGGTTGTACCGGCACAGGTGTTGTGGAGAGTTCGACAAGAAGCAGCTCAACTTTGAAGAGAAGAAGCGCATGAAGAAAGAGAGCGCAAGTTCAAATAAAAAACCATAAGTGGGAAGAAGAAGCTCTGATTAAAGGTAGCAACATGGACTTCGAACCCGAAGCAAGACCCAAACTAGAGTTTCGTCCGTCTAAGTTAGTTATCGAGTTGTCTTGTTAGCGTTCGTCAAGAGTCTAATCTCAAGTTTGCTCCATTCACCTAGCGTTTAGTATCGAGTCTATCGCTTATTTTGTTAACGTAGATCGTATCGAAGTTTAGATCTCTCTTTGTGATACGGGTATTCGTTATCTAAGGTTATCAATAGAGTCGAGCTATTAGTTAAATCTTGGTGATTGTGAATTGTTTAAATTTTTGCATCCACATTGTGTGCAAAGAAAGAACTCGAAGATGCAAAAGGAACCGAAATAAACAACCGTGAGAAAATAAAGGTATCAAACTCTGGTCATCACGTACGTGGTGCATGTAACCTATCCGCATACCAGTTTACTCATTAGAGTGAGCGCTCCTAGCGTGTTTTTTCTAACCAAAGTTATGCGTCCCTAGTGCAGAAGCATGCACGGTGAAATAAAAGATTCGTGATCGAGAGCACATCTACCAAATGCTTGAAGACGGCGCAGAAACATGTGACAAATGCATGAACAAGGCACATAAACCAGATGGATTTAGTGCATCTAACAAAAATCGCATGACAATGAATTAATGTCAAATACACTAAATGCGTATACGGGAACTAAACCTATTTGACAATATAAATGGGCAACAACAGCTCACTTCACAATACAAACTAAAGTCGCATCTCAATATAAATGTATGAGGACTCAATTTTGTTGATAGAGGGATAATAATTTAATAATATTTACAAGCCTTACCTCTCCTAATATTGTGAGATAGTGGAGTAAACCAAGCAAATGTTCCATCTGCAGCAATGTTTTTTTGTTGCATGACCGTTTTGTTGGCTTGATTGATAGTTGTGTTATTGTCTACGCTATGGCTGTGGGTTGCCGACTTTGTGGATAAGGTTAATGCCGTTGAATAAGTTTGCTGTCCAATCTAGGGACGCCATGTAAAGGAAGACTGTGGCAGTGTACAAGAGGTCCTGCATGGTGTAGAAATAAGAGAAAAATCTCTAATGTGAGGAGGTGAAATCGGAGAAGAAAATCTGTAATGGGAGGAGGTTGTGTTATCGGAGTCAAATCCTAATAACACCGGGGAGGAGGTGGCATCGGAGTCAAATCCATAAGATCAGTAAATTGGTTTGGAAATATTGGAAAGCTAATAGAGAGGAGCAATTATGTTGGTTCGGGGATCGAGGAGGTATGCGAGGAGTAGTGGGAGATGAGACTAAGTGTTTAGTATCACATGGTTAACTATTTTCTGGTTTCATATACGAGAATGAGATTCAATATATAAATGCATGCACTTTGTATCCACCTTCGTAATAGGATTATATGGTTAACCAAGTAGCTAGTTATTTCGCAATTCTTTTTCTCACATGAAAAGGTATAGTAGCACGTTGTCATGAGCTAGCAACAATTAGGTTTCTCTACCGAGCTACGAGAATAATGTTGAGCTTGTTAAAAACATGAAAAGGTCTAGTAGAATAATGTAAGCTTGTTCAACATGAAAAGGTCAAGTAGAACAATGTTGAGCTTGTTACAAAAATGAAAAGGTCTGCCGGTCTGATAGCACGCCACTGTCACGGGCTAGAGAAAGTTAGGGCTTCTTTACTGAGTTATCGGAATAATGTTGAGCTCGTTTCGGTTGACCTAATGGCTCGAAACTTAGGTCAGTATTTTTCATGCATGAGTGCACGAGCTAGCAGAGAATTCAATTTTTCTCATGTGCATGAATGCATTGTTAATTTCAGTCGGCCAGGAATGTCTATAGAACGGTTGATATTTGATAAAGTGTTTGCCCACCGCTTTGGTTCCACACTTTACATGGACGGTAAAATTTTGAGTCTCATTCTTAAGGGTATGTTTTACCTATGGGACACTCATCGCATCACCTCGCAGTTATCCTAAAAACATTAATTATATATATGGCATTTTAAAAAGCAAGAAATCTAGGTTGCATGTCTTCCAAACAGTCTACTACAAAACAAAATTAAACAAAAATGCCCCCGCCCTTCTTCAACCTCTAGGCCAACAAGAGCAAATGAGTGTTTCAAAAGAGATAATTTAGTAATATTTGCATATCTTTATTTGTTAAATTATCGTTGTGAGAGATTGGAGTAAATCAAATGAGTGTTTCATGATTTCATCTACAACAATGTTGTTTTTGTTCTTTGTTGTGTGATAGTGGTGTTAATTTGATTGATCAATGTGTTAAAGTCATCGGACGAACCACACTAGGGAAGAGTAAGTGAAGACTACCTCGGTTTGCAATATTAATGGGCTAAGTCTTCGGTTTGCAATATTAAAGGGGCTAAGTCTTGCTATCTCAGTGATGATTTGACAAACAAAATTCTCTCTCAATAAATCAGCATTATGGGAATTATGGGAATCGGAGTATACAAAACCAGTCTTTCGTTTACACCCATGTTTTTTTTTTTTATTCATGATGGTACTATTAGTATCTACACTGGTTTGTTCTTCGCATGTGGTGTGGTGTTGGTTTGTTATACAATTGGGTTGTGATCTCATCGTGTTGCTTTGCTCTTCGACAATGGTGTTGGTTCGTAGCAATTGTTAATGGTGGCCCTCTTTGTTTCATAGTTCTGATTCGATTTATAAAATTTATTTTTTTACACAGACCATTCACCGCAATATTTTGTAATAATTTTTTGAGCCTTTCTGAGGTTTTCTCAAAGATTTCAAAAAAAATTAAATGATTTTTTTTTTACCTTTTTAAGTTTTTTTTAAGACCCTCAACATTTTCAACTACAACCAAAACAAAACCACAACCGCAAATAAAAAATGTCCGACAAATTTGTTTAAAATATTTAACAAGTTACTTAATCTGCATGGATCATAAACAAGCTAAACAGAGGTAACAAGAAAACCATAGGTGAGCAGGTAAGAGCATGCATGAGATCGAGTGGATATATAAAATTAGTCTCTGTGTTGAATCCTATCATTTTATTTCTGTGATAACCTGACGAGACAAAGTAATCTCACTTAGAAAACAGGTCTTTGTAACCAATTACTATCTGTTCCATGAGCAGTTAGTAGGCCTATAGTGCAAACCGAATATACTGAACCAATTGAACCAGCACAAAGCCAGATGGTAATAAACAGAGGAATATGCAAGACCCACAGACTCACATATCACCTTAGCGGCCACATCACAAATTCACAACTGCAAGTGCACAACTACAATGATGATGAAAGCTAAATTCAAGGACTAATCCAGTGAGAACAAACAAGTTACGAGTATCGTCAAGTATCAAAACCAGAGTAGACGCCACTCCCCCTGAGGAGCCGCTTCTCCTCCTCAACGTAGTTTTTCCCCCTGCTGGCCTGACCACGGTCTCTTTTCCGCTTCTCCTTCTGCGAGAAGGAAGCCTCCTTCCTCTCTTTCTCTGTCTGCTTTGGCTGGGGGTTGTACACACCAATGAGCTTCTCTCCTTCAGTTACTGCAGCCCTTGTGCGCTCGCGTTCTTCGTAAGACTCCGTTGCATCCTCTTTTTTGCCGTGATCTTTGCCAGTGGACCAAGACCAGTTAGGTTCGACCTTTGGAGGGGGCACCGTCAAGACAGATGGGCCACCACGATACCCATGCCGGCTCAAAGCATTGAAATCCACACCACCAGGTTTTTTCTTCTTTGACAGAGCTGCTATTCAGAAAGCTAAAACCAGTGTTAAAAGAAACCTGACAAGATAACATACTTGGAACATGAGCTGGTGTTCATAATACTTCGCTAGTCTGTAGCAAGCCGTAACATGCAGGCCAAACAGGAAAACCCCATATAGAAAATAAAAAAGAATAAGAAGGCCCAGCTTGTAATGTTTGCTAACCCAACATTATGGAAGGGAAGACTGGATACATGTAAGCATGATATATGGGATTTGAGGCCCTGATTCTAGCTAGTGGTGGCTAGAGGTAGTCAACCTGTGGACTTCTTCAGTGAACCAAATGAGGGTCTTGGCTTTCACAGGATGGACGATAGCCTCCAGAGGTTGGTGCTCATAATCACTCCCGACCCTCAGTTGATCCCATTGTTTCTAGAGGACGTTGGTTAGGTAATGCAAGGGCTGCTCATATAACCGCTTCACCGATCTGCTGAGTCCCAGTCATGATGTGGATGTGGATGGGATTTACGGACTAGTGGTGAGCAGGAAGGATGAGCTTCATGTACTCAGTTTGAGAACTCATACTGGCCTTGTTAACCATTGGTACCAGGAAAGGCATGGGGATAGGAGGTGAAGGCTAGCCTGCAACTCAATCCCCATCTTGGAGCTCTCCAGTTTAATAAAAAAAATCCAAGTTTCTTTTCCTAATGAATAATAGTACAAGATTACATGCTTAATTGCAAGAACTGAATTGAGACATGCCTAGAAACTAGAATTATCATAAAGCATAATAATTTCAAAAACAGTTAAAACGAGATATAAGTCTCTAAAATAAAACAGCCAGTCAGCCAGTTTACCAAATGTAGGTTATGCCCGGAAAAAAACAGTTATAGTGAAACAAGAGGCTGTGGAAAGTCTGGTGCTTTGAATATGTTTAGCACGTATCATGGTCTAGAACAGATTCCTTTCATCTCCAAGAAAATAGTGATTTTTCCTTTATTAAAAAAACATGTACTAAACGTCTTAACTCTAAACCAGTCAGCAACCAGCAGTTTTGAACCTCCAACCTAAACTAAGGCCCAATTCTTTTCAGCTTAACAGCTTAACGTCTTAACAGCTTAACGACTTATCTACGTTTTGAAAACATATATGTTTTGAGTTTTGTTAGTCCGTTTTTTCGCTGTTTTGAAGGTGGGTTCTAACGCTTTAAAAAACAAGTTAAACGAAATGTATCCGAATCTCGACACTATCTCGAGAAGCTCTCGAAGTACAGTCATTTCAGCCGTTCATCCGTTCAGATCAGTTCAAAAGAACAGGGCCTAACTAAATAATTATGAACAAGATTAACATACAGGATATACATGATATCATAAAAGATAAAAACATTCATTTACTGCAGAACATTAAATTTCACTCATGCTCATGAACTCTATACAAAGTATATCAATACATATAACATCTATGAATAGAATTTTAGATACGATGATATTTCCTTATGTAGGTCCCTTGGCTTCTTGGGGAGAGACATCAAACATGTTTCGTCTGTTTACTAAAGAAAGCACTCATATTAGACTTACTAACATCTACGCTAGTTCCTTAGACAATTTCTTGTCATATTAATTCCTCTAGCAGCCTAGCATAAGCCACAATAACAAGATACAAACAAACTCCATACCATCTTCAAACCAATTTTGAAAGATGGTCAGCAAAAAAATAAGTATATTATTGGTGAACACAAAACAACAATGCTTCTTTAAAAAGACGAAAAGGAGGGAATCCCTGAATACTACTAAGGTTGGTAGCCTAGATCAATCGGTTCTGTTTCTGCATGCTAAAATTATGAACAGATTAAATAGTCAGCGTTGCCCTAGGTGCTAGGCAGGCGGCTGATCAGCTAGGTGGGAAAAATCCCCTAGAGCCATGGCGGGGGACCAACGAGGCTTCCTACGGGCTAGGCAGCCACCAAGGGGAACAGTTCTCATAATAAAGTGTTCATAATTTGTGCCCATGGACAAGGTTTCATACTTCAGGAATCATACAAAATTACCAGATTTCAAATTTACCATATCAACCTGATATTGGACGTCCTAACAGAAAGCTGAACATGAGCAAGGAGCCCTGACTCCTGAGGTAGCCAATCAAGGGGGTAGCTCTCACCTTCTGATGCACCAGCTGCTTCACACGAACTGGGCAGACCGAAGGCCTTGTCTCCTTTCGCCTTCCCGCTCTCATCGTCGGAATCCGAGCTCAGGGAGTCGTCGGAAGAGGCGTCCTGCGGCTCCTCCCACGGCGCCGCCCTCTTCATACCTAGCCACCGACGAGAGGTCAGCGTCACGCTGCCACCTCACTCGGGAACCGTGGAGACTCTAAGAGAGGAGCAAAGGGTTGGGCCCTTACCTAGACCAGGATATGGAGGCGGCGCAAGAGGAAGAAGATGCCGGCGAGAGCAGCGGTGGCCGGTGGAGGCCGTGGTCGCCGGCGTCGGAGATGACGACAGACACGGGCCCAAACCCTCGAGCGGTCCGGTTGGTCTCCCTGTTGGGCTTTCTCCTTGGATGAGGCAAGAGGGATAGTACAGAATGATTCTCTTTTTAGACCGGCCTCGTAGATAAAGTATAGGCCCATTAAGATCCCATCTCTTTGTGACCCAAGCTGTACTTAAAATTCAGCCCATTTATGGGCTGGAAACATTGGCATTATAGGCCCAATGTCTCAATGCTTTACGCTGATCAAGATCATGGTTTTATTTGAGTATAAACACTGTTCAGCATTCACTGGGAGATTTTTTTAGTACCGAGTGGTGGTGGCTATGGTACGTACTGCCATTTAATTTCGTGATTTTGTACCCTTTTAAAGTTTTTCTTACAAAATTAGTACAATAACAACAAACAAATTCGCCTCTCTGAAAATTCTCTTAACATTAAAATCGCACATTTAAGTCTTTAATGTAATCAATATGGGCCGTAGGAACTCTTTTTTTCCCTAAAAGCCAACTAAATTACAGTTTGAAATTTATCACTTTCTGTAAGCCAATATATACAGTATATGGTAACATTTTGTAGTCATTTTCCGAGGGCCGGTTTTGTTAAATATTTTAAAATTATTTTTAAATAACTTTTTAGTCTTTTTAGCATCTTTTTTTATAGGGCCCTCAACCTTTTCCATTAAATGCCAAGCCAGCCGAACTAAAAAGCCGAATCAAAGTGGGCCTAGCCAGCTCTCAACACAAGCCGCAAACGTTGCCCATGGATGACGCAAGGGCTGAAACATTCAGGAAGCATGGGAAAAAAAAAGGCATTTATTGATCGAATTTATTTGGGCAATGTATATCAAACAAATTCTCGGCACATGGACACGGATGCCACATCGCAAAACGCAGGAACGAAATGCTATACCCTTTTTATTTGCTCACCCCATGCCCCCATCCTGTTCTGATAAAAAAAAAGCTTGTAGATTTGCAGCAGCATCGATCAGCATCAGATCAGATCTTGGGGATGGCGGCCAGGGCGTCGCTGAGCTTGTGGTCGGAGTGGGAGAGGTCGACCATGTCGCCCCTCAGGTACCTCTCGTACGCGGCGAGGTCGAAGTGGCCGTGGCCGCACATGGCCATGAGGATGACCTTCTCCTCCCCCGTCCTCTTGCACTCCAGCGCCTCCCTGATCGCCGCCGCGATCGCGTGCGTCGGCTCCGGCGCCGGGATGATGCCCTCCGTCCGTGCAAACTGCAACGCAGCTGCAACCCAGCCAACCAAAGAAGAAGGAAAAAAGACACGGTTTTTATCCAGTTTGTTTCGGGCCAGATCGAATCAGGTAGTGTAGTATGATCAGGATTTTGTGTACCCTCGAAGCATTCGGTTTGCTGTATGGCGACGGCTTTCATGAGCCCCAGCTCATACACATGGGAGAGCAGAGGTGCCATTCCATGGTAGCGAAGCCCACCTGCAACGATGGCCAGCATCAGCAAACAAGAACACGCAGATTCAACAGGAACCAGGGGATTTGCATATGTCACTCTCAAAAATGGTCATACTATTTTGACTCTAGCCGACTGTCATTAATATAGATGATTAAACATGTTGATAAAAGAGAAGTGTCAAAATAGTGAAGTCACTTTTTGAGAGTTGCATATTGGGAATTTGCATGCATGCGGCTTCGGCTTCGCTATTTTGCCACTTCATTGTACTGTTATAGACACAGATGGTCCTATGTGTCAGTGAGAGAGGAGCGGCAAAATGGCAAAGCGGTGAAACCATTTACTGAGAGTGGTGTATTCACAATTTTTCTTCTTCTTCCCATAATCATGAAGCATTCAGATTCAGAAGCAGCAATGATGAATACCTGCATGGATGGGGTCCGGGACGAAGCCGTGGCCAAGGGTGTGCATCTTCATGAGCGGCGTGAGCCCGGCGGTGTCGCCGAAGTCGTAGGCGTAGACGCCCCTGGTGAGCGTCGGGCAGGCGGCGGGCTCGACGGCCATGAACGCGGGGCTCATCCTGCCCCGCAGCTTCTCGCGCATGAACGGGAACACGAGCCCGCCGAAGTTGGAACCGCCGCCGGTGCAGCCGATGACGACGTCCGGCGGGGCCTCGCCGGCGGCCGCCAGCTGCTCCAGGCACTCCTCGCCGATGACGGTCTGGTGCAGCAGCACGTGGTTCAGCACGCTGCCGAGGCAGTACTTGGTGTCGGCGCTGGTGGCCGCCACCTCCACCGCCTCCGAGATCGCCATCCCGAGGCTCCCCGGGCTGGACGGGTCCGCCGCCAGCAGCTTCCGGCCGGCCTCCGTCACGTCCGACGGCGACGGGTGCACCTTCGCGCCCCACGTCTCCATCATCAGCCGCCGGTACGGCTTCTGGTCGAACGACGCGCGCACCTGCCACACCTGCGCACACGTACGCTCGCTCCACCATTAACGATCAAGAACACTTTGATCCGGAGATGCTGAAAACGGGATTGAATTTCGATGGGGATTTGCATGTTTCACCTCGCAGTTGAGGCCAAAGAGGCTGCTCGCGAAGGACAGCGCGCTGCCCCATTGGCCGGCGCCGGTCTCGGTGACGACGTTCTTGACACCCGCCGTGGCGTTGTAGAACGCCTGCGGCACGGCGGTGTTCGGCTTGTGCGACCCCGCCGGGCTCGTCCCCTCGTACTTGTAGTAGATCTTCGCCGGCGTGCCGAGCAGCTTCTCCAGCCTCCTGGCCCTGTCGTCCCAACCGTGCAAGAACAAGAACATGATCAATGATCGATGATCAAGTGATCAATTATCATCCATTCAATTTTCTTTATCAAAGGACGAGAGCTCTACCGATTCATTCAAGTATGAAAAATATACGAAGAAAAAAAGAAAAAACTTTCGTTCGTGCAAGTGCAGCAAAGTTTTACCTGATCAATGGCGTGGGGCGCCAGAGCTTGTAGACGTCGATGACTTCCTCGGGTATGTCGACGAAGCGCTCCTCGGTGAGCTCCTGCCTGATCAGCTCGTCGGGGAAGAGAGGGGACAGGTCGCCGGGGTTCAGCGGCTGGTGCGTCGCCGGGTGGAGCGGCGGCGGCGGCTTCACCGGCATGTCGGCGACGAGGTTGTACCATTGCTTCGGGATGCTCGTGCCGGCGCCCGGGCTCGAGCTGGCCTTGGTGGCGAAGCATCTTCTGCCACTGACAGCAACTCTGCTCTTCGTTATGCCCGGGAGTGAAGCCTTCTCCGGGCCTGCTGCAATGTACACGCATCAGCTTCATGTTTGCAGTTTCAAGATTCAAGAAATGAGAATGGATCAAAAAAATTCAACTAACTAAATTCATCAGTGGGGAGTGGGGCTATTTGTTGATTACCTAATTACTACCAGGCATAGATTGGACCTTTAAAGTTTAAACTAATCAGTTCCTGAAGTTCTGGATTAGATAACATCCCAACATTTAAATATTTGCATCTCATCGAATCAAATCTGAAACAGGCATGCAGTACCAATTAAGAAATAAATATCAACTTTGCTTGTTCGCACGCGCCTGTGAACAATAGATTGGTGCAGGCGATCATTTTTTAGTAGATTTTCATTTGCTCAGAGATTAGCTTGCCATTGAGATGGCGGGAGGTAGACTGACTCGCTGTGTTGTTTTTGTTCGCAGACGACCGTAGCTAAGTCATTTCCAATAAATATTTTTGAAAAGATTGCATCATTTCAGAACAAATCTGAGATGCACGTAGTAGTAGTGGTAGTATCAATTGGGTTTAGCTATCAACGAGACTACGACACAACCAACTTGGCCTTAAAAATGATGTCTACTCCTGAGTCCTGACTCCTAATAACTGAATACTATCTCTATCGATGTAGCTCTAAAATTAGCCCCTAACTGATCCATCCTGCAGTACGGCTTGAGATTTCCAGCTCTGCCACACTACAGAGGATGCAGAAAATGGGTTATCTTTAGTGAGTAAACTCTGATACTATTGCAACCATCTGCCTAAGCTCGACTGGAGCTGGAGAACACAACACCACAAATGGGATCAGATGATAACATAATGAAACCCGTTCCGATGCAACTACACTGAAGCTAAAACAATTCTAAGGAAATGGCTGAGTGCCCTGGCGAGTGAGCTCCCATGCTCTATACACAGCCCTAGCGAAGGTTCTTGCTCGGACCAATCTGGTAGTATTCAGAAGCCACCATCAGAGAGAGAGAGAGAGAGAGAGAGAGAGAGAGAGAGCACGAGCTGTACAGAGGCCAGGCTAAAGAAGCAAGAACAGCTACGGCGAGGCGCCGCCGGCAGGAAGGGATCAGCGAGGGGCAGGGCCAGAGGAGTACTCGGGGCCGTACGCCGGAACGCACCTTGCATCAGGGGGGCGCCGGCGCCGGCGCGGAGGGCGGCGGTGGCGGCGGCCATCTTCTTCTCCCTTTGAGCTCCTCCTCCTCCTCGGTCGGATCGGTGACCGGTCGCCGGTGGGGGTGGGTGGGCGCGGGCGTAGTCAACGGAGGCAGTGAGGTGGAGACGTGAGAGAGTGGTTTTACGGACGGCTCGTCGTGTGACGGATCCGGCGTTTCTCTTGCTCCCTCGTGCTGAATTGGGTTGGGGGAAGCATCAAGAATCAAGCTTCGCGCGTTCAACGCCTGAGCACGACGGCAATCTCGGTGCCCGGGCACGGCGGAGGCAGCTGTGCCTGTGCTGCGCCATCTGCATGGCCCGGTGCCACTGAGTCACTGACACCCCCCACTAGGAGTAGTTAATTCGATGCAGATCCTGTACAGCACGTGAGTACGTGACGCGGGACAGATCTAGAAGAGAGTAGTAAAGTTTTACTCTAGTTTATAGGATGAGTTGGTTGTCCACGGCTCTCTTCTTTTCTCCCTCTTATCCTCTTATTAACCAAATAAAAAATATAATTTAAAATTTATCATTTTTTAACGTGCCCTACGTTAGGGGCGGACCCAAAGACGGGTCGACGGCGCCTAAATTTCAACTATTACTGTTATTTACAAGACAACCCTAACTTAGAATCTTAGACCCACCTACAATTTTTAATATAAATAGAAGGGAAGAAGGAGCTAAACTTCACACTTGAGTCTTAAACTAAACTTCAGCCACTCGTATCATTTTTTGCTGCATCCGCCCCTGTCCTACGTGACAATGCTTTGTAGTCATTTCTTTGTAGGATTTTCTTATATTTTAAACATGGTGTTTACCTTTATGAGAATCTTTTGTAAGGTCCTCAACTTTTTCACTTTATAAACAAACTTTAGATCCATATCTTTTTAGCTTAACAGCTTAACGAATTAACAGTTTAACGACTTATCTACGTTTTTCTTTTAAACAAAGGGCGGAAGAGCTGTCATCTATTGATCAAAAGAGAAGTAGTTCACAAAGTTGGGGGTTTTGAAAACACATATGATTTGAGTTTTTTTAGTCCGTTTTTTTGTTGTTTTGAAGGTGGGTCCTAACGCTTTAAAAAGTAAGTGACGGGGCCAAAATCTGCTTACATTTGAAACCCGTCCTGTGGAACAGCACTAGTCCCTGGATCAGTACACTAGTGCCATACATCACATAGCTGGATCATCACATACAAAGTTGAACCAAAATTTAATGAAATATATTACAAGATGATCATGGTATCCAGGTGCTGGTACCAAATACATCAGAATGCTTTGTAGACAGTTATATTACAATAAGGATGTTATTCAGACGGAAGCTACGCTATAATTTTAAGTGAAGATCCTAATCTATGTATGTGACCTCCGGACTGTAGGAGAGCCTATATCTGGCCGGGATCACTAAACACCAAATCATCTTCTTCGTGGCACGCGTAGTCTCCATCTTCAGGGTCTCCATAATCTAAAAGAGTGAGTGGGTGCGAGGGTAAGTGCGCAATCAAACCGCACTTGCAAGTTAACACCGTCCTTAATGCAAAATAGTGATAAAGGCTATATGTTGGAGTTTTGGTTATTATCTTTGCAGAAAAGCCAGTTTTCGAAATAATCATAGATAAAAGCCTATACCTAGCCATTTTCGAAAGGACATCTCCAAAAAGCTGTCGAGGAAAGAGTATGTCAAATGTTTATCAAATCATATCCCTTGCCACACAGGCATCACCCTTACTACACCAGCAAACCCAAAGACCCAACTCTCAAGCCACACAGGCAAACCCAAAGATCCATACTCTCAAGCCACACAGGCAAACCCAAAGATCCATACTCCCATCTTCAGTCACACAGACTTTTCCCCATAGCTCCATACTTTATTTTCCAGTCACACAGACCGTCCCACATAGCTCCATACTCCAATCCTCATCTCTCATTTACATAGTTACCACATAGTGGTATTTATATAATTATCACACAGGAGTATAGTATAGTTGTCACACAGGAATATATAGTTATCACACAGGAATATATAGTTATCACACAGGAATATATATTGTATATATATAAATATCACACAGGATTATTCTCTTTATCACACAGAATCTCTTCCAGGTCCACCCTGCCCATCATCCTTCTCTTTCATCACTCTTTTTCCCCAATTCCCATTAACCACAAAGTAACAACCCAGCATAAAACCTCAAACCCAGCATAAACCTCATTCCCAGAATCCCACAACTCAGTCCAAATCCCAATAACACATGCATTGCAAATATCCAACATGATTAAGGTATTGTCGGGGATTAGATCACGGCCCATTGCCATGGCCCACTCCCTGACGGCCCAATCGAACAGCCTACCAGGGCCCAGCTCCTTGGAAGGTTCTATCAGGCCCATGTGCATCCCGCCAATGCCTTCATGGTCGGCACGGTGCGTAATGGCCTAGGATTCCTGTTTGAGTCCGACTCGAACAGAGTTCTGCACGGCTACGTGAAGACCCGGACGTGGTTTCCCGGATTGGACTAGGAGTCGTGATCCCCAAGATTAGGAGCTTACCTTATCTACCTCGGGATGTATTTGGCACGCCGAGTTCATTCATTTATCTCGTTGTTAGCCCGACCGATATTCCCTCGGAGGTCGGTTTGCTCAGACTATATAAACCAAGCCCTACGGTGTTTAGGGGGCATCCGAGACGACTTAGACGATCTCGTCATCATCTTATAGCTTATCGCGACTTGTATCAGATAATCTCGCCGAGACTTGTTCGTCTCGCCGAGCCACCTCTTGTATTCATCCCCGATATATAAGAAAGGCCGGACGAGGGCTATTATCTCTCCCGAGAGGCCCGAACCGTGATAAAACCCCTGTCTCCTGCTCGTTCGTTCGCATTGTTTGGCGTGTCTCTATCTCAATCTTCAAGAATCTTAGCGACTTGAGATCGATATTCAACCGTCCGCAATTTGGCGCCGTCCGTGGGGATCACGCAGATCGAGCATGTCGAACTCCGTCACGATCTGTAGATACTTCCCGAGGGCTACGACTCGGCGACGGGATGTCTCATCCTCGCCGATTCAGACGATCCGTTCGGTCTCGAACGCTTCGCGATCGGAGGCGATGTCTCCGCCACATGGCGAGATAGCCTCAGATCGCACTCCGTCATCGGCAGCGACTACGGAACCGATGATCTTTACGACGGTTTAGATTTGTCGATTCCAAGGCTATGTCGGTAGATTCCACGTGGAGACACACCGCCTAGCATACCTTCGCATGACCCCGCGAAGATTAACATGGCCGATGTAGGAACCGCGAGGATCCCGCACGGCCGTGATTTACCGGCGAGGTCGGGCAGATTAACTCGCTTCGGCATCAAGACGAGGTTGCGCAGTCGCCATGAGCAAGACGTCATTCGCCGCACCTCGACGATTCCATCAATCGACCTTAGCACGGTTTCGCGACGGTGTAGCGGCGCGTCGCGACCCACCTCGCGGTTGGCGCTAAGTCTCCTACAGAGCTTCTCCGTCCGGATTGGTTCCCGAAACCGGACCGGTCGGGCAAAACGCGGATGCCTCGGGGTCCCAGAACCCTAGAGCGTAGTCGGGGAGCGACTCGCGGCCATGGCCGGTGATTAGATCTACCAACCAGCCGACCTCGCCAAGTAGGCGTCTTTGTTTCTAACCTAGAACGGTGGTCAAGGCCTAAAGTCTCTAGGAGAAGTCAACAATTCCTCCAGCGCAGCAGCCCAAACCGCCGGAATGATTCGGACGACTCGATCGATCGCGTGACCCCGCCACCATCGAATGATCATCGCCCATGAGCAGCTACCCGTGGTCGCCGCCGCCGCTAAGTCCTCGTAGTCATCGCGACCACGGGGCAAGCGCGCTGATGATCACGGACGGTCCCTCGTGAGGAGCGCGTCGTCGCAACCACGAGGAAGGGCGTGGTGTATTGTCCCGAGAGAGTTTCTCCAGCCGAGTCATCCTGCTCAGCAGAGTTCCTCCGCAAGAACAGACCAACGTCTTCTCAAGACTAGGTTACTGGGGAAGGTGGCGGTCATATGCTTTGGGTGCGGGGCTTTCTCTGACGAGCTTCGTGCTGTCCGTGGCCCTCAAAGTTCAAGCCCGGTCACATGGAGAGGTACAATGGGACTCAGAACCCAGAGGAATTCCTTTCCATCTACGCTACGGCCATCATGGCAGCCGGGGGTGACGAGCTCGTTATGGCTAATTACCTCCCGACTGTCCTTGAGGGTGCTGCTCGGACGTGGTCGTTCAATCGGCAGGAGGGTTCCATCACTCATGGAACCCGGCTTTGTGACGCCTCGATCGTTAATTTCGGAGTCATTACGTGCGTCTCGTAAGGAGGATGATCTGCACGGATGATCCAGATGAACGGGAGACCTCCGCAACTTCGTGAAGCGTTTCATTAAGATCCGCAACACGATCCGAACATCTCGGATGAATCATTGTCCGCGCCTTCAAAAACGGAGTCCGCGACGAGCGCTCACCCAGATCTCGAGATCAACGAGCGGCAGAGCTGTTCAATACAAAAGGCGTTCGATAAGGCGGCCGCCGCCCGACTGGTGTGGATGAGAAGAAGAAGAGCAAGAAGAATGTTCCGGTGACAAGAAGTCCCGAAGAAGAAGAACAAAGGTGATGCGAACAATACCGTCGCGGTATGGATCGCAAGACCTCCTCCCAAGGATGGGCGAAGAAGCCCAACAATAATTACAAAGGCAAAAGCCCGCTCGGGGATGCGGACAAGGCAAGAAAGGTCCGGCGACCGATTTTGCAAATTCCACCAAAGACTACGGGCACGATATACGCCATCAGAGAACTTGGGCCGCAAAGCTCAAGATTTCTACAACGGCAAGGGCCCAATGCCCACCCCGCCCGAACAAGGTGATGCCGGAAGACCAAGCGCCAAACCGACGATGGTGATCGGAAGATGATGATGAATATCAAGAGCCCGTGAACCATATCGCCGTCATTTTCGGCGGCTCCTCGCTTATACCTCTCGACGACCTCAAGGAAGCCGCCGGGAGGTCCATTAACGTCGAAAAGGCAAAACCTCGGCTGAATCGATGAAGTGGATCGAGGTCCCCATCTCCTCTCTCGGGAGGATTGCCCCACCGATGACCAAGCCTCACGGCCCCACTTGTGGTCGCCCGACCATCAGCAACGCGAGAGTTGGCCGTGTTTTAGTGGACGGCGGGAGCGCTTTGGACTTGCTTTCTGCTAAAGTCTTGGACGAGATGCAAATTCCTCGTTCCAAGCTGAAGGAAGTCGCAATGCCCTTCTACGGGATTGTTCGGGAGAAGCTGTCAAGCCGTTGGGGCAGGTTGTCCTGCCTGTCACCTTCGGCAACCCAAGCAACTTCCGGACAGAGTTGATCACTTTCGACGTGGTCGACTTCCCATCGGCAGATAACGCAATCTTGGGCGAGCCATCTCTCGTAAGTTTATGGTCGTGTCCCACCACGCTTACCATTGCGTGAAGATATCAGTCCTAACGGTGTGATCACGGTCAAGGGCAACTACAAAGTCGCTCCGATCGCGACGAAGCGCCCCTTGCCCCGTCGACCGGCTTCCGCCATGTGATCTCGAGGTTCCGCAGATCAAATCAGACGCCCTAGGGTCTCCTTCACCAGTGGGGAGAAATCAAGGAAGTTCCATTGCCGCTTGATGATACTTCCAAGATAGTTCATTTGGGGCCAATCTGACCCCAAATAGGAAAGCGAGCTCATTGCCTTCCTCCGAAGCTATGCAGATGTATTCGCCGGAGCCATCGACATGCCCGAGTCCCAAGGAGGTAATCGAGCACAAGTCGGTCAGTCCTACGGACAAAAGCCCGTTTCGCGAAGCTTCGTTTTTTTGAATTCAAACGGGGATCATCAAAGATCGACAGCAAACTGCTATTCATTGGTTCATCCGCGAGGTTGATCACACCGAGTGGTTAGCCAACCCTGTCATTGTAAAGAAGAAAGGCGGCAAGTGCGGGATGTGTGTCGATCACACAGATCTGAACGCCGCTTGTCCTAAGGACAATTTCCGCGCCTCAGATTGACCGGTGGTCGATGCGATGCGGACGCCAACTCTGAGTTTTTAGATGCTTACTCGGTTACCACCAAATAAGCATCTCCCGAGGATGAAGAGAAGATCGCCTTCATCACCCCTTTCGGCACTTTTCGCTATATCGACCATGTCTTTCGGTCTGCGCAATCTTTGGTGCCGCGTTCGGTAGCTTAATGGAGAAGACCTTCCCGAGCAAATGGAAAAACACGGAGGTCTATGTCGGCGACATAGTTGTAAAGAGCAAGTATGCTCCAGATCATGTAAAAGACCCGGCAGAGACTTTTCATAATCTCACCAGCATCGAATAAAATTAAATCCAGAGAAGTGTACCTTTGGTGTTCGATCCGAATGTTGCTCTGTTATGTTATTGGCTCGCAAGGTATTTTCGCCAACCCCGAAAAAATCGAGGCCATTGAAAATATGCAGCTCCAACTACCATAAAGGAAGTACTGAGCCTCATCTGGGCGATGGTCGCTCTAAGGTGTTTATTTCCGTCAAAGCTAACGCGGTCGCCCTTCTTTAAGGCCTGCGCAAGCACAATGGTTTCGAGTGGGCGGAAGAAGCGATAGATCCTTCCAGATCCGAGCGATACTGTCCAATCCTCCCGTCTTGACTACCCAGCGGCATGGCGGCGGCTCTGCTGTACCTAGGTTGCACGCCACAAGCGGTGCGCGGTCTTGGTCTTGGCGGTCGAAAGGAAGGCATACAATGACCAATCTATTACGTGAGCGAGGTACTTCACGGATCAAAGGCGTTACCACGAGGTCGAAGCTCCTCTATGCCTTGCTCATGTCCTCCGTGAAGCTTCGCCACTACTTCCAAAGATCAAACATTGGTCCCGACCACGTTCCTCGGGAGAAATCCTACTGAACAAGGAATCTAGCGGACGATAGCTAAGTGGGCAATGGAACTAGCGAGTTTGATCTGTTATTTGTCGCCCGAATCGCTATTAAGTCACGTGTCCTAGCCGACTTTGTCGCCGAATGGACTTGCCGCTCAAATCGAGGAGCTCCCGAGCAACCCGATGAACCCTCTTGGACCATGTTTTCGATGGCTCAAGACCGAAACTCGGGGTCGGTTTTGTTCTCATCTCCTCAAGGAGAGCAACTCCGAGATTCTATCCAACTACACTTTGCGGCGACTAACAACGCCGCAGAGTACGAGGCCCTCCTCGTGGGACTAAGCGTGCAAGTCGCTTGGTGTCCAACGGCTAAGCGTGAAGGAGATTCACGGTGGTCATCAATCGAGTTAACAAGGAGTATCGTCTTTGCGATGACTCAATGGCGCGATACTGGTTGAAGTGAGGAAGTTGAGCGGCATTTTCGATTCTTCGGTGCTCTTCGTGCCGTGAAGGACAACTTCCGCCGACCGATATCCAAGTTTGATCCTCACGCGAACTCGCTTCCGGCAGGGTGCTCGCCGAGCACCTTTACAAGCCCTCAATCACGTCTTGGACGAGGCGAGAGACAGTGGTCTTGTCTCCGTTATCGGCAGGTGTCATGGATGGACAACGCCATTTGTCCGGTACCTTGCGAGATGGGACCTCGCCGACGACGGCCGAAGCGTTCCGCTTATAAGGCGTGCCGCCCATACAAGCTTATGGATGGCACCATTTACCGTCAAGGTGCTCTAGGAGTTCTCTCCAAGTGCATCTCGCATAGCGAGGGTGTGTTCCTTCTTAGGGACATACACGAGGGTGCTGTGGCAACCACGCCTCCTTCGTAACTACGGTCGGCAAAGCGTTTCGCATGGGCTATTATTGGCCCATCGTTACAAGATGCCCGGACATCGTGACTAAGTGAAAGGCTTGCCAATTTCACGCCGGAAGGCACACAAGCCCGCCCAAGAGCTCCAAACAATCCCCCATCCCGGCCTTTTTCCACATGGGGTCTAGATCCGCTTACCATTCCCTAAGGGGTACAAGGGCTATACACACTTGCTCGTCGCCATAGACACTTTTACAAAGTGGATTGAGGCGAGCTCGTGTCGCCTCTTCACGCCAAAACTACTGCTCGCTTTTTCAAAAGCAACGTGGTCACGCGCTTTGGGATTCCCCATAAGGCGATCACGGATAAGCTGTACCGATTCGGCGAGCTATTCGAGAATATGCGAGCAATTTGGGTACCAAGGTCTGTTCGCCTCGTGGCACATCCACGAGCAATGGAGCGATCGGCGAGCTAGCAGACGAGATAGTCCAGGTATTAAACGGCGGGTATTTGTTGCTCTCAACGAGCACAAGAAGGTTCGGGTTGACGAAGTTCCTTCCGTCCTCCGGCGATTCGCTTTCTGACGGCCAAGGCGGCGGGAAACTCCTTTCCAATTGGTCTATGGTGCGAAGCCATCTCGCTCACCGAAATCGTATTTCGGTTCGCCTCGCGACGAGCTCGGTCAACTTAATTGACGGCGAGCAAGAGCGCCTCCTCGATCTCGATCTCCTCAAGGCACACGCGATCGGGCACAAGTCGAATGGCGCGCTAAAGAAGATCTTCGCCAAGACCTGCCAAGTCGATTCGACCAAGGGCTTTGAAGGCGGACGACCTCGTTCTGCCGTGTCCAGAACTTGTCCAATGCCAACAAGTTAACTCCTCGTTGGGAGGGCCCGTTCTGATCGCCGCTTCTCCTTTCGCCGGGCCGCTCGCTGGCTATGGAGGACGGAGAGAGTCGACCAAAGACTTGGAACATCGACCGACCGTAAGTTCTTTGTGTAGGTCTTTTCATTTTCTTAGCCTGCGCTTTTTGAAAACTTCGCGCCTTAGTTCGTCCAAGCCTCTCGGGCACCATGTAAAGTTCAATCCAATAATTAAGTGAATTCTCGCGCCTCTGCGCCTTTTTTCACTTCTTGTCTTTTGAAGACTACCTCTTTCTCTCTGGTAACACTTGATGGTCGCCCGGCCTTGCGAACTCTTGGCTCGCAATCTTAAGGATTGTTCCCATCCGTATCTGGTTTCAATAAGTTCCTAAACTCGGGGTTGCGTAACACGGCCTTTCTACCTTGCGGCTAAGTTCTGCTCTCGTAAGCCCTCGCGCAGAGGCACTTATCGCTTGGCGCGACCACTTGGTAAAGTCTCGCTCGTAAGCCCCATGCGCAGAGGCACTTTCCTTGTTCGGTTACTCTCGAATCGCTTAACTTACGTCAACGAAAGCGGACTACGGAACGAATCGAGCAAGGTACGGTGTCGCTCTTTTCTCTCTACGACGTGCTCGAGTTCGCAAGCTTAGGTTCTCGAGCATCGTCTGCACGGGGCTAGGTGTCGCTCTTTCTCTTGTGCACTGCTCGGTTCGCAAACTTAGGTTTCGAGCAAATGCACAACGGGTGGGAGTTAGGCGAGCGCCACCGGTTTTCTTAAACTTCCTAGCTACTGCTCGCTTTTCTCTTAGTTTCGCTCGTTTGTCTTTTTGTCGCTCTTTTTGCGGGAATAAAGGTAAGTACTTTATTACGTTACTCAAAAGTTTCAGTACAAGGCCCTTTCGGTTCTGACCGCGGTGCTACTTAGAGCAAGCTGCTCCTTCACTCCTCAACTTCTAACTTGAGGCGCATAACCGCCTCGAGCCTTGATTCCTTCCCGGCTTGGGCAGCAGCGCTCGATCTCCTCCTTGTTCGGCAGCTGCTGCCGCAGCCTCTGCCGGATGGCCTCGACCTCCTCGGTCTTGGCCTTGCACTGATCGTTGAGCCTCGCTCTGGCCGACTCATTGCTTTCGGCCGTCTTGAGTTGCTCGTCCAGCTCCTTGACCCTTTTCTCTGCGGTGATCGCCCTCACCGTCATCCCGCGCATCTCCTCGAGCTCTTCCTGTGAAGCCCACAGGGGCAAGATCTTTGCCTGGAGACCCGCGGAAGTCTGTTCTTCCTTGGCGAGCTGGGCCTTGAGTCTCTTGGCTTCCGCCGCGAGCTGGTCCCGCCGTTGGGAAACGTCAGCGAGCTGCTCTTCGAGCCACTTCGAGCGGCCCGGCTTCTCCTCCGCGGTGCTCGCCTTAATGGTTTGCGCGCGAAGCTCCTCGGCCTCTCCTAGGAGAGACTCGCAGGAACGCCTCTCTTCGGCCAATTGGACTTTGAGCCTCTTTACCTTCGCCCACCGGCCGACTTTGAAATTTGGTGCGAGGGCCCCGCCGGACTCCTCGTCTGAGGTGCTCCTGAGCGACTTGATCTGGCGCTCCGCTCGATGGTGGCGCCGTCCTCGAGCTCCTCCATGGTGTCCCTGAAGACCTGAGAGGGAAGAACAAGTTAACTACTTTGCGATGATGTGGCTAAGCTGAACAAGATTTGGTCTTGGTGCTTACCTTCCCAAGTCGTTGCTTCAATCCACGACGCAGGCGGTCCTCGAGACCATGCGTCACGAAGCCCCGCTCGTGTGGGATGAGGCGGGCGCGTTCTTGCTGCCGCCGCCTTTGTTCGCTCCTTCTTCTTGCGGGAGCTGCGTCGCCGGGTGCGGAGAGCGACAGGCGGCGCTTTCGTCTCGCTCCTTCTCCTCTTCCTTTTCCTCTTCCGCTCAACGTCTTGGCGAGGCCGAGCCACTCACGGGTGGCGCCGTTGTTTCCACGGCGGGACGACTTGCGCGACCGCCGGGGCTTCTTCATGTTCCTGGCGGCCGGGTTTCACCCTTTCCACGGAGGATCCGTCGCCAGGGTGAGCTGCCCTCGCGACGAAGTGCTGGCAGACCGGCCGCTCGGTCTCTGCTGGCAGCCCGAGCCATCGCCTTGGCACCGAAGTCCGTGGCGCCGCTTGTCGCTATTTTTTTGCCTCCAGTACCCCGCCGCGCTTTTGAGCGTCGATCTGCTTGGCTGGAGTCAGCGGCAAGAGCTCCATGCCGCCACTTTGTCCTTGTGGCACGCTAGCCTCATCGCTTCGCGATGCGCGTCTGGAATCTTTCGCGGCGGCGACCGCCGAGAACCTCTTCGACGCCATCCGTGGCGATCTCTCCTTGGGCGGTGATGAAAAGAGATCATCGTTAAGTCTAATCTGATCGGTAGGTGGGAGATCTGAAGTTGGGTTTCTACATACCTGCCGTGAGAGGCTTAATCTTGATCTTTTTTGCCGAAACCTTCCGCCTCTTCCTCGGGGGCTCCTTGGCGGCTTCTCCGCCTTGGCCCTTGGGTGTTCGTGGCGACGAGCTCAGCTCCCCGGTAAGCCGTGGCGCTCTCTCAGCAAAGCAAGAAGAAGTTTTTCCTTGCGTGCGACTTCCTCTTTGAGCCTCCTCTTCTCGGCGACCTGTTGGAGCCGCGCCAAATGGCCCGAGTGAGTCTGCGAGTAACGCCTAAGCCAGAGGGTCATGTTCTTTTCCTCTTCGTCGCTTTGCTCGGCGAGGAGGAAGGGCTTGGTCTCTTTCATTGGCCGACCTGCTACCGCTTGGTGCGCTTTCAGACGCCCCGGCAGCACTGGTCTCTTCGACGGTTTGGCGGCCCGTGTCATGGCGAGATCGCGTCGGCTCGGCCGCCACCTTGGCTTTGCACCGCTTTGGTCTTGTTCTTCTTCACCTTCTCCTTCTCGGACCGGAGAGTTCCTCTACGATCCCTCCAAGGATCAGGTTGGTCCTCTGCTGCTGTAAGTGAGCATTAGCACTAAACAACATTGCGAGTCAAGCAACACAGACTGAGAGTAAGTAATTTGCCTCGCTGCATGCGGACGAAGACGTTCTTGCGGACAGTATACGCCACCTCGCCGGTGACCTCCCGTCCTTCTTCGCCGCTTTCAAAGATGGCGTCGACCCTTCGGTCACCCATGCGTCGGTTGGTTTCTCCGCCCGACGAAGGGATTGTTAGTTCTGTTCGGAGGAAAGAATCTGTTTAGAGGTTGAGTCTTAAAGGCACTTACCGTGCTCTCCTTGTGATGTCCTCCCATCCTCTATCTTGTAGAAGGGATAGGACCTCCTCCGCAACGGACAAATCCTCGTTCACGTGAAGTCCCAAATGATCTTCTGCCCGGAGCCCAAGGCTCACGAGGAGGCGATCTTCCTTGTCATGTACCAATCCTCGGCGGTCATCTCCACCGAGGCATTGGCGCCCTTTACTCGCGCCTTCCGGTGAAGGCGAAGTTTCTTGTCGCCGCTCCGCTTGTCAGAACCACCTCACCCACCACGCGCCCATTGAGTCGGCGGCGGCGAGGGTAGTCTGTGCGTCGTCGGTGGTGTCTTGAGCTTGAGGTAGTAGCACCTCAATGGCTGAAGCGGTGAGCTGCCTCGTCACACTGTAGTAGTGGAGGAACGGCCCATCGGTGGATCGATGCTCAGATAGCCCTCGACAGTGTGCGAAGACGACCATCTGGAGGATGGAGTTCGGATTGAGGTTTGCCACCTCCAACTACCGATGTTCAAGAAGGCCTCGACGAAGTCGCTCTCGGGAGACCTCAACCCGAGCAAAGGCGAATGCTCGGTTAACGAACTCTCCTTCGGCGGCTCCGGAGTATCCTCCTCTCCGGCGACCTCCAACTATCGGTGTCGATGTGGCCCTCCTCCTCCCAGATCCTAAGGTCCTCCTCGGTCAAGCTAGTGCACGTGAATTTGGCCATAGCGATTCCTGTGGACGGACGCGGTGGTTGGTGGTGGAGTTTGAGTGCTCGCGCCGAGCGTGGTTGGAGTTAGGGCTTAGAGAGGAAAGGCGCGAGAGCAGAGTGGTCGGCATGCGGCGGCTTTGGTGCTTTTATAGTCCGTATAAGCGGCTCTGAACGGTTTTGTCCCTGTAAGCGGCTAGTTTTTACCACAACGGCTAGGTAAAACGGTCTTTGTTTTCACCGCAAGCAATGATGTGAAGTTATCGTTGGAGTTCCGCTAACGGCTATTTTTTCCAAAGGTTCCAGACGAAGGTCGAGTGCTTTGCTCGGACAGATGTCGTTCCTCGCTCGACGAACGGAGTTGCTTCTAAGATCGATCGGGTTTATTCGGTCCCGAACAAGTCTTGTTCGGTTGAACCATAACTCGCTCGATCGCTCGATACATGCCTTTGTAGCAGAAAAATACCTCTTCAGGACTTTGAGTCTCAAGAGGGCGACCCCACTTTAGCGAGTCCTTCCACTTGAGTCTCGGGGGCTAGCTGTCGGGATTAGATCACGCCCATTGCCATGGCCCACTCCCCGACGGCCCAATCGAGCAACCTCTACCAGGCCCGGCTCCTTGAAGGTTCTATCAGCCCATGTGCATCCCGCCGAACACGCCTTCATGGTCGCACGGTGCGTAATGGCCTAAGATTCTGTTTGAGTCCGACTCAACAGTAGTTCGCAGACGGCCACGTGAAGACCCGGACGTGGTTTCCGGATTGGACTAGGAGTCGTGATCCCCAAGATTAGACCTTACCTTATCTACCTCGGGATTTATTTGGCACGCCGAGTTCGTTATTACGATCTCGTTGTTAGCCCAACCCGATATTCCCCGGAGATCGGTTTGCTCTCAGATTATATAAACCAAGCCCTACGGTGTTTAGGGGCATCCGAGACGACTTAGACGATCTCGTCATCATCTTATAGCTTATCGCGTGCTTGCGCAGATAATCTCGCCGAGACTTGTTCGTCTCGCCGAGCCACCTCTATATTCATCCCACGATATATAAGAAAGGCCGGACGAGGGCTATTATCTCCCGAGAGGCCCGAACCGGGATAAAAACCCCGCTCTCGCTCGTTCTTCGTCGCATTGTTTGGCGCGGTCTCCTATCTCAATCTTCAAGAACCTTAGCGACTTGAGATCGATATCTCAACCGTCGACAGGTATGTAATGTATCGTGTCCACTGATGAGTTTTGGCTCATCAGTGCGGGATTGGATACCCGATTAAATCAGTAAGACCTAAGCAAGTCTTAGCAATTTTTACCCAAGACTAGAGTCTAAATATTTTATATTTTATGTGGACGATTAGGCATACATGACATTAAGGAATCATGTTGGTTGAAAACATACTCATCAAGGACAAGGCATGATATTATCATGATTAACAAATAGGCATTATCAAATCATAGCAAGCATGCACTTTTTATATTTCAATCAAAATACTTTATCAAAACTGGGTAGGAGAATGAGCTAGGGTGTTAACTCGCCTTGAGGATCAGAAGACTGGATGTGACTATCCTCAGGGTATTCCCCCACTGGTTCTAGAACCTCTGTTAAGAACAGTAATCACGCATTATGGAATACTCTAAATAATTTGTGAACGCAGAGGTAGGGCTAGGCGTTGGTTGCAAACGGGAACACTTAAGCTAATGGTCTGGGTCGATAGGGTCAAAATCACCATAATACCCCTAGGTATATTTCTATTTGGAAAAGGTGAAGCTATCTATTTTTAGGTCTTCTTTAATATATTGAGAGCCTCTTCTATGATCCAAATCCTAGTTTCATAATTTTCCCAGGGTGTTAAGTGACTGTATTATTTTCTAGAATTTTCTGGGAATTTTCTAAAGTGATATGCTATTTTTAATTAGTAAATACTAAAGTAATCATATTACTAATTTTATATAAACATTTGTTAGTGAAATATGTAAAGTTATATTTTTAATGGGCTCTATACAATATCTAGTATTTTACATAATTTTCTAATAATTTTTATAAATCGAAATCTGTAATTAACTGTATTTTAACTGCTGACGTCAGCCGTCGTCAACCTCCGAACAGCACACAGTCCGCGTAGAAAAACGGCGATTGCGGCAGCTACGGTCCACCATTTTGGAGGTTCTTGGGCTCTACGGAATCTTCTCGACGGCGCGGTTCTAATGGTGCCAAATACACGGTCAGCGGCGGTCGAATGCGGCGGCGCGACGAGCTACAGCGGCGGCGATCCTTGGGATGCATGGCGGCGGCGCTACGATAAGGTTACGGCCAAATTGGATGGCGGACGAGCACCAGGGAGCGGAGTGGATGCTTACCGAGGCCTTGGAACGGACGGAACGGCTCTGGTTTGACCGGCCGGCGTGCGACCCCGGAACGGCCCAAGCAGAGCAACCACGGCGAGACAACTCCGGCGATCCTCTAGCCAAATTGGTTGAGGGGAATCAACCTTAAGACGGCAAGGAAGCTATGGCTGGGTGGAATTGGACAGAACCGTACCGTAGTTGGAGAAATCGATGGAGACGGCTTCGGCACGGCCCGATTCCGGCGAGAGATTCCCGGCGACGCGGTGGCTCCGGCGGCTCGTGCGTCGAGCAGTGGGTTCAGAGCGGCTTCACAAGTGGGATGGATCGAACGAGCATGCTCGGGAGCTGCTCAACCGAAGGAAACGGAGAGAAGGTGGCGGCTAGGGTTTTTATCCCGGGTTGGAAGCGGTGGAGATGGGACACGGCGAGGCCAGCACGACGAGGGTTTAAGCGGCGGTGTGTACGTGTAGGAGACAGCGTGCTCCCTCATAGCTCGGCTGCAGGGGCCCCCTCGATGAGGTGGAGCACCGGGACAAAGCGGTGCCGGCTACGGGCAGGAGATAAGAGAGAGCCACAGTGAGCAGAGAGAGGGATGAGCTGGTGAGCTAGGGCCGGGATTTGGCCCAAATTCGGCCCAAGTTTGGCCCAAACCGAGACCAGCCCGAGAATTTGGAAATTTCACCTATTTTTACTGGAATTTTTCAATGTCCTGGGAATTTTTATAATTTTGAATTTGAATTTAAATCCTAATTTGAATGGATTTCAAACTAGGCCAATTTTGGGGTGTTACAGTAAGTCAAACGAAATGTATCCAAATCTTGAAACTATCTCAAGAAGCTCTCGAAGTTCAGTCATTTCAGCCGTTCAACCGTTCAGATCAGCTCAAAAGAATAAGACCTACACATTTTAGCCCAATTAAAGATAAATAACAGCAGGTAGTGTTGACTCACCATGTCGTCATCTTCTATCCCACACCAATTTGAGCAAGGAGAAGAAGCTCATTGTATAACATATCAAGTATTGACCACTTCTTGAACATCGTATACCCCACAGCCGATTAATTGGATTGAGTTCATTTGAGTTTGGATCAAACTTGAAAGCTAAACGAGCTGATCTCCAATCCGCTCCTAAACTTGAGTATAATCAAGCTGAGCCCAAGCTCAACCTTGATCCTTCATCGAGCCTAACCAAGCCTAGAAAAATACCGCTACACCAGCTAACTTTGTATACAAACCAACTAGTCCAAACATTCGAGCTGAACTCAAGCTCGAATCGAGCGTAAACAGGCTCATATAGCCTTGTATTCTCCCTTATAACAATATTATCCCCTTTATTTGAGCTCAACCAAGCCAAACTCGACCTTAATCGAGCTCGAGTCAAGTTTGACTCTAAACTTAGTAATAATTCGAGTTGATTACGAGCCAAGCTCGAGTTTTGACAGCCTCAACTGGCTCACAGTTAACTCAAATCCAGCCGTAGCGACTCGTGAAGAAATTAAGCAACCCTTTGTGTTTTAAATCAAGGGATTAGTGCCGATAACCTTGGGTAGATTCGGTAGAAACTAAATGGATCAGTGTCAATGATTCAAGCCAGGTCAGAGGTGCGTCTGTCAAATTGGACTGTTCAACTGTTGGGCTAGTGGTCCCTGCATGATGTCATGGTGCAGAAAGTTGTGGCACGCGTGGCCCACGAACGTCAAAAACTATGTGATGGTGTGAGATGGATGTAATAAGGATGTCAAACACAGATAGGCCTTGATGGCCTAGGGCCACATTGGCTGTCCTTTAGGCCCACCAAGGGCTGGCCCGGTTGGTAACTTTTTTGTAAAGTATTTTCGGAATTTTCATGCCCCCTGTCCATATTCCGATTTTCGAAGCAGAGCGAGATTTTTGTCGGAGCTTTTGGGATTTTCGATTCATAAATTAGAATATCAAAATTCTCTCGATCCGACAAGCGTTGTTTTTTTTTTTAAAAAAAAATGCATTTTATTACATTATAAGTCAAAAGCTTACAACAAAACTTACAAAACTTCACATAAATATCAACTACCTACTATTGCATCGCTCTGGTTTGGAACGGTAACTTGTATCGTGCTAATACTAGTAAATATAGACCGGACGTTCTATGCATTTTTGAATGCCATACCCTTTCCTTGATAAAAATAAAGTTCAAACACCTAAAAACAACCCTCCACCATTCTTCTCAGGTTTCCTTTCATCAACCAAGCTCGACAACCATGCCTCAACAACGCTTTGAAAACCACAGCAAGCTTCAATTTCTCGAACCCTCATATGAATACAGAACCAACCCTAAACCAAACCAAAACTCTCACCACCGAAGGAGAAGATTCCCACTAGCCCACGATCAAATCAAAGACCAAGGGCATGCCAAGGCCAACCACCACACTAGAGAAACTTACAAGTGATCTTACTGACATAACTTGATGAGCATTAGTGCCACCACTAGGATGAAAACGGCCAACAAATCTTAACCCCAAAAATACAGTTCTAACCGATAAAACTCTGAAACACAATAATAGGAATTGGGCCCCTCTTACCCTCCTACCTCCAACAAGTTCATAAAAGTTAAGAGGGCAAGGGATCTGGGATGGATAATGGATTTGAAGGATTTGGGGTTGGAGTGAAAGAGTTAAGGGCAGCATTTGTAACAACATGTTGATTGCCCATGGGCTTTCTCTTCAACACATTGGTTTCATTTTGTCCCTTCAATCCACTATATATCTTCCATATCTGTTATAATAGGATGTGGTGGAGGCTACCGTGATCAATCATTTAAGGGAAAGTGTCAATTGGGGCACCGAACTTTTGCCCGGGCACTAATTTGGTCCCTAAGGTGAAAAACCAGGTGAGATTGATCCCCGTGGCTTTAGAAAAGAACCATTTTTCTCCTCGGATCGATCAAAACCACATGTGAGTGGTTTTTGCTAACATGGATGCCACGTTGTTTTGTTTTGGGCATGTGGATTCCATCAAAGACACTTTAGTGCTAACGTAGATCAATGTAAATTAGTATAATATTTAACTAATATTTATTAAAAAAATATTTTTATTATTTATATGAAAATTCAATATTCAGTTTCTGATCCCCTTGGATCCACGTCATACTAATTAAATCATATCATTGTATATTTGGAAAATAAAGTTAAATAATATAAATAAAATTTTAAATATATTTACATAGTAATTGAACATTAATTCTTAATTTTTATTAGGTAAACATTAACATTAATTTACATTAGACCATATCAATGATGACGTGGTGCTGACGGAAGATGTGGCATCCACATCAACAAAAGCCAAGTGCAGGTCAAAAAAATCAAAATGATAGGGTTTCAAAACCATCGGTACTAATCTCACCTGGTTTTACACCTAAGCAACAAACTTAATGCCCGGACGAAAGTTTAAAAGTTATACTGACACTTTTCCTATTATACAATCGCTCTAGTCTAGTCACCGTTAAGAACCACTTCTATTATCATCGCCTTGCGCCAAACACGGACGAGAGCAAAAGTCTGAAAGAATAATAACACAAATACAAGCGAATTAAGCTCCTCAGGTGACTGGAATCGACATGGAAAAAATGCCTAGCTAGCTGACTAGCGCCTAATGAAACTATCTTTAATTTGACCCAGGTGCATGATGCATGCGTACCCAGTTAGTATTAATTCATGTTAGAAAGGCGATTTTTTATTTGCGCTATGCACATGATCACTGCATCTTTGTCTGGCCTAGCTGATAAGGAAGAACAAACACGCTCCTGACTGAATCCACCGTGTACGTTGGGCACAAGTATAGTACTATTAGCTGAAAGCTATGTATGCATGCACAATCGTACCATGATTCGGAGCACCGTAGAAAGCAAGGAGGCAAAGGTCTCAAATGTGTCCATGACTCCATGAACATTCGCTAAGGATATATACATGCTGTCCCTTTGCTACCTAAAGTCCTAGAGACTCCATAGACTGCTTGCGCGGCAATTTATTGACTTATCATGCTTCGGATGTTTGGTTTAGCTGAGACCGAAAGCATGGTTGAACGATTAGAAAGCTAGGTTTCGAGAATCAGGCACATGTAGCTCAACTTAGGCTTTGGAGCGATAATTGCGAGAAGCTAGCCAGCCGAAGACCCCCCAACGCTTGAAGGCGACTTGGGGGAGGGGCACCTCACCGACTCCCCCACCTCGCCGCTGCCGGCACGGCAACGCCGGCGGAGCCTCTCTCTCTCTCCTCTCCCCTTACTCCCTACCTCCTTTCTCCTTCCTTTCTCTCTTTGGCCTTGTTTTTTTCAGCGTATCGTTGCGTTGACGTAATACTGTACGTAGCAAATTTGAGAGCTCTCGAAAAAATGTCTAAAGACTATAAAAAATAATTTAAAAATAGTTTTAGGATCTTTGGAAGGAGTATTAAAAGCCATAAAAAAATCATTACAAATTATCACAACATATAGGCTATATAAAAAAAAAATTTTACAGTAATACGCAACGGTACGATACGCTGAAAAGAACAAGGCCTTTATGTTTGTCGGGTGGTTGGGTTTTGGTGCAGTTTGGTTCCCAGGGTGAAGCGGTCGGATCGACGATGCATAGGGTTGGTCGGCCATGGCGGTGCCGCGGTGGTGCCCGGATTAGGTGGAGGGAGGCCCGGCCGCAAGCGTCCGATTCGAAAGAAAATTTGGAAGGACCCGGGTCCTTCCAAATAAAAAAGGACCTCACCTCTCCTTCCTCCTTTCTCCCACCTCCCAATCTCCTCCTTCAACTCCGACGAGGGCGGCGGCGGCTCGGCCTGGAGCTCCCCCAACTCCGGCGAGGGCAGCGGCTCCCCCAACTCCGGCGAGGGCAGCGGGCCGCGGCTCCCCCAACTCCGGCAAGGGAGGCAGCTCCGTTGGGCCCCGGCTCCCCAACTCCGGTGCGGAGGCTTAGAGCTCGAGCTCGGGCTGCGGCGGGCAGCCGCTGCGCGGCGATGAACGGCAACCTCCTTCCCCTCCAGAGCTTGTGGCACGCGGGTGCCGCCTCCTCCTCCTCCTTCCCATCGTGTGCCGGCCAAGACGGAGCTCGCTGGTCGCGGCGCCTTCGAGCTCGTTGTCACATCTTCAAGCAGCGGCCAAGCTCGCCGCCGTGCACCGCCGCCTCCGCCTTTGGGCTTTGTCGTCGCCGCCTCCGTCTTCGATCTCCACTAGCCGCCGCCGCCGCCGCCGAGGAGCCTAACATCAGCGGCCGGAGGACTACACGACGGCGGCTCGCGAACATCCACAGACTCGGCGACGGCGGCGTGCCTCCACCGCAGGCAGCGGCGCCGGCACGGGAGTTTGCTGATTTGGGGATTTTTTTTCTTGCGCTTTAAGATTCGTGAGGACACGTGTCGAGGAATAAGCGATGTCTTTTTTGATCTGGGAAGGACCCGGGTCCTTCCAAATTTTCTTCCGTCCGATTCTGGTGGTCAGTCCCGGCGTGCCTGGTTGACGGGGTAACGACGTCAAGTCCAGGCAGCAAGATGGTGTGGTCGAGTAATCCATTCGTATCAGTTTAACCCCGCATGGAAGAACTGCCTCTGTTTGTGTTTACCATTAGCTATTCAGTCTACAACTTGGCCGGTGATTTCCACGTTACCTTGCCGATTATACGTAGGGTTAAACCAGTTGGCACACCCGCGAACCCAATTATTGATCCTGTCCGAATTCTCATCTTAAGCGCGCAGCGTTGGCGTTGACATCGATCCTTTTCAACGTCAAAGTTTACTTGTTACTCTCTCTCACTGTAAATCAAACCCAAAGTTTACTTTGATTCTTCGAACATTGAACGTGAATCGAGCGTCCGACGCGAGGCTCAAAACGTCGGACGTCCGAGCTCTAAACCGCTCCATTGAAGCTATCTCCAAAGTCCAATGCGGCGGCCAATCCATCGTCAGTTTACGTGCATCACGAGGAAATTAATTAAGCACCCTTTCGTGCTCTTTCAACGGAGGCAATTGGATTAATAACCTTGGATAGATTAGGTAGAAACAGAATGGAGCAGTGGCGATGATTCGAGCCAGGTCAACTCAGGTCCATGCATGTCTCTGTCAAAAAGACTTGTGAACTGTTTGGCCATTGGTCACTCGAGGTGTCATTGTACAAGGCTGAGGCACCCGTGGGCCTGGATGGATGTCGGCGACAACGGGCCTGGATGGGCCAGGGCCACATTGCCTGCCAATAATGCCCAACATGGCCTGGCCCGTCGTTCAGATAGCATTTCTCGAATCCATATTTTGAAGATAAGCGATATTCTGGTCGGAATTCTGGGACTTTCATTTCAGAATATACGAATCCCCTGAATTAATCCAACAAGCGTTGATCTCAATTTGTCGATTTGAAGTTTTAAATCCCTACACTTTTTATCACTCCAGCTCAAATGGGTCATAACTAGGGATGAGAACGAGTCGAGTTCGAATTCCAACAAATTTGAACAACTACGTACTTCAATTTTTAATTTCTTTATGTTGCATTCTGCATTTAGTTGTAATGGCCGGTTGTCAAATACTCTTAAGATTTCTTGTTTACACCTTAGAATATAAATTTATGCCAGGATGGCTTAGCCGGCCGTAATTGGTAATTATCTTAAATATTTTTTGAAAGAGGAGCATGAGAACTGCCGACCTATTTCATTGATAAGCAGAAGAAAATAGAATAAAAACCCGTGCAAACACGGGTTACAATCACAGCGCTCCGCTGTAACCCTGGCCAAAGCCAGACACACCTCCGGTCAACGCCGGGAACACCACCTAAAGGAAAAGCAGCCCCACCGCAGCCCACTAGGCCAATGGTCGAAACAAGAAGGAGAGATACAGGAGAGGGAGAAGGAAAAACACCACCAACACTCACGTAGCAACGAACAACTCTTGAAATAGCAGACCCAGCGGAAGCCCATAGCACGAGACGGCGACCATGGCGCCTCCAACAAGGTAAACGACGGGGAGAACCCGCCGCCGTCGCAAGACCGATAGGGTTTTCACCCAGAGTAGGGGAATGTCTGAAAGTGATGCCTCCAAGGAGGGAACAACACCAAAGGTGACGCCAACACCAGCCCAAAAGGGCAGGGCTTTCGCCCAAGACCAGCCCTACTAGCGCATAAGGCAGAGGCAGCCGAAGGTTGAAAGTATCAGAAGAACCGAGCCGCTGGCCGAAGACGAAGAGCCGGAAAACGCAAACGAACGCCACTCCTTGACGCGGAAGATGTCGCCCACGCCACCCGACCCCTCGAAGAAAGGGAGGGTCAAGACGACGGGGATGGGACCAAGTCAAGAGGCAGAGAACGAGGACGCCGCCGGAGAAAGGTCGTCAGCCAACGCCGCCGGAGACGGGCCACCACGCCGAGTGGCCAACGCACGGAAAGTAAAGGAGACCAGACGCCACGCCACCTAGACGGTCTAAGACGAGCCCCGTCACCAACAGGGGTCGCCGCGTCGCCGAAGGACGGGCAATGGTCCACCACGCTACCACAGGAGGAGCCGAGGGGCCGTCGGATACATGCCCCTAGAGCCGACCTGCTCCGACCACTTCGGCCAGCCACTGAAGCAGCCTCCCCCCAAGTGGCCTCCACCGAGACGGGCTCAGGGGAGGGGGAAGAAGCAGAAGAAGCCGGAGCCGAGCTACGAGGCCACCGGACAAACGCCCCTGGAGCACACCTACTCCAACCGCTCCGCTCAACACACCGCCCAATTCGGGCCTCCTGCCCACGAACTCGGCCTCTCACAGAGCAGTCCCCCCGGGCGGTCTCCGCCAAGACGGGCCTAACAGGAGGGGAAGAAGAAAGGAAGAGGAAAAGCCAGCGCCGAGCTCCACCACTGTGCGCGAAGGTGGGGATGAAGAAGGAGGGAAGCGAACGGCGCCCCGACGGACGACCAAAGTCGCGAGCGATGGAGCACAACCAACCGAATAGCCAACGGGCTCGGCAGAGGCCGGCAGGGCCACCGGGTCCCTCACAAGAGACAAGGCAGCGATGTCGGGACCAAGCACGAAGGAGGCGGACAGCGTGGGCTCCTTGTCGTCTAACGCAAACTGTCACCCCCACACCCCCGCACCGACAATCGCCGCACGGCGCAGACCAGGCCAGTTCCGACAGCCTGCCGCACCGCCGTCAAGGATGGGAGAGGAACCGCCGCCCGCGGTCGGGGAAGAAAGGGGGGGCGGTGCCACCTCCTCTGCCGCCTGCGTCGTGCTATGGAGGAGGAATGTCGGGCGCCATTGCGGAGGAAGGGCGGAGGCGCTGCCCCGGCCAGATCTGGCGGGTGAGGAGCATCGGGTGCCGCCGGATCTAGCGGGGAAAGTACCTGGCGCCGAGGAAGGGCGGCGCGGCGTCGGCGTAGCAGAAGGTGAAGGCTGGGCTCCGGGAGGCTTTGCTGAAGCAATCGAGCGGCGGCGGTGGAACAACGCAGATCACGTCGGCGAGGGGGTGACCCCAAATCTGGGAGGGAGCAGAAGGAAAACGAGGGGCACCGTCGCCGCACGGCCACCGCTCGCCGTGGCCGACCACTGCAACCCGCCGACCCCGACGCCACCGGTCATCCGCCGCGGCCACCGACGCAGAAGCGAGCAGACGAGGGAGGTGAAGAGGAAGGCCCCGGCCTCGTTTCTCCCGTTGGGGAGTTGGCCTTGGCGGGGAGAGGCGCGTGTGTGGCCCGGCGGCGAACCGCAGCAGCCGGGGCGGCTAGGGTTGGAGGGGGTCGTCTGGAGGGGGTCGGGTTTCACCTGGTCCGTCTGGTCCTGGTGTTTTTATTATCCCTTAACGGTTTTACTCCCTCATAGGCGCCTGCAATTTAACAGGCGTGCAGGTGATTTTTTGGTCTTGACACGTGTGCTTTGAGATTCGCGAGCGATTCGTTCCAAATTTTTTATTCCATGTTGCTTTGAGTTTCATGAGCGCCATTATTTCAAATTTATTTATTCCTTGTTGCTTTCATTGCGTCTTTATTTTTGGACAGACGGAAAGCGAGGCTTTTCTGTCGGACTCGGAGGCGCTCGTCTCGTGCTCTCGCGACTTTCCCCGTCCTCTCGTCGTCGTCTCCGGCGTTCGAGCGGTGAGTTTTCGTCGCCATGAATATTTTGGTAGATCTGCTCTATGTGTGTTGCCTTTTGCTATCGTGGATTTTTTGCGCTTAATCTAGTTTGTGTTTGCAACCTTTTTTTGCTTATCCATTAGTTGTTTTGCAAGGAGAAATGTGGTTAGTGATCCTATGTCAACATACGAGATTGGGGATTTTTGTCTACTGTAGTTCGTTGGATTCGAAATTTAGATCGTCAAATGTATCCGGTGATTAGTTGTTTTACATAGTTGCAAATTAATTGCTGTGTTTTTTCAGATCTGGTTTGGTCTTCGGTTTTGAGTAGTGCTTAGTTTGTTTTTGGATTCGTTTTAGGTCGACGAATGTGTATGGTGCATACTCGTTTTGCTTAGTTGCAAATGGTTTGTTGTTCTGTTTTCTTAGATCTGATTAGGTGGTCGAACTGGACTGGTGCTTAGGCGTTTTGGCTAGTTGCAAATATTGTCAGGTCAGATCTGGGTATGTATTAGTGTATTGTCAGTTCAGATCTGGGTAGGTATTGGTGTGTTTGCAAATCTGTGCTGGGTTTTATCTTGAGATCTTTGTCTCTTTTTTCCCCTAAAAATGATTGCAGATTTTTCATAGATTGTTCTGTGAGGGGATGCTAGTATTTTTTTTTGTGGGGTGGGGGAGAACGTGTGTTGGATTTGTTGGTCAGGGCTAATGTTTTTGGGAAACTGTGGTATGCCCTAAATCACTTAGCATTTTTTGTTTTCACTCATATGTGTTACATGTTCATCTGCCCTAAATCAAATTTAGTTTGTTAATGCTAGTTGCTTGGATGATTTAGGCAGTGCACTTAGCATTTTGTTATACTCTGTTTAATGGTTTTTTTGTAATCAGTGGTTTGTTAATGTTTTTTTGGTGATTGTTTTCAATTAGTGTAATTTATGGTCATTTTTAATGCTATACAGTGTGGGTTGTTGTTTTGTTTTTTTACTGCAGTGGTAGTATTTTCATGCTTTATGGTTTTTCAACTTCTGTGATGTCATGTTTTTTCTTTTTTAATATCATGGCAGTTTGATATACTCACATAGGATGTTGTTCTAAATTATTTTAATTTAATTTCAGCTATGAAAAAGAGGAAGTTTAATTCTAGGGCTGAAGAAGTGAATTCAGAAAATGAAGGTTAGTCTTTTATTTTATTTTTGTCTATTTGGTAATCCATTGTATGTTTGCCTAATTTTTTCATTTCTTTGTCCCATGTAAACAGATTTATGTAGAAGAAACAAAATGAAATCGCCGATTGATGATCTTGCATGCACGACAACAAATGAAGGTGTTGGTGATGATAGCGATGACCAGGATTCTGACTATTATGCCGAGGATTCTACTGAACAGGTGTCTACGTAGGATAATATTCGCTATGATGGATTAGTCTGTGAGAAGTTGGAGCTCGTAAGTTTTTTTGTTGTTTATTTATCTTTGTTCTATATTAAATAGTTATGAAACATTGTTTATGTCTTTGTTATGGATTTATTGTTAATTTTAATATGGGAGAAATATTGCAGGTAAAAAATGAAATCAGGAAGAGTGCACAAACCAAGAGAAATTCAAAGTGCAGTAAGGTATTTTGTTTGTATGTTGTGTTAGGTATTAATTAATTGGAGGTTGTTATTTGTTTAATATTTTTATCTGTTATTTAGATTATAACGTTTCTATATGTGGCAAAGTTTTGCATAGTTTGTTAACTGTGGTACCTTCTCTCTCTCTCTAAAGTTTGGTTGTTCTATCTGCCTAAGAATCATTGCAGTAGTACCTTTTATAGTTAAATCTTTGTACTGTTCACCAAAGAACAACTATTAAATTCAGACTAGTAGTCATTTCTTGTTGCTGGATGCCAATGACTTTAGAGATGATAGAGTTTTCGGAAGCAAAGTTCATTTATGATTGTATCAAATTGGTTGATCAGTACATGCACCCTTTTTTGAATTCATTGATGATTGTACATGCACCCTTTTTATTTATTTATATTGTATATGTGTCTGGAGTGGTTTTTGGTACTGAACTGAATTGATTTTCATATGTTTGTATAGTTCCAGTAATAATCTATGTTTACCATGTTTTTTTTCATTTTGCGAATGTTATTTTTTCACTAGCATCATCACATGAAATTTTTTAACAAGCTATGTGAAAAAAAATTGTACTTGATATACATTTTGTTTTATTCAACTTAGATTGTTGTATTACAATGTTATTAACATAGTGAGTCTAGCAAATTGTTCATAAGACAGGACAAGCTGTGTGCAACTATGTACACGAGAGTTTCAATGTGGAATTCTGGGCTGTTTTTAGTCCATCTGTACTAGTACTTTTTCTGTACTGTCTTTTTGTAAGCAGGCTGTTTTTAGACCACTTGTTCATATAGGTCGGTATGAATAGCTTTTGACTAATATAGGGATGATTGAATAACATTAATAATAAGTCAGGCTGTTTCATGTCATGTTTGTTTGTTTTTCCTTTTTTTAGTTGTATATGTGTCTTACTGGTTTTTGGTCCTATATGAACATATGGTTTTTTATTTTTTCTATTTTTTTAGTTGAAATTTATTCTTATATGACAAGTGTTTTGTATATTTTGAATTTTTTTATTATTTATGAGGGTTTCTTTTTATTATTAGGTGGTTTTTTTTTGTTATTTTATTGTATTTCCCTTTTGTACTTGTGTAAAAATCTTTTTTATTATATTCACATAACCTTGTTTGTTTCATTTAACGCAAGGAGAAGTGGGTTAGTAGTAATATTGTGTTTCCTTTTTGTAGAAAATGAAATGCACTTCTAAATCAAACCCGTAGTTGCCTCAGCGGATGCAACCTATCCTATTTTCATGATGTTCTTGCTTTGTTATCTGATGATAATAAGGAAGTTATAAGGAGTTATGGGTTTAGTTCTTTACTGAACTTCAAGGGTTGTGGTGTTCCTAGAGCTTTTTGCGCAATGCATCGCGGACCATGTTAATCTTATGTCCTTTCGTATATAGTTGTTGGAAATAAATGTTTGCCTATTAGCGCTGAATCTATCCACCTTGTTCTTGGAATTCCATTTGGTGGTATTGATATTTCTAAATCAATCGAATCAGAAAAGTTGGCATTTCTGTCTCTTTTTGGTGAAAGTTCAATGCCAACTATAAAAACTTTTGGGTCACTGATGGCAAAGGAAGGGAATTCTTCAGTTCAAATGTTTAGGTGTTTTATGGTTGTTGCTGTTTCGTCTTTCTTGTGTGCAAATTCATCTGCTTTTCCTAGCACAAAATATTTGGGGAGTCTTATTGATGTTGACAAAGTTAAAGAATTCAATTGGGCAAAGTATGTTTATGATTGGCTGATCAATGCTATTAGAAAATACCGCAAGCAAAAACTTCAAAATCGACGAAACAACACTTTGGGTGGATGTATTTACTTCCTGGCTGTAACCTTCATTCTTCTCATATTTATGTTCCTTTTTAAAATTGTTTTCTCTATTGATTTGATTTTTTTGTCTTTATGGATTTATTGTTTTCCTATGTATTTGTAGGTTTATTATCTTGATTTTCTTGATTTTGGACTAAGAAAGATTCCACAAACTTTTCCAAGAATTTCAGTTTGGCAGGGCGACATGATGAAGGAGTTTGCATCTTATGATTCTTGCGGTTCAAATAAGTTTGGTTGTCGTCCAGTGAGTAACCTCTTTTTTCTTTTTCATTTGTTATTTTCTTTATTATGCAGTGTTGATTCTTATGTATCTTTCATGCTTATTCTTTATTCCAAATAAGTTTGAATATGTTGGCTCCTTATTTTGTAAAATATCATTTATGTTAGGTTAAGGATATTTCACAAACTTGTTATGGAGCTCCAGATTGTAATGTTCCTTTTATTATGACATTCAGAGAATCACTTCAGAATTGTGTTGGAACAACCTTCCCTCAGAAAGTAAGATCTCCTTGTAATTTTTGTTTCTGGGATATTGCTTTCTTCCTAGTCTTCCTGTCTGAATTTATTTCATCTTTTTTTGTTCAGGTTATGGATGAAATTTCTGACTTGTTTACAAAATTTGAGGGGAAGGTTGATATTTTTTCAAGAAAGTTAGCTCATGATCTTGTTATTGATGTCTTGTGCTCTGTTAAAAATGGGTCCTGCAGTGAATTTGAAACCAACACATCAAATAGGTCTGTGTTTTTCTTTTTCCAAAGATGAAATTGTGACATCCTCTATTTTGTCGTATGTCACTTGTATTTTCAAAAACATTAAAATTAAATAAAGGGAATTGTTATATACGAAACCCTATTTTAATTAGTTTAAACTAAGGTTTAAGCCAAAACCCTAGAAGACCTTTAGGAAAATTCTGGAAAAATCCCAGTAATTATTTGAAGCCATCATCAAGCAACCCTCCAAATTTCATGCCCAAATTCCAAAGCTAGCTTGTGATTCCTTGAAGTTTTGCCGTTTTGCCGAGAGCTCGTCAAATCCATCAAATAATGAGCAAACGAGGGAATCTCATGCTCAACTTTGGAGAGGACCTTTTTCAAGCCTAATACGAATTACCCTCCAAATTTCAGCCCAATCCAGCAAAGGAAACTCTGTTTTCTTGTTAAACAAGGCCGCAGCCTATCTGAATTCTACCCGGATTAGAATTCGAGTCCTAACCCAACACCTCTTAGCCCAAGGCCCAGCCATGGTCGACCAGAGCACTATATAAACACCCCAAGACCCCTGTCCCAACACCCATCGCAAAATCCCTCAAGTCCCAAACCCTAACCGTCAAAATCTCTCCCACCGAAACACTTTTCTACAGATCCCTCTCTGTGCTTTGACCAAACTCAAGATTAGATGGTGCCATGTTGTAGATCTCGTCGAGACGGTCAAGATGGATACTTGGATCGTCGAAATCGGTGGAGATTTGCGCCCTAGAGAGCTCGCGGAGTTAGGCTGCGCCTGCCGTCGCCGCCGCCGCCGCCATCGCCGCCCGGCGCCTCGTCACCAAGGCCCGCCGATTAGCGCGCCCTCCCAGCGCCCGACGCGTGTCCCGCCACCGCCACAGCGCCGTTCGCGCGCGCCACTGCGATCAGCGCCGCCCGCGTCGTTGCAGGATCGCGCGCCGCCGCCCGATCCGCCGCCACGCGCGTCCTCGCCTCACGGTTCCGCGCGCGCCAGCGTCGCGTGCCGCGCTAATCCGCCGCTGCCACGCGCGTCGCGGCGTCGCCGCCCGCGTCACGCCACCCAATCCAAGTGCCGCGCAGCCCCGCCCCTGCAGCTGCGGGTCGTCGCCGCGTGAAACGCCGGTTCGGCAGGTTTTTCGTCGGTTAAGCCGGTTTATTTATTTCTGGAATTTTTGATTTATCCTAAACTTCCAAGAATTGTTCCCGGAGCATCCGAACTCCAAATTAGGTGATTCCAGAGCCATTATTTTCCATAAATCCCCTAGAATTTTATATATTTTATTAAGCTATATGTTCTGTTGATTGTTTTGCTGTTTCTTGCACATATGCATATACGTGTAGATGTCTATGTCTACGTTGCTCGGGAGGTCTGCAGGAGCCGTTCGGAGGAGGTTCGAAGACCCGGAGTACTACCAAGGCAAGATAGTTGCATCTTGCTTTCCCAATTTACAAAACTCACCCGTTTATTGTTTCTATTTATTTTCTCATGCATAAATTGATGGGAAGGGTAGAAACCTAATATTCACACTGCGTCATTGACCCTGTGAATTAGCCATTTATTGCTGCCTTATTTGTTATTCCTAGCCTATCATTGTGCATAGATGCTAGTGCTCGTGGGTTGGTAGTTGATTTAGGTTCATCATTTAATTATTCTTGTGACTTGGTATGATTGGAGATGCTAAGTTACTTTAACCTAATCAACTAAAACCTACGTGGCGTGTGTTGACTAAAGGTGGCATAGTCGGGTGGTTTTGTGGACTGTGAATTGTTGGAGGTAGTCACCTTGGTCAAAGGACTTTGGACGTGTGCCAATCCAGCCAAACCGAACAAGCGCAACCATAAGTGCTAGCATTAACATGTTGCGCAGCATGTGCTAGTCCTGGCTTAGTAGTTAGGGAAGACTGTTAACACACTTTACTTTGAAAAGATCGGGCTGCGGTCCGTTGGCTCAAGGGGGGGCCCGAGTGCGAAACCTTAGAAGGGGTATCGGTGTTAACAGAGGAAACTAATGAATCGCCTTGTATTGTTACTTGGTCTAGGCTCCTAAGAAAGAGCTAAGATGCAAAAGTTTCACTCGGCTTATGGGTAAAGTGTGCTACACTCTGCAGAGTTAAAACTATCATGATAGCCGTTCCCACGGTTATGGGAGGGGAGGTAGGCCGTACATGGTAGTCTCATGTGTTTAATAATAATCTGGTGGGATGGTTTTGGTTTTGAGTATTCGAGGCTTGTGCAGTTTTGCAGAGGGGCTTTCGAAGCCGAGCTCTGTTTGTTATCTTGGGAGTCTATTCATCTTATTAATTGTTCAACAAATGATTTTACAACACTTTAATTAATATTGACTAGAATAGGTGTTTATGTAAATTAACCATTCTGTTCTTGTTATTATCCTTGCATCATTTATAAGGACTCTTGCTGGGTAGCCGTGTACTCACTATACAAAAACCACGGATAAATTTGTATTCAGGAGAAGGATTAGGTCCGGTCTATCTTCAGGATCAGGAGGATCTTGTCCCGGACTTTGATGAGGATTAGCTGGCGCTCAAGGGTCGGATTGGAGCATCATTATACTTTTTCCGCTGCATATTTGAATTTCCGCACTCTGATATATTATGGACATTATTATGTCATCCTTAATCAAACAATTGTAATAAGTAGTTGTGTAACAATTACTTTTGCATAATATATAATTTCTTTTAGTTATTTGTGATTGTGTGATGATGTTCAACAAACTGTCGCTCATAAGTTACTAGCATTGATCTCTGGGACTAGCAATTGATTGTGAGTGGATCCCGGTGAAGCCGGGGTTGTGACAGAAATATTGCCTTTTTTATGTTATGTGTTTTCAAATTGTTTCCTTTTACTTTTGTTTTTATTAGAGATATGATTGATCAAAGTTATCATCTGGATGAAGACATTCCAAATATTCCTATTGCTGAAAAAGAAGAAGCAAATTCTTTGTTGGATGATGCTTATGTACTTGCTACTCAGAGTGATGGCTTTGTAGTTGTTGATAAGTTGCTCAAACCATCATCTTCTCCTTTGCTAGATAATTTAGTTTCAGGGGAAATATATCAAAAAGGAACTCAAAGAAGGAAAAATACCCGAAATAATCAACAGTTAAATAAAAATTAATAAAATAATCCACTGTAAAAGGAAATTACAAAAATATCCTCGGATCCCGTCACCCCGGGTGGCGGCCGCCACCGGCACAACAAGAATGAGCCGCCGCCACCGGAGACGGCCGCATGTGAGTGAATACGCCACTCGGTGTGGCCGGTGCTCTGCTGATTATTTCGGGTATTTTTCTATTTTACTGTTGATTATTTCGGGTATTTTTCCCTCAAAGAAAGGGTATGGAAAGTTTGTGTTATTTCAATAGACTTTCGGTTGTTTTTATGTTTGCTTTATTTATTTCTTTGTTTATTAAGTTTATTTTCTTGTATTTTCCAGTATGTGCTAAGAGGAAACTTGAATCTGTTGTTAACAATTCACAAGGAAATTCTTCGGATAATTCTGTTGCAAGTAGAACCAGGTTGAAAACAAAGATGGCTGTAGAATCTGGTGTTATGGAATCTAACTCAGTATGTTTTTTATTTTGATTTTTTTCTTTTTTTGATTTCCTTTGTAATTTTTTTATGTATTGTTGAAATGTATTTTTTTAAAATAGGTTGGCGCTAAGTGTGGATCAGATCATTGTGAGAATCTTGTTAATCTAGAAGGACATGGAAATAATCAGCTTAGTGGCACTGAAGGCATGTAGTGCATTTTTTCACATTTCTTTGTTCTAACCTTATTTTAATTTTTTTGTTCTATCCTTATTTTAATTTTTTTTTGCCAAATTAGGTGGAAATGTTGAAGAATATCTTGTGCAAAGTAATGTAAGTGGTGAGCAAGGTCGCAATACTAGTCTTGATGGCCATAAGAACGCTGCAGATGACAGCCTTGCAGGAAATGTAAAGAATAACTCCACTGGATCTGAAGGTATTCTGTCCTATTGTCCTTTCTAATTTTGTTTGGTATGTTGGGTATGTATGGTTTTATTTCATGTTTCTTCTATTTTGATAGGTCAAAAGAAAGCTGTGCTTATTGAAGACAATACAAAGCTAAATTCTCTTTTGCTCGATGCCAGTTGCCCGAGTTTTCGGTTAGCTGACTTCTTAGATAATTGTGGAAACATCATTGAAGATTCCAACAAATGGGTGCCAGTAGGCGAGTTTTGTAGGAATGATAGTTCAAATCATGGAAATGCAGGGATAGGAGTTACCGCTCAAGAGGTAATTTTATTTGCATTTGTGTTTTTGTACTTTATGAGTCTAACTTTATTTTTTCTTTTCAACTGCAGGGCTTCTCACCAGATTGCACACCCTCTCCGTCTCTAAGGGCTTTGAATGTATGTTGTTCTGTTTCCTTTATTGACATTTGTATTCTTTTCTGACCACTGAAAAGCAGAAATCATTTTGTTACCTTTTAATGCTAGGATCCAATCACTATGACTTCGTTGCCTTTCTCTGAGGAAATCGTTGACATCACATGTTCCCAGAAATGCAATTTTAAACAGCATCAGGTCACTCCTACGGCATTACGTTCTCCAGGGGTTGATGTGTATGTTTTGGTAAGTGTCTTTTTTCTTCACTTTATTTGTTTTATCTGTTTCCTGAGTTTTATTCCTAGGAATGAGTGTTTTCCTTTTCAAATGTGTAGAGTTCTCAAGATTCTCCTAGACTTAGAACACCCACAACAGTTAGAACACCCACAGGTGATGTTGTTATATTGGGATGCCAACGAATTTGCAGCGTTGACAAGATCTTCAACACTGCAATGTCCAGTGGTTCTTCATTTGTCAAACCTGCCAATCACTATTCGAAACGATTTGTTCAACCAAATAGTTTGAAGTTGCCCCCGTTTTGTGTTCCTGCTGCAAGACTTGTTGTTTCTGCTCAACAGAGAAAATATTACAATAATATTGTAAGGATGTCAGAGGTGCATTCTACAAAATTGTAAGCCTCTTTTTATGTTTTTTTGTATATTTTAACATATGTTCTGTAATTTTTTTTTTGTCTTTCTCTAATTGTTTCTTGTTAAAAACAGCAACAATGCAGTTGATATTGACAAAGTGACCATCGATTTGATGTATGGGTGATCGCCTAAGGTCGCAGGGCATGTTGATATTTTGTGATTAATCGCTTTTGTCGTATGTTGTTCAATGATTATCGTCCTGTCAGTATCAAAGAAACATTTCTTTTTCACAAAGTTCTTTGTAAGTTATTTTCCCCAATATGTCTTTTAATCGATCATTGTTTCCTTTTTCTTGTTCCTTTCTTCATTCTTAATTTTTCCTTTTAATTAATAGGATTCTTTGGTTAGACAAGTTTCCTGAAAGTCGAGATTACTATTGGGGAGAAGCAAGGAAGGCCTTCAATGGGGCACATTCATCCCTACGTCTGTACAAAAGTGATGTGGTATGTTTTTGTTATTGCAAAATCTATGTCTAATATTTTTGTTTAATTTCTCATGTGGCTATTATTTTTATTTCCCTATTTTCTTTGTGTAGTTGTATTTCCCCAGCTTGTATGAGAAGCACTGGTTTCTTTTCATTGTTGATTTGAAAGAACAGAAGTTTGTTTTCTTGGATTCCTCCAAAAGCCCTGAATCGGATTTTCACTTCTACGTCAAGAAATTGATGGTATATGTTTTAATTGTGTTTTTTTAGTATTACTATGCTACGAGTTCTCTGTCCTATTTTTCAAATCTTTTTTCTGCTTTTTTGTTGAAGATTCCAAACTTCAAGAAATCCTGGTTTCAACTAACTCGGAAAGATATGAATTTTGATTCATTTGACATCATTTATCCTGTTGTTCCAAAACAAGAAAACAAGTAAGTGTTCAAGTAAATGCTTTCTATTGCTTGATTCTGGGTTATTTGTTGCTTTAAGTTCTAACTAACTTCTTTTTTAGCCATGACTGTGGAATTTTTGTGTTAAAGTTTATGGAACTGTGGAATAGTGTGAGGGATCAACTAGTGGACAAATTTAGTGCACCTGACATCCCTGTCATCCGTATGCACTTGGCTAATCAATTACTATTCTCCATTCACAATAAGGATGAGTTGGCTAAAGAGAGTGTTCGTAACTACACTTGGTATGCAGCCCTTTTTATTACAGATCTTATTGTGTTGTCCCTTTTTTTTCTTTGTTCTCAATATATTTTCCTTTCCTTTTGTAGGTAACAATGTGCTCAGCAGTAGTGGCGTCTAGTCTATCTCATTTGTAACCGGTGACAATGTGCTCTGCCGTAGTCGTGACATTTTGCTGATTTCCTTTTCGCTAGAACAGTGCCCACCATGTAACAGTTGTTACGTATTTTGGAATTATATCAATATGTTAACTATGTCTGCATACATTTTTATGAACATCGTATATTTTACATGCACTTTTCATTCCATTATATAGTGTTATCGTATATTATATTTTTTTATCTGTTATTGTTGTCTTTTCAATGTGGAATTCTAATTCTAAGTAGTGTATTTTGTAAGTAAGCTGTTTTTAGTCCACATGTACTAGTATTTTTCTAGACTGTCCTTTGTAAGTAGGCTGTTTTTAGACCACTTGTTCATATAGGTTCGGTATGAAAAGCTTCGACTAATAAAGGGGTAACTGAATAGCATTGATAATAATTTGAGCCTATTATTTCTTTTTTTAGCATGAGCATATTGTTTCATAACATGTCTGTTTGTTTTTTTAATTGTATATGTCTTGAGTGGTTTTTGGTTCTAAAATGACTTGATTTTCATATATTTCTACGGTTCTAGTAATAATATATGTTTACCATGTTTTTTTCATTTTGCAAATGTTATTTTTTCAGTAGCATCATCACTTGAAAGTTTTAAAAAAGTTATGTGAAAAAATTCTACTTGATGTGTATGTTGTTTTATTCAACTTAGACTATTGTATTAAAATGTTATTAACATAGGGAGTCTAGCAAATTGTTCATAAGACTGGACAAGTTGTGTGCAACTATGTACACAAGAGTTTCAATGTGGAATTATGATTCTAAGTAGTGTATTTTGTAAGTAGGCTGTTTTTAGTCCACCTGTACTAGTACTTTTTCTGGACTGTCTTTTATAAGCAGGTTGTTTTTAGACCACTTGTTCAGATAGATCGATATGAATAGCTTTTGACAAACAAAGGGGTGACGGAATAACATAATAATAATTCGAGCCTATTGTTTATTTTTTTAGCATGAGCAAATTGTGTTTCATTTCATGTCTGTTTTTTTCTTTTTTAAAATTGTATATGTGTCTTAGCGGTTTTTGGTACTGAATTAACTTGATTTTCATATATTTGTATAGTTCCAGTAATAATCTATGCTTACCATGTTTTTTTCATATTGCGATTGTTATTTTTTCAGTAGCATCATCACCTGAAATTTTTTAATAAGTTATGTGAAAAAAATTGTACTGGATGTATTTTTTGTTTTATTCAACTTAGATTGTTGTATTACAATGTTATTAACCTAGGGAGACTAGCAAATTGTTCAGAAGATAGGGCAAGCCGTGTGCATACTTGTAGACTTGGGTTTATTTATGTCTATGTAGGTGTGATCTGAATATATAAATTACAAGTTCCTGTAAATATATTAAAAATTTACGCGTTACATAATAAATATGAAGTCCAAACTACATAAATATTTCAAAACTATTGTGCTCTTCTCTTCTCATCCCCTCTACTTTTTGTAATCCTCATCTGTCATGCTTTTGCAATTTTTGTTGTTGTGCCATTCCGCTTCGATTTCTGGCCATTTCCTTTTCGTGTACTTGTCTTTGGGGCTGAACAAAACAATGCTATTGTTAGTACTGTACTCAAGCAGTGTTTTCATGAAGTTGGTTTTTTTAAAAAAATTATACTTACCATTGACTTGTTGGTCTATATTAAGTTCAGGCTCTTTGCATGTCTTGATGTTGTGTCCAACATGTCCACATCTGCTGCATCTGATTGGTAGTTTCTGATTCTCCTTGGTAACACTGCTGGCCTACCTTTAGCAATTGCACAGTTTGGATCCTTCAACTTGTCTATGCTTGTTGCATTTGTATTGACTGCATCTTCTGACGTCTCAGCTTGCATGTTCAAGAGTCCTTCTTCAATCTGTTCAAGATTGCTCAGCATGTAGTGAGCCATTTTCTGTTTTTTGATGCAATTGAAGCTAACCCAACCACCTTTCGTGAAATTATGTTGAACATTAGTTGACTATCACTGTCATTGTCTCTGCCTTCTGTTTTGTTTGCCAATTTCGAGCTGGATTCTCTTTTTGTTGATTCTGGTGTCCATCTTTTCAGAAAATAAGAATCAGCCAACTCTTCAACATTCAATTGAGTAAGAACTCTTAATATATGTGAACACAAAATTCCATCCTTTTGCATTTTGCCACATATGCATACATAGTTATTATTGTCCATGTCAATGCTGACCAAATATGTTCTTGTTTTGACGTCATTACTCGCTAGATGTTTGGCCTTCTGTACTGCATATAATTTTTTATTTTCAAGAACATCCAGTTGATATTTAGTTATGCCTTGGAGCTGCTCTTGAAACTTGTAGAATATCTTCCTGTTATAAATTTTGGCTGCTTGTTTCTCGAACTGATAATCAGACCAGTATACTTGGGGCTTTGTATTTCTAGTTATCAATTGTTGTTGTCTTTGATTTTCTTCATATGAATCTGATATCCTTTCGCATTCTTCAGCAAAGGTACATATGGTGAAATTTTAATCTATGTTATCTTTGAAAACAGCATTTGTGCCTTCGCTTCTCGATGTTGTTTGGATGAAAGGGAAGAAATTGTTTTTGAAGTATACTGGCACAAAGTTCCTTCTGCTTTCCCACATTTCTTGCAGATATTTCACATGTCCAACCTGATGTCTTTCTATCATTTCCAACCAGTCTCTCTCGAATTCCTTTTCTGTTAGCGAGTTGTTTACAGTGTCATACAACTCTTCATGCAGGCCTTCTTTTGTTCTTAGTATAATCGAAGCTTTGTCGCTGAGTTTACTTAGGACATGAAACAAGCAATTCTGTGTGTCTTTGTTTGGAAATTCCAATTTAATCATTGCTTTCATCGCAAGGTCTTGATCTGTGATAATAGATTTTGGATGTTTCTTCCCATGCATAGTAAAAGGTTTTGAATAGCCAACAAAATGAACCTGTTGTTTCATCTTTCAAGAAAGCAAATCCAAATAGACAGTTGTCTCCATGCCCATTGATGCCAACAAATGGTGCAAATGGTAGGTCATACCTATTTGTTTTATAGGTTGTATCAAAGCTTATGCATTCCCCCCATGCATCATAGTTCATCCTATGTCTTCCTTCTGCCCAAAACACATTAAGAACCCTGCCATCTTTATCTGTTGCAAATAGGTAGAAGAACATTGGGTCCTCAGCTTGTTTTTTTCCAAAGTAATGAACCAATTTGTCCATATCTCCCTTTCTTGACTCTTTTCTAATCTTTGTTCTTGCATTGCTTACATCCTTTTTGGTGTAAGGAACTGATGCAAGGTTGCCCCTGAGATATGATAAGATAGCCATTATTTTCCTAGTTGGTATCTGTGTTGCATTCAATGTCTTGATCAGTGCCCTTTCAGTGCATGTTATATTCCTATGTGACTGTAGGAATTTGACTTCTGTTGGTGGGCTCAAAGGGTGATTGTGAGCAAGATGTAACCGTGTAATTTGCCATGTTTGACCAATCTTTGTTAATACCATTGTTGCTGGGCATCCTGTAACTTCTTCTATATTTCTCTTACGTTTGGTTGCGCATTTTTTTGAGCTGCTTGAATCTTCTGTATTTTTTGGGTTTTTCTTTCCAACTGTGGTTGTTTTGTCTTGTCCTGCTGATTTCTTTGATTTCTTGCAAGCAAGTGTGACCTTTGACAATGCATTGCTGTCTCCCGGTTTTCTGGAATGATAAGTATGGACAACAATTACTGAGAATCCAATTATGAAAGCATAATTGTTGTAGAACTGTTGTCCCTTTTTTCATCTTCAAACGTCATTCCCATCTTTGGAACCAGCTCGTTGTCTTCATCATCAATTTTCTGTTGAGCCTTCCTTACATTTTCTTCTTGTATTATCAATTCTATATCTTGTTCTGTTAGTTGTGCAGCTAGGTCAACTTCTGAATGTTCCACTTCCTTTGTTGAATATTCTGCTTCAACCTGTACTTCCTTTGTTGAATATTCCGCTTCAACCTGTTCTGTTGTCTGATTTTTCTCAAATTGTCCTTCAGTTACCAACTGTCCTGAACCCACCTGCTCATTGTTTCCAATGTCCTGCAATGCATTTTTTATTTTGTACTTAGCAAAATGAATCCTACCACTGCCTGCATTCCTACATAATTTAGTGCAAATTTTTTTAAATACCTCATATGCTGTTGGGCTTTGCAATAGCCTTGTGTAATTCAAAATGTCGGTGTTCATAGAGGAATAAATGTCAGGTTCTACTTCACCTACCCTGCTGGTGCATGTGTACAACTGATTCTGCAGAAAAATCCAACAAACATGGTATTTGTTGATAGCTTGTTAGGTCTAAATTTTTATTACTATTCAAAAATACGAAGTTTGTCGTACCTCTGGATAGGATTCGTCGTGTGTTTGCCCCCAAATTTGATCTTGTTGGATGTCCTGCATTTTTGTTAATCAGATACATGCATTTATTATTCAAAGCAGTACTATTTCTTCCGTGTTATGCTGACCTGTCTATGTTCTTGGCTTGTATTAGTGTAGCTACTTATTTTGTTCAAAATATCTGTTAGGGAGTTGTTCTCTTGTGATAATCGAATCTGCATGACATTTTTTATATTTCATGAGCATATACCAAAATCTGAATGCAATTTTTTGTATTTTCTTTGATCTAACTTACAGTGAAACTGTTGTAATCCTCTTCAATCTCCCTCATTCTTGAATCATTGTTGTGCGAGAACACATACTGTCAACACATGTATTTTTTGTATGCAACAATGTTCTAATGCAAGAATGTTCTAATACTGATCATGTTCTAATACATGTTTGGTAGTACATCTGATTAGGTGTACCTCTGAAATTATGCTTGATGTTTCTTGCATTTGACTTGGAACTTCTTGCAATTCGTTGGGATCTGTTTGCTCAAAGTTATCATGCTGTGCTTCTATTGTTCTGATATCTGCGCCCATGTCCATCTGCAAAACTAATCAGCTCTATGTAAAAAAATTGCAGTGCTGTACTACGTTTTTTTACATGGTTGGATGTCCTGAAATTTATGTGTTATTTATGTGAAATTTTCTGAATTGTAAGATCGAAATTCATAGAAGATTGTAGTACATCAGAAATCAGCAACTAGCTTTTACAGAAGATGTTTGGGGGCTCGGTTTTATGATTGTACCTGCTTATATTTCTTTGGCGTGTTGTTCATCAGCTTGTTTATTTTCTGCAGAAATCGCCTGATCACCAAGTCGCCAGGTCGCCAATTTAATGGCGATCTTTGTTTTTTTGTTTTTTTGACGGCGCGAGGCGTACGTGCATGTCGAATAGAATTAATGTGGCAGGTTGTGCGTTGTTTTCTAGGGTTTTGGGTTGCTTTTGTCTTTTTCTGTCCGTTCGTGGGCCTCTATGTTGGTGGGCTTTTTTCCAACCTGCCACGGATTGTTTTAAAATCGTCTGCGTTCTTTGTTTGGTGCAGGCGACTGCAAAAAACCCCAAAACACAGGCGTCTATGTCAAAGCCGCTCCCTTATCTTAAATATTACTCACCAGCTAGTAGTGTCGCTGGATGCGCGTGTTACGGTGTCATCAAACGCTGATCGACTTGGCAGAATAAAATCCATAGACAAGTACCCAGAGATCAGTTCAGAAGAACTGCTAAAAAAAAAGGTACCCAGAGATCAGTCTTATACGTTCACAAGACTGAGAGACCACAGAGTTCACACGCTACTCGCTAATCAATTCTATTGCCGTCTCGTTGCGTTAAACACACACGACAACAAAGGTCTCACAAGAATAATATCATAAGTAGAAGCGAATCAATTAAGCTCCTACTCAGGTGATTTGAATCGACATGGGAAAAAAAAATCTCAGCTAGCTAGCGCGCCTAAATGGAACTATATATATCTATCTTCATTAGTACGTTTTGACCCGGGTGGCCGGGTGCATGCATGCATGATGCGTACGTACTCTATGTGATCTATTATTACTCGTATTAGAAAAGTCGATTTTGCGATGCACATGGTCGCATGCATCTTTGATCTTTCTCTGGCCTAGCTGATAAGGAAGAACAAACAGTGCTTCCTAGAAGGTAACCCAGCTGCCTGCATCCATGCACCGTACGTATAATTTAGTATAGGATACAATCGCACCATGATTCGGAGCACCGTAGAAAGCAAGGAGGCAAATGTCTCAAATGTGTCCATGACTCCACGTACATTCGCTTTCTTGAGAGGACATGCTGACCCTTTGCTACCTAGGGATGGCGTAGACCTGCTATACGCGGCAAATAATTGGCTTATCAGTTGCTACCGTGCTTTGCATGTTTGGTTTCAGCTAGCTGTGGCTGAATGGTCGAACTGCTGGAAAGCTATGCTTCCATGGCTTCGAGGATGCGGGACATTCAGTTCAATTTAGCTATGAAGAGCTCTGACAAATAACATTAAAATTTTTGAGAAACTGGAACCAAAATATTTTGGTTCAGAACGCAAACCATAAGGGGTAAGTAGAAAAGTAACAAATATTCGATGTATTGTAGTGGGTACAGCTAGCCACGATACACATATAGACCAAAGGCCTTTCATAATATTTCAACCATTGATTTATATTTCAACCATTGATTTATAGAATATTATTGAGAAGATAAGAAGGACGCTAGGGAAAATATGTACACACATGATCACAGGAGATCATATGTACGGTGATACCGAAACACGTCAATACTCTAACACTCCCTCGCAGCCACAACGGTGGAGGCACAAATGTTCAGGCTGAACCAAGAAGCTAACAATCCTTTGCAATCGGAATATCGGAAACACGGACGATTAGACTAGCTAGAGTGAAACTCGTTGAAGACCGAGGAATGCGGGCCCTTGGTGAAAATATCAGCATTCTACGATGAAGTTGAAACATGGATCACACGGACTTGTCCTAGAGCGACATGCTCACGAACAAAGTACAAGTCGATCTCAATATGTTTAGTAAGCTGATGTTGCACAGGGTTGATGGAGAGGTACACAGTGCTGATGTTGTTGCAATAGACAATGGTGGCTCGGTGGAGAGGGCCATGAAATTCCTAAAGAAGTTTATGAAACCAGCAAACCTCAGCGACACCATTAGCAACAACATGATACTCAGCTTCAGCACTGGACCACAACACGATATCCAAACGCTTGGAAGACCATAACACACTAGTTGTCCGCGAGGAAGACACCATAGCTAGAGGTGAACTTACGGGTGTCAGGACATTCAGTCCAGCCAGCGTCTGAATACACGATCAAGTCAACAATGGGTTCCGATGCAGGGGAGCATATCTTGTGCACATGGGACACGTGCACATGTGCAAACATTAAATCTCAGCCGTCCAACTTACATCCAACAGCCACTGGCCTTTTGTAATTTGCCCCTCCCACCTCCCCTAATCCGTGCATAAAAAACCCCTCTCCCCCATGGATAGGAGTTGGACGGCTAAGGTTTAATGTTTACAAACATACACAAATACCCCATATGCACATGATATGGTCCCCGATGAGCCATGCAGGAACAAGCCAAGTTTAATGGTGCCCTGAAGATATCATTGAATACACTTCAAGGCAGTCCAAACATTTTACAGGAATTGTTATCTAGATCGAAAAATGGATCCAGCGAAAATGTTTTGCTTAGAGAAAATAATCCAAATACAACCCTTGCAATTTATACAATTCACCTAACATTATTACATGCGTACAGAAGGAGAAAATTTAAGGTATACATGCATTAGTGAATATGAATCATCCATTCCTTTTCGGTCTAACGATTTAGATTGATTTTTTTACACTACAATTGTAGTATCTATACTACAATGCTTGTATATGTTTTGCTTAGGAGACTCGCTAAATGGATGGTTGAATCTGAATTATATTACCATCATACTAGTGTATTTGTCAACGTACGTGTACCGTAAAGTGCTCCAAACAAAACCAACTTAATATTATGGTCTCCATCATCCCATTATTATCCTATTTACTTTTGATCATGTAGCTCATCTTTGGAAATGGATTCGATCTATTTTGGTAAAACATAAAGGAGATGGGAATGCAACTAGCTAGCATGTAGTGCCATGTCCATAGAAATATCCAAACTGTTACAGAAAACTTTGCCATGTAGAAATATCTTCTCTTCCTCTTTCTCTCGGTCCATGAGAGATTGGCCATCTTGCGAGTATTAATCTCTGAACTAAGTCTTTTCCTGATGACAGCTGGAGAGATCAACACCGAGGCACAACTGGTGCAACTTTGCTAGCTGCAACAAGAATATATATATAGTTAAAACTAAAGCGACCAAGCTAGGCAGAATTATATCCTCTCTCTATATATATATCCATCCACACGCGTAGCTCTCGCCAAACAACTTTAGATCTCCCTTTGATTGATCAAGTGATGCGTGATGATCGATCACCATCATCATATATAGGATTCTGCCCAAAAGCTGGTTTATTATTATAAACATTGTGGTCACAGCATGCAAGCATGAAAGAGAGGGATCCAGATCGCATTTTTGGCGTCTAGGACGGGCCAAACCATGAAATTTTCAGTTTTGGCGTCTGCCATGGGCCGAACAATGCATGCAGCTCTTTCTGAAAAGGCAGTCAAAACTTCTAGCTGGCTTAGGCATGCAGGCAAATTGCACTTTGCAGTGACAGCGGTGGGAGGCTTTTGGAAGCCTGAATTGGCTGAATGGTAGTACAAAGTACAAAGACTTGGCTGGTCCTACCTTATTAATTAGTAGTGGTTAATATAATCCTTTTACATTAGCTTGCATTGACCTGCTGTTGTGGGATACATGTGCAATCAAGTTAAAAGGAGGAGGAGGAGGAGGAGGAACAGTTTGCTGAGACTTTAGCCTTTGTTTGTTATTAGGCACCGAATATGGTAAAGACCAAGAAAGATGTGTAACTGCTACTTCTGGTCTCTTTGAACAGCTAATTCGCTTGATGCATGTATGCACCGTGCATCTGTACTTCTCGAATTGGTTTAAGCTGATGCATGAGAAAAGCGGACAGCTGTGTATATCTATACACGTAGCTTTATGAGTAGTTTGGACTGGCTTGACTTGCTAGGAAACCCAAGCAAGAGTATTATTACCTCACATCATCGGTCTCTAAACATCTTAAGCATTGTTTGGACAATCCTGAACTTTTATTGATTATTTTGGGGATAGATCAGCCAGCAAATAACCACAAACAAGTGCATGCTTGCAAATCAAGCAGCTGGCTAGCAAGTTGTACCTCTGGTTATGACTGATGAGGCAGAGATCACCACATAGCTAGACCAAATCTATGAACACTAATTATAAAAAAACTTCCCTGAAATGACCAAACGTATTAGTGACTCTGAGATGCCGGCTTATCGCCATAAACCTTTTTCCTATCTGAAATTCTGAACAGTCGCTCCCTTATCTGAACTACACGCTTACAGGGGAAAAAATCTCTTCTACCTTAAAAATGCACGACTGGCTAGCCTCATGAGTCATGAATCTTAACCCCAAAATACCATTTCGCCGCCATTATTACCATAATATATTCACGACATCTCAAATCCAACTATCCAATGCATGCATCACGCCATCACCACTGCATTGTTCAGTGGCCTGAACATGTTCAGACCTTCAGGGTTTCAGGGTTCAGAGAGCTAGCAGCATGCAGCCTCTGCGGTCTTCATGCAGGCATGAAGAAAAGAGTGAATCTATCCTTCTGCCAGGACAGGAGCCAGGCCAGGCTTCGTTTCCACCGCGTGCGCGCGATGTGCACCGTCGATCGCCTAGCCTGAAGAATCTCATCAGGCTCTCACAGTCTCACTGCTCGCGTCGCGTCGCGTCGCGCGTCCTACGCGTCAATCTCCGCCGTCGGATCGCGCCGCGGGGGTGGCTCGGGGGGATCTCGTCCGTCCGGCGAGAGCGCGCGGGGCTCCTCCCCTCCCCTATAAATTGGGGAGGGCTACTGCCCTCTGAACCTAAGCAAAGCGAGCAAGCAGCCGAGCAGCTTCCCCCCAGTGAGCTGAGCTGAGCTAGTGAGCTCTACAGTGATAAGAGTCTGCAGCCACTGCCTGACAAGCTAGGAATTAAAGAAGAAGCCACAGACAAGGATGGGAGGAAGCCAGTCGTGCTTCGGGTCGGGAGGGAGCCGGGACGACGAGGCGGCGTACGAGCAGCCGCGGCGCGCGTCGAGGAAGGTGCGGCCGAGCGACGAGGACGGCGAGTGGGACGTCGACTGGAAGGCGGAGGAGTTCATAGCCAAGGTCCGTGCGTCTTCCAGGGCCGTGGAGACTTGAGCTAAGCATGCAGTTAGCCATGACTTGTGTAATCTTCGCTCTATCTTGAATCTTGATCTCTGCTGCATCATGCTCCTGCTGGTCTCTGGCTCGAGGTGGCTAATGATCAGCTTGGTTCATTCGCCATTTATTCTCTCCTGCTAATTCTGTCCTCTTGTTTGATTAGTCGGGTGTATGGTTATCTGAATCAATCTATATGTGTAAATCTATATATATCCCCTAAATAAAGAGCATCGCTGGACGAGCTTCTGTATGTAAATATTCGCTTCCAAGAAGTTGGTCATCGAAATGCAAATGCTCGATTTTTTTTTGTCATCTTCTTCTGAGATTTGAGAGTTATATATCTACTACTGTGCACTGTAATATCACCGATTAATGCTAATTAAGATTTGAGACAAGGATAGATGAATTACTTTACATAGGGGGAAGGGGAACATGAAGTTCAGGAACAATCCATTAATCAGTGGTACTGAGCACTGAGCAAAGACGTGTGTTTGATCAGTTAACTATTTGGCAATCTCGATGCAGAGAGAGGAACTACTGCTTCAGATTTCGCTTCTCCGTTTTCCATATCACAACGGCTGTTCTTGTTTTTTTGCCTCAATTTTCCGGCAAGAAAATACCGAGTGTATGTTATATCATCGTGAACATGTTCATGGATGCTTAGGGATTGTAGTTACCATATATTTGTGACAAAAAATAGTGCGATATCCGATTGTCCCTTTTACTAACCAGCGGCGGTAAGAATTAAGATTACAAAAGTAATACATAATGGCACCTCCTCTGAGTCCTCTCTCTCTCTCTCTCTCTCTCTCTCTCTCTCTTTTTGAGGAAAACTCTGAGTCCTCTCTTGCTTCTTCTATGTTTACCCCAAGTACAGATGGAAAACTTCTTTCATAGTAGTTAACTGATCACTTTATTTTTAAAAAAATCACTTTAAATTATGATGAGAAACTGAGGTCAGGTGGAAGAGGAACTAGTAAGAAACTAAAAATAGTTGTGCCGATTTATGTATTTGAATTCCAGTGCGCAGCCGTTTATCTTCTGCTGAGATTTCAATTGAAGTCTACGGTCTACCCTGCATGCATGTACCCTATGATTAATGAGTGTCGTAAAATTTACAGAAAAAACTGAAGAAATAAATGGAAAAAATTGGATATTTAGCTAGAATTCTATGTCTAATATACTACCTCCGTTTTTTTTATTTGACACATTTGACTTTTGCACACGTCTTTAACCATTCGTTTTATTCAAAATTTTCGTGCAAACATGCAAAAAAGAAGAAGTCATGTTTAAAATACTTTTATTGATAAAACAAATCACAACAAAATAAATGATATTTACATAATTGTTTTTGAATAAGATGAATGGTCAAAGGCATGTTCAAAAGTTAAAAGCGTCAAACAAAAAGAACGGAGGGAGTAGTGATTTAACACCTTTGGCCGATCAATTAGGATTATTTATCAGCTGTCAGCTAAGCCGTATTGGAACTAAACGATGGGTTGAGTAACCAACAAACTTATTAATTCCGTTCCGGCCGAAACGTAAAATGGAACAGAAAGAGCTATTTTCGCTACCGGTCAACATTCTGGTCAATATCGGCCGTAACAGCCGGATTAGCCCATTCCGGACCGGATTTGCCCATTTCGGCTGAATTATCCCATTTCGGTCAATACTCTCTAGTTTCAAACTGTGAAGTACGATAAACTTTGAGCTATATTTTGAGTATTATGTGAATGATTTATGTATGTCAATGTAAATTTTAGTAATCATATTCATAATTATTATTTTCTATTTTATTATATAAAAAACGAAACGGTACGCCAGAATGGGCCATTACTGGAACGTTTCATTCTAATAGAAAAACTGGAATGGGCACCGGAATGGAATTGATAAGTTTGGTAACCAAACTCTTCCATGTAAGGTTTGTGTCGATACGTAGATTTTTGTCCCCAACAAAATAAGTCGCCTCGGTACTTTAGCTTTCTATTCTATAATTGAATCTCATTTTAAATTAATTCTACACGGCTTAATTCATGCAAATTTTTTATTTCTTATATATATAACTTTCAAGTGTGCAAGTATGAATGCAATATTTCAGTTCATCTTGAAGAGGGAAGTCTTAAATGCACATTAAAGTTTACTCGACTAAATTGTTTCCTACATGCCATTAGTGTGTTAGGCTATTCCCAATGGATAGTATCATACTCATTAATGAGATGCCACATAGGAATTTTTGCTGATGTGGCACAACATTTAATAGGAGGGAGAAGAAAGCTGTATCTTGAGCAAGATACTGCTTTGGCACGATATCTTAGGCTATATCACAAAATCCAATGCTATGGGTCCACTCTCATAGACACAACATCGCACAAATTAATTGTTTTAAAAATATGAGTATGGTATCATGCATTGTAGAGGGTGTTTCTTTCTAGCAGTTTCGTACTTTTCATCCTATGTGGCATTCTTAAATATTGAAATATGATACTTTGCACTGGGAATAGCCTTAGAATGAAGTACTGCAGTGCAAAGACTATAAATTACTTGCTACTATTTTCCTATACCATGAAATTTTGATCCTAAACAAATTGGCAGACAATTCTACCAACAAATGGAGAGACAATTTTGTTTTGCCGTATGGTCTTTTCAGTGTCAATGAACATATTCTACAGCTAAATACCGCTCACCATTTAAGCTGCCAACCAAAATATGAAACACTAAAGAATAACAAAAATGAGAGGCACGGCAATCTTCTCCGACAAAAAGTTTGATCATAAACATATTTGTTGCGTTAACTTGTCCCCATTTCATGTATAGTGGGATCTCATAGGACAGAACCATGTTCCAGCCTAGTAATGTAACCTTGTTCCTGCCTAGCAAGGCGTCACATTAAATCATTAATCAGGTTTCAATGGTCACTTGGTGTTTTCACTCATGACACTTCATTCATTCCATCACAAATTGGCAATTTGATTCTAAGTTCTGACCACGCAAAAGTGTGATGTGTTTCATGTCCATTTGTTTGTTTTTGTATAGATGTTTCATCATAGCCTATACCCATAAAAACAAGGGCCAAATTATACCTACCATAAAAAAAAACTTAATTGCACTGAAACTGCAAAAACTTCCACTAGATTGGCCCGCTGTTTTTGCGCATCTTCTTCCATGCTGTAGAAGGCACATTTGACACAGACCATCTACAATCTAGGCTCACAAGAACCTGTCATGCAAACTTTCTGAGCAAAGGTTCGATCCAACTTAGAGGGATCACATGAATTTGTCTCCGAGCTCTCATCCTTTCTTTCCCTTAACGTCTGAAATTCCCCCTCTAGCCATCATCTTTAGGGGGTATCAAATCCTCTCATGCCAAATGTCGCTTTAGGTAGATCAGAACGACCCAATGATTTGCGACAATTCATGCAATTCATTGGACCTTGTGTTGGAAAATGATCAGAAAAGATCGTTGCTTTACACCAGTGGCGCCGAATCATCGGCTCGGGATCACTTTGTACCACTTATTACATTCTGCAGTGAAGTGCAAACACCAATTACTGTCTTTGACTGTCAATCCACATAATTTGATAAGGAACATGACCGGTGAATCTGAATATTCTCAAGAAATGGTGGAGAGATCGTTAAGGGAAAGCGGAAAATCCATTGGCATATACTAGCTAGCACACTTTCACTTTCAATTGTGCCATATTATGAGATATCCACAAGATTTCCTGTACGTATTTATCTGCAAATACTAGCCTGTGTATGTGCCTGCAACTATTGGTATGTTGCTGGATGCGGAGAACTGGAGATCATGATCAGACCATCAGATCCAGCGCCGATTTTTTTTTTCTATCAATTTGTATTGTTTATGGAGCTCCGGAAAGCTCAATGATCACATGAAGATGTCTCGAGGACACTTCGTAGAGATCACAATGTCCCGAAAGTTCGCACTTGGCAAGGGACAACTTTTCCAAGCCCTAGCTTGAAATAGCCTCTGCGACGTTCTTTCGTGTGTTTTTTTTGTTGGAGGAACAAAAAGAGGGGGAATTATGTCATTGCTTTAGGCAACATTGGACGGAGGAGAGCCATCTTCACACTGTGTTGTACAGCTGGAAGTCTGTGATGTGTGAAGAGGCCAAGAAAGAACGCTTTTCTGTACTTTGGGAGTACCAGTTCCTCAGGAAAAGTACACCAGGTTTCTGGAAAGGAAAAATAACCATTGTGAATGTTATATTCATGTTAGAACATTTCTTTTAGTTTTTACCAACCTAGATGTTCTGTTAGTTTAAGTTAACAAGTACAATCTTATGGGCCTTTTTACCTAATAAAGCTCTCTCTTTTGTAACCTGTTTGCGAATGATTCTGCTAGCACCTTGAAGCTAAGAAGTAATAAATTATGTTTGTTGATAATCGTTGTAGGCATTATGCAATGTTCAGTGAACCAAACATGAGAACCTAATTCTTGTCTAATTCGTAGCTCCTGGGTGGTGCAATCTTCAGCGAAATCTTCACATAAATACTATTATCTGAGAACTTGGGTACCAACATTTGCATTGGTCTCTTTGCCAAGCTGTATCCCACAGAATCTGAAAAAAAAAAAGAAAAAAAAGAAAAAAAGGAGTATTGCTGTGGGGCAATGGCCAAGATTGGTAAGTACGTCAGTTGCGTGGTCATGCACGCTCATCTGAAAAGTTTGTAATTCCATTCCCTAATGACAAATTTAGAGCTCAGAGTTTGCTCTGGTTGATGAAGAACAAGTTGCACGCTCATCTGAAAAGTTTGTAATTCCATTCCCTAATGACAAATTTAGAGCGCAGAGTTTGCTCTGGTTGATGAAGAACAAGTTCCACTTTGAAGTCACGCCCCTGAATTTTTCTTTCTACCAGCAGAAAAAGTTGCCCTGAGAATTGATTCTCTGCTATACAACAGGCATGAATGTAGCATGTGCGTAGCTCTGTCAGCTCTTCTGAAGTCTGAACCTCTGGTTCTTGTTACCCATTCTGATGAATTCTAAATAGATTTTATTATGCATACTCACTGATAAGTTGACAGTTTAACATTCTCAGAAACAGAAGAGTTTACTGGACAGGAGAGATCAGTGCATGTACTGAAGATACATTGACTAACCTACCAACATCAGAAAAAAAGAAAAGAAAAGAAGAAGTAAACACTGATGTTTTCAGTGGTCCAAAATAGGCTGCCTTGTCTACTAAACTACCAAAGTTTTTCCTTCAAGGATAAAAATAGCAGAAGTTCTTGAAGGTACATTATCAAACTTATCAAATAAAAATCATAAACCAAAAAATGACATTGGCATTAGTAGGCAAAACATCGGGATTAGGTTTTTTGTTTGTGTAAGCTGGGCACAAATACAGCACGCCAAACCATTGTTTTGATGACGTTGAAGGTGCAGCGGTTACCTATTGTTGTCCCGGTAAATCCTTATCCAATCCGGTCCATTTATGTAACCATTTCTGTTGGCGGCTTTGAAACTAGTGGCCAGCATCTTGTGTATCTCATGGATGTTTTTCGTTGTGATTGTACATTTGCACACGCTCCTGGTAGTGCAGAGCAAAAGATTTACTGAAAAAATTGAAGAACAAAATCTCTCTTTTATAGCCTGCATTTTTACCACAAATTGCAAAAGTTTTAGTGCGAGATGTTTATGAAGGCTTTGAAGAAAAATTAACCTTTGCCAAAGTATTATTAGGCTTTGTAGACCCTGAAGAATGAAGGTTAATCGTTCAATATAGAACACGGCATTTCTGTGAACTTTCTGTGCAGTGTAAAATCACATCTATCTAGGTTCAAACATGAAAAAAAAAAAGTATAATAGATATGTTGTCTTCTCTTGACGACAAGTTTCTGTAAGCACACGCAAATTTGATTTTTAGACAAGGATCTATCTTGCAGTGATCCAAATTTAGGGTTTCACAGTCATTTAAATTAATTCAAATACATTGCACATCCTTTATCACAAGGAGCGATTAGCCTATACCATTTTTTTTTTACAATGTCATGAACAATTTTATAACTGCAGGTTTAAATTTTTTGAATGGAAAAAAAACTTTGATACATCGACAGCCATAAAATAGTTTCAGGAATTAAGGAACAAGAAAGCTGAAATTTTACATTCAGGCTATTATCTTTTTTCAACAGCTACATTCGTCAAACAAATAAACTAAAAGCAAAACCATGGTGCTCGCAAGGAAGCTTTTAAAACTATAGCTTGTAATGTCCTTAGTGAATGGATTCATTGGCACAATGTTCACAAAATCCCTCTGTGCCAACCATCTGTGCAAAATTTGGGAAACTTCTTGTTTGTTGTCTGATCCTTCAACACATGCATGCTTCAAAAGATAATTAGGTGCAAGCAACCATGAACTGCAAATAAACTAATGGTGGAAATTTCAAGTGTATGTATTCCTTTGCTTTGCCTGACATGATCAAGCAGCCACATAGCAGCGAGGGAAAAAAAACAATAAACTAGATAGTAGTACATAGCAAACTTTTGAAGCTTCCCCAATGGTGTCCCTTAGAATGTTCAATATACCAACTGAATTTCGTTAGCCTAAGCAAAGCAGAAAATACAAAGCAATTCAGACCTAGAATCAAGAACTAGAACATATATCACAGGATATCCAAAGATAGCAGCCTCGCATGACAGGGAATAGCAAGAGCAACTACCCACCTCAATGTACATTGGAGGAACTGAACCGATGCATAAACTATGTGCTCATAGGAACTTTACAAGTAGCTTTGTTATGACCGTAACCCTTACACCTACTGCAGCGCACAGCCCTTTTAATTGTTATCCGTGGATCAGCTGGCTTCTCTTTAGGCCTGCCAACCCGTCGACGGGTTCGTATTGGGCATGGATATGTCACTGGACTCAGAGACGGATCAGTTAATGCAGCAGGAGGCAGAATAACATCAGGTATTGGGTTTATCGACATGGAGTAGGTCAACCGGTAGCACTCTGTTGTGAAATATTTCGAACAGTAGTCATATGCATATTGTCCAGTGCGCTCAAATACTGCAATTGCATGCATGCATGGCAATCCAGAAACATGCCATTTACGGCAGGTGCACTCCCATGTGTCAATGTTGACAACACTAACCGAGTCGTCGCACACCTTAAACACACTGCCATGTCCATCACTTTCTGTGGGGATGACGTTAAGGGTGTGAGCTTTGCTCATTTCTTCCTGCAATTTCAGATTAGCTGCAGGTGTTAATACCTCAGTCCATGAATTAGAAGATTCCCTCCGTGTGTACATCATCTCCATGAGCTTACATCTTATCGTGTCAACCAACTGCACAACTGAAACCTCATATCTTGAGGGGATCCAATCAGTAAAGGTGCTAGAAATATTGCATGAATACTGGCCATGCCGTGACCCCTTGAAAAATGCATCTGACCACCGCTGAGGTTTGATTTCCAAAAGCCATTCAGCAAGTTTGTCAGATTCACCTTTGATGAGCTCAATATACTGATTGAACTCATCAACTGTGCAAGAATATATGGCCTTCTTAAGATGCTCAACCATTGAATCTCTCACTTCTTCGGTCCATGCATCATCCAACTGCGTCTTAAATTCTTCAATGAGATGATCGATATGGTAGCCATGATGGCTGTCAGGAAAAACCAAAGATACTTCATCCCATAGTCCATTTTCTCCATTTGATATGAATGTTATGACACGAGATGCCGACAATGATGATTTTAGTTGCCCTAGAAACCAATGCCAATTTTCACTGCTCTCATCGTCCACTACAGAAAATGCAACTGGAAACACATCGTCTTCCCCATCAACTGATGTAGCAGCCAGTAGCTTCCAGTGCTTATTTGGTTTTGCAGATATTACATCAAGAAAAAGGAGGGGCCTGCACCCATGCTCAAAACCATGAAGCGATGCATGAAATGCAACAAAGAAACGGAATTTTGAATCTTCCAAAGGTACTATTGTTGCCACACTTCCAGGGTTTGTCTCTACAATCCTTTCACAAAACCAAGGTAGCTGGCTGCATGCCTCGTCATGTGAGCTATAAAGTTCTTTTTGGGCAATTGATCTTCCACGCCAAGCCTGTGAGTAGTTCAGAGATAGTCCATACTCCCGTTGGAGATCATTTGCAATATCTCTTGGCCGGTAGTTTGGGCTATCACGTAATTTTTCTTTTATAACACTAGCAACCCATCGCTGAGATGCCAAGCGATGACTTTTGACAGTTTCTGACTCACATGTGTGACTTTCAGAAATTTTCTTAATCATGAACTCTTTCTTGGCAGGAGACTTGGAAGCATGTATTCGCCATGGACAATCTTCACCAGTACACTCCGCGGTCACACGAGATGAGTCATTCTTGATAAATCTGTAATGGAACCTATGTGCAATTGCGTATTTATGTAAAGCATCACGGAAATCCTTAGGGCCTTCAAACACTTGGCCGACTCCAGTGATCACATTCTTCCAACTCGCACAGATCTTTTGTCTCTTAGACCCATCCTGAGTGGTTGGGACAATGGCCGTTGCATCTATAGGTGTGCCAGAATCAGCAACCACACTCTTTGTCCTACAAGGATACGTTGTGTCATTCTGGTAAGGCAATTGACGAGAAATTTGCTATAGTCAAATGTGTACCTGTTGTCAACCTTCTTCATGACATAAATGTATGTAGTCTCTGACTCTGCATGGAATTCAACCATGCGATGTAGGTCCTTATCATTGGAAATAGAAATCAAGGTTTTGTTATTTTTGGGAAGGAAATACTTGAATACAAACTGATCAAGCTTGAGATTGTTAAGTGTTGAAGATATCTCTTGTTTAAAAGCACTAAAATTCCAATCACTTTTGACGAGCATTGCATGTGCTTCTCCACCAGAATAGGACATATGTCCATCAGCGTCTGTGGTGAATTCTCCACCTAACTGAAGAACAGCAACGATTTGTCCCTTCCCCATGTCTGCTTCCTAACAAGATGCGACAAAACTAACAATCAAGCTACTTGACACAGAAATATGTACCAAAGTTTCAAAAAATAAATTCATATTGGTTAATGTAGGTAGAAACTAAAAATGTTTTTTTTTCCAGAAAACAGTCGTTTGAGCATTTTAAAGATCATAGGAATTTTACAACATAACAACTTACCTCAAGGCTTTCATGGTCAGGTATTTCAGGTTCTTGTTTTTTGTTGGCAAATTCATACAATGGCCAAATGGAAAAGTTTACAAGATTGTAAATGGTTTACCTATGCATGTGACTCTGGATCCCAACCCAACTAAGTATGTTAATTTAAAGGCCAATTCAGCCGTTCTGATGTGTTTAGCTATGAACAAATCGGTGGTGGTCTGGAACTCACGTATGTACACAAGGTTTAAGTGACCTAATTGGGAAGTTAATCTTATAGTTTCATGATGCAGGAAGCGTGTGATCTGCTCAGACTTGTATTTTCATGCATAATATATCACCTATCTGCAGTGGCGGATGCACCGCCCGGGCGGGGGGGCAGCTGCCCGGGCCCCCGTGAATGTTCAAGGGATTTAGGGTTCATCAGCAAAATAAGAAAACTAGATTATATTTTTTTGAAAAACAAACACAAACAATTCCGTCGAATTCGGATCAAATCCGAGATAACACAACAGGGGGAAAACCAAACGAGAGCGAGCGAGCGAGCGAGAGAGAGAGAGGCGGTACTGGATCTGGAAGACTGGGATCCAGAGGAGGTGAGGCAGCGCCGCAGCGGTACCAGAGGCGAGGCAACGCACGGCGGCGAGGCGGCGCCAACGAGGCAACGCACAGCGGCGAGGCTGTGCCAACGAGGCAACGCAACAAGCGAGCGAGGCGGAGAGAGGCGGCGGCCTGGCGGCGTCGTGGAGGCGGCGAGGACTAGCGAGTCCCGTTGCTTCTCAAAATGCAGGCGTCCCTTCTATCTGGCCGAGCAGTGGCTCCATCATGGGCCATACAAGGCCCATGAAAACCCACGAACTATGCACACAACTTGCACCTAGTTCAATAGCAAATGCTGAGATCAGGAATCCGACGAGCTTTTTTTCTCTATTTTCTCCACTGAAAATGCCTGATATTTTTTGTTTTCAGTCAAAGGACATGTCATTTTTTTATTAAGCTGTCCCCTAAGCATGATACTAGGTGAGCTATATTGGATTAGGCAGAGGAGGCCATCGGACATGGGGCCAGCGAGACCTGGCCAGCCCGGTTCAGCATTCGGCCCATCCGTTTGTTGGGCCGGCCAAGCCTAGACCCGACGAAAACACAAATTAAGGACGTGTTAGTTTCGGCTTAAAGCTGAGTTGAGTTTTACTATATCAAATTTTGTTATTTTTATATAACCTACATGTTGTAGTAATTTGTATTTCTTCTCAAGGCTGTAAAACTATTTATTATTTTTTTAAAATTATTATACCGCTTTTTTAATGCTATCAATTTTTTCTACGGTAAAACTCAATTTTATTCAACACTAAAACAAACAACGCCTAAATTGTAGTTGGGCTAGACTTGGCCCGGCTTTTTAAGCCGGATTGGTTGGACCGAGATGGGCTTGGGACTGGTTCGGTGGCCGGTGGGAGCAGGCTTTTTCAAGCTCGGCACGATCCGGTGCATAGGTCTATTTTGAGCAACAGCTATGTGGAGAAGTTATTTTAAGAAACCAGCACAAAACACCTAAATTGACTAGTTAAACATCACCCGGCACCCGCAGCCAAAATATAAATATGGTCTCAAAAATTCTCGAGCCACACAATATTGTATGAATTAATCCAGACCCGCCCCGAGATGAACCGGTGCAAGACGTCACCACATCAATATTGTATGAATTAATTCAAATAAAACAATGACATAATGAGATCTATTTAAAAAAAACTAGGGGCAATATGTATTGAAAGTATATATTCATACTTATGTTAGAATATTCTAAAAATATAATTTTTATATTACATAGAAATGCGTTATATGAAATAGGAAAATTATACACATGCCATTATAAAGTTATCGATTCGCAAAAAATGTCATCCCATGCAACAATGAAATGTGTGCTCTGGACCCACATGTCATAGACAGAAGAGTGATTTTTTTGCAAAGTGTAAATTTTATAATAGCATTGATATAATTTATCCTATGAAATATATAAATATGTAGAAAATAAATATTTATTGTGTAGTCTTATCTTTTATCAATAAATAAAAAATAAGAATAAGACAAGATACAACGATCCTTGCTATAGATTTTTGCAAACATAAAAGCATTGATTTTTTCATAGATGATTCTAGATTTAGTGTTATATGGTTTGGATTGTGCCACATGGTGAGAACATAACGATATAATAAAAATATAAATAGAGGCTTATTGTATTATCAAATCCTCTCCATCACTATTACATTGTATTATCAAAACTTCTCTATCACCATTATGTCGAATTAGACTTCATTATTAAACTTATAATGAAATAAATTAGAGATTTTTGTAATAAGTCATTATAAAATAGAATAGTTTGTTAATAAATAGTAAAATATTAATGCATTCCATCTATATTATTAATAAAGTCAAAATATAACATGGTTACTAAAATATGTTAACTAACTTAGATATTTTAATTTTATTAAGTTATATTTATTAGGTTGCCCAGGCTGTGAAAAAATTATAGATCCACCAGTGCCTATCTTATCTTTGATCAATAAGTAAAAAAATAGGAATAAGATAAGATATAACAATCCTTCCTGTAAAGTTTTGCAAACACAAAAGCATTGATTTTTTCATACATGATTCTAGATTTAGTGTTATATGGTTTGGATTGTACCACATGGCGAAAACTTAACGGTATAATAAGAATACAAATAGAGGCTTATTGTATTATCAAATCCTCTCCGGCTTATTGTATTATCAAATCCTCTCCCTCACTATTACATTGTATTATCAAAACTCCTCCATCACCATTATGTCGAATTAGACTTCATTATTAAACTTATAATGAAATAAATTAGAGATTTCTGTAATAAGTCATTATAAAAATAGAAAAGTTTGTTAATAAATAGTAGAATATTAATGCATTCTATCTATATTATTAATAAAGTCAAAATATAACATGGTTACTAAAATATGTTAACTTAGATATTTTTTAATTTTATTAAGTTATATTTATTAGGTTGCCCAAGCTATGAAAAAATTATAAATCCGCCACTGTCTATCTTATCTTTGATCAATAAGTAAAAAAATAGGAATAAGATAAGATACAACGATCCTTGCTATAGATTTTTGCAAACATAAAAGCATCGATTTTTTCATAGATGGTTCTAGATTTAGTGTTATATGGTTTGGATTGTGCCACATGGCGAGAACATAACGGTATAATAAGAATATAAATAGAGGCTTATTGTATTATCAAATCCTCTCCATCACTATTACGTTGTATTGTCAAAACTCTTCCATCACCATTATGTCGAATTAGACTTCATTATTAAACTTATAATGACATAAATTAGAGGTTTCTGTAATAAGTCATTATAAAAATAGAAAAGTTTGTTAATAAATAGTAAAATATTAATGCATTCTATCTATATTATTAGTAAAGTCAAAATATAACATGATTTAATTTTATTAAGTTATATTTATTAGGTTGCCCAGGCTATAAAAAATTATAGATCCGCCACTGCCTATCTGCATGCATTTCTGCTACCTTTTGTAGCATGGAGACAGAGCTTAGCTGAATCCAATTAGGGTTAATGTCAGAATCCCAAATTCACCCCTTAATTAGGGTTTCATTCAGGAAGTGCAATCTTTGGTGAGCGCAAATCATCAAATGTCTCATGAGAAAAATAGCCCAACCACGCCGGCCACAATGGCGGATCCACCGCCCGGGCAAGGGGGCAGCTGCCTGGGCTCCTATGGATGTGCAACGAGAGGATCTCCGGTACCTGCTGGGTGATCTCTGGTACTTGCTAGGTCGCCGGATATCTTGAGGAAGGTAAGGAAGAAGCTGGTGCCGCCGCGTGCAAATTGGAGTTTGGAGTAGGGGTAGGCGGCGCCGACGGGGCGGGGGAGGCGGCGGCGGCCGAAGGGGGAGTCTGAGGAGAGCGAGGCGTGGAGCGGTGGAGAGCACAGTGGAGGCGCGCTGCGGTGGCCGGCACCGCAGGTGGCGTCTGAATTAGCCCTTGCCATAGGGGTTGGGGCGGAGGCTGCACTGGGAATTGGGATAAGTGAGAATGTGGTGGGCCGCCTCAGCTGTGCCCAGTGGAAACTTATGGGGCCAATGGCCGGCTATCTGGGTACCGACCCATCGAATACGGGTATTTTGCACCATGTATACATGGAACATGTATGCAAAGGAGAAGTATATGAGTATTTCATGCCCTTATCCACCAGATAATAATACTTGTATCCCATTTCGGGTAACTACGCCACTGGATATGGATGCGGATCGAATAAAGTAAATACCTGTTTTTTCATCCGATAGATGTGGATTAATAATAGTCGTTGGGGAACCATGGCCGGAAGCCGAGGTCACGAAGGAGGAGAGCAGAGCAAAATGGAGCAAGAGAAAAGAAAATAGATTGGTCACGATGTAGCAAGTAGGAGAGAGAAGTGAGCCCATTTACACATGGAGTATAGGTGGCGATGTTTGACATAAAAGAGCCAATAATTTTTTTTAAAAAATACTAGCCACAACAGTGCACCGTGTTTCATGCGGTGCTTCGATGTCCGTCCATTAGCAAGTCCAAAAATTTCAATTCTTCAAGGTCCCACCAAAAATCGCAATATCAACAGTGAAGGCTGAATCACAATATCATTGAAAACAATTGTCAAAACATAGTACAACTTAATTGGGCACGCTAAACTTAACAAACAAGAGTATACGACCCGGGGGGCACGAAACCACTTTCCGCAGAGTCATTCACAAGGTTGCTCGGCTCTCGTCGATCTGCCAGATAATCGGGATTCGGGACGTGAAACATGCATGAAAGGCGGCCGATCGATCGGGCCACGAGAGACGGGCAAACAACACCATCCGCATCACACCGCCTGCCACGAAATTTGCCGAATTAATCATGCATGCGAAAGGAGTGGAATTTTTATTTTTTTAATATATTTTTATTCGTTTATGCAAAATTATATATCGGATTGAAAATTAGACACAAATAGACGCCGGTCGCACCTTGAATTCGCGACAGCGTACCTGTCGCACGTTAGGCGCACGATAGGTTGGTGAGAAGACGGGCGCAGGAGAGCCAAGCACTGGTCGCACCTTCAAATCGCGACCTGTAATGTAGCTACAGCTCATGTGCACTGTTCATTGATCTTCTTATACCTATTACCATTTCATACCATATCCAACTTACACGAAACAAATTTTAAAATTCATGTAAAATTCTAAAGAACTCATTTTTCAAACTTTCAATTTTTTTTTAATTTTTTGAATTTTGAATTTAGATTTAAATTTGTATTTTAATTTTTGATTTTTTGAATTTTGAATTTCGGAAATTCTAAGTTTGAAAAATGGGTTCTGTAGGATTTTACATGAATTTTAAAATTTGTTTCGTGTAAATTGGATATGGTATGAAATATTAAACTTCCAATATTTGAATTTTGAATTTCGAATTTACACGAAAATTTGAAGTTTAATATTTCATACCATATCCAATTTACACGAAACAAATTTTAAAATTCATGTAAAATCCTAAAGAACCCATTTTTCAAACTTAGAATTTCCGAAATTCAAAATTCAAAAAATCAAAAATTAATTGGCTTCCATTTTCCGGCCCATGATAAGAAACGGCTTGCCGTGTTAGCCCATTATTGCCGCTTTACTGATGCCTTTTTTGATGTTGGACTCGAGATGCAAACATGCAGTTCATTTTGGAAAACTTTATCATGGATGAGTTTAGTTGCCCTGGACGCCGTAAGTCCCTAAAAAAATTTTAATGGGCATCCCGACCCTCCCGTCTAATGCAACACGGGTTTGCTGCACTCACCCGGCCCACTCTGACCGCTGCATGGTCGTCCCATTTACATGCTGAACACTGATGCATCATATGCATGCTTGGCACATGTATCACGTACGCCAAAAAAAACACCGCAAAATCGAGACGAATTAAATGGGGGTATATATGGCACGTGCCACGCTGGGTCGACGCTGGCTGAAGCCGTCGTCGCACGTACGTGTGTACCACGTGCGCGTCGTGTACGTACACACGTACGTGCATATATGGTGCGGCTCATGATGATGATCCGCCGAGGCGTGGAGCCACCGCGTCTCATCGCGGCGGCGACCGGATCGCGCTGAGAGCGACGCAGCTTCGATCTGCCAAAGATCGCGCACTCGCGCAAGCCAGGGCCGGCTTGTGTTTGACCGCGCAACAGTTACTAGTCCGTATTAGTACTACCTGTTGGATGAACGAACAAGACGAACAGCTCGAAATAGTTTAGACAACTCTTAGTAGGGATTTTAGATAGATGTCACGTTAGTGTCGACATAGGATAAGTAACACTATACAGCTCACATATTTTGGTCTATATATGCCACTGTACAAATCTTAAAGCATGGATTAGGATGAACTCAGTCCGTATTTACGCATATGACTTATTTTTCCTCATCTTCGACCTCGCATTTTCTTCTTTTCCTTGGCCACTGGACGGTGCTCCTCATCTGCCATCCTTGAGCGCCTCGCCTACTCGACCTCCGTTGCTCCAAGCACCACATGCGTCGGCGCGGTCCACGGCCCTACCAACCAAGAGCCGCCGCTGCCTCCTGTGATTTTGCCGTCGCCGACTACAAGACCACTGTTGCTCCCCATGAGTTCACCATGCCACCGCCCCTTGTGAGTTCGCGCGCCAATAGCAGGAAGGACACACCGATCGGCCTGGATCTGGGTGAGGGAGAAACAGAGGGTCGGCGAGCTTTCAAGGGTGGATGGGAAGGGGCAAGGGCGAGGAAGGGGGAGGGGATAGGAAGGCGTGGATCGATCACCCTTGCTCCTCGCTCTTTGACAATGAGAAAGATATTTTTTTTGAGTTTCCATTTTTTACATTTGAAATAGAGACTCTTCTGTCTTCCGTTAACTTTTTCAAATTTATTCTTTCTTCATTTCATTTCAATGTGTCTGATGTTTCTTTATTTCTATTCTCTAGGTTAGACATTCAAACATCAGATTGGACCGGACTTCGGACTTGGCTTGGAAAAGCCCGCTCTCGTAGGACCATGTTTGAGCCTGGCCCGATGCATCGGGCTCCAAAATCAAGCCCAAGTTCAACGCAAAGCCCGGTCCATCCATTGCTTATTTCACGAAATTCTTAGGCCTAGGCTCGAGCCGATGGCAGACTCAGGGCCGTTCCTAGGGGAGGGCGAGAGGGGCGACCGCCCTGGGCCTCCGAATGGTAGGGGCCCAAATTCGATTCATGTAGCTTATATATGTATTTATATATGCATAAGAAATAAAAAAATTTCATTATTCAATCATTAAATTTTTTGTCTTCTCATGTTTTTGACTCTTTTCTAACTCCAAGTTTATTGATGGCTTGACTCCTTAAAATCTCTTCTAGTTGTTTAAAGAAATCTGTAATACCTATTTTCTACAACAACATCGAAAATTCATAATGATATGCTTAGTAGGGCCTAAATTAGATATGAATAGAGTAATGTACGATACAATGTACCATCAATTTAGACTCTAGCTTTAGTTTCAATAATTTAACTTCATCTTATGTCTTGTTATCCTTTGACTTTCCATAAATACTAACCCACACCAGCAATGAGTCCCAACATTTTCAACTTCATTTCACATACGAATAAGGACGAGCACATCAGTGGGCTAATTCAAGCTACCATTCTAACCATACTAGGCCGCATCCTTCCACCGGCACTCGATCATCAAAATTCATCTACTTTCTCCTCAACTTTTAGAGTGTAGATGACATATTTCTAAATTTTAAGAGTGATTTATAATTAGTGGCTATGTTTGTAGCGACATGCATCTAATGGAATAAAAAAGATTGTATATGTTTTACTGACGTAAGGGCCCCTACTCTTATTTTTGCCCCGGGCCCCCAAACTGTCAGGAACAGCCTTAGATGGCTAGGCTTCAGATTGAGGCCCGAGCCTAGCCTGGTTCACCAATTGGGCCGAGCCGGGCTTTCCATGATCAGGTCTACTCTAGATAAACCTTTTTGCAATAATATAGAACATTTTCTGGTATATGAATCCATATTATTCCATTCCAATTTCTTTTTCAAACTTTGTAAGAAAACCCCTAGATCGTATCAAAATTGACAGCTTTATGCAAGCTTCTCCATGCAGCTAGGTACTCTTTAAAAATAAATTCATTTTCTAATCATTTTATCGCCGTCCACCGCATGGAGAAAATGTCGATGCTAATTAGGCCTTGTACATTTCAGTTTAGTGTAACGTAGCATAACGTTTCATCAAAATTTATCTTTTTTACATGGGTTATTTGGTGTAATAATTTGTAATGATTTTTCTCAGATTTTTAGTAGTCCTCTTAAATATACTAAAACTACTTTTAAATTATTTTTATAATATTTAAACTCTCTTCAAAAACTTAAATTTTACTGAAACGCTACGCTGCGCTACGCTAAGCTAAAACCCCAATCCTCCCCACCTCTTCTCTACCAAACTGCACCACCCAATTTGATCCAAGTGGTCAGCTAGCCACAACTTCACCTTCTCCCTTGGTGGCATGATCTAATTAACCAGCGCGTGTCGCAGGACGATTGCTGTACACCGGTGCATGGCGAGACGGATCGAGCTAGCGGCTCACACGCGCTTGCTTTGCCTCGGGAGTCGGGATGCTCGTGCTTACGTGGCGTGCACCGGGTTGGAGCCTGCAGGAGCTAGCTTGCGTACGTCCAGCCGTCCAGGCCCTGCTATGCTACTGCCAGCTGTGAACATGCATACGTAAATTAATGTGCTCCTCTAACTACTCATAGGACTACGAGTGAGTGAATGCGGCGACTCGGAAACGCGACCTGCAAGTGATGGATCTGCAACCAGCCGCCTCATTCATGCCGCTGACGCATGCACCGCTCCATCATATGGTTCATATCAGCTCACGTATACTTCTTGAGAATCTGGACTCCCTCTGTTTGCTATGAACCTCGATTTCTCTGCCATCTTCAATGTACAGGAGCCCTGTAAATGCGAATAAAATATAAAAGAAAAAATTCGAATCAATGGTGCAAATAGTTATAACTTACAAATGTAGGACAAGATTTCTAGTTTGAGATTACCATTAGGATATTGTCTTAAAGAAGCTTTTACTGTGAAGCGAAAAGTGAAACGTATGTTATCATGCATGGCGACGACTCGATGTGATGAAACTATGAGTGTGCATTAGTACATGTTGTTTATGTCAAACATTGTTTTATTGGATATGTCGACGTGGTTTAATTTATGTTTTTTTATGTGGCTATAGATGGAATATGTGTGCATGTGATGGAATGTCGAGTTGTCGACGAATATGTGCGAGTGTGGGGTCATATATGTCGCAGGTGCTTTGGATTTGGCACCAGATGTTTTCTACCTATATATTTCTGCATGGCAACATGAAAGAACAAAACCTCTAGTGCTCCGGGGCTCTAGCTTTCATCCATGCGAGCCTGCCCCAGTGCGGCAGTGCCCCTATAATTCTCTTCCACATGGAGAACGCGATCGAGTAGCATCGATGGATGCTGCCGACTGCCGAGGGCAGACACGTACACATCACGTCGCCGAAGCGCCGCGCGCACCTGTTCGCTCGTGGCCGGGGCACTCACGCACGTAGTCACGTTGATTTCTCCGTGATCACGTCAAAAAAATCTGCCAAAATCGAGCATCGGTCGAGCCAGAAAATTTTTTTTTTAAAGAGGGGCAGGAGAACTGCCGTCCTATTTCATTGATCAGCAGGAGAAAATAAAATAAAAAACCTGCAAAGACGTAAGATAACCCATATTCATTGCAACCCTACCAGCTGACACACCTCCGGCCACGGTAGGAACACCACCCTGAGAGGGAAGAGAGCGCCTTTCATCACGCCACCTAGGCCAAAGGCCGAACAAAGAGATACAGGTAAGGGAGAAGGGAAAGCACCACCAACACTCACACAGCAACAAACGACTCCTAGTGAAACAGACCCAGCGGAAACCCAAAGCACAAGAACGGCCACCACGACGCCTCCAACGAGGTAGAAAATGGCATGCATGTCAAGCGACAAGCATGCGCGTCCTGCTGCATGCACTCGTTAGCTGAAGCCGTACCTGACCTGACCTCCGGCCATATCCGCCGCCGTGGTCGTCGGTCGGTCGAGCATGCACACAAGAACGTGTAGTGCCGTTTCGAGGGAAAGAAACTGGGTCGGAATTTTTCTAGACGCTAACATAATTTTTATGGCCTAAAGCACGACCCGACATAAAAAAGAACGCAAAGGCTACAGGCCGGGCGTCCGGCTCGTCCGGACGCGCCGTGGCCCGGCCCCGCGTGAGGGAGAGATGGGGAGCATGCAGCACATGCATGTGGGGCCCACGGGCATTTTATTTTTTCCGCATCCATAATTTTTGACTGGGTGCTCCAATCCACAAACCGTTTGCGCCAACGTGTTCCTCGTATTTTTACGAACAAAACAAGATATATTTTGCCATATAACTCTTCAAACTTATCTGGTGAAACTTAGGGCTCGCCTACTGAAACTTGGGTTTCGCCTAGAAAAGCTTGGGTTTCATACTCGTAAAACTTTGCCGAACTGTCAAGTTTCATCAGGTTTCATCTAAGTTTTTTCAAGTTTCTTCAAGTTTCATCAGGTCAATTCAAGTTTCATCAAGTTTCAACAGGTTACATCGAAGTTTCATCAGGTTTCATCAAAACACGACCAAGTTTCGCTAGTATCTCTACTATTATAAAGCCTCTTATGGTGGTGGTGATGGTGATTTCACCAACTTACAATCCTAGCCTTCCGATCCACAATCAACGCCCCTCCTCTACCGACCCAACCGCCGCCCCCGCTGTCCGCTCTCCTTCTCTTGCCACCTCTGGTCCTCCACTGCTGTCCTCTGCAGCTCTGCCATCCAGCCCCATCTCCACCCACCAGTCGCCGCCCCCGCTGTCCTCTCCCCTTCCCCCGCCACCTCTGCTCCTCCACGGCCGCTCTCTTCTCCAATCCGAGTGGTGACACCGCTGCCGTTGCACGCCTTTGCGCCCCACCCAACGAACGTCGCCCCAGTCGCCCAGCGCGCCCAGAACGCCGCCGCCGGCCACTCATCTCCGTCTCCGGCGAATTCCCTCCCCCCTAAAAATAAATCCAGACCCCAGTGACTCGCCAACGTGCACCGGTGTACGGACTTGGTCCATCGCGGCCGAAAATCGCACTTCCGCCAAATCCACCGCCCCGGCCCCAAAACCCCTCTCGTCGCCAGATCAATCCAGACCACCCAGCTCTCTCTGCTCACTTGCGTTCGCTCCGTCTCGCTCTCGCGATGCTCTAGCCCCTGGCGCTCAGCCCCGAGCTCCCCGGAATCCGCCGAACGCTCTCGCCGCCCCGCGCCACCGCCTAGCTGTCGAGCACGGGGACTCCCTCCCTGGTGTGCTTCCTAAGCTATGCTCGCGCCATAAGCTTTGCCTTGTGCCCATCTAACTCCGCCCGGCCAGTCGTGGCCTAATTTTGACAGGCGCTCGGTGACCATCTTCGCCGCCGCCGCCGCCCCCCGCTCGGATTCGCACGGTGCCAAGCTGCCTCAGTGCCGCTCCGCCTCATTTCTGAGCTCGGTAAGCACCCCTAGACCTCCCTATAGCTCATGCATGTCACGACATATGCTTAGCATCCCTAGAACACCACATGAACATGCTCTCCCGTATCGTCCGCCGCCTCCCATATAAAATAGATTTTGATCAAAACGGGATGGAATAAGAAACATTCACTCAAGAAATGTAAGTTAGTTACTTAAGTTTCATGATCGAATTGCTAATTACTAAAATTATTTATAGGTATAAGTGAGCATCTTATTAACACAAGGTTCCATGTTTTCAGCTCTACTTAGTTTATATTTATCTAAAATTATACTAAATAAATCCATAGTTAAGCCTATGACACATGTTACTATAGAAAAATGTCTCATTTAATAGTTTAATTGACTAATTATCCCTTAGTACACTCCTAATCATGTGATTACATTTTTCTAGGATTTCAGAAGTGTCATAGTATTTTTTTATAAGTTTCTAGAATATTTCTAGGGTCAGATACTATTTTTAAAGCATTTAAATTCATTTCAGTAATTTTTGGATAACGAGAAAAATGAGTTATAAAACCATCGAGCTATGCAAACATTATAACTAAGAATTCGCAAGTCACATTGGGTCAACAGAACTCTACAAATTCAATTTATACACAAAATCAAAGGGAGTTGAGGCAAGAACGTGATAGATTGCGGTATCAATGATTAACAACCCAACAAAGGGAAGAGATCAGTGTTGGACAATGAATAGCAAGACAAAACCAGCCATTAGAGGTAAGGCAAGAGCATAATGCCTCACGAACGATAGCTTCTCAAAGACGTCCAGCTGTGGTGAGGGAGGCGATAAATGCTTCACGGAGATCAGCAAGACAAAATCAGCCGATCGAGGTGATATTTTACTCAGTTTTAGTGACATTTTGTCTAATTTAATAGGTACTGTTGTACTATGAGAAGCGCTACCATATGCATTTTTGGTTTTGTTGTATGAGACATGTATGCTTTGTCTGTGCACCATGTGTAGCGTTTGGTACTTCACCTTTTGCTTATTGTTGTACTTCTTACCTTCTTCATATGCTCAAGTTATTTTTTATAGGGTTCATGCGGTGTTCATGCAGAACTTTGTGTCGATTAAATTTTGAAGTCATGTTTACCTTTTTGCGGATGACTCTTGTAATAAAAACTGAAGTCTTTCATGGCTTCGTAGCAGCACACATGCACTCTACTAGGGTTTAGAGTAAACATGCTATTGATTTATGCAAGTAACTTTTTACAATATGAAGGATTACCATAGGTATCATGTCCCAGTCTCTGGAACTGTGGAGAAATTTGTGGAAGTCCCTGGGTGATTGTAGACGGTATAGAATGCCTAACATGCTTTACCTATGTGTGGAAAAGAATGTTCTTTTATGTTATGTGTTGTTTTCATCATTTTTCCATATTGAATGTCTGGCACCGCTATATTTTCATTCGATAGGTTAACCCTATGCTGTGAATAGCAAGTACTGTAATGTATTCACTGAGAATAAGCGAGTTGTCTCAATAATCTCAACTTCAGAATTTGGAAAGGTTTGTATTTTTGTATTTTTCCTTGCATGCCACCTTTTGGAAATATGGGTTAATTTGCCTCTTCTGTCATAAGCAAACTAACTGCAAATGATGTCAAGTGTAATTCTTAACTTCACCATTACTTACCATTGCTTGTCTAACATGATTCAGGTAGCATTTGCTACCATTGGAGCAACGATGGTAGGGAGCATCACATTCTTAAAAAGGGAGGGTGAATAAGTCCACTAAGGAGATGAGATTTCCTTCATGTTTACTTTTAGTTTTTACGGTTATTTTACAACTCGTCATCTAAGTTCTTCATTTTTTCTCGCAGTTTGGGTATTTCTGTTTGGAGGGAGCACATTAATATGTGTCTTTAAGAAGGTTTTCCCTTTTTCTTTTTCCTATAGCTTCTATTGTGTCCCTGTAGTCCAGTAGTCCACAGTGCATGCAAACACTACCCATCAGTCCCTTATTTTTGGGTATTAATTGAACATGTGTCATTGCTTGGACCTTAGATGGCTTGAATTAGTGTGAAAGGCAAAATATCTACAATCCCATTGTCTGTTATGTGTAAAGACGAGTCGAATAATTACATGTATGCAATTAGGACAGCTCAATGGCTTGCTCAGCTTCAATCTTGCATATTCATCTGTATCATTTGATGAACGTCAAGTAAAAAAGAACGAATTCAAATTTGTGGCTCATTTTAGGTATGTAAGAACCAGCTAACCTTCTACTTATATAAATATTTCATTGATCTTTCTGGACTCCAATGCTACCTAAGTTGCCAAGCCTTTCCTCAGATACCTTCTTTCTGGATAACAAGCTATAGCTTAGTGAGTTTTTTTGGGTGGGTCATGTTTACACAGGCCCCACAATATATTGATCTTCTTGATTGAGAAGTACTTTTCTTTTGCAATGAATATATTTTTTCCACTGAATAAATTTTCACCATGATGCTTTTCCTCCATTGCTATGAATAGTGGAGTGTATTGCTCCCCTTACCGGTGGGAACAGTTCATGTATTGCTCCTTTGTGGGTGCATTGTCACTAGCTATGGGGCTAACTCGACCACTTAGAACAGTTTCTTGATAAATTGCTTGGCTGTGAGCATGAATTTAACTAACTCTAATTGGTATCAAGTGCTTATTAACTTTTTTCATTTGAGAAATTTATGTTTCGTATTTCTACTATTATGGCATTACTCCTCACTACTTCTGATGTTCATATTGTCTAGGATAGTCCAGTAAGCCAATATAGTTTAGGGAAAATTGATCACATAGCACTCTACCAACATAACACATCTCACAGCTAGGATCATTGGCCCACTGATTATAACATGAGATTTATTATATACATGACTTTATGCAAGACTTTCTCATTCAGTTTCAGCAGCCGAGAGTAGAAAGTTTTTTGTGTATTATATAAAGAAACAATGGTGTAAGCGATGAACAATATTGAGCCCATCTAGAACCTTCAGCACTACCACATTTCTGTGGTACATAGAGTTTTACGAAGGTATTCTTATAATCAATTATGTATTCAAGATGATTTGCATGACTTCATATTCGAGTAGATCTGTATTTATTCTATTTTAGTTTTTCATGAGGTACGCGATATTATTTCACATCTGCAGTGTCATTTGTGCATATATCCTTTTCTTTTGATCTCAGTACACACTCTTGTTAGTATCTTACATGTGCTCCATGACCATTTCAACGATGCATTGATATTTGAGTTTATTCTGGGTGATGACAGTAACAGACAGAGAAAGACAATAACAATAAAAAAATACTTTGATTTTGTGATCTTTGGATATGTTTGATTTAATAGATAGTTTGTTTTTTTGTAGCACTCTATCTTTTCCCCTTTTTTTAGTTTGAACAAGATTGTATAAAATAATTGGAGTTGACTTTGTCTCATACTATATGATTGTTTGATTGTCAAGTAATAAATCTTTTCAACCTAACTAATTATGTGGGCTGCCTTGTTATGGTTCTCGAGTATGCACTGTTAAAATTTTGCTATTTGATTGAAAATCGTCGAACTTGTTACACAACAAATCTATGTTTGGGTATTCTTTTTTATTCTTCTATGGTGCTGGGACTGCAACATATTTGATGCTGAAAAATCGGTTTTGTTTACAGCTTGTTGGCTTGGACATGGGTCCATGCAAACTCTATCCATCAGTCCCTTATTTTTGGGTACTAATTGAACATGTGTCATTGCTTGGACTTTAGATGACTTGAATTAGTGTGAAAGGCAAAATATCTACAATTTCATTGTCTGTTATGTGTATAGACGAGTTGCAGTGTATTACTTTCCTTGGAAAATAGTGACTTCTCTGGAGTCAAAATTTAAGGGGTAGATGCCAAGTAAATTCCTTTTTTTTTTTTAAATTGGATGTTTTATCACTATAAGATCATTTGTATGTGATATAATGCTAAAACAATTTTTCTTATAAAATTTCACTGCAAGGACGTAGGTATGTTGATTGTGTTTTGCCTGTTCTTCCACAAGAGTTTGATTAGGTTTATATTTGAATATGCAAATAATATTTTCACTTCATCACCTATTACGTACTATTACTTAAGCAACTCTGTGAGGACTTCAGGTTTGTGGCAACATAAATCCTTAAAATCACTTCTTTAGAGCATTCCGGCCAAAATTTACCAAGGAACACAAAGATATGTGTTTTTCTTACCTCCTGATCTATCTTGCAATCGATATATATCATAGGACTATCTTAACTTAACCTGTTTATTATCTGTTTTGCATTTATGCTGCTATGCAATTAGAGGAGCTAAAGGTCTTGGACTTTCCAACATTGGTTGGTTATCGAAGCTATGCAAGAAAGTATATCCAGCCACGATCATCTGATGAAGCTGCAAAAGAATTGGCCATGGAGACATATTTTGATTTTAGTTGGTTTCCATACATATTTTGATTTTATTTAGTTGGTTGAGACATGTTTTACTTGGTATATGTTCATAAGGCAGCATATTTAATCACGTGGAAATTGCTGCAACAATATTACTTTGGTTAGTATCCAGCATGGTACAACACTGTTTAAATTGATAATAATATGATCTTCAATCCAAAATGCTATTTGCTAGCCATGTATATTGTACGAATCTGTGTCCTCGTAGCAATGCACGGGCACCCTACTAGTAGATGTAAGTTTCATAAGTGACTTCTTCTAGTTCACATCAAAAAAATTGAAAAAGTGAAAAAATTCAAAAAATTCAAAAAGTGTTTAAAATGGGTTGTTCTCGATTTTAGAAGAATTATGAAATTTATTCCACAAATTTTGAACGCTGTTTGAATTTTGTACAAAAATCAGAAGTTTAATTGGAAATTTGATCTAACGCACTGCTTTATCTAGTCGCTGGAACGCTGGGACGTGGGCGCTCGGCTTCGCGTAGGATTGGCGCGGTGGCACTCATCCGACGGCGCAGGCAGGTCCGGACGGAGCGCCAGGCGTCGGACGTGGCGCTTGCCTAAAATGAAACTAGTAATGATACGTGTTACAAACCGAATGGCGTGTCGGGTCAGCTTTTAAAACCTGGCATGACAGACACCCCTATCTTGCCGGAATTAAAGCACGAGCTTGTAATATGTGATTTTCGAGATCTTAGGTACTGTTCTTTTGAACTGATCTGAAAGGCTCGATAACTGAACGACTGAAATGACTTAATTTTCAAAGTTTCTCGAGGTAGTTTCGAGATTCGGATCCATTTAATTTGACTTGCTTTTTAAAGTGTTAGTACCCACCTTCAAAACAGCGAAAAATGGACTAAAAAAACTCAAAACATAGATAAGTTGTTAATCTGTTAAGCCGTTAAGATGAAAATAATGGGGCCTTAATATACCCAAATGAATTTGTATTATATAAAAAAAGTTGTAAAAAATTTTAAAACACATGTTTTTATATAGACAACTCTTCATTTAAGCAACGAAAGAATTTATAAAAATTATTTAGTGTGTTACCTGTTTTAGGGCTGAGCCCACCCTCCCGGTAATTAGCACTTTTTTAGGTCTTTTATTGCTTGTATAAATTTGTGTTCTATATATTGCACCGTGCAACTCTTGCTACCTTACTTTTATATAATCTAGACCAAAATCCCTGTCTTCCAACCCTGCATATATAATTGGGCAGTGCTACGGATCGGACGTCCGATCCGGAGCCAAAAAATTGGAGCTTTCCGACATGCGAGTTTTGGAAAAAAAACACGACACTGACATTGTAGCATTGAAACAAGGAGAATGTGTTCGGTGAAACACGATGAAACATTGATAAACATGACGAAACATGGGCCTAAAAACCTACAGAACATGGCATGTTCTAGCGTGTTTCCAAATGTTTCTATTTGTTTTTCGAATAACAAATGCTACCTAGATCTAGATCTGGATATTATTGAAGAGATAGAGGAGGAATGAGACAGTGGGGAAGAGGAAGTAGGCAACCACACCTCGCTGCCAGGGGCTCCTCCGTGCGACTTCCCGGCGGCGGCCGCCGCGACTGACGGCGACGATGAAGGAGGCGGCCGCCGCATTCACGGCAGAGAGCCAGCAGCGGCGGCGGCGCTTGCATCGACGAAGCGGAGGCTCGCGATGTGGCGAGCCCACGCGGCGGCAAAGCGGCGACGCTAACTCAGTGGCAGCGCAAGCGGCGACGAGCATACGAAGTCAGCGATAGCGAGTGGAGAGAGATAGACGAGTGGCTGAGATGCATCGCTTTTTCGTTTGGGATAAGACGAGCGCAGGGGAGCGTGTAATTTGCGGGCCCACCAAAACGAGCGCATGAAGGCAACGCAACCATCCCGAACAGTCCGATCGTATCGGACGCCCAGACGCGAGCGTTTTCGTATATAATTATTAGGTCTCCTACAGATAAAATTACGAGAAAGGGACGCAGAATCCAAACCTAGCTCATGAACTCTTGGGCGAATCAAGCTTTAGGATGAACTCAAGAGCTACAAGCATCCGGCCGGGTGATGCTTTGGTCCCTCATGCACGATCTGGTTAATTAGGTTAAACTAATGAAGCATCAATTTCGCTTTGTAGCAAAGCAAACACCACTTCTGCCTGGCGCCATATACCATTTGCCATCGCCAAGTACGCCAACCATAGCGGATGGAGTGCGCCCCCTGGAATTCGGGTAGCAGCATTGCTCTTTTCAGCTTAAAGTTGTTCAAAGTTTTAATTTTAAAAGTTGAGATCCATCCAAAGGAACCTAGCTTGGAGGGTCTAAAAACTATATATAAAAAATTTAGTAAAATCTTAAAACTATTTAAAATCCACAGAATAACGATAAAGTACCACGTCGCATGTTTGATTTATAAATAATAACAAATTTTTATTTGATTTGATTTAATTTATTGTAAGCTGAAAACACAGTGCCTAGCTATATGTTCCCAGCAAACATCAAACCCCAGAGTCGATCCAGCGCGCGTGATCGAGTGGATGTGCACGTCAAATGTCAAAAGCTCAAACCTACTCCACGAAATCAACGACGACCGGACGACGTCGCCTTGGGTTTTCGATCACTTTTTAATTCCTTTCTGTGACAAGCGTCAATGTGTGGAAACTGGAAACTCGAAGATCGCAAAACACATTTTATGGCTGATGGTATGCATTGTTTTAAATAGAATAAAAAGGCTTCTGCGTAGACCCCCGGTTTTAAATAGAAAATGGTTTGGCTAGAAAAATTGAATCTTATTAAACACACAAAAAAAAGAGTAAGGTGTACCGCGCATTTGCAATATGTTTTCATCTGATCCGCTGGCCGCCAATGTCTTCTTTTGATTAGGATATGGGACAAGTATTATCCACTCACCGCACGGATTGCAACAAAGCTTGATGGCCAAACCCGTAGAGAAAGCCCTAGAAAACAGTCGAGGAAACACAATCTTGACAGCCACCCGTCGAGATTCAGCTCTCAAAACTGCCAGGTAGAGAAAAATGGCCTGTCTCAACGGCCCGACCATTGAGATTATCGTCTTGATGGCTTCTGGACAATCGTCGAGAACTGGAACCCGGCCAACGAGATGCGGGGTGAGAAGTTGTCTTGATGGTTGTAAGTCGTCGAGACAGATCGAAGAATACTCTGCAGGGCAAAACCACGGGCCTCCAATCTACAGTCTCGATAGCCTGGCTTCGGCCGTCGAGACGGATGGTTTTCCCGCGCACGCCAAAAGCCGAAATGCGACAAGAGCGGGCTGAAGCGAACTAATATCGACGGCCAGGCGAGGACCGTTGAGACAGACATCCAATATCAACGGCTTGGGTCTAGCCGTCGAGATTAAGTTGCCTCTCTCGACCACGTAAGTATGGCCGTCGAGATTTTGTGTGGCCATTGAGATTCCTAGCGATTCTTGTAGTGACTCGTATCCGATCCGTTTGTACCCGTACTCCATGTTGTTCATCCGTTATATTCAGCCAAGATATATGCATTGTGTGTTTTTTTTTCTTTTGTGAGCGAACTGCAGGTTTCTTTTACACGGAACTACACAGCTGCGTGCGACTGCATTGATTGCATATTCTTCTAATGTTTTTGAGGCAATCTTATGAACGGAGATAAGTTCAAGTGGCCAACACTACATTTTTCAAGTCCACGAGGTTAGGCCCAGTTCTTTTCAGCTTAAGGGCTTAACAGCTTAGCGACTTATCTATATTTTAAAAAGACATATGTTTTGAGTTTTTGAGTCATTTTTTTGCTGTTTTGAAGGTGGGCCATAATGCTTTGCAAAACAAGTCAAACGAAATGGATCTGAATCTCGAGAATACCTTGAGAAACGCTTGAAATTCAGTCATTTCAGCCGTTAAGATCAATTCAAAAGAACAGGGTCTAAGTAAAATTTGCTGCAAATTTAGAAAACAACCATGCAATTTAGTCTATTTTTAATCGCTGTAAATTTATTTTCAAGGACCATGAATCTTTTAGATTTCTACTAAATCTAACGAGCCTTTCGGGTGCACTGCAATGCAAAGCGCTCGCTTGCCTCGGAAGCAGGCACGCACGAGCACGGACGTACACGAGGCCGGAGGTTGCGTTGCGTCCAGGCCTATGCGCCTGTTGCTAGCTGTGTGGCCTGTGGACTCTGTGTACGTTAATCGTACCCAAATGTGCTGCTGCTGCTGCACTCCCAGCTGTTTGTGAGGGAGTGATGAATGCGGCGACTCGGAAACGCGGCCTGCAGCCAGCTGCTCGTTCCCATGCTAGCTGCTGACGCACCGCCTCGTCGATCGCCTCGCGACTCACGTCTATCATAGATATATATCTCCACGAAAATAACTTTATTCGTTGCGTGCCCAGGGGCGCAACGCCGGCTTTTTTTAGGAAATGACAAACCGAACCTATCCTAGGAACCGCTAGCTACCACCAGTTTGATGGTTTTCGCCAAAACCTGCTCCGTAGTCGGTGATTCGGGCCTCGTTGTTTTGAGCGTATTGTTACGCTGGCGTAATACTATACCAAATTTAATAACTCTCAAAAAAGGTCTAAAATTATTTAAAAATTAGTTTTAGGATCTTTGGAAGGACTACTAAAATCCACAAAAAAATCATTACAAATTATCACAATATATAGGCTATATAAAAATAATAAAATTTGCTACAGTAATACACAACGGCACGATACATTGAAAAGAAGAAGGCCTAAACCTTAGAAATCTATCGGCTCGCATTTTGTTGTATTTTGTTTTTGTTGGTCAAGTCTAGAGGTTCGTGTGGTTCAAGTTAGGTTACGTCTCCACCCAACCTGATCCGATTCATAGTGGACACCCATTTTCTTGTCCCAACCTGAACCTAACCAAACCCGCTAGTGCTTGATCCATCCATCTTGGCCCGAAAGAGGTCTGACCTGGTCTATGGTGAGCAAGAAACCATCGATTGGTACCTCCAGCCACCAACGACACCATCAATTTCGTGCCGCCGTCGACCCGTTGTGTAGCCAACCTATAGTCATGGGGAGCCCCCTAGCCTTTGCCGCCATTGGCTCTCGTACGGACCCCTTCGTGCTACCGGTCGTCGTGTCCCCTCAATATAGTTGCCATGTTCGCGATGGGGGGCAATCCGGGGAGCCTGAGTGCTGACGTTGATGCTAAAGTGGGCAGCTGGAGCACATGAGTGAGGGAAAAGATAGGAGGTGGAGTGTGAAAGTGGTCGGGGTTGTCATTGCCATGTCATGTCAAAGGGGAAGAGACCGAGTGACTGACGACGGCAAGGGAAGATAGGACAGTGTGGATAGGGAGCGGATGGCTTAGGGTTTAGCGAGGAAGGAGATGGATGCCGTTGGATTAAAACCCAACGGTGGATGCCTGGTTGGGGAAGATGTGGATTTAGACCCATCCGATCTCCTCTCAGCTATAAGGTCGGGTCGGGTTATAACTTAGACCTCTAATTAGCTGGGCGGTAATTCTGTATTATGAACCCTATGTACTTGTGGCATTGTGACTTTGGATAGATGACCAATAGGTGTGTTTGGTTCACAGCCATTTTTCACTAATATTTACCTTACAAATTGTTGATAGCGTTGATTAAATTTGACTTGTGTCTGAATTGCTACCATTAACTGACAAGATTCCCTCTGTTCATTGGCAACTTTCGCAATGTTATTTCATTTTTTAGGAACCGGTTTGACATCAGACAACTGAGATTTATTTAACTCTCACTCGATTTTGAGGATCATAGATCAGTCATAACCATATGACACATAAAAGATCTAAGAAAACATCTAAATATTGAAGAAAAACGTCTAAGAGTTAAGTAAGTCTCGGTCGTCTGATTATTAGCAAACACGTTTTTTTTTTCTGACGGTGAACCAATTTATTAGTTAGGAAATCCTTAATCTTTTAATAACGATATCAATTATTAATAAAAAGCTCGATCAACAGCAATAAATTTGGCTATGAACCAAACACTTTACACAGGATGGCCGACGACGACGACGAAACCAACGCGAGGGCGGGTCGCCGCGTCGAAACGGAAATGCAAAGGAAGCCTTGGCGCCGTCAAAACCGAGCTGCTTTGGCTGGTTTCAGCTGCGGTGGATTCCACTTAGCTCGGCGCGCGCACTCACTCGCCCGCAGGCCGCAGCAGCAAGCTCGCCAGCGACACACCACCTGGGAGCCTCCCCCTTCCCCTATATATTCGCCTCCCCGACCCATTCCTCGCCACCGTTCACAGCCACGGCGAGAGGCAGAGCAGCTCGATCTGCACGCCGGAGCAGGAGAGATATAATTAGCTAGGGAGAGACATGAGATCCGTGCGGGGAGGCGTCGAGCTAATGGGTAGTGTCGCCGGCGGCGGTGGCGGGGGGCACCCGGGGCTGTGGAGGACGCCGACGCCGTACCTGTTCCTGGGGTTCGCGGTGATGATGGGGCTCATCGCGGTGGCCCTGGTCGTGCTCGTCTGCACGCGCCGCAAGCCCGGGTCGGGGTCGTCGAGGCGCGGCGGCGGCGGCGGGGCGCGGCCGCCGACGAGGCGGCGGCGGCGGCGGCGCGCGCGCTCGTGGCGCTGGACAGGAGCCCCAAGGTCGCCGTCATGCCCGGCGGAGCCAAGCTCTACTTCCTCGCCAGCGCCAAGCCTCTCGCCTTAGCGCCAACCGCCGCCGCCGCCGCCGCCGCCCAGGCCGGCGACGGCGCCGCCTAGCCGGCCACCCGGGACCAATTTTGTTCGTGAGATTTGTAGGATTTTCCTCTCTGTTTTCTTCTTGTTTTGTTGCCACAAGCATGAGATGCGTACGGGAGATTTCTTGGCGTGCGTGAACACCCGGCGGCTTTGAAATCCGTGGAGCTTGGCTTGTGTTAATTTTGGCAAGCATGTGAGTTTAATAAATGCACGAGGCTCGATCGATTTCGTCCCTCGCCGCCTCCATTCTGATCTCATCGATTTCGATAGCTTTTGCTCGATTTGTAGCACTACCAATTTCCATTGAATCGATATATACACGCTGGTGCAAAATCACAGCCGTTCTTCTCCATTGTTTTGAATGGCTATGATTTCTTGGCTCCCATTGCCAACGTTGTTAATTCGTTGGTGTTCCGGTCATAGTCCGGTGGCCGCGCGCCTCGCCGGCCGCCGGCGACGTCGACCTCCGCACAACCAGATCGCGTGCACACAAGCTTGCATCGTGATTCATTTGCTTCGTTTGCTAATTCTACATGCATGCTTAGCACTCTTAAGCTGGAAGCGTGATTCATTAATTTGCTTGCTCTTAGACGATTGAGACCATTTTTAATTGCTATCGTAACGTAGAGTAAATCTAGCACAATTCAACAGCATACATCAGTTTTTTTATTCTATTTTGTTCTATAACAGTATTGGCACTGCTCTAAAAAAGATATAAATATCAAACAATGGACATGATAGGCGGCGCATGCATGACTGCACATACTCTGCATTCCAATGTTTTTGTGGTAGTACGATAATACGTACAATTGTGTGTGCAGGTCCTCACATCGATCTTAAATTGAGTTTTCACAAAATTCAGCTTTAAAAGATAATCAAATAAATATCCTTACCTCTTGTGGGATCAATGCTAGTAATATCTACATAGTATTCCTTCCATCTATTTTTATAGAGCATATTTTAACTTAAGAAAGTCCATATGTAGAACTACTCTATTAGCCATTAAATTACTCGATTAATGTGCAAAACTTCTACCCAACAATTAATGAAGGTTAACTTTACATTTAAAGGGAAAATTAATTAAGATGTCCTCTTCTTTTTTCCCCGATTGTACGACACCAAGTGCAATCCATTGGATTGTATTGTACGTCGTCTCCAAAAAGTAGTTAGTACTCCTGCTATACTACTTCCTCCTTATCCTGACGTACTCGGTACTACATGTTGGTTAACACTTGCAGAGAGTGAGTTTACATGCATGCAAAAGGATCAGGACGTGGCAGACAGTCAGCTCGGATGTAACATGCGGATCGAGCTATGTACCTTACATGCATGCATGCTGGCCCATTGCAATCAACTCGATATGTGGCTGATGTGCATGCCCTTTGCATCAGGTAGCTAGGACCCACGATTTCCCTTTAAAATTTGGCAGAATTTAAAGTTTGAAAAATTAAATCAGACGCTTGAGCATAAAAAGAAAAATTGCAAGGGTTCTTAAAAAAAATCAATTGGTTTGATGGGAAAATTGTTTGTTTTTCATGGGAAACCATTCGGCTTGAACGAGAAATTAAGGGGAAAAAAACCTTTTGGTTTGGTTTTTGGGAAATCAGTACGTTTTACGTGATACTAGTTGTTCTTTTAGTGGAAAATTCTTTAGGATTTTTTTTTGTAAATTTCTAAATATAAATTTTATTTTCAATTTTCGATCTTGTACCACAATGATTTAACGACTCACGGGTAATCGCCAATTTCAGCGGGATTTGGAACTGTGCCAGAAAGTAACCCTGCGGCAAGGGAAAACACATTTCTTGCATCATATTGAACTAAACATTGCAACTTTGCGATCAAGAGATGAAGCAGTATTGGCTTTAGCCCCTCTTGAGAAAGTGTTCTCCAATCCTTTCAGAGGTGAAGGGCATGCATGAACTGCAAAGTAAAAGTAATATTCCTAGCTTGCCGATCTTACAAGTCGAGCAAATCCTTCTTTCTCATGTAGAAAGAAATTAACGAGGAAGAACATGGTGAGGTCGAAATCCAATAGCTAGCGATCAGGTCAATTCATGTCTGGCCGTGCCCACTACTTTTCCAAAAGGGGCGTCTTGTTTTTTATTGCGACCGGCTAAGCCTGGACCTGGAAGCGGCGCCTCGATGGAGCGCGTAGTGTAGGGTGGTGGTGGCTGGTGATCTGAAGGTTTGTGCTCTCCCTCCCTGCTAATTAATCATCATATTCCCTAGCATGTTCCATTGTCAAACGTTAGCTAACACAGAAGCAAAGTGCTCCGTGTTTGCATAGGGAGTATATGTACTTTGAAATCAGGGTTATCTTCTTTTAAAAAAGAATCCTTGGAACAAGGAGAAGCAATAGTGTTTGCAAGGGCAGCATGCTGTTATGAACGTTGGGTGTTACACAATTACTAAGGTCTATATATATTCGCTATGTGCTCCTGAAGAGTTAATTCCCTCCAGGTCACTGGAATGAGTGAAAATTATGGTCTAGCTCTTTGATTGGTCTTTCTATTGCTCCCTAGTTCAATTTTATAAGACCCAATGAGAGACTTTAAAAATACAATTTGACTCTTAATATCTTTTCTAACATATTATTGCTTATAATAACAAAATTATAGTCATTAGACGAGCTACAGAGATCTCACGTGTTCTTCTTACCCATCAAACAATTGTGCACCATGGACCGGAGAGATCTCAATCGCTGACATCCGTCTCTTCAGCTACAAAACGTTCTAATTAATCAGTCGGGTAACCAAATAAGACCCTATTTGATTTACTTTAAATCAGACTAAATTATACCGCTTTGTAATTATTTTGTAAGGCATATATACCTGTTAGAATATGCCGTAGATTATGCCACACGTAATTCCCCTGATTACGCGTGCATTAATGCCATTAATGGCCTGCCTAATCTATGCCTAGCCTGTCCCCTCTATCAGGCTATATATTGTACCCTGTACTCCTCATTCTAATCATCGAAAGATCAACCCTTAACCTACCTATCTTTCTACATGGTATCAGAGCTTCTGATCCGATCCCTCCTCTTCCGCAAACCCTAACTCCCATGGCCTCCACTGACGAAACTCTCGTCACGGCCTCCTCCGGCGAACCCCTTGTCTCCGGAACCTCTACCAACTCCAGCGAGGTGCTGGACAGAGTTCCCCTTCCCCCTACATCGACGTACCTGGCCGGCCATGCCAACCGTGTGGTTGTCCCCTCCGCGGTTCACCTCGCTGAAGCCGCAGCCGCATAGGTCGTCGCCGCCCACACATGACCTCCGACGCTGGTACTCTCTCCTCTGCCCACCCTCCCCCTCGCTCTTGCCCGACCAACATTGTTGTTGGCAACAGGTCTCGTCTCCATGTCACACACACTGGTTATCTGTCTTTTCCTTCCACTAACGGGTCTCTCGTTCTTCGTAATGTCCTCGTTACACCCAACATTATTCAGAATCTCCCGTTAGAAAATTCACTATTGATAACCAGTGTTCTATCGAGTTTGACCCTGTTGGTTTCTCTGTAAAGGATCTTCGTTCGAGGGGCATGATCACCAGGTGCAATAGCTCTGGAGATCTCTACTCCTTCACCCCGGGTCCTGACTCAGCCTAGGCCTTAGTCGCCAGCATCCCCTCCTCGACGCTTTGGCATCGACGTCTTGGTCATCCTGGTCATGAGTCACTTTCTAGATTGGCCAATTCCTCCGCAATCTCATGTACTAAAACCGACCACGAACCGATTTGTCATGCTTGTCAACTCGGTCGTCATGTTCGCCTCCCCTTTTCGCTTTCTACTTTTCGAGCTACCCAGATATTCGATTTGTTGCACTGTGATTTATGGACTTCTCCTGTTCCTAGTGTTTCTGGCTTCAAATACTATTTGGTAATCCTTGATGACTGTTCTTATTTTTTATGAACTTTTTCTCTGCGCCTAAAATCTGAGACTTTCCCCACTATTACCAACTTCCTCGCCTACGCTCGCACACAGTTCAACGCCACCGTCAAACACATCCAGTGTGACAACGGAAAAGAGTTCGACAACTCAGCGTCTAGGGTCTTCTTTCTTAAACATGGCATTGCACTCCGCATGTCATGTCCATACACATCCCAGTAAAATGGCAAGGCCGAACGCGCCATTCGTACCACTAACAATGTCGTGCGTTCCCTTCTCTTCCAGGCCAGGCTCCCCCCTTCCTACTGGGTTGAGGCCCTCCACGCTGCCACTCACCTTCTTAATCTTCGTCCCACCTCCACCCTCTCTCACTCCACCCCTTACTTTGCCCTTTATGGCACCCTGACAGAGACAGTGTACTGTGCTCAGCCATCCAGGTTCGTTGATCCCTCCTGTCCAGATCATGTGTGTCGTCTCAACAAGTCATTATATGGTCTGAAGTAGGTACCCCGCGCATGGTACAGCAGAATTGCTTCTCATCTGCTCTCCTTGGGCTTTGTTGAAGCAAAGGCGGACACGTCACTATTTATCTTTCACCGTGGCACCGACACAGTCTATCTTCTACTCTACGTGGATGACATTGTCCTGACTGTCTCCTCGACTGCTCTCTTGGACAAGACCATTGCTGCTCTTCAGCGTGAGTTCTTCCTCAAGGATCTGGGGCCTCTACATCACTTCTTGAGAGTTTCAGTTCAGTCACAGTTTGGTGGCATGCATCTCTCGCAGCGACAGTATATTTTGGATATTCTGGACCGAACCGGCATGTCAAACTGCAAGCCCTACAACACTCCGGTGGACACTCAGTCCAAGCTCTCTGCTGTTGGAGCTCCTGTCTCTGACGCGACTCTCTACCGCAGTTTAGCAGGTGCTCTTCAGTACCTCACATTCACTCGGCCAGATATCACGTATGCTGTCCAGCAGGTCTGCCTCTTCATGCATGATCCACAGGAGCCTCACTTTGCTGCTCTGAAGCGCATCCTCTGCTATCTTCAAGGCACACTGGAGCTTGGTCTGTTCCTGCATCGCACCGCGTCTACTGATCTCATAGTCTACTCGGATGCTGATTGGGTTGGCTGTCCTGACACTCGTAAGTCCACCTCGGGCTACGGCGTGTTCCTCGGCGACAACTTGATCTCCTGGTCCTCTAAACGGCATCACACTGTCTCCCGCTCCAGCACTGAGGCAGAATACCGCGCCGTCGCCAACGGCGTGGCTGAGGCGTACTGGCTACGACAACTTCTTCAAGAACTTTAGAGTCCCCTTCGCCGAGCCACCGTCGTCTATTGTGACAACATCAGCGCGGTCTACCTCTCCAGCAACCCAGTGCAGCACCAGCGCACCAAGCACGTCGAGATCGACCTGCACTTCGTCCAAGAACGGGTGGCTCTCGGCCAGGTTCGCATTCTCCACGTCCCGACGACGTCGCAGTACGTGGACATCTTCACCAAGGGGCTGCCTACTTCAGTCTTCACCGAGATCCGGTCCAGCCTGAACGTCCGTGATGCTACTGTTCCGACTGCGGGGGAGTGCTAGTACTTGTTTCTTTGCTAGTACTTGTTTCTTTCTTGTACCAGTCCAAACGACCGCTTTCGTTGTTCGGACTACGGAGGAGTGTTAGAATATGCCGTAGATTATGCCACGCGTAATCCCCCTGATTACGCGTGCATTAATGCCATTAATGGCCTGCCTAATCTACGCCTAGCCTGTCCTCTCTATCAGGCTATATATTGTACCCTGTACTCCTCATTCTAATCATCGAAAGATCAACCCTTAACCTACCTATCTTTCTACAATACCAAGTAATTAAGGCATATGTTGCATGTAGAAATTTGTAATTGTTTTTATAGAGTTTTTAGTGATTCGTTTCAAAGACCTCAAAACTATTTTTAAACATTTTTTTGACCTTTAATTCCGAATGCCTTCAGCTTCTCAAACATTAAAACTTAATTCGATTTAATCAAAAATTCAAAATCAACCGGAGGCCTAGATCTCCCGTGATCTAGAGAAGGTCCAAGAGGCAGTGAACCCTTGGGTGCATGCACGCATATCCCTCTAGAAACACAAAAGTGCAGGGCACTATCCGCTGCTGGTAGCACTGCTTATAGCCAACGTTAATTGTTGCTAGTGGAAGCGGCGCATCGTGAGTGCAGCTGCTTTGGAGGGAAGTCCACGAGCGATCAATCAAATCAACCGGGCGCCTCTTTTGGGCAGTGGGGGCCTAGTCAGACACCAGATAGAGGCCAAGGCAGCGGCGGGGAGCAGCTTGCACCCGGCCATGATTGCGTCCACCACCAGCCAATGGGCACCAGATGAGCGTCTCTCTTTCCTGCATCCCCCTCTCTTCTGCATGCCGTGCAGAGGAATATCCAGCGGCATATCATGATCGTCATGTTTAGGCCCTGATTAATTAGCCTCAAGAGACAGGGTTGCTGCGGACCCTGCGGTACTGAAAGAGAAGAGGATGTTTGCACCGAGTGATAGCCGGCTCTAGCTCAGGACTTGCTACCTCTTGCTACCTCCAAGGCTCCAACCAGATCCATTGATGAAGTAAGGTTTAATGGCTGGGAGGAGGTGGTACCCGGCCACTGGCGCTTTCTTTTACAATTTTTTTTTTTTGGTAACTCAAGGTATAATCTAAGTGTCGGTGGTTGTGGACCGGGTTCTCCAAGCGCCGAGCTTACTTATTGGTCTACGAATCAACGAGCCACGTTTCGTGCCGATCTTCGGAGACGGGCAAGCCTTAAGGGCGAGCGTCAATGCGAATACCAACAAGGGACAATGATCTTTTACCCTTGGTCGAGCCTTCCACTATCGGGATAAAAACCCTACGTTCAGCCATCCATTGCTATGGGAATAAAATTACAAAGGGAAGCTACCTAAGCAAGATGGAGCTCTCTAGAGCAGCTTAAGTGTGTTACAACCATGCATGGAGTGAAATGCCGATTGTCTCGTGTGAATAAGCTAGCTTTCTTGTAGTGTCGTGTTGAGTGACGTCATTAAGGGGTCTTTTTATAATGCTGAAGAGAGCAAAAAATCACTTTTCGCTTTTGGTAAAAAAAAAACCTAGATGTCGGTCAGCAAATATTGTAGCAGGATTGAGTGTCCGACACGCTTAGGTGCCCTTGCTCAACCTTGTACCCTTCTTCCTCCTCTATGGCGTCGTCCTTTCTTCTTCTTTCCCGCTGCTCAGCCCCTAACTACCTTCCTTCCTCTTATCCAGTGACTCCTCCCATTGGATCCACCTCGTGGTGACCCTCATTTTCTTATTGATGTCTCAACCAATCATGCATGGCTACTACCTTTCGTTAATCCTATGCCAGAGACAGCCCCAAAACCTCGATCGCCTTATAGGGGTAGCTGAACCCTGTTATGATTTTAACCGTCATACAAGATCTTGATGACATAGAAGACACAATATTTGGTAAAATAATTTGGCATTGCTTCCTATGTCTGCGAAGCTTTGATTATATATGAACACTCCTCCCCAATCTATATAAGCACACCGAACCACCCGGATCGTGGCCATATGTCAGCCATTGATCCTATGCGCTTTGCTCTATAGTTTAGTCGTCATGACCTGTTACACCAGGGTTGTCCCCTTTATATAGGGGTAATAATATGAGTCCAACTCTAACACGATTTACTCATACCTATTATAACTTAGAGTACACGCAACCACTTGTACACATATTTAACTCCTATTCTAACAAACCCTAGACCCTAATCCAGCTAAAGTTTTAGCTAGCACGAGAAGCGCTTGAGGCGAAGTCGGCACAAGAAGCTCTAGCAAATTTATAGATGAGGATTTTTTTCAGACAATCGACTTGACGTGGAAACAATGGTTTAGACACCTTGTCACGAACGTAGAAATCAATAGTACGAAATTTCACAGAACTCACGCTTTTTACCTCCAGGATTCTTGCATCGTAAAAAATGTCTAGAAATTAAAAGCAGACTCCACTACCTTACGTTGTTTACGATGGTGGGGCAATCAATTGTTTGCTCTGGGATGTTAAGACTAGAGAATAGGCGCAGATAAAAGCCAAGGAGCTGGAACTCGGAAGCATTATCCTCAGGAATATCCTGGCTCCAGACTCCAGTAGCTTGGAGCCCTTTCCCTGTAGCTAGCTACTGGGAACAATGCATGCACGGCAGTGATGCCTCCATGACTGGATGGTACGTACGCTCAATTGATGGAGGAAAACGATCGATCCGTGGATTTTGCCTAAGCTGCTTGCCTGCTACTTTTTCCAAAGGATGAAGCTACTCCATCCGTTTCAAATTGTAGTTTGCTGTTGACTTTTGAATATTCTATTTGATCATTTGCCTTATTCAAAAAATATATGTAAATATTATTTATTTTGTTGTGATTTGTTTTATCATTAAACATATTTTAAGCATGACTTATATTTTTTTCATGCTTGCACTATTTTTTTGAATAATACGAATGATCAAAAGGTCTCCAAAAGTCAACAGTGAACTACAATTTGAAAGGAATGGAGTATATAGCAGCGACCCTCGATCGAACAGTTGGCCGGCCACTCTACATCACTGCATGGCTCCATCACCTTCATCTCCCTCGATGAAGGTGACTCGTGAGTCAGGTTTATAGCAGCGACCCTCGATCGAACGGTTGACCGGCCACCTCTGCATCACTGCATGGCTCCATCACCTTGCGGTCGATCGATCTGTCTCGACGCTCAAGGTGAAGTTAAAAGCGACGATCGATCGAAGACGCCAGCTTTGGGAAAGCGACGACGTCGTCTCCTCGATCGAGTGCTCGGGTGATCGATCGTGCGGTCACTACAGGAAACACACGACGGTGCAAACAGCGATCGAGACAGGCCATGCAACTGTCGAGACGATCGAGACAACTTAGTGCAGACAGATAGATTATTATCTCGTTGGTTTGGCCATCAAAATATGATTTCTGGATGGTCCTATAATTGGCGGTCAAGAATAATAGCGATCAAAATATCATCTCTCTCTCGATGGTCTACTGGAGGCGATCAAGAGAGGATTGTTGACTTGCAGTCTAGCAGTGGATAGAGAATCCAACATTAGATCATCCGAGGATGCTCTAATGACGATTGCCCAAATTAATGATGCTGATGGTTCTCTCCAGACTAAAGATGCAGTGACGTCAGAGAATTCGAGGCAAAGTCGAAAGAAGGGAAATATTTAGCCTTCCCGTGGGCCTTCATAGCCGAAATGGTGAGCCATGAAAGGGCAACCGCTCCTGGGCTTACTTGCAGTTCTGTACTCATACTAATAACACTAGTACTGCTTCTCCGAAAAAATGGCTACCGCGAATTTACACTTACTACTTATCAAGTTATGGAAAACGGTTTTTTATACTTATAGTTTTCAAAGTTTGGTCACATGTATATCTATCTTTGCCTTGAATATTTAAATTATATGCATAAAATAAATTATATACGTACATTCATTTTAAAAAGACACTTCCGTAGTATTATATATAATTTTATTTTATGCATAAATTATGATAGTAATTAGTGGTGAAAATTGAATTTAGGATTGGGATCGTTTGGTAGCAAAAAAAAAATTATGAGCGGCATTTGGAATACACAACAATCTAAAAAAAAAAGAATAAACCCCATTTTAGACCCCTCAAACTGATTAGGCAACTAATATTGGTGTCACATCACCAAAATCACCCTCCTAAACCAACTACTCCCTCTATCATACAAAGAGTGCATTTCTAGCATTCAAAATTTATCCCAGAAAGAGTGCATTTGTAGCTTTTGGACCGTTTAGGTGGGCCCATTTGATCGATTAATTGCTTATTTTTTATTTTCCAAGGTGTATGCGCATTTAATTGTCTGTTTTTTTCTCACAAGATGCATGCTCATTTAATTGCCTAGTTTTTTTCCTTTCCAAGGTGCATGCGCATGGTTGTTAACAGCTTTAATTAGGGATAGCTACGCCATTTCTCATTGCTACTAATCTATCTAAAAAATCCTAGAAATGCACATTTTACGGGACGGAGAGTGTAGAGCGTAAAATGACTCAGTTTGATAGATGAGGGTGTTTTATATCCATTTTTATAGTTTGAGGTGTAGAACGAACTTTTTAGATAGTTAAGGGGGGTGTAAAAGGACTTATTCCGAACAATAAAAAATAATGCGGGTGAGTATATGACATCCCATAAAACCTCCTCCACCTCCGCTAATATTACCATCACAAGTCATTCTGTAAAATTCTCATCTATATGACACCAAAAATTTCTACCATAGCCCATATTCACCATGCGCATCATATATAACTAACTAAAAGGTAGAAGCAACTATTATCTACTCCCTCTGTCCTACAAAGAACGCATTTCTGGTTTTTCTTAGACAGATTAGTGTGAAAAGCAAATGACTAATCTACCCCTAATTAATTACATGCACAAGCGTGCTGCTGCTTTGGTTCCCAAAATAATAAAATGTGCATGCGTCTCCTTTGGTGGGGAACGGATATAGAGAGAGATAGGAGTGGGGGAGTTAATGGGCTACGTCTCCTTTGATGGGCCCCACGTCTAAACATGCACTCTTTGTGAGACAATTTTTGAACACTAAAATGCACTCTTTGTAGGACAGAGGGAGTATCTCTCTAGCTTCTCTCATTCTCTCCTCCACATTAAATAGAAAGATGAGGTGATATCGTTAGAGCTAACTGATTTGGCACCATTAATTGAAGATGCCCTTTAGCAATTTATTTAGGATATTAGGAGTACATTTCATTTCGACTAGTTTAGAAGTTAATTCTCCTCGGAATTTTATGGAGAAGGTACGAGACTTGGCTTTTCCAGCCAGATAAACATCTACCAGAAAAATCAGCCCGCTTCCTTGGCTTCGCTGTTTGCATTTTTTTTTTTCGTTTGTTTTGTTTGGGGTGAGGTGGGAGGACTTTGGAATTTGAAGTTTTGATGCCTTCATTAATTCAAAACCACAGAGAAAAGCCATGAAGAACGCTACCATGTACCGCCGGCATACACTTTATTTCTTTTTCTTGCGCCAGCCAGTGTGACAGCTCATATTTCGTTTTGTTTGTTTATTTCATTGCTTTTTGATGTAATGAGTACTTCATTACTAAAAACCCATATCTTAATGGCTGGAATGCAACCCGATAATTAACCCAATCGCACGAACGCAACCTAAAGTAGGTAAAATGTTTGACTTTGCAACGGTACACTGGATTCCATAGAGAGCATATGCATATGAGTCGCACGACCCGGGCATGGGCATATTTACATGTTTCGAGCCCTTGAACATACCAAGGTGAAAAATTAATGTAGTTGACCATGAGGAGGGAGGAGCGATCGAGAGGAGACACGAGCAAGGAAGACTGGGTTTGCCAGTAAATGGCATTGGGTTTTGAGAGAGATCTAATTTGCATGGGGAACGGACACGCACACCCATCCAAAGTCAAATCAAGAAGGCTTCCATTCCCTTCTTCGTCGTTGGGAACAGGAGCTCGATGCCCTACCATAGGAAACCAGATGTTGCGCATGCACAGGGAAAAAAAAACCAAAACTATAGTAGTACATGTCAATGTGTCTCGTATGTAGTGTACATAGTGCATGGCTCAATGCACACCTGGTCGGATGGTCTACGTGTGATGAATGTGTACAATGGAGTTGTAGGAGTTAAGCGATAAACATCTAAATTACTGATGATTTTTAGCTAGTTTTTTTTCTCTAAATAAGTAGATATTCTAGGATTGGGCCGGAAAGAGTTGGTTAAATCACGATGATTCAGATGGTGCACGAAAACAACAATTTTTTTTTATGAGTGCTACTGCTAATTGGCATGCTCTACTGATTATACATACCTTTTAGTAATTATACACTCGACCACTGATACCATACACGAATTCGCAAGTAAAAGAGGCGATCGAGGGGGATTAATTTGCGATTCAATGCAAATTACAGCTAAATCCCAAACTAATCCCTCCCTAGATAGATAATTAGATTCTTAAACTGGAGAAAGGATCTGGGCTGGAAATGAACTGATTAAACATATGCTAATTGATAGTACTAGCATATCATCATCAATTTACGGATGCTTGACATGATCTTGGGTGTAGATGTAATCCGTGTGGATCTCCTCCCATTTCGCGGGGCCATCGCACCCCGGCTGGCCCTTGCTGCTGCGCCCTTTGCCGCTGCTGCATGGCTCCTGCTTAATGGAGCAACTAATCAGCGATTAAGAATAAGAAGCACATCAAGAACTAATCCCACTAAGCAACTGCTCGAGAGGTCTCATGCATGGATGCTTGGTTAAACATGTGCTAGACTAGTGGGCAGGGTACGTGGGTTCCCATGCAACTGTCCTCCGAGCTCCACGCATGCATGCATGGTACTAGAAATCAAGATATCATCAGCTTAGAGATTTTAATACTCCTGGTTACGTGCACAACATACGTGCTCTCTTAATTGAAAACATACTTTTAACTAGTTTTATTATTAAAATGAATCATAAAGCGTTTGGATAAATAATTTAAAACGAATACTTTAGTGGCCACAGATAAATATAGCGAAACAGAGAGAGCAGGGAGAGCAGCACGTATGTACTTTGCCATCAGACGGTCGAATGATGAGCGGAGAAAATTAAGAAACACGAACATATTAATGCCTGCATCTGCCTTATTTGCAGCTAGCGATCGATCGATGCATACAAACGGCCAGGAAGAGAGACCAAAACAGCACTGCTGAGAGATGAGACGCTCACCGGAGTACTGGCGGCGCCGCCATGGCCCTGCTTCTCCTGCGCCACCCATGAGAGCTTCCTGGCATGGACATCTTGAGGCAGCAGAAGAGCGAGAGATAGCAGCAGGCAGCAGGCGGCCATGGCCATTCTTCTTCTTGCGTGCACCATCCTCTCTCTCTCTCTCTCTCCTCTCGACACACTTCTTTCTAGCTTCCTTGGTTTCTTCCCTGATCAGTTATTAGTCTTTGCTGCCATGCATGAAATAGCCAAGAAGAAGGGTATTTATAAGCAATGCAAGTAGGAGAGCATATCGAGCTCTCCCAGGAGCTACATGCGCATGCACCAGCTCCGATGAGATCGATACCGGGTTGTAAAACCAAAATTTGGTACGTGTGCCGCCACACCTCGGGGCGCTGAAACGATTCTCTATCGACCAAGGCCTTGTTCTTTTCAGCGTTTCATACCGTTAGCAAATTTTGTTATTTTTTATATAGCCTATATGTTGTGATAATTTGTAACGATTTTTTTCGTGATTTTTAGTAGTCCTTCCAAAGATCCTAAAACTATTTTTAATTATTTTTTTATAATCTTTAGACCTTATTTCGAGGGCTTTCAAATTTGCTACAGTAATACACCAACGCAACGATACGTTGAAAAGAACAAGGCCAATGCCCCCGAGAAACTACGTGTCATCTATTCATCGTTTGGTACTACTCAACTAGCAAATCGAAGGTGTTGTATATGTTAGGAGTCAATGGGCATCTCCAACTACGTGAAAAGTCTCGCTAAAATTAAAATTGGTCCAAACCATCTAGCTAGAAAATTTAGGTAAAACTAGTAAGGTACCCGTGCGTTGCAACGGGAGGCAAAAAATATTTTCACGTGTCCCGTGTCCCATGTCCCGTTACAGAAGGTGTGAATGCACATTTATCATTTTTATTGGCTTCTTCATCGCATTGGAGCGAGAATCACATGGTATAAATGTATAATAATAGAAATAGGCAGGAGATTTGCTCTCAACGGTGAAGCAAAAAATTCGTTAAATAAATATCTCAGTAAAAAAATGTGCACCAGGAGATTTTTCCATGTGAGATGAATTAGACGTGAAATGTGTCTTGGGCAGTGAGAAGAGAGTAAAAAAATTGCAGTTTCAATTGGATAGATAAAGTTGGAAATAGTAAACTTGTTTTTGTCAGGTTTCTACTTTACTTCGTTGCTCAAGAATATTTTTTTAAGCTAAATTTAGTGCACAGACCGGTGAAGACTCAACACGTGCTTTAGTAGCATGAAAATTAAAAAAGGATGGAGATTAATGCAACTATTAACATCAATTACTAAAGCAAGCTACGTACAAGGAATTCTACCAGTATGTGGACTCGCTAGTATGCCAAATATATGGACTCGCTAGTATGCTCTTGTCAGGTATCCTTGATCACACAATGGATATGCATCATCTGTAGAGACCCTGTAATATCTGCAGCTCAACTCATCCAAACAATGGTTTCATCAAAATGCATTATACATTAGCCGTGATTGCCGTGATAAATTATTCATTTTGCAATTACCAAAACGCCATGTTCAGGATTATAGAATAATGCATGTACCTATTATTGCCAGTTCCTATTATTCTGCCAAACAATTATTCATTTTGGTAATTGCCGTGATTTGTATGGGTTAATGCAAAATGTTAAGGCGGCGTTTTGTTGAAGTAGGACCGTGAAGGGCTTTGTGTTTGGGCAAGCAAGTAAGCAACGTTAGCGCACCAATGGTGCGTGCGTCCATGAATATTTCAATATTTGGAATTAGTAAATACATGCATTATCATTTTATTACATGAGAAATAGCATTACTGTACAATCAGATTCGTCAAGGGGATAACATATAAGGAAAAAAAATAGAATGACTACGTAGAAACAGGCGACGAACACAAAAAAAGTCCTCATCAAGAATTCAAGATACTAAAGTAGATATGAACGCACGCAAAGATGATCGAAATAATTGTATTGATAACTAAAAAATAGCAATGTAGGTGTTGACTAGTTATTCAGCCCACGAACCAGGTACCGAACGCATGGCTCGGTGGCCTACCGACGCTCCGTTTCTCTCCGTTAGCAATAAAAACAAAAAAATAACCGCACATTTAAGGTAGAGCGTGTGTTACTATATATTATGTAACTCCCGTGAGGCAAAATCGGCAGTTTGTTGTTTAGCCTAATAGTTTTAAAGAACCATAACCTGTTCGGTCGCCTGTTGCACGTCTTTGTAGCAGGAAAAATACCCTTTTCGTGACTTAGAGTCTCAAGAGGAAGACCCCACTCTAGTGAGTCCTTCCACTTGAGTCTCGGGGGCTAGCTGTCGGGAATTAAATTACGGCCCATTGCCATGGCCCACTCCCTGACGGCCCGATCAAACAGCCTACCAGGGCCTAGCTCTCTGGAAGGTTCTATCTGGCCCATATGCATCCTGCCGAACAGCTTCCTGGCTGGCGTGGTGCGTAGTGGCCAAGGAATCGTGTTTGAGTCCGTCTCGAACAAGAGTTCTACACGGCTACGTGAAAACCCGGACGTTGGTTTCCCGGATTGGATTAGGAGTCGTGATCCTCAAGACTTGGAGTATGCCTTATCTACCTTGGGATATATTTGGCATGTGCTGAGTTCGTTACGATCTCGTAGTTAGCCCGGTCCGATATTCCCTCGGTAGGTCGGTTTGCTCTGTACTATATAAACAGGGCCCCTATGATGTTTAGCGGGACCCTGGCCAAGAGCTTTTGCATCTTAGCACTTCGTAGACATCAGATCATTGCGCTATCGCACTTGTACACCCATAATCTCGCCGAGACTTGTTCGTCTCGCCGAGCCACCTCTTGTAATCATCTTTGATATATAAGAAAGGCTGGACGTAGGGCTATTATCTCTCCCGAGAGGCCTGAACCAGGATAAAAACCCTGTCTCTCTGTTCGCTGTTGTTTGTCTTGTTCGGCGTGTCTCCTATCTCCTTCTTGAAAAACCTTGGTTGACTTGGGTCAATATCCCAACCGTCGACAAGTTTTCTGTAGCAAAAAACCAGATATAGTTTTTATGTGTATAAGTTATAGTTTTTGATGTGTAAATTATAGTTTTTTTGGACTGACGATCCAAACAAACAAGATTTGTTATTTTGAAAACTAATTAAGGCCTGAAAATCTGGTGGTGCACTGTATTTTGGAATTTTGAAATTTTCAGTCCAAAAGTCAACATGTTTTTTATTTTCTTTACTTTTTGTGACATATATTAAGTGGTTCTATTCAACGCCGTAGGCGCTTAACAGTTATTCGACGCCCCGATTGTTTCTCCTAACCAGACAGCGCAGTGGCACCAACTCGTAATTAACCCACTGTTAATCCCAGCAAACGAACGTTAAACGTCCCTTTTCGTACTAATTCAAAAAACTATTTTTGAATAGTTTTTCAACAAAGTAATAGTTTTGAATTTTGGAAACTAATTAAGGTCTGAAAATCCGATGGCGCATGGTGGTCAAAAAATCCGCTAAACAAAAATTCGAAAAACTATTTTGAATAAGACGAATGGTGAAACGTATGTTCAAAAGTCAACAACGACTTTTTTTTAAGAACAGAGAGAGTAGCATATAGACAACATCTTCAATGGACTATCTATATCATAGTCCGTAAAACTAATATAGATCCACGTGTAATAGCGTGCATGCATGTTGACGGAAAAATTGGTTTAATAATATACATAGAAATGGAAATTGGAAAACTATGCGACATTCTATTTATATTCGTGTTCTGAACCCCGATTCCGCCATGTGGCGTGGCTTCCGCCGTGCGGGGAGGCGGATACGTGGTTTCCGCCGTGCCACACGGCTAAAGCCAGTGGCTTCCTCCACCCCGCACGGCGGAAACCACCAGGAGCTGACACGTGGCCATAGCCCTCTCGCTCGCGCTTGCGCCAACGCCGACGCTGAAAGCGAGGAAAAATGGGTTGAAAACGAGAGTCGCCGAATATTTGCTGTTTCGGGTTCCGTTGTTTTCTCGCTCAATGTGAGCATAATTTTATGTAAATGTGATTAATTTTATGTAAAGATGCATTATCTGTATTATTTAAAAGATGCATTATTTTATGTAAATGTGATAAATTTTAAAATATGTATATTACTTTATATTATTAAAAATATGATCAATTTAATAATTTAAAATATGAAATTATATGTACGGATCTAATTAACTTAAACAATTTATTTTAAAATATGTATAGCCCTATCTTAATTTTAGGAAAATTTTATTTATTTGAAGCATCTACGCAAACAAAAGTATTTATGGGGATGAAATTAGAGGAAATTTGAACCGTGTCGGAGCAAGTAAACGGTTTATGGTTTTAGAGAACCGGAGATTAAATAATAAAAATTAGAATTACATGATACATGATACAAGTAATGGCACACGTGATGCATAAGACAATCTACCATAGTAGAGCATCATAACTAAACCTACATGCCTTAGGAGATTAAAAACATAGTTCTCATACACGATAATAATACTACTGGGTGCAGCGGGGGTATTTCCCCTTCGCAAACGCGCTAGGTCCTACTTCCCTGACTCTAGTAGCCCTCTCGCGCTTTCTGGCACGGTCTGCCTCACGCTCATTGAACTACCGCTGTCGGTCAGCCTCGCGCTGTGCCTGAAACTCTTCTCTCGCACGCTTGTTTCTTTCTTCGTTGAGAGCGTCTTGCCACCGTTCCTCGGCTCTGGCCCTGCGCCCCGCCGCCTCCCACTGCATCTACCGCTCCATTTCGGGAGTCTGCTCCACGTCCAAATATCGCACAAACTCGCATAATGGAGGCTACAAAAATTAAGGTTAGCATATGCGTGTATATGTTCGTTAGGGAAGAAATAAGTAAGAAGTGACTTACAGGGTACTTTGCCCTCCTCTCCATCTCGGCAGTTCGGTCGTACGCATAGTTTGCGCACTTCCAATACCTTCTCCCGTAAGTATAGCCCATGTCTTGGGACTGCCTCAAAACACAAAGACTGCCGTATAGACACATGGGCGGCTGAACACCTTCTGGGACAGATTCGTGGAGAGACTCCCTTGGTGGCGATGGGAACTCCATATGACTGTCTTGATCCTGAGAGGTTTGTGAAGTGAAGTGCTTAGAATGCTCTTGTTGGTTGTGCTGTTCGAAGTGAGACCGCGTAGGTTTAAATAGGTGATATTGCGCAACATGCTCGAATTGAATAAGACATACGCAACGCACAGTTTGAGTTGATTTAATGTGTCACTGCAGACCTTTGCAGTGATATGTCACTTCAATAAGGACCGCTGGACCGCACAGTTCAAGATGATTTAATGTGTTACAGCAGACCTTTGCAGTGATAGGTCACTTCAACAGGGACCGCTGGACCGCATAGTTTTACATGATTTAATGTGTCATTGCAGGACTTTTCAGTGATAGGTCACTTGAACAGTGTAGTCAGAGATTAGCAGTGATCGGTCACGTCGCGCACATAGTTGGACACTTTACCAGCGATGAGTCATGTCACGCAGATAGTAGGACAATTTGGCAGTGAGGGTTCAAGTCGCAGAGACGATAGGGCACTTTGGCAGACGTGTTACTGGCCACATATCACATGGTACAAACATAGAATCCGATGCCCTGCATGTCTACATTACCAGTACGGAAAAACACACCGGACAATAGCATGACATACATAAACAGTGGCATGCATGACTTAGCGAAATTTAAAAGTACGTAACATGTGGGTGCCAGCGGTTTACACACGACGCCTCCGACATGCAGGGTACAAGCGTTCCGTGCGGACGTGCAACTCTAGTGTACGCCTTGTCATTTCGAGACGTTGTTCGAGATCTACGATCCTTGCGTGAAGAACCATTATGTATGCATCTGCTGCCATTGAAAAAGGATCATCCATCCATGATGTCATAAGACAATCATTTATCTATTTTGCGAAGGATACAAAGTTAGGTTACATACTAAAATAAATTTGTTATATATGAAGGTAAGTAAACTCACTACGTATAGAGGACATCGGTAGAATCTCCGTTCAGTCCAACCAGAGACTAGCCTATCGAAGGTCTGCACCACTGCATCAATGCCACATGCACACTTGGGCCAGTCCCGATGGATGTGAGGACTGGGTCGTAGCATGGTTGACTCCATACGGTAGTCCTGTTTCATTTTGATGGGAAGGTCCTCCGATGGGTAATGGGCCTGGCCTCCTGGACCAGACGATTCCCACCAACTTAGCCTAATCCATGCATTGCTGGAACGTTGTTCGGTCATCCTACTACGATGGTAAATGCAATGTGCGTAATTCTCATAATGATAAATGCTTGCTCGGTTGACCATATCCACGAGTCTTCAACTTGGAGACCACACAAAGTCATATTTTTTTTGCGGATTCCCCGTTTTCCATTTTCATTTAATGTAGGTCACACAAAAAAGCATAATTATTGACGCTCCATAAATGCAACAAAAAATATGGTGAGCTCTCCATAAAATGCAACAAAAAATCATTTTATTATGGAATCACTGGTTCCGAAAACTATAAATTTTGAGGGTGACAACCGGACATGACAGCATAAGGTGAAATGACCCTCCGTTTTTTGTGACTTCGATCGGAATACAAGTACACATGAATTTAAAGCAACTGATTTGAAAAATGACATTTACAAATGCACCATCGAGTACTGCATGAATAGTTTTGTACGAAGTTTGGGTCTTCGAGGTGCCCATACTCCCTCCGAAATTTCTTTCGTCTATAGCGCACTAGTTCGTTCGGACTGTCCGGGTAGTGACATCCACAAAGGCATGTAAAATTGATGCATGCGGGGTTCACATCAAATTGTGGGTCAAGAACTAATTGTCTTTGTTGCCACTCTGTCTCTTGCGCACTCAGTAGATCATTTACACGGTGTTGTAACTGTTGTATTCTTCCGTGCAGACACTCTATATATGTCGATGCAGCCATAGGGTATGGATCACCCATCCATTTTGTAAAGCCACAATCTTGTGCCTGCGAAAAGTCGAGTGTATTGTTAATAACCTTTTTGTAACGTAATAAGCTTAATTTTGATAGTGTACGCATCTGAAACATGGGACATCGGTAAAACCTACGGCCCGTAAAACCATCTGCAACATGATCAAAAAACTGTACGACCGTGTCGACCCCGTGGAGGCACTTCGGCCATCCTCTATAGAACTCGGGATCTCTAAGCATCGTCGGATTTGTGTTGTAATGAGCTCTCGATACGATCGGCAAATCTTCGGAGGGTGCGTGTGCTTCTTCTAGGCAGTATGAAAGCCACCATCTAGGTGGCACAAATGGACGAGTAGTACTATGCATGCTATCCATGTACTACACATAAAGAGGACAACAAAACACAAACAACAGATATGTAAGTAGGTTGAACATAATAAAATCAGAAAATATAGTCACAATTAAACGGATTAAAAGAAGCGGCTACCTCAGAAGGCAGTGTTCGAAAACGAGATATCTGTTTCGGGTGTTTGTGCGGTGTGAGTGTTCAATGGTCACATATTTTACATGTGTCATAAATCAATGTTATATTTCAAAGCGCAAGAATTATATTTTGAATGGTCACATAATACAATGTCTATAATTGTCATAGCCGAATTTCATTTTTATTTAAGGTAGGTTAAAAAAAACAGCATAACAATTGACGCTCCATAAATTCAACAAAAAAAATATGATGAGGGTGTATAAATATATTTGACCATTACAAATGTTGGCTTCTATACAATTAGTTAAGAAAGAATACAAAACTTTTAAAAACCAAAGAAAACAAAATGTTAACAGATCCAGCTTGTAACTTTTTATTGCGGCCCCCTTCTTCCTGTAAAGTCTCCGGTTGTCCAATGAAAAGGAGGTCGTGTTTGACGCATCCCCGCAGCTTGTGACAGTCCAAACCGTGTCGGCAGATGCGGCATGGGTTGGTCTGCCACCTGAGGAGTGGTGCCAAATTGATAGGATTGTCCACTATATACATTCCAATTAGCAAATGCATTCTCCTACGGTGGCGGAGCCGGTGTCTGCATGTGCCAACTCGACCCGCCTGGCTGATCGGGTTGCGGGACATGTGGATAGGGTGTAGTAGTCGTATGTAGCAAATCAGTGAATGCTACGTCCGACCCAAACATGTGTTGCTATGCGTTGTTCATATCGTCCCATTCAGCCATATTTTGCGTGGGTGCGTCGTCCTATACCCAAAAGATTGCTGCGTGCTGTAGGTGTCTTCTTCTCTCACGACCGATTGAGTTGTTTGACGATTGATATCCAGCCCATGGGATGACCTGTACACCGGTGGGGATGCGTACGGTGTAATAACTGAATGTTCGTGTGTACCTATATGATGAGCCGATGTCGAAGCTCGTGCCGGATCGAGAGGGGACCCAAACGGAACATGTCGAGGCTGCCTCTCCATGGACATTGTCCTCATTGATGGGGTCGAATGTTGTGAGACAGGCTCGTGCGTCTCGACAGTCTTGGACCTGTCTCTGTTTCTTCTATTTGTGTTGAGTTTTGTTTTCATGTTGTAAGTGTACAAATAGAAATGATTAAATGTCCAATAGATTAGAATATTAGATTGTTTCGTACCTGTTCTCTACGTAGTGCTGCCATTCAAATCATTCTGGCTTGATGACAACAAATGGGCGACCCTCCATGGGAAGATCAGTAATCATTGCGATATCTGGCAACGTGATAGTCATTTCCCCACAGAAAGTGAAATGTATGTGTCTAAGGATGCCATCTGTCCGCAAGTGCAATTAACAGTTTAGATCGTAGATGCGGGAGAGGCGTCCTCGCTCTACCTGTCTAGTTTTTCCCATCCATATGAGCAATGCAAAGAGTAGCAATCCACAGTGCGCCAGAGGTACACCGAATTTTCTATCTAGTCTTTTTAGGAGCCTGGATCCCCATAGACGAAAGGGTCGTAACTGCGAAAATAATAAATTACCGTAAAAATCATATATGCATTCATAAAAAATAATAGAATGTAATGGCACCTGTACACCGGTGATCATTTTTCTTGCCCTGCGCTTACTGTCAATGGCCTCTTTCAACAACTCCGGAAGTTCCATCTTATAACCTGTGTGAACTTAACGGAATATAAATACATCTTATAACCACATTGAACTTAATAGAACAACAATATATTAACGGTAGCCATATTAGAATACATTAGTACAAGAGAGTACAGATACACAACTTTCAGTTGGGGAATACATGTACTTTCTATCGCACGTCTAGTTTAGGCATCTGCGACGGTCATGTCCAGACTGCCTGCATCTAGCACAAAGCCTTAAACCACCCTCGGATTGTGATGCATCCATGTCACCCACTAATCGTGCAGAGGGTGGCCTTTCCGATGTGTCTCGCTTGGTAGCTGAAAACGGTAACCATGTACAGGACGCCTCTATATTTCTATAACTTCGATCATCGAAGTTGCGAAATTTTGGCCTCCATGTGTCGCGGATTGTTTGCATTGTATAGTACCGGGACATAAATTGGAGACCATTGTTGCCACCAAGCTCACGGCAGGCAGCCAGCACGTGGGAACATGGGATATGCTCCAAGCGTGGTTTGTTGCACGAGCAAACTGCTTCATAACTCCCAATGTAGCAAGTTTGCACTGTGTCGCCCGCGCTAAACCCCGACACGTGCTTCCTTCGGCAATTTACTTTGAATTCGTTCGTGGTCCTATCATATAGTTGGGTTACATGAAATTGTGCCTTCAACCTTCTTTACTCGACGAGCGCTTCGACGCGTGAAGCAAACATGCACTCCGATTGCTTTGTTGTTTAGGCTAGAAGTGTTCAGACCATATTTAGTTAGTGTAATAAATGACATGTTAACGAAAAAATTTAATCAATGACTTCGGCTATAAAAGGAAGGGTCGCACTCAGTCCGCTGCACTCCATTCTGACTGCCTCAGGTGCTCACTACGGTTCTCGCTGCCTCTGGTGCTCACTACGGTTCTCGCTACCACGGATGCTCACTAAGTCCTTAGTTCATTTTGCATTCTCACTATCCTTGCCGACGTACTGTGCTGTTTATGTTTTTGCTCTTAATTTCATGCGTTTGAACGTGTAGATTTTATATACATTAATAACTATGAACATATAAATGTTGTACAATTAATCATCCTACCGTGGGCCCCTTCTCCTTGTGTTTTAACAGCACGATAAATATTATACATGCAATGATTCGTTCAAACCCCGTACTTTCATTACAGATTATTTTAACACCACAATAAATATTCAGTTAACTAAATAACTACATGACTTTATTAAACATGCAGATTTGATGGTACGAGTTAATATCACATGCAGATTTGATCTTAATAGTTTCTTACCTCCATTACAAACTATTTTATAATTACATAATAAACTAATTAACTAACCAACTTCTGTTCGTACGCATGCGAGTGTAACATCTTCGTATGTTATTCCATGCAGATTTTACACAGCACACATGTACAATATAATACAACATTTTACTACTGTATAAATCTGCATTAATCTATATTTTATTCTACTGTATTATATAAGTGTAAGCACGATCGTTTATTAAAATGCTTACCTACTGAAAATATCCCGAATAAACAGTCTGCTCACGAGATATCAACACCTGCGCATTGAAACACATGAAATAATGAATAAAATTTTTAAAAATCAAATATCAATTATATATTACATTATCTCTAGGCTGGTTCAAAACAAAAAAACAGAGCATTTTGATGAAGACACTGAGAAAAAACAGAGCACCACCGGACAGCAAAAAAAGGAAGAGTTGCTGAGCACCGAGCAGCATAAATGCGCAAATGCTGGTGAGCACTGGGCAGCACAAATGATGTGCAGAGAATCGAGAGCACGAGCAGCACAAATACAGGTGAGCACCGAGCAGCACAAGATGTGCAGAGAACCGAGGCCAACTCCTCCTTATATAGCTGTGCGTGCGTGATTAAATCATTCTAAGCATGCAATTTATTAATGGCTAATTACTTTTTTAATAAATTAAACGCAGGTTTAACAGATAATCGAGGGAGATGAAATGACGTCGCACCAACCGATATTGTTTTTTCGCGTGCAGCTGCTGAACCGAGCAATAATTCAGCAGGCACTTTAATAAATCGGCACGCAATTCCTAGGCATTTGAGGCGGGAATCGCGGCACGCGCGGGAGGAGCCGAGGGCCAGGCGGAGCAGCTGCGTGGCGCGGGAGCTAGCTTCCGCCACCGGGGGCGGCGCGAAAGCCACTTTCCTACACGCGGGGTGGCGGAAGCCACGTTTCCGTCGCGCGGCGTGGCGGAAGCGCCGTATTTGCCGTCTCCGGTGGCGGAAAGTAGATCATTTTTGTAAATCCCGTCATATCCCGCATATTTTTCCAATTTCGATTTACATGTATATTATTCAACCAATTTTTCCGCATGTTGACATTAGCTATAGACTGGGTGTAAGTTATAGTTAGTAGCTAGTCTATATCTCTCTCCTTTTCTCTATTTCACATAAGCAAAACGTTGAGTTATATTCTTATATAGCTAGGTGATTAAGAACCACGGAAGATGCTGTGACGCTTAGAACCAAAGTTGCTACACATATTCCAACTTGGCTGAAAATTATAGGATTGGCTATTAGGCAGACGCTGCAAATAGGTGTATTGTGCAGGCGCCTGCAAATATCTGCATTGCCCTCGGTCTCTTCCCTAGCCGTAGTATGCATGCAGAGGATGGCAGCAGCAGGTGTGCACTGTAGCACTGTGCGCTTTGCAATGCATGAAAAAAAGCACTGCAGCCACGAGCCACGGTGTGCATGACAAAACACAAAAAAAAAGAATTTATACTAAAAACAATATAACCAAAGTATATGAGTTTTTAATAAAACAAAAACAAAATGAATCTATCTAAACAAACACAAAATGAATCTATACTAAAAAAATAAATCTATAAAAAATAAAAAAAAATCCACTACGAAATAATAAAAATTCCACAATTTAAAAAGGTGGAAAATTTATGTAAACCGACGGGAAGAAAATATAAAAACAAAATGAACACATAAAAAAAATGAAAAGTTGTTCCATTGAGCACATACTCCTTCATTTAGAAAAAGACACCATAAACAACTCAATCTAACAAAAAATTCCGGTAGAAAAAAAATAAAAGTACAAAATTTTTGTAAACGGATGAGAAAAAAAAACAAATTTGCTTACACTAAAATAGTGAGAGCTCATAAGGCATTGTTGCTAACACCTCAACACCCATGCAAAACACACTACAAAAGCTCATGCTCATATGAAAAAAAAATGTTTCAATATAAAAGAACCATTTTTCATATATTGGAAAATTGAAAAAACTTGCAAAACAACCCGGAAAAAATTCTTGCTGCCAATACCCACAATAGAAAGATGAGAAAAAAAAAATCTCCCGGATATAGATATGTGCCACTGTCAAGCTCCATAGTAGGAAAAACAGGGGAAATAAACACAAATTCGGGAACAAAAAAAATTCCCCTACAGATCTATGCATCTATCCAGCTTCATAGTAGGAAAAAATAGGAGAAATCTTCACAAATTCGGGGACAAAAAATACCACAAATCCAAGCGAATACAAGTAGATCTGGACCATATACAAGTAAATCTAGACAAACAAGAACAAAGAAAGACCAAATACAAGTAAATCTAGACAAAAAAAAAGACTGAATAAACAAAAATCGAGATAGAAGAGGGAGAGAAATCCAAGAGAGCAGATCGGGTGTACGCTGAGAGAAAGATTCAGGGAAGAGAGAGAGCCACCTCCTGTTCTTTCATATGTGCAGGCACATGTGCTAGTGAAAAAAGAAGCCACAATCTTTGTTCCTTGCTCCAGCCTCCAAGTGCATGTAAAGAGAAATCGAGAGCAAAAAGAGACATTGAGGAGAGATTTGGTGAGAGGAAGAGTGAAGATCGCACTGAGAGAGATTCATGCACAGATGCAATAGAGAGAGAGATGGATGTGAAAGGGAGAGAGATGGGAACAAGAGGGAAGGTGCAGAAAAATGGGGGCTGCACCCTGCGCCTCTGCGGCCTAAGGCTGCCTCGGTCACGTGTATGAGACGGGAGGGGAATCAGATGGCCCGCTCTCAGCATCCGACGATCCAGAACGGCGCCTGCGCGATTCGTCCCTGCGCAGGCGCTGCCAAATAGCCATAGCGAAATTATAATAGGCTCCATTGACTCGTAACTATCATGTACCCCAAATCTTAAACCAAAAATCAACGGTCATAGTATGTTATGAATATGGCGGCTAACGCGCGTACCGTCCATTAAATTCAATAGCCTTGTTTTCAAAGTTGTAGACTACTGTCACTACGTGCAAGGACAAAGACCAAGACATCAAGCCACTCCTTAAGTATCTTCTCTTCTCCCCTCTTCTCTTGTCAACTCATTACTCTATCAATCTTCTCTCCCAAAGTGCTAGCTCCAATGGAGCAGCTTCTCTCTGTAGTTGTGAGCGAGCTCTTGAGTAGAGCACTATCCATGGTGATCCACAGGTATCGGCAGTCCATTGGAGAAGAGGGAAAGCTCAAAAGGCTGCAGAGACTACTGCTAAGAGTCCACACCATCGTTGAGGAGGCGGAGGGGCGGCACATCACGAACCAAGCTATGCTCCAACAGCTTCAGATGCTGAGAGAAGGCTTGTATAGAGGCAACTACATGCTCGACAGCTTCAGATACCGAGACCACGAAGATAATCCCGATGAAAACGAGGTCAGTGACCGTTCATTTGCCTTGCCCGGATTCAACTCGTCCAGGCGTCCGTTTCCCCTTGTCTGTAGCACACAAAATATGGGCATGGCGCATGATGTCTTGAGCACAAAGAAGCTAGATAACATGCTAGTTAGCCTCGACAAGATGATCAGTGGCATGGAGGAGTTTGTCATATTCTTGCACAGCTATCCGTGTATTTCCCGGCAACCATATAGCACATATCTAGTACTTGACAGGATCATGTTCGGCCGCCAAATGGAGAAGGAAACAATTGTCAGTTTTTTGCTGCAAAGGGAGGCTATGGGTGACGGAAATTTGGGTGTGCTTCCAATAATTGGAGCGGCGAGAATCGGGAAGAGCACACTTGTCGAGCATGTCTGTCTTGACGAGAGGGTGCGTAGCCACTTCTCCTCGATTGTTATCTTCAGTAAAAATGATCTTAATGGAGGTACCGGTGTAATCAAGCAACAAAATCTTCATCCCTTCTCACAAGGAAAGTCGCTCGTTATCATTGAACTTACTGGGGACGTGGAAGAGGAATCGTGGAGAAGGCTGTATTCCTTGAGAGTTAACCGCATGGCTCGTGGCAGTAAAATCATAATCATGAGCCGTTCAGAGAAGGCAGCAGCTTTCGGAACAACACGAGCTCTGAAGCTGGAAGTCTTGCCCGAAGATGCTTACTGGTATTTCTTCAAGGCAATCACATTCGGCAGCACCAACCCTGAAGACCATCCGAAGCTAGCAGCCATAGGAATGGAGATCGCAAAGCTTTTGAAAAGATCATTCATGTCTGCAAACTTCTTCTCTAGCTTGCTAAGAGCTAACTTCAGCACCCAGTTCTGGCGTATGGTGCTCAAAATCGAGAGAGAATACACAAGCAAGCATCTCCTCCTGTATGGTAAGCATTCGGTAGATCTCCTTGAGGACGGCCGACCTGTACACGTCTGGACATTGGGCAAGACAAACAAGGTAATCATGGCAAATATCTCCCACGAGTGCTCCCCTGAGAATGATGTTCCCAGGATAACAACGCAAGATGTTGCGTCTGGTAGTGTTATTCCATCTCAGGAGAGATTCCATGCAGTGGCACACAGGTCTAGGATACCTCCCTGCTACACCTACCTCCTGAGCTATACGGTGCTCAGCAAGAAGCGCTCTCGGCAGCAGAGGAATCATTGATGTAAATTGTTTGTACTTTGTACTTGGTATTATTTGAATTGGTATTATACTGCCAACGTCTGTGTACTTCATCTCCTTTTCTATTATCGCCAAAACTCTCTCGATAATGGCTAGAAATTGTTTCTTAAATACAAATCACGTAGAATTTGTTTGCCTTTTTGAATCCATGCTTGAAAACTGGTAGATATCCCTTGATATTGACTGGTTTTGACCATTTTCGAATCTGAAAGTTTTAACTAGTTCAAATCAACCAATATCACTCATTAATTGAACAAAACTGACCAATATCCATTGATAATAGATTTTTTTAAAACAATTTTACCGATTTCTCATTCAACCATTTTAATTTGAACCAAGTTTTCTTCGTCTAATTTTTTTTCTATATATCAAGCCGCAGTGATTAGTATGATTATTGAAAACATCGAGATATTGTGAGCTCTGCTCCAAACCTCCAGCCATAGAAGAGCCTTCATGCTTCTACAAATCCACGGATAAATGTATGCTGAAGAAACACGACAGTCCACATTTGTCACTGTCCAGGCATACGGATCTCGCCGGGTGAGCAAGAATCGATACAACCCCTATCAAATGCCTTCTTTTCTTCTTTTCTGTACATAGTAGACGACCAGAGCGGGATAGTCGTCTAATTGATTTTGGGGAGGATTAGCTGACGGGATCCCGTCCAAGACGCGGTGCGACGGGATTGAAAAACGACAAAATATTTCGTTGCGTGGAACGTGAGCGTCTCCAACGAATCCGTTTCCAGCACGTCTCCACAATCGGCAAGATCGCGTCACGTACCACTAATCACAAATCGCACACCATCTCTAACGATAATCTACATGCATGCATTATTAACATGCAACCCGTCATTTTTTTCATGCGTTTTTTTGTCTAATCTAGGTGCATGTACTTCACACCGTCCCCATCATTTATAGTATTATTTAGTAAAACAAATTCAAACAGGTAAATGAGGTATCTCCACAAAATTCCGTTTCAAAATAAAACGTGTATCAACCAAAATTCCGTGTAAAACACAGGTATCAGAGCAAAAAGTATCATGTAAATATCATTCAAAATTCCGTTCAAAAAAGCAGGATTCAGAGCAAATGTATCATGCAAGTATCACTTAAAAATCCGTTCAAGTACCATAAGGGTAGGGCCTGACTTAGCAACGGGATCCCGTTGAAATGAACTCCCGACGGGATCGCTTCCCGCGTGACGCGTGTCCGTGCGCTCGCCTACGCCTCTGCCGCTCCGGCTTCTCACGCGCGCCTGCGCCTCCGCGGACAGTGACGGGACGGGATCGCTAGCACAAAAAAATTCCACGCGCAACGTCTAGTAGCTGTGCGTGCATGCATGGTACGTAGATGTGTGTGTTGCATGCACAGTGAATTTTTACAATTTTGTTTCTCCTAAAACCAAAAGTCCAATTTACTCCAAACCAATTTTACTGGCCAACTATTATTTCATTCAACCTAGAGTAATTATTTCATAATTTTCTGAATTATGTTTGCAGCTGCTTTTTCGCATGTGCCTCGTTTTGCGTGCCGTCGTCACCAACTTGGCAGAGCTGATATCAAGTGACGCTGATGGAGGGAAAATTATTCTCGTCCGAGGTTGATTAAAACTGAGGCGCGTTTTAATTACTTAGGCATCATTGCCAGCCAAGTATAGTAAAAAAGTATCGTAGGGGTATCATTTACAAAAAAAGTATCAGTATCGGTGGTATCATGTTGAGTTTCATGGTACCATTGAGGTACTGCAAAAAAAAGGTATCATGGGAAGGGCATCGTACATCACAAATCAAGTATCGGATCAGAAGTACCATCCATCATTAGGTCAAAAAATCAGGTATCAGATCAGGAGGATCATCAAGTATTGTGTCAAAAAATCAAGTATCATATTAAAAAAAATCAAGTATCGGCTCAGAAGTATCATCGATTATCAGGTCAAATAATCAGATATCGGATCATAAGTATCATCGAGTATTGGGTCAAACAAAAGTATCGAATTCAAAAAATCAAGTATCGGATCAGAAGTATCATCAATTATTAGGTCAAAAAACCAGGTATTAGATTAGAAGTATCATCAATTATCAGGTCAAAAAAACCAAGTATCGGATTCAAGAAAAAACAAGTATCGGATCAGAAGTATCATCGATCATCAGGTTAAAAAATCAGGTATCGGATCAGAAGTATCATCGATCATCATGTTAAAAAAATCAGGTATCGGATCAAAAGTATCATCGATTATCAAGTGAAAAAAATCAAGTATGAGCACTATTCTAAAAATCGGTATTACTCGGCGAGTACCTACTCGCCGCCCCATCGAGTAGAGAAGGGCCAACTCGGTTGATTACTCGGTCAGACCGAGTAATCGGTCAAAAACCGAGTTAAAACAGAGTAAAAACATAGTAACTTTTTGAGTAAAAACCGAGTAAAAACTTTGAGTGCTTGTTGGTTGTGATTTGCAAACATTTTATGATGTTTTAGTGTATTGCCTATCATGTATTCATGTGATCATGTCATATGTTGCGAACTTGCGAGTTGTGATATGTCATATGTTGCGAACTTGCGAATTGCGATATGTCGTAAGTCGTAACGTGCACTCTACTTTGTGTTAATAGTTCATACATGTAGATTTATAAGTATCATTAAGTCATATGAAAGAAGATATGTCATCATTACGTCGATATATGTCTACTAATCCTATATTAATTTTCCGAGTAATTGGTACCGAGTAATTTCCGAGTACTCCCGAATAATCCGAGTACTCGCTACTCGGTACCTCACCGAGTCAGTACCGAGTTCTTGAACCTTGAGTATGAGATCAGAAGTATCATCAAGTATCAGGTCAAAAAATCAAGTATCAGATTAGAAGTACCAGCGGTTATCAGGCCAAAAAATCAAGTATTGGATCAGAATTATCATCGAGTATCGGGTCAATAAAGCGAGTATCAGATTCAAAAAAACCAAGTATCGGATCATAAGTATCATCGAGTATCAGGTCAAAAAACTAGGTATCAGATTAGAAGTATCATCAAGTATCGAGTCAAAAAATGAAGTATCGGATAAGAAGTATCATTGAGTATCGGGTCAAAAAAATCAGGTATCAGATCAGAAGTATCATCGAGTATCGTGTAAAAAAACAAGTATCGGATTCAAAAAAACAAAGTATCATATATCAAAAACAAAAAAGTATCAGTATCGGTGGCATCAGGTTAGTGGTATCTCATTTTGTCGTTTTCCGGTCCCGTTCGATATGCTCGGGACGGGATCCCGTAGCGTAGAATTCCTCGTTGGATATCGTCCAATCAAGTATTGGATATAGTGTCGTGTATCGGTGGTATTAGGTTGGTGGTATTAGATAGCACAAACAAAAAAAATTTATTGTAAATGTAGTTTTACTAATCATAAATAAAAAATAATAAAAATAAAGAAAAGCAAAAGTATTTAAAATGGGTTGATTAGAATTTTAGATGAATTATGAAACTTGTTCCACGCAATTTGGACTCCATATAAAAAAGATATAAAAATGAAAAATTTAAATACGAAAAATGAACTGCATACTTGCTAGCTAGCAGCCAGGTTTTGGCCGCGCGCATGGGCGTCGTGTGAAACCAAGTACGTGGGCGAGCACGTGTCAAAACAAAATCACGCAGAAGAGCGCGCAGATGTCGGACGACCAGATATTGCGCGGTCACAGCGATCTGACGATGAATCCCTGTCCCGTTGGGGGGCGCGCAGGACGGGATCCCGTCGTAAAGTATTTCACCAAGGTTATCATATATCACAAACAAAAAGGTCTCAGATCTGGAGGGTTTCGAGTATCCGTGGTATCAGATTAGTGGTATCATCGTATGATACTAATGTCTAAATAGTAAAATATAAAAAAATCTAAAAAAAATTGTAAAAGTATTTAAAATGGGTTGATTAGAATTTTAGATGAATTATAAAATTTCTTCTATGTAATTTGGACTTCAAATAAAAAAGATATAAAAATGTGAAATTTAATTACAAATAAAATCAACTGCACGAAGTAGTTAAGTTTCTAGGCGACATTGTGTACATGAGCGCATGCGAGGATTCAGGAAAATCAGATGGCCACGGCGTGTCCCGTCCGCGCGCCCGCGGGACGGGATCCCGTGCGGTAGAATTTCTGTTGATTTTGGATCATTTTTCACCGACACACCCTAAAAATCTGATTCAAGTGATGAACACTGTCTCCACCAAGGCTGGCATTTTATCTCACCTCTCGTGAGCCGCACACGAGAAGCTCAATTTTGGCCTGGATTCACTCGAGCTCAGCTCGTAGGTCAACAGTCCAAACCTGAGCTTTCTCTCTAGCTCGGCCAAAAAAGAGCTGAACCAAGCCAGGCCTAGCTCGTTTGTAGGCTCGTTAACTTTATTGTTAAGTATAAATGTATTGGCCACCTTCTCCGTTAGGTTAGGCTTTCAAATGAATTGATTGGTGCATTCAACTTAATATGGCATCAGAAATAGAGGTATCGAATTTGAATCTTGGCATAGACGCAATTGTGGCATGCTCCTATTTTTCATGTGTTGAGGCCTAAGTAACCTCCATGCAAGAGCAATCCTTCTAAATTCACATTTTGGTTATATTTTTTTTATAATTCCTCACATAAGAACTTCAAAAATACTAAATTCCCACTTATACAAGCAAATTGTTAATAAAACCCCAAGATAGCCTTTTATGTGAAGGAGGGGACAGCTTGCTGGAGGCAGACGGGGCAGGAGAGCAGTGGGGGCAGGGAGAGAGAGAGTGAAGAAGATGACTCATTGAGAGAGGAGACAGGAGAAGGAGAAAAATAGCAGCGAATGATTTATGGGACCCACATAACAAATACGTTTTAATAAAAGAAATTGACACATGTTTGACGTACGTGCTGAGTCACCACGTCGAAAAAATCACCCTAAAATAAGCCTGCGGGGTTTTTTCGCACCACTTGAAGTACTTGTGGAGATGGATACTTGGTTTCCCTGATCAGGGGTTAAGCGTTTGCACCATCATAGTTAAGAGGGTGAAGTAGACTTTTCTTTTAATTAAAGAATAAACAAGCCCACGTTATGCCAAATTTCTTAATTCTCATACTCATATGCTCTCAAATTCTCATATTCCATTATTTAATGATGATCATAGGAGTGAGAATCACTCCATCCTGTTCTTTTTATTTTTACTCCCATGTTCTTTTTATGGGAAACACTTGCATGCATACGTCCGGCCCGGCCGGACTCAGCGCATGGCAGCGCGTGAAACGCATGATGTGTATCTTGTGCTACATTGTGTGTGGGCCCCACAGAATTTTATTCTTTTGGTGACCATAATTTTTGACTGGGTGCTCCAATCCACAAACCGTTTGCGCCAACGTGTTCCTCGTATTTTTTCGAACAAAACAAGATATATGTTGCCATATAACTCTTCAAACTTACCTGGTGAAACTTGGGTTTCGCCTACGAAAACTTGGATTTCATATTCATTAAACTTGCCAAACTGTCGAGTTTCATCAGGTTTAATGCAAGTTTCATCAAGTTTCAACAGGTCTCATACAAGTTTCTTCGAGTTTCATCAGGTCAATTCAAGTTTCAACAGGTTTCATCGAAGTTTCATCAGGTTACATCGAAGTTTCATCCAAGTTTCATTAGATTTCATCAGCACACGGCCAAGTTTCGCTAGTATAGGTGTAAGTTTCATAAGTGTCTTCTCCTAGTTTCACATAAAAAAAATCAAAAAAGTGAAAAAAAATCAAAAAAGTTAAAAATTATTTAAAATGGGTTGCTCTCGATTTTAGAAGAATTATGAAATTTATTCCACGCATTTTGAACACTGTTTGAATTTTGTACAAAAATCAGAAGTTTAATTGGAAGTTTAATCAAAGGACGACTAATTAACAATTGCCTTGCCTCGGAATGTAGGGACGAGGGAGCACGCAGCGCGTAGGATTGGCGCGGTAGCGATGATCCGACGGCTCAGCCTGGTCCGGCGCGAGCGCCAGGCATCGGACGTCCGACGCCTGGCGCTCGCCTCTTTTTTTTTTTGTCATTGTTAACTTTTATAGAGTAAAATGCATGGACGGTCACTAAACTATTAGTCGATGCTCATGCAGGTCCCGAATCTATAAAACTGCAGTTTTGGGTCCCTAATCTTTTTAAATGGGTTCTTCCCGGTTCAAAACTGCCATGTGACAGCACTAGAGCTAACGTGGTTGTCCATGTCACATAAATTACTTAAAACATTTAGAAAAATCTTAAAAAGTTTTATAAATCATAAAAATACGGGAAATAGTAAAACAATTAGGAAAATTCATTAAAAATTAGAAAAAAGTAGCACTTGAGGGCTTTCAAATGACACGATGCTAGAGGTCTTGCGCTTACAACTATAGAGGGATTAAAGGCGATCACACAGTCTTTATGTTTCTTTTTAATATGTTTATGATTTTTCATATGTTTATTTTTTCATGATTTTCCATGATTTTTATTGATTTCTCATTTTTAAAATGATTTTCCCCATATTTTTATGATTCTTTTGATATTTTCTATATGTTTTTAATGATTTTCCTTTTTCCTTTTTATGATTTTTAAAATAATGGTCCCACATTTTAATATTTTTTTCATTTTTAATAATTTTTAAAATGATTTCCATGTATTTTTATGTTCTTTAATTGATTTTCCCCTTTTTAAAACTATTTTATGTGACATGTCAGCGCCACGTCAGCTATAGGGTTGTCACGTGGCAAATGTAAACCAGGGCGGGCCCAGTTAGAAAAGATTAGAGACCCAAAACTGCAGTTTTATAGAGTGGGGACATAGATGAGAATCGACTAATAGTTTAGGACCGTCCGTGTATTTTTCTATATATATATTATTCTCGGTGTCTCATGGTAGTGGGTGCATATCACCAGACAACATGCACTAAAAGTTTCTAAAGCAATGTAAGCACAATTTAAACAAATTAAATGAAATATTTGGGAAGAACTAAAAATTAGGATTTTAGTGGAAACACTTCCTGACCTCTTTACTCCTCGCTCCCTGATAGACGTTGGTTGTGTTGAGGTACTCTCCTTTGTTGCACCTACGATCTAGCGCAAGCAAAACGAGAAACAAATAATTCAAAAAATTATAATTAGTGCATGTGAATTTTATTGATTTTTGAAAACTTGCTTCACTGGATTTGAAGTTCGAATGAATTCAAAAAAAAAAAGTGAAGCAACATAGTTCATTGACAAAAGAGAGAAAATTAAAAGAGGGCTACCATGACTGAGCAGGCGGCGACAAGTTCGGAAGCGCATGGACCGTCACCCGTGATAGTTCACAGTAAAGACGCGACCCCTCGAGACCACCGATAGGCACGGCAGCAGAGGTTCTCGGCACTACTACAACTTCCAATGTATTTAAGGATCATCAAAAGAGGAGCCCCCAAGTAGGCACACGTAACGTTTGGCCGGCACGTCATGTTGAAGGGAGTAGAAGAGCTAGGTGAAGAATTATGTCGAGATCATTAGAGTATGGCTAGGAGAAGCTCTAAATGGCGTTTTAAATTTGCAGCACGTATAGAGTGTCTGGTAGGTGAGGGAATCTTTTAGAGTGTAGTGTAAAGTCTGAAGGGACGTTTGTAGCAAAACTGTAAATTTGCAGCACGAGAATTTGCAGCAGCTTTTAAAGCTGCTGCTAGCTTTGCACTTACCATGACGAGGCAGACCATAATGGGCTTCACTGTTCGGGTTGCCCCAATAACAGGGTTGACTGTTAATCTGTTTTTTATTTCAATTTTATAGTATATATGCATACTCTTTCTTTTGTTCCAAGACGTTGTAATCTAGTCCCACAATAATCGATGATGTAGATCTTTTCTTTTCCTTCGATTAACATGATAATTTTCAGTATTTTTTGATTAATATGAAGATTTATAGTATTTTAAGATTAACGTGGCGACTTCAATTTATGCTCTCTATATATAGTAGGTTTAGATAGATAGCTAGATAGTCACTTTAGGAAAGCGGGTTTTTTTGTCGGCCTAAATCAATTTCGTCGGCCAAAAAAAAGATGAAAACATGTTACTAATTTCGTAGGTTTACAGAGACCGATGAAATTGAAGCACTAATTTCGTCGGTTTGGGTGAGCCGACAAAACCCGCCTTGCCCCGCGTTGTTCCCCTGTTCTTCCAGACGCCGCAACCGGTAATTTTTTCTACCTTATAATGCATTTTTATTTGTTAAACTTTTTCTTTTCCCTTGTAACTTTTTAGGGTTTTTCCACACCGCCTCCTACTGCTTCCGTTGGAGACAACGACGCTAATGCTTCAGGGACGCCTTCCATGAGTAAATTTCTTAGCTCTAGAGGCATTGCAGCAGGTTGTGATCGGGGTCGTCACTCGACATTACCCTTAATTTTGTTGGTATCACGCCGACGAAATTATACTGGACCCATGCAATGAGTACTATATATACTATAGGTAGAAAAAGCAAAAATGCATGGAAACAAAAGATGAAGAATAATATCAAAGAGACAAAAGATATATAGTGCCCTCGAGAAAATATAAACGGATGAATAAAGCACAAAAGAAAGACGAAATGGCCGGAACCAGGTATTTTCGGATCGATAAAGATGGATGGGAATATGGTAGATTTCATGATGAAGCAACGTCCTAGCTGCAGCTTGCCAGCCTGCAAAAGGAAGGAAGGGAAGGAAGGAAGGAAGAAAAGGAGAAAGAACTCAAAATTAAAGAAAAGGGCCGGATTGAGGCTTGGGAGCTACGCCTGTCTACGTGCATGCTTTGCTTGCTCCTGCGGTCGTCAGTGTCACAAAGATGGAAGTGGTGGATAGATTCTTGCCTTGGCATGCCCAGGCGGTCAGCCGCTTTGGGTTCACGAAGCGAGCCGCGCGGCGCATGCATGCAACTATGAAAGGCCACCGTAGACATAGGCGCGCGCCTCCGTCTGCTCGGTAGCGAAACTCATCGCGCTAGGTAGACGCCGCCGGGCACGCACGCCGATGGCTGAGCTGGCGGCGGGCGCCGTGAGCTCATTCTTTGGGCATCCTCCGCGACGAGGCGCGTCGGTGGGCAGCGTCGCCGGCGGCGACGCGATTCATCCAGAGGAGATGGAGAGCATGAGCGAGCTTCTGCGTCACCTCGCCGGACGTCGCCTCCGCGGCGAGCACGACGAGCAGGTGCGCATGTGGATGAACCAGTCCGGATGCTCGCCCACGATCGCAACAATCGTGATCGACCAGACTCTCTCTGCGGCAACCCCGAGATCCACCGCTCCAGGGGCGGCCTCCGGAGGTACCTGTACCTCTGGTGGAGTGGTGGGTTCCCTGGCTGGTGCAGAAGATGGTCGCCCAGCTTAAGGACCGGGCGCGCGACGTCGGCGAGCGCCGCCTGCGCTACGGCGTGGAGATCCCCGGCAAGATGAAGGCGCCGTCGTTTGATCCTGCAGTCGCAGCAGCGCCGTCTCAGTCGCAGTACTCTTACAGTGCTGCTGCTGCTGCTGCTGGCGGCGGCGACGACGATGACGGAGACGACCAAGCGGTGGCCAGTGATCCTCGGCGAAGAGCCCTTCTCCGCTCTCTCGCCCTGGAAGACTACTTCCAAAGCAAGCTGGATGAGTGGATGAAACAGGAAGTTACCAAGCCCAGCCCCACTAGCACCGCGAGCACTGTCGTCGTTGTGGTCGCGGACACGGAGGACGCCAACGATGTTGCCACACAAGCTTTGGGTTTGGCGTGTACCTACTATCCGCGGTACAATGTCAAGTGGTCTGTCAATATCTCGAAGGCTGAGAAATTGTACGGCAAACCGGTGCTACCCTATGAAGTTCTCTGCTACATTCTACGACTGATTGCCAATTCCAAGTCCCAGAAGGAAGGTGAAGGCAAGGGGGGGGGGGAGGATGCTTTCTTGCAGGCTAACAAGGAAATAAGTGAGGTGACCGGCGAAGTTTGGAGAATTGTCGATGACATGAAGATTGAGGACAACATCGAAAAGCTCGGGAGCAAAATTACAAGCGAACTGAAGTTCGACAAGCTGGACCTGGATGGCCAAAGCTCCACTCAACCCTTGGGCCTACTCCTCCATGCGCTCACGGGTGAGAAGACATGGAAAAAATAGCCCTGAAGCTTCAAGAATATATGGAAAGGGAAGAAGCCACATCGACAACTGAAGCGGGCATAGAGAAGGCACCTGTACAGCCGATGCAAGCAGACACGGCGGTAAATGAAGCCGGCACAGAGAAGGCGCCTGCAGAGCCGGTACAAGCAGGCACGGCGGTAATTGAAGCCGGCACAAAGAAGGCGCCTGCAGAGCCGATGCAAGAAGCCACAACAACAGAGAAGGCGCCTGCAGAGTCGGTAGAAGAGGATAGTACGACAACAACTGAAGCAGGCACAAAGGAGGTGCCTGTAGAGCCGGTACAAGCATACACGATGGTAACTGAAGCCGGCACAGAGAAGGCGCCTGCAGAGCCGGTACAAGCAGACACGGCGGTAACTGAAGCCAGCACAGAGAAGGCGCCTGCAGAGCCGATGCAAGAAGCCACAACAACAGAGAAGGCGCCTGCAGAGACGGTACAAGCGAACACGGCAACAACTGAAGCAGGCACAAAGGAGGTGCTCAGAGAGCGACAAGGCGAACACGGTGGTAATCAAGCCAGACAGAGAAGGCGCCTGCAGAGCCGGTACAAGCAGACATGATGGTAACTGAAGCGGGCACAGAGAAGGCGCCTGCAGAGCCGATGCAAGAAGCCACAACAACAATTGAAGCAGGCACATAGAAGGTGCATGTAGAGCCGGTACAAGCGGACACGGCAACAGCTGAAGCAGACACAAAGGAGGCGCCTGCAGAGCAAGTACAAGCAGACACGGTGGTAACCAAAGCAGCCATAGAGAAAGTGCCAACGCAGGCGCCGCCGAAGCCGAAGCCCATTCGTCTGCATCTTACCATCTTACCCAGTATGTGCGCATCCTGCAAGATGTGTTCCTGACCAGCAATGCCCTGCAGACCAAGCAGCAAGTCTCAATGACCAGCACCACCAACCCCGCTGCCGCCACCGCTAGTTCTAGCACTCCTACTACATTGGGCGAGGATCAAATCAAAGAAATGGCTCAGAAGTTTGTACGTGAAATTGTGCATGAGCTATTGGAGTACACAGCGAAGAAACGAGATGGTACATTGGCTCAGGATCTAACCCCAGGTGCTATTAAACAAACCAAAGAGAAGATTGAAGAAATGCAGTGGAGGATTCAATGACAGCTGTTTATCAAAGGGATCCTCGACAAGATTGATGGCAATTTGGGAGATGGATATAGAAGAACCCTGATCATCATCAAAGATGATAAGAACTATTTACATGACTGGGAGGAAACAAGAAATGCTTTGAGCCTGTTGGATAATGTGGTCGGTATTGTGATGGTGACCAGTGACCACCACTACAAAGAACGCTTGAGGAGTCAAGGGGGCAAAGAATATAGCTATCCACAGAGGGAGCCTATAACTTACTCTCTTGCAGGTCTCTACCATGACCACGTGCTCGAGCTTACAAGCCAGCACATGGATGAAGACAACACCTACAAATCCCAGATCATTCGTGAAATCTTGGAAATGTGTGAGCCACATGAATTCTGCATGAAGATCTTCACTCATGCTTTGGGTGCTAACCCCAAGAGGACCCTTGGAGAGCTGAAGAAGCTGCGTACCACCCTGGTTCCCCAGAAATCATTAGGCAGTAATGCTAATAAAATGTTCAAGTTCCCCTACAGTGATCTACCCAAAGAATTCAAGCCCTGCCTACTGTACCTAGCAATATTTCCCCGTGGCCACACCATTAGGAAGTCAACCTTGGTAGGGCGGTGGATTGTTGAAGGGCTTATCACCAAGGAAGATTGGCCCAGTTCAGTGCACCGTGCCGAGCAATGTTTTGCAACACTTATCGACCGGTGGCTTGTTCAGCCTATCGATGTTGCTGGTGCCTCGTTGGTCAAGAGTTGCATGGTAGATGATCCAGTTCATGAGTTCATTACCAACATTGCCAAGAAACAACACATTCTGGGGCCTTTTCTATCACATCACTTGGCTCGCCACTTCTCTATTTCAAATGATGTTCGACGTCGTCGTTCAGATAGAATCGACAAGTTCCTGAAGAAGCTCTCTGAATCATTTCAATGGACCCAGGTAAAGGTGTTACATCTAGAAATGTGCCAGTGCTTTAAGAAGAACCAGCGCTACCTCAAGGACATCTGTAACAAGATATTACTGCTCAAGTATCTTAGCCTAAGGGGTACGGACATTGCCAAGCTGCCCATTGAGATCAACAACCTCCATGAGCTAGAGGTACTAGACATCCGGGACACCCCGGTGCATCCATCTGAAACAAAACATGTCATACTCCTAAAGCTGAAGCGTCTTCTTGCTGGCAACACAAAAATTGGAATGACCCTCAAGGCCAAGGAAATCATCCACAGTGCTGTCCGAATTCCTAACAAGATCGAGAAAATGTTATTCATGGAGGTACTATCTAATGTAGAGGCTTCATCGAGTGGTCAAGAGTTGAAAGACATTGGAAAGCTACCACTGCTGAGGAAGCTTGGTGTGGTTATAAAGGTCACGGATGACCACCTCAAGTATTTTCTTCAAGCGATCGGTAATGTTCATGATTGCCTCCAGTCTATGTCAATTTCTGTGACCACAAGGGAGGGCACTCTGAGGAAGAGCAGCAGTCTTTTTTCTCAAAAAAAAAAACTACAAGGGAGGGCACTCCTGTTGTTCCTGCTTCATCTTCTGCTCTTACTCCTACTCCATCTTCTGCTCTTGCTCCTGCTCCATCTTCTGCTCCAGCTCCTTCTCCTCCTGCTCCTAGTCCTGTTCCGTCTACTACTCCTGCTCTTTCTCCCGCTCCCACCTCTACTCCTCCTCCTGCTCCTATTCCTCCTCCTCCTCCTCGTTCTCCTGGTCCTTAAGATTTGCCCAAGGTTCTTGAGAGGCTAAGCATCAAGGGAACTGCGGGTAAGGTGCGTATTCTTCCATTGCTGCGCAAAGACCCTATTCCTAATCAATTGACCAAAGTAACTCAGAGTAGCACCTCACTGAACGAGGAAGATATGAAGGTTCTCTCTGAGCATCCCATGTTACAGTGTCTCAGGCTATGAGACAAGGCATACATCGCAGAGATTCTCACAATCAAGAAGGATGAATTCAAAAATCTAAGCTACTTTCTAGTAGAGGGCTCCAACACGACTGACATCAAATTTAAAGAAGAAGCAGCTCCTATGCTCGAGAAAATCGTCCTACCCTTCACCAATATAAACTCTCTTTGTGGTGCTGAGTACCTTCCCAATATAAACTCTCTTTTGTAATAAGTTAATTCAATTGTAACGCGCGTCTGGGGGGAATGCGCCTAAACCTCCCCCTAAATTTTGACCGTGTAACCTTTCTTTTGAATTAATTCAAGGCAGTTCTCCTGCCTTTTCCTCAAAAAAAAGTTGGAGGAGATCGAGTTGAACCACAACAGCAAATTGCTTTCATCATTTGACAAGGCCGAAAAAATAACCAAGGTGATTCTTTGTGATGACATGCTGAAGCAAGGTGATGTACAAACCCTGGAGAACAAACCAAACATTCGCAGCATAGTGCTCGTCGACAAGTCTTCTGATCAAAACAACCTTACCTTCAACAAAGGCCAGTTCCCAAAGCTCAACTTTCTTTCTGTCGACTGCTCTGGCATCACCAACATCATCTTCGATGTTGGATCTGCTCCTAAGCTAGAGAAGATTGTCTGGACTTTCACCAAGATCGAGCCCCTCTCCGACATGGCAACCTTTCGAAATTGAAGGCGCTCGAGCTCAATGTTGACCCTGTCCCTAATGAGGTGAAAGAAGCCATAAAAAACACCAAAACAAACTTGTTTTCAATTTTAAACACAACAAACCAGATTATCAAGATCAAGAAACAAGATCTGCACCAGAAAGCAGGCTTCATGTTGGAGGATTCAAACCCTTCTGGAAGAACTGGCATTCTGGAAAAACTGGCATTACTGACGCTGGAACAAGCTAAAATCCGCTCCATATTGATGGTTCTTCCAGAAGTAAAAAACTGGCATACAGGATGGTTCTCACTTCTCACTTCTCAGCACGCTTGGCATGTGCTGGTGTAGGTTTGCCAACTTGTGTGCTTCTATATTTACTAGTACATTGTCCGTGCCTTGCAACGGAACTAAAGAGAAGAAAGTAAAATATAAATTGATCAATTTACCATAAATCAATTTAGAAAATTTTATCATGGAGACATATACATACACAAGTTATATGTACCTATATCGCTTTGTTCCATCAAAGAAAAAATGTATATATATTCAAAACTTTTGAGGGATCTGAGACAATAATAATATCTTATTAGCTTAATACTTTGACCTTCTACAGTTATACAAGATTTGTTACGTGCTAGATCAGCACGCAACGGGTACGGCCATTGACGCGGGCGAGACGGCCGTTTATCGTCGGCGAAGCCTTGGCTGTTATCGGAGCCACCGCCTATGAGATCTACTCTCAATTTTGATTCATTATTTGAATGTTAATAAAAGATACATGACCTTCCCTTTTATAGGGAGAACAGACTTAGATCATAAGAAAAGATCGACTTGAACAGTAAGAAAGGAATTGCTTGAGATCCAAGAAACTAGTCCCTAATAGATGGAAACACATCCTAAAATGACCACAGACTGGGACCACGCGCTACAGTACCCCCCGTGGGTACTGTTCACGCGTGCTACAGTACCCGCGGTACTGTTTTATGCCCCATTTGGGCCCTATTGGGCCTGCCCATATCATTACTCCCCCCATCAAATCAACCTTGTCCTCAAGGTTGAAGCGATGACGCCCGAGAACTTGACGTCGATGTTGAAGCCACAGCGCGTCCCTATGCGCACGGCGTAGCCGTGCCGGCACAGCATGCACACGGCCCTTTGGCTGGTGATGACGATGTCGTGGTCATTGCGGTGCACTTGACGTGGAGGAAGACGTCGAGCGACGTAGGGCCGGGTGCCGTGAGGTCGTTCTGGTTGTACCTTTGTCGCCTTGGGAGCCATCTCTCGAGAGGAGACCGGCAAGGCGATGTCAGTAGGACCATCTTCATGATGCTCGATGTCGTTGACGACGTCGGTGTTGGCGTAGTCGACGTTCTCCTCACGTTGCTCGGTGCCGCTGTCGACGTTAGTGTTGTCACTGTCGTCGTCGGTCCCGATCCCGGGGCGCGCACTCGTGAGAGCTTGCGCCACGCTGGTGTCAGACATCTCTTGCGCCGAATCAGCAGCCGTCGCCGCCGTCTTGCCTAACGCCTTGATGAGGTTCGCAACCTTCATGGTGGGGTCGTCGAGCTTCGCCGTCAAGTTGGTGATGGACGTCTTCAGCTATGCCGCATTAGCCTGGGTTTGCTCGACAGCCCCGTGACAAAAAGCCGGTCGGTGTCGGGCCAGTGCCGCCTTCGCGATATGAATATCTTCCTCGCGCTCTGCCTCACGCGCCAAGTATATGGCGTCTGTAAGGTCATGCGGCCGAGCACGACGAACATCTCTCGCCGATGTCGCAGGTAGACCCACGATGAAGACATCGATCTCATCTTCTCTCCTCATCCGCGGTGCGTGGCTGAGCAGTTGCTGGAACTCGCGCGCGTAGTCGCTGATGCAGCCTTCACCCTGTTTCAGATTCATGAGGTCACCTATGGAAGGCTCCTTGCGAAGCCGCTCGTATTAGAGATCCGAACATGGCGAGTCGAAAGCACGCCGCTCGAAGTACCTGGAGCGGAACTCCATCCCAAAGGATCGTCCTGCTCTGATACCAATTTGTTACGTGCTAGATCCGCACGCAACGGGTACGGCCCTTGACGCGGGCGAGACAGCCGTTTATCGTCGGCGACGCCTTGGCTGTTATCGGAGCCACCGCCTATGAGATCTACTCTCAATTTTGATTTATTATTTGGATGTTAATAAAAGATACATAACCTTCCCTTTTATAGGGAGAACAAACTTAGATCATAAGAAAAGATCGACTTGAACAGTAAGAAAGGAATTGCTTGAGATCCAAGAAACTAGTCCCTAATAGATGGAAACACATCCTAAAATGACCACAGATTGGACGAAATGGGCTACTTCAAATAGGTTCTTTTGTTTGTTAATGATGTTAGTGAAGCAATCCATCGGTTGATTTATAGTCTCCGTCCTTCACCCATAAAATTGATTCACTCTTATGAAGCAAAAAGAAAGAGGGGTCAATCAAGGATACCCACGGGTACTGTTCACGCATGCTACAGTACCCGCGGTACTGTTTATGGCCCATTTGGGCCCTATTGGGCCTGCCCATATCACATGTTCAGGATTATAGATTGGGCTAATATTCCTTTCGTACGTATGCATGGTATAAAAAAAGACTGGCGGAAAGAATTAAGGTAGCTCTTAGGAGCATTCCATAAAAGTCTGTCACTCCCTCTCACTTGCTTTATGAATGTATTTCAGCAGTTAGATCACTTGCATATTAAGATATTCATTTGCATCTAAAGTCATTAAAAAATAACAGGTACCTGCATATGCGGATGTTAATTGGACTCCTTTTGATTCATACAAACCAATGTCTTAACACTTTCAAGTTTGAATACACAACTCATTACTACAGTATCACAATGTGTGCAAATTCTAGAATAAATCAGCTCGAGACATCAAATTAAGACCTACACACCTAATCTAGAAATGATAGTTAATTTTGCGTCCAAGTGTAATAAAAGCTTTAGTTATTGCCAATTCTTGTGCACTGCTAATTCAGGTCAAAACTTCAGGTATACGGATCAACAAATTCAACATCAATCTTGTCTGAAAAATTAGTGTGTTATACTTTACCAAGGTAGTGTTTACATAGCCTTAGAATTGACAATCGAGGTCAATGGATAAACAAAGATATGACTCCTCCGTCGAACAACATCTGCTCCTCGCCGCCCCTGCCGCTGGAGGGCGCCGACGCCATGGAGTCCCACCGCATCACCACCCTTTCTGCCGCCTTCAGCTCTGCTGTGGCGGATCTGTCCATGCGTCACCCCATCCAAACTCCCCCCTTCGGCTAGCACCGGCGGAGGGAGGCGCACGAGCAGCCTGCAGCTCCTGCTTGCTCTCAGGTCTGGGCCGCGGCTTGCGCGGCGAACCGGAGCCACGCAGGGCAACGCGAGGGATAGGAAGCGGCAACGTCAGTAGAGGAGCTACATGGTCGAGGAGGTGGTGGGGGAGGGAGGCACATGGGAGACGTGACGCGGGGGCGACGCGAGGGAGAGAAGCGTCGGCGGCGGTGGAGGAGCTACAAGGTCGAGGCGGTGGCAGGGGAGGGAGGTGCAGGAGAGAGGTGGAGGTGAGTGTGAGACGCAGGGTGATGCGAGGCGGTGGGGGAGCGAGGGGATTAGGGTTGGGACTTGGGAGTGCGTGCGGGAGGAGCGTTAAAGATTGACCGTCCGATGTGAACATGAGTAACATCATCGGATCAAACGGCCGAGAATGCAAGTTGGTGAAATTACTACCACCACCACAAGAGGCTTTATAATAGTAGACATAGAGATTGGTTACGAGACAAATCTGATGTATTTGTTGTAGAGTACTCACCTGTGTCAATAACATGCAGACTCTTAACCATATGTTGTTGACTCATCCGTGCCTTATAACAAATAGTATGAAATTTAGAGTATCCTTGAGCAAAATTTACAAAAAAAAACAAAATTGATTATTTAGATGATAAAAAGAAAGGAGAGATAACTACTAGCTACGTACTAACCAAACTCAATCTATAATAAAATCCAAAATGTATGCAGGTACACGTGTATGATCATATTAATATTAAAGAGTGTGCTAGTTTATTGAGAGATTGTCTATTTCCTATCTACGATTATTAGGCTGTTTGGTTGCCTGCATCCAAGGAGTTTTGCATCTAGAGATACAAAACTAGGGTGTTTGGTTGTCTTCTCACCCATCTGAACCAGACTCCCCAGATGCAATTAACCTCTCCGAGCCAGGCTCTGGAGATACGACCAAATTGGGCGTTTCCCCGGAGCCAGGCTCCGCGGATGCAGGAACAAACACATGCGCGACACATTTAATTCATTTATTTACTATATCTTTTTATTAGTATTTTCGATTAACAAATCGATTTCAAAAATTGGTTATTGATATTTTTTCGAACAAAACGAGACCACACTTGCCATATAAATTCGAAAAGTTTAAAATTTTAATTTTTGAATTTATTTATTTATGAGACTTTCTTTTGAATTTTTCATTTTTGTAATTGATTTTTTGCTATTTTGATTTTCTAGAATTTATTTTTTAAAATGTTTCATCCCTCTTTTGAATTCCTCTATGCCATTCTCTTCTTAGTGCAGTCAACCAAACAACATTTCTACGCAACCTGTACAATCTCATATGTCTAACCAAACAACAACCATTTGCATCATCTCAGCCCGGCTCCGACCAGCCTAGCTCAGCTCATACAGTCTGGTTCAACTGAGAAGGCAACCAAACAGTCTATATATGAATATTTTGTATAGCCAGTGGTTGGTTTCAACATTGGAGATGCTCCAGATGGATTGTTTACTTTTTCTTATCAACTTGGACTTTTAGGTGAAATGGTCAGAGCATATACTCAACATGGTACTAGAAATATGGTACTAGAACCGAAGATTAATTATTGCACACTCCCATTCCACGTCTATACATACTGGTTGTGCAAGTGCAAGGCATGACATGGGTTCTAACTTCTAACAGTCTGGTCTCTCTAGCACAAAAAATTTACTAAGGCGATGGGAGCCATGGGTATAGAAGCACGACACTGCAGGTAGGTGCTAAAGTAGAGTTGGGTGTGAGAGTTTAGTACAAAAGTGAGAATGAGGACGTGAGCTAAATGTATGAAACATGACGCATTGGATACAATATTAATTCTTTTGGTAACAAAACACGAATGCTTGTGGCAAAGCTAAATCCATATCACATAGACGTGGTGTTAAAACCTTTGCTTGCTCCCATAAAACCTAGTTGTTGTAGTCGCCTGATCAACCTTGCCAATGGTGAGAGGGAGGGGGCAATGCTCCTCTGCTCCCCTTCCCTCGGCCCCTCAGATGACCCTAGCCTAGATTTATTGACGACAATAGATTTGGTGCAGTTCCACATTGCTTGCATTTGGTTGCAACAAAGTCGATGGCCTAGCAAGCGCCTATGGTAGGGTTTTGGTCTACAGACACAAACAATGATGTCGCGCTTGTAGCAATGCTTGGCGACTAGCGTTAATACAATGATGATCCATCGCTTCTAGTCTAGATCGATTACATATATATAGTTCAGCCATCAACCCACATGATCTGGCCTGAGGTGGTGGTTCGAGGATACTGGTGGTTGCGTCACTATGGTGTGGCATCTCTCCGTTCATCCTTGTGTTATATCTGGTGCTCTTGGAGGTGCTTTGAGCACTAAAACAAAGAGGTTTCAGGTGTGTTCGCCTAGATCCGATCAACATGTTTTGAATGGTTTGATAGGTTTGATACTTGTGCTCAGTATATTGACAGCTGGACTTCCTTGATGATGGCCTATATATAGTTCCGCAATAGCAACAGAAGACTAGATGAATGTTGAAGTGCCAATTTGGGATAAATCTTGTGGACCACCCTATGAAGGCGGTGAAGGGGAAAAAACCATTGTTAGAAGAAAAAAAACCCCTTAGGACTATCATGCGTTTGGAAGAAAAATTAGAAAAAAGAAAAAATATCACAAAGGCTTGACGTTTTGATGCGCAATACTATCTATTTCCAACCCCAAACTCAATGTCATCCATATCTCTCTTCTCCCCCAATCCATCTGAGCTCTCTAGCAATGTGCTCAAGTGGCTGTGAGCAACGACCCATAGTGGGTGCCTGCCTGCTTACGCTATTCTCCCCTACCCCTCCCCTACAACCCTCTCGTTTGTGCTTGCTTCTCTTCCCCCTTAGCTGTTCTTCTTATGTACGGCCCATGGCTCGAGACGACGAGGATGACGAGAACGTGGGTGGCTCGGCCCTCAGCGAGTAGAACCCATAAGGATAGCCTCAAGACGGTGAGCTGGCGAGGTAGCAACGATGGCTCGCAAACATGTATTTGGCACGGCACTGAGACCTTTCATAAGTTAATAATAGTTTATGTATCAAAACGGAGATATTACTATAACTATGTGCATGTATTGTTACAAAATTCAATTTGGAGTGCAGAATGTATTGTGGCTCATACATGGATGTTTTTTCGGCTCAATTTAATTAATTAGTCGTTTCGATGGAGCGAGGAGAGGTATTACTATACCAATCTGAAGAAAACCGCGGCCATGACGCCATGTATGCTGCATTGCTGCTTTAGACTTTACTGGTTTCTGTCAACGATCGAAACGTATGCACTGTCGTTCATTCTTTTTTTGGGTTAGATATGGCCTTCCTTTTCTTTGGCAAATGGATTGCATTAACTCGCCGTACTTATCATGTTATGCTAAACCACGATTAATTGCCCATCTCTATCGTCGATTGGTTATAATACTTTTCATTTCCGTTGTTAGTAATCAAAGGACGATCAAAACCATTATCAATTTCGCCATTCCGTTGCTTAATTTGCTTATCGAGGTCGATGACGTTAATTCCCACATTGTTGTTGATCTTGCAAACGTAAAAGGGTGGATTGAAAGTTGATGCCACTAACAATTGCGGATGATAAAGGCGTCAAGCCCACAAATAACATTCATATCTTCTCCATTTGTATAATTGAAAGGTTTTTGTCAACTAGACGGAAGAAATTACTCATTTTTGTCATCAGTGCCGCTTTAATTGGTCATGCATGCATTAATTTTCATCTGATAGACGTCAAGGGTGTGAAAGATTGGTCCGAGTCCTCGAAAAGAGAGAGAAGTTTCATTGTTAATCTCCTCGCGCAAATCAGGGCCGTTCCTGAGTTTTTGGGGGCCCAGGGCAAAATCATATATGGAGGCCCCTAACATAAGTATTAATTTTTTTATAATATCATATATCAACTAAAAAACAACATTCAATGTATTGCACAAGTTATACTGATAAATAAAAGTACAAGTACAAGTAAGATTTTTTACCTCAAATAATTGTGGAGGTCATCTTAGAAATGTCTTCTAACATTTCTAGATGCAAAATCATCAATTATGGCCTCTATATTGATGTCATCCAATAATTTCTTCTCAATACGTAGATCCGATAAGCACAGTAAATAATTAATCATCAAAAATTAGTTAATCACTTACTCACCTGGCGAGCGTGTGGACGTGTGATGAATAATCTAAAATAGAGACGCAGTCACGCAGAGTAGCAGAACAGAGGTAGATCGGATCTACCGTGACCACCACTAAATAAGGTTGCGTACAGCGTACCTAGGGTTGATGAGATCATAGGAAATCAATAGACAATAAAAATATAGAATGAATTGATTTGATATGTTATTTTAATCTAGTTTAAAGATACAAGATTGGACGAAGCACAATTGCACGAACCATGAAACGAAAACGAACCGTGCCCGTGCGGCGGCGGCGGCGCCCGCTAGTTTGAGTGTTCGATTGGAAATCTGGAATTGGAATCGATCAGGCACACAGCCATCAGGCATCGGTGGCCATATGGAGTTGTGCACTGCCACGGTGACCATATGGGCCCTTGGCCGGTTGGCCCAATGGCCCATTGCCCCATTTGCATGGCGCTGTGTCGCTGTGACTCGCTGGAAGCCTGGAATCGATGATCGATCAAGCAGCGAGACTGCGAGAGCCAGCCGGGAGCCGCGGTGGAGTGGGGCCCCTGTCCGTGGGGGGCCCGGGGCGGTGGCCCCGCTCGCCTCCCCCAGGGACGGCCCTGGCGCGAATGCTTACGATTGTAGGTGATCTTATATTCTTATGCCAAATCAAGCAATCTCCTCACGACGCCACTCGAAGATAACCTGACCATATGGCGTTTCTCAATAGACGGTCGCTTCTCTGTGAAAACTGTCTACAACATGCAGTTCATTGGCCGTCGTGAGCTCTCCCCACAGCGCAGGGTCTGGCGAATATGGGCCCCATCTAAATGTAAGTTCTTTGTCTGGTTGCTTCTGGCCAGGAGGATATGGACAGCCGATGCACTATTATGAAGGCACCTGCTCAACGCTTACTTTTGCCCTCTCTGCCTGAGGAACCTAGAAACTCCAGAGCACCTCTTCCTGAAATGCAGCTTTAGCTCCTTCATCTGGACGAGCCTTGCCGCTTCGCTTCGACTTTCCTCGCTGGACCCGTCACACTGGCAGTGAAAATCCGGCCTACCACTTTGGTAGGAAATTGATGTCGCTCAGGATGCCAACTTAAAAGCGACCCTCTCCATTGCCATCGGCACCATTTGGCATCTCTGGCTCGAGCGGAATAACCGTGTTTTTCACTCGTCCAAACGACCACCGGACGTTGTTCTTCGACAACTTCTAGATGATCTGCGGCTGTGGGCAACCGTAGGAGCGCATTTTGTAATCTCTTAATTCTTTGTGCATCCTCTGAGGGGAGGGGTTTAAAACTCCTAACTCTGTAAACCTCTTCTCTTTTGATCAATAGATGGCAACTCTCCTGTCCTTTGCTCCAAAAAAAAAAAAAAATCAAGCAATGCAAGAAACCTAAGGACGGCAGCAAGTCTGGTTTTTCTTTCAGTGAAAATTGCTTTCGTTGTGAAGTGCACACTTTCACCACCGAAGAAGTGGCTGGTTGCACAGTTGGGTGTTTGTGCACGCATAAGTTATTAGCACATCTGGATATAAGAATATTTCTGCAAGAAAGCACCGAGTCATGAGGTGGTTTGGATTCCTTGAACTACTTTAGCAAATCAAAATTAAACTGCAAAGATAAAAAAATGTGCCATACAGATAGAACATAGACATTAAACAAATGAAACAATTGAAATGTATGTTAGAACATGCATGCTTTGAATTAGTGGAACAAAATTTAAATAAATTGAACAATAGGAACAAAGCAAATGTGCAATACAAATGAAACATACACATTGAACTAGTAGATCAAGTGGAATGTATTCCTGAAACATTTACTTTAAACCATTAGAACAAAATCATCTTCACCAATGATGGTGGGATATGGTAAAGCGCATGTGCGGTGGTGAGCCGGACCAAAGCATTCGATTGAACCGGACGTCCATTTGCTAGCAATTCCGTTTTTAAAGTGTGGCCTTTTCTAGTATATTTAATCAACAAAATCCTAGCTAGTGTTGTTTTGCAAGTTCAGAACCTACACAGGAAAGGAATATGCACCGTCCATTCTTCTATCCGTTCCTCTTGATCGAACGGCTTAGATTAATTTTAATTTTTATACTGCCATGCATGATAGTATTTATAATATTACAATGATTGTATATTCCTGTGTGGGAGACTACTAGATTTCTAAATGGGTGGTTAGGTATGAAGTATACTTCAAAAGCTCAATATATTATATTAGAAATATTTGTACGTGCCATTGAGAACTTGACTCAACGACACCTGAAAAATGAGATTACTCTTCAAAATTAGATAACAACAATCACCATAACACTAAGAGAATCTTCAATAGTCCCTCTAAAATATTATTCATGTGAATAGTGTTTTATAGGGAGGTATAGAGGGGCTATTGGGATGCTCAATTACATTGAATTTGCCCTCAATGCTTACTGCCCGATTGTTTCGTACAGCAGTAAAACAAAGTTTTGGCTGAGACCGGTGGCATGTTGTGTCTATCCTTCATGCGTAAGTTAGGAGGAAGAAAGGTTGGTGCTCCAAAAAGTTGAGTGTCAACAAGCTAGAGTCACCGTAAACTATTGTTGTCTCATTGTTTAGCTCTAATTTAGGCATATATACAGAGAGATACTGACTACATTTCCTAAACTGTGCATGTGTCACTTCTGAAGTTCGTGCTTTAGACATGCCGAATTGGTTCTCTTAGAAGTATAAGCATACTACACACCACATTGGAACAATTATTGCCACTAATGGCATTGGTAGGTAGGCAAATAAAAACTTCCGTTATAAAAAAAAAAGAGCAAAGGAGACCTAGCTAAAACCTAGAGACAATATCATATGCATAAGACGTTATGTCATGTCTGAAATCAAATTAAATATTTTGCCTAACGCCATAATATGACACATCGCTCTCGAGAGAAAATACTCTGTATGTCACGGGTTTGAATTGCAATTTCATTTGTGTCATTGCAAAATCTTCCTATCTTGTAAGACATTGCAATTCGTATTTATTGTCTTCCATGCAATTTCATTAGTTCACACCGTTAAACTCTAATATAATGTCCATATTACCCTTATTGTTAACATAAGTTGACAAAAAAATAAATCTAACCAGTTTTTTATTTGGTAAAAATTAAAGATTTAAAATTTCAAAGTTTGGACAGATTAAATTTTTGAAATTTGAACAAATTTCAAAATCAGGTTAGGTTTCAAAACAACAAATTTGGTCAAATTAGAAAATTCTACCAGGTTTCAAGTTTTATAATATTCTAAATATTAAAACTTTAAAATTTAGACAAGTTTTAGAAATTTTTAAATTTGATGAGGTTTGAAACATTTAAAATTTCAACCAAATTTTGATCTTTTAAATTTCAGTCAGATTTTAAAATTTCTTAGATTTCGAAATTTTCTTATTCAGTCATAATTTAAAATTTTAATTTGTTACAATTTTAAACTTCAAAATTTGGTCAAATTTCTAATTCTAGGGGATTAGAAAACCAAGGGCAAAAGGGTTATTTATAGACAAAAACTGTTTGACGAACGAAATAGAGTCAACAGTGACATACAAGACAATAAAAAATGATAGCATTGGTAAGAAAACAAATAACTTTGTAATGGCGCATAGGAGTCAATAAAACTTTGCAATGGCATAGAAAAAATTGATACCAATCTGAGAACCACTACTGTTCACATCTTGTGTGCTAGCTGTAGCAACTTGCAGCCATCGTACCTTGTACATCCACATCACGATGATTGTTCATATCAGGGAATTCGTATATGCCACCACATTTCCATTAAGTTCTTGTAGGTAAAACTAGCTATATACATATCTGTGATTCCGTGAACCTGAACAAAAGACATCAAATCGAAGTACAGATTACCTAAATATATGTATGGCTAAGGGATTGACCAGAAACCACACAACGAAGGCAACATGCGCCTAAGTGGAGCAAACAGTTCGGGTACTGGCATTTGCACTTGTTTATAATTCTTTGTGGCTTCACTATACAATATACATATTGCTGTCATATCTTGACACAGAAAAGGTCTAAAAGGCAATGCCGTCACCTTGCCAATTGTCCCTACTTTAATTTTCATGTACATTTTATAGTGATGTCTGAAAAAACTGTAAGATAAGATGAGGACGACTCCAGTCGGAAAATAAATCCATGTGCTACTGACGTGTGGTAGAAATGAAGTACCTGGTAATACACTAGTCTTTTTTTCGTGTATATTTTGTAGTACTGCCAGAAAAAAAAACTATAAGATGAGATGGAGATGACTCAAGTCAGAAAATAAATCTTATGTGTCACTAACGTGTGGTGTTAATCTTAAGCATTTTTCCATCAATCTTTGTTCCCCATTTATACACCTTTCTTAAAACTATATGTACAACTTTTTCCTTCTCTTTCAATGAATCACGTAGTTCTTCTACCTTTCCTGCAAAAAGAAAAACCAAGCGAATACGGAGTACGTTTTTCCTCAATTCCTCTGCATGATCCAATGCGTGATTTGGAAAAAAAGAAATCCTGAAAAAGAGGAAGAATTGTGTCTTCTTGGCCGAATTTTCCTGCACGAAACTTTTCTGGGGAAAAGAAGTAACGGCTGTGAGTGGCAGATCCCATTAATCAACAGGATAATGTCAAATGCAGACGCAATGAGCTGCTAAAGGCAAATTTGTTAGCTTTAGGTTATCTCCTTTTACAGTTTAAAGAAACTGAACTCGATCGTCTCGATCTTTTCATCTTCTTTCCCTCCATTTTTTCCGAGAGACTGCTGTATATATAGAGAGCTCGCTCAGCTTAATCATCTCCTCCACTTGCACATTGCAAGCTTGATCGCAGCAGCTTCCAAGCTCCAGTCATGGAGCGAGACCTCGCGGGGTTGGCACTGGCGTACCGCGCGGCCGGCGCGAGCCTGATCTTCTCGCCGCAGCACGCGGTGGATAGCTCGCGCGCCGCCGCCGTCCGCGGGTCGTGCTTGGGCAGTGGCGCCGGCGCCGCGGCTGGCCACGGTTCCCCGCCGTGCAGAATTGCCGGCGCCGGCGTGGGGGACGAGGTGGTCAGGAAGCAGAGGCGGCTGGCGTCGAACCGGGAGTCGGCGAGGCGGTCGCGGATGCGGCGGCGGCGGCAGCTGGACGAGCTGTCTTCGCTCGTGGCGGAGCTGCGCGCCGCGAACCAGCGGCTGGTCGTGGAGGTGAACCTCGCGGCGGCGAGGCACGCGCGGGTGGCGCGGGAGAACGCCGCGCTCAGGGAGGAGGCGCGCCGCCTGCGGGAGACGCTGGGCGAGGAGGCCGACCAGGCGGAGGAGAGAGGCAGTGAAGCAGCCGCAACGGCGCACTAGCTAGGGCCTAGGGATGTGTAAGCAGTAAGCAAGTGCCTTGTGCACTGCGAGGAGTAGATTGCATATTGTGCATCTATACATCATTAAATTGTACAAAACGGAGAACTCGCATCGTCCAGTCGCCACGTGGCCCTCCCTGTGTGCAGTGCTCGCTTGCGTTTCGTCGCCACGTGGCCATCCCCGCGCGCACCCGTGCGTTCGTCCGCGTGGGGCCGGCTGTGCCGCGCGGCGCACGCCAACTTCGCGCGCGCCAACGCAGCTAGTATAGTTTAAAATTAAATTAGCTGTTAAAAATCCCAGCCTCCCATTGGACCAGTTGGTGTGCTGCCGAGGTACCACATCCATGCCTTCACTCGCCTCCACGTCAGCCTTAGATGCTCTTGGCAGTGAGCCACGTCGCCTTTAATTTCCAGAGCCGTCCGACCGTACGCGTTGAGTAGATCCACGGTCGTACTCACGAGGGTGCAAATTCTCTTCCAAGTGATCACGAGGGTGCAAATTCTCTTCCAAAAACACCAAGAGTCGTACTCAGAGATCGATGTGAAGAGGGTGGAGAAAAGTGAAAGTGGAGGAGGGCGCAAATGAGGTAGCTAGCTGAGGTGAAGGGTGTGTACGTGTACAACGGCTCATGCTCTCAGCAAATGGAATGGTGGCTGTCGTGTCAGAACCATCAGAGTTCAGGAGCAGCAGAAGCACAGAACAGTAGGGCATGCTGCTGCAGCAGCAGTTTCCACTCACACTGCCAGAGGAGAAGGTCGCCTTCACAGAGGGACAATCTTATATGCTGATCACCACTGGTTACTGTTGCTGCTAACACTCCCTACTAAAGTCCTCATGTGCTGGTACTGAGCCAGGTGTGAACTTCGGGAGCAGGTCCCAGAATTTCAGCACAGCCATGGCGCATTCTGTAGCCCGAACAAACAACCTGCAGCTCATGCCAATCTGATCAGAGCAACGCAAAGTCCGTTTATCTTCAAGGAATCAAGGCAACATATCATATCTGACTTGAGGCATGAACATCTATCAGAGGCCTATCAGTCGTTTTCATGGTAGATCACACGCATTTGTGAGATATATCAAGTATCATTGGCACAATACCATCAACCGACCAGTGGTGTAAAGATATACCGATGATATCTTCTACATTTTTTCCATCGCAGTACATAGTTTCTGGCAATGAAGACTTAGTATGCATAACATGATAAGAGTATAAGCTTATTCTAGATGCATTCTCTTCGGGTTTCACAAATTTAGAAGAAAAAATAGGTCAATCTTTGCCCCAATCAAATCTCCATGCAAGCAGTATAAAAGGTCTGTATTCAACTATTCATGAATCTGAGCTTAGGAACAACGTGAAATAACAAGTGCCAAAGAAAGCACAAAATATAGAAATAACCAGAAAGTCAACTACAAAACATAAGAACTACATTATGGAAAGTATAAGATTGCATCTATCTTACACATCTTGTAAATAATTCATCATGTATCATTGTGCTTGCTGGATCATTTTTCTTTTCAGTTTTACATTGATGGAACCATAAACATGGAACACTAACTCATATAAGCCTAGGGTATGTAGCTTTCTGATAAAAAATATAGCAAATAAATGAAGATAAAGACATTTGTAGGTCCTAATAAATAAAAGTAGTGCATATATAAAAAAATTGACATTTGTAGGTCCTAATAAATAAAAGTACATATATAAAAAAACTAAACGCATATGCTATGCCATTTCTTTTCCTTTCTCAATAAGCAATTGGAATATGCTTCGTCACAGCATGCTCCCTGCAGGTGGATCTAGCCACATTATCTCCCACATGTAAAAAAAGTGGATGGCGCATATGTTACTGAACATAAATGAGTAAAGAAAAATAAATAACCAAGTCTTCCATTTCTCAAGGGCCATTGAGCTTCAGCACAACCATCTACTCTGACTACTGCTTCCTAGCAATTGCTTTTCAAAGAACCTATGAATCACTTTCTGGCTTTCTGCTCAATTTTCTAGGATGCAATTTGCCAATTCCAGATGAGATGAAGTACAACAGCTGGTAATGTGTGATAATTGAAATACTACTGTACTCTGCAGCAGAGAAGATCACATAGGTAGCATAACATTAAAATAGCACCTTAATACCTTATATCAAATTTCAGCAATTACGTGCACTGCCACACTAATCTTTCCTCTAACAAAATATGCACGACTACATCTAGATTTATGTTTTTAGTAGACTAGTACAGTAAAATTACATCTATAATGACATTTCAGCAATTATGATGGCAGACACTAATGGAGAAAGCAAAGAAGTAGCCCAGTACGAGCAAGAAAATTATTTGCTAACAGTTTCTGTGTCAAACAATACAAGTAAAACAACCACTGAATAAGCAAAACAGTTCTATGTATTATTGGAGCACCACAGAATATTTACAGAAGTTCTAACAATTGTTCTTACCCTTCATTTCCCAATAAGAACAGCTCCATCCTGAAACATTTCCAGAGCAAACAAGCATTAACTCCAGTGACCTCAAAGCATACTTTTAAGTAGTCAGCTGAGTGAGCTTTCCCACTTCCCCGGGATTGGAATCAAGACACACGGTGAAGAAACCCTGGCTCACATTTCCATAGGAGTACTCGACTGGGATGTTGATCCACCAGCAGAGCGCTGCCTCGCCCGTCGCAGCTCGTACACAGGGTCATCTGTGGGCAGCTCATAACGGCACACTGGGCATGAATTCCGAATGGCGAGCCATGGCCCAATGCACGCCCCATGGTAAAAATGTGCGCAAGGCAGCCGCGTGACAAGCTCCCCCTGCTCAATCCCATCCTTGCACACGGCACATCCCTGCGACGCCTCCTCCCCTCCGATCTCCACAACCTGGAGCCTCTCCACCACCGCCAGGGCCGCTGGCGGCGCGCCGCCCACCGCCACATCCGCAGCATGCCCCGGAAGCACCTCGAACTCATCCTCGTCCAGCGGCACTGCGAGCACCTCCCACCCGACACTTCGGAACATGTCGTCAATCTCCTGTCCGTCGTCAAATTCGAAAGGCATCTCGTCCGAGAAGCCCGACTCGTCCCCGCTATCGATCGCGCCCAGAATCTCCCTCTCGTCGACTAGGCCGAACACATCGGCATCCACTCCGCCATCTCCAGGTACTCCTCCCGTTATACCGCTGCCTCCACCGCCGGCTATGGCAGTGGGCGCATCTTCAGCGACATCCATGGCGATGGGCGCAGCGTCAGTGATCTCCTGCCACTCGGAGCCGTCGTCGTCCTCGAGGCAGTCCCAGAAGGGCGGGGAGGGGGCGATGCCGCCGAGCTCGGCGTCGGAATCGTAGGCGAAGAGGGAGTCGGGGGTGGAGGTTAGGGTTTCGGAGTCGAAGTCGGCAGCAAAGGGGGTTAGGGGGTGGGGGCACACGAGCTCCTCCTCGAAGTCCTCGGAGAAGGATAGGTAGGAGGCCTCGCCGCCGTAGCTCTCGTCGACGTCGAGGAAGAGCTCGTCGGCGACCGCCTCCATGGTGGCGGCGGCGACCGGCGAGGGGCACGGGACGGGGGTGGGGTGGTGCGGCTCGCGACGCGTGAGGCGTGAGGCGTGGCGTCTCCGTCTCGAGTTGCTGCGGCTCCTTTTCCGGGTCCGTGCAATCGCCGTGACCGTGTGCTAACGCCGTCGCGCCTCCTGATGAGGCGTTTCCGCCTTCGAGAGGTGACCCGACCCGTTGGGCGTTTGCGTGAGTACGCTTGCATGCGTGCGTTTACGTATTCCTATTGTGAGCCCTACATGAGCGTTCCAACTTCCAAGCCCTGCAAAGATTACGCCTTTTGGTCAATGCAGGGAAGCATGAGAACACGAGCTGCACGCCTGCACGAGGTTTGATTAAAAAAAGGTCTTGATTTCTTTACCATCTGTCTAAATCATTTGTATATTTTCGTTGAAAAGAAAGATGACGTGGTTTTGAGTCTGTTTTGTCTATCTTGAGTCTTGTCTAAAACTATAAAAAAAAAATAAGTCCAATGAAGTAACTCTCGAGACTATCCTAAAAAAAAAAAATTAAGGAGATAAGATTGATAAATAGATAAGATATGTAATTTATGCTAAGAAGGACATGAAGAAAAAAAATCTAGGCATTATTAGTCTATTATCATGCACGATGTCATAGAAAATAGGACTAACATTCATTAATATTATTTATAAAATACTTTTTTAAAAAAGAAAATTCTCGTGTCGTTTAAATGTACACGCGCGAGGAGGCCTGGCTGGGGAGCTAGGCAATTAGCTCCCCAATCCTCCCATTGATCCAGCGACGAATCTCCACCCCATCGCAGTATTGTAGCACCCCGGTTCCTCGAGATCTCGGAATGCTACTAACTTTTCAAAATCTATAAAATTTCAACAGCATCTTCTTTATTTATATGGACATCCACGACAGACAAATTATATCCAAAGAATATATAATCATTTATATCGACCGAAAGCCACAAGATAGCAATAATGGACTTCAAATCTCAAATATACAAAGCTCAACTATTAACATAAGGCTCAAGTGAAAACTATATTCACTAGTTCTAATTTTAAAGTGAGAGGTAGTGGGTGCTCAGGTTAAATTTGCTACTCCCTGTGTCCCATGCATGATATTGTCATCTTTTTTTCTAAAAATCAAATAAAAGTAAGGGTGAGTATTTGGAGAATACTCAGCAAAGTATACAATAGTTATGACATAGAACACATTCATAAGAAATCCATAAAACATAACATCATACATTCATGATTTGCTCATTCAAAAAATGCAATAGCATGCATAACAATAACGTTGCGTATTGCTGTAACAAATTTGTTATTTTTATATGGACTATATGTTGATTCCTAACGATTTTTCGTGACTTTTAGTAGTCCTTCAAAAGATCATAAAACTATTTTTTTATTATTTTTATTTTTTTGATCATCCCCTCAAATTTGCTAAATAATACGGCAACGCAACGGCATGTTGCAAAGAACAATGCCAAGCCAATTTTTTTTTCTCCGACTCCTGCAATGACCGAACTAAGCGCTATCTGAACTAGTGGGTTACCAAGCCTCGAGCTCCACTCGTTGCCACCCGCCTCCCCGGATGCGGATCCTCTGCCGTTGCTTGTCAAAAGGCAGAGGGGCACTATAGCGGGAAGGTAAAAATGCAACTGTACTGTGCAAAAGTACCGTTGTACAGTAAAAAAATGTAGGGAACAGTGCTGAACAGTGGTAAACAGTGTTTCTAAACAGTACTAAACAATACAGTTTGAGGTAAAAATGCACGGCACCGTTCACCCTCGGCGTTTTGACCTCAAAGACAGAGGATCCGAATACCCGCCTCCCCATGGACTACATCCTACTATTATGTGTCCCCGTGCTAAATGCGCCTATTTGCTTGCCTCGCCATTTTTTCACTCTCCATTCGTGACGACGAGACGAGGTAGTCAAGGTGGATGCAGACGTCACGGCGGCAGGAGCGAAACCGCAAGACGGCAAGCAACGCTGGAAACGGAGGTGATGCACGCCTGGGGTCCAATAGCCTGGCACCACCTCGCCGCCGGCTCGGCCCCGCAAGATTCCAAGGAGCCCAAGACAGGGACGCGGGCCGGAATCCGCCAATCGGCTTTTCCGTCGACATCGACGGGAATCACAGCGGGCAAGAAGGCAAGAGCTGTATGCCTGTATAGCGTTTGAAAGCGAGAGGTTTGGATCGATTCATTCATTGATTGATCACCTTAACTGGAGGCGGCTCTGCGTTTCCTGGCTATAAAGCGAAGCAGGCGAGAGCCGGGTTGCGGAGGCTGGAGAGGCGGCCCTCCACTCCACTGGTTCTTGTTGGCTGTCGTTTGGCTCTGATCTTCGGTTGCCCTCTGGTTTTAGATACGGGAGGCGATTCGGTCGGAAAGGTAATGGATGCCCTTTCGCTTGTTTTCCCCTTTCCTTTAGAAGATAGTTCTTGGTAAGGATTCTTGATTGGAATGGGGGGAAAAAGAGATCACTTCTTGGGTTTCATCATGGTGCTGGGTTCGTTGCAAGTGAGATGTATACTGCAAAAGCTGTTTTTTTTTAGTTATTTTAGGTCAATTGCCAGATGTATCATGTATGTGTTTGTTGGCATGACTGTCTTTGTTTCGTTTTACAGAAACCCATTATCTTCTGTTGTTGCGAGTGTGTAGGAAATGTTGGATTTTTGGGGTGAACTTTATCTGGCTTGTCTTGTACTTGGAGCTTGGGGTTGAGGGTCACAACCAGACATCATTAGATTTACTTCATATTATTTTTTAGTTGGTGAACTGAATGTCGCAACGTAAAGCTGTGCTTAGATTTTATTTCGAAAGATCCATGTTTGCATTAAAATTTAAAACATTCTACAGTTATCTCACGAGAACAATTGTGGCAAACATCATAAGAAATGGAAATCAAATTGGGGAGCTTGAGTAAATCTCCAAGCAAGTTAGATTTCATCATAAGATGTATTCAAGACAAAACATAAGGAATACTAAGTTACTGTCATTTATGGCTACTGAAAAGCTTCCTCATATAGGGGGGGTGAGTGGAAATGGGGATCGGGGACAGATTGCCAGATGGGAGCCAGCAGGCAGCGCACAAGGAAATACGAGATGAGACCATACCACTGCTTCCAGTCAAGGTGGAGGAGGAGGGGTTTCGTGAATTTGATGGCGCTTCATTTTCAGGGGCAGTTTTCAATCTGTCAACCACTATTGTTGGAGCTGGAATCATGGCCTTACCTGCTAGTATCAAGATGCTGGGCATCATTCCTGGGATTCTGATGATCATCGTTGTGGCATTGCTCACTGAGGCATCCATTGACATGCTTATCAGGTGCAGCCACCAGGGCAAGATTACATCATATGGCTGGCTGATGGGCGATGCTTATGGGCAGTGGGGAAGGATTGCACTTCAGGCCTCTGTCGTCATAAACAACATTGGTGTGATGATTGTTTACATGATTATTATTGGTATTGATTCTAATCTTGGTACTTCTGCACTCTTATTTCTGTTGCTTTCAATTAATTTGATATGCACATCTGAAATCCTTTGAGCTGTCTTTACCTCAGTGGTATGAATGATATATAGTTCTGGAGATGTGCTACAGATAATTCCAAAGAAAACTTTAAATTTAGTAGAAAATATTTTTTATGTCCATTTCTTTTCTGTCACAAATGGGTTTCTTTAAGAGCACTTTTACGGTACACATTGACAAATATACTAGTTTGGTAGTATAATTCAGATCTGGCTGTCCATTCGGTGAGCCTCCTACACAAACCGTATACTAGCATTATAGTATAGATAGTAGCATGGTAGTATAAAAAAATAAAGATCAATTTGGGCTGTTTGATCGAAAGGGATGGATGGATCGTATTTACTAATTTGTACCATAAAATTTCTCTTTCTTTAATACATTGCTTTCAAGATAATTCAAACTATTCAATCATTACTTCCCTGACAAGTGCTTTTATGAATTGTTTGCATCAATTTATCAAATGGAATCGTTGCTATCTCCCAAAGAAATAGTTGGACATTCTGCTTGATTTGGTAAAAGCATAAGATGATTACCATGCACATGAACTAGTGAACAAATCAGTTTCTCCTCTTTGAGCAGAATCATGTACCTTAAAATGATAACTTTATTTGCCAATTGCCATGGACTGAAATTGCCATCGGCTATTAAACTGTCAACAGGTGATGTGCTATCTGGAACATCATCAGCCGGTGTTCATCATCGTGGAATATTGGAGGGCTGGTTTGGAGCTCATCTGTGGAATTCTCGTTCCATTGTTCTACTTGCGACAACTCTTTTTGTGTTTGCTCCATTGGTGAGCTTCAAGCGTTTGGGTATGTTTTCATATTCACATTGGGGAAAAAATATTTCAGCAGTCAACATTTTTGGTAATATTAGTTGCACTATAATAATCATAAGCCTTGTCATTTCCTATAGATTCGTTGAGATACACATCTGCTCTATCAGTTGCTCTTGCTGTGGTTTTTGTTGTCATTACTGCTGGGATTGCTATCATCAAACTCATCAATGGATCTGTAGCAATGCCCAAGCTTTTTCCAGAATTAGATGGTCTCAGCTCTATCTGGAAGCTCTTTACAGCTGTTCCTGTTCTTGTCACTGCCTACATCTGCCACTATAATGGTATGCAATTGCAGTGTCAATGCACAATATTTTTCCCATTTTTCAAATTTGTGGATCCTAAATGAATGCTTTCATGATTTGGCAGTTCACAGCATTGACAATGAGCTTACTGATAGAACACAGATCAAACCAATCGTGCGGACATCACTGGTCCTTTGCTCCAGTGTTTACATTACCACGAGTTTCTTTGCATATCTCCTCTTTGGTGACGGTACACTGGATGATGTGCTTGCGAACTTTGATTCAAATCTTGGCATTCCGTTCAGCTCTGTCTTTGATGATGTGGTGAGAGTGAGCTATGCAGCTCATGTTATGCTTGTCTTTCCCATCGTCTTCTTTGCTCTTAGGCTCAACTTGGATGGACTGCTTTTCCCCACATCGAGGCACATTTCTCATGACAATAAGAGATTTGCCATCATCACTATCTCACTGCTCACAGTAATTTATCTTGCCGCCATCTTCATTCCAAGCATTTGGGATGCATTCCAGTTTACTGGTGCCACGGCTGCTGTCTTGATTGGTTTCATCTTTCCTGCCATGGTCATACTTAGGTAACTAAATACTTTTCCATTTGTATATATTCCCACTTGCTAATGCAATATAAAACATCACAGTTTGGGCTTTGTTTTTTTCAGGGATCCATACAGAATTGCAACCAATCGTGACAAGATGTTGGCTGTAACCATGATCGTGCTTGCTGTTCTCTCAAATTCGGTTGCCCTATACAGTGATGCAATGAATATCTTTCGTAAGAAAGAGGTGGCCTGAACTTCAGACTTCAAAATTAAATGAAGGAAGTGTGGCTTCATGTTACAAAACTGAAAGGCTGGCAAGGGAGATGATGTCCTATAGGATGCAGCGTAGGAAGATGATTTTCTGGGTCAGCATTCGAGGTTTTGTCACTTCAAAGAAATGGGTGGTTGAACTTATGTAGTTTTTGACTTTTTGTACATAAAAATGGTTCAATGTTTTATTGAGCCACATGCAATATATGTTTCTTCTGTGTGCTTGTACCCACACAGACAAACAAAGCATGACTTGACAAAGCTTGTCTACAATAATGTACAGTTTTGCTATTATTTGTGTATCGAGTTAAATCTTAGATATGGTCTATTTGGACTTTGGACCTGAACTGAGCGTCTGGTTAAAAATGAAATGTTTGTTGTTTTTTGGCAGAAATGAAATGTTTGTTGTTATTTTTCACTATCTGCTGGAAGAAGCAGGTCGTTTGAACTACGTGGTATGACAGTGCAAATTTGCAAAAAGAACAAAGTATTATAGCAATAATGTTGAAAAAGTTGCATTGTCATCTTTGAGGTGTCCAATTTGGTCCAGAAATGTTGTCTACAAGTATATACACACACACAAGTTTGTGTATGCAGATTTGACATCCCACGCATAAGCTTATATCAATGATCGAAGTATAGATTATAGAAGTACGCATATAATTCAGAAGGAAAGATTAATCAGATCATTTTTGTATTTGCCTTCTGCTGTGACCAAGAGGTGCCTACCTCAAGAGCTGAATCCTTCTCTATCTTGAAAGGTCAAGGCACCAAGCAATCAAGAAAGCGAATCAGACGCCCCAGGGCCCAGGCTACTGCTATCTACTGCCAAGGTGAGGGTCCATGAAAGAAACCTTTTTCTTTGTTGCACGTTTTCCCCTGCAAAATTCTTTGTTGGGATTCTTAGCGTCCGAACCGGCCAAGGAGTACATTGACAAAATCCTGTAATCCCTATTTCTGAATTCTGATAGGCTTATCTTTCCAATCACCAATAAGCTGTGCCTAGTACACCTAGTTGATTGATGAGTTTCTAGTTTATGATTAATGCAATGGACTATGCAAAGAAGAGTTTGAATTGGAGGTTATTCTCCACGTAACGACAACTCTATCAAAGTATGAGTATGATCAATGAATTGCAGATGGCAGGTTTAGAGCCACAGGTTTAAGGCCGCCAGACAGGAGCCATTCGGAGATTAGCACCATATGGCATTCCTTGACCGCAATTTATTCTGCATATTCAATCTAGTTGTGAATTGTTTATGGCTTCTTCTCTACATCAATCTACAGCACTTAGCTGGTGAAACCATGGTTCTGGTTTGACTGTGTCGCTTGGACAAACAAGGAACACTGCTCCTATTTGCATCCATCAAACACAAATCTAACACCTGAAGGTAGGTTGAGAAACGGGTAAAGCCCACTATAACTTTATCTGATTTGTAAAATCCTGCGCCATAACTTGTGTACTTGCTAAAGCAACATATTGCAAAGAACCTCACTGCAGTGTAAACGATAATGCACTGAACATAGATGATGGAAATAGGCATGCTTTTGCTTGATCTGGGCATGCAGGGCATTCAACAGCCTGATCAACTTGAGTTAGTGGCATGTGCATTCAGTAGGATCAGAATGAATTATTTGATCTTGTTTACTAGGACTACGATCTGACATGTGAGTCTTTTCATTTTAGGGGGACATCCAATTATTGTCTCCTGGAGACAATGAATCAGTGTGTGGTAGAGTAGCAGACTAGCAGTAGCTGCCAAGTGGGGGTTAAGAGTGCCAAGTGGGGGTTCAGAGCGTCTGTAACAGGTACTCCAAAACACCGTAGTTTTAGATAGAGTGGTTGATGAAAAAAATCTTTTAGAATGCAACGTAAAGTTTAAAGAAAATTTAGAGAAAAAGATAGAAAAAGTAGGTAATAGTGAAATGGAGTGGGGGATAGAGTACCAAATGTGTAACTGACTTGTGTCATTTCCAACTTGCTCATCCTATGACTCCTTGACTTGTCTGATATCAGATGTAAACTTAACGTGATTATGCAATTATGTGTACATAAGCATATCATTTTTGTTAGGTAATACTGCAGCAATTGTTCAACTGGTACTGCACATTCTAAATATATAAATAGGATCCTCGCAAATTTTCAGGTGCAGCAAATCAGCAGTCCCTTGTCTGAAGTCCGAACTGATCACTGGAGTTAACACAATTCAAGTCTCTGCCATTGATCGAGCTTCCTTAGCGAAGTTCACACCGCCTTCGAGTTCACGCTCTAGTCTCTATGCACTACCAACCTGCAAAATTTTTCATCTTTGTTAAGCTGGCTGTTAACAGCCTGAACTTTTTGGCTCAATGTGTCGATGACATGCAAGACCTACGTTTTAAACTTGTAATAAAATAAAGTATTTAAAAACGCCACACTACTTTATAATGATATGCATCTTATTTTCTCTTGATAGGAAGTTCCTGAATCCCTAGCGCGATGTGCTTTCGGACTTGCAGTAACATGCAGCCCCGTGACATGGCCGCGTCTTATGCTGCACATTCCGTCAAAGTTTACCGCGTTAATTAGCTATTTAGCTTCCATCCAGCCAGATCGAAGTTCTCCAGAACGAGACGCGTAACATGCAACCTCGTTACCCTGACCACGTTGGGGAGCATAATCAAATGCTGTTGAAATTAAGCAGCCCTTAATTAACTGAGCTGCTTCGAATAAAACACTGTCAGTGTCAGCTCAGCTCTCCCTGCTTTGAGAGTTCACATGAGAGGAAACAGAGCTCACTGCTATGTGGGGCCTAACACGGGCCGGGCCCATGTGTCAGCGAGATACGCGAGCTGTCGCTCTTGCTCGCGGTTAGCAGCGCTAATTAAGCAGAGCATCATGTCCTCTTCCGAAAGCAACAACACGGCGTCCCCAGCCGCCGCCTAAGCTTGAGATTAGGCTAAGCTAAGCTAAGTTGCTTCACATCGACACATGGTAGCTTTCTGTACCCTCAGCTTTTCTTTTCCTTTTCTTTTCTTTTTCCCCTAATCTTGCCACAAAAACTTAAGCTTTAACTTTGACCGTGTTTTGAAGTGCTTTCAAAGCACTTTGTATATGTTTTTTTTTTATTTTTCCTAGCTTATTATTATTACTGCTTCAATTTTGGCCTAGGACACTAGGAAGCTAGGATGGAGTCTGCCCACCGTTGCATATGATAATGTAGCCTATAAAATCATACTATTTATTAGAAGATTTTCAACATACATCTAAATTGTTTTAACCTATTGATGTGGTTGAATTAAAGAGATTTGATTAGATCTTAATTCATAGGGGGTGAGACTCACCTTAATTAAGATCACTAAACAAACCAATCATTAAACAGGAGGCCCCCATCTTCTGCAAAACAAACCAGCCCCGCCCTTCTCGCCTGCTTCTGCTCCTTTTTTCCGTCCGATCGCGCAGTTGCTTCCGCGAAGAAGCGGCGGACTCCATTAAAAAGCACCAGCCTCGCGCGGCGCGCCGCCCCTCCTCCGCTGGAACCCTAGGCCTAGAGCGGCGGCGAGGCGATGGGCGCCGTCGCCTCCACGGTGGCGGCGCGCTTCGCGTTCTTCCCGCCGTCCCCGCCCTCGTACGGGGTCGATCCGCCGCCCTCGCCGGCGGCCGCTGCGGCCGACGGGGCGGTGGTGGAGCTGAGCGGGGTGCCGCGGCGGGGCGGCGTGGAGGCGCGGCGGCTGCCGACGAAGCGCGGCACGGAGGTGGTGGCCATGTACGTGCGCCGGCCCGGGGCCAGCCTCACGCTGCTCTACTCCCACGGCAACGCGGCGGACCTCGGCCAGATGTACGAGCTCTTCGTCGAGCTCAGCTCCCACCTCAACGTCAACCTCATGGGGTACGTATGCGGCCCTCGATCGTCGCGGTGGCCGCGCCCTCTGGGATTGGATGGAGCGGGATCCTGTTTGTTATCCTATGCTACAATGCTGTCGGGCTGCTTGATTTGGGCAGAATATTGGATCTCACGATTGTAGGGCACTCCTGCAGGCACTGGTTATTTCCAATAGGTAAGGATTATTAGAGAAGAGGATAAACATTTCAATGGCAATAGTGGCAACTTATCAAGTGGTTGGTGTTTGGAACCACATATTAAGTCCATTCTTTAGAGTGACATATCCTCAAATGCCACAACCTGGAGTGGCAAATCATCGATTTTCTCTTAATTTTACTATAACTCACATTCTTCGTTGCACGGTATGTATGGGATCTTAGAATGGATCTCTAGGAATTTCTGAGGCTCGATTGTTTTGTACTTTGCATTGTTGTTTAATTTTTTTTCATGCAGGAGTCAGGACCAGTGCCGTTGGTTCTGTATTTTGGATTTGGACCAAAAAATGCAGTATCCAGTACTGGTTCCCCTGCTAGTATAAGCCCTAGGCCTGAATTTGATGATAGTTTCATAATCTTCAACGTCATGCGATGCAGTTGGTTTGGATATTCGTGGAAATCAGTGTTAGACACTGTTACTGTTTGTAATTGTGTTTGTAAACGTCGGGTGAGCGATTCATGTGTTGTTGAACCGGCGGGAATGTCTGCCGATGCAATTTTATCTGGCTGTGTTTTTCAAAAGGCTAGCTAGGACATTCTAGTGAATGGTAGTAGGTATGATTGAAGTTGATCATTATTTTTCTTATAAATATTTGAGCTGACTCGAAAGTTTGGATGTTAGTGTGTGTACTAATGATGTGGGCTTGTCTGCTTCATGTCACTTCTAGAGTCGTTTAAAAATTGTATGATCTGTGGAAGGAAGATGAAACATTTTGACTTAAAGTGGTTTAGATTTGGCTGTGATGTGTGAATCTTGTGAGTGGGCGTTTTATCACTTGGTAAGGACTGGTACATAAGTTGTATCAGGACATTTAACGTACATCGTCAGCCGAAGTTGAACCCTTATTGGCCTATCCATATTATTACTAATATGAAATTGAGATCTATTTTTCTCTTTTGGATGTTTTTCCTTTATGAAATTTCCTAATCTAGCAGTGATGAAAATGCGAAATTTCCTTACACGTCAATTTTTTTGTTGAACAATTTTTGGTATATATTTTCTTGTGTATCTTTTTTGTTGTCTGCACAAAGCCTATGTATTTATTTTCAAAAGTTGGTGATGTGTTAGGAAATGTTTGGTTAATTAGCTAGCTATTTAGAGTCAGATGATAGCAAATTTTCGTTATTCATTGTGCTATTTGTTCACTGCTTGGATTGCACAGTCTGATCGTGGCAGAGGGATTCTCATTAAAGTTTCCAATTCGGCATGCTTTGATTAGAGCTATTATCCATTGATATTTCCCATATCCATGTATGGATTCTGTTAAATTTGTTATGGTAGTAACTAAATGAAGGAACCTTTCTTTATAGCTTTTGCTCCATGCGCTTATTTGGATGGATCGGGTTTTGGTGAGTTGTTTGGACATTTCAAATCTTATGGCTATGCTTGATGGATAAACTGGTAGATGAGCTGTTGATTGCTTTGAATTATTGACCTGTTCAGTGGATCTGATACTATACCCAATTTCAAATCTCGTAGCACGGAGTAACTAACCTATTCTGTTACCCAATTTAACTATTTTGATGTTCATGTTATCATGTTTTAAGTGATATAAATATCATTTGGCTGTCGTTTAGCTTCATGTTGCAGTGTGAGTTGCACACTGACAGTGACTGGGGTGCGTGTGAACAGTACCCATGGTACTGTACTGTCTGGTCATGTTGCTTATGTGGGCAGTGGCATCCTTTGGATATAATTTTTGGAGTTCTTTTGAAATTAGGGTTAAGACTCATAGTTATATTAGCGATACAGATATCTTTGTTACTGATTAGATCTATTCATCCATATAAAAGGGGTTGCATTCAATCCATGGTAATCAATTAACAAATAAACAAAGTGTTGTCCATCAAGCCTTAAGAGTCTCTGTAACACGTTAGGGAAGAGTACAACGGTGGCTATATGAGGACAATTGCTCTATCCTCGGTCTTCAAACCTGTATCCAATCAACCTGCCACACGACACTTCAACCCGAGTTTGTTATATTTTTCAATTTTTGTGGTATACCCCGCCAGTACCTAGCTATATTTGTTGTAGTTGCTGTTTTCTTGACACAATGGCAACTATCATGTGTTGATATTGATGATTGCACAAACATATTGTGCTACCGAGGCACTCGCGTCCGAAAATTTTCTTGCTGCATCCTGGACATTGCCGCCTACACTGAGGGGAAAAGGGCAGAGCGGCAAAAGCAAGTGTTGCTGACTTCGATGGGAATGAGCATGGTTGTGGAGCAGACACCAACAATGTCAAGGGGAAACAGTACAGCTGTGGAGCAGATGTCAGTATGGGAGTAGAGGGAATTGGAGGGAGCGCTGCTGCACTAGGGAGGGGAAGGAGGTGTGGAAGGCGCCGCTGGTGTGAGGGGAGAGGGGGAGGGGTGCTGGGAGAAGGGGGAGGTGGGGAGAAGGAGTGCTGCTGCTCTGGGAGGGAGGGGAAAGGGTGAGGCGGCCCTACTAGATCTGAGTGGGAGGCAAGAAGGGAGGGATAAAGTGGGGAGTGGACAGGTAAGGGTTCGGTATGGAGAGTTGGGCTGGGCAAAAGGTTGGGCTAGATTGAGCCCAATAGCTAGTCTACTATTTATACTTATTTTTTTTATAATAAAATAATCAATACTAGACGAATCCCCAAATCCTACTTTTTAGAGCTTGCAGAGTTAGACACCTAAACCCATGTCGGAATCGGAAACCCATGTCCGTGTCCTGGTGACAGAGAAATATATGTATAGCTTCTATATGTAATTTTTCATTTGACACTAGTTGGTACCTCACCAATCATGATCCTTTCAGTGCCAGATAAGTTGTGCTGACACTAATGTCCATGTCGTCCTTGCATATGGAACTTATGCAGTATTTTTTTCTTTCGCAGTTATGATTATTCTGGGTACGGGCAATCATCTGGGAAGGTATGGACTGCATCTTTGTTTAGGAAAGTACTTTTCCTTTTATTTTTCCCTTTTGCTTTCCTAATTACAAGGCCCAATTCTCCTTGGTTTGCATTACTCATTAATTTATTTCTATTTGATTCTGCAGCCAAGCGAGCAGAACACTTATGCTGATATAGAGGCTGCTTATAGATGTCTTATAGAAACTTATGGTGCGTCTGAGGAAAACATCATTCTATATGGCCAATCAGTTGGCAGTGGTCCTACTTTAGATTTGGCCTCCCGGTTGCCTCATTTGAGAGCAGTTGTTCTACATAGCCCAATTTCGTCTGGCTTAAGAGTGATGTATCCTGTAAAACATACATACTGGTTTGACATATATAAGGTGATTACTTTACTCTGTTTATGCCAATTCTATTTTTTACTCTTTTTTGAGAATGTGATCTTTTACTTGATCTGATCTCTACATATTTATTTGCAGAACATTGACAAAATTCCATTGGTCAAATGTCCTGTGTTAGTAATCCATGTGAGTATATTCCTGACAGCAAGATTTTCTAATATTGAACTCCATGTGCAGACATGCTTGTGTGTTTATATTGTTATTATTTTTTGTGATTTGGAGTTGGGATGTATCCTTTAAACTTGATTATTATATATTTCTCCATTCTTCATAAAATAAGGTTCAAACTGCAAGTTTGTTGCTTTTACTGATGCTGAAACCTTTGTGGTAAGCTCTATATTTTTTTTCACATCTCACTGGAGAACATGCAAGTTTGAACATCCACAATGATCCATGGTTAAATGGTTAATACATGCCTTACATGCGAACTTTTACTTTTGGTGTCATTAAATTGGTTTGTCACACTAGGCATCCTGTACAATCAACCTCATTGTCCTGTCGTACCTAGAGTATATTACACTCTTGTTTAGACCATCAGGCGGCTCAGGCCCTTTTGGTCAGTACTATGACAGGCACAGATTCCTTCACAGAAAAGGGCAAAAGGCTGTTTAACTCGGTCATTTTGTTGTAGTATTTGTGTGTTTGCCTTTTCCATTAATGGTATTACTCTTTTCTTCTCAGAATCTGAGCCAGACATTTTAATCATCCTGGTTACTGTATTCTGGAGGAGATGTCTGTTGAACAGTTACATAAAGACTACCTCACCTATTAATTTCATTATAATGATCTCATCTGCAGGGTACAGCTGATGAGGTCGTCGATTGTTCTCATGGGAGATCACTATGGGAACTCTCTAAAGTAAAGTATGAGCCTCTGTGGATCAAAGGGGGGAACCATTGTAATTTGGAACTCTATCCGGAGTACATTAAGCACTTAAAAAGGTTTGTCACGGCCATAGAGAAATCACCACCGTTGAAGGATGATTCTCCAGAGTTCTCAGGTCCTTCAGATCTTAGTGAAACGGGATCTGAAAGTATGGACAGCTCAAGGAAAAGCACTGATGTCAGAGATAAATCAAGGTCAAGCATTGATCACAGGCAAAGCGTAGATCGGCGGGACAAACCAAGGGGCAGTGTAGATAGGAGAGATAGAAGCAGAAAGAGTATAGACCATCCTGATAAACCAAGGGCTAGCGTGGATCAACCTGATAAGCCACGAAAAAGCATCGACCGGTCTGTATATTGTTATATGTCTTCTGTTTATTTTACTGTTTCATATAGATATTCCTTTTTTTGTCTTGACTTTGCAATGCATTTATCTGACAGTTTTGGAGGGATGATGAGGTCTGTTAAATTGAACATTGACTGTTTCAAAGTAACCTCTGCTTCTGGAAACTGAAAAGGTGAAAATGATGGAAGGTTAGTGTTTGTTAGTCATCTGTATTTATTCCATTGTATAATCTATTCAATTGTGTTTTTAGTTTGGATGTGGAAGGTATATTACTTTGGATGAGGATTTTTTGTTCCCCCTAAATTGTTCCTTGAGAAGAAAGAAATGATCATTTGTTCTCAACCTCATCAAGTTTTCGAAGTAATTCTTTTGTTTAGTGAAGACTGCCAACCCTGGAAGGAGCACCGTGCTTAGACTGTACATACGCTGTTGTATAATTACTTCTCCTGGTATTCTTTTCTGTAGAAACATTTCATAGATGTGATCAAACTAAACTGATTTTATTTTTCCTTGTCTGGAAAGTTGCATTCTGAAAAAAATATGGTTATGTGCTGTTTCATCATGTAATTCTCAAGCAACCAGTCTAGTTTGAGCTTAAAATGGATCACGAATGCTGGAATGGCTTCAATGTGAACACAACCTTGCTCAGTCTAATACAATTTCTAGTTTTATTTTTGTTGCAATTCAATCTGCGCAATTGCCTTGGTAAGTAAATCCATCCACCGTGGCAGAGAGCCGTACAAGTTGGGGTTAGCTCATTAGGGAGGGGCTGTTTGCTTGTAAGCCAAATTTAACTAACTTTGTTACGTCAGCCCAAACCGCTCAATTTTCCGTCACACTTTAGCACAGTTAAGAGAATCTTGCCATTTTTTTGAACTATCTACATGTGGAGCTTGCATTAAAAAAGAAAGAATCACAGATGTGGCAACGAATCAAACGTATATCTAACTCGATCAAACTTTTCTAACATTAGGTGTGACAAGGTATGACAATGTTAGACACCAACCAAATAGACCTTAGATCTCTAATGGTGCTAAATCAGTTAGCTATAAGAATTTCACCTCATCTTTTTTCTTATGTGGAGAAAAGGAGAAGAGACTTGAGAGAGATAGAGACTAGATTTTAGTTGAGAGTCAGTCTATAGTGGATTACAAGGTACATGCTACCTATTGCATATGGGCTCATATTAATGTTTAGAATCAATATTATAGCTAACCCATTATTGCATCTCCAATGTGACCAGGTCAGCAACTATAAGGGTTCAATATAGGTTTTAATGCTAAGATGGAGGAGAGAAGGTGTTGCAAAAGGTAGCGCGGACACTTGGTGAAGAGTCGGTCAATAGTACACAAACAGATACACCGTTCTCTCTCTCTCTCTCTCTCTCTCTCTCCCCCTCTCCCTCCCTGTCTCCACCCTGAGGAATGGCTGCGCACCGTTAGACTCGCCGTAGCTAGTCGTGCCCTGCTGGAGAAACCGCATCAGCAAGACAAGCAGGTCTTGCGAGAAGGTGAGGAGGGTTGCAGTGATGTTGGAGATGCCGCGTTGGGCCCAAAGTCATCGCCATGGTTGAATCCAGGCCCACGTCTTACTGGAGTCGTCGTGCCTCGCTACTAGCTGGATCTGTCGCGCCACATCGTAGTAGCCGCCACGGTCAGATCCAAAGCCCGCGTTGCGCCGGAGTAGCTGGCACGTGCGTCGCTGGTTGCCGGAGCTATGCGTTGTGGCTCGTGGGAGTCGTCACGCCTACCGAAGTTGCTAAGGATGCTGACCTCATCGCGGCGGCGAGACGAGGAGGGGCTGTGATCTATCATCAGATTATGACGGTCGAGTGTCGAGACAAGTAGGGGCTACAGGGTGAGACGAGCAGGGCCACAACGGCGGCGAGATTCGCAGGGCCACGATAGCGTAGAGATTAGTTGGGGGAAGAAATGGGTTGAGGAGGATGAGGTCGATGGTAAAGAAATTGATGCTCGTGGGCTCACTTGAATTTTGGAATCCGTGTCTATGGTCACACAGTTGAAGGGACGTGCTTTCGGACTCTTCGTTGACGAGTACAATTTATAGCCGACGAGCGGGCTCTACCATTGAAAATATTTTTAGATTGATAATTCATATACTATCTATAAATAATACATAGGTTTTTTATAGCTAGCGACGTCTATCAATCTATCATCAGTAATCGTGAAAAATAGCCGAAGCAGCCAGCCCAGTGAGTAGAAGCAAAACCCACGTCAACTGGGTCGCCGACGCAGCGAAGAAAATGTGTCGCTGCCTCGCTGGCCTCGCGTTCCGGGCTCTCCGTGTCCGAGTTGGAGCGCCATGAATGCAAATGATGCGGTCGCCGGAGGCCGAGGCAGCGCTGCACGTGGGCGCGCCGGCTCTGTCGGGCGGGGCCCAGATGCCAGAGGCCGGCGTGGGAACTGGGAAGCTGCGCGGCGGCATTGGGCATTGGCGCGCACCCACTCCTGCTCTCCTGAGTCCTGCCTGCCACCGCCGCGACGCCCAACACCGAAGCTTTACCTTTGCCTATTTGGCTATTTGTTTATAGAGCATCCGCAGCTCCGCACACTTTCGTCATATTTCCTAAAAAACATCTTTTTTTTTAGAATTTTGATATATAAATGGAACGCTCGATTTTCTTAAAAAAATCAGACGCAGTTGCTGTCAGGGAAATAAAATGTTGCGGTATGTATGAATCAAAATATTGCATTTTTAAAAGTACAAGCTGCACTAAAATGGCACGAATGTTACGAAAACCAAACTGCTGCACTGAATCGGATAATATTGTAGCATGATAAATTAAAATGTTATAGTATTTAAAAGATGAAACAAAAATAAGTTGCTTATGGAAAAGATATTAAAATAATTTGCTTATGTAAAAAAAATTCTTTTCCATTAAAAAGAGAAAGTTTTATAAAAGCAAATGAAATGATGCACAAAGGCAAATCGAAAGTTGCAGTACTTGGCCTTGTTCTTTGTAGCTTAAATTAAAAATTAAAAGTTATCGTTGGAATTTTGTTATTTTGTTGATTATAATGTTCCTAAATTCTATGGATTGTTCCAATCTCAATGATTTGTTAGAAAATAACTATTATTATTTTAAGTTCCCTATTATTGCAAATCATCCTCCATCATTTTCTAATCTATTGTATTCTGTTGTTAGGAAGTAGTGCTCAAGCATCTCGGTTCAAGTGGTGGCATTCTCAAAAAAGAATACAATAGATTAGAAAATGGATTCACTTCGAAATTTTCGGTTTTTTGTAATAGAATCTCTTCCTTATGCTATTTGTAACTTTACAACTTATACTAACTTCTATCTCTTTCTCAGTCATTTCAATTGTGATTACGATTCATTTAATAATCTTATTAGCTCATGAACTTGAGAGATTACATGATTGTTTGGTTCCCACCATAGCTTGTCAGCGCCTCATTGCGGCCGCCACGCCGCTTGGGCTCGCGTTTATTAGTCAGCATTGCTTTTGCCACGCCTTTCAAAGGCGTCGGCTCAGTTCATTTCTTCACCAAGAAGCCGTAAGTGGCGCTTAATCGGTCGCGCAAGAATCATGGCATGCCACACCTACAAGGCAAGCAAACAACCCCTACGTGATTCGTCCGAAAAATAGACGACAGCATTTTTTTAAAAATCTATAACAGGATTCCTAGTTTCTCGCTGGCCTTCTTCGGGACATTTTGCATTAAGTAAAATAATGTAGTACTTTGTAGTCATTTTTATGGGGTTTTAAAAAGTTATCCTCAGAGTTTCTAAATTTTTTTAAAAAAAAATTGGACTCTCTAAAATTTCTTTTGAGGGGTCACAACTTTTTCAGTTAATAATTTTCAGCCAGTTTTGGCTAAAAAGAACAAGTCCTCACACGACATGTTTCTAAACAAATTTGGAAATCATCTTCGGACCATCTACTTCTAATCCGGTCATCTCCTCCAAATCTTGGGCTTCTTCTTCTCTGAATCGGGCATAAGAGAAATGGGGAGAGGAGTTACATCGAGCATGCAGAGAGAGAGAGAGAGAGAGGAGGGAGCGAGAGAGAGAGGGGGGGGAGGAGTATATCGTGCATAGGGTGAGAGAAGAGGTGGAGGCGAAAGAGAGAGAGAGGTGAAGACCCAGGATGATCAGTTGCCAACCAGCTGATCGAGCAACTCCAGAAACCTTGCGACAAAAAAGAAGATGAGCCTGCAGGCAGCGTCATCGACGCGTAGGGAGGTGTTCGTAGCGCCGTGGCAAACGAACTTTTGTTCGATGTGAAAGAGGATGTAGGATAGAGGAGAGGAGAAGAGGATGCGTGGTGAAATGAGGAAAGAAGAGGGAGACATGATGCATGGTGAAGTAGGAAGTGTTTTTCACATGCATGTGTTGCAAGTGTTGCTGGCTGGATAGGTGTCCCGTCGTATGCATAGTACAAGGATTTTTTTTTTATCACACTCATATTTTCAAAAAGATTTTCTATTTTAATTTTTATACCATCGTTCATCATATTTTTTAAAATTTCAGGATTTGCCCTTATCATGTGAGCTTTTTTCCTATACGTCATTTTCATCTATTTGACGCCCCCACTTTTTAAAGATTATGCATACTCACATTTGAAAGTGAATTTAAAGAATTTTATGATGTTTATTTTATTTAAAATTATTAGAGACACCAACGAAATGGAAACTAGGAAATAGAGAAAAATTATTAAATTTGAACAGTAAGTAGAAGATGATTTGCATAAATTTAGAAATTTTAAATATTTATTTTGAAGTTAAAATGTAGGGGATGAAATGTTCCAAAGTCTTAAATCCAGAAAATACAAAAGATGTATTTTGAGTATTAACGAAGCTTTCCAACATCTAAATCTAACGGAGAAATGGAAGTGGCATATAGAAAAAGAAATTCGCGCGGCAAAAATAAATTGTAAAGTTCAGAAAATAAAATAGCGACAGATCATTTATTTAGCTAAATTTGAGAGACCAGGAATACTCTCGTGATCTCGTCACAACATGTTCAAAGTGGCTGAGCTAAATAAATAAGCTGGCTGAGCTAAAATTAGCTGTGTATGTGGGGCTGAATACGAGCAAACACAAGCTTTGCCTTTGTTTACAAAAGCCAAGTGACAAAGCGTCAAACGGCCGCACGTGCGCTCAGTGGACAAACCGATCCTTGCATACATACAAGATGATGGTCCAGGCAATAACATAATCCATCTTATGGCTAATCTTCTTGTCCTTGATGACAGACGCCGTTGTTCTACACGAGATATCCAGCAGACTGCACTGGAAAAATCTCCGCCTTCCTCTGCGATGATTCGCCAGCTTCTATTAGTAGAAAGTTCAAATCTGCAGCTTTATTATATATGTTTCAGAAAGAGCTCATCACCTCGGTCATTCGATCACACGAACGCTGTATGAACGAACATACTCGAAAAAAAATTGATCAAAGGAAAAAAAAAATTGACAGCGGACAGTAGGTTAGAAACCTACTGAAATGCATTAAAGAGGTTGTATACAAATGGTTTTACAAAAGTAAGAGTAAAAATGTATTCATATTAATGTAATTTAGTTGATCTATGCATCGGTGAACAAAGGGAACATACTCGATTTGGCTCTACGAAATTGGAATGCGCAGATTTTTGTAAGACCGATGAATCAGAAAATGAAACCGATTCAATTCTCTACACCTTTTCGCAAAATCTGAATTGCCGAGACATGAACACGCAGCTGGTGGAGCTCGAATCCCAGACCCAGAACCAGAAGACCGAGCTGGCTAGTGTCTGAGATGAGACTACATTCCAGCCAGGCACAGGATGAATCTTCACACCAGGATCAAGGCCTAGCCTATTGCCTGCTCCCCAACCCATGCACTCAGGCAGCAGCACCGAAGCTCAAGCTGGCCTCCTGCACATGCTTTTCGAGTCATTTGCCTCGATCAACACCTGGAAAAGAGGGAGCCATCAGATTAGTACATGCTCCAAGGTCGAATCTTGTGTTGATATCTCTGTAAAAACAGACCAAATTCAACCAGCTGCAAATGGATTTGGAGTGCGTTCACTCCTAAGTCACCCGAATTTCAATGCTACCGACAACAGCGGGGTAGAACACGAGTATGCCCTTGCGTGCCGGGGGCGTCTAATTCATCACCCCACCAGTAATTTCAAGGTTATCACCTACAAGTCCGATGCATCGATATAGTTTTAGGTACATGTGGGGGCACCAAAAAGGATTACTTTAGATCAAAGGGAGGTGAAGCCCTAGGTTCAGGCCTTAGTCACCGAAAACCATCCACTAGTTGGCCACTAAGCTTTGCCTCTTCTCCCTCCTTGAATCCCCAAGGCACTCAAAATCTTCTATCCCAAGCAATAGCATATCCTTGGAGCACTTTTACAATCCATGGGATCTTTGGAAGGTACTGCTTGGCTAATGACAAGGGACAAACTTCGAGTACTCCCAAGCATATGAATGTCCTCAAGCCAATAGAAAAATGCTGAGGCCTCAGATTATTATATGGATTAAGAGTACTACAGGTTCTGCATTCTATGAACAGGAGATGCTGCAACTCTAGATTTGACCAATGGAGGGTAAGTGTATCTATGGGCCTATAAATCTTCTGGCTTCTGCCCTTTCTCTGTTCTGCTTTCTCCTTCCCTTTCCTGTTAGTTACATGACAGACATACCTAAAACAGAGCCAGACAGTTGGTAATGCAGCAGTTAAATTGTGCACGCTTCTTGCTTTGGTTGGCCATCTTATCAGCCACCCTAGGGCCCTTCATTGCCATTGCACATCGAGGTAGGCACCGATACCTTTTGTTTTGCATGTGCATATTAGAGCCAAGGTTTTTCATTTAAGTTCATCTTATTCTTGGTGTAAATATGCATGTGGGGTATACTGATGTATTGTCTCTCAGAATTGATGATGGTAACAAACAGTGCGAGTGAACCAGAAACCAGGCTGGTAAGAACTGTTAGCACTGCCAAAAATTGCTATCATTTCAACAAAATGTACTATCCAGCACTTGTGTCTGACTAAAGTTTCTCCTTATATGTAGGAGCTCGGTACTGACAAAACCAACAGAGTTGACGAAACCAGAAGCAATGTGATGATAGGACGAAAGATGGCTTCTGGAGAGACGGTCAAGGATAAGAAGAGCACAAAGGATGCTAGAAGCAAACCAAGCTCAGGTGCAAAACATTCTGTTGGAAAATGTGGGCATGGAGGAAGGAAGGATTTGAGTATGAACTGTTATTTTAGAAGTAGAAAAATTCCTCCAGGGGTTACCTTTGATGGTCACATACCCTTCACTGCTGATTATAGTCTACCCAGGTACCACCAGCCCAAGAACAACTAGAAGTAGATAGGGTATAGCTACGTAACTTAGCTTGTTCTCCTTGCTTCCTCTCCTCTCTTGGTTGGCCAACCTATTTGTCAGCTATGGCCTTTCCTAATTAGATATAGGTGTGTTTAGCCATGATATAACAATGACCTGTTCTGTTTTTCCTGTGCCATAATAGTAAATGTCAGTGTGCCTTCTTAGAAAGGGCGACATTTATGATGCAACTATATTCAATATATTCTCATATCTTTACATTCTTCTAGCTTTACAAATTCGATTTCACCAAAATATAGAAAAAGAAAACAAGGAAACTTAGAAAATCGTAAGGAAAGTTATGATTTGGCACACCAACATTTGGCATTTCCTGTTCGATTTGAATATCATCTCGTTCTTGATGCAGGAGAGATTAAGAATTACCCAACTAATTCACGTGAGCCTTCAAGTCTAAAGGTGATCTCTTCCTCCTTCCTAGACACCCTATATGTTTTCTCATAGCAAAAGGCTGTCAAGTTTATTTTGTTATCGAATTAACTAAGACTAAGAAATGAAACTGCAAATTTTATTCCTACACTGGTTTTATCAGAGTTCTGTTACCAGCAAGGCATGGGCATGCACATGTTAGAAAGGGAATAACTATTCAAGAGTTAGGAAGTTAGGAGATACCCTTTCGAAGTACAAAAATTTTGTTCAAGAAAGTCATTGTGTTGAGCTATCTTTCAATTTCTCTATGTTCATTTATGTCAATTAATTGGTGGATTATCAGTCACTACTAAGTACTAATTTCCTACCACAATCTCTCAGGATAGCGCTAGCTCCAGGATGACAGCAGGATCATCCATGGACAGCATGAAACTGGATGGGAGCACATCAGTGCTAGTACTGAACATTCCAAAACCACAGCATACCAGTACACTGCCATCCAAGCCTTCCAGGAATCCAAGTTCAGGCTCCAAAAAAGAATTGAAAGATTCAATTGTTCACGGAACCTTATATAATATTAACGAGGACTGGAAGGAGAGAATGCTAGAGGCCAGTGATGAAGTTTTCAGATTGCTTAACAAGGATTACCATGCCTCTCCCCACAGGAGATCACCAGTTCATAACTAAGGAAAAGGCAAACGTTACGCTGATTCCTAGTTTTGTGACCTAAGCCAATGCTGTGGTGGTGTCTAAGTATAATTACATGCTGTTTTACATTTAGTGTATGACAAAGAATTAAGAATAATAATCGGGATATTTGAGTTAAACTTGTGGTATGTCAGAAATTATTTAAAGAAATTATTGACTCATGAAACACAGCCATCACAGACAAATGGGCAAAGCCAACTCCACAAAATAATCATCATATGAAGAGATGAAATATGACATTAGAAAAGCATCAGTGGCTTAGATGAAAAGCAGATAGAGAAGTATGCAAGCAGAAAAACAATTATTTGTATTAAACTACCTTGCCAATGCCCGATGATGGGAGATGCAAGATATAATTGCAACTGAATCATTTGAACCTAAGAACATTGTGCTCTGTTCAGATGTACGTAGTCCTAGCAAAGACTGGGTTTTGTGATCTGCATGCACCTGCAAGTGCCACTGCTTGCGCTGAACCTGTCAGGCTCCCTCCCTCCCTCTTGTATGTATATTTGCATAGATGAATGGATACATTAAAGGGTGAATTACACAATCCAACTTAGTATCAGAACCTCCTTTTTTCCTCTACCATGAGCGGCACCGAGCCCTCTTCTGGCCTTGGCAACAAGCCCCTGCCACTGACTTCGACACCATGCCCGCCACTAGTACTGGCACAGTGGCACCCTCTCAAAGGCTCCTTGCATGTCGGAGCCCTTACCGCATTCCCATCTTCTATCCACCATGTTAACATCCCCAGTTATATTCACTTCAAACTTTACCTTGCTAGCAGCAACTACTCTAAATAAAGGAACATTTTGCTCTTTGTCCTCGGTAAGTTTGAGCTCATCATCATGTCGACGAGGCCACCTATCCACAACACGAGGAAGACGAATGACACCATGCAGATAAAAGAGCATAAAGTTCCTCCATTTGAAATAGTTATTGGCAACATCGTAGAAGATGGGGAAGAGGTAGAGGCTGCGACATGCAAGGAGTCGGTGGTCAAGACAGGAAGGGTGCCAGCACTAGACTACTAACAGCGGGCATGGTGCAAAAGACAGTGATGGGCATGATAGCGAAGCTAGCCTCGGTGCCGCTCATGGCAGAAAAAAAGGAGGCCCTAATACCAAGATTGTGTAATTCACTATTCGATGAATTCATTCATCTATGCAAGCATATATATGAGATATATTTTTTTGACAGAAATGTTAGAGATATATTAGGACATGTTAGGAGTACTTTAGCATATTAGGATAATATTAGATGCTTTGTCCTTATCTGGGTTTTCCCTGCCTTATCTAGGCTTCTCATGTACTATATATACACAGGCCCTTGGCCTATATATCAATACACATCTCATATTCATAACAATATATGAGAGAGAGAGAGAGGGAGAGGGAGAGAGGGTATGCTATCAATTACCGGCAAATGCACCTGCTAAGTGTACCTTCATCATTTAAGATTATGAAAGGGGGTGCTATTTCCATCAATTGCTCAGGTTCATCCTGAAAAAGGAAGCAACATGTATATGAACAGTTAGGTTAGTTATTCTGGGGGCGTGCTTCCATGGGTTTCAAATAATAACTACATAAATATTGCAACCATTATGATTAGATCAAGAGAAGTTATAGCCTAACTAAATATTGGTATAGACTAGTTTCAACCACTCACCTAACAGGAGGCACTTCAAAATGAAAATTCGTTTTTTATTCGGAATAGCCCGCAAACATGCTCCTTTGTCCATCACAAAATATGTCATGTTGATCAGTAACCATGCAAGAACTCAGGAACATCTAATATGCAGTTATGGAATTCAGTAGAAAGCCTTCATGCTCAAGCTACATACACCTCAGTTGTCAACTTAAAGTCATCTGCTTAGCAAACCAAAATCAACCGATTGAAGGGAGATGAGTCCTAGATATAGATCTTTAACATGCTGGGTGCACAATCCAATTCGTCTGCCATTCAAACTCCCATGAATCGACGGTGAGAAACCAGTCCTCCATCCTGGAAACCGTTGTTTCTCCTTCACATAAAGAGTATACATACTTGGCGATGCAGATTGGCAGCCCATTACAAAGCAGTTGAATTTTCGTGCAGGGACTTTAACTCTTGAGAGGGTCAGCACAAATAAACCACTACTAGAGATGCCATACATAAGAGCTTCATCAGTGGAAACGAAAGTATAACTGGATTCCAAAGGTTCCATTACTGCCTCAAAGTCCTCAATCATTGGAATGCCATAATCACCAAGTTCAAACCGGTTTTCCATCAATTTTTCATACATTCGGTACTTAGCCGATAATGTCCTGATGCAGGATTTCCTGACGCATTCAAATAACATTAGTTGAAGTTCTTTAAAATTGTCAGCCTCAGAGAACCATCTTATCCAACGATGAATTACTCCTGCAAACCAACTTACAATTAGCTCATCATCTTGCAAGACAAGAGCAGCAACATGTCTAGGGAAACCTTGAAGATTAATTATACCATAGCGGTATAGGCACTTCTGGATATAGATAAGAGGTGCATCAATCTTGATGAAGACATCATCAGTGCAGGTATCAATTGACTCCTTGTTCTTTAAGGTGGATAGCAATGCTTCTGTAGTAGCAGTCTCTGATGCAATGTAATCTTTGGCTTGCTTTTGAAAGTTGTTGAACACGTCTCTGAGGTCCTGTGGAAGTGCTGGTTCAGCAATGTATTTCGAAAGGAGCACCTCCTCAGTAGCTTCACTTTTGGCATTGATGTCCTGCATCCATACCTTCAGTAAAGTTTTGAACCAATGATCTGTCTTCATTCCCTCTTTCCTAAATTGTGCAATGTGGTCCAGTAAAGGGGTGCTAAGACCAAGTGACTTGATCTCCGACTCTTTTATCCTTCTCAAACCATATGCCAACCACTTCTTTCCTAACCTAAGATTCATAGCATGCCATATATCTTGCTTCTGAGAAGCAAATAAACGAATCTTCTCCTTCAACTTATGCACCGCTTTCAGTGCATCGTTTTCCTTTATTGTTACGCTGATCATGCTGCCGGCAAATTGTAACCCCCTGGAATTCTTCCTGACTGGCATAAGGTACAATCTTTCATCAACTTCCAGGTAAAGCGATTTGCTCAAGTAATCAACAATTTCAGATTTTATATATTCTGCAACATCCCTGGATCCCGAAATTGCAACAAAAATCTCATCCATATATCTACAAGCGTGTAGCCTTATTTTTCGCTTACAATCAATATGCTCTTCATTATTATCACCACTGTGCTTCAGTTGACTTCGAAACCAACGACGCAAATTTGACTCATGGTTGTCTGACATGTTTGTTGCCTCTAAACCAAGGCCTTCATGTTTCATGCAAATCCTGAATACTTCATGGTCAAAACTGTCAAGATATATGTTCATCAGGATTGGCGCAAGTGCTCCTTCTTGAGGAAGTCCATGGCCCTTGGGAAACCCTCCAAATACCAAATTGATTACCTCAGCATCAAACATATCTTGAATGAATGTCAACAAATGAGAGTCCTCAATTTTTTCCTTTATTTGTGAAATAAGCTTGGAAACTACATTGCCATCTACCTCTTTGTACATGGGGACAGTGAAGCACCAATCCGGAACCCCAATTTCGTTAGATATGAACTTCAGAGCCGAGCGATAACCACGTCCACTCCGACAACCATGTGATATCTTTGAGAACTGAGGTCTGTGGACAACCTCAAGCACCACCCTTACCGCTTCCTGGATAACCTTCAACTTCAACCTTGGAAGAACAAGGCACCCTCCTCCTCGCCTCTTTGCAGACACTGTGAAAGCATTCGCTCTGACATCAAACATACCACTCCTGAGCTGCTCCGCCAAGGAGGCAAAGCAAACATCATCCCTCGCAGACGCTATGTCCACGTTGGAATTGAGCCGGACTATGTCGTACGCATCCTCCAATGTATCAGCGTTCGCAACCACCTTGCCCATGAGATCATAGAACTTGCCGTTCAAATACTGCGCCTTGACCCTCTTCTTGATCCGGAGCTCGGCCAGCCTCTTCCGCTCCATACGCGACAGGGGCTTCCTCTGCTTCTGAGCGGCCACGGCCGACTCCTCGGCGAGAAAAGCCAGGCTCTTCGCCAGAGATACCGGCGGCGGCGGCGGCTGTTCAGCAGCACTCTCCACCGCATCATCGGCTCCATCAAGCAGGAAATGCGCCTTGTACCGCAGGAAGCTGGCGGCAGCCGCGGCACAACCCCCTCCTCCTGCTTCTAAGAACGCAACGTCACAAGCATTCTATACATAGAGAGAGAGGAAAAATTACACTGAGATGAGGGAAGAGGTGCCGAACCTTGCGGCGGCGGACGGCTCCTGGAGAGCTCCCGGAGGAGGCGGCCGCGACCGGGCGCCAGGAACAGGAAGGACATGGGGATGAGGCGGCCTGGGCTAGCGGGGCGCTGGGTCGAACAGGTGGCGTGCACGACGACAGGAGGCGCCGGCGGGTGGCGCTCCGCTCCACTTCGCGGCGCGAGGCGGGGGGCGTCCAACGCGCGAGGGACGCGGGCGCGTCCAACGCTCGCGTGGCCGTACGCGTGTCCCCGTCGCGCCGTGCGATCCAGCGACTCAGCGAGCCCACGCGCACGCGCAGACGCGCTGCCGCCGCTCCCATTTGGCTTCGCTGTGTCAATCGGCTCGGGCTCGGCTCAGCGTCCCAACCGCGCTCTACCTGCAGGCTTGTCTTCCCCAAATCCTCATCCTCAATGCCACGGCGCCGCCTCCTATGCTCACCACGGCCGGCGGCGAGGCACCCCCACAGCGATTCCTCCCCGACCCTGCCTCCTGTGTCCTCCATGGTATGCCATATCCTGCACAAGACCTAGCTGACTCCGTTGCTCGTCTTCCCCAAATCTCCATCCCCAACCCCACCTCCTGTGCCCTCCATGGCCGGTGGCCGGTGCACCCCCACAGCGACTCCTCCCCGACCCGCCTCCTGTGTGCGACGTTGGATGGGTTGAGCAGTCATTTCAACCCATTCTATTTGGGATGCTGCACAAGGTAGTGCCAGGTTATTCCAACTCTTTTTTTTTTTTTTTTGAGGGAGTGACCAGCGGTCACTCAGTTGCAACCGCACAGACCGGTTGCAGAAGCATCAGACTGAAATAGGAAAATGTTCCAGCCAAATGGTTGGGTCTCCCGGAGCAAGGACAACCCCCAACCTGGCCAGATTATCCGCAGCATTATTGCACTTCCTACTAATGTAATTCACCTTGCAATTACTAAAGCCCATCATCTTGATTGTTCTTATATCTTGTATTATCACGGCATCCTCTCCTCTATACTCCTCCGAGGAATCCAACAGCAAGGCAATGTTCTTTGCATCAGTTTCAACAACCACATTGCAGGCACCCAACTCTTGTGCTACCTGAAGCCCAAATAAAATAGCAGCGCCTTCAGCATGCGAGGCACACATGATGTTGTCGAACTTCCCAGCTGCCATGAACAGCACCTGCCCGCTCTCATCACGGGCCACAGCTCCCCAACCTCCTTCCTTCGAAGTGGCCTTGAAAGAAGCATCAGTGTTGATTTTTATGAACCCTACTTCTGGAGGTTCCCATGCCAACTGAGGCATGCTTCTGATTAGAGGAACTCCATCTCCCCCTAGAGTGGCGCAATCCTCCTCTTTTTCGGCAATGATATGGAGAATCTGCCCTAGGGACAAAGCAGAATCTCCATGAACCAGCTTGTTCCTAGCGAACCACCAACACCACAGGAGCACACAGGTGGACACTTGAACTTTGATCTCTAGCTTCCACACCTCTTCGATCATTTGAGCCGGGCTATTGCAACCAATTAAAGAGAGTCTAACATGCTCAAGGCTCCTTTCTCTCCAGACCTTCTTGACTTCTTTACATTTCAAAAAAAGGTGGCCACCATCCTCATCCAATCTATGGCACATCGGGCATATCGTGTCCACCTCAATGCCTCTCCGGCGCACCAACGTCCTCAAAGGGAGTGAGTTATGATTCAGTCTCCACAGGAAGTGCTTGATTTTTGGAAGAATTGGCATCTTCCAAAGTTTAGACCATTTGAAGCCACCCCTCCCACCGCTGGAAGTTCCTGCTCCTTCAAGACCTGCCACTTTTAACCTTTCCAACAAGTGATAAGCAGATTTAACCGTAAAAACTCCTTTGGACTCGGGCTGCCATACAACAAAATCCTCATTTTGGCCCCTCAGGGGTATACATTTTATTAGTTGAGCTTCCTCTGGGCTAAAAATCATCCACAAGATCGTAATCCCCCAGTTTCTCTCTGGTCAATAAGATCACACACTTTGTTGAATCTGACCCTCCTGTCGACATCACTTCCTTGCGATCAGTTCTTGGGATCCAAGGGTCGCTCCAGATATTGATTGCAGAGCCATCACCCACTCTCCATATAATACCCTTCTTAAGAACTTGGATCCCCTTCAAGATACTCCTCCAGCTATACGACATGCCTTTCCTGTTTTTAGCTTGTAGGACATTGGTATCTGGGAAATACAATCCCTTCAACACAGAAACACACAGGGACTCGGGTTGTTGCAGCAGCCTCCACCCTTGCTTAGCGAGCATAGCAAGGTTAAAATCGTTTAAATCCCTAAAACCCATACCTCCTTGGCATTTCGAACTAGTCATTCTCTCCTTTCCGATCCGGTGAATCTTGTTCTCATTTTCTTGTTGGCCCCACCAGAACCTTAAATTTTGAGCCGTGAAGCTATCACAGAGAGCCTTGGTGACGTAGTAGCAGGACATGGCATAACTGGGCATGGATTGGGCCACTGCTTTGATCAATGTTTCCTTTCCGGCTTTGGATAACAATTTCTCCTTCCACCCTTGAACTCTTCCCCAAATCTTGTCCCTCAAGTACTCAAAAGTTTGCTGCTTTGAACTTCCAATCATGGTGGGCAAACCTAAGTATTTCTCGTTGAAAGCTTCAATATGAATGTTCAGGCTCCTCATGAAATTGTCCTTCTGACATTGCACCGTGTTCAAGCTGAAGAGGATGGCAGACTTGTCCCTATTGATAGTTTGTCCAGAAATGGCTTCGTATTGTTGGAGGATATCACGAATAGTCCTAGCCTCCTTTTCACTTGCTTGCATCAAGAACAGAGAATCATCTGCAAAAAATAAGTGTGTGATTGTAGGAGCACCCCTCCCAAGGGATATACCTTGAATCTTCCCATGATCTTGGGCTGCTTGGAGAGCAATGGATAAGGCCTCCGCGCAAATCACAAACAAGTAGGGGGATAGGGGATCCCCCTGTCTAAGTCCTCTCTCCGGAATAATCAGTTCGGTATAAGAGGAATTGACCTTAATTCTATATCGAACAGTTCTCACACATCTCATGATAAGGTTCACCCATTCAGCATTGAAACCCAGTCTTAGCATCATTTTTTTAAGAAAATCCCACTCCACCCGATCGTAGGCCTTAGACATATCCACTTTAACAGCAGCACAAGACCGTTTCCCCCTCTTCTTTTTTCCTAAGAAATGAATAGCCTCAGCAGCAATGAGCACATTGTCTGTAATTGATCTCCCAGGAACAAAAGCACTCTGTGTGGGGGAAATAATATCCGGGAGGATGATCTTCAATCTGTTAGCTAACATCTTTGCCACAACCTTATAGACAACATTGCACAAACTTATTGGTCTTAGGTCCTTTAGTCGGCTGGGACTTGGGACCTTAGGGATCAGAACTATCTCTGTGTCATTCCACTTTGTTGGAATAGGGCCCCCCTTCAAGATGTCCAGTATTTCCACAGAGAGTTGGTCCCCCACAATGTGCCAAAACTTTTTGAAGAAAATAGCCGGCATCCCATCCGGCCCTGGAGCTTTGAGATCACCCATACCGAAAAGTGTTGCCTTCACTTCCGCAGCTGTGAACTCTCTAGTTAATAGATCATTCATCGCAGGAGTAACTTTTGTTTGAACTTGCCCAAGAAAGCCATCGTCTTGCTGCACATTCCCTTGCCTGAATAAGTCCTTATACGTCCGATGAACCAGTCTAGTGATGTTTTCCTCTCCCTCCACCCACTGGTCATTGTCATCCTTAATTTTGGAAAGATGGTTGGTTCTTCTCCTCTCAGTAGCAACCGCATGAAAAAACTTAGTGTTTCTATCACCATGCCTGACCCAATTAGTATGACTTCTCTGTCTCCAGTAGGTATCCCTTTTTGCCTCCAGTTTATCGAGCTTGCACTTTAGCAGATGGCTTCTGTCCAGATTTTGTTGAGATATATTCAGCGCTTTCGTCTTCTCCAACTCCTCCCTAAGTTGGTGTATTTCTTTTCGGTAATCACCTCCATCACTCCTTTTCCAGCTCCTCATAGTCCCCACAACCCTCTTGATACTTGCATTGACTGTAGGATGCTGAGTGTTATTATGGCACCACGCTTCTTTCACTCTTTCCTCGCAATCCTCCTCCTCGACCCAGTGAGCTGGTTATTCCAACTCTTGATGTGAACACCTATCAAGAACTGTACCTTTTGAAGAGAATAGAATGATTTGTTATGGCACCTGGCCATTACAAATTGTTATGAGTATGTTTGTGCCGAAAGCATCATATTTGATGTCACTGAGTGGTTCAGCTGTCAGGTGACTCGGTTCTTCTTTAATGAAAATTGTGTTAGTTAGTATTGCTCTTACTGGTTACTTGTTTTGCACAGAAAGGCCTTCAGTTTGTACCCAATTATGTTCATGCTAGGCAGCAAGGATGATCGCATGTTGAATGCTCATGTAGATTTCATACATCATTAGGCATTGTTCCATTTTTAAAAATCAGTGGCTAGATTTCATACATCATTAGGCGCTCTTGGCGTCTTGCGTGGGCTCATTGGATCGGACGGCGACGAGGACACGCAGACTGCCACGCATGAGCGTTAGACGCGCCCGCGTCCCTCGCGCGTTGGACGTCCCCCGCCTTGTTCGCGGCGTCTGCCTCGACTTCAAGTCTTCGAGAGGAGCAAATGGCGCGCGCGGGGGCGGCGGGGCTGACGCCGACGTTCGCTGCATGTTAAGTTGTAGTGAACTAGTGGTGGTGGCAGAGCGCGGGAGCACGCTGACTCTCGGCTGGTGCTTCTACCATTCTACGGGCTCTGCTGCACGTGCGTGTCAACCCATTTTTGTTTATATATATATATTATGATTTTCTTGAATTTGTTCTTTTTTCATTTTTTTTATATTTTTCTAAATTTCCTGATTTTTCGTTTTTTTCGAAATTTAATGTTTTTTCTTTCTTTCCGTTTTTCCTAATTTTTATGAATTTTTTACCAACAGCTAGCCATGTGGGTTGCCATGTCATCGTTCAGCTGCCATGTGGTAGCCACATCAGCGATTTTCTCTCTATATATATTATATAATTAAAACAAGGACTAACGGAGTTACAATGTTAATTCTAAAATAATGGAAATTTTTATGCTACTCATAGAGAGAAAAATTTACACCGTAGATTTTTGTTGCCGAATTATAATAGCTTACCCAACAAAAAAAATAGATATTCAAAATTAAAAAAATAGAAATAAGAGGTCATGACAGATTAAAACAGAGTCCATATTGTATACAATAAGAAACAAAAATAACATAAATTTAAAATAAAGAATAATACAAATAAGAGTTCACGTCGTATAACACCATACACATAACTTGCAGCAGGGCAAGTGATGATTCATGGGGTCTTGTAGATTCAGAGGGCAATTCATGCAGAGTGGTTTATTTGGGGGCTGAGGTCTCTCATCAGTTACATTAGGGGAGAGAATTTATAAGCTCTCTCTCCCATCAATAATTTCTCCATACCCATTCCTGCTCCTCCTGCTTTTGCCCCGGGTGTATTTAGCCATGCGGAGTTCTGCTTGCTTCCCATCGGCACAACGAATTTTGAACCTTGGGAAGCACAAAGCATCTCATGATGGGCACGCTCCTGGTTGTAAGCCCTGCACCAGCGGTGATACAAGTCCCACAGGGCCACCTCTGACTTGACGTCCTTGTGGCCTACCACAAAATCCACCATAGCTACACAAATGCATGCACGTTGCTAGGCGTGTGAATCGTGGGATCATTTATATGTATGTAAGTCCACAGTGAGAAAAGATATCATCGGATCGAATTTTGGTTTTTTTTTTGTTCCACAAATTATACAACAAAAGGATCTATCTATCTATCAACAAAATTATGGAACAAATTATGCAATCAAACGGTGTCGACAAGGATATGTCGATGTGATTGTGAAATTAAACAGAGTTGGTCGGAGGTTTTAATTGGCCTCTTTGCATGCTTAATTTCTTGTGGCCATGTTGTGCTATACGGATCAAGTGGTCAAGTCCCGGTTGTCCAGTGGACATCCCGTTTGCATGCTCTAACATATGTATCTGGAGAGGGATTGGGTCACCTGGTCCGAGGCTGGGGTGGGGAGGATCGTCATCATCATCGGGGGAGAGGCCGCCGTGGATTGGGTTACCTGGTCCGGGGTTCGAGCGGGGCAGAGGCGGAGCGTCGTTGGAGGAGCTGCCGAGTAAAGGCGGTCTCGAGGCGAACTGAGCAAGAGCGAGCAACCGCTTCGCGCCGCTGCGAGATGCGAAGCACGACGAGTGGCCAGGCGGCCCAGCGAGACCATGGACGCCGACGACAGCATGACGGAGAGGATGGAGGATTTGGATCTGGATGGCGGCGCCGGGGGTAAAGGGAGAAGCGTCTGGTTGGTTGCCGGGTCGGACGGCCCACCAGCGCGCACCACCTGCTTGCAATAGCCCACCAGCACGCGCACCGATTCGATTCATGGGCCATCCAAAATGGTAGTGAAGTTTTTTCTTTTCTTTTTCCCCCTTTTTAATTGGGGAATTGCTATGTGTTGATCGATTTGATTTTACACTTTACCTAGCTTCTGCCCCTCCAGTGACCCACTCCTTTCCCGCACCGTCGCCACCGTGGCTCGAGTTAGGAGGGTTCGGTTAAGAGGGCTTGAGCATCTCCGATAGCCTCCCAATCCCACCCCTTAAAACATTATTCATGTGTGTGAATAGTGTTTTAGGGGGTGGGATAAAGGAGCTCCTGGTATGCAAAACAAGCTTGACCGTAATAGTATAATGGAATGAAAAGCTTTCCCCATTGGCACGCCGAAACAAGGAAAGATTTCCCCATTGGCATGCCGAAACAAGGAAAGAGAGCAATAATATATTTCACATATCCAACAGCAACACAAGTCTCCAGTCTCCAGTCTCAAGTCCAGTTCAATTAGCGGTTCCATTATTTCTAAGCCTATCAATAGTTCAATACATATTCATTACATAAATAAATACAACAATTAAAAAATAGTTTTAAAATCTTTGGAAGGACTACTAAAAGCCACAAAAATCATTATAAATTATCACAATATATAGCCTATATAAAAATAACAAATTTTGCTACAGCAATACGCAACAGCACGTATCGCTAAAAAGAAAAAGAAAACAACAAATTTGGCTTATCTCAGGATGGGACTGCCTAGATACAGCTAGCCTTTCGAAAAAGAAAATACCTCTATAGTAGTATGTAGATAAAAAAAATGCTACCTTCGCAAATTAGTATGTAGATCGAATTTGAGAACACCCAAATAAGAGTAAGTATCTTGTCTTACAAAAGCATAGCTTACACAGATGCATGCCTTGCAGAAGCAAGGACTTTGGTTCCAAATTAACTTAAAAGCACAACCTGGTACTCACATAAGCGTATAAAACACCATACGCACAACTGGCCTACAGCACAAATTCAGCAGCATATATAACACCATACACATAACTCGCAGCAGGGCAAGTGATGATTCATGGGGTCTTGTAGATTCAGAGGGCAATTCATGCAGAGTGGTTTATTTGGGGGCTGAGGTCTCTCATCAGTTACATTAGGGGAGAGAATTTATAAGCTCTCTCTCCCATCAATAATTTCTCCATACCCATTCCTGCTCCTCCTGCTTTTGCCCCGGGTGTATTTAGCTATGCGGAGTTCTGCTTGCTTCCCATCGGCAAAAGGGCTTAACACATCCTTCTCACGGTACGCCTTCCGTGCTGCACTCTTGAACCTTGGGAAGCGACAAAGCATCTCATGATGGGGACGCTCCTGGTGGTAAGCCCTGCACCAGCGGTGATACAAGTCCCACAGGGCCACCTCTGACTTGACGTCCTTGTGGCCTACCACAAAATCCACCATAGCTACACAAATGCATGCACGTTGCTAGGTGTGTGAATCGTGGGATCATTTATATGTATGTCCACAGTGAGAAAAGATATCATCGGATCGAATTTTGGTTTTTTGGTTCTACAAATTATACAACAAAAGGATCTATCTATCTATCAGCAAAATTATAGAACAAATTATGCAATCAAACGGTGTCGACAAGGATATGTCGATGTGATTGTGAAATTAAACAGAGTTGATCGGAGGTAATTGGTCTCTTTGCATGCTTAATTTCTTGTGGCCATGTTGTGCTATACGGATCAAGCGGTCAAGTCCCGGTTGTCCAGTGGACATCCCGTTTGCATGATCTAACATATGTATCTGAAGGGGGATTGGGTTACCTGGTCCGAGGCTGGGGTGGTGACGAAAGACGTCATCATCGGGGGAGAGGCCGCCGTGGATTGGGTTACCTGGTCCGGGGTTCGGGCGGGGCGGAGACGGAGCGTCGTTGGAGGAACTGCCGAGTAGGGGCAGATCTGAGGCCAGGCCTGAGCAAGAACGAGCAACCGCCCTCACCGCCGCACGGCGAGATGCGAGCGGCACGAGAGCTGAGCGGGCGGCCCGCAGGACCATGGACGCCGACGACAGCATGACGGAGAGGATGGAGGATTTGGATCTGGATGGCGGCGCCGGGGGATAAGAAAGACCGTCCTCGATTTCCCTTCTTTTTTATAGATGGCTAGGTTAGGTTTTCGGGAGGTCGATCCTACAACTCGAGAAGCGTCTGGGTTGGTTGCCGGGTCGGACGGCCCATCAGCACGCCCACCACCTACTTGCAATAGCCCACCAGCACGCGCACCGATTCGATTCATGAGCCATCCAAATGGTAGTGAAGTTTTTTCTTTTCTTTTTTCCCCTTTTTAATCGGGGAATTGCTACCACTCCTTTCCCGCGCCGTCGCTACGCCTCCATGGCTCGAGTTAAGAGGGTTCGGTTCAGAGGACCTAGAGCATCTCCAATAGCCCCCAATCCCACCCCTTAAAATACTATTTATGTGTGTATAAATAGTGTTTTTAGGGGGTGGGATAAAGGAGCTGTTGGGATGCTCTTAGAGGGAGTCCGGGGGGAGGGGCAATCCGACAGTGGGTTAGGTGGGTGAGGGGGGCAACGAGTGTCAGTGAGTAGGGTACGTACATACCCCATCCGCGATCTAGGACCAAGCACCTAGCTAGGGTTTTTATTGGACCCCCAACCGAGGTTGAAGGATACCTACAAGTTGTCATCGGATCCTATCCATCAGTCTAGGAAAGAAAAAGAAGAAAAGATTGAAATTTGTTTTCAATCTATAAATAAATAAATCGTTACAATATACACCTTGCAAAACTAATGGATTCATTATATATAGGAAAAAGTCTACTTACCCCCTGAAGTATTGAGTCGGGAGCACATAGCGCCCTAACTTCGAAAACCAGGTATTATGTCCCCTGAATGATGCAAACCGGTGCAAATAACCCCGTGCAAGTGGTTTCACATGTGGTTTTGTCACTTCAGCGCTCCATGTGGTATTTATTTTTTCTTTTATCTATTTTTAGCGCGGGCCCACCCTTATCTTCTTCCTCCACCATCCTCCTCCTCCTCTCTCTCTCCCTCCCTCTCCCCTCTCTCCTCCTCTCCCCTCTCTCCTCTCCCGGCAGCTTCGGGTTTATCCCTCATCTTCTTCCCGCGCCACCTCCCTCCGGCGAGCTCCCGCCCCTGCCGCCCGGGCGGGTGGTCATGGTGCTCACAGCGCTCCACGTGTCCGTCGTCCTCATGGTGGTCGCCGTGCGCACGTGCGGCGGCCGGCCGAGCCGTGTGGGCAGCTTTGATGCGCGGGAGCTGCCGGATCGACATAGAGGGGTTCGACGAGAAGCTGCCAGTGTACATGGTGAAGGAGACGTCGACGACGGCGCAGAAGCGGAGCACGTCGTGGCTGGGAAGGAAGACTGTTGAAATCGGAGAGGAGTAGACTCAATGCGAGCACCTGGAATACACGTACATTCGAGGAGGAAGATCAACGAAGAACACATGAGGTTTTGTGCCGTGTAAAACTGGTGCGGCTTTTCTGTTTTTTCTCTGTGAGTATCATTGAGCCCTAATTCTTTTAGTGGCATTGATGACGTATACATTTGCGCTAGGAAGTTCTTGGAGTTCTCATGGAACCCTAGCGAGGCTTCGGCGAACGTTTGAGCTGCTTCGAGATGATCTAAACATGACCGGACGAGTGAAGAGGTCATGTGCAGGTTTAGGAGTAGCTAGGTTTTCCTTTTGTCGTCCATACTTCAAGAGGGGTCTAATTGTTTCGATCGTGCCAAGTCTCTCCGTGTCATAACCCTCAAGCCATCCACAAATAGTTAGAGGTCCTAACCCGTTAAAATTTACTTGAGCCGTGTCTTTTCAGTGCTCATCGGACCGGGTCCGATCGCCATCGGACTGGGTCTGCAAGCCCAAACCCTAAATCATTGTTCGGTTGCTGGTCGGACTGAGTCTGGCGCCGTCGAACCGGGTCCGACCGTCTCCGGACCGAGTCTGACAGTGCCCTTGTTCCAGCCCCTAAAGCTCCGTCGGACCGGATCCGACAACACGTGTGTCAGCCGTTCTGAGGCATGGTTGCAGCCATCGGACCGGGTCCGATAACCATCGGACCGGGTCCGACGGGTACTGTAACGGCTAGTTTTTGGACTCTTCCCGAGCTCCAACGACTAGTTCCTCTGCGGGGGTATTTATTGATCTGTGTAGGCAGCCATTACTGAGGTTTGTTGCTCCACTTCACCTATAGTCAACATCTACTCATATTAGGGGTGTTCTAGAGCCATCCCTCCACCAATTCATCAACCACCTACCTTTCTTCAAATCGAGCTTCATGGAAGTCCTTCGATTTGGCATGATCGAGGCGATTCGGGCGTATTACTCTTGAAGACGGTGTTCTTCTTGGAGGAGTGGGCTTGGGAGTAGGCTTTGACGTGTGGATACTCTCGAGTCGGTGTGAAGGTGACGGAGTCCACCTCGTCGGAGTGGCCGAACAACTACCGGGGAGTAAGCGAGACGTGTGGCTCAAGAGGGAGCCGGTCCTTGTGCGTAAGGGCTAGCCTCAACGGAGAGTAGGAGTGGAGACTCCGAACTTCAGTGAAACAAATACCGTGTCTCTTTTCTCTTGTCTCATTTACTTCCGCATTTATTTCTCGCTTGAATTGCTACATTGCTTGTTTGTTTGGATGAGATAAATTAGGTTGCTAATGCGTGTCTTTTAATTTGCTTCCGCTTAATAGGGCACTAGAGTCTAGAATTGGGTCACTCTTAATCTTGTTGCTTAATCAAGTATAATCCAAAGAAATTAAAAATTGCCTATTCAACCTCCCCCTCTAGGCCGTAGAGTTCCTTTCATTCTCACTCCTTGTTCAACTGGAAGAAGCATTGCTAAGTGGTTACAAGTTAGTGGCCTAACTACGTGCAGAGAACTGCGCCATCCCACGTCCGCGAAATACCTGACAACAGAAACCTGAAGACTCGATAAAGCTAATGACTAGGAACTCCTAATAACCTGGCTAGATAAGTGAAGTCATGCAACTACATGCAAAACGTGGCTATAGCATAATCACGCAGGAGCTGCTCTTAGCCAATGCAAATACAAAGCAAATTAATGTGACAATGATTTATTCGGCAACCTGCAACAAGATTAACTCAACAAAGATGGTGTCGTCGTCGGTCGTCGCGCACCGGCGGGTGGCGGCGGCGGCGGCGGCGGCGAAGATGGACGACCTAAGCAGCTCCGGCGGCGGCGGCGCTGGACTTCGAGCCGCTGCTCGTCGACTTCGGCTTCTCTGGCCTCATCGATCATGCGTAGTCACCGCACTCCATGTTCGCGCACCCATCGCCGGAATGCGTTGCCGGCCGGCCGGCGAGCACCAAGGCCGACGTGTACTGCCTCGGCGTCGTCCATCTTCGCTCGAGGTGGAGCTCGAGGAGGGAGGTGGCGCGGGAAATGGACGCCGTGTAAGAGAGAGCGTAGCAAGTATGGGCTGCGTCCCATCCAGGACATGGGCCTTGTATCTGTCCGGCGGCCCAAGTGCCATGTAACGGTATATAAACCCCGAGTGCTGTTCCGTTTCCGGCACGCAATGAGAAAACGCTGAATCCAATCTCCTCTGCTGCATCCTTCCTCTATTCTTCCATGGTTCAGGTTCCGTTTCTTTTCTGATTCCTCTCGATTTTTCTTGTGTTCTTCTTCGATCTCTTTGGGAACGCCACAAGTGGTATCAGAGCAGGCTGTCAGGATCTCGAAATTCCCTCGATCAAGGCCGTAAAATCATTCCGAGAGGCAGGCTGGTCTTGCCTTAGGGTTGAGACCGTAAGATCATTGCTATACTCGTGGTTGGAATTGGTTTGGGGAGAGATCGTGTAGTGCTTCGTCCAGCGCAAAAGTGGCGACAAGGGGCGTCACTCTCACCACCCGAATGGCGGCTGCGGAAGCGAATATCAGGTCTCTAGAAGAGAAGATGCAGTCGATTCTGAGTGCGGTGACTGCAACGGAGGAGAGACTGAAGGTGCAAGATGAATGGAGAGGGGCGATTGATCAGATGTTGCAGGGAGTATGCAACTCGCTGAAGAATTTGAGTGCTCGAGTGACATTTTTGGAAGAGGCGCCTTCACCCACACCAAGTGTTCGATCACATGGCAGAGAGGGAGTAAGGGGGCCAATTGATCATCAGCCAGTTGACAGGGGTCGTATGCAGGTTGATGGCACCCAATTCAACAATTCATATCAGTCTGGTAGTCAACAGTTTGGTGTGCATAGCCCAGATTTCAGGATGCCTAGGACTAATTTTCCAAAATTTGAAGGTGATCAGCCAAGAGTTTGGAAAGTGAAGTGTGAAAAGTATTTCTCTATGTTCAGATTCCGACACATCTATGGGCTAGTTTTGCAACACTCCACTTTCAGGGTAGGGCGGCACTTTGGTTACAAACATATGAGATGCAACATGAAGTAGTTACATGGCCCGAGCTCTGCTTAGCGGTAGAGGGTAAATTTGGACTAGACACCTATAGCAATTCCATGAAAGCTCTGCTTGCTATCAAGCAGACAGCAGGGGTCCAAGAATATTATGATGCCTTTCAGGAGTTAGCATTCAAGGTTATGGCTCATAATTCTTGTTTGGATGAAGTATTTTTGGTGAGCAAATTTTTAGAAGGTCTGAAGTCTGAGATAAGATCTGCCTTAGTGCTACATAAGCCCAAAACAGTAGACTATGCTCTATCATTAGCATTACTGCAGGAAGAAGAACTAGCTAACACCTCAAAAAGAACCTTCCCAAGGATGGAACATAAGGAGAATTCTAAGTTCAATACCAAAGCACTTCCTCCAGTGCATGTGGGCAAAGGTATTATGGGAACTGGACCCCAAGATAACAAACCTGAAGGCAAACAAAGAACATGGGACAAATTCGGCTCTCTCGAGGCCCAAAGGAAGACACAAGGGCTGTGCATGCGTTGTGGTGATAAGTGGCATGCAGGACACAAGTGTCCCACAACAATTCCCATCCATGTTGTTGAGGAACTCTTAGCTGTTTTTCCTGAAGATGATGAAGAAGAAGATAATACTGACCCCAACACCTCGACCCCCATCCAGCAACACCTCGCTTTGTCTCAGTTTGCAGTGGATGGAATTCAAGGTCCTAGCACCATCAAACTCATGGGATTGCTACCTAATAAATCAGTGTCAATTCTGTTGGATTCTGGTAGCACTGGCAATTTTATAAACACATCTGTAGTATCAGCGCTACACTTACCTACGGAGGACATACCCCCTGTTCAAGTGGTGATTGCTAATGGGAGCAAACTATGCAGCAACAAAAGAGTGTCTCAGTTACAATATCTCATTCAAGGCACTACTTTCCAAAGCAATTTCAGAGTGCTACCTCTGGGCTGTTATGACATGATCCTTGGCATGGAGTGGCTAGAACAGTATAGTCCAATGTGGATTGACTGGAGGACAAAGTCCCTTAGTTACCAAACTGGAAGCAACTCATTCAAGTTGCAAGGCATTTCTGATAATACTTCTACTTGCCATCAAATGTCAGCCCACCAACTAATTAATTTGGGCAAGAAAGGGGAGATTTCACATGTGGTGTATCTGTATTCAGTGGAGGCACAACCTGTAGACCAACTTGTTCCATCCGAGGTGCAGGCTACACTAAAGGTGTACTCTGAAATTTTTCAGCCACCAACAGGGTTACCACCTTCTAGAGCTTGTGACCACAGAATACCACTCATTCCCCTAGCACAACCTGTCAACATAAGACCTTACAAACATGGACCATCTCAGAAAGATGAAATAGAGAAGCAATTGCACGAAATGCTCTCAAATGGTATTGTTTAGGCTAGTACGAGCCCTTTTGCATCCCCAGTTATCCTAGTCAAAAAGAAAGATGGTACTTGGCGATTTTGTGTGGATTACAGACAATTGAATGCCATTACCGTCAAAAACAAATACCTACTTCCCATCATTGATGAACTCTTAGATGAGCTACATGGGGCACAATGGTTTACCAAGCTAGACTTGCACTCCGGATATCATCAGATTCGAGTGGCTGCAGGAGAAGAATATAAAACTGCCTTTAGAACTCATCATGGTTTATGGGAGTTTAAAGTAATGCCGTTTGGTCTCACCAATGCACCAGCCACTTTTCAGAGTTTGATGAATACAATTTTTGCTCACTTGATAAGGAAATGCATACTGGTGTTTATGGATGACATCTTGGTGTACAGCCACAATATAGCAGATCATGTTCAGCACCTACAACAAGTATTCCAGATACTCAAAGACAACAAGCTTTTTTTGAAGAAATCGAAATGTTCTTTTGCTCAACCACAGCTGGAATACTTAGGGCACATCATTAGTGCTCAAGGCGTAGCCACTGATCCTAAGAAAGTTCAAGCAATTCAGGAGTGGCCGGTGCCCAAATCTGTCAAAGCCCTCAAAGGTTTTCTTGGCCTCAGTGGATATTATCGAAAATTCATTAAACACTATGGTGTCATTAGCAAATGTCTTACTGACTTGCTCAAAAAGCACACCTTGTATGTTTGGACATCCACACACCAACAGGCCTTTGAAACACTCAAGTTAGCATTGAGTTCAACACCGTTTCTGGCTTTACCAGATTTTCAGCAGCCATTTGTCATAGAGACTGATGCTAGTGATGTTGGCGTTGGAGCAGTGTTGATGCAAAATAGACATCCATTGGCTTATCTTAGTAAAGCATTGGGGGCGACAACAAGACAATTAGCCACATATGAAAAAGAATGTTTGGCTATTCTTATGGCTATTGACAAGTGGAGACCTTACCTGCAGCAACAGTCTTTTATTATCTATACTGACCATAAAAGCTTGGTTCATTTGGGGGAACAAAGAGTAACAACTGGCATTCAGCACAAGGCCTTTGTCAAGCTATTGGGGTTGCAATATCAAATTATCTATAAAAAAGACTCACCAACGCTGTGGCCGACACTCTATCCCGAACCACTTACCCTGGAGCTGAAATCATGGCCATCTCAACCTGTCAGCCCAAATGGTTGGAGGTCATTATGGAGGGTTATGCCCAGGATGAACATTGTAAGAAACTTCTCCTTTGAGTTAGGCGTATGCGGAACAAACTCTCAGGGGTTTTCTTTACAAGAGGGCATTATCAGATTCAAAGGAAGGGTTTGGTTGGGTACAAATACAGAAGCTCACAACGCTATCCTTACTGCTCTTCATGCTAGTGGATTAGGTGGACATAGTGGCGTCACAGCTACTTACAACAAAATCAAAGCATTATTTGCTTGGCCTCATATGAGACAAGATGTCATCAGGTTTATAGCTCAATGCACAGTGTGTAGCCAAGCTAAATCCACACATGCAGGACAATCGGGTTTGCTCCAACCATTACCGATTCCTCCTGCAGCATGGCACACAGTAAGCATGGATTTTATTGAAGGCTTACCCAAATCAGGCAGTCATGACACAATTTTGGTGGTGGTAGATAAGTTCACCAAATATGGGCATTTCATTGCATTAAGTCACCCTTTTACAGCAGCTTCAGTGGCTCAATGTTTCATGTCCAACATCTATAAACTGCATGGTATGCCTCAGGTCATCATCTCTGACAGGGATAAAGTTTTCACCAGTCAATTCTGGCAGGAACTCTTCAAATTAGCCGATACCACCCTGAACTTGAGTTCAAGTTATCATCCTCAGACTGACGGCCAAACGGAGCGTCTCAATCAATGCTTGGAGACATATTTGCGTTGTTTCATTCAATCCAGCCCAACTAAATGGTCAAGATGGCTACCCCAAGCCGAGTTCTGGTACAACTCATCATTTCATTCTGCTCTGGGGAAATCTCCATTTGAAGTCCTGTATGGCCATACACCACGACATTTTGGTATTTCCAATACTAGTGTCCAGCCGATCACTGAGTTACAAACTTGGTTGACTGAACGAACACAAATGCAAGAAGTTATCAAACACAATTTAGCTCGAGCACAGCAGAGAATGAAGCATCAGGCTAATAAAAACAGAGTGGAGAGGTCATTTGAAGTGGGTGATTGGGTTTACCTTAAACTCCAGCCTTATGCTCAGCAATCTGTCATCCGCAGATCTTCTCAAAAGTTATGTTTCAAGTATTTTGGCCCCTACCAAATTCTGAAGAAAGTGGGAGCAGTAGCTTATAAACTACAGTTACCAGCAAGTTCATCCATTCACCCAGTTATACATATTTCTCAACTCAAGAAGGCTCTCCCACCATCAACATCTGTAAGTCCAGATGACACTCTCCACTTCCTGACAGATGAATCGCTGTTACATCCTATTGCTATTCAGCACACTAAGTTGGTCCAGAAAGGCTCCAAGATTCAACCCCAAGTTTTGGTGCAATGGTCGGCAGTGCCTGCTTCTTGGAGTACTTGGGAGAATTGGCATCGTCTCCGTCAGCAGTTCCCTTCAGCATCGCTTGAGGGCAAGCGCGATTCTAAGGGAGGGGGAGTGTAAGAGAGAGCATAGCAAGTATGGGCTGCGTCCCATCCAGGCCATGGGCCTTGTATCTGTCCGGCGGCCCAAGTGCCATGTAAGGGTATATAAACCCAATCTTGTTCGTTCCCAGACGCAATGAGAAAACGCTGAATCCAATCTCCTCTGCTGCTTCCTTCCTCTGTTCTTCCATGGTTCAGGTTCCGTTTCTTCTCTGATTCCTCTCGCTTTTTCCTGTGTTCTTCTTTGATCTCTTCCGGAACGCCACACGTCGGTAGACGAACCCTAAGCTGCCGGGAGAGGAGAGAGGGGAGAGGGAGAGAGAGAGAGAGAGAGAGAGAAGAGGAGGATGCGGACCAAGAATACGGGGGCGGGCCCGCACTAAAAATAGATAAAAGAAAAATAAATACCACGTTGAGCGCTGAAGTGGTAAAACCATCTGTGAAACCACTCGCAGAGACTTATTTGCATCGGTTTGCATCATTCAAGGGACAGAATACCTGGTTTTCGAAGTCAGAGGGTTATGTGCGTTCGACTCAATACTTCAAAGGGGTAAGTAGACTTTCTCCTTACATATATAATCTAGTTTTACATCTGTAATGCATCGTGGTCAACTTATGTCATATTGAATGGCCAAAACCGTCTAGTAATTCACACAGCAAACGGTCTATTGACTGCTACAGTTCGGAGCGAGGTAGAGGAGGCATTTTGGGGGCGATTCGTCTCGCCCCTCCAGATCCAGCCGAAATCGCCGCCTCGGCCGGCTGCTCCGGCGCCAACGAGGTGGGGTTTCTGGCGGGGATCGTGGAGGGGCGGGATTCGGTCACCGCCATCTCGGTAGGTGTCCAGGAAGGAGGCTCGGCGCAAGTTCGCCGCCCAGATCTGCTGTTCTTCGTCTTCTCGGCGTTAAATCGCTGCTGGCGACAAAGGAAGCGGATTTAGGCGGTGGTTGTTCGTCTGATAGTAGTGGTGGTCGTAGGAGTTTTAGGTTTTTGCTTTTGGAGGTGTTTGTGGCGTTCGGGTTTGTGAGATCGTTGGGGGTGGAGCTTCTTCTTGCCGGCTCTTCGTCGGCTTTGGAGTTTCCTCTGCTTCTTCGATCTTTGCAAGCGGCGCGACATATCTCTCCGCGAATAAGGTGTCTGCTTGTAGACCTCGGCGGCGCTTGTTGGCTTTTGCTGAGCTTGTGTCGTTGGTAGGAGGACAGAATCCCCGTTTTGCGGTGGATACTTTTGTGGAGAAAGAGGTATGAAGGTTTCGATGCAGGAGACTCCGGCGTCTTTCTTGGTGCCGAAGATGACGGTGGTGGGTGGTAGCACAGGTTCATTTTCCTCGATCTTTGGTCTCGATGGATTTGAGTTCCTCCTCGTTCACTCTTGGTTTTGACCTGCGGATCCATAACCTTCTATGGTTTCGGCCGGAGGATTTGGGCCTCATGGTGCCACCGACTCCGCTAGCCTTTGTGGTGAGAAGGAAAAGTTTCTGGCAGTACTCGTCGTCTCAGCCCTCTAGGGACTTGGTTGTATTTTTTTATTTTCAGAGGGGCGTGTTTGTAATTTGTCAGAAGCTTCGTGAATGAAAAGGTGGTTTCTTTCTCAAAAAAAAAAAAACTTATGTCATATTGTATTAGTCAAGATTAGATAAATATTAGTCAAGTACTTAAAACATGAATTTATATGGCGAGACCGGTCTAGTTTTGCACGTAAAAATGTCACAAACACGAATGTGAAAACGGTTTGTCAAACGAAGTCTCCAGTTGGAAATCACAGGTAAAAAACAAAACGAAATTGCCCTTTTCCCATGGGTTTGCATGCGTGCACAGGTAATGGCCGGAAGAAAAACATGTGCGCGTGAGTGGGGGCGGGCGCAGGTGCGTGGGACAGTTGCTGGATCGGACGGAGGGAAAATTAGGTGCACGGTGTCAGAAACCGGTTGACAAAACCGTGCTCTTTTGTGTATTACTGCACTAGTCCCAAGGATCATAGCTAGTGCACACAGTCTCGAAACAGAAAGATACATTGTCATTATTGAAAGTTTGGATACATAGGGCAGGAGCCTGAAATAGTACAATCAAGTCGGTACGCAGACCGACGCATAATCATAACAAGTGGAATATAAATACTCGTACTCGCTAAGGTACGGTTTAGATCACAGGATTTATTTAATTTTCTAAACTTCACGCCACAGGCATAGTGGTAGTAGAACATAGCCTAAGTTTTATTATACTCCTCGAAATCACCAGCTGTGAAGAGCTCCTTGCCCTCCTAGGACGGTTCTCCAACTAAAGGTTTTTAAAAATAAAAATAAAAGCAAGAAGCGTGAGTACAATTGTACTCCACAAGTCTAAGGAATGTATGAAATGCAACTATTAGTACAAAGGACATTTTTATTTATTTTAAACTTCCAAAATTTTCGACATAAAACATTTCTTTATTTCACAATATTCTTTTTGGAAAAAAAAATCATCGAAATCCAAGAAAGAATTTTAAATGTCTCTTTTTGTCACCTTTGAATCAGTAATCCATTTTTGTATTTTAAAGGGGTGAGAGGTGTAGATATAGCTACCATATGAACAGTCACCAAGTGTGCTCATGACCGAGAGCGCGGCTATCATGATAGTTTATATAATACTCTGCAGAGTGTGTACACTTTACCCTCGACTGCTAGTGCGTACTTGTCAGAGTATCGAGGATACAAGCCAAAGACGCACAGCACAAAGCCAGTTATTCCGAGAAATCTACTGAAAACTATTTATCATTAAATATGGAGCGCGCGTGACCGACCCTGGTCATCCCGCTGTCCAATATTTATCACGGCGAGGTAACCATTCGAATGTCCGGATACTGGGGCTACATGGATCGGCCCAAGTTCCCATTCGTTGGCATCTCGATTTCAAATCGGAATAGTTTCCGGTAGCTTCCTAGGCTTACTTAGCTAAGCTCATCCCCATAGACGAGTTCCGAGGTCGTAGTGTATGAGCCCGGTTCATAGATTCACAGAAAAACAGTCTTTAGACTGATTAAGGCGTCGGACTCCGTTTTACCAGAGTAAACCGGTACCCTAACGGAAGTCTTTTTCCTTCTCAGTCAAATGAGTATTTATTAAACCAAAATCTTTATTTCAACATGAAATCATTATTTTCTCATTTTCCAACTTTTCATATCACCAAAATCCAATCTCAAAATCTCATCTCCATCCCACATGAAATAACGCAACCTTTTCAACCAAGTGGCCATCATTTCATGTGATGTATCTTATCGTTTTTACCAAATTCCATCATTTCAACATAAACATGATTTTCTACAAAATCAACTCCAATACCATTTACAATTCTAGGTTTGAAAAACAATAATATCGGGGTGAAATCATTTTTCCTTTTTCAGATATTAACTATTTCTTTTCCGAAAGAATTATTCAAGCAAATATCATGCAATCCATACTTTTAAACATTTCACAAACACTTTTGCAAATAAATATAAACATGGAATATGCGTCAAGGAGACTTGACTTCAAATGCAGTGTCAGAAAATACGCCGGGATCGCAATCCAGTCCAGTGACACCGGCGTCTATACGCGAAAATATACACACCAATTATTTTTGTAATCAAATAAATTTTTAAAAGTGAGAAAGTAATTTATTTGAGAAGATTTAATTTTTCTGAATTTTTATAAATTTATTTGACATTTTTCTGCTGAGAAATGGATTTTATATGATTTTTAGAGTAGTTAATGGAAATTAAAAAGGAATTTAATTGGTTTTCGGCCGGAGCGTGAAATGGGCGAATCGGCCCATTCAGCTCGCTTCACACCCAGCGCCTCCGGTGGCCTTCTCGCTGCTTAATGGGGTCGATCGGGGCCCTAACTCATCGGTCACCCCAGGCGAGCATGGCCGGTTCGACGACGGCGCCGGCGCGACGGCGATCATTCCGGTGAGCCGAGAGGTTCGAGAGGAAGTACATGAAGAGGGGAGTTGATTTATGGGGTCGGCGACGAGGTTTACCGGGAGAATGTAGCCGGCGAGAGGAAATCGGTGTCACCGGCGAGAAGGTTCCGGTGGCGGGTCGGTCCAATTGACCGAGGGGAAACACCGACGAAAACTCCGTGATGCTAAAGAGGAACTCTCGAGGTTTCGGGAATGACGGGATCGGCGCGGCCGTGGTCGTCTTCGTCAGCTCCGGCGAGAGAAGAGTACCGCGGCGGGGGTATTTATAGGCGGCGCGGCAAGGGCTCGTCCAAGGAGTGGTTTGCACAGGGTTAATATGAGCTGCGAGGTCTTGTGGCGCAGGGCGGCGGCGACCTTGGCGTCATGGCGCGGTCAAGCCCGACGGCGGCGCTTCGGGAAAGAAAAACTTGGGCGCAAAGTCGATGACGGCGGCGGCGTGCGACGACGAATCTTGGCGGCGGTGGCACTGCTCCGGTACGGTCCTCGGTGGCGTCGCGGTGGCAGAGGAGCAGAGAAGGGAGAGATAGAGCGAGCGCGAGAGGGAGAGACAGAGAGGAGGGGGGAATCGGGAGGAGGAAGAAGCTGACAGTGGGCCCCAGTGTCCAGTGAGTAGAGAGAATGTGAGGCTGGTAGCTGGGCCCCACTAGGCAGAGGATGGCTGCGGCGCGGGCCTGGCTGGGCTGGCAGGCCAAGGGAAAAATTGGGCCGAGAGAGAGGGAGAAGAGGAGCTGGGCTCAATGAAGGTTTTTGGTTTGAGTGAATTTTATAAAAAAATTCAAATTTTTGTTTTGACAAAAGTTTTGTAAATCCAAGTTTAATAAAATAAAATTCATGTTTACTTCTATATTTGTGCTTGGACAAAAATGTTTTCATATTTATGTATATGTATATGTATATATATTTGTTTCATTCTTCCTTATTTACAATTTAGTAAATAGTTTTTTATTTGTTGTTCCAAAACATTTTCCCCAGGTTATCTTAGATATAATTTCACATATATTTTAATTGAAACCTTAACATATTTTCCAAATGCTTCCTTAAATATAATTTGTAAAATAATTTAAAATTCCAAGAAGATTTCTCCCATGATTTTGTTAAATAACTATAAACACAAATTATTTTTAAAATTAATGCTTTGAAAAATTGAGGATGTTACACACGGGCAGGCTGGGTGTACTTAGAAACACATTAGCTTTCGTGTGCGTGCGCGTGTGTGTATCTATACATATATGTGTATATGTGTGTACACACACATATATAGTGAAGCTATAGCACTCTTAGGAGTACTTTAACTATGTACTCCCATGTTTAGAGCTTGGTACGTGTCCTTCCACCCTCCCCTTCTCCCAAAAGGCGCTTCCCACTCTCCTTCTCCCAAAAGGCGCTTCCCACTCTCCCACGTGCGCACCCTCCTCCCCAAAGGTGTCTCCCACCTTCCCACGCACGTAGATTCTGTCAGAAAAATTATAGTAACTTTCGTATACATTATTGTAAACTTGCATTTAAGTTATAGTAAACGCTGATAAAAATTTAGTCAGATTGCTTCCCTGGTGCATGCATATGGAGCATTAATTACGCGAATTTTTCTTCTTATTTCTACTTTTGCCGTTGATTGCGAGCTCCGATGAACGAACCGTTTTCACATATGTGTTGTTTACATTTTTTCAACAAAATTAGACCGGTCTTACCAAATAAATTTTTGTTTACTATAATTGTTACTTCACTTTACTATAATACAAAAAATAGTAAAACCTATTTATCGAAATAAAAAAATATTTTTTATAAAATGTTTTACTATAGTTGGAAAGCAACGTTTACTATAGCTCCTATCGACGAACCGTTTTCACATACGTTTTTTTACATTTTTTACAAAAAAAATAGACCGCTCTTGCCAAATTAATTTTGGTTTACGATAATTGCTACTCTAACTATAATACAAAAAAATAAAACCAATTTATTACTAAAAGTTTGATGTGTCAGAGTAATAAAATATTTTCTATAAAATGGTTTATTATAATTGGGAAGCAACATTTACTATAAGCTCACGAGGAATGTTTTACATGGATGTTGCCGGGTTCAAATTATAGTAAGCTTACAATAACAAACTTTATAACAATATGCTAATCAATGCTAATAAATTTACAATAATGTGATAATTAAGAAACTTTACAATAATGTGCCAAGAAATTTTACAATAATATGATAATAATCTTTACAATAAGATATAATGAACTTTACTATAATCTTAGCTACAGTAAATTTATAATAGGATATTAATGAACTTTACAATAATATGCTAATAAAATTTACAATAATACGATAAGTAAATTTACAATAAGATATTAATGAGATTTAATAGAATCTTAGCCACAGTAAATTTACAGTAGGATACTAATGAACTTACAATAATATGCTAAGGAATTTAACAATAACGTGCCAAGAAATATTGTAGTAATGTGATAAGAACTTTTACAATAAGATACTAATGAATTTTACTAATGGAGCCCGCGATAAGTGAACATACTACCATGCTACTCGCTAATCTGAACATTATACTAGTTAAAAGCTAAGTCCACTATAAGTGAACATACTACCATGCTACTCGCTAATATGAAAGTACTACTAACTAAAGACTAAATCCAATGCTTGAGCATACTGCCATGCTACCTACAATAGCTCACTTTCTAAATGGATGAAGCAATCTTTTATGCAACCGAGGATCAAGCCTCCAGATTCTTGAAGCTTGGAGTTCAGTTACATATTACACCACTAAGAGGATAATCTACAATTACAAAATCATACAAATCATTCCATCTCCTGCTATTCATCTCCAATTAACAAACTATAGAGAGAATAATAGAGCTTTGGTATAAAATATTCCATTGAAAAACTACAATCTCAGATGTTGCAACTTGAGGAGCTTCTTTCAAAAATAAAAAAAGTACACTTCAGCTCCAAGATTTATCTCTGATGGTGCTTCTCTGGAGATTGCATCTGACAATTGCACTACAGCTGCAAGTTGAAGGGGAGGCAACGCAGCTCCTTTGAGGAACACACAACGTCCAGAAAAATGATAAGCAGATATGCACAAGGCCTAATGCCCTAGAAATCTCACTTACAGACAAGTTATCAATTAAAAAAAATCTCAAGAAGCTTCATAATACCATTCCTATTTTTTAGGAGCTGCACTAACACATATTCAGACTTCAGATGCTCATCTCCTCTAGCTGCATATGGTTCTTTTGGACCTGATCTCATCTAGCTAATTGAACCAAGAACTGAAGTTCAACATCTTGATATGGCTGTTCATCACATTTCCTCTCTAGGCTTTTCATATTTCCTCATGGAGCATCAATCAAGTGCTTGTGTCAATTAAGAACATAAAATATCAAAGTCTTCTGCCTGATGAGCTACTTCACTAGTCGCCAGACTTTGCCGGAAGGGTGCTTCCACAGGCCATTCACATGCCAGTGACCAGATCATGCTGAATTTTGTGCGTAGCTCATTCCTCTTATTGTCTATCGGTGACCAGAGAGCACTATACTGGTGAGTCACGCTCAGCACCTCACCACTAAGCAGCTGTAGCTGTTGGTCAACAAAAGTATCCCAAAATTCCCCACCGGCTCGGCTCCGACTCCGACTATGACCGACATCTCTCTGCACTCCACTCCCCCAATTCCATTACCAAACAAATCAGATTATGAGGATCAAGATGGATACAACAACTATAGTGAATGCAAGGAGCGTGCCTACAATTACCTGCAGCCAAAAAATAACCTGAAGCCTAAAAGCCTGGAGATGTGGACGTTGTCGTCGTGGTTGAAGGCGCGGAATGCCTCGGCGAGCTGCGCCTGGTCGACGGGACGGTGCGGCAACAGGGCCCGAGGAGTAGCTGCGCGAGGGAGGAGGCGAGCTCGTCGAACTAGACGGTGCCGTTGCCGTCGGCGTCCATGGCCCCGGATCTGGTGCACGAGGCTGGGCGCCGCCGGCCCGCCGCGTGGGAGAAGGAAGGTGCCGCCGGCTGCCTCGTGGAGGAAGAAGATCGAGGAGGGGCACCGCCCGCCGCCGCATTGGGGAGAAGAGGAGGGGCACAGCCAGCCACCACCCGCTCCCGTGCTGCGTCCTGCACCAGGGAGGAGAAGAGGGGCACGCGGACGCCACCGATGGATAGGGTCGGGAGAGGGCGAGGACCAGCGGCGGCGGAGGGGCGCGAGCGTCGACGGCGACGGTCGCCGCCGATTCTTTCTTTAAAGGACGCGAATCGGGAGGGGGAGGGTGGGATCGGACGGAGGTGAGGCAAAGATCCAATGGCAAAGAACGTGGGAGTATTTTAATTAAAGTACTCTTAAGAGTATTAGTCTTTGTCTCTATATATACGTGTGTTCAAAGTGTGTCAAAGAGACATCGCCTTAGGAGGAGACCAAGTGCTCCTACTAGTTTGTTCATGGCGCGCCATCCGATTGACCTTAGCGATAAAAAATTAACCTAAACAAATACATAATGCATTATTTTAATCAGGTTTAAATCAGTAGCCCATTAAAGTGCAGAGTCTAAAAACTTAAAAGAAAGAGTAAACTTTAAACGTGTAGAATGATGTAATCAATTTTATGAAACCTGTTTATTTTTAGCGCCTAAATATTTTGATGAACCCTCACCATGCAATTATGGTTATTATTCCATTTTAAGCTTTGTTTTTATTTTTTATTCCATGGACCACCGACTCTAAATTATAATTATATTTTTCGAAGTCTTTTTTATCCTTCATCCCCATTATTTATTAATTATTTCATTACGTTTTTGCGTAATATTTTAATCTTTTCATCAAACCCTAGGATGAAATTACAGTTCAATTCTATAATGGTCTTGAAGAATTTTTTAAGCTAAGTACAAAAGTTAGAATGAGTGGTTTAGTGTTTTTTATTTCGTAATTCAAAAGTACTACAATGTATATGGTTTATATACAAAACCCTTCATTAGTTTTTTTTTTAATGCAAGGGCAAAATAAAAACAGTTGTTCATATCATGGGCTTAATTAAAATGTTGTCACAACAGAGCAGACGCATATGTTCATACAATAAAGTTAATTAAAGCTGTCTTTTAATTAAAAGGTTGCAACAGATCCAAAGAGTAATCATACCGATCACTCTACTTTCCTAATTTACTCGTACCGATCATAATCCCTCTCTAGAGAACAAAAAAACCCTTTCTCTAGAGAAAAAAAAAATCCATCTTGTTCTCATTCTCCAAGCTCTCTAGAGAAAAAAAAAAAAAACAAACCAAAAACAAAAAAAAATCCCTCTTGCTCTTGTTCTCCAGTAGCATTCTCCTAGCTCTCAGACTTCACTTCACCATTCTCCAGTAGCATTCCAGTAGCATTCTTCAATAGCATTCTCCTAGCTCTCAGACTTCACCAAATCCCATGTTTATTCATATAACTCTCAGACTTTACAAGTGTTTTTCCATTGGGAGATTTCTTTATGGGATACATGATTGTCGTTGCGATTCCGAAAGCGCCTCTCTTCCTGGTGCCCCTCGCAATATGCATATATCCACCTAACGAACCAAACTTTTTGCTCCAAGAATTCTTGACTAGCCAAAATTCCTTCCCATACTCATTTGCGCCATAACCTATCACCGTGACCCAATGACCAAGTTCAAGATCTGCGATCTCATAGTTTGAGTAATTCTTTCCATCAATTATACCCTGAAAAATTGTCAAAAATAGTCGTTAGTGTCAGGTACGCCCCTAAATCACTAAGTCATGGTTTGGTTATGGATTACCCTTTTTTTACTTCCAGGTAATGTTAAGAACTACCCTCATTATTTAGCTCTCTAAAGGGGCGCAAATAGGGTGATGGGCTTTGTTGAATGGAGAAATCGATGCCTCTCTATGACCGAGACTAGTTTGAGGCGGGTAAGGCTGGTGCTGAGACCGGGAAGCGAGGAGCTCGTAAATGAATTAAGAACTATATATGCCAATTGTCTATGGTTAATAGCTATTTAGTTCTATTACAGATGTTGAACAATCCCTTGATCAGTTTCAAGAGGAGATGCAACGAAAGTTGCTACCGCTCTATAGAAATATTGGGAAGAGAAGTTTCCAGCCATAAATAACCTTATGGCACTAGTCATGAGAAGGTGGTGTGCTTTTATTATAGTTGATGAGTCAAAAGTAAGTAAGCTTACAGGCTTAAAGTAGAATGGTTGTTATTCTTTCAATATACCAATAGCAAAACAGAAACCTATAAGTGTTGAACTCACAAACACACACTAGACACAGTTGAGTTTGGTGCTGCATGAAGCGGCAGCGTTTTCTGTTCTCTTCCTCTTCTATTTATTCAACGAAAATTACAACAGTGCACAGGAGCGCTTCTCACGCAGCCACGATGCCATGTCCATCCCCACGGCTGCTCCGTGAGTCCTCTCTTTGCACAAGACTCGGACTCCACTCGACCACCTACGGCATCACAACAGATCGTGAGCCAACTAGGACCTGAAGAATAGGACAACAACAAACGAACTCCTAACAACCTGAAACTAAAAAACTCTGACTGACACTGACGAAACTGAAACTAAAACAAAACTAGACTTGGACTTGACTCAAGGTTTAACAGATAACAATTCTCCCCCTTAACCTTGAGTCTATTCTACCAGAACCATTCCAATTTGGTCTCGCAGTTCCTGAAACCTCACCCTTGGCAGCGCCTTGGTCAGGATATCTGCAAGTTGTTCTTCAGTCTTGACATACTCAGGCTTGGCTTCTCCTTTTTCCACACATTCTCTGATGTAATGGTACTTCTGCTGAATGTGCTTGCTCCTATCATGAAAGACAGGATTTCTCATAAGAGCAAGTGCAGATTTGTTGTCCACCCTGAGTTCAAATGGACCAGTTTCATTTTTCCTTAGATCACCCAACAACCTGGCCAGCCATACTCCCTGACATGCTGCTGTTGTTGCAGCAATGTACTCAGCTTCACATGAGGATAATGCTACTACCCTTTGCTTCTGTGACTGCCAACTCACTAGGTTCTCTCCAAGGAAGAAAAACACTCCAGTAGTGCTCTTTCTGGTGTCCACATCTCCAGCTAAGTCACTGTCACTGTATCCTTTCAGTGTTCCTCCTCTCTCCTTAGTATAGCAGCAGCCTAGATTCAGTGTACCAGCAACATACCTTATGATTCTTTTGACTGCTGCAAAATGGTCTTCTCTTGGATCCTCCATGAATCTGCTAACGTAGCCTACTGAGAATCCCAAATTTGGCCTTGTGTTCACCAAGTACCTGAGACTACCCACAAGGCTTCTGTACTCAGTGACGTCCACCTTTGGTTCAGTGCTGTGTCTGCTGAGTCTGATCCTGGGTTCCATGGGTGTTGTACAAGGATTGCAGTCTTCTAGCCCTGCCTTTTGCACAATTCTCTGAGCATAAGCTCCTTGGCTGAGTGTGATCACTCCATCAGCCTGCTTCACTTCAATTCCCAGATAGAAACTCAAATGCCCTAGATCACTCATCTTAAATTCAGCCTTCATCTGTGACTTAAATCTGGCAATCACACTATCATTTCCCCCTACTATGACAAGGTCATCAACATATACACCCACCAGAAGCCTTGTAGTATTTTCTCCCCTAGCATACAATGCTGGTTCAAAAGGACACTGCTCAAATCCAAGATTCTTTAGAGTCTGATCAAGTTTGGCATTCCAGGCTCCGGAGATCAACCAACTTCCAAGTGTCATTCTCCTCAATTGAAGTGATTTCCTCCAGCATTGCCTGCCTCCAGGCTTAATCATGCTTTGCTTGCTCAAAATTTGTTGGTTCCTCTCCTTTCACCATCAGCAGTTCTTCAGTTACCTCCTGGCACACTCTTTCAGCTTGATCAGGCACCTGACATGGTCCAAGAACATTGCTCATTCTTCTGTACCTCAATGGTTCACCTTCATAGTATGCATCCAAGTTCCTCTCATCTGTGGGTGGTGGTGACACAAACTCCCCTTGAGTTGCACTAGACTGAACTGGAGTTGCACTTTCACTTGCCTGAGCTGTGCTTGCTGTTGGTGTTGATGGATTTGCTGGCATCCCAACTCCAACTGGTGATGCAGCACCTTCTTCTGTCCCACTCAACTGTGTGGTAGTCGCTCCTGGCTGTCTCAATTCCGCATACTCCACAACAAATTCACTGTCACCTATGTCATCTTGATCACCATGTCAGTCCCACTTGGCCTCTTCATCAAAGACAATGTCCCTGGAGACATAGACTCTTTTTGTGATTGGATCATAAACACGATATGCCTTAGATTGGGTTTGCTTCTGTCATCCAGTTTCTTGACATTTGGTGAGGTGATCTTCACATGCGCCACACATCCAAATGTGTGCAAGTAATGTACAGCAGGTGTTCTTCCATTCCAAAGCTCATACGGTGTCTTGCCATCATTTCCCTTCGTTGAAATTCTGTTGAGGATGTACACTGCTGTGGTCACTGCCTCCCCCCAAAACTTGCCAGGGAGTCCTTTTGCCTTAGCATGCTTCTAGCCATTCCTACCACAGACTAATTCCTCCGTTCAACAACTCCATTTTGCTGTGGCGAATATGGCGCAGTAAGATCCCTGTGCACACCCAGCTCAGCACAATACTCACTGAAACTTCCCATGGTGAATTCGCCTCCTCTGTCTGTGCGCAATGCAATGAGTTTCTTCCCACTTCTCCTTTCAGCGGCTGCCTGTATGCGCTTGATCGCAGCAGGTGCCCAATCCTTCTTAGGCAGCAATGCAATCCACATGTATCTACTATAATCATCCACAAGAAGAATCTATTACCACTTGGAGTCGCCGGAGAAATCGGGCCACAAAGATCACCATGCACCAGCTGAAGTTTCTCCTCTGCTCGCCACTGAGCACTCACTGGAACGGTACACGCCTTTGCTTCCCCGCAAGGCATGCCTCACAGACTTGATCAATCTGATTGAGTGTGGGCATGAGGGCATCCCGCGCACGAGACCTTCACGTCCCATCTTCCTCAGTGCTGCGAAGTTGGTGTGGCCGAAGCGAGCGTGCCAGCGCCAGGCATCCTCAGTTGCCAGCGCCGCTAGACACACGGGCCTAGCAATGTCAAGGTCGATCACGTAGAGGCGACTGGGACTGCGCACGACCTTGGCGAGGAGTCGACGCTGCTCATCTCGAATTCGCAGCACGCCGTCTTGAATCAACACTTGGCACCCGCCTTTGTCCAGCTGCCCGACGCTGATGATATTGGTGGTGAGGCAAGGGATGAAGTAGACGTTGGAGAGGGTGCGGTGCTCGCCATTCTTACACGCGAACAACACGGTGCCGCACCCCTCAATCCTCACGACTGACCCGTCGCCGAATCTCACATTTCCGGTGGTGCGGCGTCGAGCTCGGAGAAGGCGGCCCGGCACCCCGTCATGTGATTCGTGGCGCCGGTGTCCAGCACCCAGCGCCTTGAGTTCTTCTCATCCGCGCCGCCGAATGTCGCATACGCCTCCGCCTCCACCAGCTCAAGCAAACCAGCAAATGGTGCGAGCGGCAGAGGTGGAGCTCGGCCTCGCGGCGATGACGCCTTCATCTTCTAGGAGCAGCAGCGTGGCTTCGTCTTCCTGGGCAACGTGCGCCTGCTCCTCACGTTTAGGGGCACGACAATCCCTTTGCCCAATGCCCCATTTTCCCACAATTGCGGCATTTGTCACCACTGCGATCCCCTCTGCCGCCGCCACCGCGACCGCGTCCTCTGCCACCGCGGCGACCGCGCCCGCGATTTCCAGAGCTGCTCGCGCCGCGATTCACCTCTGCTTCCTTCTTCTTGCTCCTCTCTGCCCACTCCTCCGTGAGATACAATTTACCTCTGGCGCCCACGGGAGGCCCCGAATTTTCATTGTCCTCCACGGTTCTCAATCTCCCGGTGACATCCTCCATCGTCAAAGTGGACAAATCGAGCAAAGCTTCTAAGGAAGTGACGAATTGGCGGAACCTAAGATGTGCAGCTCGGAGATATTTCTCCACCACCTTGTGCTCAGGCTCGGGGTCGCCGTACGTGGCCAATTGCGTGACGAGGCCAAGAGCTGCATGGCGAAGTCCTCCACCGTCTCACCCTCGCGGAATGCGAGAGCCTCGTACTCCCGCCGCAACCTCTGCGACGTGGACTTGCGGATGCGGTCGTCGCCAAGCCGCATCGTCTTGATGCAGTCCCACGCATCCTTCACCGTGGCCTTCGTCGCCAGCGTCGAAATCATCTCCGGCGGCACCGCACTGCAGATGACCTCCAGCGCCATCCGATCCTCTTGCAGGTTGACGCCACCGGGATCGATCGCACCCCACAGAGAGCGCGCTTGCAGCTTGATCTTCATCAACAGCCTCCGGTCGTTGTAGTTCGCCTTAGTGAGCATCGGGTAGCTCGCCGGACCACCCACCTCCTTGACCGTGCGGTGAATCACCAGCCCACGGTCGTTCCCGCCACTGCCTGAGGCATGGCTGCCAGAACTTGGAGCAGGGGTACGCACCTGGCCGCCAGAACTTGGAGCACAGGTGCGCACCGGCGACGTTGATCGCCCTCGAGGCATCAGGACACCTTCGAGCACTCGATCTCGCGTCCAACACTGGTACCATGCTCTGATACCAATTGTCAGGTACGCCCCTAAATCACTAAGTGTTGAACTCACAAACACACACTGGACACAGTTGAGTTTGGTGCTGCATGAAGCGGCAGCATTTTCTATTCTCTTCCGCTTCTATTTATTCAATGGAAATTACAACGGTGCGCAGGAGCGCTTCTCACGCAGCCACGATGCCATGTCCATCTGCACGGCTGCTCCGTGAGTCCTCTCTTTGCAGAAGACTCGGACTCCACTCGACCACCTACGGCATCACAACAGATCGTGAGCCAACTAGGACCTGAAGAATAGGACAACAACAAACGAACTCCTAACAACCTGAAACTGAAAACTCTGACTAACACTGACGAAACTGAAACTAAAACAAAACTAGACTTGGGACTTGACTCAAGGTTTAACAGATAACAGTTAGTAATGCCTTCCATCAATTATACCCTGAAAAATAGTCATTAGTAATACCTTTCATCAATGACACCCAATGGCAATGCTATTCGTTTCCTAATTTCCTAACTTACCTTCCTGTATTTAGTGAAACGCTGATCGGCAGCCAGTAAAACAGCAACAGGTTGCCCGGCAACACACCGCTTAAGTGTGTGCTCATCACCATCATTTATGACCACAAAGTCATCAATTGTAACCCCAAAGTCTGTCTGCTTAACAACAAATTTTGAAGATTTAATAAAAATACCATTAGTAAATCTTTAGAAGAAATGCATTAATTTAAAAAGATTAAAAGAATGGGAAAATACAGGGATTTAATAAAAATCACCTGAAGAGGTATGTGTTTATCACGACAAAAACCAACATAAGGGTATGATATGGAGGGCACTTGTCCACCATTACGAATGATATATTCGTAACAACAATACACATCACCTCCATCGCAGCCATCACAACTGACATCTACGCAATCCAGCAGTTGTTGTTCAGATAGATCAAGAAGTTGACCCGTATTTAAAGCGTTGATAGCCTCAACAGTGGCGGTAGCTGCAAATGCCCAGCAGCTCCCGCAATCACCTTGGTCTCCGACTTCAGTGACCACTCCCTTATCTCTCCAATCAACCGCTACAGGCAATTTATCACGTCCAAGAATGGACGAAGTGGAATAGCCTACACAAAAGTGGAATTATAATCTAAATGCATCTACGGGGGGAGAAATTTGCGTGTGGAGGAAAGAAAAATGAGAGAGAGAAAAAAACATACTACGGGAGATGACCAAGTCATGAGGGATTAATGGGCCATCTAAACCAAGGAGACAAGTAGCATAACCTTCTACAGTGGGATAAACACAGAAAAAATTAAAGGCATAAACACAGCAGGATAGAAAAATTAAAGGCATAAACAAAGGACAGAAAAATTAAAGGCATAAACACAGCAGGGGCTTAGGGCATCATATGTGGGGGCATAGGGCATCAGCAGGCAATGACATACTGTGGGTACTGTCAGGGCTTGACTCCTGGCTCATCTGTGTAGTAGAGAAGGGCAATCCATCTAGCCCTAAGATGAAGTGCAGAGAGAGAGATTTCAATGGCATACCAACTATACAAATATTCAGATTAAAAAAGGGAATGCAAAGCAATACAAATGTTGAGTTGCGTTTTACTGTAGCAAATTTGTGACCCACTCGAAGGACGTTTCAAAAAATTATGAAAAATTATTTGCAGAGCTATTGCATAAAGGAAAAATTGCTCAAATAATCAATAGCTAAACGATAATTAATATAATAATCCACTGTACAAATTAATTGCGTAAATGGCAGTGGGTCCCGCCACAAGGCGTGGCTGCGGCCTGCTCCCGCCACCGAGCTTGGCGGCAACGCCTGGCGGCGGCCTGCTGCCGCACCCCATGTGGCAAAAGCAGCCAAGCCGGTATTAAATCAATTGCATGCACATGCTAATTGCATGCACCCACTTGCACATGCATCCACATCCCGGTGGCGGGAGCAGGCCGCAGCCGTGCCCAGTGGCAGGACCCACTGCCACGCAATTAATTTATACAGTGGATTATTATATTAATTATCGTTTAACTGTTGATTATTTAAGCAATTTTTCCTTGCATAAATAAAGGCTGAAAGAGCGGAAAAATTAAAGGCAGTAACATACTGTGGGGGCTTGGGGCATCAGCAGGCAGCAACATACTGTGGGTACTGTGGGGGCTCTCCTGGCTCATCTGTGTAGTAGAGAAGGGCAATCCATCTGGCCCTAAGATGAAGTGCAAAGAGAGAGATTTCAATGGCATACCAGCTATACAAATATTGAGATTAAAAAAGGGAATGCGAAGCTATACAAATGTTGAGTTGTGTTTTACTGTAGCACATTTGTGACCCACTCAAAAGACGTTTTAAAAAATTCAAAAAATTATGAAAAATTATTTGCAGAGCTATTGCATAAATAAAGGCTGAAAGAGCAGAAAAATTAAAGGCAGTAACATACTGTGGGGGCTTGGGGCATCAGCAGGCAGTAACATACTGTGGGGGCTGTGGGGGCTTGTCTCCTGGCTCATCTGTGTAGTAGAGAAGGGCAATCCATCTAGCCCTAAGATGAAGTGCAAAGAGAGAATTCAATGGCATACCAGCTATACAAATATTCAGATTAAAAAGGGAATGCAAAGCTATACAAATGTTGAGTTCCGTTTTACTGTAGCAAATTTGTGACCCACTCAAAAGGCTTTTTAAAAAATTCAAAAAATTATGAAAAATTATTTGCAGAGCTATTGCATAAATAAAGGCTGAAAGAGCACAAAAATTAAAGGCAGTAACATACTGTGGGGGCTTGGGGCATCAGCAGGCGGTAACATACTGTGGGTACTTGTCTCCTGGCTCATCTGCGTAGTAGAGATGGGCAATCCATCTGGCCCTAAGATGAAGTGCAAAGAGAGATTTCAATGGCATACCAGCTACACAAATATTCAGATTAAAAAAAGGGAATGCAACGCCAAGGCTTCACATTCTTACCCCATCCGGTGCCATATGCAGCGGTACGACTCAAATCGGTCATACTGTGGGGGCTTGGGGCATCGTGACGATAACATCTGTGGGTACTTGTCTCTGGCTCATCTGCGTAGTAGAGATGGGCAATCCATCCGCCCTAAGATGAAGTGCAAAGAGAGATTTCAATGGCATACCAGCTACACAAATATTCAGATTAAAAAAAGGGAATGCAATGCCAAGGTTTCACATTCTTACCCCATCCGGTGCCATATGCAGCGGTACGACTCAAATCGGTCATACTGTGGGGGCTTGGGGCATCAGCAGATAGTAACATACTGTGGGTACTGTGGGGGCTTGTCTCCTGGCTCATCTGCGTAGTAGAGATGGGCAATCCATCTGGCCCTAAGATGAAGTGCAAAGAGAGAGATTTCAATGGCATACCAGCTACACAAATATTCAGATTAAAAAATGGGAATGCAACGCCAAGGTTTCACATTCTTACCCCATCCGGTGCCATATGCAGCAGTACGACTCAAATCGGTCGAGCGCCGGCCAAGGGTCGTGGCCGCGGCTATTACAGCCCGGCGTGCAGCAACTCTTAAAGCAAGTGCCATGACCTATATTGAAATGTAATGCACGAATAAGAGAGGTGGAGGCGGAATGGAGTCGGAGGGGGAGGCGGAATCAGCGTACCGTAGAGCACCCGCGACAAGCCGCAAACTATCTGCTGTCTCCGACGAGGAGAGCCACGGCGGCAGAGAAGAGCGAGGGTTTTTAGTGACGACGGCGGCGGAGAAGAGCGAGGTTTTTCAGCGACGTGCATTTTGGGCCTGGCAGTGAATGCCAGTATGAGCCTGGCAGCGAATGCCTGCCAGTTTGGGCCGATTGGCTGGATCGGTGGCTGTGCAAAAGGCTTTCTGGGCTCTGCGCAAGAGAAACAATTGCTCTCAATCGGTCCACCGGATCCCGGTCTTCATTGCATGCACAAAAGAGAATTTTTATTTTATATATAAATTTTTATTTTATATATATTTATTTTTATTCTTTTATGCAAAAATGTATCCCAAGTCCAACTTTAGACAAAAATACCTGTCGAACGAGGAAACCACGACCAGGGGCCTTTCGCTAATTGAAGGCTCAACAGGGCCATGACAACCGAGCCGGGTAGGGAAGGGTGTGGTCGTGCGTTGGAAATACACGCTCAACGCTCAACAGGGCCTTTTCATTAATTGAAGGCTCAACAGGGCCATGAAATACACGCTCGACCGGCTGTGGTCGTGCGTTGGAAGTACGACAGCTTGTTTTTTTTTTGCTTATTTGTGTATATGGGGTTAGGGTTTAGCTATGCAGGATAATGTTATAGATATAGAAGTTGTTCTCGTTTTAAGGTATAAGTTAGCTCTGCAGGAGATTGGACATGTGTAATAAAATATTAGATTCCATATTTATTTAAATGCATAATTTATTGCAAAAATTATTGACATAGGCAAGATCTTGTTTAATTCATATAGATGTACCATTAATCCTAATTAGAAAATATTTACCTTAAACTTTTATCGATTAATTTTAGAACATTATAGTTGTTTGATTACTTATGTGTACATATTTTCATGGTGGAATTAGTAACAGAAATAGACAGACATTCCAATAATTGAAAATGGATAGATAGAACAAAACGTAGATAAGTCGTTAAGCTGTTAAGCTGTTGAGCTGAAAAGAACTGGTCCTTAATCAAACAAATGCTAAGCAATAATACTAACATTACGGCTAACATATATGGCTACGTGGTTTACCAAGAACAATGTTCAAACATACACTCCGTTTAAATCTCTTCTTAAACAATAACCACTTACTAACCTATATGGCTAACCTATCAAGTTTTCATCGTTTCATTCATTCAAACTTCACCAAAAAATTCAAATGTCATCAAATCTATTCATTCAAATCTTCAAATACTCAAGCCCACATACTCTCCAATCAATATATATATATATATATCACAAATACTAATCAATAGATACTAATTTTAACAACTATTAGGAAGAGAAATTACCTTAAATGCTCCAAAGAAATCGCCTCCCATGGGTGCTCTCTCCTCTGGTCGCGCTTTCGCCGCACGACCGATTGAAATTTCGAACGGGCGGGGGGCAGCGCTGCTGGGGTGGTGTGTGGGTCCTGTCGCGTTTTTGGAGCACGATAGGGCCCTATCGCGCCTTGACGACTCGACGGGCGCCTAGTTTTGTCTAATTTCCAAAGCGGGATACATTTTTGTATAAAAGAATAAAAATAAATATAAAATAAATATAATTTCCACAAAAGAGGGTTTGCTCTCCTGCCCCGCCCCCGTGTCCGGCGGCCGTTTTCATCGGAACCTGAAATACACGGGAACAAAACATGTAGAAAGAAATCAAATGACCCACCCAGATCGATAAATAAATAAAGGAAATTAAAAAGAAGAGTATACTACATACTGTCAAATCGCTACCTTTTCTCCTGCGCGATTTGGCCAGCTCCATGAGAGAGAGAGGAGCAGCACAGTAGGGGTCTAGGCTCCCTCACGGCCATGGATTAGATACAGGGGCAAATATTTGAAACAAGGGGTCGTCGGTACACTTAGATTTACAGAAACAACCATTACAGAGTCAAGATTACACCAAATGAAGAGCAAAAGAACTCAACGCAGCTCGACCTTGGCAATCTGCTCGCCAACCGAGAAGCTTCCCGCCGCCGGTGAAGAAGTCTGCCCCGGCAAATACCCAATACCTCACGGGGTTTCCCATCATGGCTTTGAAGGGGAAAACGAAGACGAAGCTGACCATTCGGAGGAAGACGACGGTGGCGGCCGTAGGAAGTAGGAACCACCTCGCCGCAAACCCCAAAGCCTGCGCGGCCATCGATGGGGAAAACGCCAACCACGCCAACCACGCCGCCACCCATAGAACCGCCGCCGAGAACCACAACCGCCGCCGAGAACCACAACTCTCGCTGGAATTGGATCCACACAAAGAAACCCCATCTACTAGATGTACACTACTTGACCTAGAAGTCTAGAACTACACAAACTCCACCCCCCGTCGACGACAGCTCGGAGGCCGCCTGAGGCGGCGGCGGCGACGAAACTCAAAACGCGGTGGGCGTCGGCGGGGGGAGAGAGCGGACGAAACACGGAGGCGGAATCATGCTCAAAACGCGGTGGGCGGCGGCGGGGGAGAGAGCGGACGAAACACGGAGGCCGGAGGCGGCCTCCTGACGTGATTATATAGTATAACCCTAATTAGTAATGGCGGCATGGGGTTCGTGGGTTCGTGGGTGGGCGGTCAATTCCAGATCTGAACGAATCCATCGAAAATAGCTGCATCGTGCTCAGCTGTACACCATGGTATGTGGGTCCCGCAGCACCAGGACCCACTGGTCATTGGTTAAGGAATAGAGGGATCCGTCCTAGTAATTTCTTTCTTTGCCTGGCTCGCTTTCGGTCCTCAAAAGAGGTGACGGTAGCATCTGAGGCAGGCAACGGCTGCTGTGTACACAGCAGCGGCTGTGTACACATGCGCACAGCCAGTCTGGGCCGCCGGATTCCCATCCAACAGATGCAGCAACGCAACACGCTATTTTTACAGAGAACCGCCCGCCTTAGCTGTTTTAATTTTCAAAGAAGCCCTTGCCCTTCCCAGCCTGGAGCCCTGGACTCGTTCCCTTCCCAATCGACTAATCGAGCACGCCGCCCGATTGCCGATGCCGATCCCTAATATCGATCTGCTCGAGTGCTGAATGACCGTATCTCCATGGCACCTCCTCCGAAGAACGAACTCCGACCTCACCGTCGCTTATAGCAGGACCCGACTTCGTCATTATCGCAATGGGCGCCGACCATTCGCCACTTCCACGTTGGGTTTCGCGGCAACGCGCCAGCGTCCTCGCCGCATCCATGTCGGGCGGCGGCCTCGCCACGCCGGTGCAATGGGTGCCTTCGCCACGTCTGTGAAGCTTCGCCGTGGGAACGTTGCCACCGAGATAGCTGTGAACACGTCGAGGTTTGAGCCGCCACGAGCACATCGCGCTCGCAAACTATGTCGTAAGCGGGATTGATTAGTACTCCAAAAAGGATTAGTTATATTTCTGTAGACGTAAGTATTTGACTTAATTATTGTGTAATATTCCAATGTTCATCGTTTACACTGGATTCATATCATATTATTAATTTTTGTGATGTGTCATATTGTAGTGTTCATCCTTTACACCGGATTGTGAGGACGAAGTGAAGCCAAAAGTTGGATTATCTTTTGAAACTATCGAGGCGGTGGAAAAGTTTTACAAGGATTATGCACATCATGTCGGTTTTGCGGTCCGTCTTGGTTCACAAAAGTTGTTGAATGATGTCATTCAATGCAAACGATATGTGTGTGGAAGGCAAGGATACAAATCAGAGAAAGGTAATGCTTCAGTTAATCCCTCCCAAGAGACAAACACACACAATGTGAATGAATCTAGATGTGGGTGCAACGCACATATATATGTGAAGCTATCTAGTGATAATAAATACAAGATTGCTTCAATGATTGAAAGTCATAATCATGGTCTTGTCTCACGGATAAGATTCATTTGATTCGATCGAATCGTGTTGTTAGTGAAAAGCAAAGCAAACATTGTTCACTTGTCACAAAGCAAGCATTGGGACATCGCAGGCATATAGACTACTTCATGTTAGTGAGGGTGGGTTTGACAATGTTGGATGCACGAAGAAGGACTTGCAAAATTATTATCATGACCTTAGAAAAAGAATAAAGAATGCAGATGCTCAAATGTTCGTTGCACCGAACTGAAGCTTTTAGTGTAGTGTTTCAAAAATTACTGCTTTTCAAGAATATGGAGACATATCAGGTAACATTCAGAAATATGGAGACATCAGATAGCATTCAAAAATATGGACTCATTTATTAGCACAGGATTTACATTTGTGCAGCTACAATCCAAAAAACAATAACTCCCATTACATTGTTCAGCTCATACAACAGTTACAAACAAACATATAAAATAAAATTCTAATGGCTTCCTCTCTTGAATTTGACATTGCGTCAACTGCATCCCACAGTTCATGCTTGCAATCAGCAGTTGGACCCTTGGCTTGAATTTGAGATTGTTTCAGCATCCTCTCTTAAGATATCCCATTGTTCACATTCTGGACCAATGCTTGAAATTTGCAGTTGCTTCTCACAGTGTGACGCCGCCTGGAATTTGTAGATTGTTCTGTAACATTTGCAAAACAACCAATGAGTTCAGATTTTATCACACATGAGCATCCATCAACGTTAGTCGTTCTGAGCTAGGACACTTGTTCTAGGGTTGCACATGATGGCCGGCGCGGGGCCAAATCAGGCGAGGAGAGAGAGAGAGAGAGAGAGAAGACGAGGGCAAATCAGGCAGGGAGATAGAGAGGGGAGGCACAAACCGGCTGTGGAGTCGAAGAACAGCGGCGAAGGGTGAGCTGACGGCGATTGCGACTGGCGACCGCACACGAATGCAAGGACCGGCTGCGATTGGCGACCGTCCGCGAATTTGGAGACCAGCGGTGGGGGCAAATCAGGCGGAGGAGAGAGGAGGCACAAACCTGCGGCGAAGTGCGGCGGTGAAGGCACAGATCGACGCGGCGTTTGGCGACCGGCGGTCGGGAAGTCGCTACAGCAGAGGCGGCGTGCTCGATTAGTCGATTGGGAAGTGAACGAGTCCAGGGCTCCAGGCTGGGAAGGGCAGGGGCTTCTTTAAAAATTAAAGCAGCTAAGGCGGGCGGTTCTCTGTAAAAATAGCGTGTTGCGTTGCTGCATCTGTTGGATGGGAATCCGGCGGCCTAGACTGGCTGTGCGCATGTGTACACAGCCGCTGCTGTGTACACAGCAGCCGTTGCCTCTGAGGCAGGCAGCATCCTGGCTTTCGGTGCATACACGTACGAGTAGGAGGAGCTAGGGTGTTGTCTTTGTTTCAGATTAATATAGTGTTGTGTTTTACTGTAGCAAATTTGTAATCCCCTTAAAATACATCTTAACGAGTTTAAAAAATTATAAAAAAATATTTTACAAACTTTAAGAAGTGTTATTTAAAACCCCACAAGAATGACTACAAAACATTACATCATCTGGCTTATACAAAAATAACAAATTTTAATTTAATTTAATTTGATTTAATCTGAAAAAACAAAGCCCAAGATAATATCGTAGGTAAATAGAAGAATAAAAAATACTAAGGCCCTGTTTGGCAACAAAGTTTTTAAAAACTATGATTTTGTAATGACATGGTTTGTGTTTTGCTATGACCATAAAATACTATGGTTTTTCAATACCATGGTTTGCTAGCACAAGTTAGAAAACTTTATATTGGAGTGGAATCTACGATACTCTAAAAATACCATGGTATTGTTATGATATTGCCAATACCATGGTTTTCAAAACAGAGTTTTTAGGGTTACTTCCAAACACCTCATGGTCTAAAATACCATGGTTTTGCATAGAAACTACAAAAATACTCCACTTTCAAACAGGGCCTAAGAATTTGCTACAGGCTGTAATCCAAGACTATACCGCACATAAATAAAAGACAACACTTTATTAATCTGATAAGCTGAAAAGAACAGGGCACGAAGAATAAATCAATCAATTTAAAGAGGAAAACCGCTGAATCCCAAACAAGTGATTTTTTTTTTTTTGTTCTTGGTAGTTGGTATAGATAATGGTAGCTACTATTTCACCACCACCATGGGTACAATGGTGAAAGATTCTATGCTTCTATTGTGAGTAAAGATCAAAGAGCATGTTTTTGCTAGTAAGTTACCACTCTTGATTAGTTATACTCGTTTTAGCTAAGATGCTGCGTTGTACTCTTGGTTTCTGTCAATCTTTATCCTAAAATTGACACATTGAGGACAAGATGGACTTTCAACATGCACAAACATCACACTGTAGAACATCCTCAATTTGACTCCAGTTTCAGCTTGTAGTTGACTAAGAGTCAGCTTTAGTTTCTACTCCAGATTTAGGAATTTTGTATAAGTGCTTCAGAAATCTCATTGAGAAACAAATCAGCGCTGAAGACCCAATCAGGCTTGAAAGCTTGAATTTCTCTTCTTGTATACCTCCCAAATAATTAGAAGATACATGAGGCTTATGTATGCACTGGTCAGATTTGCTAGCAACTCTTTCAATTTGGATTGATAACAGAAGACATACAGAGCAAGCTTATGTGATCAGATTTACTCAAATTAAGGAAAAATTCAATCTCCCAGCTATGCATTCTCTGTACAAGATTCTTGTAAAGTTCATTAGTGTCTTATTGTAAATTCACTCATTCATATGTGTTTTGTTGAATAGATGAGTAAGGCCTATGCCAGAAAAAGGGAAGGGTTTGATGAAAAAAGGATGGTCCAGCTGCCGCTCGCTTGTCTCCACCGCGGCGCCATCCACCTCCATCAATTAGAATCCTCCTATTGTAAATTCACTCATTCATGTGTGTTTTGTTGAATAGATGAGTAAGTTCTATGTCAAGAAAAGTTTGATGAAACAAATATTCTTTATAGTAGTCTCCTGAACTTGCAGTGATTCTCACGTAGTCTCCTAAACTTGAGTTTTACTTTATTGCCCCTCCAAGCTTGTCTTTATTTGCACGATTACCCCAAAACCGTTAGGGCAACTGTTAAGTGCTGACGTGGCAATTATGTGGCCGTTAAGCGCTGATGTGGCTGCCACATGACAGTTGAAGGCTGATATGGCAACCCACATGTCTAGCTATTGGTGAAAAGTTCATAAAAATATAAAAAATGGAAAATCATAAAAAACGAAAAAAAATAAAATATTCATAAAGTTTTGGAAAAGGGAAAAACATAAAAAGGGAAAAATGGGGAAAAAAATTTTAAAATGGGAAAAAACCTATATTAAATTCATAAAAATCAATAATTTTTTTTTGATTTTCTTGAATTTGTTTGTTTTTTCATTTTTTATATTTTTCTAAATTTCCTGATTTTTAGTTTTTAAAAAATTTAAATTTTTTTCTTTTTTCCCTAATTTTTATGAATTTTTCACTAACAGCTAGCCATGTGGATTGCCATGTCATCCTTCAACTGCCATGTGGCAGCCACATCAGCAATTTACGGCCACGTAATTATCACGTCAGCACTTAACGGTCGCCCTAACGATTTTGGGGTAACTGTGCAAACAGAGACAAGTTCAAAGAGTCGAGAAAATAAAACTCAAGTTTAGGGGTCAACAGTGCAATTTTCTCTCTATATATTATATAATTAAAACAAGGCCTAACGGAGTTACGATGTTAATTCTAAAATAATGGAAATTTTTATGCTAATCATAGAGAAAGAATTTTTGTTGCCGAATTATAATAGCTTACCCAACAAAAAAATAGATATTCAAAATTAAAAAAATAGAAATAAGAGGTCATGGCAGATTAAAACAGAGTCCATATTGTATACAATAAGAAACAAAAATAACATAAATTTAGAGTCCATATTGTATACAATAAGAAACAAAAATAACATAAATTTAAAATAAAGAATAATACAAATAAGAGTTCACGTCGTATTAAAAATTGTCACAAATCTAGCCACGTAAATACGGTTTTAATGAAATAACATGTGTTGATGTGCACCACCAGAAGAATTGTTTTGCTGTTCCAATGTTCACATCTAAGATGGTCGCATGCTATGGACGTGTAGACCACATAGCAAAATTCGTCTCGAAATTAGTAGGACATGCTCAACGCTGATGACAAGTACACCTGGTATGCAAAACAAGCTTGACCGTAATAGCATAATGGAATGATAAGCTTTCCCCATTGGCATGCCGAAACAAGGAAAGATTTCCCCATTGGCATGCCGAAACAAGGAAAGAAAGCAATCATATATTTCACATATCCAACAGCAACACAAGTCTCCAGTCTCCAAGTCCAGTTCAATTAGCGGTTCCACTATTTCTAAGCCTATCAACAGTTCAATACATATTCATTACATAAATAAATACACCAATTTCAGCTGCACTCTTGCTCCGCTGCGTCTCTTTTTGAATGAGATTGGTGGGGGCAAATGGCAGCAAATGATCACAATCAGGTGTGCAAACTGCCAATCGAAGAACAAAATAATGTATTAATGCTTCAGTTCTTTCACATACTACTGGATCCTGAGGCCTTGTCCAGGTCCCTCCTGTTCATGTAAAACAAGGACATTTTGTCCGTAAATGCTGATTTTATGAGGATTGGTGAAAATCCTGCGTATTCCCTGTCAACCTTAGCCAAGCCGACATCTAGGATGTACTTCACAAGCTCATGTTTTTTGACAAATGGTTGCGCCGCAAATTCATCCACTGGCATCCACTGCATTTATGAACTGGCGTGTCAAACAGCATTCACACATGAGTAGGTCATATTTAAGAGAAAACATATTTAAAAATGGCCCTATATGTTTGCTCAAAAATAAGTCCTTATCTCAAACAAATTAAACTTCATGCTGAGGTGTAAGTTCCAAAATACCTGAGCCGCCTCAATTTCTGATTCTTGCTTTGTAATGTCAAATGAAAGGGGTCGTAAGATGCACACAAAAAATAGATCTGATTTATCAAAATAGGCTTTGTGGCTCTGCCTGCAAATTCGTATTAAAGATGGCCACATGAGAGACTATTTCTAAACATGAAGAGAAATTAAAATAATGGAAGCCAGAGAGAAAAAGAAGAAGAAGAAGAAGAGGGAATCATATAAAATGCCAAACAGTAGCGTCAAAGTTGAACCCATACTGCTTGAAACACTATTGAAGGGGAGGATCCAGCCAAGATATGTAAGTTCATGAAGATTACTAGTACTAAGCAATTTTTCACCAATTAATTTGGCTTTGATCTGTTCATTTCCTCTAATACAGTGATACTTCATAATTTCTTTCCACTTTTCATCACCTAATCTATAACAGTAAGTTATGGAGCTTATTGTCAGCAAGTCCAATAATATTCTTACCTTCTTATGCACATATATTGCAGGCAAATACATAGTACCTGGTAAGTTGGTACCAGACAGACTTTTACAAGTTTCTTAGTTATATACTTTTTGGTTTTGAGGGAGGCATAACAACTAGAACTGGAAGTGTAGTTTTTACCTGAATGCAAGGACTTCGACAAATTCTGTATCAATCTGATACATGGGAGAAACAAAAGGAGTACGAGCACATTTAATAAGTATCACTTTATAAAACACACTTACTACTTCTCTCTACATTAATTACTGATTCATACCCCTGTTTCTTCTTTGACTTCTCTTATAGCTCCAGTGTTTATATCTTCCCCCTGCATGTATCAATATCTTGTATATTATAAAGAGAAACAGTAATTATAGACCTATGAATAACATCTCTACATGACCAGAGAAGAACTTTTTACTGGTTCAATAACTCCCGTTGGAAATTTCCATACACCTAGGCCTCGAAGTACACCACTCTTTTCTTGGACAGCCAATACCTGCAAAATTTATTTTAAAAATTAGGGATAACGCAAGACATACATAACAGCTAAGATTAAGAAAGATGCTACGCTGCAGGGATGTCTTGCTATAATAACCATATGCAAGCTCTCATCCAATTAGTGCTTTCATATTCATTTGTACCTCTCTTTTGTCATTCATTACAAAGGCTCCAACCCCCACACGATGAGTAGCGTTTACAGGTAATGTATGGGTTGTATTTGGAAGCCAGTACGCAAGCATTAAGTAAGTTTCCTCTGCATGATGATACCAGAATCCTTCCTGCACCAAAATGAAGTAAAAGAAATTCAGATATCAAGTTCAGACAACTTCTTTTACATAAACCTAGCCTCTTGCTTTACTTATGCTGTAAGATACACTCATAGTCGTAGTGTTTCTCTTGAAAAAGAACAAAGATCAGGTTACATGACTATCCTAAAGGACTTCAATTTGAAAACAGTAATTAAGTAACAGGTTAATGGAAGCTCATGTAACTAGTTTTACTACAAAAGAAATACGAAATATGTAAGTTTTACCTCTACTGTTGGTTGGATAAGGTTAGAAAGGCTGATTGGTAACTTTATCCAGACACCTCTTATTCCCTGAGAATAACACCAACTTTACAATCATAGAGAGAAACAATGGAACGCTTATATAGGAAACTGCATTTAGTTAACAACTCAGTTCAGGTCACACACTGCAATATCATCTCCTTGAGGTAAACAATGATTAGTTCAATATGAAATTAACATGCAGTAATCTCCGCCTATCTATCTATGTCCCATTTTAAGAATCATTGATGCATGGTTCCTCAAACATCAAACAAAATACATTGTATTTGAGTTTCCTTGTTTAAATAATTTAATCTCTGGAATGCCATTACTGATAGCACCGAAAAACAATTAATATCACAACACCTTCTAGCGGCCTTTGCAGACATCATTGCACAGGATGCATTCAAATAATCTATCCACACCAACTAACAATGTATTTTCAGGGCAATGTTTCTTGCTTGCTGTCAACTGTTATGGTACAGTGCAGAATATTAATTTATTGGTCCTACAGCGCATGTGTCAATACTCAAATTTTAACAGTTGGTATATTTATATTGCACATATAAACATGCATTTACCAGATGACGGCATTTTTAACAAATCATCTTTGCACATACGTGATCATCCTAAAAAGCTTTCCTACGCACTACATGGTATACCCATGGTTGAGGAAACCACCTGCTCCCTCCATTTCGACAACGAAGCTTTCAACGAAGCAGAATATACTTGGGGATCCATAGGTGTCGTCATCTCAATAATGACACCTCCATGTTTGTCATTCACAAAAGGTAGTATGTCAATATCCCCTGCCTTCTCAGTGAACGCCGACTCCTCTAACACTCTGGAATTTGTAGAACTTGACATGGTTCTGCTGCCCACTACACCCCTCTGTCTTCGCCCTGTACCAAGATAATTTCAGAAAGCCAGTCCATGAATAGCCAATGTGTAAGTTATACATTTGTCGCAATTCGCATAAACAGAACTGTGCTAGATACGTGGTACGAACAGACTGTCAGTCTTAAATATTTCTGCTCTGTACTCTGTCCACCCAAAGACCAATAAAACTGACAAATGTGAAGGGAACTGGTAGTGACAATTTGCTGAGGATGGGCATAAAGTCATGCCCACCACTAAATTGTCTCCATTCCCATTCCCTTTTTGTGTTTTCCCTATCATGGGCATCTTTTTCACCCATCCATTCATTTTTGTTTCTTTTCTGCTATGTCTAGGATAAGTCATCCCAGCATCTGGGAGTGGGACGATCCACATCTATCCACACCTATCTCCCTTTCTCGTTTGATTATTTTGCAAAAAAAGAGAGAGAAATATTTCATGTGAGTTCAGATCACATTGGTAATCCGGATGTAATCCAGCCAAGTTCGACGAGACACGCCCAAAGCAGAATGGGAATCAAAGAGAACACAGACACATTGAGGCAATCCTAAATCCACCCGCGACATCTCCCGAGAGAATGGAGAACTATCGATCGAACGCGGCACAGTCGTGGCGCGGATTGAAGCACGGCCTGGGGGACCGGCCGACATGGCGGCGGTGCCGCGTGGATCGGGGCACGCACCTCCGGCTCCGAGAAGCGCGATGCGGGGGCGGGGGCGGGGTGGCGCGGAAGAGTAGGAGGAGATGCCCCGGGCGGGCGGTGCGGCGGAGGCCGCCGGGCGGCGGAGGAGGAGGCGGAGCAGGAGAGGAGCGCGCGCCCGCGTGGGGAGCGAGAGCGAGAGGGAGAGCGAGTGGGGGGAAGCCATCCGGCTCAGCGCATCCTCCCCGCGCTTTATTGGGGGCCCGGACGGCGCCAAGCGCTACAGGGCGCAGCGGTTTATTGTGGGAAGGCGGCGAGGCGGCGTCGGCACGGCGGCTCGGCGCGCGGCGGGGATTCGGCCACGTCCCCGCACGCGAGGTGGAGGCGGCGCGCGCTCGGTGTGCAGGTGGCGGCTGCCGGGGAATGGATTCGGGTGGTCGTCGGGTGGAGAGCGAGAGGTGGTGGCGCGGCGCGGGCGTGCAGCTGCGGCCATCGTTGTCGCGGCGCCGTGGCCGTCGCCGTCGTCCGCCCTTCGCTGGCTGGCTGCCAGTGCCACGGCGTCGCCTGCCCGACGCCGTTCGCCGTTCGCCGTTCACCGTTCACCGCATGTAAAATCGGATAAATATCCTAATAAAACGGTCATCTCCAAGATATCCGTACACTGCAGTTCCTTTTCTTATTAATGAAAAAACATTGCGTCTTCCCCGTTTAATGTTCTCTCGCGTTTAAATCATTATAAAACTGAGTTCTTCGATGGTTCCATATATGTATGGCCATTTTCAGTACGAAATACCTCACAATACGTGTAGAGCTACAAGCTGGTGCGAAGCTTCATGGCCCGAGTTCCTCCTAGAAAAATTAATACTCCCTCCATCACAAAAGCATAAGTCGTGCATGGATTTAAAAAAGTCAACAATTGTAAATTTTAACTGATAATTAAGCTAAAAACTTATATTTTTCGTGTTATGCATGTAATATGACTGGGTTGGTATTTGAAAGTTCTTTCGTATGATGTTATTTTTGTATTTATTAATAATATATTATAAAATAAATAAATTATTAAAATTTTACTTTGAAACCGTGCAAAAAAATTATATGCCTTATATTTTGAGATGGAGGGAGTAGAAAATTTGTTGCATGGTGGTGGGACCAGTTAGAAGGGCCCGCATATGGGAGACGCTAGGTACACGCCAGTGCAGTCCTCTTTGTGCCCCGTCTGATTGGTTGGACCGCTGGATAGGTTTCGTAGCATCATGGTATCTCTATACCTTCTCTTCAAAATGTTATTAACGTGTTGTATATCCATTATTTGAAATTCTTTATAATCTACACTACACTACACTATAATATCATGGGGTCTCCAGCAACCCCTACATATTTTCTAAGTATTATAGAGATTTTGTCGGAGACGCTTTCACGTGTGATGGCAAGGGCAAGGCGACGTGACCGTCTTCTTGTCATGATCCCTTGTCGTCGACGTGACCGTCTTCTTGTCAGCCGCTTGCAACGGTCTACTCGCATGTCAGCATCTCAAAACCTGAAAATCTTAAAGAAAAGACCAGTCTCCGGTTCAGACGAAGCCCGGGATTTGGGGATTAATTGGGAATAATTTGGGATGCATCGCATGAATTGATCATACAAAAACAAAGTAGCCGGTATAGAGATCTAAAGCCTGAAGAGGCCAAAACCTTCGACGTCGACGAATCGCCATCTCCCGTTTGACATTAGCCGGTGCTGCAAATCAGGCAGGCTTGCCTCGCTGACAAGGAACACATCACTGTCTGCAACCAAGGTGTTCATCATGGATTGGCTGCACCGTTGAAAAAAAGGAACAGCCATCCGAGGTGGTGATCGAACCGTTTCTCATGAAATTATTGCACAACACAAGATACTTGTGCTGATGATGTACACGAAAGTTTAAGAAGAGGGAGCACTGACACATCGTTAAGCACCTTCTTTTATCCAATGCAAAGAAGGTTATATAGGTGTTTAAAGTGTAAGCACTACTAGAGCATTAGTGCTAGTTAAAGCATCCCTTACCTCCTCCACTATGCTCCTGTGCAAGCATGTGTGCTACCCTATAGCGAAAAGAAGACCGATGTTTTCACCAAAGCATCACATCAAGCACTTGCACATGCTGATCCACAAATCCATTCCAGTTCCTTCTATAAACTATCAAAGCCGGAGCACTTTACACGGCGTTCACGAAAAGTCCCAGCTGAGATCCAAAATACAAGGGGTATACAGGCTGATTGATAAACACCAAACTGAAAAAAACAAAGTAAAACTGAACAAAATGCAGTTTTCAAAACGTGATCCGACCCTTTTTCTTTTTCTTTTGGAGAATCTTAGGGGTGCTGTTTCCCTGGGCTGGACTGCATTATCACCTGTACATTTTTTGGCTGTGCACACTACTTGACTATAACTTGTATAGCTGAAAAGGAAGGATCTTGCTTTTGTCAGAAGACGTCGCCTGCGCTTCCTTCGCGCTCGGGCGCCCTGTATGAGAACCCTATGTCTTCTCCTGACTGTCGCCTTACTATGCTGGCCCTCTGCATCAGGCGCACGAGCTGCTGGACGACCTCTGACATCGGTGGACGGAACTCCGGTTCCGGCTACAAACATTGACAGCAAAAGGAAGACGGACAGGAACATGATGCCTAATTTAGTTCATCTCTTAACCAAAATAAAGTTTAGAGTTCACAGGAATGAACTGATTGATTGCTAACAGGGAGCTGTTCAGATAAATGTTTTTGAAAGAATACTGTTTTGGCAAATGCCATATTCAGCACAGGCAATGTCAAGGGTGAAAAAGAATGTACCTGGACACACAGCGCAATTATGTCAGCAAAACGGGACAGGGATTTCGCAGGGTACATCCCATCCATTGCTGGATCAACCATCTTGGCAAGTGCATCGATGTCATGAAGCTGCGGGGTAGCCCATCTGACAAGAGACTGTTCCGATCGCTCTCTAGAACTGTAACACACATTTAATCAAATAGCAACAGAAGAACAAATTGTTATCTTGATTTAAAACTCACAGCAATACACTTTACCAGATCAGAAAATGATAAGATAGGATACCTGTCTAGTGGCTTACGGCCAGTCAATAGCTCCAACATAACTACTCCGAAACTGTACACATCACTTTTTACAGTATATGTTCCGGACATGGCAAACTCTGGGGCACTGTATCCAAAAGAGCCAACCACCTCAGCTGAGACCTGACATAGCATCATAATACCTGATTTAGTCCCATCAACATCCCGTACAAAAGTTAACTACTATTGGTAGATGTGCCGCTACATTACTCACCTCTCTCTCAGGATTTGGTGACAGGGCAGCAAGTCCACAGTCAGATAGATGTGGACTGCACTCTTCATCAAGAAGGATATTTGATGACTTGAAGTTTCTATGTACAACCGGGGGCAGGCAAACCTCATGCAGGTACCTTGAGAGTTTGGCATCACACGGCAATGTTATATAGCAGAATAATATAGCCTCCTCATTGAGTAAAAAAAACTAGATTGCTCAAATGACATACTCTAAAGCTCGAGCAGCGCCTAGTGCTATCCTCACACGGGTGTTCCATGTAAGGTTCTTGCTCGCTTCATCAGAAAAGTGTAATATATCATGCAGTGTTCCATTCCCAATGTACTCATAAACAAGAAGCCTTTGCCCATGTTCAACACAATAGCCTGTAAGCGGCACAATGTTCGGGTGCCTAAGTCGAGAAATGTTTGATACAACCTCAAGAAAATTATCTTCTTCATACAAGGAAAGCGCGGCACTGTCTATCTTCTTCACAACAAGTACCTGTGGTCATGCACACAATTCAGTTATAATGTCATGATGATATCTTTCTCTTTTTTTAAATAAATACATATAAGATACCAATTGGTTGTCTATGTAAAGTTGTAAACAATGGGTGCTATTTAAACAGTAAAAGTATGATGTATCAACTTCTTTTAGTGAATGTTATATTGACTCTATATTACTAACAATGCATAGAATGATTGTTTCAAGAAACCAAATGTGGAAGCTGAGCCTGATCAAGCCACTACAAATCTTGATTGTACAGAGATATAACCAAAAAAGGATTTTGACAATAGGTTGACAGCTTGCAAATATCATTTAATTCAAAAACCTAAAATAATACTTTTACCTTTCCATTTGGGAAATCAGCCTTGTAAACACGACCAAGGGAACCCTCGCCTAGCAGCGAATCTTGACAGAAGCTGTTTGTAGCAACTTGGAGAGAAGCAACCGTATATGAAGTTGCCGTGACGGGGACCTTTATCTTCTTTGCTGGAGAACCATTTGTACCATAAACCCTCTCAGGAGTCGTTTTTCCTGTAGGTGTGGGCACTGAAGTTGCTACATCAGCATCTAGGCTGTGGTCCCAGATTTCCCTGTTTGAAGCTGCAAACAAAAAATAAAGTCAAGAGGTTTCCTAAACAAAATCAAGAGGGTTGAGAAGATTTGAATTACCAACCAGCCAAAATTTTTTTTGGGAATACTGATAGAAAGAGAAAATACTAATCCTGGGCACTTGCTAAAGAAAGACTCGATCCTATACATTGCACCTGGACAACAGCGTGTATAACCTCCTGGGCAAGAATCCCGGCTCATCACCATCGTCTAACAAATACCAACCAGTCACAATTTAGTATTTTAAACTTGAGGAAACAAGACCATGGCCTTCCACACCTGCTATTTTTACCTTTTCAATTTTATCTTGATAACAGAAAATTCACATATCCCTGTCCCCCTTTACCTCAAACAGGTATTTGGGCTATTGATATTAGTATATTACCATCACTCCTAGGTTTTCACAAACAGATGTAACAATCAGATTGCAGAAGTACATTGATCCTGGGATTTAGACTGCATGTGCATTTGACCAATGATACGAGTATAAGACAATAATCTTCTGACTGTTACCTGACGAAATTGCAGAAAACTACTGGTATATGACAAATATGCTGGTATAATGAAGACTACAATGCATAAAGAAAATATGAGCATACCTCTATCTATGTTTACTGCAAGAGGACCCACAAAATCTTTTGATTCACTGCTCCCACCATCCTTTCTTTTCCGGACATTATGAAGGCCGAATACCAATGCAAAGAGTACACATGAGGCAGTAGCTATTGAGCCAACAACTACCCCTATTAGCAGACCTCTTTGCAGGCCTTGCTTCTTGTCACCTTCATCAATAGGAATCTCAGGGATATTTGGAGAACTTGCTGCTGGTCCTTGAGGATAGTTTGGCTGATCACGTGGGCTTCGAGGTGGTGGTGCGAGGGTTGGAGGTGCAGAAGCAGGCACATTGATAAATGAGTTTCCTCCAATTCTATGGTTGCAATTGCAAACAATCAGCATGTAGGAATGATGTTTTCCATAGAAAAAAGAGCAGTAAAACATGTTGGTGCGTACATCAAATTTGGAATCGAGCTGAATTCCTGTGGTATCATGCCGCTGAAATTGTTGTTTTCTATATTTCTGTTTAAAGTCACAGCATCACATGCAATTAGATGATAAAAAACAGGAGAGGAATAGTAGTATTCATATTGATGCGTCCAAAGTCACTTACAATGTAGTAAGGCTTAGGTTGCTGAGGACATTGACTGTGCCGGATAGTTTATTATTTTGCACATAACTACACAATGTGTTAGAAGAACTATCATAACCATGAAATTGAAACAAAAAAGCAGGAAGTTTGCATAGAAGACTATTGAATACTTACAGGCTAGAAAGATTTGACAGCGAAGTAAGAGAAAATGGAAGATTCCCTGACAGATTGTTGAAAGATACATCTCTGTGAAGATTTTAAATAGCACAAGATGACGTCATGCAACAAGGGAAAAGTTCACACACTCTAGTATTCTACTGCATACTTTTTACTAACATCATATCACATATAAACTGGATGGTTCCATTCAGCATCACCCAAAGTTGGGATGATGCATCTGGAGCTTCATCAGTTGCTCTGAATCAAAAAGCACTGGTGCACTACATCACATTGTACAAAGTATTTTTTTAGATAATGAAAGAAAAATTCCAGCCTCTACATCATAAGATGTAAACATCCATATCTACAAAGTACTTTTTTCTAAAAAAAACAAATAGCCTGCAGTACATGATAAACGCTTCTTCACCTTTTATCCACTTAGCAAAATTAAAAGTTTCATAGACATGGATGCAATTTAACCATTATGATGGTGGTCTCCAGTCCCCAAGCATCCTATAGATGCATAGGGTTGTACCATTCAATAAAAAAGGAGGAGATTTTTAACACGCAACTAAATTGTTTTGCACTATTGATGTGGTTGGATCCAAGGGCCTTGATAGATCTTAACCCCCAATTTAATCTCCATTAATACATGCATGGAAAGTCATTAATCCATTGGATCTCTATTTATATTATATAATAAAAGTCAATACATTAATGAGTACTATGCATGGCGGTCTCGCACACATTCCATGCATGTGTAGAAATGCAGACGATCATGATGAAAACTTCCTATTTTATGTGCCTTCTGTCCAATAGGCACAACTGATTTAAGTTGATATGTTTGGTCCTTTTTTTTCAATCCATACAAAAATTAAATAATCCCAAAAAAATCTTAAAATACAAATTTAGTAGTTTTATTATAATTTTTAAAATTACACAATAGGGATTTTCCCTATGGCCTACTTTCAAAAAAAAAATATCATTACAATTAATATTAAATTTTATAAAAAAATAAGAGTCAATTAATATAAAATCTATGAAGAAAATACTTACGAAATTTAGGATGCAAATATTTGAAAAAGTTTATATAGCTTTGTTAGAGTATATTGGGCCCTACGAGCCTGGCCCATTTATTGTACTACTACTAATGCTCTATTGTGCAATACGAAAAATCATTCCCAAAATCTTTCATGGTATCAGAGCCTCCCAGGGATTCCTCTCCTTCCCTGGTCGCTCCTCCTCTCCGCTGCGCCGCCGCCGGCGCCGCCATGGCGCCCACCTCCTCCGCCATGCCGACCGCACCGGCGACCACCCTCTCCTCTTACATAGCGGTTGTCTCCTCCGCCCCTTCTTCATGGCGGCTCCTTCGTCGCGCTCCCCACCATGACCCTCGCTTCTCCTCCCTCCCCGGCGAGGTCTCGGCCGCTGAGAGGCTAGTAGCCGCCGCCCGCCGGACGCTGTCTCACCGCCATGGCTCGGCTCCCGCCGACATCCGCGCCACGCTTCAGCTCCTCACAGCCGCGCCAGCGCCGCCATCTCTCGGCCGGACGCCACCGCTTCGCCCCTCTCCACGCCTGGCCAGCGGCGCGCGTTCGCTTCGTCTTCTTCGCCAAGCGGCTTCCCGTCTCTTCAACGCTGCTCGGCGTCGGACCGTCCGACAGGGCCGTGTTTTCCGGCCGGCCGCCGACCCGTCCGTCCGACGGCGTCGGACCCGTCCGACAGACCCGTCGCCGTGGGCCGCCGCGGCGTCGTCTACACCGGCCTCTTCGACGGCGTGTTGGTTGCGCCGCCTCGCCCGCTTCAGTTTGCGCCGACCAGCGCCGTCGAGCCGCCGCCGCCGCCGCCGGGCGCGCGCCATGCCGGTTTCCCGTTCTGCTCCTCCCGTCGGCGGCCTTGCCCGGTGTCTCTCTCTCCACGGCCGGTCACGGGCGCTTCTTCATCCGACGGCGTCCGAACGTCTCCGGACGGTGTCCGACCAGCCTTCCAGAGACTGCAGACCTCCTGTCGGACGGCGTCCGACGCGCGTCGGCTGGCGTCCGGTGAGACCCACCCATGGCCCACGGCGGTGCCATCCGGCAAGGCAGCGCCTCGATCTCCTCGCAACATCACCCCGCCGAACAAGCCGTGGTCGCTGCCTTGACCCACCTGCCACCTGAGGTCCTCGTCCATCTTTTTCCCTCCGTCGACACAGGACACGACGCTGCGGTGCCAACCATCATCACCAGGGCCTGGCCGCGCCGACGGTGGCCGCGTGACACCACTCATGGCGCTACCCCACCGTCGCCACCCCAGGACTCAGCATCCTCGCCTTGGACACCGCAGATGGCATACATGCGGCGCGTGCGCTCGCTCGCGCTCTGTGGTGGCTCTACCACGCACCTTGGTACATGGACTCGAGGCTACTTCACACATGTCTTCCAGTACCGGTAACCTCTCCAGCTCCCGTCCACCTACCTTTCACTCACCGACCAACATCATTGTTGGCGATGGGACACGTCTGCCGGTCACCTCCACTGGTAGTCTCACCTTTCCCAACACCTACAGCGATCTCACTCTCCGTAATGTCCTTGTCACCCCTCAAATAATTAAAAACCTGATTTCTGTTCGTCAGTTCACCGTTGATAACCAGTGCTCCGTCGAGTTTGATCCCTTCGGTCTGTCGGTCAAGGATCTTCGGACTGGGAGCATACTTGCCAGGTGCAATAGCTCCGGAGATCTTTATCCGTTTCACACCTCCATCCCACCTTCCCAGGCACTAGTCACCGCCGCCACCATATCCGAGCTATGGCACCGTCGCCTTGGCCACCCTGGTCATGCGACTCTCTCTCGCCTAGCTAGCTCATCTGCTATTCCTTGCAGTACATCCAAGCCTGACCATCCTTGCCATGCCTGTCAGTTGGGTCGACACGTTCGACTTCCCTTTGAGTCCTCCACCTCCCGCGCCAACAACAACTTTGACTTAATACATTGCGACTTGTGGACGTCCCCTGTTACCAGCGTCTCAGGTTACAAGTACTACCTCATAGTTGTTGACGATCGCTCTCACTTCATGTGGACCTTTCCCCTTCGCGTCAAATCCGACACTTTTCCAATCATTTCTCACTTCTTTGCCTATGTCCGTACTCAGTTCGGTACCACTGTCAAGTGTGTCCAAGCTGACAACGGCCACGAGTTTGACAACTCCTCCTCCGTTCCTTTTTTCTCTCTCGGTGTCGTTTTTGCATGTCCCGTCCATACACCTCACCTCGAAGCGGAAGGCCGGCGCGCCATCCGTACCACTAACGACGTTATGCGCTCCCTTCTGTTCCAGGCCAGTCTTCCCCCTCATTCTGGGTGGAAGCTCTCCTCATAGCCACATACCTAATAAACCGACGCCCCTCTTCCACTTTCACTGAGCCTACCCCCTTCTATGCCCTTCACGGTTTCCATCCCACATACACCCACCTTCGTGTGTTTGGTTGTACTTACTATCCTAACCTCTCTAGCACAGCCTCACACAAACTCGCGCCGCGCTCCTCCCTTTGTGTTTTCCTCGGGTACTCCCCAGATCACAAGGGATACCGGTGTATGGGTCTCGCGTCCAACCGCATCATCATATCCCGTCACGTCATTTTTTACGAGTCCTCCTTCCCGTATACCTCCAGTACATCCGACTCGTCCTCCCCGGACGATCTCGACTTCCTCAGTGACTGCGCAGGTCCTCCTCTCCCCATTGGAGTCCGCGCTTCTTCTTCCTCTACAGGTACTTCTTCCACGACTACCCCGACGGCGGTCACGTCGGCCGCCCCTGCACCGACAACCATCGTCTCTGCCCCGCCGGCGGTCACCACTGCACCTGCTGGTCTCTCTCCGCAGGTAGTTGCGAGTGGTGTCCACTCTGCCGGCCACTCAGCTCCCGCTGCCCCTGTTGGTACCGCTCCACAGGTTGTTGCCAGCGGGGCTTTTCGAGACGGCCGGCAACCGCACGCAGTACCTCTGATGGTCTACCACCGCCGCGGCTCTTCGTCACAGACCACGGTCACTGCTGCCCCCGCTGCCTCTTCTTCACAGGCCGTTCCTCTACCGGCTCTCGCTGCCCCTGTTGGACCTCCTCCACAGGTTGCTGCCAGTGGGGCCGCTCCTACAGCGGAGAATGACCACCCCATGATCACTCGTCGCAAGGCAGGCAAACAAATCAAGCCACCGGACCGTCTCATGCTGCATGTCTCAGCGCTACCCCCTCACGTCGGTCGGGCGCCTCGCTGATCCTAATTGGCGGGCTGCCATGGCGCGAGAGTATGAAGCCCTCCGTGCCAACGGCACGTGGGACCTTGTACCACGGCCAGCTGGGACAAACGTGGTAACCGGAAAATGGATCTTTAAGTACAAGCTCAATGCTGATGGCTCCCTTGACCGCCACAAGGCTCGTTGGGTCCTTCGGGGTTTCACTCAGCGCCCCGGAGTCGACTTCGATGAGACATTCAGCCCTGTGGTCAAGCCAGCTACCATTCGGACGGTTCTCTCATTGGCCATCTCTCGTGGTTGGTCCGTTCGTCAGTTGGATGTGAACAACGCCTTCTTACACGGCCTGCTTGAGGAGACAGTCTACTGTGCTCAGCCATTAGGGTTTGTCGACCCATCTTCTCCCAATTATGTCTGCCTTCTTCGCAAGTCCCTCTATGGTCTTAAGCAGGCACCGCGGGTTTGGTATACCACTATTGCTTCACATCTTCGAGCATTGGGGTTCGTCGAGGCCAAGTCAGACACCTCTCTGTTTATCTACAGGAAGGGTTCGGAGACAGCTTACCTTCTGCTCTACGTGGATGACATTGTGTTGACCGCCTCCTCTGATGATCTTCTCCGGTACACAGTGTTAGCTTTAGAGCAGGCTTTCTCTCTCAAGGATCTCGGGCCCTTGCACCACTTTCTTGGCGTCTCGGCGATCCCACAGTCTGGCGGCCTTCTCCTCTCTCAGCGGCAGTACGTCATGGACATTATGGACCGTGCAGGCATGAGTGACTGCAAATCCTGCTCCACACCAGCGGACACCAAAGACTAAGCTCGGCGCGCGGCGCCGGTTTCGATGCCACTCTATCGCAGCTTGGCAGGTGCCCTACAGTACTTGACACTGACACGACCAGACATCACCTACGCCGTCCAGCAGGTCTGTTTGTTCATGCATGATCCGCGAGAACCCCACTTTGCTGCTCTCAAGTGTATACTACGGTACCTTCGTGGCACTCTGGAGCTTGGTCTGCTCCTTCGTCGCTCCGCCACCATGACCCTCACCGTCTACATCGACGCTGATTGGGCCGGCTGCCCAGATACCAGGAGGTCCACGTCGGGCTACGACGTCTTCCTCGGCGACAACCTAGTGTCCTGGTCGTCCAAACGCCAGCACATGGTCTCCCGTTCCAGCGCGGAGGCTGAGTACCGCTCGGTTGCCAATGGCGTCGCCGAGGCTGTTGGCCGTCAATCGCTCCAGAGCTCCACGATCCACCGCAGAAGGCCACCTCGCTTCATCGCGACAACGTCGGTAGCGGTCTACCTCTCCACCAACCCGGTGCAGCATCAGCGCACCAAACACGTCGAGATCGATCTTCACTTCGTCCGCGAGCGAGTTGCTCTCGGCCATGTTCGTGTGATGCACATCCCGACGTCTTCCCAGTACGCTGACATCTTCACCAAGGGCCTTCCTAGCACAGTATTCCTCGAGTTCAGATCCAGTCTGAACGTCCGCGCACCGATCATTCCGACTGCGGGGGAGTGATTGTGTGCTGTGTTTTTACTTCTTTGGTCACTCTGTTTCGACCACGGGGGAGTGCTCTGCGTTTGTTTTGTACCAGTCTCAACGCCATGTTTGCGCCGTTCAGACTGCGGGGGAGTGTTAGAGTATATTGGGCCCTACGAGCCTGGCCCATCTATTGTACTACTACTAATGCTCTAGTGTGCAATACGAAAAATCATTCCCAAAATCCTTCAAGCTTGATGAAAAAACAAATGATTTTAGTGATCACCTCATGGAGACTAATGCAATATTGGTGTCGTTGGACTACACCAGCATTTGTAGATATAAATTAAAATTGATTTATACTTTACTTTGATTCAGTTTCCAATTTTTAATAGACAACGATAAGGCAAATATACTAAAAAAAGGGAAAGTAGGACCTACTCATTACCTCTCCTATGCAGAGAAATGCCCATATAGTGGTCTTAACCCATATGGGGGTACAGTGGGGTTTCACAGAAGTGCCCAAAAAAGGATCATATCTCCACGGTAAAAAGAATCAATGATCATGCTTATTTAAGACAAAACAGCAGTTGGGCTACACATTAGGAATAAGTTTGCAAGTCGATATCTGAATATTCCATTTCCACATGGTTTTCTAGTTTGCCAGTTTGGACATACCACATAACATGACATTGCATTACATTTCTTTGAAAGGTACGAGGCAGATGGAATTGGAATGCCTGGATACTGCAAGATATTCAAACAATACCATGTGTTTCTAATAATTTGAAGTTGTCGGCACACATGATTGAAGTTATCAAGCCTTCCAAACAGAGAACTAAGAATTAGAGATCATGGATAGTAAAGAGTGTCCGTTGTGCCCTCAACCACAGAGTTCAAGTTGTAGGAAACTACTTTGGTGCCCATCTCCTTAGTGAATGCCAGAGCTCCAAGCCAATTTTTATTTTTAAAAATGTACAAAGGTTCAGGAGGGCTTACAATTCAGAAAGTGAATTGAGGTTTCCAAACAATTCACTGATTTCCTGAAACAGTGTGTTGTGGCTGAGGTTGCTGCATGTAGAGGTTATTTGTGATGTCAACAAAAATATGTTCGCCATTAAATGAACTACCTTTTTTTAGAAAAGAATTACATCTTAGGAAAAAACCTGCACAACTTACAGGTAGTCGAGTGATGCCATGTTGGATATAGAGTATGGAAGGTCACCAGAAAAATTATTACTTGCCAAATTCCTGCATCATCACTATGAATGAAACTGCATGCGCAATTACTATAAATCAACGTGTGCAAGGTGGGAGGCATTACAGATAGGTAAGATTTGGTGGCAACTGATAAGGAATTGCATCATGCAAGTTGTTACTACTCAAGTCCCTGCAAGTTAAAAAAGTGAAATATATAAATCATGAATAGCACATAAAAACAAAGATTTACACACTCAAGTTAGCTCATACATTGTTTTCAATGCCAGTAGATTGGACAGTTGGTAACCAAGTGTACCATTCAACCCCATACCAGAAAGCTTGCTGCAAAACAGGCAAGAAACATGGTATTTCAGTGTTGAATATCTTCATTCAAGGTAATTCCACATAAATATAGTGATAAATCATAAAAGAACAAAATAAAGGCATGGCGTTAAGGATCTAAACGCTCTTCTGTCTGAGCCAAATTAATATCTTTACACCAGCTTTCAAAAAGGAAAAGACCAAATGCATGTAAATTTCTCCAAAATTTGGCACCAAAAGGCTAACTAGATGACATTAATCAGCCTCAGAACAGAGTTACATTGCTTACATCAATCTTTACTTCTCAGTTCTCAAAGCATGTTTGCATGCATGCATGCCAAAAAAACTTTTTAAATCTATTATCTCAGAGATGAATGGAGACTTTTTTCTAATGTCAAAATTTGACTCAATATAGCGGCATTAACAACTACAAAGGATCCAAATGCAAACAGAAATTTTATCATGCGAATAGGTCGAATCAGCAAACTCCAGAATCCCATCGGTGGCTTTCATGTCCACAGCATGACACTAATGTCAAAACATTCGTGCAATCCAAATGCGGTGAAAAAAAAAACACCAAGGTTTCTTTCTTTCCACGAACATGCAACGCATCAATGCACTATGTGGCAAAACTTTTGCCCATTCCACCACTAAGCATTTTAGGACCACACAAGAGAGGATCTTTACATTGAGGTGATAGCAGAGCCTGAGCAGGAGACGCCCATCCAAGCGGCGCCGCAAGGGTCACCGCCGCCCGCCGACCAGCCGGTGAGCTGAGATGGGTTGTTCCAGGAGGAGTACAGATTCCCCAAAGCTGCAACTGCAAGAATCAATGCACCGATCATTCATACACCGACATCACCACGAGCATTGGGCAGTGAAATCACAGACGATGCATTTCAAGAAACCAGGAGCTCGGAGTTGGGGAATGCACGGCGCCTCCCCCCAGAGGCGGCATTACCATCGGCGGCGTCGGTGTCGGCTCCCACCACCATCGCAAGGGCGAGGAGGAGGCCGGCCAAAGCGGCGGCCGTCGCCGCCATTCTTGCCTCCCCCTTCTTCCCCCCCTTCGGCCTTCCCTCGCTCTCCCTTTACCCTCCCTCTCCAAAGAAAAACCTCCTCTTAATCCTTGTTGGAATGGCTGTCTTGGTATTCTTTTTCTGTAGAACATCGCACAGCCATGGTGATCACCATGGCCAATGGCCCCGTGCTTCCCTCTCTCCTCTATGGGACAGCTGATATATCATATATCCGATGCCATGCTTGCTTCAGGCTGAGCCTGAGATGCAGTGTGGTGTCGGCAAAGATCAATTCTTTTCCCCAAATTCCTGGTTGCCTTGGGTCTCTTTCTGTCCGCAGTGGAGCGCCGCGCTTGATAAATGCTGGAGAGAACTAGCAGGCTTGTGTTTGATAAATGTGGAGTGTGACTGGCGTCTCTCTCGCACCGATCGTTGAGGTGCTTCCCTCTCTCACTGTCTCACAGTCACAGTATAAGGTATCCTATCTCAAGTTTCTGTAGCAAACCGCTTTTGCTGTCGAAGATTGAGCATGTTATCTTTCGAAAACTCATAATTAAAAGTGAGAATATTTTAAAAAAAATTGATATATGCTGTTACAAAGTACTCCCTCCGTTCCAAATTATAGGTCATTTGACTTTTTTGACACGTACTTTGACCATTCGTCTTATTCAAAAAGATTTATAATTATAATTTATTTTTGTTATGATTTAGTCTATTATGAAAGGTACTTTAATAATGACTTAGTTTTTTCATATTTTCACTAATTATTTGAATAAGACGAGTGGTCAAAATACGTGTCAAAAAAGTCAAACGACCTATAATTTGGAACGGAGGGAGTAGTGGTTTCTAAGATATATCATTATAAAACGATTTTTTCGATACGTGTCATTACAAAGTATGATGAATTTTAAAATAAATTACTTCTAATCCCCTTTTAATTCTTCTTCTACTTCTCTCTCGTCCCTTCTTCTTCCTTGCCTGCCTCTCCTCCGTCATCCAGCAAGCTTCACTCTCAAAAATCTGTTCCTTTCCTCCTTCCAGGTCAACGTCGCTTCTCCTTCCTACACCTCGTTAGCATGAGGAGACCGGACATGGATGCCCAATGCCGCCTCATCAGGGCAAATATGGCACGTCACCGCCATTGAGGACTTTGTGGCGATGCCTCATGTTCGGCGTTGGACAAATTTGTCCAAGTCAAATGAAACAAAGTCGAGGAGGGCACGTTGAGGAGCACCGAGGTTGCCGTCTTTGGGAAGTGGGAACCGATGCGGTGGGCTCAAGCTGAGGTGGCATGACTAGATTTGTTGGCGGGGGCAGCAATGGCATACCGGGAACTAGGGGAACCTCGCCAGGGACGCCGCATAGGGGTGCCGGGGAGGACATTGCTAGGGACACCGTCGTCCGCCGCGGTGGAATTCTCCTACGCCGTGCGCAGCCGGATAGCCGTCGTCGAAGAGGAAGAAGAATAATTAGGGGTATTTTGATATTAAAAACATCATAAGGACATATACCTAAGAAGTGCGACTTTATAATGACATGTACCGAATAAATTGTTTTGTAATAAAATATCCTAGAAACAGCCCTTTTGTAATGGCATATATCAAATTTTTGTCTTCAAAATGTGAAATTAGAAAATAACTGAAGCAATAATGTAGTCTGTTGTGAGCCTGTTTTTTCTGTTGCTAATATCGACCGGTTGATATACGTGCATGCAGGTCAATGGGTTAAAATATTACTACATAAATACACTTCTACGATGCTATAATTTTGTTAGGTTTTTAAAATATTTTTTTAGAATTTGTGGCCAAAGTTATAATTTTCAGGAGTCCAAAACATCATATGACTCCATAGAGTATATAATTACATAAAGAGAAAAATGGGTTCAGATTTATCGTATAGAAATAAAATAATAGCTTCACTTTTTTTTTTAACCTTAGCTAAGCTCTATGATCACCAGAGGCTCTGATTTGAAAACGAGTCTGTGTTTGGAATCTAAGAACAGATAAAATAGAATGTAGTTTTCCCACCTGAAAATTCGACAATGAGTAGTTTGGTAGGGTAACTCCAAATTGTAGGTAGCTGATTTGCTGGAACATTAACATCAGTCAAACATGCCGGATCTCCTCTAGCCCAAAGTCTGCGACGTGTGGCCAAACTGAATAATGTTCCCAGAAAGGCAACAGTTGAGAGGACACAAAAGTATTGTTGAACAGATTGGTAGTTGCATCTGTACCTGACAAATCTTCATAAGTCTAGCTAATTAGGAGTAAGAATGAATCGACGAAAGTTTTTAAAAGTAGTTTTTTTTTTGAGAGAGTGAGCAATCTATTTATTTTTCAAATTCTTTTGGCAGAAACTCACAATTTACAGGGCTATGGTCGGTTAACACAAAAAAGACCTAGAAAACTCACCAACAAGACCTAGAAAACTCACCAACATACCGTCTAGCATTGTTGGACTCATTCTGGAGCTGCAGGGAGTGAAATTAGAGGGAGTTTGTTGAAATAAAAAATTACACTATAATCTTCTAAACTCGTAGTAATTCTCACTTAACTCTTTAAACTTGCATTTTACTTTATCAGGCCCTAAACATGTTTTTGTTCACATCATTGCCCTCAAAACTGTTAGAGTAACCGTCAAACGCCAACATGGTTATTCAGGTGAGTTGATTTTGAAAAAAAATTAAAATTCTTTTAGGTGGATTTTACGCCATTTTTAGAGCATGCCCAACTGCTACTGCAGCGGCACCCGTAAAATACTGTAGCTACAGTACTAGCGACTTTTGCAGTGCGGGGGAGCTTCTGCTGTGTCTTGCGTTTGAATTTTCCGCTCGTAACTATAGTAACTTGCGATTGATGCAGAGCAGGATGCAGCTCTTGATGGGATGCTCTTAACGTTTAGTGTTGACGTGACATCCACCACGGCGGTTATTAGACACCTAGATAGCCCCGATGTTTGACGATTCCCTAACAGTTTTGAGGGTAATTGCACAATGAAGACAAGTTTAGAGCGTCGATAAAATAAAATGTAAGTTCAAAAGGTTAAATAACTATCATTGCAAGTTTGAGAGACTATAGCGTAATTTTTTCTTGTTGAAATGCAGAATTTTGAGTTCTTGAAAGAGGCTTTAAGACTTGTCTGATTGCTTCAACCTGTTTTTAGGTGTTTTGAGATATTGCTTTTATTAAAAAAAAGGCTCGAGAAGACAAACCAAGCGATGCAATCCGTCGAAAACCTGAACCATCCACTGTTGCTCAAGCTGGAGCAAACAATGCCGGCAGTAATCTTTCCTTAATTAAAAGCCCCCTTATTCCATGCCGAAGCTAAGCACGCCGGGCAGACAGCTCACTTATTCATGGCATTTTCGTCGCGACGATCGACTGATCACCAGCACGGCTGCCTCAAACAGCAGTGGAGTGATAGCTATAGCTCTCAAGGAATTGAAGAGGGAAGCACCCGTGAGTGAGCCCCGTGGCCTCTGCGAGGCAGCGCTCGTGGCAAGTAGGCCCTCATCAGTGTCTCCTAACCGCTAGGCCCCAAGAGAAGACGAACATGGCATCAAGCAAAGACGCCATCAAAGCATCCACTAAGCAGCAATCAACGGCGATCGGATCTGGCGTACGTACGTTGTCGCGCCCCATGTTGCATGGCCATGCGTCCGGCTCGCCGTCGCCGGCGAGCTCCGGCGCCTCGTGCGCCGTGTCGCCGAGCGGATTTCTGGCCAAGGACCATATAAGGACGCACTGATCATTCAGATACGGCTGGGGCCTGATCCGATCGGTGGTGCGATCGGTACTGGGGAATGGAGTGGCAAATCATTGGGGTTTTGCTGGATGAGCTGGGGCTGCACGGCCGCCCGAGATGCGATGCGGCTCGCCTACCTGTCGGCTGTCGCTGCACTGCATGATGGACCTACCAAGCCAGCTGATGCAATTCTTCACGCGCCGTAACTTTGGATAAATTAGCTGATGGAGAAATTTCTTTTAGGGTGTAGTATAAATTATGAAGGAAATTTAGAGGGAAAGATAAAGTGAGTAATTAATAGTAAAATGGAGTGGAGAGATAGAGTATCCGTTGCGGATGCTTTAATAGCCGGTAGCCACGCTGCAACTCGCTGCAGCTGTTCTCTGATTGATGATAGGCAAGAAAAAGATTTCAGGATGGCGATGCGGAAGCAGGCAAGCTGCTAGGAGTCGATTTCCCCCATCATTCTGCTCTGAAAGGCTGAAAGCAACACGCAGCTAGAAAGGAAACGCACTTCTTCTTGTCCCAGCTGCCCAGCCACTTTTGCCAGTTTTTCTTGTCCCCGTGTACCCTTGACCGAGAGCCGAGACCCTGGCACTTCGGCACTTCGCTATTCTGAAGCTATCAGTGCACGTATACGACTATACGCATCCATTGGCATCAAGCATGGAGAGAAGAATCAAATGAAAGTGGCCCCCAATCCATGGGCCGTATTCCTCGATGAGATTAATATGTTAGACAGTGCGATTTGCTCAAGCAGGGGCGTCATCAACAGCACACCCTGTTTCAATCTTTCTGCAAATAACCCGTCTCACACTCTCACCTCGGTCGTTTGCCCATTGCAATCAGCGTCAGATCGTCCGGTTTATTGGTAGGCTCAAGCGGGAATAAATGAGCATCCGTTGCAACTAACCTTGTCCACAGGTGCCGACATTCTACCAAACAGGTCGTTAGACAAGAACAAAAAGGACAGTTTACTCCACCAAACTTGATGTGGACGTGCAAGCCAAGTATACACTATAGATGAATTGGATGGAGATCCAAAACCTCGCTGTTTTACACTCCTAATATCTGAGGCAGTCAGCTTGCGAAGGATGCCATGGAAGGCAGAAAATCTAGATCCAAGGAAACTCAAGAAAAAGATAAGGAAATCTGCACGCCTGTGTTTGATGATGTGTCAACGACTGTTCTATTGAGCTAGTCTTTCAGAATGATCACCGAGTTAGCCACGCCAGCTTCCTCGATAGTCTTGGTCATATCGTCGAGCGGTTTAGGGGGGAACCCGGCCTGCAGTGTGTAATCACTGGCTTCGCCTGGTCTTGTTGCATCAATGAACGCCCGCACATCACTGATTGTGTGGCTTGTGCTGAAACGTGCAACCACACGGCTGCCATCTACAAACCTTATCTGGAGAGAGGTTGATGGTAAGGAATCATCCACTGTGTGTGTGACAGTCGTAGTGGCAGTCACTGTACTGGAAGCAAAAGTGGCAGATGGAATATCTGAAGGTGTAGAGTTATCAGAAGGTGCCCCCAGAGTTCTTCCTCCTCCTTCGAAGGGGGTCGGGAGCTTGACTGGCTCCTGTATCAAGCAGTGATAGAGATCTTCAAGGTCAAGTAGTATTTCAGAAACAAATGAAGCAGTACTACAATTTAGGCTGAAGATACTTACAGGATACTTTTCTTCCTTCCGAACAAGATTTACGTTCACCTTAGATCTCCCATCAGCAGGCTGAAGCTCTGTAGGGCATTCAGAATTCTTGATGCTCTAGTGAAAAGGGAAAAAACAGATAAATCGATTGTTTACATTCAATTCGGTAAAGATAAATAGAACTATATATATTCAATAAAAGAACTAATATAGTAAAAATGCATTACAAAAAACTTAGAAATACAGTTAAGCGGAAAGTGTGTCAGTAGTAAGATCAACAGATCAAGCAAGGGAATAAATGTACAAAAACAAATGGTATAGCACACACGCAAACAGAGAGGAAGAGTTCCAACAAAATAAGGAAGAAGAAGCCATCACACTCCTTCAATGCTGAAATTAGGCAGTGTGTTTTTTTTTCCTGAACAAACCATGACAATAAAATGCAAAACATGACTTACTGGGAAAACAAGTTTACATATGGGCCAATTGACCAATAAAACATCCACACTTTCTACCAAAACAGTTCCTACCGAGTATTTTATTAATTAGGGCAGTGTCGAAAATAAGAGAGTAGAGACTTGTGAGAAACTATGGTGGAAGCCTGAGTGTTTTTAAAGAAAAATTGCCAGCTGAGAAACACTACAAGTCCAGGTTGGAAATAAAAAGGTGAACAAAAAAGCATTCATAATTAATTAAAAAAAGGAAGTAAAATCAACATGTAACAGTGCAAATGACAGTGACAGATATAGTAATCTGAAAGATGCATACACAGTTGATTGCAGAAGCCACAGTTGTTTACCTCTAAAAAGGATGCATTTTCTGGATCATCAAAACTTCTGAGTGGACCATCATCTACTGTGAACCCATTGCTCCAAAAGTAGATGTTGTGAATAATATTTTCTGGTGGCTGTGGTGCATCAGGCTGTACAGTTTCACCTGTTACAAGTCTGCCGGTCCCAGAAAAGCTCCTTGAACTAGAAGGCTGGCGAGCCTCAAATCGGCCTTTTTTAGCTCCCCTCCTCTTGGCTTGCTTAAAAATCTCATCCGCATTATTTTTGCGTTTGGATCGATCTCTGACAACCATTCCGCTGAGCATGGTAATACAATAATTATAAGTGTATTGCATACATGAAAACACAGGAATAGAGTGGGTGCACAGCGTACAACTTATAGGAGTTCTTACTGCAAAACATCCTAATAAGCTTTTGTAAGGCCATGATGTCACAAACTCACATATATTACAATTTCTACATGTGTATCATGCAATTATCATCTAAGGCCAGTCAGGATAATCAGGATAAACACGCTGTTTAGTTCAGGGATGAAGGAAGTGACCAACTCAGGCCAATTTTATGCAAAAAACATGACATATCATCCATGCTTGCAATCTGATTGACTATTGCAGGCAGGGGTAGTTTGTTGCAAAAGGTCTAGTCAGAAACATAGATAATTAGATAGTATGACTTGATAGTGAAAATCAGCAGTACTTTTATCATGACATCAGTTTAAACTTTTTATACTCACCCATCTCAGTACCGTTATCAATAAACTAATAGCAGCAGATGTTGCCTCTCTTATGATCTCGCATGACCAGCCAACTTTTATACTCACCCATCTCAGTGACGGCTTATGGTATTTTTCTTTTGGGTTTCGTTTCCATGGGAATGGTAGGGATTTTACGTTGGCTCGCCAAGCCTATCACAACCCTCCTCCTATCACACAACTAATGGAGAGTTTTAGGGGGCAGAAGAATGATTTACACATGATTTTCATTGGTCTGGTCTGAAGAAGGCCTATGACAAGACGCCAAGGAATGTTATATGGTGGGCGTTGGAGAAACACAAAGTCCCAACAAAGTATGTAATCCTTACTAAGGATAAGTCCCAACAAAGTATGTAATCCTTACTAAGGATATGTACAACAACGCTGTGACAAGTGTGCGGACAAGTGACGATGACACTAATGACTTCCCTATCAATATAAGACTACATCAAGGGTCGGCCCTGAGCCCTTATTTATTTACTTTGGTGATGGATGAGGTTACCAGGGACATACAAGGAGACATCCCTTGTTTATGCTCTTTGTTGATAATGTGGTGCTAGTTGATGAGAGTAGGAGTCGGGTTAATAGGAAACTGGAGTTGTAGAGACAAACTCTAAAATCGAAGGGCTTTAAACTTCATAGGACAAAAACCGAATATATGAGGTGCAACTTCAGTTTTGCTAGGCAGGAGGAGGGAGATGTTACCCTAGAAGGACAAATTATGCCCAATAAGGATATTGATGAAGATGTTATTTATAGGATCAAAGTGGGGTGGATGAAAATTGAAATGGTGATTGGCATCTGGCATCCTTTGCAATAAGAAAGTGCCACATAAGCTAAAAGGTAAGTTCTATAGAGCGACGATTAGGCCGGCAATGTTGTATGGTCAAGAATGTTGGCCTAACAAACAATGTCATATCCAGCAGTTAATGTAGCAGAGATGCATATATATGTTGCAATTATGACCATACAAGAATGAACCGAGTTCGTTAATAGGGTTAGGGTGGCACGAATTGAAGAAAAGCTCGTCCAACATCGGTTGAGATGGTTCGAACACATTCATCGAAAGCTTCAAAGTGCATAGTGGAATCCTTTGGCGTAGTGATAATGTGAGAGGTAGGGACTGACCTAACCTGACGTGGGAGGAGACAATAAGGAGAGACTTAAAAGATTGAGACATACCTAGAGACTTAGCCTTAGATAGAAGCGCATGGAAACATACCAATATAAAGTTGGTGATTTCTATTGGGTTTCATTTCTAACCTAGCCCAACTTGTTTATGACCTAAAGGCTTTGTTATTGTTGCTGTTGTTGATGGCGGCTTATGTTATTTAGTATTTCTATTGGTTTTGTTCAAGGGACATTAGCTGACAATTGTGAAAATGCAAAAAAACCAGATACAATGGTCGCTGACATATGATATGATGATAGAACTTTGTTTACTATGATAAAACAGTTTCGCTGATTGTTATTACTCCAGAAAAATACACCACACATCATACATATGAAAATGTGACTCTCCGATAACAGCGGAACAACCCAAAACAGATCATGGAAGATGTGGAGTGAACGCAGGCGCTATAGCTGCACAATGCAGCTATAGCTTGTTTTACAGAACTGCACACTACGCATTAGAGTTTTCAGCTATTACCTATATTAACATTTAACAAGTCCAGAATTAGCCAGGTTATACATGGTGCTATGAATAGACTACTTACATAATCACCAAGAACCAGTTTAAACCCAGTTAAATTTTTTAATCTAATTCAGCTGCTAATAATGAAGAAAATGCTGAAATTATGGACATAAATATCATAACAAACTCATTCAAAATCACTCAAATATAGTCTGAACATGCTAGAAATCACTGATAAGACAAGCAAAAAAATTAGTTAACCAATGAGTTTAACGAGCACTGGGTTTCCACATTTGACTTGCTAACATCAGCAACTAACAGACACCCAAAATCCAGAGATCTAGCTCTAAATTGTTTAAAAAAGCTAACAAGGGAAGCATTTCAAAACCCTCCACATTATAATTTGCAAAGTCCTTACTATCAGAATTTTGTGAACAGATCGTGCTAAGAATAACTAATTCTCAGGTCTGAAAATTAGCCCAGCAATTCAGTAACTGTAATTATGAAATTTAAGTTGGAACACATCTATCAAATAATTTGATCCTCACACTTTTCTAACACATAATTTCAAAACTTTGGGGATAACCATACAGGTTAGATACAAGCGATTTTAAGAAACTTCCATATCATCATTAAACTTCAGCCAACTCACGAGGCCTAAGACATGCCAACTTGTGAAGCATAAACCTGTAGCACCATATCATAAACTCCTAATCCATGCAAGGACATTACATCAATATCGCAAGGATCACGACATAGACCAATAGTTTGCGACTGTTAACACCAATGAACAGATTAGGTGTTCCAGAAAAAAACACATTAACTATCAAATCATCTAATGTTTGTTGAAACCTTATCATTATATCGGTGCCAAACCTATATGGTGTGGACTTAATCACAACATCAATGCCATCAAATTAGCTGAAGCGACTACCATCCAGAAATTCACCAAAATTTATACTAATCAGAAAGCATGAACCCAACATTTTGAACGCATTTGACAATATAATCCCATCACAACACTTACTTAGAAAAACAATAAGGAAAGCAAACCTAAAACAATAAAAGTAAGCTGACGATCTACTAGCTACAAACAAAGAAGATATCCCTAAACCCTAACATACAAGTAGAGCTGACCTCTTTTCGCCGCCGGTGTATAGCTCGGGCGGGGGCACCCACTCCTCCTCCGAGTCCTCGTCGCCGTTGGATTCCGCGCCCTTCCTGCCACCGCGGAGATCGGAGAGCGTCCTCACGTTTCCCCTCCCACTCGCACCGCCGCCCCCACCCCCGCCGCCGTCGCCGCGGTCCCCGCTCCCATCCCGCGCGTTGAGGCTCCTCTTCTGCCTCTTCGATGGCCTCCTCCTCTCGCCCGCCGACGCCGTGGCGAGGGCGGCGTCCTCGTCGCCCTCGTCCCCCACGTAGTCATCGTCGTCCTCTTCCTCGTCGCCGCCGCCCACGTAGTCCTCGTCATCGGAATCGGCGGCATCGGCGGCGGCCCGGGGAGGCGGCTGGGGCGGCGGATCGGGCCTGTCGGCGTCGGCGTCCGTGGAGTCGTAGAAGGAGCGGACAGCGGACTCGAGCGCCCAGTTGTGGCTCTCGAGGAAGAAGGCGGCCTCCTGGCGGGTCGCCGTGGTCACGGAGCAGAAGGACTCCACCAGCGACTGCGCCGCCGCGGCCTGCGGCGCGCGGCCGGCGTCTCCGGCGGCCATTCCCGGCTACAGCGGCCGGTGCGTTGGAGCTCTGGGCCTTGGGGTTTTGCCTCTCGCTTTTCTTCCTCGACTCTCTCTCTCTCTCTCATTTGCGAATTGCGCTTCTTGTTTTCGCTGACTCGGAGTTTGGGCCGTCACTCTTGTGTTTTCGTCGGGCCTAGGCTCGGCCGGCCCGACAAACGGACGGGCCGGGCGCCGGACCGGGCTGCCCAGGTCTCGCTGGCCCACGTAGTCTGCCTCGCATAGTCCTCGCCTCCTGCTCGACGCTGCCGGCCGCCGCGTCTGTCCGCCTCGCTCGTATGTTGCCTCCTCGTTGGCGCGGCCTCACCGCCGTGCGTCGCCTCGTCGTTGGCGCCTACTCACCGCTGCCTCGCGGCGCGGCCTCCTCGCCTTCATCGAGCCGTCGCTCGCCTCTGGTACTGCTGCCTCACCTCCTCTGGATCCCAGATCCAGTGCCGCCTCTCTCTCTCTCTCTCTCGTTTGATTTCCCCGTCGTGTGATCTCGGATTTGATCCGTATTCGACGGAATAGTTTGTACTGGCAATGAACACCCTGCCTACATGAATGTGGAAATTTGGGTTGTTGGGTTGATGATTCAACAAGATAAAAGCAGGATATTACATGTCGGCTGCTGTTAATTATTTTTTCCGTTGTGTAGGCAGTAGGCCCATTTACACTGTTTATTGTTCCATGAATATGGCTCACAACTTCATATGCTTTGTCTATGTTCAAATGTTGAGCTTGAGACTGCTTCGCTTCCTCATATATCATGCAAAATACTTTTGTCCATTACAATGCTGGTTACATTTTCTTTACTGCGATTTGCTAGAATGGGGAAAGCCACGGTTGGTTTTGGTCGCAATCTTGTTCAATGTCAACCTCAGGTATGCCCAGTGTTTACTCAATTGATATTACTGTCTAGTGTTTCTACCATTTAAATTTACTTGTCTCCTTTTAGTTTGAATATGACATTCTGAGTTTTAGACCATGTGCACTATCTTTATTATCACTCTCCCCAACCCCCTTTTTAGCGGAAGGTCCATTTCCATTTGAATCAGAAACGAAAACAACCACCAGAATGTTCCCCTGTTTTCACAGTCCAGCAAAAGACAAGCAAGAATTGGGGGGGTGCTCCACTCTACCTCAAACTTGACAAACATCTATCAGAGAACTAAAACATCCAGCCATTTTGTTTGCCAAACCAAAGCATGATAACTAGTTGGTGTCACTACAAAACTGCTAGAACTCCTCTAACCACCAACAAAACCATCATGACCTCTGAAAAATCCCTGATCGAAGCACTTTTCTGTCCAGCGCTGTGTTTCTTCTCCTCACCATGTTGCAGTGTCATATACTTCCTCATCTCGGACCCCTTGCTCCTGCAACTCCTTTGGAACCTGGAAGATCTGGTTGATCCCCACGCGCACCAGCTTCTGGTCGCTGGCCCTGAGCAAGCCTGTCCAATGCAAAAGAAAAGAGCAAACATATATGAAACCTCCACAGGATTCTTCAAAGGCTCATAATCAAAACACACCACATTTTGTCTGGTCCTAATAGACCAACTAACTGCAGAAAGGCAGAGCACATGCATTTTTTTTTTCTGTGGGGGCAAACATCTGTCCATCCAAACAAAAAAATTGTTCAGACTGGTAGCTCTCCTCATTAGTCGCCAAGCATTTAGAAACAGCACCCCATATAATCATGCTAACATCACACGTAAAGAAAAGCTGGCCAGAAGACTTCACATTGGCACAAAAAGCACAAGAGATGTCCCCTTGCCAACCTCTCATACTGGTTTTGCTTTGAGAGAATGACATCATTGATTAAGAGTGAGCAAAAGAATTTAATCTCCAGGGGGATACTAGTTTTCCAAATAACAGCAAGGGAATCATTTCTCAAATGTTTAAAATTCAGTGTATACATAGAGGAGACTGAAAACAACCCATTACTCTTAGGAGTCCATATACACCCATCATCAACATCACATATGTTAATTGTTTTTATGTGACTTGTTTTTATTAGGCGTATAGTTTGAATAATCTTGTGCACAAATATAACACGTGCATGCGGATTTAATAATTTATTGATGTTCTCCTTCTCTACCCCCTTTTTTCACACTCTTCACTCCTGCTTTTATAAGCAAACTCTCACAAAGTGTCCGCTTTCATATTTACAAGGCATTTATGACATGGGTAGCATGGTCATTTTCTCTTTGCTTTCTCTTGATTTCAGAACTTCCTTTATCGATGTGCCTTATAAAAATAAACGCTCTCTCTTGATGTCAGAACTTCCTTAATCTATGTGCCTTATAATAAACAAAGGGGGTATAAAATAAGGACTTTGGTGTTGATAGAGATTCTGACATCTACAAACCAACCTCTTGAGTTGGTCGAACCCTTCTTGGATGAATATCTGCATACATGCATATGCCAATTGAAGGATCTCCTGTGTATAATTAGATTTTGTATGTTATCTGTGATAAGACTCCATGCAACCTTTTTAATTAGATGCAAATTATTATGGAATATGCAGGGATGATTACTTCATGCATATGGGTTTGTAATTTATTAGATTTATTTTATGTTTTTTTTGGATTTGTTGCAATGCGTTGGCACCTGACTAGTCTATTCTAATCTTAATAACTAGTTTTACACCAAAAAAGGGAGCAAACATGAAATAACTGTCCGCATAGCATATCCAGTTGGCATTGGCTGTTGACGGTGTCATTTCCTTTTGTGTTTGCATAAATAATTCTGCATGGTAGTAGCTAGCAGGCAATTGATAATCTCCAATGCTTCTAAACCATAATTGTTCCTCGGAATTCCATAATCCATAACCACATCAACTTCCTTCCTTATGAGTCATAACATTACTATGGAATCTGGACAAATTTTCAGTTGATATGCAGTTAGACTATGAAAGCGATCCCCCACTTGATGATGTAAGAGCTCTTGAGAAGGAGTCAACACTAAATGTTGCCGTTTCTCAACTTGCAAGTGATTTTGATAGTGAATCTAATTTATGTTTGGAGCGGTTCTCCCGTACAAGGCGTGCATCTGTCATCTCTACTGGATCTGTTAAGCTTGACCTCTCTCTTGGCATTGGAGGATTACCAAAGGTTATAATGTATCCCATAGTGTTCACAACTAAATATTTACATGATATAACTATATTTCATTTTTTGTGTGTAATTACCTATATTATTCACTTGGTATTGCACTTTCCCAAATAACCCTTATATGTACTGTATACTATATGAGCATTTCTTACTTCTGTCAGCACTAGCAGATCCAAAAGTTATCGAGTATATTTTGTGACTTCAATCTTTTGATATCCATTTTGATCTACCATATCTGGTTAACTGAGTTGCTAAAGTTTTTCACTTTATGCTTGCCGAACATACTGTTCTGATGCTTTTTATCTATCTTTTAACTCTACATGCAAGAATCACATTTTCTTTTCAGTATCTAGTCATCTCTGATATAGACACAACTTCATGCTTGTCTCTTGCATATATATTTTTTTTAAAAATTGATTTTGGTTGCCCTGTTTAGCAAATTATTAATCAGAGTTATTTGGCAGGGTAGAATGGTTGAAATATTTGGAAAAGAAGCATCTGGGAAGACAACACTTGCACTTCATGTTGTCAAGGAAGCCCAAAAGAATGGAGGTATATATTCTTTTATGGCATCTGCTGGTTTTCACTGGAAATATTAGATTTTGTTTTCTGCACTTTTGATATCTGTCCAAATATTTGACTTGGGTATAAATATCCTTTTAGTTATTTGGATGGTTAAGCACTCCTGAAGCCTAGATTTTTCCATCTTAAATTATTACCGCACCTTCAAAATTATGTTTTTATTTAGTTCATGCTCAAGCAGTCATACATGTCATTGTTAGCAACCTTTTGATGGTTAACTTTAGGAGAAGTTGCATCTTCAACATAATGAGGAAGTCCCTGTTTTGCAGTTTTTAATCATTTCGCCCACAAGCATTAGTAAACATTGTTTGCTAATATGCTTCTGCCCTTACTATCCGAGCTTCCAAAAACATCTGATCACTGCTAGTCTTTTTTTCATGCAATCACTGTTCTAATTCATGGTTCTTTTTTTTAATAGAAATGGCTGCAATGTTGGCTAGTAAGCAATAATGATAGCCAACTTCAAAATCACAAGTTTTATTCAACTGGTTAAAATAATAAAATCTCTCCAGTTTCATAATTCCCGTCGTTTTGGACAAGGTTGAGGTCAAACTTTTGGAACTTTACTATCAATAACTTCTATAATATTTAGTTTGGAACTATGGAGATCAAATATAAAGATTAATCTTAAAGAGTATTTTAATAAAATCGTATATTTGTTGATGTCGCTATATACATTCTAATAGAAAACAATGGTCAAAGTTGCGTTTTGAAGACCATGTTGCTGTCCAAAACGACATGAATTATGGAACTGCAGGGAGTATGATGTTTTTCACAGAGATTCCATCATAATCCACTAGCTGTGTTACTGCACTTTGCAAAATTTTTAATTACATGAATTCTGTGCTTTCAATTTACTTTATTTTGTTTGCTGTACTTCATATTGTTTGTTATTACTAAGAAGAGTGTTGTTTCTTGTCATTGGGAATATTGTTTTTCCTTTTTGCAGGTTATTGTGCCTACATTGATGCCGAAAATGCTTTCAACCCTTCATTTGCAGAAGCCATTGGTGTAGACGCTGAAAAACTCCTAATAACACAACCAGATTGTGCTGAAAATTCTTTAAGCATAGTGAACACTCTTGTTGGTGGATCTATTGATGTTGTTGTCATAGATAGTGTATGTCACCCTACTATGCTCTTTTCAGCTGTCTCTCTTATCTGTAAATTGCTTGTACTTTGCTATAAGTAGAAGACTACTTACAGTAGGATCAGTTACACAAATTGAATTATAAAGATCATGCATTTCCTTGTAGTACAAAAGAAGAACATGGACTGGTGTTTATTTCATCTGACTTTTGGAGAGAATTTTTAGTATGCATCTTAATCATTCTACTTCATGTACTTTCAATTAAGAGGCATAAAGCTTTTATGTTTAAAAAATGTGATACTGGGTTCTTACTCTACATCTGAACCATGGTGAGTTTAGCAATTAGCACTATCAGGCACCAAGCTTTTATGTTTCAATTTTAAATATGTGGTTGCGATGAACTTTTCCTATGTTTGCCAAATCTAACAAGTTTTTTATTTATGCCGTATTATATTTGTTGGTTTTGCTTTTACTGGATTTTTTACAGGTGGCAGCACTTATCCCCAAAAGTGAAATTGAAGGCGATATATACATGCACTCTGAAGACATACAATCCTGTTTGATGACTCGGGCACTTCGAAAAATCCAATATACATTAAGTCGCTCTGAAACACTTATTATTTTTGTGAATCAGGTATGAAATTATTTGTGTATTGTGATGCCATATATTTATAATAGCCAAATGATACTTCAATTTCTTGAAACCCTTATCCTCAAACCCCACATTTTGTCAGATTCTGCTGGGTGAGTACTTAGGTCCTCTTTGATTGGGCTGAAACATCCAGTTGGCTTATGTTAGGTTTGGTATGACGCACAAACGTCGTCACCGTGCCAGCACCCAACCTGCCGCAACAACCTAATCAGGCCTTGCGCCAGGTTGGTTGCAGGTGGTTGGAGACTAGCAATAAAAAAGGGAATAGCCCAAGGTTGTTTGGAATCGTTAGCAGATGGCTAGGAGGCAATTTGAGCCAATTGTAAGCCAAGAAATAATGTTAAGCAATAGAGTTATCTCTGTTGCTCTCTCTTTCTCTCTCACTCTCTTTAGTTCCCTCACCAGCCACCGCACACGGCGATTGCTGTGCGCGTCCATAGTGGCAAGCGCAGGTTTTTGAAGCTGTGCGAAGGCGAAAAAATACGATCAGTAAGAATTTGCAACGCAATATAAAAATACAAATAATTCATAACAATGACATCATCTCAAATGATAAATGTTATAAATGTTTCTACATGAAAATGCATCGCAGGAAATTAATAGAACCTATTTCAGTGGACAACCTAAAGTAAATTGCACTGCACAATTAAATGGCACTTACATACATATATCAATCAAGAATTTAAGACAGGGCAAACTAGAAAAACCAAGTGAACTATAAGAAACCATAGTGCATAACTTTTTAATTAGTTAGTATCGTCACAAATACACCCTTCCAAATCGGATTTTGCATATACATTTTTGGGTGTTTTATTCATGATTGTCCAAACTCACAAAAACATAGGTATGTTAATTAACTAACCTAGAGATGTATCCGTTCAATTAGATAATTAGAAAGTTTCTACTTGTGTAATTGTATAGCAAACAAATCAAGGACAACCGCATGTAACACGGCAGTATTGGATTTCACATCAAAATTAGGTGTGTATATATGCTGCTAAATTTGGGATGGAAAAATAAAGTAAATTCAGTGCATACAGAACTATTCAACATCCACACTACAGCCATTGCTCCATGTCATAATTGCAGCAATTTGCAATCTGAAGCACGCGGGGCTGAATTCAGTGCATATATATCATGGAAGTCACAGCTAATATCATTTGCCTTTTGTTAGTCGGTACTGTCAAAAGCAGAATTGGTGCATACAGTAGAAGATTACCATTTCAGATTCACATTAATACTCCAATTACAGGTCCTGTACGGTCCAGTGCATACAGTAGAAGATTACCATTTCAGATTCACATTTGTACTCCAATTACAGGTCATGTACGGTCTATCTAGCATTGGACGCCTCCTGTGTCACTATATCAGTCTCAACCATGTAATCCAGTAACGGAGGAAGAGGTGGAGCCGGTGAGGAACGGGAAATGGGCATGAGGATAGCGGCGCCGGCGTGGGGGAGCCAGTGAGAGGAGGGGAGGCGGCAGCACAAGGAGGAGGGCTGCAACACAATGGAGAGGACGGGACGGAGAGAGGGAAGAGGCAGCGTCGGCAAGGGACGGGACGCGGTAAGGGGGCAGGCTACAAGGTTGGAGGTGGTCGGCGAGGAGGCTTGGTGGCGGAGGGGGATGGCGGTTGGCGCCTCAGCGGCTAGGCAGGACGGCAGATCCAGAAGGCGGACCGCGGGTGGGTGGGGAGATGTGGAGTGGCTGCTCAGCTTGCCAGCGAGTGTGCTAGGGTTAGCTGTTTTTTTTGCAAAAATTTTTGGGTGTACATCTGTACACCCTTGATCCTACGTGGGCCCGCCCCGCGCGTCCACCCTCCGACTGGCGCCGCGCCGGTGCCTTAAGCCTCCTGTTCGTCTCCCTGTCCACTCCTATTATCTCAGGAGGACACATACCAGCTTCTAAGCTGAAAAGTTGAGGACTCTCAACAAGAGGCTCGAAAAGGCTAAAAAGTATATTAAAAATATATTTTAGATATTTGAGAAAACCCCCACAAATCACTCAATAGATGACTACAAAATGTTACAACGTATGCTCTGTACAAAAACGACAAATTTCGAGCTGTAACTTTTAGTTGGCTTTTAATTCCAAAAAAAAAGAGAGCTTAATCTGTTTAGCCTGTATTGCTTCCACCACTTGTTCCACCAAGAATAAAACTATTATAGCCAGTTTTGCGATTTTGGATGGGCCTTTTCTCTATATGCTCATAAAGGCAAATATATGACATCGTGATCTTGTAAACCTGCATTTTTTATGTTATGCTTGAAATGAAATGGGTTTGATATAGTTTAACTAGAGTCTGTAAAGGCCGAGTACTGGCTTGCACCACTGCCTGAAAGATTGAAAGGTAGCAGTAGCTGAAAGCCTTGTACAGTTGCACTATGGCTGCATGTCTCCATATAAAAATGCATTCCTATTCTTTTTCCTTCTGCTAATGCCAATCTACCATTTCATACCGACAGAGTTGCAGCTTATTGTGACTTTGTGTTTTTTAAGAACAAACTTTGTGAGTTCTTAGCATTGTGCATATTACCCTAAGTCAAAAGCCTACAAGATCTACACATGATTGTCTTTGCACAGGACCTAGGATGTTTGTACTTCTTTGGTTGTACTGACGGGCTATATTTGTAGGTTAGAAGAAAGAGTTCAAATAAGTCTCCTGGGCTCTACAAGGAGGTGACCTGTGGTGGCAATGCGTTAGGGTTCTATGCTGCAATCAGAATGAGGACTTCAAGAAGGGAGCTACGCTATAGTGAAGACCGGGTATTACATGTAGCTTTTTATGTTCCTTAGTATCTCCCCTTACCCTCGAGAAATAGCAGCACTAGACACAAGTGCACATTGTCCTACTAGAAGTGTGTAGCATTCATAACTTGTGCATAGTAGATCATCAGGAACATGCTAAACTTACAGTCACAAATTCTTCCTTTTCAGGCTACTGGGATTGGTATATCAGTGCAGATCATCAAGAACAAATTAGCTCCAGTAACTCTGAAGGAAGCTGGCATTGACATCAGATTTGGGAAAGGGATTTGCTATGTGTCGGAAATCCTGGAGATGGCTTCTTCTTTTGGAATTATTATGAAGGAAGGGGATGGATGTTGGATCAATGGTGAGTTTCTGGCAGACATGGCAGAAGCTGAGAAATTCCTGCTGGAAAATGCTGCTTTGGCAGACGAGATCTGCAGTACCATCAGAAACCAATTAATTGAAAGGTGACAAGCGAAGAACACTGGAAACTGATACTCGCAAGACATTTTCTCCTCTACTTGTTCACTATAAATAAAAGCAGATGTGGAAAATCAGAAGAAAATTGTATGTATAGCCCGGGCAGCATTGAAGCGGCGCAATTAATCTATTAACTTATGGATCAATGGCCAGCTAGAGGGGGCTAATCTTCATCCTTAGCCCCTTGATGACTGTTTCTTCCAGGTGAATTTTGTTCTGTTCTTTCGTAGCTGTTGTTGTATCATGTATTTCTAGGATATTTCTTCTGCAAAGCACATTGCTTTCATCTTCATTTGTCTTTTCTGCCATTTGTACAATTGTTAGGTCGAGTTTGCTGCGTGCTATTAACTGTATTATCGAAAAGTCAAGAGTATGGCGCATGTCAAACTTTTGATTCGGTCATTTTACTAACTACGAGTGTCATCTGTGCTGCGAGCTAAGGCGGGCCTGGAACACGCGACGTGTTTTGGTCGAGAAGAGCAGCTATGTCGTCTCGCCGCCGCCTACGTATTCCTCGCCATCGGGTTCGACGACATCGGCGGCGGTGGATCGGATCGGGCCCGGCGGCGGAGCCGTACGAGCGGACGGCGGGCTCGAGGGCCCAGGTGCGGCTCTCGAGGGAGAAGGCGACCAGCAGCGACCGCGCTGCTGTGTTTAGCTAATTAGTTTAGTACCACATCGACAAGCTCGGCGCGAATCGCTGTGTTTAAAGACCCAGCCATCGCACCGTATCTCGCCGAGCTACCTAGCGAGAGCTTGTAACCCGATGCGGGGGCGCGTAAGGTGGTGGGACGGTGCTTTGGCCGAGGGGGCTTAGTCGAGCGTCGCGCGCGATGCTGGGAAAGGCCTGTGGTTGGGCCCGCGTCCTCGGGTGGTCTAAGCCTGCTTAGACACAGCACGAATCCCGATCATCGGGAGAAAGGCTTGAGAAAGCAATGCGGCCACTGGTGGACCACACCCTCCTCCGAACCACCATCTTTTTTTATATATTTTGAGAAAAAGTATGTTATTTTGATCGTGAAAAAAATATAAAATAGTTATTTTGATCGTGAACTATCGTCTCGTTTCAATTTGATCCATAAATTTTAAAACCGGATAAGGGGTACCCTTAACTCTCAAAAATGAGGAAGATGAGACTCCGGACGGTTTGCAAACGTGGTAGCACATATGGCTAATTATGCTTATGTGGGTACTGAGCTGGCCGCGATATAGATGCTAGAGTCATATAGCCACGTCAGTCTTCTCTCTCTCCTCTCCCTCCTAAATTAGCATCGGTTGTTAGGAGGGGGGATGCGGTAGCGGCTGGCGAGGAGGAGGGCAGCGTTGACGAGACAACGTATGGATGTTGAGTCGGATAGCCACGTTAGCCTTCTCTCTCCCCCTTTTCCTTTTGCTTCCCATCTCATCTCTATCTCTACTCTCCCTCTAGGAGGAGGTGAGCGGCATCGACGGGACGAGGGGGAGGAGCAACACCGACTGGGAGGGCAGGAGGAGCGTGGCGTCGGTTGGGAGGAAAGAGAAGCGTGGTGCCAATTGGGAGGGGAGGAGGATCAGCATGGCGCTAGCGGGATTCGGGGGAGGAGGGATGTGGTAGGTTGGGGAGGAGGAGGGCGTCGTCAATGGGACGAGGGGGAGGAGCAACGACACCGGCTGGGAGGGGAGGAGGAGCGTGGCGTTGGCTGGGAGGGGAGGAGGGATGCGGAGGTGGCCAGGCCAGCCATGTTAGCCTTCTCTCTCTTCCCTCTCCCTCCTGCTCCCTATCTCATCTCTATCTCTACTCTTCCTCCTAAATTAGCACGGACAGTCGCGCCAAGAGGGAGCGGGAGGAGGTTGTGGCGGTCAAAGGCAAGAGGAGGGATGCGACAGTTGCCGGCAAGGAGGGGAGGAGAGCAGTGTCGACGGGACGCCATATGGATGCTGAGTCGGATAGCCATTGCTAGCCATCTCTCTCTCCCTTTTCCCTCTTTCTCCCCATCTCATCTCTATCTCTGCTGTCCCTCCGGGAGGAGGGGGGTAGAGTCGATCGGGCGAGGGGAAGGAGGACCAACGCAACGCTGGCAGGACTTCGGGGAAGAAGGATGTGGCGATGGCTAGCTGGGATTGGAGGAGGAGCAGCGTGGCGCAGACGGGGCTTGGGGGAGGAGCGATGTGACTACGGATGGGAGGGGAGGAGGACCAGTATGGCGCGGTGGGACAAGGGGGAGGAGTGATGCAGCTGCAGCTGGGAGGGGAGGAGGACCAGTGTGGCGTTGGGCTCGGGGAAGGAGCGATGAAGCTGCAACTAGGAGTGGAGGAGGACCAGCGCGACGCCACGAGACTCAGGGGGAGGAGGGGTGCGGCCGCGGCTGGCTAGGAGGGGAGGAGGAGCATGGTGTCGCTTTCTCCCCCTAGCCCTCTCTCCTCCTTGCTCTCTCCCCCTCCCCACAACCCTTGGGTTGGCGGCGGGAGCACGGGGAGGAGGGTGGCACCGGCAATGGAGAGCATGAGGAAAGAAGGGCAGCACCGACGTCAGGGAAGGAAGAGGAGAGGGTGGCGAATGGGTAGAGAAAAATTGGAGTGGAGAGACACCAAGACAGGGAGAGGAGACAGAAAGGAGGGAGAGAATCCGATATGGTGGCGATGTGGTGCTAGCTCTATGTCCAAGTAAGCAAAACCACTCACATCCGTTGGCACTCTAGCCTTTCCTGGTCCCTATCCATCCAACGCCGCTCAGGGAAGGAAGATAGGAAGAAAGAAGAGGTGGAGAGGACTTGGGCTATCGACAACGAAAGAGGAGGGAGAACTCGTGCTGCTAATGTTATATGTACTACACCCATCATCCATATTTTTTAACCAAAACAAATCAAACTAAACTGTGAATCAAATAGGGCCCAGGTCAATTCACCTCCCTAGTCCCCTTGTTAACCGTAAAAGAAAAGGCAATGCAGTGCGAAACAAATAAAAAGTATAAAAGGCTATACATTGCAAAATTCGCCCCACAACTTTGGGTTGGCAGTTGGCTTACAACTTGAGATTATAAACCTAGTTTACTGCAACACCAACTCACCAAGCTGCAAACTGATGCAAACTCTCACCCTACACACTAATCTACAAATTACAATGTGTGTTGCCACGAGAGATCAACGGGTAATTTACATGGGATACAATACAGATTGTGTTAATATACACGCACAAGTTTACTACACTCGGTACCACCCCAAACACAAAAATCTCCTCTCCTTTCACCACCAGGATCGAATGCTCACAGCAACAAGAACACAACCAGATCGAACCTTATGGGAAGAAGAACCACCTACAAATCTGCAAATCTGTATTGGTGTGTCCCTTCACGAGAAACCAATCGTCTTGCCGAGCAGCCACAAGAAGAGCGTCCACTCGAGCATGAAGATGGTGTGGAGGTAGGACCGATCCAGCGTGAACCCAAACACTGTGATGCCGGCCCTATTGTTTTCCAGGTAGGTCACTGCAGGGGCGTTTTGATCAGCCAAGAACAGCTCAAGAAAAGGATAAACTGGATGAATGTCAATTCAGCTGGTGACCGGTGGCTTGCTGATTACCTAGTGCCTGCCTCTTTTGGAAGGAGATCACGTGTGCATGTGGCAGCAAGATCTTGGTGTTCTCCAGCAGGTCCTCGTCCCCGGTCTCTTCGCTGGATTCAAACTCACTGTCACTCCCAGGGTCTTCTTCCAGCATGGAGTTCTGGTTGGATCCGGGCTCTCCTTCTTCGTCTGGAGCCGGCTCGATGGTGCAGCAGGCGTGCCATTTGGTGGTCTGGCCTGTTAGGGCCTGCGCCTGGTGGGTGATCTTGGCAGCGCTACTCAGGATGATGATGAGCCCAGACATGAGCACAACTGAACACAGCTGCAAAATTTGAGCAACAAGAAGAAACATTAGAACGAGCATATGGAAATTAATCTTGCTGAGTCCACACAAGCTGAAACTGTTTGAAAATGCGAGGACCGAAAATTGTAAAGAACAGATCAGTAACAATAAAACAGTAACTTCTGGGCTATGAGAATCAGTTAGTTTTGGTTGCTCAGCATGGTTGGGATTTGGGAACTTTGTAAACAAGGGATCATCTGACATTGCCTACACAATATTGCGGCGCAACATTCCTCAAATCTAAGCCATCAAATCAAGAATGAACAGTTGAGATTGACTGCTAAAAGGCTAAGTCACAATATATTTTATGCTAAATTATTTTTACCACAATATTCTAATTTATGTGATCGGCAGACAGCCACAAAGGATGAATATCACATGGTGATATTGCTATGTCAATGTCAGAGGATTGAAATCTGTTAAAAAATGTCCTTATTGTTTGCCAATGTGCGAGACGATTTTTCACATGCGGCAATAGATTGATAGCAGATCAAATCATTCCTTTCAAACTTTGATGTTTCTCACACCATACTACTGCTAGCTAATTATAGGCCTCAACCAAATCATCGAGAATTGCAACAAACTATACATGCCAGTAACCACCGTGTACCTATCAAATTCAGCATTCATTTTCCTAAAAAAAGTCAGCACTCATTTAGACCCGATTCTTGATCCCACAAGCTGTTTATGAGCCCGCTGATTCGATTTTGTTATTCCAATTGTGCTTAAAACCACATAGAACATCAAGAATTATTAGATTCCGTCTAAATTGAGACAGGACGATGTAAAGTTAGCATCTTGATCAGGGATTGCTGTATCTTATTGTGCCCAATTCTAATCAGGCACCACTATCAATGATTGACCGGGGGCTGGAGCGATTACGGGATTGGGGCTCACCGCGAGCTCGCCGGTGTTGAGGAGGTCGTCGACCGAGTCGCGGCGCGTGGTGAGGAGCACGGAGGCGAACTGGCTGGCGGTGGCGATGAGCAGCGCGGCGACGATGAACCTGCGGAAGCGGTGGCTGATGACCTTGAGCTGCTTGCGGATGTCGAGGTGCTCCCGGAGGACGCGCTCCACCCCGGTCCGGCCCTCCTCGACCTCGACGAGCAGCGTGCTGGCGAAATCCTCGAGCCTGAGCCCCTGGAGGTGGCAGATGAGGCGGAAGAGGACGCAGGTGAGGAGGTAGACGGCGCTGCGGTACATCCACGAGGCCATCTCCAGGGAGCAGGCGAGCATGTCGCCGAGCACGTCGTCGGCGAAGAGGGGGACGCGGTCGGCGGAGGTGGCGTACCACCACGCCTTGTAGGCGGCCTCGGCGGCGAAGCAGGGCGCGACGAGGGAGGCGAGGAGGCGGAAGGAGAAGGCGAGGCGCGCCGTGTAGTTGAGCCTCACGCGGTCGCTCTTGGTGCTTAGCTTGTCGAGGTAGAGCAGGCGGCGCAGCCCGATGCGCCGGAAGCTGGAGGAGAGGCAGAGGAACCCCGCTGCGGAGGCGGCGGAGAGCGAGAGCTGCACGACGGCGGAGAAGGGCCGCCGCGAGGCGCGGAACGCGAGGAGGAAGTGCGCCGCCGCCGGGACGGCCACGGCGAGGAGCGCGAAGAGCAGCCACGAGAGCGCGGCGCCGCAGGGCCCCGAGTGGTCCATGAACACCCACCGGAGGCACCACCGGAAGCACTGCAGCTCGTCGTCCGCCCGCGACGCGCACCGCCCGAACACCGGCCCCCTCCCCGCGCCGCCGCCGCCGCCGCTCTTGAGCAGCACCTCCGCCGCCGCCCCCACCGACGACCCGCTCGACCGCCGCCCCATCGGATCACATCCACCGATCTCCGCCTCCCGCTCCCTCCTCCTCTGCTTCTTGCCCCCTTTGGCGCGGCGTTTCTTGTATGGTGGTGGTGGAGTCCAAGTGGAATCCGCGAGAGGGGAGACAGGGATGCTTATATCGAGATTGCGTGTGCTTGGAATCTTGGGATCTCGCCGTGTCGCTTGTAGGATCGTGCGGCGGCAATGCAAGCGTAGGAGTTCGATGCTTCCATGGATTCATGGGTGGTGGAGACTGAAGAGGACGAATCGTCCATTTTGGCTAGTTTTTACGGCGCGAAAATGGCATTTTTCTGCGCGAACACGGCAACAAAACCAGCCCTTGGTTTTCCTAAACTTTTCCTTTTTTATGTGTATTGATGATTGAGAGCGAAACTGTGGAACTCTGATTAGTGCCAGAAATTAGTAGCATGGATCTCTATATTTAGGAGACGACTACCATACGGTTCTCCGTTGTAAACCCATGGCCATCTATATATGGAGTATATACTAGTAAAAAGAGTGTAGCGGTGAGCGATAGTTGGTGGTTCGTCTTCCATATCCACCATCCACACACCTCCATCTCCATGTAACAATTACAGTGATACTATTTATTTGTCCTCTTTCATTATTTCAAAGAGTTGTATTCTAAGAGCATGTGCAATGCTACACACCCACTATCTCTAAGCCGTTTATAAAGTTTGTCGTGTAGAATAAATAATGATGTTGAGGAGAGAGTGTGCATAGAAAGTTGAGTCGTCTCTAAATAAAGAGATGGCTCTACATTCGAATTAAGAAATCTTATGTGTGATTAAGTGGCATAAAAAATATGCAAATATCTCTAATCCATCTTTACAATTGTATGAGTTGTCTCTAAGTCATCTTTATAAGTAACATGCTAATGATTAGAGATAGTTGATGTCTCAACCCTTTTACATGCTGTAAGAACTTTCTTTAACAAATTACACATTTGTCATAGCTTTTCGTTTAATGTTAGATATATCAAATTAGGGCTACAAAACAGCTCGCGGCTTGAAGCTCAGTTCGGGCTCGAACAAACTAAACTCGGCTCAGCTTGAAGGTAGGAACGAGCTCGAGCCGAGCCTATTTGCCTAGCTCGAGTAAATGCTGAGCTGGCTCGGCTCGACCATTTAGCTGCTCGGTGAGCCAAAAAGGCTCGGCAAGACAGGCTCATGTTGTTGATTAGTGAAAAAAATTGGTTAAATTGTATGACCTATGATGATGATCTTTTTTTTTTGACGATATTATGTTGGTGAACATTACATTGGTTAGATGATGCTATAAATAATCATGTTGCATGTATGACAGAAGCCTTAAAGAAAAGTTATGCTGGCTATCAGAGTGCAGACGCGACGAGCCATTGACAAGCCGAGCCGAGCCGAGCCGAGTCGAAGTTGTAGCTCGTCAGAAACACCGAGCTGAGCCAAGCTGGGCTCGCACCTGACAGAGCTCGATGGAGCCAAGCTTGACTCGGCTCGTTTCCACCTCTATACCAAATCATTACATTACATTTATCTTGCATTTTAGTACATATATATATTGTATTTAGAAACTTCCGATCAGCTCTCATGCTATAATTGAGCATCAAAGAGGAGGTTAAGGTGATGCGATGAAATTAGGGACGTGAAAGCACAGAGCAGAGTTGATGATGTGAGCATGATACGGTCCAGCGTGCAAGTAAAGATGTACTCCCTCCGTTCCAAATTATAGTTCACCGTTGACTTTCAAACACACCTTTTGACCATTCGTCTCATTTAAAAAATTAGTGCAAACATGCAAAAATATAAGTCATTCTTAAAGTATGTTCAATGATAAAACAAATCACAACAAAATAAATAATATTTACATATATTTTTTGAATAAGATGAATGGTCAAATAGAATATCCAAAAGTCAACAATGAACTACAATTTGAAACTTAGGGAGTAGGTGACAAACATACTTCCATGATGATAAAAATAATACGGAATGCACTAAGCTGGTTGCTCTTCCTAAGGCGTTGTGCGAACGGGCGTTCCGTAGCTTAGCGTAGCGTTGCGCGTTCAAATTTCTGGCGAGCGCGCGGCGCTACGCTACGCTACGGCTCTCTACGCCGAAACGCACACGCTCTAAGAAAGGCCTTGGCACTGGCGGTGGGAAGTTTTTTACCATCTAGGGTCCTCGGCAGTGACGGCTCACTGCCATTGACACGTGGACCCTTGGCTTTATTAGCTCCACCTATCAGTGACTTGTAGAGGATTTGAATTCAGTTTTATTATGAAATGCATAGCAGTATAGATGGTCGTTGTCTCTAATGCAATCTACATGAATTATAGACAACATAAAAAACGACATACACGATAATAGAGATGGTCATAAGGTTTTATAGACAATTTTCCACACACAGTGTGCCCTATTTGATTGGATCAAAACTCTGAGATACCTTTTAAGCTGAAAAGCTAAGAGCTCTTGAAAAAGCTAAAATTTATATTAAAAATATTTTTGATATCTTTTAGTAGAAAAAATAAAAAAAAATTGACCACAACGTGTTGCTTTGTATAGCCTGTGAAAAACAACCAATTCCTAGCGATAGCTTTTAATTTTAATTTGAGATGAATCAAACAAGATCAAAGTTTTTAATTTTTTATATATTCCATTCTTACATTAGAGGCAACTCAAATGCCAAATATCTATATATGCATTTATATTTTACATAACAAATATTACAGTGCACACATAGACAACCGACATGTACCACTGTTTAGTATATGCTTCTCATTGAGATATTAGTGACATTTTAACGAAGCCACTCGTGGGGAGGGGTAATTTGACAATTTTGAATCTTGGGAGAATTAAACCGGGCAATCAATTTACAGTGCAGCAAGCGCTTTCAACTTCCACAAGTGGTAGGCCTGCGTCTCCGGGCATCTGCCAATGATCATACCACCACCTATTGAATCCACACGAGAAAATGAGATCGACTCATCTTTCTCTCCGCTCTCCGGCGACCGCGGCGTGGCCACGGGTGCCCTGAGCGCCGCAGCCACCAGCTGCCGACCTGAGGCAGCCCGTCCCCGCCGCTAGATCGAGGGGCTCGCTAGCTCACCGGCCGGCCTATCGCACGACGTCGCGCTCAGGGCGCGCGCGCGCGCGTCGCCGTGGCAGGGAAACGGAAAGCGACGGCGCCCATGGGAAAAGGCGAAAGGATCGCGTAGTATGTCGACGCACGCCTCGTCGCTCTGGAAAATTAATCTAGTTCGAAGCTGCTGGATTCTGGGGTTAGGTCAGCGTGTGGACTTGTGTTGGCTTCGTGGATCGATCGACGAGGAGGAGGAGGTGATCGAGTTGATAAGTTAATTGTTGATGGAGCCCGGGGAGATCGATAACCCGGAGCAATTATGGAGTTTCTTTCGTTTTCAGGAGGTTCAGGAAATCCACTGATCGAGGTCGGAGGGAGAGGGGTGGATAAGAAGCAAAACGAACGGGATAAATATTATCTCAGAAAGCTGTATAAAACCACCCAATTGCATCACGTGAAACCATATGATACCGTATGAATCTATACAATACTTGTCTTATCAAAAATTGCTTTACACGGTATAGAATTAGCTAAAATATTTCATGTTTTTATCGGCCTATTATCCAGACCAGAATATTTTTTGGTTTAAAGTTTCTGCTAGATTTTGCAATTTAAGACGTTTGCAAATAATTTTTTTTCTTATTTCTGAAAAAAAAACTCAAATCTTCTTTGAATCATCGGTAGGTTCACCGATAAAATCTGATCAGTTGTAAAATTAAAATTCTAGTCATCGAACGCATTCCATCTAGGATCCAGGTTGATGGAGAAGATTTTTGTATCTCGTCATAACAACAACTTACAAACCCTAACAGACCGGTGGATCAATACAGCTAAAGAGTCTAAGAAGTCAGGAGTCTAAGTGTCAGTGATTCTAATAACAGTGCCATAACTGTCGATGATCTGGGTCGCCGTCTCATGACGCCTGCCTGTCTGCACGACAAGATGCCTCAAGAATCAAGGAGCCAACTTGTGGGGGCGCAATGATCCATGCCGCGCGCTGGTCTGCGAGCGAGATGAAGGACCCGCGGGATTAGCAGCAGAACCGATCATCGCGATCCAACCGATGATCAATCATCCATGTGAGTGATATATCCCTATCCAGCCTGCCTTGTTCACACGCATGCAGATCCATCAATGTGGCTGGATCGTCGTAATTAGCTCTAATCAGAGAGCGACCCGGATTAAAAAGGGAAGCAATTAACACAGCAATCAGCATCGCGTCCTGGTCGCCAGCTGCAGGTGAGCGTACAAGGCTCTGGATCCGGCGCGACGTGTCCAGGACTCCAGGTAGGCATGCAGCTAGGGCATGCACACGGACAGTGTGCGCCTCCAGCCGGCCTCCAGGCTTATTAATTCTTCACTGGGACGGTGGCTAGCTAGATTTGCTTTGGAGTAAGTACTTGGTGTAGTAATCAAATATATGATGATGATGATGCATGTGATTTGTATGATTAGGAATGTATTTGCTTACAAAAAATACTGTGCACGTTGCAAATTTAAAATTGTAGAGCATGATTGATGAAATGTCCTATAGTCTGGTGAATACAGAAGTTTGCTCGTTATGCCGTTTCGAACACAGATGATCTTTATCTTTTTGCCATCTTGTAAATAGGCTTCATTAAGATGTCACCACCAATGATTACTTTTTTGTCATGCCATCTGGGCATTTCTTACCCGTTACTCTATTTTTCTCCTTTATCCAGCCTTGTCAAATGACACATTTGCCCCTATTCTCTGAGTTCCTTCTTTCTTCCCTAGGTCTGCCTCAACTTCTCCTCTCTTCTCCAAGTTTGACACCTTGAGCTCTCCAACATCGCGTGCTCCTCCACCTCCCTCCTCAACCTCCTCCTCTTCTTAAGCTCCCTCCTTACATTTTGCAAGTTTTGTACTTTTCTCGTATGTTATTAGTAGTTAGCCATATTTTGTTGCATTCTCAATGTTCATAAACATCTATCGAAGTTTAATTGATCTTTTTTTCAAGATTTATCAATAGTTTTCCCAAATTTCAGTTGTTTTTTTTCTAAAGTTTATTAAGTACGTACATATTTCATATGTATATTTTTTAAAACATATTACTATATTTTTTTAAGTTGTAGTACTTATTTTTAAAGATTTTATGCTGATGTTGAGCGTTCAATTTTTTTTAAACCAGTCATCTGATTCGTGTGGCCCGCCATAGATTAAACTTGAAAAGGTGCATGTCCTTTGAGTAACATCGCTCTTTGATTTTACGAAGGGCCAAACAACGATGCCGAGTCACACACATGGCCCGCACGTAAAGAATCGGCGATCCATTTTTTCTTTGTGTGTTGTGTCGTGTTGATTGATGAAGCATGGAACCCAGGTATTCTCATGCTTCAAGTTGACAAATCAGGCTCTCATGTACATGACTAGTAGACTACACATTGACAATGCTTGTCCACTTATCAGATAAACAACTCGCTAACGCCTTTTTTGGTCGAATTGATAATACATATTTTTTTGTCCCCACTGAAATTGTCGCAGAAGACTGGAGCATAATGAACTTGCAATAATTGTTTTTTTTTTTCCTCACTGAAATCGTCAGAGAATACTTGAGAATGGCCCTTCTCTTTGAAGGGAAGAGAACCCAAACCATTGCCAAGAGCCCAAGAGCAAGGGGCATGCGACTTTTGTCAATAATTGAAATAAATTTTAATCAAATTAGCCTGGCTAAAACTACGTGAATACAGCATTATTGGGGAAAAGGAAACTAAGGGAAATTCCAAGCACTAGTCAATGCATTTTTCCCGACCCTTTTTTTAGTCAGATATCACTCGGGACTCTGTGGAGGTAAACAGGGAGAGCCACATACGAACATCTGGCTCAGTTTGCGCCTCAAATCCTCGGCAACTTTTGTGACACGAAAAAAGGGTACTGGATTAATAAACCTGAAAATGAATTAGATCTTTCAAGAAAAAAAATCAGTGGACCTGGTAAAGGAGGAAATGAGCTATTGAATCTGAAAGGGATTACATTTTTTTTTCAAAATTGGAAATGGAATCTCCGGGATATCTATTGTTGGCAGAGGTCTCCTCTCTTAGACCCGCTCCGTCGAGGTCAGAGCCTTCGAGACGAGCGGGAACCTTGTTATTTTTTGTTCAATATAGCACAACTTTTATGTTTTCTTCGACTTATTTGTTTATAAGTTAAACTTTGAGAACTTCTCAACATAGTTTGGAAAGTGTAGCATGTTTCATTTGATTTCTTTGTGCTAAAGCTTTCAGATGCACCTTCGAGAAAAAAAAAGAGCTTCAAAAGATTGTCTTTTGTTTTTTTTAAAATTCAGAAGTAATGAAAAAGAAGATAAGCGGAAGGATAAATAAGGTCTTAGCTAGCTACGAGCGATTGTCGATGAAGAACGTGGAAGAAATTTCATGAAAACAAAAAATTGCATGAAAATGAGGAGTCAGAAGAGAGAGAGAGTCGATGCAGTGCAAGCGATTTCTAACAATAGCCGTAAGAAATTGCTAAGATAATTTGTACACATTGAATATCTTCCATATTTTGTCCAAAAAAATCATCTCCAGAGCATGTTGAAAATATTAGGAATTTTCTCAATATTTTAATCCACAAAATTATGTAAATCATAATTAACCAATTGAATATTTCAAGTTCATAACCAAAGGTACTAGATAATAACGAATTATCTATCTCATACACAAAGGCTAATGAACAAGAAACAAGCCAAATAAAGGCACGGTATAAACAATATATCCTTGAGCCGGTGCCACCACTGGCACAGGCGCAGGCGGAACAATGACTTGTTCATTGTTGTTCGCCATGACGGTCGGTGTAGACGATCACAAGTTGTTGCAGTGAAGTGTTGATACAGTGTAGAGATCGATGCAGTCGAACGTCGGTGCCGTGTAGATGTACAGGCGCCTCCTCGCAACGATCCATGGACGAAGAACTCGAGCAGTCGCATGAGAACGCTCCCCAAAAACCTTATTGGCCTTCTATCCCGAGCAGGATCTCGAGAAGGACGAGGTTCCGGAGGCCTGCTCCCTCCGCTCCTTGTGCGCGCAAGGAAACAGAGGCGGGAACGCAAAACGGCAGCGCTACAGATGGAAGAATGGAATGTGCGGGAGAGAGAGAGCTCTTGAGGGCGAGAGCCTTTTTCACAAGGCGAGGAGCTCATGCTTTTATAGGCGCCAGGAAGAGAAGATTCGTCGAACCTGGACGCCATTAAACACTAGTAACGGACGTCATTACATCTGGCCATTAAGTCGTCCGTTACGTAACAGACGTCATTACACCAGCCATTAAGTCGTCGGTTACGGGGAGAGGTCGCCCGTGCTCAGGGTGAGGTCGCCCGTGCTAGGGGAGAGCTCGCCCGTGCCCGAGGAGAGGTCGTCCGGCTCGGGGAGAGCTCGCCCATGCCCGAGGAGAGGTCGCCCGGCTCGACACATCACGTCACGCTCACACCACGTCACGCCTCAGCTCGAGCTCGAGCTCGACTCGGCTCGGCTCGCGCGCGTGTGTGGCCCTGCCTTTCTCTTTTCTCTCTTTTCTAATTGGGAGAACCACAATCCAACTATTTAAGTTGAGATATTCTCCTCCCAATTTCCCGTACGATTTAGTATTAAATGGGCCTCTTGGAATTTCTATTAAAATAATTAAATGGGCCAACCCCATAATTATTCTAACAATCCCCACCAAATTTCATAGGCACATTTGAAATACTCTCAGTTCCACTGTAGTTTGATATACCAGTGTTTCGATGGAGACTGTTAAGTTGAACTTCCACCTAGAACAAAGGTTACACTCATCCACAACTGAACAATGGACTAAGCCTTGAATTGACAGTTTTGTGCGAACGAGTTTCACCAAAGTCCTTTACTGATACTAGGCTGCTAAATGCATCCCCTCGGTTTGGAGCGTATAAGTCATACTCCTTTGTCTTTCATGAGCCTCTAGAGATCACCCAATCTCATAGACTGTGACTAGTAGTCGAGCTCATATAAGTGTATTCCTCATAAGATGTTCTGTAGGACAACATCTCTGCTTTATTAAAAGCCACTCGGAACACATTAAGGTATAACCAACCTGCCATACAGAATAGGAGAGTAGTGCATCTCAAACGGAGTGGGTTAAGTACAAAAGTACTCTCCTCTCAGCCAGTCACTAGCTTGTCTCAACATCCTAATTCACGGGATCTCCGATCAAATAGGGTGAGTTACCACTAAGACATGACTTTCATTTGAGTCTCAAGCCCATCTCCCTTGATGCTTCATCTATCACATTCCGTGATAGTCCCTTTGTAAAGGATCTCGCTGAGTTTTAGCCGTCTGGACATAGTCCAATGCTATAACTCCGGAGTTTCTCATCTTCCTGACAGACTTCAACCGCCTTTTAACGTGCCTTGATGACTTCATGTTATCCTTTGAACTGTTCACCTTGGCAATCACCGTCTGATTCACCTTGGCAATCACCGTCTGATTGTCACAGTTCAAAAGGATAGCAGGCACCGGTTTTTCAATCACCGGTAAGTCCATCACAAGCTCACGCAGCCAATCAGCTTCTATAGTGGCAGTGTCTAATGCTGTGAGTTCTGCTTCCATTGTAGACCTCGTTAAGATGGTCTGCTTGCAAGACTTCTATGAAACAGCTCCACCACCTAATGTGAATACAAATCCACTTGTGGCTTTTATCTCATCAGCATCGGATATCCAGTTTGAATCACTATAACCCTCTAGTACCCTTGGGTACCCGGTGTAGTGAATACCATAACTTGATGTCCCCTTTAGATAGCGCATCACTCTCTCAAGAGCATGCCAATGATCATCTCCGGATTTGAAACAAACCGCTAAGTTTGCTCACAAAGAAACGAGATATCGTGTCTTGTTGCACTAGCTAAATACATCGCTGAACCAATGATTTGGGAATATCTCAATTGATCCTTTGCTATACGCTGGTTCTTTCGTAATAGCACACTTGGATCATATGGCGTTGAAGCAGGTTTACAATCGCTAAAGCCAAAGCGACTCAACACCTTTTCCACATAATGGGACTGCTCAAGAGTTATCCCACCATCATCTTCTCTTAACAACTTAACGCTTAAGATGACATCCGCTACTCCCAAATCTTTCATTTCAAAATTCATGACGTAAAATCCTTGACTTCCTTAATCACATTAAGGTTCGTCTCAAGATCAAGATGTCATCAACATACGCATACGTAATCACTCCTTCACCCCCACCATAGCGGTAATACACACATTTGTCAGCTTCATTCACAACAAAGCCAGCAGATGTTAAAGTTCTGCCGAACTTCTCGTGCCACTGCTTAGATGCTTGCTTAAGGCCATACAGAGACTTCAACAATCTACACACTTTTCCTTCATGACCCTTTACTACAAATCCATCTGGCTGATCCATATAGATTTTCTCTTCCAACTCTCCATTAAGGAAAGCCGTCTTTACGTCCATCTAATGAACGATCAGACCGTAGGAGGCAGCCATGGATAGTAGTACTCTAATAGTGATCAATCTGGCAACAGGTGAGTAAGTATCAAAGAAGTCATCGCCTTCTTTCTGGGTGTAACCCTTGGCCACAAGCCTTGCCTTGTACTTTTCAATTGTACCATCAGGCCTCAGCTTCTTCTTGAACACCCACTTACATCCTACAGGTTTACACCCATATGGACGATCAATAACTTCCCAAGTTTCATTGCTCAGGATGGAACCCATCTCACTCTGGACCGCTTCCTTCCAATAGTCAGCGTCCTGAGATGAATAAGCCTCCTCAATGGTTCTTGGAGTATCATCCACTAGATATACAATGAAGTCATCACCAAAAGATTTTGCGGTCTTTTGTCTCTTACTCTTTCGAGTTACTTCATTGTCTTCATCTATTGGATTTTCCTTAAAAGTGGGTTCAATTTGTATAGGAGTGGAAGGTTTATGAGAGAAGATAGATTCTTGGCCAGATGAGCTAAGTGTCTCTTTCATAGAGAATATGTCCTCAAAGAATGTGGCATCATTGGACTCTAAGATTGTACCTTCATACATATCAGGTACTCCAGATTTCACTATTAAGAACCTATATCCAACACTGTGAAAAGCATAACCAATGAAGACACAATCAACGGTTTTTGGTCCAAGTTTACGCTTCTTTGGGACAGGCACATTAACCTTAGCCAAACAGCCCCAAGTACGTAAATAAGTGAGATGCAATCTTTTTCTCTCCCTTTCCTCGAATGGTATGATTTCTTTATTCTTTGTAGGAACCCTGTTTAGGACATGACAAGCAGTCAATATAGCCTCACCCCACCATTCCTTGAAAAGTCCCGATGTATCTAACATGGCGTTAACTATATCAGTTAGAGTACGGTTCTTTCTTTCGGCAACCCCGTTTGACTGAGGAGAATAGGGAGGCGTCCTCTCATGGATTATTTCAAATTCCTCGCAGAATTTATTAAAATCACTAGAAAAATATTCTCTACCACGATCTGACCTAACCCGTTTGATTTTCCTATCAAGTTGGTTCTCAGCTTCAGCTTTATAGATCTTAAAATAGTGAAAAGCCTCATCTTTAGACTTTAATAAATACACGTAGCAAAATCTAGTAGAATCATCAATCAAAGTCATGAAATACCTCTTACCACCCTTCGTCAACTCCCCGTTCATTTCGCACAAATCGGTATGAACTAGTTCTAATGGTGACAAGTTTCTCGCCTCACGCCTTTGTGAGGCTTGCGAGGTTGCTTAGATTGCACACACACTTGACACTTAGAACCTTTGACTTGGGTAAATTTTGGGATTAAATTCATACCGCCATCCGCATCATACAACCAAGATTAACATGACAAAGTCGTGAATGCCAAACATTAGTCTCATGATCACAAACATGATTAATCTCATTATTCATGTCCATCAAAGATAAGCGGAACAAGCCTCCGCCTCATAGCCTTTTCCAATAAAATTTCTAAACTTGGAAATAACACATTTATTGGATTCAAAACGGCTTAAAACCATCTCTACATAATAGAGATCCACGACAAGGTTCTTATTTATCGCGGGCACATGTTGTATGTTCCTCGATCAGACGACCTTGCTCAAGTAAACTTCAAGTCAACAAGGCCGACTCAGCATAACCGCCTCTGCGACCCATTCCCCATCAACACGGAGGCACCCTGCGACCGGTAAGAAGAAAATAGGATCTATCAAGACAAACATGTATATTGGCCCTGTGTCAATCCACCAATCAGTGAACGACATCTTGAAAGAACAAGAGGTCTTGTTACATACCCAGATGTTCTCGCCAAGATGCCAATAACAACGTTGGCGGACTTTTTTCGCTTGTCTTTACGATCGGGGCAATATTTAGCCCAAAGGATCGCACCATTACTGCACAAAGCGTTTCCCTTCCCTTTATTCTTCTTCTTTTGAAGCTAGTAGTTTGATTGACTTTGTTCTTGTTGTCAGGCTTTTCAGACTTGTTTTTATTCTTGTTGAATTGAAAGGTTTTCTTTTGTACCACATTGGCACTGGAACTTCCTTTCCCACGTGTATCTTTTGCCCTCGCCTTCTCCTCAACATCTAGAGACCCAATGAGACCAGCAACACTGAACTCTTGTCTCTTGTGTTTTAGAGTAGTGGCAAAATCCCTCCAAGAAGATGACAGCTTTGCAATAATGTATCCCGCCACAAACTTGTCGGGCAATGCACATTTAAAATTCTCAAGTCTTTTTGCGAGAGCTTGCACCTCATGAGCTTGTTCTACTACAGAATGGTCATCGACCATCTTGTAGTCATGAAACTGCTCCATGACATAGAGCTCGCTATCCGCGTCAGAAACTCCAAATTTTGCCTCAAGTGCATCCCACATTTCTTTACCACTAGGCAAATCATATACACATCAACAAGATTTTCTTCCAAAACGCTAATCACGGCGCCTCTAAACAAGTTATCCGCAGCCGCGAAGACACTCTCCTTCTCAGGAGAGAGCCCTCCTTCAGGCTCAGGCTTGCCTTGCGCAACGTGATACACGTTCATGACAGTCAACCATAAAATCATCTTGGCGTGCCAACGCTTGTAATTTTGCCACAAATACCGTTGGCTTAAGTGCGGCAAATAAACCAAAGAGTTGTAAAATTTCTAGGATAAGGTTTTTGGATTGTTGAAAATATTAAGAATTTTCTCAATATTTTAATCCACAAAATTATGTAAATCATAATTAACCAATTGAATATTTCAAGTTCATAACCAAAGGTACTAGATAATAACGAATTATCTATCTCATACACAAAGGCTAATGAACAAGAAACAAGCCAAATAAAGGCACGGTATAAACAATATACCCTTGAGCCGGTGCCACCACTGGCACAGGCGCAGACTGAACAATGACTTGTTCATTGTTGTTCGCCATGACGGTTGGTGTAGACGATCACAAGTTGTTGCAGTGAAGTGTTGATGCAGTGTAGAGGTCGATGCAGTCGAACGTCGGTGCCGTGTAGATGTACAGGCGCCTCCTCGCAATGATCCAGGGACGAAGAACTCGAGCAGTCGCGTGAGAACGCTCCCCAAAAACCTTATTGGCCTTCTATCCCGAGCAGGATCTCGAGAAGGACGAGGTTCCGGAGGCCTGCTCCCTCCGCTCCTTGTGCGCGCAAGAAAACAGAGGCGGGAACGCAAAACGGCAGCGCTACAGATGAAAGAATGGAATGTGCGGGAGAGAGAGAGCTCTTGAGGGCGAGAGCCTTTTTCACAGGGCGAGGAGCTCATGCTTTTATAGGCGCCAGGAAGAGAAGGTTCGTCGAATCTGGACGCCATCAAGCACTAGTAACGGACGTCATTACATCTGGCCATTAAGTCGTCCGTTACGTAACGGACGTCATTACACCAGCCATTAAATCGTCGGTTACGGGGAGAGGTCGCCCGTGCTCAGGGTGAGATCGCCCGTGCTCGAGAAGAGTTCGCCCGTGCCCGAGGAGAGGTCGCCCGGCTCGGGGAGAGCTCGCCCGTGCCCGAGGAGAGGTCGCTCGGCTCGGGGAGAGCTCGCCCATGCCCGAGGAGAGGTCGCCCGGCTCGACACATCACGTCACGCTCACACCACGTCACGCCTCAGCTCGAGCTCGACTCGGCTCGGCTCGCGCGCGTGTGTGGCCCTGCCTTTCTCTTTTCTCTCTTTTCTAATTGGGAGAACCACAATTCAACTATTTAAATTGAGATATTCTCCTCCCAATTTTCCGTACGATTTTGTATTAAATGGGCCTCTTGGAATTTCTATTAAAATAATTAAATGGGCCAACCCCATAATTATTCTAACAGAGCATAGTGGAGAGAGGATTGACATTTTGACAGCAAGCACATTTTTCAATGTCAAGTTTTCTAACGGGAAAAAGTTTGACTGTTTTTCCTATATATAAAAAAGAGTTAGAAAGCTTCACAGCATACTGCACTCATGGATTGCTCACGCAAGGGTTTCCGAGCAAATACGTGTTTTGGATATCTGCGCGTGACATTATTCAGAACCAGTACTATTTTCTGAGTTGACTTAAAGAACAGAAAAGCAACCTTTTTCAGCCGAGGAAAAAGTGACTAATTAGCCTCTACAAGCTCCAACCGTGGTTCAAATCAAAGAATAAAAATATATAACACAGATCATCCGACGACAAGGTTGAATTGCATTTTAATGTAAGAAAGAATAGCAAGCTCCAACTAACTAAGGATTAAGTATATCTGTCGGTGTCTGAGAAACGCGCTCCTGAAGAGCAGCGAGACCGCGGACCAGCAGATGGATTTGTAGTTGGTGTGAGGCCCAATGACCACCCTTCTCAGTAGCCCGGGGCGGCGGCCAAGCCTACGGGGGCTAAGACCGCGCTGTCTTCCCGGACAAGGGCCTGGTACGACTTGGTGATCCGGGTACAGATCCTTCGTATAGAGAGAAGAAGAGGGAAAACGATACAAACCGTGAAGATACAAATGATTTACTCTGGTTCGAGCCCTCACTGCCGGGTAATAGCTCTACTCCAGCCTTGTTGATTATGTGGTGGAAAACAGTACAGGGGTGCCGAGACCGGGCTTGGAGGCACCGATCCCGAGCTTACAAAGGTGGGAACTAAGGACTAGGGCTACTGCTGAGGAGGCTTCGGATGTGTGTGTCACTTGATCGCTTGCCTGAGAACTTAGCGCTTGTCAACCCGGCCTCGTCCGGAGCCGAGGCCCTTCCTTTTATAGGCGCGGCGGGCTGCCCGGAGCCGATGCGGTGGGTCCCGCGCCTATCTCCGCTTTAGCGGCGGTGTTCTTGTCTCATTCCGGGGCTCTGTCTGGTCTCGAGCCTGCAAGGAGAAGCTGGTCAGGTTAGTACTGAACACGTGTTTGTCTCGATATGCCGATACGGGGAAGGAACCTTCTTTAGGGAGAAAGCACTTTCCCTTTATCCCCGATATAGCATTGACTGGACTGAGCCAGCCTCGCGCCGCCAGTTGGGAGCGTCGCGTAGCGTAACAACCGTTCGCTGCCTGCCAAAGAAAGCAAACGACAAACCGGGCTGCCCGCGTGTGTCCCTCCCGGGCTGCAGGTTCCTGCGGATGCACAGTTCTTTCCGGTCAAGGCCGGAGAAAGTGTGGTGGGACACGATGGTTTTCGCCACCTGCCCACGGATAGACGGACTGTCCGCGGAACCATCTCCCGTGCTAAGGCTAGCCCGGGAGGTGCGCGACGCCTGCTAAGGCGTGGTTCTGACCTGGTCAAGCCTGGGGAAGACCCTGGCGGGCTAGGCGCTTCCTTTAGTACGGCCAGAGGTGGCCTTTTGGACCTTCTGTATATGTGGTGGGCCGGTACGGAATCAACCCAAGGCCCATCTCGAGGTGGGCCGCTTATCAATCACCAACAGCCAGCCACCGAGCCTCGAGCGGGTCGCGTGGCGAGCCGGTCTGAGGTTTAGAGAAAATCCCCAACACGCGTTGTGCGGGAAGATTTGGCTTGGGAGCCGAAGTCTGGGCATTGAATTTGATTTGACGGAAAGGTGGAGCAGTTACGCCCCTGCGTGTCGAAGGGCGCAAAGCGCATGAGTGGTGGCCAATCGACCGCCGGGGGATTGCTGACCTCTTCAAAACTTCGATCGGGGAAGTGTCTCTGGCACCTGACCGGCGCATGCTGCTGTTCGGTTGGGATTGGCAGGTGCACGTGCTTACGCCGTCGGGCTGGACGGATGTTTTGCTGTCCAGTGTGGCCCCTCTGACATCCACGGGCTGGATATCTGCAAGCACGGAGTGGGTGGAGCAACAAGTGGGTATCAGAACGTGGTGCTCTGTTGAGGGAGGCCCGCCGAAGGTGAAGATCGATCCAACCCCTGGTCTGACAAGGGAGGATCTCATGCGGCGCCTGGACGTTGTTCCGGTAGGCGAAGCGAATATCGCCCGCCAGCGTATGGAAGAAGCGGAGGCAGAGGCGGAGCGGTGTCGGTTGAAGGCAGCAGGTGTGGTGGTGCCCCCTCGACCATGTCCAGTCTTGGCAATGGGCGCTGCACCTACATTCCTGCCCCCCGTGGAGGGCTCGGGCTCGGGCTCAGCAGAAGCAGAGCTCTGGGCGACGAAGGCCGGCCTGGCCTTGGCGGAAGACGCGGTGACCAGACTCAAGGCGCAGCTCATGGAAGCGCAGTATGCCGCTCGGAGGGCTGCGGAGCGAGCTGAGCCGACGATGGAAAGGCGAAAACTTGCGCAAGAGGTCGCCCAACTTCTGGGCGAGCTCGAGCGATCCCAGGACGTCGCGGAGCAAGCAGTTCGGGCGAGGGAAAGCCTCGAGGAATCCCTGGCAGCTGCCCAGGCGGCGCTGAAGGCCCAAGTTGGTGAAAGTGAGGTTCGCGCCCTTCCAGTGGTGGCAGACAGGAGCGAGGCTGAACTTATGGCTGCCAAGCAGAGGGCGAACGAGGCCAAGTTGGTGGCGGCGGAGGTCGAACTCGCAGCCAGAGTGGAGGATGCCGAGAGGCGAGCGGCCTTGGTCGGAACGACAACCCTATTTTTGGCAGCACCACCATCGTCGTCACGCTCCGCGTCGTTGGAGGAGAGCAGCCAGGACTCGGTGAGCTGCCTGCCTCTGCCGTACCATGAGGCGCACGTCCCCGGGTTCGATCGAACCGTGCGTGGCGCCATTGGAGAGAGATTGAAGAAGATGGTCATTCTCCATAAAATGGTAACGTCCCGGGGCTTGTACATTATGCTTAGGTGCCGACCTTTCCACGTCTTGAGACGTATTCCCTTGTTTCAGTTCTATGGTTATCTTGTCGGCACATCCTCCCTAATGGAAACAGCCAACGAGCGGTCGGATGATGACGCGGCAAAGGTCGAGAGCCTCTCTGCTGAGCTCGCGCAAGCCCGGGCTGAGATAGAGCGCGTAAACGGGCTGGCCGCCGAGAGCGAGGCTCGCAGAACTGCCCGTGCTGCTGAGCTAGAGGCTACGCTCCAGTCAGCGCGGGAGAGGGAGCAGGAGGCCATGGCAAGGCTTGCCAGGGCCCAAGAGGCGGACAAAGCGGCGGTAAGTCGAGCCCAAGCGCCCGTGAATAGGCGGACCGGGCCCGGGCTGTGTTCGATCAAGAGCGCAGACGCAGAGAAGCGGCCGCCAAAGAGTGGGAAGCTACTTTATCCGAGCGTGACTCCATTGTGCGCGGGCTTGAGGAAGCCCGCGACAAGCTCGCGGCGAAGAATGCTGCGCTTTGAGAGGCCGGGACGAAGTCTAGGGCCGAGACAGAATCTCTGAGGAAACAGGAGCAAGAGCTCGTCGAAGCCCGGGCTAAGCTGCGCCAGGAACGGAACGACATGGCCTCGCGAGCCATAGAGCTGCTTCAGGCGCAAAATCAAATCTGGGATTTAGAAACCGAGCTAGAAAGGCTTAAGTTACAACACAGGTATCTATTTCCGAACTCTGCGCCGTAAACACTTGTAAATTTTATTTTAAACGCCTGCTTAACGGATAAGCATCGCGTAATGTGTGGTGGCTGAAGGGCTTAGCCATTTTTTCCTTAGTTTATCGCGTCAAATCGCACGCACTGCGGCGGAGGAGGAGGCTCCACCGGAGCCTGTGGCGGAGGAGGTCGAGGCGGCGGCAGAGGCTCCCGAGGCGGTGCCGTGGGTGCTTATGGGCGACAGCATCCGCGGCCAGCGGAGGCGCCACCCGAGCGCGCCAGAACCGTCGATGCCCGTGTCGGGCCCACTGACATCGTCGTCGTTGGCGGAGTCTGTAGCTCCACCGGCTCGTCGTCAGCGCCGCTCTTAGGAGTAGCGAAGTAGTACTAGGAGTTGGGCGTCGTCGTAGGTGTAGTAGTGCGGCGCCCTCTTTTACGGTAGATCGGGGACGCTGGCTCCCCTTTTGCTTGTAAAATCTTCGTCTTGTAAGATCTCCTGTGTGAAATGCAGCTTCTTTAATGAAATTGTCTCCTTTGTTCTTGCTTGTTTGCTCATTCCCCATTCTTGTGCGAATCCTGAAATGCGGAAAACAGAGGAATTAGATGAACAGTAAAGAAGCTCTGAGGCTAACTTAGAAAATTAGGCAAACAGGGTTGCTTTTGGGAAGATCAGTTTTTTTGGTGCGCCTAATCATCCAGCCCTCAGGCCGTGGCCAAGTCCAAGTGCGATCTTGGAGTTGGGCGCGGTCTAGAGACTAGAAGGACTTAGAAAAATTTCGCTCGAACTCCCAGCCCCCGAGATTCGTTAGGCCGCGCATTGTGCGGGCTTGGCGAAGTTAAGGTTTTAGGAAAAAAATCGCGAAAAACCCCAGCCCCCGAGCTTCGTTGGGCCGCGCGGTGATGCGGGCTTGGCGAAGTTAAGGACTTAGGAAAAATCCGGACGCAAAAAATCCCTCAGCCCCCGAGCGCTCGAGGCCCAAGTTGGCCATTCAAACAAACATGACGTGGGCTTATTGTACCTTTGGGCCGCGGGAATTCCACACTGCGCGGAGACTCACTAGGGTACGAGAGGTCGGCTTATCCCGTAGTGGATGTGCTCCGGAGTGCGTTATCCTTAGCCGTCGGATTTTGACCACGGGCTTGCCTGAGATGGTCGTAATTGAACCCGGCGTGACTCATGATTGAGGGGAGGTTTTTTGTAATTGAATTGAACTGAAAAGAAAGAGGCTTACGACCTGATTAAGCGTAGAAGCGTCGTAGAAGGGAGATGTTCCATGAGCTAGGGAGCTCGTTCCCATCCATGTCGACAAAGGCGTCATCGAGCCCGTCGGCAAGGCGGCGCTGACCACTTTGTACGGTCCCTCCCATTTGGGGCTGAGCTTGTTGGAGCCCGCAAGGTTTTGAATGCGACGTAGAACCAGGTCTCCTACTTGCAGGGTCCTTGTATGTACGCTTGTCTTTGCGTAATGCAGCAGGTCTCGGCGGTAGGCAGAGTCAAGTAGAGATTGCCATGATGTGCGCCTCAAGTAGATCAAGGTCGAGCTGCCGCTCCTCGTCGTTGACCACGAAGCTGGCGAAGTCAACGCGATCGGATCCTAGTCTCATTTTTGTTGGAAGGACGGCCTCCGAGTCATAGACGAGTCGGAAAGGAGTTTCTCCTGTAGCCCGGCTGGCGGTTGTCCGGACTGCCCAGAGGACTAACGGTAGCTCGTCAACCCAACCTTGTTGTTTTGCCTTAAGGGCGTTGTAAACCTGTTTTTTGATGCCTTGGACTAGCTGTCCGTGTCGGCCTTGCCCGGGCCGTCTCCGACCTTGGCATTTTTCTTCGCACGGCCTCTCTTGCGCTCGATCGCCTCAGAAGCGTTGACGTAGAGGGCCGCGGTGCGGAAAAGCTCGCTCGCGGTATTGACCGGGTGGAGCTCGAGGTCTTCTGTGTAGTGCCGGTCCCTCACACCATCCTTAAAGGCCTCGATGATGGCCTCGTCTGAGATGCAGGGAATCGTGTTGCGGGCTTTGATGAACGGGCACACAAAGTCCTGGAGACTTTCGTCGTCTCGCTACACCACAAGCTTGAGGTCCTGGGGGCGCCCAGAGCGGGCGTAGCACCCCTGGAAGCTCTTGCGGAGGGCGTCCTGCAGCTGGGCCTAACTGCAGATAGAACCGGGCCGCTGGTTGAACAGCCAGGTCCAGACCATGTCCTCGAGCACGGTGGGGAAATAGTTGACCATGACGACCTCGTCTCCCCCTCATAACTCGGACGGCGGTGGTGTAGATGGAGAGGAATTCCTCGGGATTCTTGCTCCCGTCGAATTTCTCGATTGGCCCGGCTTGAACCTCGGCGGCCATGGCGCTTTGTGGAGAGCGCGGGAGAAGGCGGGGCATCCCGGCGCGGCCTTCGGGGGAGAGGCATCCCGGCGTGGGCCTAGGCGGGAAAACACTACCGAGCACGGACGAACCTCACGCAGCGAGGTCGTTCGAAGTCTGGCGCGAAGCGGCGCGGCGACGGCGGAACGCTTCTCAACGCCGCCCCGCCGGAGCGGTTTGGGGCGCCGCGGCGGTTAGATCGTTCCCGCGCCAGATGTCAGGACGGCCGCCACCATTCTGCTGCTCGTGCTGATCGATGCCACAGGTGATGACGCTGACGTCCTTGGCAATGGCCGGACACAGGTCCGCCATGGTGAAGCCACGGGGTCCTTCTCCAGGTCGCAGACGACTGTGGTGATGGCGCACGCCCTCTGCTGGCTGCGCAGGAGCGGGTTCATCATCGTCTCAACGAGGGAGTCGACCGGTTTGCGGCCCAGTGGGGTGCGCTGGCGACGATCCTCCTCGCAGATCTCGTCCATGACGCGACGGACAGCGTCATTGAAGAAAGCCCGGGCTGCAGCGCGGCGGCGCAGCTGCTCCTAGGCCTCCTCATTTTCCAGCGTCTGTACCGGCCGCGGCTGCGAAGACGTAGCGGGATGTGCGCGAAGCCGGGGAAACGTCCCGGTGTTGCCAGCAGAGGTAACGGAGTCACCAAGCAGCTCGAACTCCTTGGGAGTCTCGCTGACATGGGTGACGGAGGGTTCCAGCTCAGGGAGCGACTCCTCGGGGCGAAGATCTACCCCTGGGGCGAGAGAGGTGTCAACCTCATCTCGCCACCCCGGCTTCGGCGAGGTACTCCTCCCACCTGCCGTCGTACGATGGGACCACATCGTCCAGATCATCGCACTCATCGAACTCGAGGTCCAGGACCTCGTCGCTGCTCGGTACCTCAGGCATGTCCGAGGGAACGGAGGCCGACGGCCGCCATGTCAGCCTCACAAGGACGCCTTGCCGGTGAACTGGGAAACGCGCTCTGAAGAGCAGCGAGACCATGGACCGCAGATTTAATTTAGTTGGTGTGAGGCCCAACGACCACCCTTCTCAGCAGCCCGGGGCGGCGACCAAGCTTATGGGGGCTAAGGCCGCGCTACCTTCCCAGACAAGGGCCTGGTGCGACTTGGTGATCTGGGTACAGATCCTTCGTACAGAGGGAAGAAGAGGGAAATGATACAAACCGTGAAGATTCAAGTGATTTGCCCTGATTCGAACCCCCACTGCCAGGTAAAGGCTCTACTCCAGCCTTGTTGATTATGTGGTGGAAAACAGTACAGGGGTGCCGAGACCGGGCTTGGAGGCACCGATCCCGGGCTTACAAAGGTGGGAACTAAGGACTAGGGCTACTGCTGAGGAGGCTTCGGATGTGTGTGTCGCTTGATCGCTTGCCTGAGAGCTTAGCACTTGTCAACCTGGCCTCGTCCGGAGCCGAGGCCCTTCCTTTTATAGGCGCGGCGGGCTGCCCGGAGCCGATGTGGTGGGTCCCGCGCCTATCTTCGCTTTAGTGGCGGTGTTCTTGTCTCATTCCGGGGCTCTGTCTGGTCTCGAGCCTGCAGGGAGAAGCTGGTTAGGTTAGTACTGGACACGTGTTTGTCTCGATATGCCGATACGGGGAAGGAACCTTCTTTAGGGAGAAAGCACTTTCTCTTTATTCCCGATATAGCATTGACTGGACCGAGCCGTGCCGCCTGTTGGGAGCGTCGCGTAACAACCGTTCGCTGCCTGCCAAAGGAAGGAAACGACAAACCGGTCGCTCACAGGTGTCCCCTGGCCGCGGGTTCCCGGGATGCATGTTTTTTTCGGTCAAGGCCGGAGAAAGTGTGGTGGGACGCGACGGTTGTCGCCACCTGCCCACGGACAGACAGACCGTCCGCGGGACCATCTCCCGTGCTAAGGCTAGCCCGGGAGGTGCGCGACGCCTGCTAAGGAGTGGTTCTAACCTGGTCAAACCCGGGGAAGACCCTAGCGGACTAGGAGCTTCCTTTAGTACGGCCGCGCCTGCTAAGGAGTGGTTCTGACCTGGTCAAACCCGGGGAAGACCCTAGCGGACTAGGAGCTTCCTTTAGTACGGCCAGGGGTGGCCTTTTGGACCTTCTGTATATGTGGTGGGCCGGTACGGAATCAACCCAAGGCCCATCTCGAGGTGGGCCGCTTATCAATCACCAACAACATCCATGCACAATAATCAGATAGGGTTTACATAGATCACAAACGCACACAGAGCTGCATGTCATAAGTTCACACACAAGCGTACCATAGGATCGGCCTCTACCTGCATCTGCATGCATGAACTACACTTTGTTAGATACGAGTAACTATAGTATTTAGGGCCGAAAGAGGATATTTGCCATCTCGAGAGCTATCTCCCATCACTGATGCCAAGATCACCCTCCACCCTCTTAGCAAACATGTCATCCCCCGCCTGCCGGTCTTCCAACTGCCGGTCTTGTTCCATTGATAGATAGACAGTGACAGATTGGCCCAGCGCTGAGTGTACAAGGCCTGTAGCTCACTCAGGTGACTCTCAAAGTTTAAATCACTATTTGTCGGGGATTAAATTATGACCCATTGCCATGGCCCACTCCCTGACGGCCCGATCAAACACACTGTCAGGCCCCTCCTCGAAGGTTCTATCCGCCCATATGCATCTCCGCCAACAGCCTCCGGCCGGGCACGGTGCGTGAACGGCCTAGGATTCGTGTTTGAGTCCGACTCTAACAAGAGTTCTCAGACGGCTACGTGAAGACCCTGGACGTTGGTTTCCGGATTGGATTAGGAGTCGTGATCCCCAAGACTTGGAGTATACCTTATCTCGCCTCGGATATATTTGGCATGTAATCGAGTTCACACGATCTCGTAGTTAGCCCGCCCGATATTCCCCAGAGGGTCGGTTTGCTCGCACTATATAAACAGAGCTCCCTACGGCGATAGAGGGGACGACTTAGACGATCCGCATCTAAGATTACTTTGTCGATACTACTCACCAGACATCCATAATCTCGCCGAGACTTGTTCGCCTCGCCGAGCCACCTCTTGTATTCATCTCTCGATATATAAGAAAGGCCGGACGAGGGCTATTATCTCCCGAGAGGCCCGAACCAGATAAAACCCCCGCTCTGCTCGTTGTCGTTCGTGGTTGTTCAACAGGTTCCTATCTCAATCTTCAAGAACCTTGGTTGACTTGAGATCGATATTCAACCGCCGACAATGGCGCCGTCTGGGGACACGCAGATCGAGCATGTCGAACTCCGCCGATACTGTAGATACTTCCCGAGGGCTACGACTGGCGACGTGATGTCTCGCCCTCGCCGATTCAGACGACTGCTCGGTCTCGAACGCTTCCGTGATCCGGAGGCGTATGTCTCCGCTACATGGCGTAGATAGCCTCAGATCGCACTCGCCATCGACGACGACTACGGAACCGATGATCTTTACGACGGTTTAGATTTATCGATTCCAAGGCTATGTCGGTAGATTCCACCGTGGAGACACAGCGATGACACCGCCTAGCATACCTTCGCATGGCCCCGCAAAGATCAACATGGCCGGCGTAGGAACCTCCGAGGATCCCGTGACGGCCGTGGGCGGCCGGGCGAGGTCGGGCAGATTAACTCGCCGCATCAAGACGAGGTCGCACAGCCGCCATCGAAAGCAAGACGCCATTCGCCGCAGCCTCGACGATTCCATCAATCAAACCTTAGCACGGTTTCGCGATCGGTGAAGCGACGACGTCGCGACCCACCTCGCGTCGGCGCTTAAGTCTCCCGCAGAAGCTTCCCCTGCTCGGTCAATTTCGTGTGACCGGACTCAACAAGCGTAACGCGGATGGTTCAGTGATCCCTGTGACCCATAGATCAAAGTCGAGAACGGCTCGGGCTATAGCAACGGTCCTTAGATCCACCAATCGTTGATCTCGCCCGCATGGGCGGCGTCTGCTGCGACTAACCTAGAGAGACCGGCCGAGGGCCTAAAGTCTCTAGGAGAAGTCAACAACTCCTCCAGCAACAAGCAGCCTAAGCTGCCCGAATGATTCGGACAGCTCGATCGATCGCGTGACCCCCGCCACCATCGGCGATCATCGCCCATGAGCAAGCTACCCGTGGTCGCTGCCGCCGCTAAGTCCTCGTAGTCATCGCGACCACAGGGGCAAGCGCTGCGCGATGATCACGGACGGTCCCTCGTGAGGAGCGCGCTGCCGCCACCACGAGGAAGGAGCGTGGTGGATTATCCCGAGAGAGTTTCTCCAGCCGAGTCCTCCTGCTCAGCAGAGTTCCTCCGCGCAACAGACCAACGCCTTCTCAAGACTAGGTTTCGCCGGGAAGGTGGCCGGTCATATGCTCGGGCTGCAGGGCTTTCTCCGACGAAGCCGGCCGTCCGGTGGCCCTCAAAATTCAAGCCCGGTCACATGGAGAGGTACAATGGGACTCGTAACCCGTGAGGAATTCCTTTCCATCTACGCCACGGCCATCATGGAGGCCGGGGTGACGAGCTCGTTATGGCTAATTACCTCCCGATCGCCCTTGAGGGTGCCGCTTTCGGACGTGGTCGTTCAATCAGCAAGAGGGTTCCATCACCATGGAACCAGCTTTGTGACGCCTCGATTGCTAATTTCGTGAGTCGTTACGCGCGTCTCGGGCAAGGAGGATGATCTGCACCAGATGATCCAGATGAACGGGGAGACCCTCCGTAATTTCGTGAAGCGTTTCATTAAGATCCGCAACATGATCCCAAATATCTCGGATGAATCTGTTGTCCGCGCCTTCAAAAACGGAGTCCGCGACGAGCGGCTCACCCAGATCTCGAGATCAATGAGACTGGACCGCCAACGACTGTTCAAGGCGGCCGATCGCTATGCCAACGCTGCAGCGCTGCTCAAGACAAAAAGACGCTCGACAAAGGCGAGCCGCCTACCACTGGTGTGGATGAGAAGAAGAAGAGCAAAGAAGAACGCTCTCGGTGACAAGAAATCCTAGAAGAAGAAGAACAAAGGTGATGCGAACAATACCGTCGCAGTATGGATCGCGACCTCCTCCCAAGGACGGGCGTAAGAAGCCCAACAATAATTACAAGGGCAAAAAGCCCGCCAGGAGGCGACAAGGCAAGAAAGGTCCGAGCGACCGATTTTGTAAGTTCCACCAAAGACTACGGGCATGATATACGCCATCAGAGAACTTGGGCTGCAAAGCTCAAGATTCCTACAACGCAAGGGCCCAATGCCCACCCCGCCCGAACATGGTGATGCTTGAAGGCCAAGCGCCAAACCGACGATGGTGATCGAAAGATGATGACGAATATCAAGAGCCCGTGAACCATATCGCCGTCATTTTCGGGCGTTTCGGCTTACACTCTCTCGGCGCAGCCTCAAGGAAGCCGCTCGAGGTCCACAACGCCGAAAAGGCAAAACCTCACCGAATCGATGAAGTGGATCGAGGTCTCCATCTCCTTCTAAGGAGGATTGCCCCACCGGGATGACTAAGCCTCGCCGCTCCCATCGGTGGTCGCCCACCATCGAACGCGAGAGTTGGCCGTGGTTTAGTAGACGGCGGAGCGCTTTGGACTTGCTTTTCGCTAAAGTCTTGGACGAGATGCAAATTCTCGCCCAAGTCAAGGAAGTCGCAATGCCCTCTCACGGAATTGTTCCGGAGAAGTCGCCAAACCGCTAAGGTGTTGTCCTTCCCGTCACCTTCGCAACCCAAGCAACTTCCGGACAGAGTTGATCACTTTCGACGTGGTCGACTTCCGTCACAGATAACGCAATCTTGGGCAGCCATCTCGGTAAGTTCATGGTCGGTCCCACCACGCTACCATTGCGTGAAGATACCGGGTCCTAACGGCGTGATCACGGTCAAGGGCAACTACAAAGTCTGACCGGATTGCGACGAGCGCCCTTGCCCTGGTCGATCAGCTTCCGCCGCGTGGTCTCAAGTTCCGCAGACCAAGTCTCGACGCTCTAGGGTCTCCTTCACCGGGGAGAAACTAGGAAGTTCATTGCCGCTGACGATACTTCCAAGATAGTTCACTTGGGGGGGCCCCGACCCCAAATAGGAAAGCGAAGCTTATTGCCTTCCTCCGAAGCTAATGCAGATGTATTCACCGAGCCATCTCGACATGCCCGAGTCCCAAGGGAGGTAATCGAGCACAAATTGGCCGTCCGCCGACAAAAGCTCGTTTCGCCAAGCTTGCCGCTGAATTCAAACAGGATCATCAAAGATCGCTTATAAACCGCCGTTTGGGTTCATCCGCGAGGTTGATCACACCGAGTGGTTAGCCAACCCCGCTATTGAAAAGAAGAAAGGTGGCAAGTGGAGGATGTGTCGATCACACGATCTGAACGCCGCTTGTCCTAAGGATATTTCTCGTCGCCTCGATTGACCAAACCGGTCGATGCGATCATGGACGCTTAGCTTCGAGTTTTTAGATGCTTACTCCTGTTACCACCAAATAAGCATCTCCCGAGGATGAAGAGAAGATCGCCTTCATCACCCCTTTCGCACTCGCTATAATGCACCATGTCTTTCGGTTCAAGAATGTCGGTGCCACGCCCAAATACTTAATGGAGAAGACCTTTCCCGCAATGCTGAAAAACTCGAGGTCTATGTCGACGACATAGTTGTAAAGAGCAAGTATGCTCCAGATCATGTAAAAGACCGGCAGAGACTTTTGTAATCTCACCAGCATCGAATAAAATTAAATCCAGAGAAGTGTACCTTTGGTGTTCGATCCGAATGTTGCTCGGATATGTCATTGGCTCGCAAGGTATTTCGCCAACCCCGAAAAAATCGAGGCCATTGAAAATATGCAGCTCCAACTACCATAAAGGAAGTACAAAGCCTCACCGGACGGATGGTCGCTCTAAGGTGTTTATTTCCGTCAAGGCGTAACGCGGCTGCCTCTTCTTAAGGCCCCGCAAGCACAATGGCTTCGAGTGGACGGAAGAAGCCGATAGATCCTTCCAGATCCGAAGCGATACTCGCCCAATCCTCCCGCCTTGACTACCCCGCTGCATGGCGAAAGCAGCTCCTACCGTATTCCAGGTTGCACGCCACAAGCGGTGAGCGCAATTTGCGGTCGAAAGGGAAGGCCTACAATGACCAATCTATTACGTGAGCGAGGTACTTCACGGATCAAAGGAGCGCTACTCGAGGTCCGTGGTTACTCCACGCCTTGCTCATGTCCTCCGTGAAGCTTCGCCACTACTTCCAAGCGATCAACATCGGGTCCCGACCACGCTCCTCCGGGAGAAATCTACTAACAAGGAATCTAGCGGACGATAGCCAAGTGGGCAATGGAACTAGCAGTAGTTTGATCTCGTTATTTGTCGCTCGAATCGCTATCAAGTCACAGTCCTAGCTGACTTTGTCGCTGAATGGACTTGCCCGCCCAAATCCTGTGGAGCTCCCGAGCAACCCGATGAACCCCTTGACCATGTTTTTCGATGGCTCGCGACCGAAAACTCGGTGCTGGTTTTGTTCTCATCTCCTCAAGGAGAGCAACTCCAAAGATTCTATCCAACTACACTTTGCGGCGACTAACAACGCCGCAGAGTACGAGGCCCTCCTCACGGACTAAGAGCGTGTAAGTCGCTTGGTGTCCAACGGCTAACCGTGAAGGGAGATTCACACGGTGGTCATCAATCAGTTAACAAGGAGTATCGTCGCGATAACTCAATGGCGCGATACCGCTGAAGTGAGGAAGTTGGAGCGGTATTTTCGATTTTTCGGTGCTCTTCGTGCCTGTGAAGGACAACTTCGCCGACCAGCTATCCAAGTATGGATCTCACGCGAACTCGCTTCCGCAGGGTGCTCGCCGAGCACCTTCACAAGCCCTCAATCACGCCTCCGGACGAGGCAACAGAGACAGTGGTGCTGTCTCCGCTCATCGAAAGCAGTCGCTGGATCGACAACGCCATTTGTCCGGTACTTTGCGATGGGACCTCGCCGACGACGGCCGAAGCGCCCCGCGCTTACAAGGCGGCTGCCCATACAAGCTTGTGGACGCATCCTTTACCGCCAAGGTGCTCTAGGAGTTCTCTCCAAGTGCATCTCGCAATGTGAGGGTGTGTTCCTTCTAGGGACATACACGAGGGTGCTCAGGGCAACCACGCCCTTCGTAACTCGGGTCGGCAAAGCTGCCGCATGGGCTATTATTGGCCCATCGCTACAAGATGCCCGGACATCGTGACTAAGTGCAAGGCTTGCCAATTTCACGCCGGAAGGCACACAAGCCCGCCCAAGAGCTCCAAACAATCCCCCATCTTGGCCTTTCTCCACATGGGGTCCGGATCCGCTTCGCCCATTCCCTAAGGGGTACAAGGGCTATACACACCGCCATGCCATAGACACTTTTACAAAGTGGATTGAGGCAGAGCTCGTGGTCGCCTCTTCACGCCAAAACGGCCGCTCGCTTTTCAAAAGCAACGTGGTCACGAAGCTTCGGATTCCCCATAAGTCGATCACGATAATCTGCACCTGGCCCGGCGAGCTATTCCAGAATATCGCGAATACCGGGTACTAAGGTTGCTTTACCTGTGGCACATCCACAGAGCAATGGAGCAATGAGCGAGCTAACGGACAGATAGTCCAGGTATCAAACGGCGGTATTTGCCGCCTCTCGAGCACAACAAGGCTCGGGTTGACGGTTCCTTCCGTCCTCCGGCAAGCGCAGACTACGGCCATGGGCGACCGGGAAACTCCTTTCCAATCGGTCTATGGTGCGAGGCTTATCCCGTCACGAATCAGATTCGGTTCGCTTTCAAGACGAGCTCGGTCAACCTAGTTGACGACGAGCAAGAGCGCCTCGATCTCGATCTCCTCAAGGCACACGCGACCGGCACAAGTCGTAATGCGCGCTACCAAAGAAGATCTTCGCCGCACGCCGCCAAGTCGGGCTCGACCTAGGGCTTTGAAGGCGGGCGACCTCGTTTCACGCCGTGTCCGTAACTTGTCCAATGCCAACAAGTTAACTCCACGCTGGGAGGGCCCGCTCACGGCCGCTTTCTCCGCCGCCCGGGCCGCTCACCGCTATGGAGGACGGAGAGAGTCGACCAAAGACTTGGAACATCGACACCTTCGTAAGTTCTTGTGTAGGTCCTCGCTTGGTTGCTTAGCTTTGCGCTTTTTGTAAACTTCGCGCCCGCCTACCGCTCCAAGTCTCTGCACCATGTAAAGTTCAATCCAATTCTTCGCTGAACTCGTGGCCTCGTGTTCTTTTCACCGCTTGTCTTCTCGCACTACTTTCTCTCCGGTAACACTTGATGGTCGCCTCGTCTTGCATAACTCTTGGCTCCGCAATCTTAAGGATTGTTCCTCACCAGATCCTGTTTCGACAAGCTCCTAAACTCGTGGTTGCGTAACACGGCCTTTCCACCTTGCGCTAAGTTTGCTCTCGTAAGCCCTCCGCGGCAGAGGCACTTACTGCTCGGCGCGACCACTTGGTAAAGCCTGCCGGTCTTCCAACTGCCGGTCTTGTTCCATTGATAGATAGACAGTGACAGATTGGCCCAGCGCTGAGTGTACAAGGCCTGTAGCTCACTCAGGTGACTCTCAAAGTTTAAATCACTATTTGTCGGGATTAAATTATGGCCCATTGCCATGGCTCCACTCGACGGCCCGATCAAACAACTGTCAGGCCCTGGCCCTCGAAGGTTCTATCTCGCCCATATGCATCCCGCCGAACAGCCTCCGGCCGCACGGTGCGTGAACGGCCTAGGATTCGTGTTTGAGTCCGACTCAACAAGAGTTCTCTGACGGCTACGTGAAGACCCTTGACGTTGGTTTCGGATTGGATTAGGAGTCGTGATCCCCAAGACTTAGAGTATACCTTATCTCGCTCGGATATATTTGGCATGTATCGAGTTCGTTATTTATCTCGTAGTTAGCCCGGCCCGATATTCCCTCAGAGGTCGGTTTGCTCAAGACTATATAAACAGAGCCCTACGGCGATAGAGGGACGACTTAGACGATCCGCATCTAAGATTACTTTGTCGCATACTACTCACCAGACATTCCATAATCTCGCCGAGACTTGTTCGCCTCGCCGAGCCACCTCTTGTATTCATCTCCGATATATAAGAAAGGCCGGACGAGGGCTATTATCTCTCCCGAGAGGCCCGAACCAGATAAAACCCCCCGCCTCCTGCTCGTTGTCGCTCGGGTTGTTCGGCGTGTCTCCTATCTCAATCTTCAAGAACCTTGGTTGACTTGAGATCGATATCTCAACCGTCGACACTATTAATAATCTCCCTGATATTATTAAACCATATAGACTCCGCTATCATAACGACGAATATAGCCATCGCTTTGTAACGGTCACATCCTGAGTCACCCCGTGCCGATAATCGGAGAGAATGTCCGTCGCGAACAAGGCGATAGCTCGACCCAGAGGCAAATCTGGAACATTCTTGTACCCTCCTGGACCTAGAAGTGTCGGATAGCTATCACCGAACGAAAGAAAAGTGCCATAGCCACGCGGGAATAGCGACTCGGATCCCGCCAGTACGAACAGATCATCCCCTTTGCTGTTTTAAAAGGCTAGGCAATGAACATTGTCGTCCCTGGACACAATGGTTGCTTGGGCTCCTTGATCACTTGTTACACTTACATAGATCCATCTCGCTGGTGGCAATGGCAGTGACGGAGACGAGGGGGCCGGTGGGGGCCATGGCCCCCATGGTAGATGTACACAAGAGGGTACCCCTATATATTAGGTAAAATTAATAGAAAAATATGAATTTGTTTGTTAAAATTTTCAAAAATTTCTCCGATGCACATAAAATTGCATGTTAAAATAGTCAAAATTTCTAAAGGATCCTATATATACATAAGTTTACATGTTAAATTAGTTAAAAACTACAAAAAAATCTACAACACGTAAATTTGTATGTTAAAATAGTAAAAAAATTAAAAAATAAAAATATACATGAATCCTCAAGAAAAATAGTGAAAAGTTCTAAAAAATCTTGAATTCATATGAATTTGCAAATTAAAATGCTATAAATTTTCTATTTGATATTCTCGATACAAAAGTTATTTTTTATCAGCCATCTTAATTTTTTTTCTAGCTCTGTCCCTAGGCGATGAGTCATTCTCTGTGCCGGGAACCGGTGCAAATACTCCATTGCCTTTCAGAGTGATTTTTGCTTGACTGCTCACGAGCACACCGCATAGCTTGGTTGTAAAACCATCGCATTTATCATCTCTGAGTGATATCCCCACTCACCGGGTCTTCCGACTTCCGGTCTTGTTCCATTGATAGACAGCCAGTGACAGATTGGCCCCGTGCTGAGTGTAAAAGGCTTGTAGCTCACTCAGGTGACTCTCAAAGTTTAAATCACTATTAATAATCTCCCTGATATTATTAAACCTTATAGACTCCGCTATCATCACGATGAATATAGCCATCGCTTTGTGCACGACCACATCTTGGGTCACCCCGGCCGATAATCGGAGAGAATGTCCGTCATGACAAGGCGATAGCTCGACCCGAGGCAACTGAACATTCTTGTACCCTCCCGGACCTAGAAGTGTCGGATAGCTATCACCGAACGAAAGAAAAGTGCCAAACGCTTGAGGAATAGCGACACGGAATGAAGCGGGAACATCATCCCTTTGGTTGTTTTGAAAGGCTAGGCAATGAACATTGTCGTCCCTGGACACAATGGTTGCTTGGGCTCCTTGATCACTTGTTACACTTACATAGATCCATCTCGCTGGTGGCAATGGCAGTGACGGAGACGAGGGGGCCGGTGGGGGCCATGGCCCCCATGGTAGATGTACACAAGAGGGTACCCTATATATATTAGGTAAAATTAATAGAAAAATATGAATTTGTTTGTTAAAATTTTCAAAAATTTCTCCGATGCACATAAAATTGCATGTTAAAATAGTCAAAATTTCTAAAGGATCCTATATATACATAAGTTTACATGTTAAATTAGTTAAAAACTTAAAAAAATCTACAACACGTAAATTTGTATGTTAAAATAGTAAAAAATTAAAAAATAAAAATATACATGAATCCTCAAAAAAAATAGTGAAAAGTTCTAAAAATCTTGAATTCATATGAATTTGCAAATTAAAATGCTATAAATTTTCTATTTGATATTCTCGATACAAAAGTTATTTTTATCGCCATCTTAATTTTTTTTAGCTCCATCACTAGGCGATGGAGTCATTCTCGTCTTGTGAACGGTGCAAATACTCCATTGCCTTTCAGAGTGATTTTTGCTTGACCGTCTACGAGCACACCGTACAGTTGGTTGTAAAAACCATCGTACGATTCATCTCTCGGAGTGATATCCCCCGCCTGCTGGTCTTCCGACTTCCGGTCTTGTTCCATTGATAGACAGCCAGTGACAGATTGGCCCCGTGCTGAGTGTAAAAGGCTTGTAGCTCACTCAGGTGACTCTCAAAGTTTAAATCACTATTAATAATCTCCCTGATATTATTAAACCTTATAGACTCCGCTATCATCACGATGAATATAGCCATCGCTTTGTGCACGACCACATCTTGGGTCACCCCGTGCTGATAATCGGAGAGAATGTCCGTCGCGGATAAGGCGACAGCTCGACCCAGAGGCAAATCTGGAACATTCTTGTACCCTCCTGGACGTAGAAGTGTCGGATAGCTATCACCGAACGAAAGAACAGTGCCAATGCCACACGGGAATAGCGGGAACATCATCCGCTTTGCTGTTTTGAAAGGCTAGGCAATGAACATTGTCGTCCTTGCACACAATGGTCGCTTGGGCTCCTTGATCACTTGTTACTCTCACATAGATCCATCTCGCTGGTGGCAACAGCAGTGACGGAGACAGGGGGCCGGTGGGGGCCATGGCCCGCTGGTAGATGTACACAAGAGGGTACCCCTATATATATTAGGTAAAATTAATAGAAAAATATGAATTTATTTGTTAAAATTTTCTAAAATTTCTCCGATGCACATGAAATTGCATGTGCAAATAGTCAAAATTTCTAAAGGATCCTATATATACATAAATTTGATGTTAAATTTGTTAAAAAATTTAAAAAAAATCTACAGCATGTAAATTTGTATGTTAAAATAGTAAAAAATCAAAAATATACATGAATTCGCAAAATAAATAGTGAAAAGTTCTAAAAATTCTTGAATTCATATGAATTTGCAAATTAAAATGTTATAAATTTTCTATTTGATCTTCTCGATACAAAAGTTATTTTTTATCGGCCCTCTTAATATTTTTTTAGCTCCATCACAAGACAATGGGTCATTTTCTGTGCCAGGAACTGGTGCACATACTCCATGGCCTTTTAGAGTGATTTTTGGTTGATCGTCTACGAGCACACCGTACAGTTGGTTGTGAAAACCATCGTACGATTCTTTTCTCAGAGTGATATCCCTCGCCTGCCGGTATTCCAACTGCCGGTCTTGTTCCATTGATAGATAGCCAGTGACAGATTGGCCCCTTGTTGAGTGTACAAGGCCTGTAGCTCACTCAGGTGACTCTCAAAGTTTAAATCACTAGTAATAATCTCCCTGATATTATTAAACCTTATAGACTCCGCTATCATCACGACGAATATAGCCATCGCTTTGTGCACGGCCACATCTTGGGTCATCCCGTGCCGATAATCGGAGAGAATGTCCGTCGTGAACAAGGCGACAGCTCGACCCAGAGGCAAATCTGGAACATTCTTGTACCCTCCTGGACAAGTGTCGGATAGCTATCATCGAAACAACAGTGCCATTGCCACGCGGGAAAAGCGACTCGGATCCCGCCAGTACGAACAGATCATCCCCTTTGCTGTTTTGAAAGGCTAGGCAATGAACATTGTAGTCCCTGCACACAATGGTCGCTTGGGCACCTTGATCACTTGTTACTCTCACATAGATCCATCTCGCTGGTGGCAACGACAGTGACGGAGACAGGGGACGGTGGGGGCCATGGCCCCCTATGGTAGATGTACACAAGAGGGTACCCCTATATATATTAGGCAAAATTAATTGAAAAATATGAATTTGTTTGTTAAAATTTTCTAAAATTTCTCCGATGCACATGAAATTGCATGTGAAAATAGTCTAAATTTCTAAAGGATCCTATATATACATAAATTTGATGTTAAATTTGTTAAAACTTTAGAAAAAATCTATAGCATGTAAATTTGTATGTTAAAATAGTAAAAAAATCAAAAAAGTCAAAAATATACATGAATTCGCAAGATAAATAGTGAAAAGTTCTAAAAATTCTTGAATTCATATGAATTTGCAAATTAAAATGCTATAAATTTTCTATTTGATCTTCTCGATACAAAAGTTATTTTTTTATCGGCCCTCTTAATATTTTTTTTTAACTTCGTCCCAGGGCAATGGGTCATTTTCTGTGCCGGGAACTGGTGCATATACTCCATGGCCTTTCAAAGTGATTTTTGGTTGACCGTCTATGAGCACACCGTACAGTTGGTTGTAAAAACCATCGTACGATTCTTCTCTCAGTGATATCCCCGCCTGCCGGTCTTCCAACTGCCGGTCTTGTTCCATTGATAGATAGCCAGTGACAGATTGGCCCCGTGTGGAGTGTACAAGTCCTGTAGCTCACTCAGGTGACTCTCAAAGTTTAAATCACTGTTAATAATCTCCCTGACATTATTAAACCTTATAGACTCCGCTATCATCACGACGAATATAGCCATCGCTTTGTGCACGGCCACATCCTAGGTCACCCCGTGCCGATAATCGGAGAGAATGTCCGTTGTGAACAAGGCGACAGCTCGACCCAGAGGCAAATCTGGAACATTCTTGTACCCCTAGACCTAGAAGTGTCGGATAGCTATCACCGAACGAAAGAACAGTGCCAATGCCACGCGGGAATAGTGACTCAGATCCCGCCAGTACGAACAGATCATCCGCTTTGCTATTTTGAAAGGCTAGGTAATGAACATTGTCGTCCCTGCACACAATGGTCGCTTGGGCTCCTTGATCACTTATTACTCTCACATAGATCCATCTCGCTGGTGGCAATGGCAGTGATGGAGACAGGGGGAACGGTGGGGGCCATAGCCCCCTATGATAGATGTACACAAGAGGGTACCCCAATATATATTAGGTAAAATTAGTAGAAAAATATGAATTTATTTGTTAAAATTTTCAAAATTTTCTCCGATGCACATGAAATTGCATGTGAAAATAGTCAAAATTTCTAAAAGTTCCTATATATACATAAATTTGCATGTTAAATTTGTTAAAAACTTAAAAAAAATCTACAACATGTAAATTTGTATGTTAAAATAGTAAAAAAAAATCAAAAAAATACATGAATTCGCAAGATAAATAGTGAAATGTTCTAAAAATTCTTGAATTCATATGAATTTGCAAATTAAAATGCTATAAATTTTCTATTTGATCTTCTCGATACAAAATTTATTTTTTATTAGCCCTCTTAATATTTTTTCTAGCTCCGTCCCTGCGCAATGGGTCATTTTCTATGCCAGGAACTGGTGCACATACTCCATTGCCTTTCAGAGTGATTTTTGATTGACCGTCTACGAGCACACCGTACAGTTGGTTGTAAAAACCATGGTACGATTCTTCTCTCAGAGTGATATCCCCCGCCTGCCAGTCTTCCAACTGTCGGTCTTGTTCCATTGATAGATAGCCAGTGACAGATTGGCCCCGTGTTGAGTGTACAAGGCCTGTAGCTCACTCAGGTGACTCTCAAAGTTTAAATCACTATTAATAATCTCCCTGATATTATTAAACCTTATAGACTCCGCTATCATCACGACGAATATAGCCATCACTTTTTGCACGGCCACATCCTGAGTCACCCCGTGCCGATAATCGAAGAGAATGTCCGTCGCGAACAAGGTGGCAGCCGGACCCAGAGGCAAATTGAAACATTCTTGTACCTTCCTGGACCTAGAAGTGTCGGGTAGCTATCACCGAACGAAAGAACAGTGTGTAAGATCAAGCCTCCCTTGGGCTTAATGTTTTGGTAATTGATGCCAACTGGGCCTCGACGGATCGCATCAAGGCTAAGGATCTTATTTTCTAGTTCTTCTATTTTCCTTGTGTGCGAAATCGCTTACGGCCCATCCGGCCCATTGATGTCTGCAAGATCATCTCTCTGGTTGTAGGTCCCCCGAGCACAAGTTCGATCCATCTGAGTGAGTTCGGCGGGTTCTAGAGATGCAGTGTCGAGGTTCGAGAGAGTTCGAGAATCTGTTGTCCGGGGTTTTCGTAGCCGCCAAGTTCAAAGCGGATATTTTTCTTTAGGCGCGAAACCTCCGCCGATTCCACAAGTCGACAAGATAGGCCAACAACCCTAGGTGTGGCGTCGGGCAAAGTTGGTATAGCCAAAACTCGAGTGGGAAAAATTTCAGCCCCGGCGGACGGCGTCCGGTCATAATCGAACAGCGTCCGGTGAGCCCAAGCCAAATTCTACCTAAGTCCCAAATTCACACCATTTGCCGGACGGCGTCTGATCGTCTTGAGACGGGTCCGACGGCGAGGGTTCCCAACGAGTGAGCTCGAAATTTGGCTAAGTCTCAAGCGATTGATCCACTGTCGGACGGCGTCCGATCGGGACGGACGGCGTCCGGTGAAGAAGAAATTTGGCGCAAGGATCTTGGACGGCGTCGGTAGCGTCCGACGACGGGCCACCCTCTCTGTCGGACGCGTCCGATAGTTTACAGACGCGTCCGATGGCAGCTAAACCAGAGACCGAACACTGGCGGGCGCCTGTTCCTGTGCAGCGGCGCTTCGCTTGGACGCATCCAGGAAAACCACGGACAGCGTCCGGCAAGCCTAAATTTTGGCAAGACCCAGCTGCCGGACGGCGTCCGACGGAAGCTGGGCGGCGTCCGACCGAGTGATCTGAAACTTCGCGATTTAATCTGAGCCGTCCATTTCTAGGGTTCCGCCTTGGGCCTATAAATAGGGGCTTAGTGTGCGGGGTAAAATTGAGAGAGCCATCATTAGCGACCACCCTTGCCTTAGCCACCCATGAGAGCTCCTCCCATGGCACCCACCTCCACCTAGGGTTCCATGTGCTTGAAAGATTGAGAGGGAGAAGAAGAAAGGAAGGAGAAGAAGAAGGTGATCCCTACCTCCCCCATCATCTCCAAGGTTTGCCCCATCTCCCATGGCGTTGTTGCCCTAGTTCTCATGGGGAGTGAGAAGGGGTAGTGGTGAGAGACGATCTCGATCTTGTGCTCTTGGGACTTCGCCGCCGGAGAGATCGTCGTCACGCCACGGGCTTCATCAACCGTACGACTACATCCGCTCCATTCGTTGGAGGCACAAGTCCGCCGTGTGTCGGCGGCCATCTCCGTGTGTCGGGGGTGCCACGGTTTCCGTGTGTCGGAGCCAAATCCTACATGTGTTGGGGTGTCTCATGTGTTGAGCAGAAACCCACCGTGTGTCGGTGGTCGGTGCCGTGTGTCGGTGCCGGTGGGTGTGAGTGCTCTCACTTGTGAGAGAACTCGCCTCTGTGTGAAGGCTTGGAGCTCGCCTACCATGTGTTGGTGAAGAGCTACCGCGAGTGGATTGAGGGCTAGGGACGAGAGAGTCCCGACTTCTCTGTGTGAGAAGTTTCCTCAACGGAGACGTAGGTGCTCATGTGTTGAGCACCGAACTTCGGTAAACACCTCGGTTTGCGTCTCCTCATCTTACTTGTTTAATTACGCATATTGTCTTGATCGCTTGCATGTGAGTGCCATCGAGCCTCCTAGTAGTCGCTTGTGCATTATTGTGATCATTTCCGCAACTAGACTCTAGGTCAATCGATAGCTTGGGCTCTTAATTTGATTAAGTAAATCAAGCGAATCGAGAGAAGTAAAATTTGAAAAGGGCCGATTCACCCCCCTCCCCTCTCGGCCTAGGATCCTTACACAGTGCCATTGCCACACGGGAGTAGCGACACTCGGATCCCGCCAGTACGAACAGATCATCCCCTTTGCTATTTTGAAAGGCTAGGCAATGAACATTGTCGTCCCTGCACACAATGGTCGCTTGGGCTCCTTGATCACTTGTTACTCTCACATAGATCCATCTCGCTGTGGCAATGGCAGTGACAGAGACAGGGGACCGGTGGGGGCCATGGCCCTTATGGTAGATGTACATAAGAGGGTACCTCTATATACATTAGGTAAAATTTATAGAAAAATATGAATTTGTTTGTTAAAATTTTCAAAAATTTCTCCGATGCACATGAAATTGCATGTTAAACTAGTCAAAATTTCTAAAGGATCATATATATGCATAAATTTGCATGTTAAATTAGTTAAAAACTTTAAAAAAAACTACAGCATGTAAATTTGTATGTTAAAATAGTAAAAAATAAAAATAACAAAAATATACATGAATTCGCAAGATAAATAGTGAAAAGTTCTAAAATTTTTTGAATTCATATGAATTTGCAAATTAAAATGCTATAAATTTTCTATTTGATCATCTCGATACAATGTTATTTTTATTGGCCCCCTTAATATTTTTTTCTTCTTCCGTCCCTAGGCAATGGGTCATTTTCTGTGCCGGAAACTGGTGCACATACGCCATGGCCTTTCAGAGTGATTTTTGGTTGACCGTCTGCGAGCACACCATACAGTTGGTTGTAATTTGTAAAAACCATCGTACGATTCTTCTTTCAAATTAATATCTGACCGTACGATCACACTAGCGCCACATGTCACAACCGCACATGTAGAAGAAAGGATGCACAATGTAAAGATGAAGCTGCATGCCTTCTTCCCGAGTGGTGTATCAGCGTAGCGACACATTGTGTTCCCCAACAATGTTGCTGCAAGTTGAAACGAATCTAATAAAAACCATGTATACAATGAACTAGTTATATACTATACACTGACCATGCATGGCTACATATAATTATGTTAGATCTATTTTGCGGCGCATATCGGCAAACATAATTGAAATGCGGTAATATAATTCAAATTTACCCCTTAGCTTCCCACACAACACTATATTATATATCATGTTAGTATAAGTACTATATCATGCCAATGGCAGTGTTAAAAAACATAAATCTAAGCAATTAACACTACTAGGCATAAGCCCTTCACAAGCGGTACAAGCGGTTTTAGAGCATACTAGGGGAGGTGGGATTCGAACTGAAGACCCATCCGTGCGTGCTCTCTAATAAAATAAGGCAAGCTTTTCTTTTAGCATTTCGAAAACTGGACTTATACCAGCGGTTGGGGACACAAACCGCTTTGAAAATTTAGGAGTTCGTGTCTCTAACCGTTTATAGAAGTTCTCTCCTGACTCGTGTCTATTGATTTCCGTTTGTGATGTACCGTTTGTGATATCTATTTTTTGTAGCAGTGTAACTGCATCGGGAACAACGTGATATTAGCATCTTTTGCGTGGAGTACCATAAAATCTATCAATAATCAATTAATATGTGACTCAACTTGACCATGCAGTAAAGGTACTTACGCACTACTCCCTCTGTCCTACAAAGAACGCATTTCTGATTTTTCTCAGACAGATTAGTGTGAAAGGCAAATGACTAATCTACCCCTAATTAATTACATACACAAGCGTGTTGCTGCTTTGGTTCTCAAAATAATTAAATGTGCATGCGTCTCCTTTGGTGGGGAACGGATATAGAGAGAGATGGGAGTGGGGGAGTTAATGGGCTGCGTCTTCTTTGATGAGCCCCACGTCTAAACATGCACTCTTTGTGAGACAGTTTTTGAACACTAAAACTGCACTCTTTGTAGTACAGAGGGAGTATATGCATTACTCGGCTAATTAAAAGCACACTTAACGCCGCTACAAGAAGTGGAGCGGTTTGTTGCGGCGAGCGGATGAAGAAACTTACAAAGAGAGGAAAAGGGAAAAGAGAGATCGAGGGTTGGGACGGGCCGGATGGGCTTGAGCAATTAACTTGCTAGTTTCACACATCACAAACTTAATTCTCATGCGCACATGCATATATACTACACCGGAGCATGATCGCGTACTCTGACACCGTACCGATACCCGTGCACATGAATATGTATACTCAAGTATGTTAGTTGATGCATGCAAACTCGATCTAAACCAAAGCTTATCAAGACAGTATATTCAAGATGACTAGAGGAATTTCTTTGTCCATAAAGAAAATGTATTCATACTTTTTCCAACACAAACGATGACAAAAAAACCGAAACTGGAACCAACGAAGGAGACAATAATACCAGCTGCCTGGCGCTCGTAGTTGCAGTCGTAGACAACGCCACCCGTGCCGCAATCGAGAAAAAAAAATATGAGGAAGGCAAAAAAAATAAACTCTGAACGTCAAAAGCCTCCTATTTATACTTGAATATACATGTGCAAAGATGGAATACCAGGTTACAAATTTGGCACATCAGATTATGGTAAATCATACGGTGCCCGGTGCCCGAGTTTATTAACTGACACGTGGGTCCATCCATTTTTATATATACACAGCTCAACAAAAAACCCTAGCCCAAGTGCGAAAATTTGCACTGTTTGCCCAAAAAAAAACAAAATTCCAAAAATGTCATCATTTGTTTAAATTATCCAAAAATACCCCCTGGCGCCAGGACGGCGGCGCTAACATTCTAGGCGCCACCACTGGCGGCGCCAGCAGTGGCGCCAACACCCACGGCCCGAGGGGTTGGCGCCACGCCCTGGCGCTAGGGGTTGGCGCCACGCCCATGGCGCCATGCGACTAGGCGCCACCCCACGGCGCCTACCCCTTTCTCCAGATATAAACCGGTGGCCTCGTGATAGCGACCTCATTCGCTCCCCACTCTAGCCTCCAATTGCGCATGATCTGAGAAGAGGAAGTTGAGAGAGAGAGAGAGGAGGAGGAGGAGGAGGAGGTTGTGCTACTGATGCTTGTCGGTGAGTATTATTATTTTAATTTTTTACGTGATATTTTTTATTGTATATTTGCAAAACCATGGTAGGCTAGTCATTTAGAATAGTGATATTAATATGTTTATTAGGAGTAGATAGGTGGACTGTTATTTAGAAAATATAAATATGTTTATTATGAGTAATTTAATTAATTTAGTATAGGGATATATATATGTAATAGTAGGACATCTTCTTTGTAGTAGAAGTAATTTAATAAGTATAGTGCAATGGTATAAAATAAGATAATTAGGATTACGGTGAAATATTTTTAAAGTACAATGAAATAATTTACTAAGTTTAGTGCAATGCTATAAAACAAGATAATTAGGATTACGGTGAAATATTTTTAAATGTTGGTAGTAATTTTATCGACTTGATTTGCAGAGAAATGGTCTGCTGACGACGTTAAGTAATTTTTATGGACATGGTAGTGTGATTGAAGGGCGAATGGGGTAGATCTTAGTCAATTTGCCTCCATGAAACAATTTGTATCCATATGGGGATAATATAACACTAGAAGGACTGTCTAATTGGATTTCTCGGATATTTGGGTGGTCGCTGATTATCACATAATTTGGATACAAGCTTTATGGACAACGTCTATCGAAACTCCGTATTATAGGCTAATTAGTCTCAATACGGAGAATGGCTCATCAAACTTTATCGTGGATGCTTGAGGAGAAGCCGGCGGCCATTTATCCGGTTTGGCTACCATGAAGCCGATCGCCCTATAACGGAAAATGTTGGGGAACCTAGGGAAGGGAGTGGGCGGTAGCCCAGAAACCCTGTATTCTCAATGCCACAAGAAGGAGGGTTACGGACAAGAAGCTAGGGGTATGGAGAAGATCAAGGGCGGAGGAAGAGTGCAGACGATCAATATGTTCTTGACATGGGAGAAGTGAATGTGGCGATTGTGGATGGTATGGAAAATGATGATGCACAAGCGTTGCGGGAGGAAGAAGCTGGACATGGATGATGATTCCGGTGACGAAGAAGAGAGGGCTGTTCGGAAGAATGGAATAGATGCAACGCAAGTGACCTTCTTATGTAATCGCGGTCATGGGTCGTCTCTGACGATGGGGGCAAGAGAGGTGCGTGCGGAGCAAATATTTAATTCGAAGGGCGGTGTGCGACATCTTTGTGAAGGTGTGGTCAATGAGCATGCAACGTCAATTTAGGATAGAGAAATCGGATAAGAGCAGGTACACAGTCCGATGCATGAAGGATGACTGTGAGTTTAGGGTACACGCAAGCAAGTCCAAATTTGCTTTGAAGTGGAAGATTGAAGCGTGGATCCACACACATGCACTCTGTCCGGTATGCTGGTGGAACACCGGAACATGAGTTCTACCTGGATTGCTGGTGTTTTGAGGGATGAGATCATTCGGAAGCAGGACATAGCCGTCCAGTTCATAATGAATGCATGTGCAGCGAGGTTTAAATACAAGGTAGACTACAGGAAAGCATGGAGGGCTAAACAAAAGGCTCTGGTGTCGCATTATGGAAGCTATGAAGCCTCGTATGACAACCTACCCGGGATGCTCGAGCTTTTGAAGTCAAGAAATCCTAGCATGTATTACAGCATTGAAGACAATCCAACAGATGATCATGATGGGTTAAAGGTCCTTCAACGGGTATTTTTCGCATTTGGATGTTGTGTTGAAGCTTTCGCGTATTGTCGTCCAGTGCTGTGTTGTGATGGCACATTCCTTACTGGGAAGTATAAGGGGACAATAATGACTGCTATCGGCATGGATGCTAATGATCAGTTGCTCCCTCTGGCCTTCGCTTTCGTGGGCGAAATTATGATAGTTGGTTGTGGTTTCTTCTGAGTGAAGCGTGGGGTGGTGCATGACCGACCGGACATATGTGTGATCCATGACCGACACAGAGGGCTTTGCAGTTCAATAAAAACCCTTCAGGAAGAAGTGGGATACCCGTACCATTGGCCGGACATGACGAATAGATGGTGCATGCGTCACCTTGCAGCCAATTTTCATAGGCAGTTTAGAAGCAAGAAGACTATGGACCTGTTCAAAGCGTTATGCAAGCAGAATCAACAACGTAAATTTGATGCAATTTGGTCCACTCGATGACGACTCGCGGCTGACATAGTTGACATTGCACGACAAGCACTGCTTGGCACCGCCGACGTGATTCAACCCCTTTCTTCCTGCCGGGGTTGATGCGGGGGTAGTTCGTCGTCGAGGAAGGAATATTAGGTGCTTCTCAGATTGGATTGAGAACGAGCCCAAGGAAAAGTGGGCCTTGTTGTATGACACTGATGGTGCTCGGTTCGGTGTTATGACAACTAACATGGTGAGGTGTACAATTGGGTGATCAAGCGGCTCGTCCATTGCCGCTAGTTGCAATTGTGGAAGGAATAATGCATAATATAAGAGGATATTTCCATGACAGGCATCAGAAGGCAGCACTGCACGCAATAAAGCCCGGAGTTGTTTATAGCTCCATGATGACGAGGTATTTGGAACATAAATGTGAGAGTGCAAGGGGGCATGTCCCAACGCCCACCGACCATGAGAGGGGGAGGTACGAGGTATGGGTAAAGTCGAAGGATGGGTATGGTGGAACAAACATGCTGCTGCCCATGAGGTTTGTGCGGATGCTGCGAACTGGCGGATGTGTGCACATGCAACAAACCATTACTTCTGCGTAGGCCTTGCTCGCATTTGATTGCCGTTTGTGCAGCAATGCGAAAGGATCTATCTCCATATGTGTCTAAATATTTCCGGAAGGAGAGAGTTGTTGCAACATGGGTGGCAATATAAATAGCTTTCGACGCTTTGGATCATTAAATCGAGGATAGGGGCCGGAGAGAGTGTGGATCCCGGCGGCGCCTTGTTCATAGCGGGAAGAGGGTCGCCGTCAAAGCCGTCGCATCCACAGCGACATGGACGAGTCTCGAGAGGAGTAAAGCTGCGGCGATGTGGCATCTGTAATGAAGTTGGTCATAGGAGATAAATGCCCACAGCCGGAGCGTGTAATGTGTTTAGATGATAATGTATTTTGTCAACAAACATGTATATTACCTGTAGGTGTGTGAGTGGAAATTTGGATTCCACGTATAATGTATAAACTACAAGAATGCTATGTAATCCTTTGTATTATTTCAATTTACATCATTTATTATTTGAGTGTGATTTTTGAATGGATAATGTCTTTTATTATGTGTCTCGTGTTATTAATTAATGATCGATTTGCGGTATGGTGAGGTGACTCGAGCTCTGGATTCAGCGATAGACCGTGACGCACCGAAACATACTAGCGTGTGCATATGCGAGGATGCGATGAGCGTCTTTGAGGTGTCGTCACTCGCGTAGTGTGTGGGCACTTGACGGGAGGTGGATTGGCAGTACCGTAATTTAACTTTGATTTCTTAAATATATGAAAATTTATTATCGCCAAATTATGATAATATCTGTCATGTATTGCGGACTCATGACAGCTAGGCTTCTCCTCTTTGTCGGATGATGCGAGATCGGACGCGGATGAGGCCGGGACGAGTGGAGGGCAGCGGTGGTGGTGCGGAGTTCTTCAAAGACTCCCACGATTCCCGTTAAACAGGCACTTGTTGACTGCATTAGTCGACCGTTGGCGGCCGGAGACCCACACTTTTCACCTGCCGTGCGGTGAGATGGCACTCACCTTACAGGATGTGTCGATGTTGTTGGGTCTCCCGCTGCGAGGGAGGCGTTGGTGCCGCAAGACCTTCCAAAGGAGTACTGTTGGGTGGAGGACTGCAAGTAAGGTTCCACAATGTTGTGGCGGCAGAGGAAGATGCGTAAGAGCCGCCATACATGAGAAGAAGAAGCGAGGTCCGACGTTGCGATGGCTAGAAGCGATTCGAGGTATAATATGTCATGCAATGTTTTGCTTTCAATTTATTTTCAGTATTTGTGGAAACATGCAATCGATTGACACGTGTATTTTTTCGCGATTGAACAGGATGATGGATGATCCCACGCCGTACCAGGTGGCTCGCCATCGGAGGCTTATCTCCTCGATTGTTTGGGTGGGTGATGTTCACCAACTCGAGCGGTGGCCGTGGACGCGCGCTTCATTCTAATCGCGCGTGCCATTGCGGAGGAACTTTGGCGGTGTACCCGAAAGCATTTGGGGATCCGCGGTCCTTCTTGCCACGCCGAGAGGCCTTTGCCTTGCCTCGCCGCCGAAATGGTGCGGATTCAATTCTCGATGGATGCCCCATGCTTGTGATCTTTGTGGTCATTGGGCGCTTCACCATTAGACGTCGAGAGTGGGCGCATCACCATACGATGGCGCTTTCACGGGGCGCACCAGGATGGGCCCTTGTTGGTTCTGTTTGGTGCGGTGTCGTAAGAATTTGTGTGCATTTCATTGCAATTTGTATGTTTATGATGGCTCACGGCGTCAAGCATTTCAGCTTACTTGGGCGAGGCATGCCGTGGTGTCGTGTACGAGCGCCGTGGGCGCCGACCACTTGAGGCACACGGAGGTTGTGTGGGAGCCATATCCGCGCCGGTCGGATGTCTGGTCGAGCTCCCGAGGCCTTTCCTCTCTGTGTGTCCGGGGCGGTGACTTGTGGCTCACACGCGCAAGGTTGTATCTGACGTTTTGTGGAGGAGCACCGTCTGCACTGCAGTGTGATCGACGATTCGGCCCTCGCCAGACTTTCTGTACCCTTCGGTTCTAGGGTACTGGACGCGTGCATAGCTACGGTATACACTCTGAGCCGTCGAGAGGTTTATAGAATGAATTATTATTAATCGCTCGATAATTATTTGATTCCTCATTGTAGGTACACCGTCGTGGAGGGAACCCAAAGAATTCGACATGGCGGCGGTGATGGAGAAGTGGGTGGATGAGTGGGAGGAGGCTCCCAATGACTGGTTCCTTTGGGTGCACCACATCGCCCTTGAACTATGGAGCCTACCTCGATTGGTACCACCGCACACACGTGTCGTCTGCTTGTCTGGTTGTGAAGGGGACGCCTACCGCCGAGTGTGGCGCCCACTTACTACCCCACCCTTGGATCGTCCCCCGCACTGTCCAAGAAGGTGTGTATAACAAGTTTCAATACTATCAATTACTTAGCTTTTATCCGACCATTGACAAGATATTTTTCGTGCCTAGCTCGATGAGCATATTCTGACGTCAACGAAGCGTCCACATGATGGGTCGGATGTCTCGAGAGAATGTCCCGCAGAGCACTTCATGGACTTTGTTCGTCGCGTCGTGGACCGCGGAGTCCGAGCTGTCCGTTGTCGTCGTGCATGGGAGGTGATGGTGGCGTCGGCACCGCTCCTCGTTAGTACGCCCTACTCCTCGCCCACGCCCACCCATTCCTCCCCGCAAGTCCAATTGGCGTGGGCATGGAGAGACCGGAGAGCTCGCGTGGTACACACTTTGAGGCGGGTGAGAGTTCTCGGATGGGCGGCGTTTTGCGACCGACCGCCCGCCTACTCTGTTGTGACCGTCGCCGTGTCGGTACACCCTCCGACGTGTTGCCTCGGCGTGCGAGACCACGTACAGGACCACCTTCACCGAGCTTCAAAGATGGGCAAAGACGACTTCGTGGCGAGTTCCCACAGCTCCCACTCTCCGGTCGGGTTCTCTAGTTGGTCGGGCAGCCCACAAGCTTCCAAAGGGGAGGTCAACCAGTGCGTTACGAATTGACCGCTTTCATTGTGTTACATTGTACCATTTCATAGACATATTAACATCGTTGGCGCTTTTACTGGTAGTACTTCGCGGTGGACGGTACCCTTGGTTTCCTACCTTGCGCAAGGGCTCCACTGCGATCGAGAGCCTTTCGGCGACCCTTTGGCGGTCTTCGCACCTGCACAATTCCGGCAAGTCTCGGCCTTCAACACTCAACAGGTTCGGCGGCTCTCTCGGGTTTCGGTGGCTTATAGTAGCTTTATCTGCACCATTGGACATAGCGCCCATGGCGCCATCACCGAGAGCGCCGTTGCGCAGACCACCGCTGTATCTCTGTTGGTGGGCCTGCGGTGACATCGATGATACTATTCATGCACAAAGTGATAATAGTTACCTCACCCTGACATGCGCCTCACCTAGAACGCCTTTCCATGAAACTTTTCCATTCTCTCTCCGTCGGTGGGCGCATGCACGCCTTTGGCGAGAGGAGACGACAACCCTCATGCGTAAATCTTGTATGCCTTTGCCTCACACATGCATGCCTTTGTCTTTGCCTATACATGTCTTTGCCTTTACCTTTACACCTCATGCATACATGCCTTTGCCTCGCTCATGAATGCAATCTTGTATAAGCGGCAATAATTGACATAATGGGCTCTCACTGAGATCCTTTCACTCCAACGGAGTATATAAATACCACATCATAGTAAGAAGAAGCTACATTGATAAACCCGCTAATTTTCTTCGTTCTAAGCTTCCAATACATCCTAGCGATACACATTGCTATCAGGAGTTCGATGTCCGCTGCGGATAAGGGACTCGGTGGGTTTATCAATGTAGATACACATGTTGTACATAGTATCTACGTATCTACATTGATAAATCCACTGAATCCCTTCTTCCCCAGTATAATTGGTTGTAATTCTACGTAATCTACGTTGCTGAATCCCTTCCTACCGTTGTAATTTAACATTTAACAGTTTAATATAATTGGTTGGTTGTAATTTTATACAGCGCCTAGGGGCTATGGCGCCGTGGGTGGTGGCGCCTACTATCCTTGGCGCCGTTCCCCCTGGCGCCTACTACGCTTGGCGCTCTCGCCCCCGGCGTCAAGGGGTATTTTTTGTATTGATCAACATTGGATGGCCTTTTTGGAATTTTGTTTTTTTTTTTTGGGCAAACAGTGAATATTTTCCCCAAGTGCCCAACCCTCCGAACTCACAGCCGCCGCCGGCCTCAGCCCCTTTGCCCCTCCTCAGCCGACGCGCCCCGTCCTCCGCCCCACCACGCCGGCGCCGCCTCTCCGCCTGGACTGCCTCCACCGCGCCAGCGCCGGCCCGTCCCTCCGCCTTCACCGCATCGGCGCTGCCCCTCGCCTCCGCCTCCACCTCCGTCGGAGCCGCCCCTCACCTCCACCACGCCGGCGCGGCGGCGCCCTTCCGCCTCCACGGCGCCGCCCCTCGCCTCCGCCTCCACCGCGTCGGCGCCGCCCCTCGCCTGCACCACGCCGGCGCTGCGCCGCCCCCCTCTCTCTCCACCCCGCCGGCGCCGCCTCCCTTTGCTCCTCTATGACTACTCGGTGCCTCCAGATCTAGATCTGTATTTCGGGTTTTGGGTACCCGTCGGCTGCGTCGCCGGGAGGCCCCGCCGAGTGGATGAACTTTTGACATGAAACAAGATACGATGGCGCCGGTGGTTCCATCGCCAACCTTGACCATCGGCAAGCTTCCGGACGATCTCGTGCGAGATATCCTCGTCCGCCTTCCGGTGAATTCCCTCCTGCGCTTCAAATCTGTCTGCAAGGCATGGCGTGCCATCATATCTGAGCCCTCCTTTGTCCGCGCGCATCTCCTTCACAGCCGTCAGCAACGACCGCCGTCCTTCATCATAACCCCGATCCTGTGCGAGTTGATCAGAGGAGTCTACTGCACGCCATCAACCATCTGCTTCTACCGATGGCAAGCGGGCGGAGACAGCGACAACCCCACGCACATCGCGGAATTTCGACACGATGCGTTCCGGTATCGTCGGGTAATCCAGGACCTCCTACATTGTGATGGCTTGGTGGTGGTGCCTGCCGCCACCGCAACGATCGTGCTCAACCCGGCCACTCGGGAGCTTCTCGCCTTGCCGGACAACCCTCGTGACCTACGAGGCATCGGCTTCGGCTTTGGCCTTGACCCCTCCACCAACAGGTACAAGGTGGCTCGCTGCTTCGTCCGCTCGTCGATCCCAAAGTACGTAGGTATGAAGGTCTTCACCATCGGCGGCGTTGGCGGCTGGAGGGAGACCGAGGCGGACCCGCCGTACCCTATCGCCTACCACCGGAATTCTGCCACATTCTTCAAGGGCTACCTGTTGTGGATCATGTCTGTGCCCTCCAAGTCGCAGGGGCAGAGCCGACTGCTCCGCTTCAGCCTAGAAGACGAGACGTTCGCCGTCGTCGCCGAGCCTCCAGGCATCTCTGCCCATGAGTACTATGTGGTCGAGCTCGACGGCGAGCTGTGCATCTCCCAGACCTTGTGCTCCACCCAGCAGCAGGTGGTGATCTGGGTGTCGAGAGATCGTCATGGCGTAAGCCTAAGCCCGCAATGGGATCGACGATATGTGATCGATACTCTGCAAAATTTCTGCCGTCCACTGGCCATGTATCACAGAGAGATACTTCTGAATCTGTCATTTGGCCTCTACTGCTATAATGTTGAGACTCAGATCATGAAGCATGTTGGAAATATATCGAAGGCAAGGAGGTATCAGTGTCCAACAACAGGTGATGTCCTTGAACCAGGAATTCCCTACTTTTGTAGTGAGATGTCGTACACTGAAAGTCTTCAAATTATTGGATCGGGGCCAGTGATAGCTAGGGCAAAGGAAGGAGCATGTGGTTGAGGTTTTAGAACCAGTGTAATACAGCCTGATAAAATATTTGTCTTCGCTATTTTTCTTTCACATGTTTATCGAGTCGGCAAAGCTATGTACCGTTCCGACGACCGAGAACGGTACAGCTTCAGATCGCTGTGTGCAGTATTTGGAATCTGATTAACTAAGCATGTACTCCTACATCGTGATTATAATTAGTGTTTCCATGTATGTTGTTACTACCCACGTTCTCCTTCGTTCTTTTTATTTATCGCCGTTGACTTTTAAACATTCTCTTGATCATTCGTCTTATTAAAAAAATTAGTGCTAATATATAAAAATATAAGTCATGTTTAAAGTATCTTTAACGATAAAATAAATCATACCAAAATAAATGATATTTAAATAGTTTTTAAAATAAGATGATTAGATGAGTAGTCACTTGACATGTCTAAAAGTCAATGATAATAAATAGTGAAAAAGAATGGAGGTAGTACTAATTACTCGATCGAGTATCAAGGCATTCAAGTGTTCTCTGAAGTGTTTCCATGCACCGTGCACGCAGCCATACGATAGCGGTTTCACATGTATGTACTAATTACTCGAGTATCAAGTCGGGTAATTACGTACGTCCACGTAAATATGGTCTTCTACTCTCCTTCTCTCTCTGTTAGTAATCTGGAAACACCACGTAAATATGATCTACTCTCTCTCGGCTCCATTGTAATCTGCCATTCTCATTTTCTACTAAGCCTCAAGCATTTTGTAGATTAACGGATCACTAGCTCGATACCCGTTAGTTTAATGCAAAGGGTATTTGTCTTTTCCTAAACTGGGTTGTCACTGTTTCCATTCTGTTATTGATTTGCTGCAGCACGTACCTCATTAGTGTTCATTAACTGGTTGGATTTACATAAGATGGAATTTTAATTAACTCAGCCTTCATATTTTTTTGAGGCAGTTGATGTCCTTCACTTTACTCATCAATTAGCAAGCGCTGTTTTCACTTTTAAAGTTTCTGGCCAAATTTGCATGGTGTAAGCCTAGCGCCCATGGGCTTAATTTGAGTTTTGCAGATTGATGTAATTTTATTTCACAAATGGGAAATCTCGAATTTTATAGACCCCACAAGCGATGGTTATTTCTGGCGTCGACCGCACTCAAGATTAAAGACCTTTATTTTATATTTCTTTTCAATCTTTGAGTGAGTGGTTGACATCTTTGAGACGCTTGTGGAATCTTCTCCTTTTGTCCTCACCTATGCTCCGGAGGGTTTCAGGGTGTTCTGGAGTTGGGTTTCCTATGAGTCGGTTTCTTAGCCCCCAGGTTTCCCAAATTCTAGATATTTCATCGGTGCCAAGTTTCCCGCTACCGGTCCTCAAGTTTCGCGCCCAAAAGTCCAAATTTCCAAAGAAGTCCAGATATTTCTCGGTCCGGGATTTTCAGGGTGTGTCGAAGGCTGTGTGGGCAGCTGACCGAGCCGAAGTGCCGTGGGTCGGACAGTCCGGCCCAGGGCCCTTCCCCTCGATCGGCTCCCTGGTTCTCTCCCTTGCTACCTACAGTGTCTCCCTTTGGGTTGGACATTTGACCCATGGAGGTCCATCTCGGCGGCGTGTTGTTATTTATTTTCGGAGGTGGGTTGCCAGCTCGGACTGTCTGTCCTGGGTTCCCGAACAATCCGGTCGAAGGGTATTCGTCGGTTGCGCGGCTCCATTTTTAGGGTTTCCGAAGGGCTCTCGGGTGTGAGGGTATAAATGTTGGCCCCAGACTATCCCAGAGAATACTCACACATTGTCTCTTAAGGATATACACACGAACGTGGAGATGAACAACACAAGAACACACACGAACACAATATTTGGTGCAGTCTTGCAACCAACCAAGCACTGCTTTTCTTCTTGATCTCTTATTCACCTCTCACACTCACTCATACTCTAATTACATTTTCCTTTTATAGGCTGACACACGCAGCACACTACTGCAGCCACTCGTCCACGATCTCCTGTACACACTAACCACTAGCTACTGCATGCACTCCACGCACGCTACCATATGTATGCGGCTGGTACATGCAAACACATGCATGACACACATCAACCGACTTATTAACTTCAACTAATTAACTCTCTGCTAATTATCCTAACACTAGACTAATTAGCACACTAACTCTAATGCATGTGCACGTACAACGGCACTGCTCGATATATGACTCTTATCTAATGACTTAGTTACAAGATTAATCCTAACAATCACCCCTTTAATCTTGTAACCTATGCATACTACTCATGGACGCAACTAGCATGAGAACACGAAATCATGGTTGATATCTCGACGAAACACGTAGACGATCTCCACTGCCATCTTGTCCCACCACGGTCACCATCTCAACGCAACACACATACGGCCACCTGCCATCTTGCCACGAACGGGATACCTTCTTGGTGCAACACACAGACGACCTCCTCTCATCTTGTCTCGACAATCTTCTCCCCACTAAATTCGCTTCACTATACGACGCACGTGCTCTCCTTGCCCATGCGCCCGATGCTTCATTGCACCATCGAGCCACTACTCGACCATGCTATCACCACGAACATGGCCTCTTGCCATGGTTCATGGTCTCCATGATGCCGTGTCGTTGGTGTTGCCGCTCCTCGACACAACACCACCGCAATGGCACCACCACGCCGCCATATATATATCATCAGGCTCTGATACCAATTGTTGGCCCCAGACTATCCCGGAGAATACTCACACATTGTCTCTCAAGGATATACACACGAACGTGGAGATGAACAACACAAGAACACACACGAACACGATGACACGAACACAATATTTGGTGCAGTCTTGCAACCAACCAAGCACTGCTTTTCTTCTTGATCTCTTATTTACCTCTCACACTCACTCATACTCTAATTACATTTTCCTTTTGTAGGCTGACACACGCAGCACACTACTCTAATTACATTTTCCTTTTGTAGGCTGACACACGCAGCACACTACTGCTGCCACTCGTCCACGATCTCCTGTACACACTAACCACTAGCTACTGCATGCACTCCATGCTAACTAGCCGGCTAACTAACCAGTGGCGGACGCAGGATGAAAATCAAGCCTGGGCAAGCCTAAACCTTAGGCTTATCATTTAATTGGCATACTACTTAGGCTTATCATTTAATTGGCAAGCCTAAACCTTAGGCTTACCATCTCTTATTCGGAGGAGAAAATATTTTCATATATAGAGTATGTTCATATTTTCCTACCTCTGAAACTCGTGAGAAATCTGTTTATTTAAACCCGAGTTTTTACATTGAAAAACTTGTATTACACATTTCAAATGCATGTTCATCATAATTCTATGTTATTTAATGAGACTTTTCTCATGCGTTTTCTATATTAATCGAGTGGGAAGGTTTTTCATGTTCTCTGTAAAAAACGAATGGAGAGAGAAAAAAATGTAGAAGCAGCAACATTTTTGCTTCAGTAGGGAATTGAACTGAGATCTGCAGGTCGCAAAATCGCTAGCAAATCAACTGAACTAGCAAAGCAAGATAAACTAATTCTTAGCTCTTTCATTTTTAGCAGGATCAGAGCATGTACTATATAGAGTGACACCAAAATTTAAGCCTGGGCAGCGGCCCCACCAGCCCTGGTGGTGGATCCGCCCCTGTAACTAACTAATCTTCCTACACGCACGCTACCATATGTATGCGGCTGGTACATGCAAACACATGCATAACACACATCCACCGACTTATTAACTTCAACTAATTAACTCTCTGCTAATTATCCTAACACTAGACTAATTAGCACACTAACTCTAATGCATGTGCACGTACAACGGCACTGCTCGATATATGACTCTTATCTAATGACTTAGTTACAAGATTAATCCTAACAATAAAAGGCTAGATCTGAGCGTGAGAGATGTGGAGAGACTCATTTGCAACCACTTCCTCCCATTCCCAAGTGAGAAAGAACTCTCTCAATGAGTCCTAGGGTTATGGTTCTCCATGTGTGTCGGTTGGTGAGGTGAAAGGTCTCCAGTTTGTGCTCTTTGGACTCCGTTGCCGGAAGAGAGATCATCACCAAGCCATCTTCATAAAGCCTTCTCCATCTTCTTCGTTGTGGAGACCTCCATGTGTCGGGGGAGCCCTCCTTGTGTCGGTGGAGGCCTCCGTGTGTTTGGGGGACGCCACCGTGTGTCGATGGTGGTGGAGTTGAGGAGCTCTCCACATATGGGATCACTCAAGACCATGTGAGAGGTTTGGAGCCCACCTTACCTTCGTTGTAAAGGGCTAACCACGAGTGGATTGAGGCGGAAGGCTCAAGAGGGAGCCGATTAAGAACTAGCCTCAACGGGGAGTAGGAGTTCGTCTCCGAGCCTCTGGAAAATATCCTTGTGCCACTATTATTTTCCACTTTTAAATTCCCGCAAAGTTCTTCCTTTATGTGTTTGTGTTTGTTCTAGTAGCCTTTTGTGTGATCGTGTGCCTTGTGTAGTCTCCGGTAGTCCTAGGTTTGGCTTGTTAATTGGTTCATTTAATTTGTCTAATTAATCAATAAAAAAAAAGTAGGTCCAATTCACCCCTCTTGGTCTCTGATTCCTTCACATGGCTTTTTGGAAACAGTGCAGCGGAGTTGGGAGGAGATTGTCGATGTTAATTGCCCATTGAGAAGGCTGCATACTAAGTTTCAACGCCTTAGCAAGGTGTTGCAGAGGGTGGGCAATGTGAAATTACAGCTAGCTATGGCCAAGGAAATTCTTCGTCGGTTGGAAGTTGCAAGGGATATTCGTCAGTCATCTTTGGAGGAGGAATGGCTGTGGAAAAGGCTGAAGCATCATTGCCTTGGTTTAGCATCTTTGGAGTGCACTCTTGCTAGATTGCGCTCTCGCCTTCTTTCCTCTAAAGAAGGGGATGCTAATACCTTTTTTCCATCAGAACTCGAGGTACCGTAAGAGAAAAAACTTTATAACAAAGCTACTAGTTAATGATCAGATTGTTACATATCACAGAGAGAAGCCCGTCATTTCAGATTCGAGAACTACTGGACTGCCTTGGAAGGCTTTTTACCCACGGTCCAAACTGCTTGGGAGCGGCCCGTATCCAGCGATCACCCTTTCAAAAGATTGCACATCAAGTTAGAGCGTACAGCCAAGGCACTTTCCTATTGGGCTCGCACCAAAATTCCATGCATCCGGCTTCAACTAGCGATTGTTAGTGAGTTGATCTTGTTGTTTGATAAGGCCCAGGAAGCTCGTGTGCTGACCGACCTGGAGAGGGCTCTCGGATCGCCACGAAGGCGTGGTCACAGTTCGACAACCATCCACAAAATCCGCATCAAGCAGAGAGCGCGCCTTTCATGGCTTCGGTTAGGTGATGCCAATACCAAATTCTTTCACTTAAGGGCGTCCAATAGGAAGAAAAAGAACTTCATCTATTCCTTAGTCACCCCTTCCGGAACTGCTATTGAGCACGACCAGATGGAGCAGGAGTGCTCCCGCTTCTTTGGGGACCATCTAGCCTCCAACTCCCCGAGGACTTTAACCTTGGCGTGGGAAAGATTAGTCCAACCAAGGTATGATCTCCTGGAGCTTGAAGACCCTTTCACGGATGAGGAGATCAGCGCGACCATCAGGTCAATGCCTATAGACAAAGCGCCTGGTTCGGACGGGTTCAACGGCACCTTTTATCGCGTGTGTTGGCATATCATCAAAGATGACTTGATTGCGGCGGCGACGTGGTTTGCGTATGGTCACTCAACGCACTTCTCTCTACTCAACTCAGCCAATATCATTTTGATTCCTAAGAAACGGGATGCAAAGAATCTAGCAGATTACAGGCCCATTAGCCTCATCCACAGCGTCGGCAAAATTTTCTCCAAGCTGCTCGCCAATAGACTGGCGGTTAAGCTCGATCACCTCGTGGCTCCGATTCAGAGCGCCTTCGTAAAGAAGAGATGTATTCAGGACACCTTCCTTCGTACCCAGGCTAACATCCTAAAGCTCCAACGACAGAATAGCCCGACGCTTTTTCTCAAGCTGGATTTTGCAAAGGCCTTTGACTCGGTCCAATGGAGCTACCTCCTTGAGTTGCTCCAAGCTAAGGGATTTGGAGCCTGTTGGAGGGATTGGATCACCACTCTTCTTGGTTCGTCTTCATCATCGGTTATTCTCAATGGGATCAGGGGTCCGGGCTTCATCCACGAAAGGGGACTTCGACAAGGAGACCCCCTCTCCCCCATGCTCTTTATCCTGGCCATGGACCCGCTGCACAAGCTTTTTGATCTGGCGGATGAGAATAACATCCTTGCACCTGTGGGGAATCCCCCAATTCGAGAGCGTATCTTCCTCTTTGCGGACGATGCGGCCATCTTCATTCAACCTAACAAGCACAACCTTGACTCCACCCTCACTTTGTTGGACACCTTCGGGGCAGCCTCCGGCATCACCTTGAACAAATCTAAGTGTTCGGTATATCCAATCCGCACCGATGGGGTCGACTTGGAAGCCACTCTCAACTCCTTTGATGGCCTTAGAGGCTCGTTCCCTTGCACCTACCTTGGGTTGCCTTTACGTCTCCGTAAGCTTCGCAAGATTCACTTCATGCCCCTTTTGGAAAAGATCGGAGGCCGGCTTGCCCCTTGGCGGGGCAAGTTCTTTTCCAAGGCTGGTCGTTTAGTTCTTGTTCAAGTTGTCCTCTCGGCCATCCCGACCTACATGATGGCCTCCATTCCCCTTCCAAAGTGGGTCATCAATAGGATTGACCAACTCAGACGGGCTTTTCTCTGGACCGGCAGTCAACACGCAAATGGAGGCCAATGCCTGGTGAATTGGAAGGTGGTCTGCAGACCCAAAAACCAAGGAGGATTAGGTATTCCGGACTTACACCGCTTTGGTCGTGCTCTACGTCTCCGATGGCTTTGGAAAAATTGGAGATCTGTGAGCTCTCAGAGCGCCACCGACGCCATCAACTTTAACGCGACAGACATTGCCCTTTTCAGAGCGTCCACTCGGGTAGTGGTTGGCAATGGAGAGCACTTCCGTTTCTGGGAAGACGCCTGGCTAGATGGCCTTTCGCCCAAGGAGGTCGCCCCCCTCCTGTTTGCCACTGCCACGCATAAAACTCTATCACTCCGGGACGGCCTACAAAATCATAAGTGGATGCAGTCGTTGGCACAATTGACCACTGAGGAGCAGCTTCTTCAGTATATCATGCTTTGGGAGAAAATTAGCCAGGCCACACCCCTTTCAGATCACTCGGACGAGTTGCTTTGGAAACTCACGCCACATGGATCCTTCACGACCAAGTCGGCTTATCGATCCGCTTTCTTTGGCGCCACGCGTTAACGCAGGCGAAGCCGTCTGGAAGGCACACGCCGAACCCAAGTGCAAGTTCTTCGCGTGGACCCTTGCCCAAGGCGGGCTCAACACGGCAGATGTTCTAGCCAAAAAGGGATGGCCAAACCAACAATTATGTTGTTTGTGTAACTTGATGCCGGAAACCCAAGATCATCTCTTCAAGCATTGCGCCTTTGCTATTGAGGTTTGGAGCATCATCTTCGGGCCACCATCGACCACGACGGCCCCTCTTTGGGTTTGGTGGGAACGCATGAGTTCTGGTCTCTCTCCTGCCTCGCGTAAGGAGCTCAATGGCAAAATGATTTACTGCCTCTGGAACATTTGGAAGGAACGCAACCGTCGAATCTTCAACCAAACCTTCCAATCACCGATGCTCACCGCTAGGGACGCGACCGATGGCTACCAGTTGTGGCGTTCAACGCCGGTAGATCCCGGCTAGTGGTCGGCTAGGGTTGTGGTCCCTCTTGTAAATACAACTCTGTTTTTACCCTTCTTCTATTAATGGAGCGGCAGAACTCCCGCCTTTTTGTTCAAAAAAAAAATAGAGAGAAGCATATGACTCTTTTTTATTTCTATTCTGGGTTGCTTGGGACTGTAGAAGAAAGAGATTTCATTTTGGACCTTAATGCCTTGCAAATTCAACAGCATGACTTGGCCTCTCTTGATGGTCCAATTACCGAAGATGAAGTGTGGGCGACTATTAAAGACCTATCCCAACATAAAGCACTAGGCCCTGATGGATTCATAGGTTGTTTTTAAAAATCCTGTTGTCTGATCATCAAAAATGATGTTATGGAGGCTATAGCTGCAGTTCAGCTTGGTAGGACAGCCAATTTCAGATTATTAAATACTGTTTTTTTGACCTTGCTGCCCAAAAAACAAGATGCTCAGTTGGTTAGCTTGATCCATGGTTTTGCTAAACTGGTGGCTAAAATCCTTGCAAATCGTCTTGCTCCCAAACTCCCTGCTATGGTCTCTACCAATCAGAGTGCCTTTATTCGAGGAAGAAGCATACATGATAATTTTTTGTTGGTTCAGCGGGCTGCTAAGAGTTTACACAAGAAAAAAAAACAGCTCATATACTCCTTAAATTGGATATTTCTGAGGCCTTCGACTTTACGTTTTAAAAAATGCAAAAAATTATGAAAAAATATTTTGCGAACTCTAAGAAGAACTATTTAAAATCCCATAAAAATAATTACAAAATATTACAACATTTGGCCTATACAAATATAACAAATTTTCATTTCATTTAATTTAATTTAATTTAATCTGAAACAAACAAGGCTTGGTCTCTTGGTCTCTTATGTTGGAAGTTCTTCTTCGCTTGGGTTTCGGCCACCTTTGGTGCCATATCACTAGTTGTCTTCTGTCCACTGCCACCACCCAGGTGTTGCTTAATGGTGATCCAGGGGATACAATCCAACGTAGGAGAGGCCTTCATCAGGGAGATCCCTTATTCCCCATGCTATTTATCTTGGTGATGGATATTTTTGAGCTCTATTATTGATTGTGCTACTAGAGAGAGAGCTTGCTGCAAGCGCTCCCTGTCATTGGTTTGCATCACCGCATTTCAATTTATGTGGATGATGTGATTCTATTTTTACGTGCACCGTGAAATGAGCCTTTTGGTCATGCTTCGGGCCTTAGAACTAACATTCAGAAATGCTCCATCACCCCTATCCACTGTCAAGAGAGTGAACTAGCCATTATTTCTGAACAGCTGCCTTGCCCGATGGCAGATTTCCCTCATAAGTATTCGGGTCTTCCTCTTTCGGTGAAAAAGTTGCCCAAATCCGATTGGCAGCCTTTGGTAGATAAAGTTCCGAACCAGTTTCCCGGTTGGAAAGCTCTCCTTATAAATAGAGCTGGTAGAATTGTCATGGTTCGTGCGGTGTTATCATCAACGCCAATCGATCAAATGATTGCATTGAATTTACCAAAATGGGTGATTCTATCCATCGACAAAATAAGGAGAGGTTCCTTTGGAAAGGGCAAGACAAGGCTCTCGTTTCTTGGCAGAAGGTTTGTAGACCTATGCAGTTTGGTGTCCTAGGAATTCACAATTTGTTTTATCAAGGATGGGCCCTTCGCGTTAGATGGCTTTGGCTGCAGAAAATTGATCTCACACGGCCTTGGGCAGGGCTTCGGATTCCAGTACCGTCATGTGCACAGGCTCTCTTTGATATGGCCGTGGTGACAGAGGTGGGTAATGGTCGATCCACCAAGTTTCGGAAAGACCGCTGGTTGCAAGGTAAAACTATAGCTGAAATTGCCCCTCAAATCTCGCTTCTTGTTCCCAAAGGTGTTTGCAATCAAAGGACAGTGTATCAAGCACTCCAAAATGAGCAATGGGTTGAAGATATTCAGGGATCACTCCCGGTTCAGGTGCTAGTTGAATATTTGAATCTTTGGGACAGCTTGAGCAATATACACCTACAGCCCAATATTTCAGATCTGCATTATTGGAAACTTTTGAAGACTGGATGTGGATTCTACTCGAGCAAGTCAGCTTATAATGCCTTATTTGAGGGGTCTATTACTTACACTCCCTGAAGCTTATCTGGAAATCTTCGACGCCCCATCATTGCAAATTTTTCATGTGGCTTGCTGCTCTGAATAGATGTTGGACTGCTGATCGGCTTGCACTGCGGAATGTACCACATCCAAATGCCTGTCCTCTCTGTGATCAGGCTGAGGAATGCATCCAGCATCTGCTTATCTCTAGTGTATTTACAAGGCAGGTGTGGTTTGCTATGTTCCGCAGCGTTGGACTGCAGGAGTTGACCCCTTAACAGTTGTCCATTCCTTTCTCTAATTGGTGGATTCAGATTAATAAAAGAGTGGACAAGCCCTATAGGAAAGGACCCAACACTCTTATCATCCTTGTGGCTTAGGCAGTTTGGAAACACAACAATGATTGTGTATTTAACAGTGCATCCCCATGAATCCATGATAGGAAAAGTGCTTCAGAAGATCGAATAAGAAGGGTCGCTTTGGTGTGAGGCTAGTGCTATGGGTCTCAGAAACCTGGATTTGAGGCTGGTTGTTTTTGTTCAGCCTAGGTCGTGTTTTGTTTGGCAACGGTCGTTCTCTTGCTGCTCTCTTGATTTTACTTGTGGTGATCTGTTTTTTTTTCTGGAGGGTAGCAATTTTTAGCCCCCCTTTTTTTGCTGGCTATTTTAGCTGGTTAAATGAACTGCGACTCTGCTGCGTTTTCGAGGAAAAAATAGTACAACGAACATGTTTTTCAAGAGTAGTAGAAAGGAACATAAACGAAACCTAGCGTCAAGCAAGATAATAAAGCAACCTCAATGTGTCTTCCAATTCTTGTTCAAATTGCAATGTTATGTACAAAATACCGTTTTCAGAAAGACCTCTCTAGAGCAAAAGAATATCTGGTAAATAACATGGAAGTATAAGATGCAACTATGTTTCAGCATTCTGTCAGCTTTGATGAGTATGCAATAATGTCACGGTATGATTTCTGTCCGTGTTGAACTTGGTTCAGGGGCAGTAATCCACACTTTTTATATGTAAATTATGTCCCTTAAATCTATGTTATGTTATCAAGATTGTGAGGATGTGCGCGTGATGATGCATGATCTTGGGAGCCATCATAGATCGCTGTTGAGTGGATATTTTTATTTTGTGTGATGAGATGATTTTCCAAGAATTTACATATTTTTGTGAGGCTTTTTGGAATTATTGGAATATCTTTGAAAGGAAAATAATATTTTTGGATGAATATTTGAAGATGATTTATTGGATTTATTGGACTAACCTTGGACTAATGATTTTTGGAGAGATTTGGATATATATTATAATTGATTTTATAGGAAGAAGATAGGAGGAAGAAAAAGAGAAAAAGAAAAAGAAGAAAGTGTGTGTGTATGCATGCACAGGGGTGTGTGTGTGTGTGTGCATGCAGAGGTGTGCGTGTGTGCATGCGTGCTGCATGCAGGTCTGTGCGTGTGTGCGCGCGCATGCGTGCTGCATGCAGCAGCCCAGCGAGCGCTGGAGCCAGGCGCGGCCCGCAGCGCGCGCCGCTGGGAGATGAGCGGCCGGCGCAGGCCCAGTGGGAGCAGGCGGCGTGAGGCCCAGCGGGGCAGGCGGCCCAGTGCGGCTGGGAGGCAGCTGCGGGCTGGCCCAGGTGGGAGCGCAGCAGGCCGAGTTTAAGTAGAAGTTCAGTCCGAGACGGTTTCGCGATTTTTTCACTATTTAAGGGACCCGAGAGGGTCGGGATTAAGAAAAGTTTTAGGGTTTCCACGTGCTAATGACGGTTACGAAAATTAGAGAAATTCCAGAGGTGATTAGAGGAGATTAGAGAGAGATTAGAGAAAGATTAGAAGCGACTTTTCAGCGTGATACCAAGTTAGTATGATTTTTATATATAGATAGATATGATTTACTATAATTTGATATACCAAGTTTGTATCCGAAGATTCCATCTTTACATGTAGTATTCAAGTATAAATAGGAGGCATCGTGTGCATGGTTTTCGTTAGATTCTTTCCGTGGTTAATTAATTTGTGACTTGCAGCATTTTTGTTGGAGATCATACAATGAATCGCTACGTTGCTACAACGCCGCTCAGGAAGAAGACTTGCTGCAGCTTCATCCTGATCGTACTGTCCATCCTCCTCTCTTCTACATGTCATGCGGCAACGGCAGCAGGCAGAACTAGAAGCGCGGCCGCCGTCGTGCACCTGGACCTCGACCTCAACCAAGACTCGTACGACGGCTTCTACGACCGGCTCTACGGCGTCCTGGCGGCCGGCCGGCCGGTGACCATCCTGAAGGGCCACGGCGTGTGCGCGCCGGTTCGCCGCGCTCGGCCGCCGGCGAGGTGGATCAACGTTCGGGTGATCGGCGACAGCGACGAGGCGACCATGGTGTTCCGGGACGACGATATCGCCTGCGCCGCCTTCCGGAACAAGGCCGGGGAGCTCTTCACCATGGCGGGAACTGAAACTGATCATCTGTCGCTGTTCCCGCGTGACGGCGGCGGCGGCACCGTCCTCCCCTTCCGTGCCGACAGCTACACGGAGCTCCTGGGTCGTGATTTGCCCCTAGGCCGGGAAGCGGGCCTATTTGCGGCCCACACTCTCTCCAATTATCAGCACGGAGTGACCCAAGACGTGGCTGCACAGAGAGCGGTCGCTGTACTCGTCGTGATGATAGCGGAGTCTATAAGGTTTAATAATATCAGGGAGATTACTAATAGTGATTTAAACTTCGAGAGTCACTTGACTGAGCAACAGGCCTTATACACTCAGCACTGGGCCAATTTGTCACTGGCTATCTATCAATGGAACAAGACCGGCAGGTGCATTAGTAATGGGGAGATAGCTCTCGAGATGGCCAATATCCTCTTTCGGCCCCAAATACTATAGTTACTCGAATTAATTTCAGTAGGTAATAAAATATACCTTTAAACTAGTAGTATGTTTGTGTGTGAACTTGTGACATCCAGCTCTGTGTGTGTGCGTGTGTGTGAGAGAGAGTTCCCTCTGGTCTTGTCAAGCTTGCATTGCAGTATCTCTTTTTAATATAGACTATATATAAGTCTATGTAAACCCTAGCCAGTGACAAATTGGCCCAGTGCTGAGTGTATAAGGCCTGTTGCTCAGTCAAGTGACTCTCGAAGTTTAAATCACTATTAGTAATCTCCCTGATATTATTAAACCTTATAGCTCTCGAGATGGCCAATATCCTCTTTCGGCCCCAAATACTATAGTTACTCGAATTAATTTCAGTAGGTAATAAAATATACCTTTAAACTAGTAGTATGTTTGTGTGTGAACTTGTGACATCCAGCTCTGTGTGTGTGCGTGTGTGTGAGAGAGAGTTCCCTCTGGTCTTGTCAAGCTTGCATTGCAGTATCTCTTTTTAATATAGACTATATATAAGTCTATGTAAACCCTATTTGAGTATGGTGCATGGATATAATTAATCCTTAGTTGGAGCTTGCTATTCTTTCTTACGTTAAAATGCAATCCAAGATTGTCGTCGGATGATCTGTGTTATATATTGTATTCTCATATGCTTTTCTTGAAAGCCTGCGTTATCTTTGAACCGCGGTTGGAGCTTACAGAGGCTAATTAGTCACTTTTTCCTTGGTTGAAATTAAAAGGTTGCTTTTTTATTCTTTAAGTCAACTCTGAAAATAATAGTTCTGTATAAGGTTACGTGTAGATATCCAAAACACATATTTGCTAGGAAACCCTTGCTTGAGCAATCCATGAGTGCATTAGTATGATGTAAAGCTTTTGGACTCCTTTTTTTTAGAAAAAACTGTCAAACTTTTTCCCTTTAAAAACTTGACGAAAAATGTGCTTGCTGTCAAATTGTCAATCCTCTCTCCACTATGCTATGGAGATGATTTTTTTGGACAAAATATGGAAGATATTCCATGTGCACAAATTATCTTAGCAATTTCTTACGGCTGTTGTTAGAAATCGCTTGCACTTCATCAACTCTCTCTCTTCCGACTCCTCACATTTTTCATGTAATTTCTTCCACGTTCTTCTATACTCTGTCTCACCGGTATCTTTGAGCTTGCTACTTCTCCCTTTTTCTTTCCTCCAAAAAGAATTCTCTCAACTTCATGCGCTGCAGCTCCTCTGGAGCGGTAACGAGTGCCTCAGTCCCTCTGCCGCTCGTAATTAGCTAAGACCTTACTTATTCTTCCGCTTATCTTCTTTTTCGTTACTTCTAAATGTAAAAAAATACAAAAGCATTGTCTTTTGAAGCTCATTTTTTGGTCACGAAGGTGCATCCGAAGCTTTAACACAAAGAAATCAAATGAGACATGCTACACTTTCCAACCGTTTGTCTACTTGTCGAGCATAGATGCACGTCGAATTTTAGGCTTGCCCCACCTTAATTTTCATCCTGCGTCCGCCACTGAACTATCAAATATCTGGTGTCCCATCAAGCATAATAGAAACAGTTGCTTCCAGCTCAGCGTTTGCGGCTCCTTATCGCAAAGAATTAAGGTTAAAAAACCGCTCACACAGTTTTCTGGCAAAAGTTCAGGCAGGCATTCCTGGAAGACAACTAACAGTGGGGTTGTAGCCAGTAGGAACGCCGAAGCAGCTGATAGGGGAAAAAAGTCCAACAAAAAATGGACACACCCCTTGGCGTCTTTGGGTGCTGTAGCGACCAATTCAGATCCTCAAGAGCATCTGCACCCTCTATTCATTCACTTTATTTCACTATTAGCTACTTCCTCTGTTCTGTCATCTAAATTTTCTTCATAATTTACGCTGCACTTTGTAATATTCATTTCCTTCATCAGATACTCTACCTAGAACTACAATGTTTAAGAGCTGCTACGGATGCTCTAACCTTTCATCGATCTCCCTGCCGGGTGGCATCATCTGGGCATCTGTGAGGGATTTTCCAGTGCGGGTATAAGCAGCCGAAGAGGAAGAATGGGGGCAAAGAAAGGGGGTACCAAGGAATTTTCATGTCCCTGATTCCCTGCCGCACGAATCTAGAGGCAGAGAAGTGAGAATTGGGTCTTGCACATTTTAGATTAGTGTAGTGTAGCATAGCGCTTCAATAAAATTTTCCTTTTTTATATAGGCTATTTGGTGTAATAATTTATAGTGATTTTTCTCAGGTTTTTATTAGTTCTTTTTAAAATTCTAAAACTATTTTTATTTTTTTAATATTTAAATCTTTTTAAAGACTCAAATTTTACTGAAATGCTACGCTACATTATGATAAGCTGAAATGTACACGGCCCTGATCGGAGTTTCTTCTCAACACAGGGGAGTGCAGCAAGAAAGCCAGAAAGATTGGAGGGCGCGAGGAAGGGAGCTGAGCCTGAGGGTGAGATGAGCCACAGAGAGGAAGACTCCAAACCGAGCCACGAAGAAAAAAGAGGAAGATGAAGAGGGAGCCTAGCCAGGTGAGCCGAAACCTAAGTCCCAAGCCATGAAGAGAAAAAGGAAAGCCAAGGAACAAAGGGGAAACTGAAAGAGGAGCGGGATGGATTGGAGCCAAAGCCCTGAGAGAAAATCCTCGTACAAATGTGATTTGCAAAACCTGTTATGCTCGCAACGGAGCTGAAAGTGCCCAGCTCAACCTGGTGTTTAGGGCTCTGGAGTCTGGGCTGGGCTCTGCATTTTGATAATAAATAGAAAAGTTTGGCCCAAGTCTGATCTGCTTTTAACAGTGTTTGGGATGCTCCAATACAGCAGATAATGAGATCACAACCGAAAGATCCAACAGCTCCTTTTTTTTTTCAATAGAAATTTCAGCCTTTTGAATTATAGTTTGATGAATTGGCAGTTACTGCTCTTCACGGATACATATCAAATAAGTTGCATACATAAAAGACGAAACCAAATGTTTGATATGATATCTCTCTACTATGATTAGACTGATAAATGTAGGCATGTACCACAACCTGACAAGCCATACACATGGGAGGTAGACTGATATACACTATATATAGGGAATAATATAATTTCGTACTGTTATTAAAAAATGGTAGACTGACTTGTGAATTGTGATTCGAGTCTTCAATGCATGAGCTGACATGAAATTACTGCTGAAGCTGGTAATGGAGAGGCTCGAAGAGTGGAAGTAGCAACTTTCAGTGACGCTTGAAGAAGTCGACCATCGGTTTGTACACGAGTTCCGCGGCATTGTAGCCCATGACGAAGTCCGCATGAGCATAGTCGGGCACGTACTGGATTTCAATCTTTTCGCCGTCGTGCTTACTGGCCAGCGTCTTCAGTAGGTGCCTGGTGTCAGGGACATCGCCGAGGAAGTCTTGGCCGCCATGGGTGAGGAACAGGGGGAGATCGGAAGGCATAGCGGAAAGGTCGTACAGTGGAGGGCGTGTCTGATTGTAATGCTTCATGTTTTCCATGTCGCTGCCGTAGTCATACTTTCTGACCTCTCCTTTCCTCGCCACTGGTATCAGGCGATCAGGAAAAGAAAAGTTAGCGTTGTGCCCAAGCTTCGAACAGTGGTAGCATCAAAGTATCCGATTGAGATTATTACTCTGAGACAAGTGAATAAGGTTTTTCATAGAGGTTGACTGTGGAGCATGCTGTAGGAAGGTGCAAGCAGTCGAAATATTCAGACAGCAGTCCGGTCCTTCAGTCATGTGGTCAAATCCATGCAGTCACAGTTGGTAGGATGAACTTACCATGGTATATATATTTTTTGAGACATGGTAAAATGGAGGAAAGAACAGTACCTGCTACAGCTGAAAATATATCGTAGCAATTGATGTCAGGGTTGCTGCATATTTGGGATAGAATCTTATGTGCAACTGGCCTGTCATGTAGCAGAAACATTCATAGCAGTCAAAACTTTAAGGCTTAAGTAATTGAAACAAAACTGTGTATATATCATATATCATAAATACCAGTATACACCAACTATAGGTTTTCAACAGATGAACAACAGGTTTCCAAGCAGAGTAACTACATGGCTAGTGGCTACATTGATATTATAGTCAAGCTTCAAGTTATGATGATCTCATAAAAAAAGTCAAGCACAGGAACTACTTGGCTACATTGATAACCTTGCCATGCAATGCAAAATTAAAGCAGGAACCTGGTATTAAAGTATGAGTACTGCATGTCTTTCTGAGACATGTTAGAAGCTGTAGTAAAGATACCTACCCGAGAGGATTGAACTCATGAAAACCTAGCCAGTAAAGTTTCTGCACATGGTAAACAAAAAAGAGATAAAGCACTGACCATGGTCAACTATAATTGGCAATAAGAACAAGTAGGTTGTACAGTATTTTACTTCCGCAAGGAAGATTTGAGCACCAAGCAAGGCGAGTCTTGATTTCATCCTGTTAAGATAAGCAATTGGGCAGAGCAGCACAGCTGATCGCACTACATTTGGTAACTTGTTCTCAGAAAAGGCTGCAATAATCAACAAGGTCCCCTAGAAAAATGCAAAGCAACAGTTTGTTTCAGTACACCTATGTCCCAAGTGTCAGCTCATCGAAATCTTTGGACATATGAGCTCACCAAGGAGTGACCGATATAATGGACTCTCTCACCACCTGTGTGATTATAGACAAACTGAAGCACGTCAGGAAGATCATAGACAGCAAGTTGGTCCCACGTCCAATCCCAGTAGGCCTAAAAATAATAGTTAATATACTTTTAGTGAAAATCTATGGAAAATGAGTTCTTGATCAAGCCTGGATGAAAACCGAATCTTTTGCGGTGAGCGAGGTATGGTTCCGGCTGGAATTTGTTCCACGGCTGTTAGCAATCCAGACATCAAACCCACTGTCTGCCAAAATAAAGCCAAGTGACTGTTTTGGTGTACTCAATACCCAAGCAACACCATCCTGTTCAATCCACACATTTGATTCAGGCATGAACAAAACTCAGATTGCACATGGTCTGTCAACAATGTCCTTACCACCATAAGCCCATGGAATAGCAGTACTGGTGGCCTTGACTGCATGGTTGAGTTACCATCACAACGACCATGAGGAATCCTCTTTAAGCTAAGAATATATCCATCTTGTGTTGTGACCTGCCATAAATTTAGACTTTATGCTTTACAGAAGGGCAAACTTATGATACATAAGTGCAAACTTGACTATGGTCATAGTGTGTAGGAGTACATTCATAAGAGCTTTAATATTTTTGCTTAAAAAAGAGTTCTAATGCATGCTTCATACCTTGTATTCTTCACATGGATAGCCGAAAGCTGCTGCTCTTGACTCGCACATACCAAGTGGATGAGGTATAAGGGGGCATGGACCACTAATATCAACCACAGAACTCTGGTTCCTCCATGACAGGACTGTGTGAAGATTAAAGCTAAGTGAAATAACCAAGAAACTAATGAGAGAGAGATTCCAGGCCATCAAATAATGTAGGGTCTATGCTACTTTGATTCTGAGGGGTTCCAAGGACAGTTGTATAAATTTCTGTGGGAGTACAAGAACTGAAGAACAGTATCCCTTTGATTAGTATTCCAACACAAATTCAGTCTCTTTTTCAGAGAACAGTAGTGTTCTGTGTGGCAGGTTTATTAGCATAAATACTGGAGGCTGGAGGGATGGCTGTCTATTGGTCTCTAAGTTTCTCAGTTTCAACACTAATGTGACACAACTTACTGTATAGAGTGTATGGAATTTCTCTCGATTTATTGGCTTGATGGAAGCATGAGCATGCTATGAAATTACAGGACAAAAGTTTGTAACCTCAATCATTTTTCCAGAAATGTGTTTACGATCGCATGAGCATAAGCTAACCATGTAAAACAGAACAGTACTTGACGTAAAACCAATCATGCCATCTTGATGATCTAAAATGAAGATCCTGCATGGTTCACTTCACACCAATCCTGTGATCCCAATCTGTTTAAGACCACTAGTAATGTTTGAGAAGAAAAGGCAACCTTATTTAAGGAATTAAGGTACTAGCAAAATGTATTCACTATATATATAAAGACCACTAGTATTGTCTGAGAAGAAAAGACAGCCTTATTTAAGGTACTACCCAAAATTGGGCGTGGGCAAGTGGTAAGGCAGCAGCTAATCCAGACATCATCCAACTACATCAGCATTCACCAGTTCATCATTAAAATAATAAATTATCACTCTGACTTCTGCCATAAAACCAGTATAAAACTTTTGTCAAAGCGTACAAATATTTGGTTCTGTTAATCACTTAACCAATAAATATGTTGTATATGGAAAGAAGAATTGGATTCTGCTTTTTTTTTTCTGAAGGTAGAGACCAAATTTGTATGCAAAATTGCAAGAACTCCAAAAAAACAGATGGTGGCACAGGCGCTGATAAATAATGCCTGGATCAGAGATATTTCCTACAGCCCCTCAGGCCGCCCGTTGCAAGAGTATCTCGCTGTTTGGAAAATGATACGTGATGCTGATATAGCATTTCCAAATGACACGGAAGATAAATCACCTAGAAATGGACCTCCAATGGAGCATATAGTGCAAAGTCAGCGAGCATATAGTGCAAAGTCAGCGCAAAATGCTTGGAAAGCTTGGGGGGCATCAAAGGGAAAAATGCTTGTGTGGCTTCTGCTTCAGAATAGAGTATGGACCAGTGACCACTTCACTGCTCGAGGCTGGCCAGGTAACCCCCTATGCCCGCTCTGCAGTACCGCGATTGAAACGGCAAAGCACCTTCTGGTGCACTGCCCCTACGAAAGAGATGTCTGGCAAAGTATTGCGACAGCCAGGGGACTCCCTAATTTCAACCCAATCAGCTGGAGAGGAAGCACATGCTTGGCGGATCGGTGGTTTCTGCGCATCAGTGAAACAGAAATGAGCAAGAAACTTGGAGCAAAGACTATCCTCACTCTATCAAGCTGGCTCAAGAATTTTTACCGGCAAGGCCTTGCCTCTAAGTGCCATTGCGAGCCAAATCTTGAGGACCTTCGCATCTTGGGGCTTGCAAAAGCCTCGAGGCTGGCGGCTTGCTTGTAAATTGAGTTTTCCCCCTTTTCCTTGTACTTATTTTCTCTCTGATCTTAATATAAATGCCAGCGCTGCTGGGCCTTTCAAAAAAATACAAATGAAACATGCACTGCACTATGAATCAAACACCATACACTTGACTTAGCATAACAATTGCAACCACATATAAAAATAGAATGATGCGACGTACTACATCCAGAGAAAACACACATATGCTCACCATGGTCTCGAACCAGCAAACCGGACAGATGAATTCAGAAGACCAAAGACAGAGCTCGTATCCATCTGTTCATCAGCTGCATCGACTGGAACACCACGTGAGCAACTAAGTTTGCATTGTAGAATAAAGAAATATACTCACAGACGACTGCGCGCGCATGATCCTCTACGGAAGCATTTGCACGAACACATGGCGTGCGTCCGCGTCGGAGGCGGCGAAGACAGCTCGCCCGTTCTCTCCAACTCCAGTGACCATTGACCAGTGCACCCCGGTGTTCTTGCCGACCGCCGTGCGAGCGGAGCATCGTCCGTCGGTCGCCGACCAGCAGATCGCTCGCCTGCGCGCGCCGCTGGCCTCGGCCGTGTACGCCGACGCGACGCGAGCGGAACCGAAGCTACGCGGGCTGACCACTGAAAATTCGATGAATATGCGGCCCAAACGGGCTTCTTTGCGTTGTATCCTGTTTACGCATAAACACTCAAAAAAGCCAATCACAATTGTTTTAGCTCGCAGGCTTATTTTTACGAGAATTTCCCCCTACGTATTTGTCTCGAGATAAGTAAAATTTTGGTCGGCCTATTTACGCTAGAAAATAACTTAATTATATATTATTTAATATCGTAAAATGTATATAGTTTAATTGTAAAAAAATCATGTCCAATTTTAACACGTGACTTTAGTTCTACAGGTAGTCTCCTGTGTAACTTTTTTTTAAGGGAAAATTTGATATATGCCATTATAAAGTGACCGGATCTGAGATATGCCATTACTTAACCGGAAACCTGCTCCATGCCATTACAAAGTGTCCTTTCTCCAAAATATGCCATTATGGCGTTTTTAACCCCTAATCTTGCCCAAATCTTTCTCTTTCCCCCTTAATCTTTCTCCTTCCTCCTTAATCCTTCTTCCCCCCTCCCTCTCCTTTTCCTCATGCTGCCACGCCCTTCTCCTCGACGCAAGAGTCATGCCCCATCGCCACATGCACTGCCGCCGCCGCCTTCCCCGGCTTCCCTGTCATGATCCCTCTCCTCCTCCCCGTCAGAGCCGCCCCTTCCTCCTCGGCTTCCCTTGTCATTGCCTCTTCCTCGCGCCTCCTCCCCACACCACCGCCTCCTCCCTCGCCGCCTCATGTTGCCTCCTCCCATGTGCCGCCTCCTCCATGCGCCGCCTCCTCGTGTAGTCACCTCCCTGCTCCGCCGCCACCTTCCCGATAGAGGGTCACGCATAGGGTCGCGCAGGCCGCAAAGAAGCCGATGGGGAGAAGGCCACAAGGCCAGGGAGAAGGACGGCAAGGGCGCCATGGAGAAGGGTCAGTGAGGAACCCGAGGAAAGAGAGTGACAGCGGGAAGAAAGATTGGAGAGGAAGAAGAAGGATTAGGGAGGGATTAGGGAGGAAGGAGAAGGATTAGGGCAATATTAGGGTTTAAAAACTCCATAATGGCATATTTTGGAGAAAGGACACTTTGTAATGGCATGTAGCAGGTTTCCAGTTAAGTAATGGCATATTGCAGATCCAGCCACTTTATAATGGCATATATCAAACTTTCCCTTTTTTTAATGAACTACCAACAACTAAAAAAACCTTAACTATGATAGTCACTACATTCAACCATCTGGTCTAAAAAAACTAGGTATTCGTCTTGTAAGGCCATCTCCAATGCAGATGCTTAAGTAGGTGCTTAGAGAAAAAAAACCAAGTTTTTTTGCCACATCAGCAAATAGAGGTGCATAGAAGAGAGAGAAGATGCCTAAGTTAGCATCCACTACCACCCGATGCTTGCCAACATTTTTTGTACAGCTGTTGCCCGGATGCCTATACATGATACTTCCTTCCCAGCGCAGTCTCGTCGTCGTCGTCTTCCCAGCTCGCTCGCTCGCTCCTCCCCCTCCCCTCCTATGTCTCTGCGCCCTCGGCCTTGCAGGTCTAGAGACCCGTTGCGGTGGCCCGCGCGGAGGTGGCGGCCGCCGAGGTGTCTCCACCGGCCTAGCCCGCCGTGGCCTCCGCGCCACCGCCTACCCCCACCGCACTTCTTTGCTCCCTCCGCCTTGGGCTACGTCACGTTGCTCTACAGCAGCTGCTTCCTCCCCGACAGAAAGGGGAAAAGTAAGCTCTATACCTTCATACCGATCGTTCGAGTGCTTCTCGCCGAATTGATTGAGCGGTCCTTGCTTCCGTTGATTCTTGAATTTCTTTCTGTCGATTCAGCCTGCTTGGTGATCCTTGAACTTGAGGCGCACTTGTTCTTGATCGCTACACCAGAAGATATTCAACGATTGCTCGAAATGGGGGAGGCACGTGGCTTCCCAGGTATGCTTGGTAGCCTTGATTGTATGCATTATGGAAAAATTATCCGGTTGCATGGCAAGGGCAATTCACTCGTGGAGATCAGGGAGCCCCTATTGTTATGCTAGAAGCAGTTGCATCTCGAGACCTTTGGATTTGGCATGCGTTTTTTGGTGTTGCCGGATCGAACAATGATATTAACGTGTTGAACCAGTCACCATTATTCACTGACGTCTTGCAAGGTCGAGCAGCTCCGGTCAATTTCGAAGTGAACGGAAGACAATACAACATGGGGTACTACCTTGTGAATGGAATTTATCCTGAATAGGCAACATTTGTGAAAAGTATCCAACTCCCTCATAGGGATAGGGATAAATTATTTGCACGACATCAAGAAGGGGAAAGAAAGGACATCGAGCGGGCGTTTGAAGTTCTACAGTCCCGTTTTGCCATTCTACGTTATGCAGCTCATTCATGGCATTGATCAACTCTTTCAAAAATCATGCGTTCTTGCATAATAATGCATAACATGATAGTAGAGGACGAACGTGACTCTTATGATGGCCACTATGACATCACTTATGATCAAGGGAGACATCCAGTACCACCAGTAGAGGGCGAACAAGGCCCAATTGATGGTTTCACTGGTCTACTAAATAGAAACGCCTCTATTCGTGATAGATCAAGACATAATCGGCTGAAGAGAGATCTAGTCCAATATATTTGGGATCGATACGGACCTACTCAGGCAAACAATTAGATATGTCCAATTTTTTTATCAATGTATATTGCAAACTTGAGAGGGTTAATTGTTTCAATTTATATTATCATGTGTATGTCTTACTTGCAAGCTGCAAATAGTTGATCGTTAGTTATTGGCCGATCATCAGCTAGTTGATTGTATTTTTTCTGTTACGCTAGGCACCGGCCATTGGAGATTAAAGCGCCTGGTCCAGGTGCTAACGAGGCAGTTATAGTTTATAAGCACCTCTAGAAGCTGTGATGCATTGGGACGAAGAGTTTTTATACGGGTGCTTAGTGATGTGGCACCTTAAGCACCTAGCTCTAAGCACCTTGCATTGAGGATGGCCTAAGTATTCAAAGTGGTGGTTACCGGGACAAAATTATTGCACACAAAAATTAATGACAAAATGACAAAAAAAATTTCAACCCAGTATCACATTCCTACTACCTATCAACCATTACCGAAAAAGCATCTTTGAACGGTTAGATCAATCACCGTTGACTCCACCAAGATACCATCTGTAACCAATTTTAATATTTTGAGAACTGAGTTAAGCAGATTTTTAAGTTGAGTGATGGAAATAGGTCCAAGATCATAATTCAGACACTAAAATAGTAAAATAGTAATTTTTCCCTAATCATTGGACCCTGAAGTCATCTGCTTGTATCACCCGGCATCCATATCCGAAAAAAAACTATCTGTATTCGGATTATCTGCATCTGAATATAAAATGAATATGGATACGGGTACTGTTCTTTTTTTTTTTTACCGGATACGAACACGGGTATGGTTTTAGAATCGAGATGGAATACGATATGGTCACATGCATATCCAGATAAATTAAATTCAAAGCCAATCCTGTCCACTGCGGCACTGCCCACTTGCCACTTCCCCAGTCAGCCCAACTTGGAAGCCCCTTGCGGCCATGCCTGGATGCCTTTCCCTCGTGCAGTCCCTAGTCCCTTAGGCCCAGCCCGGTTGCTCATTTTTTTGTAATCAAATGCTTAATGATCGTCCACTAGACCACTAGTCTCTAGGCCTTGCACGGTTGCTCACTAATGTAAGAGTGTTGCATGTGTACGTACTACTTTAAGCTAATGAACTAATATTATTTTTTAATTATGAATTCAAATGTGGCATGCTTAGTTTGATCGTTCTTAAATTTGACGATGAAATCGTAGGATATCCATACCCGACCAAATTGAGTAGATATTCGATTCGTCTTCGCATTCGCTATATTATTTGATCCATATTCATATTAAAAAATATTTGAATATCTATCTAAAAAATACAGATACGAATATGGTAAAGACACTATCCAATCCGTTTGCACCCCTAGTGTCTGCCAATTGCAGAGCACATGATGCATCCATCGTTCTAGGATAGAGTTGGGCCATACTCTTGATTTGGCTCGCACACGCCCCTGTGAAGTACATGCCACTACAAGGCACTCAGATGAAAATTCAGGCCAAGGTCAGACCAGCATGGCCCGAACAGCCATGCCCAAAAGTCTACAGCAATGAGCTATCTAATCTGGCCCCATTGTCTATTTGAGCCATGCTTTGGTCTGCCTAACCTAGAAATGGTCTGAGAAGCGGACGAGGAGGAAGCCATTGGGTAGTGGAGAGACCTCATCTTGAAAAGAAGTCAAACCCTATGGGTGTGAGCTTCTCTAAAGTGTAATACAATCTTTCCTCTCTCTCTTATCTTTACTCCTCTCTAGCTACTCTTATCTCTTATGATGCATGTCGTGTCCGTGCTGGCCTATTTGGCGTCATGGCATGTACAAGACATATATGGTGCTACCACCTAGTTGGGAATGCTCCCTAGCATGAGGCATACAAGTATGCAACCAATGCACGTGCCTGACGATTGATCGAGCGGTTTAGAAACGCTTGTTGTGCTTCTAGTCGACACCATGTGTGCTATGCTATCCGCGTGTTGTCATGCATGGTGGTCTCGGTTTATGGTCACCGAGAAATTAGGCTTTATAAGTATCCCAAAGATATGCTTATTTGAAAATGGTTATACTTTTGAGTCATTATGGGTATAAATGTAGTGAGGTTGTTGGTAGCCAGTGGTATTACGGAAGCTTCTCGGGATACAGATAGAGTGGACTATGTTTTTCAAGAAAAATCTCTTTTTTTCTATTTGCAACTAAGCTATGATGTAATTACATCTTGGTCCAATATGAGATCGAGGTATCTTTAGGATGAAGTGGAGACATAAGTTAGAACATATAAGAGGTTCTTATTTTGATGCTTTTATCGAATATATTCCTCCAAGATGTAAGTTTGAAAATGTACGTATCTATTATTTGCATTTACTATTCTTCCATAACATGTGGGTCGATGGCTTACATATTAATGGAACGATTATACTCATTATAATGTAATGTAGCTACACATATACACCTGATGCTTATATATTATAATCAAGAGTCGGGAGTATAGATCAACCAAACGAGAAAAGATTGGACTGATCTTTTTTAATAAATGAAAATATGGGACAACTATTCTATTCAAAAAATTGTTGATCAAATAAAAATAAATCAATTAATCAATACCAGATAAGGAATTTCTTCCTTGTTAAAACAAGTAATCAAAAGAGGATGAGGCATCATTTTTACCAGACCCATAGAATTGTTTAATGTTCCTAACGAAGTCAAAGATGATAGTAAGGGATGTAATTGCAACATCCTTGCAATTTGATTGATTGTGGTGCCGATGGATGTGAGACTCCTTTGGTAGCATAGCATCTCCCATAAATTCGCTTATACAGAACCGACACATATCGAATCTTACTAATCAACATAGATAATAATACATATGCTTATATATATACCAGTTTATATAGAACATAGATACCTATACATATGTGGCAACATACCCGATGTACATAGGGCTTTTCATGTACACATCATGTACACCAACTAACAATATTCATAAAAATTATAAAAAAAATGTATAAATGTACTAATGAACTTAACCTACTTATTTATCTAATTGTAAGTTTAAATTTATTCTATATTAAGAGTAAAAGAAGAGATTTTTAATAAATTTTAAACTATTCAAATTTGCTAGATTTTTAGAACTTAATATAGAATAAATTTGATTGTTAAACTTTATATATAGAGAGAGTATCCGATGACGTACATTTGCAATTTTTTTTAAAAAAATCATGACTTTTGTTAGTTGGTTTATACAGTGTGTATATGAGAAGTATATGTACACATGATATGTTGCCTAAATATGTGCCGACTAGGTGATTAGTAACAATGTTCAAAATTTGCATTCAAGCTCTTTATCGACCATGCAAATGTGTAGTTTTAATCCTTTTGGTGCATGTTCATGTTTTGATTCCCAGCTTTTATTTGGAGGTTTATCGATTTCTTTGAATTTTAAATATGGACTAGTAGTGGAGTAAAAGTTGATTTCAAGAGGAAGTGCGAACCAAACTAATGTGTACTAGAATCATTAGCTCATGAATTAAACCCATTTTATTGCCTGCCTGCTACGTTGGCTTGCGGTTGAATCGCTGAACAGCTGGAATGCAGGGTTTCGAGGTCTTCAAAAAGCTGTTTCGAGAAGATGAAATATTCGGTTGGGCTTTGATAGCTTTGTGAAACATCTTCGAGATATTCAAATAATGTTTCAAACCAAATGTTCCAGCTTCTCGAAACTGCTTTACGAAGCTCTTGAATCCCAACATTTGAGCGTAGCCATTCAACCACAACCGTGCTAAGCATGGTCTTAAAATAAGAGTAGAGACCTAAAATGAATGGTCCTACTAGAGATGCGCTCGTTATTAATCACCGATTGAAATCTTCAAATTAGTTTCCTAATTTTTCATCCATTAGAAAAGATATCGTCCATTGTTCCTTCGTCATGCTAAAGATGGCCCCTTAAAAAATCAATGGTGGTTTTGATCAACTAATGATGGATTGACCAAAGTATTTCATGTTAGATTAATAAAAATATTTAAGTTTTTGATAATTTTAGGAGATTATGAATCTGCATTTTACCGCTTTGTATCGATTTTTCTATAAAAAAAATATAACATTTGCGGGTAGTTTTTAAATATATGAAAAATACTAAACAATTGTTTAAGTTAAAAAAAATTTGCGTGAAAAAAATTCTTTTAAGATTAGGTAACCATAAAAAATTCAAATATATCATTTCTTTTGATCTTTATGGAATTTTTTGTATAAAATACAAATATAATTTTAGAAAAAAAAAACAGAGCGATCAAACCATCATTGACTAGACCGAGGAATATATGTGACCGGTTTTAATATTTTGAGGACCAAGTTGAGCTGGGTTTGGAGTTCAATGACCAAAATAGGTCCAAGATCATAGTTCAAAGTACCAAAATAGTACTTTTTCCTAATCAACGGAACTTGAAAGTAAAAAATTTGAAGCACAGTCATTTGAATTTGTAAGTCATCTGTGTCTATATGCATACTTTGTTTGAATAGTAAACTGCCTATTTGAATGCACGTATCTTCCGACCTGCATCAAGGTTGCAATTCACCCAAAGAAAACTAGAGTAGATCATTCCAATCGGTAAGTTGCTGATACATCTTCAAACTTGCATCTTGGAGGAACATATTAATAAAAGAACCAAAATAACCATTTATATGTTCCAATTAATTTCTCTCCATCCATAGCAAAGATAGTTCTTATACGAACCAAAATGTAATTACGTCATAACTTTGTCATAAAGAGTCGAAGAGAAGAAAAAACTTTTTCAACAAACTTATTTCACTCTACCTATATTATCGGGGATGCATCCGAAACACCGCTACCTGCCAACACTAACCTCATTGCATTTGTACTAGAATGAGTTAAAAGTAGAACCTTCTTCAAATGGTTTATATCTTCGGGTTGCTTCCAAAGCCTTCCTCCGTGAGCCATGCGGAGACAACCGAGTGGGATTGGATGGTTCATTATGCTATACTTTTGGATGCAAAACATCATTCAGGTTATGCAAGATTATCCTTCATTTTAATAGGGCATGTTGTGCTACATGTCGTAGTTCCCTGACTGTGTCCGTGGTGACCCAATGCATGGGGTAAACTCCTAGCTTTAGCCTCTAGCCCAGACGGATGGATGCATAGAGCTAGCACTCAGTGGGGAGGCATAAAGGCAACTATGTTGGTGTGTGTCGTGTGTTTGGTTGCATGGGTTGGCACGACCAATGCAAGTCAATTAGGTTGCACTAGCCGCTAGCTACAGAGATAGATAGAGAGGCGGACAGTTGGACGATGGCACATTGGTAGGCTCGTCGTCATTCACCAACTTCTATTGATGAACGAAGGAACAATAGACCATATTTTTTTAGTCTAGTAATTATTATGAGGTATATTTTAGTTTGGTTATTACAAGGTATATTTTTATTAGTTGTAAATGGAAAAGGTACCATTTTGATCTCTAAACTATGATACCGAGAGACTCCAAATCGGCTAGCCATGCCAATGTGCCATCATCCAACTGTCCACATCTCTATCTATCTCCGGCTAGCGGCTAGCGCTACAACTTAATTGACTCATAGCTGGTCCGTGCTAAGCCATGCAGCCTAGTGTGGCATGCGCAACATAGCATGCATTTTGCTCTTGTGCGTACCTGCCAACTACGACTGGTGCATGCGATGCATCAGTTAAAGTCGACAGCTAGATTGCTCGACGTCGATAGGTGCCGCACACAAACATCAAGGAAGGCAGACATGCAGCCAAGTGTGTGCCATGACAGGCAATGCACACGCCTAGCGAGCGGTGGGTCGAGCGACTCAGAAAACGCTCGCCTCATTTGCCATGCAGTACTAGTGACTTGCTATGTCGACGAGATGATCAAGGAGCGTGGCTAAGTCAACTAGAGGTCTAGATGAGTGGGTTGGATCAGACTCGATCCAGCCTACTTTAGGTATCTCGTAGCGGTGTCCTGACCCGATGGTGTCTCAGCATGCCTCGACTCAAGAGAGGAGAAGGAGATGGCTGAGTAGATAACCCTGGGAAGGAGGAATCCAACATTGTTGTCTTTGCATTGATGACGAGGGAGCTGGCGTCGTGGGGGCTAGGAAGGAAGATGAGCCGGCCGTTATCGCCACCATGGGGTGTTGCCATCGGGATCCCACTGTTGTGGGAGGTGACACCATGGGGAGGCATTGCAACAAGATCCCACGACGGTGGGTGGCATTGCTGTGAGGGAGCTAGCAACGAGCCACAAATTTCCTTCCAAGGTGTGATATTCGAGGTTTGGGAGAGAGAGGGAGAGGGAGAGAGAAGGGGGACTGAGAGTGTGGTGGGCCGGTGGCGGGTGGGGTGTCCGAGAGTGGAGGGATGTGGGGATATCTAAGGTTTGGAGATGCACGGCCAACGAGTGAAGTTGGATTTTAATCCAACGATGGAGGTCTGGTCGGGGACCCAACCCCGATCTCTACCTGGCGGTTGAGTCGGATTGGGGTCTGGTGGGTTCAGTCAAGATCTAGATCTCTAAACTAATTCACACCATGTTTTGATGCGCAATAGCGTAGGCGGTCCTAGCTAGAAGAACGTCATGACTCAAATAACAATGACATAGTAAAGTGGAAATTACTTCATGACTTGTACACTATCTTGGAGCAGGCCGGATGCATGGTGGAGACCGGCACATTCATATGCTTGTATATGTGTAACATTTGTCCTCAATAGTAGAAAGAACTAGTAAAATACAGTCAAACCAAAAAATAACCTAGTGAGAGGAAACAAGGAAATCCTTATTTGTAAACTTCTTGTTATCTTTTTTTTTCTTCTACTAATACGAAGGGTCTACCTTCTTCTTCTTGTTTTTTTTTTAAAAAAAGAGGACACAAGAAAAACCATCTACCCCAATTGTCTATGCTACAAACAAGAAACACTCTAGAAAAAAATAAGGAACTAGTTGCTCTAAGAAAAGGAAGTAATTGAAGAGGGTGAAATGGAAAAACAAAAGGTTAAAAAAATTCTAGTTATGCATATTTTAGAAAGATTCTACTCCTGAGTCATTCTGGTTCGAAATGCATTGAGCATGGTGTTGGCAGCTATCGACATTTGGGTAGCATTCGAGGATGCAGATGAGAATGACACAAGTTTGTTGATAAAACCTCTTTCCTTCTCTTTGTTCCTAAGCTATTGCGTGATTACATATTTGCTACATGCGAGAGCTATCTTTGGGACGGAAGGAAAGAAATTTGGGACATATTAATGGTTCCTATTTTAGTGCCTTTATTAAATAAATTCCTTCAAGATGTAAGTTGGAAGATGTGTTTGTCTATTATGAGTATTTGTCGTTCTTCAAAAATACGCACAAAAATGGCTTAATTACCAATTGAGGCGATTCTGCTCTTATTTATATTTTTTTTGGTAGGAAACATGGATCTGTACTCATTCTAATGCAGCTCAAAATGTACACAAGATGCTTGATATATTGTATAATCAAACCTTGGAGCATAGATCTATAAGACGAAAGAAGATTGGCCCAAATCTTTTTTCATGGATGAAAAGCAGGGGGCGCCATTAATTCAAAATATATGTCGCATTCAAAATATTGGTTGTTTAAAAATAAGTTGAATAATAGATACCAGATAAATAATTTCTTTCTTTCTAAATCAAGTAATTAAAAAAGGCATCATTTTCATCATATGCATATAAAGGTATGATGTACCTGCTGTAGTCGAAGATGATAGGGATGACGTAATTGCAATATCTTTGCTTGTAGTGGCAACAAAAACGAGATTTCTTGTGTACCATAGCACATCCCGAAAAAATCTATACCATTGATACGGATGGAGGTTATCTTTTCGATGATATACCACGAAGAAGGACGACGGGGGGATTTTATCGATTTTGGGGCAAGGTTTGTGGGAGGCAGAAAAGGGGCGAGGCAGCGTCACAGCGAATGGAGAAAGAGGAAGGGGGATTTTATCGATTTTGGGGTAGGGTTTGTAGGAGGGGGAGAGGGGCAAGGCGGCGCCATGGCAGAATAAGGAATTTTTTGTAGGATACAAAAGGGGGGAGCCGGCATAGTGGCGGAAGGAGAAGGGAGAAATGAGAATTCGATGGATCCATTTGGAGCCAATGTTGCGCATATATAGGCGGCTAGGGTCATATACGGCAATATTTTAAGAACGTCACACGAGTGAGTCATCGAATTGAAAGGTGAGGCACCAGCTTTCACACTGAACCATACGTCTCTCTTGCACTGAACCATACGTCTCTTCTTGGTCGAAAAACGACAATTCGACAATCGCAGACTGATTTATTACACGATCTCTACTCGCATTTGTTGCACTTGTCAACCCTCGCAAGCCCACTGCACATATAAACAACCACTATAGCTCTTGTTCTTTTTATTTGAAAGTAGCTGAAAATTTTAATCTAAACAAGTTGTGATCCCTCGAGAAAGGTCTTTGAAAGTCCAAAAAATTATAAAAAATGTTTTGGGCTCTGTTTTTTTAGTTTAACGACTTAATAGCTTAATGGCTTATCTACGTTTTAAAAAGGCATATGTTTTGTGTTTTTAGTTCGTTTTTCCGCTGTCTCGAATGTGAGTCATAACGCTTTAAAAAATCTGTCATTTTTAAAGTCGAACGAAATGGATCCGAATCTCAATACTAGCTCAAGAAGCTCTCTAAGGCCATGCTCGTTTCAGCTGCGCGTGGCGTTGCGTTGCGCCGCGCGCGCCGCGTGTTCAAACGGCGCGAACGCAACGCAACGCGACGGCGGCGTACGCTGAAACGAACAACGCCTAAATTCATTCATTTTAGCTGTCAAGCCGTTTAGATCAGCCCCAAAAAACAGAACCCTAAAACCATCGAGGAGTATATATCGATTGGCCTGTGCCGAATTTCCAGCGTTTGCCTTTAATTTCATTTAAGGTGACACCTCACTTCCCCCATGCATACACACATTAACCACCGTGTGCCACTGATTCAAATTTTAACCATTTATTAATTAGTCGCTGCACCTACGTCGTATTCTTGCCGATGTCGATGAACCCCAGAAGAAAAAAAGAAAAGCACGCACGCCGCATTGCCTCACTGCACCGACGACCGCTTGTCCCGGCCGCCACTTCACCTGAAACTGCAAGGTAAGAGGCTCGCGCCGCGCGCGCGATGCAGACGCAGCCATTGCAGTCCCGTACGTACGTGGACGCTGCCGCCTTTCGGCGCCGGACGGAGGACGCCCCGATGCCGCGGACGCCACCTCCTCCCGCCTTTGCTCCCGCCGTGAGGCGCCCACAGTAAACGGCGCCGAAACAGCCGAGTAAAATGCTCAAATCCGGCGATTATTGGAAATGTTTATGTATCTCAAAGAAAGTTTTCATTGATTGTGAAGAAGGAAAATGCCAAAACGAAGATGACAATGACGCGTAGAGATCGATGATCAAGCGAGAGCATTTATTGGATCTGGCATTTTTTGTAATGACAAAAAAATTGAATTTTTCAGAAAATAATTAAAAGGAGAAGTTTTTTTTAATCGACAACTGAAATCTTCGAACTAATGTCATAATTTTTTATGCATTAAAACAAAGAACCGGCTAGCTGCCAGTTAACCGAGAGTTATTTAACTTTCGGTCAATTTTCTGAAAATCTAACAGGCTATATCTCTTTCGACGCCGCGGACGCCACCGCCACCTCCTCCGGCCTTGCTCCCCTCGTGAGGCGCCCACAGAAAACGGCGCCGAAACTGCCGAGTAAAATGCTCAAATCCGGCAATTATTGGAAATGTTTATGTATCTCAAAGAAAGCTTTCATTGATTGTAAAGAAGGAAACGGCCAAAAAATCGATGACGCATATAGATGGATGCTCAGGTGATAGCATGTACTGGATCTGGCAATTTTGTAATGACATAAAAAAGAATTTCTTCAAAAAAAATTTTGATTAAGGAGAAGCTTTTTTTAATCGACCACCGAAATCTTCAAGGTTGTGTCCTAATTTTTCATGTATTTTTTTAAATCGACAACTGAAATCTTCGAATTAGTGACCTAATTTTTTTCGAGCCAATGGCTCCGGCTCCGACGCCGGCGCTTACGGCCCCACCATGGTTCTCATCCCACCGTTATGGCACTGCCTTTCCTGAGAACACTCGGAACCCCACCCCCAAACCAAATCCAAACCCTAACGTACCCCAATGGTGCGATGGCCGAAGAGGAGGAAGAAGTTTTTTTTTTTAACAAAGAGCCGAAGAGGAGGAAGAAGGTGGCGTCGATGAGATGTCGGGTAAGCCAAAATCAACTTATAGTTAAGAAATTTTTAGAGACAACTGATATCTACCAAACTCGTTAAAACAATGATACTGGTCATTCTTCCTTTGCTTCAAAGCACTCAAACAGCCTCTCTATATCCTTCTCTAAAATACTACTCCCTCCGGTCATAAAAAGAAGTCGCCGTTGACTTTTGGACACACCTTTGACCATTCGTCTTATTCAAAAAAGTTATATAAATATTATTTATTTTGTTATCATTTAGTTTATTATTAAATGTATTTTAAGTATTACTTATATTTTTATATATTTGAACTAATTTTTGAATAAAACGAATGGCCAAAGACGTGTCCAAAAGTCAACACGACTTCTTTTTATGACCGGAGGCACTATTTATGAAGACATTAGCTCCATCATACAGTGCGTGAGTCACTGCATGGATCCATATCCACCCCTATGCCGATCTTGACTCGCATGAAACTAATGCAGTCCAGCCGCGCCGATCCATGCACACATGGATGCTCCAGCCGATGCTCCGCGCATCGTCGTGAACGGCTGGAGACGCCGATGCAACTCACGTCGGCGTTGATCTAACGGCTAATCACTCCGCATATATGCATGCTGCGCAAATAAATGTTAAAAAGCAAAAATGCCTGAACACACGCATCTCTCATTAACCATCACTTCGATCGGCAGTGCACTAGTGACGTTCAAATTCTGCAGTCATGCTCTTGATCGAGCATGCGATTATGTGCTTTAAATTCTTCTATTGGTGCATTTTTTATAAATATATTTACTAAAATAGATCGAGAATCACTGTTTTAGACGGCAAAACAATATTTTTCGCCCCTAATTAACCAATGCACCTTGAAAAGAAAAAAAAATAAAAGCAGAACCATTTGAATTGGAAATTAAACTACTGCCTCCGATCACAAAAAGAAGTCGCCGTTGACTTTTATACACGCCTTTGACCATTCGCCTTATTCAAAAATTTAGTTCAAACATGTAAAAATATAAGTTAAACTTAAAATACATTTAATAATAAACCAAATCATAACAAAATAAATAATATATATAGCTTTTTTTAATAAGACAAATGGTTAAAGACGTGTACAAAAGTCAACGATGACTACTTTCTGTGACTGGAGGGAGTACCTATTTGAATGCACCTATATTCCAACCTGCATATCGATCACGTCACCCAAGACCCAACCCTCGCTGGCTCCTGGACCCCAGTGGGCAGTGGAGGACGACGAGCCATATATGCCTGATGCATTGCCATCTATCTGCAGCGGCTAGCGCAATTAAGCCTTGTTCTTTTCAGCGTATCGTTGCGTTGGCGTATTACTGTAGCAAATTTGAGAGCCCTCGAAATGAGCTCTAAAGATTATAAAAAAATAATTAAAAAATAGTTTTATAATCTTTGGAAGGACCTCTAAAAAGTCATGAAAAAATCGTTACAAATTATCACAACATATAGGCTATATAAAAATAACAAAATTTGCTACAGTAATACGCAACGGTACGATACGCTGAAAAGAACAGGACCTAAGCGAGTTGACCCGCGGCCGTAGCTGGCCCGTGCCAAACCACGCAGCCTAGTGTAAACGTAGCCAGCCTAGCCGCATGTTGCTCTCGTGCGTGCGATCAAGATCGAGCGGCTCGGATACGCTCGCGCGCTTGCCATGCCGTTGGTGACTAATTTACTTCGGCCATGTTCGTCCTCACTTATTTTATTTGGCTTATTTTTAAATTTTGAAAGCTTTTCGAGATGGACTTAGGAGCCGGGCTTCTTTTGTTTGACTTGTTTTAGAGAATTTTTAGGCATGTGTTCGAGGTAGAAAAAGAACGGATTGAAAAAACTAAATTATTTATATTTTAAACAAAGATATGTAATAAATACATCAAATAAGTCAAATAAGCTGTAGAGAACAGGGTCTAGATAGAAGATTGTCACGGCTCTATCAACAATGACGTGGTAAAGGGGAACTACTTCATGACTCATATGCAGTCTTGGAGTATATGAGATAGTGGAGACAGGCACATGGAAATCCTTGCAAACACGAAATTCTTCCCGTAGCAAAAAGAACTAGCATAAGACAGTGATAGCAAACAAGCAAACCCTCTACCTCGAAAGTCCGGACTATGAACAAGAAACAGTCCAGGAAAAAAAAAAAAAAAAGAACCAGTAGTTGCTTAAAAAAAGAACTAGCTAGCTAAAGGGAGTGAAATGAAAAAAGCAAAAATAAAAGGAAAAAATGCCTCTTATGCTTATTTTAAAAAGGTGCCACTTTGAAGTCATTCTGGGTTCAAATCGTGAAGATGGTGTTGATGGCTATCGACGTTTCAAAAGCAATTAAAGACACAGACAGAGTGACGAAAGTTTGTTCAGAAATGCTATTTTGTTCACTCCGTATCTAAGCTATTGTGTAATTACATCTTTGTCACATGTAGGGCGGTAGACCGCTATCTTTGGGATAGAAAGGGGGGAAATTGGTTGCAATATTAATGATTCATGTTTCAACTCCTTTATTGAAGAATTTCCTCCAAGACATAAGTTCGAAGATAATTTTATATTTTTTGTGTATTTACCATTCTTCTAAAATATGTACAACAACGGCTTACTAATTAGAACAATTTTGTTCTTCTTTTATTTTTGGTAGGGAATCGTGGATATATTTGTACTCGTTATAATAATATACACAAGATGCTTGATATATTATGATTAATCGTGGGAGCACAGATCTACCATATGAGGAAAGATTGGACCAAATCTTTTAATGAAAAGTTGGGGCACTGACCAAAAAGTTTATCCCTTTCAAAATATTTGTTGACTAAGCACAAATTAAATCGATTAATAGATACCAGATAAAAAATATCTTTCTTTGCTAAAACAAGTAATTAAAAATGGTGTGACATTGATTTTACCAAATGTGTAAAACGGTATTATGTACCTGCCATAGTCGGAGATGATAGGGAATGTAATTGCAAAATCCTTGCAATTTGATGCATTGTGATGGTGACAAATGTACGATTTTTTTAAGTGCTATAGCACATCCTAAAATATGGTATACATTTATGGGGATGATTGTTGTGTTGCCGATGAGACAAGCTGCTACGACGAAGAGCTATCACGGAGAAGGATTGGTTTGGGTGGGGGGTTATCGATTTTGGGGTAAGATTTGTGGGAGGCAAAAGGGGGCAAGGTGGTGCTACAACGCAAGGAGAAATGAAGAGTGCTAGGGAATTTATCGATTTTTGGGTAGGGCTTGTAGAGGCTGAAATTAAAGGCGCAAGGTGGTGCCATGATGGAAGAAGAAACAGGGAAAGGGCCGGGGATTTCATCGATTTTAGGTAGGGTTCCCGAGGCAAAAGAGAAGAGAGGCAACATAGTGGCGGAGGGGAGAATGAGAAGTCGATGGATCCTTTTGGTGCCGATGTTGCATATATATAGGCGATCGTGCCATATACGGACATAATTTTAAAACACCGCACACGTCAGTAGCCGACCAAAAGGCGATCGCAGGTTTGCACGCATGCACACCGAACCATGCCGCTCTATTCGAGCAACGACAATTCCACAACACATGCACCGACTTACCTACACCCCTCTCCCCACCCCTAACCCTAACTCGCATTTGCCGCACTTCTAAACCCTAGCCAACACTGTGGACGCATAAACGACCGGTACATCTCATTCTTCCATAGTTCCATACACAAATAAACCACTGCATGTGCGCCACCAATTCAACTTTTAACCGCTCTTAATCACTGTGTACGTGATATATACGTTCATCATTTCCGCCTGTTCTTGGTGATAAACCAAAAAAAAGTGGCACGCAATCACGCTCCCGTCCTGGGTGAGTCTGAGTCACTGCACCGATCTCTATCCCGTCGCCACTTCGTCACCGCGCGCTGCATGCAGCCATGCAGCCCCCGGCCGGCGGCCAGCGCGCGCCACACGTGGCCGCCTCCGCCTTTCGGCGCCGGGCGCGGGACGCTCCGTCGCCGCGGACGCCACCGCGAGGGCGCCGAAAGAAACACCCGAGTGAAACGCCGGGGAGATGTGCTGACGCGAGGCCGCGCGTCCGGCGTGACGGTGGCGGTAGGTGGGCGGCTGGCCGGTGGCGCCACGACGAGCCTTCAAATACCGCCACTCCCCCCCTCCGGAAGACACACAGCCACAGTTCACAGTTCACACAGTGGTAGCTAGCTGATTCGGTTGAGAGAATGGAAGGATTGCTGAAGCAGCTGGCGAAGGAGGCGGCGGCGGAGGCGAGGGCGAGGGCGGCGGCCGGGCATCCGGTGCCCGCGCCGAGGCGGTACCGGGGGGTGAGGAGGAAGCCGGGGGGCAAGTTCGGGGCGGAAATCCGTGACCCTGTGAGGAAGACGAGGACGTGGCTAGGGACGTACCGGACGGCGGAGGAGGCGGCGTGGGCGTACGACGCCGCGGCGAGGACCGTCCAGGGCGGCAAGGCCAAGCCCAACTTCCCGGTGATCTCCAGCCTCTGCCCCGTGGCCGCCGCAATGTCGCTCCTCGTCCACTGCGCCGTGTTCAAGCCCACGCAAGATGTCAACGGCCACACCGGCTCCGCCGCCGGCGGCGCAAGAGCAAGGGCAATGGCACCCGCGCCGCCGCCACCCGCACAGTTCTCATTCCGTCCACCGTCGGCTCTCGCGCCGGTGCCGGCGTATCCGTTCCAAGTCTCAACCGCGCGGTTCTCCTCCTTACAGCACGCTGCTCCACCGCCGGCCCCGGCGCCGGCGCCGGCGACTGGAGTCCCCATCCAGCGGGCAGCTGCACCCCGGCCTCCCAACCCCTTCTTCTACCACGCAGCTCCAGCTCCGGCGACGCAGCGCCCCGGCGGCTGGCTCTTCGCGCCGCCCGCCATCGCCACGCGCGAGGAGCTGTTGCTTGCCCGGCCGGCGAGCAGCTGCCTCAGCTCGACGGAGGAGCCCCTGGAGGCCTCCGTCAGGAGTGGCCCGCTGCCGGCGAGGCCGAGGCTCCTCGGCGTGCGCTACGCCGGCGAGAATGGCAACATGGAGACTGCGACCGGCGACAACTTCACTGACGTCGCGTCGTCGTCGTCTCGCCCCCCGAGGATGCTGCTCGACCTGAACGCGCCGCCAAGCGCTGACGCTTGGATGCTCTAGAACTAGAAGCGGAGGAATGGAATCTGCCATGGCTCATGGCGATGAAGAGGAAGAGGAAGGGTAGAATCATAGGCGACATAGGCGTCCCTACCCTTCTTGTTTGCAAGATCATGTGTTGTCTGATTTATGTATTTGTCTACCTATTACCTCTTTAATTACCTGCTTAGATTAGTGTTGTGGGTGATTGTCATCATGCATTGTCCTGTAATATGTTTACTGCATATTACTGTGTTATCCTCTTCTGAGCAATGTTACTCTGATTTCCAGTGTTACCACCATGCCTTTCTTTTATAATCTATCATGTTTCTCCTGTAGAGATCCGTTTACTCTTTTCTTAAATAATGGAAAGATTGTTTTGGCCTCTACATCATATCTTCATTATATATAGCATATGTATAAGTTATGTTGTTTATTGTGGGTGTTCGGATTGATCTTGTGTTGAATAAGAATGAACAGAAAACCTAATCATAATGTGGGATGTGAAATATCTTAGGTCCAAAACTCATATTTGTGAAAATGAACCATTTAGATCACTTCTCTCTTCGAATTGTATGCTAGGCTGTTATGATGCCCTTATTATTTTCTATGTGCCGGCAAAATCTAATGTCTAATGCTTATCTTGTTTGGGGCTTAAAAGGATAATCGGTCGCAAATTAATTTCATTCTTCTTTCAGTACCACCTATTATAAGTGTTTTGTCCATCCGATGATACGTGTTTCAAAGGTGCAGTGAGACCCAGCCCTTAGGTATGGAGAACTCAAGATGTTTGAATTTAATAACTAAAAAATATTGTAAAGTAAGTGTAAATTAAAGAATGTTGTACACCTTTTATCGAATTATGGGGAGTTGTAGAAGTCATTAGATAATTTTTTATTAACATAGAACTTTCATATAGGATACATGCGACATTAGGATTTGGCGCCAAAACCATTTTAAAGAACCGGTTGAAGCTCATTGGAAGAAATTTTTGCATACGATGGAAAGTAATGCCAAATGTGATGTATTTGAAGAGTTCGTGTTAAAATTTGATTGGCTTGTTTTTATATATGTATTGATCATCCAGTCGATCGTTAACACGTCAATCATATTAGAAAAGACTATCCATATCCTATGGATCTAAACCGGCCTCTAGGGGATTCTATATCAGAAAGCATAAATATTTATTAATTTCATTCCATTAAAAATAAAATAAGAAGCCAATTCTGTTCGTAAGACTTTATTCTTGGGAGTACGTAAAGGCCATTTGATAGTTCTTTTTAATGTTGAAAATCCTTACATATATGGATAAATGGGGACATTAGGATTTGGCGCCAAAACCATTTTGAAGGACCCACAGAAGCTCATTGGTAGAAATATTTGCATACGTGGAAAGTAATACCAAATGTGACGTATTAGAGAAGTTTGTGTTGAAATTTGATTGGCTTGTTTTGTATCAGTATACATCGGCCACCTAGGTCGATCGCTAACACATTGATCGTGTGGAGTTCATTTTAGAGGTACATAGAAGCCATTTGGTATCTCTTTTTCATCATTGATAATCCTTATATATGGATAAATGGGGAGATTAGGATTTGGCGCCAAAATCATTTCGATGCCCCCTCGAAGCTCATTGGTGGAAAGCTTTGCATATGTGAAAAGTAATATGTTTGTGGCATAATTAGGGTGTTGAAGGCACCTAGGGTGTAGTCCCAAGGCGCCCTCAATCCATTTTCATGGTTTCTACACTTTTTATATTTTGTAAAACTATGATTTTGATGAAAATTTAGTTTAATTTTTAAAAACATACCAAATGCATCAAGCATTTCAATATTATTTATAGGAGTTTTCAAATAAAAATATTCTAATTTTAAATTTGAATTTAAAACTTCAAATTTGGTTTTTCTACATTTGGATGTTGAAACTCTTCGCGTCAATAAAAACTAAAAAAACAACGCAACATGGAGTTTTTGGTCGGTTTTCTAACTGCAATAATATGTCTAGACTATCCTTTCTTATCTTATTTGCTTTTTCCTCATTTTCTTACCATATCAATATTATTTATAGGAGTTTTATAAATGAAATTATCCCAATTTTAAATTTGAATTTTTTTTTTGAAAGAGGGGCAGGAGAACTGCCGTCCTATTTCATTGATAAGCAGGAGAAAATAAAATAAAAAACCCATGCAAGCACGGGGTACAACCGCAGCGCTCCGCTGCAACTCTAGCCAGAGCCAGACACACCTCCGGTCATAGCCGGGAACACCATCTATAGAGGAGAGAGAGAGGAATGCAGCCCTACAGCTGCCACCTAGGCCAAAGGCCGAACAAAGAGATACAGGTGAGGGAGAAGGGGAAACACCACCAACACTCACACAGCAACGAACGACTCCTAGTGAATCAGACCCAGCGAAAACCCAAAGCACAAGAACGGCAACCACGACGTCTCCAACGAGGTAACAACGGGGAGAACCCGCCGCCGTCGCAAAGCCGCTCGGGTTTTCACCCAGAGCAGGGAAAGGTCCAACAGGTGATGCCTCCAGCGAGAGAACAACACCAAAGGTGACGCCAACACCAGTCCAAAAGGACAAGGCTTTCGCCCAAGACCTACCCTACTAGAGCAAAAGGCAAAGGCCGCCGACGGTCGCAAGCACGGAAGAACTGAGTCGCCGACCGAAGACGCAGCGCCGAAAAACGCGAACGAACGCTGCCACCTGACGCGGAGGAAGCCGCCCAAGCCGCCGGAGAGGGGCCACCAAGCCTGGTGACCCGCGCACGGGAAGCGAAGGAGACTGACCGCCGCTTTCTACACATGGAGTTTGTTGAAACTCTTAGCGTCAATAAAAACTGGACATCCACACATGGAGTTTTTGGTCGGTTTTGTGAACCCTGCAATGATATGCGTAGTCAGTTCTTTTTTAACTTATTTGCTTTTTATCATTTTTTATTTGTAGTTTTTAGAGATTCCCACAGCGACATGAAGAATTATGTCTACTTTGTTTGAGTTGTTTTTTAGAATGTTTTTGTCACACCTTCAAGATGAAAAATGTGAGAAAACAAAAGAGTTTGTCTCTTAAAAATGTCTTGTTGAAAATCTGTCGAACGCAAAGCCGGCGCGACGGAGGAATGTTTGGCTGTTGGCATTGCGCGCGGTTGTATCTGTATCACCCAGCCGATTTGAATGAACCATGCTGGATGCAACTAATTAGCTACGATTTGATAATTCCGTGTCATCCTGACAAGAGGTCTTGCTCTGCACTTACTAGCTTGTGCATGGCAGCTGAACAACGTGAGTGGCATGCATGCAGTGCAGTTCGACCAACCTGCAGTTGGGCATATATGCACATGAGAGAGAAACCTTGTCCGTTTAGCAACGTCGACGGCAGCAGTAGAGTATTCGGTATTCACCATGTGAAGCTGTTTTGCCTATGCGAATGTTGATTCTTAAAAAGTACTCGCCGCATCGGAATCTGTATCACCACGCGCCTGCTATATGAAAAACAAATACTGTGAAATTAATATTGTTTGCGTATCATTCCAATTCTGAAGCAGCTCAAATTTATCGAAATGGATGTAATGATCTAGATTTGACCTGACCTGTTAGGTTTTGATCGAACCTGACAGCTAGGTCGAGCTTGGGTGAAGTATCCGGTTTGGGTCGGATTGAGTTCAGGTTGACTCTTGCCCTTCTCATCTGCTCATGTGCCTCTCCTTGGGTTAATACAAGAGATCTAGACCCAGCCCAGATCACTACGCGCTACACACCGATTTCTTCTTGATCCAAGCTTCTTCCATATTTTTACCCTTTGCAACAAGCAGCGCCCAACCCACACCCTCCAGATCCTAGATTCCCTCCCCCTCATCGTCCCTCTTTCCCCAATCATCCCACATCTCCAACTCCTACGACTACGAGCATGAGCAGACAAGCTCACCATCTCAACTCCACTGATGCCTCGGCTTTCATCACCCTAAGGGATTGGCCGTTGGCACTGCATGCAGAGGGAATAGCGATGGAGCGGGCACTCAATGCACTACAAGGAATTTAACCTATTGCAATGATAATTTTTGTTGCATTAAGCCCAAAATTGTGGCAATATGTGCATATTGCAACAAAACTAAAATCGTTGCCATAATCTCCGTGGTAATAAGAAGTTGCAACGAAATCAAAATCATGGCAATAAATTTCTTTATTACAACAGTATGGTTGTTGCAATAGCTTATCGCCACGTTTGTGAAATCGTTGCTATAACTTATTGCAACAGATACTATTTCATAGCAATATCATAATGCAACAAAATGAAATTCATGGTAAAAATTTATTCCAACAACCAATAAGTCATATAGAAAAACAAATACGTAGATTCTAGGATTCGAACCCACAACCTCTTAACTTAAAGTAATCTCGCCTAACCAGCTTACCTCGCATCATTATTTGTTTAAAATATATCATGTTTTCATTTTGACCTTTTTTATGAACATATTGCAACGAAATAAATATTGCAATATGCCCAATATTGTTGCAATATGTATATATTGCAACGAAATCAAAATCGTTGCTACCCATAACAATAATCAACCACCTATAATCGTTGCAATAGGTGAATTTTTTTTGCAACAATATAATTTTGTTGTGATAGAAGTTAGTTATTGTAACAATTTATTTGTTTTGCAATAGTAGCTAGTTAATGCAACAATTTCATTTTCGTTGCAACACATTCAATTTATTGCAACAAAAATAATAAATAATGCAACAATACACGATTGTTGCAATATAAAAAACTTATTACCACAAAAAAATATTATGTGGCAATAATATTGGCTATAGCAACGAAATTTATTTTGTTACAATCACTATGTGGCAATAAGTAGAATCCCTTGTAGTGATGGTGACACTCGCGCCCAGGGGAGAGGAGGACGGATGCGATGCGGGGTGGACAACAACGGTGAGGAGATGCAGGGTGGGCTACGACAGAGGTAAGGGCAGGGAGATGCGGCCAAAGCAAGGGAAGACACGTAGGGTAGACGAAAACAGTGTGACGACTTCCTACCCCATGGAGACGTTGGGGACAGTTTCCTCCTGGCCTCCCTAGGCCTAGGTTCTCCTCCCCTTACCTTCTTTCATTAGGTTCGGGCAGGGGCGGATCCAACGGTGGGTCTGGTGGGGCTCCAGCCCCACCTACGCTGTCTATGACAGTGGAGCCCCACCTTAGACCCACCTATAATTTTTAATATAAAATAAATGGAAAGGAGGGGCTAAACTGATAGGACGCCTATCTTAGACCCACCTATAAGTTATGGCTGCGTCCGCCCCTGGGTTCGGGGCAGACCGAGGACTCGGCAGGTCAGGTCTAGGGCAGCCTAGGAACCTAATGGGTTAGGTCGGGTCGAGGGTGGGGGCGAGATTCTAGGATCCTCAATTCAGGTCGGGTCAAGTCTAGCCAATTAAGGCAATACCCGACCTGATCTATCTAGTGTTGGACTCTTCGCCACCCTATCTAATGTTCTTTTTAACCTACACGGGAAGATATGGCAGTGTGTCATAGTGTAAATCTCTCTTTGTTTCAATTTTTTCTCCAAATGAAGAAGATTTCGTCGAATCTGTAGTTTTTCTTCCAAGGGTTTTTGACGTAAAATCTGTGTGTTCTTGATCTGCTTCTATTTTTGCGTGTGATTTTCTAACCAAAAGAAACTCACCGGCTCCCAACTGCATACTCGCCATCTTATTTTCTAGCGGATAAACCAAGCGACAAAGATTCAGAAGAAAATGCAAGGAAATCGAGGGAGAGACAGACAAATAGACAATCACACACCACGTACGCCGATGATCTAGACAGACCGGGGAACATTTCCCTGATTTTTTTTCCCTGAGGAAAATCTTTCCCCTGATTGACCAACCAGCTAGGGAAATCCACTCGAAATAGAGCAGAGAAGATACTGCAAAGACGAGGTCAGAGTGCAATGGCGAGAAGGAACACGGTAACCAGGGAGAAGGTTGGAGATGCTCATGGCTCCTTTAGTCCTTTCCCTTTCACGCGTATAAGCTGCAGCCACCTAGCTTCACTTTTGCTGCTCTCCTATCTTTTGTTTGCCATCTTCAGCTCCTGCCTTGTCTAGAAGCCTGTCAAATTTAAGCTCCTGAGAAGTCGAGATCTGAAACGAGAGCCGGTTTTTGTGGGGCGGGGAGTTGAGCTCGCCACGCCAGGCTGCCCCGTGGCTCCCCTCCCCTCGCCCCGTCTCCTTTCCCTGCCATTGCCGCTTTCCTTTCTCTCTCTCTCCACCTCCCTCTCTCCCTCTCGACAGGGGAAGGAGAGAGTCAGAGAGAGCCAGGCCTCGCCGCCGCCGTCCGTCCGGTCGCTTCCTCTTCATCAGGCGTATGGCCGTGAGTGCCTCTTGTTTGCTTCTCTTGGAAAGATTGCTGTTTCACTTTCACTTTGACCTATATAGATAGCTGTTTGCTCTGCATGCATGTATGTATGTATCTTCCGCTCATTTGTGTTTTGTGTATGCATATATGTGATGTGATCATCGTGGGATCAAAGGGAATTCGGTATATTAGAACAGGTTCATCTCTGATCAGCAAGAACCGCATCGATCTCCTTCAAGATCTGCTCTTGACAATTAGACGGATTCTCTCGTGTTTAATTTGTCGCTTATCTTTTTTTTCTTCAATCCCATTATGACAACGTTGTATGCAAGCACACGGTTGTGCCTTCTACTCGGAGGCACGTAGCTTTCACGTACAGGCAACACAGTCATATCGCGCAACCCACCAACTCACCAAGACGACGACGACCATGTCTGCTGCTCCCACTTGTGTCGACTTGCGGTTTGCAATCCTAAACTATTCCAGATTTGAGAGTTGACCCCAATGCCCAATTAGGATATCTCGGCAAGCTCTAGTTATATTAGCTGGCTATCGCTAAGGTTTGTTGCTTAAACACGGAAACTAACGTCATTTTGGTTCATTATCTTTACTGTTTAATTAGCCCTAGAATACGGAGCAACATGTCCCGCGTATATTGCTCCCGATTTTTTATTTTAACGTGAACTCATATTTCTATTATTTTTATTTTAAATTGATGCAACTTTAAGTTTGAAAGGATCGCTATGCTGCCTAAAGCGGGGTGAATAGGCGAATAAAACAAAAATGCGGAATTAATAAACTTGAACAGTGACCAGTCCGTCGGATGTTCCGATGCAGATCGGATGTTCCGACCTGATCCAGCAACCCCTGCGACGGATGTTCCGATCTGGGTCGGATGTTCCGACGGCGTCGGATGTTCCGATCCTGGGTATTCTGGATTTATCGAAAACCTGCAGTAAAAACTGATTTTTCGCAAAACCAAGGTTAGATCTATTTAAGAATACTCAGAACAGGCCAACACCAATAGTAAAAACAACTAAACAAGATCAAGATGAAAACACAGCGATTTTTGTTTACCAATGTTCGGATCTTTGAAGGGAGATCCTACTCACCGTTAGGGAAGGCACAAAGCCCGGATCACCAAGACCCTAATCCCTCCCGGCGAAGCACACATCGCTCACCGGCAATAACTAGTTGAATCCTTTTCCTTGCGGAGGTAGATTCGCACCTTCACAAACTCCGGAGGCACGCCACACGAAGATCGGCGACTCACCGGCGACACCTAGCCGTCTAAGAGCCCTTCAAGCCTCCAAGAGTAACAAATGCGATGAAGTAATTTATGAATCGCTAAGTGCTCAAGAATTGGACTCTAATTCGTGGAGCACTTGGATGTCTTGATCTCTCTAGATCTAGATCTCACAAAATGAACAAAAGAGAGACAAAGGCTAGAGTTCTTGAGAGAGAAGATTGAGAATATGAATTAGGCTCAAATCAGGATGTAATCAGAGTGAGTAACCTCTTGGCAGGTATTAAAGAAGGCTTTAAATAGGAAATCCCGAAAACTAGCCGTTGCTGCAATTAATCCCGCATCGGATGTTCAGACCCCGTCGGATGTTCCGATGGCATCAGATGTTCCGACCCATGTTCCGATGGACTGCTTACTGGATGATTTTGAAAAATGGCAAACTGGGATCACCATCGGATGTTCCGACCCTCATCGGATGTTCTGATGGTGTACGTTCTGGATGTGGTGTATTTTGAGTGGAAAATTCACACGAACTTCGAGATACCTATTTTGAGCACTTAGGAACCTTTATATGTTTTCCATTGCATCCCTCTTTATAGTACAGCATCCCTAGGACTCAATAATTAAAAATTTACAAATAAATACTGGTCATGATGCCTTCTTGCAATATATCCACTTTTGAGGGGTACACCATCACATTTAAACATGTACCTCTTGAAATAACTTGTATAACATCTGTGCACAATTCTCCAATAGAAATATTAGCTCTATAATTGTTACTCATTAATCACCAAAATCACTTAGGGCCTAGATGCACTTTCAAAGTTTTTCCTTTTTAATCTAACATAGACATTTTTAATGATATTTATTTTAAAATTATATTATTGTTTTGTTATTGAGGATATATTCTTTCTATCTAGCATGAACTCTTATTTCTATTATTTATTTATTTCAAATGCTTTTCCGTCGCGGTTGATATGAATTCTTTCTTTTATTATAATTTATTATTATTATTCGGGTCCAGAATAGTGTAAATCTTTTTTTAGATAATTTGGTATGGAGCATTATTTCTATTAATTTTAAAATTTCTTTGCTATAGTTGATATGAATTCTTTCTTTCTAATCTAATCCATTATCATTCAGGCCTACAACAATGGACAGTACAAATCTTTTTTTTTCAATTAGCATGAAAACTTCTAGTATTTTAGGATTAACATGATGGTTCCCCGGCCAACGTGACATGGGTTGTTGCTGTATTTTTGACTGGCATTGGTAGCGATAGAGTATGTGTAGGAGTTAGCATGAATGTGTCCATGCTCATACTTAGCATGAATGTGTCCATGCTCATACTTGTCGTGCACTTCATTATAGCCACTTCGCGCTAACTAGCTTACCGTTAATTCAATATGATGGTCCTTGTTTCTTGGTACATATAGATCATATGATGTTTAGATGAAATGAGTGTCATACGTGACACCACAATCTATCAAACTTCTATTTTATCGGATTTTATTAGATCAATTCATATTTTATCATCAGTACAATCTACATCGACTTGTACTCACAATAATCAAGGATAGATTTACCTAGGAATTTTTTTAATTAACATGGTGGCTATTTCTTCGATAATAGATCCGATCTTAATTAGATCCCACTGTGATCGATGGCATATATCTTTTTTCTCTTCTCTCCCTAGTTTAAGTGGAGATTTCTCTAATAATAGATAATATGAGCCGTTAGGAAGAGGAGGCCCATGCCCTAGGAAGGAGATGGTCAGTGTAGGGAGCAAGAGGGAGGAGGAGGTGGCCGGTACGGGAGGAGGAGAAGCAGGAGGGTAGCCCACGCCATCACCCGTCGCTGCACCGTTTCCTCAATTGTTGCCACCTCCTGACACAAAATTTAAGAGGAAGAGGGAGAGCATGACAAGAGAGAGAGAGAGGGAGAGAGGGGGCAGAAGAGGAGAGAATAGAGGTCGTTGTGCGTTGGATCCATGGATCGTACGCTGTCGTGAGAGCCCCTTCCGCATTGGATAACATTGTTGATGTCGGCCTATTCCGCTCACCAAATGTCATAGCTTCGACCTCCTCCTCCATCGCACCGGTCGTTGCCACCCACTAGCTCATCCCCGTCATTGTTGTCTCGGTGCTAGCTGATTGTTGGTAGCATTTTTGTGAGCTTTGGAGCAGACATTACTTATATTATTTGTGCAACATTTGTCTTACACATTTCTAATATTATTATAAAAAACACTTTCTGCAACATCTTTTTGCGACTTTTATGTCGGTGGATATATGAAATGCAACAATAACGTGAAAATCGTATGTTTTTAGAACGATCCATATGCCATTTGCACCTGAATTTTTTCATCAGATTTCCCAAAAAAAGGGACATGAGTGCAACTTGAATTGATTTGCCTGCGCGCAGAAACGCCCCGGCGTGCCCAAGTTCGGCACCTGGGACGGCGACAATGTCGGGTACACGGCCTACTTCGACAAGGTGCGCGAGAACAAGGGCGCCGCCGCGCCGCCGCTCCACCTGCCGCGCAACCCCGACGACCCCGAGGGCAACCCAGGGGTGAGAGCCCGCCCGTCGAGGCCCGCGACAGCGAGCGGCTACCGCGAGCAGCCGCCGCACCGGTGGGCGCCGAGCGGGCACCCGCACCAGCACCGGCGAGCCGGGAGCAACGCGTCAGACCCCGGCGCCCGTGCCGCCGAGCAGAGCAAGTTCGCTCCGCCGCCGCAGTACCACCCGCGGCCGAGCCCGCAACACCACCACCACCACTACCCCCGGCCGGGCACGGCAGCGGCGTCGGCGGCGGCCACCGCGCCCCGCAGCCGCAGGCCCCGAGGCACCAGCAGGTGGCGCCGCGCCCGCGCTCCGCCTCGCCGCAGCACAACGCGCCGGTGAGTGCCCACCCAGCTAGCTCCGGCTTCTCTTCCTGATCCATGAGTGTGTTGTGGCCTTGTCTCTGACTCACCTGAGATTGCCGGCCATGGCGGCGGCGGCAGAACCGGGGGAGGCCGTCGGCCGGCGGCGGCGCCGTACCCAGGTTCGGCGTGTGGGACGAGCAGAGCGGCGGCGCCAGCGCCGCGCTGGGGTTCACGGTGCAGTTCGAGAACGTGAAGCGGCACCGGGAGGTGGCCAGGGGCGCGGCGCCCGACTTGCCGCGCACGCCGTCGCCGGTGAGCGCCGCCGCGGCGAGGCGCTCCCGGGACGACTCCTTCCTCTCCAAGGTACGTAATACTGTAACAGCGATCACCATCCATTTCTTCCGCACGACGAATTTCCTCGTGGTTCTTGTGATTTTGGGATGAAATTTTGAGTTTTTTTTCTCTCTGCTCGATCGTGCAGATGTTTGGGTGCTTCCTCCCTACCTCCAGACACTGAGAGCGACGAACCTGAATGACATTGATGGATGCACATTGGACAGGGACTATATCTTGCTTTTATCTTCATTTTCTTTGCGGGTCTTGACTCTTGAGAGGATTGTGTACTTGTGTCATGGGTTGTTACTTGTTAGTATATTAATCCATTTCTTTTCTCTTTCTATTTTTCTTTCATTTGATTGCTTGCTGACTGAAGAAAAGAGAAAAAAAATTGAACCATTTGACGGGAGCTTTGGCTATTGTTCTGTTGCTTTACTCGGGATCCTAGTGTTGTGGGCATGCTTAATTGGCACCCTATTACTGATCCAAAATGGGTTGAAAACAAAGCCGCGAACAACGAAAATAAGGTTTAAAATAAAATATAAGAGATACGAAATATGATCAGCATAGTGTCACCAATTCATCATTATGTTGGGTATAAAATAGGGCTAACACAGAATAAATTTAGGATAGACTATCTACACAGCAGTTGCCTGAGTTTTAAATATTTGTGTAGTCGCATATTAGCTAGGCCTACGAACGCTGAACTCGAGCGATCTCTCGCCTTGTCAGGTTTGAGCTCGACAAGTCTTGAGTCGTACTTGGATTGACGCGGCTGGAGTTCGGTTTGAACAAAGCTGGAGTAAGCTCGAGCCTGGCTCCTCTAGGCTCAATATCACACAAATTTTGTTAAAGAAGAGCAAAATCTAGCTAGGCTCGAACAAAGTTTAAGCTCAAGCTCGGGTAGATTCACTAAAGTAATACTTTTTAATTAAAAAAGAGTAAAATGCATGGCGTGCCTCGAACTTGCAGAGGTGTCATCCTGGCCCCGAACTCGAAACCAAATTTATTCGGTCCCTCGAACTTGCACGAGTGTCATTCCGTCCCGAACTCGAAACCAGTTATTCGGTCCTCGAACTTGCACGGGGTGTCATCCGGTCCCTAAACTTTAAGGGGTGTCATCCAGTCCCCAAAATAAAAAAAATTACAAAAAAATCATTAAAATCTAAAAAATAAGAAAAAACATATAAATTTTAGAAAGTCATTAAAACATTCAAAACAAGTATACAATATTTAGAAATATCATAAAAACAAAAAATCTTATAAAACTATTGGAAGATCATGAAAATTAGGACAAATCTTATAAAACTATGAGAAAATCATAAAAACACATGATCATAAAAATTTTAAAGAAATTGATCTTTTGAACGAATAATATTTTTATGAAAATTGTTTTAAAGAATTTTCAAAATCATAAAAGACGCTTATGATTTTCAAAATCAGAAAACCCCTGCCACGATTTTCAAAATCATAAAAGATCATTTTAAAGAAAATGCAGAAATGGACTAATAACATTTTTATGAAAATCGTAGCAGGGTTTTATGATTTTGAATGAAAAATCTTGAAAGATCATAAAAGATTTTTCATTCAAATTTTCTATTTTTATTATAATTCTAAATATTGTATACTTGTTTTTTAATGTTTTAATGACTTTCTAAAATTCATATGTTTTTTCTTATTTTTTAAGATTTTTTCTAAATTTTTTTTAGTTTGGGGATCTGGATGATACCCCCTGCTAAGTTCAGAGACCCGAATAGCTGGTTTCTAAGTTTGGGGACCGGAATGACATCCCGTGCCAAGTTCAGGGACCCAAATAGCTAGTTTTCTGAGTTCGGGGACCGGGATGACACCCCCTGCCAAGTTCGAGGACTGCCGGTGCATTTTACTCATTAAAAAAAGTAAAGGTTTGAATGAGCAAGGAAGCTCGTGCTCGAGTACACTTCATAAAATATGATTTTATATAGGAAAAACAGTTTTTAAAAGCTCGACTAGGCTCGCGAGTTTGACGCGAGGCTCGATTTGAGCTTAATTGGAGCTTGAGCCAAACTCGAAACAAGCCTTCAACAAGCTGAACTCAAGCTATTTGTCAACCCCAAGTTCTCCTTTCAGCACTATTGTTAGCTTAGCACACCACATGCGATTCGTTTCTTAAACAAGTGATTCTCATAATTTTAGGACTAAAGCTTGATGTTTTGAACTAACAAAGTTCCATTAAAGGAAACAAACTTAGAAAGAAAAAAATTCTTCTGCCCATCTCTATATATAAAACATGCAAAGCCTGATGCATCAATAGTTAATTTCTTAAAAAAAAAACTGTTTGAGTATAGTGAAACGTAAAAAAAAAACTTACAAACCAAATTTCAATATATAAGTTAAAAATATATAAAAAACTTACTACCCAAAATTCTATACAAGCTAAAACAAACCAATATACTTAGACCTAACAAAAATCAAACCAGCATACTTGGACCTAACGAAAATGAAATTTGAATTTTAGTCTAAACTCAACGCAACAACCCTGTTTAATGGACCCTTTTAAATTTTCCACACAACAAAACATGTTTTCTAGAAGAAAATAGGATACAAAAAATATGAAATACATAAAAAGTGAAGGGTCAACACATCGTCTAAAGGGGTGAGTGCTACAAAAATTCAATTAACTATTACGAGGAAGCTTCAGACCCCGAACAATTCAGTCCCAAACATCGGATAGTCCGATGATTACCAGATTATCCGATGCAACACATCATATTGTCTAACTTACAAATAGAATTAGGATCAAATCTCAAGCTCATCTCACAAGTCTGAGTTACCACCTGCACTAAAACTCAATCCACGGCACAAATTGAATCAATAGTACTAGAAGATGCTAGCCAACCACAAACACAAGTTCAAATCAAAACAAATCTAGCTAAAGAGCAAAGAGAGGGGAAACCAAAAATAAAGATGCGAGTGTCGATGTCTGTTCCCAAAATTTATATCCTTGAGGGGATCCTATGTCTCCGTTGAGGTAGGCTCGATCATACTTGAGTTCAGATCTCTTCCAACCCTTTCTTTCATCGAGGTTGCACCAAAAACCCATCAGCTTTACTACTTGATTCCTTTCCTTTCGAAGGTGGAATTGACTCCACAAACTTCCTCGGCACACCACGCAAAGTTTGGGCACCTTGAGGCGACGTCTAGCCATTTAGGGTATGTTTGGTTACCTGAATGAGATGGTTCCTGTATGGGATGTTATATAATTTGTATCCATCCATGTGTTTGGTTGGGTTAACTGTACCAAATCATCCTAAACGGTGGGATATAGAAAATGAAATATTCTATCAACATGCTGTATGACTTCGTTCGCTCGATTTGGTCGAACGACACCGTACAATTTTCTCTGTCAAGCTCTTACTTCTTCTTAATTCATATTTTTTATTTTATAGTATACCAAATTTCAAATTGATTTCACTTTTGAATTCGGTTTAGATTTGAATTTTGTTTTAAATTTTAAATCTGATTTTATTTTTTGAATTTGAAAGTACGTTTGAATTTTTAAAAATTGATTTGAATTTTCAATACACCTTGAATATTGAATTTAAAATCCAATTTGAGTTTTCAAACTAAAATTTGACAAAAATGAATTTTGGTCTAATTTAAATTTCAATTATTTTTTATAACTTGCTTGAATCCTAAATTGAAAACACGACTTGAGTTTTGAATCTAAAATTTAAATTAAATTTAAATTTGGTTTGAATTTTAATTCAAAATTTTATTTTACTTTGAATTTAATTAAAAAATTAAATGCTAAATGTAGTTTGAATTTTAAATCCAATTTAAATATTGAATCCAATTTGAATGTTAAATTTAAAATTTTGTTTGAATATTGAAGTTAAAATTAAATTTTGTTTAAATCATCCAAAATAAAATTATGCGTAAGGTTAAATTTTGTCAAGGTATAAAGTTTTATTTGATGGTATTTGAATATTTGAACCATTCTACGTCATCACATACGAGTACCAAACAAAATCTTGTATAATCCTGTTCAGCCAACCAAACATCTCACTTAAATCATACCGTACGGAAACATCCCATTCAGCTTGTACAATCTTATATAGGTTCAACCTAGTACAAACAACCAAACACACCCTTAGGAGTCGTCAACATCCAAGACTAACAAATCCGGCGAAAATCAATCTTGTAGATGAACCGAGTGCTATTGATTTGGCCAAAAGGTCTACTTCAATTGAACAATTTTTTTAATAAAACAGATAAATCTCATGATTTGGGTTTCTCCTTTCTCAACACAGCATGATTTCCTTTTCCAATTTGACGGAAGGAGCATCTTACCCGCATATGGCACAACTCCATATCAGCATATATCATTTCTTATTTGTGGTACACAGCGTACACCTGAAATTCCTATGTCTATCGAAGCTGATCAATGATCATCAATCTATTTGATCATCCAGGTAATCTTGTCACCTTCCATTACACACATGCGTTGAGTGATAGATATCTTTACCTATTTCTCAAATTCCAGAAACCCTCTACGTCCTACTTTATCATAAAGAGTAGGAAAAAGTCTACTTTACCTCCCTCTACTATTGCCTCGGTTTGGTTTTCCTCCCTCTACTTCAAAACCGGGTAAATTAGCTCCCTCTACTTTCCATACCGTGCAAATTACCTCCCTCACTTGAAACCACTCCGGTTTTGGGTGTTTTTGACTAATTAAATTCTAAAAAATTATAGGAAACTCAAAAAAAATAAAATTAGAATATTTTAAACCTATAAAAAATGTAAAATCCAAACATGCATTAAAAATATGATATTCTTGTAAAACCTATAAGCCAAAATTCATATTTATGATTGGAGGTATTTTAATAAAAAATCTCAAACATGTATATAATTTTAGCATGTATGTTTATATGCAAGCACCACTTTATTAAATATTTGGATTTTTCATACTTTTATTCTGTTTCTCTGAGTTTTCTATAATTTTCTATAATTTATTTTCTCAAGATTATGATGTCACATCAACAAAACTCCGTTTTTTTGTTGAGAAAATAAATTCTAGAAAACTAAAGAAAACTAAAAATAGAATATAGGTTTGTACACAAATATCATATTTTTATTTCTCTTTTGGATTTTACATATTTTTATATACTTAAAATGTTTTTATTTATTTTTCTAAGTTTTCTATCATTTTTAAAATTTAATTAGTGAAAAACCAATTGATTAGGCGCCAAATCACTCAAAACCGGCGTGAGGAGGTAATTTGTCCAAGATAAAAAGTAGAGGAGGTAATTTGCACGGTATGAAAAGTAGAGGAGGTATTCTACTGATTTTGGAGAGAGAGAGGAGAAAACCAAACAAAGCGATAATAGAGAGAGGTGAAAGTAGACTTTTTCCTAAAGAGTAAGACCATCCAACAATCTAGCCTAGCACAAAAGAAATTGGCAGCCCAGCCCACCAGGTCACTTGCAGGTTATAGTAGAACGCGTCCCCATATTAGCATCGTCATGTGGGCCTCGAAAGTGTTGTCTCAGTGCATTTCCTAAACGGGCTGGGCAATCTGGCTTGGCTGGGCCACATGTTGCACAATCCATTGGGCTTTGGTCCGTTTGCTCAAGCACACAGTGATCTCAAAAAAAAATAGTAAGGGAGGATGTGTATCAAAATATTTGAGAAAATCCAAGTCAGCTTCGTCACTCTAAAATTTCACAAATTTGTTCAAGAACATAGTGATGCAAAGGAACACTAGCTTATACTCCAGAAGAAGTATGGCAAACACAACAACTTTTCCTAACAAACAATTTGCAAATTCTCTTCTCACTCAAAAAGGATACTAGAAAAGTTTACGTCCCTATAAATGCTACTTAAATTTACATCATCCCATTTCAATTGACCAAATATCAATCTTCGTGACCAGAAAGCCTAGCATGAGAGGTACTAAAACATCCTCTTTTCCCTACAACCAACACTGGAACTGTTGGAAGCAGAACATGCCTTATATATAGCACACTTCCTACATCAGTGCTAAAGACAGTGAGGAGGATCATCTGGGAGGCCAGCCTTTGCAATTTGCAGAGCAGCAGCTAGACCATATATACAGCCTCGTCAGGGTCTTCGTTTCCAATTAGTATGAGACCCTCGACAAGGACGGGGAACATGCACCTCAACGGCTGGCACCTCATGGTGATCATGCCTGTCGGCGCATCGATGAAGTCGTAGGCGTGGTGCTTCTTCAGAACGCCGATCACACTTGCAGTGTCGCCCTCTCTTATGAACCTACCAAATTTGTGGCACCCATGGTTAACAAAATGAAAGGGTGTGTTTAAACATGATATGCAAGGGAAAGTATGGTCCCATGGCAAGCTTGGGGTGGTTCATGTCAAATGTTAATATGATCTTGAGGGCATCAATGCGTTTGTCATGACAGCTCATGTGGATGCATATCTTTTTTGTGTTCTGAACTTTAATCACGAAGTGCATTGTTGCTTTTAATATATATATGCCATCCTAACATAGCCAGCCGTCACAAGAATATTGTAATATCTAGTTCACGATGATCCTACAATATTCTACAGGCTACTTAGATTGTTACAAAATTGAACATCGTCGCATTGGATTGAGTTATGGAAACATATCATAGTGAGATATTTGAGCAAACCAAATTGGCATTTTGTAGTAATCGTGACCAAAATATGTTGGTCCAAGCTCATCTTAGAATATATTCTATTATGATTTTGTTAAAAGTACACGGCAAGGAGGAAAGTTCAATAACATGGAGACTTTTTTGACCTATCTATATTGTTATCATTATCGTAAAACAAATAGTTTTTTGTACCCTTGTCATCTTGTAAATCAGATATATTTTGTACCCCCAACCATTCTTAATTACTTAAAGTTAACAGTCGACCAACCAACAAGATTGAAAAATCATTGTGAAGTGAACATTATGATTACAATTTTTATACATGTTTTAAGCGAATATAATCTAATCGGCTGATATTCATTTTACAATTTATAAAACAAAGCGTTGCATCGATCAGCGTTGAGGAAAAATTCTGTGTAGTGTATAGATCTCATAATATGACCACAATTTGGATTTCTCCTGGCTGCGAACATGATCTTGGTATGATGGGAGAAGCATCTTACCCTTCTTTCAGTCGCACAAAGCCTTGGCAGGATAGTTCGTTGCTAGCCAACCAATTCTTCAGATTTCGTGAGGTGTCCTTCGCATCGCCATCGATGTTGATCGTTGTTTCCCTAACCATCGAGGTGATTTTGGCACTTTCTCCTGCACGCACGTAGAATCTCTTACCGGAGATCCTGTCCGAGATGTAGAAATTTGCAGCACGCATCTGTCGGAGAAAATGGCAAATCCGATAAAATGAGAATGCATCGCAGGTACTCTGTCATGGCATTCACCACAATTACTGAACAACTAGTATACAAACATGTGGCTTAAGACTTGCTACTCTGCTCCCCATGGTGGCAAATACATGTTGGGTTTGGCGTATCAGACACAACCCATAAACTTTAGAAATGAATACCCTTTTCAAACATTTAAATTGAATACAGGAAATTTGTGTAATTAGTACTTAAAAATTATATTTTGGAGACCATGGGCATGGGGTACCTCGGAGTGCGTTTGGTGCCAGCGGGAGCAGAAGCCGGGCCATGGACGGTGCCGGTACATCCGAATGGATGCGAACACGCACCGGGCGGCGTCGTGGAAGTAGGCGCCCAGAGGGACGCGGCCGCAGGTGACTTGCTGCAGGAGACGGCAACCTCATCAAATCATTGTCACACAGAGAGCATCACGAGCAAGTAGCTAGTACTCGGATTAATTTCAGCGTAGCATTTTACCAAATTTTTTTTTTGTATAGCCTATTTGGTGCAATAATTTGTAATGATTTTTCTCAAGTTTTTAGTAGTCCTCCTAAAAATACTAAAACTATTTTTATTTACTTTTTTATAATACTTAAACCTTTTTTAAAAAATCTCAAATTTTGATGAAACGTTATGTTACGCTAAGTAGAATCGTACAAGGCCTAAGTATTTTGTCCTTTATTTAATCGGTGACATTGCTTGCAGGGATTAATGCGCAAGTGATTGGCAACGCAATGCATGCCTTGGCGACGCAAAGGTGGGTTTTTTTTTTCCGGTACGCAGCTTGCCCTCCACAAGGGAAACCATTGACCATCTCCTCTCATATATGCGGCGTTAATTAACTAACTTGGCATGCATTCTCTGACGCATGTGTAGCCAAATACAAGCAACAGTTTTGATATTCTCTATTTCTCTCTGACGGATGGCCAAAAGGCAAGCAACAATTTGGACCTTGGCAACGTTGGCGTGCATGGCTTGCTACCGGGATGAGCTGAGAGAGAGAGAGAGCATGTTACGTGGTATTTTTAGATCAAATTGTTTCAACAACAAAAGCCAAAGTTTCAGCAGGCGAAAAATCTAGAGTTTGGCACAAGACGTCATTGTTATTGCGGGAACTTGAAAAACCACCTGCTAAAACTTGAAAAAATAATGCTTAAACTTGAAAAATTGTGTGTTGCGCTGGTACCAGTGGGTATCACAAGGAATTATTGAAGTGGCTCCACGTGTGTCGTATGGGTCCAATGATTCAGACGTATGTTAAGGAGTGTTTTCAATTTTTTAAACTATAATGCTACTATGTTTTGTGTGTGAGGCCTTGTAAATAAATGTTCGAATTTGTGATATATACTACCATCGTAATATATTTTTCAATGTTTACCGTAGAAAAAGCTTGGTGTTTCGTGTTAAAAGGTAGGCAAGGATACCCAAATCCATGCAGTTCGTCGCAAAGACGAGGGTCGAGGGGAGAACACAGACGTGTCTAGGGTGCAAGTACGGATGTGTAGTGACGATCAATGGACAAATCAGGTAAGCAGAGCGGTGGACAAAAAAAAACGTGGCTCACCCCGGTGATCTTGACGAGCTCGCCGACGGGCATGTCCGCCGGGTCGAACACCGTGTCGGGGAACCGCCGGAAGAACCTCTCCGCCTCCGCGCCCCTCCGCCGCACATTCCACGCGAGCACGGCCGCGGCCGCGGCCGCCGCCGCGCACGCCACCGCGAGCACCTCCCACCGGCGCCACGCCACAAGGAAGAACGCCCCGGCGCCGACGCCGCCGGCCGCGGCCACGGCCACCAGCACGTAGCACGCGGTCGGGACCCCGAGCCTCGCCCGCCCGCGCGCCACCGCGCCCGCGTCGCCGGTGGCGAGCCCCTGCTCGCCTTCCTCCACGACGACGACGACGACGACGACCCGCCGCCGCGAGCCGGCGAGGGCGCCAGCGGCGGCGGCGGCGACGGGCCGACCAGGAGCCCCGAGTGCGAGAGCGGCGGCGGCGCCGGCGAGGCCCTCGGCAGCGGGCCGGAGCTCCGGCGCGACGAGGCCGGCGACGGCGCCTGCGAGTGCGAGGAGGCGACGTCGAACATCCGGCCCAGCTCGCCGGACCGGGACACGTCCCCGCCTGTATACGGCGGCGTGGCCACCGACCCCGACGACAGCCGCCGCTCCTTCCTCCTGTCCGGCGCCGGCCCGGACACGTACATGCCGCTCCCTATCTGGTGCATCTCCCCGATGAAATCAACCGACCAGAAGCCCCAGAAGCGGAAAGGAATCAAGAAGACGACTACGGCGCGATGATCTTATCAAGAACAGGGATCGGAGCTGCAGGATTCGTTGCTGATTTATTCCGCGCGGTCAATCGATCGATCTCTGGGTCGGCAGGAGTGGATGCTATCAGTACTTGCAAACGCATGGGTACAAATGTTTATTGGGATCGCTTGGTGCTACGAGTTGCTTTCTCTTTCTTCTGCGCAGTGGATTATGAGGAGGTGAAGAGTGCGCGGGAGAGTGATACGGACGGAAGCGGGCGCTGGGCGGTGATACAGAGGAGGGAGCCGCGCTCTCGCGCCGGCGCCGCGTACGCACGTAGCTGTACGCCTGTACGTGGGCAATTCCGTTTTGTACATACGTCTTTGTGTGCAGGGCTTGGTCGTGTCCAGTAATGCTAGCGATTTTGATTCTATTTCTAAATCTTATACTATTCACGTGTTTAGATTTACTGCTCACAACTAAAAAATTTACGGATCTGCTCTCTGGCGATCGCTGGCGGCAATTTCGGCCGCCTGAGCGACTTCTTTGACGAGCGGATCTGGGGGGAAGGGGGGGGGGTAGCGGAGGAGAGAGTGGGGAGAGCACCTACGCTGCCCGGCTGTCTTCCTCCTCGCCGGCGCCGCCGTCTTCCACCTCTTCGTCGACCTCTCCCGCCGCCACGCCGCCGGGTTAGGGTTTAGTGGGGGTTGGGTTAGGGTACATCGGGTGCCGCTGGCTTAGAGGATGGCAGGGAGGCGGCGGCGGCGGTTGGTAGGGATGGAGTGAGGAATGGCGGAGGAGGCAGGCCATGAGCGGGCAGGAAAGCGGTTAGGCGGCGGTGGAAGTGAAAGGCACCGGTTAGGTTAGGGATGGGCAGGTGGCGGTGGCATGGAGGTCGGGCGGGAGGGCGGGGGAGGAGGCGGGGGAGGAGGGGAGGAGCGAGCGAGAGGGTTCGGGTCAAGTTAGGGCGGCGGGAGACCGGAGGAGGGAAAGTGTGAGAGAGAGAGAGGGGGCGCGGTGGCGTTGGATCTTGATCCAACGGTCACAAAATCGCCAAGCTCCCCCCAAAACCCAAAGCGATCGCCAGTAAAGTCAATCCCAAAATTTATGACTTTATTAGAATTTGAGGCTAACATTACATATGCTTACATACGATCTAAAACGAGTTGAAGTTTATCAAAACATAAGGCCTGAGGTTCGAGGCCTCACATAGGGGGTTGTGTGACTGCGTCTCTTGGCGAATTTGTTTCATATTGGTTTCAATCACCCTACTAAAGTCATTTTATAAGCCAAACGAGAAAGATCGGTCACATGATAAATTCTCTATCTTATTATAACTTTTGTAAAATGGCGAACTTTTTGTTGAGTTAGCGTTTGTATTACCACCTAAATTTGTTTAGAGCTTAGCGCACCATAAGGGTTACCCACGTATGTGTGTAGCATCTCACTTAGGCATTCAATCTCACTTTGTCTAAAAAGTTTTGCCCTGACTTGGTTTCAAAGGATTATGGTGTGTGCCATTTTTTTTTAATCCATATGACATTACTATACTTTTTATCCAGATATATGCTATTAGAACTTTCTTTACGCCATTAGGATAGGAGTAGACTATTCCTACACTTACCAACTCATATAGTTCACACAGGTCTCGTATCAACGTGGACGAGTATTATACGTCTTTACTGTTTCTTAATCGCTAAATATATATAGTCTCCTCTAGACGATCATGTGTCCAATGTCGAGCCATATACCATGCATATCATGTCACTTGACCACTCTTGGTACATACACATCAACGCCATGCACTAAATGTCCATACCACTAATTCACGCAACGAGATTTGATATATGCTCTGATATCATTTGTAAAGCCGCTTTTTTAAATTTTTTTTTGAGACTAAACTCACTTAAGAGGTTTACGCATACATTTCACCACGCACGAAAAATTTAGGATCATTGTGGAATTTTGCAAGTCTCTTGAACAAACAACATCTAACAGTCCATTATTGCCAATTACTGTCGCTAGATCTGCGTACATGATAGTACCATCTCAGATGCGCAGCATGACCGCATTAGACAGCGAGTTTTTCAAACATATCAATAAAAGAACACCTGTTTCTCAAGATCTCTAGGTAGATTTTATTTGGTCGGTCACTCGGTTGCCTTCTTTGATTTCCATGAGAAAGCTACGTCCAAGCACTCGCTGAACAGTACAGATTAATCAATCAATCAATCCCCACTCCCATATTCTTCGGCACGAGTGGAGAATAGAGTTACTGGCTAATGACGCTATTAGCAGCGAAGCGATCCGGCGCGTGCAATCAACAAGGGCGGTGATTAGGCGACGGCCACGTGCGGGTGCCCCGCCACGTGTCGCCTCCACATAAGCCCACGGCGGCACACGTGTGGACTCCTCCGGCGGGAGTGGCGCGCGATGGGCCGCCGCCGCGGCCGCGCCGGGCCGGGCCGGCTGCCGACGGTTCGTGCGACGGACGGGCCGACGGACACGTGGATGGCGACGGATGGGCCGAAGGGCGCCGTGGACGGGCCAGATGGGGAGAAAGGGCCCGTGGGCCCCGCGCCGCCGGAACGTGCGTGCGGTCTCCACTTGACGCGCGACGGGTTTGTCGCCTCGTCGTTTTCGGAAGTCACAGGTGACTTGTGGGCCCTCTTTTATTCGATTCTGAACACTGAACCTGGCTGCAAATTGCAGAGAAGTCCCTGGTGGACGCTGGTTCAGAATGGGAGGGCTACGAGCGAGCATCGTCAACGTGAATCTAATAATTCACTACTCGTTACTGTTAATATTCTTTTATATGGATCCAGCACTACTCGTTATTACTGTTAATCTATAATTCTATTTTTTATTTTATTTTATTTGCTACGGTGCTTAATCGATCTAACTTAGATTCCATTGTGATTCTCTAAAGATGCAATGCATCGCGTGTCCGTCACATATGCTTTCTGTGCAAAGATATTCGATGGATAATATTTTCTTGAAGATGAAGGCAGAAGCGAAGGCAAACGAGAGGGGTGTTTTTTCAAAAAAATCAAGACGAGGCAAATACGAAAAGAATGTATTGTACGTGTGTACATGCAAACATTGACACAAAGAACACGAGATTCTGGGTTGTTTCTTACGCAATGCTTCACTCTAGTTATTTATAGTCTCGAGAACCATGTAAAAAGATGGTCCTATTTCTTCGTGTTTTGCCATCCTAATGCATAGATAAAATAGCTTCGTATTTTACCATCCTAAACCAAGCATATACACACATCCTAAATCTTCGGCCCATTCCGTCCAATTCGAAAAATTCAAACTAAACGTCGTCCACGCCAACCGACCATAAATTTCCCGAAATCCAGCTAAAAAATGGCCCGAGGCCTGGCCCAAAGACTAGAAAAACTTTCAGGCCTTTCATGCACAGGTTTATTGATTGGGCCGGCCCACGCAATGACCACTCGCCGGTTCGTCTTCCTCGCCTCTTGGCCCTCTTCTTCCTCCTCCTCCTCCTGGGAACTGGGAGCAATACCAATTACCAAATGACGCATCTGGTGATGCAATACAGCCGGCGGCGAGCCGTCCATGCCACAGCAGGGACGCCTCCATGCCGACCACAAAGCTCAAAGTACGTGTAGTCCCCCACTCCCCCTGCATAGTGGGGTGCATCTGTTCCTTTCCAGGCATCCCCTTTTGCTTCCTGATCTTTCCCTTTTTACGACAGATCTCTCCCTCTCTCTCTCCCCCCGTCTCTATCTTCATCGGCGCTTTTCGTTGTAGATATCTCTCATGTCGCCGCAGCTGCGACGGCGAAGCGAGCTATCGAGCTTGGCTGATGAGAGAGAGAGAGAGAGAGAGAGAGAGAGAGAGAGAGAGAGAGAGAGTATCTAGCTAGCTACTGGGGGATAAAAGGTGGCCTCTTTCTGAACCGCTTCGTCACGAGACATCCTTGAGCGACTTTAATCAATCCTCTCTCTCTCTAGCTTATCTCTAGAGGCAACGACACCGGCGCAATTGGTTTGCTTCAGCTGAGAAGTGAGGCGACTCCTTCTCGCTGCATGCATTGCTCACCTCCCTGCACTGCGTTTCGCGCGCGTTCTTGCCGCCATTTCTGACCTCCAAGAAGCACCCGTGGCCATGGCTTGGGTTTTCTTGGAGTGAATTGGAGGAGCGAGGTTTGGTATCTGGGGTCGCGGGCTCGCGGCTGCATGGGCACGGATACCTTGCTTCGCGTCGAGCCGTAGGTGTAATTTGGTGTGGGTGCGGCATAGGAGATGCTCGTGGCGTCGCGGCGGCGTTCCGGCGAGTCGCTCGGCCGTTGGCGAGGGATGCCGTGCGAGTGCGAGTCGTGAGATCGACCGCTCCATATATGCTTTCCTGCTTCCGGCTGCCGCGGCCGGCCGGGGACGCGGCGGCGGCGTCGCCCCGGCGGCCGTCGCTGGCGTTCGCGGGGGCGTCGCCGTCGCCGTCGGGGAAGGGCCCGTGGGCGGCGGCCGAGGCGGACGACATGGAGAAGAAGCGGTGGGACAGCATGGAGTCGTGGTCGATGCTGCTGGACACGGCGATGGGGCCCGGCGGCGAGGGCAGGGACAGCGGCCGGAGGGAGGAGTGGATGGCCGACCTCGCGCAGCTCTTCATCGGCAACAAGTTCGCCTCCGGCGCCAACAGCCGCATCTACCGCGGCATCTACAAGCAGCGCGCCGTCGCCGTCAAGATGGTGCGCATCCCGGAGCGCGACGAGGCCCGCCGCGCCGTCCTCGAGGACCAGTTCAACTCCGAGGTCGCCTTCCTCTCCCGCCTCTACCACCCAAACATTGTCCAGGTCCCTAGCTTCCCCCATGCACATCCCCCTCCCATCCATGATCAGTCCATAATTCCATCGCTTTTGCTAATCTTCATGCGACTGATTTTTAGAGAAAACTCAGTCGATTTTCTCACATATCCAGAAGTTTCCATTTGAATCTTTCATCTGCCCTATGGAAATGTCTGATCTACGAATGAGAAAATCGACCGAGAGTTAAATCAGTCGTCCGATGTTCTAGGGGCGGGATTTATTTACGTTGTCTAAACAATATCTCTGCAGTTCATCGCGGCATGCAAGAAGCCACCGGTGTACTGCATCATCACTGAGTACATGTCGCAGGGGACGCTAAGAATGTACCTGAACAAGAAGAACCCCTACTCGCTCTCATCGGAGACGGTCTTGAAGCTGGCGCTGGACATCTCCCGAGGCATGGAGTACCTGCATGCGCAGGGGGTGATACACCGCGACCTCAAGTCGCAGAACCTGCTGCTCAACGACGAGATGCGCGTCAAGGTGGCCGACTTCGGCACGTCCTGTCTCGAGACGCGCTGCCAGGCCACCAAGGGCAACAAAGGCACCTACCGATGGATGGCGCCGGAGATGATTAAGGAGAAGCCCTACACCCGCAAGGTCGACGTCTATAGCTTCGGCATCGTCCTCTGGGAGCTCACCACATGCCTCCTTCCCTTCCAGGGCATGACCCCCGTTCAGGCCGCCTACGCTGCCTCTGAAAAGGTCTGCAATCCACTAACCAAGTTTACGAGCATGTTCGGAGCGGTTGAGCTGAATAAATAAGTTGCCTGAGTTGGAGTTATGTGTGTAGGGGCTAAATGGATAAGCTCGCTGAATTAATAAGTTTGAACTATTTTGAACATGGTATATGTCAACAAATTATTTGATCATCCATTTTGAATAGTTTTATTTTTATGCCATTTCTTGAAAAATTTTAAACACAGTATAAATATATGCTTTATGTTTAGAGCAGCCAAAGTTCATTTTTAGTGGATAGTTTCAACGTTGCTAGGATTGCCCGTATGTCTCATTGTAACCCCGATTACAGTTTGATCGGTTTTCTTGGAGGGTCGGTTTTTTTTAAGAATCGGATTGATTTACTTTCCATTTCCCTGTACTAATCAATAAACTTTGTTTTTCCTCCTACTCACTAATCAAGGCAGAGCTCCTGCCTTCCCTCTAAACATTTTAGCTTTGAGGAACTGGTTATCCGCTAAAATTGAATTTTGACTATTTTGACAAGTGGTTTTAAAATGCCGAAACTGATAATCGAAATCAGATTTAAGAATGTTTATCTTTTGACTTTAAAATAATCAAAGTCAAATTTAGGAATATTTATTTTTCCAACTTTGCGATTATTAATAGATGACGTCAAAGGTCAAAACATTATAGAAAATAATCAAATCATGTAAGAAAAACACGCCGAATTTAAGAAACATGCTAATTCAAGAGATGGCAGTTCTCTGATTCTAATAGCACGCTGTCTTTTCTTGCGATCAGAACCTGCGGCCGCCGCTGTCGAGCTCGAGCCCACCGGTGCTGAACAACCTGATCAAGAGGTGCTGGTCGGCGAACCCGGCGCGGCGGCCGGAGTTCAGCTACATCGTGTCGGTGCTGGAGAAGTACGACCACAGCGTGAGGGAGGGGTCGCCGGTGTTGGTGCACCAGGAGCTCAGGCTCTGGAGCTCCTTCGCCAAGATCTTCAGGATGGGCTGCATCACCAACAACTTGTCCATACCGGTGCATGCTTGATCGATCGATGATCACCACACGGGATATGTATATTTACTTGCTGAATTGCTGATAAGATAGATAGCCATGTAACTATCGCTTATAGATTGCATATAACTGCTGGCCAGCTGCTGTTTGTCTGTGCTTTTTTTTTCTGACAAGTATATATCTGAATGAATAGCATAAAGATGGAACCAAATGTTACTCAAATTGTAAAAACCTTATCTTTTTCACTGAAACATCACAGAATCGACGGGCCAAGACAGTGTTCATCGGATCGCCCTCGACAAATCCTACCTGCGATGGTCGCTGGAAATTCTTTTTTTTTTTCATAATTCATTTGGTTTGGTTTGACACCATCCAACAACACACTGGAACCGGAGGATGTCTTTGGCTTACAGTTACAGCAGCTCCCTGAAGCATAAGCTCAGTGTAGATTTGGCGAAGAACTGGTTCACCTTCTCGGTCGGGTGGAACGAGTCCCAGAAGAAGTACTTGTTGGCGTCGTCGCATGTCAGAGGGGCCTTGTCGTTGCAGAGGTAGCCCATCTCCAACTTCCCCGTGGCGCAGCAGCCCTCTTCCACGTTCTCAAGCCCTACAGACCAACACAACAATTGAATCATTGATCAGGACGGAGACCAACTTGCAGCTAAATTGTTCGCAATCATCGCAAAAAAGAGAGATTTTATCCAAGGTCTTGCATATCTGAACTAGTAAACTGTCCTAGTAGTGTAGTAATGTAGTGTCACATTCCTGAACATTCTGATCAGGTGACGCCGTGACAGCAGCTTAGACATTCAGTCGGTGAAAGTGTTCGGTAGGATCAAGCATTCGAGGTCACCTAGTTAGAGATATCTGAACATTCTGAAGGTGACAACAACTAGAAGGTTCAGTCAGTGATCAGTGACAGTGTTGAGTAGGATGGAAGCATTCAAGCTCACCTAGTGTGGAGGGATTGTTGATGAGGTTGAGCATGTCGTCGTAGACGTTGATGTAGGCGATCTTGAGGCCGGGGAGCCTGGCGCAGAGCCTGGCGATCATGGCCTTGACCTTGACGTTGTAGTCCCTAGCGACCTGGTTGTACTCCTCGATGCAGCCGCCGCGGAGGGTGTTGAGGGTTCGCTCCAGCGGGAGGCAGCCGATGGGGCTGAGGCCGGCGAAGGTGACCCGCCGGGCGCCGAGGCGGTAGATCTCGGCGAGGAAGGCCTCCGCCTGCGCGATGAGGAAGTCCTGGAACTCGTCGACGGTGAACTCCTTGAACCGGCCTGTGACGAACAGGTAGTAGTTCTCCAGGAAGTCGTTGGTGCCGACGCTGACGATGTACAGCGCCTTGCCGACGATGTGCCGCGCCCGGGCGCGCCCGACGAGCCGCCGCAGCCGCCGCTGGTACTCCCTGAAGTACTCCACCTCCTTCCACAGCGGGATCACTGACTTCATTCGTGCAGGGGCTGTCAGGTTTTCGACAAATGCAAAGATTCTTTCTTCGTGCAGTAAGTCTAGTGGCTGCGTCGCTGAATTTCACTATGTGAGGGGGATGCTTTGTTTGCCGGTTCTTGAAAGTGGTGGCGACTGGCGATGTCGTTCTTTGCTAATTATCGTTAGAAGAATAATCTTAGACTTTGTATTTACTCCGTTCGGTCTTTTCGATACCATCACGTAGCCGTTGAAAATTTCCCATTATCAAAAAAATTTGAAAGAGCTGTCATGTTCAGGTTTCTTCAAGTATCTCTAATGATAGAGCTAACTACTAGTTATAAAAAAGCTCCATATCATCTATAGATAGCTTGTAAACAATAACTTTAATAGATTAGCTATGGCCAGTGCTACGGATAGGGCGCCCGATCCGGAGCCAAAAATCGGCGCCTCCCAACCCGCTCGCCGCTCCCCGCCGCGCCTCCTTCCTTCCGCCCCGCCGGCGGGCGCTCACCGCCGGCCGCTCCACCGCCACCTCCTGGGCCATGCTGCCGCCATCCCTAACCCAAGGGGTGAGGCGGTCCCTCCACCGCTGGCCTGCCCGCCGCCCTCCTCGGCCGGCTCGGGCGCCACAGCCGCCCCGTCGCCGCCGACGAGCCCACCCACCGCCGGTCCGCCGCCTCCCCGACCTCCCTTTACAACCGGAGAAACCCAAATGTTCCCTAACCCGAACCCTAACCCGGCGGCGGCGAGCTCGATGGCGGCGGCGGCGACGGCGAGGTCGACGGCGTCGAGGTAGGCCTCCTCCTTCCTCCTCCTCCTCCTCTGCATAGCTCGAGGTCGACATGGCGAGGATGAGGCGCAGCGAGGGGTGGGAAAAGGATACACATGTGATGGGGCGCTGATCGGTCCGGACGCCCGATCGGAAGCAATTCCGATTAGCTATTACATTGACTCTAAAATTTAATATGGATCCATATGTAATAGGTGCAATGCACCTTGTAATCCGTTATAAACTGGCTTTTTAGTTAAGAGCTAGTCTCTGTCTTTCTTCTCGTTTTCTTTTCTCCACATAAGCAAAAAGATGACATAGACTCCCTATAGGCTGCTGATTTGACACCATTGGAGATGCCCTTCTAGATGCGGTGCAGTCTTGGAATCAGGATTGGATTCCAAATTTTTGCAGTCATGGATCCCATGAATTATGGCTAGTGCAATGTAAATAAACAGAAGGTAAAATTCTTTGTGGACCGATGGATTCTTTGCTTTTTTTGCTTTAAGAAAATTCATTGCAAAAATAGGTTAGTGAGCACAACAGAATTCGGTCTCTTTCACGGTTTTGGTTGGATTTGAAAATTTTGTTATTTTTGTGCAGGCCAATCAGTAATATTTTTTAAAAAAATCAGGAATTTGTGAGGTTTCTAAAGGTTTCAAAAAAGTTTTTTAAAAAAGTTCTTAACTTTTTTAATCACAATTATAATAAAACTATAACCGTGGATAAGAGCATGAACAGCAGGGGCTGTATCAAGCCCCTGCATCTTGCGTTTTTGAATTTCAAGCCAGCCCGCCCACTGGTGATGTCTCTGCTGTTTTTGAATTTTCTGCCCGTGATTACTGTAGGGACAGGGATGCTCTAAGGAGGGTCTGTGAACAGGTGCAACCGTCCGACGTCAGGGAGAAGCCCGGTCTCTCAACAGTAGACATTGTCCTTTGTAACAGTAGACATAGGGCAGTAGATGCAGTCAGACAGTTTTGAATGCTCTAGAATTTGTACGCCCATCCATTCAACGTAGCATGTCAGTTCTGGCTGTGGCAGCCGACAGTTTCTGGCCCAAGCTTGGTGAGAGCAATGAACAGAATTACTACGGGCTCATTAATCTGCATGAACTACCCTTATTCCCAGAAACGGTGTACTAGAAGTCAAATAAATATAGCAGGCTTTTTTTACGTTATACTAAGCATGTGAATGTCTCTCTTGAGCCAGTGAACATTGCTAGTATAATTATCAGATAATCCAAATACAGAACACCCTTGGTTCGGGGCCTACTAAACAGCCTAAAGTTAGGGTCCGGCCCATCGATTTTTGGAGTTAATTGCATTGATGTCATTATGAAGTGTTTCTTTCACATGTATGTCATTATAAAGTTGATATTATTTATGTTTTAAATATATTGCATTCATGTCATTTTTAAGCTTTGATTGGTCAAAGTGGACTTTTTATATCCTCTACCCTCTTCAAATTTACGAGGAAATGCCACTTCCTCAATCTTCCTCCTCCCATATCTCTCCCTGCCCTAGGTTCAGCGATCTCCTTCGACAGCACCGTCTTGTGCTTCGGTGACCTCCTTCGGTGGCGCCACCTGCTCCGAACACGCCGCCTCTGCCTCCTTCTTCGGTTGGTCGTGCCATCTCTTGCTACCACCCAATCGTGTCGCCCATCCTCCACTTGGAAGAGCCGCTGTTCGAGCTGTCTCCACCTTCCGCTCCGGCCAACCGCACTGCCTTCCCCTCCTGCTCCAGCCACGTGGCCTTTGCCTCTGTCTTCGGCTTCCCACCCCACCTCCTGCTCTGGCCAGTTCGTGTTGCCTCTGCCTCCCTCTTTGGCTGGCAAAGAGGCCTCCTACTCTAACCAATTATCGTCGCCCCTCCTCCGGCCGACTACACCACCTCCGCTTCCCGCTCTAGTCGTCCGATCCGCCTCCGCCTCCTGCTTCGTCCAACTGCTCCACCTTCCCCTCTCGCTGCGGCCAGCCATGCAGCCACCGTTGAGATGCTCGACGGAGGGGTGCTCATGGGAGGAGGAAGAGAATGAAGGAAGGAGAGAATGAATGAATAAAAAATAAGTAGGGGCATTTGGATGATTTCAAGTCAAAACTGGCATGGAGGCAAATAGGCAATATTGAAATTATAATGGCATCATCGATAATACCAACTTTATAATGACGTGTGTGTGTGTGAAAGAGACACTTGATAATGGCATTATGCAATTAACCCTTTTTTAACCAAAAATAAGTTGATTTTTTAAGACACCCAATGACCCAAACTTCATGAGCTATTTATTTTACCTGATCAAATAGTCTAGTGATCAGCATTCCCAATATTTATTTTACTATGTCTTTTCACATAGACATGAATAGTGTTTTACAGGATGGTTTAGAGGGGTTGTTGGGGATGCTCGTAAGACAATGAATATATCTAAATTATAAATATTTTATTCAATGATCAATTGATCTTTTACCCTTGATGTTCCGTAGAAATGCGCATCTGATGAACACTCACGGGCTGACAGGCTGTTCGACCAGCCTTGCCAGTTGCCACACCTTAGAATCACTGGAGCTGCTGATGAACTGCAGCCCAGTAGCGCGTTAAACAGCATGTTCTCGACCATTCCAAGCGCTTAAATGCTAGAGAAATTAATGCCTCAGCAGGTGGTTGCCGGAACAAGAATAATGTTGCTGAGCAACAAAATGGAATGCTTCACATATTGGCAAAGGCCACGCTACTGAATGTGCAGAGAAGAATGATGCAGCGCATGAACCTGGATCTACACCCGTCTGCCGGTCAGTGGCAACCTGCCGATCTCAACCATCTAATCAGGATTACAGTTAATGGTTTGAGAAAAAGAGAGGCTGCATATATGCATGTGCAGATCCTGTCTCCCTCTCACTTAAACTACCGCGCTAGTAGTACATGGGATTACTAGACAAAATGGAGTAGAGCATTTGCAAAGCTGAAAATAATGCAGAATTTGGTTGGAAAAAGTGTACCAAGAGAATGGCTCTTTAAGAACGTTTGTAGCCGCCACTCTAAAATATTGTAGTTCCGAATAGAGTTTCCGAGAAAGGAAATCTTTTAGAATATAGCGTGAGAGCATGTGCATCAGCCACTGCATCATAATATCACACACTGTAGTGTTGGGCCGGAAATTCAAACTCCAGGCCTAGCGATGCCTCTCGCACGCTTCTCCACTACGCGAAGTTGCCCTGCTGATAAATAGCGGGCGGTGATGATGGTGGCTGCCGCCATGCTCTAAAGTGTGAAGGAAATTTAAATTGAACGATAGAGTAAGTAGCTAACCATGAAATGGAGAATGAGACGAATGCTCTAGCGGACATATCAGCTTTGTCTCAAAAAAAAATAAAAAACACAGACATATCAGCTAAAAAAGACCCTGACAAATCCACCTAGGCATCGCATGCCAGGCAGACTGCAGACTGCAGCCATTCGTCACTGCCACGGTGAAAACGTAAACCATCGCAGCCCTGCACCTGCATTGGAATAGCTTCTGGAATCTTCTCCCGGGACTCTTTCCTCACATGCCACAGAACTCCATGGCTGCTACCAGATGATGAGAAGCCACTGCGGACAGTCCGTGCAGAAGAGCAGAACTGCACAAGCACAGGTCCAAACCCCATCGCAAGTGTCCCAGGAACCCCAAAAGGATTTCATTATAACAGCATCCTCAACAGCCTCTTCATCGCACCCCCTAAAACACTATCCATACACACATGGGGGATGCTCTAAGACCGAACGATTTCCATAAAACGTGACAATTTCCAAAAAACAAAACAAATAAGACGGTTTTTCCGTCTTGATTTTCTTGTTAAACTTTAAGAACCTTGGCGATTTTGTTGTTTCCCTCCACTCCGCTTGATTTAAATTTTAATTTTAAAAATTAAAATTTGTCAAATTTCAACAGGAAATCAAAAAATCAGCAGAAGTGGGAGTTTGGAGGAAAACAGAAGTGCACCTAGCAAAAAAACAACGGCGTGCATATATATGAATTGTATAAACCTAAGGCATCACACTGTGCAATGCCCCACCGCGCCGCTGCATCACACTAGTACCTTGGGATTACCTGACTAAAAACGGCTGAAATTAGGAACTGAGCCGTAGCTCAGTGGTAAAGCACCGGCTGTGTGTGCTTGCCGGCTGCAGTCCGAGTCTCTAAACTTGGCTCGGTTTCCTGTTCCTGGGGTTTTATTCCTGGATTAAATAAGTGAGGGCCCTGGCCGTCTCTTCGTGTCTTGATGCCATTTGTGCAGTGGGGTGTGAGTGTGTTGGGTGCGTGCGTATGGGCGTGAGTTTCGCACATGAACAGATACTACAACTTTGTTCAAAAGGAGGTCTAAAAACATGCTAAAATTTTATTCTTAAAAGACAGTGACACTGGCGCACTCTTTTATCTTTGATTTTTTTCCTTCTCTATTTTGGAATAATTAGCATGTTTGACAAATAATTGTTTGTAGTATTCCATAAAAAAAAATAAAATATTTTTAGGATGACCATTGTTAAGAAGATGATTATGCTTCCCGAAGATACTCCCATGATATCATCTTTTCAACGCATTTCAAAGTATACTATTATAAAATGATCTATAATGATTCTTCATTAAACATAGAATGTTCGAGCCTCGCGGGCAGGGAGGAAATGTCCAATGCTACGACTATTACATCAATATTTAATTATTATCTTATTTTTTCTACATTTTTTCTCTCATATTTTAATCACAACCCTAGTATTCCACTGTTATAGTGTGCAGGGTTAACAGGAGATCAGTTACGTTCATGTTGTGCTGCTCTGAGCTCTTAGCTAGAGGAAGGCCTTTAGAACATTAGGATTTTGGATTTGCGTGAGAGCTTCGGCACGGGCTCCGAAACATATGATGTGTTTCTTCCAGTTTTGGCGTTGTGAAAGCCTTCGATTCGGGGTCTTCGGATCGAGCCAAGGTGAGTCTGTTCGGTTGAAAAAGTGGAGAGATCTCCTTGGCCTGGGTGATCTGGTTGTTTTGTTCAGCAACAACTTCGGCGAGATAACAACAGTCTCCTTAGCTGCTTCATCAGGCTTGTCTTCTTTTATCAATCTCAAGTCGGATCAATATTCTGCATAATTACGCATTGATTTTAATCTTTTAATCTGCATCCCTACGTGGATGAGATTATGGAAGACGATATTGATGATGGTTGAGAATTCCGAAGATTTTGTTTTGGCTAGCAAAACGACGGGAGAAGGAACTTAGATTGTCTACGATGTTTAATACTTAGATCCTTTCTAATTGTAATGATAATCTCATTATGATTTACAGTCCTTTGTATAAAAAGAGATATCATGCATCTTTCGATTGATGTATTTGTATTTTTCTAAAAAAAATGGTAGTCATGCCCCGACAACACAATAACGAGAAACGGTTTAAAAAGGGAGAGAAGTTAGCTAGTAGATGGACGGAGCAATAAATGCTAATGTACTCGCACCAAATTCTTCATTTCCTTTCTCAATTAGAAACCTGCAGCAATAACCGTACGTGTGGCCTCGTTGGCGTTGGATTCTTGCTACTACTAGTTTTATGCTTGCCGCCGAGTGGAGCTCAGGTGGTGGTGGTATTATGGGCGGCGGCCGGCGAGTTGATCGGTGCATGGCATGGGCAATGGGCACGTACCAGGACGGCGGCGGTGGCGTTGTCGAGGCCGGTGCCGGCGGAGGCGAAGCAGACGCCGCGGGCGAAGTCCCGGATGCCGTAGGCCGGGTCGAGGTAGGCCGGCACGAGCGGCGGCAGGCCGAGCGCCTCCGAGATGAAGTCCGGCGGGAGGCGGCCGTTGCAGAACCGGCCGGTGGCGAGCCCCAGGTCGCGGCCGTACGGCGGGAAGTTGCTCTTCAGCACCGTCCCGATCGCGTTGTTGTTCCCCGTGTCCACCGTCGAGTCCCCGAACACGATCACCGCCGGCACCGGCCGCGAGCCCGCCGGCGCGCCGCCGCAGAGCCACGCGGCGGCGGCGAGCAGCAGCAACAGCAGCCGCAGCGCCGCCGCTCCCGTTCTTGGCGCCGGCGCCGGCGCCATCGATCGTCGCAGACCACCAACTACCAGTGGCAGCAGTAGCTAGCGAGTAGGTGCTCGTGGTGGTGGGGGTTGGTGGTGGTACGTGGATGCGGCGGCGAGTGAGGGCTGCGGCGCGGGTGGACGCCATTAAATAGAGGCGGGGCGGGGAGGGTCGGAGGCGGAGGCAGCTGAGAAATGACGGAGGGGACCGGGCTTTCAGCCATCAAGGTGACGCCGCGAGTCGCATGATCTGTCTTACTTTGTTTTTTAGACGGGGAATATGACGATGCTATTTGGTGTCTCAAAAGTGGCCGGGGACCATGCATACAGGCATACAGCCTTAGAGCATCCCCAGCTCACCCTGCATCAACCGGCCTTCAAAGACTGTCTGTTGAAAATTCAAACCATGAGCGGTCAGCAGTCTTTGGGCGGAAACATCAGAGCGATCTGAGGGCTTGACACAGCCCCTGCTGGGGATGCTCTTACACGGGAGCCGAAGTAAGTAGTAACTGCAACGATCTGTCGTGCTATTGCACTGATCAGCAAATAAGTAAATAAAAACATTTGGTGAAACCAAGGCGACTGTGGTTTTTTCACGCCGGTTGTCCCTCACAAATCACCGCCGCACCTCCCTCCCCCCGGTTACATGGGTTAGCCTATTTTTTCCTCCACCTCTGTCACGCTGTATTTTCCGTCATTTTCCCTTTAGTTGGCGTAGTTTACCTCCATATTATAATTTTGTGGAGTAAAATAGTTGACTTCATAGTTTGGAGGTTAAACGGACAAAACGCGATAGTTGAGGACGTGAATATAGATTTTTTTTTGGAAAATACTTGATAAATCTTCAAAGATGCGTGTTATTCAAAGTAGGAACTAGGAGTACATAAGTACATTGCATGCCGAGTACAATCAGTGGCTCAGCGGACTCATGCGTTTGCATGACTATAACACTATAAGAGGTGCGTGATTAAGGTGGCGCAGGCAGGCAGCAGGCAGCCCTCTCCCATCGTCAACGGTCGCTTTCCCGCGCCTCCCATGCATTGATTGAAACCGATCGATGAGCCATTGATCAACGGGTCACCCCGACTCTATGGACCTTGAATCGGATCAGCGAATAGTGTGGTACGTCACCTCTCAGGTCGCAAGGCCACTTAATTAACGTACTGAAGCAACCGCACACACGCTTGATTAGTCTAGGGAGACGACGGGAGATTGCGCGGCGAAGCAACGACGACGTCGCATCAGCAACGTGCATGCATGCATGCCAACTGCCAAGCATGGAGCGAGGTGGTTGTTTGTTCCGCATCGCCATCACGATCGAGCTACGATGCAGTTCCGGTAATATCGACTGAAAATGCCATCGGAATGGATGGAGTTCACATGAGCACGGCTTTAATTTTGAGGATACATACACTGATCAACCGATCAGTTTCTCTGTGCAGAGGCTCCTTCGAGTCACAAACATAGAATAGGGGTGGGTCGCCGGTAGAAGCATCCGCTGGGAGGAGTCACCTTGGCATAGGGTGGAAGAGTGGAGAAGATGGATAGTCTGAGAGGTACAAGGACCCAGTTACTTTTACTTAAAATTCTAAGGGTGTTTTGAAAGCCTGCATCATGAAGAGAGTGTGAGAAACACATTTATCTTAGCACATGGCCAAGAGTGAGAATTGATTTTTTTTTTCTTTTGCACGTGTACATGAAGTTATAAGTTGCATGTACACGCACTGTGCGGAGTACTTTGGATTTTCCCAATGGCACCGGCAAAAACTGTGCGCGACGACCTTGCATGCTGATGCTGATCTACAGGGAAGGGCACTAGGTTTTTTTGATTCTTTCTTTGGATTTGATTTGAGTTGATGGAATGCTGATGAGTCCGATCCTCCAGCTGTGGCCGCGCGCCGGCCAGACGGACACTGTAGGTGCTCCGGGCTGAAGGTAACTAGCAGCTGAAATGACGATCGAGCTAGTCGAACATTAAACAGCGAAGCGATGAGTGCACAGTGCCCAACGGTGGCGTTGTCCGGTGTGGCTGCCTTTTGCTTTGTGGGCTGGAACAGGAAGCTGGCCCGGGACGGAGAAATGTAAGTACTATGTAAGTATCGAGGGCAGGTTTGGTTCCTAAATTTGGATGAACGTGCCAATGCAAAGGTCACAGTCAATCCAGGATATGATTTTTGAAAAACAAAATACTAGACGTTTGATTGGTAACTAGACGTATAAATTCAATCCGGTGGTCAGATTGAAACCAAAATTCAGAACAACTAGATCAATCAAATCCAAGCAGTAGATCTCACCCTCCTCTATGTTCCCTAACCCTAGCGCCGGCCTCCCCCAATCTCCACATCTCCCCGTCCCTATTGCCACCTGTCAGCTCCCATGCGCTCTCTCTCTCTCTCTCTGTCTCATGCATGTCCTCCAAAGGAGGTGCACTACAGGAAACGCGCGAAATCTCGACGGCCAAAAATATTCTCGACGGCCAAACACTACAGGAATCTCCCTCAATACCGAGGGCTAAAAACCCTCGCGATAAAGAAAGAAGCCCTCGCAATTTACTATTCACGAGGGCCGGCCCTCGTGAATAGGCGCTCGCGTCCGCTCCCCCGCAAATAACAACAGATCACGAGGACATGGCCCTCGCGAATAGTTAATCGCGAGGGTTTTAATATGCCCTCGCGATTAACTGGCCTGCAGCTTTATCGCGAGGGTCACCCAGCCCTCGCGAAAAGTATGCGGGGCCCACGTTTCCTGGCGCGCGCAGGAGCCGGCCCTCAGCTATTCGCGAGGGCCACATAGCCCTCGCGAATAGCCTCCCTCACAGCTAATCACGAGGGCTATTTGGCCCTCGCGAATAGTTGTGTGCCCACTGCTAATCACGAGGGCTATGTGGCCCTAGCGAATAGCTGTGTCCTGTGCTTTTTTACGAGGGCCCTTTAGCCCTCGCGAATAAGCATATTCAGCAAAAAAAATTAAATATGAATTTGAAACAAATTTAAACTGCAGCAAACACAGCATATATATATATCAATCGACAATTTACTCTGAATAATTATCCATGTAACAAATTTTAACTATTTTAGAAGTACAAACATAATAAAGAACTTCCAATATATCCATTCATGTCTAAATATGGTGAAGACAATTTACTTTGAATAATTATCCATGTAACCTGGATATCACCCTTTCCAACTATGCTTAGTTCCAATCCGACAAAATATGCCTCCATCACAACAGGTAATAATCGATACAATATACACCACGCTAGTATGGAGGCTATGACATAATCTTACACATGAATTGATTGATAGACAAGGCACTACATTACTAACCATCAAGAAGAGCAAAGAAATCAAAAGTCGTGTCTGTCTTAGGTGACAATGTGTTTGACTCTATGTTCGCATTGGAAAATATTATAGTAATCAATACACATAATTAGAGGAAAACCCAACAATTCTGAATAGGGAACTTTCAACTATGCACTATGCGGGGAGACATCAGTGAACTACCTATTTTAAACTTAATTGCACATCAATAACCTCTATCTTAATTCTTAAGAAAAGGAGCTACTCAGTATAGTATTATATGATGGAATAAGTTACCAAATTCAAAAAATAGTTTTGAAATAACTGAAAATTCAAAAAGAAAAAATAAAGCACCTTCAATATAGAAATCAAGTGAACAAATTCTCTCTTCCATCAATGATTTAGAGGGATGCATATCACCAACTCGCCCAAGATGTTCCTATTTCAAAAAATGCAAAGATTATTAAATGAGACAACCTGTAACACAAATTTAAATAGTACAAGGCCTCTTTTCATAAGTAGAGATAAAAAATATACAAGGTAATGTAATTCAGTAACACAAAAAAATGGAGAGACCTCAACCATGTCTCCTAAAAAGAATTATTAATGAGAAAACCAAACTCTAACCGTGCATTAGGAACTAATAGAACATGTATGCACACGCATTTCAAATCAATACATCTGTTTGTTTTCTTTAGTAAATTAGTGTGTGCACTACAAGGATGAGGCATGGAGCTAGATAAACAATATAGGACTTAATTCTATTATATACAATAAACAAAAAACCAATCTCCTCTTGATCGATCTGAATCCTATCAAGGTTAGGAAGGAAACCAATCTCCTCTGAAAATGAACTGGTCAATTGGTTCCCATAATCCCATTTAAGAGCCTGTGGATATCGATAATGTGGTTTTCGTTATAAGGGCAGAAACAACTGTATGAAAGCAATAAGAAATCAAAGAGGCCATTCTGGCGAAATAACCATTTATTTGAAAAAAACTGTTATATTATGAAGCAGATATTAAAATGGAAAGTAGAACAAAGTATCATAGTGCAAACTATCTTTAGCCAATTGCAGGTGTACACCAAATGTCTAAGTTGAACCACCGTATCAACACAAAGGGTATGAAGGAAAATGATTTGAACCATGCTATTGATAAAATTTCTAAGCACTGCTGCAGATTTCGACTTACAATAGTTTCAGCAAGTGATGTTGCCATCATCCATAGGTTTGCTCCCACTGATATTATTCCACATAAAATCCCTTCAAAAGAAAAAGAATAAATAAGAGTACTCAATCCGTCCTTTGTATGTAGGATTAAAGGAATGAGTGATCCACACAACCACGTGGCCGACTGATACTAACTTAGTAGCTAATTAGCCAGACAAATCATTCCACTTACATTATTTGCATGTGAGAAAGCTGATCAAGCTCAGGAGCCAAAGTTCCAGATAAATTCAGCTGTAGAAGCTCCCTGTAATCACATATATATTAATAATTTTGTAGATATAAACACTTTAATAGCTAGGCAATGCAGGTATTAGTATAAATAGCTCACGGTGCCAATGCAGGTATTAGTATAAATAGCTAGGCAATATTGAATGCTGGACGTACCAAGAACCAGAGATAAACTGCAATTGACCTATACTCTCCGCATTAATCTCTCAGAGATAAAATTTGAAGCTCAATTGCTCGCTATGAGGGATAAACAAATGGAATTAACACAACCCTAGACGAATTTCACCATTAACAACTTCCACATCTTTACCACTAACAAACGCGGAGGGAATATCCATTTCACGAGCCACCGCAACGCCGCACAACCACCGAACCAATCGATCTCCCAAGATGATCATACCGAAGCATAATCGACCGAGTTAGCAAAGATAGGGAGAATAAGGGTGCGGATTCGCACAATGCACCTTGCTTGGAGAGGATCTTGGTGAGGCATGGGTCGTTGGGGACGCCGATGTAGTCGCCCTTGCAGTCGCGGGAGCAGACTAGACTTTTGTCTCCATGTCCGTGTCTCGATGGCGCAGCACCGGGCAGCGGCGGCGGCGGGCGGCGGGTTAGAAGCGTTGGCGCTTCGGACTTGGGCAAATTTTTGCCCAAGTCCGAGTGGCTCGCCAGATCTATATGAGCGCAGATCGCGAGGGCCAAACAGCCCTCGTAATAAATCAATCATTGGCGTTTTCGCGAGGGCCACATGGCCCTAGCGAATAACAATCGGTCACTGCTGCATGGGCCTCGGCCATCGCCATCGCCCACTAATCACGAGGCCACCGCCTCGTGAATAATTAGTCACCGCCTCCTTTTCGCGAGGGCCAGCTGGCCCTCGTGAATAACAAATGTTCACTGCTGTGTGGGCCCTTGTCTGTCCGTGCCCGGAATACGCAGGAGACAACACTAATCACGAGGGCCACCTAGCCCTCGCGATATAGGCTGGCACGCATTTTTTCGAGGGCTCAATGTAAGGCCCTCGTGTCTATAGGCATTTAAATACGAGCGCTGTTTTAGCCCTCGCGTATAATGCTTATATACGAGGGTTTTTCGGAGAACCCTCGCTACTAATAAATATTCTCCTACCCTTCTACCCTCAAATTATTTTTAAAAAATACCAAATAATAGTTTAAAATATGTTTGAGTTACTACTATTCTTTAATATACTATTTTTTGCGATAGAAAAAAATAAAAACATAAAACGAATTTTTCTGATATTAGCTCTTTCTTATCTCACACTACGAGCTTACCGATATACTAAACATTCTAGTAGACATTTCGAAAATTCATTTCACCAAATTATATAATACGTTATTTATGAATTACACGCATTACGCATTACCCGTTACATACTATTTAACACTTGTCTCCTCCGGGGACCGATGATGACTCCGTCGTTTGTCTCTCGGAGTCGAATTCGAGGGAGAATCCTTCACGGTATACCAGAGTTAACCAAGTTTCTGCGGAAGAACTAGGTAAGACAAAAAAGTGTGGGGGATTTAAGGCTAACAGAGGTTTTTGGTTTTCAATTTGTAGGCCTTTTAGTCACGAGGGCTGGAGTAGGACCCTCGCTAGTAGTTGCTGAGGCATCCTTATTCGCGAGGGCCGTATGGGAGCCCTCTCGAATTAGCAACATTGGGCCGTTATTCGCGAGGGCCAGAAGTTGGCCCTCGTGAGTAACCTGCGTCTTCTGCTTTTTGCGAGGGCTTATGTTAGGCCCTTGTAAATATATACTTTTTAACGAGGGCTGCAGACTGCCCTCGTGATTTGATATCTTATTACGAGGGTATTGTGTCGGCCCTCGTATATATTTTTTGGCCCTCGCAAAATTGGGAATTTCCAGTAGTGAAATATAAGCCGTCGACACAGAGATCATAATATCGACGGCCAATAACATACCGTCGACACAATGAAACTAATATCGATGGCCACACAAAAGCCGTCGAGATAAGGTCCTTGAGGCCAGCGCGCACGGTTTTTCGGCTTTTCACGAAGGCGGGAAGACTCTATCTCGACGGCTCAAACTCAGCCGTCGTAAATAGTTTATGGGCCGGCCCATCATAATGAATTAATCTCGACGGCCAAAATCTAGCCGTCGAGAACAGTTCTAGCTCCAATGGTGGGCTGGCCCATTGAATTTTTCATTTCGTAAATATTTTTCATAATTTGCAGATTTGTTTATTTAGCAATTTAAATAAAAATAACTTAAATAAAAACTAAAATTTTATGCAGTCCCAAATTTTGGGAAAAATATATAATGGTACAAGGTGTTATTTTTTTGCATACTAATTCTTAAAATAAATTTTATTTATAATTAATGTTAGGTATAAGATATGTATATATATTTAAAACTAACAAATTGTACTTAAATGTTATTGAAATGCAGTATTTTATTACATTCCAAATGAAATGATCTATGTACAATGTTTTTCCAACTCAATGGTGCATTATTTGAAAATTTTGATATGTCTGTGACCCATAATTCATAAAACTCTATAGAACGCTCACTTATACTCGATCGATATAGCCCTTACATAGGCAACTCCGCTTGCAAATTTAATTTGAGCATCTGAATTTTCTTCATAGTACATTATCATGTCATAAACAATATTAGCCATTAAGAAGTACCAAATATTTTTAAATTTTTTTAAAATTAACTAAGCTATGTTGACCATCGAAGGGAGTATTTGCACTAGCCGTCGAGATAGAATACATTCTCGACGGCAAAATAAAAAGCCGTCGAGACAGAGCGTAATTGACGACGGTAGTCAACCCAAGCCGTCGAAAAATACTTGTATCGACGGCTATACATAACAAGCCGTCGAAATAGATTCAAGCCAAGAGCCGACAAACACATATCTATCTCGACGGCTTGTGGCCGTCGATATAGAAAGAAACAAACGGGCCACGTCACCCTTTGGTCTTTCTCGACGGCCTATTGCCGTCGATATAGATTGTGGCCTGTGAAAATGCGACACGTGGCTAACTTGACGCTGACCGACATAGCTATATCGACGGCTAATAGCCGTCGAGAAAAAAGCGACCGCGGTCACGCGTGGCGTCTTTGTAATCTCGACGGCTATGAGCCGTCGAGATATATTTGTTCGACACGTGTCATGGTTTGGTTCGGTATTTGGCTGGTACGCATCTTTATCGACGGCTTAAGGCCGTCGAGATTGGTCTTTATAAAGAAACTCGCGTGGGACTTAGGCAATTTCGCCTCGATCCGCGCCCCCGCCTCCGCCGTCGTCGCGCGCGCTGCCGCCGCCGCCGTCGTCCGCGCCGCCGCCGTCTCGCATCGCGCCGCCGCGCCACTTCAGCGCCATCGCCGCGCGTCATCGGCCCTCCAGCGCGTCGCCGGCCGCCTCGCCGTCGCCAGCGCCGCCAGCGCCGCCACGCGCCGCCGCGCGCCTTGCGCCGCCGCTGCCCCTCGCCTCCACGCCTCGCTGCCCCTCGCCCAGCAGTGGTGCGCCGCTGCGCCAGCGCCCTGCGCCGTCCGAGCCGCCGTCTTTCAGCCATTGCCGTCGCGTCTAGCCGTCCGCCGCCGTCATCGGAGATACGTGTTGTTTCTTCGCCTTTTTTAAAAATTTCATTGTGTAGTCTCGACGGTCTTAAACCGTCGAAAATTTAATTAGTCTTGTAATTAGTAATAATTTAAAAATTAATAAAATTTAGAAAATTAAAAAATAGATAATGCTATTGTTTTGTTTTACCATTTAATTTTAGGTGCAAGTTATATATAGATTTTAATATAATATTGAGTTAATTAGTTTTGTAAGTAGTGATAATTAAAAAATTAGAAAATTTGTAAAATAGCGAAATTAGGTAATGCAATTGTAATGCTTTGTCATATGATCCTATATGTATTTTTGATTTACCATGTGCTTTGCCTAATTTACAGTATTTAATTTATGTTACATCGAACCAATTAGTAACCTAGCCGTACGTCACCCGTTCGGGTAAAACACAACGCGTAAAGAAATTGGATGGTGATTCGTTCATTTCTATTACGCTTTGTGTAAAATGACCCCGAATTGTCTAGTGGACAGCCAATGTGTGGCGTCCGATTGGATGACTCACGAGTAGCCGTTTAGTCGTGTCCCGCTGTGGCATCGATAGGGACGAGATAAAATTTCGGCAGTATAACCATATGGTTCTCCTAGTGCATAACATAAGTGCTATTAAGCTGAATTTGAGCTTTTTAGCCATCGTTGCACTACGAGAACTATAGGGTTATGTTGCTGAAATTTTGTCTCGTCCCTATCGATGCCACAATGACATTCGACTAACTACTACTACTAAATGGTGGGTTTAGAAGCCTTCCTAAGCCTATTCTGAAACCCTAACGTGTAGCTTCCCGTGTCAAGATCGATGGATGAAGATAGGAGGTGGATGTACGATGGATGGAGATCGAACGGACAACATTCAGATGAATGGTATGAGAAGGCCAATTCATTTGTAGATATTGCTTTCAAGGCGACCCCAAACCCTGATACGGCGTACGTTCATTGCCTTTGTACGGAGTGTGGAAACTGTAGAAAGAGAACACGGTATGACATGGGAATGCATTTATGCAAAAATGGGTTTAAGGCCGGTTATGCCTAGCTCGATGGACGTGTGGAAGCAGGCCCACACGAAAAAGGCGCCGCCTGATGGACAACCGACCTTAGATCCCCATGCTTATCTCCGTTTGGTAAGTGTCGATAGGATTAGTGAATACAACTATATCCGTTTGGTTATTTGTTTGATTTTGACTATCACAACGACATGTAGGAGCGTTATAAGGACGCTTATAGAGAGGAGCACGGGGAGGAGAGCAATCCAGAGGAGGCTCCCCTCGATCCTCATGTGATTCATAAACACATGGGGGCGAGCTCACAGGCGCTGGCGATCGGTGGCGACCATCTACGGTAAGATCTCTTTCGTACACTTGTATATTATGATTGCAAACCGATCATCAGATTATGCATGTTGCAGGTCTTGAGTATATGCCCGATGTAATGGCTAGCCAGAGCGGCGGTGAGACCTGTCGCCCGATTCGAGGATCGCCTGCAGAGGGACAGGGAGCAGCAGCAGAAGAGACACGAGGAGGAGCAGCCCATGACAGAGAAATGTTAAGGGCGATGCAAGAGAGTCCGAGAGCTGCAGCAGAGGACTATGACAGAAGGCTTGATACCGAGGCGTTCGTCATGAGGGTAACAAAGTCGCAATTCAATTCTTTTTTATAGTGCATATCTTATCATCTCTAGTAACGAAATCAAATATATGTGCAGGCCGGTCCAAGTGGTCACGCGGGGCTTGCGGGCAGCTCCTCGAGTCAGGTGGGAATTGCGGGTCCCTACACCGGTGGCCCGGCCGTGTACGGTAGCCATCCAGCCCCTCCAGGCACCTATGTTGGGCAGGACGGCTACCCAGTACAGACGGCACCACCGGGCACATACGGGACCCAGCCGGCCTACGTCCCCACACCCAACTATCCGAACGTCGAGCGTCCCTGGTTTCGTGATCCAGCGGTAAGTCTCCTATGCCAAATCAATATACTATCGCATTGTACATATATCAACTTACTAATTGAAAAATCTCGAAGGGTTCGGGTTCTGCGATGTCTACTCCTCCGTCCTTCGTGCCACCTACTTAGGACGACCCGCAGCAGGGCGACGACGGCTCAGGGAACATGGCCGCCAACCTCATGAGCGACTTTTGGGGACGCCACCACGGCGACCATGATCGATGTTTACTTTATTTTGTTCATGATGTTGATACTGTCATTATGATGTTTGTGACTGTTAATTAGATGTTCGTGAATGTGGATTTTATGTTTGTGATCTTTGTGATGCGATATTTGTGATATATCGAAATTGTCGGAGGTATGTGTATTTGTGAAATTATGGGAAAATTGAATGCGGGACTGTTTTGGGTTTGAAGTTGCAATTGCTTCTTCTTTGAGTGCGATAGCAGTTTTGCAAATTTATTGTGATTTTTACAAATTTTTAATTTTTTTTTTTTTTCTGTTTTTCAAGTATTCTCGACGGCTATAACATAGCCGTCGAGACAGCTTCCATGGCCCACGTGCCAGGTCAACCACCGTCGCGACCCGACGAGAGTCTATCACGACGGCCGGAAGCCGTCGTGAATAACCTCCATGGCCCACTTGGAGGAGCCGTCGTTCCCTGCGGATTAAATCTCGACGGCTATTAGCCGTCGTGACTAACTCGTGGGCTGGGCCTCGGAACTGAACGGCCTGCTTAAGAATAATCTCGACGGTTTCAGGCCGTTGAGAAAACACCCAAAGTCACGTCGTGCCTGCCCAGTTCATGTATCTCGACGGCCTGGTTTAGCCGTCGGAAAAGATAAATCACGACGGCTGAGCCGTCGAGAAAGACTGTCTGTCTCGACCGTGCTATCTCGACGGCCAAATATCGACGGCTGGCCGTCGAGATATATCAGTCTCGACGGTTTTACTCTCTATTATCGACGGCACGATTCGCGTGGTGGTGGCACCGCCACCCTCTTTAACTCACACTCTATATATGGATCGCAACGACGACGCTGGCGCAGCGGCCAAATCCACAGTGGCGACGAGAGCGCGACACCCAAATCCGTGTCCCCCCATGGCGACAGTGGTGGGCTCCTCTTCCTCCTTCATAGTGATAGCGGCGAAAACTTCTTCCTTCATCTTCACAACAACGATGTTGGCTCCAACTAAAGTCCCAGGGACATCGCGACGATGACCTACTTTTTCCTTGGCGGCTTGCTGGATACCGATGGTTAATAGCTCGGGCTCCTCCTCTTTCTTGATTTCAGACGAACTGGGGCCTGATAGGTCAATTACAACAGCAGGGGCAGAGGAGGGCTGCCATACTAGCACAAGTACGTGTGGCCACCAAAAGGGGAATGAGGTATTTAGAGAGGAACAATGAAGGAGGAGTTTTATGCATGATTTTTTTTAAAAAAAAAAAAAACTACAGAAGATTTTAAAAATGGGCCGGCTCCCTGGCAGGCGCCTACGCCTAGGCGAATCGTGCAGGCGCTGTGCGCAGGAAGCAGAAAGCTAAGGCAAGCCACCGAGTGGACCACATGCGCAGAAAAAAATTGTCGCGTCCCCAGCTCCCCATTCAACATGCAAAAAAAGCTAGCAGCACATGCAACGCCCCCTGCGTGACGGTCCCTTATACAAAAAGCACCTCAGCTCTCCAGTGGAATTGTATTCCACAAAAAAATATACGCTTCTTCTAGTGAAACAAAATGTGTAAAAACAGTGCAAAATCACTAGAAAAAAGTACATGTGCCTGAAATTTGCAAAATCGTGCAGGCGCAAAAAATTTCACTAAATTTCTACTGTTTTTCCATATTTTCATTTACTGGAAAAAAATGTGTAGCGGTAGTGGAATTTTTTGCGCAAGGTTTGATTTATTATAAATTTATTTTGTTTTTGTATTTGACAGTGCAAACTCTCTAAAAAGGCAGTACGAAGTTGAAAAAATATGTTTTTCTAGTAAATTGGTACTGTTTTTCCCACTTTTTCATTAGGTAGAAAAAATGAATTATTTTGATAGAAAAAATCAGATAGACTTGGGGCGCGCATGGCATACATGGCGCGTGCTAGGACCCACCCGGATGTACCCCACGCTTGTACATTGTGCTGCAGGCCTATGACTGAATGGAGGGGTAGGCGCTTGTGCGCAAGTCCCCAGGCGCCTGTCAAATAACAGCCCCATTTTAAAAAACTATATGATAGGAGTTGCACAGATCTTGAGGCATGATCTGACAATTTTAGATGCATAAACGACCAATCCCTATATGGACCCTTCTTTTTCTTTTTCTTTTTTGAGAACGCTATATGGACCCTTCTTGCCAAAGGCGTTTTTCATGCCTAAAGAGTATGTTTAATACTACGTTCTTTTGTGATCCAATGGTCTAAGATAAGCGAACGCTAGGCGAGACCCGAATCGCGAAGACATCGTTTGCTTCTTCTCCCTGAAAACGAGGGTCACCACTCAGCACCCGGAGGAATGACAGAAGCGACCTCATTTCGCGGTGCCTCCGGAACATGAGGGGCTAGCTCGCCCGACGTTCGGCAACGCATGCAGGCCGCGAAGCCCTCGTTAAATCCCCCCCAACGTCTCGCCGTGCCCGGCACCGCCACCCCGGCCTCCCCAAACGCTTCCTTAGCTAGATCGCCGGCGTAAGCAAGTCTTCTGCATCGACCCATCCATGGCGGCCGCGCGCAGCTGGCTGCTGGCGGCGGCGTGCGCGCTGCTGCTGCTGCTGCAAATGCCGCGGCCGGGGGAGGCCGGCGCCGGCCCGGCGGAGGCGCCGTCGGTGGCGGCGCTGAAGCCCAAGTGCGTGGCCGGCGCCGTGAACAGCAAGGCGTGCCGCGTGGGAGCCGTGCACGACCCGGAGAACCAGGAGGAGGAGAGGGCGTTCAGCGTGCACGCCAGGGCGCCCGGCGGCGCGCCGGACGCCGAGAGCGACGACGACTACAGCGACCCCGACATGCCCAAGGAGGACGACTCCTCGCTCGTCGTCCTCGGGCACTAGTCACTAGCCACTAGCTGGATGGCTGACTGGCCCAGCCGGTGCATGTATGTGTGTAGTAATCGATTTCGATCTTGTTGAACTCAAGTAATGTGGCTTTGTTCGATTCTTGCATCAATCATATCGTGTGTTGTTCGATCACTAGTGTGGGCGGAAAATTGAGAAGTTACGGATCGGAGTACCTGGCATTGTAACCATGTACGTAAGCTTACACAACTCGTCCACTCGCATACTTTAGTTTGTATGACTGAATTGAACGGTTCAAATGCTAAAGTTCGAACGAATTTTTAAGATCTTTGTGTAACATCTTTAATTTAATGTTTTTGAGAACCGAAATTCAAATATCGGATTTTTAAGATCTTTATAAAACATCTTTAATGTTTTAGAGAACATGGGAACAGAGCGCTCAGTTGGTGGGAGGCGAGGGATGTGCAGCCCCCCACCCAGGTTTGAGGCCAACCCGCCCACATTCAGGGGGGATTTCTCCCCTGATCCTCCCTTCTGAAAAAAAAATGTTTTAGAGAACGGAAATGCAAACCTCAGATTTTTAAGATCTTTATAAAACATCTTTAAAGTTTTGAAATGCAAATCTGTGTGTACGTGTGGTTCCATACATCTTCGTATCTAGTTATCATCAATGAGATTTCTGCACTTTCCACACCTTTCTCATGTACTTTTGGAAAAAAAAAAAAGATCTTAGTTTTTTTATAACTGTAACTCAAGTTCTCTCATATCTCATTGTCTCTACTTCTATCCTTAGAGCATGCCCAACATCATCCCCATACGGCCATATCACTGTAGCTACAGTAATCCCGCCACTTTTCCCGCCTGTAGCTCTTGGTTTTGCTGCAGTAATCGCTGCATGCGGCAGCTCCTGTTGTTTCCCATCATTTTTTCTCACCTACTTGCTACTCGCCCGTGATGCAGTATACCAGGGACGTTGTTGTCCATGTTCTTATGTTCCAATGGCTGGGTTGGCGGCTTGACCCTTGCCATGGACCACAACGATGGTAGCTTGACCATGGCAAGGTGGCGCGGGGTGGAAGGGCGTGGGCTAGGGCAAGGTGGTTGAGACCAACCAGACAACTATTAGGATGAGATAGGGAGAGAGCATTAACAAGCTAGATTAAAAGAATAGTCCACATCCACTAGCATAATAAAATAGAAGCAATTAAAAGGAGTCCATATGAAATACAAGATTAGAAAGAAAGTCCAAATCAACTATGAGATTTAAAAAGAGTCCATATCAAATATAAATCTAGCCACACAAATACATGGAACACCTTGCTCGTTAGACAAAAAAGTGAAGGATTTTTTTTGTGGAAGAGCACGAGAGAGGAGGTGCATTGGAGAAGCGCATGAATCTTAACGAGAATCAAGGGCATCAAGCTTGTCTCAAACCACCTCTGTGTACAAGTGGAAAATCCGCTCTCCGGAATAATAACTTGAGAAAACACCTCTGTGTTATCAAGCCATACAAAGCAACAGCGTTGCTAGTTATAAACCCGAAAGAATAGTCACAGAGATGGTTTCGTTCCTGGGCCAGGGCACGCAAGTCCAATGGGCATGGGCCACCCGAGTCATCTCCGAATCCTTTATGTGGGCTTAGGCCGACGCCGCGGCGGCCGTTTGGGCCTGGCCCATGGGAAGGAGCGGCGGCACCGCGCGCGTGAGGCCGGCGCTGCGGGGAGGAGCGTCCACGCACACGCGCACTCATCACTCATGTGCATGCATGGGACGTGTCGTTTTTTTTCAAAAAAAGAAAAAGAAAAGAGAACACGAGGGAGGGAGAGAGGAGGGCGCGAAAAGGCAGTTCCGACGTGCGTGGATTCGGTCGCAGGATGTTGGGGCAGAGCGAAACATGCACGGATGTCGCCTCCCCAATCCCAATCTGCCCTCCCCCGGCCCCACACACCAGTCACCAGCTGCGGCCTGCGGCCCTCTATGTTTTGTGGTTTTATTCGGTTCGATTTGATTGGATCAAAAATTTATTTATTTTTACAGGCTATTCAACATAATCTTTTGGAATAATTTTTCGGAGCTTCATACGATTTTACTTAAAAATTTTAAAAACATTACATTATTTTTTTAATATTTTTATATTGTTATCGCATGGTTCTTAACTTTTAACCCAATCAAACTGAACCGGACAAAATCACCAACCAAAAGGAACAGGCTTCACACACGCAGTCCTTCAGTCACACCAAACACTGCATCCTCCCCATCGATCATGCGTGTCTGGCTGCCGTGTGATTGTGCAGGCATACTGGCATAGTGGCATGTTAATTAACTCGAGCTTAATTCACCACAGTTTACCATGCTCGACTGGGGTGAAAAGGTGGAGGGGGGGAGATGATGGGGGTTGGGTTTTTTAGCCGTGAGCCCGTGAGCGCGTGGGAATCTGATTAGTGAGCCGCTGGCACGCCACCTGAGCCACTCTTATCATCACCTCAACGAGTCCACCACCACTTCCATCCTTCCTTCCCTCCTTTTGCATGCATAGCTTGTCCCCCTAGTTAGCATCTCGCGATCGAGCCCGGGGCCCATATGATTACGTTTCTATACTTTCCAAGTGGACATAGATGGAGTGGCCATGATCATACGTTTTGGAGTATATTAGATGCATCCTTGTGCACCGGCAATTTCGTAATAATGGTAGTTAACTTCTTTGCTTATTAAGGCTCAAAACCGTGCTGAGTTATGATCGTGTACCATAAAAAATATGCATTCTCTTTGTTTCGCTGTATTTGTTCATAGAGAAAATTGCACCATTAGTCCCCAAACTTGTCTCGTCTGTGCAAATAAATCCGTAAGTATCGAAACCGTTTATTTAGATACCCAAACTTGAGAAACCGTTGCAATCAGATCCATCGGCTAGTTTTTTAGGCTATTTTGATTACGTGTCTGCCATGTCAGTGCCCACGTGGCATTTTTCTTTTTATTTACTAGTTTTAATGTGGGATCTACTTGTCATCTCACTAAAAGTAATATGACATAGAGGTAAAGAGGGGACAGAGGGGGAGAGATGACAAGTAGGTACCACATTAAAATTAAGAAAGAAAAAGGAAAATGTCACGTAGACGCTGACATGGCAGTACACATCACCAAAACAGCCTAAAAAACTAGCCTATGGACTTTATTGCAATGGTTTCGCAAGTTTGGATAGCTAAATAAGCGGTTTTGATACTTACGGATTTATGTGCACAGACAGGACAAGTTTGGAGACTAATGCTGCAATTTTCTCTTGTTCATAAATTGAAGCCAGAGCTGCATGTAGTAGGCACGAGGAGAGCAGGGAACTACGGGAAAAGTGAAAAAAGGAAAAAAGGCGAGGCGGGAGAAGTCGGAGGGACGAGAGAGGTGTAACTAAAAGAAGGGCGTGTGTTTAGTCCCCTGTAGTAGAGAGTAACTAAGGTCGAGAAGGGCATGTGTTCAGCCTCCGTAGTAGAGAATAGGAAGTTGTCGCATGAAAAACCTTGTAACATGTTTTCGTTCTAATGAAATGGAAATCGGGAATCTGACCCCTTTGTTGAAAAAATATATATATCAAATTATTTGTCTATTAACCGGTCAAAGGTGTAACTAAAAGAAGGGCGTGTGTTTAGTCCCCTGTAGTAGAGAGTAACTAAGGTCGAGAAGGGCATGTGTTCAGCCCCCGTAGTAGAGAATAGGAAGCTGTCGCATGAAAAACCTTGTAACATGTTTTCGTTCTAATGAAATGGAAATCGGGAATCTGACCCCTTTGTTGAAAAAATATATATATCAAATTATTTGTCTATTAACGGTCAAAGGTGTAACTAAAAGAAGGGCGTGTGTTTAGTCCCCTGTAGTAGAGAGTAACTAAGGTCGAGAAGGGCATGTGTTCAGCCCCCGTAGTAGAGAATAGGAAGCTGTCGCATGAAAAACCTTGTAACATGTTTTCGTTCTAATGAAATGGAAATCGGGAATCTGACCCCTTTGTTGAAAAAATATATATATCAAATTATTTGTCTATTAACCGGTCAAACTATTATTTTTAAAAAAGTTTAAATTTATGTAGGTCATCAAATTTATGTATGCAGCCGATCAAATTCATTAATTAGAGTTAGTATGATCATTTCAACACACTTTATTGCTTTAGCTTGTGTCTATTTGGTCGGTACACAACAGTTATTAGCGTGGACAAATAGAGTGAAAAGGAGATAATATCATAGATAGAGAGGGCAGGCGGGGTAGAAACCGGAAACAGTATGATGTGGCAGGAAAAAGGCCTTTCTAGACAGAGATGCGAAAGGAAGAGAAGGCAAGGCGAAAAGAAACAATAATGGTACGTGGACATGGAAGAAAAGAAGCGAAGAACATGGAGCAGGCCCCTATGCGCGCCGTGTCCCCTCCCGCGGCGTCACGGCAGAGCCGCCTTTGACGCCGCTGTCCCCGCCGCTTTGTGGCACCTGTTCTTGCTGCATGCTAAGCGGAGAGGCGACTGGGATCGATTCGATTGAATATTAGATTAGATTAGATTAGATTAGATAGCGGACGGATTTACGTGCAAGGTGCTCCCGATTAGTTAATTAAGAGATTGATTAATTATATATTAATCTGGCCACCTTCCGTACAGAGCGCTCCGAGGCTCCTTTCTAGGCACACACATTCTGCGCTCCTGCTCCCGACGCTTAACCTAATTAACCTAGTTAGCTAGCCAGTGCCCGTCTTCGTCGTCGTCGTCGTCTTCTTCCTTCCTCCCTCTCTCCAAATTGCAAGAGAGATTTTAGCCTCATTCTCTATTGCATGCATACAACCTAACTGAACCGCATCAGTTCATGGCGGTTCTTCCGCAAAGCCCTCGACTTACTCCACTACTGTATGCCGACCATATATAGGACCATGAGAGAGAGAGAGAGAGAGAGATCTGCTTATATCTTTTGGTCTGCTCTTCTTCATCATGCTGCTCACTAGCTACGCTCTCTCGTGGAGTTAGCTAGGCAACTAGCTCGATCGAGCTTAAAACTCCAACGCATGCATATATGCGGCATATACCTCTCCGGCTAGCTAGCTCTCTCCTCCTATATATTTTAGGCCTCCTACTCCCAACCCAAATCAACTATTCAAGGCTTTGTTCTTGGCTCGGCCGGCCTTGTCTATCTCGATCTTACATGGCAGATTAGTGCAGATCAAAGATTCAAAGCTGTCATCCTGTGTGATAATAACTAGTGCCAGGATCAATCACGCGATTGAGATGAGAGCTACGCGATATCGATCGATCGATCTGGTATGATATATATCCTTGCCAGCATCGATCATATATATTTCACATTCATTCCTGGAAGATTTTTTCAGATTAATCTCTGATGTCTCACGAATGAAGTCGATATCATTTTGGAGTGAAGGCTAATGAGCGAACTGGGGCAATTATTCAGCTGATTAATTGCATCGAGTTCGCCATGCATACACCGGAGCTTCGATCGTCTAGCATGATTGATATGTGGAAAGAGCGATATTGGTGAGGTTCAATCCGATGATAGATTTTACTTGAGTAGTAAGATCGGTATCTGATTGAGCCGCGCCAATATCTCTTCCTCCTAGCTACATCTTGCTTCGTCCTTCCGATCTAAAGCATCACTCGTGCATGCCAGGTGAGTATATATATTTACCCACTAGAGTTTAGTAAGTATATATACTATCATCTAGAGTTTAGTGAGTTGTGGTTATACATGCTATTAATCCATTCTTGCCGTTTTGCCTTTACTAAGTTTTATCTTTTTTTGAACCAATAATATTTCTTAAGTTTTATCCTGTGCGTTCGTTCGGATATATGTTTTATTAGCAGTGTTTAGGGGAACGTACTAAAAAACTTTGAAACAAATTAACAGTGATATATATACACAATCGATATATGCATGTAGGACGTGTGATCTTCTCTAGCCTTTCAGGCATGATTTGCTTGATTACCGTATGACATGCATCAAAAGAGAATGCGCTAGCTTTAAGTTGACCGTATAGTTTCATTACCGTTACATTATTTGCATGCATGATTTTTCGCCTTACAAATACAGCATGCATGCATGAATTAAGAGTATAGAGCATGCACTTTCAGTTAATCCCTAGTTAGTGCATAGCCTTTTAATTGCATTCTTTGGTAATTCGCCAGTTCTTTGTAGGTTAAATTTCAGTTCCCTAAAATAAATTTTCAGTCCTGCGTCAAAGGATAGAGTCATAGGGTTGATCAAGATGAAACTTTAGGTTAATTCTCAGTTCACTAAACTTTTGCTTAGGTGCAAAATTTTATGTATGTAGCATTTAATTTAAACATGGTTATTCGAACATCAGTAATATTCTTATTCGAACATCAGTGACCATTCAATATAGTTTTTGAATTTTAAATGAGCAAGGTGTCAGACGTACTAGATCTCTTTTATTTGGCGTGTGTGTGTGTATGGACTTCTTTTCTGGACTCGTAATTGATGTGAACTTCTTTAAAGTGCTTTTATTCTAATATTGTAGTGCATATGGACTATTTTTTAAAATCTAAACCATTATAATTTGGACCAACAATAATTGACGGTGTAGATTTTTTTCTCTCCGATTAATGTGGGATTTTCTAGTATTTTTGAATTAATCCGGTGGCTCCGTTTAACTCTATTCTAATATAATAACTAGCATAATAACCCGCACATTTGCGCGGCTAGACTTGTTAAGTCATGATATATTATGCACAATATATTAGATTCAACAAAAAAAAAAATCTAAACTAATAGAGCATTGCGATCTTCCTAAGCCACCATCTTCGTGATGCATCTCAGCCACAAACTCTTCATGCTTGTCATCTCTGAAGCCCTATATATGTTCATACCCATTTTATTCATTAGAGTCAGAGGTGTTCTTTACAACTTATTTACTTATTATTTTGTGGTAATATCTATTTATATATATGTTTATCTTCTAAACATTAAGAGTATTTTGAGGTGGATTTGATAGTCGGGTCTAGCTTGTACAACTTGTTTTTTAGAGCTTTATAACACAAATTTGAGATAAAATAGAACGATTAAAAAAGGCATTTTTATTTTATCAAAACAAGGTAAGCAACTAAAATTGTAAACAGAAAAGTAGATAATTCTTTATTTCTTACCACATTCATGTTTCTCTTTCAAGTCTTTTGATATTTGAAGTGTTTGCTCCCATTAATATAAATATCATTTTATTCTAAGTTTCTAACATGGACTGTTATTTTCTAAATTTATGTTTTTTTATTGCAGTATACACGAACTATTCCTTTTAATGACCTAGCACCAATATTAACGATGGTCTAGATCTTTTTTATTTTACGTGGAAACTTTTAATATTTTAGAATTAATATAATAGGGTGGCCCCGCTCTACACTCGTACCTATCTATGAGTGCTAACTGATCTTAATCCGTATTTTTTTTATGTCCATGTGATTAAATAGTACCACCTCCGGTCACAAAAAGAAGTCGTTGTTGACTTTAATTTGGACACGCCTTTGACCATTCGTCTTATTCAAATATTTAGTTCAAATATATAAAAATATGAGTTATACTTAAAATACATTTAATAATAAACCAAATCATAACAAAATAAATAATATTTATATAATTTTTTGAATAAGACGAATGGTCAAAGACATGTACAAAAGTCAACGGCGGCTTTTTTTTGTGACCGGAGGGAGTATTACGGACACTGACCACATGGCGTACTACATACATACGTGACTAGTCCTATTTATGGTTCGTTCATACAAACTAATACAATGCTAATCCAATTGTAATTCCTGTATCTCACACGCTCTAGCTTTTGCTGACATATCTGGTTGTCGGGCGGTCAAATTCATTTAGGTTAACATCACATCCACGCTATTACAATCTAGGTCCATTATAATCAACGGTGCAGATCTTTCTTTTTTTTATGGTTCCGATCCATCTAATTAAGTTGTTAGATCTACACTATTATAATATGATCCTATTATAATTAATAATGTAGATATGTCTTTTTCTCCAATTAACATATCTTTTTTCATCAATGATCTATATCTTTTTTCATAGACCCACTATAATCGATGATCTATATCTTTTTTTCTTCGATTAACATAAGATTTTTTTTGTTTTTTATTAATGTGTGATGATCTAGTATTTTAACATTAAAGTAGTGGCTTCATTGTACTCTTATCTTTTGTTGACATATATATCTGGTTGTCGTCCGGTCCAATTCATCTAGGTTGACATCAAATTTACATAATCTAGATAAATTACAATTAATCAATGACCATATAGCATAGTATGTACATATATGTGGATTGGTATGTGTCGATCGTATTTATGGTTTGTTTAATTTATATGGCTAACCCAATGCTAATCCAGTTATAGTTTTGTTTCTCATACGTTCTAGCTTTTGTTGACATATCTGGTTGTTGCAAGATCCACCGGGGATCAAACCTAGATCTCTGAGTTTTCATGTTATACGGCACCTTTATATATATAGTAATAGATAGATCACAAATCAATGATCAATTATTTGGATATCGTATGATCATTTCAAACAAGGACTGCTCTGGCGGTACGGTTAATGTAAGATCAGTATGTTAATCCTTGAACCGTTGTCCAAATCTTTGCATAGAGCAAATTAAGTTGAATAACTTTTCTTTTATCGGTTTTGCTCACCGCCAGTCGCCTGGGCGGTAGCAAACCGAGCCAGGCGATTTTTCAAGGGGGAGGAGGAAGGAGGAACGCGCAGAGGAGGAAGAAGGGGGAGGAGGAAGGAGTGAGTGTACCTCGCCGCCGTCGAGCTCCCCGTCGCCCTCGCCGTCGCCGCCCTCGAGCTCGCCGCCGGCCGGTTCGGGTTAGGGTTTAGGGTTCGGGGGTTCGGGTTAGGGAATATTGGGTTCCTCCGGGTGTAGAGGGAGGTCGGGGCGGCGGCGGATCGGCGGTTGGTCGGGATCGTCAGGCGGCGGGGAGGCGGCAGGCGCCGGAGCCGAGGAGGGGAGATGGCCGTCGGCGGCGGTGGATGGGGATCAAGCGGCGCCGGCGAGGTTAGGGTGGGCGGGGCCTTGGGCGCGGAGGTTGGGCGGGGAGGCGGTGGCAGCGCGCCGCCGCCGGGCGGAGAAGGAGGCGGGCGGGGGGCGTGAGGAGCGCGAGCGGAGGAGGAGGAAGAAGGGATCGAGGAAGGGATCGAGTGGCGGAGGGCTCCGTTCGCTCGGGAAGGCGGAGGAAGTGGATCTGTGGGCCGTTGGATCAAGATCCAACGGCTAGAAAAATCGCTGCTGCTGTGGGGGGCGATTCTGCGATCGCCAGGAGACGCTCCCTTCTTTTATTAGTTTCACTAAATCATAGTTGCTTGCTTTTAACTTAGATCCAATCAGATTTTATTTGTAACCATAAAATATGCACCTATGTCCCTACATCTGAGGTGGTTGTCCTGGGCCTTTCTTGCAGCTGGGATATATAAAACACAGAAACGGCAAAAAAATTGCACGTACTACGATTTCGATTCCGATAAATGATGCACGAAGCCAAAAATTGGGTCTATGTCAGTCCTCATTTCGATCATGAAATCCATATATGATATTATACGAATTTTACATTGGCATACAATTATTTTCACAATCCTCCCTAGAGGAGGGACGTATATGCATGTGACCATGTAGTTGAACTCGAAAATCAGAAAACGATGAGCCTAAATAGTTTTGGGCCTATTTCAGATGGCCACTGAACCATGTCCACGGCCCGAGATGGTCGACTCGTTGAGTTTCATTCCAGTTAAAGTTTAGTTGGGTTCCACGGACGGTTTTGTCGGACCATGTGAGCGTCCATGACTACAAAAATTAAGAAATTTGTGGGTGAGTAAACTATATAGCAAAATGACATTATATGAGTTGTTTCTAATTCTATCTATAAATGACATGACAATAATTAGAGACACTTACTATCTCAACCATTGTACATGCCTTTAGGCTTTGAGTTAATTTTAGGTCCAACTACCCACCTAGGGTATCAGCGCTCACAACCACACAAGAAAAAGAATTTCTCCCCAATTTTCTTTTAAAAAAATCTGTACCCACGTTCATGTTTCAACCTACCTATGTGTTTTTTATGTTCTCAACCTAAAAATTCTCTATAGATAAAGTTTTAAAACTTTAACTTAGCACAAGTATAAAACGACTAATATTTTATAATGGATAGAGTATGTTATTTGATTAACTTCTTTCTCCTCCATGGACATGCATGGACATGCAGGGCTTCTCCTCCATGCAAGCACACAACAAGCCAAAGGTAGGTAATTAAGATTGATGAATCATCTAAAGCACCGGAAGTCACTGTTGAAATGTTCTTTGGATGTGGTGTTATAAAAATGTTTCAAGCTTATGTATTTTCAAACTTTTAACCGTGTTGCATCTTACACGTATAAATTTACATGAATGCAAAGGGAGGATAAGTAAGAGGTCATCGTCATGCATTCCACTCTCTTGAGGTTCATTATTTTTCTTCAAACATTGTTGTAGAGAAAATGACATGATTATTTCTTATTGCCTATTGTTTATTGCTTGGACAATTAATTACTAGTAGTTTTGACATTTTGAATGTTGAGGTAAGTTTGTCTTGGTTGTATACGTCCTAGTTGGGGACCGGACGATATATATGGTCAAAACTATTCATTTATATTAAAAAACACACACAATGTCTACATCAATATTGAATCTCACGAGAAGTTATAGAATATGTATTTTTCAATTTTTCAGACTTACATGACATTATTGTAGAAATGGCTCAACGTTGTTGCGTTTCATACTAGTATTGTTTACTACAATTTTTTTTCTATAATATTGCAGACATACGTAACAATATGTAAAAATAGCTAAGCAATGTTGCATCTTCTCATTTGGCACCGTCATATAGCTTGGACCGATTGTCGATTGTGGGGATCGAGCCATGCTGTTAGATCCCACGGCGATCCTAATATCTCATGGTCTAGCAGCAATTTGACTCTCCCAAGGCCAACACATGGTCTCAGGCCTAGATCTCCTATATCTATCGGTACACCTGAAGCCACAACCAAGGTCGCCGTCTAATTCAACTCAAAATACTAACCTGGTGTGTGAGAGACATACCAATGTGAAAATCCATTGGATGCACATCCGAAAGCAGCATTCTGATTGAGCCCTGGGTAGCCCCTCCCTCCAGCACTACACCATTCCTCTTGGGCTCTCCCAAGCCACGCAGCATCGACGGCGACGCGTGATGCCACGGCGCCGAACTGCCGAAGCGATCCCCGCCGCCTCCACTCGCCGGCGGCGACCTAACACGTAGCGTGTCAGGCGCTACCACCCCTGCCAAATTCTACTGCACGTACGGCTAGCTGCAGCCCAATCAATCGGCTCATTGATCGTTGGCACAGCTGCACACCTCTGGCCAGTGAAACTGAAAGAGAAAGAAAGAAAGAAAAAAGAAGAAGTAAACATTCGTGCTGAAATCTCAAGGGCGTGTCTCCAGCCCAGTCGCCTGGGCACGCGCGCGCGTCGCTCGGGCCCAGCCGCCGGCGAGCATGCGGCGCAACCCAGGCTACTGGGTATTAGCAAAACCTAAATCTCAAACCTTTTCAAAATCAGGGGTCCTAAATACATGTCGATTGTTTGTTGTAGCCCGTCCGGATTCAATCTACACGATCGATACGGTGTGCTGCATTATATTGTTCGACGACGCAGAGACTAGAACAAAGTTCTGTTTCAGAAAAGCTATGAAACATGTGCCGGTTTATTCCACGGTGCATGGGAGGTTCGGTATCTTGACTTGTTTATGTTCTTGCTCCAGCTTAGACAACTCGATCGATCTCTCTGTGAAAGGAAATAAAAAAGAGAGAGAGCACGCAATGTACGGTCTGGGGCTCTGCAATGCCGACGACGACTCTGCGAGCTAGTGCAGCACCCTTTTGTTCACAGCCTCTGACGTTCCATCGCAGAATGGCCATGGATCGGAGTCGCGTGCGGTTAAGGAGAAGGCCGGTTAATTAGGTTTGACTAATTAGGATCTGATCTGATGGCCATGCATTGTGCAGCTGGTGGCTAGTGCTTGCATCTACAGCCATCCAACGCACTTGGCCGAGCACGACCGTGGTTGATGATCAATATAGCTATCAAAGAACAGGGATGCCATCGGCAGCAGAGCTAGTACTGAAAATTAATCAAGGAAAGTTTGATCGCAAAAGCATTTATGCTTCTCCATTTTTTTTTCCAAAAGAGGAGCTACCCCCTGAGAACGTGAGCTTGCTCAGTCGGTTGGTTCCAAGCTGTGGAACCAATCGATCGGGGGATCGAGCCCCCGCGTCTCACCTTGCACGCTGGTAAAAGAAAGACCATGCACGCTGGTGGAAAAAAAAAGACCATGCACGTTGGTGAAATGTTGCACCAAGCAGGAAGCTGCGCTTGTGAAGAATGGTGCAGGAGGCGGCACAAGAAAGATCCAAGCCAAAGAACGGTGCAGGAGGCACAAGAAGAAAGGAACCCACAGGAAAAGTAAGGAGAAGAACGGCGCACGAAGCAGGTAGCTGCGAGTAAAGGAAGCCAGAGGGCGAGAGAAATGTAACTGAGAGAAGGGCGTATTAGAGAGAACGGCGCACGAAGCAGGGAGCTGCGAGTAAAGGAAGCCAGAAGGGGAGAGAAAATGTAACTAAGAGAAGGGCGTAATAGAGAGTAAAAAAGAGAAGGGCATGTGTTCAGCCCCCGTATTAGAGAGTAGGAAAGTTGTAACATGGAAAACCTTGTAATATGTTTCCGTTTCAATGAAATGGAAATCGGGGATCTTCCCCTTGTTGAAAAAGAGGAGCTACCCCCATTTTCCATTGCATCAAGCATAGATACAACGAAAACCATGTTCAGCAGCAAAACAACTGAGATGTCATGCTAAGACCACAGGAAGTAAAGTTCTAAGCATGCAACAAAAGAAAGATAAAGTATCTGGTCCAACTACTAATATCACCAGATTTCCCGTATTACACCATTTTTTCAAACTGAGAGACAATATTTTTCCAACCACTGAAAACTAGTTCATCTCCTGTGTGCCTGAAGTTAAAAGTTGACGACACATAGGACAGTGGCTCTGAAATCCAGCAGTAGCTTCTTCCAGCATCACAGCCCCTTGCACCAGAATATCTTTTGAGTCTCCTGCAAATAGGTCTGCCCAGTATTTCAACACCGCGCAAATAGAATGTATTAGTTGGACAGGAGAAGTGAAAGACTTCCCCTCAAAACACCATTTGTTTCTGGTCATCCAAATACTCCACAAAACTGCTGCAATGCAGGTACAATAAAATTTCCCCCTAGAGGGCCAAGTTGTTTTAAACCACCCAAAGCAGCCATAGAGATTGAAGGCTTTGTGTGCCTCAGCTGCTGGGTGAAGCCCCGGAGCTTACTGGGAGTCGCTACATCAAAATAGATGTATTTACCGGTATATAGATAGGGTTGTTATATTGTCATTTTTTTGGTGAACACATGAGAAAAACTTATATATAATTGCGTTTGGGGGCTAGGTCACGGTAGGGTGGATTTCCTAGGAGCTAGATCAGACTACCATGGCACGGTCAGACCAACCGGCGATAAACTTCCGTATATTTCACACACGCACACACATATATAATAAGCACATGCTATAGCATATATGTGCCGATTCTAATTACTAGACCGAGTTCACCTCAGAGGCTTGTCTTTACAACTCACTCGTATTATCCTTATCCTACGGATTTTATTGACGACCTATATTCCCGACAACCCTAAAGATTGGGACATTCCTATACCACCCCTACAATTCATAGTAGTATGTGTGACCATTAGTAATTACAACCGACACATAATGTTTTCGTCTCCCAAAACGTTTTATGGAAAAAAATTTCCATACATAATCGATATAATTCTATCTAAATCATCTGAGTTCCAACCTCCAACATAGAAAACTTAACTTTCCCTCCTCTTGATCTCCTCCCGACTAAAAGTTTCTCACCGAAATTCCGGTGAGATTCGGTGGTAACCGGGCATATTGGAACCCCTCCTCCTCCCCGCTGTAATATTCTATACCGCTGAAAATTTCTTGGATTTAAATGAATTTTGCCATATTTCGTATGATATAAGTAGAGATGATAAGACCATGTATGTCAAAGCACACAGCATGACGCATGGTAGTGTGTTCTACTCGATAAACACAAGGTCATGTATGGCAGAGAACCGGACAAATCAAACCCCTCTGTTAAAAAACCGCACCTCCCTTGGCCTGTCGCCATTCGCAAAGGAGAAGCTTCCAAGGTGCCGGAGAAGATGCTATGAAACCTGACGCTGGGGATGTTTGGAACTGTAGATAAGAGGAATATTGGGGAATGGAGCACAGGGAAACAAAATGACATACAAATCCCCCTAGGGGAATGATTGCCTGGGGAAAAAATCCCCCAACATCCAAACAAGCCCTTAGGGATTCAAATTTCGCTCCAAGTCAAATTTTGGCCCACCAAAATTGGCGAAATCCAAGAAATTTCATCGAAATTTGAAGCTTTTTTTTTGTTTTTTCTCTCTTATTTCATGATTTATCTTTAGACCAAAATCAACGAAATCCATGAAATTTCGTTGGAATTTCGACATTTTCTTAACCCATGAGGTCCTTCTCTCTCTCCAACATCCTTTTTTCCTCTTTTTTATTATCTTGTTCACTTCTCCACCATTGCCGCCATCGTTCGGTCCTTGTCATGGCCACTGTCTTCGCTTTGATGCCTTCTCAGCATGCCTTAGCGTCATCGGTCTTGTGATGGTCACCATGGTCGGGTGGCGATAAGGAGTCTTGCAAGGAGGAGTAGGCCTATGACGAGTATGGTGAGGAGAAGGAACCAATGCCCAAGAGGCGATGCTAGCAGGCTACATCGTCAACTCCATCCTTGAATGATTAAGTGCGCGGCCTTACCGTCGACAAGCCAGAGGAGAAGGAGAAGAAGGATCGTCCTACCCCATGTTGAAGGTGGAGTCGTCACCGTCGGAGGAGGAGGCTCCTCTGTCGGTTGGATGCGAGAGTCCAACAACAGGGAAACATCTTCGAGTTTCCGACCCTGGACAGCCCGGCCACCGCACATCCTCCGATGGCTACGGTGGAAGCTTCTTCAACCTTGAGATAAAGTTCATGCATAGTCGTCGAGGACGATAAGCTCTGGAGAGTCTAGAAGTCGATAGCTAGAACCGTATAGTTAATTAGTATGGTGCTATCTAGGCTAGCAAATCGAAAACCGTCTGGCACTTCATAAAACCATTTGAAAAGAACCAATTAACGGTGACCCGTTCGGGTTTTTTTAACCAGGATTTAGCGGCAAAAGCCTCGGTTAACCGTGAAAAGCACAAGACCACTGGATAGGGGGTTTCGTGGTCGGTTCGGTCTACTTGCAGCAGCCTGTAACATCATCGATCGCACAGCTCACATGCCAATTGCCGTCGTCGTCTTGTTTGACTCGTGCTGAATTGGTTGCCTGAAACAAGCTAAGCTAAAGACCGACCAGGTGGCTGACCAACTCGGAATGAAATGCTGACTCCAGGATGCATGGAGCCGGGTCAGATATGGCTCGATCGGTCGCTCGGTCGCACCACGCGCGCCAGCGACGTCGGACCCGACCGACCGGCAGGGGTGCACGTACGTACGTACGTAGCTTCTCTGGGCGTAACGTTCCCATTCTGACGCTGCCACTTTGGTCGCTTAGGCCATGCACCTTTGCAACACGTGACAACATTTCTTCAGAATTTCAGATGCATCTGGGACTCCGGGTCATGTGTCCATCGTCATCTATGGAGACCTTTGTCATGAACATTACATTCTTTACAACTACCGGTTGTTCACTTGTTCTCTTTTTTGAAGTTTTTTTTTAAAAAAATCGTTGTCTAATATTACTTGGTTGCCCGATTGGTTTACCATGAAATACTATATGCAATCAAAGTTGAATTACGACAATGTCCATGTCTATCGAAGCCGACGGGAGACACTCATGTATTGCCTCATCGGAGACGCCTCGTGTGCGCCGTATGGGTCGATGTGGTCACTGGTCGCCAAGTTTATTTTCCTTATTAAACTCATGCACCGTATATAAGTCCACTTGTAAGCCCCGTACGAGATATATCATATATTATAGTTCCCTTTGCGTCTATAGCTCACCTAATATAGTGAAAGGTTTTGTCAAGTTGGTGTATGATCTTTTTTCCACAAGTATCTACCATGTAAGATTGGTGTCTTACGGTATTTTCTACTACCATTATTTGTAGAAGAGGCAATTGCCGCTTCCCTCTTTAAAGTTGTAGCAAATCTCACTTAACGTCCTGTTTGTAAAAATTACTACCTCCGGTCATAAAAATAAGTCTTTGTTGACTTTTGGGCATGCATCTAACCATTCGTCTTATTCAAAAAACTTTGTAAGTTATCATTTATTTTGTTGTGATTTGTTTTATCATTAAAGGTACTTTAATCATGATTTATATTTACGCACGTTTGCACTAATTTTTGAATATGATGAATGGTCAAAGACGTGTCCAAAAGTCAACGGTGACTTGTTTTTTATGATCGGAGGGAGTATTATTTTTGAATCCTTAAAGTCATGGTTGTTTCCACCGTTGCCCCAAAATCGTTAGATGCATTGTTAAATGTTGACATGACGGTTCGCTAGTATTTTGTTAAATGAATATGTGGTTGTCACATGTGCCTTTTTAAAATGAAATGACGTGCACATGACCTCCCTACTACTCTCTCTAAAAACAACATAAAAATTTTCTAGCAAGTTCAAATTTAAAAACTTCAAAATTTTGAATATTTCAAACTTAAATTCTACATTTAAATTTTTAAAAATCATTGCGAAACTTTTAGAATTTTGATATTGAGTTTTGTGGTACGAATTATTGGATTTTTTATACCTTCAAATGAAAATTCAGATTTTAAAATCGTCTATAATTCAGTTGTTTTAAAACTAGTTGGACTAAGAATTTTTGAAAACTTAAATAAAAATTTGAAACTTCTATTTTGAGTTTATTGAATTTTAAACATGTGAAATTTAAATTTAGTTTTTAAAATTCAAAATTAAAACTTTGAAATTGGAAATTGGAATTTTTGCAATTTTTATTAATTTTGAACATTAAAATCCCAAAAGGCACGCTTGGCAACCACGAAGACATTTTGTTTAGAGAGAGGAGGAGAGAGGTGACGTGGATGCCAATTAATTTATAAAAAAGGCACACGTGGGCGTGGCAATCACATAGGCATTTAAATGAAAAGTAACGGTTATCTCAACATTTAACGGTGTTCCTAACGGTTTTGAGACTACAACACAAATAGCTATCACAAGGTTTTGGGAGTCGAAAAGATACATTTCAAGTTTAAGAGGCTAATTGGTACTTCTACAAGTTTTGGGGAGGGGGCAAAAGCGCACATTTCTCTTTGTAGAGAAACTCAAAAAATATAGATATTATTGACCTTTTAGCTATTCCAACAGTAAACCTGGCACAATAGCAATTTTAGGTTTGTCCTGTGATACCTATATTTGGGTATTCTCTCTCCTCTATCTATATACTTTTATGGTTTACATATTAGATTTTCTAAATAGCAATCACCTGCTTTTATGGGTTTGAGCAGACGACAAATTTTCTAGTTAGTCCACACTATATTTTCATTAAGTTCGACGGTGGAAATTTAGTTGCTTGGTGTTGAAAAAAACTTACATATAGAAGTAGGCATCAATTTTTTTTAAAAAAAATCTTCATCACCTGGTTTGTAGTTATTTTTTTTTCTAGAAATTTGGTTTGCAAGTCTTTTATTTTTTGTGGTTAGTTTTACTTCTATTGAATTTTGATATGCAAGTTGTCCATTTGTTTTTCTATGGTTAATTTATATTAGGAAAGTGGTTGTCACAAATCTTAAGAGCGACCACCTGCCACAAAGTCGGTCTCTTTATATAGTATTATGTTGGAGAGAGAAATATAGATACAAAATTTTAGATGAATAGAAATAAGATATCCGATTTTTTGGTTCTGATGCTGAGTATCTCGATAACCTAATGAGAAAGATTCGGCCATGGCCACCACGGCAGCACCTACCAACCTAGCTACAAAGTCGGCCTCATGCATTCGCAAATTCCACTCCCCGACCGCCAATATTCTCGCAGTTCTTACTTCCACGCCAGAATTCCAAGCAGCGGCTGGCCGGTGTCGTTTCCACGACGCTTCCGAGCTGGCCCTTGTGCTCAACTCGATCATGCATCCTTCTGCTGCTCCCAGCCATTTCGTCAAAGCCAAGATCCTGGACCAAGCTCGAGCTCCTCCCTATATAAATCCCACAGACCCACACAGCTCGAGCACCTGAGCTGCAAACCAGCCAAGGATCAGAGCATCACCAGATTCACCACAGTACTGTAACTGCAGTACGTACACTGAGTCACTGACAAGTGAACACAGACACACACGTGCGAGTGGTTCGTGAGGATGGCGGCCGAGCTGAGGGTCAGGGCGCAGGCACCTGCATCCGCAGCTGCTCTTCTCATGGCGATGTGCCTGCTGGTTCTTTTGGCCATGGCCGCGGGCGCCAGGCAGCTCACGCCGTCGTCGGCGTCGACGGGGAAGGACGGTGCGCGTGCGGTGGAGTCGCCGGCGGTTGGTATCCAAACGGTGGTCGGGACCATGGTGCACGAAGCCGGCGACGGCGGCCCGGAGCGCGAGTTCATCGGCATTGGCATGCTCGGCGGGATCAAGAACTCGGGCCCGAGCCCCGGCGACGGGCATTAGACGCCGGAAATGAGAGTAGCTTGCTCTCTATATATAAGTTCTTTAATTTTTCAGCCGTTTTAGCGAGGGTAAACCATGTTCTACATGCTTCGTTTGTTATTTCATACGAAAACAGCGTACTTACGTGTCTCCGTGTATCCATTGGACCAAAATGGCCTGTAAATTAACCGCAATACTAGGTTATCTTGGTACTCAAATTAGCAAAGTTAGTCCAAAACCGATGATTTGACCGAAACAATGGGTCTACATGTTTTTCGTTGACATGGCGTTCGTATGTGAGTTTTTCGTTGAAAGTGACATCCACGCTGTAATGTCCCATCCACCTTCCTCCTACCAAAGCCGCAACTCAGGCATTTGTGTGCTCCTATGAGGAGCTTCAGATCGTGGATGACGGCTCATCCAAACATGCTCGAGATCCAGCCGAAAACGGCTAGATGCTAGGTCGCGCAGAGAGGGGGTGGAGAGGAGGAAGGAAGGAAAGGTTGTCTGGTAGGAAGTCGTTATGGGGTTCTCCAGACAGGTGGAGACACCGGAAATGAAGGTGATGATGGCATCGTGGGCAGCAAGAGAGAATAGATAGAAAGAGACAAGATAAGGTAATACACAATTTAGTACAATTAATTCTATTAAACGTAACAATTAACACATGGCAAGGGATATAAATAGCATAATCAACATATGTGAGAAGACATGGAATCAATGAGTAAAGAGAGACAAACTACAAGTGACACATCCTTATTTGCCAGGATGACTTGGGACTTTTTTTTGGAAAAGCATGCATGTTGGGATTACCCATAGTAATATATTACTCAAAAAGATATGTACAATCTGGCATGAAGTAGATCAAAGAAAAAGAAAAAAAAACAAGTGAAAAATAGCAACAACAAATTAATCAAACTCCAACGTACAAAGCCATATGTATAAGTGACCTGAGACTTGCTGGTTTCCCCTAATTTATTTGAGGCTGTCCCATATAAGTACCGACTCCATAGTTGACATTTGCTGTGTAGATTTTTACACTGCGAGGTCCGCCTACAGGATCCTTTCAAGATCACGAGTACCACCGGATCTGGAGAGCTAAGACGGAGCCTATGTCGAGTATCGAAGCTGAGCAAATTTTCATGTTTCCATATTCTTAATATATCTTGCATTCATTATATGCCCGCTCTCCAGAGCACCCACATCTAGCATGATCTACTATCTTCTCATCTTGCATCTTCTTTGTCTACTGACTACAGAGTAGCCTAGTGCAAGGCCTGATTATTCGTTTGTTGTGTGTTCTGCATCTACTAGATCGTTGTGTAGCTGGATCATAGTCTCTTACGACAAAAATAAATGCATGTGCAGCAGCGCTGACTATCAGAAATCCACCACAAATTGATTAACCTTGTGTTCTCTTCGTAATCGATGGCTTCTAGTAGGTGACAGATGAATTGTGTCGTATGTGTTGATATAGTCGTAAGCTTTTTATCTATAATATAACGAATATGCCTATAAACGGAAAAATGACTTTTTCTGCTAGGGCAGCAGAACGTGTCAAAGACTCAAACCAGCTGGGCCGAAGTGGCCCAAGAGGCCGAAAACCAAGAGACAAAAGGCCTTCCAATCAAGGAGTGAATAATGATATGTACGTTTTGTTTAAAAGACAACGATATATACTTACGTAGGCAGGAGCTATAGTGTGTTTTATCTTCTTGCAGTAAATTTAATTCTGAAAATGATTTCTACACAACAGTCAGAATCTTGAAGAAAGTCGACAACATTTTACCCTCCGTGACAAAGATACCATGGTTCATAAAATGCAACTTTCGACAAATGATTGTTGTTGCAGTTTACATATAAAACCCAGTATCCCATAAGATCATTATAAAAATATTTTTGAGAGGAATTTATACTTATGATTTCCATGCACCCATTATAAGTGAAACTTTTTAAAATTGTTAAAAGTATTTTAACAAATAAAAGTGAAACTTTTAAAAATTGTTTGCAAGCGTCTCATGGCTAGATTTTTAAATTTTTAGTCTAGTAGCTCTTGAGCCCAGCCGAAAAGGTTTGATGAAGCTTCTTCAGTTTCGCCCGTTTCATGATTTTTTTTAAAAAATTCATTGTATGATTTGTTTCGGTTTGGCACTTCAGAATGCAGGACTACCCTGCGATGGAGCAGCTACTGCCACAGGCTGATTTAACTGTTATGTTCTTTGTAGCCGTGGCTTTATATGGCGTGGTACGACATTCACAATGTGTAGGTCTTCAGTTAGAATTCAGAAGAACAAACTGCAGAGAGACACTAGTTATGAACTGATTCGGAATTAGTCCCTTCACGATTGGTGTGTTAACAACAGCAGTATCACCATTCACCGCATCGGCTCATGTTTGTGAATAATCCACAAGTGCTGCTCTGTTTGGTTTTGCAAGAGAGAGCAACACTTTCTGATCCTATCTACCAACATGTGCCAACTCGCTCCCTCCGATTCCAGAAACGGCAGCTTATCATTCAGATTGGTTTGGCATTTTCGGTAACAAAAATGGTGGATTGATTCAGATTTGCACAATTCACCACCTTCTTTCCTGTACAGAAGAAGCAGAGCATCAGCTTAGCTTTGCCCTGTTCTTTACTTTCACAGTTTCACTCCCCTTCCTCCTCTTCTCTCGTCTGGTTCTCTCTTCCGTTTCTCACTGCTGTTAGGCTTCACAGCAGCAAGCAGGTAGAAAAAGTACAGATTAGATAGTAGTGCTAACTAAGGAAGCAAAATGCTAAGAACAGATCGCGATAGTCCACGATCGATTGAGCCGTAGCATCCTGGTTTTGTTTTGAGAGATTCTTGGTCACTGCATCCTCCCGACTCCGCCGACGCGCTCTGCCGCTGCGCGCATCACGCCCTCCATCAGCTGCGGCATGAAAAGGTCGGCGCCGCCGGCCGGGCCGCACCCGGCGCGCACCCCGACGCTCGCCATGAACTGGTGCACCTCGGCGCGGATCATCTCCTGCATCGCCGCCATGAACTCGGGGCTGAACGGATAAGACGGCGGCGCCGCGGCGGCGATGGCGGCAGGGGGCGGCGGTGGGGAGGGCGTGGGAGAGGGCGAGGGGGGCAGCTCCTGGAAGTAGCTGTGGGCGCTGTCGTGGTTGAACCCCTGGTCCATGCCGGGGAGGGAGAGGGAGAGCGAGGTGAGGGGATCCTCCTCCTGCGGCCGGCTCATGGCGCAGTCCGCCGGCTCGAACCCGCCGGCCCGCGCCACTGGCCGGTAAATCTGGCCAGAGGCGGCGCCGCCGTGGCTGAGGTCGCTGCGGTCCGACCCAGATCCGGACCCGGACCCCGACGGGCTGTCCGGCGTGGGGCTCACGCGCTTGGCCGGCGGCTCAAACTCCGCGCCGCCACCGCCGGCGGCGGCGGCGGCGGCGGAGGAGAACTTGCGCTTGAGGGAGCAGTTCCAGTGGTTCTTGACGGCGTTGTCGGTGCGGCCATGGAGAAGGCGCGCGATGGCGGCCCAGCGGTTGCCTAGCCGCGCGTGGGCGCGCAGTATGGTGGCGTCCTCCTCCGCCGTGAACGGCCGACGCTCCACCTGCGGCGACAGCTGGTTGCACCACCGCAGCCGGCACGACTTCCCCGACCTCCCGGGGATCTCCCGCCCGATCGCCGTCCAGTTCCTCGCGCCGTGCCGATCCACCAGCCGCCGCAGCGCCTCGTCCTCCTCGGGGCTCCACGGCCCCCTGATCCGATCGCTCTCCGCCTCCCCGCCTCCTCCTCCCATCTCCACCTCCCCCTCCGACGAGATGCTAGTAGTGGCGGCGGAAAGGCGTTTGGTTCCTTGCGGTTTGAATGTACTGGCGAGTGGCGGTGGTGGTGGGGAATGGAGCAATAGTGACCGGGAGTGCGCGGTATTTATAGCGGCGGGGAGACCGGGCGCGGCCGGTGGCCTGACCGGCACACACAGCTGGCACCCGCTGCACGCGTCGCGAGACCCGGCGCGGCGCGCCACCTCCCACCCGGGGGTCGCTTGTCGTTTTCCCGCAACCGCATGGCGCGTGGGCCCTCCCTGTCCGGGGGCCCCGCCGCTCAGCGGCTGCGCCTCGGCGCGAACCGGGTGGTTCCGGAGAACGTGCGGCTCGCCTCGGTGGATTCGAAATTTGAACCGTGTCTTTTGTTTTTTCGTACCACCACTCCACTAGCGGCGTACGTGGGGTTGAGGCAGCGAAACCGAAACGCCAGCGGTTGCCGGTGAGGTGGAAACGGCCAACTACTGCGCCAACGCAACGGGTGGGTGCAAACGGTAACCGCAATTTCGGCAGCTTTTATTTTTTAAAATTTTATTTTTATTGCCTTTTTTCGTTGTGGCGGAGGAGATAAGACTGTTAATAGCGAACATTTCAAATTTCTCGCTTCATATTGCTATATATATATACTCCGACCACGCTCTAATTATCTTCGAGAATTGTTGGCACTTTATAGTGCACCGAAAAAAAAAATCTTCTTTAGACTATCTCCTCCATTCGTAAAAAACAGATGATCTGGGGGTATTGGTAGAAACATTCTAGCCGCATCATCCATATCAGTCATTTTTATAATGGAATCAATTTTGAAAAAGAAAATTTTCACATGTCTTCTATATTGGATTTTTTTTAATGAAATCAGTTTTTCTTAAAGAAAATATAGCAGTTCATATACCATACATCAAAGGTTTACAACTGTATCAATAACAGTTTTTCTTGTGGAGGGTTTGTCGGGGTAATCTTCCTGTTGGAACAAATTTGGTCAAGAGAAAAATTGCACATTCGTCACCCTGTGGAGTGTGCATTAGGGAGGAGTCTCTAGAACATATTTTCTCTGAATGTCCGTTTGCTAATACTGTGAGGATGGATTGTGAGAGACTAATGCCAGAGTTTGGGGTATCAATGTGGAGTTCTGATAGTGAATCCTCCTTTTCGAGTTGGCTGTTAAACAAATTACATACAGAACATCATCAGACCCTTTTGAATCTGACTGTGCTGTTTGATTGTATATGGTGGGCACGAAATCAGAGAATTTTTTCTGTTGTAGAGATGACCCCGTTGTCGGTGGCCCACAGAGTTGTGAACCAAGTTAGTTTCATCATCTCCAATTGGTCTGATAAAGTACAGTGCATGAGTCCTTATCAGTGCACTGAGGATGGCACAGCCAGTGCAGAATTGAAGTTTTTCACTGATGCGAGTTTTGATCCCTCTACGGGTAAGGCAACATCGGGGGTGTTTGTTGTCAACAAAGCAAATGAAGCCATAGCTGCTTGAAGCTTTCTGCTTCCTTCGGTGAATTGTGCAGAGGAGGCTGAGCTTTTGGGGATATTTAAAGCAATAGAGCTCGTGCAAGCTTTTCAAGTCAGACCTTGTTTGATTCAGTCTGATTGTTTGTTGGCAGTTAATAGGTGTATTAATCTGCAAGATGACCGTTCAAGCTTCTGGCATTTGGTTCAACAGATAAAGCATAGATTGGGGTTGCTAGCAGAAGTGAACCTATCTTATATTCCAAGGGAGTTTAACAAAGCAGCTCATCATCTAGCTCTCAGAGCCAAACAGTTGGGAATGGAAGCTTTTGCTGTTCCTGATCATGAAGGGGTCCCGGGTGAGATGGAAAATGATTTTCGCCGCTTTCTTGTGGACCACGAGATTTCCTGGAGCTCTAACCCCCCGCCGGCAAAGGGCTGTTTCTTTTCTTGTAACTTGTCTGTAGCTCATCCGGTATATGTCGTGAATGATGTACTTTCTTTGCCGTCCTCTTCAGGATTGGCTGGTTAATATATGATCTGTGCGGTGTCCCTCAAAAAAAAACAGTTGCAATGAAACTCCACGCAACGATCAAACACCTCCTACTAGATGCAGTACGTAGAGCATCTTGCAATCCTCTCGTCACGACCAAAAACTTGTTTCATGCATGGTACAGTGTTTGCACCGGTAAAACACTAACTAGGCATATGCACAGTAAGGGGCATGCCTTTTCCTAACGAAAGTTAAAGCTCGAAAGAACAAATTCAACTTCAACATCGTTTCTTCTTAGACTTGCTCTTATTACCTAGCCCATAATTTGTTCTGCCTTAAAAACACTGACCTTTATAACATTCATATGAAAGCACAACAATAGCCCTAAACTAAAAATAAAACTTCAATCAAACAGAGAAAAAGATCCCTCTAGCTTGCCATGAAAACAGGGACCAGGGATGCAACCCTATCTAACACTACAACGAGAATGATGTTGAGGCCAACCACCATGCAAAGAATCTCAAAAGGGAGCTTATTATTACAACTCGTTGTGCTGCCATCAACACTAGCATTAGGAATGAAGCGACCAGTAAATCATAACCTAAAAAAATTTAACTAATCATAAAATTACTAGAAACAAGGCAAGAAAAATGGTCCGCTCGTCCTTCCCAGTTCCCACCCCTAGCGAGGTCACTAGAGTTGAGGAGATAAAAGCGCAGCAAGTTGGAGTCGCCTGAGATGGGGGCAAGCCTTTCTTCATGAAATAGATTTATTTAGAACAATGAAATTTTTATGGTTAGATCTATTTCGCACCTAAGTTGAGGGGGCAATGGGGGCTGGGAGCTCATGAGGGTTCGTTGAAGCAGGACGAGGCGACGACAGGTGTGAGTCACGAGAGATGGCGGCGAGCCATTTTAAAGTGAAATCAGTTAAGAAAACAATTTGTGTAGCGTTTTTGGTTCATGGGGTTGAGTGGTCATGTCGATGGATTGGTCATGCCAATCTAGGATATGATCTAATCATTGGCAAAAGTCGATCATTTGGATTGCAGCCATGTCAAAATTTGGTAAAGTGTGTTGGTTTGTTACCAACGAAGTGTATTAAATGTCGTTATTCACAAAAAAGCTCAACTAAAATTTATAAATTTAGTGGAAATATAAAAATTTAAATTTAAATTACTTTTTTTGGAAAGTAAACATTTCTAAAGGCCCAAAATTATGAATTGTATAATGCAAAAAATACTAAATAAATTTTAAAAAAGCAAAAAAGGCATGTTATGATTTTATATATATTATAAAATTTGTTCCATTCAATTCGGGCACGTATAAAATAGATTCAAAAATTAGAAGATGAAAATCGGTTGAAATGGATCACTTGATAGAAGCATGTAATGAGCAGTGCCTCTTTGACGGTGGACCTGATGCGTAGCCAGCAACAGCAAGAAGGTTGACCTTCTAGGACGATCGATTCTAAGACCCTTGCATGGTCATCGTTCCACATACAAAATGAGTTGCTAGTCAACGAATCAGTGTAGCAATGAATTACTTGTTTTTAGATTATTTCATATAGTTTTTAAGATGGTTTTTATGTAGTTATATATTGTTTTATGCAGTTTCACAAAAAGTCTTATTAGAGTTTCATATAGTTTCGCGCTTTCGTGCACTTCCACAGTTCCACACCCATCTATTTTAGCAGAACCGCATTTACCAATATGAAGGCCACTATCCAAACCCCGGCCACGTTCATTCTTCGGCAACGCAATTTACGGCGGCAAAGCAAACATATGACATTCGTTGGTGTTTCGTCGTTTTGCGCCGATGCCGCGACAAATGGAGGCGAAAGAGAGATGAGTTGAGTGGACTCGAAACCACCTCGAGAAAGCAACCCGCCCCAGCACCACACCGCACGTATACGCGCCTAACAAACCGACACGTCACACGCGACGCGCGTGCGCGCAGCGAGCGAGCCGAGCCGAGCCGAGACGCGCCGAGCTTATCCGTCCGTCCGAGCGAGCCGCGCCTGCGCCCGCGAGCGAATGCGAAGCGATCCATCCCCCCTCGAGTCCTCGACGCGGTGCGGTGCACCACAGCGCGACACCGACGCGATCCGGGCGCCGCAACGGGTTGATCGCAACCGTCCAAACCGAGGGCGTCGCGGGGAGGGGATGGGGCCCACCCGGCAAACCCCATCCGCCCGCGCGCGGGCGCGCCGTACAGGTGTACCGGCCAGTACGTACCTCCCCCCTCGCCGAGGCTGTCGCGCTCGCGGCAGCAGACACCCCTCTCGCGCGCACCCGCGCCCATGACGCGTGGGCCCGTTCGTGGAGCTTGAGCGGGCACGCGAGGGGATAAGAAGGTCGCGGGGCGGTCCACGGCCAGGCTGGAGCGCACGGGCCTTAAAAGCGGCGCGGTTTTGCGGGAGGCAGTTATGGTGGGCCCTAGGCCGGGCCGGGCCGGGGGACCATCAACCGGTCAGACGACGTGGACGCGCGGCTCCCGAGGCGGGGCCAGGCTGGCGGGGGCGGCCCCCTGCCCCACCGACACGAACTGCCGTTGCGAGCCAACCACCGGGCCGGGCCCACCGCCCCCGGTTGCCTTGCGGGGTTGCCGCGGGCAGCTTCCACGCAGCTTCCCGGGACGCTTCCCGAGGCGAGGCTCACCGCCACGCCCACGACGACGAGATCTCGGTCGAGCCCGGTTTTCCGAATTTTTTTGTCACGATTTTCCTTGGAGATTCGATTTTTTTTATTTTCGACGTTTAAATCAGTAATGGAAACCATCAATGTTCTAAAAACCATTCGATTTCACAAAAACATGGATATGTCCCTCAGGAAATTAGTAATCCAGTGTTGAAAATGGTTTGGTGTCGTTTTGTTTGGAATCGCCGGGTTTTATTGGAATATAATTTTCCATTTTTTAAAATATAAATCTATCTCTGTTTTCAACAAAATTTTAATGTCGCTATACAACAATTTACTGATGTTGATAGGATACGATCGAACCAGTCTTATCCGATTCATGAACAACAATAACCTTTTCAGTCCAGGTTATATCGACCATATAAAATCGGCCCTCAATCATATGTACAAAGAAAGGAGACCATCTCTCTTTCTTTAAGAAAGAAACAGTATCAGAGTCTCCCAAAGCTCAGCTGGGCATCGAACGCAACTCAACTTACCCCTCTTATGCATCGGTCCTCGCCTCCTCGGCCAATCCAAGCATTGGTCGCAACCGTGGTGGCGGATTAGTTTAGCTGCCGCTGAGGATTCGCTGCCCCGGCGATCCAGCCGGAGCCGCGCTGTCATGTCCTCATGTCGCCTGCCGCGCCGCACTGATCTGCCCCGCACCGCATCGATCGCACTCGTGCAATAGGATATTCTCGAGCATGGCATGGCATGGCATGGCCGCACGGGGCACGAGGCGGGGGGCGGGGGTGACGTCGCCGTGCGTCAGGCCTGGGTGGATCGGAGGATTGGGACGAGGTTAGGTGGCCGTTCTGCGCTGCTCAGCCCGGTCGCCTCGTGGGTTTTTGGGGAGGGATCGCGACGGAGGTGGGGGCGACGGGTAGATGGTCAAGCTCACCAGGCCGGTAGGCGACTGGCGGGCGGCGGCCACGTCATGGTTTTTGGATGCGCTTTGGATTCCTTTCTGTTCCGTGGGCCGCCTGCTCGTGGAGACTCTTCACCGGACGCGTAGGAGATATTTCTTTGTGGTACTGGTACTGGTCGCTGCGCAGGAGCGACCGAGGGAACAGGGAGGCCGGAAGCTAGCCACGGGAAGCCTCACTTGTTCTTTCCCTCCTTCGTCCTTCTCCTCACGTTCTTCCCCTTCAACGTCCCTTCAAAAAAAAATCCATGAAAAAAATAAAAGAAATTTGAACCGAAGAGAATTGAGAAGAGAACTTGTTGGAGCATTTTAAGGGGCTAGAATTGCTCCGTGGAGAAAAAATGACCATCGAATAGGTACCATTGGAGATGGTCTTAGACCATCTCCAACCGGTTTGCGTCCCAGTCCTGAGTTGCGTCCCGATGGAAAAAGGATTGGGACGAGGCGGCCGACGTAGCTCCAAGGGAGTTGCTTGCCGGAAGCAAATCGCGTGCCGTCGGAGAGAGAAACTCTTCACTTCGAGATTCTCTCTCCAATCCCCTCATGCGCCCGACCGCCGCAAGGAAGCAACGTCCGCTCATTCGCGCGCGAGGGCGGAAGACGAAAGTGCACAGGAGAGCAGCGATGCGGCCGGCGCATGTCAATCGGGGGGCGGCGATCGAAGGAACGACGAGCAACAGCTAGCTCCAAGCAGTGGCGACGGCTGTTGAAAGGAAGTTCTTCGATTTAGGCGAGGTTTGGTGGCAAGTTGCTGATTTGGGAGCGGTTTGGTGGCGATTTGGGCGCTCCTGTGCCGTGGTGGCGGAGGCACGACGCCGTGGTGGCGATTTGGTCGCTCCTATGCTGTGGTGGTGGCGGCGCGACGCAGTGGTGGCGACCACGCGATTTGGGCGAGTTTGTGTCGTGATGTTCCTACCGCCGCTGCCTCCGACTGGGACTGCCAGTGCGTGTCGTGCTGCACTGGAGATTGGAGATTGGAGAGATCATCCTATTTGGAGATTGGAGAGTTGAAAATCGCTATAGCGCTAGCTGAAAATTGCATGAAGCATTGCAGCTACATCGATAACTAAATGCAATTCGGCTTAATTTTTTCTATTCCAACGAATTCCATCCAACCAGGAAGAGTAAATACTTGGAATATTTTTTATTAATATTTATTTGCATCTTGACCAATATAAAATACGTCGATATATGTGAAAATACATTCTCGTATAAATATCGTATATGGTCTGGCGGTTAGGAAAGAATGTTAAAATATGGAGAATGGGAATGGAAGGAAATGTGGGAAGAAATGCTGTTGGAGAACAGGTCTGGGAAGAGAATGAAATCTGGGAAGAAAATCCCTTTAGAGGTGTTGAAGGGAATGGAGGGAAGAAAAACGGTTGGAGATGGTCTTAGGTGTGGCGATTAGGAGTGGGCAAAAAAAACCGATAACCGAAAAAACAAACCGAACCGAACCGAACTAACCGAAATTATTGGTTATTTCGGTTAGAGTTCGGTTATTTTTTTTAGAACTGTTCGGTTAATATGGTTCGGTTCGGTTTTCACTTCCTAGAAACCGAAATAACCGATTAAACCGAAGGTGGAGGAAATGGATCCAAGTGTTCGTGCAAAGTATGTACTTGATCTACTCTTTGCTTGTTCGATATGTTCTTTCACTCTTTGCTTTATTGATTTGTTGTGCGTTGACCTCTGAGAACGTGAGCGTGAGTTGATTGGGAAATAATTTAGTTTATTGTAGTTAGGCTTATTGTTGTGCTCACCTCTCAATCGCCATGAAGTGAACAATTCGGTTATAAACCGAAAACCGAATTAACCGAACCGAAATATTTCGGTTAATATGGTTCGGTTAGTAATATTTTAGAGAAGATTTCGGTTTCTATTTTTTACTAACCGAAATTTTCAAAAACCGAAATAACCGAACCGAAATAACCAAAATAACCGAATGCCCACCCCTAGTGGCGATGGGTCCCATCCCTATTCCTCGATGAAAAATTCCAGTGCTAGAGAACGGACGTGGGGGAATGTTTCCCAGGGGATGAAAATAGGGAGAAATCATCCAAAAGAGTCAAGCCTAGTTTCTAGCTTTCCATAAGTCAACCCTACTTTCTAGCTCAGCTCTTTGAGCTCGGTTTGACTCGGTGACGAAACCATAATTGGCTCATTTCCACCCTTAGGCTCAGTACCACACAAAAATTGTAGAAAAAGATAAAAGTTTGGGTAAGCTCGAAAAAAGCTTGAGCTTGATATCGAGAAGATTAAATAAAATATTACTTTATCAAGAAAAAATAAAGATTTAAATGAGCTCAATGAAGCTCGACTAGGCTCGGAGGAAGCTCGTACTCAAATACACTTTATGGAATATGATTTTATATAGGAAAACAAAGTTTATAAAAAGAACTCAAACAAAGCTTGAGCTCGTCTTGACCAGGCTCGCGAGCTTGAGGCCAAGCTTGGTTCGAGCCCGTTTGATGTTCGAGCTGAGCTCGAATTGAGCCTCCATGGAGCCAAACTTGAGTAGTTTGTCACCCTCGAGATTTTATGGTAGCCATATCCCTCCTCCACCTTCTCTTGTGGTAGCACCATGTTGTTTCATATCCTCTCTTGAGCGAGCGGCGACAAGATGCAGTCAAGCGTGGATCACAAAGCTAAGGCATCAAGTCGTTGATGTTGTAGTACCAGCATAATAGAGTTGAGGTATGAGCTCGACGTAATCGAGTGACACCGGAGTGAAGGGCAGAATGAACCAAACATTTCAAATATAATAGCAATAAAAAATATAATATTTGTTTGTGACAATGCGACCCTGCGTCCATAAGAGTATCCGAACATCCCCTTTAAAAACACCAATTGTGTTCCCTTTATTTATTCGTTTAAAATTTCTTTAAAATTTACACTACGCTGAAAAAATTCCTTTCCTCTAACAATCTATTTATATCTGCTACAACGTTATAAAAGGACCGCTGTGATGCTCTAAGAGTCGGCTAACGTGTGGCAATTCACATGCACTTTTGGACTATTTTCAGATGAAATATTTTTTATTGTTTATACGAAAAGCCCAGGTTTTGTTGATCATCTCATCCATTTCCTGAAGGCCCAGATATAGTACATAAAGCCCAAGTTATATTTAACAGCCTCAGTGCTTTGTTATTTCTACAAGAGAGCAGATGGTCCTGTATTGGGCCGGTTGCAAGCAATGGGTTGTCACTGGATTAATTTTGGAAAACGATTAGAAACCAAATGCTTACTGTCACCCAACACGTCGTACTTGAATCCGCATGATGACCGTCAGGTAATCCTCTTATTCGGACGAAGAATTTGTTGCATGTGTTATACATGCTTGCACTAAATTAAAACTAGAGATTTTTTTACTTCTCAAGGGATGTACCATTCTTCCCAGATATGCTTTAATCGACCAAATCCGAGTCCCACCATGCCTTGTCAACACTTCAACGACCACCACGACCTCTCACTTTCATAACGCTAACATAAATGCAAATTAACCCCCCACCGAGGGAAGGGATTCCATTAGCCCATAAAAATCGAGACCCAAGGTACTAACCCCACCAAAGGCTCCGTTGTGGAGGATGGTGAAACCAACCACTATGTCGAAAAAGCTTAGAAGGGATCTTAGTAACATACCTCATTGCGTCGCCATCAACGACCGACCATATCACACTAACTCTAGGAAAAAATAGATCTAGCCATTGAGACTCTCAAAACATGCCAAGAAAGAAGGGCCCCACTCACCCTTCCCACCTTCAACTAAGCCACTGAAGTTAAAGGGGCAAGGGGGGTTGAAAGGACCTAGAGGAGAGTTGTCGGTTTGGTTGGCTCTTTCTTTTCTTTTCTTTTGTGTTGAAATTTTATGTTTTTTGGATGTCCCAAGAATTGATTAAGAAATTTTGGAACCGATTTGCTAGGATATTAATATTTTTTTCAGTTACATAATTACGCGCCTTCCAAAGGAGCAACTATCGAGAACTATGTGCGTCGATCTTACACTTATCGTGTTGATCTCATATCCTAGTTTATCTTCTCCTTACGAGTGAGCTGTGATCCATGCAGGTGCATGCTCGATCGAAAGTAAATGTGAAAGACAAATGAAAAAATGTAAATATTTTAGATAATGAAATTGTTCCCGCCTCTGTACCCAAAGGTGTACACGAACTTTACAAAATGATAAATGGCACTCATTTTTTAAATAGCATCCGATGAAACGGCTAGATTTAAATCCCGCCAATCCAACGGACGAAATTTTTTTTTTTCTATCGGTCCAGTCCGCCATTTTGTTTGACGGATTATACAAAATCCGTCGGTTGGACGGACATGATTTATATCCCACCCAATGTACAGATGTGAGAAGTCTATTTATTTATTTTTTAAATGAAATATCGTTTATTTATTTTAGTAAAATAAAACTTAAAAAATTAAAAAAAATCAAGGTGACCGTGCCATGCCTGCCCGTTCCGCAGCAGCCCATGAGCCCAAAGCTCGATGTGCCTGTGCCGGGCCCAATTCCCAGCGGCACTAGTGGAAGAGGCGCACAAACAATCAAATGCAGAATGCAGCACGTGGGAGATGTTGCGCGAGACACGATTTTCATTTTTCGTTGTTCCATGCAGTTGGGAGGGAAACTGAGTAACTGACGGGTTGTATCTTGTATGGTACTCCTTCCCATCGTAAATAATAAATAATTGACGTTGAGATTAGTTTAAATTTTAAAACTTGCGTCACTATTTTTCAAAATAATTTGATTGTGTATATAAAAGTTATATGCGTAGATTTATCAAAAAATATAACAATAATAATCATCCAGTGTGCGTTCAGAATAAATTTCAACACCAATTAGTGGTTAAAGTTGTATACGGGAGACAATGTAAAATAAAAAATGTCAGATATACGTGTCCGCAAGGACTACTAGTATTTAATCTATAAATAAAAAAAACTATTGCACATTAATATTCTTTAAAAGGTATAATAATTTATTTCCTTTTCAAAATCTTAAGTGTTTTGAGAAGAGTAGGACACAGACACACAAACTCAGGCCAACACACAACACACGTTATTTTCTTTTTGAGATCATAAGGTTTTTTTCGATAAGATACAGCCACAAACACACACAAATTCATACCAGCAGTCCAACACACATCACACACATGTATACATTCGCGATCAAAACGCATGCTTAAGAACTAGGGATGGCAATAATACCCACAGGTTCGGGTACCCGACCCGATGGGTCCGGGTATGGGTATCCAAAATCAACGGGTATGGGCATGGGCATTGTTTTGTACCCATAGGTACCCAATGAATATCCGAAATAATTAAAAATAGTTGTTTATAGTCTATGATTTACTAATTAGTAGCTATGACTTTAAATTTCAGTTTATAGTTTGTGTGCTTATATATATGTCCCTCTAAATGTTAGCAACACATGTATTAAATGAAAATATAATTGGCTAATTGGTTGCTGTGTGATTTAATGTCCTATATTTAGTAACTCTGGAGTGTACGAGTATGGGTACCCGTTGGGTATTGGGTATCCCTGGTATGGATATGGGTATGCATGTGTACCCGTAGATAGAATCGGGTTTGGATTTAGGTAATATCTTCGGGCATCGGGTATGGGTATGGCTCATACGTACCCCCTAATATCCACCCGATTGCCATCCCTACTATAAGAACTACTCTCTCCGTCTAATTTTGTAAGGCTCACACGTATTTGAGGATTAAAACCTTATGATCTTAAGTAACTTTCTAATGGTTATAATTTTATTGTTAAAAAATATATTAAATATATTAAGAATCAAATATAGTTTTAAAGATTATGCAATGTCAAACCACTTCTTATAAAATTTGAAAAGAAGGAATGTATACCAGGAATCGGACGAGGAGGATTCGGACGCAGCCCGTCCAACGCGCGTTGGACGGCCGCGCAGCCGCACCGAAGATTTCCAGCCGAAACGTCGGAAATCCGCTAATCCAATCCACCCCCGCCACCCGCGCGAGCCGAGCCAAGAGCCCAAGACACCGATCCAATCCGCCGGAACCCTACGACTACGACCCCGCGGCGCCACGCGCGTCGATCGAGCTGCCGCCGCGGCTGCCTTCCCTTCCCAAGGAATCCTTGATTCCCACGCCTCGCCGCCGCCCGCCCCCAAAATACCGCGATCTCGCACGCCGCGGCAACCCTAGACTAGAGCCCGCCCAAATCCTCGCGTCTCGGCGGCGAGCGAGATTCGTCGAGCGCCTCGAGCCCCCTGCGTCGGCGCCATGGATCCGCATCCTCCCCCCTTCGACCACCCGCACCACCGCCGCGGCCACCCCTACCCCGACCAGCACCACCACTTTGCCGGCGGGAGCGGCGGCGGCGGGGTTGCTGTTCCTCTGCGCACCAGGTATGGGTATGACTCCTATGAGACCCTCCCCGCCGCCGCACCCGCACCCGCCCCCGCCCCGTACCACCACCTCCCCTCCGACCACCACCAGGTCCACCACCACCTCCCCTCCGACCACCACCACCACCACCATCCCACACGCGCCGCCCACTTCCACCAGCCGACCCCGCCTACGCCTGCTGTACTGCCGCCCCAGCACCGTCACGATGCCTCCCACTACGCGCCACCTCTCCGCGCGCCCCCCGGCGCGTATTCCTCGCCGCCGTATCAAAATTCCACTCCCCACCATCCTTACCACAGCCACCAGCGCCACATTGACGACGGCCTCCGCCCCATCGACGAGATTCGCCGGGCCCCCAGTTACCACCACCACCACAATCATCCGCAGCAGCAGCAGCTCCCGTGGGATGAGGCGGAGGAAGAGCAGCGCCGCTATGCTGCTGCCCACCAGCCCCGGCTGTCGCCGCCCAGCTCACGGAAGAGGCAACGCTACAACGTGCATGAATGCGGCGACCTCGAGAGCACCTCCAGCTCCGGCCCACCTTCCCACCGCCCAAGGCAGCAGCCCCACCCTAACTACGCCATGGATGACAGTTTTGCAGACAGGACCACCACCCATCCAGGTTACATCAGCAACGAGGGCTTTTCCATGCACAGTGATAGCAAGGGTATCAGGAACATGCAGATGCCTTCGCAGATGACACTGCCTGGCTCGCCAAATTCCATGGGTGCTGGGTATCCGAGGCGTACAACCCAGAAGAGCGCCCCTAATAGACTTTCTGTGTGGCATCGGATAGAGGAGAACCCCACTGTATATGCAGAGTCTTCTCCACGGCAGCTGCCAAAGGAGGTGCACATTTCGCCAAGCAAGTCAAACAATTCTGCGCCTGCTTTGAAGGAAATGCCCAACACGATTTCTGTGGATTGTAAGGGTAAGAACGCCAGTGGTAATGATGTTGATAGTGCTACAGGGATGAAGAAGTGTGCTGGAAAAAAGAATAAGAAAGTGTTGGCTTCTATTCTTGTGAAACCTTCACAAGCGTCCAAGGAAAAAGAAGCATCTGTTAAGAAGGTTATTAGGAAGCCTGATAAGGTTAAGAAGAATTTGGAACCTTCTGTTAAGAAGGTTACTAGGAAGCCTGATACGGTTCAGAAGAATTCGGTGGGATCCACATCCACTGCTAAAAGCATGGGCTTCACTGCTTGTCCTAGGGCTGGTGTGAAGAAGGTGAAGAAGATAGTTATCAAGAAGATAGTTAGAAAGATTGGCAGCAAAGACCAGCAAATTAGTAGTACAGTTGTCTCAGAAAAGAGGGATAGTATTGATGCTAGTGAAAATGCTTATGAGAAAGAAGAGGGTGAGATCACAGCGTCTTCTTTTGAAAAGGATTTTGTTTCTGCCCACAATTTGACTAGCAGTACTAATACAAATGGAGTGGGTAATGGTGTGGATGTCCAGAAGGAAGAAAACAGCGACTTGACAAATCCAAGTAAAATGAATGCTGCTCCAGCTATTGAATCTACAGTCATTTTTTATCCAATGAGTGGAAATGAACATCCTGAAAAGGAACAGGATGGGGGCTTCATGGTTCCAGGTGATAATAATATTGCTTCATCCATTAAGTCTATGAAAGTGTTTACGACAAGTGGGATTGAGTGTCCTTGTAAAGAAGAGGATAAGAGCCCTGTGGATTCAGGTGCTAGGACTGCGGCTTTTGTGTCTGAGAAACAGGAGGGCAAAATCATGACTCTTTCAAGTGAAATGAATTTTGCAATTGCAAGTAATTATGCCAAAAATCATGATGGGTGTGAAGATTACACAATGGATAAGAGCAAAGTTGGTGAGGATATTAGTGCAAACAATGCTGTTTATGTGGATAGAGCTAAGGTAATTCATGATACAACAGAATTTAGTGGAAGCGAGGAGGCTAGAATGGAAGACGGTGAAATATTAATGAGGACAAATGAAGGGGGTGTTTTCGTTGCAAACAATTTTATTGGAGATCCTAGTGCAACAGAAGTTGGCCTAAGAGATATCGATCAGGAAAAAGATGGTATAATGATTGGTTTTGGTGACTCTGTGGGAACTCCTTGGGCAGAAGAAGTTGATGTGAGTCAGGTTGCCCGGGAGGAAGAAGGTAACATGTGCACCCGTCCGATCGAAAAGGATTTTGTGTCTGTTTGCTGTTGGGGAACTCTTAGTGTCGATGAGAGCAGACAGGAGAAAGAGGGCAGAATGCTCACAGAATCAAGTGAAGCTAAAACTACTTCTGTGACTCACCATGTAGAGGTTTCTAATACTACGAAACTTAGTGTGAATGAAGATACCCAGGAGAAAGAGAACCAAATGACTCTAGAATCACACAAAACTAACACTTTTGAAAAAACCAACCACTCGGAAGTTCCAAATACGGAAGATTTTATTATGAGTAAATATGTTGGGAGGGAGCTTGGTAAGAGCCTGGTGGAATCAAATGAAAGACATGCTGGCACTAGAAAAAATTCTTCAAATACTCCAGAGTTTGATGAAGCTAGTGGACCTGAGGATAACAGCACAGAAGATCTCATGAATGTTGGAACCGCTTTTAATGAAAGGGATGGGCCCCTAGAAGTTGAGGATACATGTATCTTTAATCCACCATCTTCCATAAAAATAGATAGGACAAATGTGCCACCATTAGATGATGGTCCCATGGATGATGCAACCAGTGATATTGTCTCAAATAGTGGCGCACGATGGAATCCTACATCTCAGGCAGCAGAGCTGATTCATCTTAATAGAGCATATATGCCACCTAAGAATGATGATACGTTGCTACCTTCTCGGGAATCTTCATCTTTATCTGGTAACAGTGAGCATTCTGTTCCTACAACTTTGACACTTGGTAGCAAGATCTATTTCAGTAGCGCAAAAAACAAGGGACAGTCTGAGGAAAACGATGACCTGGTGGTAGGACAGCAAGGATTAGATGTTGCCACAGTGACGGAATTTGATAGTCTTGGCAAAAGAAAAGGTATAGCTGGTGATGTGTTGATCAGTGCAGGTGTTCAGAATTGGCTAACTTTGCCACCAGCAGCCAATGATAGTGCAACATTTGAGCAACTTTTGAATGATGGTGCTCCTGTTAGGAATGACAGGTTAGGTGTAGACCAGAGCGTGGATGATGGTACTTATGTTAGTCAGGATCTTACACAAGATATGGACCAGCATGGAAGTGTCCATGCTTTCTTTAGTCAAGATCACAGCGTTAAGCTTTGTGAAAGTGATTTGCCTCAATCAGGTTTATTGTGCAGTGGGAATCTTCAGAATCAGAGTGGTATTATTCTCTCAGGTTTGCACTCTATTAGTTCAATAAATGTTTTTCATCAATATGATTATCAAAGGATGGATATTCCTGTGTCTAACCCCAATGAACCTGTTCCCTCAGCTTTAGAATCTACTGACGTTATGGATGCAGAGTTAGTTTCTTCCAAGGTTTCTGTTGATCCAGATCACAACTATCACAGTAATACTGAGGATCCTGTGGTTGAGTCATGCACAAAGCAGGATTTTTGGTCTTCTTGGATTGAAGCCGTTGTGTCAGAAGCTAAAAAGGAGCATCAACAACCTTCATTTAGTTTGCCAGACAAGCTATTATCATCACCGAAGGATGATAGCGGTAGAGCAGTGTTGGACTCAGTGGTAAACTCTGTTGTAAAATCTCCTCAGATGAATTTTATGAGCTCTATGCCACAAAAGGTAGCTCCTAAACAGGCGAACTTGCCCAGTTCATCCCGAGAGGCCCCTCGTCTAAGTCAGAATGCAAGGAACAGAACATGGCACCGTGGCAACGTGGCATCTACATCTTCGCAAGCTTCACATCCTTCAGGATTGCCCCCTAAACTACCACTGAAGAAGAATGGTAAAACACAAAACTCTTATATACGCAAGGGTAATGCGCTCATTAGAAATCCAGCCACTGGAAATCATTCTCATTCTTCCTCTAATCTGAATACTCAAAATAAGTTGAATAAGCCTGTGATGAGAAGCATGAACTTAGTCAGGAAAGTTGATTCCAATGATTTTATAGCACATTCTAACATGTCTGTCGAAAGACCCAAAACACCTCCTTTACCGCTTCACACCAAATCCATCGGTTGCACCACGGACCTTCCGGAGCAGCTGCCAACTTTGCAGAAGCAGAATGTTCTTGAAACGGAAAAGGAAGATTCTATTGGTCTCTTAAATTTAGGTGCTGATACCCCAAACATCAAAAGTGCACAAAAACCTGAACTGTTGGATGCCAGCGAAGTGGTTTATGTTAGACCCAAGTTAAATAAACTGGTTGCTGCACAGAGGCATCACCCTGTTGATTCGATTAACTGTTCCATGGACAAGGTTCTATCACTACAGCCACCCACAACATCTGATTTATATTTAAAGAAAAGGAACAATCAGATTATTTTGAGTTCCTTACCTTCTGATGGTCAGATTCTAAGAGATACAACACCTTCCGAGGGTTTAAATTCAGGTGAGCATAAAGGTCTAACAATTGCATCATCGAAGAACAACATTACTGGGGTAGAGAACAGTTCACACAAAGGTAATCTATGTGCAAATTTTTTGTTCATTCTGCAGTTTTCTCTAATTATTATCATTTAGTTATCAGCACAATTTTGTGTTGAAATTTGAGTGCTATTATGCTAATGGATTATAGTTCCACATGTAAATCTTTTGTGTTCGTCTTTTGTTTCTTTAAAGTTCAGCAAACCTGAACTTTATCAGCATAGGAGGAGACTTCAAGTATTAAACTAAGTCAGAGATTGGAATCATGTTTAAGTCTAGTGAGTTTATTTACGATGCTAGGAAATTATTGTTATAAACTTATAGTAGGCCTTTCCTTTCCAACTGTTCACCTCCTGAAGATCTAGACAAACACTATTTCCCTTGAGCTTCTCAAATGATGACATTGCATTTTTATTTTGGGTTTCTTCATTCCTTTCGCTTGTTATTATGTAGCTAGATTTTTCCCAAACTATTTTGTTGTATTATTTGCTTTCGCCACTTTACTTGTGCCTTCTTGAGGGCGAACAACAATGGTAGCACAATAAATCCTGATACTGGAGTAATAGCGCAATGCTAATGCATAAACTACATTTGCATAAACTTTTCATAATGCAGCTCTCCAGACAACAAATAATGTGGTAAATTTCTCCCACGTGTGGACACTTGGTGGGAAACAACCACAGAGGAATGGGTTTGTGGGAACTAGTCATATGAAGGCCTTCCCACGTATTCTTCCATGGAAAAGGAAAATATATTACAAAGGTTTCAGAAGCCGACACCCTTCATTGTTGAATACAAGATCATTGCGAATAGTGAGGTAACTTTTTTTTCTTTTATTATCAATCAGTAAACTGTTAGTAGGCGGTCTGAACTTTTTGCATTTGATTTTTTTACAGCAATTCTTAATCCTCTATATTGTTTGACAGGAAATTATTGCAAACAAGGAAGAGAGATATGATTTATACTCTATCAACTGATGGATTCTCTCTACGTAAATCTGGTGTGTTAGGTGTTGGTGGATCAAGTTTGAAATGGCTAAGATCCTTTGAGAAACATTCTCAAAAGGATAATGAGGTAACCAAATTCAATGTTATTTCTGTTCCTGAATTTTCATACCCAGTAATCAATGCGAATCAGTTCTAGAGTTACAGTAATGGATATTCTGATGGGAAACTTGCGAGAAATTTTAGAAATTAAGGATCTCTTATATGTTATTAATGTAACTTTAGTTGTCAATAGATGTTTCCATCTATCTGTAATGGTAATGCTGATTCTTGATGGATCCCTTTATTTATTAGAACAGTTATGCAACAAACATAGTTTTACTTGTTAAATGTTAAAAACTTATTTAGACATTATTTTCAGAGTCAATATCCTCGTGTTATTCTTGCATTTTTAAAACAAATTCCAATCTGGATTGCAGGAAGCTACACGGGCAGCTGTTGAAGCTGAAAGAAAGAGAAGGGAAAGACGAAAACGGCAGTTTCTCCGTGACAAGGGAAGAAATGGTAACACATTAACTTGTGAGATATATATGGTTCAATCTTTTGGCACTACCTACAAAGAATGCTGAACCTGCTAATAATATACATCACATAGGTTTGCCTACTTGTCCACAATTTTTTTTTGGGGGGTGCGGGTGTGCACGCGGTAAATCCTCCATTTTATTTTTTTTATTGTTCTGGTGTTTAAACAATATTTCTTAGTAGTAATGCCATTTTGATGTGTAGTGCATGGTACCTGCTGTTGTTGCCCTAGTTTAAAAACTATGTTTTTTTTGCTAAGGATTGATTGTACGTAAGTAGTGCATCAAATGGCTGTGCCTTCACCTTGAATAACCTTTCTTAGAATTTGTGTGTGTGCGTGCGTGATCTTTTATTTGTCCATTTGGCTGTTCTATTTTCACTTCACGTTGTCCATATTTTGCAGACCAATACTCCTTATCTGTTACTGGCAGCCAATTAAGAAACAGCAACCAGGCTTCTTCAAATTTGAGGTTGTCAACCTTCAATGAGTATGTTTTCACCATGTTATTACTTGCATGATGACATCTTATAAGGAAAAAATAGTTTCTCAGATTGTTTAGTGTTAACTCATTCATCTTGGATCGTCTTATTTTGTGCAGTTATGTGCGTGTAAACAAAGGTAACCAACTGGTTAGAAATCCAAAGAAAGTAATCCGCATGCTAGCAAGCGAGAAAGTTCGATGGAGCTTGCACACTGTTAGGTCACGGCTGGCAAAGAAACAACAGTACTGTCAATTCTTTACTCGGTTTGGCGAGTGCAAAAAACCTGGTGGCAAGTGTCCATATATTCATGACCAAGCTAAAGTGACTATCTGCACTAAATTCCTTAAGGGATTGTGTTCTAATAATACTTGTAAACTGACTCATAAGGTAAGGCATTTTCTCTTGATTGTACTGCTGATCTTATATAAGACATTTTTTCATTGTGTGAGTCTGCCCTGCAGGTTCTTCCAGAAAGAATGCCAGATTGTTCATATTTTCAGAGAGGTGATTCATTTCAGTCTCACCATATCATTTTTACTCTCGTTTATTTTTGCAAGCAATGTCTTTACATAAATGTTTGGCACTGGCAGGACTCTGTACCAACACAACCTGTCCCTATAGGCATGTGAAAGTGAACTCCAATGCTCTTGTTTGTGAAGACTTTTTGAGGGGCTATTGTGCAGTTGGTGATGAGGTACTGAATGATTTTACTAGAAATCTATTGATCTTATCAAGTATCTGCTTGCACACCTTAATTTTGAAGTAAAAGATGGCACATATGCTTGTTCTTTTTACCACTTTAGCTAAAGATAGTATTCATTAGACTTTTCTTGGTCAGCTGATAAAATTAACAAATATTATGCCACACATAAAACTGCAAAAGACTAGTAGGAGATGATGTATCAATCTAAAAATTACAAAATTCTTGGTAGATGTCACTATGTGTCAACGTGGCTTGTCCAGTGTTGTTTGGTGTTCAACTGCTGATAGACAATTAGATGGTTTAAGGATTGTTTTTTCAGAACAACTTCCGCTCTGGAACTTGTTTATGCCAGATAGGTTGTCGTCTGCTTAGTTTGCACTAAATCAGAGCTTGTTCTCCTCTTTTAAAATTTTGGGGCTCCCATAAACCTTTTTATATTCTGAATCTAGATCACTAATCTTTCCATGGATTTGAAATAATCTCTGTTACGAGCAGTGTCATAAAAAGCACAGCTATGTATGCCCTGTCTTTGAGGCGACTGGAGAGTGCCCACAACAATCTACATGCAAATTTCACCATCCCAAGAAGAAAATCAAATCCGTCCAAAGCAGACCAGACATCCTTCACAACAGTAGTTGGGGCCGGTACTTTGACACCAGCATTGACCATGACAGTGAGACAAGGAAAGTTTTTTCAGATGATGAGAGACAGAAACCACATGTTCTCTGTAGTGGGGACATTGTTGACTTCATCTGTCTGGATGCCGATGCCGATGATGTTGCAGACTATGGTACTATGGATGGCATAAAGCTGATGGAGTTGGATTCGGGGGATTTCAACGCGCGGGCTGATAATATTGATGCGTTAATCAAGCCTCTTCGAATCATGAGAACAGCAAGAGTTTGATAGTTGACACGGGATTTGAAGATTTCATCACGCAGGCAGATGATGTTAGTGCCCTAATCTAGTCACTTTGGATTATGACAATAGCAAGAGTTCGAGGGGTTCTTTTTTTAATTGGATCGGGATTATGCCCTTGTTGCTACAGCTTGGTGCATCTTCATTTTAAGGTTATACACATTCTTATCTCACAGACGAAGAGAGACTGGCGCTGACTGGATTTTCCTTTGATACCTATATACAGATATAGAACCGTGGCCGTTTTTTCCCCAATTTTTTTTTTGTAGACTCGTCTTTTTTCATATTGTACATATACAGGTTGAATGTAAGCGCCTTTGCTGTATTGTCAACATTGCCTGGTGTTGGAATGTAAAAATCGATAATTTGGTTCGAGTAGAGAAGTATAATTTGACAGGAAGGACCAGAAGCACTCAACAGTTCGCATCGGTGACTCGTTCGTGGTTCATGCCCTCTTTTTGCTTTTGACGACAAACAAGGCTTATGTGCCATTTCTGAATGCAGGACTTTGACGAGAAACGAGTACAATCCTTGTAAGAACCATTTTAAAAGAAAATTGTTCTGATTAGAGATGAATGGGCATGATATACAAGTACGCCCTATAACATATTCAATCTGACTTTCCTAATCAGATAAATGGAAACCTGTTCCTACGCAATGTGAAGCACTCAGGTACCAAAAGAAGTTATCCACGGCTAAACGCATACACAAAGCGCTGCTTGAGAATACAATCCGGAATAAAATATGGAGCTGAGGAACACGGGTCTCGGGTCTGGGCATGCTGCAACATGCAGCTGAGGAACACGGGTCTCGGGTCTGGGCATGCTGCGCTATTGCATATAGATCATGCTGGTCTTGGGACTGGGACAGCTTTAGTTTGAGGCAGGGTTACAGATCTCAGTAGTTCCAGCGAGCTTGACAGTCCAAGAAAATGGGAGAGTATCGTATTGGCTGAAGCCTGTGCATGATTAGAAACAATAGCAATTAAAATGGCTGGTGTTCTTGTGACCGCGCTCTTAGCATGCAACAAAAATCAGAGATGGATTATCCGTAGTGGAGTAGCAAATAATTGAACTCGTGTTCCTATAATAAAATTAATCTGATCAACAGACCGTTAGTTCAGAATAAATGAATGATCCTATTCTGTCCGACGAAGTTCAGGAAGGCATAAAAAGGGTTGAACTGGAAAGATTAAAGATTCTAACTTTTTTTTTTAATTTGAACCAGGCAGTGGCCAGCATGGACTTCCAATTCTGCTGATTCCTGATCTGGGATAATTCAGTATTTTTTAATTACAGCACATTTTGCTTTGAATTTTGTACAGTAAAACTTAGCACCATAAACTTGAACAGACTACTTTGAAAGTTAGGAGCATCATGGTCTTAGCGTGAACGCTGAAAAGGGGAAAAATATGCCATACCTGAACAAGAAAAATATCTAACGCAAGAACAGGACTCTGGCCTGGTGGTATTCCCTGATAGTAGGGTACTGCTGAGGTAGTCAGAGCTTTTGCTACCAAAGCACCCACAGTTGCCTGCATCCCAAGAACTGCAGCACCCATTCCAAGAACATTAAGCACAATTCCGTTTCTTAAAATTTTAATCACATCAGCACGTGAAGGAGCCTGGAAAAGGAGCCACAGTTTTTTTTGGCTTAAAAACATATTTAAACAATTTTATCATGACTGCTATGCAAAACCGTACAAAACATTACTATGTTTGTTCAAAACAAGTTGAACAGCAGGCACCATGTGCATATCATGATAGTATGTTCCATCAAATCAGTTTGCTGGGTGTACGTGTAATATAAAAAATTCAAGATTTTTTTTGGACAGGTAAAAAAGGTGATGCCAATGTTACAGGCGAAGCCATAAAAGTGGTTTGCATGGTACTTGGGGTGCATAGGAGGAATGCTTTTCCACAACAAAAAATGATAGGGCAAATGCAATGCTACAAATTTAGGCAATAAGAATACCTTCACAGGCTCATTTGCTGTTAATCTAAGCCTTTCAGAAAGACGGATATAACCAAATGACCAGAATACTGAGAAAAAGGCCGCAACAACACCAACCGCAGTTGCAAGTGATGTAAACGGAGCTGTTGGATTCCCCGTAGCAACTACAGACAATGTCAAAATTCCAGCTGAAACAGTTGTGCACACCAATTGAGACCAAAATCCCAGGGTACCCAAACTCTTAAAATACCGTGCTGTTTTCGCTAGTCTTCTGCCAACCTGCAAAAAAAAGAAGGAAAGACTAATGCTTGATAACAATAGTATTTTGAGGTTGAAATAGCTATATAAATATCATGTAGAGAGGCCAACCATATGGCAAACAGCCTGAAAATTATACTAGAGTAGAATGCCACGTTGCCAACAGCCCGACCCACCACTAGGGCTGGGTTGGGCCGCTGCCCAGGCATGAATTTTGCTGCAAGTCTACTACATACTACTGGCCCACTGCCTACTAATAAAATTCCAAAGAACTTGTAAGGTTCAACATGTTTATGCTTAGTTCAGTGGCTAGCCCATCGTCCTAGCAGCTTGGAGGTCCTGAGATCGATTCTTGCCCATAGCAGCAATTTGTTTTTCCTGTTTACATATTATGTTTTAAATAGAAAAGGGATAATGCATATAGAAACATGAGAATGATCCTACTAAAACCATAAAATTACAATAAATACATATCTGAAACGATTTTAAATATAATTTTCTCCGCATTTAAGGCTCTGTTCTTTTCAGCTTAACGACTTATCTACGTTTTAAAAAGACATATGCTTTGGGTTTTTAGTCCGTTTTTCGCTGTTTCAAAGGTGGGTCCTAACACTTTAAAAAGCAATTCAAACGAAATGGATCCGAATCTCAAGACTACCTTAAGAAGCTCTCAAAATTCACTCATTTCAGCTGTACTGATTGGCACAAAAGAATATGACCTAAATAAAAAGGGTTTCCATAGGAAACTCTAATTATTTTTTTAAATGCAAAATTTGGTATATTTCTAGTATGTTAATTTAGTGGGGCCTAATTATGCTTGTGTAGGCTTAGTTTTAATCCTGGGTCCACTAGTAATATACAAGTGCACAAAAACAGAGAATTGGAAAGTCACAATATCCTAATGAATCATGGTGAACAATATCAAAGTTGAACATAACATTTTAATGTCACCTACTCGTGGTTAAATACTTGAGATTTCGATGTAACAAAAAATGGTGTATGTAACTCCTGACGAACTAAACAATAATGTGGAACCAAAAAGGAACATAAAGCGTGTTTCTCTTAAACTTCCATATAATGTTAAGTACACGTGTTTCAAATCAACAAGTGCGCAGAGCATGGGAAGAGACAATCCAGCACCTAACATATGTCTACAGGCTACAGCTCCCCGAATTTGGCTTGCATATGTCAAAAAGGAAATATATCAAATAATTAAATTTGAGCGTACAATTACTTGAGTGAATAAGCTCTTTTAACAAGCATTTAGGTTACATGTAAGCTCTACCTGTGACGGAGTTGCCTTATTTATGACCTCTAACATGCATGGAGGTGAATCTTGGTAACCTCAAACAAGGATAGCATTTCATGTGTAACAAGATTTTGCATCCCCTTCACCCTGTGTGATCCTCTCAGCTACAAACACTATCACGCCTCAAATCTCAACTCCTCTTCTGATGAAAGCAATCTAGCTCTGGATTGTCGGCTGCATGTACTGCCCCCAGACAAGTACCCAACCGTGCCTCATTTCCTTGATCGCCACCCTTCACGCTAACATAGCAATATCAATATCATCCATTGCCTTGCCCTCCCTCCCTCCCTCCCTCCCTCTCTTCTAGAGTTAGTCGCCATAGGGGCTGGTATTGTTTTATGTTATTTTCAGTGATGTGTGATAGGAATTGCTATCACCAAAGGTGCATGTGCAGAATCGGTTTTTAGCTGAATGATTGAATCTGAAGTAGCATTTATTGTGTCGCATAAAAATTTTCACAATTGGGCACTGCATAATTCTCACGATGAATTGCTCAAGCAAGCCCAACAGCAGCAGAACAATAAACAACGACATTATCCAATTTTCTCTAAATTCTATTGACAAGCACTAATCTCACGTAGTCACATTATCCTCGAAATAATCGGTAAATGGGCTCGCACATAAGTGGTCCGGAGAACCTAAATCCACAAAGGTCACTAGACCAAGAGCCGCGCTGTTCTTGGCTGGGGAAGAAGAAATCCTACCACCAACACGGCAACATCACTGGAGCTTAGTAGATAAGCATTGAGTGAGTGAGGGAGTGGAACCTGAGCGAGCTTGGCGCGGTCGACGTCCTCCTCGGCGGGGGGAGGCGCAGGACCAGCCGTAGGACCGGATGCCGAAGAAGACGCCACGGCGAGGTGCCAGAAAGAACCTCGACCAGCTGCGGCGGATGAGGTACCATGGAAGGTGGCCGCGCGGCGAGGCGCCAACGCAATGACAGCGGTGGCTCCGCCACACGAAAGAGGCCTCCAGCTCAGCGTTGCGAGGGGCGGCCGCGGCGGCGGCGCCGCCGGGGAAAGCTGGAGCGCCCGCATTTGTGTGCCGGTTCCAGGCGGTCACGGGGTTTCTATTTCTCGGCGAATGCATTCTTTGCTTGGAAATATTGAAAGCTCCGACTTTGGGAGCGTACACCGTACTTAGGGAGATTGACCTCTGACACCCAATTCAACGGACTTGTTTGAAATGATATTAAGTTCAATCGTTTTGACGCGTATAATATTAGACACACAAATTTATGATCTCGATGACATTTTATCTATTTTTTTAGTTTAATATTGATTTTCCCTCTTTCCCTCTAGTGTTTTGTTCATTTTACCCTTGTCTCGGCTCCTTTGTCTCGTTTGCGTGCAGCAGTGATGCGGCGCCGCCGCTCGCCGTGTAAGAGCCGCACCTGGACCTCGCGGGAGCCGTGCATCTCTGTCGCGGTTTCCCCACAACCGGCCATCTCCATTGCTCGCCTAACGGCGTGTCGGAATCCCCTGAGCCTACCCTCGCTGCGGGCGCAAGAATTCCTCACCACCCTTGACGCCGATTCAAAAGGCGAGGAGAAGCCGACGAAGCGAATGGGCCATCGGACCAAGAGCCCAGAGAGCGTGCCTCTGGGGGCTCGTGGTGGCCGGGCCGAGCTCCTCATCGCCGCGTTCGTCGTGCTGTCGTGTTTGTCGCCGCCGTCGCCTCCTGCCCAGCTCGTTGCCCTCTCCTTCTCTCACTGACTCGCAGCCACATGAGGGGCAATATGATCAAGCCACTTATAGAAAAATGGGAAAATTGACGGTAAAAGGAGAAAAATAGGAAAAATGCCACTGATATAAAAAATCGTGTGCCCGATGTCATACATGTCAAGATGATCAAACTTAATGTAATTTGGAACGAGACCGTCCAATTGGGTATCAGTGAGATCAATCTCCCCTGTACTGGAGTCTTGGAGTGTGTGGGTTGTTGTGGTAGTGAAAAAAGATGCATCTTTTTAAAAAAAAACGCCCGACATCAAGTTAGATAAAAATAGTTTTGGTTTAATAATTATTTATAACTAGTTGAGCTCGCGCGCCCATGGCGCGCGCGAGTACAACCTCGGTGTTTGCTGATGCCGATGTGGGCGAAAACATATTTAAAGAGATGGATTGGTAATTATAACGTGCTAGCCGATAATAACAACAACCAAAATATTGCTTTCCATGTTTGTGAGGCTCCGTGAAGGATCTAGTGCGAGAGATTACACAGCCAAAATAAGCAAGGTCACTTGCTAAATATTTGGTTTTCATGGCGCGCAGCGCCTAACGGTAGTGCAGAAAGCTTAATTTACAACAGTGGTAATTTCGCAAAAGAGGCTTCCCATGCCAGTCAGTGTATATCAAAGAGTAGCATGGAGAGGAACAGGGGTGCTAATATAATTTTCTCTTAACGGGCAGTGAGGTAGACTTGCCAGCTGAGGCTTCAGTCCTGTTAGATACGTGGGGAAACGGTTATGCATGTTTGCTAAGAAGAGAGGCAATTTGTAATGAGCAAATTATAGGTAAGCACTCACGTTGTAGCAGATAGACTATCTTTGCAAGGCATGACATGACGATCGCTGTGTATTTCAGGCACGGCCTGGTAAATACGGTCATGTAACATAGTGCATCATTTACGGATGGAATATAACAGGAGAAAAGTGTACGCTGAAGATTAGGTAAATCACCTGGTTAGGCGGCGTAGCCTAAATTGCCTCTTCATGATCATGGTCAGTTTTAGAAGGAACTGCCGTTTTGCTGGACATGGAATCGGGCAGCACAGGGTCGTGTTGCTGACACGGAATAATGTTCGTCGCCGACAGCTGGTTGGTATTGCCATGAGGTGCACTGTCAGCAGCATCCAGAGATATTGACTGAGGAGAGTCACTCACCTGGTTAAGAGTACAGCAAAGGCAGTCATATATGCTACAGCAGTGTAACGTGTATGATAAGCAGAGTTGAGTAGTTGCAAAGGCACAGAAGTTACCTTGTTGGGAAGACCGCTCACAGCTGGGTGCGTAGTGGAGGCTGAAGGAGATGACAAATATAAGGATAGCAAATACCGAGAGAGGTAAACACGGCAAACTAACATAGATGGATCTGAACCAAATGCGGTAATGAGGAATGTGCAGGCATAAAACAAAGGCAGTAAAGATAGACAATAGAGCAAACATGAATAGAGCTGAACCGACAGCAATCAGTAAAAAGGGTCAAAGGTCCAAGGAGGCCATGGCGCAATTGCTCCCAACAGTGATGACACAATTGTAAATTCCATATCCATACAGCAATATACAGATAGACAATACGCTGAAAAGCAATCAGTAAAAAGGGTCATCACACAAACATCAATTCCGTGTACTCATACTGTGCCTAAAATCCTAAATTCCATAATTCTGTGCACACACACTCTATGTAAGGTATTGAATCGAAAGAATAAACCTAAAGCTGAAAATTTCATACGGCCATTTTTTTTTAAATCGTAAATGCTATGATTGGTTATAAACATACTGTATTTAAGACCGACCACGATCTGTACTAAGAGATAATGAAACTCCATCTAAAATTCTCAAATTTAAATCAATAAACAACCTAAATAGAGGGTTGAACACATGATCGATCGATTGATGATAAGGACACAAAGTCATCTATCAATCAATTAGAGGTGACACCAATAAGAAGCCATGGATGTTATCACAACACTAACAACCAGTTAATCAAAGTATTACCTCTTGATAACTCAAACCACTCAAACCATCATGATCAGATCCCTGATTTAGGGACGTTTGTGGTGGCGGGGCATAAACAACCTTCAACTTTAAGTAACAATCAAACCACTGAAATTTAGATATAACAAAATCACCATTAAGATGTGGTCTTAGTATTAAATCTTCAGTTTAGACATAGATGCTCATGGAAAATCTCTTGAAAGAATCCTGCAAAAACATTTAGATAGCTATAAACTTTATCAATATGCTGCATGACATATAAAATCAGCAAAAGCGTTAATCATGCAATAATTCAAAAGGTGTGTGTAGCTTGATAAGCAACTCAAATATTTACATTATCTATATGATGCATCTGAACTATAGAGAAATGCAAAACCTTGGTAGCTCCTCTGTAATAAAGGGAAAAAAGGAATGCTCCTATGTAATAAAGGAAAAAAAGGAATAGATGTTGGTAAATTGTGAAGTAAATCTCAAATAAATCCAGGGAGAAGTATAGTAATTAGTTATGAATTTTGAAGGCTGAAGCATGCTATAATAATATAAATGCGAAGGGAGCATAGATGAACAGTGTGCTAATGGAAGAGGTATAGTAATTAGTTATGAATCTTTAAGGCTGAAGCATGATGTAATAATATAAATGCGAAGGGAGCATAGATGAACAGTGGGCTAATTTTTCCTTCAACAGTGCAAAACTAAAATCATAAATAGAGAGAGACATTGTAAATATGTAGAGACACCACGCATAGGTCCAGGTTATTGCTTTCACATCCAGCTTGACGGTTCAACCATGGCACTTCCGTTTTCAATCAGGCCGACAACCTCATGGAAAATGTCTAGTATAACTGGACATGCAAGGCAAACACTTCATGAACATGTTGCTCGTCATATAGTGTAGATAGTATGACTAAATTCTCATCGAAGCTGAACAAATACTGACATAAAAGTGGAAGAGGTCAATAACTTCACAGTTTTCTTTTCTAACTGATGAAATTCGATGAGCAAGCAAAGCCTAAAAATGTCTTCAAAAAGTGGATCGGTCAAAATCACAACGTGCTGAACAATGAGAATACATGGTAGTATATCAGTTCTTTTGTTTTGCCAAAAACCAATATATTAGCTTGGTATGTCCTCATGGCAAGCACACACTACTGCAACTTACCAACTGGAACGACTTGACGGCGTGTTTGCCGCTCAACCACTGCGGATCACACCCCTGGTCAGATTTTTAGACTGCTAGCCAACTCGATCAAGCTCGGTTCGATTTGAGCGTCGGGCACAACAAGGAGCGACTCGCAGATTTACCCAGTTTCGGACCCCCTCGCGGGTAATGGTCCTACTCCTGCTGAGCCTTAGCTCTTTTCTGATTGTGGTTGAATGGGAATGTGTTTACAGGGTGTTTCGAATGCACGAATGCTAGTGCGTACCCATTCCTCCCTCTCTCCTCTCCTTTTATACAAGCTTTGGGTTGGCGGAGAGCCGAGGGGGTAAGCGATCTGATACTCTCGATGCTCGACAAGACACGACGAAGAGACCAAAGCGTGCGCGTGCCCACGCCATGGCAAGGCCGTCCTCGCGTGCCATAGCGGCCTCGACCAAGACACCACACCGGTGAGCTGCGGGTGGGGTCTACCGCTCCTCTCGACGCGGACGGCCTCCTCAAGCAAACCTTCTCTCACGGTCAATTCTTCTGCGCCACAGTGACAACCGCTTTCAGACTGCGAAGGGTCATCAGAAGCGGTAATCATTTCTTCATTGTCTATCCGCACGTGATGTCTCATTAAATCGCTTCGTCCTTCAGCGAAGGGGAGCCTTCGTCCAAGACTCATACGCAATGCTCCTCCCTGCTGGCCCCCCTTGCGCGTGGAGCCCTCGCCTGGTCTCGAGAGGGGCTCGCCGACGCACCCGCCCGTGGCGTGGGGCCCTCGCCTCGTCTTCAGAGAGGGCTCGCCACGGCTGGGCCTTGCTCGCCCGCCGACGTGGCTGGGCCCTCTTAGCCTCCCGAGGGCTCGCCACGCACTGGGCCTTGCTCGCCACCGACGCTAGCGGGACCTCTTAGCCTTCTCGGGACTCTTTGTACCCGGTATTTATTACACCGACAAGAGTAGCCAGGGTCCACCATGATCTGTGAATCGTCGCACAGACACTTCCGTTTCTTGTGCGGCGGAGGCGAATCGTGGGGGCCCACCACCGCGGCGGCCGTCTGGTGATTCTCCATCCGCACATGATCTTCCTTGGGAACTACGCCGCTGGAAACCAAAAGCGCTGGGCAATGATGGCGCCGCGCGCGTGAAGCGGAACCAAACCGTCGTGCTCGCGCCCACGCCTATAATTACTTCTCTCGGTAGCTGCGGTCAATCCTTCCACGCTAAGTCTTCTAAAGCGCCAATTGCCTCCTTCACGCCACCACAGTAGCCTTCTTTCTCTTTGCCAACTTCTTCATGCTTCCAATGGCGCCCAAACGCAGCAAGGATCGCCGTGAAGGCGCGCAAGACTGGGCAGGTTTTCCCACCTCCGCCGCCGACGAAGACTCGGTGAGACGGCTTCAAGTGTTCGGTGGCCAACCGCCGCCCGGTTCCATACAGCACCATGGCGCCGAACCCTCATGACGGGAGATTGTCACCTTAAATGCGTGAAAGAGGATCCTAAGGCCTAGAGGGGGTGAATAGGCAATTTTAATTTCTTTTCTTAAATTATTCTTAATTAAGCAACAAGTTAAGAATGACCCAATCCTAGTTGAAAGTCAAGTAAGCGGAAGCTATAAGTAAATCACAAAGCAACTATGACATGGCATTCAAATGAACACAAGCAATGCGAGAGAGTAAATGCGGAAATTAAATGAGAGAGTGACACGGTGTTTGTTTGACGAAGTTCGAGCCGCAACTCCTACTCTCCGTTGAGGCTACCCCTTGCGACAAGGACGGCTCGCTCTCGAGCCTACCGCCTCACTCACTCCCGGTAGTCGTTCCGCCACTCCGTGAGGTGGACTCGTCACCCGTACACCGACTCAAGAGTAGCCACACGCCAAGGCCTACTCCCAAGCCCTCGCCTCCACGAAGGATATTTTCAGAAGTAACAAGCTCGAAACGCCCCGATCATGCCGGATCGAAGAACTTCCATGAAGCTCGGTATTGGGGTTTGATGGATTGTGGCTTTCGATGATTTGTGGGCGGAGGAATGGCTCTAGATCACCTAATTGATGAGCTATGAATGTGGTAGGTGAAGTGGAGCAAACAAACCTCAAAATAGCTGACCACTAGATAGGTATTTATAGCCCCTAGAGCAAAACTAGCCGTTGCCCTCGGAAAAGGACAAAAAGACTAGCCGTTACACTCTCTAGGGACGCCGTCCGACGCAGACTCGGACGCCGTCCGACAGAGCGTACTGCTCAGCAAAAACAGCTTATCGGACGCCGTCCGGTCCCCAACGGACGCCGTCCGACAGCACGGATCGCGCAAGCGCTTGTAGCTAACGGACGCCCCCCAGACACCGTCCGGCAGCGCAAATCAGCCAAAATTGTACTTTATCGGACGCCGTCCGATAACGACGGACGCCGTCCGACGGTGAGTGTAAAAATGGAGTTTAGGCTGGTCGGACGCCGTCTGGATTTTCGACGCCGTCCGGCTGAGAGGAATTCGGCTAAAATGTTAGGGGAAAAAATAGGTGGGTTTCTCTCTCTAGAAATCTCTCAAAGGGATATTTGGGTATTTAGATGTGGTGGACTACGGATACCGAAGTTTTCAAGAATTCGCAAAGATCCGGCATAGTCCGAGATATTGAACCCTTTTGAAATTAAAAGGCGAAATAAACCTAACTACTCCTAATCTATACGTGACCTCTTCTCGCCTGGGTCACGCACTGAAATCTCGGAGCTGACTCACAAATTGTCGCCGCTTGGATAAGGGTTTTGCAAAACGCCGAAGTCTTCGCTAGGGTTCCGAGAAGTCCAAAACCCCTAACACTTTATATTAATTAATTTGACATCAATGCCACTAATAAAAATTAGGGCTCAATGATGCTCACAGTCTGGGCGGCGTTGGCGGGGCTCATCCCGCCGTACTCTGAATTTTTCTTGGGGTGCTCGCCTACGAGATCCAGGCGGTGCACCTTCCCCCAACTCCATCATTCGCCGCCATCTTCGTCTACCTCTGCGAGATGTTCGTGGGGCGATGCCAAGCCTCCCACTCTGGCGCCGGCTCTTCGTCTTTGCACGCGAGGCAGCGCCCGTCTTGGGCCTTCGGGAGTTGCTACTTCACGCCGCATGAAACCGCCGCTTTCATCCTGTCGCGTCCAAGTCCAGCTGGAAGGATGGTACCGACAATGGTTTGACGGTGAGGACTCCGGTAGTGAACGATCTTTCTCTTCTCGAGGGTCCGCGGAGCCCACCGCTAACCGGGGCTTCGCCGACGATTCAATGGAGTGGGGTTGATCTTGGCGTGCATCGTCGATCTTCGCCGCTGGCTCACGGAACCCTCGTCGCGGCGGATTTTTTTGCGCCGACTCGCCGCTCAAGATGAGGACTCGCCCTTTGGATGTACTATGGCGACAATGATGGAGTCCGCGTCGCCCTCGGCGGTAAGTACTCTTTAGTTTTTGGGTCTCTTGTCTTTCTTGGAATCTTTTTGCTTGCCGTCCTTATGGCTTCCTTTCTTGCTCGCCCACCGCAGGAACGTGCTTGAGACGACGTGCTCGGATCGGCCGGCGGGACTATTGGCCCCACCGATCCACGACACTCACGTGCCTGGCATCCTCCCTCTCGGCGGGATCCACGAGGCGCAACCAACACTTGCGGCTGCTGCTCTATGGAGGTCTCTGGTCCCGCGGTCCAAGTGGCACGGGCCACTACAGATCCGCGATCCGCCTCGGCGACCGCCCAAGCCTCATGGCCGCCGCTACCTCTGCCGTGGCGGCCGACTCGATCAAGGCTTCGGAAGCGCCGCTTCATCTCGCCGTGGGCGGCGGCGAAGAGGAGGCGACAAGTCCAAAGAGGGCTCGCCCCTCCAATCTTGAGCTTCCGCCGCCACCGTCGGCCCCCTCCAGCGGGGGCCCTGCTGCTACCGCCGCCGCTCCGCCACCGGGCGAGAGCGCGGCGACTCTTCAGGAACTGGCGCCGCCTGCGCCAGTTTCTTCCGCTCTTCTTTACGCTGGCGCTCCCTGGCGGCGTCCGCTCCACTGTTGGTGCTTCTGACGGCACCACTCGCGCCGGCGCTGCCGACGGCGGTGATCGCGACGCGCCGCCACCACCGCCGCAAACAAGCGACTTGGAGCTCCCTCCCGACTTCGCCTGGCGCGCGCTTCGAGTTGGCTTTCCTCGCGCTTACGCACATTTTACATTAGGGTTAGCATGCTACGCTTTTGCATATCTGAACCTGTTTGTCCTCCTTGGAACAGGCGACGCTGGGCATCGAGCTCCGCCCACGCGACTTCGCCGACCCAGCTTGCCGCCGCTTCCTTCGACGGAGGTCGCTCGCGGCGGAAGAGAGTTCGCCGCGCGCACCGGAGAACCCTCGCCACCGCGTCATTGGCGCCGCCGCCATCTCGGTCGTGACCGCCGACGTAGGGCGCTCCTTCGAGGCGCTTCGCACCCTCTCCCGCACCTGGGCAACGCGGGAGGAAGCCCTTGGTTTGGCGGAGCGATCCGCCGGCGAAGCGCGGCGGGCCCTTGGCCAAGAAACGGCTGCGAAGGAGGCGATGACCAGCGAGGTGCAGCAGCAAGCCGCCGCCGCCTCGGCCGCCAAGCGGATCAAGACCTCGCTGGAACACTTCGCGCGCCCGAACCCTCGCCGACATCTTGCGCGACCGCCATCTGCGGCTTCCGGACGCCTCGCATCCACTGGTGTTACCTTGCATCCCATTGGAGAGGAGACGGCGCGATCTGTTGGCGCCGTGGGGACGAGCCGCCGAAGCCTCGCGCGCCTTCCGGTGGCGTTGCGGGACGCGAGCGATCGAAGACGGTCGCCAAGGCGCTCGGCAGCGGCAGTTCATCTTGGGCAACTGTCTTGCTCGAGACGCGCGTTTGATCTCGGCGCCATGCCGGGAGCCTTTCGCGCCGGTGGACCGGTTTGAGCGGTAGCGCGAGTTGACACCGTTGTGCCACGTATCCATGATGGCGGCGCCGCTCGGCGGAAGAGCGAAGCGAGGAGGATGGCGAGACTCCCGTCTTTTTGCCTTGTAAATGTTGCCTATCAATGCAAACAAACTTTTGCTCTTTTGTTGTGAGTCTCACTTGAACTTCGCACAATTTTAACTTGCGAATTGAATCGGGGCACTGCCGCCAAAGGGTTTAGATGAGCGTTCTACCGCAAGTGAGTCTTTGTTTCCTTAGGCATCTGGTTACTTTAACCCTTATGGCCCTCGCAACCCGACTTAAACATTACGTGGCGAAGCTTTCGACTTAGGAAGTGGTCTAGTCGCGGTGCATTGTTGGCGCATTGCCTAGACCGAGCCGACACACCGGGCTAGAACCGCCTTCCGTCGCTTTGCCTCGCACCAACAGTAAGTTATAAGCGTTTGCCTTTGCAACTAAGGGGCGTCGACCATAAGTACTTTCGCTACCGAATTTCGACGAATGCCTTCTAACAGACCTTTTCAGGCTAAGCCAGCGATCGTAAAAAGCTTTAGACAGAGCTTTACATTGAGCGTGAGCGCTTTTTCCTTAGGCATCTGGTTACTTGACCCTTACGGCCTCTTCTTGAACCGACCCTAGGCGTCGCGTGGCGAGCACTTAGCTTCGGAAGTGGTCTAGTAGCGGTGCATTGTTGGCGCATTGCCTAGACCGAGCCGACACACCGGACTAGAACCCGCCTTCCGTCGCCGCCTCGCTCAACGCAAGTTATAGGCGTTAGTCCTTGCAACTAAGGGCCATCGCCTTGAGTACTTTTTGCTACCGACTTTCAATGAATGCTTTCTAACGGACTTGAGGCGAAAAAAAACAGATGCCCACAAGGAGACAGAACTTATCTCTTATTGAAGATGGCTTTGTACAATGCACCCCGAGGTGGCGGTGAAGGAAGAAGACTCGCCGCTCGGCTCCAAAGGAAGGCCAAAAAAGCTTCGAACTGCTACCACGGGTAGAACTTCCTCACCGCTCGGCGTTCAAGTGTTCACCAATTCGCAACCATCCTCGAATGCGTGCTCGACCGAGCTGGGCGGAGATCGAGACCACCTTGAAGGGCCCTCCCATTGGGGAGCGGTTTATTGCGCCCGCTGCGCTGGATTTTGCATGTAACGAGGTCGCCCAACGCCGGTGTTCTCACACACCGCTTTGCTTGATAACGGCGCGGCGCTTCGCCGATACTTGGCGGCCGGATCGCCGCTCGTCCGGATCTCATCCGGAGATTCACGCCGATCTGGCCGGTCGGTCTTGGTCTTCGTTGAACGCCGCCACCCTTGGGAGCCAAAAGCGAGCTCGATGGGAGCACCGCCTCGAGCCATACACCGGGAAGAAGGGTCTCGCCGGTGGCTCTGTTGGAAGTTGTCCGGCGCCCATAACCTGATGGGGACTTCTTCACCAACGCTACACGCTTCTCCGAGCGATCGAACGCCCTTGTCTTGAGCCCTTTGAGTACTTCGCGTTCGCCGCTCCACTTGCCCATTGCTCTTTGGATGCGAGCGGAGGCAAAGCACGCCTTGGTACCCAACTCTTCGCACCGATCTTGAAATCGCGCTTTTGAAGCGAAGCGCCGTTGTCGATGATGATTACATTGGCGACACCGAACCGGACGAAGATGCTCTTCATAAACTTGATAGCGGTGCGGATGTGATCGCCGGGACGGCGAGGCTTCAACCCACTTAGTGAACTTGTCGATGGCGACGAACAGATGAGTGTAACCTCCGGTTACCCGCGGGAACGGGCCCAGAATGTCCAGCCCGCAGACCACGAACGGCCAGGAGAGCGGAATGGTCTGCAGCGCCTGGGCCGGTCGGTGGATCTGCTTAGCATGAAATTGTCACGCCGCATCTCCTCACGGCTCGAAGGCATCACGGAGGCGGAGGCCAATAGAAACCGTGGCGGAAAGCTTTCCCAACCAACGCCCGGCTCCTGAATGGCTCCGCGACATGCCTCCATGGATCTCGAGAGAATTTCACTCCCGCTTCCCGAGTGGCGACCGGTAGAACTCCATTTGCGCACTGGCGTCTGGTCCCCACCTACGGCGTGGCGGCTGGCCTTGCGCTATCTTCTCAAAACGCGTCATCGTCGGGATCACTCCATCCCGCAGTAGGCTAGGATCGGATCCATCCACCGACCTTCCCGGACGAGTGTGATGGCGTTACGTACATTGTCGCCGGCGTACTCCGCTGGCTTTGGCGTTCCGCCTCAACCGCCTCAAGAGTTCTTCGCCTCCTCCCTCTAACCGGGGGCTGCGGCGAGATCGGTGGCGTCTCCTCGAGAGGTGGGGCTGCGTCGAAAGCGTCGCCCCGCGAGATTGGGGTGCGACGGACGCCGCGTAAGTCTTTCTTCAAAGACCCCGGCCGGAGCAGGTGCCCTCGGCGAGGCAATCCGGGACGATTCATCCGCCATATAATTGTCGCGGCGAGGGCGTGCACGGCCCAAACCCTCGAGTGCCGCTCAACCGGCGCACCTCGCCGAGTTGGCCGCCATGACGGATCCGGCGGGAGAAATCCTTCCTCGCTGGTTGATGACCGAGAGAGTAAATCTTTACTTGTAACCGCCGGATGCCAAGGGTCGGCCACCCCGAGCCCGGCGGCGATCCTTCATATTCCGCGGCGTTGTTGGTGGCGCGGAAGTCCAAAGACTACCAGTGCTGAGACAGCGTCGCCGGTGGGAGACACGGGACGACGCCGGCCCGACCCTCCGGCCGGAATGAGCCGTCAAGAAGAGAGTCCTGGCGAGGGTCTTTGGTGTCTTCGGCTTCTATGTCCGCCGGAGTCCATTCACGATTGACGAACTCCGCCGAGCTTGCCCTTTGATGGCGTTCGGGAGCGAACTTGAGATCGACCGCGGCTCCATGGCCCACTTAGCGTCGACCCGTCGCCTCGCGGTTGAAGAGGATCTCCGCAAGGATACTTGGTCAACACCGTGACTTTCGCCCCAGAAGTAGTGGCGCGGCTTTTCGGACGCCGTCAATCTGGCGTAGAGCATCTTCTGGTCTTTGTGAATACCTTGTTTGGCGTCGTGGGGACCTTGCCGACGTAGTAAACGGGCGCTGAACGCCTTCTTTTTCCGCCACCAAAGACCGCGCCGACCGCTGGGGTTTGCCGCGACGTAGAGGATCGGCGGCTCGCCGGTGCCGGGGCGACCGAGACGGCGGGAGGTAAGATACTTCTTGAGACCGTCGAACGCCTCGTGCGCCTCCGCCGTCCACTCGAACCGATTGGTCTTCTTTAGGAGCTTGAGCAGTGAGAGACTTTTATCCCCCAGACGAGCTATAAAGCGGCCTAGGGAGGTCAAGCGACCCCAAGCACCGTGCATCCGCCAAGTCGCGTCGGGGCTTCATGTTCTCGATTCTTGCCATCTTGTCGTGGTTCGCCTCAATCCCTCCGGGAGACGAGGAATCGATGGTTTGTCCGACGGAACGGCGAACACGCATTTCTCTGGATTAAGCTTGATGCAGTACTTCCTCAGGTTGGTGAAGGTTTCTTCTTGGTCGCCGATCAACTCATCCGCCTTCTTGGACTTCACCACTAGATCATCGACATACACCTCCAGGTTTCGCCCTATTTGGGGGCGGTGAGCGATATGCATGGCCCGCTGATAGGTTGGACCTGCATTCTTTAGTCCGAACGCCATCCTTGTATAGCAGTAGACGCCCATGGGCGTCACGAAGGCAGTCTTGTCTTCATCTTCTTGACCATGCTAATCTGGTGGTACCCAGAGTACGCATCGAAAGCACACCGCCGCACCCATTGTTGAGTTGACGATGAGATCAATGCGGGGCAGCGGATACGGATCCTTGGAGCACGCCTTGTTGAGGTCGGTGAAGTCCACGCACATCCTCCCGCCGTTGGATTTCTTAGCGAGGACGGGTTCGCGAGCCACACAGGATGGGCGACATCATGCGGACGACTTCGCCCTTAAGAGCTTGTCCACCTCTTGGCGGATAACTTCTTGGCGCCCACCGATCGCTTCGGACCTTCGCGATGACCGTCGCGGCCGGGAACGTCGCCAATTTGTGCTCAATCACCTCCTCGGGACCCCAACCATGTCGGACGGTTGCCACGCAAACACGTCTGCGTTAGATCTGGAGGAAGGAGACGAGCGCGCCTTCCTATTTGGCGCGAGAGAGGCGCCCACGAACGGTTCGCGGGTTTGACTTCGCTCAGGAGACCGCCTTAACCTCCGCGGCGAACCGGGAGGCAGGGTTCGCCGGAGGAGCTCCCAGAGTCGAAGCCTCGGCCTTCTGGGCGCCGATCGCCCCCGCCAAAGCGAGAGCGTCCTTGTCGCAGCGGAACGCCTCCGGGAGGTCCACTTTCAAGACGATGGGGCCAGCTGGCCCCGGGATCTTCACCACCATGTATGCATAGCGGCACACCGCCATGAACTTGGTCAGCGCCGGCCGACCTAGTATGGCGTTGTAGGGGAGGTCGAAGTCCGCCACCTCGAACTCGAGCATCTCGGTGCGGAAGTTGTTTGACCTCAAACGCCACGGAGATCGACGCGCTTCTGGACGGACTCGGCCCGGCGCGATGTCAAGAACGGAGCGTTGGACGAAGCTCCCGCCGCCGGATCGGAGCGCCGCGGCGACCCGGCGACAGAGGTTGAGGAACTCCCTCCGTCTACCAAAGACCCGCCCTAGCTTCACATTCCGGACCGTGGGTGCAATCACGATCGGGAGATGCTGTGGGCGGCGGATCGGCCGGGTGATCGGCTTTGACCAACGCGATCGATCGCTCCGACCACGCCAATCGCTTAGCTGACCCAAAGCCGCACGGGCACACATTTCCCTCATCGCACGCTTAAAGCTAGCGTGGGGCGGATATGTGGTCAACCGCCGTGGATGACGGCAACCGCGCTCGCGCCGCTGAAAACCAAGCGGCCGTCTCCTTGCCCTTGCCATCGCCGGACGCTTTCGCCGCTGCTGCTGCTGCTTTCGTGGACTCGCTTGTACACCATCTTGTCGACGACATGGCAACCGCCAAGTCGTGGGAGTTGTTGCGGTGAATGGGACAAGAAGGCCTTCCGTCCCACTCACGGGCGATGGTCTCGCCCCGTCGCGGCGCGAGGGCCGTCGCGCCACGGCGATCGCCGTAGCCGCCGCCTCGGCCGCTTTACGGGACCGTACCAGCGGCGCCGCGATCTCCTCCTCTTTTACGCCGCGCGGCCGTTCTTGGTGTGGTCGTCGTCGTCGTCTTCGCTCGGCCATGCCATGACCTGTCCGGTCTCGGCCGCTTTGCGCTTCTTCTTGTCCTTCTTGCCGAGGTTCCTCGAGGTCCCGCCTCGCCACCGCTGGTGTCCCGCTTGCAAGCCATTTGGCGGATCTGAGCTCGCTGAAGAGGGCGACTTGCGCCAAGGTGAAGAACTCCTCCGTTGTTTTGATCTTGCGGGTGGCCATCTTCTCTTTGACCTTGGGGTCTCGGCGCCTCTCCGAATGCCGTGACCACGGCGTCGATGGAGATGTCGGGGATGGTGTTGCGGACTGGTGAAGCGCTGAATATAGTGGCGCAGCGACTCTCCTTTCTTCTGCTCCACGTTGTCTTCTACCCCGGCCGCTCGAAGGTGCCCTCGAAGTTAGTGACGAAGAGCTCGAGAGCTCCTTCCATGACCCCACGGACTCGGGCAGTTCATGAGCCACGGCGGGCTTCGCCGGTGAGGACCGCGGGAAGTAGTTCGCCGTAACCTTCCCGACCCTCTGTCGGTACCATCATCGTCGTGTAGATCCGCAAAAACTCATCGGGGTTGGTGGAGCCGTCATACTTTTCGATGGGGGCGGACGAAACCGTTAAACCCATTGGATCTGCGTGACTCCTTAGAAAGGCGCTGCACCGGCGCCGGAGCCTCCTGCTCTGGGACGCGTCTCGCCCGCCGCCCCGTCGCTTAGGCGGCGCCAAGAAGCGCCATCCTCATTGGCGGGGCAGCTCTGCGGGAACCCTCTTCTTTGGTCCCGCGTGCGGCAAAGACAGCCTTGATCGCGCTTCGGTCACGGCCCTGCGGAGCTTGTCACGCAGTCTTCTCCATGACAAGTGGCGGTCCTCGAGATGGGACCGAGATCGCGCCACCACACGCCGCCTCGGCCGAGCCCCGTAGGGTCGCTCGCTCTTGTCGTCTTGGCCCCCCCTCACGGGAGATCTGCGAGAGGAGTGCGAGGGCAACAAAGAACGGAGGACGCGAAACGCCGGTTCCCCGCCCAAACTTGCACCACCAGCTGGCGGCGTCGACGTGAGCCAAGGGCTGTTGCCAACCACGGCGCCGCCGAGGAGTCCGGAGTCACCGGAACGGTGGGTTTTCAGCAAGGCCACGCCGCATGGAGGTTCTGTCCGGAGTGCACTCCTCCAAGGCCAGCGCCGCTTAGCTTGGCCGGGCGGCCGCTTCCGCCAGGTTCCGACCTTAGGCGGCGGCTACCGCCGAGTGATTCATCGCCATCGCGCGGCCGACTCGTGGCAGCGGCTCTAGCGGCCGCTTCTGCTCCATCGCGGATCGCTTTGCTCCGCCATCGCCGCTGAAGAAGGGTCAAGAGTTTGAACCGATGCTAGCGAGCCCCTACCGGCGCGCCATCGACGGCGTGTTCTCCGCTCAACCACTGCGGATCACACCTGGTCGATTTTTAGGCGCTAGCCAACTCGATCAAGCTCGGTTCGATTTGGCGTCGGGCACAACAAGGGCGACTTCAGATTTACGAGTTTGGACCCCTCGCGGGTAATGGTCCTACTCTGCCGAGCCTTAGCTCTTTTCGATTGTGGTTGAATGGGAATGTGTTTACTGTGGTGTTTGAATGCACGAATGCTAGTGCACGTACCCTTCCTCTCTCTCCTCTCCTTTTATACAAGCTTTGGGTGGCGGAGAGAGCCGAGGGGTAAGGCGATCAAGATACTCTCGATAATCGACAAGACACGACAGAAGAGACGCAACGCGTTGCCGCTTCACGCGCGCTGCCGCCGCCTCGCGTGCCATGAAGCGGCCTTTGACCCGCACAATCACACCGGTGAGCTGCGGGTGGGGCCTCGCCTGCTCCTCCGACGCAGGCGGCCTCCTCAAGCAAACCTTCTCTCTGCGGTCAATTCTTCTGCGCCATAAAGTGATGTACCGCTAAGACTGCAGGGTCATCAGCATGTAATCATTTCTTCAAATTGTCTATCCGCGTGATGTCTCATTAAATGCGCCGTCCTTCAGCATAGGGGAGCTTCGTCCCAAGACTCCTTACGCAATGCTCCTCGCCATGGGCCCCGCCTGGCGTGGGGCCCTCGCTGGTCTCAGAGGGCTTCGCCCACGCACTTTGGCGCGTGGGGCCCTCACCTCATCTTCAGAGGGGCTCGCCCACGCACCCGCCCGGCGCGTGGGGCCCTCGCCTCGTCTTCAGAAGGGGCTCGCCCACGCACCCGCCTGGCGCGTGGGGCCCTCTTGGCCTCCTCAGGACTCTTTGTACCCCGGTATTTATTACACCCACACGACTAAACATGCAGGGACAGAGAAAAAAAAAGATGAGAGTCTCCCAACCACATAAATAATCGCAAATACTTTTCTAGAAACATCAGCATTACACACCGATTCTGCCGAGCATCATCGAAAACATCACTCTTGGTATGCAAAACCAATGAAATCTGAGACCACCAAAAGCAACGAAACGTCAAGCGAAAACGATATGGGAGGGAGGGGGAATCGAGCCACCGCCATGGGGATTCCTCCCAACCACAATTGCTGCCCCTCCTCCTCTCAGCAATCACTCAAGCCGGCGGCTCCACGCCTCCCCCTCGGTAGATCTGCGGAAGGGGCAGGCGCGGAGGCGGCGGTGGCAGCGCTGGCGCGGTGGTGGCGGCGGCAGCAGTGACGCGGACGTGGGGACGATGACACCAATGGCGGCGGCACCGACGCGGAAGAGGATGAGGATGAGGGGGCTACGTCGAGAGCCAGAGGAAGCGGCGACGGCGGCGCTAGGGCAGCGGCGACAACCTAAACAGAGGGAGAAGGGGAATGGGACGGCGAGCGAGGGGAGAGGCGGGGGGAGGCGGAGGCGAGCCGAGAGAGAGAGAGAGAGAGAGAGAGAGAGAGAGAGGGAGAGAGAGAGAGAGAGATGCAATGAAGGAGGAGGGCGACCTTGCGCTTGGAAGGAGAGGCGGAGACGGCGGCAGGTGGAGCAGGGCCACCAACGGTCCGTCGCCGACGGATGCAGCCGTGGCCTCCCGCCAGCCATCGAGCAGAGGCCGCCGCCGCTGGATCCACCGGGATAGGCAGCGTAGAGGCAGGGGGAGGGCTCTCAATGGCGGCGAGGTAGCGTGCTGAAGGAGGCGCCGCGGTGGAAGAAAACGGACGGCGCCTTGTGGAGGGGGATCCGGCGGTGAGGCCGCATATCCGAGGGGGATTCGGCGGACAAAACAATGAGGAGAGGGGCGGAGTAAGGGCTGCGCTGAGGAGGAAACCGAGCGGGCCGCGGGCGTCGGGCCTGGCATTCGCCGCTTAATCAGGACCAGCCGACGACGATCGGACGGCTGGAACGTTTTGAGCGACGTGGCCACCGCGGGGGGAAAAATGGCCACGTGGCGAGGGGGAACGGTGGATGTCCGGACTTGTACTAATAATAATAATAGATGCTACGGAATATATGTGTGATTCTATAGCTACTATTGGCATTTCTAGAAATGTTTATAATAATGGAGGACTGAATGCTTCTCTGTTGATTCTATAGCTACCATGAGAAATTGAGAGCGACCCATTAGGTTCAACCCCTAGTTTTCTTGGTCGGGTGTTAATCCTAAGGACAAGTATTCCATGGAAGTCCTAGTTGTGTGCCCTCGCTTAAACAGGTATTGAGTCTTTAGTTCGGTTCTAGCACGTGCACTGGACTTAGATTTAAAATATGTTTTTGAAATTTTAAAACTCAAAATTCAAAATATGACTCCAAAGTTTGAAATTCAAAATATGATTTCAAATATTAGTTCAATTTTAAAATTTTAAAATGCGAGTTCAAATTTCAAATATAAATATAAATTTTCTAAATTCAAAATATGAGCAAGAAGGACATTATTGGCAAACAAAAAGTCCATTTCTATGTCTGCAAAATGAGGATCGAAAACAATTAAGATGCATTCGAAATGGCAAATTGGCGAGCCTCTTATGTGCACAGTGGTATTTATTTAGCGACAACTTTAAGGTGGCATTTTCATTTTGGTGATGCATACTCTAGAGTAGACCTGATCATACCTCGGACCGGGCCGGGTTTCGGGCCAGGCCTCAAAAAGCCTGACCTTATAAAAGCAAGCCCGAGCTCGGCCCAGCCTGGCCCGACTTAATTTTCATTTTCAACGGTCCGAGCCCGGCCAGGCCAAAAGCCCGAAGCCCGACATTGATACACATTGCAGCGTTACTGATCTAAAATTTCAATAGCACTACCACTGCCACTGATGTACTCAATAATCAATATCCAATAGCATTGAAACAGAATATATAGGAAATATTCAAACGTGCATCGAAACAGAATATATATATATGAATTATTCAAATGTGCAAACCACCGAATCGAGTTATTACTTACTAGCTATTACACACTGCCATACAAATTTGTATAGTTCCAGTACACGTTACACAAAAACCATTAAGCCATTAACAAAACATATTAAACCACTGATCAATAGACACCATTGTTTGCTGGAATTTGATGATGCCAACTTGCCAAGTGCCACCTGCTAGCAACCCACTTCATCTCTTTATGGTGCTTATGGAAAATACAATCAGCTCATCTCTACAAAATAGCATAGGCAACAAGTTATAACTTGAAAGTTAAAACATATTTATATATGAGGTGAAACATTTAGCTAGGTATTACATTCAGAATCTGAAGAAACTTCTTCCGTAGAAGGGACATTAGAAGACTCAGCTTGCTAATTTGACTCTCCTATAATATTAAGCAATTAGAACTTAAAATATGAAAAACAGCAACATATCAAACACAATAGAATGTAGACAGATTTTGGAAGTCAGCTTAGTTGTAAGCCCGAGCCCGGCTCGAAAGCAAAGCCCGGCCCGGCCCGGCCTGAAAAAACCGGGCCGGGTCCGGGCCGGGTCACCGGGCCGGGCTTCCCATAAACAGGTCTACTCTAGAGAGTGGCATAAAGTCGATTAAATTATCCTTACCCATAATAGAGCTTTAATATTTAGCTTCTTAATTTATAGGAAATCCTTGGAGGTTATAAAACTCCAAGTGTGGCAGCTAAATTATAAAACCACAATAAAATAAACTTATCACACAAAGTAGAAAGTTATAAACAAACTGTAATTCATCCCTGGAAAATTTTAAAAGGAATAAAAAAAGGCTCGGACTTGGGGTCGGACGTCCGACGGAATAAGTTTTCGTCGGACGCCGCCCCGGCCTGAACGGCCCACCAACAGCCCACGTCAAATCCTGCTGGAACAAACTCGACCCCGCATGGAACAAAACTTCTCTCCGCTGTTTATCCGCGTCTATTCTTCCCCAAATAGAAGGCCGACGCGAAGATGCTGCGAATCTCGCGCCGCCATGGGGAGAAAAAGGATAGAGGAAGCGCATAAGTGAGAGAAAGAGGAAGGAAGAGGCTATAAGAGAGAGGAACAATCACCAATGAAACAATGAAAAATGACTATCGAAACAACGAACTTGACACACTGAAACAATGAACCTGACCTATCGAAACAATGAAAAATGCCTAATGAAACAATGGAAAATGACTATCGAAACAATGAACTTGTCACACTGAAACAATGAACTCAACCTACTGAAACAATGAGAAATGCGTACTGAAACAATGGAAAATGACTATCGAAACAATAAGAAAATAACTATCGAAACAATGAGAAAATAACTATCGAAACAATGCACTGAAACAATGAACTTGACCTATTGAAACACTGAGAAATGCCTACTGAAACAATGGAAAATGACTATCGAAACAATGAGAAAATGACTATCGAAACAATGCACTGAAACAATGAACTTGACCTATTGAAACAATGAGAAATGCCTACTGAAACAATGAAATATGACTATCAGAACAATGAATTTGGTACACTGAAACAATGAACTCGACCTACTGAAACAATTAAAATTGCCTAATGAAACAATGAGAACAACAGCTACTGAAACAATAAAGAAGCGACCACTGAAACAACGAACATCTACTGAAACAATAAAAATTGCCTATTGAAACAATAAGAAATGCCTAATGAAACAATAGAAATTGAACTGGCTAGTGAAACAACTGAAATGAACTACTGAAACAAATAGGTTGACATAGTGAAACAATACAAATGACCTAGTGAAAACACTGGAGATGACTTGCTGAAACAATTGAACTGAACCAGTGAAACAATTCGAATGAACTACGGAAACACTTGCTGAAACAATTGAACTGAACCAGTAAAACAATTTGAATGAACTACGGAAACTAATTACTGATCCTAAATCTCTTCCCCATCTCTTCCTCCCTCCATGTCTTCTCTTCTCCCCTTCTTCTAATTTCTCTGGACATGGCATCACAACTGCAATAATCAAATTTTCCATCAAATTGTTTTCAAATAATGAAACACCACAACTAAAACAACGAGCAACACCTTCCCAAAACAACGAAGAGGAAGCACTGAAGTAATTAGAATCGACTACTGAAACAACGAGCAACACCTACCAAAAAAATGAAAGAGCAAGCATCTTCTCCCTCCCAAAATCCGAGCCATTTCCTCCTAAATCCGAACATCTCACCTTAGATCCTGCTGTTTTCTCCCTAGATCCGGTGACTTCTTCTCTAGATCTGCTGGTCCAACCATGTCCATCACCCAAGGAGATGAGGGGATGGGAGATTGGGAGGAGGAGATAAGTATGAGAGAGAGGAAGGGATGGAAGGAGGGAGGGAGGCGCAGCTCTGGCCAGCGGCGGTGATCGTCGGCATCAACAAGAGTGTGCTGCAAGACAACAAGAAAAGCGACGATCGCCCGGCGTCGATGGCCTTGTGCGAAGCTTAATGGTGGGGGAGGGCAATAGAGGAGGATGTGAGTGAGGAATGAGAAATGAGGGGAAGGGGGGATAAGGAGCACGCCACGCGCGCCTCTCTGCATGGGCCACGGCCCATCAGAGCGTCCGACGCTGTCGGACGTATGGACAGGAGCATTATGGATTAAAAAAAAACCCAGACCCACACAAAATTGAGAACCAAGAAACAACCGCGCCAAGCCACCGGCCCACGGCCCACCACCACACGCTCGCCGCCGTGCTCGCCGGCTCTCCGCTCCCCGAGTTCCCCACAGCCACCGCCGCCGCCGCCGCCGCCGCCGCCGCCGCCGAATCCAACCATGCAAGCGGCTGCCACCGCGCCGGCGCCGGCCACCTTCTCCTTCCTCACCACCGTCGCCGCCGCTCGACCCCGGCGCCGCTCCGCGCTCGCCGCCGTCCGGTGCGAGCTCGCCTCCTCCGCGCCGCCCTCGGCGCCCGGCTCCGTGGCAGCCCGCTGGGCCCAGAGGACGGTCGTCATCCCGCCGCAGCGGCGGGGCTGCCACCTCATCACCCCCAAGGTGCCTTCGCTTCTCTCTCCACCTCTCGTTCTTGCAGCCTTGACCTGTCTATAGTGTGTTTGGTATAGTGATGGTGGTGTTGTTTCGCTGTTCCTTGGCTGCTGCAGATTGTGAACGAGATAAAGAATGATCTTTCCGAGTTCAAGTGCGGGCTGGCGCATCTGTTCTGTAAGCATATTCTATTATTACTTGATGGCTGATGCAGTGGCTGCTTTTGTTCCTTGTTCTTGTTCCGTTAATGGTTTAGCGTATTTGGGTTTGGTGATCAAGTATCTAACAGTAACGTACGGATTGATCTGGTGCATGGCAAGCCGATAAGGCCAATGCTTAGCATGGTCTGATGGAATTACAAGGCAGTATAGCGGTAAATGGAAATAGGGTTTGCTCAGAATCAGTGACTGATAAATTATCAGTATGGTTCATGGCACTGCAACATGTTAAACAGGTGCCGATGTTATTTGCATTGGCAGTTCTGTTTTGTAAGCAGGTTGTCAACTTGTCATTGAAATTTTGTTTATTGAGCATATTTCGGATATCTCTTAACTCTTGGGGATTGTTGACTGCTGGATATACACTTCGTGAGTAGGTCAAACTTGGGAGTAAGATGTTAGTTCTCATGTGCTTTCTAAATTGTGGGCCTGAACGAATTGCGAGTGCACAAAATTTTGAGTTTGTTAGCGATATGGTGTCCTTATCCTTTCGGTCAGTTATAGGATGAAAAATGTATTCATGTACATACATTAAGTGGGATTTTAGCTCAAAACATAGAGAAGTGTACTGAACTAATCCTATTATATTAGATTATCCATATATTAATGTATTTATGTGGCATTTCAGATGAGAAGAGATGAACATGTTGCTAGAACGCTGTACTATACTTGATTAATTTTGAGCAAACGAGCTCAGTTTGGTGTCAGTGATGAGTATTTTTCATAACACACTTTTTACCATCACTACATGGTACTTATTAGTAATAGTAAAATGGTTATGCTCTGCAGTGCAGCACACAAGTGCTTCGCTGACTATTAATGAGAACTATGACTCCGATGTCCAGGTTGACACTGAAACATTCCTCAGTCGAATTGTCCCAGAGGTGAATGCTCTGCTATTCTTGTTTTGTTTATTTTCAAGAAGATTTTATTAGAATGATATCTTAATCTACATTTAATTATGATCAGGGTCCTTCTGCCCCATGGAGGCACACCATAGAAGGTTAGTTATCTTAAGACTTGTATGATCAATCTTTGTTGTTCCTTGTTACTGCGTTGTTTTTTTTTAATTATAGTATTCTGTGTACTGCTGTATGTCCATTTTTAATCAAATGGAGCCAAATGATCTTTTATTCTTTGGCTTTAGATTATTATAGGCTAAAGCAAAATGGCATATCAAACTATTTATATTTCTTTTTGTCATGAAGTTTTAGAGAGTTCTCTAGTATCACTAAGGTTACGTACACCGACCCCCCTTACCCAGTTTTTGCGGGAGTTTTCTTAGAAACATTGGGGCATGATGATGTATACTGCTGTAACTTAAATATTTCTAAATGCATAACGTTTCATGAGATGTCTGATCTAGCAGTATAGTTATAGTCTTTAATATCTATCTTGCTTCCAAAATATTTCCTACGGAGATAAGAAAATAATAATACACAGGTGTTCGAGCTGTTCCAAGTCTCCTGTAGGACCTTGCATCATTGATGCATATCGTAACTAAATCTTTGTTTGCAATGTGAAGCACAACAGACATATCGAGATGGTGTCATCACTTAGGAAATTAGTGGACTAGAGAGAAGATGTTCTATAGCATGATGAGTCAACCTCTTTGAAATTATTTTCTTTTTGAAAACTTGACTGTCCTATGGTTTATATTTGGAGGCTTCGTTCTTCTGACGGCATGTGAATATTTCTTATAACTTTTGATATAACTTTTTTTAAAAAAAATAAATATTACTTTGGTCGTTCTTCCCTGGTATTAATAATTTAATATAATTGTGAGTAAACCTGACTGTTAGTAGTAAACATTGGAGCTCTTGTCCTATATTCCATTTATTGGGTGTGGCATCTGTCTTTCATCATTTATGTGTTTGGTTGTCAGGGAAATACTACATTTACAAAATTAGATCACTCACTAATAGTCAGGTTCTGATTGCAGGACCGGATGACATGCCAGCACATATTAAATCATCTATGTTTGGTTGTGCCCTGACGTATGTGATCCATTAACACCCTTTGTTCTGTCCCAAATAGTTTCTAATATCTTCCAAAATATCAGTAACATTTTCCCTATTGCCTCAGGATTCCTATCACTGATGGTCGTCTCAATATGGGTACTTGGCAGGTGCAGCAAAATACTTTCTTAACAACCATGTAACACAATCATTTTAGTTGCCTCTGTTCTCAGTATTTATGGTTCTACTCCCTCCATCCCAAAATATAAGGCATATAATTTTTTGGTGCGGTCTTTAAAGCAGAGTTTTGACCATTAATTTTTTTCATGATATAGTATTAACAAATACAAAATTAACATCATATGAAAGAATTTTCAAATGCCAATCCAATCATATTACATGCATAACACGAAAAATATAAGTTTTTATCTTAATTATCAGTCAAAAGTTACGATTGTTGACTTTTTTAAATACATGCACGCCTTATTTTTTGGGATGGAGTATTTCCTTGATGAGCTTGAAAACTCATTTTAATTCTGGCTTTTTGATAAAAGAACATAGTAGTAATTAGTAAACATGTAGTTGCTAGATCAATATGTACATATTCCACCTGTGTTAGACCTGAATTTAAACTTGACTTTGAAGTCCACGTAGCTTGTTGTGGTGGCAGTACGAAACACAATACTGTACTGCTAATACGCTATAAGCAGCTAAAACTTTGTGATCAGCCTGGCCTATATTTTCGAGTTGGGCCCTAATCTTAGGCACACTCTTTTTCTCCAGGGTATATGGCTTTGTGAACATCGAGACTATGCTACTCCTCGCAAGATTGTGATTACACTGAATGGGATGTAAATGGTCAATGATAAGATCTTTCTAATGCAATGATCTCAATGGATCTGAATCTTGTGATGTGAACTTGAATGGTGTAATCTTGTTATAATCCGGTCCCACAAAATCAACGGCATAGATCTTTTTTTTCTTGATTTATGTGAGAATTTATTTGGTTGATCTTGGCTGTTATAATTTGATCCCACCGTTGATCGAACGACTGAAATAATTTGGATGATGTGGACGAACGTGGTGGCTTCTTTTTCCCCTCTATATATATATAATAGATCATTTTACATAGCAGGTTCAGAAGCACTTCCAGTGGCATTCACCTCCTGTTCCATAGGATGCATTCCACATGGTTATGTATGAACTGTGGCCGCAGCATCATGCGAATATGTGATCAAGTACTAAATCCAATGTCACCCCCTGATGATTTGCAGTAAAAATTACTGATCAGCTGACAAAGTGATGTCACTTTTGACCACCTGTTGGTCGATTGGTGTAACCTGAAGTTTTTTCCCCCCTACCACAACCCTGTGTCTCTCCTGCTGAACTGGTCAGCTAGCTTATGTGAGGAGAATATCTGCTGAGCTATGGAGAGAATATCTGCACCAAGGGAATAGTTCATCGATTAGCCAGAGTTCTTGTTTATAGGTTTACTTAATCTTGTACTGTACCTTGATTTCTTACATCCTCTTTCTGTTGATTTGTTCACCGCGAGGGCCTAACATGCACATGGTGTGAGATCTGCTTAGCCTCCTCAACCGAATTTTTGTACTTATTCTTGTGTAAACTAATGCATGATAATAGTGATGGGACGGTGGACATCTGCAAGCTGGATTTGCTTTGCCAGAGAGTATGATAATCAATTATCTTACCCGCCGATTGATCCAGCTATTTCATCTGTTCTATCTGTACGCTACTGTTGGATCGAGTTGTATCTATAACTGTACAGCCATAAGTGGAATTTATGGAGTTTTGTTGAATCACAAAATGTCGGGAGGGTCGACAGGTCACAATTGAGCATCCATGCCATGGTCACAATTGCTATCTGTGCCTGCACAGCAGCATACGCCATGCATGATCCATTTAGTGGTGTAGTTGAAGCATGCTCCTGTACTAATTGGTATTGTACTCATCCTCTTGGACCATTAACCTACACTTACCTTCTTGTGTGCCTCAACTCTTGGTCTTGACTTTCTTTCACATCTATGCAGTAGTCTTGTGAAAGCAAGAAACCTAGCACCGGAAAATTTCAGAATTTGATACTAAATTAATTTGCAGGCTTATCTCATCTCGATGAAACGTGGAACATCTATGTTTATGAATAAATCTCAAAATGCGTGGAAATTGCAGTAATTAGTTCGCGTCAACTGCTAGCATCCTACTATATGGCTACGATTAATTCATCTCACTGCGAATTTGCAATCCCATATGGAGCCCTAGTTAAACAAGCTCTTGTTGGAAGGCTGAACGGGATGTTAGCTGTTGCAAGCTGAATTAGCCACAAGAGAAGATGAAAATAACACATTTTCTCTACGTTAAAACCATCTCTGTCAGTCATCACATCACATGCAACGAGGCGAGGCGGCACAGTAAGCCAACAGAGAAACCCCTGCAACCCGGCAGACACGGCTGCCTGTTTCATGCTCGAAACACTAGAATCTGCATCACAGAAAAAAAAGAAAAGAAAAAAAAGAAGAAGATCAATTCGTCTTTCTTCTATGGTCCATTTGAGAAAGAGAGAGATGAGCCATGAGTCATGACCAAGAGCAGCATAGAGCAGTGAGCCAGTGACCTCGCATTCCATGGCTGCTCTGCTCTGCTCTGAACATCTATCTGATCGCTGCATCGAGCGGCCATTGGGTGGAGGGCACAACAGTTTGTCGCTCCAGTGCACTGGACCGGCATCTCCAGGGACACATGTCGCTGGTACTTGCTGCTCCAAGGAGCAGGCAGTCCTTGGCAACCATGGCCGTCCAGTGCAGACACTGCATTGAGTTTGAGTCCATATTTGTAGAAGCAAGGGGGACCTGAACATTTGCTCAGAAGGGCCCGAGAGAAAAACTGGATGCAAGAGATGCAAGAAGCTTGTAAAAATCACATTACAATCAGAGCAAGAACACACCAGGGTCAGCATGGTTTGGCAGTGTGCTGTTGTTAATCACGGGATCAAAATTAGTGACACGAATCTACACACGCTAACACACAAGATTTGCCATTAGTGAGGCCGTTCGTCGGATTGTGCCACCGCCATCCTTAGGTTCCTCCTTGATTATTGTGATTAATTAGTAAGGAGTGGCTCTCTCAGGGCATGGCGGCGGCGGTGGGAGCGCCTGAGGTGGGGGAGGAAGGAGGAGGTATTCTCTCGAGCACCATGACGGCGTCCCTCATGGCGGGCCTCTTGGTGGGCGCCATGGCGCAGCACGCGAAGGAGAGCTTGAAGCAGGCGAGCAGGGCGTCCTCCTTGCCGTCGACCTCGCCGCGGAGCGTGGGGTCGGCCATCCGCAGCACGCGACCGCGCTCCTCGGCGACGAAGCCGGCGTGCCACTGGCAGAGCTCCACCTCCGAGTAGACCCTCCCGGAGAGCAGCTCGAGGAGCACCATGCCGAAGGAGTAGACGTCCCCCTTGGCGTTGGGCCGCAGGTTCTTGAGGCACTCGGGAGCCTGGTACGGCGGCGGCGCTGCCGCGGCCGCCGACCCGCACGGGCTCGCGCCGGCGCCGGCGCCGGCGCCGGCGCCAGGCATCTGCGACAGGTCCGGCAGGCTGCTCGCCGAGTGCATCGACCGCTTGCTCCCGAACAGCCGCGCCGACGCGCCCGTGCTCCGGTGGGCGGCGGCCTCGCCGGAGAGCAGCCGGTCGAGGCCGAAGTCGCCGATCATCGGCTCCATGTCGGCGGCGAGCAGGACGTTGCTGGGCTTGAGGTTCCCGTGCACGCCCTTCTTCTCGTGGATGTACGCCAGCCCGCGCGCCAGCCCGCGCGCGATCCGCAGCCGCGCCTCCAGGCTCAGCTGCAGCGGCGACGACGACCCGAACCTCCCTGCAATCCCCAATCAACAATCAAGAACCAATGCTAAAGTTTCCATCTTTGCATAATGCAGCTGCTAAAACTCCAATCTTTGCTACTACAGCTGCTTCAGGTTTAACTTGATTCGACAGAGAGGAGCACCCGTACTAAAAGAGGCCAGGAGAATTAGTGCTAAAAAAGTTGCAGATGTTGTTCGCAGTCAATGCCAAATTATGAGCTGTTTATGATCCATGACCAGTGCAATTAAGCTCCAGGCAGTAAAAGAATCACCCCTACTAAATGCATTCGAGGTACGGTCATACGGTGCCACCTTTCTCATGGATTTATGCCGTTGCAAGAACACTCCTACTTCTCAAAAGAATCATCTCATTAACATTGTCATTAGTACAAGTAAACTTCAGATATGAGAAGATTTCAGCGAGTCCATGACCACAATTACAGAAATCCCAAAAAATTCAGTGCAATTGCAGCAAAATAATGCAGCTAATAAGTACGGGAGATGTCATACGGATTTGTAAATTTTGAGCAATGCAGTGGAGTAAGAGGAGGGCTTACTGCTGAATGCGATGTTGGCGAGGCTGCCATGGGTGGCGTAGTCGTGGATGAGGAGCTTCTCGTCGGCGCCCCAGTAGAAGCCCCGGAGGCGGAGGATGTTGGGGTGCCGGAATCGCGCGACGGCGCGCACCTGCGCCTCGAAGTCCTTGAGCTTGTCGGCGCCGCCGCTCTCGCCGATGCGCCGGACGGCGAGCGCAGTGCCGTCGGAGAGCACGGCCTTGTACACGATGCTCGACCCGGTGGCGCCGAGAATATAGGCCGACGCCTTCAGCAGCGTCTCCATCTCTAGCTCGCCGTCGCCGTCGACGGTGACCAGGGTCGCCGGCGCCGGTGGCGGCGGCTGCTCGTGCTTCTTGCTGTGGTGCTGTGGCGTGCTCCGGCCGATGAAGCCGCCCCTCTTCTTTAGGTCTTCCCCGTCGTCGTCGGACTCTGCGTCCGACGACGACGCCGAGCAGTTGGAGCTGTCGGAGCTGTCATTCTTGCCGCCGATGCAGCATCCGGTGGACGTGGACGCCTTGTCTTCCTTGCCTCCGGAGACGTCCGGCGTCGCCTTAACACCCTTCGGGTGTAGAGGCGTCGGGTCTTCCTCCCGCCGCCGCCGCCTCTTCTTCCTGATATGGTAAACGTAGAGGAACACCATGAAGAGGAGCACGATGCCGGCTACATCGCCAGCGACGATGGCGAGTATGGTGGCGGGGTGGAGCTTCCCCTGCTCGCGAGGCGCCGCCGTCCCCTCCGCGCCCGGCGGCGCGCGGGCGGGGTTCTTGGGGATGGCGGCGAACGCCGGCGGCGAGTCGGTGGCGTTGGGCGGGTTCGACAGCGACGACGGGATCGAGCACATCTGCTTCAGCGGCGGCCCGCAAAGCCCCGGGTTGCCCTCGTAGGTCGCCGCCGGCTGCACGGCGAACGTCCCGGCCTGCGGCACTGCGCCGGTGAAGTTGTTGTTCGAGAAATCGACCGTCGCGTTCGCCGGCACGGCGGTGGCGAGCTCCGCCGGTAGAGCGCCGGCGAGCTTGTTCGACGAGACGTTCACGAACCGCAGCCGGCTCCCGGCGAAGTCCGGCGGGAGGGAGCCGTTGAAGCCGTTGGCGCTCAAGTCGACGACCTCCAAAGCGCCGAGGCCGCCGCCGGGGAGCTCGCCAGCGAGGTGGTTGCTCGCGAGCGCCAGCACGGTGAGACTAGGCAGCCTGCAGAGCGCGGCGGGGAGGCCCCCAGCGAGTGCATTACCGGAGAGGTTGAGCTCCTGGAGGCTGCGCGTGTAGGCGGCCCCGTCCTCAGGGAGCTCGCAAGAGATGGCGTTCCCGGCGAGCGAGAGCACGCGGAGCTCCGTCGCGTTGAGCAGTGTCGCCGGGAGGCTCCCGTTGAGGCCGTTGCCGGAGAGGTCGAGGTGGAGCAGGTGCTCGACGCGGCCGAGGTCGGCGGGGAGCGAGCCGGCGAGCTGCGCGTTGGGGAGCACGAGGCTAATCACCCGCGACACCGTCGCCGCCGCCAGCGACGCGTTGACGCCGGCGCCGGTTAGCCCCGCGGTCCCGTTCGAGCGCAGCGCCGCAGTGGAGTTGCCGTCGGCGGCGGGCACCGACGTGACATTCACCACCGCGGCGTCGGCCTGCGGGAAGCCCTTGCACACGACGCCGTTCCAGTCGCACGGCGACTCGTCGGCGTAGCTCCACCCGGCGAGCGCGCCGAGCGGGTCGGCGGTCACCGCGTACTTGAACGACAGTAGCAGCACGCCGTCGGCATTGAGCCCGCACGCGCCACGGCACATCAACACCACCAAGAACAGCACCACCCCAACACCGCCACCGGCGCCGCCACTCCGCCGTCCCTCCATGGCCGCCGCCGCCTTCACGAAAGCTAACCGACAACGAGCACCACCGACGCCGACATGAGCTCGAACCGCACTCGATCGAGCCCCGGGTCAAGAGGAGGCGCGCGCTAAGTGGTGGAAAGAAGGAGAAGGCAAGTGCGGAGGAAGCAAGAGGAGGTTGGCAATGGCACTCACCCGCATGTGAGGTGAGGGGAGTGGAGGGGGAGAAGTGAGGCAGGAATGGGGAATAAAGAAGAGTAGGGTGGTGGGTGGAGGCGTTGAGGCGGGGGTCGGGGGTCGGGGTAGCCCGAGAGAGCCCGAGACGAGGGGCCAAAAAAGGCCGGAAAACGCTGGTTTTTGCCCAGATTTTGACGCTCCACACTACAATTTTTTTCAAGTTTCGGGCTACAAGCGGCAGCACGCAGACGCGGTAGTTGGGTTCGTTTCTGGGATGCATGTGAGTATTCATTTCTTGCCATGGAGAGAAAAATTGCGGCTCGGTGACGGTATACAATCCGAACATCACATGTGTTTACCTTATGAAACATATAAAGACTCATAAAATAATACGTAAAACACTTATGAAACATAAGACACATGAAATTCTCATATGTTACACATAAAATATCACATGAAACATCTATACCGTTCGGACGGTATACCGTCTGTTAGTAGTATGTCTGTAGAGAGAAATAGACCGTTTTGTATTCGTTTTTATAGACGTGAAATTTCTTGATAAATAATTGGACGTGACTTGACCTCCCCACAAATAGGGAACGCATGTTGGTTGCCAAGAACAAGGGTGTCTCCTTAATGTAACAATGGAATTTGGAACACAATGCTAAGAGGTGGATAGTGATACGAGAATGAAGCGAATATAGAAAGCGATAAACCTAGTGATGGGGCAATGCCCAACATTAAAGTTAAATAGTGATGGGACGTAGCAATTCATGACCCCATTGCCGCCACCTCACCAATGGGGTTGCACCTAGACCTCGGTTCAGGCTGGGATTTTCATAATCCAGCCAAAAATCGATCGGCCCGAGCCTGACCCTATCCAGTGCATCGGTCACAAATTTAGACCCAAACCTAGCATGAAATCCGAAAACCCGACCCAAAACCCAAAAACCAGAATCCGAACGGCTATATTTGCAATTTTTTTGGGTCGGGTTGGGTATGTCAGGCTAGGCTACCCATGTGCAGGTCTAGTTGCACCATCTGGTGATTTAAAGTGTATTTGGGCACCCAAACGCTAGGCTAAATAGGGGAAGTGCGCTAACACAACAACGAACGTTATAGCTTGTTTAGCAGATCGCTATAGTTCATTTAGTGAATCGCTATAGTCCTTAGCGCTTAGCCCTAATAGCGACCACCATGACTCGGGACCGTTAATTTACACATATATGTCTATATTTTGCTAATCCTACATCTATGTTTGGCAAGTTGTTCTTGCTCATTTTATTTATTTTTGTCGAGACTCACTGTTAGAGAGAGAGGTGGAGGCCAACGTCATCATTTAACTGCCTTGGCATTTGACGACCACATGGCAGCCACTATAGATGACCAAATGGACCGGGTTAAATTAATGGGCTGGCACTAGGCACGACGTTTTGGCTCGACATGACACGATGGAAATCAAGCCTTGGCTAGCATGATTCGGTTAGACGTGTCGTGCTTGGACTGAAGGCCAGTCACGCTGGGCCGGGTTGGAACGGAACGACTAATTTTTTTAGGCTTTGGTTCATATTAGAATATAGTATGATACAACCATTGTGAGCATCGTTGAGCCCTAATTTTTATTAGTGGCATTGATGACAAAATTAAGTAATATAAAGGGCTAGGGGGTTTTTGGACTTCTCGGAACCCTAGCGAAGACTCGGCGATTTTTATAAACCCTAATTTGAAGCGTCGACAATTTTCTAAGCTGCTCCAAGATTTCAAATGCGTGGCCAAGGCGAGAAGAGGTCACGTATAGATTAGAGTAGTTAAGTTTATTTTCTTTTTTCGTCGGTTCAAAAGGGTTCGAATATCTCGGACTATCTGGGATCTTTATGAATTCTCTAAAACTTCGGTTTTCATAGTCCACCACTTCTAAAAATACCCAAATATCCCTTTGTGAGATTTCTAGAGAGAAACCCACCTAAATTTCCCACATTTTAGCTCAAAATTCCTTCTCTGTCGGACGGCGTCTGGAAAAGCCGACAGCGTACGATCGACCCAAAATCGAATTAATTTACCTTTGTCGGACGGCGTCCGTGGTTCTCGGACGGCGTCCGATAAAGTTCACTTTGGCTATTTCTCATTGCCGGACGGCGTCTGGGGCGTCCGGTAGCTCGAGCTTGCTCGATCCTTCTTGTCGGACGGCGTCCGTGGGACCGGACGGCGTCCGTAAACCTATTTTTGCTGAGCAATACGCTCTGTCGGACGAGTCCGAGTCCGCTTGACGGCGTCCGTGAGAGTGTAACGGCTAGTCTTTTTGTCCTCTTCAGAGGGCAGCGGCTAGTTTTGCTCTGGGGCTATAAATATCTATCTAGTGGTGGCTATTTTGAGGTTTCTTGCTCCACTTCACCTACCACATTCATAGCTCATCAATTAGGTGTTCTAGAGCCATTCCTCCACCCACAAGATCATCCAAAGTGCAATCCATCAAACCCCAATACCGAGCTTCATGGAAGTCCTTGATCCGGCATGATCGGGCGTTTGAACTTGTTACTTTTGAAGACATCCTTCGTCGGCGTGGGCTTGAGAGTAGGCCTCGGCGTGTGGCTACTCTTGAGTCGGTGTCGGTGGTGTGAGTCCACCTCGCCGGAGTGGCGGAACGACTCACGGGAGTAAGTGAGGCGTGAGGCTCGAGGCGGCCAGGTCCTTGTGCTGAGGGTAGCCTCAGCGAGAGTAGGAGTTATGGTCGAACTTCGGTCAAACAAACACCGTGTCGCTCTCTTATTTACTTTCCGCACTTACTACCGTTGCATTGAATGTGTTGATTGTGATGCCATGTCTTAGTTGCTTGTTGACTTGTTTATCGCTTCCGCTTGCGTATCAATTGACACTAGGATTGGGTCACTATTAATTTGATGCTTAATCAACAATTAATCAAAGAAAAATTAAAATTGCCTATTCACCCCCCTCTAGGCCTTAGGATCCTCTTTCAACCATCACAAAAGAAACCATGTCCTAGTGGCTAGTTGGTATGGCAATATAGTTTTGGAACCCAAGATATTCGAGGTTAAAAGCCTCGAATTGTTGTTTTTGCCTTCTATTTTCTCCATTTAAATACAAATGAACTGACAGGCCCGATGGGATAGCCGGGCATTGGGCCGGGCCAACACGCCCATGCCTTCCTTGGTGTCGTGCTTGGGCCTTGGCCTCGGCCCATGGGCCGGCACGACATGACCCGTTTCCCTCCTCGGTTTGTGTCGAGCCTATCTAAAAGGGTCGTGCCTAAACGGGCTCAGGCTGAGCCATGTTGGGCCACCCGTTTGGCCAACTATAGCAGCCACATGGGGTTTCAAAGGAATCTATGACAGTTTTGGGACAAACATGCTAATCGAAACAAGTTTTGGGGCCGAGAAAGTAAAATACAAGTTTGGGGTTAAATGAAAATTTACGCAAGTTCAGAGGGCAACAATACAATTTTCTTATTTTTATTTGTCCAACCTACAATTAGAAAAGATAAAATTGCACTATGGGCCCCTAAATTTGCACCATTCCTCGTTTAGCCCCCCCGAACTTGCGCTTTACTCGTATTGTCCCCTAAACTTGTCACTATTTTCACAAGAGCTCCAAAACCGTTAGGGCAACCGTTTAGCGCTAATGTGACAATCCATGTAGCCATTAAATGTCTATGTGGTTTTCCATATAAACGTGCACATAATCCTCTCTCCCCCTTCTAAAATTGAAAAAAAAATCTTTTTTAAAAATTTCAAGAATGGTTTTTTGGCATTTCAAAATTCAAAATTTACTTTTTAGGTGCTTTAAAATTTTTAAAATAATTTCAGCAATTTTAAATTTAAAAGAATTAAAAAACGAATTTCATTTTAGAACTTTTATTATAGGGTTTTATATTCAATTTTTGAATATTAAATTTCCAAAATTTATTTCTACATTTTCTTTTTTTTTGGCATTCAGTTTTTTAATCTAATTTTTTTAAAATTTTAAAAACATTTTTAAAATCCCTAACCGAGAAATCAAAATGCTTGAACTTTTAATGTCCATAAAATTCAATTTTCAAATCTTGAAATCTTGAAAAAAAAAGATTTTTAAAGTACTTGAAATTCATTTTTTTAAAAAATTTAAAGTCTCTGAATTTTTTGATTTTTAAAGAAAAAGGAGAGAGAGGGGGGGGGGGATGGCGTGGATGCTTACAACCGTAGGAGTTGCTGCCTCAGCGTTAAATGGTTTCCCTAACGATTTTAGACCTCTCATGCAAACGCCGACAAGTTTAGGTTGCCGTGTCGACCATTGGCAGTGTTAGGGAGGGCATCGTGATATTGTCCTTGAATCGAAGTGCAATCGCTCTCTAATCCGGTGTTGTGTTTCACGAACTGAGGTATGTGATCCCCTCTTATTTAATTGATTGATGTAGTTAGTTTGGTTAAGTAAAGGTGGTTTTCGAAGGAATTGCTAGCTAAGTAGTGATACTTAGGAATAATGCTTACTATTTAGTTAAGGACAATTAGTGGCAGCTAGCATGAACTAATATTTTATTATATTTAGTATGAATGATTAGTTTGGTGCGCATAATTAGAGGTATTTACTACTCCCTCCATCCTGAAATAGTTGTCGTTTTAGACATGTCCTAAGTCAATGTTTTAAAATTTTATCTATAAAATACTTTTAAACCATTTAGATTTAAAGCATAAAATTCATATAGATGAATTCGTTTCGAATAGAACTTTCATAAAAGTATAATTTTAATGCATGTTAAAATTAAATTACAATAGTTTTTAGTGGTCAAAGTTGCATTTTGAAGACCGTGTCAATGTCCAAAACGACAACTATTTCATAACGGAGGGAGTAATACTTATATTTAGTTATGGGCAATTACTGGTAGCTAGCATGATCCTGTTTCAATTCATGCTCAGTGAGTAACGTCCTATTTAATGCTGATATAATGTTGTTTTTCATAACATAAATGTTGAAGTTACGGGTTTTTTTTTTCTCGAATTTTGTTGAGTTTCCATGAATTTTTATAAAGTGTGTCAAACTTTTACATATTTCCCTTTTTACTTGCGAATGTCAGCTTTTACCGGTGAATTTCCAACGCGGAAGTGACACATGGCATTGTCTGATTCCTACCTCCACGTGAGATCGCGGGCGTTAGCTACGGCCGTGCCGTGCCATATGGCAGCAACCATGGTTCCCGCCGCCCGAACGGCGGCCGCCATGGGGTGTGGCAGCATCCAGTGCCAAATCCGTAATATTCGTTTATAGTTCGTTTGCTATATTTAATTTGACCAATTTTAAAAATTTTAAACAACCAAAATAATTCAAATAGCACAAGCAATTGGAGATAGATGTGAACGCCTAGAAAGTGCGGTTTTAATTGCCAATCTCGTCTATAAGAACATCTCCAATAAAAACATGTCAGATGGCTATAAGCTTTTTACATAGGCTTTTTCGTTAAGCTAGAGGAGAGAGAGCACTGGAAAGCTAAGCGCTAGCGCTTAACTAAGCGTCGGTTGACAATACACTATCCATGAACGCGAGTTAACATTGCGGCGATGATGACGAAAAGAGGAGGGCCGGGTGGTGTATTTGGTGGAGCGGGTGCTAGAGTTGGGAAAGAAATAGGTTGAAGAGAGTGTTGCATGAAACCGCCGATGGGAAAAAAACTTATGATTCGTGGGTTTCACATAAATTTTGGAATTTGTGTCTATAGACTCACCGTTGCATGGATGGTTTTTTTCCTTACTTTTAGCTGATGTATTGTCACAGCTAGCAAGCCGTCTCCGATGTTCATGTAATCATATTTATGGATGGATGGCCTCGTAAAGCGTGACGTTGAGTTGCGACCTGCAAGTGCGTTTATGGCTCGTTGATTCTTGATTAATTATTGATACCCGATGTGTTTATGGTTTGTTGATTCTGGATTAATCAGCGTACGTGATAGCAATCGCGTTAAGGTTTGTTGATTTTTTTGGGAACTTGGGGTTCATGGAATCGTGGGTGCTGCTATATGTCTACAGTAATGTGCCGAAAAAAACTATCGGTTCACAAGTCGCCGGTTCTTATTAAGGTTTTGACCATGCTAACGTACCTACTAGTCCCAGGGGATGTCAACAATTTATTCATATTTTGTACCTAGCTCAGCATTTATAGAGTAACCCAAATTATCAATGAACTCGACATATATAAGCTGGCTTTCGTATATAGGTATGACTATGAGACTGGATTTCGCACTGGTTTTAGGCCAAAACGGGTGTAATAATACACCGGGATGAAATGGGAGTTTGTTTTTTTGTTGAGAAATCATGTCCGGGCCGCCGCCGGTCTTCGACCTAGAGCGCGTCTGGGGTAGGGTCTACTCTATGGATCAGTCGAAACCCTAAGAAAATAAAAATAATTAGGAGAGAAATCCATCTATTATATACATCTGAGAAAAGCAATAAAGAATTTTCTCTTCTATATCTGTGCTCCATCTCTTCTGTAATTTTTTTTCATCTTCTTCGTCTAGGACACGCACTAGAATCAACAACATCGTACTAAACTTCGGACTATACTCGGTAGGATGGTTGTTGGGTTTTTTATTTTTTAGGAATATGTGTTTGCAAGGACCGTTGAACTTATTTTTACTGATGGGTTGGACATTACAACCGGAAAAAATACTACTCGAGAGACCCTGTATTTTTATAGATGATACAAAGCTGGGATGTAGAATTGCTAGTCACATGTCATCTATATCTTCTTACACGTCTATAGGTCACTATGTCATACCTTCATGTTCTATCGCTTGCCACTATCGTCGGTTGCTCAGCCATTTGCCCCTACTTGCCAACCCGCCTACTCATGGTTGTTACCTACATCCCTTCTCTCCATCGCCGATTCGTCCGCCCAATCCCCTTTAGCGTGATAGACCATGAGCAAAGAATGCACACATAGGCGACGAGCTCTTTCTCCCAAACCTGCGTTTCGACCGTTAGTGAGATGATACAAGCCAAAATTCAGCTCTAACAGCACCGTCTCTTTAGTTCTAGCTTCATTTTTCTCATAACCTATCAACCGGGGGATGGTTCCCTGCATATAGAACTGATCAAGGCAAGCCCGACCCGGCAGCCTAGCCTGAAAAGCCTGGCCCGGCCTGATCGGTGAATCAGGCTGGGTTTGGGCTTCAATCCGAAGCCTGGTTGTCAGGCCGGGCCGAGCCCGGGATTTTCGCGTTAAGCCATGGTCGGGCCGAGCCGTAGAGCTTTGGGCCAGGCTCGGCGCCGCTTTCGAGCCCAATGCACCGGTGGTGGGCAGGCTCGCTCAGTTCCTCTGGGACGGACTTTCTAAACCCCGCCGGTCAGGCCTTTGATCAAGTCTACCTGTATATATGCAAGTGCAGAGAGGGAGGTCCCTCGTACAACAGGCGATCGAGATAAACCAATCTCTGACGTCGAATGCTGATGGAATTAATCACTTTTTTTTTTTGAGCAAAGGGGCAGGAGAGCTGCCTTGGATTGATCAAAATAAGAAGAGGAAATCTGAAGGGGAGAAAAAGGGCCCTCACATTGGGCACAAAGAAACTACCCTATTATAAAAGGGGCTCCCGCGGCCTCCAAAAGGCGCAGGACATCAAGTAATGAGGTAAAAAGGATTGTGACTGGCCTAGCGCTCTGGTTGAAAATCCGGTTGTTTCGCTCGAGCCAAATCGCCCAGATTGTGGCTGAGGCAGCTGAGAGGTCCCCCTTAGAAGGCCCGTCTTGAAGAATGTCGACCGACCACCAAGATTGGATGGCGGTAGTGTGAGACCAACTCAAAGGGTCAAGGCGTGGAGAGGCGAGAAGGTAGCCACCCGCGTCCGATAAGCGGTGAAATCGCCTTTGCAGAAGAGATGCTCGGGTGTTTCAAATTACGCTTTGCACAAAGGCGAAGTAATCATTTGGCGATTAGCGGCAAGTAGGGCGTCCGCCGTGAAGATCCTTTTGTGAAGCGGCGTCAAAGGAAGAATTTGCACTTGGGCGGTGCCCAAAGCTTCGGACTGGTGCGCACTGGTTGTGAAACGCGACCGACAAAGCTGGAGCGAGTAGGCCGATTTGACGGAGAAGGAGCCATCTGCGGTGAAACGCCGAGGAAACTGTCGGGTACATCATGGGGAAGTTGCACTTGGGCAATCTGTTGAAGAAGAGATGATGTCGGGATCATCTGCGGTTCGAGTTGCTCGTCGGTCGATTAGCCGATTTAAGTTTGTTGTGGCATCGAGGACCGATCTATTCTTTTGAGCTGACGCGTTGAAAAGCTCAGGGGCAAGGTGTCTTGGAGCAGAGCCGGAGATCCAATGGTCATGCCAAAAAGAGACGGTGGAACCATTTCCCAGGATAGTTGAGCACCCAGCTCTCAGCAGGGCGGAGTCCGGATCAGATTCAGTGACGGATGTTGCGAAAGCCCAAGCTGGGGTGGGGGTACATCTGCTTAGGAACAACCAGCGCAACCTCAAGGCCCTGGAGAAGCGGGAGAGGTCTAGGACTCCCAGGCCACCCAGCGTGGTCGGGGAGCAGACCGTGCTCCAATTGACTCTGCCTCCCCCACCCATCTGGTCGCTGCCTCTCCAAAGCCAGCCTCTCCTGATGGAGTCGATTTTTGAGGATCGAGGAGGCGGCTTTATGACGGATAAAGCATAAGAGCGGGATCGCGGAGAGAACTGCTTTTAGCAGCGTGAGACGCCCACCTTTGGACATCATCGGGCCACGCCAGCCAGCCAGTCTGGATGCCACCTTGTCAATGAGTGGCTGGAAGTGCACGTGTCGCAAACGCTTAACAGACAGTGGCATCCCGAGATACTTGATGGGGAAGGAGGCTCTCGGTAGGGAGGTCTGGAGAATAAGTTCTAGGTCAATGTTATCACATTTGATTGCACGACGACTTTTGAAAAGTTTGTGTGAAGGCGGAGATATGACCGAACTCCGGAGAAGTGCAATGAGGTTGAGACATCATCCTTAGAGGATTTAAAAGATGGTCGCATCATCCGCGAAAAGGATATCTGTTTGTTCAGGAGGGGCCTTGCAATGGCGACAACGCTCCGGTTTGATTCTTGCGATTGAGTAAGGCAATGGCGGTTCGATGGCAAGGTTGAAAAGGAGTGGGGAGAGCGAGTCACCTTGCCGAAGGCCTCTGTGGTGTTGAATGCTATCTATGGGGTGGTTATTAAGGAGCACCCTGGATGAAGATGAAGCAAGAGACATCGAGATCCAAGCGCCAGCGAACGCCGAAACCTCGGGCTCGGAGGTTGTCTAGCAGGTAGGGCCAAAGGACTGAGTCGAAAGCTTTGTCGAGGTCTAGTTTGAGAAGTAGTGATGGGGTGTTGGATCTGTGGAGGGATTTGGCACTGCTCTGAACCCGGAGAAAATTGTCTTGGATGTGCCTTTTCTTGATGAAAGCACTCTGGGAGGGGGATATGAGGTCATCCATGAACGGGGCAAGGCGGGAGGCGAGGATTTTGGTGAAAAGTTTACCCACTGCTGTGGATGAGGCCGATGGGGCGATAGTCTGAAGCGGAAATCGGGCACTCTTTTTTTGGTAGGAGGATGATGTGGGAGTTATTGAGTGCCGCGAGTCCGGAGTCTTGAAGGTTGAAAAGGCACTGGAGTGCCTCAAAAAGATCCCCGAGATGAAATCCAAAGCATATTTTGTAGAAGTTCGGTGAAGCCGTGCGGGCTGGAGCCTTGTGGGATGGTAGGGAAAAAGGACAAGTTTGAGCTCCTCTAGGAAAGGGATCATCCAATGAGGATAGGTCAACCGTTGGCAGCCCTAGGAAGTCCCAGTTGAGGAGCGAGTGGCGGGAGGGAGATTGGAGGAGGAGCCGCCGCCAAAGACGCGGCTGAAATGGTGGTGAAGGACATTTGCGAGATCTTGGAACTCGTGTGCAAACCGGATTGGGTTTGGAGGAGTGGATGGAGTTTCTCTGCGCCGACCGTTTGCCCTTAGGTGAAAATATTTGGTATTGGCGCCACCGAAGTCGTAGCCAATTGAGGCCTTGCTTGCTTCCATTTGATTTTCTCGATGGCGCCGAGACCCAAAATACGGATTTTGAGCTGTCGTCGAATGGATAACTCATCATCCGAGAGGTCTCGCGACTCCATTGCCACATCTAACAATCTGATGACCTCGGATGCAAGACTGAGCTGGAGTTTTGTATCGCCCACGTGGGATCGACTCCAACGCCGTAAGGCGAGGCGAACAGGTTAACTTGAAGCTGAAAGCGACGGGCGGGTTGGTGGGCATGCGCGAGAAGATTCGCACCAAGATTGTTAGGCGACTTGCGAAAGCCGTTGGTGACGGCCGAAACTCTCAAAGCGAAAGCGTCTTGGTAACTGTGGAGCCTTTCGGCGGTGAGGAGAAGTGGGCGGTGGTACGATGCGGAGGAGGATAGCGGCAAGAGGGAGCAAGGCGGAAGAGAAGTTCCGGCCGGCATTTGCGAAGGCTCGATCCGGCCGCACAAAGGTCGGGTTGGACTGCTCATTGCTCCGTAAAGCGTCACGGAGAGGTGGATTTCCGAGAGTGAGGAGTCAAGGGTTGGCCGGAAGCGGGCCATGAGTCTCCGGTTGAGGCGGAGGTTGTTTTTGTCGGAGGCTTTGTAAATTAGGTTGAAGTCACCCAGGATAAGCCACGGCCGGAGTAGTGGGAGGCGATGGCTTGCATTTCTGGAGGAATAGGAGCTTGTCGAGGTTCCTCTGTAGGGCTGCATACATTGGAGATGACCAATTATTCGCAGATCCTGGGCGATACTCTGGCGGAGACAGTCTTTGGAGAAGGAGAGGTCGAGAGCCGCAAGAGGAATCGTCCCAAAAAGGAGAAGGCCTCCTCTGGTGCACGATCTTGGGATTCTGAGGATGCCTCGCGGTTTATGGCCGCACTCCTCCATGGTGGTTAGTTGGGTTGGAGAGCTTGGATTCTGCCGCGAGGATTGTGGGGTTTCTTGCGACGAGCAGGGCGGCGACGTCGCGGCAGCTTGGCATGAGTTGAGGCCGCGAACATTCGGTGAGAACTCTCATTGAGGACACTGAGAAACCTGATGAAGAGGGCCCTTTGAAGGCGGCGGGACTAAAGGGGTGACCAAGGCCCATGCAAGGGTCGGAACAACCAGACGGTCCGCACGGCGGATAGAAGAGACAAAATCTTGACGCAGCGAGACACTCCATGAGGTGGCGGGACTAAAGGGGTGACCAAGGCCGTGCAAGGCTGGATCAACCAGACGCCTGCACGCAGCGGATACAAGAAACAAACATCGCCTTGAGTGCAGAGACATAGAACTAGGTAGAGGATGCCACACGCGGTGGTCGACACGACACTAAGCCCCACGCAGTGGGGGACGCAGGTGCAATGAAATGGGAGCATAATAAGACAAAAGAGAGCACTAGCGAGGGGGGGGTGGGAGAAGCTCTTGGCGGGTGGGGGCAACCTCCACCACATCCGCCCCAAAGCGATAGGTCTATCATGGGCAGGCGAGCCTGAGGTCGGTGATGGCGGAGCGCTGGACTGGGTCTAGCGGGAGGTGGAGAGGAGGGCAGGAGTCTGTGACAAGGTCGTTAGCTGGCGCTAGGAGGAGATCCTAGGCGCCGAGCAAGCAACCCCAGGCCTGCGGATGGCGGTGTCGTGAGAGGAACCTGAGGCGAGGTAGAGGCGAGAAAGCAAAGGCGGAGGCTGGCCGGATCATGATGGGCGCTTTTAGGCGGGGCGCTTAAGCGGAGGATGAGATCGATGGGGCGGATCGTGATCGTGGCCTTAGCGAGAAGCCAGTGATCGAGGAGGGGCTGGGTCGTTGGAAGGCGACCTCAAGAGTCATCGGGTCAAAGGCTGCGATGGAAGGGTGCTCTGGGGTGGAAAAGGATGAGCCAAAGCAAAGTGTCTGGGCCGAAGAGGTGAAGCTGGGCTGAAGAGGTGACACAGGAGTTGTGGGGCGGCGGTGAGCCAAAGGCCAGAACCTGATGACAAAGCGGTTTGTGACATGGCGAATTTGGGCAATGAGTGAGGGTAAGGAGCTGAGGTGGGCTAAGTGGTGGGCGTTGACCGCAGGAGGCGGTTTGAAACCTCCTACCCGAGGTTGTCGACGCTGCAGCCGAGGCAGGCTGCTGGCTGAGGCGAACTCTTGCCGGCGGAGACACTGGCGATCCACAGGCAAGCGCCGTTTTCGGCGATCCGGTCGGAGGCTGGCCGTCGGGAGGAACGGAGGCGTAGCGAGCCAATGGCGGCGGCGGCGGCAAGCGGCTCCGCCACAGGGCCCAACTGCTGCCGGCGGCGAGGCAAGGCCGCAGAGATAGCGCCCTCAGACGGCAAGCGAGGCGAGTGGTGGCGCCGCCGCTGCGAAATCTGAAGTCTTTGGATCGATGGAGACCGGTGGAGAGCCGCCTCCATGAGAGCGGTGCGAGGACGCGATGAGCGGAGGCGATGGTGGGTGTTGGCGCGATAGCGGCGGGGAGCGGCTCGGGAGGACCTTGCGCCGCCGGCGGTGACCGTCTGAAGCTGCGAGCCTGCAGCGCTCCTTTCGTGGCGGCGGAGGCGCGGGCGGTCACGGTCGGCGGCTCCGTTGTCGTCATTGTCGAGTCTTCACGGCGCGGCGCTGGCCGAAAAAGGAACGGCAAGCAAGCCGCGCGAAAGGAGGCTGGTGGAGGGGACGAATCCAGTGCCCAGTACCGCCAGCGTGAGGCGTCTAGGGCGGGGACTCCTCCGCCAACACGAGGACAAGTTGGAGAAGTCTTGACGGAGTCGAGTGGAAGCGAGGAGGTGGTGGGCGGAGACCGTTGGAGGACGCGGTCGCGGCGCCGACAAAGCGAAGCGAGCCAGCGTCGCCTCCCGCTCTGCCTCCATATAAAGGCGGCCAGTCCATGAGCTCGAGCTCGATCTCGAGAGGATGCACGCCGGGTCGCGGGTCCAAACCCCACGCTGAAGGCGGCGGTGTCAAGCCGGGCGCGTCTCCCTTCGGCAGCGTCAACACGCCCGACCCGGCGAAGATGCGGTCGGCGGCGGCCGTGGACCAAACTGCAGGCGAGCCCTCGATGAAGACAAGCGAAGCGAAGCAGGCGTGGCGAGGCGCCCATGAGTGGGCGTCGGCGGGAAGCTCTCGGATAAATCTCGCCATTGGCATGGAATGATCGGCCTGTGGCGTGGCGGGCTGCTCCGGCGGATGAAGCGGGCGAGTAGCGGCGGTGGGGCGAGGTGGGTGACGGTGAGTTCCATGAGGGGATGTCGGTGAAGGAGCTAATCGAGAGGCGACGACGCTGGTGTCCATATGCGCCCTCCGAAGCAAACAACAATCACGGCGGTGGCGGTGGAGCTCGTCGGCGTCCGCGCGACCGCGTCGGACACCTCGATGGATACCCGGCGAGGCGGTGGGGCGAACGCGGCGAAGCTTGATCTCGGGGAGCCATGCGGGTGGCAACATGGGCGATATTAGGCGGGTGGAGCAAGAAGGGGCGGCGGCGGCGGCGACGGCGGCGATGGCGGGCAAGGTGCGGGCGACGGCAGGAGATGCACTTCAGCTGGGTCTCGGCGAGCGCGGCGGCGTGGTCTTTGGCGAGGCATCGGCCCGACCGACCTTTAAGGCGGCAGCGTTACTTCTGGCGGCGGATGGGGATGGCGGCCATAACTCCGGTCATTGGGAGAGAAGCATGAAGCACGCCGAAGGCTCTTAGGCGCTGACGCTCCCACTTTGGGGAAGAGGGCACGGCGACCAAGGGTGGAGCAATGGCGGAGGAGGAGCGAGCGTGGGGCGGATGGACATGAATGGCCGGCGAAGGGGGGACGGAGTAAATGCGGGGATCTGGGATTTGGGAGGTGGGAGAGCTCAAAGGGGGAATGGTGTAATTGCAGCGAACTGCGGCGGCGTAGGACGCCGGTCTTCTCACAGGAGCGGGGGCCGCCGCATTGATGTGTCGGCCGGAGGAGGATGGGCTAGGTGCCCAACGGCTCCAAGAGGAGGGCTGGGACGGCATAGCCGCGGGAGAGAGGTTGGCCGCGCTCGCAGGAAAGGCAGAGCGCGCGGCGGCGGAGGCCGCCGTGGCCGGAGTGGCCAGCGGCGGAGCGGGGCGGAGCTCAGCATCGCACGCCCAAACATGGTACGGAGTAAAATGCAGCCGAATTAATCACTGTGCAAACAGCGGTGCGACCCCGGGCCTCGATCCGAATCGATCGATGTGAAAGGGGACGGGAGAAAAGAGGCCGAATCTCTTGACGCATGCATGCTGCTGCGGATCGAGCTCATGCGACTTTGCTGGAGCCAAGAGCGAGCTGTTCTTGCGTCCCTGTACATGACCAGTGAAGTGAGCGCCTCCTCCTGTCGTACAGATGGGTATGTGTGTGTGTTTTCATGTGCCTTCTTCTCACATGGGTTGTACGCTTGGTGGGTGGGCGCGCACATATGCTCCACGTACGTGTACCCTTTGATTTGCCATGGGCCTGGCCACATTTGTACACTCCAGCAACGGCATCAGCTCGTGTGATGGTGTTCAACAGTAGTACCAATTAATTACTAGTAGCTTTTATATTGCTCTTGATTGTTCTTCTTATTCTAAAAAAAAAATTAGCTGCTATGAGTATCTTTTAATAACATGGCTGAAGATTCAGGCCTTGTTCTTTTGAGCTAATTTGAACGGCTGAAATTACTAAATTTCGAGAGATTTTTGAGCTAGTCTTGAGATTCGAATCCATTTCGTTTGACTTGCTTTTTAAAATTTTAGTACCCTTCGAAACAACGAAAAAAGACTAAAAAACTCAAAACATTTATCTTTTCAAAACGTAGATAAGTCGTTAGACTATTAAGCCGTTAAACTGAAACGAACAGGGCTTAATAAGGCTATCACCGTTGGCACGCTAAAGTAGCTGATTTTGTTGTCTTTAATAGCCAATGATTTGAGTTTGTTCATTCCAGCTGAAGTCTGTTGCCTATTCAACGTCATGGAAGTGTGGAACCACGAACCAGCGGTGTTAGATGGGTAGACAGATACCAACCATTCATGCATGCATGATTGACGAGATCGCTCTCCATGCATGCAAGAATTAGGATGCTAATAAATATGATAGTGTTAGGTCGTAATCATGCTGTATTGCTGTTATGCATGGGGGTTGTCCCTAGTTCAACGTCTCACTGTACTGTTTTACGTGCAAACAATCGCTTTTCGGGAGTCAAAACGATCGAATATGCACTGGGTGCATGACTGCCAAGATGCCTACGTACTGGAGTACAAAACAAAGCTCACGCTGCATGTGACAGGCATATACGTGAGATCATGTATTGCCAATTTGCCATCAAGTCAAAGGGTGAAAGGGAGCGCATGAGGAATGATCCATCTTTGTCCAGATCTTTACGATTTCAGGTCCCATATTTTTAGCTAGAACACAAAGATTTCGTGAGAATTTCGCAGGAGTTTAGCAAGAAACATTTTTTTCGTAAATTTATTATTTTAATATAAATCATATATTACAACACTTTGTAGTTATTTCTATGGAGCCTTTTAGTGTTTTTTCTCAATGCTACTGTACAAAGACACATTACTAGCAGCTTGAAACGCTTATCACTGATGATTCTCACACTACAAGAAACGCTAAAAATCTCAAGGGCCCCCGAAAGGCTCGACGGCCACCGCGCAGCGGTCGTGAGAGGATAGGAAATCTCGACGGCCATGCAAAAGCCGTCGAGAGAATAGACCTATCTCGACGGCCACTACAAAGGCCGTCGAGATAGTCTCCATTCAGCTCCCGCGTCTCACTTTTCGGCTTTTCGCGGCGCGGGAAAAGTGTAGTCTCGACGGCCGGCTAACGGGCCGTCGAGAGAGTTAATGGGCCGGGCCACCTCCGCTCGGGTCATGGGATGCTGTCTCGACGGCCTGTATCTGGCAGTCGAGAAAGATAATTTTCAGGCACGTTGATTTTTGTTTTATAATTTCAAAAATGCTTATAATTTGTGAAAAAATGTGGAAAATTCTCTTTTTTTTTCATTGTTACGAAAATCAATGTGTGAAAAAATATCTTATAATGTTATATTTTTGACGCTATGTTTTTGAAATATGTATATGTGGGTTTAAAAATTTGTAAATTACATGAAAAATATTGTAAAATTGTTGTAATGTGTAACATTGCAATGAAATAAGGGTATGATAATAATTTTGCATGGTTTGATGAACACATAAAAAATTATAAGCGCATCTCGATTGTATTTACTTCAAGTCTCTATAACGTTGAGTCATTATCTCGGCGATATGCTCCTTTACATATGGACATGTATTTTTAGACGTTTTTTCGTTGTAAAAAAAATTATGGTGATGTCTCTTCATGTTTAAAGTAAGATTAGCCAATGTGCATGACCAACATATTTTTTTGTAATTTTTTAAAAATTAAAGAAGCTTGGTTGACCATCAATGAAGAGGCATAGTGTGAGCCGTCGAGACAGAGACCAGTCTCGACGGCCTCTGAAAAAGCCCTCGATAAAGGCTACCTGTCTCGAGGGTAGTCAACGAGAGCCCTCGAAACTAGCCTCTCTCGACGGCCCCTTTAAATAGACCGTCGAGAGGCTTGTGAGACGGCTGTGTGACCTATCTCGACGGTTTTAAGCCGTCGAGAGAGAAGGCCCACGGCACACAAGCATCTCCGCGCGGATGCCAGACCAGTCTCGACGGCATTTGTTGCGGCCGTCGAGATAGCCAATTAGCTATCGATAAGGGTCCAGTTTTACGACTTAGCCAATTTTATTGCTCGGGCCAAGCCCTCCACCTCCGTGCCAAGCCCGGCGCCGCCTCCTCCACCCCACCGGCGACGAGGCCTCCCGCTCCCTACCGCTCCGCCTCGACCGCCACGACCCCGCCTTCGGCGAGGCCACCTACATCTCCACCGAAGCCGCCCGCCTCCCCCTCCCGCCGTCACCTTCGAGGTCGCTGACCACCATGGCGCAGCTCTCCTCCGCATGCTCGCTTGGCGGTGCCCGATCTGAGGCCGATTCTCCCGCTGGGATATCGATGCGTCCTCGCGGCTGGGGCGGCCGCCTCTGCCTCGGCCTTTGAGGTCTTTGTCGCCGGATGTTGCGCGGTGAGCCCGCAAATCCTCGCGCGTGCTCTGCGGCTCGCCACCGGAGGAAAGCCGCCGGGTTGGTTCGCCGGCGATTGACGGTGAGCATTGATGAAGTTTCAGGAACATTGGTTGCTTGATTTTAATTCTTGATTGATAGGATTTCAAAGGAAATGGATTTGGTATTTTACCAAAGAAATAGTGGGAGCTTAAATGTGATACTTCTGAATGACACATAAGTCAACCATTATGGTAGATTGGTATAGTACATTACCTGTATTACCTGCATTTTAGTATTAGTGACCAGTTTCACATTCATTCAATTAGTGTATTACAATTGTTGAATATTGAAAGTGGTTTGAGTTGCTATACATAATGTAGCATGTATACATGCCAATTCACTACTAATCTATGCATTTCCTGGTGTCAATGCTGGGTGTGCATGATTAACTAACTTTTTTAAAAAAAATTAGCTATGCCATTTTTTTCTATGCTGGCTTTGTAACCAGATTCTTAGATCCTAATGTTAATTAGGGGTTGAAGACATTGGAAAGTGAATGCTAATTTTCGCTTGGTCCCCTGTTGTCTCCTATAGTGTTAATAAGGGGTTATGAATTGTACATAGCAAGATTCAACTCACTGATCAGTTAGTTTGTTTATATTATGTGGATATACCTGGTATATAATCTATAGTTGAAATGACATTTTCTTATGATTTATTATCCTTTTTCCCATAGGAAAACCACATCTCAATTTTGTCTATATCATTATTAGCACCAGGAATTTGTCTATATCATTATTAGCACCAGGAATTTGTCTATATCATTATTCACTTGATGTAAATGCAACATTCTCATGAACAGAACCAACAACATTGACTGATGCTTAGTGCTTAAATATTAGCTAGCTAGCTGATATGTGTTCTATCTGTAGTTCTTTATACCAGAAATCTTGTCTGTGTTGGGCAACTTGTTTGGAAGATGAAGTAGGTCGGTTTAAAGATTCTTCTCATTTGTTTCTACATAGGATTGTCTACTTTCTACAAGATCTTATTATTTGTTTGCTGCAAATGATGGCTTACTTTCTACCTGTTTCCACCAATTTGGTAATTGCATGTTATTTCCACATGTCGATGGGGAATGTTAATTTGATCGCAAATAAATCTTTGTCGAGAATCTCTGGTCCTTTTCTTTTCTTTTCTTTTCTTTTCAATAGGAGGTTTAAGGAATAATTTAAATAAACATTTAAAACTTACAAACATTTACTGGTTTGTCTCACTGTTTGTACTTTTTAATTTATTATTGCAGTATGTCTGGGATTTAAGAAACCGAAACCATTGACTAGGTAATTGATATTGCTACCGAGTTATTTACGCTCTTTGATCTATCCACCATTAAATCTGATGCTATCTTTATTTATGTTACTAAATTTCAATCAATTTGGTTAAATAGCTTTGCCATCTTTATTTATATCAATAACTCGTGCTTATATATATCTTTTCTCTAGGTTTGGGATGTGAGAAAAACCATTACACCAATACATGAATTTGTGGGACATTCAAAAGGTTTCTATTGCTGTGCTCATATTCATTTACATCAAGTGAATAATGATATAGACAAATTCCTGGTGCTAATCTTGCTTGCTCTTCTGTCTAATTTTTTCACACAAATGAAATAAATAATTCTTTATCAATATATTAGGAGCCAGCCGGTGTTCAAAGTACCAGCACTAGTTCCTTTTGTTTTATGTGACCTACGAACGTGTTAGGCCCCCTATGTTCTGAGACCACACTTTCATGGGTATGTTTTAGCTTTTGTTTCAATATATTTTTGGTCTATGAAATGACTGAAGTCTAATTGCAATATGGATCCAGCTGATTCTGATATATCAAGATTGTCATAGTATTGTAACATGGATCCAGGTAGCACATCAGATTATGTCATCTTCTTAATATTACATAGGACTTGACATGGACTCATTTATATTGTTGATTATTGAATATGAAATTTTCATTTGGATTAAACTATATCAGCAAGCAATTAAATAATTTGGCTGTTTGAAATTATATACTTTTGACATGCTTGTAAATGTGAAACTTAGACATTTTGTTTGTGCATGGATTTTGCAGGAAAAAAAGGGAAGGTGTTGAAAGTTCAACAATTCCTACACCTTTAGTTATGAGGCAACACATATTTTTTCCCAAGTAAAAAGTTGTGATGCTTTTGTGTCATAGGGAATACAACTATCTTTTGGGCAAGCAATATTACCTACATTGGTGTTATTTTTCTCACAATGCAAACATGTTTTTTTTCGTTTTATTCAATTACTGATGATATTATATATTGAGACTACATGGATTATTTATATACCGTATTGTTTAACGTTACTTTTGTTCACTGTTATACTGAAGAGTTTTAGCTCTATAGTTATTTATTTATATATGATTAATGACGTTTGATCAATCGTTTAATTCTTGATGTGAGCGGATATGTATGCAAACTTGTGTTCTTTTGAATCAATATGGTCATATATATGTGGTGAAATGTAATTGTGTGGCCAATGAGCCATTTGGGCGCAATATATATTTTGTGAATTATTTTGCATTTTTTAGGGTGCAGCATCAGTTGCAGAAAATTTTATTTTATTTTATTTTTCTGTAAATAAGTTTTTCTCGAGGGCCCTTCTATGGCCGTCGAGAATAAGGATAGCCGTCGAGAATAAGGCTTGCTGGGCTGGGCCATGAGGTTGCACGGCCTACCTCTCATCTATCTCGACGGCCAAAGGTCGTCGAGACACATTATCGACCTCGCGTTGCATCGACCGGGCTCCTTCTATCGACCGCTGGCCAGAAGCCGTCGAGATAGTCAATCTCGACGGCCAGGCCGTCGAGACATGTCGTCTTTCTCGACCACACTGTCTCGAGGGCCAAATCTCGACGGCTGGCCGTCGAGATTTATCTTTATCGACGGTTTGTGGGGCTTTCTCGACGGCTTTGGCCGTCGAGATTTTCCGCGATCCGTGTAGTGTCATAATGATCCGCTAGTGATATGATTTTTTTATAATAAAAATAAATTATCCTTGTTGGTCAGGGGCAACACCAATGGGAAGATGGTCAGAGACGATGCTAGTGGGGCAGATCTAGAGGGGAGACCTGGGACGACACCGTCATGGGAGGCAATATATCGGTGGAGCGTAGGGGTACCATGGCGCCGGCTGGGGGTGTCATCGAGTGAGGTGGCCGTTGGGGGAGCTTGGTGCGGCACCGGTTGTGGAAAATGGTTGAGGACGATGTTGGTGGGGCAAATTCAGAGGGGGAGAAGACTTAAGGTGGCATCAATGGGGGAGGTGGTGAGGGACGGCAACAATGGGAAGATGTTCGAGGACAACTCCGATGGGGCTGGAAGGAGACCGGGTGCTGTGCCGACAGGGTAGGTGGTCAAGGGCGTCATTAGTGGGGGAGCTTGGGGTTGGCATCCGTCGGGGCAGATCTGGGTAGGAGGCCAGAGAAGGATGTCGGGGGCCACGCTAGTCGGGGAAGGTGGCCGAGGGTGGTGCTGGTAGGAAGGTGGCCAGGGACGGCGCTGTTGGGGAGGTGGTTGTGGGCGGCACAGGTGAGGGATCCCATGGCTACCACACTCGAGCAAGTTTGGAGGAGTGGAGGGGGACCGGGAGAGATGTGAGACATACAAGAGGAATTTGAAGGATGGATCTGGGTAAAAGGGAGGAGAACCCAATTTTTCTGGTACACACGGTAGAAGAAGCCAAGGTGCAAAAAAATTGAGGCATATCACTGGCGGTTCGCATATAAAACCGTCAGTGATAGTACACTATTTCTTGCAGCTCTATAACTGAATCGCTAGTAATTAAATCACTAGCGGTTCGTGCAAAGAATTGCGAGGGTTACTCATACTATAACTAGCAATTTTTTCGAGGGTCAGGTGTGGGACGGGGTGGGACTCATCGTAGCGGTTTTCACTGCATCCGTTAGTGATGAGGAGGTGCGGATGAGCGTTTTTGTAGCAGTGCAAAGATCTTAAAACTATTTTTAAATGTATTTTACCTTTCCAAGTTGCTTTTCGTGGACTCTCAAATTTTTGAATAATCTGATTTAAACTGAACCAAAAAGGGCCAAGATAAAGGCCGATCGACATAACTTTGATCGTGGTTGTTTTAGCCATGCCGACAAGGAGAGCTTCTTTCAAACCACAAAAGTACATCTACATAGCAAATGTAATCTTTCGATTAAGAGCTCACTTGCAGCACACATGAAAAAAACTGCAATATTTTAAGAGAGGCTCTGCTGAAAAAAAAATTAAAAATATAGAGCAAGACGGTGGTCAAGAGAAGAACATATAATTAACATCGAATTTATAGATGCTGACAGGGTGCAATCCGGAGCAGGCAGCGTGTGAAAGGAGGCGTTGTGGTACGTGGATCGATACGGCGGAGCTAGCTGCTGGATCCATGGTTTTAACCTTTAATTGGTCCTCTTGCAGGGTGGCATGTGATGAGTGCGTGATGGACCACATGGGATCATGTCACCATGATGCGAGAGTGAAGAGAGATTTGGCATTTCCAGGCATCTGACAAAGGTTTGCAAGGGAAAAAAAAAGGGGAAGAAATCGGTCTGAGATTCCTATGAAGTACTGTCCTCTGCGAGTGCACTCACCAAATTATTATATATATAGGCTTTGGGTTCTTGGAACATCTAGGGTTTCACCATTGTGTGTATTTAATTAGGGGATGTTTGCTCCTAATGGAAAACCATTACAATATTAACTACCTTGTCGCAAAGTCCATCTTCTTTATAGCGCATGACAGACGGAGAGAGAGAAGAAAAAACCCTACTTCGGAGGAGATGGTGTTTCAAAGTGCTGAAATTATTTAAAATAAACTTTGACGGCTCAGAACAATGATTTGACGGGACTGAAACAGATAATCAAAGATGGCTTAAAAAATGTTTCACTTTGATTTTATTATTTTATTGAAATAGCGTCAAAAGTCAAATTAAGGTTTTGAAAAGATTATCATTTTTTTTGAAAAACCGAGAATAGAGCCAAGGTTACAAATCACGTTTTTCGCGGGCTTCGTACACTTCAAAGTTCAGAAAAAAAAACTCTAAAAGCTATCGCGGAAGCTTATCCTATATAGCATTTAATATAAAATTATATGCATAATATTAGCCACATTCAACTAAATAAGAAACATATTTGTTGCTTCATAAGTAATTTTTAGTTTAATATTTGTCCATATAAACATAATAAATGTATAGGATACATGATTGTAATCTATTTTATACACATTCATTGTAGATTAATTTATCTAAGTGATCATTTATATAAATAGTAACTTTTTTAGGTTAGATGATGTAAAAATGAAATAGAGGACAACAAAACACAATTGATGGTTGAATTTTTAAAAGAAATTAAAAAGGTAACATGCACAGTGGTTCTATGGTGGCTAAAAAATATATAGCAAAAATAACGATCATTTTAGGGTATAGCTGCCCTAGGTGTGTTCGTGAAATTTTAGTTCTTATCATCCCGTTTTACGTCTTTATACAACATACTATCTACAACCTTGAGCAGCTACCCAAGCTCCAACTTTAATCTTTCCCTGCATGAAGCGTGTTGCCTCTAACATGCTGAGTGATTAATTTCACTGTGATTTATTAACTAACACCGTAGATGATAGCTACCAACCTCACACCGTACGTTTATTAACACAAGGGTGTCTTTCACTCCATCTCCCCGTACGCGCGTGGGTCTCAAATCTGAAAAATAGCTTTATTAATTTGGAGCTTCTCAAGCTAAACGACGTACAATGCTAGCTATATATATATCTCTTAATACTGCATTAACGGGTGCATGCATATCGTACGTATATGCGCGCACATCGTGTTCACATCTAGCAATTACTAATTAACAACATTATGTAGGGTAGATAAAGATGCGCCAGGTGAATATGGTTTCGTGTCACAGAGATGCATGGTTGTTTTTCTCCATTTGAAAAAGTGACATTCTTTTATATATCTCGATCGAGGTCGAACTGTACATGGACATCCAAATAAATTAACATAATACTACCGATGAATGGGGAAAAGAATCCTTTAGCTCGAAGACCGAAGAGCAGCCACACTAATTTATATGTAGATCCTCCAAGCATTAGCGTATGATGCAAGATTACGTACGAGAGGGGGGGGGGGGGGGTGATCGGCGCTTGTCGACCGTAATTAAATAAGGCAACATATCCAGCGCAAATGTTTATTAGGTGTTAATATGCAAACATCATATCTGGGTCATCAGATCTACAAAGAGTGGCTCAGATTTGAAAAGGTGGAAGCACCTTTCCATTTAGAAAGTCAGAGGGTTTTTCGTGAAAGTGTTTAAGTGGGAAAAGTGGCTTCCACCCCTTCTGATCTGGGCCGCTCCTGATGGATCTGATGGTCCAGATTTGTTATTAGCATGTTAGCACTCAATGATCATTTGCACTGGATACATCGCCATTAAATAAAACCAAAGTAGTTCCTCCTTAATTCACATGAGCTAGCCAATGCATCCTTTAATTTCATGTTTGGCCATACTCGTACGTACGTTTAATTTGTACGTGCGTGCATGCATGCGTACGTGGCGTGTGGTCGGTGTGGCGTCAAGTCACATGCTTGCTTGCTGCTCATCTCGATCCCCTATAGCTAGCTCTCTCCGGCCAAGGGAATCGACAGATTTGCCACCATTTGCCGGCCCCTTGCATTTGGTCGCCTTCCCCTCGCCGAAGATGCCGCCTCTCCGGCTCATGAAAAATTATGTGAGCCTCGGCATCTAAGCGGCCGACCTTATTGGATGGTTTTTTGTAGCGGAAAGGCGTGGTCACAGGCCACCGGCCGGACGGCCATACGTACCCAACCACCGGGTATATATGCTCTCGTGTCCACCCACTCTACTCTACTCTCCCGGGTCAATACATAGCAGAACCCTAAATTAATGCATAGAAGACGCTCTTTCATAGATTTATTAGGACGCACTAAGTGTCTACATTAAAATGTATTTATACTGTAAGTAGACTTGTTCAAAGGCCAGACCGGGCCGGGCTTTAGGCCAGGCTTGGAAAAGCCCGGTCCCGCTGGACCTTATTGCAATGTGGCTATTTTGGATGGCGAAAGTCATCGACCATAGTCTGAAAACTATTGACCCTAGTTATAGTCGTCAACTAAATATACAAACAATGCTCTTTTCTAGATTTGTTAAGATGCTCTAAGTGTTTATGTTAGAATGTAGCAAATTATCGTTAAGCTAGCACTCTCTATATCTTTCATGCCTAGAGGCTACCTTTAACCATCACATGTCGTTTTCATGGTGTCTGACTTAAGCATACAATGAGTCATTTGTCCCTACTTGCAAATCAAATAGATACTAATTTATGTGTTTTTTAATTATAGTAGGTCTCATCTAAGGCTAACTTCTAGCAGGGTGTTCTCATCGGCATTACCTCTAATTAATTAGTGTGGATGTTCTTATGGACGGATGGCTTGATGACATACTCAAGATTGGACTAATCTTACCTTCAGCTTGAAATTAAGCTAAACTAGTTGATTTTGTTGACGATTGGGAACCAGGCTTCCCATCGAGCTTACCTCTTGAATGAGAAATCAGAAAGGTCCTTTTTCACCATGGCAGGGCTTTTCGAGATGTCGAAAAGATAGAAATACAATGAACAATAAAAAAGAACACAAAAAGATTTTTATACCGTTTCAAGCCTCCCACGGTGTGTGGGTAATAGCCCTATGTCCAGTGTTTTTTTCATATGGTGGAAGAAATTGCGTACAATGTATGTGAGCTTATCTCAAATTGCCTCTCTCTCCCTCACGCAGGAGGGGTATTTATAGTATGGTCTAGGGGTGTAAAACAAAGAAAGTACAACAAACATGGAGTCATCCCCACGATGGCACGCCGCCTTCCAAAACATATCACCTTGCCTTGCGACAGTATGAAATCGTCGTGAGCCGGGTTGACTTGGTAGGTGGATGCCTTAGACGCTAAGTTTTGGATCACCTTGATCAACAATTTATCGGGCAACGCCTTGCCCAGAGTGTTGTTGTTGTCATCCAGGTAACCATCTGCTCTACGCTGCCAGGTAACAGCTACCCAGGTAACCTTTGTAGGGTAACACTGCCTAGTTGGATAATGCATTAGCCAATCCCTGATAGCTTGAGCTTTCTGCCGAACCCAACTCCCAACTGAGCCTACACAAACACCACCATACTAGCTATCCTATTTCTAAACCAACTAGTCTAATCAATTCGAACCAAGCTCGAGATCAAGCCCATGTAGCCCTCTTTCCTTCCCTCGCCTAGCATTGGTGCATTTTTTCAAGGTAGAGCCCAACCGAGCCTACATCGAGACCAATCTTAAGCTTGGTCCTAAATACTAATTTAAGCCGAGCTCGAGCCCAGCCCTAACTAAAGCCCTCAATGATGCAGCCTCGCCCTATTATCTAATTGTAATTCATCTTTCAAATTATAGATATGGTACTGTTTTAGAGGGCATGACACTTTGATTCGCGATTTAGTTTAGTTTTGTTTGGTTGAGTCAAAATTTATCATTTTTGTACATATCATTTAATGTATTAATTATAATTTATTTTTGTTATGATTTAGTCTATCATGAAAGGTACTTTAATAATGACTTGAGTTTTTTTATATATTTTCACTAATTATTTGAATAAGACGAGTGGTCAAAGTACGTGTCAAAAAAGTCAAACGACCTATAATTTGGAACGGAGGGAGTATCATTTTTAATGATTTTGAGGACTTTGTGGAGGTTTTCTCAAAGATTTAAGAATAAACAGCGAAAAAATGACCTATTTATTGCAAACTTGATTCAAACTCATCGAAAGGACACTCTAAAACTTAGAGGCCAGTTAATTACACTAAATTCCAGTTAAGATCCCTTTGGTTAATTTGCACGACTCTGAAACGTTGGGTTGCGAGATCTTTAAACACGTTGGTTCCCACGGTCTTTAAATCCACAGTAATTATTCAAATTAACATGTTGTTTGATGCCACGAACAAAAACAAGAAGGGCTAGCATATAGTATATCATTTGAGCATTCCTCTATATTTTCTTTTGAAATTTGAATCACTTTGAATCAGAAAGGGCCTTCAATACGGGTGAACGGAGGGACACTTTTTTACCAAGCAACCAACTCGTCGGTCGTACTCATCTGACTCACGGCCATCGCTGTAGAAACGAGACCCACCTGTGACCTGCAAGCGACGCCGTCGCAGCAGGTCGGCGGCGCCGCCGCTCCCGGAGCTTCGCTGCCGTCTCCCAGCAAGCAATTTCCGGTGGTCCAACCTATAAGGTTTGTTTCTGGGTTGACCCTACATTATCACGGTCCATATATATACCTCCCGTAGATTTGCAATGATCATTCTTTGGAGCGACAACTAACCATTTATTTACTCTTGTAAACTGCATAGGGATGTGAATAGTTGCCCAGTGCTTAAGTTGTCGTTCTTCAAAAAATAGTTAAGATTCCTTTTTTTTTTTTGCATAAGGTTTTCCATTTTAAATCTTTGTTTTCTATTTTTTTTGTTCTCGATATACTTTATGGTATCTGTGCCGATTAATTTATAAGTACAACTCCAATGGTAGAACCAATGACCAGTTATTAAAAAAAGACATAGATTTATAAATAGTAAATAGACAATCTCTTTAATAAACTAACCATGTACACTCTAATTTACTGCAAACCGCTTTTCTATATTAAAGTTAGCTTTTTTTATCCCTCCTCTCTCCGTATATATAAATATAAAAAACCCTGCAAAACCCAAGCTCTTCACCTCGATCACTCGGCAGGATTCCATGGCCATGGCGTTTCTTCTCGAGGCTGGACGGTCGACGACTCGACGTACGCCGTGTCGGTGGCTTCTGGATTTTCCCCTTGGCGCCGCAGCAGCTAGCTTCCGTCCGGTCTCCGGTGGCCTCCAGCTGCATGAGCACAGGTGGGTTTAATGGCGCTGCCGGCCTCGGCGAGTGAAGACGACGAGCCCTCGACCTCCAGCCCTCGGCAATGGCGTGCGTGCCAGCCGGCCGGCCTAGAAATTGTCATGTGATCCCAATGTATAAATGTGCACTGCACGCAGCAGTACAGGCCCGTGACCGCGGCCACATGCTGACATGCATGCATGGATGCATGGATCATGGCTGCCCCTGTCAAAAACACTGCCTCGTCACAGTCACAGGACGCAAGCCTGATTAATGGCGGGTAGTAAAGTAAATAGTGTGGTAGAGCTTCCATCTTATCATCACCCCCTGCCTCGTTTTACTTTGATTAACCAGCTGTATGTGTACTTCAGCTTATTACGCGTGTGGCTTCCCTTTTTTTTTTTGGGCTACCTAAACATATAACTTTTTGTAGGTTATTAATCATATATAATACTTTCACATGATTTTTTCGAGCTTTACATAATTGTATAGCAAATTTGTGCTATTTTTATGACTACTAAAAAAAATTAAAATTGATACAACATGTAAAAAATATATAAATTATGAACTTGTAAAATAAACATAAACTCAATGCATTTTGTTTGGATTTCGTGAAATATTTTATGTAAAAATAAATGTAACATCAAACCATGTTTGACTGATCAAGAGGACTTGGTCAAAGGACTATTTATGTCCCCTTTTTTTTTTGACAATTTAATGAACGAGTTAGCCCAATTTAAGGAGCAGGTTACCATTATCACTGCACATGCCCTCCGATTTTAGACTAGCTAGCAAGTGCTCCAACCTGACTGTGCTGTCATATACACCGGTTCCTTTGCCTTTTCTCCTCCTCCTATGCCTGACTTTGTATGGTAGAGATGTCACTCTGATCTGGCCAGCACCTCTCTATTGAGCAGATAAAGGTCTTGTATATTTCAGCTTAGTGTAGCGTAGCATAACATTTTAGCAAAAATAAATTTTTAATATAGCCTATTTGATGTAATAGTTTTTAATAATTTTTCTCATATTTTAATAGTCCTATTAAAGATCTTAAAACTATTTTTTGATTATTTTTTATAATATTTAAACCTCTCTTTAAAAACTCTCAAATTTTACTGAAACGCTACGCTAAATTGCGGTAAGCTGAAATGTACAAGGCCAAACCCCCAAGTGGCCAAGCCCCCAACCCCTGGACCTGAGCCAGACTCCACACCAGCCGCGGAGCATCTAAAGGAACCCTAAAAAAGAAAGCAAAGCAAAGCAAGGCGACATTAGGAACAAACAGCCCAGCATTAAGCCCCAGGAACAGGAAGGCATACCGCGACGCCATGCATAGTTGCATACGCATATGCTGATATGCATGAGCTAAGCTGCTTGCTTTCGCCGCGCGCCGGCGGCATCTGATCCAAACGCAATGGACAAGGCGCGCACAAAAGGGCAGGGCTTTACGCTACGCAGTACACACGCACTTCCGCTGCATCCTGCAAAGCTGCATGTGTTCGTGGTTCGTGGTCAACTCACACTATCAAATACAGTACTCCGCCCAGTTGATGTTTTCTTGCCGAGTGGGCGGCGAGAGAGAGAGAGAGCGAACAAGAGGTTCACAAAACCGACGGGAACCGCGTAGTTTCATAGGGTTCTGGCAAAGCGACCAGTACTACAACAGGTCAAACCGCAAGAAATCTGATAGGTTTATCTCTCTGTGTGTGTTTTTTTTAGAAAACAAAATCGGTTTGTAATTTGTAAACGTTGTTTTTTCGTGGGTATCGACCGAATTTCGCTAGGAAAAGCCAGCATTTTTTTGTTCTCTGGCTCGAAATTTTGGGGAAAAAAACTTTTCTTTTCTTGGTAGTTTTCGATTCAAAAAACGCTATTGTTGTGCCGGGTGTTCTCTTTTCTTGTCAATGGTTCAAAATTGTAAACTCTTCCATTATTTTGGCGCATAGGTTCGCATATACACTGAAGATTCCTAGAACCTAATTGTTCATCTACATTCCAGCATATGTGTTTCATTCTAAACCGCCAGTTTTTGATAGATATAATTTGAATTTAGCTAAAAAAAGCATTACCTCCTCTGGTTTCAAATTTGAAAATCTAGTTTATAGTGGTTCTCGACTTAAATGCTAAGTGTTCTGATTTCGTGAGTGATTCGAAATTGTTAATCCCCCAATTTGGGGGATATATTCCTAGGATAACTGTTCATCTGCATTTCAGTACACAGATCTGGAGTTCAAGAAACGTATGAGCATGGCATTGTAGATCAGTAAAAAAAAAAAAAATGAAGCAACCAATGGAGGAGTTTTTCCTCCCAAGAAAACTTCAAGGATGCAGGTTGCGAAACAAGACATTCATACTCTTTACTGTCTATTTGAAGAGGGGGCAGTACTGCTCTCATTTGGCATGGCCTGCATAGTTTGAACAGATAAAAGCCAGACAAACGGTAACACGTTGGAAGCATAGCTCCAAAAGCCAGTGAGCATTAAAATTAACCCAGTATTTCATTTACCCAGAATGAGGGGAACCAGGTACATGACCAGGGTCAGGCTCAGACATTCAGATTAGACAGATTTTGTCATATGTAACCAGCTCAGCTTCACCCAAAACCTGCCCCTACAAACTAGCAAGCAAGCGATCAGGTAGCAGCTCCCCTACGACGATTGAAAAGAGCTGATGAAAAAGTATGTGAACAAACACAGGCACACCTTCAACTGATCATTAATCAATCGAGACTTCAATAATTAAGCACACGGCCCCAATGATGGCGCTAAAATTTCTCCCAGTTAGGTCTACTGTCTTCAGAGTTCAGACTTCAGAGCACCAGTTCGTCTACAGATAGCGCCAAAGCTAGCTTGGCATTTTAAGTTTTTAACCGCCATTCTTGGCGTTGCTCATTTGTTCTGATTGAAACTCTGCAGTCTAGAGCATTTTTCCATATTAAAGTCAACTCCAGGAAGCGTAAAAATCAGATTGGAAACCTTCTAGAGAATCATAATTGGCTGGTAACCGAGGAAGACAAGCACGAGGCTTTCCTAAACATGTTCAGAAACCTGCTCGGTCTCAAAAAAACTAGAGATGGCACTCTAAATTGGTCTAGCCTGGGGATCACAACTCATGACCTTTCAACTCTCGATCAACCTTTTCTTGAGGATGAGATTAAGGAGGCGGTTCAAGCTCTACCTTCACAAAAAGCCCCCGGGCCGGATGGCTTCATAGGAATTTTCTTTCGAGCTTGCTGGGCTATAATTAAAGAGGACATAGTCAATGCAATGGAGCAGCTTTTTCATTGCAATGGCCGCACTTTATCCCTGCTAAATAATGCTCATCTGGTTTTGATCAAAAAGAAGGATGATGCAGTACACCCTAATGATTTTCGGCCGATTAGCCTCATTCACAGTTTTGGAAAATTGTTTAGCAAGATCCTTGCCAATAGACTTGCTCCTTTCATGGACTCCCTTATCTCTTCATCACAGAGTGCATTCATAAAGGGACGTCGTTTGCAAGATAACCTCATATTCACAAATGGTGCTATCAAAGAACAACATAGGAAGAAAAAGCCGTGCCTCTTCATCAAAATTGACTTTGCCAAAGCTTTTGACTCTGTGAGTTGGGAGTACCTTTTGGATCTTCTGCATCACTTCGGTTTTGGACAGAAATGAAGGGATTGGATCTCTATTCTGCTTTCTGCGGCATCCTCACGCATCTTTATGAATGGTACTCTCGGAGAGAGTTTTCGCCATAGAAGAGGACTGCGCCAAGGAGATCCCCTCCCACCATTGCTATTTGTCTTGGCACTTGAACCTCTACACTACCTCTTTCGCAAAGCAAAAGAGCTGGGCTTACTTGAATCAGTTTCTGAAAGCATTGACAAATCTCAGCTTTCTCTCTATGCTGATGATGTGGCAATCTTCTTGAACCCATCCGTTAAGGAGATTACCACTCTTCGTGATATTTTATCCTTCTTTGCAAAAACTTCTGGGCTAAGTGTCAACATTGACAAATGTGAAGTCTATCCGATCAGGTGCTCAAATATTGATCTTCCAAGCGTGCTTGCTTCTTTTCCTATGCAGATCAAGTTCTTCCCATGCAAATACTTGGGCCTGCCTCTGAGGCCTACAAAGTTGATAAAATCAGACTATCAGCCTCTCCTTCAAAAGATCAGAGGACGGCTAGCTGGATGGAAAAACCCTCTGTTGTCCAAAGCTGGCAGGCTTGTTCTCATCAACTCGGTCCTAACTTCTTTGGCAGTGTTTCATCTCACGGTGTTCGATCTCAGCAAGTGGGTCATCAAACAAATTGACAAAATCTGCAGAAATTTCCTTTGGAAGGGGGCCGGCCCGGACTGTAAAGGTGTTCCCCTAGTTAATTGGCGGCGTGTTTGTAGGCCTAAGCAACTAGGTGGACTGGGGGTTAAAGATTTAAATGTCTTTGGCTCCGCTCTAAGACAAAGATGGCTTTGGCATTCTAGGCTTTCACCTCAAAAGCCGTGGATTGGTTTTGATACCCCTTGCAACAGGATGGACTTAGCGGCATTCGCTGCAAGCTCTCAAATGCATCTTGGTAATGGTCTCACTGCTCTTTTCTGGACTGATAGTTGGCTTCATGGGCAAGCGCCGCAGAATTTAGCACCCTTGTGTTTTGTAAAGGCGAAGAAGAAGGCGATAACTGTAAAGGAAGCTTTGCATCAAAATACTTGGATTGCTGACCTCAGTGGCATCACCTCACCAGCTGAGCTCGGCCAGTACACGATGCTGTGGGGAAAAGTTCATGGAACCTCCCTCTCCCTCATGGATGATACCTTAATTTGGAGATGGACCACTAATGGCAAGTACACCTCCAAGTCGGCATACCATATGCAGTTCCTGGGCGCCATACAAGACAGATTCTCTGATGGAAATCCAAAACTGAACCAAGATGCAAATTCTTCTTATGGACTGCGGTTCAGGACAAAATTCTCACTGTCGATCGTCTTCGCGCCAGAGGCTGGCCCAACTCAGTCATGTGCCCTCTTTGTGGCCAATCTGAGGAATCGGTCAAGCACCTTCTCGCTCAGTGCCCTTTCACTAAATTTGTTTGGCACAAAATTTCTCAGGATCTTCCAGATATTCACTTCAGAACAGCGACCTCGCAGGAAGATTTCGGAGATTGGTGGTTAGCAGTTAGATCGGTGGTTTCTAGACCGCAGCGAAGGAAATTTGATGGGGTCGTCGCATACACCGCCTGGAATGTGTTGAAAGAGAGGAATGCGAGGATTTTCGACCTCACGACTCCCCAGTTAACCAGATTTTATTGGCCATTAAGCAAGACCTTGGTACTTGGCTTAGAGCCTTTCGCTTTGATGATCATGGCTAATCTCTCCTTTGCTTTGTAACTCCTGTCTGGTTGTTTGCCTTCCCCTTGTATCTGCTTTTGTGAGTTTCCTCCTAGCTGTGCAGCCTTTGCTGCGGTTCTTTTGTAATTGCTACAATTTTTATTCTTGTTTGCCTTTTTTCCCCTACTAATAAAGCCTCGGCAGCGCTCCTGCCAGTTCTTCAAAACAAAAAAGAGAAACTCTGCAGTCTTGGCCTCCGGGGTAAAACTGTGTGAGCACGCGTGCAGCAGAAATCACAGATCAGAAAGCAACTTCAGGAAGACCTGCAGGAAAAGGAGCAACCTTTGAGAAAGGCTGATCTGTGATGATTGAAAAGATCAGTTAGTAATTTCACACTGCTGTCTAAGATCTCAACTGTTTGGGGTAACCCTTTTATTCCCTGTAGATGTGTACAACTGGCCTTTGACTTATTGCGAGTGACTGCCACTTTTGTGTCTGAGACTAGTGAAGATAAAGGTGCACAATAAAGATGGATGGGCAAAGAAGAGAAAGTTCCATCTTCCATGTGGTTGCAACCGAATTATAATTTTCAACGAGCCATGGAGTGCGTGGAACAGATTTCAGTTACCGGCAAATATTGATGCAGAAATGTAGCCCAGTGGAATGGAATGTAGTAGTTTGATTGATGCATTATAACATTGCAGCAACAGAGCAATAGAGCATGTTTAACGTAGAGAAGCTGTCATTCAAGAGACATCTACTCAGTGAACTGAAAAGAGCTCAAAATTAACATTTTGGTGTTCACGGTAGCATACACAAGACTGGGACCGGTGAAGATCAAATCTCACTAGAGGCGTGTGTGCGTGGGGTGTGTGTGTTTGTTAGCACATATTAAAGGCTTCGTTTTTTTTTCAGATTGAACTAGAATTAAAATTTACAGATCAAAATTTGTTATTTTTGTACGAGCCAATCACTATAGCACTTTGCACCTATTTTTATAAGGTTCATTATAGTTTTTCTCAAAACTTCCAAAACACATCATGTGCGTCGTCGTTGCTTCCTTGTTGAAAACGTCACTCTGAAGCTCCTAGCGGCGAAAGTGCAGTTTGCGGGGAGGCGATGGTGACGTGTCGGCGCCGCTCCCTTGTGAAGGCATCACCTTTGGAGTTGTTTGCCTGATCTATTTCCGCCGCCTCTCCTCGGTCATGTCGCTTTCGTCCTCAACGCAATGTCCTTTCCCCGGAAGCTTCTTCCAGTTTTCCCTGTTCCATTCGTGACGAAGTTGTGACTCAAGTGTCAGCCTTTGTCATCGTCCTCGATAGTCACATCAACTCCATCCTAGCCCTTGCCTCTCTTCTTCTTCTGGAGAGGATGCGGCTTAGGCCGTGTGCCCCCACCCATCCCCTTCCCTCTATGCGGAATGGTGGCCCAGTTGGGGTGCCCTCACTCACCTTAGGGCGCGTAGCTGCCTTTGGAGTGTGTTGTGCCATTGCGGAGGTCCTTTGTAGTTATTGTCATATGCTCTTTTTCTTCCAAGTGACTTGGTGGTCGTGAAGTGTGTTCAAGCTCCCTACGAACATCCCGCTCAACATTGGTGGCTATTGTCCGCTCCAGTAGTGCCCAATGGTGTGGGGCATGCGCCCGACGATAGATGGGAAGCTTGGCATCTCGGCTATACTTTGTTTCAAAGGTGATGGTAGTTGGAGTTTTGTGCTTTATGTGTTCTATGGCTGGTGTTTTAACTAACGATTGTCATCTGCCCTGGCCTGAGCAATGTCTTTGGTTGTCATGGTTGCTAGACGTGAGGCTGGTTGTGGCCTTCTAGGTTCACATCTTGTTCTTTGTGTCACTCTTTAACGAGGTGGTCGGGTTAGGTTGTGGTGGCATGCGGTGGCATGCATGGTGGCAGCATTCGTGCTGTGATGGGTCTTGGTGTTGTGCGTTAGGTCGTTTTAGTACTTTTTTCTTTAATGAAATGTCAGAGCTTCTGTCTCTTCTCGAGGTTTCTCTTCTCGAGGTTGCTCAAAAATAAAATCTTGCCAAAACAGGATAATCACAAATCAACCAGTAACACATAGTAATTCTCCTATCTTACTAGCTGGCAAAGTAGAATGCACTATGCTTCGGATCACCGACACATGCTGTGTGATATTCTTCAGATGAGCACTAGGCAAAACAGAAGCATTTCAAAAAGTGAAGGGTAAAGTACATAGAATCATTATTACCAACCTTGTCAGTGTAACGCTATCATTAACATAGCTTTTCCAGTATAAAAACCCAAAGTACTCGCCATCACTAACAAAAAGATGTTCTTTTAGTACTTTTAAAACACGAAGAAAACCATGTTTTCCGGCCAATGAATACACCAACGATGAATTATTAATCTGCTTTTGTTCATGCATTTGTAGGAAGAACAATCTACAGGAGTGAGATTGGATTCTTGAACAATGGAAATCACTTTAATAAATACATCTTATGTTAGATAGTACCATGTAGCAAGCTAAAATTAGCACCAAGGGATACCATGTTAAGATGTAATTGGTGGGTATGCATTGCATTGTTGATTCCACCAAAAGTTGAAGTTGCAAAAGAAAGAAGCAATTTTTTTTGGCCAAATGTCAACACCTCTTACACCAGGCCTACAAGTTGGACATAGCAAGTGAGCATTGACAGGGTTTGGATCCACCATGAGAACTTTACAACTAGTGCGAGTTTCCACCACCATAAATATGCCCTTGACTAGTGTCAAAACATGGGATATTATTTTTAATTTTTTTGTCCGACTAGCTCACCAAAAAGCTTAAAAAACGAAGGTAAACAATGGCAAGCTAACCATGTTTTTATAATTACAAAGTGAGAAAAAAAAAACTGATTGGTTTCGGGTGTTATTTGGGAGCTAGCATTAACATTTTCACATTAACTCAACTCGTGATGGTTGAAAGAGAATTTTTCAGCAGTATAGAGAGGTGCTTGAAAAGCTAGTAAGGTTGATGAGTAGATTTATGACCTTTTTTTATCTTAAATTAAATTAAATAAAAATTCATCGTTTTTGTATAAGCCAAATGATGTAATACTTTGTAGTCATTTTTATGTGATTTTAAATAGTTCTTCTTAAAATTTGTAAATAATTTTTTTTAAGTTTTAAATTTTTCGAGGGAACACAATTTTTTTAGATTAAAATTTTCAGCATCTTTCAGCTGAAAACAAACAAGGCCTAAATAGAAGTAGCTGATAGTCTAAACCTGCACACCAATGATTCCAAATAGATATAAGCCCAAAACACAAGGAATTATCAAGATTCATGTAATATGAGATTTCAATGAAATTTTTAGGTTTCAAACAGGACAGACATGGAATCAAACAAAACCAGCATAAGAGCATATACAACAGTTTACTTCAACAATTTCTAAGTCATCTGTAAGCAGTGTCATGTCAGCTAATTGATGATGTGAAGGAGAGAGGGTGTGCATAGATGTCTCTTATGCAAGTGCTAACTCTACATGAGAATTAAGAAACTTTGTGTATGAGCAACTCACCTATAAAATCATGCAGTCGTCTCTACCATTGTATATGCTATATCTAGTGTTGTCTATAGATGACATGGCACTAGTAAGAGACAACTCAACCATTGTACATACCCTAAGAAGTTGTACACAAACCAGCGAGACCTTTTTTAGCAAACCAAGGTGACCTTACAAATTAGCGTATAAACTATACCCATAAAATTAGGCCAGATCAACCAAACTTGAACATACCTAAAACATACAATGCCACCATTACAAATACCGAACATAATTCAGTATCAACAATCCTAATATTGGAGATCATGGATCTCATGTTTCAACTCACCACATGTCAGCAGTACATCAACAGTTAAATTTATTGAGCATCACAGATACTTCAGATTTCAATTCGACAAGTTGCTGCAACTTTTACAGCTACAATGCGTTTGCAGTTAGCACTTGGTGGTAGAATTAGTGGTTACATGTTCCCCACTCTGTACAAAGGTACGGTTACACAAAAGCCAGACATGACTCCAAAAAAGAAGCAAGGTGGATCATATTTTTTGCATTCCTACAACATGCAATATAGATCGGATTTCATCACGACAATCTGCAAGCTACTTATAGCTATAGCAGTATGGCACATATTAGAGAGGACAAGTGTTGCTGATGGTTGCTGGTCTGTTCACACAATTCACTTGAAGAGGACAGTTTCCATTCACTAACCATCCTTTGTTTTTTTTAGAAAATAAATGTCCTTCAATTGGCTCGCAATCCATATCTACAAGCTCCACGATGGTTTGGTAGATTTTTTAGGGCAAAATATCCAGAAATAAAGAATCCACAGGCAGGAAAGCATCATGTAGCATCAGATCTCTTGATGCCATCACTTCATGGTATGAAAGCTATGTCAATATGGTGGGGGTGGATAAGTTCCTGGGTAAGCCACTGCATAAGATTCTGTTTGGTAAAGAGATATCATCAAAATTACTCCTGACTAAATTGTGAAAATGTGTAAATTTATACCAGCTCATCTAAGATCTTACCGGGAGGATACGGGGATTGTGCAATTGGCGGGGGTGGGTATGGTTGTCCATATGGCTGCGGTGGGTATGGTTGCCCATATGGCTGTGGTGAATACGTCGTAGGAGGATGTTCATGGTGCAGACATGGTTGCTGGGGAGGTGCAGGTGGGTATGCTGGAGCAGGATATGGTGCCTGGTTAGGAGTGGGATGAGCTTGGTACGGGGGTGCTGCAGGATATCCTGCAGGAGGTGGTGGATATGAAGGTGAAGAGGCAGAGTATGGCACTGCTGATGCTAGTAATGGTGTTAGTGCTGGCGCTGCTGCTGGTGGTGGTGCTGGCATTGGAGTAGAACGGCCAGCAAACATATCAGGTGGATATGAAGGTGAAGAGGCAGAGTATGGCACTGCTGATGCTAGTAATGGTGTTAGTGCTGGCGCTGCTGCTGGTGTTGGTGCTGGCATTGGAGTAGAACGGCCAGCAAACATATCAGCACTTTTACCCATCTTGTTCTTCTGGTAGTTACAGTAAAACCAGTGAGGCAACAATGCAGAAATATAATTCAGGAAAAAAGATCAATGGACAGTCCCTTACCATTGCTGACACATCAAAGTGCATAATGAGCTTCACTACCCCAGCAGACCTGCAGATACACCACATTTAGCAATTTCAGTGGGCTCAGGGTAAATGAAACAGAACTACCTCATATGGCGTGTCTGGAGGGGCCATGAGGAGTCATCATAGCCATGTGTAAGCACTCTGTGCAGCTGCACCCTACAGATAAAAAACCTTAGCCGACAGTCACTTGCAATCGCCAAATTACCATGAAATTCCACAGACCTGCCGCTGCCTATGAAGTCATCATGGCTGAATGTGTTACTATTCCACACATTGATGTTTAACTCACGGAGCCCTTCGATGAGGGGTATATGGAACTTTTCATCAAAGGTTGGGTTCCTTCCCCCATCTGGCAGCATGATCAAATTCACCAAAAGAAAAGGAGTATAGCATTGGAAAATATAGATCATGGAGAAAATAGTAAGATTATGACTGATGAGTAAGTGCAATTCAGAAGTTTGGTACTATGAGAAAATAGTTAAGTCATGGAGAAGAAATATTTGCAAGGTCTGTTGGAAATGTCCTAGAACTCCATTCAGGAAAAGCCACTGAGTGATCGATTATAAATGAAGATAAGAAAATAAATAGACAAGTCAAATAAATGAAATAAGCTGTAAAGTACAAGGCCTTAGGATGGATGCCAGATGAATGGGAGTTTTACAGAGTCATAGTTGCAAGGTAGTGGGAAAACAACATTCTTACAATGCCACTGGCTCCAATCCCCAGGCCTAGAGTTTGATGAAATATAATTTCATACAGAATAACAAGAGAATTGGGTCTAATTGTGCATTCCTCTACAACTCCGTAACTTGGCAAACTCTCCATGCATGTTTGTTTTAGTTAGGTCCTTGGGACTTCCAAGTGTATTAATTAGCAACTTTCAAACGAGAAAAAAGAGATGGAAGCGATGAGTTTCTTTCCAAAAAGAAAAAAAAATCAACTCCTAAACCAGCTTCAGGGCCGGATTTATATACATTCCACTACTGTACTAGCTTAATATCCCTTGGGATTTGCGCAATTAGTTTCCAAAAGCAAAGGAGCACTACCCAAAACACATATCTAGGCACCAAATTGTATTAAAGGTAGCATGCAATATTCTAAATCGCAAGGTATCACAATGATGTGACCAAGAAAGCTATCATGGAGGTTATCCTACATTGTGTCTTGTTGAAAACTGTTGATCTTTGTGCTATGTGATGTAGTATATGAATATTATTGAAAAGGTTGTAACAAAAAATGTGTTAGATTAATTCAGTGTGCACAACCTTGTATCCGTTTGTTTTCTGCATTTTTGAGTCGGTCATAGAGTCAGTCTGTTGCGTCAGTTTGTTTCTTCAGTTTTCAGTTAGCGCATGTGTGGCTCGCAGCTGGCTTGGTCCAAGCTGGAGCTGATTTGTAGGAGTTGTGGAGTAGTGGTGTGAGTGGCACACTAGCCACGTTGTGTGGGATGGCACACGACAGAAGTGGCCTTAGTGGGCTGTTGTTTTCCTCCTTATATGCACTAGAGTCTCAGAAAAGCTGCGGGTTTTAGGCAGCACCAAAATTGGTTTTCCTCTTGTGTTCACGTATGTTCAGCAGGTGCTTGATCTCAGCGTTCTAGCTGAAGATCAGCACTACACAGTGAGGGAGAGTTGAGTGCTAACCTGGGTTGATCCTGACAAAATGAACTTACAAGTAAATAAATAAACTTAGAAGACTAATGTTTTTGTTATTTTAAATACATGTACAGTTACTTTTTAAAAAAAAACATGCTTTTGTGTGAAATGCATTTATCAATAATATATTACAAATATTAGATAGAGCACAAGTAAATATATGTTGTTTAATGTATGCATTGGTTTTCAAATAACATGAAATTTCATATTTCATTAAATGGAGTAGCAAACATTAAAATAACAAAAAAATATTATTGAATTCAAATGTATAGACTATATAGTATCCAAGTTTCAAGTCCAAATATTTTATTAATTTTTTACAATAGTGGAATTATGTGTGTGCGTGTGCGTGCATGTGTGTGTATTAAAAAAATTTGGAATAATAGCATATTAAGCTTGCAACCCTTTCTATCAACATTACTAATATAGTAATATGGGATAATAAAAACCAAAAACACAATGAACATGCTAAATATCTTCACAAGCCTAAAATGTACAAAATAGCATAGCAGCCGCTAATTCGCATTTCACAAGCTGCTATAGCGGATCACTATTACCACTATAACGGTCATAATTTGTACAGAAGAATTCAAATATAGCTTAGCATTATTGGAAGAAAACTGCTATAGCCCTCTATTTAAGCAGTAGGAACTCCTAAGACAACAGCTAATTTTTAGTGTTATACTAGGAATAGTCAAACTTTGAATAAGGTACTGATGGTTTGAGTTTCGTATTTGTGACACGTACTAGAGTAGCTAGGTAAGTCTCAAAAGGAATTTGGACAAGTAAAGGATAACACTAACGTGTACAACTGTATCCATAGGACAACAGGGAAGGCATCGAATAAAGGTAAAAGGTATAAGCCTATCTAGCATATATATTCTTAAATAAACATCGGAATCCTGTGCCAATCTAGGGTGTCATGATTTATGATTCCACAACGAAACGTGAAAAAACACAAAATCTTTGTTAAGAGGCATCATATTTCAAAACAATTAGGGAGCCATACAAGGATATGGGACTGCATAGAAATAAGACAAATATCAAGCATGCAAAAGTTTGGGAGAACTGACACAGCTAATAACCGAACTAGTACCATCCTCGATTCTTCCAAAGTCCTAATTGAACAGATCAATCACTCCTTCCTCAAGAACAGCGGGGAGAGGGTCTTACTACTCATCAACCTTGTGAATATCACCGGCTGGCCCCCATCATCACACAAAACCAACTAAATGAGCACGCCCCAGAGGCTAAACACAATTCGAATGGATTCATCATCAGTCCATGTTCGGTTTCTTGATTATAAAACATGGAGGAGCTAGGGTTCTACGCCACGAGGAAATTAACCAAGCAAAGGGGAATGAGGGGGAAGCGGAGCATGGCGGACGGACCGGTGCAGGTGCGGGTGCGGAGCTTGGTGGTGGCGTACTCGATGACGACGTAGGGGTCCTGGCGCGAGAAGAACTCCGTGTCCCGCAGCTTGCTGCACCCGGTGACTGGCCGGACAGAGAGAGAGAGGGAGAGAAACTCATTCAGCGAGGGCGCCGATCGGAACGAGGAAGAGAGAGGGGGGAGAGAGATTCCAGACGGAGCGAGCCGCCGGAGACGGAGCGAGAGGAGGAGGGGGAGGGGGCACCTCTGACTTCTAGGATCTGGCCCTGGATCGACATGGGAGCTGGACGGGGCGCGAGGAGGGGGGTGACGACGACGAGGAGGCGAGCGGGGTCAATGCAAATTTGGGGATTTCGCTTGGGGTACGAGGACAAGGCCCTGCTATTTTTATATTTTTTTGAAGAGGTACAACACGAAAGCACACTCACTCACATCTAACACACACATGCATGTGCGTTTGGTGAGCACACAAGAACTGAAAGAGTCTGCGGGCATGCTTAGTCCCACCGAATGCGCGCGCATGCTCCCCGGGATCTAATCCCAGGTGTACCAGACCCAGGATTAAATCCCAGAGAAACCGATGAGAGGCCAGGGTCGAACCCTGGTCAACCGCCCGCACACCGCGGAGCTTACCATTGCGATGCAGTCCTCACAAGACCCTGCTATTTGAGGGCTCCCCTGTCAAGACTATAGAGTCAAAGGTCACGTTGTTTTGACCATATCTGAATGACTGTACAGCCAAACATCTGAAATGCCTAAAATTTTGAGAGCCTGGAAAGGATTGTTCTGAAGAAGAGATAAATGAATGGAATGAAAAGGCGAAGGCGGCGAAACTGAAGCAGGTTAGTTTCGAGATTCGAGTCCATTTTGTTTGACTTGATTTTTAAAGTGCTAGAACACACCTTCAAAACAGCAAAAAAAAAAGGGACTAAAATACTCAGAACATTTGTCTTCTTAAAACATAGATAAATCATTAAGCTGTTAAATCATTAAGTTGTTAAGCTGAAAAAACAGAACGTAAGTTGTTGTCTTTTTTTTTTCCTTTTTGAAATTTGGCTGAAGGTACCAAGCAGTTGCACCGTTTTAATTTGAATTTTGCACGGGATGTTGTCGGTTTTTCGAATTGGATTTGGTCAGTGACCGTTGGCTTGCACGTGATGCGTCCCAACTACTACTACGATGGCTTGCACGCCATCTGTTTTGCGTGCTCAGTACGAGCGCGATGCGTGGACGCGGAAAATCCAAAGACAAGCGGGCCAGGCAGCACGCAGAAATCCAAAAAAATATGGGCCAGTGGATGCAAGAGATCGAATATGCCGATAGACAATCCAAGTCAATGATGTCAACGACCCTAAACCCTTTGCACGGGCTACTCCCCCACAACGGTCCAAGGCCCATCCGCGTAGGAGTGAAAGGCTCACCAACCGGCCCCATTTAGGGCCCGTTTGGCTCAACCGGGACAAAATCCCTATGAGAATAATCCATTGAAGAGGGGTTTTTTTTTTGTCATTTGCAATCCCCGCCCCATTACTTCCCCTTCCCCTGCTTCCCAAATTCCCTGCGCTCTCCCCGTTCCTCTCGAGTCCTCTTTCCCTGCGCTCTCTCTCCCCCTCTCCACTTTCTCTCTCTCCATGGTGAAATCAATGCGCAACTCTGCAAGAAGTCATCGCCATGACGCCTCCGTCCTCGCCGCCGGAGCCCAATCCAGCACTGGCATCCCCGTCCACATCGTTGGCACCCACATACAGCGCCACCCTCATCGCCGGCAGGGAGGTGGAGGGGGAGGCGGCGGGGATGGAGGCGGAGGCGGTGACGGCAGGGAGGCAGAGGAGACGGAGGCGGGTGGAGGTGTGGAGGCGACGACGCGAGGATGCGGAGAGGAAGTGGCTGGGACGGAGGCGGCGGGGGTGGGGGACTGGGGAGGCGGCGGGGACAGAGGCTGTGAGGGTCGAGACCGAGTGTGCGCATCAAGAGATTCACGGGGAGAAAATCCATGTCTCCTGGAGCGGGACGGATTTCCCAGGAAAAGAGAGGGAATGGGCCCAAAAGTCCCTGTTGAATGGGCTTCCAAATGGATTAAAAAATTGGAAGAAGTCCATTTTACCCTCTTGAACTATCGCACAAGTTCAGTTTTCCCCCCTCAACTTCAAAACCGGACAAAACACCCTCGACTATCAAAACCAATTTAAAATATTTCTCACCCAAAACCATGGTGGTTTTGGATGACATGGCATCTAGTCATCATTTTTTCTAGAAAATAAATTTAAAAAAATCTAGAAAATTATAGGAAGCTCAAAAAATATAATAAAAATATGCACAACAATAGAAAAAAATACATAGAATCCAAATATGCAATAAAACTGTAAAGTTTATGTGCATACTTATTTGCAAAAATTATTATTTTTATATAAGGTGTTTTATTTATTAAAAAAAGTATTCAAGAAAATTTTGTTTGTTCTCTATAAAAATGGTGAAAAATATTTTAGTTTTGAGAATGATGTAGAAATTAATAAAAACATAAAGATGCTATTTTGACTGTTGAATTTGATTTTTTTAAAAATACAATTGAAAGGTCAAAATAAATTAGAATTAGAATTTGAGAATATAAATTGAAAGGCAAAGTTAGCATCCTCTATTTCTGGTTTCTCTCATTTTTCCTACAAGCCAAATTAAGTTTTCTTAAATACTTGATTTATTTATTCAACGAAATACATTATGTACTATTTTTACGTATAAATATATACATAGAAAAGTATTTTCAATGAATATTTGGATTCTACCTATTTTGTACTTTTGGTATTTTTATTTTATTTTTTGAGCTTCCTATGATTTTCTAGAAATTTTTGAATTTATTTTCTAGAAAAATGTTGATTAGATGTTATGTCATCCAAAACCACTATGGTTTTAAGTAGGGGTATTTTGTAATGGTTTTGATAGTTGAGGGGTGTTTTGTCCGGTTTTGAAGTTGAGGGGGGAAAACTGAACTTGTGCGATAGTTCAAGAGGGTAAAATGGACTTCTTTCTAAAAAATTCCCCTAGGAAATTTCCCACGCTGGGATTTCCACCCTGGGAACGGGCCGGGAACAGATTTTCCAAACGGCCCAACTACTTCTAGGAACGTGCCCCCACTATGCCGGCTTAGAGCATCTCAAGAAGACCATTCAAATTATCAGAGCTACTGAGAAATCCAGTGAAAAAAAAATCAAAAACGCAGCACACACGTGCCCTTGTGCTTGCCTTGGCGCGGTGCAAAATTTGAAATGCAGGCCCTTGATAGAGGGCCTGCTGTACATGCTCTTACGCTCAAAACAAATTACATGACCAATGTGAAAGAACAATTTCTTGTATGCCACCGATAAAGATGAAAATTCTCCTCGTGCCACTAAGAATTTCCTCTTTCCGTCCATGCCATCTGTTTGCTCTTCTTTTGAACATGTTGAATGTAGAAACGAGAGAAGAAAAAACATATTAGACCTTCTTAGATTTACGTTCGATTTGTGTTGGTCGAGTTAAAAGTTAAGAGGCTTCGAAAGGTTATGGAAAAGCTGAAAATTATTAAAAAATATTTTCAACTTCTTTGAGTAAAAACCTTATAAAGTTTCAAAAAAAAATATTGCAAAATGTTACACTGAATAATCTATATAAAAATGACAAATTTTGGCTCAATCGAACTAAACCAAACAGACCATGAACCAAAGAGGGCCTACATCCCTGTTTCACCTCATCCCTCACATTTGAGATACTATCGACAGTGACATCCCAACAATATTTTTCAATTATAAATATATAAAAATATAATGTCGTTGCTTGTCGTTCTTCCATTCGGCTATCACCGTTAATAGGCGCTACTGCTCGGCCCTGTTGCCCATGCCGCCGGCCGCCCCTCGCCGATGAGCTCGCCGCTACCAGCCATCTCTACTGTCGCCTCCCACAGTCCCACTCCCTCCCCGATTCCCCTCTCCACTCTCACTCTTGCTCTCTTCTTTCTCACTCTAATCCCCTTTCTTTGTTTTTTTCTCTGCCTGATCTGATTTAAGGGTGGATTTCATCAAGGGAGAGACTAACCGATCAAACGGATCAAACGGCTCGTTGACCTAATGGAGTTGACGGCGGTGGCTCCTCTCTCTCTTATCCGCTCTCTCTGTTTTCTTCTCTCTGCCTAATCTGATTTAAGGGTGGATTTTAATTAAAGAAGAGACCTAATCGATCAAACAGCTGATTGATCTAATGAAGTTAACCCAATGAAGTTAACGGCGGTGACACTAAGGGGAAAAAAAAAGGAGGGCAAACTAATACAGTTAACATCAGTGGCACAAAGGAACCAAAAAAACAAACAATGGCATGGAACAGAAAAGCCAGCGGGCTATTGATGGCACATAGGGGATTTTCATCTTTCTCAATGACTTATAAGGAATTCCCTAAAAAATATAAAGAGGGATAGCACCTGGCTTCATAACCAGTAGGATTCACTAAAAAGGTGGATAACAATATCAACCTACCTACCCCAACAGTTCAGATTATCTCGTCAGCCCTTATATCAGAATCACATCAAACTGTGTGCTTGGGAATGTTCTGTCCATATTTACAGTCTTCAACGACAACCGCAGGTAAGAAGGTTTGCCATTCTCTTAGCGGCATGAAATCCATCAAGGCTTTAGCTTCCCCCAGGCTTTGTTGTACAAGATATTCTTACCTTTGCTAACACTAGAGAGCTTGCTAAACAATGCATGCTACAAACCACAAGCTGAAGATGCAGTGCAAAAAAAAAGGTTACACGTGGTTATGCACCTCCTTGTCAAAAACTCCTTCCTGCTTACCCAACTGCCCTCTGCTGTTGGTTTGCACGCAGGAGATTGCGCCTCAACCTCAGACCCAGGTCTTCCTCCATATCTCGTGGAATTAGTGCCAATTCCTCCTCATCCGGCCCTGGAGTTGCCCCAGACTCACTTGATTGTGGTGAGTCCTCACCAAAGTTGTGCAGCCTCCGACCAATCAGATAGCGATCATCCCTAATGGAATTGTGGAGATTGGTGAACCAAACATGGAATCTTTTGCCACAGAAGAACAGAGCACTGAAAATCAGGCAACCAAGCCAGGCAAAGCGGTAGACTGCTGAGTTCACAATGAGTGGGTAGCCCAACACTGGGAAAACACCCCTTGCAAGGACATACGGAACACAAAGAGCAGTGAGGAGCTTCGTAATGATCGGCATTATAATCTCATGCAGAACCCATAAGCCTCTCAATCGAGAAAAACCATCCTCCCTTACTCTCTCAAACTTCATCCTCCAGCTTTCATCAACCAAAGGTGCCATTTGATCCAACATAACCTGGAAATGGTATCCAAAAATAAATCACCCAACACCTAATCTAATGAAAACGAAATTTTCAAATAGTTGACTGCTTGACTAACCCCAGAATTAAAGATAAAATGACTAATAAATTAACTAACCACATAACTTCAAGGATTTAACAGTGGGAAACACAAATGAAAGTTCTGTACATTACCAGTCTAGTCCAAATTTTCAAGAATATTAATCCAAGAGCCCAGTCCTGATATAATAGAAAAACAGGGCTCTCGTCAATAGGCACCCTCATAGGTACAATGACCAGTAGCTCAAATAGGAGGCCAATCAACACAGGAATAACAAAGATCTGAAAAGAAAGATTACTGGTTAGATGGAAGTGCTAGCCTGCTAGTCAGGGTATCTTCAATCACAAATTAGCAAGCATAAACCCTTAAGCACAAACAATGATGGTTGAGACAAACAGGCTAGATGATTTTACCCAAATTGAGAGGAGAGCAGAGCTCTTCAAAACAATAGAGCACCACTTGCAGATTTGTTGTACCAGGAACCCCAGCTGTCTTGACCTAATGTAATCAATTGCATATCTGGTTCCAGCTGCTACACTCCAGATAATATAGCATCCGATGCTAAAAGAGAACAGATCTAATTGTGCAACAAACAAATTTACAACAAGAGAGTTAGTACACATACTACAAAATTAATCTTATAAACACGAAACGTTTAAGCGCACAATACAAACATCAACAAATTACCATTGCACTTGATGCCATGCGTGATTGGCAAGCGTGGAACAGCCTCAAAAACCAGACGGCCAAGCGAGATAGGGATGACAATCATTCCAGCATTGAATATTAGTAGTGTCATCCATGCCAGTACAAGCAAGAACACAATCCGGAGCACAAAACCATACCTTCAAAAGGAGAGACAAAGAATTGAACTTAATAGAATATTCAGGAAGATCTATTTATAATGTTATAAACTCACATTTATTGAGTAGAACTCCATTTTTTTCTACAAATAAAGTAGGGGATACTTGAATACTTTGATTAAAAAACTATTGCGTAATCAAGAGAATTAATTTTCTCTACATATTTGCTGTAAAACGTTACTCGATTATTATCTTGGAACCTGAGTTTAGTTCTTTCTTCTTTGATATATGAAATGTAACATAATCTGCACCGGCGACATGATATAGGAAGGACTTATAGGGAGCAACAATTGTGTAATCAAAAGATATAATTTTCTACTTATAATAAGTACTCAATCATGTTCAAGTAGTTCCTTGATATATGAAATTGCAGTGCATTCTACACAGATTTTAATATAATATAAGAGGGGGGGGGAGGGGGGGAGGTCACCAGAGGTATTCATTGTTACAATATGTAAAGATTAAACTCACTCAGAATCTCCTTGGTCATCCACATCAGATTCTTCGGCAACATCATTAGCTTCGTTTGCATTACCCCTGCCAATATTATTATCTACAGCAACATGTTGTACCATGCGTTGTTCACGCTGTTGAACTACTGCTTCACGCCCACCGTGTACTCTCTCTCTTCTATCTGCCCTGCCATTCCAGTTCTCTTGCCCACCATTTTCTTCAGGTTTTGGCAGTAAGAAATCAGTTAAGCCTAGTGCCCAGCCAACCGCAGCAAACCAATGATGCAAAAGAGATTTAATTGTTGCACGAGGCTTGAAATGCTCAATCGCAAACGGGATGCATATTTGGAACAGAAGCACGTCAACTGGAATCTCGGTAAATGGATCAAAAATGCTGCAAGTGCAGAGACAAACAAGATGTATGTGTGAAATCAAAAATTGATCTAGAAAAAACTTGAGGGGACAAATGTAGGGATAATTTGACTCACGTGATGTCCAGAGGAAAAATTGAGGGAGCTACTCGCATGGCTAGTTTGACAGGTAAGAAGACCAGCATCACAATCAAGCTCCCATACACTGCAACAGATAAAAGTACTCGTCGAGCATGTTTATGAACAGGATCATCAATCAAGTCCCTAAACGGATTGTAATTTGGATCAGCAGGGTCCCGCAGAAAATAAAGAACTCCATTACGCAGTACCTACCATAAAGGAAAAAACAGAGATGAGATACGTAAATACGTGACATGCATGAGAATTGACAAGTTTGAATGTGAAGTTATTGGAGATATATAAAGGATAGAGCAATACCCCTCGAAGCAGACTGACAAATATGCTTATCTGGAGCATATATATAATGCCAACAAGCCAATGTATAGAGGAGCTTGCCAAGGGTGATATCGTGAAGAATTCAACTCTTTGAGCAATTGTTGCACCCAGCATCTTCAGAGTGCAGACATCAAGCCACCAACCACACATCAGAGGAAACACACCAAGTTCAATCACCAGAAGGAATGCAACCTTGACCATAGTCATGAGATGCTTCATTCCAGAAAAGAATTGTCTGCATAGTGATGGGATGGCCTCTAATATTGTAGCTATACCATATAGTCTTCCAACAGTTAAACGTTCTCCCCTGGCATATCGAAGTAAAGCCAGTGACCCAATATACAAGAACACAAGACAAAAGATAAACATGTATCCAACAGCAAGCGTAGTCAGATCAGAAAGATAAGATGAGCCCATAGCAGTTTCTTTTATCAGACTGTTCTTCCCAGCACCCTGCATCACATTAACACCAGTAGCATTTATCTTCAAGGATTGAGTAACCACCTCAATAACATGACCAATAACACCTTCATTGTGACTGTCAGAGGACAAGTTCTTCACAGCATTAAGAGCACTCTTCAATGTATCATTAGCCAACGAAATAGCAGACTCCGTAAAGGGCATTACTTTTGCCAGCATAGGACTAGAGGCCGAAGAGAAAATCCATGATAGATAGTACAAAACAATCCTTCCCAATGAGAATGGCACAAAGATCACAACAATTAGGAATATAGCATTGCTGGCCAAAACCTGAAGGGGAAAAGGAACAGATGTACCTGTTAATGTTAGAAAATAAAGGAGAAACAGACACAACTGTAATAAAGCTCGAAAAAGACCAGGTGATCCATGACTTTGAAGACACATATTACATTATAAGAATCCTACATGCTTTTTAATTTTGGAATTTTGACAAACAAAAGGTTCTCTCGTGTCACTTCAATGTCTCATGGGAGTCAGGCTCACTTCAATGTCTCATGGGAGTCAGGCATAAAAACACTAATAAATCAAAAAGGCAAATACATCACTTGCCAAATCAACTATATTATTTCATGGACAACAGAATTCCAATTGATAAGCTACACAAGCTCTGTTTGGAAAGCTAGAGGATAAAATCTTAAGATCATGATACTCAACACAAATAAGGTCCAAACATTCAAACTAAAAGACACTTAAATTGTTCCCCAGTTAGTGATGGTTTATGATCTAACCTTAAAACTTTGTCTCTTCCAAAAAGAAACTTAGAGCAGATTTTCTAGTATTTTGCAAAAGCATGACAATATTACTTAGAAGTTATTTAAGCAGGATAAAGTCAATTGATATAGACCAAATACGCTGTGGGATAAACAAAGCAATCCTTACTGTTATTGCGTTCTCAACCAAATGGAAGACAGGGCCTTGCATGCCTACAAGCTCATCAAAAGGAACATCCTCTGCACCATCTGCATCATCCAAACCATCTAGCATCTGCTCAACTTGTGCTTCAAGTCGTTCTAGTCGGGCCGCAACATTTTCTGCATTTCTCCTTAGAAGTTCACCAGCACCAATTCCTTGGGCTTCTGCTAACTCATCAACATTTCCATCCGCAGCAAGAACCCTATTATTAGGACCAGCAAGCCTTCTGACAGCTCGAGCACCATGCCTTTCACGGCCGGCATCATCCCTCTCAGCATCATGTCCTCCTAATTCCCGCAAGTGCCTTATGTAGTCCCTTAAAGAGGTAGCTCCAAGAAATATAAGGACAATGATAGCTGAGAGAAGAAACCCATGCAAGCAGTCGCTAAGGATCAACTGAGCACTGATGTGACTCAGGAACAGCCTTTGTGCTTCACCAAGACTTCTCACAAATGTTAACCGCCATATCCAATATGTAATAAAGGGGATAATCATGAGCCAGACTGAAAGAACAAAGGCAAGACGGAGCACAAACTGGAGCACATGGCATGCTTTCATTCCAACCCCAACCACAAGTTCTTGGAAAGGAAGTCTTATCGGAGCATTAGCAGCATAAACAGGTGAGAAAGAGAACGCGTGTTTACAAACCTGCAAAGCACAGACACATAGTTCAGAAGTTAGCTACATAAACTGGAGTCAGGCAAAAATAAAAGGAGAAACAAAACAATATTCTTCTTCCTTCTCATGCAAGCTGAGCCATGTCACTCAGTCATTGAGGCTATCTACCACCCATAACCAAACTTGTTTACAAGATTATGATGCAAAAGTTCACAGATCCAAGCAGTATTCCACTGAAATTGCTTCCTTCTCAAGAAAAATAATGTGGTAATATAACCTGTCAATCTCATGTTAAAAGCAGGTGCAAACTTCTTACTCAAAAGCACCACCCAAGCTTACATGATCGCGGATTCACCGCCTATTGCCATTATGAAATACCCAAACCGAAGTAACATTGCAACCAAACGAATTCCCTATTGCTTGCAAAACAATCCAAAAATAAACATTCCATCCACATGGTTCTCAAAACCTAATCTAACAATTACAATTCTGCCACCTACAGCAGTAAAAGCATCAGCCTTCATCCAGCAACGACTATCCACCAACTTACCCCCAATCTACACCTCAGCGCAAAATTTACCCTAAGAACGAGCGCCCAAATCACCCGCCTAACATCCAATCGATCGATTCGACCGCCCAATCGAAGCCCCACGGTGCGGCCCCAGCTGCACCGACGGGGGCGAGGGAAGGGGCGGGGGCGGGGGCGGCTTACGGCTCACCTCGCACTGGCGCGAGTTGCTGTGGTCCAGCCACTGGAGGAGGCAGTCCTGGTGCACGAACTTGATGCTGCCGCTGCAGGCGCAGGGGTAGCGGAGCGGGTGGTCGTCGTCGCCGCGGTTGCGGCAGATCCGGCAGACGTCCCCCTCCTCCTCCTCCTCGTCCTCCTCCTCCGCCGCCGCGGACGGCGGCCGCGCCTCCTCCGGCTCCGCGGCGGCGGCAGCGGCGCGGTCGGCGATCTCCGCCATGGCTGGCGGCGGCGTGCGATCGCGCGGGGGAGGCGGGTGGGGAAAGAGGCCGGAGGAGGGAGGAGGCGGCGGTGGAGAAACCGAGGATTTTTCGCTGCCCCGCGAGCGAATAAACGCGTGGGTGTAGACTAGACGAGGCGGCTCTCCTCTCGGTCTCGAGCCAGCGAAGCGAGGCGGTCGGCTTAACGGGTCTCGGTTTTTGGGCGTGGGTCGGGTCGTATGTATACGCGGGCAACGGGTCTCGGTTGGTAGGCGTGGGCCGGATTTTCTTTTTTGAAAGAAGAGACTAGAGAGATCGTGTTGGGCTGGGCCTGTTGAAGAACAACGTGAGGCCTGAAAGGAATAGGCCCACCGCCCACGTATGCTGGCGCAACACAGATAGCATGAGGGAATGAGAATCTACGAGTGGGAAGTGGAAGTCTGTGGAAAACGAAACTTCGCTTGCGTCAGTTCAAAGTTGAATTGAATTTTACTATAACAAATCTGTGATCCCTCGAAAAAATAATTTAAAGAATTCAAAAAATTATTAAAAAATAATATTACGTACTCTAAGAAAAACTATTTAAAACCCTGCAAAAATGACTACTAAATATTACATTATTTGGCTTATATAAAAATGACAATATTTTATTTTATTTTATTTAAGCTGAAACAAACAAGACCTTGAGAATACTTGAGCATATTGTGTTGAATGTATAAGTTGATTTGAGTTTAAGTAAGTTGAATGTGAAGTTGTATTTCAATGTGTTTTTCAATCTGTTTTGGAAGTTAGCCCGCTCCGTTCATGTTATTTTAAGATATATGCAACTTCGTGATAGAAAAAACTGGACTAAAAAAATTATATTATTTTCTTAACCAAATAACTCTAAACCCTTATGGACATGATGTCTAGGAAAGTAATTCCCTTTCTTTAAGTGTTAAATTCTAATTTCATCTTTCAGTCCCCCTCCTCTCTAAAAAATTTCTTAAATTTTGACTGCTCAGATACGTGACGTTCTTTTCATTATAATGAAATTGAACTACTCCCTCCAATTCTTTAAAACATGACATTTGGACATTAACATGATCTTTAAAATGCAACTTTGACTATTACTCATTACCAACTCAATATGTTTATAAATTTTATAAAGACTATGATATTATGGAAGTAGTTTTTGAGATGAATAAAAAAGTTCGACGAATATTCATGTATAAAGTTTTTAAACTTAAGATGTCTAAAACATCGTGTTTTTAAAAACTAGAGGAAGCTTAGTTCAATTCAAAGAATATCATTTGACCCACGTACCATTCACACATTATAATATCGATTACACGTTAAAGGACAAATCCTAAAATGAACGAACGTCTTTCCGATGGCAAATCCACTGCAGGAATCCTAACTGTTAACGTTGACCAACTTTATTTATGTCGGCTAGAAGAAGCCGATGTAAATAAACCGGTTATTTACGTCGACCTGCGTAAACCGACGTAAATAAACCAATTTACGCTGGCCAAACCGAAGTAGACAAATGCTTTGAGGACTTAGGATCAAAGGAGGCATACTATCTTTGTTTACGTCAGTCAAGCGGAAGTAAATACTGAGGGGCATGTTTACATCGAGCAAGTATAGAGCTTTCAGGGCGTCGACCCGATCCAATGACCAGTATTCATGTCAGCCTAAAAGCCGATGTAAATAAGTCCAATTTACGTCAGCCGTCAACATAAATATTTATGACCCGATCCAATGACCAGTATTTATGTCAGCCTGGAAGTCGATGTAAATAAGTCCAATTTACGTCAGCCGTCGACATAAATAGACCGATTTACGTCGTTGGATATACGTCGGTTTATTTATGTGCTGACATAATAGCTATTTACGTCGGCTTTTGGATTATTCACGCCGGCTTCGGCTCTTGACCAATAAATACCTCGGATCCCTACCGTGATCCTAGAATATTTCGATGTTTTCCTCCCGCGCATGGTATGCACTTTTCATTTGTTCCATCCAAGAGTATATCGCGTAGGCAAGCAGGTTTACTTATAAGGCAAAGCAAGCAGGTTTATCAGTACCATCTCAGATGGAAAACTGCCACACTCCCATGGAGCCTCCGAAGGTTCGCGTCGAGCACTCGAGCTTCCATCGACGCTGAAAATAGAAAGGAAGGTCGAATCTTTGGTGACGATCCGTTCACCTCAGTACAAAACGATTCTGGAGGTGGGAGCTACAGCCTTCTCGCTTCTCCCTATGATATATGATCGCCGAGCCTGAGCATGGCGGCGGCCGATGAGGGGGTGGGTGCCTGCGGCGGCGCAGCGAGCGAGACGCCGAGGCAAAAGCAGCGCCAGCGTCAGCCGCCGCTGCATACCAAAAAGGGGAAACCCCGGCGAGGCGCGGCGCCCGAGAGGGAGGAGGGGCGGCGCCTCCGCTGCTTCCTTGCTCGAATCATGGGGGGGAGCGGCCATGGTGGATCGCCAGTGGCGCAGTGATCACTGCTCACTGATTGCTTCTGCCGGGTGCTGGGTGGCGGGGCTCAGCTGCTGGGCCGTGACGCCGTGGCCGCTTGCTGCTGCGCCCAGCAGCCGCCCAGTCCCAGAGGGAATCCTGATGATGCTGCAGCGGCGCTGGCGTCGGATCTGGGCGCGGGCAGCCGGGCCCCGGCGGCGTACGGCCCCCAATTATTGCCGCCGTCGGGCCAGCCGCCGCTCGCCCCTGCTCCCCCTCCATTGCTGCTGATCCGGGCCTGTTCATCAGTCAGGCGCTGCGGGATCACTGGATCCGTCAGTGCCTCGCAGAAAGATCGACAAATTGAAAAGAAAGGGGAACGCATCTCGATCGATGAACGTGCAAAAATGCGAAATTTTTTTTTTTTGATCGCAGCGTTGTCTTGCAGGTTTCAGATATCGCGGTGATGATCACTGATCGGGGGGAATCATCGTCAATCGACGTCGTACCGTCTGGAGCATGTGGAGCGTGTGCCTGCTGCCGGGGCGGCGATCGGCGTTCAGCGCCACCGGAGTCGACGAGGGCAGCATCCAGACGCTCCTCTGAGGATGGCAGGCCCTCGTATCATCCTCCTCGGGCAGCTTCAACTGGGAGCCCGGCATGGAACAGTTTCAGTGTCAGTGTCAGAGGCTCGTTGGGTAATTCAGTGATCAGGAACAGTACCAATGGGAAAGTTCAGAGTGATTTCAGAGTGATTGGTATACCGTCAGGCTAGCTCTGTGGTTCCTCGGTGCACGGTGGAAGACGAGGACGTCGTCGTTGGTGATGGTGGTATCGCTGGCCCTTTCGCCGCCCGAGCAGCCCAGGCTGAGCTCAAGATCAAGCTCGCTGTCCGGAGCTACAGTTTCAGCAGAAGTCCCATTTCAGAACACATGGGGAGTGTGTGATGAAGGAGTGGTCACTCGTGAAGGAGCTCACAGTCACATTGCAGGTTGAGCTCAGCCTCATAAGCCTGGGCGTCGAGGTTGGTCACTGCCTCCTTGCCGTAGCACTTGATCGCAGCCTTGTCATAAGCCCTAGCATGATGCAAACATAAAAAGAAGAAATCGAGAAATCGTCAGCTAAAAACGGATTCTGAAACAGCAAGTAATGCGTCACAGAAATGCAGGATGAGCATTTGAGCTGTGCCCATACTTGGCAGCCTCTGCCTCTGTGTCATACAGGCCAAGGTACACATATCTGCAAATAATATGTCAATACAAACCAAAACATTTGTATGTTTCTGAAGTAGAAAAGGTTGCGATTTTTTCTTGGTTTGTTCTGATGAATGAGTGGATTACTTCTTGCCCATGAGCTGGCCGATCCTGGCCTCCCATTTGCCGCACTTGTGCAGGGTGACTCCACGGAATCTCGAGCTCCCCCTGACGAAGCCGGCGCCCTGTCGCCGGAGAACCTGGACGAACTCCTCCTTGCTGAAGCTGTTCATCTGACAATGCCATGAGTCCATGACAAGAACATGATACCAGATGTCAAAAAGTACAAGCAAAGCAAATGTTTCAAATGAAGAGAGGTACAGAACAGCTCTTGTTCAGTACTGTTCTTGATATCCTCTGAGGATCTGATCACCTTCTTTATGTCCTCCTTGTAGTCATCCAGGGTGAAGTTGATGTCTGCATCCACACCTCGGAACTTGATGGCAGCTTGGTCGTAGGCCCTGAAACGGATAAGAAAAGGAGGAATTCAGATAAGAAATTATGCACATTTACTCTCACTAATATGCAGGATTAAGGATTATGCTTAGTATCAGACTATCAGGTACCTTGCAGCAGCATGTGCTGTATCAAAACCTCCTACCAAAAAAACGAAGAGAACTCTCGTCAACAAATGTTGCCACATAATCAAGGAAGGAGTCAGCAGATCCTAGAAGAAATTTCATAGAACAAGAACTCACCCAAGTACACTTGCTTTCCACAATCCCTGAGAATTGAAGCACAGAAGAGATGCACATGAATAAGAGAATCAAAGAAGATTGCATAATAGCAGCGTTAACTATCATAAATTTATAAGCTCTTCAAGTTTCAAAATATTTTAAATTTATAAGATCTTTATCAGGAGAGGCAGATGTACGTACCAGATGTGGGACTCCCACCGGCCGGTGCGCCGGTAGAAAGTGACGCCGCGGTACTGCGAGCTCCGCGACCGCGGGCCTCGCCGGCTCTTCCTCGACGGCGGGCGGGCCCACTGGTCAGCCCCCGCGGCTGCAGCCAGGCGGCACTGCTCCATCGCCGCCGGCGCCGGCGCCACCGTCGTCGTCGGGAAGAACTGCTGGGTGACGACGGGCCGAGCAGCAGGAGCCACGGAGGCGGCGCCGCCGCCGCCGCTTGCGTGCATGGCGAGTGCTGCAATGCCGCCGGCCAGCACGGGGAACCCAAAGATCCTCCTAGAGCCCTCCCCCCGGGCCGCCGCCGCCGCCGCCGCCGCCTCCTCCACCACGACCACCTCCTCCCCGTCGCCGTGCATGGCGGCGAGCGCAATGCCGGCGGCGCCGCCGTAGAAAGGCGCCATCCTGGTGGCCGCCGGCTGCATACACGCCCACGCGTCCGTCCGTCCGTCCGTCCGCGCGTGTGCACAGGCGTCTCTCTCGATGCTCCTCCTGCTTCTTCCTTCCAATCCTATGAGATGGTCTGCATCATTCTAACTTTCCCTTTCACACTGCTACGTGATACATCAACCTGCTCTCTCTCTAGCTCTCTCTCTCTCTCCCCCCTCTGGTACACTGCGTGTGAGAGTGACGATGAGGGAGGCAGGGAGGGAAAAGATTTGAGAGCAGGCAATCACTTCACCTCGCCATCACCATGTCATGAATCTTCTTTTTATGGGGGGTTGGGGTTGGATTGGAAGGAGGGAAGAGACGCTTGTGTTGTGCGCCGGGCTCCTCACCTAACCATCGCCCTCCTTTTGATGCCTCTTCATGGCTCCGGATTTGCCTGGGTTAGATATGCTCGCATTGCATGCATGCCCACAGCCACAGGGCCACGATTCACATGCGGCAGAGTTGATGCGCCTGATACGATGATACGATGCATGCAGTATTGCAGATTTGCGGTACGTATATACCTAAGGCTGTCCCCTAAAGCACCCTCTACCTAAAATAGGGGGTGGATTATTTCCCTACGTGTTTCAAGAAGATTCGCATTCCGCTTCCCAAAATAGAGTTTTTTCTCAATTCTCTTATATATAGGGTTCTCTCCTTCCCTATCTGATTCTCCATATATAGAACGCTGTTGGAGATATGAGAAATATAGGAGGATTTTTTTAAGGAACCAGATACGGGCTATAGGGATCAAATTTAGGGTTCTGTTGGAGATAGCCTAACCGCCATTAGTTTCACCTCACGATTAGACAGGAATTGGGCGTCTTGGCAAGCCGCACGCACGGGCCCGTCGTGCCTCGGGCCGCCATGTATCGGGCCGGCACGGACTGCCAAAAGCCAGGCACGGCACGGCCCAAAAGCACGGCGGGCCGACTTCGGGCCGTGCCGGCCCGAGCACGGCACGCCGGACAAAACAGAGAGATAAATAATTTTTTATAAATTTATACGTTACTCAAATGAAAAAGTTGTTTATACAAAAAAGATGCGTCTCGACATTATCTACAACTTTCATGTAGAACATAAATTCATCTGAGCAACAGAATATCTCGAAAAATGTTAATTACCGAAATGGGTCATGTGGGTTCGCAAACAGCCAGCGCACTAAATATTTTTTATAAATTTATTAATTGCTCAAATGAAAAAGTTGTCTATACACAAAAGATGCGTCTCAAAATTCTCTACAACTTTCTTGTATAACATAAATTCATATGAGTAGCAGAATGTCTCGAAAAATGTTAATTACCGAAATGGGTCATGTGGGTTCGCAAATAGCCAGCGCACTAAATATTTTTTATAAATTCATTCATTACTCAAATGAAAAAGTTATCTACATGAAAAAGATGCGTCTTCCAATTCTCTACAACTTTCATATAGAAATAAAATTCATCCGAGCAACAGAAGACCACCAAAAATATAAATTACTGACTCGTGCCTCAGTTCGGGCCGTGCCGTGCCGGGTGGCCCGTCGTGCCGGTTTCTCAGGCCCGGCACGGCACGGCAATCGGGCCGGGCCGGCACAGCCCAAAAAATTTCATGCCGGGCCGTGCTTTGGGCCGGCAAAATCGGGCCGTGCTCGGGCCGGCCCAAAAAAGCACGGCCCAATTCCCAGGTCTACCTACGATGGTATGGCCCTGTTTTTTATTTAAGTTAAAATTAAATTAAATGAAAACTTGTTATTTTTATACCATCCAAACGATGGAGTATTTTATAGTCATTTTATAGGATTTTAAATAGTTATTCTTAGATTTACTGACAAAATATTTTTATAGTTTTTTGAACTCTTCGACACCTCTCTCAAGGGATCATAATTTTTTTAGATTAATACTTTCAAGTTTCAACAGCTTTAAGCTAAAAATAATAAGGCCTATGTGTTTGAATTGGAGTAGACTATGCAGAGTTTTACTTATTTCTTTTGGTGTTGCAAACATGTTCAGTAGTCTCCCCCAAAAGGAATCTTATTTAGAGACTCCTAGTTTGTATATCGCTCTAGTAGAGTCTCTTTAAATTTAGAGGATCTTTTTTAAGTCTTTACATCTTTTTGATGATAAAAGACATTGTTACAAAGGATGAAAAATACAGGGAAGGAATAATGGCATAAATAAGGATATACAGATCCAAATTTAAAGTTGCTGATAGTGATGCTCTTATCGCTCATCAATGGTTGTACTTTAAGGTACCATAGGGATCGAGAGAGATATTTTTTGGTATTTTACAAATTAGGTTTTCTTTTCTTACCCTACCCGTTGTTGCCTACCATGCCACATACCGCTCGTTGCGTCTCTGCCACCCTTGAATTACTATGTCCATGCACCCGGCTCCTGTTATATAGTTTTGCCCTACCATCATCACCATCTCTTTGTCACTAGAGCCATAGTCTGCCTCCTCGCCTATTGCATGCAACCGCCATCCCCTGCTCCGCCTCCTTGCACCCGCACCGCATGTCGTCGGTCATGTCAGCCTACTAGTCACGCTCGCTTTGCCCAACCTGGCCACCTCGCGACGAGATATGAGAGGAGGAGAGCCAGCACCAAGGAGAGATGTCCTTGGTGATTTAGTACCTACTAGTAAATGCCCGTGCGTTGCAATGGAGCTATATAAAGAGAAACAAAATACATAAATTGGAGCAATATATAAAATTATAAAGGATTATTTACAAGCTAAGTCGTGACAATGTAAGCTAGCAGTCATGCTAAGAAATCTTAAAAGAGAATGAAAGGAACACATAAATTAGGTCAACATGGAAATCTAAAGGTTTACGGCGAATGATGACATCTGACAAATGCTGTAATAAAAGTAGCATACAAAAAAAAAATCTCGTCGGTGCATATAATGTGCACCACAATGAGTTACAAAAATGACGTTCATATGTCTAAGTGTCACTAAACCAACATTCAAATTCATATACGGAGTCATTAATTCATACATGTTCAATTATAATTGCATTGCATATAATTATATAAGTTAACACTCTTCCTCTCTAATTTTCAATCCAGCCAAAGCTTCATGAGCAGATGGCAGATTGAGTAGATTCCGACCAAGCTCTCCATCCTGTCATCTACTTCCTTGGCTTCAACATGTCCGATTCTTCGATCTTGGCGAACCTCCTGCGCAAGTTTGGCTTACTATGAGCCAGATAATTCATGCAAGAGTATGCATATTGCAAAGGTCACACTTGTCACCCACGAAGCCATCCACTTCAACCCCGACCTACCGCACTACGGTACTTGGGGCAGCGTCCATCGGGAACCGCCGTCTCAATGGAACTACAAAATTAGAGGTGTAAGGAAAACATAAATTGTAGCATGCCTAGTGATCTCCTCCCTCCTAACAATGAAGAAGATATTAAGAGGGATATTGGTGGCGCTATTCTAAATTTGTTTTGTCGGTGACATCAGTGAGAACGTGAAATTTCAATCTTCATTTGTCAGTGGTCTATTAAAATATTCTTTTGCCCTTAATATCGTACTTCACATGAGTGTCAAATAGTCACTCATTTGTGGTGATGAAACCTGTAGAATATCGAGTCGCTCAAACCATCGTGACTTCTTGAAACCTTAACTTATTGGAGGATTTTGGAGCACCTTGATCGATTTCTTGAAACTATGTCTAGTGGTCACTTCTAAAAAATTTGAAGCCTATCCTAACCTTGGAGGGTGTTTCCAGTGTTGAAATTGCCTCATTATATGTCGAAATTGGATTTTGACCGCTTTGAACAGGACATAAACATATGAATCTGGACTTGACAATGGTCCACATGTAAGGCTTTAAGATACCAAGAGCTTTAAAGGTAGAACTTGATCGGTAAATTTCTCTGTTACATTGTCAATTACCACATAATAACGTTGTAGCAAAAACACTTTTTTCATATACATGTTGTGATGTTGTTACAACTTTTAAACACCAATAACACATATAATTCCACTAATCGCCGATCGAAACTTATGAAACCTGATCCTTTCGCATCAAAGCAAGCCTTGTAAAAAAACTGAGGCAGTACATTTCTTGCACCGAGCCACACCCTGCTGGGCGGCCGCCTCGTCTAGGTGTGCAAGGCTAGCTAGACAGTAGGCATGCAAGTATGCACATGCATGCAGCCATTCACTTCGCTGAGTCTGCATGCAAGCCCAGGGTGACCCCAGCGGCCACCGTCCAGCTCCACTTGCTCGCGCCGCTGTGAAAGAGGCTTTTATGGCGGGAGCAAACAGCAATGCCATCTGTCTGCCCCAGCGTGTGCAAGTTCAAAGGGATCCATCCATGGCTCGATGCGGCGCCTTGTACTCCCGGCTCCCCCGCCCCATGCATCCCACGTTAGCCAGATCGAAAGCACCATGAATCCACCACACATTTATACGTACATACTAACATACATATATAACATGGATGATATTACGGGCCTGTTTGGTTTGAAGCCGTGGCTCGCCGTGCCAAAGATCGGCGTGCCATCAAAAATCGGCGGCCGTTTGGATCGACGCCGGCAGTTGGCGAGAATCGGCGAGCCATCGCGTTTTCAACGCGTTTCCTTCGCGCGAGCTGGCGTTGGCGCGGGCGAGCAAATCGGCTGCCCGCGCCAATCGTTGGCGTGCCAACGCGAGGGCTCGCCGTCCATCGGCAGGGCGCGTGAGGGGAAGGAACCAAACAGGCCCTATATGCTGTTTTCTCTCTTTGCTGTGCCCTTCTCTCGGTCCATCAGCCCCTGGGTTAGAGAACATATGGTAGCAACCTGTTCATCTATCTTTTGAGGGATAGAGGAGTTTCGAGGGAAAAAAAAAACTTTGAACACAAAGTAAAATGTAAGAGTATTTTAGAGGATGTATAGAGTGTGCGTGCGGAATAGTGGAGAAATTCAAAGTGCTTGCTAGATCTCTTGCATACGTGTGCCACATGAATAATGTAGAAGCATAAGTATATTGTTCGTCTTACATTAACTAATTTTTCTCTCTTTTTTTCCAATAAAGTATGAGTATGTTGACTTGCATCAAGTGACTTACATCAAGTTATTTCCAACGAGTATATGGCATGTCTTCAAGTTCTTTGACTTTTCAACGCCTTAAGAGCATTGCCAGCAGGACCTCTAAATTTCGGTCTCTATATCCCTTCTCTAAATCACTATTCGTTTCCTATATTTCCATCATCACCAGAGGAGTCTCTAAATTTAGAGGCTAAGATAGAGACTCTGCTGGATGGGTATAGAGGCTAGAACCATCCACAATAGTATTTTACAGAACGGTTTAGAGAACATGCTAAAGATGCTCTAACAGTACTTACCTAAGAGCATTGCCAGCAGGATCTCTATTTTTTGTTCTCTATATCCCTTCTCTAAATCACTATTCGTTCCCTATATTTCTATCATCTCCAGCAGAGTCCCTATCCCCGAAAAGATATAGAGATTCTCTTCAAAGTCTCTAAATATAGACTCTGAAGGGAGTCTCTAAAGTTAGAGACTGATATAGAGACCCTGCTGGATGCGTATAGAGGTTGAGACTGTCCGCAATAGTGTTTTAGGAAACCTGCTAGAGATGCTGAGCATTGCCAGCAGGATCTCTATTATTCGTTCTCTATATCCCTTCTCTAAATCACTATTCGTTCCCTATATTTTCATCATCTCCAGCAGAGTCTCTATCCCCAAAAAGATATAGAGAGTCTCTTGAGAGTCTCTAAATATAGAGACTCTGGAGAGAGTCTCTAAATTTAGCGACTGGGATAGAGACCCTGCTGGATGCATATAGAGGCTGAGGCTGTCCGCAATAGTGTTTTAAGGAACGGTTTAGGGAACCTGCTAGAGATGCTCAGGCAATGATGTTATACATGATCAAGTACTGACCGGTGCATGCTTTACTGCTCAAGATGGAAAATTATTAATAGAGAGGTGAGAGTATGTTTTTTAAATGGGACTGACTTCTCATCAGGCGACTGAGACTTTTTTTTTTCTCTCAGTCGATTTCCTGAGCCGTTAATCAAACACCTCCATAGGGCACATAAAAGATCCAACGAATATCCACGTATGTGAGAAAATTGATTGAGAGATAAATAAGTCTCAATCGCCTGATAACTAGCAAAGGTGTTTTTAAATTTTATTTTTTGTTTATAGCAGGGCTATAGGAGAGGTTGAGACATTCCTTTAGCTTTTAAGTATTTTCAGTAGTGATTGGGATGTGGCTGCAGCTATGTTTATTGAAGTTTCATGGGATGATCTCATGTCCTTGGTTAATTTGATTCCTTGTCGCAGCAACAAGGAAACATCCTTTTGATTCCTGTCCTTAAGCAGTGTTAGTACTCCTATTAGCATGATAGGACGGGATGGCTGGCGTTAATCAGAGGACGTACTTCATTAATTTTGCAGATACACTTTTTTTTACATCATGCATGTTGGGCTGGTCCGCTGGGACAGTCAGATATTTGATTTCATCACACACAATTTCTCTTGCCGTGTTATTGCTATCAAAAGAACAATATTGAATCATAAAGGCAAACACATCAGATGGAACTGAACCAACATAGAAAGACAGAGAAGCTACGTCACGTCCTTCACGAAGGTGCCCAAACATGATTGCCTAAAAAGAGCATCCTTCTCTTGGGTAGAAATTGAAATAAAAGAGGAAGATTGCTTGGGTATGAATTGTCCAACTAATGTAGATAATAAAATCACGCAAAGTTGTTGAACTTGTCATAAAGGATTGTGGTTGAAGAGTAACAACAGTTGGTGTCATGTTATTTAAGAGGCACAGTTCAAGATTATTAATTAGCATGTGAAAACAAGAAGTAGCCCAATGACCTATCAATTACAGACAAAACACCGCTCCAGGCCAGGCATACCAAATTGTTCAATCCATCGCCAATTTGTTCCCACTAACCAATTTGATTGATATTGCATCAAACTAAAGGCAACCGTGAAGGCGCATTCAGATATTAGCTTGTGAGGTCAACATTGTGGTAGGTATCTCCAGTTATGTAAAGCACAAAAACGCTAAAAAGAAGAAGAAAAATAAGACCAGAAAAAAGAGACGTAGAACACATTTATAAGAGACAGTGTAATGAATCCTCTTACATTTTTTTTGCAGGATAATAAGTCTTCCTCAGAAAAAAAAAACAAGCAGGCTCTATGTAAGAATGATGTAATACATAAATTGCAAGATGAAGAAAGTGCGAGTAAAGTAAATAAGAAAGAGAGTAGCTTGTATTTATGTGTGAGTGATGCCAAAGGGTAGGGGGCTTTTATTGTGCTGGATCTCCCAGCAGTGTTGTCCATCATAAACAGCTGGGAAGGGAAAGGAATCAAATGCAAGGACGCAAAATATTTCCATAAGAGGCCAATCCAAGAGTACCTTGTAGGTCCTTGTTCCTCCTTTTCTTGCCTCCCTCCTGTGCTCTCTCTCCTCTATCTGTCTTCCTTTGAGGCCACTTGCAGGGCTGGTGCAGTCCTTATTTACTGCTCATCAATCACGCCTCTATCTTGCTCCCAGAGCAGCACAAACAATCACTTCAATCCCATCTCAGTTCAGTTCCCCTTGTCAAGCTACATATACAACTTTCCATCCAGCAAAACCCTGAAAAGAAGTAATGATGCCTTTGCATGCAGCACTGTATACTTCAGATGAAAATGCTACAAATTGATCTCTCTTTTCTGCCTTTTTTAAGTCAGGTGAAAGAACTAGAACCACCGTGCACAAGTTATTCTACAGCTTATGAACATCTTCTCTGCTCACTTTAGAACAACGTTCACTAGATTCATGACATCTCGAGTGTTTAGCTAGAGTATGTGAGGTTCCAAGAAAGAACTTCCTCGACTGGCTTACTTCTGCCAGGCGCTCAAGCTTAAGTAACCCTATTTGCCTATTCTAGTACTTATTTCAGTAGGATCTGCAACTCCTATCCCAATCGATCCGATTCTCTTCGACTTGAATATGGCAAGGACCGGGGATAACAGTTGTCAGGCACTTAAAACCGGAACGCAGCTTGCTTTTATGCTCTCTGCCATGAAATGTGCATAGTGTGTGTGCAAGGAGGGGATCACATTCTACAAAAGGAGGAGCTCCCCAGAAGTAGCCAATGCAACAGTACGATGCTCCTTTATTTGTCCACAAAACCCAACGTTCCACAGGGTGCGTTTGGAACATAGTTAGTCCTGATCCTGTTTGAATTTGCTGTGATTGTTACCTGTATGGCTGTATCAAAAGGTGCAAGCAACGCGCCAAAATCTTGAGTTACAAACAGAGAACAACTGCCACAGAGCTCCTCAACTGCAAAGAGATTCATGGGGGCAATAGGAAAGTGATATTAAAGTTCAGTTTGATTTCAGTGCACACTAAGCAAATCTTCAAGTAATTATGTTTTGATTCCTTGAATGACAGGAACAATTTAAGCTACAAAGATTAACAGACAGACACTTTAAGGACTGATATCAAAAGGAAGTAAAAGAACTCATGATGCGCAAAGCAATAAATTAAAACATCATGCGCATTCTGAAAACAATTGTACCACATAGATTAACACGATGAAAATTTCAGATGCAGGATCTTTCTGAAGAAACATCAGGCAATCACAGTACAGTGCATAATGAAGCAGCATTGTCTACAAAAGGAAGCATATTTGAGGTTTGACAACACTTCTGAACTCGGTGAGGACTGAGGATCTGTCTGATCAATAATTAAGTTCAGGGCCAAAAACACTCAATACATATGTCAAGTACTTAAAATTACTTACAACTTACCATAAATATGCATAAGCAATATTTTGGTACTCAGAAACATACATTGCTGCAAAGGAAAAATCACCTAAACATCATCTGGCTAGATTGAATTAGTACCAACTTTAATGGGGATTTACAGTTAATACCAAACGACGAAATTCAGAAAATGGCACATCTTGACAATTGCAATTCAACTGTTAAAAGCATCTCTTTTCATGAAAGGAGACATAAAGCCTAATTAGAATTTTTCCAAACTGCAACAGATCTAAGGACCAGCATTTTCCTCTTTGCAGGCACTCATTGGAGTTTTCATGTGGTATATGGGTAAACATCTTTCGGTAATTCTCAAAAAAAAAAAATTTGAGGCTTCAAGCTTGATATGCATTAGCAACTGCCAGCATGAGTGACCTTTTTAAAAAATAAAAAAATTACGGAACATAAGAAATACCCAAATGATTTTGATCACTTCTCCTTTTTTATTTAATGTATGACAAACTCACAACTTGTACAAGTACAGCGCAAAGGTTTCACAACTAGATGGAAGGTGAACAAAGATATAAAATTTGATAGACATTAAAGCAAAATGATAGACAAGAACCATTTCTTTCTCGTCCTTTTCGCATCGTATGCAAGACAAGCATTAAATGGATAAGATTGTAGCTAAGCTGGGGAGATTAAAATCAGCAGATCAACAGTATTGGCAGGGATATGGTACTCACAAAAGGACCAGCAGTATTTCGTTACCTTGTGCTATGAATGCCAGAAAATAAGTGTACAGGAGGGTTAAATGCCAGATAATCATAGAAGTATATGGGACCTTAAACAGTAAAAAGGGGGAAACTAAGAAGTAATACTGAGCTAAACTAGAGGTAGTATATGTATTAACAGTTTTAAATTATGAACAAACTTAAACCTTTCATGACAATATTTTTTCTTCAATTAGCCAAACACCATGTGTTCTTTGTAACTTCTATAATGTCGATACAGACATTGAAAAGGCTTACATATAAGTGCAAAAGAGTGAGAAAGTAGATGCAAAAAGGAGGTAATTTTCCGTTAATCAGGTACTAGACAAAAAGGACAAAAAATTACCTGTAAGGCAATAAAAAATTATGTCTTCTTGAAGAAAAAATTAACATTGGAGCAGCCCTAACCCACCAAACCAGTTGTGAAATACAATTAACATACCTAATGAAACACTTCCTTTTTCAACTTTCCAGTGTAATACTCCGACCCGATCTGTTGTGAGGTCCATGTAGCCCATGTGGATGTGATGGTGGGATTAGTTTCATATTGTTAGTTGAGAAAAAGTTCTAGTAGCATATAATACCTGTTGGAGCCAAACATAGCACCCCGGGTAAACCCTTTTGGACGAAGCGAGGCCGAAAAGTCTAAGTGGGTGTTATGCATGCGTGGGCCAGCCCCGTAGGCGGGCTAGGCTCTAAACGATTTTGGGCCAGGGTGTTACATCCAGCTTCCTCATATTGCTATACATCATACAGGGGAGGGCATCAACAGGGGGTAGCATTCATGAACTCAGGATCGGACAGTTAGAGATAAGAATGAACAGTTCTGAAAGGCCAACAAACAGGAGTAAAACGGAATGTGCTTCCCATGAATAACCAATACGAAAATGCGAGTGGTTCTAGTTTACCATATCAATATATGCACAAAATGAAAAATCTCCCATTGGATATATTCTTACAGTCATGTAAAGGGCAGAGGATAAGGAAACTTGGTTCTAGTATTCCTTAAAGAAATCTGTTGGTATTTGTATGTGTCAAATACCTGAAGCATAATTAAGGCATGGGAACTTGTTTCTAGTATTCCTTCAAGAAATCTTTTAGATGTCTCTGTGTCAAAGACCTAAACCAGCATTAAGCTTTAAGCCATTCGACACAAATCTCAGAGCTTAATTGGCAACCGCATACCAGCTACTCCCTCCGTCCCAAAAAGAAAGTCGTTTTAGCATTCAAACATTCAAATTATCTAAGAGGTGAAATGACTTGGATGCCCCTATTTATTAGCTATAGTTGGATGAGGAGTTGGTGGTGGGAGGGGAATCTATAGGTATTTTATAGTGGTGGGAGAGGGAATCTAGCATTTATTGCCCTAAAATGACATTCTTTTTGGGACAAAATTTGAATCCCAGGATGACTTTCTTTTTGGGACGAAGGGAGTAAGCACAGGGGAAAAAAAGTTGCAGGATAAGTAGCACAGAATTTCACTAGTAAGTAAAGCGCATATATGGAAACAACCAAGCTCAATGCTCCTCCAAGAGCATAATGCTTTTTCTCAAACTATCTATTTTAAAGCCCAAACTCATACAAGGGGGAGGGGGAGGTAATTAGCACAAACCACGATATCGAAGCACACACATGATACACCACATAGACCCTGAATCAAATTACCTTCGATCTAGCATTGTACAGAACGCCACAGTGCCACACCCTGATCCACAGAGCCACAGAACGCCACAACGCCACAGTTCGACAGCAACAAATGGAAAAGAAGGCAAAATTTCACTGGACACTAGTGCTTTTCATTTTTACCTCTAGGTTTGTATTAACATTCAAATCTATTTCATAAAACAAATTACCGCATCATACTTTCACGCCACTTTTTGAGCCACTTCTGCCACTACTAAGTACGCCGTGCTCTCTACCAAATCCTCATCGCTTCCCAAATCGGGCACTCCAGTTTCATTACCAGTACGTTGACCCGCTCGCCTCCCTGCCTCAAATTCTCCCCAACAACAGCACGCGCTCCGCAGCAACAACCAAAGCGCGACCAGATCAGATTTAGCGCCCGCTTTACGAGAGAATGGCTCGATTTCAGATTTCTGCCAGCGTCTTCGCGGTGCGCGTGCTTCCTGCCCAGCGTAAATCGGAGCGATGGGAGAAGAGAGCAGCCGTGACCTGGAGTCTCACCTCGGGGAGCTCGCGGCGGCGGGGCTGCTCCTTCCCGCCGTCGAGTCGCCGCCGTCGCCGAGGCCCGAGGGAAGGCGCAAGTGCGCGACGCGATACGGCATTTAATTCCACGTACGGAGATAGACCTTTTTAAAATACCAATAAAAAACTCTTGAGTTTCAAAATCGCACCACCGTTTTCTCCATTATACTCATAATAGCACCACCGTCACAGCGGTCAAAATCCCCACCGCTCGCCTCCCCGCCGACCTCGCCTTCCCGCCTCCCCGTCGGCCCCGCCTCCCTGCCGTCCCGCCGTGCTCCACCGAGTAAGCTCCTCGGCTGCCCCAACACAGCATGTCCACACATCATCTCTGAGTCTCCAAGTTCTTATCTTCGTAATTTGTTGATTTTGTTTATGTTTCTTTCTCGCACTTATGTATCAGTAGATTAGATTGGTTCAGATGATTCGTCATTTTGTCCTTAGTGGTATGGTCATCGAATCATTATTCATTTGGTTGTATACGTTCAGTTGTTCACTCTGAAAATTGGCGGTATACTTTCAGAAATTGGCTGTATATATTCAGTTATCCAGCAAATGTGCAAATACAAGGGCAAATAGATTTCTTTTGCTAGCTTCTGTTAACTCTGTTAGCTTCAGTTAGTTCATAATGGCGTTTTGGAGAGAAACAGCTAGCAATAGTGGCATTTTGAAACTGCCATGCCTTTTAGTGGTATTTTGAAAATGTGGTCTCAACTTAATGGTATGAGGCAATTCCTTCTATTAGGAAAGTTCGGTTTTACCCTTTAATTTCAAAACGAGATATCCAAACTCCCCCACCTATTTATATTAAACAAAATATACTAATCTTCTATATCTCTACCTAACAATCTCTACTCTCTACTATTATAAAGCGGCTCACGGTGACGATGACGTCGATGGTGGTAGTGTCAAGCTAGGATCTATAGGCCATCTATCTAAATCTGACGTCTCACATGCATGCTTCCATCCACGCGCACGCCTAGGGCAGCAGAGGAGCATCCCACCACATAACCCGTAACTGCGCCACCTCGCCCTCCCTAAATAACGGCACCACCACCTCCCTCCCCCTCCCCTCCCCTCCACCACCACCTACCTCCTCCGGTCGGCGCCGTCCTCCCCCACCGACGCCGCCCGTCCCCCGTCCCCCGCCGGCGCCGCCCGTCCCAGCGGGCTCTGTGCTCCCCCACTGGCGCCGCACGTGCCCCGCCGGGGCCGCCTCCCCCATCTGCGCCGCCCATCCCCCACCGGCGCCGGCCATCTCTCGCCGGCGCCGCTGCGTTCTGGAGCCACTCGCCTCCCCGGCTGGCGCCGCCCGCATCCCCCACCGGCGCCGGCCATCCTCCGTCCCCCGCGGGCGCCGTCCGTCCCCGCGGGCGCTGCGCTCCCCCACTGGTTTCAATTTTTCGTCCTTACTTGGCAGCGATTGTTCATTCACACAGAAGCCGATTGATGGGAATCAACCTAAGGTTCCATGCTTACGGTTTTATTTCTCTAATGACAATACCATATTATCTGAATCTGTTGAGAGAGCAGTGAATGTGCTAGCTAATTCCGTCTGCGGAGTGCTTTTGAATACAATCATTAAAGGTGCTTCAGCTGTATAAACTAGGTTTCTTAACTGAAATTCCATTCACCGGATATCTTCAAAATAGATGCCATTTTTTATATATAAGGAAAGATGATTAATGCAATGCATTTTATGTTTTCTGAATACTGGCACACATATAAGTTGTGAAGAGTCTTTAGTACAATTTAATATCCATCAAGGCATTTAAATTTGTTCTTATTTGAAGCTATTGTTTCCAATGGGCCATGTTTTTTTTTTTGAATCCTAATGGTTATGACTTCATTTGTAGAGCATGACCATTGGTTTTGTGTCCTGAGCTCCTCTTTGTAATTTATATTGGGCACAAAGTCTTAACATAAATTGCATAATGTTCCATAACTCATAACATACTGGAAAAATGTTCAGCAACAAAAAGTGAAACTAATGGATGGAAATTTACTAGGACTGCTTAGACATCACGATTCAGAAGTTGATGTCACCAAGTCAACATTTAATGAGACTAACCTTGGCTTTAAAGAAATCTAACATCTCAATCTCAAATTGAAGTTCATCATCTTTGGGGAAGCCATCTGGCGCTGTAACTGGACAGTCATCCTCTGAATAGTGTATTTGGGGCTTCATTTTGAACTGAAAAAAGAATTGATGAGAGGGATGAAATGACAAAATGATATATGCTTTTATAGTTTTGACACGTCTATTTTGAATCGTTGCACTAAGAAAATGTGTACATGCTTCATTTAGAATACTATTAATTTTACTTCTCTTTTTCTAGCAGTCTTTTTAACAAATACCATAGCAATTTCACCCTTCAGCATTGTTGGAAAGCCTTCAGCAAAGCCAAGGATCATTTTGCTCTTCCCTACCACAAATCTGAGTGGGTGTTTTAACACCTCACCTCAATGTCCCCCTGTCTCCTACAATTAAAGAAATCTAAGATTGCAATGCGAAGTCCAGGCAGCCATTATGAGGGCTAGATGACAATGCAGTCATCAAGAACGTAAATCACTGTAGTACCATCACAAAAGATCCTACTTATGTAGCACGAATATTCAGACCATGGAATTCGTTTTCACCATCCCGGTAAGTTCTATTAATTGGCATAAGGAATTATAGGACAAAATGCCACATGAGTTCTTTGGATTAGTATGAGTGCTGGACATCACCCAGAAATTTGAGCCCAGAAATTCATCGAGAACTGCTGCGCGGTGTGCTTGCTGTTGCATCTGGGCCTCATTATGTTTTTTTCCTTACTTAAGGACATCTACTTTCTTTTTTTCCATTCCTTCTCGTTCTGTATCACAACATTTGTAAAGCTCAAGTTCCATTCCTTTTCTAAAATTAGGTTGTCTGCAACGTTTGCATGGACTCTCTTCATCTTGTGCACATGAAGCTTCTGGCTGCCGACCTTCTCTCCCTTACTGTTCGACGCACTTCACCACCTTCCTTTGCTCGCTGTGGCCGTACAGTTGCTCGTGTCGAGCTTGTTGGAGTTGTGGTTTCACGCGATCGTAAGGAAAAGTTCCTCCGCTTCCTGGTCGATGATGGCACTGATTGTGTCCCATGTGTCTTGTGGCTGAACCACCAGTATTTAAATGTAAGCAGTTCATCTGGGACATCTGATTCTGATCCGACTGCAGAGATGGCATTGAAAATGTCAGAGGTGGTGAGTCTTGGCATTTTGTTGAGGGTTCGTGGGAGGATTGTCATGTACCGTGGTGCAATCCAGATTGTTGTTAGAGATGTGGTCTTGGAGAAGGACCCTAATGCGGAGCTGTTACATTGGTTGCAATATGTTAGCCTTGCCAAGCAGCGTTATGATTTGCCACCACCTTCTGCTTGAGATTTTCATTGGAGGATTCCATGCTATGTAATGGTCACAAATTGGAATACTTATCTCTATTTAGTTTCTGGAAAGGCAATCCAGTTTGTGTACAACACGTCTCATTAATTAAATTTTCTGATTTTTTTGGGTTGTCTGCGTTGAATTTTCTCCATTTTTACCATTAGGTCTGTTTGCAGTTGCAGTAAGAGGTTTAATGCAGAGGTTCCTAAATCCTAATGATAGGGAGCTGCATTTTGGGGCAAGCAATGTGTGGATGTTGATGTTGAATGGTCCATTGGCTGCTACCTCATTTCGGATTTTCTTTGCCGACTGAAATGCTTGGCTAATCAATGTGGATCGTTCATTTTGCAGGATAGCATGATAGATGGCTTCATATATTGCAACAATGTTGAAGTTCAATCTGAAGTCAAGTATGAAGCAGCAGAAAAATGATGTGAATGCCTATGGACAGAAAGAAGGACCAAGCTGCTGGAAGAAGAGGAAGGAAGCCAATGTACAGATAATCTTATGACTTATGAGTACAGAGAAATTTTTCGTACTTAGCCAAATGCTTCTAAGTTTTATTTCCCATATAGCCCACCTAGGCTGATTAGTTGCCCTAGCACCACTTTGTTGCCTGCTAAGTGTGTAGCACTTTCATGAAAACTGGGCATAAGAGAAAACACCGATTAGTGACCCATTAAATGATAAAAGTGGAACTTCAGGTTTGACTTTGACAGACTCAGATTATAGGAGGCAAAGTCACAAAATGAAGCAGAAGAAGACAAAGTATCAGAGATATGTCACATTTATCAGATGACAGATCATATCTTCCAGTACCAATTATATTACGGTAGCAGAATGGTGGGCTCTTAAAGAAATAAATACATAGGCCTTGATTTGTGCCGGCTGCTAGAGATTGGAAAAGGTACTCAGGATGTTGTCTATTAAGAACTTGACTAATTCATCACTCAGATCTTTTCTTTTGGCCATACATGCTGCTTTGCATTTATCTTTACAAGACCCCTCATTATCAAATGAGCTGCTTTCCTGAGCATTAGAGCTTTTAGCCTGTTAGTTTTCTTTTTCATATGTCTGTGCTAAGTAAACTTTGCTGTCATTTGTATCCAATGATGTTTTTAACAATCGGTCAATCCCTTAGTAATTTGTCTTCATGGAGTTTAATCCTTTCTCTGTACTTACTGATCTTGAACACCGAGGTGATGTAAAGTGTAAACATTTTTCATGCTATAACAGTGATCGATATATCTGAATATATCTGAGTATATGCTGAGTCAAGTGTGTGAACTAATAGTATTTTCCATGGTTAGAAACCAGTATGACCATGTTACGTGCAAGCACGAATAGGGGATATGGCCCTTAACGTAGGCGAGACGAGCTGTTGTCGAAGCTATCGTTTTTGGCTGTTATCGGAACCACCGCCTATGAGATCTTGATCTCAATTTTATTTCATTGCTTGGATGATAATAAAATATATATGACCCTTTTTTTTATAGGTAGTACTTGTCGGGGATAAAATCACAGCCCATCGTCATGGCCCACTCCCTGACGGTTCAATCGAACAGCCTCTTAGGGCCTGTTCTCTAGAGGGTTCTTTCAGCCCTATGTGCATCCTGCCGAACAGCTTCCTAGCTGGCACGGTGCGTAACGGCTTAGGATTCCTGTTTGAGTCCGACTCGAACAGAGTTCTGCACGGCTATGTGAAGACCTGGATGTAGTTTTCCGGATTGGAGCAGACGTCGTGATCCACAAGAATTGGAGTATACCTTATCTACTTTGGCATGTTTACGAGTTCGTTACGTCCTCGTAGTCAGCCCGGCCCGATTATCCCCGGGTAGGTCGGTTGTTCAACACTATATAAGCAAAGCCCCTACGGCGTGTAGAGATGTCGGATTAGCACGACTTGAAGTCAAGATCGCATATTACTTCTTGTACACCCATAATCTCGTCGAGATCTATTCGTCTCGTCGAGTTTCCTCCTTGTAATCCTCTTTCATATAAAGAAGCGCTGAACGTAGGGTTGCTATCTCCCCAGAGAGACCCGAGCCAGGATAAAAACCCTGTGTCTGCTCGTTGCTCGTTGATTGCTGTTTGCCTTGCTCGGCAGTATCTTCTATCTCCCTTTCTCAAGAACCTTAGTTGACTTGGGACCGATATCCCAACCGTCGACAGTTGGCCGTCCGTGGGGATCAGTAGATCAAGTCTGTTCGAGCATGTCGAACTCATTCAGCGATCAGGAAACTCTTCCTAAGGGCTATGACTCAGAAGGACAGGATGTCACATCTCCTGTCGCATCGGATCGATCCCTTCGATCGCGATCGCCTTCAAGATCTGGGACAGAACTCTCTGGCTACGTTCTGGAGATGGTCTTAGATCAACCTCCCGTCATTGACGATGAATACGGAATCGACGATCTTTACGTCGATTTAGATCTCTCTGATTCTAAGGCCATGTCGGTCGATTCCTCCTGTGGTGACACAGTGATGACACCGTCTAGCGTGCCAGCATATGGCCGCCGCAGCATCAACATGGCCGGCGCAGGGACCTCAGAGGCTCGTGTGCGGGCCGCCGCAGCCGATGAGATCGAGCAGATCAATTCTGCTCGGCTGCAAGATGGGGCTACGTTGGCTGCTCGCGAACAAAAAGTTGTTCGCCACAGTCTGGATGCCTCAATTAATCAAACCTTGGCGCAGATTCGCGATCAGCGCAAGCGACAACGACGGGACTCGCCTCGCGCACCTACGCAAGTCCCCCGGCAGAAGTTCTACCTGCTCAGGGCAAATCCCCGCGTACCTAGACCTCGGTCGGACAAAACGCGGACGCCTCAGGAATCCTAAGACCCCTTGAGCAGAGTCGGGAACGACTTCAGGCCTTGGAAACAGTGGTCAGATCCACCAACCAGGCCAACCTCGCCCTCATGGACGACGCTATTGCTTCTCACCTAGAGCGACTGGCTGAAGGCCTTAAATCCATAGGTGAAGTTAATACCTCCTCCGGGCAACGTAGTCAGCCTGCCCAGAGGAACTCGGACAGTGAGCGTTCCGATCGATCGCGTGACCCTCGTCATAAGCCATCATAGGAGGACCGGACGACTCTGATACCAATTGTTACGTGCAAGCACGTAATAGGGGATATGGCCCTTCATGCGGGCGAGACGAGCTATTATCGAAGTTACCACCTTTGGCTGTTATCGAAACCACCGCCTATGAGATCTAGATCTCAATTTTACTTCATTGCTTGGATGATAATAAAAGATGCATGACCCTCCCTTTTATAGGGAGCATTGGATCCTAAGAGAAATACCAACTTGAACTATGAGAAAAGAATAGATGGAGACTAACATAATATGCTAAAATAGCTGCAACCGGGGCACGCGCTACAGTACAATACTGTTCACATTGCTACCGTGCCAGCGGATACTGTTCATGGGCCTTTTTGGGCCTACGCGCAACAGACCATCAGTCATGTCCTCATTCATCAGATAGCTCAACTAGAGACAGACTCAAACTGTAATAGACTCATGCTTGACTTCTATTCAGACCCTTAAACCTTTAGCTTCTGACTTGATAGACAAGCCAGAAAACATCAGCATCACAACAGCATACGGTGTGCATTAGTCATTGTCTTCCAATGTCGGCATTGATACATAATGCCAAGCATGATATCGCCGCTATTCCAAAGACTCATTAATTACTATTATGAATAGGAAACACGATCTGTTTAGTGGTAATGGTGAGCATAAGCCACAGCTGAGCTATAACAATTCCATTGACAGCATATTATTTACTGATAATGTTGCCTTCCCATCGACCATGTGCAGTGAATACGAGAAGTAGGCAGTTATAGTTTTCAGTATGTTGCTACCCCTTGCACTTTTTACGGCAGGAGTTGCATCGGTTGCATTAGGAATTTATCATAACACTTTTTTTTTTCTATTTCGGCTTGCATTTTTTCGTTCTTTTTTGCAGGTGAGTGAAAATGACCAGAAGCCGCCCGAAGGAGTTAGCTTTTATTCTATTGCTTCAGATAACTATTCAAAACCTGTTGTCCTTGCACAACTGATTCAGGTACAATTCGAGTTCTTCTCAATATTATTTTTAAACCATAGTACTAATTAAATACTTCCCTTCTGACATCTTCTTTTATTGTTGGAATATGTTAATTTATTTGTTTATTCATTGTAGGAACATGCTAAAGGAGGTAAATGCATTGTTTGTACAGGGAAAAAGGGACGCTGATCAATTGGCAAATACCATGAGTTGGAGGCCTGATTGTAACAAAGAAGCTAAATAGTTCTTTAGATGATTTAAATAGCAATGAGGAAGAAAACGTTGTAGCTAATGCTACCCATGGGAAGCATGGTCGTAGTGAAATGTTAATTTCTGGTTCTTCTCAATCGATGGTTGATTCTGCGAATGCATCGGATCCTCATAAGACATAAAGTACATGTCACCAATCGCAATCTCAATCGAACTTATATAAATACCAAGTCAATCTATTTCAGGCCTTTCATTTGCATCAGTACATTCAATTGAAAAAACCATGGCGTGTGATGTTCTTGGCTAGATGTCATCTAGACTTAGATTTTTATTTCTCCCGTTGCAACGCACGGACATATTTGCTAGTACTAATATAAAGAGAATATGATTTCTTCTTCCCACTCTCTAGTTTTCGTCCGTCAATCCCTTAGCACCGTTCGATCGCGATCGGACGCCTCCTCTCTCTCCGCCACTTGAAGGCCTCATCCACCGTTGCTTTTCAATCCGATGGCTACCAACCCTCCCACTCCACACCGCACCGCAACCCTAATCCCGAGCCACCCCCAGCCCCCCCTCTACCTCACACACGCGGCCGCTGCCCCCCCCTCTCGCAACCCTCTCTCTCTCTCGCCGCCCCTCCCTCTCCCCCATCGCCACCAACGCCGCCCCTCCGTCTACCTCACCCGCACGGCCGTCGCCCCCTCCCTCTCCAGCGCCACGCGGACCAGACATCTCTCTCTCTCTCTCTCTCTCTCTCTCTCCTCCGCGGTGCGTGTGAGGGCATGCGAGCGGCGGCGCGCCCTCTTCCAGCCAGCCGACGGCGGTGGCCGTCTCTCCCTCTGCGCGGCGCGGTAGAACCCACGCTGACGCCCACTCCCAGCCGGCGGCGGCGACCCCTCTCTAGGGAGCGACACGGCGGCGGCGCCCACCCGTCTTTTGCCTCACACGGCGGCAACGCCGCCCCTTCTTCCCCGAGCTCGGCCGAGGGCGCTCTCCTACCTTCTCCTTCGCATGCGGTGGCCAAGGGCACAGCCTGCCTCCTCCTCCGCATGCGGCGGCCAGCGAATCACCGCCCCTCTCTTAATCCAGCGCCTTCTTCCCTGAGCACGGCGCGACGTCAGCCCCGCCCATCTGTAGTCATTTGTTCTAATTTGTCATTCTCATTGGTAACTGGATGTAGTTTACAAAGCATTTGCTCACTGTTGGAATTGATTTTATACAATGTGGCAAATCTGGCCACAAATCCTTGATTTAATATGCTTCTATTTGCCTAGAAATTGGCATCTGCAATTGGCATTTCTCACCAGAAATTGGCATCTGAACTTGGACTCACTAAGAGGGAGTGTGTTGATTAGCGATATGAAAATATAGCTCCTATTTTTCTTTATTTCGTCTATGAGATGCTTAATTTCTATCACAATGTATGGTTGAATCATGGCATATTAGTTAATTCTCATGAATTGTTCCCAGTAATAAAGCACTAAATGAAGATCATAAACTAGATGGTTAGTGTAGTGCAATTTCTATAGTATGTCTACTTTCAAAGTGATTATGTACGTGGAAGGAGCACATGTTGCTGGCTGTATTGAACTTTTATTAATTTTATGACCTTGTGTTCTCTTCACATGTAGGAGCATACAGTTCGCTTAGTTGTCAAACTGCTCTCTCCCTCCAATTCTGCTGATTATTCTAAAAGAGAGAGCCAGCTAATAAAGCATAGTTCCATGCTTAATGTTATCTTTACTGGAATATCACCTGTAGAGTGTAGACTATGCTCCATTCTTCTCATTTCATGGCCTAGTATGATTAATAATATTTCAACCTACCTTGACTTCCATCTATCTTGACTTCCATTTTTTTTTTTTCTTATTTTGAGCTATGGGATCATCAGAGTGTATGCAACTATAGAGTTCGACAATGCAAAATACTTCCATGGCTTGAGTAGTTGGTGAGTGAGAATATAGCCTAAATGTATGCATCTATAGAGTTCGGCATGCAGCTAACTAATATATTGAACTAAAACTGCTAAATTTTATTTTTACCTTAGAAGCAGCACGATCCAAGGGCAACTATATAGGTCGGACGAGTGAAACTGATAAAATTAGTTAGCTACTAGCAAATATGTCCGTGTGTTGCAACAGAAGAAAATACTATTAAGTTTAGAATAAGAAGCAGACGTTAATTAATGTGCTAAAAAAACCTGACCTATACAAAGCCTAGAGGCCAAAATCTTTCCTAATTCAGCATTTGATATGTTATATCATCGCCACTTGGTTTGTCCACTTGATAATTGTAAAGAAGAATTTTCTTGGTGAAAGATAAGACAGACAGGAGGAAATGCACTGACATGATATGAAGAAGGTAACAATTGTCCAATAATGAAGTAGTGTACTGTGAACTAAAGTTAGCATGTCAACAAAACAAAAAACAAATCTTGTTCACAGTGGTGTACTTCGTACAACAAATCCAAAGCCTAATGCCAGCAAGATTGTTGCCACATTTATAGGTGAATGAATAACGATGGAATATTTTCATTGAAAATATTTATAATATTTATAATATTTTCAATGTACACATTTTTATGCTTACGTGTACATTGGAGCTGTTGGTGTCCATCACAATCTGATCGTATATCTGACCAAAGAAAGATATGTGATCTCTGAGAAAGTATTACATCTGTGCAGTTGAGCGGATGCTGAGGATGTCATGCTTGATCATGTACTTTCAATTTGTAATCTACATAGTGCTATAATTATTTGAATGCACTCGTTCTAATACCTGCTAATTAAATGAAAATATTATCGTGCGTGTCATGCACACATAATTTGATATATGTTTTCTTTCTTGCCTTAATGGTCCGTTGCAAAGCACGGGCATGGTACTAGTTTTATATAACGTTGTGTCTAAGACCATGTTTTCTTCATTTAAAGTTGTTGAAAGTTTTGATCTAAAAAAAGTTGTAACCCTTCGAGAAAGACTTTGAAAAGTTTAAAAAATTATGAAAAAATATTTTAATAACCCTAAAAAAATTTAAAACCACACAAAAATGAATACAAAGTACGCTTAATTTAATTAATTTAGGCTAAAAAGAACAAGACCTTAGTCATCATTGCGTTCATAAAAATAAATCCTAAAAAGTTATATAAAATCATAGGTTGATTAAAAATAAAATAAAAATATAAAAAATCCGTACAATCTAATATGCAATAAAATATAATGTTTGTGTGCGTACATGTATAGAAAAGTATTTTTGTCTAAGAACATCTTTTATTGGTTAAATTAATCAAGTACTATTTAAAAGGTTTTGTATGACTTCTATAAAAACAAGGAAAATTACTTTACCTTCTGGGATGTTTAAGAAATTAATAAAAAATATAAGGATGATATTTTAACCTTCAAATTTTTTAAACAAATTACAATTAAAAGGTAAAACTAACTTTGAATTTGGATTTAAAAATTTAAATTGAAAGGTAAAACTAACATCCTTATATTTTTTCTTATTTATTTTCTCCAATTTTTCCACAATTGAAACTAATTTTTCCTAAATATTTGATTTATTTAATCAATAGAAGACATTGTAAAGCAAAAACAAATTGTGTGTAAGTTTCTATAGAAACATAGTATTTTAATTACATATTTGTATTCTACGCGTTTTTTGATTTTTTTAGGTATTTTTAGTGTCCTTTTGTAAGCTCTGTATGATTTATATAAAATTTTGAAATTTATCTTTATGAATACCATGCTGAGTAGGAAGCCAGGTGGTTTCTATTGATAGGTTGTTTGTAGGTGAGGAGCAGTTGAACGGCGCGATTTTCTTACGGCAATACGACTTACTAGAAGGGCACCCCGTGCATTCGCACGAGCTGATCGGCTCAAGCGGCCTGGCCCAAAGGAGAAACGAGAGAGAGAGAGAGAGAGAGAGAGAGAGAGAGAGAGAGAGAGAGAGAGAAAGGAGAGAGAGAGAGAAAGCAAGGAGGAGAGAGAGAAGGAGGGCATGGCAGAAGGGAAGCGGCTCTCCTGGCAGGCAAGGCGGCGGCAACAGCCATGAACCGAGTGGGAAAGGGAAAGAGAAAGGAAGGAGAGAGAGGGAGGAGAAAGGTGGCGAGGCAGAGGTCGAAGGTGAAGCCATGAGGAGTGCAATGACGGCAAGTGAGCGGCAGAGATGGCTCGACGACCCGGCGATGACGGCAAAGGGGACACATGGCGGGGGGACACACAATGAGGACGCGCCTATAGGCAATGGCGGCAAAGCGGCGACGGAGATTGGACGGGCGGCGGGCCCGACCGCAGCCACGCGGACGAGGCGGCGATGCTGCGGTGGAGGAGGTCTCGCCGCCTCGAGGAGGAAAGGAGGCCGTGAGTGAGGCGGAGGCAACGTAGCGGTGGAGGAGGAGGAGTGTGGGGAGGGAGGAGGCGTGGAGGAGGAGGCCGGCGGGAGGAGGCGGCAAGGCGTTGGAGGAGGGGAGGCGGAGGAGGCGCGTTGGAGGAGAGGAGGCAGGCGGGGAGGAGTGGGCGGCGTGAGTCCCATGTGGATGAGGAGGAGGCGGTGGAGGAGAGGAGGCGGTGGAGGCTGGGCAGCCCTGGCGGAGGGTGGAGGCGTGGGGGATGGGCGTGGTGGGGAGAGAGCTGTTGCATGAACAGTGCAACAGTAACGTACACGCGTCGAGTTTTGGGGGGGAGCTATACCTCTCTGGCTTTATAGATATCCTATAGCTTACGCTATAATGTGTTGGAAAATGGATGGATACGCTGGCCCAACACACGGCCCAATTCCAAGTGTCCAATGTCTGGCCCAGTAAAACCCCACAAGCTTCTACAGCAGCGAACTCGAAGCTGCAATGGAAGCCGGAGTTGGGGGAAGAGGAGAGGCGGTTGCAGCGGCGGTGGAGGAGGAGGAGGAGCAGGTGATGAGCGAGGTGCACCTCGGCTGCCCGCCCCGCTTCTCCGGCCTGTACGTCTCCCGCTTCAGCTTCTCCTCCCGGCCGCTAGGTAGCGCCTACTCGGCCACCTCTCACTCGCATTTCGTCATACACCATCCCTGCACCGCGCCCCGGTGCCAAACTGAGGCGGGATTGGCTGGGACTTGCCGTGGTTTACCTTGTCATCAAGTGTGAATTTTTGTTGACTTGTTGTCAGTGCCATCCGACGGCGACGACCATGAACGTGGCGGTGAGCGCGAGCTGGCCGCGGCGGCGAGCAGTTCTTGTAAGTGTGTGGGAGCCAGGCTGTGTTTTGCATTGATTTCTGGTCGTACTGCCGTAGTGTAGATGGTGGTGTGTGGAGTAGATGGATAATGGATTGCTTGTTGTGGTGTGTTTTGGGAAGGTGATTCCCTTGACACTGTCGCAGTGGATGAGGATGGGGACCTAGTCCTCGACCGGAGACGGAGAAGAAGAAAGAAAGACGGTGAGGCGTTTGCTACTGCATGTTTTTGTTTACGTAATGATGGGTGAATTCTGCACTTAATCTTGCTTGATCTGCAGGTAGAAGAAGCGAGGGCTATGTGCTCACCGTACAGCACGGTGTCACTTCGTCGCTTAAAAGCGTTGGCCTTCAGGTGGTAATTTCTTCCATGCTTCATTTCTAGTTTCATTGCTTTCTTCCTTTCAGTTGTGACATGCTTCTATTGGTGGTTTACAGATTTGGAAGGCAGCCTTACTATTAGCTGACTTTGTGTTGCACAAAAGCTTTACGTCATCGGAATTCGATGGTGTTACTGCCGTCGAGATTGGTGCTGGGACAGGTGTTGATTCGATGTGAAATTTAGTTCTTAGGGAGTCCTTGTGCATAGCTTTCTGTTCTTTCTAGAAACGTTCTGAGGACATTGTGTGGTTTGTTCCCAGGTTACTCCAATTGATAATCATGTAACCGTAGGATGTTTGCCAGGTTTTGTAGGGTTGGCACAAGCTCGGGTTGCTAGAAGAATTTTCATTACAGGTACTTAGGCCTCCTTTCAATTTTGATTCCAGTTTGATTCCAGTTTGGTAGTAGAATTGTCTGTTGCTGTCCTAACTCCTAGTTATTTACAATATCTGAATATTGGATTGACATAAGGCTTACGATGTTGTGTGTAGTATATGACATAATTTGGCATCCCTCAACACATGCAACCCCAGAAAAAACATGGGATAGTCAGATTTCTTCTCCTGTTATCTTCAGTCCTTGAAATTTTATTTTATCTATGGGAATGATCAGATAGAGGCACAGATATCCTCAATAATTGCTTGGCGAATGTTAGTCTCAACTCTAGCCTGCTAAAGTTTGATGAAGCTAAAGTCTTGGTACGGGAACTGGACTGGAAAATGTCGTGGCCTCCTCCACTGGGACTGAGTACAAGTGATCCATCTGATTCAAGGTTTCATTCTGCACCAATTGATCCCACTTTCCCTTTATTATGCATCACAACACAGTATCCTCACACAGCATATTCAAGATTTTAAGTAGGAAATGCATATGAATATCATGCGTTGCTTTACCACTGTCTGTTAATTTACCACTGTCTGTTAATTATGAAGAATGGTTTGTGTGGACGGGCATTGGATGGAGCATTCCCACTCTTTTATATTTATTTATATAGATATATATGTGTGTGCACGCGCGCGCGTGCGTGAAATCTTGCTTTTGCATGTTTTCAGTTTTTTGAAAAGCCTTCTATCAGTACTAAGCCTGAGCTCGAGTTACGTTGTTCTCCAATGTAGTTCAAGATACTTATGGTCTGAAAGTGAAATCGAGGAGGCTGAGAAAGCAACAGTGCTATTTGCAGCGGATGTTATCTACAGCGAAGATCTCACTGATCTGTTCTTTGACACGATGAAGAAATTGATGTCACGTGGTCTTAAGAAGGTACTGTCATACTTAACACCCACTCTTCGTTTCTAAGCATTCAAGCTAAGATTGCTCCCCAAAGAGAATAATCAGAGTTCTTTGTATCCGGTAGGTGTTATACTTGACCCTGGAGAAGAGATACAACTTCAGTCTGGATGAACTGGACGTTGTGGCCAATGGTTACAAGCGCTTCCGAAGTTTGTTCATTGTTCGAGATGGTAAACCTTTTGCCTTGCATTCTGCTCATCTAACATAAACAATCGCTGTCGCATTTCCCCTCAATCCTCTCCTTTCGATTCATTTGTCCGCAGAATGCGGAGGCCATGATGGTATCAAGCCTGATTTTGTTGGAGAGCAAATGGATATTGCCGAGGTTCCTCAGTACATCAGAGAATACGAAAGGGGCAAGGATTTAGAGATGTGGAAGATCATGTACAGTCCAAACCAAGGGTAGCATAGCAGTGCCTTCTGTGCGATCTTTACATTGTACGCCATGCTAGTTACTCTGATCTCTTGTTCTTGGGTTAATTCAGATTTATTTGATAGCACGGTGTAAATCATCATGTGATAGAGGAATAGTACTTTACGTATGTAAATCATTTTTTAGTTGAAAAGGAGGTGCATGTAGCACAAGTGCGGTAATGGTGATGGTGTGCCGATGATAATATTGATTCGTCTTCCATGCAGTTTCTACGATATTTTTCGTGACTGCTGTCTGCTACTGTGTTTGGTTACTCGCTCTGGCCGGTCAGGCCCAACCATCACGCGTCACTAACTACATATCAGTACTTCGTAGTTCGTACTACCAAGAAGAAAATATAGGATCCGAGCAAGTGCTTCATCGAAGGACTTGAGTTACAGGAGTTATATAAGGATTAAACAAGAACATGCACAGAAATTCCAGCATCAAAAAGAACAGTTTTATTTGTTACGGAGTACTATAAATTTACAATATCGGAGTCACATGTATCTTTGGAACGAGAACGAACTGATGTAGAACATTAGTTACATTTGCTTGCGCCAAATCAAGCTGCCCAAACAGCGCTAGTCATCGCTGTTGATGTATTGCAGCAGCTCGTCGGTGTTCTCCGGGATCTCGAAGTCGAAATCCAAGTGTGCCAAGGAGTACTCCAATTCCGAGGATGGCGCCCCTGCCGATGCCCCGATGCACTCGCCCATGGTCGGCGCCGGCGGCGAGATGATGCCACTGCCGGGATCCTGTGCTGTTGCGCGGCGTTGCGCGGCGCGCGCACCGACGTCGACGTCGACGTCGTCGGCCTCGCGCTCGCGCGAACCTTGCGACTCCCTCTTCCGCTCCTGGCCGTGGCTGCTGAAATGGATGCGATACGCCCTCAACGGCGACGAGGCGAGCTCCGGCGGGGCCGTGATTGTGTACTCGTACATAACCCACCCCGTGCTGCAGTCCTTGCCCTCGGCGTGGAAGTTGAGCGCGTCGTTGCGCCACACGACCTCCTCGCCGGTGACGGCGAGGCGCGCCCTGCCCTCCACGCCCTTCTGTTTCTTCCAGCACCCGCCGCCCTCGCAGGTACGCTTCTGGTGGCCGCCCTTGCCTTTGCTGCTCACCGCCTGGCTGGCCGCGAAGAAGAAGGCGACGTCCTTGCGCCCGTACTTGTCCAGAAGCTTCCACGGCGGCGAGCCCAGCGGGTCGGCCTCGATGATGATGCCTTCGAACGGGAGCGGCTGGCCGCGCTGGCGCTGGACGAGGTAGTGCTCCACGAGCTCGTCGTCGTCGGGGTTGAACTTGAAGCCCAGCGGGACCTGAACGGCGCTCGCGGCCGCCTCCATCGCGCAGACCTAGGGTTTGCTTGGAAGCGCAGACCTAGGGTTTGGGAGAATTCGGAGGAGAAATGCAGATCTGAGGGGAGAGAGGGGAATTGGCGAATTCTTTTTGGCGCGCGGGGGCTTATATAGTATAGACCGGGGAGGGGAGGGCTCCCGCCAAGGCGGTGGCGCGTGGCCTACTCCTTCTCGAAATCGGTTTGCAACGGCTAGTTTTCCCTTTTCAAAAATCGGGATGGGGAAGGAAGGGATGCACGGATCCAAGAAGCTGATCAACTTCAGCAACATCTAGAAGGCGGGCGCTTCCGCCGCTCTGCGCCTTCGCCGCCGTGCTCGCGCCGCTCGCGGAATCAAGCTCCCGGGCGAACGCCGAGCCCTGGAGACCAGGCGCGCACCACCTGTTCGACGCTATGCCTTGCCGCCGCCTTCCGCGAGCTGGCGTGCGTGCGACGGCGTGGCTCCGTTCGGCCGCCGCAGTGTGCTCTGCTGCGGGGAGACGCGGCCAGGTGTGGAGCCGGGCATTGCTGCCCACGGTACGGTTCTGGACTTCTGATGCTGCTCACCTTCTCAGCAAGAAATCATCAGCCTTGCACTAATTGCTGCGTTTGTTTACAAGGGGTTTGTTAAAGGCAACGACTACTGTGCAATCAAGCACTGCGTACACTCATGCAATCACTCACTGTGGTCACTTGTTCCTCATGGTGTTCATTTTGATTTTCGATTTTAGTACAAAAACGAAATGGTATTTTTTGCTGGCTAGGTTATCTTTCGTGGGGTTGAGGTGGTGTTATTGGCAAAAACAATTGAGTTTGCGGTATGGTAGATTCATATTATGGGGTTTGCTTTTAGTATTCAGTTGGATGATGCCCACCATGATTGTCAAATGCAGAGCATGTGTGAATCTCTGGTCCTTGTAATGGTCTGTCAAATGCAGGGAATGTGTTAAGAGTCTGTCCCTATAATGGTCCTTGTAATTGAGATATTTTATTTTGAATATTTTCAGCTAATAGAAGATACTATTCATGCCAAAAATGTTAAAAGAAGTGATCAATGCATAAACAGATGTAGCTGCTCTTGTTCGTATAATTTATGAAGTATACGAAATGCAACACGTTGGTTGTAGAATCAGGAAGAGTCGGGTTCTGCTCAAGACAATGGTTGAGTTTGGTCATTCTTCCTTCTTTTGTTATTCTTGTGTGATTGAATATATAAGCTCAAAATTTATACTCCCTCCGTTATGAAATAGTAGTCGTTTTAGAATTATCCTAAGTCAAAGTTTTAAAACTTTATCCATAAAGAATTTTTAAACTATTTAGATTGCGATCATAAAAATCGTATAGATACATTCGTCTTAACAAGATCTTTCATAATATTATGATTTTTAATACATTATAAATAAATTTTTAAAAGTTTTTTATGGTCAAAGTTCTATTTTGATGACCATGTCAATATCCAAAACAAATACCGTTTCATAACGGAGGGAGTACCTTGAACTCAATTTTAGTTCTTTCAAAATTCTTTGGCTTGAATACATTGACGTTCTTCCAGTATTCGGTGAACCTAAGGTCGTGCTCAAATTCTGGACCTAAATAGCACGAATTCAACTCACAAGCTACTGCACATACAGATTGCCAACCAATCCTACAATTTTCAATCTTAGGGCTTGCAGTATATCACAAATCTCACCATACTCATCATATTAGAGGACAAATCATAGCATATTACCTCAATTTGCAACCCTTCCCACGGATTTGGGTGAAACCCTAACTCTCCCCTTGCTCTTCTTCCCTTTCTCCTACACTTGGCTTACCCGTTCCTTCTCCTTCCTCTTCTTTTGCTTTGGCCGTTGTCGGGGATAAAATCACGGCCCATTGCCATGGCCCACTCCCTGACGGCCCAATCGAACAGCCTATCAGGGCCCAGCTCCCTGGAAGGTTCTATCTGGCCCATATGCATCCTGCCGAACAGCTTCTTGGTCGGCATGATGCGTAACGGCCTAGGATTTGTGTGAGTCCGACTCGAACAGAGTTCTGCACGGCTACGTGAAGACCCGGACGTGGTTTCCCGGATTGGAATAGGAGCCGTGATCCCCAAGAATTGGAGTTTACCTTATCTGTCTCGGGATATATTTGGCATGTCGAGTTCGTTACGATCTCGTAGTTAGCCCGGCCCGATATTCCCTCGGTAGATCGGTTTGCTCCATACTATATAAACAGTGCCCCTACGGCGTTTAGGGGGCATCCAATATCGGTCAATCCTACAGGAGTTTACGCATCTAGCATCTCATAGACACCTGATCACCGCATTGCACTCTTGTCTCGCCGAGATTTGTTCGTCTCGCTGAGTCACCTCTTGTAATCATCTCTGATATATAAGAAAGGCTGGACGTAGGGCTATTATCTCTCCCGAGAGACCTGAACCAGGATAAAAACCCCTGTCTCCTTGTTCGCTGTTGTTCGTTCTGTTCGGCGTGTCTCCTATCTCTCTTTTGAAGAACCTTAGTTGACTTGGGTCGTTATCTCAACCGTCGACAGTTGGCGCCGTCCGTGGGGACCTAGTAGATCGAGCATGTCGAACTCCATCAGCGATACGGAGATTCTCCCTGAGGACTATGACTCAGAAGGGCAGGATGTCTCTTCCCCTGCCAGATCGATCGGATCGTCTGGTCCCCGCGACGAGCTCCGTGCTCGGGGACAGGATCTCCTCGCGCCGGATGTGCCCACCATGATTGTCAAATGCAAAGCATGTGTGAATCTCTGGTCCTTGTAATGGTCTGTCAAATGCAGGGAATGTGTTAATAGTCTGTCCCTGTAATGGTCCTTGTAATTGAGATATTTTATTTTGAATATTTTCAGGTGATAGAAGATACTATTCATGCCAAAAATGTTAAAAAGAAGTGATCAATGCATAAACAGATGTAGCTGCTCTTGTTAGTATAATTTCTGAAGTATATGAAATGCAACACATTGGTTGTAGAATCAGGAAGAGTCGGGCTCTGCTCAAGACAATGCTTGAGTTTGGTCATTCTTCCCTCTTTTGTTATTCTTGCGTGATTGAATATATAAGCTCAAAATTTATACTCCCTCCGTTATGAAATAGTAGTCGTTTTAGAATTGTTCTAAGTCAAAGTTTTAAAACTTTATCCATAAAGAATTTTTAAACTATTTAGATTGAGATCATAAAAATCATAAAGATAGATTCGTCTTAAAAAGATCTTTCATAATATTATAATTTTTTAATACATTATAAATAAAATTTTAAAAGTTTTTTATAGTCAAAGTTCTATTTTGATGACCATGTCAATAACTCAATATCCAAAACAAATACCACTTCGTAACGGAGGGAGTACCCTGAACTCAATTATAGTTCTTTCGAAATTCTCTGGCTTGAATACATTGACGTTCTTCCAGTATTCGGTGAACGAGCCCTTCAGTTTTTTTTTTCTTAGCTCAAAGTGTTTATGAGCTCTATGCCCCTATGTGCAGGAATATTTGATTGCCGTGATTTGCATTGTATTTACTGCTATGGGTTCCCGCGATGTCACGAGCTAGGATAGGTGATTGTGCACTAAGTTGGGTCAAGTTGCAATATATCTGTTCTTGGAAAATTGTTTGATTGTCTATTGGTGCGTAGGTGATCCAACATCAACCATGGAATCCACAGTCTAGGTGATCAAAGGTCCAATATGGTAAAGTGTTTAGGAATGTTATAAGGTAGAGATAATCTTTTAGAGCATGAGACGAAGCGTTCCACAGGATCAACAAACCAGCAAGACACCAATTGTACAATTGTTTTTTGGCTCCAGGTTCAACATACAGATTCAAACCTCTCAAGCGGTCAAGCCAAAAAGTTCATCATCAGAGATAAGGTTCGACTTTGAAATTAAAATAAGCGAGCTAAATGCCAAAATTTCATTCTGGAGGAGGCAGGTGCTTGAATGATCATAGTTCATATGCATGCCCAGTGTCATCCGTATATTTTGTAATATGCTATGTGATAAAACTGTCTGGATGTACGTTTCTAAAACAAAATTTTGCTAAAATATATAGCAAATATTGGTTAATAGCATACAGATTCCGTGAGACCAGGGTGTTACAACACCGGAACATCCAAGGTTCAGAACAAAACTTCGGTGCATTCTTTTGTGCGCTATTTTGTCATATGAGAAGCTTACATGGAAGTAAATTCAAGATATTGGCCACCTACATGATACAATGCACTACTGATAAATAAGAAACCGCAGAGCAAACTCAGAAACCTATTGTTCAGTTCATGATTGCTTAGCAAACCGCCGAAGGCTTTTGGCAGCTCGGCCTCCTCCCCTGTCCGCTATTTCTTATCAGGCATTTAGGCCGCCCATCATTTTCCTTGTATTGTTTTAGGAAAGGTGTAACACCCCGACCCAAAATCGCTTAGAGCCTAGCCTACCTACAGGGCTGGCCCACGTATGCATAAGCACCCACTTAGACTTTTCGGCCTCGCTTCGTCCAAAAGGGTTAATCTGGGGTGCTACGTTTGGCTCAAACAGACATTATATGCTACTACAACTCTTTCTCAACTAGCAATATAAAACTAATCCCACCATCCTCCCCAGAAATCTTTTTTTGACCAACTCCAGAATTTCTAGAACCACCGGTATCACGGGACCTCGAAAAACCCTGCATCTGCTTAGTAACCTGAAACTCTAATTCAACACTCTTGGCTTGATCCACAAGCGTACTGAAATCACCCGTTAGTACCACGGCCAACTGATGACGGTACTCAGGATTAAGACCCCTACGGAACCTCTTCGCCTTTTCGACATCGTTCAGCTACCGACAGCACAAAACAGAATAATTTATTAAACTCAAGCTCATACTCCGCAACCGACCACTTTTTTTGAACTAGATTGGATAGGTCATGGTCCATCTTCTTTAAAAAAGATGCTGAAAAGTATTTCTCTTTAAACTTCTCGGTAAACAACTTCCAAGTCACTCGGCTCCTAGCGCGTCTGTGACGAGAGAACCTTTCCCACCAAATGTCTGCCTGCCCCTTCAACTGGAAAGCAGCATATTGAGCCTTCTCCTCGAAAGTCATCGCGATAGCGGCCATCTTCCTCTCCATGTTGCGCAACCAGTCCGCTGCGTCAGACGGGGAACCAGAGCCATCAAACGTATCAAAGTGATATGATTGCCAGATATGATGATTCATCCCTCGCATCACCGTGTTGATAGCAGGAACTACTACTGGTTGCACTATCTGTCCTCCAACCATCGGGTGAGCAGCACCCTGAACAACAGACTCGTCCATACGACCTTGCCCATCACCAACGGCTCCAACCCGTCGGCCTCGACCTCCCCAAGCAGGAAGATCCTCTCTAAGGTTCGCGGCTATCGGACCACCATGACCCCCTCGACCTCCATGACCACCACGGCCTCCACGGACTCCACGTACACCATAGCCTCTAACTCTCGGCATATCTGGCAATCATATCACTTTGATACGTTTGATGGCACTGGTTCCCCGTCTGACGCAGCAGACTGGTTGCGCAACATGGAGAGGAAGATGGCCGCTATCGCGATGACTTCCGAGGAGAAGGCTCAATATGTTGTTTTCCAGTTGAAGGGGCAGGCAGACATTTGGTGGGAGGGGGTTCTCTCGTCAAAGACTCGCGCTAGGAGCCGAGTGACTTGGGAGCTGTTTACTGAGAAGTTTAAAGAGAAGTACTTCTCAGCATCTTTTTTTAGAGAAGATGGACCATGACCTATCCAATCTAGTTCAAAGAAAGTGGTCGGTTGCGGAGTATGAGCTTGAGTTTAATAAATTATCCTGTTTTGTGCCGTCGGTAGCAGAGAACGATGTCGAAAAGGCGAAGAGGTTCTGTAGAGGTCTTAATCCTGAGTACCGCCATCAGTTGGCCGTGGTGCCAGCGGGTGATTTCAGTATAGTTGTGGATCAAGCCAAGAGTGTTGAATTAGAGTTTCAGGTTACTAAGCAGAGACAAGGTTCTTCGAGGTCCCGTGCTATTGGTGATCCCGGTGGTTCTGGAAATTCTTGAGTTGGCCAAAAAAGGACTTCTGTGAAGGATGGTGGGATTAGTCCCATATTGCTAGTTGAGAAGAGTTATAATACCATATAATGCCTGTTTGAGCTAAACATAGCATCCCGGGTTAACCCTTTTGGACGAAGTGAGGCCGAAAAGTCTAAGTGGTTGCTATGCATGCGTGGACCAGTCCCGTAGGTGGGCTAGGCTCTAAACGATTTTGGGCCAGGGTGTTACAAAAGGTCTCTTGGTTTTGAAAACCTCTTCCTCTTTCTTCTTCGCCCGCTTGCTAGATTTGCTCCTACCCTTGGTCTTCTTCTTCAACTCAGTGTTCTTAGCGGCCTCGACAGCATCTTCCATCTCGTCCTTGATCTCTTTCTTGGTCTTCTTCTCTTTCTTCTTTGGATACCTTACAGTGGATATCATATTTGGATTCAGCATTATAGTCTGGTAATAGCTTAATAAGAAGGGCTTGCGCCTCCTTCTCCCTCCTCTGCTTGGCAGTCTCTACGGGGTTTTCAACGAAGGTATCAAAGTTTGGTTCACCGGATCCAGGAACAAGAATGGAAGAAAGACCCATCGAGTGCCCAATCCCCAAGATATCTTCATAAGGGCGGAACAAAACCTTCCCAATTTGATATCCTTTCAATATTCTATGCCTCATATAAAGTTTATAGTTCTGGCTCCCAGAATCCCTGAATATTTCTACTTGAGATCCATTACCATAGGCCAGTAATCCCTTCTGGCTGAAATCCAAGGACTGAGCGCGTGCAGCATAAGAATGAACCACCTCATACTTCCTAAGAAAGTTTTATTTTCCTATCAACACCTGCTGTTGCCATAAGATGGCCACTCCTATCAAATGCAACAGCAGTCACAGGACCATTATGGCACAACATTGTGACAAGGGGTTTCACACTGGTTGGCTTCCACATGGTAACTTTGCCACCAGCATGTCCAAGGCCAATAACAGCATTGTAGGGATTTACCTGCATAACATCAGTACGCCCCAAACCAGTCCTATAATTTGCGATCATATCACCAGTGCTCATATCTTGGTAGTGGAGCTGCCCAAAGCTGCTTATAGATCAAGAGAAATTGTTTATCCAGAAATTGAAGTTTCAAAGATTTACCATGCTCCTGTAAGAACAAATGATGCAATCAGACTCCAAAAGATATCTTCACTGACCATAGGAAGATCACATCTATGCATTGATATTTTTCGAGTACAAATCGCAAACTGGAATGATATATAGCTCTAAAGTTTTTATGTTGTTGTACTGTTATGTTGCAACTTGAAAGAAATGCAAGCAAGGTCCAAAGGAATTTGAGCAACACTAAACTTGTAATAGCCTAACTGTTAATTGCAAATAATTTTATTTTGGAAGGCCCTCTGGCCACAGAGAAAAAAAGAAACAAAATATTAGATAGATCAACTTAAAATATCGATTCAACTAGTTGCATGGAGGCATTTTACCATTGCAAAATTTGCAGCCGTGAAAATAACCACTCGATGTCCCACTGAAATATGGATTTGGAGCTACATGTCAGTCTCACTCTCAGCCAACAGCATTATTTTTATGTGCACTTAAGCACCACAGGGCATAGGATGAGATGATGAAGTTGGAATTAGAATAAGGAGGATCATCTCAGATCCTAAAACTACTGTTCACGCATTTCACTTAAATGACTATGTATGCATTTTTTCATAACAAATCCATTTATCTGATTTAACCCTAAAAACCTACATGGTGGGTACACCGAAGTATAACACATATGTGCTGGCCTCTGTGAGTCTGCTGCACGTCATGTCGTGCATGGTGCATAGTACCAATTGCACAAATCAAAGCCAAAGGAAAATCCACGCGCAATCACTCAAGACATGTCATGTCACAAGGTGTGTACTACAATTGCTATAAAAAATGAAGGGCAAAAGAAAATCTTCACTACCATACAAATACTAAGAAAAACATGGATAAAAATGCCAAGGGGGGAGACAGTAGAAAGTCCTTAAGCCCTTCTAGTGTTTTAGACAGACAACCAACTTTCACCAAGACTCAAAATCGAGCAAAAATTTAGCTATAACCAGCAGAAGTAGATACTCCCTCCTTTCCATTCTATAAGGCATAATTTGACTTGAAAAAAGTCAAATGTTATCAATTTTGGCCAACAATTAGTTAAATTATATGCATCTTTAGCGGATGAAAGTTATATCAACATGTTTGCATTTCAAATTGCTTTGACAATAATGTAATATTATAGCAATCAACAATATATAATAAGAGAAACTAGCGGTCAAAGTCTGTCCCTGAAGACTTTTTTCAAGTCAAACTACGCCTTATAGAATGGAAAGGAGGGAGTATATGAATTGTAAGTAGTTATTTGGGCTCTATCTGCACATCATCCATTAATTAAAAAATTCAATCATATTTATTTAGATAACATAAAATAGCCATCTTTGAGCATACTTTATCTTTTATTCTTACATCTAGCTCTCAAACTCCTATATTTTGTTAGTTCTTGCTTGCACAGAGGTTCAACTAAGTTATGCCTGGAGTAGTTCTTGGCTTCTTGCTTGCACAAAGCTAAATTGCAAATTAAAAAAGGCGTCCAAAAAAAGGAAAACAGCTAAATATTGAAAACTGACCTGAAACTCCTTCATGAGATCCATATTTAACATATCCATCATAGCAAGATGGCCTTTTCGTCCACCTACTAGCATGTAGTGACCATTGGATGTGTATTCTAAATTGTAGGGACCAAGTACTGCATAGAACAAGAGCTAGTCAGCCTCTCGTACTAATAAGCGGTCGTAAATCATTATCAGAAATGTTGATGGTCAAGATGCCGATGATAGAGTATGTCAAAACGAACAATAGAGTACCACACAGAAATTATTCCCAAGAAAAAAGTGACAATGTTCAGTCAGACAAAATCTGAAAAATGTCAATACGGTATTGCTGTCAAATGTTCATTGCTTAGCAAAACAAATTTGCAGTTTTTCAGGTTAACAAGATACCACATCCTTGAAACAATTAGAAGGGCATTTATAGTGGAGAAGCACACGAAAAACTTTATAAAATCAATACTTCATAAGTACCAACTATCAAGAAATAAAATCAACGGTATTCTGTAGTATCATTAACTTGTTTTCTACTTAATCTGTACTGGACACGCAATTGGTTGTCAGTACAGGACCATACAAAAGTAGCAACTAAAGCTAAACTTAAAAGATGATAACATGTGCTGGTTTTTCAACTTCACCAAGCTTTTGTGAGGCAATAATATCAAACCGATAACAGCAGTTTTGAAAAAAAAATTGCACAATATAAAACAGATAGCTCTCTGGTGGCATGGCTTCCAGGAAAAGTAAAACAAATTTGCATACTTACGAGCTAAAATCTTATCAAATGATTTTCTAGAACTCAAAAGATCCACCTCCTGCAAAATAGTTTGTTGCTGAAATCTGTATGTCTTCTCGAAACCTTCAGGCTCTAAATATCCACCCTCAATAGGCAAAAACCACTGCAGATTGAATAACAGAAAATCAGCAAAACAAAAATCATCCCATGCTTGGGATCATTAGAGTGGATCGCGAGTATGATGATCAAGAAGCGTATGGGGGACCAAATAAGTCAAAAGATGTAGCAAGGGCTTAAACCTGAAGTGTTTTATTACTGCTCCAGTAAGCGCAGTGAAGTTATGCAAGAAAGTACTCCATCCAATTTTATAGGGCGTATTTTGATTTTGAGAAAGTCTTTGATGATAGACTTTGGCCTTGTCTGTTTCAGATTAATGTTGAGTTGCGCTTTACTGTAGCAAATTTGTGACCCCCTCAAAATACGTTTTAGCGAGTTTAAAAAATTATAAAAAAATATTTTACAAACTTTAAGAACTATTTAAAACCCCACAAGAATAACTACAAAACATTACATCATTTGGCTTATATAAAAATAACAAATTTTCATTTAATTTAATTTAATCTGAAACAAACAAGGCCTTTGACCGTTAAATTTCTACTATTATACATCATTAATTGCCATAAATAATATTGTATCATTAGCATTTCCAAATATGAACATATTGATACAGCGTTTGTACCCTAGCTATCCATATAATTTGACTAATTGCTGGTAAAAGTTTTTATATATGAAGTTTGATTTTTCCGAATCAAAATTCGCCTTACAAAAGTGAACTGAGTATGTTGAAGGGACATCAAAATGATAGCCAAGGCCAATTGTCCACGCCATAATTGACAAATTGCTATAAATTGACCAAAAGAAACAAAAGAAGGGAAAATCTCTCCAAAAAAGAGTACATGTGAACTTAATAATATAAATTCATGTGAGGACAGGTACATAAAAAACCACTAAATACATCCTCCTTATGCTATTTTTTTTCCTGGTAGTAATGCCAAATAGGTCCGTGCTATATTCAACATACATATTCAATACATACAGATAAATCATTTCATCCAAATCATGAAGCCAGAAAAACAGCTAAAGATGGGACATGTGGTTGAAGTCACCAGTTTTGAATACCAGAATCCCTTGTATCATGCAAGCCTGTTGAGGAGTGACTCTTCAGATTTCTTGTCAGACAGCTACCTTACATTTTGCATGCGATTATAAATTCATGGACAAGCTGCAGAAAAAACCGCAAAAAAAACGTGTAAAAACCACACCTTTTCGGCCTGGGCTGCAGCTTTCGCAGACTGTCCATAGAGCCTCTCTCTCCCAGCAAGCTGCCCTTTCAATTTCTTATCCTTCAAAGCCTGGGAAGCCATCACAAGGGGGGAAAAACAACCATATCAATGGATACATTCCCAAGTAGAAGAATTAGCCAAGTGATTCGATCAAAACTTGAGCTACACTGTAGGATAAGAAATTAAGAATAGTAATCGCACCCCCAAGCTAGCAGCCTTCCCCCGCGAAAACTTCTCCAGTTTCATTTCCACCTCATCCAGTGGCGGATCCACCGCCCGGGCAGGGGCTGCAGCTGCTAGGGCTCCCATGACACCTTGGCACTGGGACAATGGCGCCGGGATCCGCAGCAGGAGAGGCCGCGAAGGGAGCAGGGCGGAGCGAGAGAGGAACAGATTGAGCGCGAACTAGGGTCTAGGGAGCAAGGCGGCGGCGACCGCCTCGCGCCAAGCTGGCTAGGTTTTAGCGAGGGAGAGAGGCGAAGCCGAGAGCCCGCGAAGCGAAGGGAGATGGGGCGGCGAAGCTGCCTTGATAGACCTGAGAATTGGGCCGTTCTAGGCTGGCTGCTCGGCCCAACCGTGCCTCGGGACTTTAAGAAACGGACCGGTCTGACCCGAATGTCCATTCGGCAGGCCCATCACGGCCTGGATGCATGTCGGGCCGTGACGGCCCAACAACGGCGCAGTGAAAACCGTAGATGGTTGGTGAATGGTGAGGCTCCATGAGGGGCGCGTAGGCACGTCACGAGCGGGGTACTCAGTTACCAAAGAACCAGGGATCGAATCCTCGATCAATAGTTCCAACCGTCGTGACGCTACCTAAACCACAAGGCATGCGCAGTCGCGTCCAAGCACATAGTAAGGACTATAGAACACGTGCTAAGAACTATGAACTAACGTTATGTTCAGGATTAAATCCCAGTGATGCGTGAAAGTCGAGGTCGAACTTCCAACCAATTCACCAATAGCCCTCAAATTAGGGATGGAAATGGTATGAACAATTTTCTACTCCCTCCGTTCCAAATTATAAGTCGTTTGACTTTTTTGACACGTACTTTGACCACTCGTGTTATTTAAATAATTAGTGAAAATATGAAAAAACTCAAGTCATTATTAAAGTACCTTTCATGATAGACTAAATCATAACAAAAATAAATTATAAATATAAATTTTTTTGAATAAGACGAATGGTCAAAGTACGTGTCAAAAAAGTCAAACGACCTATAATTTGAAACGAAGGGAGTACCTGCCAACCGTCCAAACCAAACCGAATAGTTTTTTGGATAATGCTGTGGATTTTTAAATGTTTTTAGGAGAATACAATACAAATACAAATAATATTCGATGGATATTATCCAAACTTTTTTTAATAATGTCTGGTGGATACTATTCATTACAGTATCCACGTACCATCTCTATTATACTTCTAAAATTATCTTCGATCCATTCTTTTTTAAAGCCTTGCGCGCCTCATATAAATTACATATATTGTTACTACACATATTAATTCCTATGTTACGATGACTGACCAACACTTGTACTGACAAGATGTATATGGTTTTATAAATATCTTTTTCCTTGTCGGGAACTCATACTTAGGTACTTAGATACTATCATGACTATAAGGTCCTGTTTGTTTGAGCTGCAGCTTCTCTAAAAGCTGCTTCTAGGAAAAACCATAAAAAACTAGTTTCTAGGAAAAGCTCATATCACAGTACAAATTGGGCTTTTGATGGCTTTTGGCTTCTTTGAAGGGGGTTCCAAAAGCTGGCTGTTTGTTTGAGCTTTTGGCTTCTGAGGCTAAAAGCTGGCTAGACGCTGAAACAAACAGGACCTAAGCCATAAAGCCGATGCACACTAAATAATTGTATGTCTTTATTTGCTTATTTCTCTAATATATGTTGGCGCATATTATCGAGAGAGAGTACTATTTGTGTCCGTATTCATATTCACTAGTAAAGGAGCAAATATAGAGGGATGATGCTCTTTCCAACAGTAATCCCTAAATTCGGTCCCCTATAGCCTCACATGCAGACTTTCTTTAAAAAGATTCTCTTCTTATATTTCTTTCATCTCCAACAATGTTCCCTATATGGAAAATTGTATAGGGGAAGAAGAGAATCCCTATATATAAAAGAATGAAAAGAAATTCCCTATTTTATGGAACGCTGTTGGAGCATATAAAGAAAGAATCCATCCCTATTTCAGAGTAAAGGATGCTTTTTACGGAAATATATTAGGCTGTCTCCAACATGCTCCCCTAAAGCACCCTCTACTCTAAAATAGAGGACAGATTCTTTCCCTATATGCTTCAACATCATTCCTTATTCCGTTTCCTAAAATAGAGTTTTTCTCTTCATTCTCTTATATATAGGGGTTCTCTTTCCTCCCTCTATACAATTCTCTATATATGGAACGCTGTTGGAGATAGGAGAAATATAGGGAGAGATTTTTTTAAAGGGAACCTATATATTAGGCTATAGGGGATCAAATTTAGGAGTTCCTGTTGGAGATAGCCTTAGAGACGGCCTAAAGAAAGGAAAGGAGGAGGCAACAAAGCAACGGCCGGTCGGCCGCATAAAATCCGTCCCCATATAACCGCTATGGCACTATCCACCGCTCAAGGGAGGCTCGCCCAACTCCCTTCTTCCTCCCCAAGCACGCTTCCCCGTCCCTCCGCCTCACGCTACGAGCCACGCATGTTGTACTGCTGATTTTACTTGTATACTCTTCTTCTTCCGCAGCAAATCATTCCAGTAGACATAGCGACAGTCGATATCTAGGATTCTTTTTAGTACTTTTGTCAAGCAAAACCAATTCGTCGACATCACACAGAAAGGGGAAAAGTAAGGTGGAAAAAAGGGAGAAGACCACGAGACAGGTGGGAGTCCGTTTCTTTTGTGGATTCTTGATCTGCGACTGATCCAAGCTCTTACCTTTTCCTTGCCCATTTAGCTCTGTACCTTCATACCGATCGTTCGAGCGCTTCTTGCCGGATTGATTGAGCGGTCCTTGCTTCCGTGGATTCTTGAATTTCTTTCCCGATCCAAGTTCCAGCTTTTGTTTGCGCCCATTGACTCCGGCGCTGTTCTACTGATCAGTTGAGTGATTCTTACCCTTATTCAACAGTTCTTGCTTGCATCTTCTGCACTTAATGTGTGGAATTTCTCTACATTTCCCTGCGGCTGATTCTTGTAGCAACTGGCAACTGCTAGGAACCTTACCTCAGTTTATTCCTATTTGCTAGCTTCACTTCGACGAGTTGGATTTATGTTCCAGTAGGGAACTTTCTTGTTATTATCTGTTGATTTGTGCTATGGAAACAAGGAAATCTTTGTGATAAGCTACACTAGCATGGTAGAACTACATCAGCTGTTGAAGATTTGATGGTGAAATTGTGTATCTTTTGCAGGAAATGGCAGGGCAAAGCTCCGAGTCCCAGTCCACTGAATCATTCGAGTACATGTTGCTCGAGAGGGACCCTGATCTTTACAGGACCGTCTTCTCAGGTCCAAGCCAGATTAGCCCGTGGATCGACCCGAGTGTGCTGAGTCTGAAGCACCGGATAGGGAGAGGTCCATTTGGGGATGTTTGGATAGCAACTCATCACCAGAGGACAGAGGATTATGACCAGTACCATGAGGTCGCGGTGAAGATGCTGCATCCGATTAAGGATGACCAGCTTCAGGCCTTCTCGGTGAGGTTCGATGAGATCTTTAGCAAATGCCAGGGTCTAGGCAATGTCTGCTTTCTACATGGCATCTCGACACAGAATGGAAGGGTATGCTGAATTGTTGATACTTTTTGTTTGGCTTGGCTTGTTGCTGGATCACTTGTGTGCTGAGGATGATCTGATAGCTCAATTTTGTTTCATGGATATTTCAGATTTGTATAGCAATGAAGTTTTATGAAGGATCCATCGGAGACAAGTTGGCTCGGCTTAAAGGTGGAAGACTCCCTTTATCAGATGTTTTAAGGTAAGGTGCAAACTCCCACAGCTTTATACATATTTGATGTTCTGAGTGTTCGTCTTATCTTTATCATCCAGTGTAACACAGAGGCACTGATATCATTAAGTTCAGTGCGTAGCATCTTAATTTTTTGGGCCTAATTGTTCGAAATTGGTATCAGTGAGTTGCTGACTGTATTGGTTGATTAACTGCCTGATGTCCTTTATTCCTTTCTCATCTTAATGTTTTGATTGATTTCTGTGAATGCTCAGGATTTTCTATTTAGAGGAAAGCCATCTCATGTGTTCATTTTCTGGAATATTTTCTTACATTTTTTTTTTTATGATTTGCAGATACGGTGCTGATTTAGCACGAGGAGTTTTAGACCTACACTCAAGGGGAATTTTGATTCTAAATCTTAAGCCTTGTAATTTTCTCCTTGATGAACATGACCATGCTGTACTGGGGGACTTTGGGATCCCATCCTTGCTGTTTGGACTATCACTTCCTAATCCAGAGCTTATCCAAAGACTCGGAACTCCAAATTACATGGCGCCAGAACAATGGCAGCCAAATATCAGAGGTCCAATTAGTTATGAGATTGACTCATGGGGTTTTGCCTGCAGCATTCTTGAGATGTTAAGTGGCATCCAGCCATGGCGTGGCAAGTCACCAGATGAGGTCTATCAGTTGGTTGTTCTGAAGAAAGAAAGACCAATTTTTCCATACAATTTGCCTCCGGAGGTTGAGAACGTCCTTTCTGGGTGCTTTGAGTATGACTTTAGAGACCGTCCCATGATGACAGATATCTTGCATGCTTTTGAAAGGTAGAATGCTCAATCTTTTTCTTTTGCATTGTGCCAGTGCCAGAAATTTACAAGATTTAATTAAATTGCTGTCAGATGAGTAATTTTATCATGACTCATGTTTACTTGTGCTTATATTATGATTTACAATGCTAAGTTATATTAAAGTCTGTCATGTCAAAGTATGGAACTGTGTTTTTTAATGCTCATATTCTTTGGTCGGTGTCTTTCTTTTCTTATTCTACAATTATTTTACCATGCCTTGGGCAGAGATTTCCGTAAAATTTATTCTCTTTTGTTTGCTTAGTGCTAAAGATGCAGATTATGACAACACTGGCTGGGATGGTTCTGAAAATCTAAGGGGAGAAAGGCTAATTCAGTCAAGTCGCACCAATTGGTTATTCTTTAAGGATAAGCTGCAGGTTGGTGACAAGGTCCGCTCGAGAAAATTTAAAAGCTCTTGTAATCCTGAAACAATGGAAATACCTGATGGAACCATAGTTGGCATGGAGGATGATGGAGACCGTGATGGCTACATTCTTGTGCGAGTTCATGGGCTACATGATCCGCTGAAAGTTCGCTCCTCGACAGTGGAAAGGGTAACCTATGGTTTCGCTGCTGGAGACTGGGTACGGCTGAGGGAGGAAGACAAGAAGCGGTCTCAAGTTGGAATTCTCCATAGCATTGACCGCAATGGTACTGTGTATGTTGGTTTGATAGGAATAGACACCCTTTGGAAGGGGGAATATTCAGACCTCCAAATGGCCGAAGCCTACTGTGTCGGGCAGTTTGTTAGGGTGAAAGCCAACGTTTTGAGCCCACGGTTTGAATGGCAGCGAAAGAGAGGTGGAGGGTTAGCTACAGGTCGGATTTCGCAGATACTTCCTAATGGGTGTCTTGTTTTGAAGTTCCCTGGCAAATTTAGCCTAGGTGAAGTATGCAGTTGTTTGGCAGATCCTTCTGAAGTGGAGGTGGTGAGCTTTGACAAGTGCGAGGGGATTGTGAAGAAGTATCAGCACCTTGAGAACTTTCACTGGGCTGTGAGGCCGCTGTTCATTGCTATAGGTTTCTTTACTGCCCTGAAGTTAGGCATCTTTGTTGGGAAGAGCGTTGCTAGGCCGAGGAGTCGAAAGGTAGCCAATTTCTCTGATCAGAGTGGTAATCATCAGCAATTACCCCAGCAAGAAGTGCATAACAATGCCAATGCAGCATGGCTTCCTCCACCAGTGGCAAACATGCTTTTTCGAGATGGTCCTACGGCTTCTGGATAAAAACACAAATTTGGTGTTAAGACTGAGATTTCCAGAGGTATATGGAGTATGCAACGCTTCGAACAAGTTGTTACTGTCCATATGTAGGTCTGAAACCTTTTGTCTTGCCTAAATTTCTGTGAATATATCTACTCTCTCTGCAACTCAGCATGCCTGATCATGTACGTCTTTTCTCTAGAATTATCTCTAGATGTTCTTAGGGACATGTAATTATGTGTGATTATTTCTTTATCGCTGACTGTTTGTGCGACCCAAGACATGCCTTATTACTAGTTTACTACAACTGTGCTCATTACTTATTACTACGTCCGGCCACAATTAGTTGTTTTAGGTATTGACACGCTCTATAATGCTAACTTTTGTCACTAATTATTGTTATTACAATTTATTTATAAAATCTAATAGAAGTATAATATTATGGAAGTCTTTTTGAGACAAGCTATATATATACTATTTTCTTGTTTCCAGTTAATATATATATTACATATAAACTGAAATTCATTATAGTTTGTTTTCAATCTTTGACTTGTATAATTTCTTTCAAAGGGGTAGTTCACAATTTACATTTTTCGTACCTTGTTCCTTAAAGCGTGATATACTTTCTTCTCTTCTTATTACTGCATTGAAGGGGTGATTACTACAATTTACAGATGTACGGACTCTGTTCCTAAAAGCGTGATACTTTCTTCTAGTTACTGCCTTGCAGCTTCTTCTGTTCTTGTCACTACATTAGCATTTATGTCGTTGCATCAACTTGGTATGCTACGAAAGAATGGACTGAAGGCTGGCGCTTATTAATTTGCTCAAAACAATTCAGCCAGCACGACAGAGTATCTATTGTCATCAGCATATAATGTACGAATTAAACAATTTCAGATACAAAAGTACCAAGTTGGTTGGTATACGCCAAAGAGAGAAAGATCGAATTAGGCATTGTCAGATAGAAGAGTACCCAGTTGGTATACACATAAAAAGAAAGTTGGTATACACCAAAAAGAGAGGGAATTACATGAAAGGGCATGCTAATGAGCTTCACCAAGCTGCCTACGGCTACGGTTTAGATCATTAAATAAACCTCTAGATATTTTTTTTGGCAAAGGGTAACAAATACACAGTAGTCAAAAGCCTTCTGAGTTTTTTTTCCCAGTATCCTCTTGAGGTGAAATATAGAAGTTAATCATCACCCATAAGTATCCGCTCTTCACAAAGACCAGGTTCAACATCTGAATTAGAAATCAAGCTGTGAACTTTGTGCCGACGAGGAGCAACTGCCTGATGTTGCATATGAAGGTCCGCTTGACCCGTCCACTGGAGCCTGATTCAACCGTTCTAACACCAGCGACCTCCTCTTTCGCAGCTTCAGAGAAAATGTGGATGCCTCTAATATCACAGGGACCTGCTTGTCGATGTAAAAGGCGTCAAAACAAGATATCATCATGAAGTTTTTAAAACGAGCTCTGAAGACTTCAGTACCTGGCTGTTAATCTGCGCCACCTTATGCACATGCAAAAAACCAACCATATCCTGATATCCTGTCAGGAGTTTTGCCAAGTCCTTGTCTTCATCTGGTGACCAAGGAAATCGACACTTAAGGCTGGACATAGTTGGCCATTGAGAAATCAAGAAACAAAATATGAAAAGTCAGGCTTGCCTGGAATTGCTTTGATCGACAGCAGCGTGTCTGCCAGATGCTGCCATCTCTTACAGAATGAATTTGATAGAACTGTGTATGGAAATGTTATAATAGCAACAGCATTTGATGACCGCATCATGGTCTTCAGTGATCTGATAAATGAGACCATCTCCCAGTCCTGCGATGCATGAATACAATGACTCCCAATTTTATTATAATCTAGACTAGATTAAAGAGGTGAAAAATGGTTGCAAATTTCAATGTATTGCCGTAACCAATCAATAGACATTAAGTTGAATTAAATCTTGCCTTCTCAAAGTATCCACACTGTGGTGCACAGAGTGACTGTATAGCAATCCGTCCAGCATTTAGATTCCCGCCATCTTTTCTGAATGCAGAACACGAGAGACTTTCACAGTTTCACCAGCAGTACATCATAATGCATGAGGTCTAACACAAGGCAGACTAATGTGATAACATGGTACTGCCATATACCACAATTTTCCTTGAGAGCGACATTTTCAACACAACATCAAGAATTAGCATCACCTTGAAAGTTTGGATAAGAAAGTGGAGCAACGATCATGAAGTTCACTAAGACTTGCTGCATCTTGAGTGGTTACGCATTCAATATGCTGTGCATTAAGTAAATGCCTTTCCATGGGCTTCCGTAAATCAAAGTCATTGCTGAATTCCTGCTTACTGTCTGCAGTATAATACTAAACTGAGATTTTTCAACAATAGCTTGATCAATAGATTATAGTAATAGCTTAAACATCAGGACAATAAATTATGCTTATACATGCAATATGTGTTATCTTGTCAGCATCAGGGAGCACCTACACCATTGATGCTCAGTATGGATGGATTATAAAAGTTAAGCACCAAAAATTGATCACTTCACTAATAATTATAATATGCTTAAGAACAAACACCAGAGCATGACTTTTGCATATTGCAGAAAATTAACAAAAAAAACAAAATCAATAAATAAATAAGAAATAGAAGGATCACCTCTATTTCCAACATGAGAGGTCCGAACTGAACCAATAATTTTATTTATTTATATTTTATTTTATTTATTATTATTATTATTTTTTTTTTTGGGGGTCACCTCTGTTTTCAGCATGTGAACTCTTTTCTTCCCCAAAATATTTCTTGTACTGCCAAGCTATCCTCAAAACCTCATCCTTCACGATTATACATCCAGATCAATAGAAAATAAGAACAGAGTTTGGAATTTGGAAATCAGATTCACTGTAAAAAGAATAATCTACAAGACGTACACTTGGTCGGCCATCACTGCTTGCTCCCGTACCCATGGCTCTCTGTTGTCTGTCCTCCTTTGAGGATGCAACTGGAGCAGGTAGTGTACCAAGGAACAGGCGGGGTTCCTTCGTAGGTGCTGCAAAGAGCAAGGGCTGTTTATGCACAACACCCTGTGCCATGAAGCTTCGAAGAAGAAGAAGGTGGTGCGGTGCATCAGAGTCTTCCATGACCATGACAACTGAACCGAGGAGGAAACCCCCACCGAGAATACCTGCAACAGAAAACTGATAAGTTTGTTTATTGCTGTTTTTTCTTATGAGGTACACAGATAAATCATGATGACTGCTTTTGTACATCACCACCTTTGATAAATCATAAGCATATCGACCTGAAGCTCTAAATGCACACTCTATCCATCTCTCTAAAATTTCTTCTCACTTTACATTACTACACTCTAAACAATTCATTCCCTCCGGTAGACATTCTGCACACTTTATTTAACAGTTTCTCCTGCAGACCATCCTTCCCTTTTTTTCACTCCAAAAGATTCAGTGCTCTATCTGAACACCTTAAGAACAAAGTTTCACATCTATATAAACACAAAATATGGCAGTACATTTTTACTCAAAAAGTTAATTACTTCGCACTTATGATCAGGATGTTTCATTGAAGCATCATGTTTGTTTCACAATGCAATTCTCCCATTTGGAAATATAGTATTAATGTACAAAACAATCCAATGAGCAATATTTCCATCAGTTCAGAACACAGCTAAGTACTGGAGACGACCGAAAAATCAAGTTTTTTCACAGAAGGGTCTCGAATATGCATCTGGGTAACACAAAAGCGCAGGATTTTAACGAAATAATAATAATTTACGCCTGCGAACAAGAATCAGCTTACTATCAAGGTCCGGGATGCCCGAGGAGACAAAAGCGGCGCCATTAGGGCCAAGCTTGAGGCCAGCAGCGTTGGAGGCGGAAGCACCCAGAGGTGACGCGGCGCGGGAAAAGCTGCTCCGGCCAAGTGTTTGTCCTCCTGGACCTGCGGCGGCCGCGGCCATGGCGACGGCGGCTAAGGTAATACGGCCACGCACTGGGTGGGTCGTAATCAGATCACGGCGGAGGGGACGACCTCCAGTACGGAGGCAGGAACGTGGTCGAGGAACGGCGGCGGGGATGAGCTCGAGGTCGCCGGCGGCGAGCGGCGGTGGCGGCTTGAGCAACGTGTGGTGACTGGTGAGTGGTAACACGGCAGGTGGTGAGAGGTTTTGGCGTGGAGTAAGTGGGCTCAAAATGGGCCAGCCCATTAGGTCCCTGAAATTTCAGTCGGGTCACAAATTTTAAGGCCGGATATGAGAGAATCGTCCGAATTGGACCTTTTGCCTATGTAGTTATCAGAAGTGGAGAGAAAACGGACCTTTATTGTGGCCCTACTAGTAATCGGCCCATGGGTTTGTGCACTTCTGGGCCAAACCCACCTACTGTATTACATAATTAAATTTTAAGATTATTGAATCCAATACAAAAATTAATTGCATATATGTCATTATTAAGTTTTCTTATCTCACTTATATTAATTTTAAGATTCTTAAATCCAGCAAATGTCGACTTGTTCTTTCCATGTGTCATAGCAGAGTGAACTTGGGGGGTTTTGGCCAAGTAATCAACTCTGTTTCTGTTTGTTTTGTTGCCCTGGCAGATATGCTGGGCCGCTATGAGAGTGTGAAGGAGTCCTCTTGTAATAACTTTGGTGAGGGTCTGCGTGTAAACATTACCAAACTGGTTGGTTTCATCTATATGGAAATGGAATCAAAGCTTGGCTCCCTATGAAAGAAAAAAAGGAATCTCGCCATGAATTCCATGATTTGAGCCAGGAAACACCCGGAGGTAATGAATGGATCGACGGCGAAATTAAGAATGGAAACTTTCCTTCAGATCAGCCGAGGCGACATGATGCGGCTGGTCTGAGGCGCCGTGACCACGCAGGAGGCGGCAGATTGGGGATTGGTACAGTAGCGTGTGCACATAATAGTAGGAAAAATACCTGAAATAATCAACAGTTAAATTAAAATTAATAAAATAATCCACTGTAAAAGGAAATTACAAAATATCCGCCAACGGCATACTCAATACGCTCTCCGCATACTATTCGATGAATGCAATTAGGCAAACATGGGCACCCAAGATGCGCCAATTAATCGGGGGATATAAAAACTTCGGAGGCCTACCTTCCATCCATTCCCCACTACGGTGGCGGTTGCCAAGGTAGACCGGTGGCGGCGCGTTGAAGGTGACATGGATCTTTGCCGATGGAGGAGATGGTTTGCGTCATCGGCTATGTAATAACAGACATTACCGCAGCGATGTCCAAATCGGGATGAGTCCTACAATATCATTTCGCAATTCTTGTATCATTTCCGCATATTTTAATAAAAGAGTTGTATTCGTTATATCCTCACTTCTTGTTTCCGCTGCAGACAATATTATTACGCTATTGTCACTTGTAAGTTTTAATAAAAGACTTGTACTTTCACACCATCACATGATGTTTTACTATTTGTCGTATGTAATAACTATAATATTTTCTTGCAATATACACAATGGAGGTTCCATTTTTTTCTCATGACGGGATGACTCCGCCATAGGTCGCAGAAATGGGTGCAGGCGCTGAACAGTTTGCTTGTTTCATAAAATTATCTCATATTAACATGGTTAGCTAACATTATGATATTGTTATTTGTAGATGCAAACATTACGATTGAGGGCATCACGACAAATCAAACAATTGGATGCCCGCTTTTGATGTTCCTTGCCGTGCGGACTATTGCGTGGGCACTCACCTAATGGGGTCCCACAAGGAAATGACCGTCGACACCGCTACCAAGACTAGACCCGGCCTTATCATCAAGATCAGTGGTCGAATCAAGGCCCCGGGAGACGACACGCTCCATTTCCACGGTCGGTGAGATGACAATTACATTGAAGGATGTGGCCATGCTCACGTGGTTGCTTCATCTCCGGATCGTTCGTTGTCAACAAACCAAGCGAGCAAACATGGAAAAATTATGTCGGAAGAAAGGTGAGTGTCTACTTTTTCACTTGCAAATTTGTAATTAGTACATAAATTTACCCTATGAAATATTATTCTAAATCGCTTGAGTTTGAAGTTGAATATAATGGAAGCGACTGGGGTGTTTCGATCTCATGGCTCGAGCACCTTGACGAGGTCGGTCCGTGTCGATCATGTGAAGAGGCGATCGTGATTGCTGCATTACGGTGTATCTCTCACTACCTCGTCGCCATCATGTTAAATGGCACTCGGATTGATACCCTCACCTAGTCTTTCAGAGCTCGAGAGCTATGCAACGAAGCTTTATTTAATGAGGACTACGCAGCCAGACAGTTTGGGGTTCGCGTTGGTCGATACATACGGGAGTTATGTGTCGCATGCCATCGGTCGACTCGAATGCGATGTTTGGGGTTGTCCTCTCTCATCCAATTATGGTCGTGGAGTTATTTGCCACTAAATCGTCCAAACACGCCAAGACGATACTATCTCGTTTATGTAGACGCCGATTTGACCCCCGCATGTAGACCAACAATGGGATATAGATGGTTGCATGCTGAGTTGCGATGGCTAAGAGAATTAGTAGGCAGCGTCTTACACGCGGCTTGTGTCGGACCTAGACCTTTCCGTACATGACCAAGTTACGTGGGAACCATTCGCCATCGGCAACCTATGATATTGCCACGGGGCTTGGCGGCCGCTAGCACGCTCGGGAGTGTAGACTATGGATGACGACCATTATCTAGTCTCGCATGAATGCCGTCGAAGGATACTCGCGGAACGCGTCAACGGCAATTTGGCTGCAAACATTTCCACTTCCACCTGCTTCATCCGCAACTCCCGTGGTATGCATCATAAGTTAAATATTTCAATATATTTGTACCACTCATAATATGTACATGTTTTTTTCAGCTTAGTTCAACCGCGCAATCGTGATTGGGCCCATGTCCACACCGCATCGAGCGAAGCGGACCGAAAGAAGCTACCGATGTGCTGGGTACCTCCCGCAGCCGATGAGACCGATATTTGGGGGTACATGGAATGGTACGCCCTGCCGACCAGATGTCACGAATGATACCACAGCAGCATCATCACCGCCGACAACCGTGAGGGTTATGCCCAACGAGTCCATGTTGTACTACGTGCTTCCGATAGTTTCATCTATATTATGTGCTTGACATGGTTGATGCGCATTGTCAGAGGCGATTAGCTGCATGGCCATGCAACGGAGCTTGTATCATCAAACATTTCAAGCGGACCGCCATCTTCTTTCATTCATTGAGGGCCCTCATTAGGAAGGGTTCGGGATCTCCAACATTGCGGTCATATGAACAGATCACTGAAGGGATACCCATCCGAAGAAGAATTGCAGCACACCGAAGTCACCACAAGAGCTTCAGCGAGATCGACACCACCGGAGTCTACCACGACAAATTTCAACTTCCCCAGCACATACATACACCCTTGTCACATTTACAGCACTTCATCAACCTCACACCATTCAGTCACTGACTGGATGTGATATCTTAACATGCAACTCCACGATGACTATATCAAGACACAAGTCATTTGATGGGGCAAACATGGGAGGATCACATGCTCACATGCACACACGCAACCAGCACGGCAAGCTGCCACTGGTGGCTGGCAATGAGTCCATGACGTCGTCTCGTGGCGGCAACATGAAGCTGCCACCCTGGTGGCACTGAAATAAGGGTGGCGGTAGCCCCATGTCAGTCAAAAGCTGGTGGCAACGTACACTCCCTAAGTGTCATGCCCGCGCCTCAGACAGTATGTGATATATGTGTATATATATACAAAGATGTGTTATATATGTATATATGTATATCATGCCCCATTGTACTAATATTATATTTTAATATAAATATATGATAAATATATACTAAATTATTATAGTTGTCCAAAAATATGTAGTAGTGGCGGTAATTTTATTGATAATTGATTAGTAAAATGGCATGTCTAAAATAATTTACGCTGGGAGGTAGGTTTGGTTGGAAGAAAGCCTCCCATTATTTTTTTTCAAAAGCAGTGAGCTCGTAAGATGACAATGACATGAACCATTTATCACACACGCACACGCTTCTCGCTGCACCTTATTGATAATTTTATTGATAATATGTAGTAGGTATGCTGAATTTTATTGATAATTGATTAGTAAAATGGCATGTCTAAAATAATTTACGCTGGGAGGTAGGTTTCGCTCAAGAAAGCCTCCCACAATTTTTTCCAAAGGCAAAGTGAGCTCAGAAGATGACAATGACATGAACCACGATCACACACGCACACGCTTCTCGCCGCACCTTCCGCCAATTTGCTCCTGCTGACTCGACCGAGACGAAGACCACAATGACCTAGACCTTTTCCCATGCCACGCTGTATGTACGTATGATATTTATATACACATGTGACCGGATAGCATATGGCATATATACATTATAATATATGTATAATATAGATATATTTATATACACATGTGACCGGATAGCTTCTCCCTACAATTTTAATATATATGATAAATATATGGGCTAAGTAAAATTTGATACATGTATAAGCATGTGAATATACATTTTAAAACTCAAATTGTATGTAATTTTACAAAATTGCAAATTTAAAATTTTAGCAAGTGTTAATAGTCGCTTGTACGGCAAACTAAATTTTGTAAAGTTAGAAGCTATGAGATAAATAAAACATTAAATACACGTAGTGAATCTTGTCATGTGAATAGACGGTCGTGTATAGACTTGTTAACGGCATGTGGTAAGCGCTAAGTAGTAGTAAATGCAACGTCACTAATCGCCATAATGGTCAATGCAATGTTAATAATTGTATGGAGAATAATTTCATGGCCAAACCAATAATGCACATAATAACATAAGTCCATCAATTACATTATTACACTTAGCGCCGACCCCTTTGTCGTGGTATGCACTTGGGGTGTAATGGTCGTGGATGCGTCAGATCGCCCAAGAGCTCGAGAAGGTCCAAACCGAATTTGATCATCGCTTGGTCCATGTTGATATACCTGTGTCAGGAACTTATGGCGCGACGCAGACTCCACCAAAATATGGAAAACCCCCATCATGCTTTGTCATAGTGGGTGGCTTGGCCGCACAACCCGTGGAGGGACCGTGATAGGGGTTTGCTCCCCTGTTGCAAATTTGAAGGGACCCCATGGGAGTTTGCCGCTAGACCCCCTGTGTCAGGTCGGATCCGGTATAGGAATGTTGCATCCGCCCAAGATATCTTGAAAGCTAAGGTTGATGCAAATGCACTATCCAAAGATTGATCCTCCTGATGTTTGCCCAATTTGTATCAAATTGGGTATCTTGTGTGTCGCGATAGTCATCGAGGTTTCAAGACGGCGCCACGTTAATATCAATCCTCCTCGTGACTCGCCCACCGGAGTTGAAGAATGGTGGGCGCCTGTGTTGGAAGGGTGTCGATGTAGAGGCTCGGGAGGTTGAGATTGCTGCGTGGAACCGAACCCGTGGTGTACGCTCGTCATGGACCGTGATCTCGCAGAGCAAAGCAGAGCATCGGAGGAGGTGGTGACTGTTATGCGGTGCATGTGATTCTTCTGATCGGGTATCCTTTCGTGATCTCAGGCGCGATCTATGCCCGCCGACCCCTAATCGCCTCCCCTGAAGTCGAGATCCCGCCTTCTAACGAGGGCCCTCAATGAATTTGAAGAAGATTGGTCGGTTCATTGTTTATGAGCGATAAGCTCGCTGCATGGCCATGCAACGAATCGGCCTCCCGTGTTCCGTGATCAACCATGTCATATGGTATTCGTATGAGGTATGAAGTACGCAATATAGATGAAACTATCGGAGACCGCACGCCGCACTGCAACATGGACTCGCTGGGCATAACCTCCGTTGTCGGCTGGGCCGCCGCCGCCGTGGTATCGCAAGTCGACATCCGTCCTTGGGCTACCATTCCATGTACCCCAAATATCGGCCTCGGCGCTGCTCCATGAGGGTACCACACTTCGTCAAGATAACTCACCACCGCCGATGTGGGCGTCAGGACACGGGCCCAATCACGATTGCGCCTGCTGAACTAAGGCTGAAAAACACTTGTACGCTATATTATGAGTGGTACAAATATATTCAAATATTTAACTTATGATGCATACCCATGGAGTTGCCCGGATGCCGAAAGGTGTGGAAGTGGAAATGTTTGCCGGAGCCAAATTGTCGCTGAACGCTGCTCCGCGAAAGTATCCTTCGACGGCATTCATGCGCATTTCAGATAATGTGTCGTCATCCAATAGTCTACACTCTCAAGACACGCATAGCCGCCAGAAGCCCCCGTGGCAATATCATAGGTTGCCGATGGCGTAATCGGTTCCCACGTGAACTTGGTCATGTACCGGTTGTCTAGGTCCGACACAAGCCGCGGTAAGACGCCTGCCTACTAATTCTCTTAGCCATCGCAACTTCAAGATGCAACCATCTATATCCCATTGTTGGTCTACATGCCGGGGTCAAATCGGCGCTCACATGAACAGATAGTATCGCATCGGGCGTGTTTGGACGATTTAGTGGCAAATAACTCCACCACCATAATTGACGAGGAGAGGACAACCCCAAACATCGTGATTCGGGTCGACCGATGGCATGCACACATAACTCCCTTGTATGTATCGCCAATACGGCACTTCAACCTGCACGGCTCAGTAGTCCTCATTAAATAAAGCTTCGCTGCATAGCTCTCGAGCCACGAAGACTAGCGAGGGGGTATACAAACACCGCTACATTTCAGAACATGACGGGCGAGGAGGTAGTACGATACACTCGTAATGCCGCAAAGACGATCGCTTCTTCAAAGATTGATCGACACGACTACCTCGCCAAGGTGCTCGAGCCATGAGATCAAACACCCCGTCGCTTCCATTATATTCAACTTCAAACTCAAGGCAGATAGAATAATATTTCATAGGGTAAATTTATGTACTAATTACAAATTTGCAAGTGAAAAGTAGACACTCACCTTTCTTCGACATAATTTTTCCATGTTTGCCTCGCTGGTTTGTTGACAACGAAGACCCGCCCGTAGATGGGCAACCCCGTGAGCATGGCCACATCCTTCAATGTAATTGTCATCTCACCGACCTGCAGTGGAACGTAGGCCTCAGACGCCAACGCCGGTCAATCAGGCGCGTGATAAGGCCCTGTCTAGTCTTGGTAGCGTGTCGACGGTCATTTCCTGTGGGACCCCATTAATGTTGAGTGCCCACGGCAATAGTCCGCACGGGCAAGGAACATCCAAAAGCGGCATCCAATTGTTTGATTTGTCGTGATGCCTCAATCGTAATGTTTGCATCTACAAATAACAATATCATAATGTTAGCTAACCATGTTAATATGAGATAATTTTATGAAACATGCAAACCTGTTCATTGCCCTCGACTCCATTTTCGCGACCTATGGCCGAGTCATCCGCAAGTGAGAAGAACTGGAACCTCCATTGTGTATACCGCAAGAAAATATTATAGTTATTACATACGCACAAATAGTAAAACATCATGTGACAAAGGATTTAATACAAGTCTTTTATTAAAACTTACAAGTGACAATAGCCGTAATAATATTGTATTACAAAGGAAACAAGAAGCGAGGATATAACTAATACAACTCTTTATTAAAATATGACAAGGATACAAGAATTGCCGTAATGATATTGTAGGACTCTATCCCGATTTGGACAAATACCACGGTCATGTCCTCGATCGCTTACATAGCCGACAAACGACGCAAACCATCTCCTCCATCGGCAAAGATCCATGTCACCTTCGAACGCGCCAGACGCGGGTCTACCTTGTGCAACACGCCAGAGCGGGAATGGATGGAAGGTAGGCCCTTCGAGTTTTTATATCCTCGATTAATTGGTCGATCTTGGGTGCCCATGTTTGCCTAATTGCATTCATCGAATAGTACGGAGAGACGATTGAGTGGCATCGCTGACAAGAAGATCTCGACATGCCGCCATGACGCATGCAGCATGGGATGTGTTCGAGGCGGGTTTATTGCAAGTGCATACAATTTCATACCGCCAAGTTGGCACTTTTGTTGATTATCTCCGCGCTTAAACTCAGTAATGTACTTTCTCTTGCGTCCACATTGAATATGTTATTCATACGGTCATATATTGACGCGCGGTGGAATCGAGATTTCGCCGACGCTCAGAGGATGGCTTCACACGAGGGAGAAAGTGCTTGTGATTTGTATGGCCGCCATTTCTGGTCAGCGAAATAATCTCTTTGTCCTAAAAAGATCATCTCAATGATAGTGCATATTAAGGTGTCACAAGACCTCAGAAAGCACATTATTATACGACTCAAATTTATGTTCGTCGTCATCACCGTATCCGCAATACGAGACTTCTTAAATTTACGATCGAACGGAATGGAAACTAACATTGTAAATAAATCTACCACCATCGCGCCATCGCTGTCATGTACGAGAGCCCATTTCTCCGCCGGTTTTTGCGCTTATCCATCGAGCAAAAGTAATTTTACGCCGAGAGCTTACTTGCTCGCCTCTAGTATTTGAACCCCGATGTGCTTTTGCTCTTCTACACCATTTTTCCGCACGTCATAATATCATTGAAAAGCGCATCGAATTTGCGCCGCTGGTTTTGCATGCACATTGTCTTGAACTTCTTCACTAGGGCTTAGTCTTGAATGCAAGTATAGGTTCGCCTCGTGTGACGATGCACCATCGAGAACTAACGTCGCCACATTGGGCATCACCGTGGACAATATGCTTACACCATGTAGGATTCCCCGTGGCGGTCGAAATGACGACACTCTGTGACGATCCATGACAACGTGAACTTTCGAAGAGTTAGAAACCACAACCATGTCATTGTTCTCGCCTCCACAAAAGCAAATGCGAGAGGCAATATCCGTTGTTTCCGCTAACCCAAGTGCCGCCAATAGAGCACCATAGTACCTACCGTGAGGAATGTCCCATCCACACAAATGACAGACGACAATGCCTAAGGCTCTATGCACCGCCAAAAGACCAAAACAAAGCATCGTAGAAGTGGTTGGGCGCGACACTTCCATCGGGAGATATACAATTTCATGGGCGTAAACATAGCATGTCCCGTGATTGGTCTCCTCAGATTCATGGAGGAGACGGGAGCCCAGCCTTGTATGACTCCTTATAATCCCCGAACAACAATTTCAAAGGTTTTTGCTTGGCTCGCCATGCTTGGTGATATGTAATCGACATGCCAAGGCGGTTCGCACCTCGCCATTATGGAGTGTGGTTTCATTGAGATATCGGCTTGAATAGCGCTTAGCAACATCTCGCGCTTATGAACTTCGAGTCCACATTATCGCTAATATTATGCATCAACTCCTCCGCATAAGTGCGCGCTCAGACTTACCGATTATGAAGTGGTGCTCATGTTTTGGGCGATGGGTCGAACATGGAATGAGCACTCCGGCTTCTTTTCACGACTTCACCAGACACGGCCGCCCGACTGCGCCACGGAGTGCTCGCTACCGTGTTGTCACACCAAAGTTGTCGATGAAGTGTATGACTCATCCTTCGTGCTAAACTCTTGACCCATCATATGTCATTGTGCATATACCCCATCCGAAATATTCGAGTGATCCCCGATCACCCAATTCAAGCATCCAGAGCGATAATACGCTATGGCGGGCATCGGGTCGCCTCTTCTTCGACATCATGCTCACCCCTTCATCGAAATCATCCCCGTGGCATGTGCATCTATCTCCCTCCTCCATTGAGATATCCGGATCCGCGCCCATGCCTAATGCCTCGACACCGGTCATCATACTACCAATTGGGTCCTCCCCATACCCTTCCCAAGACTTCCTCATGTGCACTCTCTTCTACGGTGTTGCTAGGCCCCATTCTCCGATTGTCTTGCCTCAGCAAAGACGCATAACACCTAAGTGATACCCTCTTCTCATCGCTTTATTAATTAACATAGAACGCCCAAGCAGATTTATTTCTCAATGCCACAACTTGTATATGACATCGTACTATTTGGAACCCGACATGGCCTAACACCGTAGAACAAGTTTGTATTCATGACGGTTTATATGGAGATTTCGAGCTATAACCTCGCTAGCATTGGCAAATTTATTGGCAATGTGATCAGAGTTCGCAAATGGTCGCATGTGTGCATGCTTACAAAATTCCCTTGCATTGGCGTGGTGCATCTCCGTAAAAATAGTCATTGGTGTCTCCATTTACGCCCTGTAATATACACGTGCTCATTCATATTAATATTAAATTTACGCTTGTTTGTATTTAACTATTATTTCATACATTACATAAAATGTTAGCTTACGTGTTTAATACATAATACGTGTAAATATAGTGTACGTGTTTAATACATAAATACGCATAATTATTAGCTTACGTGTTCAATACATAAAATGTTAGTTTACGTGTTTAATACATAAAATGTTAGCTTACGTGTTTAATACATAAATATTAACTAAAATGTCACTAAAATACGCATAATTATATTACTATTTTGCATGCTAAATATACATTAATTTCTCTAATATGTTTAATTAAGCTAACAAGAAAATTACTATATGAAAAATATAGTCACTCTTTTTAACTACGCACACTAGCTGCTAATTTGTCGCTAATTATATATAGTTTTGCTGCACGTGCAATTAAAATTTAAACATTCATATATTACATGCTATAAAAATTCACTAATTTCCATTATATTTGTACACCATTTTCTCTCCTTGCATAATTAATTAATCACTAAACATAATTTAAGTTAACCTAACACAACAAGTTTATGTTAACTCTAAAATGCGTACCTGCCAGTTATAAGATCGATCGGTTCAAAGTTCCTGAAAAAATTAAAACAAGCGTAAATTAGATGTAATATACGTAAACTACTAGTCATATTAAACTATCACCGTATGTGTCACGACCTTCAGAATCTCGTGCATGCGTACCGCTATACAAATGTTTGGTACGTGCTACTGATGCGATTGCACAATTGATAATGTATAGAAGCAAGACCTAGGTGCTCGTGCTTAGTTTAATTAATTAATTACGCCATGGTGATTAGTTTAATTAACATTAACAACATACTATGCCAACATCAAGATAGTCAAATTTATCATACGTGTATATAATATATACATACAATACATACATACAATATTAAGTACTAATATATATATACATACAATATATACATACAATATTAAGTATATATATACATACAATATATACATACAATATTAAGTACTAATATATATATATATATATATATATATATATATATATATATATATATATATATATATATATATACAAGATTAGCATACAATATTATTATGTCAAAATTAACTCTTGCATATACGCATCGCAATAACGCTATTTATTTAGCAAGTAGAAAGCTAAAGCTTAAAATATCGTGGAACCGACACTCGTGAATCCCCAACCGAGGTATCGTTAATAATATACCGAATCGAACGAACTAAAAAGAACCGAAAGCGAGAGAGTGAAAGGAAGGCTCTGCGTGTGAAGCTCGCGTGTGTGAAATGAATCGAAAGCGAGAGTCTTTGCGTGTGTGAAGACGAATCTAACGCAGTAACGCGATATATATAGAGTAAATTTTTGATCACCGTGACATCTAATCCAGATTAATTAGCGTAAATCATGCAATTATCGCTTGCTTAATTAAAAGTCATCACTATTTTGTTGCGCAGATTTTTTATTATTTTTTTACATCGCTTTGTCGGTGGATATTATTTTATTATTTTTTCGCGACTATTTTGTTTCAAGACGATATTTTTAATAGTTTTTTTTCCGCATGCGATAACGGACGCTGAAATTAGGTTGGGTTGATAAAGAAGTCGCCGCCATTGGCTGGCCAAGAAGCGCCGGCCACCCCGGTGGCGGCAGCTCTGGCCGTCCGTCGGTGGCGGCTAGGTCAATTGTGCCGTGTTCGATGATACACCCACCGTAGTATGGACCCGAGGATATTTTTGTAATTTCCTTTACAAAGGATTATTTTATTAATTTTAATTTAACTGCTGATTATTTCGTATTTTTTCAATACGGGCAATGGGTCATGGCCACCTTGCTGTATGGCGATACCGAGTCATGGTCGTCTCCGGTGGTAGCAACAATACGGCCACCTCGGTGGCGGCATTCATTCATGGCCGTCTTCAAAGTGGCGGAAACAACCGCAATTGCATTCGGTATGATAGGCCACCCGAGGTGGCGGGACCTTAGGATATTTTCGTAATTTACTTTTACAAGTGGATTATTCTATTAATTTTCTATTTTCTTGCTGATTATTTTTATTTTTCCCATAATAGTATGTTAGTACAATTAATGTCTACATATTTGATTGAGGTAGGATTCCATTGAGGTTAGAATTAATGTCTACATAATAGTATGTTAGTACAAATAATGTCTACATATTTGCGTATTCACGTATTCCTTCATGGTCTACATAATGCCATGTAGAATTAATGTTTACATAATAGTATGTTAGTACAATTAATGTCTACATATTTGCGTATTCCATTGAGGTAGGATTCTGACCCGTGACCCCCGTGTCGTCTCCTTGCAGGCGACCCGAGGGCGATTTCAAACCGAAGACGCCGCTCGCTCCTGTGCTCGCCGCGGCCGCCAGCTGCGCCCATCTCTCTTCTTCCTCCCCACTCCTCCCTCTCCCTCCGGCGGCGCCGGCGCTCGTGGAGAAAGTCGAGGACGCGGCTGCTTGGATACATCAGGTGTCTCCTCGAGGCGGCCTGCTCCGGCTGCTAGGCGGCGGCCAGATCTGTGCTGCTCCGGCGGCGACGGCGGGCTACTTTGTCGGCGGGTCGGCAGTGACCAGATCCACTCCCCGGTGGCTTCGGCACCGGTGTGGCTGCCTAGCTCCGGCGGCTTGGCGGTTTTCGGCCCTGGGCAGTGACGTCCATGCGGCCCCGGCGTGCTTTGGTGTGCAGCGCCCTGCCCAGAGGCAGCAGGGCGCCCTCCTTCCCCGCAGGCGGCGGGCTGCTCTTCTTGCAGGGCTGCGGCGGCCGGGGCTACGCCCAGTGGCTCCAGCGACGAATGACGTTGGCGACGACGCCCCCTTCTTCCCCAAGTGCGGCGGCCCCACTCCCATCCAAGGCACGGCCCGGGCCAGCGACGCTCGGCCGACTCCCTCCTCTCCCCGGTGTCTTCCTTCTGCAACCGCGCCACGAGTCGGGCCGGCGATGCCTGGTCGAATCCCTATCTCCTAGGAGGCGCACGAACAGATCCGGCGACACCCCCTTATTCCTCCTTGCAAGATTCCCGGTGTCCCGTGGGCGGAGGCACATGTGGCCGGCATGCCTCGGGCTCTTCGCTCCAGATCTGAACTTAGCCGGTGGCCTCCTTCATCCCCTCCTCCAGCGTCGCGACGGCGCCCGGAGCGCAGCGTCGTTTCTCTCCCGTGTCCCGTCCGCCCACTGCCCATCATCCCTCGCAGGGCCCGCGGCTTCCCCCTTTCTCCCTCATCCCTACCTTCGTGCGCAGTGGTGGAGCTCGGCGCCGGTTTTCCCTCTTTCTTCTTCCCCTCCACCTGGGCTATCTTAGTGGAGACCGCTCGGAGGGAACTGCTCTGTGTTTGGTTGGATCCGCGGACAGGAGGCCTGGATCTGGCGGTGTCAGCCGGAGAGATCGGAGTGGGTGTGCTCCAAGGTCGTGGGTCTGATGGCCTCGTAGCTCGGCGAAGCTCGGTACCGGCATCTTCTCCTTCTTTCCCCTCCTCCCAAGCCCGTCTTGGTGGAGGCCGCTTGGGGGGTCCGCTTTGGTAGTTGGCTGGAGAGGACAGAGCGGGTGTGCTTCAGGGGCGTGTGCCTGGTGTCTCCTCGGCTCTTCCTATGGTGGCGTGGTGGGTCGTCGCTCGTTCTTCGGCGATGCTGTGTCCCCTGTCTCCACCTTGGTCCTATCCTCGTCTTCTTGCCCTCCCCTCCCTGCGAGGTGCTCGATGGCTTCGGTTGGCGTTTTTCGAGATAGAGACGGGATCGGCTAGCGTTGCTTTGGTGGGGCGGCGTCTATCCTGTTTCGCTTCCCGTGCGCGGGCCATCCGGCATGGTGGCCCCTCTCTGGAGCGTTGGCTTACGACCTTTCTCCGGCGATGTCCTCGTTCTCCGCCTCTTGGCTCGGCCTCGCCCTAACCGTCTAGACCCTCCCTTTTTTTCGATCTGTCAGATGGCATGGGTGGCGTCTTCCGCGTCGGGCGGTGGCGCTCGTCGACGCTCTTCGGCTCTGCGTCTTCGGTCGGCAGCTCGGTCTTTCGCTGCTGTCCACCCTCGGAGTCCTTTGCCTTGTACGCTAGCGGGCCAGGTCTTGGGCGAAAGCCCCGCCGTTTCGGGCTGGTGATGGCGTCACCCTTGTGTCGTTTTCCTTATTAGAGGCATTACCAATTGGATCTTGTCCTATTTTGGGTGAAAACCCTAGCGGTTTAGCGACGGCGGCGGGTCTTCCCCATCGCTACCTTGTTGGAGGCGTTGTGGTTGCCGTTCTAGCGCCAGGTTTTCGTTGGAGTGCCATCGCAGAGTCGCTTCATTCTTTGTGTGAGTGTAGGTTGGGTGTCCGGTGTTGTCTTTTTCCTTTTCTCTCCTGTTTCTCTCTCCTGTTTGGCTTTTGTTCTAGGCGTCAGCAGTGGGGCTGCTTTCCTTCTCCTATGTTGGTGGTGTTCCCGGCGGTGGCCGGTGGTGTGTCTGGCCTTGACTAGGTTTGCAGCGGAGCGCTGTGGTTGTACCCCGTGCGTGCATGGGCTTTTATTTTATTTTCTCCTTTTGATCAATGAAATAGGATGGCAGTTCTCCTGCCCCTCTTTCAAAAAATTAGTGTCTACTCCCTCCGTTCCACATTGTAGTTTGTTCTAGGAATTAACAGACAGTTTTGCACCGCTGATCACATCATGTTCGCTACACCTTGTGAGTTGTGACCCCCCGCATCGTGCGTCTGGATCCTGCAGCAGCTGTTGCCTTGGCCACCAATCCTTGGAGCAAGGTCCTGGTTCAGTAGTTCTCTATAAAAGAGCTCAATCTTCTTGTTGGTCTCATGAGCAGCTCGGGAACTTCAAGCTAAACAAGGAGCCTAGTGCACTGTTGATATAAAGCCGGAAAACATGTATATAGCTCGTCTTGGCCAGGGTGTCACGTCGGCCTGCACTTATGGATCCAAGATGCACATTTTCCCTTCGGTCTTAGATGGGATCAGATCACATTGGTGCATGGCAGATTCTTGCAAATGCAGACAAACACCCTCGGCACCGGGTTCAAACGCCCATCGGAATCTTCTTGCAAGCATCGTGACAAAACGGCCCTATCTACCACACGTCATATATTTGTCCAAGAAATGTGCCCTCATATATATACTAAATTTATACCTAAGCTTAAATGGTCAAACTACCAAACCACACTCATGAAGAAAATAGTATTTTAAAAATTAGAACCCTTCTGCGCACCGCGTCACACCATGCCACGTACGTCGAACACTTGTATCAAAAGATTCAATGGATGGTGCTAATAAATTGGACTTTACCCTACCTTAGAGAGAAATATATATATAGTATTCTAGCATGCTAATCACGATTATATTTTACTAGACGATGAAAGTGCCAGTGAACTTGCCGCGCACTGGCGTTGCATTGTTCGTTGCAGGGCGCAATTTTTTATTTTTTATCTTTTGATGCCCTATTCTTGGGAGGTACGTACATGCAAATCATGTCGTCACACTTAGAACTGTTAAAACAAATTGCGATGTGTTACAGATTTCAGCGATGGCACGTGTAAATTACAGAGATAGGAGTGCGGTGAAAGAGAAGGAGATCACCCTTACTGGGCCCGCCCCTGAGGATAGTGAAACAAAAAATTTGCATTTTAAGAGAGCGATGGCTTCCAAATGAGCGACTAAGCTAAGCTAATATGACAAGAGAAATCCCTCTGTACCGCTGGATGGTGGATTGGTATCCTCTAACATTACAATAGAAATGTTACCGTGCTACAGTATCCTAACATTCTCAGAATAATAGCCATTGGATTGAAGATAAACGGATCGATTCAAGCTATAGCCCCAAACAAGATAAAATGCTACAGTAGTAAATAGTGACTCGCAACAGTGAATTTTCGCTATAGTGTTTCTTGAACAGTGCCCGAGCCAATCTTACCTCTCCCTTTCTCATCCAATGGTTAGAAAGTAATGTTACAACACTGTAGCTTGGTAACATTACTATGTAATGTTAGTGGATATGAATCCCTGGAGGGTATATATATGCCAACTTGAGTGAAGTAATGGGCCATCCATTTGGAGAGAACACCCAAACATATAGTTGTGCACTACCAACTACGAAGTGTTCCTCAAAAAAAAAAAACCTATGAAGTGGAGTGCAACTGCAACCTTCAGTGGTTAATGCTCTCTTTGATTTGCAGTAGGTCTTGTTTGATCTGGTTGAGCGAAAAAGTTAAGGTCTTTACAAAAAAGACACAATAAGGTTAAAAAAATTATTAAAAAAATACTTTTTGAAAACTCTGAGAAAACCAGCATAAAATTTTAACTCAATCAAAGAAAACAAAACCAAACTAAACTACGGATCAAAGAGTACATAGGATGGCAATAAAAACCTTCTAGGATGAGTACAATGGCAGCCACGTTGTAACCCATCCTACTATTCATCAGAACGTGCCGTTGTGTCCTATTCAAAAACGGCATCCATGTACCTTCCATCTCCTTTGGTGCTGGCTTCAAAACGACGCCATTAATACAGCGCCCCATCCCAGATAAGCACAATAAACATATATATATCGGTTTTGCTCTGCTACTTCTCAGGCGACTGATTTTTAAATTAAGTCTCAGTCGATTTTCACATAGCTAGATTCTACCGTTAGATCTTTTATATGTCCTATAGAGACGTTTGATCAACGGTCTAGAAAATCGACTGAGAGATAAATAACTCTCAGGCGACTGATGATAAGTCAGTCCCTATATATATACACCATGCTACATTGTCACTTGCTCTAGGCTAACATCACGCGTTCACAAGAAACACAAAAATGGAGGACGCCCCTCACTACCACTACGACGACGTCGTCTATGTTTACCTCGGCTTGGTGGCGCTCGTGTCGCTGCTCGCCGTGGTTGCCGGGCGCAGGCGCTCGGCGGCGCATGGCGGCGGTGGCCTGCGGCTGCCGCCGGGGCCATGGCGGCTGCCGGTGATCGGCAGCCTCCACCACATCGCTGGGCAGATCCCGCACCGCGCGATGCGCGACCTGGCGCGCTGCCACGGCCCGGTGATGCTGCTCCGGCTCGGCGAGGTGCCCACGCTGGTGGTGTCCTCCCGGGACGCCGCCCGCGAGGTGATGAAGACGCACGACACGGCGTTCGCGACGCGGCCGCTGAGCGCCACCGTGCGCGTGCTCACCAACGGCGGCCGGGACATCATCTTCGCCCCCTACGGCGACCACTGGCGCCAGCTCCGGAGGATCGCCGTCACGGAGCTCCTCTCCGCGCGCCGCGTCCTCTCCTTCCGCGCCATCCGCGAGGAAGAGGTCGCCGCCATGCTGCGCGCCGTCGGCGAGGCGGCGGCGGCGGCGCGCCCCGTCGAGATGCGGGAGCGGCTGTCCGTGCTCGTGGCGGACGCCACGGTGCGCGCCGTGATGGGCGACCGGTGCAAGGACCGCGACGTGTTCCTCCGGGCGCTGAACCGCTCCATCGAGCTCGCCGCCGGGTTCAACCCGGCCGACCTGTGGCCGTCGTCGTGGCTCGCCGGCCGGCTCAGCAGCGCGGTGCGCTGTGCGGAGGAGTGCCGCGACACGGTGTTCGGGATCCTGGACGGCATCATCCAGGAGCACCTGGAGAGGATGGGCGGCGCCGGCGAGGCCGAGGACCTGCTCGACGTGCTGCTGAGGATACAGAAGGATGGTGGCCTGCAGTTCCCGCTCGACATGGATGCCATCAAAGCCGTCATCTTCGTAAGTAATCTTACTTAAACCTCAGTTAGTTGTTACTAGTGGTAAACTGGTAATCCACTATTGTTTGTCTTCCATAGTTACTGACTCCATATATTTTCTCAATAACTCGAGTGTCAACAACTTATTTCATGGTACTATCCTTCCCTCCGTTGACCATGTCGTTCACATGGTACCAAGTAGTATGACACTTTACGAGGATGATAAAAAGAGTATGGCTTTTATACTTGCGAAATTAAAACAATTCCTTGTGCTATCGTGGTTGCTGTTCGCGTGCCAAGATTTATGCTACGCTCTCACATGTTTTAGCAAACGAACCCTTTGAAAGATTGAATTCTTGCATAAGTTTCGTGCTCCTCCTGTTTAGCTTTCTCTCCTCCCATATTCTTCTCCATCCCCTCCGAGTAGGCCAACTCCTGTCGTGCCTAGCTATGACCACCGTGGTAGCCCTATTAGGTATCGTCCCAGTGACAACTCCGTCGTGCTCCAAGATCTTTGCCCTATTCTCCTTCTCCCTTCCCACCAGCTCAATTGCTCCTCCTCACGCTTTTATGGGCATGACGATAACCATGGCACATGACCAGTGCACCGCCTCCTTGGGCCACCATGTTGTGATTGTGCCCGTGGCAAATGTGGGGTAGGAATTGGAGGAGGAGGAGGAGGAGGAGGAGCTGGGAGCCGGGGAGGAAGAGGGATGGAGAGGATGAACAAGGATCTCATGCAAGAATTTAGTAATATTTAAGCAGGGTCATTTTAAAAAACATGTGAGAGGTATATCACCGATATCGAGCCCGACCAACGCTCGCGGTAGCACATGCTGGGGCTCTTTACGGATTTTCCTAGTAAAAAATTCCAAGATTCTAACAAACCAACGAATGAACACATGCATCGATCTCGCAGTCTGACACAGGTCTCTGCATAATGTTTGTGGCATATTGCAGGACATCTTCGGCGCCGGCAGCGAGACGTCGGCGACGACGCTGGAGTGGGCCATGGCGGAGCTGATCAGGAACCCGAAGGCGATGCAGAAGGCCACGGCTGAGGTGCGGCGTGCCTTCGCCTCCCGCGGCACGGTGGCGGAGCACGACCTCGGCGAGCTCCGATACCTGCACCTCATCATCCGGGAGACGCTCCGGCTGCACGCGCCAGTGCCGCTGCTGCTGCCGCGCGAGTGCCGGGAGCCGTGCCGCGTGCTCGGGTACGACGTGCCGCGGGGCACGCAGGTGCTCGTCAACGCCTGGGCGCTCGGCCGCGACGAGCGCTACTGGCCGAACGCGCCCGGCGAGTTCCGGCCGGAGCGGTTCGAGCGCGAGGCGGCGGCGGTGGACTTCAGGGGCGCCGACTTCGAGCTCCTGCCGTTCGGCGCCGGCCGGAGGATGTGCCCCGGCATGGCGTTCGGCCTCGCCAACGTCGAGCTCGCGCTCGCCAGCCTGCTGCTCCACTTCGACTGGGAGGCGCCCGGCGAGCCCGACCCGGCCAAGTTCGACATGACCGAGGCGTTCGGCATCACCGCCCGCCGGAAGGCCGACCTCCTGCTCCGCCCCACACTCCGTGTGCCAGTTCCTGGCCTGCAGAGTCTAGATTGATATGAAGGTTTATCTTGAAGTAAGAGTTGTGAAGTCATGTTTTTAAAAAGTTTTTGTGATTTTCTAGTATAAATAAAAAGGCAGAGGCCAAAAAAATGGAGCATAAGTTAACCGTCTCAAAATAAAAGGAAGTGACTACACAACGGGATTTCGTCGGGAGCCCACCCCGACGGGATCGCCTCCTTTCTCCGCCCCTTTCTCCGCTTATCCTCGAGCGGTGCTCACAAGACCTCTGCCGCCTCAGCCTCCTTCCTCCGCCACGGCCGATAGCGCCCTCACCGCTGACCGCTCCGCCGCCCCATCCTCCCGCCGCCGCGCCATTGCCGCCCACCCTAACCCAAGGGGGTGAGGTGCGGTCCCCCCTCCACCGTCGGCCGACCGACGTCACCCCTCCCGGCCCGGGCGCCCACCGCCGCCGCTGCAGCCCCGACAAACCCCACTGTTGACGGTTGAGATATCGATCTCAAGTCGCTAAGGTTCTTTAGAAGTGAGATAGGAGACACGCCGAACAACCACGAACAACAATGAACAGGAGACAGGGGTTTTTATCCTGATTCAGACCTCTCGGGAGAGATAATAGCCCTACGTCCAGCCTTTCTTATATATCAGGGGTGATTACAAGAGATGGCTCGACGAGACGAACAAGTCTCGGCGAGATCGCGGTGTATATCAGGTGCTAAAAGCTAAAAATCAAGTCCTAAAATCCTCCCTCTACACGCCGTAGGGGCCTTGTTTGTATAGTGCAGAGCAAACCGACCTACCGAGGAATATCGGGCCGCTAACTACGAGATAAATAACGAACTCATACACGCCAAATATATTCCGAGGCGAGATAAGGCATACTCCTAGTCTTGAGGATCACGACGTCCGCCCAATCCGGAAACCACGTCCCGGTCTTCACGTAGCCGCGTAACTCTTGTTCGAGACGGACTAAAACACGATTCCTTGGCCATTACGCATCTCGCCACCAGAAGTCGTTTCGCAAGACGCACATGGGCCGATAGGACCTTTCAGGAGCTAGGCCCCGGTAGGTCGCTCGATTGGGCCGTCAGGGAGTGGGCCATGGCAATGGCGATAATTTTATCCTCGACGGCTAGCCTCGAGACTCAAGTGGAAGGACTCACTAGAGTGGGGTCTTCCTCTTGAGACTCAAGTCACGAAGAGGGTATTTTCCTGCTACAAAGACGCCGCAACAAAGCGACCAAACAAAGTTATGGTTCAACCGAACAAACTTGTTCGCCCGAACAAACCCGGCGGCGCCGAAAGCAACTCATTGCGTCGAGCAGGAACGACATCCGTCCGAAAGCGAGTACCGACCTTCAAAGACAAAGGTATTTGGAGAAAAATAGCCGTTGATGACTCCAACGGTAACTTCTGTCATTGCAAGCGAAAAAGCAGACGACCGTTTTACCTAGCCGTTCTGATAAAAACTAGCCGCTTTGTGGCAAACCGCTGCAGAGCCGCTCGTTTGAGCCTATAGCAGCCCAAGCCGCCCGCTGGCTAGCCACTGCTGCGCCTTTCCTCCCTAAGCCCTAGTTCCAACCGCGCCAACATCAAGCGACCAAACTCCGCCTAAGAACTTGTTTGTCCAAACCACGGGAACGCTATGGCGATTCTTAGCCATTAGCCCCGACCGAGGAGGACTTGGCGACTTGGGAGGAGGAGGGCCACATCGACGCCGGTAAATGGAGGTCGCCGGGAGGAGGAAACTCGAGTCATTTGGAGGAGAGTTAGTCGACTTGAGCAGTTCGCCTTTGTTGGGTTGAGGTCTCCGGCGACTTCGTCGAGGCTTTCTTAAACATCGATGGGTTGGAGGTAACAAACCTCAATCCAAACTCCATCCTCCAGATGGCCGTGCTGCACACTTGTGCGAAGGCTATCTGAGCATCGATCCGTCGGTGGGCCGTTCCTCCATTACTACAAGGTAACGAGGAGCAGCTCGCCGCTCGACGCTGGGTGCTACTACCTCAAGCTCCGGCCACCGCCGACGACGTTGTGCACTCGCCACCGTTGTTCGATTCGATGGGCGATGGTGGTCGAGGTAGTTGTACAACAAGCGAGCGATGACAAGAAGCTCTCCTTCACCGGAAGGCGCGGCGAAGGTACCCCAATGCCGCGGCGGAGATGTCCGCCGCGGATTGGTATTTCTGACGAGAAGATCGCCTCCTCGTGAGCCTCGGGCTCACGCAGGCGGGAGATCATCCGATACTACACAAACAATGTAATCATCATTGCGGAGAAGGCCCTATCCCTTCTATAAGATAGAGGATGGGAAGATATCACAAGGAGAACACGGGTAAGTGCCTTTAAGACTCAACCTTTACATTAATTATTTCCTCCGAACAGGAACTAACGATTGTCGGGGATAGAATTACGGCCCCTTGCCATGGCCCACTCCTCGACAAATTCAATCGAGCGACTGCGGGCCAGGCCCTCCTGGAAGGTTTTATCGCTCATATGCATCTGCCAACACCTCTGGGGCCGCGGGCTTGAACGCCAAGGAATCGTGTTTGAGTCCATCTCGAACAGGAGTTGTGCACGGCTACGTGAAGACCCGGACGTTGGTTTCCCGGATTGGATTTGGAGTCGTGATCCCAAAGATTAGGAGATTACCTTGTCTACCGTAGGTCATATTTGGCATGTATGAGTTCGTTACGATTTCGTAGTTAGCCCGGCCCGATATTTCTCGGTAGGTCGGTTTGCTCCGTACTATATAAACAGGCCCCTACGACGTTTAGAGGGACCCCGCCAAAAGATTTTTTCAGATACTACTCGCCGAGACTCGCCGATCTCGCCGAAGTTCCACCTTGTAATCCTCTTTGATATAAAGAAATTTGGACGAGGGCTATTATCTTCGAGAGGCTCGAACCGGGATAAAACCCCGCTCTCTGCTCGTTCTGTGTTCGTGGTTGTTGGCGTGTCTCCTATCTCCTCCTTGAAGAACCTTGGTTGACTTGGGTCAATATCCCAACCATCGACAGCTGGCGCCGTCCGTGGGGACACGCAGATCGAGCATGTCGAACTCAGTCAGTGATACAGAGATACTTCCTGAAGGCTACGACTCAGAAGGACAGGATGTTTCATCCCCTGTCAGTTCAGATCGATCTATCCGGTCTCGAACACTTTCCGTATCTGGGACGGAGGTCTCTGCCTATATGGCAGAGATAGTCGCAGATCGCACTCCCGTCATTGACGATGACTACGGAACCGATGATCTTTACGACGGTTTAGATCTATCGGATTCCAAGGCTATGTCGGTAGATTCTACTGTGGAGACACAATGATGACACCGTCTAGCATACCTTCGCATGGCCCTGCATCATTAACATGGCGATGTAGGAACCTCTCGAGAATCGCGACGGGCGTGGCGGCGGGCGAGGCGGGCAGTTAACTCGCTCGGCATCAAGGCGAGGTGCTACTGGCTTTCATGAAAGCAAGAAGTCATTCGCCGCAACCTCGGCGATTCCATCAATCGAGACCGTGCACGGTTCCGCGATCGGTACAAGCGACCGCGTGCCGCAACCCACCTCGCGTGCCCTCGCTAAGTCTCCGGCGAAGTTTCTCTGTCGGGTTAGTTCCCAGCGTCACGGACTCGGTCGGGCGAACAGCGGATGCCTCGGGGGTCCCAGAACCCCTAGAGCAGAGTCGGGAACGACTCGCGGCCATAGCTTTGGTGATTAGATCCACCAACCAGATCAACCTCGCTCAGTATATGGCGTCTTTGCTTCTAACCTAGAGCGATTGGTGAAGGCCTAAAGTCTCTAGGAGAAGACAACAACTCCTCCAGCGGCAATGACCAAACCGCCGGAATGATTGGACAGCTCGATCGATCGCGTGACCCTCGTCACCATCGGCGATCATTGTCCATGAGCAGGCTACCCGTGGTCGCCGTCGCCACCGAGTCCTCGTAGTCATCGCGACAACGGGGCAAGCGCGACGCGATGACCACGGACGGTCCCCTCGTGAGGAGCGTCGTCGCGACCACGAGGAAGGGCGTGGTGGGTTGTCTCGGAGAGAGTTTCTCCAGGCGAATCATCCCGTTCGGCGGGGAGTTCCTCCGCAAGAACAGACCAACGTCTTCTCAAGACTAGGTTACTGCGGGGAAGGTGGCGGTCATATGCTTTTGGGTGCGGGGCTTTCTCGACGAAGCTTGAGCTGTCCGGTGGCCCTCAAAGTTCAAGCCCGGTCACATGGAGAGGTACAATGGGACTCGTAACCCGAAGAATTCCTTTCCATCTACGCCACTGCCATCATGGCGGTCGGGGTGACCAGCTCGTTATGGCTAATTACCTCCGACCGTCCTTGAGTGCGTTGCTCGGACGTGGTCATTCAATCAGCAGGAGGTTCCATCACTCATGGAACCAGCTTTGTGACGCCTCGATCGTTAATTTTGAGGCATTACGTGCGTCTGGGCAAGGAGGATGATCTGCACGGATGATCCGGATGAGCGGGAGACCCTCGCAACTTCGTGAAGCGTTTCATTAAGATCCGCAACACGATCCCGAACATCTCGGACGAATCTGTTGTCCGCGCCTTCAAAAACGGAGTCCGCGACGAGCGGCTTACCCAGGATCTTGAGATCAATGAGACTTGGACCGCCAACGACCTGTTCAAGGCGGCTGATCGCTATGCCAACGCAGCAGAGCGTTTAGTACAAAAAGGCGTTCGACAAGGGGAAGTGCCCTTGACTGGTGTGGATGATAAGAAGAAGAGCAAAGAACAACCACGGTGACAAGAAGTCCTAGAAGAAGAAGAACAAAGGTGATGGCGAACAATACCGTCGCCGGTATAGATCGCGCACCTCCTCCCAAGGATGGGCGAAGAAGTCCAACAAGAGCTACAAGGGCAAAAAGCACGCCAGGAGGAGGACAAGGCAAGAAAGGTCAAGCGACCGATTTTGCAAGTTCCACCAAAGACTACGGGCACGATATCGCCATTGCAGAACTTGGGCATAAAGCTCAAGACTTCTACAGCGGCAAGGGCCCAATGCCCACCCTGCCCGAACAAGGTGATGCCGGTAAGGCCAAGCGCCAAACCGACGATGGTGATCGGGAAGATGATGATGAATATCAAGAGCCCGTGAACCATATCGCCGTCATCTTCGGCGGCTCCTCGGCTTACACCTCTCGACGTAGCCTCAAGGAATCGCCGGAGGTCCTAACGTTGAAAAGGCAAAACCTCAGCCTGAATCGATGAAGTGGACCGAGGTCCCCATCTCCTTCTCTCAGGAGGATTGCCCCACTGGGATGACCAAGCCTCAGCGGCTCCCACTGGTGGTCGCCCCGACCATCAGCAACGCTAGAGTTGGCCGTGTTTTAGTAGACGGCGGGAGCGCTTTGGACTTGCTTTCTGCTAAGGTCTTGGACGAGATGCAGATTCCTCGTTCTAAGCTGAAGGAAGTCGCAATGCCCTTCTACGGAATTGTTCCGGAGAAGCATCAAGCCGTTAGGCGTGTTGTCTGCCGATTACCTTTCGCAACCCAAGCAACTTCCGGACGAGTTGATCACTTTCGACGTGGTCGACTTCCCATCCGCAGATAACGCGATCTTCGCGAGCCATCTCTTGGTAAGTTCATGGTCAGAACCCACCACGCTTACCATTGCGTGAAGATACCGGCCCTAACGGTGTAATCACGGTCAAGGGCAATTACAAAGCTGCCGGATTGCGACGAAGCGATCTCTCATACTGGTCGACCGGCTTCCGCCGCTGTCTCAAGTTCCGAGACCAAGTCAGACGCCTAGGGTCTCCTTCACCGGGGAGAAACTAAGGAAGTTTATTGTCCCTTGATGATACTTCCAAGATAGTTCACTTGGGGCCAATCTGGACCCCAAATAGGAAAGCGAGCTCATTGCCTTCCTCCGAGCTAATGAAGATGTGTTTGCCTGGAAGCCATCTGACATGCCCGGAGTCCCAAGGGAGGTCATCGAGCACAAACTGGCTGTCCGGTCAGACAAAAAGCCTGTTCGCCAGAAGCTTCGTCGCTTTTCTGAATTCAAACAGGGGATCATCAAAAATCAACTTGGCAACCGCCATTGCGGGTTCATCCGCGAGGTTGATCACACCGAGTGGTTAGCCAACCTCGTCATTGTAAAGAAGAAAGGCGGCAAGTGGAGGATGTGTGTCGATCACACAGATCTGACGCCGCTTGTCCTAAGGACAATTTCAGCGCCTCGTATTGACCGGTGGTCGATCGATCATGCGACGCCCATCTCTTGAGCTTTTAGATCTTGACTCGGTTATCACCAAATAAGCATCTCCCGAGGATAAAGAGAAGCGCCTTCATCACCCCTTTGGCACTTTCTGCTATCGACCATGTCTTTCGGTCTGCGCAATCTTTGGTGCCACGTTCGGTAGCTTAATGGAGAAGACCTTCCCGAGCAGTGCGGAAAAACCTAGAGGTCTATGTCGGCGACATAGTTGTAAAGAGCAAGTTTGCTCCAGATCATGTAAAAGATCTGGCCGAGACTTTTCGTAATCTCACCAGGCATCGAATAAAATTAAATCCAGAGAAGTGTACCTTTGGTGTCCGATCTGGAATGTTGCTCGGTTATGTTATTGGTTCGCAAGGTATGTCTGCCAACCCTAAAAAAATCGAGGCCATTGAAAATATGCAGGCTCCAACTACCGTAAAGGAGGTACAGAGTCTCATGGGGTGGATGGCTGCTCTAAGCAGATTTATTTCCCGTCAAGGCGAACGCGGGCTGCCCTTCTTTAAGGCTCTGCGCAAGCACAATGGTTTTGAGTGGACAGAAGAAGCCGATAGATCATTCCAAGATCTGAAGCGATACCTGTCCAATCCTCCCGTCTTGACTACCCCGCGGCATGGCGGCGGCTCTGCTTGTACCTAGGTTGCACGCCACAAGCGGTGGCGCGGTCTTGGCGGTCGAAAGGAAGGCATATAACGACCAATCTATTACGTGAGCGAGGTACTTGACGGATCAAAGGGCGTTACCACGAGGTCCGAAGTCGCTCTCGCCTTGCTCATGTCCTCCGTGAAGCTTCGCCACTATTTCCGAGCACATCAAATATGGTCCGACCACGTTCCTCTCGGGAGAAATCCTACGGAACAAGGAATCCGGCGGACGATAGCTAAGTGGGCAATGGAACTAGCGAGTTTGATCATCTTTCACGCCCGAATCGCTATTAAGTCACAAGTCTTAGCCGACTTTGTCATTGAATGGACTTGTTCGCCTAAATCCTGTGAAGCCCCGAGCAACCCGATGAGCCTCCTTGGACCATGTTTTTTATGGCTCGCGACTTTGGACACTCGGGGCTGGTTTTGTTCTCATCTCCCTAATGGAGAGCAACTCCGAGATTCTATCCAACTACACTTCACGGCGACTAACAACGCCGCAGAGTACGAGGCCTCCTCGCGGGACTAAGAGCGTGCAAGTCGCTCGGTGTCCAACGACCGACCGTGAAGGAGATTCACGGTGGTCATCAACCGATGAACAAGGAGTATCGATCTTTGCGATGACTCAATGGCGCGATACCGGTTGAAGTGAGGAAGTTGGGCGGCACTTTCGATTTTTCGAGGTGCTCTTCGTGCCCGTGAAGGACAACTTCGGCCGACCAGCTATCCAAGTATGGATCCTCACGAGAATCTGCTTTCGCAGGGTGCTCGTCGAGCACCTTCACAAGCCCTCAATCACGTCTCCGGACGAGGCAACAGAGACAGGTGGTGCTGTCTCCGTTATCTAGCAGGCTGCGGACTGGACAACGCCATTTGTCCGGTACCTCGCAGATGGGACCCTGCCCGACGACGAAGCCGAGCGTTTCCGGCTTATAAGGCGTGCTGCTCCATACAAGCTTGTGGACGACATCCTTTACCGTCGAGGTGCTCTGGGAGTTCTCTCCAAGTGCATCTCGCAGCAGGAGGGTGTGTTCCTACTTAGGGACATACACGAGGCTGCCTGTAGCAACCACGCCTCTTTCAGAACTCTGGTCGGCAAAGCGTTTCGCATGGGCTATTATTGGCCCACTGCGTTACAAGATGCCCGGGATATCGTGACTAAGTGCAAGGCTTGCCAATTTTACGCCCGGAAGGCACACAAGCCCGCCCAAGAGCTCCAAACAATCCCCCCATCTTGGCCTTTTTCCACATGGGCTCAGCTCCCTGGAAGGTTTTATCTGGCTCATATGCATCCTGCCGAAACGACCTCTGGCCGGGCACGGTCTTGAACGACCAAGGAATCGTGTTTGAGTCCATCTCGAGCAGAGTTGTGCACGGCTACGTGAAGACCGGACGTTGGTTTCCGGATTGGATTAGAGTCGTGATCCCCAAGATTAGGAGATTACCTTGTTCACCGTAGGTCATATTTGGCATGTATGAGTTAGATTCACGATCTCAGTAGTTAGCCCGACCGATATTTCTCGGTAGGTCGGTTTGCTTCTCAGACTATATAAGCAGGGCCCTACGACGTTTAGAGGGACCCCCGCCAAAAGATTTCAGATACTACTCGCCGAGACCGCCGATCTCGCCGAGTTCCACCTTGTAATCCTCTTTGATATAAAGAAAATTTGGGACGAGGGCTATTATCTCTCCGAGAGGCTGAACCAGGATAAAACCCCATCTCTGTTCGTTCTTTGTTCGTGGTTGTTCGGCGTGTCTCCTATCTCCTCCTTGAAGAACCTTGGTTGACTTGGGTCAATATCCCAACCGTCGACACGATCCCTTCTGTTCGGACAGAGAAGCCAACCGACGCGTGGGTGACCGAGCGGGTCGACGCCATGCTGAAGGCGGCGAAGAAGGACTGGGAGGTCACCGGCGAGGTGGCCTACACCTGCCCGCGCAATGTGCTTGTCCGCACAGACGAGGTAAATCACTCATGCTCAGCCTGTGTTGCTAGATTTGCTCCGTTGTTTAATGCTAATGTCTGCTTCTCAAAACGTGCAGGAGGACCAGCTGATCCTTGGGGGGATCGTGGAGGAACCCTCCGGATCTGAGATGGAGAAGGCAAAGAAAGGCAAGACCAAGATGGCCATAAAGCCCAAGGTGGCGGCTGAGCCTACGCGGAGCTCGCCACGCCATGGCGGCCACCAGCCGTCGAAGAGACCACCCGCGGTGACGGAGCGCGCCGAACGGACTAAGCGGGCGCGCGGTCAACCCAGCGGGAAGAGACCAAGCCCCTCCCTCCTCACCGAGCAGAGCGACGAAGAGGTAAAGAACATGACCTTTTGGCTTATGCGTTACACGCAGGCTCATTCGGGCCATATGGCACGGCTACAACAGTCGCCGAGCGAGGAGGCTTGAGGAAGAAGTCAGCGTAAGGAAAAACTTCTTGCGTTGCGAAAAGAGTACTCGGCAAATAGGAGCTGAGCTCATCGCCATGAGTACCAGGACGGGGTGAACAATCCGCCAAGGAGCCCCGAGGTAGAGGCGGAAGGTTCCAAAAAAGATCAAGATCAAGCTTTCTACGGCAGGTATGTAGCAATGAATCTCTTTGACCTTACGAATTTCCTGACCGTGTTGGGCTTGACTAAGTCTTTTTCATCAGCTGCCCAGGAGGAGGCCGCCACGGACGACGTCGAGGCGACGCTCGAGCTTTCGTTGCTGCCCGAGCACCTGCACGGTGCATCGCGGCAAGCGAGGTCGGCGACCTCAAGGACAGTTGGTTGTGGAGCTGCCCCGCCAGACTCAATGAGCGACTTTGACGCGCTCAAAGGCGCGGTAGAGCGGCTGGAGGCAGAAGAGGCGGCGCAAGGTGCCACGGATAGCGGGGCCAAGGCGATGGCTCCGGAAGCTGCCCAGGGTGGGACCGAGCAGGCGGTCCTACCGAGCACTCCGTCGCAGGGGCGGTCCATCCCTGAGCTGGCGGAGGTGACGGCGGCGGCGAAGTTCCCCGCCGAGGTACAAGAAGAGGTCCAGAGCAAGCGCCACAAGTCGTCGTGCGATGGAGGCTCGGTGCCGCCCAAAGGAACGCAACACCGGCCTCGCCTCAAGGTGATCGGGCAGGAGGAAGAAGAACAGAGCGGGAGACGAAAGCGCCGCCGATCGCCCGCCCCGAAAGCGTAAGAGCTCCATGGAAGAAGAAGCATAGGAGACGGTGGCAAAGGCAAGGCCGGCCTCATCCAAAGACGAAGGGCTTCGTGACGCACGGTCTCGAGGACCGCTTACGCCGGGGGCTGAAGCATCGGCTGGGCAAGGTAAATTCCAAGACCAAACCTTGTTTAGTTTAGCTATATCATCGCAAAGTGATCGACTTGATCTTCTCCCTCAGGTCTTTAGGGACACCATGGCGGAACTCGAGGACGGTGTTACCATCGAACGGAGCGCCAGATGGCGTCCTCCGGAGTATCTCAGACGAGGGAGCCCGGCGAGCTCCTCTGCGTCTGCCGGCCAAGCCGGTACCAAGGCGAAAGCGAAGAAGCTCAAGGCCGAGCTGACCGAAGAGAGGCATTCCTCTGAGGCTCTTCTAAAAGAAGCCGAGGAGCTGCAGCAAGAAGCCGTGAAGGCGAGCACCGGAGGAGAAGCCGGCCGCACGAAGTGGCTCGAAGAGCAGCTTGCCGAAGCGTCCCATTGGCGCAAGGCGCTCGCGGCGGACGTCGAGAAGCTCAAGGCCCAGCTCGTCAAAGAGGAGCTGACCTCCGCGGGACTCCAGCGAAGATTTCGACCCTGTGGGCTTCACAGGAGATGCGCGGGATGGCGATGAGGACGATCACTGCAGAGAACAAGGTCAAGGAGCTGGTCGAGCAGCTCAAGACCGTCGAGCAGCGAGTTTGCCAGAGCGAGGCTCTGTCCGACCAGCTGCGCGCCAAGACCGAGGAGGTCGAGGCCATCCGGCGGCAATGACACAAGAGCCAAGCGGAGCAAGGAGGAGATAGAACGCCTCCGAGCTGAAGCCCGGGAAGGCATCAAGGCTCAAGGTGAAGTCGTGCGCCTCAAGTTAGAAGTTGAGGAGCTAAAGGGCCTTGTACCTAAAACTTCTGATTAATGCAATAAAGCACTTACCTTTCTTCCTGCAAAAAAGAGCAACAAAAAGACAGGAACGAACAGAAACTAAGAGAAAAGCGAACAGCGCTAGGAGGTTTAAGAAAACCGTAGAACGCTTGGCCTAATCCGGCCCCGTCACAGCATCGCCGAAACACGAGTTTGCGAATCGAACAGTGCACAAGAGAAGGAGCGACACCTAGTTTCCCGCATGCGAACGATGCTCAAGTCCTAAGATTGCGAATTCGAGACACGACGAGAGAGATAGAGCGACACCCGCAGCTTGTTCGACTTGTTCCATAGACTGATCGTTGGCGTAAGTTAGGCAATTCCGAGGATAACCGAATAAGGAAAGTGCCTCTGCCACGGGGGGCTTACGAGAGCAGACTTTGCCAAGTGGTCGCGCTTAAGCGAAGAAGTGCCTCTGCAATGAGGGCTTACGAGAGCAGACTAAGCCGCAAGGTGGAAAAGCCGTGTTACGCAACCCTGAGTTCAGGAACTTATCGAAACTAGATACGGGCAGAGAAAAATCCTTAAAATTGCGGAGCCAAGAGTTCGCAAGGATCGGACAGCCATCAAGTGTTACCTGAGAGAAAGAGGTAGTCTTCAGAAGACAAGAAGTGAAAAGGGCATAGAGGCCGCGAGAATTCACTTAAGAATTGGATTGAACTTTATATGGTTCCCGGGAGACTTGGACGAACTAAGGCGCGAAGTTTGACAAAAAGCGCATGGCTAAGCAAACACACAAAGAGACCTACACAAAGAACTTACGAAGCTGGTCGATGTTCCAAGTCTTCGGTCACTCTCTCCGTCCTCCATTGCCCGCGAACAGCCCCGGCGAAAGCGTAAGAAACGACCGTGAATGGGCCCTCCCAGCGTGGAATTAACTTGTTGGCATTGGACAAGTTCCTGACACGGCGCAGAACGAGGTCGCCCGCCTTCAAAGCCCTTGGTCGAACTGACTTGGCAGCATGCCAGCGAAGATCTTGCTGGTAGCGCGCCATTCTGACTTGTGCCCATTCGCGTGTACCTTCGAGGAGATCGAGATCGAGTAAGCGCTCTTGCTCGTCGTCAACTAAGTTGACTGAGCTCGTGCGAGGCGAGCCGAGTACTATTTCGCGGGCGTGATGGCTTCGCACCGTGAGACCGCTTGGAAAGGAGTTTCGCGGTTGCGGTGGCCGTACCGTCAGAAAGTAATGACCCAAAGGACGGAAGGAACTTCGTCGACCCAGGCCTTGTTGTGCACGCGGAGTGCCGCGAACACGCGCCGCTTGATACCTGGACGATCTGTCCGTTAGCTCGCCGATCGCTTCCATTGCTCTGTGGATGTGCCACAGAGGCGAAACAGACCTTGGTGCCCAGCTGTTCGCAGTATTCTTGGAATAGCTCGCTTCGGAACTGGGTACCGTTATCGGTGATCAGCTTATGGGGAATCTCAAAGCGCGTGACCACGTTGCTTTTGAAAAAGCGCACAGCCGTTTTGGCGTGAAGAGACGACACAGGCTCTGCCTCGATCCACTTTGTAAAAGTGTCGATGGCGACGAGCAAGTGTGTGTAGCCCTTGTACCCCTTAGGGAATGGGCCGAGCAGATCCATACCCCATGTGGAGAAAGGCCAAGATGGGGGGATCGTTTGGAGCTCTTGGGCGGGCTTGTGTGCCTTCCGGGCGTGAAATTGGCAAGCCTTGCACTTAGTCACGATATCCTGGGCATCTTGTAACGCTGTGGGCCAATAATAGCCCATGTAAACGCTTTGCCGACCGAGTTACAAGGAGGCGTGGTTGCCACTGAGCACCCTCGTGTATGTCCATAAGAAGGAACACACCCTCCTGTTGAGAGATGCACTTGGAGAGGACTCCTAGAGCACCGTGACGGTAAAGGATGCCGTCCATAAGCTTGTATGGACCAGCACGCCTTGTAAGCCAGAACGCCGGCTTCGGCTTTCTTGAGCGTGGTCCCATCGCGCTAGGTACCGGACAAATGGCGTTGTCCATTTCGCACTGCTTTCGATGACGGAGACAAAGACCACTTGTCTCGCTTGTCTCGTCCGGAGACGTGATTGAGGGCTTGTAAAGGTGCTCGACGAGCACCCTGCCGGAAGCAGATTCGCGTGAGGATCCAAACTTGATAGTTGGTCGGCCAGAAGTTGTCCTTCACGGGCACGAAGAGCACCTCGAAAATCGAAAATGCCGCCCAACTTCCTCACTTCTACGGTATCGCGCCATTGAGTCATCGCAGCGATACTCCTTGTTAACTCGATTGATGACCAGTTGTGAATCTCCTTCACAAATCGGCCGTTGGACACCAAGCGACTTGCACGCTCTTAGTCCCACGAGGAGGCCTCGTACTCTGCGGCGTTGTTAGTCGCCGCAAAGTGCGGTTGGATAGAATATCGAGTTGCTCTCCTTGAGGAGATGAGAACAAAACCAGCCCTCGAGTTTCAAAGCGCGAGCCAAATCAAAAACATGGTCCAGGGGGTCATCAGTCGCCAGAGCTTCTCGATTTGGCGGCAGTCCATTCGGCGACAAAGTCACCAGACACGTGACTTAACAGCGATTCAGGCGAAGAAATGAATATCGAACTCGCCAATTCCATTGCCCACTTAGCTATACGTCCGCCTCGCTTCCTTGTTCCTTAGGATTTCTCTAAGGGGGAACTTGGTCGGGACCAGTATTTGATGCGATTGGAAATAATGGCGAAGTCTCCTGGAGGACATGAGCAAGGCGTAGAGCAACTTCGGACCTCGTGGTAACGCTCCTTAGATCCGTGAAGTACCTCGCCACGTAATAGATTGGCATTGGATGCCTTCCCTTTCCACCGTCAAGACCGCGCCACCGCTTGAGGCATGCGACCAAGATAGAGCAAGAGGCATTCGCCGTGTCGCGGGGTAGTCAAGACAGGTGGGTTGGACAGGTATTGCTTAAGATCTTGAAAAGACCGATCAGCTTCTTCTGTCCACTCGAAGCCATTGTGATTACGCAGGGCCTTAAAGAAGGGCAGCCCGCGTTAATACTCGACGGAAATGAATCGCTTCAGAGCGACCATCCGCCCGGTGAGGCTCACGAACTTCCTTGACGGTAGTTGGAGCTCGATGTTTTCAATGGCCTCGATTTTTTCGGGGTTGGCAGAGATTCCTTGCGAACCAATTACATAACCGAGCAACATTCCAGGTCGAACACCTTCTCTTCATCCTCGGGGGAGATGCTTATTTGGTGATAACCGGAATAAGTATCCAAAAAACTCAAGAGCTGGGCATCCGCAGTCGCATCACCAGCTGGTCTATGCGAGGCAGCGGAAAATTGTCCTTGGGACAAGCAGCGTTCAAATCTGTGTGATCGACACACATCCTCCACTTGCCGCCTTTCTTCTTTACAATGACAGGGTTGGCTAATCACTCGGTGTGATCAACCTCACGGATGAAACCAAAGAACGGCGATTTTGTCAAGTCGATCTTTGATGATCCCCGCTGAAGTCCAAAAGCGTCGAAACTTGGCGAACAGGCTTTTTGTCCCGGTCGGACGGCGGTTTGTGCTCGATGACCTCCTTGGGACTTGGGCATGTCGATGGCTCGTGCAAACACATCTGCGTTAGTTGGACGAAAGGCGATGAGCTCGTTTTCCTATTTGGGGTCGAGTTGGCCCCAAGTGAACTATCTTGGCGGCGTCATCAAGGGGCGATGAAACTTCCTTGGTCTCTCCTTCGGTGAAGGAGACCTTAGGGCGTCTTGCACTTGGTCTCTGGAATTTCGGGCCACTTGGCGGTAGTTGGTCGATTAGGGCGAGGGCGCTCGTCGCAATCCGAGCGACTTTGTAGTTGCCCTTGACCGTGATCACGCCGTGTAGGCCCGGTATCTTCACGCAATGGTATTCATGATGGGACACGACCATGAACTTGTTGAAGAGATGGCCGCCCAGATCGCATTGTACGCGGAAGGGAAGTCGACCACGTCAAATGTGATCAACTCCGTCCGAAAGTTGCTTGGACCGCCGAAGGTAATAGGCGTAACAATCGCCCAAAGGTGAAACGACTTCCCGGGACGGTCAAGAGAAAGGCATTGCGACTTCTTTAAGCTTGGAGCGAGGAATCAGATCTCGCCCAAGACCTTTGTCGATAGCAGTCCAAAGCGCTCCGCCGTCGACCAGGACGCGGCCAGCTCTGGCGTTGCTGATGGTCGGGGCGACCACCAGAGGGAGACGCTGAGGCTTAGTCATCCCAGTGGGGCAATCATCCTTAGAAAAGGAGATAGAGACCTCGATCCACTTCATCGATTCAGGCTGTGGTTTGCCTTTTTCAACGTTGTGGACCTCCCGAGCAGCTTCCTTGAGGCTGCGCCGAGAGGTATAAGCCGAGGAGCCGCCGAAAATAACGGCGATATGGTTCGCGGGCTCTTGATATTCGTCATCATCGTCCCGATCACCACCGTCGGCTGGACGCTTATCCTTGCTGACATCACCTTGTTCGGGTAGGGTGGGCATTGGGCCCTTGCCGTTGTAGAAATCCTCGAGCTTTACAGCCCAAGTTCTGCAATGGCGTATGTCGTGCCCGTAGTGCTGGTGGAACTTGCAAAATCGGTCGCTTGGACCTTTCTTGCCTTGTCCGCCTCTCTGAGCAGGCTTTTTGCCCTTGTAGTTATTGTTGGGCTTCTTCTGCCCATCCTTGGGAGGGTCGCGATCTATACCAAATGACGGTATTGTTCGTGATCACCTTTATTCTTCTTCTTCGGGACTTCTTGTCACCGTGGTTCTTCTTGCTCTTCTTCTTCTCATCCACACCAGTCAAGGGCTCGCGCCTTGTCGAACGCCTTTTTAGATCAACGCGCTCGCGCGTTAGCATAGCGATCACCGCCTTGAACAGTCGTTGGCGGTCCGTGTCTCGTTGATCTCGAGATCTGGGTGAGCCGCTTCGTCGCGGACTCCGTTTTGAAAGCGCGGACAATGATTCGCTCGAGATGTTTGGGATCGTGTTGCGAATCTTAATGAAACGCTTCACGAAGTTGCGGAGGGTCTCCCGCTCATCCGGATCATCCGTGCAGATCATCCTCCTTGCCAGACGCACGTAATGCCTCCGGAAGTTGGCGATCGAGGCGCCACAAAGTTGGTCCCATGAGTGATGGAACCCTCCTGGCGATTGAATACCACGTCCAAAGCAAAGACCTCAAGGACGATCGGGAGGTAATTAGCCATAACGAGCTCGTCACCCCGCCGCCATGATGGTCATGAGTGTAGATGGAAAGGAATTCCTCTGGGTTACGTGTCCCATTGTACTCTCCATGTGACAGGGCTTGAACTTTGAGGGCCATCGGACGACACGAAGCTCGTCAAAGAAAGCCCCGCGACCCATGGCATACGATCGCTACCTTCCCGATGTAACCTAGTCTCGAGAAGACATTGGCCCTGTTGCGCGGAGGGACTTCTGCTGAACGGGAAGATTCAGCCTGGAGAAATTCTCTCCGGGACAATCCGCTAGAGGAACCGCTAGAAGTGGAAGCCAACACAGTGCAATCATGAGCAACCTCAGGACTAGCAAGAGTCAAGTCAATAAGCAAAGCGACAAAGAAGTAACAGGCATAGCACAAGTAGCATCCAAAGAATTAACAGGTGTAGTATCAACTAGTCGAGCAAGAGGCAAAGCAACTAACTCATCATTCTTAGCCAGGAGTGTCTCATGATTCTCCCTAAGTGTATGATAAGTAATCATAAGATCATCTAGGGATTCATTCAAAGCATTGCGCTCTTCTTCTAGTACATTACACTTAGATGACAGATTTTTGTTAGAGCCTAGCAAAGTGTCATGGTCATATTCTAAGCTATCACATCTAATGGCAAGATTTTTGCACTTAGTTTGTAATGCAATCAAGGTTTTACCAAGCTCTAAATTCTTAAGTGTCTCATTCTTATAGCGCTCACAAGCTTCCCTAAGACAATCACGCATGCCTTCAACATCCACATCTGAGTCGGAACCAGAGTCGCTCACCTCGCCACTAGGTCGAGCCATGAGGCACTTGGAAGTGCCAGCAGGAGTTGGTGAAACCTTTGCCGATGTAGAGGAAGTAGTGGAAGAAGCCTCATCATCATCAGAGTACCATTCTCGAGGCTCAGCAACCGCTGTGAAGCACCTTGGAGTGAAGACTGGAGGAGGCGGCACGGACTCGGCTATCGGCATGGTGGCCAGCTCTTGATCAGCTGACTCCTCCTCATCTCCTGAAGCTGACGTTTCACTGGAGCTATCATCGGTCACCCATTCTCCCACAAAGGCTAGCCTCTTGCCTTGTGAGGAGCGACCCTTGAACCCTGACTTGTGAGGATTCTTCTTCTTGTAGTCATTCTGCCTTGGCTTCTCGCCATCGACCTTCTCCTTTCCTTTATCCTTGTACTTGGTATTGCCCTTCTGAGGACACATTGAAGTGATGTGTCCTTTCTCCTGACACTCATAGCATCGGTATGATGCATGGGTGTTTCTGCTTATCCTCTTTTTGCCTCCATAGCTATTTCTGCTCATGAACTGGCCAGCTTGCTTCATGAACAGGCCGAAGTGTTGGAAGCCATCCTCGAGCTCACTCCATGACATCTCACCCTCATTCTCAGCTTGGCTTGACTTGGGACCACTCTGCCTAGATCCACTTGCTTTGAGGGCGATCACTTGATTCTTTGCTGGAGCAGGGGAATCCTCATGATCATTGAGGAGCATCATCTCATGCGCGGTGATCTTGCTAAACAAAGCTGTGTGAGCCAGCTTCTCCACATCACCACTGTTGGTGAGATAGGTGATGATGTCCCGGTAGTCCTTCTTGGGAAGGATCCGCAGCATTTTCCTGCACACTTCATCATTTGCAACAGTGTGACCGAGCCCCTTAAGCTCGTTAAGGATAGGGTTAAGCCGAGTAAACATAGCATTAACATTTTCATTTGGAAGCATTCTGAACTGATGATAACGCTCCTTGACAATCACAAGTCTACCCTCCTTAACAGCTGAAGTGCCCTCGTGAATCTCAATGAGTGTGATCCATATCTCGTGTGCACTAGTGAGATTGCTAACTCTATCGAAAACCTCCATGCTCAAACCACAAAACAAAGCATTTATAGCCTTAGCATCGGTCTCTAGGAGTTTAGTTTGTGTGGGTGTAGGAGGTATATTAGCAGTGAGTGTGACACCATGAGGAGACTCTACGACCTTCCAAACATCCATTCCCATGGCTTGAAGGAATACTTTCATGCGCAACTTTCAAAAGCTAAAATTAGTGCCACTAAACAAAGGAATCCTATTGGCAGCTACACTACCCCCGTCGGCCATCTCTAAGCGATTAAGCAATTAGAGACCCGAGCTCTGATACCACTTGTAAGGATCCTAGGCCGAGAGGGGGGGTGAATCGGCTCTTTTCAAATTTTATTTCTCTCGATTCGCTTGCTTAGTTAGTCAAATTAAGAACCCAAGCTATCGATTGATCTATGGTCTAGTTATGAAGTGATCACACTAATACACAAGCGACTACTAGGAGGCTCGATGGCACTCACATGCAAGCGATCAATTCAATATGTGAAAGTAAATGAGCGAGACGAGGAGACGCAAACCGAGTTGTTTACCGAAGTTCGGTGTTCAACACATGAACACCTACGTCTCCGTTGAGGAAACTTCTCACACAGAGAAGTCGGGACTCTCTCGTCCCTAGCCCTCAATCCACTCGTGGTAGCTTCTTCACCAACACATGGTAGGCAAGCTCCAAACCCTCACACAAGGCGAGTTCTTCCACACGCAGAAGCTCCTCGCACCCGCGGCGTCGACACATGGCACCGACCCCCGACACACGGAGGGTTTGTACACGACCTTCAACGGATGAAGGCGACGCACCTCCGACACACGGAAGTGACCCCCGACACACGGAGGATTTCGGTGATGTAGTCGAACGGTTGATGTAGCCCGTGGCGTGACGACAATCTCTCCGGCGGTGAAGTCCTTGGGGATGGATGAGAGGAGGTAGGGGACACCTTCTTCTTACTCTTCCTCTCTTCTTCTCCCTCTCAATCTCTCAAACACATGGAATCCTAGGTGGAGATGGGAACCATGGGAGGAGCTCTCTTGGTGGCTAGGACAAGGGGTGGCTTCTAGTTTTTGGCTCTCTCAAATTTCTCCCGTGCTCTAAGCCCCTATTTATAGGCACAAGGTGAAACCCTAAAGATGGACGGCTCAGATTCATTTTCGCGAGATCTAGCTCGATCTGTCGGACGTTGTCTAGTTCCCATCGGACGCCGTCCGAAGGACGAATCTGGTGAAATTTTCACCTTGATAGGGCGCCGTTCGATGGAGTGCGCTGTGCTCTTCCTCCTATGCCCGCCAAGTGTTTGGTCGCTTTTCTAACCGCCATCGGACGCCGTCTGGCAGCGACTGTGCATCCGGGTTCTTCTCGGGACTTTGACACTTGGTTATGATATGGTGCACCTAGATTCTTGTCTTGTCTTGTCTTAATCTTGTAGCTTGTCTTGTCTTAATCTTGTCTTGTCTTGTCTTGTCTAGTCTTGTCTTGTCTTGTCTATCTTGTCTTGTCTAGTCTTGTCTCTTGTCTTGTCTCTTGTCTTGTCTAGTCTTGTCTCTTGTCTTGTCTCTTGTCTTGTCTAGTCTTGTCTTGTCTATCTTGTCTTGTCTAGTCTTGTCTCTTGTCTTGTCTCTTATCTTGTCTAGTCTTGTCTTGTCTATCTTGTCTTGTCTAGTCTTGTCTTGTCTTGTCGTGATCTTGTCTTGTCTTGTCGTGTCTAGTCTTATCTTGTCTTGTCGTGATCTTGTCTCGTCTTGTCGTGATCTTGTCTTGAAAAACCCAGTTGCCATCAATTACCAAAATCACTCAGCCCATGGGAGCTTGAGCTTACAGAGGCGTCCTGTCCTTCTGAGTCGTATCCCTCAGGAATAATCTCCTGGTCGCTGATAGAGTTCGACATGCTCGATCTGCGTATCCCCACGGTCGGCGCCAACTGTCGACGGTTGAGATATCGATCTCAAGTCGCTAAGGTTCTTTAGAAGTGAGATAGGAGACACGCCGAACAACCACGAACAACAACGAGCAGAGGCGGGGTTTTATCCTGGTTCAGGCCTCTCGGGAGAGATAATAGCCCTACGTCCAGCCTTTCTTATATATCAGGGGTGATTACAAGAGATGGCTCGACGAGACGAACAAGTCTCGGCGAGATCGCGGTGTATATTAGGTGCTAAAAGCTAAAAATCAAGTCCTAAACTCCTCCCTCTACACGCCGTAGGGGCCTTGTTTATATAGTGCAGAGCAAACCGACCTACCGAGGGAATATCGGGCCGGGCTAACTACGAGATCGTAACGAACTCATACACGCCAAATATATCCCGAGGCAAATAAGGCATACTCCTAGTCTTGAGGATCACGACGTCCGCTCCAATCCGGGAAACCACGTCCGGGTCTTCACGTAGCCGTGCAGAACTCTTGTTCGAGACGGACTAAAACACGATTCCTTGGCCATTACGCATCTCGCCACCAGAAGTCGTTTCAACAAAGACGCACATGGGCCAGATAGGACCTTTCAGGGAGCTAGGCCCTGGTAGGCTGTTCGATTGGGCCGTCAGGGAGTGGGCCATGGCAATGAGCCGTAATTTTATCCCCGACACCCACCCACTTCCATGCCGCCGCCTTCCCTTGCCTAGATCTAAACTCGAACCCCACCCTGAACCCTAACCCGAACGGCCGGCGGGGACGGCGAGGTCAACAGCGGCGAGGTAGGCCTTTTTCTTCCTCCTTCCTCCTCCCTCCTCCTTCTTTCTCCTTCCTCCTCCCTTCTTCCTCCTCTGCACGGCCCGCGCGGGAAAGGGAAGCTAGGCGCTGGATGCGGGGTTATCCGGCTTACATTCGGCCGTCTGTGCTCAATCCCTCCCGGGTAGCAAATTTTCAAAAAATACCTTTGATATATTTTATTTTATGTAGAGCTCTACAAGGTTTCATACTTGAGTATATTTGTCTACGCAAGGAACCAGGTTCTTGCCGATCTTACGAGTTTATTGCAGAAATTACACCCTTTTCTCTTTACAAGCTTGACATTTCCATGATGACGAATAAACAAGACAAGAAGAAGATATTTTTACCCTGATTTAGACCCTTTTCGGAGAAAGTAATAACCTTACATCCAACACTCCTTTACTGATATGGGAGATAAGTACAAAGGGAAGATCTTGACTTGAGCCCTAGGAGAGACGTTGAGATCGAGATCAAACTAAGAGGCTATTCTAGATGACAACAAATCTCATCGAGAGTTGCAATCGTAGGGGTTATGCGAGATGTGTTGTCTACTTATGTTGTTCAGGAATGTTCTCTCTATTACAAGGATCGACATAGGGGTAGATAGTGTTGATGTGTCTGTCGGGGATAAAATCACGGTCCATTACCATGGCCCACTCCCTGACGGCCCAACCGAACAGCCTCCTAGGGCCCTAGCTCCCTGGAAGGTTCTATCAGGCCCATATGCATCCTGCCGAACAGCTTCCTGGTTGGCACGGTGCGTAATGGCTTAGAATTCCTGTTTGAGTCTGACTCGAACAAGAGTTCTGCACGGCTACGTGAAGACCCGGACGTGGTTTTCCGGATTGGAGCAGACGTCGTGATCCTCAAGAATTGGAGTATACCTTATCTACTTCGGGATATATTTGGCATGTACGAGTTCGTTACGAGTTCGTGGTTAGTCCGGCCCGATTATCCCTCGGTAGGTCGGTTTGTTCAACACTATATAAACAAGGCCCCTACGCGCGTGTAGAGGGCACGATTTTACGGCTGGAAGAGCACGACTTGAAGCCAAGATCGTATATTACTTCCTGTACACACATAATCTCGCCGGGACCTGTTCGTCTCGCCGAGTTCCCCCTTGTAATCCTCTTTGAATAAAGAAAGGCTGGACGTAGGGTTGTTATCTCCCCGGAGAGGCCCGAACCAGGATAAAAACCCTATGTCTCCCTATTGCTCATTGATTGCTGTTTGCCTTGCTCAGCAGGTCTTCTATCTTCCTTTTCTCAAGAACCTTAGTTGACTTAGGACCGATATCCCAACCGTCGATAGTGCCGGCTAGCATACCCTAGATCAGTGTAGTCCTCGTTGAATATGACCCTAGACCAGCTAGCAGACCCTAGATACTCCGGTAACCATCAAACTATCTGGTGTTTGAGATTGGACTATCTAGGGTCTGAGTTTCCACGTAGATTTGAGTTGAAATTTTTATAACGCCTATTTACCACCTATAGGTGACATCTTGGGGCTTCAAAAGCTTTGAAGGTTGAGGCACGCATATCTTTTAGAATATTTAGATTGACTATATACAAAAATAGTATGTGCGAATTTGTTTCCAAAAGTACTTTTATAATATTAAATTTTTAGTGGGTTAATAAATAAACTATCATCATAGTTAGTGATCAAAGTTGTGCTTTGGAAATGGTGCAAAGTCAAAAATATCAAATATTTATGACTGGAGGAAGTATGTACCTAGTCAGCTTAGTACCCTAGCTCACGCCGTAGGGGGCAGGGTACCTCCCTACAACATAGAGCAATAAACCATTTCTTTTAGGAGAAGCTATAAAAAGAGAGAGAAGAGGATAAATTAAATGTTCGAAACAACCCTTTGAGAAGTTTATATCTACTGTTTTTTTTAATATGATCAAGTCAGGGCAAAGGCTTACCCAAACCCCATCTAACTTTCATGTGGTTGTCGAGTTAGATCGGAACCTGATGGATCAGGTTTGAATCTAGATCTCTACTGGCATGTGGTCGCCGATCGATATACTATGGTGTTGAAGGAATGGTTGGAATAATGTCCGGTTAATGTAGATGAGCGTCAAACTATGTTATCAAACAACTGGCCTCCAGAGTCCGGAGTATGTTGGTAGATCACTTGGTTGAATGTTAACCGTTTGGCTTTGGAAAGACACCTAGCCTCTATAGTGCGGCATTGTGCGGGATGACATATAGCCAATTTTTTCACTGTTGGTACATCACTTGGTTAAATGTTAACCACCGTTTGGCTTCGCAGGAACAACAACACACAAACCATGAAGCCAACAAATGCAAGCAAAATATCGGAAAAGGGTGGGACCCATTAGAGGATACACTGATGCATGGTAGGCTGGTAGCTGTTTATAGGGACACGCACCATGGTAGTCTCCTTCGATCATGTACACACACATCGCCGGTTAATTACACTAGAATCGGCATCGCGTTCACCACAGGAACACAAATGGAGGACTCCTCACACTACTACGCCTACCTCGGCCTGGCTCTCGTCTCGCTCCTCGTCGTGCTTGCTAAGCGCAGGCGCTCGTCGGCGCACGGCGACGGCGACGGAGGCCTTCGGCCGCCGCCGGGGCCGTGGCAGCTGCCGGTCCTCGGCAGCCTGCACCACCTCTTCGGGAAGCTGCCGCACCACGCCATGAGCGACCTGGCGCGCCGCCACGGCCCAGTGATGCTGCTCCGGCTCGGCGAGGTGCCCACGCTGGTGGTGTCCTCCCGGGACGCCGCCCTCGAGGTGATGAAGACGCACGACACGGCGTTCGCGTCGCGGCCGCTGAGCGCCACCGTGCGCGTGCTCTGCAACGAGGGCCGGGACATGATCTTTGCCCCCTACGGCGACCACTGGCGCCAGCTCCGGAAGATCGCCGTCACGGAGCTCCTCGCCGCGCGCCGCGTCCTCTCCTTCCGCGCCATCCGCGAGGACGAGGTCGCCGCCACGCTGCGCGCCGTCGCCGGGGCCGCGGAGGCGGCGCGCCCGGTCGAGATGCGCGGGCGGCTGGCCGCGCTCGTCGCCGACAGCACGGTGCGCGCCGTGATCGGCGACCGGTGCAAGGACCGCGACGCCTTCCTCCGGGCGCTCAGCAGCGGCATCGAGCTCTCGGCCGGGTTCAACCTAGCCGACCTGTGGCCGTCGTCGCGGCTCGCCGGCCGGCTCAGCGGCGCGGTGCGCCGCGCGGAGGAGGTCCGCGACACGGTGTACGGGATCCTGGACGGCATCATCCAGGAGCACCTGGAGAGGATGGGCGGCGCCGGCGCCGGCGAGGCCGAGGACCTGCTCGACGTGCTGCTGAGGATACAGAAAGATGGTGACCTCCAGATCCCGCTCGACATGAAGGACATCAAATCCGTCATCTTCGTAAGTACTCCTACATACAATCTCATTAGTTTACCCGCTTAATTTCGGTTCTTTTTTCCGCAGCCCCTAGCTCCTTTTGCCATGAATTAATTCTTGCTTGTCGTCATTAATTCTTAAGTGTCAAATACTGAAGCATTTGATACGTGCAAATGATAAATTTGCTAGATTTGCAATACTGAATATGCTTTCATCGCCATATTTCAAGTGACCAAATGCAACAATATATTCTCGTCGTAAATAAGCCTAATAATGATATTTTCAAAGTGTCCAACAACCGGTGAAAGACTAAAAATCTAGTGTCTTAAGTCGTACGAACGAAATGATAGTGCTTTGACTATCATTGTCGCACGACCAATTTGCAAAAAAAAAAAAAAGGGGGAGAAGATATGACGAGCAACGTACCAATTACGTTATAACGCCGTGTTGTATTCTTGCTCTGACAAGTCAACAAGTCAACTGGAGGTCAGTCGTGAGTCGTGAACCACACGATAAAAATGTAAAACTTTATTTTTTTTCAGTTTACCTTATTTACTTATTTGTTTGTAAGTTGAATCTCATTTAATTATTTATTTGTTTACGAGAAAATTGCACCATTAGTATCTAAACTTATCCCGCCTATGCACATAAATCTATAAGTATCACAACCGCTTATTTAGGTACCCAAACTTACGAAACCGTTGCAATCAGATGCATAGACTGGTTTTTAGACTGTTTTAGTGATGCGGACTGCCATGTCAGCGCCTACGTAGCACTTTTCTTTTTCTTTCTAACTTTAACGTGGGATCTTTTTAGACTGTTTTGGTTTTTCGTAACTTTAATGTGGGACTGCCAGTAGTGGTCCCACGAACAGTACATAGTGGTCCCACGAATATGCATGGTGTTAAATTAGATATCTACGTACCCTACTTATCACATCATGTACGTTACAAAAAAAAAAAGAAATACAAATAAACAAATCATCGTTCAACGAATAAGTTGTGTAGTACGTACATGGAACTATACATAAACTTTGATGAAACTTTACGAACCTATAAGAAAATACGATATAAAAATGACATGAACCTATATGAAACATCTTATAAAACTAAATGAAGCTAGCTGAAACGGCTAATTAATTGCAATGTTGATCCGTTCGCTAGTACTACCTCCGTCCTGAAATATAAGAATTTATTGACTTTCTGTTGTCCCCTTTGACCATTCGTCTTATTCAAAAAATTAGGGCAAACATGTAAAAACAAAAGTCATATTTAAAATATCTTTAGTGATAAAGCAAATCACAACAAAACAAATAATATTTACTTAATGTGATATCCTAACAAAATTATTAGGTGTCCCAATGTTTTCTCTTAATAAAATAAGGTAACACTCTACAACTTTTCAGTATAATTCTCAGTTAATTGCTAATGGGCTGGATTAGTATGTGATTAAGGGCCCATACGAGAGAGATTAGCACTTTTAGCCCATTACAAGGAGCCCAAAGGACCCCCTGCGCCCTGCACCCCTATAAGACCCTACACTACTATTCCTCGCCGACCACTCCACTCCCCACCCCCACACCTAAACCCTACGGCTCAAGACACTCCCTCCCGAGGACGTTTTCGAGGTAAACCCCATTTTCCCGTAGGTAATTTATCGTGTAGATGGTACCAGAGATAGATCTCGTCGAGGCGAACAAAATGCATATGCGGATCGCCCATTTTGGTCTTTGTTTTCGCCTAATAGAGCTCGCCGTAGTTATTTGTCCCCACGGTCGCATGGCGTTCCTCGGCGTCCGCATCGCCGGCGGGAGATCCGAGCCAACCCGCTGCCGCCACGTCGCTTCGCGCGTCGTCCAGCGCAGGCGTTCCGGTGATACGCAGCGCCGGCGACGCCACCAATCGCGCCATGACGCGTCTCGGTTGGGTCCACTGCCGCGGCGATTTCGAGCCGCGCCGCCGCCGTCGCCAATCATGCGCGCGACGCGTCCGTGGGTCCCGCCACGGTCGGCGCTTCAGACCGATCCGTCGCCGCCGCCCAATCCCGTAGCGCCGCGTGTCCCGTGGGACCCGCCGCTGATGGCGGCGCCGTTTCATCTCACCCGAGCCAGATCTAACCCTAGTCGCTGACGTGGGGATTGAATGGAGGTATCTTTTGCTATGCGAATAGTATACAAACGTTTTTTGAGCTGCAATTTATTGGCGAGACTTTTCTTCATGAATAATGTCTCCACTTTCGTACACAAAAGATACAACACTCATATCTTTAATGACTTCACGTAGAACTTCTGTAGACAAACGGAGTTGTATAGTAGTCAAAGCTTTCTCATATGTCTCCTCCCATTCATCCTCATTCACTTTATCAGTTTTTTTTAAGAAAAATGCTTTCTTGACATCGAGCTATAGAACAACTTTTACCTGAACCTGTCGAGTTGTGAAGCTAATTTTATCACCAAACTTTGCAATGTCAAGTTTAACCGACGTAGCGACAAAAATATGTATCAGGAGCTAAGATTGAAATTTCCACAAAACAACCGATCACGTAGCAGTAAGACAGATCGAATCAATAAAGGAACCTGGTGTGCACCAAGTAAAATACGGCAAAAATAAATCTTCACCGTTTCCTCGAACGAACAATGCTGAACGGTAACCGAACAGTACGCCTCTGGTGATGATTTGTTTCCTTACGGCAAAACCTTCTCGCGGGGACAACTGGACAAGAAACACGACGTGCAACCCATTGGCGAACGGCAGCAGCAGACGTGACGTAGAAGTCGATGCGCGCGGCGGCGGCGGCGGCGGCGACCGGCGAGCTCAATCGACGACGGGCTGAAGCGCGGAGTCGGCAACACGACGTCGCACGCGCAATTCAATATACTGCCCATATAATCCATGTGATGGCCTCATCTTCTTAACGATTGAAACACGGTCAAAATTTGCACCATCTCTTTCTTTAAGAAAATATCGCATCATCTAAGCTGAGGAGTCTTTGACGCATGAAGCTCTGCATAATGTTTTGTGGCTGGCGTGCATGCAGGATATCTTCGGCGCCGGTAGCGAGACGTCGGCGACGACGCTGGAGTGGGCCATGGCGGAGCTGATCAGGAACCCGAAGGCCATGAAGAGGGCGACCGCTGAGGTGCGGCGTGCCTTCGCCTCCCGCGGCACGGTGGCGGAGCACGACCTCGGCGAGCTCCGGTACCTGCACCTCGTCGTCCGGGAGACGTTCCGGCTGCACCCGCCGCTGCCGCTGCTGCTGCCGCGCGAGTGCCGGGAGCCGTGCCCCGTGCTCGGGTACGACGTGCCGCGGGGCACGCAGGTGATCGTCAACGTCTGGGCGCTCGGCCGCGACGAGCGCTACTGGCCGAACGCGCCCGGCGAGTTCCGGCCGGAGCGGTTCGAGCGCGAGGCGGCGGCGGTGGACTTCCGGGGCGCCGACTTCGAGCTCCTGCCGTTCGGCGCCGGCCGGAGGATGTGCCCCGGCATGGGGTTCGGCCTCGCCAACGTCGAGCTCGCGCTCGCCAGCCTGCTGCTCCACTTCGACTGGGAGGCGCACGGCGAGCCTGACCCGACCAAGTTCGACATGACCGAGGCGTTCGGCATCACCGCCCGCCGGAAGGCCGACCTCCTGCTCCGCCCCACACTCCGTGTGCCAGTTCCTGGCCTGTAGAGCCTAGACAAATCGGTCTCTCTGCCCGACACGACACCATCGTAATTATCTTAGATCTAATCTTGATACGGCAGTTCGTTCATATTACAATAGAAATTCTACTGGAAGTCGTATTTTAAAAAGAGTCATATAATTTTCTAGTACAAATAAAAAGTCATGGGTTAAAAAGGGACATCAGTTGAGCACTAAATAAAAATCCAGGAGGTTTGAATCTCCTCGCAAGACCAACGACAATAGATTATTTCAAGGATTTTCATAGAGAAGAGGAAATGTGTTTTTTTTAATCTATATATAAAACGATTTTTTCCCCCACGATTCAACAGCGTAGGAAGTTTGCTCCATTGGTCTTGCGCGCAAGGTTTCGTGCGGCCGGCCGCAGTTCGAGTCTCAGCCGCTCCGCTTTTTCTCGATTTTCCCTTTTTCTCTTCTACCTCCTTTTTTTACCTTCTTACCTGCGGTACAGACAACAAACATGTGTAGCCCAGTTGGTAGCAATCGCGCGCGCATGCGTAGATCGTCGGTTCAGTTCGAATCCTGCGCAAGGCCGCGTTTTCCCCATTTTTTGCCGCGCCACAGGCGCGCGAGGGTATCTAGTTCCTTTAACTTGTGGGTTGCTTGCTCCTGCCCTGGGTGATGGCAGCTTTCCTCGAAACCCAGTCCTCTTGCCTGTAGAAACTACAAACTGTCCAAGGTGATGCGGAAAAAATGGTTTAATAATACAGATGTAAATCGATATTTAAAAAGTATGTCACAACTTTTGAATATTCTAAAATTATGTCTTGCTTCCGCCATCTGGGATGGCAAAATGCGGTTTCCGCCGTCAGATATGGCGATAAGCTGGCTTCCGCCACTTCACACGGAGGAATCGTTGGCTTCCGCCAAGACGGCGTGAAGCCTTCGCCACGTTCAGATTCGGCCGCTGCGGCTCTCTCGCATGCAGGAGGATTTTTTATTCAAAGGCATACGAAGCGGAACACGAAGCTTTTCAAGTTTTCTATATGGTTTGTTTTGTTGAAAAGACAAGCAGGAGCATTTTTTATTAGTTCTTTTCAGAACTAAGCTGACATCTCATCACATATACGGAGTGCTAGTACTAGGCATGGCGGTGCAAGAAGGCACTGCTAGATCTTGTACATTTCAGCCTAGCGTAGCCTAGCGTAGCGTTTCAACAAAATTTATCTTTTTTATATAGCCTATTTGTTGTAATAATTTGTAATGATTTTTCTCATATTTTTAGTAGTTCTCATAAAGATCCTAAAACTATTTTCAAGTTATTTTTTAAAAATATTTAAACCACTTTTAAATGCTCTCAAATTTTGTTGAAACAATACGTTACGCTACCTTAAGCTGAAATGTACAAGGCCCTAGTTAGTTTATCATGGTATATATTGTAGTACACGTGTACCCCATCTATCTATCTATCTATGTACTATATATATAAAGCAGAGTTAAACATAGCCACCACATTAATCCAAAAATCCTAGAAATTTCCACGTTAATCGAAAAATAGTAGAAATTCTCACGTTAATTATAGAAAAAGAAGAAATCTACATCGTTGAATATGGATATTATTATGTAAATCTAGCGGTCAATATTAACCTCTAACAAACTACTGAAGCTGATCTATATATTAGAGATAAACTCTAAATCTAATATGATATATTATCTATATTTTAACACAAATTTAACCGCGCAAACGCGCGGGTCACCTTGCTCGTTATATATATAAAGAAGGGGAAAAAGAAGCCACCACGTTTGTCCACATCATCCAAATTATTTTAGTCGTTCGATCAACGGTGGGACCAAATTATAACGGCCAAGATCAATAAAAAAAATTCTCACATAAATCAAGAAAAAATAAAAAATATATGCCGTTGATTTTGTGGGGCCGGATTATAACGGCTTAGATTAAAAGAAGAATGTTAGAAATTCAGATTAAATACTAAAGATGATATAATATGGTTATTTTATCCGTTCAATCAACTGTGAGACCAAATTATAACGGGATAGATTAATCAAAGACAAAAAATAAAAGATCTTGGCGGCTTAGATTAAAAGAAAATATTAGAAATTCATATTAAATACTAAAGTTGATATAATATATTAGAGATAAACTCTAAATCCGATCTGATATGTTAGGGATAGATTATGAGTTAAAGATAAACACTATATATCAAAACAAATCTAGCCGCGCAAACGCAGGCCACCTCGCTCGTTATATATATAAAGGAGGGGAAAAAGAAGCTGCCACATTCGTCCACATCACCCAGATTATTTCAGCCGTTCGATCAACGGTGGGACCAAATTATAACGGCCAAGATCAATCAAAGAAATTCTCACATAAATCAAGAAAAAAAATAAAAGATCTATTTCGTTGATTTTGTGCGGCCGGAACGGCTTAGATTAAAAGAAGAATATTAGAAATCAAAGAAATTCTCACATAAATCAAGAAAAAAATAAAAGATCTATGCCGCTGATTTTGTGGGGCCGGATTATAACGGCTTAGATTAAAAGAGGAATATTATAAATTCGGATTAAATACTAAAGATGATATAATATGGTTATTTTATACGTTCAATCAACTGTGAAACCAAATTATAAAGGGATAGATTAATCAAAGAACAACATAAAAGATCTATGCGGCTTAGAGATAAACCCTAAATCCGATCTCCACGTTCGTCCACATCATCTAAATTATTTCAGCCGTTCGATCAACGGTGGGACTAAATTATAACGGCCAAGATCAATCAAAGAAATTCTCACATAAATCAAGAAACATAAAAGATCTATTTATCAGTCCCTTATTTTAATGAAGCACATGCACGCAGTACCTAAATATATCCAAGTGCACGCATGAGGTACAAATTTATTTTGTTTTTTCCTTTGCACGGGAATGCAGCACAATATAATTGATTGTTTGGCATTCACTTCAACAAACTCAGCAGTGCAATTCACTAAATTCTCCGCCATTAAAATATCCCCAATTCCCAGTGTCCCGTCGTCCACAAACATTGCCTTCGCTTCGTTTATGCGCTTCGTTCCGCTTGAATAAAAAATACTCCTACTTGAGAGAGCTGCGGTGGTGGAATCGAACGATGGCGGCGAAGAAGGCTTCGCCGTCTTGTGGCGGAAGCCAGTGATTCCTCCGTGTGAGGTGGCGGAAGCCAGCTTATCGCCATATTTGACGGCGAAAACCGCATTTTGCCATCTCAGATGGCGGAAGCAAGATATAATTTTAGAATATTCAAAAGTTGTGACATACTTTTTAAATATCGATTTACATCTGTATTATTAAACCATTTTTTCCAAGGTGATGCCGATACCTGTCTTATTACGTGGTGGCCTCTTGCCACATGCATGGCAGTAAAAGTCATTGGATGCTAGTTCAACTTGAGTGGCCTCAGGAATTCTTGTTTAACACCACCTCTTGTGCTACTGGTGTCTGGTGATAAGTTGCTTTCACGTCTTCAATGTTTAACGACCAAAGTCAAATAAATCACACTCAAGAGTAATTTCCGAAACAAGTGAGCTGACATTTCTCGTATGCGGTAGACTAAGACTAGTAGCCATCTCCAGTTCTTCCTTGGAAGGAAATTTTATGGCACCGGGTGCGACCGTTGCACCTAGAGAGAGATAGAGAGAGGGAGGAAATGAGCTAGATAGAGAGGGAGGAGGAGAGAGAGGGGGAGGAGGAGAGAGAGGGAGAGAAAAGAGGGTGCCATTGTAGCTTATGGGTGCCATACAAATTTTTTTCGGGTGAGGCCGCACTACTGTTGCGGTTCATGCTATATATAGCCTCTCTAAAATGCTTTGATATTTTATAGAATTATATTTTAAAAAAATTATTTCCTTCTGAAACACCATGTTGTTGTACACTTTATTTTACGGTTTTTTTCTGAGACTGCTCTTATCGTGGTCACTCGTTAACATTAGAGACATAAAAGCATCTCATCTTCTGTAGAGGGAGGCGAAGTCACGACGTGTCGCGAAAGAGGTGAAGAAGATGCCATACGTTCTTCTGAAACGGTAGAGCACATATACAGATCTGCACTTCTACCAGGAAAATTATATGCTAGTGGCAGTTGGCCTCCACATGGTCCACATAAGACTAGAAATCAGCTTCACCTTGAACAATGTAATGCAGCATCACCTAGTTGGCACTTGCCAGCAGTGGGGCTACATTTCTTTTTTCTTCCCTGTAGGTGGTGTCCCCTGCGGTGGCTGGAGGTGTGTCTGGCTTTTAGCAGGATTCTGAAATAATGTGTTTTATCTGCTGTGTTTTTTGACTTTTTATTTTATTTTCTCTTATTGATTAATAAAATAGGATGGCAGTTCTCCTACCCCTTACAATGTAACGCAGCTAGCGAGGGAAAAAGACAGGCCAAATAGGCAATGAACACACGAATAAATAGTATCTCTTCCTTATCTAAACAACACTTTACTAAGCTGTGAGCTTGTGACTTGTCTTCGTCCACCAACCATCCGAGGTCGAGCACCAAAGCAATGGAGTGGATGCCGCTTTCCCTACTCCTCCTCCCGGTCCTGGCTGTTCTCCCCGTCCTATGGCTGAACCGCGCGGCGCGCCGGCGGGCGGCCGGGCGGCTGCCGCCGTCGCCGTGGGTGCTGCCGGTGATCGGCCACCTCCACCACCTCGTGGGCGCGCTCCCGCACCGCGCCATGCGTGACCTCGCGCGGCGCCACGGCCCGCTCGTGCTGCTCCGGCTCGGCGCGCTCCCCGTCGTGGTGGCCTCGTCGGCGGCCGCCGCGCGCGAGGTCATGAAGACGCGCGACCTCGACTTCGCGACGCGCCCCGTCGGCCGGATGATCCGCCTCGCCATCCCCGACGGCGCCGAGGGCATCATCTTCGGGCCCTACGGCGGCGAGTGGCGGCAGCTGCGCAAGATCTGCACCGTCGAGCTGCTCAGCGCCCGCCGCGTTCAGTCCTTCCGGCCGGTCCGCGAGGAGGAGGCCGGCCGGCTGCTCCGGGCGGTGGCGGCGGCGCCGCCGGCGCAGCCGGTGAACCTGAGCAGGCTGCTGTCGGTGTTCGCCGCCGACTCGTCGGTGCGCGCCATCATCGGCCGGCGGTTCAACGACCGGGACACGTTCCTGGCGATGCTGGAGCGCGGGCTGAAGCTGTTCGCCAAGCTGAGCTTGCCGGACCTGTACCCGTCGTCGCGCCTGGCGATGCTCGTCAGCCGGATGCCTCGCCGGATGAAGCGCCACCGCGAGGAAGTGGTGGCGTACCTGGACAACGTCGTCCGGGAGCACCAGGAGGACAGAGCCGCCGGCGGCGGCGGCGACGACGACGACGACGACAAGGAGGACCTGCTCGACGTGCTCCTGAAGATCCAGCGCGATGGTGACCTGCAGTACCCTCTCTCCACCGAAAACATCAAGTCAGCCGTCGGAGTAAGCATCAGCCATCAAGCTCCTACCCGAAATCTAAATAGTACATAAAAAAAACAAAACTTTGCACGACAGCACGGTCGATCTCATCGGAATTGAACGGGATGTCACGCAGGACATGTTCGCGGGGGGCAGCGAGACGGCCGCGACGACGCTGCAGTGGACCATGGCGGAGCTGGTGAATAACCCGCGAGTGCTCCACAAGGCGCAAGAGGAAGTCCGGCGAGCGCTCGCCGGGCAGCGCAGGGTCACCGAGGACGCCCTGGGCGCCCTCCCCTACATGCAGCTGGTGGTCAAGGAGGCGCTCCGGCTGCACCCTCCGGCGCCGCTGCTGCTCCCGCGGGAGTGCCGGCGGGGGTGCCGGGTCCTAGGCTACGACGTGCCCAAGGGCACCATGGTGCTCGTGAACGCGTGGGCCATAAGCAGGGACCCCGAGCACTGGGACGCGGCCGAGGAGTTCACGCCGGAGAGGTTCGAGCGCGGCGGCGCCGTCGACTTCAAAGGCACCGACTTTGAGTACACGCCGTTCGGCGCGGGGCGGAGGATGTGCCCCGGGATGGCGTTCGGGCTGGCGAACGTGGAGCTGGCGCTGGCGAGCCTCCTGTACCACTTCGACTGGGAGCTGCCGCCCGGGACGGAGGCGAGTGGCCTGGACATGGCGGAGGAGATGGGCGTGACCACGCGCCGGCTCCAGGACCTTATGCTCGTCCCCGTGCTGCGAGTGCCCTTGCCATGCTGACTGATCGTATACGAGTGTATATATGTACGTAGGACGTCTCGACTGTCCTGCGAGAGAGAAAATTACTTTTGATCATCGTCGTTTATTGTTCCTTCTTTCCTTCTATATATGTTCATGGCAGGCAAGACAAAAATTGTCGCTAGACGGCATCCAGCCGGCAGCCGCTAGCGTTTTTGTTGGGTTTAGTCCCACATCGGTTATCGATGATGGGAAGACGACTTAAAAAGGTGGGCCGTCCTCACCCAATAAATTAGTCTTTTGGGTTGAGTGGGCCATGGTCTTAGTCGTTGCTCCAGTTGGGCCTTCAGGCCCGTTAAGACCTGGGGAGCCCTTTCTCTGCGTTTGGGCCCTTGTGCGGGTGGTCCGATGTGTGATGGGGGAGATTGTTGGGTTTAGTCCCACATCGCTAATAGATGATGGGGGAGCACGACTTAAAAGGTGAATTCTTTTGGGTTGAGTGGACCCATGTGATGGGGGAGATTGTTGGAAGGTGGGGAGCACGACTTATTAAAAGGTATAGATGATGGGGGAGCACGACTTATTAAAAGGTGGGGAGCACGACTTATTAAAAGGTGGATGGGAGATTGTTGGAAGGTGGGGAGCACGACTTATTAAAAGGTATAGATGATGGGGGAGCACGACTTATTAAAAGGTGGGGAGCACGACTTATTAAAAGGTGGAGCCAGGCATTGACCCACACATTCGCTGGGGGAGCACGACTTATTAAAAGGTGGAGCCAGGCATTGACCCACACATTCGCTGGGGGAGCACGACTTATTAAAAGGTGGAGCCAGGCGGAGCACGACTTATTAAAAGGTGCCTCGCTGGGGGAGCACGACTTATTAAAAGGTGGAGCCAGGCGGAGCACGACTTATTAAAAGGTGGAGCCAGGCATTAGATTGTTGGGTTTAGTCCCACATCGCTAATAGATGATGGGGGAGCACGACTTATTAAAAGGGGAGCACGACTTATTAAAAGGTGGAGCTTTTGGGTTGAGTGGACCCATGTGATGGGGGAGATTGTTGGGTTTCGCTAATAGATGATGGGGGAGCACGACTTATTAAAAGGTGGGGAGCACGACTTATTAAAAGGTGGAGCCAGGCATTGACCCACATCTCCGTTAATTCCACACATTCGCTGGGGGAGCACGACTTATTAAAAGGTGGAGCCAGGCATTAGATTGTTGGGTTTAGTCCCGCACGACTTATTAAAAGGTGGAGCCAGGCGGAGCACGACTTATTAAAAGGTGGAGCCAGGCATTAGATTGTTGGGTTTAGTCCCACATCGCTAATAGATGATGGGGGAGCACGACTTATTAAAAGGGGAGCACGACTTATTAAAAGGTGGAGCTTTTGGGTTGAGTGGACCCATGTGATGGGGGAGATTGTTGGGTTTCGCTAATAGATGATGGGGGAGCACGACTTATTAAAAGGTGGGGAGCACGACTTATTAAAAGGTGGAGCCAGGCATTGACCCACATCTCCGTTAATTCCACACATTCGCTGGGGGAGCACGACTTATTAAAAGGTGGAGCCAGGCATTAGATTGTTGGGTTTAGTCCCACATCGCTAATAGATGATGGGGGAGCACGACTTATTAAAAGGGGAGCACGACTTATTAAAAGGTGGAGCCAGGCATTGACCCACATCTCCGTTAATTCCACACATTCGCTGGGGGAGCACGACTTATTAAAAGGTGGAGCCAGGCATTGACCCACATCTCCGTTAATTCCACACATTCGCTGGACCTGAGTGGGCCCATGTGATGGGTGAGATTGTTGGGTTTAGTCCCACATCGCTAATAGATGATGGGGGAGCACGACTTATTAAAAGGTGGAGCCAGGCATTGACCCACATCTCCGTTAATTCCACACATTCGCTGGGGGAGCACGACTTATTAAAAGGTGGAGTCAGGCATTGACCCACATCTCCGTTAATTCCACACATTCGCTGGACGAAGTGGTCCGATGTGTGATGGGGGAGATTGTTGGGTTTAGTCCCACATCGCTAATAGATGATGGGGGAGCACGACTTAAAAGGTGGAGCCATCCCTCACCTACCAGCCACTCTTTTGGGTTGAGTGGGCCCATGTGATGGGGGAGATTGTTGGGTTTAGTCCCACATCGCTAATAGATGATAGGGGAGCACGACTTATTAAAAGGTGGAGCCATCCCTCACCTACCAGGCTAGTCTTTTGGGTTGAGTGGGCCCATGGCCAGTGGGCAGGCAAGACAAAAATTGTCGCTAGACGGCATCCAGCCGGCAGCCGCTAGCGTTTTGTAAAAAAGAATAGATGCCTTCTATATATGTTCTTTCTTCTTTCCAGGAGTCGCTCCCTTCTTTTATTTTTGGCCGAGTGTCCATCTCCTAGCACCACCAGATTTCCTACCATCCATCTACTCAAGTCCAAAAACTCAAATCAACATCAGCATCAAGATTGGAATTTTTTGTTGCATTCAAAATTTCTTTTCTCTGTTTACTTTATTTATTTTTCTTCCTTTCTTAACTTGTGGGCCATTCTCTCCTCTTTTTTTTTTTTTCTTTTCCGTCTATCTTTCTTCCTTTCCTAGCTGGCACGCCCTATTCTGTTCGTTCTATCCGAGGAACAAAGCATGTCGAGAGCTGAACCAAGCTTAGCTAGTAGCTCAAAATCCGTCCTCCTCAGTACGTCCCTTGCCAAGAGCATCCAACCACTGCATCCTAACCTCCTTGCGACCTGAATCCCGGTGAAGCTCGCCGGAGAAGCTTTGCCATCGTCGCCGGTCGGCGTCAGTTGAACTCGCCGCCTTTCGAAATTCTCCCAATCCGCTGAGTCTTTCTTCAAGTACTTGCACCTAGAGAATCTCCGAGACCGAGACCTCCTTGACCTTCCCCTCTCATCATATTTTGAAGGGCACATTGCCGGATTCTCCCCGCGACGAAGCCCCTGTTTCGGCCGCCGTCGTCTTCGATGCTGCTGGCCATCTCCAGCTCGACTCCGGCCGCACGCCACCTCAGGTAGATCCCTTGTAGTCCCTAGATGCCATAGGGATCATTCCATAGCTAGAATCAACCTTAACTCAACGTCACAGCAGGGTTCGCCATTGCCGGTCGCCGCCTTACCGCCCCGTTTGTGGTGTCGTTGGCACCATCGGGTGCAAACCGGCGAGAGGGTTCCTTTTTTTCCCTCACCCCCCGCCTCGATGAACTCTAGCGCCGACCAGCCTAGCTGCACCGGAGCTCCCATGGAGTTCACGTACGTGCGCTGCGCAGAGGTTGAAGATGACCGGCTTAGTAGCGGTTAGGATTAAATTATGCAGGCAATTAGATTAGTGTTAATAGTAGGCATGGCGGTAGAAAAGGGCACTTTACATCAAGACGTCGACTCCAGAGTGTCCGACCCCAACTTTTATCGTGCAAAGTTGCAGCTGCAATGAAGCCCGCCGCTGTCCTTATCCTCTGGTTTCCTCTCGGGCGCCCCTGTTCTCTCAATGCCGGCGAAGGTAGGAGGGTGAGAGAACCCTCCTTCTCTACTTATTTAGAAGTATAGTGATTTATATCTTACTAGCGATGGCGACGCGTTTGTTTCGTAAAGGCACACTTGTATTATGGTATTATTTTTGTTTGCATTTTTTGGATTTCTTTTTTTCAAGAACTTTTCATTTTTTTCTTAATTTATTTTATAGAAGTCAACATTTGCAATGCTGAAATGTATTTATGGACCCTCACAATGCATTTACCACTATTACCATATTTAATTTTTGAGAAACCAATTTATATGATTTTTCTGTCACGTACCATAAATAAAACCGGGGAAATGAGAAATTGATAAAAATATGCCTTTTGTCGGTGTAATAAATCTGCAAGGTCTGAAAAGTCTGTGAAGATCAAGCGGGCCCAGCGCGTCGGTGGCGACAAGGCCCAGTGGCATGGCGCGAGCCCTCAGAAGCGCCGGCGAGGCCCCATGCGTCGGTGGGCGGCGAGACCCAGCGTGTGGGTGAGCCCCCATGGCGTATCAGCGGGCCCCACACGTCGAGCGGGCGACAAGGCCCAAGCGTGGGCGAGCCCTCAGTAAGCGGGCGAGGGCCCCATCGTCGAGTGGCGACAGACCCGGCGTGTGGCGAGCCCCCATGGTGTATCAGCGGGTCCCGCGTGTCGCGGGCGACAAAACCCCGTGGCGTGGCGAGCCCCTCTCAGCCGGGCGAGGCCCCACGCGTCAAGTGGCGACGAACCCAGCGTGTGGCGAGCCCCATAAGCGTATCAGCGGCCCCCGCGTCGAAGCGGCGACAAGGCCCCAACATGCGTGGCGAGCCCTCAGAAGCCGGCGAGGGCCCCCACGTCGAAAGGGCGACAGACCCAGCCATGGGCGAGCCCCGTAAGCGTATCAGCGGCCCCGCGTGTCGGCGGCGACAAAACCCCGTAGCATGCTGGCGAAAGCCCCTCGAAGCGGCGGCGAGGCCCCACACGTCAAAGTGGCGACGAACCCAGCGTGTGGGCGAGCCCCCCACGGCGTGTCAAGCGGGCCCAGCGCGTCGAGCGGCGACAAGGCCTCGGCGTGGCGAGCCCTTAGAAGACTAGGCGAGGTTCCACATGTCGGTGCGGCGACAGGTCCCAAAGATGGGCGAAGCCCATCAACGCCGGGCGAGGGCCCCGCGCGCGGTGGGCGCAGGCGAGCCCTCGGCGCATATAGGCCCCCATTTGTCAGCGGGGCCCCGTGGCATGTGTGGATAATATAGACCGGGTATCCACACGGCGGGCCTAAAGACCACCCGACGAGGATGGACCAAGTCGGGTGGATGAGGACGGTACTGCTCGGACTCTAGAAGACTCTTCGTGAAGGAAAGACGTGAAGATAGAAATCTATCCCTAATTAATAGGAATCCGGGATAACTATTATAGGATAGAGATAGGAATCCTACTAAATGTAACCGTAGGACTCACTCTTATAACCCCACCCTCCACTATATAAAGGGGTAGGGGCCATAGTTTAGCGTGCCATCTACATCTCATCTAGAGAATCACATGATCATCTCACAGGTTGATCATCATCTTGTACACATATACACCATATAATCCAGGCAGCACGCGAAGTAGGGTATTACCTCCTCCGTGAGGGCTGAACACATATAAATTCTTGTCTTGTGCTACCATCGAGTTTGGATCTTGTGCATCGCCCATATATAATCATTCTTGGCGGTGACCCTAGTTAGTCACCGTCCACGGTTGGCGCGCCAGTGAGGCGGCGTCAAGATCATCTTCGTCAAGCTTGATGGCATCGATCAGCGGTGTCGCCGTCGTCTCCGCCCGGCCGATTGCGTCATCGACGACAGTGAACTCCACTTCTCGGTTGGATCAGATCCAATCTGGGAGAACTACAACAACGCCTCCGCTTCGGATTGGGAAAAGCCACGGCCATCTACTCATGAGTAATGCATGCAGCTCAATTCCCGACTTCGGATCTGGCGACGGCTCGAAGACAGATTCTAAACGTCATCTTGTTTCTTCAATTCCTGTTGATCCAGAAGGAATTTCGGGATGAGACTGGATGCGTTGGAAAGATAATTTCGTCATCTTTCCGTGAAGCCCAAGAACGCCCAAAACGGAGTCCGGATGTGTCCGGGACATCCGTTTGAAGGCAGGCTGCGCTGGATGATCGCGAATCTCGGCGAGTTTGTAAAACTCATCTACTAAGGCTGCGGCATGCGGATAGGCCGTGGCACACCTCTAAAGACATCAAGGATCAGCAAGGAGCTTCTCCAAACAATCGACGACCAATACTTTCTCCGGACTTGGATCCGATCCAATCTGAGGAGAACATCGACATCGCTTTGTCTGAGCTCCCGTTCGGGTCGAGGAACGCCGCCGCCATCTACTCCCGAGTGGTGTGCCGGGGGCTCAATTCTCGACTCGGATACGGTGAGGACTTGACCAAGGACTTCTACAACACTTTTGTGGGTTCGGACATGATCCAATCCGTGGGAGGAATTCAACAGCGCTTCACTCGGACTCCCGGTCGTGTTGGGGAACGCCACCGCCACCTACCGACGAGTAGTGCGCCGGGGGCTTAATTCCCGACTCGGATACGGTGAGGTCCCGATGGAGAACTAATCTCAGATGGTGACCGTTATCAGCAGCAAATCACTCGGACTCGACGTCCATCGTGCGACGCCGGCTTCATCAACCGCGAAACAAACATGCGAAGAAGATGCGATCGGTTCCCATTCAGATTCTGGACGGAACTTGTGTTCCAATTCCCGCTGGCTCAGAATGAGTTTCGGGGTGAAATAAGATGTGTTGGAAAGCTTATCTCGTTATCTTTCCAACGAATCCAAGAACGCCTGAATCCGACTTCGGATGCGATCGTGGCGTCTTTTTGAAGACAGCCTGCGCAGAGAGGTCGCGAATTTCGGCAAGCTCGTAAAGCTCGTCGGCGCCGGCTACTGCGTGAGGATTGATCGTGCCACATCTCGTGGGACGTTGAAGATCAGCGAGGACTTTCATCGACTTTAGTCAAGCTACACCAACCGCATGGAGATCATTTACGACTACGGTCAACTCCGTCGACCACGGAAGAGACCTCGGCGAGCACGTGCTGTTCGTTGCTAACCACGACGTGTGCCACTCGGTGTTGATCGAAATCTGCACGACTACTTCCTCTACTCGGCTACGTGCCTACGCCTCCAATGTCTACAGCTCGGCTGTACGCCATCGCGCGCCATGAGCGTCCGATACGGCTACGCTGCGGCTTCAAATCTGCGGCTCGGCGACAAGCCACGGCTACTACGCCACGCCGGCGCCACAGCGCCTCAAATCTATGGCTCGGCGACACGCTACTCAGCGACACGCCTACGCCCGCGCACACAGCGTCAAATATCTGGCTTCGGTATGCGCCATCGCGCAGCCATTTAGCGCCGATGCGGCTTCTACGCTGCTTTGCTTCAAAAGCTGCGGCTCGGCGACAAGCCACTCGGCACACGCCTATGCCGGCACCACAGCGACAAGTCTATGGCTCGGCGACCGCTACTCGGCGACACGCCTACGCCCGCGCCACGAGTGCCCAAGTATTCGGCTTCGGTATGCGCCATCGCAGCGCCACAAGCGCTGAAATGCGGTATCGTCTGCGATTTCAAATCTCGGCTTGGCGATAAGCCACTCGGCTACGCCTCGCCGGCGCCACGCAGCGCACAAGTCTATGGTTCGGCGACCGCTACTCGGCGACACGCCTACGCCCGCGCCACAGCGCCCAAGTATTCGGCTTCGGCTATCGCCATCAGCGCGCCCACAGCGCCCGTGCGGTCATGCGCTGCGGCTTCAAATCTCGGCTCGGCGATAAGCCACTCGGCTACACGCCACGCCCGCGCCATGAGCGCACAAGTCTATGGTTCGGCGACACGCTACTCGGCGACACGCCACGCCCGCGCCACAGCGCCCAAGTATTCAGCTTCGGCTATCGCCATCGCGCACCACGCAGCGCCCGTGCGGTTGTCGCTGCGACTTCAAATCTACGGCTCGGCGATAAGCCACTCGGCTACACGCCTACGCCAGCGCCATGAGCACACAAGTCTATGGCTCGGCGACACGCTTCTCAGCGACACGCCTACGCCATCGCCACGAGCAGCCAAGTCTACGGCTCGGTTACACGCCTACGCCTACATCAGAGCTAAGTTCTCATTACCATAATCTTTTCTTGTTAATCTAAGTTCTCATTACCATAATCTTTTCTTGTTAATCTAAGTTGTTTCTTGACTTGCTACTTAGTTGGTCTCCAACTAAGCAGTAAGTCGGGGGCTACACCTAATAGGTGCACTTGCGTGCACTCTTTTGTTATTTTTCTTTATGATTGCAAATGAATCCGAGTGGTTTTTCCGAATAGTAAAGCTCTGACCCACGGACGGCGAACTCTAGTCACTCGATATGCGTGCCTGGGAAAAGAGCCATGAGCCAATTCCCGGCCTTGAGGGGCTAGACTAGCCGGGCAGAGTGCTTAACAAAAGGAAGATTACTTGGATAAATTTAATGTCAAAAAGGAAAAGTAGCAAAAGTATAAAATTATCTAAATGCTTCCAGTCTTGCCTAAACTCTACATGTACATGCTACGAGAGTTCATGGGTTTTTACCTCATCAAGTTAGCACGACTATCGCCCACACCAACCGGTATGGCTATCGTCTACACCAACTTTGAGTGCGGCTATCGCTTACGCCTCGGCCATGAGCCACCTTGCGCATACTGGCGCTAACTACGACCTTCATTGCAGCGTCACAACCCGATGGCTACAAGCGCGGTGGCTAAGCCAAATCGACCTCGGTGCACCCCGAGGGCATATCACCGTGAGCTATAAAAATTACCCATCTCTTGGTATACCCCATGTTGGGTCACTAGTTGGTCATTGCATGTCGAATCGATACCGATGATGTCGGGATTGAGTTTCGATGATACGCTCGGTTGGGGCCTATCTCAGTACACCGCTACCGGTATGGATACCATACGGCTAAACTCTTTCCTTAATGCATACATGGTGGGGTCGCTAATGTATTCCGCTTCTGATGAAATGCAGTACCGCTGGTGACAACAATGGTATGCCCCATGTTGGGACACTAGCGGTGTTACGCACGGTCGGATCTGGTATCATTGGGCCAAACCCTATCCGGATGGTATGCTCCATGTTGGGCCAAGCTTTACTCTCGAGTATAGGTACAGATGGATTAAAAAACACGGTATGCCCTCTGGGGCCACGGTATATCCCGCTCCGTCGGTCATGCAGTACCGCTTCGACTCTTGACCACAACCGTTAGTACGCCCCATGTTGGGTCGCCAATTTGTACATCGCATGACGAGTATCTGGTATCACTTGGCTTTTCAGCCCAAAACCGATTGGTACGCCCCATGTTAGGTTGCCGGTTTGTACATCGCATGACGAATACAGTATCACTCGGCTTTTCAATTAAAACCGTTAGTACGCGCCCATGTTGGGTCGCTATTTGTACATCGCAAAGGCAATCACAGTATCACTCGACTCTTGACCAAAAGCATGGTGCGCTTCATGTTGGGTCGTCGGTTTGTGCATCATAAAGGCAATCTGAGTACCACTTTATCAAAATCAAAGTGATGCGCTTTACACAGGCCGATCGCGAACTCCGGCAATCCCGGGCTGGGTATCACTAACAACTCTCTATGAGTCCTTCATAGTCTCCTTGCGGATAACAAAGTAAACCGATCGGGAAGAAGCAGCAACAATCTACAAACACTCGGCATGAAGCATGACTCATCCAAGGTGTGACAAAGAAGAGCATCACTCTGAGAATCCGTTGTAATTTCGCCGCCCCAAACCGAAGCGAAAATAGAAATAAACCGACGAAATTAATATAATTTAAATCGGTTTGTCCAACAATTCGCCGACGAAATCTGGCGACGAAATTACAAACTTTTTAAATCCGCCGAGCGAAATAATTTCGCTCGGTTTCCTCAGCCGAGCAATCGATTCGACCGCGGTGGGGCAGTCGGCCAGATGGCGTGGCTCATCTAATTTAAATCGCCACGGCCCATGAAAATAAGTTATTTTAAATCGGTTTTCGGGCGATGAAAATATGTTGACCGATGCAACACGGTTAGAGCGGTGGCGTGGCATGGTAATTTAAATCGGTTAGGGCCCATGAAAATAAGGTTAATTTTGGCGGTTTTTCAGGCCCATGAAAATAAGGTTAATTTAAATCGGCCAGCCGATGAAATTCTTGGTCAACACTTCTTTGGGCTTTAATTTAAATCACCGATGCCGCGAAAATATTATTTTTTGTAAAAAACAGCAAATAGGAGCGAAAAATCACGATTATTTACGAAAATTCACAGTTATTAACAGAAAAATCCCAATAATTAATAAACCCAAATTCGCCATAAATGAAATAAACCACTTCACCATTTATCCCATTATCATCATAGTAGAATCAAATACTGAGTCGCATCGTAGTCAATGTCACAAACATAGTCCATTGCCGCATACATAATTCATCATCGCATACAACTTAATTTTACACATCACCATCAAGCAAAGGTAGCACTCCCAACTCCCAAGTCCCAACAAGGGTATGGTCATACAGGCAAGGAGCTGGTATTATTAATCAGAATCATGCCTCCTCTTCTGCTTGTCCTTGCAGTGGCGCTTAGCTCTATCCTCCGAGTCGTGCCTCCTCTCATGCTTGTCTCGCCTCCGGTCCTTCCCCTCGACGTGTTTATCTCGTTTCCCTTCTTTCTCACCTCTCCTCTCATCACGCTGCCTTCCCCTTACTATCATCATCAGAATCTTCCTACTTGGTTGCTGTTGGTGGTGGTGGCAGAGGATCAATATGCTCAGGCGACATTTCTGCAGGATCAAGCTTAGAAGAGCTACACTCTCTCTCACTGCGTGGAGCCCTGAAACAAAGGAGACACCATGTTCATTAAATTAGTAAGAGGCCCATCAAATATCAATATAAAACCTTGTCAGATTAAGTTGACTGCACAGGCAATTTATGCTATAATATTACGTTTCAAGGGCAGTGAAGGATTCAAAAGGTAACAATGTCATGATGTGAACTTACTCATATAAATCCTAGACCCTGCACTTGCGCTGCCTCAGCATGGCCTGCTCCCACGTCTTCTGCTGTTGACCCTCTCTTAATGAGCTCAGCGTATGCATGTTTATCTAATCTATTGCCCTTAGGTCGGCTATTACGCTTAGGAGCTAAGCCAAGAGCCTCACACATGGTCAACTGAAAGTAATATAAGGACTAAAGAGCATTGCCATTTCAAGCCACTTCAGTACAGGACTGACAAAACACTTGGCCAAATCCAACACTAAGATATATAGGTTTTGCTGTTATCAAAGGCTTGTCGTGGCAAAACAAGAGTTTTAAAGGTTCGACTAATAAAGCATGGAAGCTAGTTTAAAAATATGCAAAAGCCATTAAGATATTGCGCAGCACAGCACAACTAAAATTTATTGATCGAGATTGATACCATTCCTGCCGATGAATATTAAAATGTTGAAGTAAACTACAAATGATAAAACCAGTCTGTGCCTGGAATTTATCAAACTGTCACGGTTTGCGATAAATGTAGATTCGCAAGAGCGAACACCACCCAATCAAGGTTAGAGGCGGCAAGCCACGACAATGGTTGAGGAAGAACAAAGAAGGGACGAATGGGGAAGAAGGTAGCAGATTAATCCCTGCTTAGTTTATTATCCTGCGACTTAGCCTTTTATAAGCTTACATGCTATAGATAACTTCAACTAACCTGTACTCATGTACTCATGTAAATAAAAACCATGAGCTTCAAAAATCAACTGACCTCTAAAAGAGCAACCATCGTAATAATACTTTTATTTTTGCTAATGAAAACTACCTCTAAGCAACCATGCAACAATTGATATTTTCGTATGTTAACAATTAGCTCCATAATTACGGAATCAAAAAAGGAAGACTAAAACTCAGGAAGGTAAACCGAAAAAGCATAATGCATAGTGTTAACCATTAATTCTAAAGTTATGGAAGATAGCATGCTGTGAGATAAGCATATGGTATGTATTTTTGTAACTCCTTCTGCAATGGCATATAACTATTATTCTCAATTTGCCTATCTTCAGTTTGTAAAGTCTATAAGCAATATTTTTTATGGGAAATGCTCTCAGATATACAATAGCTGCTGACCTTGACAAGTTGCTATCCTAGACAGCTAAATGGTAAACATAATCAGGAAAGTAGAGCATGAGCCAGTCCATATGCACATGAAGTCAGGCACAAGATTATATCATAAACAAATTACCTTCTCAGGCTGGAGCGGCAATTAAATCCTGAACAGGAGAATTCGACATGTGAACATATTCTCCGTGAAGAATTTGAACTAAAAATAATCAAAGAAAGACAGCAAAATCTACAAACGACACACAATATACATTATAAGTCTTAGCATAAGATCATGTAATTGTTCATAAACAAATCCTAAGCTCACCATATGTATGACTTCCTAGAATGCATGCAACATTTTGAAATAAAATCAACAACGCACTGATACAGAAAAACCTCTCAATACAAAGCAAAAGGATTTAAACGTAGCCTAATGCATTTTCAAATAGACAAAGGTAACTACCCTGTTAGAAAGAACATGAACGTAGGTTAGATTAAATTAAATTTTTTATAGGTTGCATCAGGGGAACAGAAATGATTTTCTGAAAGCTAGAGTAAAAAATATAGGCTATGAAAGGATCAATACCTGATTAGCATAACGCATTCCTTGGGCCATCAGATCATCCATTGCAGCCTGCCAAATACGCTGACCTCGGAAATAAAGACTTGTAGCCTAAACAAAGAATATTTTGATGACGAGGGCTACAACTTATTATGGCTAGAAGTTTACTTAGGACAACGTTCATACTTGTTGAAAGTAACGCAGTAAAATGCAGAGGCAGAATTTGCACCAACGGCGTTTGGGGCGGCGGCGGCTGGGACAGGCGGCTGGGGCGGTGGCAGGGGCGGCGGCGGCGGTGGCGGGCGGCGGGCGGCACCGGACGGCGTTTGGGGCGGCGGCGGCTGGGCCAGGCGGCTGGGGCGGAGGCGGCTGGAGCGGGCGGCGGGGCCGGGCGGCGCGCGGCGGCTGGGCGTCTGGGGAGGCGGCGCACGGCCGGCGGCGGCAGGGGTGGGCGCGCCGGGGCCGGACGGGCGCAAGGCGGCTGGGGAGGCCGGGGCGCGGGCGTCTGGGGGCGGCGACGGCTGGGGCAGTGGCGGCGGCTGGAGCGGGCGGCGGCGCGGCAGCGCACGGCGGGCGTCTGGGCCGGCGGCGGCGGCTGGGGCTGGCGGCGGGCGCGGCGGCGCACGGCGGGGCGGCCTGGTCATGCGCGCGGCGGCTGGGGCGCGCGCAGCGGGGCGGGCGGCCGACAGGGCGGGCGGCGGTTGGGGAGAGGGCGGCGCAGGGCGGCGGCGGGGAGGCGGCGCAGAGCAGGGCGGGCGGCGGCCGAGGCGGCAGGGCAAGGCGGAGACAGGGCTGGGCTGAGGAGGCAGGCGGGCTAAGGCGGCTCGGGCTGCTGCCCAGGTAAATTTAGGGCAAGACTATTTTCATGGGCCTCCAAAACCGACGAAATTAAGTTAAAAATTTATTTTTTAATATAATTTCATCTGCCTAAGCCGACGAAAATACAAAAAATTATTTTTTTATTACTATTTCCATCGGTCTCGGCCGACGAAAATAAATAAAAAAGTATTTTCTAAATTTATTTTCCTCGGCCCAGGCCGACGAAAATATCCAGCCTGCCAAATTTCCAGTAATAAATATTTTTTTACTAATTTCATCGGCCCAGGCCGACGAAAATAAATAAAAAAAAAATTTTAATATTATTTTCATCGGCCTAGGCCGACGAAATTACCCTTTGAGGAATATGGCCCGCGGATTTTCCAAATGTAATTTAAATACCACGTAGTCGATGAAATTGTCACTAATTTAAATCGGGGTAGGAAAACCGATTTAAATTGTCACCGTAATTTCATCGGTTTCTGATTGCCGCGAAATTAGCTTTATAATTTCGTCGGTTTTTTTTTTGCCGACGAATTTTACTTGGGCCGACGAAAAAACCATCAATTCCTGTAGTGCATCAACTCGACTATGAAGCACTCGGGGGCTACTGTGGATAACATAGACCCCGGGTATCCTGGCGGGCCTAAAAGACCACCCGGCAGAGATGGACCAAGTCGGGTGGATGAGGACAGGTACCGCTCGGACTCTAGAAGACTTGCTTTCAAGAAAAGACATGAAGATAGAAGTCTATCCCTAATTAATAGGGAAGGTATACTTGTAATCCCGGATAACTATTAGAGGATAGAGATAGGAATCTACCGTAAATGGCCATTAGGACTCCTCAGCATACCCCACCCCTCCACTATATAAAGGGGTAGGGGGCCATAGTTTGGCAGGCCATCTACATCTCATCTAGAGAATCACATGATCATCTCCCAGGTTGATCATCATCTTGTACACATATACACCATATAATCCCAGAGCACAGGAAGTAGGGTATTACCTCCTCCGTTGAGGGCCTGAACCTGTATAAATCCTTGTCTTGTGCTACCATCGATTTTGGATCTTGTGCATCGCCCCATATATAATCATTGCCGGCAGTGACCCCCCAGTTAGTCACCTGTCGACAGCATGGAGCGTTGCGGAAGGAGTCTTCTGGGCGAAGGCTCTCCCTGCTGCGAAGGACGGCGTATTTAATCGACATCACGCGGATAGACGGTGAAGAAATGATTACCTTCTGATGACCCATGCAGTCTCGAAGCGGCCATCCATTATGGCGCAGTAAGAATTGGCCGTGAGAGAAGGTTTGCTTGATATGCGCCGCGTCGGGAGGAAGCAGTTGGCCCCTGCATGCACCTCACCGGTGTATTTGTCTTGGTGGGTGGCCACTCTTGCGGCTCTGAGAATGCGCCGCTTCGGCGTAAGCGGCGCTGCGTTTTGCCTCTCTCTGTCGTGTCTCGTCGATTGTACTAAAGTATCAGATCGCTTACCCTCGGCTCTCCGCCAGATTCAAAGCTTGTATAAAAGGAGAGAGAGAGAGGAAGAGGTTACGTTGCACTAGCATAGGTGCATTCAAACATCTCAGAAACACATTCCATTCAACCACAACAACAAGAGAGCTAAGGCTCGGCAGAGTAGGACTATTACCCGCAGGGTCCGAACTCGGTAATCCCCGTGTGTTGCTCCTGTCTGCGCCCCTGTGCTCAATCGAATCGAAAGCGGTGATAGGCTAGCAGATAGAAATCGACCAGGTGTGATCCGCGATGGTTGAGCGGTGAACACGCCGTCGATGGCGCGCGCCAGTAGGGAGCGCTAGCATCGGTTCTTGCTCTTGACCTCATCAATGGCGGATCGCGATTCGCGATGGACGAGGCGGCCGCTAGAGCCGCTGCCACGCGGCGTCGGCGCGGCAATGGCGATGGATCGGCCGGCGGCGATCGCCGGCCAAGTTAAGCGGCGCTGGCCTTGGAAGAGTGCACGCCAAAGATGTAACCTCCATGCGCCAGGCCCTCGCTGACGACCCACCGGTGCGGTGACCGGACTCCGGCGGCGTTCGTGGTGGCGATTTGGCCCTTCGTCGATCGCGCTGGCGCGCGTGGTGCAAGCCGGAGGCGCGGAACCGCATTTCGCTTCTTCCGTTCTTTCTTGCCCCGCACTCCTCTCGCAGATCTCTGGCGGGAGGGAGCGGGCCAGATGACAGAGCGCGGCGAGTCCCACGGGTTCGCCAGCAGCGTCTGGTGGGCGGGATCTCCGGCCCCACTTGGAGGACCGCCATCTACGACAAGGAGAAGACACGCGACAAGCTCCATGGCGGCACGACCGAGTGCACGACCGCTACCGATCTTTGCCGCCGCCTTGGGGACCAGGAGGGTTCAGCGACGCCTCCGTCGAGGAAGGAGGCGCCTCTTGGCGCCATCCGGCAGCGGGCTCTCCGAGCCGAGGCGATCCGGAGCAGAGGCTCGAAGTCTATTGTCGCGCCTTTTCAAACGAATTGCGCCCGCGTCAGCGATGGCCGGAGAGGTTTAGCCCACCCCATCGAGAAGTATGACGGCTCCACCAACCCCGACGAATTCTTGCAGATCTACACTACGGTGATGCAATTTGGAGGGTCGGGAAAGGTTCGCGAACTACTTCCTGCAGTCCTCACCGTGAGCCCGCTCTTGGCTCATGAACACCGCCCCGAGTCAGGTGGGGTCGTGGAAGGAGCTCTTGGAGCTCTTCATCACCAACTTCGAGGCACGCTTGAGCAGCCGAGTCGAGGGCGACCTCCACGTGGAAGCGAAGAAGGGAGAGTCGATGCGCGACTACATCCGGCGCTTCGACCAGTCCGCAATACCATCCCCGACATCTCCATCGACGCCGTTGTCACGGCATTCAGGAGGGGTGCCCGAGACCCTAGGGTCAAGGAGAAGATGTCCACCCGCAAGATCAAGACGACGGAGGAGCTCTTCACCTGGCGACTAAGTCGCCCTCAGATGAGCTTCGCTTCCGCCCGTTACCGCACGGACGGGACAATGGGGCGGCGAGGCCGGACTTCAAGAAATCCCGCAAAGAAGGTCAAGAAGAAGTGCAAAGCGGCCGAGACCGGCAGGTCATGGCCGCCGAGTGTCTTGACAACAACGACGACGATGAAGACGGCGGCGGCAGCGCGGCGGCAGCGCGGGCGGCGAAAAGGAGGATACGCGGCGGCGCCGCAGAATGGTCCGCAAGGGCGGCGAAGCGACCGCCGTGATCATGAGCGGCCCGTGGGCGCGACGACGGGCGAACCGCCGCCCCCGCGAGTGGAGCGGGGGCTTATCGTCCCATTCACCGCCGCAGCCCCACGACTTGGCGGATTGCCATGTCGCCAACAAGTTAGTGGACAAAAGCGCCCACGAGGAGCAACAAGCGTCCGGGCGGCAAGGGCAAGAAGCGGCTTCGCTTATTTCCAGCGAGCGGAGCGCAGTTACCGCTATCCACGGCGGATCGGCCACCTATCCGCCCCACGCTAGCTTTTAGCGTGCGATGAGGGAGTGTGTGCCGCCCGTGCGGCGTAAGGGTCGACAAGGCGGTGGCGTGGTCGGAACAAACCGATCGCGTTCGATCAAAGCCGATCACCCACCCGCATCGCCGACCCGACATCTCCCGATCGTGGTGGCGCCCATGGTCCGGAATGTAAAGTTAGGGCGGGTCTTTGGTCGACGGAGGGAGTTCTCTTAACCTCTGTCGCCCGAAGTCGCCAAGGCGCCCAGATCCAAAGAGAGCTTCGCCCGACGCTCCGTTCTTGACATCGCGCGCGGGCCGAGTCCGTCCATTGGGCACGTCGACCTCCGGTGAAGTTCGAGGTCAGGCAATTTCCGCACCGAGATGCTCGAGTTCGAGGTGGCGGACTTCGACCTCCGCATAACGCCATTTGGTCGGCCGGCGCCGATCAAGTTCTGGCGGCTTGCCACTATGCGTACATGGTGGTGAAGATCCCAGGCCACCGCCCCATCGCCTTGAAGGTGGACCGTCCGGGCGCTCATTGCGACAAGGGGACTCTCGCTTTGGCGGGGCAATCGGCGCCAGAAGGCCGAGGCTTCGACTCTGGGAGCTCCTCCGCGAAGATCCGTGCCTCACTGGTTCGCCGGGAGGTTAAGGCGATCTCCTGAAGCGAAGTCGACCGCGAAGACCGTTCGGCGGGCGCCTCTCGGCGCCAAATAGGAAGGCGCGTTTTCTTCCTCCGATTTAACGCAGACGTGTTTGCATGGCAACCGTCCGACATGGCCGGGTCCCTGCGAGGTGATTGAGCACAAGTGGCGGCGTTCCCCGTAGCGACGGTCGTGCAAAAGGTCCGGAAGCAGTCGGTGGAGCGCCAAGATGTCATCCGCCAAGAGGTGAACAAGCTTTTAAGGACGGGTGCGTCGCGGTGTCGCCATCCGGGTGGCTCGCGAACCCGTCCTCGTCAAGAAATCCAACAGGCGGTGGAGGATGTGCGTGGACTTCACCGACGTCAACAAGGCGTGCGGCGATCCGTGACTGCCGCCCGCATTGATCTCATCGTCGATTCCACGGCGGGGTGCGAGCAGCTATGCTTTCTGGATGCGTACTCCGGGTACCACCAGATTAGCATGGCCGAAGAAGATGAAGATAAGACCGCTTTCGTGGCGCCCATGGGCGTCTCATCGCTACACAAGGATGGCGTTCGGACTCAAGAATGCAGCCCAACCTATCGAGGCCATGCATATCGCTTCACCGCCCAAATAGGCGGAACACGAGGTGTCGTCGGCGACCGGTGGTGAAATCCAAAAGGCGAAGGAGTTGATCGGCGACACGGAAGAAATCTTCGCCAACTTGAGGAAGTACTGCATCAAGCTTAACCCTGAGAAATGTGTATTCGCCGTTCCGTCGGGCAAACTGCTGGGCTTCCTCGTCTCCTAGAGGGGGATTGAAGCGAACCCGGAGAAGATCGCGGCAGATGCAGTGCTTGGTGGGCTGCTTGACCTCCCTGGGCCGCTTTATAGCTCGCCTGGGGGATAAAAGTCTTCCACTACTCAAGCTCTGAAGAAGACCAACCATTCGAGTGGATGGCGGAGGCGCAGGAGGCGTTCGACGGGTCAAAAAGTATCGACTTCCCGCCGTCTTTGGTCGCCCGGACCCGGCGAGCCGCCGATCCTTTATGTCGCGGCAAACCCTCAAGTGGTCGGCCTTGATGATGGTGGCGGAAAGAGAAGGTGTTCAACGCCCATCTACTACGTCAACAAAGTCCTCCACGACGCCGAGACAAGGTATTCGCAACACTGAAGATGCTTACGCAGGCCGTCTTGTGGCGTCCGGAAGCCGCGTCACTATTTCGAGGCGAAATCACCGTCTCGACCAAGTATCCCTTGCGGAGATCCTCTTCAACCGCGAGGCGACGGGTCAGTCGCCAAGTGGGCCATGGAGGTGGCGATTCGACCTCAAATTCGCTCCCGAGCGGCGTCAAAGGGCAAGCTCTGGCGGAGTTAAATCGTGAGTGGACCCGCGGACGCAGAAGTGAAGACGTCGATACCCTCGCCGTGGACTCTCTTCTTGACGGTTCGTCCGGCTTGAAATTTGGGCGGTGTCGTTCTCGTGTCTCCCACCGGCGACATTATCCGCTTTGGTGGTCTTTGGAGTTCGCGCCACCAACAACGTCGCGAGTCTGAACGGCGCTCGTCGGGCTCGAGGTGGATTCGACCACAGGCATCCGGCGGTTGCTAGTAAAGGTGACTCTCTCGGTCATCAACCAGCGAAAGGATTTCACCTTTCGGATCCCGTCATGGCGGCCTACAGTGGAGGCGCGCGGTTGGAACGGCACGCCGAGGTTTGGGCTTCGCGACGCCCTCGCCGCGACAACTACATAGCGGATGAAGCGCCCAAATTGCCTCGTCGAAGGCACATGTTCCATTGGGGTTTTTGAAGAAAGACTCACGCTGCCGTCCGTCGCAGACCCCAATCTGGCGGGACGACGCTTTCGACGCAGCTCCACTTCGGAGGAGGCGCCACCAATCTCGCCACAGCCCCTGTTGGAGGGAGGAGGCGAAGAAGCGCTGGAGGCGGTGAGGCGGAAATGCCGCCAGCGAGTAGTACGTCGGCGACAATGTACGGAACTTTGCCACACTCCTCCGGGAAGGTCAGTGGATGGATCCGATCCTAGCCTACCTGCGAGACGGAGTGATCCCCGACGATGACGTGTCGGCTGAGAAGATAGCGCGCAAGGCCAAGCGCCATACGGTAGGTGGGGACCTATATCGCCCGACGCAAAGCGGAGTTCTCTTGAAGTCGCCACCAGAAGCGAGGAGTGCAATTCTCTCCGAGATCCATGGAAGCGTGTGCGGAGCCATTGAGGCCGGGCGTTGGTTGGAAAGGTCTTCCGCCACGGCTTTATTGGCTTATCGCCTCCGAATGCCTTCGGTGGTGAGGAGATGCGGCGTGCCAATTTCATGCTAAGCGGATCCACCGACCGCCCAGCGCCGCAAACCATTCCGCTTCTCCGCCGTTCGCGATCTGAAATTTGAACATCTGAGCCCGTTCGCGAACAACCGGAGGTTTCACACATCCGTTCGTCGCCGTCGACAAGTTCACCAAGTGGGTTGAAGCCACGCCCGATCCGGCGATCACGCCCGCCGCAGACTATAAAATTCATGAAGAGTATCTTCGTCGGTTCGGCGCATATGAGATCATCACCGACAACGGTGCGCAGTTCAAGAGCGCCGATTTCCAAGACTGGTGCGAAGATCTGGGTACCAAGTTGTGCTTCGCCTCCGTTGCACATCCGAAGAGCAATGGGCAAGTGGAGCGGGCAAATGTGGAAATACTCAGAGGGCTCAAGACAAGGGCTTTCGACCGTCTATAGAAGCGCGGCAAGCGCTGGGCGGAAGAAGTCCCCACCATATTGTGGGCACTGCGGACAGCTCCCAACAGAGCCACCGGCGAGACCCCCTTCTTCCTGGTGTATGGCTCAGAAGCGGTGCTCCCATCAGAGCTTGCCTTTGGGTCCCCAAGGGTAGCGGCGTTCAGTGAAGACAGAGACCCTGACCGGCGTCAGGATGAAGTAAATCTCTGGAGGAGATCGAGATGTGGCGCGATCCGGGCCGCCAGTATCAGCAGCAACCTACTTGCGTTATCAAGCAAAGGCGGGTGTGTGAGAGAACACTGGCAGTGGGCGACCTCGTCCTGCGCAAAATCTAAGCGTAGCAGGCGGGCCGCAACAAACTGTCTCCCCTGTGGGAGGGCCCCTTCAAGGTGGTCTTAGTCTCCGCTTGAGCTCGGTCAAAGCTCGCGTTCGAGGATGGTCGCGAATTGGCGAACACTTGAAGCGTCGGCGGTGAGAAATTCTACCGTGGTAGCTGTTCCAAGAGCTTTTTGGCCTTCCTTTGGAGCCGAGCGGCGAGGTCTTCTTCCTTCCCCGCTCGCCTCGGGGGCTGCATTGTACAAAGCCATCTTCAATAAAAAGATAAGTTCCGTCTCTCTGTGGGCATCTGTTCTTTTTCGCTTTTCGCCAAAAGTCTGTTAGAAAACTCTCTGTTGAAAGCTGGTAGCGAAAAAGTACTTAAGGTCGATGGCCCTTAGTTGCAAACAAGCGCTGAACTTCTTGCCGGGCGAGATCGACGCGGATGGAAGGCGGGTTCTAGCACGGTGTGTCGGCTCGCTCTAGGCAATGCATGTGGCGCACCAACGACTAGACCACTTAGGAAGTTAAGCTCTCGCCACGCATAGCGTTTAAGGTCGGTTCGCCGAGAAGCGTAAGGGTTGAAGTAACACGATGCCTAAGGAAAAAGTGCTCACTTGCGCAGAGCGTTACATCTAAAGCTTTTGGTGTTCGGTTGTTTAGCGCCGGAAGTCATTAGAAGGCATTCTATCGAAAGTCGGTAGCGAAAGTACTTAAGGTCGATGGCCCTTAAGTGCAAAGACAAACGCTTATAACTTGCGGTTGGGCGGCGATCACGGATGGGCGGGTTCTACCACGGTGTGTCGGCTCGGTCTAGGCGGCGCCAACGGCGGCACCAAATGACTAGACCACTTCGAAGCTAAGCTCTCCACGCAACGTTTAAGATCGGTTCGCCGAGAGACCATAAGGGTTGAAGTAACCAAAAGTCTAAGGAAAAAGCGCTCACTTTCAATAGAACGTTCTGTCTAAAGCTTTTAGCGTTCAGGTGCCCCATTTCTTTTCGCAAGTATGAGTTTTGCGAAGTTTGATCGAGACTCATGGCAAAAGGGCAAAAGTTTGCATTAACAGGATATGTGCAGAAGATCTGGGACAAAAACAAGATGAGGGAGTTCATCTACTCCTTGTCATCATCTCCGTCGCCCTCTCTTTGGAGCGGCGCCGCCCATCATCGAGACACGGTGGCGGCGAGCTTGACCCGGACTCTTGATCCGGTCCACCGGGCGCTGAAAAGGTTCCTGGTGGCGGCGCCTAGGTCGAACGCGGCGTTCTGGGCAAGGCAGTTGTCCAGGATGAACCGCGCCGCTTCGAGAGCCGTGGCGACCTTCTTCGATAGATCGCGCCCGCATCGGCGCGGCTGACTCACATAAGCGCGTCGGCTTCGCCACGGCACCAAGATATCGCCGCCGTTTCTCCGTGATGGGAGTATAAGGTGACGCCAGCCGGATACAAGACATCGAAGCCTTGGTAGGCAGCCGCGGCATGTCGGTGAGCACCGGGCGCTTCAGTGTGCTCAGCGGAGATCTTCGACGTCCTTGGTGGTCGAGGCGGCGGCGGCTGCCGCTGTAGCCTCATGCTTCGCCGCCTCTCTTCTGGCCTTCGCCTCCTCAAGCACGCGCCGCATGACTTGTCGACGGCTTGTTCGCCGAGGCGAGCACTTTCCCGCTGCCAGTGTGGGCGGCGGAGCGCTTCAGCGAAACGACCGATGTCGGCGGCAGCGCTCGGCGTTGGCGCCGGCGGCAACGGTCGGAGGTTCCCCACCTCGTCTCCGGCGCGATCTCGCGGCGGAGGCCTCGTCTCCGTCAAAGGAGCCGCGAGCGAAGTGAAATTTGGCGGATTGTGCGGGATGGAGCTCGAGGCGCCAGCGTCCGCTCTATCCAGCGAAGATGAACAGAGGCAGGGTTCAGGTATGCGAAAACGCATAGCATGCTAACCCTAACACGAAGTGTACGTAAGTCGAGGAAGCCAACTCAAGCGGGCGCCAAAGCGAAGGTGAAGGGCGCCTCAAGCCGCTTGTTGCGGAGGCGCCGGGCGGCAGCTTGATCATGATCAGCCGGCAAGAACGGCCGAGGATACGCGTGCGGCGGAGCTTCGTCGGCAATCTGCGTATGAAGAGAGCGAAGAAACCGCCACAGTGGCACCGATTCGGAAGAGTCGCCGCACTTCGCCCGGTGATGAGCGGCGGCGTCGGCAGCAGGCCCCCAGCGGAGGGGGGAGGAGGCGGCGGAAGCTTCAGATCGGTTGGCGAGCTCTCTTTGGGCTCGCCTCCCTCTCGACGTGGTAAATCATCGGCAAGGACGAGGTGGCGCTTTCAAGAGCCTTGGTCGAGTCGGCCGCCACGGCAGAGCGGCGCGCGGCGGAAGCTGTGGCGGTTGCCGGAGGCGGATCGTGAATCTGTAGTGGTCCCCGCCACTTGGACCGCTGGATCGGAGACCTCCGTAGAAGCGCAGCGCAAGTCTTGGCGCGCTCCGTGGATCGATCCTGAGAGGCGAGATGCTCGCGGCGGCGAAAGTGTCGCCGGACGGAGCGACGAAGTCCCACCACAGCTCGCCGAGCACGCCGTCGTCGCACGTTCCTGCGCTAGATGAACAAGAAAGAAAATCGCGAGTTCGCAAATAGACAAGGGCCAAGCAAGAGGCGTACCAAAAAGACAAGGGACCCAAAAAAGAGAGTGAAAGAGCACTCACCTCCGAGGCGACGCGGACCTCGCTCGTCGTCGCCATAATGCAACCAGCGGGGCGTGTCCTCATTCGAGCGGGCATAGGCGGCGCGCAGAAAAATCCGCCGCGCGTGGGTTCCGGTGAGCCCGTTGCGGCGAACTCAACGATGCGCCCACATCACTTCGAGTTCGCCGAAGTCGTCGGGCATAGATCCCGGTGGCGAGGGTTCCGCGACCCTCGGGAGAAGCAAGATAAATCACGACCATCGGAGTCTTCTGCGTCTGACCCGAGCGCGGCGATCCTTCGAAGTTGGACTTGACGCGCGACGGGATGAAAGCGGTGGCGTCGCGAGCGTGAAGTAGCGACTTCAATGGCCCTTCGGCGGCGGCCGCATGAAGCGTGAAGAGCCGCGCCGAGCGGGAGGTTGACATCGCCCCCACGAACATCTCGTAGAGGTGGGCGAAGATGGTCGTGGCCACGATAGAATTGGGGAAGGTCGCGCCGTCTGGATCTCGTGAAAGGCGAGCACCCCAAGAAGAACTTCGGAGTATGGCGGGGCGAGCCCGCCAAGACCGCCAGTGAAGGTCACGATCTCTCCGTCGCGAGGCGTGGTGCAATGGTGCCGCAATGAACCGGGCGGAGGATGGCGGCACAAACACTTGAAGCCGCGTCACCATGCCTTCGTCGGTGGCGGAGGCAGGCAAGGCTCGCCCAGATGATGATGTGTCCCCCTGGTGACCCTTGCTGCGTTTGGCGCCATGGAAAGCAGTGGAAGAGTTGGCGAAAAAAAGAAGGTGGCGGCGAAGAGGGCTCGTGGCGCAGAGAAGAAGAAGGTGAAAAACGGTTTGAGGACTTAGCGTGCGGAAGGGTTACGCGCGCCAAGGGGAGTATTATAAGCAAAGCGCGCGAAGCGGCGGTTTGATTCCGACCCCCAGCAGCGCCATCATTGCCCAGCGTTTGAGTTCCCGCAAAGCGGCGCGGTTACCCACGGAAGATCGTGCGCAGATGGAGAATCAGGCGTACGGCAGCTGCAGGAGGTGGGCCCCCCACGATTCGTCTCCCGCTGCAAGAGAAACGGAAAAAGTGCTGCGGCGACGGTTCGCGTATCATGGTGGATCCGGGGCTCTTGTCGGTGTAATAAATCGGAGTGCAAAGAGTCTGTGAAGATCAAGCGGCCCCACGCGTCGGCGGGCGACAAGGCCCCAGCAAGATAAGCGAAGCCCTCAGTAGCCGGCGGGCCCCACACGTCGTGGCAATCGAGCCGGCGCGTGGCGAGTCCCCTGGCGTATCAAGAGGGCCCCACACGCCGTCGGTGGCGACGACCCAGCGGTGTGGCGAGCCCCATGGCGTATCAGCGGCCCCACGTGTCGAGCGGGCGACAAGGCCCCAGCCGTAGGCGAGCCCTCGAGGCGCCCGGCGAGGGCCCCACACGAGTGGGCGACGACTGACCCTAAGCGTGCGGGCGAGCCAGCTGCGTGTCAAGCGAGCCCAGCGCGTCAGCGGGCGACAAGGCCCGTGGCGTGGACGAGCCCTTGAAGACTAGGCGAGGTCCCACACGTCGGCGGCGACTGTGTCCCGGCGTGCGGGCGAAGCCCATCAACGCGCGGCGAGGCCCCACGCACCGGTGGCGCGCTGGCGAGCCCTCGGGCGCGATAGGGCCCCCCATGTCAGCGGGGCCCGTGGCGAGTAACGTTGCGGAAGGAGTCTTCGGGCGAAGGCTCTCCCTGCTGCGAAGGGCGGCGCATTGACGCGACATCACGCGGATAGACGGTGAAGAAATGATTACGCTTCTGATGACCCTGCAGTCCGGCGGTACCGCCACCGCGGGCGCAGAAGAATTGACTGCAGAGAAGGTTTGCTTGAGATGCCCTTGCGTCGGGAGAGAGCGGCCGGGCCCCACCAGTAACCTCACGGTGTGGACTGCGGTGGGTGGCCACTTGCAAAGCACGCGAGGCGAGCGGCGCCGCTTCGGCGTAAGCGGCGACACGTTTTCGTCTCTCTGTCGTGTCTCGTCGCTTGTACTAAAAGTATCATCTCGCCTACCCTCGGCTCTCTCCGCCAGATTCAAAGCTTGTATAAAAGGAGAGGAGAGAGAGGGAAGAGGTTACGTTGCACTAGCGTACGTTGCACTAGCATAGGTGCATTCGAAACATTCTGTAAACACATTCCATTCAACCACAACAACAAGAGAGCTAAGGCTCAGCAGGAGTAGGACTATTACCCGCAGGGGGGTCCGAACCTGCGTAATCCCCGTGTGTTGCTCCTTGCTGCGTCCCAGGCTCAATCGAACTGAGCGCGGCTGATAGGCTAGCAGGATAAAAATCTGACCAGGGGTGTGATCCGCAGTGGTTGAGCGGTGAACACGCCGTCACTTTTCATTAAAAAGAGCAAACTATTTATAAATTTGAATCTAAAAAAATGAATGACAATAAATTTGTAAATTTGGGCCTGAAAGATATAGAAGAAATACGCTTCAACATTTGCAATGCTGAAATGTATTTATGGACCCTCACAATGTTTTTTGTTGCATTTACAACCGTTACCGTATTTAATTTTTGAGAAATTCCAATTTGTATGATTTTTGTCATGTACCATAAAAAAAATGGGGAAATGAGAAATTGATAAAAATATGCCTTACATTAAAAAGATCAAACTATCTATAAAACTGAATTTAAAAAAACGACATTAAATTTGTAAACTTGGGCCTGAAAGATCTAGAAGAAAGAGCAAACCATTTGTAAGTTTGGGGTTGAAAAATTTTGAGTAACACTAAATTTTTTATGGACGTTCTCTGTGCAGCCATGGTTCGATTTTTGGGAACTTTCAATTTTTCTGAACATTTTTCGACCCACAAAAAAAGAAACAGTAAAGGCAACGAAAAATGGTACGCAGCGTACTGGCACAGTGGCCTTCGCTTGGTCTCCGCTGCGTTCAGTCCAGCTACGTAAAAAACAACGGCGCGAGCGGAGCCGGCAACGTGGCGTTTTTTTTTGGGGCCGGCGACGTGGGCAAACCTGGAGGCAGCGTGGTAGCGCTTTGATATATAGAACTAGTCGTGATTGCGCGCCTGTGGCGCGCCGAGAGGAAATAGCCAAGAGATTAGGTGGATTAAATGACATGCGTCAGAAAACTTGAATTATGTACACTAAGTGTAAGTCTCAATTCGATTAGTAAATGGGTCAGTTTCTTTCTTCGCCGTGTGAAATGATGGAAACGGCTGTTTACTATTACCCAAACTTATAAACTATTCCTTGAACGTCTCCTGACGTCATATCCTTCAGGATAAAGTCTTCAAGATTGGGTAAGTCAGAAAGAACTTAGCAAGGCAGGTAAAGAAAGGCGCAGAGCCTGATTGGCGCATCCCTGTTTTTTACATGCGAATGATAGATAAGTGTGCCTTACAAAGAAGCGTACAGACCAACGTATAGTTTTCGTCACAGCAAAAGTCAACCTACGGGTAGATGGTGTAACCACGAAGACAGTGGAAAAAGAAGCTCTCCGGGTTAGGAAGAGTGGTGCGTTCGGCAGCAGAGCAGTGATGCTTGCTACTTGGTAATATAGCATTCTCCTGACTGGTAGCGATGTCCTACCGGGCACACCGCTTTTTCCCCTGCGCGATCAAACAAATCAGATCAGTCACAACTGGCTAGATCGATCAGTTTCGGGTCAAATAGAAAGAACGTAAATGTTGCACCTCTGGAAAGCGCCTACACCTAAAGGCTTAAGCTTAAGCCTGATGCTTCTCTAAAGCGCGGCCCAACCGTGCAGATTTGGTGCACAATGTCTTCCAAGCACATGATGCCATGATCACGAAGGCCTGTTTTTAGCAAAACACACATGAGTTTTCCAGTGTACAATGTACATTGCCGAACCAAAAAAAATAACTATTTCCTTTGACAAAAAAAAAGAGCCTATCAGCTCTCTCTCTCTCTCTCCACACGGGGAAATACTGAAACTGATAATTGATGCAAAACTCAAGCATCAAATATTTTTTTGGCGGTGCAAGGGCTTCAAAAAAATTAGCTCTACCGAGAAGTGAACATAACGAAGATGATGATACCAATGCAACACCATGATAAATTTGGCCAGACATGTAATTCAAGTTTTAAATAATGTTGTTCCCTCCAAAATATATTATATTGGGGGAATGGAACATATCGTAACAGGCATATCAACAACTATGTCATTGAAATATTCAATGTAATCATTCTGTAGCTAATGACTACTGTAACAATCATTACAATAATATAATCATCAGTCTATAGCAGGTGCCATGAAATTAACACATGTATTGAACTTGACTAAAACAAATTTCAGGTTCACACCTAACCTAATTCGTAGAAAACTGTAGGGAAACATTAAATGAGGGAATCTAAGGATAGCATGTACATCGTGTATGTCACATGAACTGATAATGATGGATATATCTATCCATCAAAATTAAGTACAAACATAATGTGTTTCTATGCATTACATCCTAATTACATGGTATATAAACCTAGGCATGGTTAGATCAATTTTTGCCCTACAACACATGCTCTTCAAGAGGAACACCAAGAGAGGCTTGAGGTCCATTTTTTTGTTACTATGGTTGTGGTGTTGTTTTCCCACCGGTTATTACCAGTTGGCTAGCATAATGAATTTCAATGGATCGAGTACATATTTTGTAGCCTCTTCTAAGTATCCTGTCCTTGTTTTTCTAATTACTTCATGATGTTAATGTTGGAGTAATAATGGTTATATTGATCATCCTTTTGTAGGAATAAGCAGCCAAGAGAATAAGACGACCTTGTAAGGAATAGTTTATTATCCTTTACCTGGTCCAAACGTTCTAGGCGGAGCAGAACCCCCCTCCAAACTGACCACGCCCACGACCAAGACCAAGGCCACCACACTGTCCAGGGCATTCACCCAACCCGTCAGGCTGAAAGTAAAGCGAGGAAATAACAAAATAAATAGCATTTGCATAATTCTTTTGAATAAGACAAATATGTAAAAAACGAATGTAGCACATGTCTATCGTTAAATAGGTAAACTCAGTTAAACAATAAAGCAAAATTGCCACAGAGATGCTAAAAAATCGTAAGGTCACACAGCTCTTAATTCATTGCTTATAACCTAAATCAGAGAGGACAGAATTGTTGGCTGAATTAAACACTTAAAATAACTAACTATATTAAACACCTACAACATTTAACTAATAGGCAGCAATATGTGGACATGTATTAACTAACAGGGTAGCTCTTTAAAGTTAATAGACTAAGTTTTTGGATAATATCTATGTAAGTAGCTGGTTTAAATATCCAAATCTGCACATAACCAAGGATCAAACAAAGGTGTCATATGCAAACTAAATTTTGTAAATTAAAAAGAACGGTTACTCTGCACACACCGGAATCAGGGGAAGAGAAACTGGAACACACACGCAAGCATGACATGGTGCAGAGCAAAAATGGCATGTTATAGAGCAGAAATGAACCTCATTCATCCTACATCGCTAATATACCAAAAAAGGGGTAGGAATAACATTGAATTAGAAACAAAGAAAAGACAAAAATCAGTAAACTACAAAGTGTTACAACAATTAGAAGAATTTGAGGGGATGGCAAGCTGTCTTGTGATCATCCGTGCATTGTGTCTGCACCAAGCATGGAAAACAATGTGAATATGGAAGTAGCCAACACCGGGGAGGGCGTAAAGCTTGTATTATTCAGGTATGCCATGCCATGTCAATTTTAGAGTAAACAATGTGCACATAGCATCATCTAGCTAAGTATAGATTAAATATTCAATCGGCGGCATAGACCAAAGCTATTTAACAGGAGCTGCGTGGACTATGGATCAAGGAAAAAAATGCAATCCCGTCAATTTTACCGATGACTAAAAAGAACAACCAAAAAGATTCAAAGCAAGGCCAAAGCCAGTTAATTGGAGAAGCTAAGAGGAAGATCAAAATAGACTATATTAATTCATAACTAAAAAAAGACCATAGCATGTAAGCATGCTTTTGAGTGGCTAAAGCTTCTCGGATAAATATATATAAAAGATGCTTTGAAGACTCCATTCATGTAGCCATATAATAATTGCGTAGGGAAATTACTATTAAGGCATGAAGGATTGGTGACCGAAGGCACATAAAAATTTTAGTAAGCACTGTATGATTATAAAAGTTGTATTCTAATTTAGCAACCATCGTGAAAATTAAAAACAGATCATGTATCTTTCTGTGTATATATCAGCATGCTTGCTTCCACTCAGTTATATATTTTTTCCATGAAAATTGAAGCAAAGCATACAACGAAAAATTATCAAATTTAAGCAAAAAATGGGTGGTCCAAACCATAAACATAACAAGCATTAAGAATCTTGATGGGGTACACTATTCAACATGATAGGGAGATGGGGATCACATTCTAGAAGCATACCGACGACATTGATAAAAAAATTCAAATCTGAGGGTAAACAAAACCTAGAATCCAGAAAACAAAACCTCCAGAGAACCAATCTACACATGCAGTGAGCATGGCGGCTTTCTCACAATCTGTAAGGATGTAAACAATAGTGTAAAGCTTGAAAACAAAGCAAAAAGGTAGCATAGCCTGGGTTCCAGAGAAACAATATAAATATCTGATGGATTAGTGTATTATATTATTGTAGTATATATGTAGCTAAAACATATGATTCTAAAATTCTATTAACAACAAAATATGAAATCTGTGTTTCTAACTTTCTATTCAACCCAATCTCATGCAATCGCACCATCATTGCCTTAATTTTTTGACTATAACTCAGACAACAGGCATTACATATTAGTGATTAGTATTTATAATCATACCTTATCGCACACTGGACGGGAACAGCCGAACAACGGTGTTGCATTACTGTCTCTTGCTATGGTGAACTTCAGTGTAGTGCAGCACTGTTGCTGCTGGTGGGAACCTGCGATAAGGAGCCAAGGAGGAGGCCTGCAAACTTAGGTTGAAGGTATGGCGTGATGCTCTGCACGATATGCTCCACGAAGGACCGATAAGATGTCAATCTACAGCAAATCATTTAATACATTCTTGGTAGCAATAAGGATGTGAACTCTTAATACCTTCTTAGTAGCAATAACATTGTTTACTTCTCTTGACCTAGCTAGCAAGAGTTCGCATTTCCGCTAGAAAAAACGAAAAGATGCCAATCTACAGCAAAACAATGAGAATAATAAAAAGAGGAGGTGACTACGGCTGACAAATCGAGCATGGAAAAATGGAATACCTCTTCTAGCAGGAAGATGTAGCGAAGGGGATCGTCGACAATGACCAAAAACACCATAAGCCCATACATCCAGGCCGTGACATCGACAAAGCAGAAACCCCAGTTGGCGAGCTTCCGTAGGCACTGGCGGCTATGCGCTTCGTCTTCGTCGCTGTGCGCGCGCTTGGAGAAGCCGGGGGCAGACAGATTCACTGACGACGGGGCAACGACGGCTGATCCACGCGGTCGGCGATGGCGACCATGGGAGGTGGCGCCGTGCTGAGGTCGATAGCCATTGTCAACGGAAGGAGGCACCATGAGGGGAAATCGGGGCGCCGGATCCAGCCTTCCCGAGGCCGACCATCGCCGTCTCGGGCCTTCCTGAAGGCCAATGCCGCCAGATCCGGTAGACGAAGTCCGCGGGGGCGGATCTGGGCACGGACCGGTGGGCCCTCATGGTTGAGGCGCGTCTTGGGAATGTGCTGTGGCCTCACCGCGTGGGGGACGTCGCTGCCGCGCTGGAGAGGAGGCCGCCATGGCTGCCGCGCCGGAGAGGAGGCCGCCGTTGCCGCCGCATTGGGGATGAGGCAGGTGTCGCCGCCACGTTGGGGATGAGGCAAGTGTCGCCGCTGCCGTGGCCACCGCTGGTGAGAATACGATAGAGAGAGAAAGAGAGAGATTGTGAGGGACAGAGAGGCGGCGGGGAGAGGGAGCGCGCTGCACGCACAGCTTGCAGGAAGGGGAGAGGGGGCTGAAGAGGAAGGGGAGAGGGGCAGCCGTCATTTGAGCCGGGCTTTACCAGGGCCGGCATTGCCGGATCCGTCCTATGCGAGCCCACCGTCGCCAGATCTGGCCTCGTCAAGGCCAATCGCCCCTGCGCCATTCCCGGAGCTCCGGAGGGGGCGCCGGGAGTAGCTGAGGAAGGGGGTGAGGAAGGAGGTGGCGAGGCGATGTGGGGAAGAGGCGTGGCCGTGGAGGCCCCGTCGAGGCAGGCAAACCAAGAAGACGGGGGAGGGCGACGTGGCCAAACGGAGGCCACGGGAACCGCCGCCTCCCTGGGACTGTGCGATGAGCATCAGACGATTGCCGCATTTCTGGGTGACGTGGCCCGCGCGGGGGAGGAAAAATGCGTGACGTGGCACTCAGGGAGCACCTAAACCCGGTATTGTATATTTAAGATGATAGGGTTAGGTTAGGGTTGTTGGCCGTTGGTCTTCAATAGGGGTGTTGGTAATGGATCAGCGAGGTATGTCAATAAGTTCCCTTCCAGATATCTTGTGTGGTGGTTGGTTTCGATAGCCTCCTCAACGGAGCTTTGGGTAGGGTTGTTACCCAAGGGTCCTCATTTTTCGCTGGCCAGTGTGTTCGTTCTCCTTGTGTTATGGGAAGTTCGTTTTAGTTCTGATTGGTTATATGTTCTGATCAGTGTTTCAAAAGCCGAAGATAGAAATGACCTTGTAATGCTGCTAAGGCGTTGCGAGGTTGTGCTAGCTCGATGGAAGTAGATTTGCGAATAATGGTGGAGAAATTGGATTTGAGTGTTTGACCTTTGTTTTTAGACACGAAAAGGCATGCCTCACAAGGATTGCATAAAAACACATTGTTTATGTATACTAGTGCAAACATTGTGCCTCGCATACAACAAGTTCTTTATCCTGACAAGAGGATGACAAGATGCTCTTTATGATACTTCTAGTGGTAGGAGATGTTCATAAGTGTTGTTCTTGTGATTGCAAGACTTTGATCCATCGTTTAATAAAATGTTGTTTCTAAAAAAAGATCAGTGCTAATAGTACTACATACCAGTAGGCCCGGTAGTATCAACACGTGTTTAATTGCTAAACAAAGTAACGGTGAGACCGATATGTGGGCTAACACGGGTTGCGCATAGATACATATAACCCTTAGTATAGAATTTTTATTTTTATTCTTTTATGCAAAATTGTGTGTCGGATTGAACTTTAGACACAAATAGGCGCCGGTCAAGCGTTCAATTAACTATCAGGTACCTGTCGCACTTTGAAAGCACGACAGGACCCCTACCATCACTGGCCGTCAGGCTGGGGACGTTTTCTAGTAGCTGTCGCACTTTCAAAGCACGACAGGTCCCACACTCCCACTAGATCTCAGGATTTCAGAAAAATAGTCTTTCAAAATTCATAGAAAATACTATAGAGCTCGGAAAAATACGAGGTAAGTTTCTGAAAATTCAGAAAAATAAAGAGAGTCCAAATATAATATTATTTTTAATATTTTATGGGATTTTAGTCCATGAAAAAATAGATAAAAAGTTAAGTAAAAAGTCAACACTTTTGAATTTGAAATTTGAAAACATATTAAAATGTTTAAAAAGTATGATAGTTAAACTCTCCTCAATTTTATAGTTTTTTTTATATTTTTAAAATATTTTTCGGAGCTTCCTACTATTTTCTAAACCTTTTTTTTATTTGCTGAATATTATAAACCGCGAAAATCCCGATCGTTGACGGCCAGTGACGGTAGGGACCCTGTCGTGCTTTCAAAGTGCGACAGGTACCCGATCGTTGATTGAACGTTCGACCGGCGCCTATTTGTGTCTAAAGTTCAATCCGAGATACAATTTTGCATAAAAGAATTAAAATAAATATAAAAAAATAAAAATTCCTAAGTATACCTAGATCAGCCATGTTCGGCCTGAAGCCCATGTGGGCTGCGTTGTGGTCCGAAGGACACCGTGGCCTGTTTTGGCCACGAGATGGTCACAGCTAGATCAGGCCGAAACAGCCCAAGGCCAGCCCAAACCTGTGTTGTATTGCAAATATTGGAAATCTATATTTTATATTTTATGTGATTTTGATGCACTGTAGGATTTATTTGAAATAATAAAGTATGTAAAAAATTATGAAGCTTTTTCTATAAATACCAAAACAGGAGGAAAGAACCCAGGAAAATTATACCTTTGCATGTTCCACGTTTAAAATCTCCGTAAAACAATTAATAGCTCTCTTTAGACATCATTTGCTTATAAGCACTATAATAAATATGGGTTGGACTACACATGGGACAACGTTGTTGCCACTCCTATAATATATATAATCACAGCTTTGATTATAGTAGGGCATGTTTGGTTCACTCCTAAGCTAGCATTGCCAAACCAAGCATGTTAGGGTTTATTCTCACGGTTTAGCCATGCCACGTTTTCTTACAAATGGAACCCATATATAATACTCTTTTTTTGTCAACTTTTGTTAATTAAGGTGTGGCCTCCAAATTCAAGACACAGTTTGTGTGGCTTTGCTGTACTTTAACAATAAGCAAATTGTATGAAACGTTGTCACCTAACGTGTCCCTGTTTCCCCGTGATTCCATGCACACAACTCCTACGATCAAAAACAGTGCACGTCTACTATCATTGCATGCTTTCATGAATAATGCATGCAATTATTAATTTCATGTTGTCAACATGTCCTACGTGACGTGTGTTGTACTCGTTCGTGTGCTTTTCTACTATGTACGTCATATATCCTCACAACATTGTCATGAACCTTGCAGTGCAGATTCACATTTCTGAAAGGAAAAGATATAACTTTTTATGATGGGCTAGTGAGTGAGACCGAAGGAACTAAGGAAAGTCAAAAGTGAATTTATGAATTCTTTGTCCTGCCACTCAGTGGTGGATTGAAATCATGTTTCATTAATTAGATAGAGAAGTATTCAAAACTATTGATCATGGTGAAATTATGGATGTTTAATTTAGTGCACTTTGCTATGTTTTTCGTGTTTGTCATTCTTAGCTTAGCACCCCTTCAATTTAGTCCTGCATTCACCACTGGCCGATCCCATTACCGTATGCTACTTAGCATGGTTTGGCAATCAAATCTGGATTTATTAACGCAAACCCTGCAGACATACACCAGTGTCTAAGAGGCAAAGACTTTCGATCACGTTTATGTAAGTCAATCTGTACGTACCATGAGCCATCTATCTAGCTAGCTCATCTGAAAAAAACGTAGCACCTTTCTCTTAGCTCATCTGGCGCAGCTTCGCGGTTTCACATAATCACTTTTTGTTATTTCTTTTATAAACATCATCGGATTGCCATGTAGATTGATATGTTTATCCACTTCTGCAGTTGTGTGCTACTCTTTGATCTTTGAATTTGCCACCCTAATAATGAATCATGACATTTACAAAAGAAATCGAATCATCTAGTCATATATGTAAGTGACTGAACTTACTGGTATCGTTTTACTAAACTTATTGGTATCGCTTTGCTGAACTTACCAATTAATACTTGTTGTATGAGGGATCGATGATCAATGAATGACAGTGAAAGAAAGATCAAAATCTTGGGAGGAAGGCTTCAAAGGAACTGATGGCGTGTTCACCGCTCAACCACTGCGGATCACACCCCTAGTCAGATTTTTAGTCTGCTAGCCAACTCGATCACGCTCGGTTCGATTTGAGAGTCGGGCACAACAAGGAGCGACTCGCAGATTTACCCAGGTTCGGACCCCCTCGCGGGTAATAGTCCTACTCCTGCTGAGCCTTAGCTCTTTTCTGATTGTGGTTGAAAAGGAATGTGTTTACAGGGTGCTTCGAATGCTCGCACGCTAGTGCAACGTACCCCCCTTCCCTCTCTCTCCTCTCCTTTTATACAAGCTTTGAAGCGATGGAAGCGCGGGGTAGGCGATCTGATACTCTTAGTATTAATCGACAGACACGACGAAGAGGCAACGTGCGCGTTGCCCATACCGCTGGCGCCGCCTCGCGTGCCGCAAGTGGCCTCGACCCCACTGCACACGCCGGTGAGGCTGCGGGTGGGGCCCAGCCTGCTCCTTCTGACGCGGGCGGCCATCTCAAGCAAACCTTCTCTCTGCCGGTCAATTTTTCTGCGCCACAGTGACAACCGCTCAGACCTCAGGGTCATCAGAAGCGGTAATCATTCTTAATTTGTCTATCTGCGCGTGATGTCGCATTTAACGCGCTCGTCCTTCGCAGCAGGGGAGCCGCCGTCCGAAGACTCATACGCAGCGTTTCGCCGCTGGGCCCCACCCGAGCGTGGGACCCTCGCCTGGTCTTGAGAGGGCTCACCACGCAACATACTCGGGCGCGGGGCCCTCGCTGGCCTCGAGGGGCTCGCCCACGCGGCTGGGGCTGATCGCCCGCTGGCAGCGTGGGGCCCTCGTGGCCTCTTGAGGGCTTCGCCCAGCGGCTGGGCCTGATCCTTTGCGATCGTGGGGCCCTCGCTGGCCTTCGAGAGGGCTCGCCCGCGCGCACCCGCGGGCGCGCTGGGGCCTCGCCTGCCTTGAGAGGGCTCATGCACGCTCACTTTGGGCGTGGGGCCCTCGTGGCCTCTGAGGGCTCACCCACGCTGGGGCTGATCGCCCGCTGACGATGGGGCCCCCTTGGCCTCTGAGGGCTCGCCACGCACCAGGGGCCTTGCTTCGCCCCGCTACCGCGTGGGGCCCGCTTTGTCTTCTCGGGACTCTTTGTACCCGGTATTTATTACACCTGTGAGAGCCGGGTCCACCATGATCTGTGAACCGTCAGCAGACATTTTTCCGTTTCTTATGCGGCGGGAGGCGAATAGTGGGGCCCACCACCGCGCGGCCAGACGCTGATTCTCCATCTGCACACGATCTTCCTTCGAACTACGCCGCGGGAAACCAAAACGCGCAGGCAATGATGGCGCCAGCGCTGCGTGTGAAGCGGAATCAAACCGTCGCGCTCGCGCCCACGCCTATAAATACTTCTCTCGGTAGCTGCGACTAATCATACGGGCGCTAAGTTTTCTAAGCGCCAATTGCTTCCTTCGCCGCCACCACGTAGCCTTCTTTCTCTTCGCCAACTTCTCCACTGCCCGATGGCGCCCAAACGCAGCAAGGATCGCCGTGAAAGGCCGTCGCTGGGCGAGGTTTTCCCACCTCCGCCCGGCGAAGACGCAGTGAGGCGGCTTCAAGTGTTCGTGTTGCCAACCGCCGCCAGTTCGCCCGGCACCATGGCGCCGAGTCCTCGCGACGGGAGATTATCACCTTCGTCTGCAGGCGGCGCGGCGGCTCATCCCGCCGTACTCTGAATTTTTCTTGGGGTGCTCGCCTACGAGATCCAGCGGTGCACCTTCCCCAACTCCATCATTCGCCGCCATCTTCGTCCACCTTTGCGAGATGTTCGTGGGGACGATGCCAAGCCTCCCACTCTGGCTTGGCTCTTCGTGCTTCACGCGAGGCCGCGCCGAAGGCGAACCATCGGGGCTGCTACTTCACGCTCCATGGCCGCCGACTTCATCCTGTCGCGTCCAAGTCAAGCTGGAAGGATCGCACCGACAATGGTCGTACATGGAGGACTACGGTAGCTGCGACAATCTTTCTCTTCTGAGGGTCTGCAGAGCCCATCGCTAACCGGGGCTACGCCGCTTGACTTCAGCCGTCTTTGGAGTTGATGCTGGCGCGCATCGTCGATATTCGCCGCCGCGGGCTCACCGGAACCCTCGTCGCGGCGGATTTTTTGCGGCGCCGACTCTGCCCGCTCCGCATAAGGACTCGCCCCGCCTGGATGTACTATGGCGACAACGATAGAGTCCGCGTCGCGCTCGGCGGTGAGTGCTCTTCTAGTCTTTTGGGTCTCCTGTCTTTCTTGGAATCTTTTAGCTTGCCAACCTTACGGCTTCCTTTCTTGCTCGCCCTTGACGCGAGGAACGTCTTGGATGAGCGTGCTCGGATCGGGGTGGCGGGACTCAGCCCCACCAACCAGCGACGCTTCGCTGCCTGCAGGCATCCTCCCCCTCTGCGACTGGGATCCACAGGAGCGCAACCAACACTTGCGTCGCTACCCCCATAGAGGTCTCGGTCCGCGGTCCAAGTGGCACGCAGGGGCCACCTCAGATCCCGCGATCCGCCTCCGGCGATTGCCCAAGCTTCATGGCCGCGCTACCTCTGCCGTGGCGGCCGACTCGACCGCGCTTCGGAAGCGCCGCCTCATCCCGCCGTGGGCGGCAGCGAAGAGGAGGGAGAGCGAGCCCAAAGAGGGCTCGCCTCCAATCGAAGCTTCGCCGCCACCGCCCCTCGGTGGGTCTGTCTGCTATCGCCACCGCTCCGCCACCGGGCGAGAGCGGCGACTCTTCAGAACTGGCGCCGCTGCGCCGGTTTCTTCGCTCCTTCTACGCCGGCGCTTCTCTTGGCGCTTGCCGACGCTACGGCCTCTGCTGCCACATTGGTGCTTCTCTGCCCAGCACCACTCGCGCCCGGCGCTGCTCCGACGGCGGTGATCTGCGGTCGCGCCACCACCGCCTCCGCAATCAAGCGACTTGAGCTCCCCCCGACTTCGCTTTGGTAGCGCCACTTCAGGTTGGCTTTCCCTGCGCTTATACACATTTCGCATTAGGGTTAGCATGCTACACACTTTTTGCATACCTGAACCCTGTTTGCCCTTCTTGGAACAGGGTGGACGCTGGGGCATCGAGCTCCGCTCCGCGCGACTTGCCATGACACCGCCCGCCGCTCCTTCGACGGGTCGCTTCATGGCGGCGGAGAGTTCGCGGCGCCGGCCGGAGAACCCCAGCCACGCGTCCGTGGCGCCGCCGCCATCTCGGCCGTGACCGCCGGCGTAGGCGCTCGCCGTGGCGCCGCACCCTCTCCGCGACTGGCAACGCGGGAGAAGCCCTTGTTTTGGCGGAAGCGATCCGCCGGCGAAGCGCGGCGGGCCTTGGCCAAGAAACCGTCGCGAAGGCGATGACTTCGCGAGCTCTGGCAGCCAAGCGCGCCTGCCTCGGCCGCCAAGCGATCAAGACCTCCGCTGAATACTTCGAAGCGCCCGAACCCTCGCCGACATCTGCGCGACCGCCTACCACGGTTTCCGGGCGCCTGCATCCATCTGGCGTTATTTTGTATTCTCGGAGAGGAGACGGCCGCGAAGCTGCTGGCGCGCAGCAGCGACGAGCCGCCCGAAGCCTGCGCGCGATCTTCCGGTGGCGTTGCGGGACGCGGGCGGTCGAAGACGGTCGCCAAAGCGCTCTTGAAGCGGCGCAGTTCATCTTGGGCAACTGTCTTGCTCGAGACGTCGCGTTTGATCTTGACGCCGCCATCGGGAGCCTTCGCGCCGGTGGACGGATTGAAGCGGTAGCGGGTTGACACCGCCGCCGGCCGCGTGTCCATGATGGGCGGCGCCGCTCCAGCGGAAGACGAAGACGAGGAGGAGTAGCGAGACTCCCCTGTCTATTTTGTCTTGTAAACGTTGCCTATCAATGCAAACAAACTTTTGCTCTTTTGTTGTGAGTCTCATCGAACCGCACAATTTTAACTTGCGAAATTGGTGGGGCACTGACCGCCAAAGGCTTTAGATGAACGTTCGTCGCAAGTGAGCTATGCTTCCTTAGGCATCTGGTTACTTCAACCCTTATGGCCTCTCGCAACCCGACTTAAACATTACGTGGCGAGCGCTTAGCTTCGGAAGTGGTCTAGTCGACGGTGCCGCTGTTGGCGCATTGCCTAGACCGAGCCGACACATCGGGCTAGAACCCGCCTTCCGTCCGCTTCGCCTCGCACCAGCGTAAGTTATAAGCGTTTGCCTTTGCAACTAAGGGGCCATCAGCCAAAAGTACTTTCGCTACCGACTTTTCGGCGAATGCTTTCTATGAGACCTTTTAAGGCTAAGCACTGATCACCAAAAGCTTTAGGCGAGCTTTACATTGAAAGTGGCGCTTTTCCTCGGGCATCTGGTTACTTCAACCCTTATGGCCTCTTCTTGAACCGACCCTAGGCGTCGGCGTGGCGAGCATTTAGCTTCGGAAGTGGTCTAGTCGCCGGTGCATTGTTGGCGCATTGCCTAGACCGAGCCGACACACCGGGCTAGAACCGCCTTCCGTCGCCGCCCGCCCAACCACAAGTCGTGGCGTTAGTCCTTGCAACTAAGGGCCATCGCCTTAAGTACTTTTTCGCTACCGACTTTCAGCGAATGCTTTCTAACAGACTTGAGGCTAAAAAAAAATAGATGCCCACAAGGAGCAGAACTTATCTCTTATTGAAGATGGCTTTGTACAATCTGACCCCGAAGCGGTGAAGGAAGAAGACCTCGCGCTCGGCTCAAAGGAAGGCCAAAAAAAGCTTCGGGCGCTACTCACGGGTAGAGCTTCCTCGGTACTTTCGACGTTCAAGTTTTCGCCAATTAGCGACCGTCCTTGAATCGAGCCTGACCGAGCTGGGCGGGAGGCGAGACCACCTTGAAGGGCCCTCCCACGGGGAGATAGTTTGTTGCGCCACTGCGCTTGGATCTTCGCGAGCGAGGTCGCCTTGCGCCAGTGTTCTCACACACACCCGTCTTGCTTGATAACGGCGCAGTGCCTGCTGATACTTGGCGGCCCGGATCGCCGCCCTGTCTCGGATCTCCTCCAGGAGATTCACTTCGTCCTGACGCCGGTCAGGGTCTTTGTCTTCGCTGAACGCCGTCACCCTTGGGGAGCCGAAGGCGAGCTCTGATGGAAGCACCGCCTCAGAGCCATACACCAGGAAGAAGGGGGTCTCGCCGGTGGCTCTGTTAGGAGTTGTCCGTAGCGCCCACAACACAGTGGGGACTTCTTCAGCCCAGCGCTCGCCACGCTTCTCCAGGCGATCGAACGCCCTTGTCTTGAGCCCTTCGGTACCTCGCGTTCGCCGCTCCACTTGCCCATTGCTCTTGGATGCGCCGCGGAGGCAAAGCACGGCTTGGTACCCACTCTTCGCTGATCTTGAAATCGGCGCTTTGGGCGGCGCCATTGTCGATGATGATTACATTGGCGACACGAACCGGACGAAGATGCTCTTCATAAACTTGATAGCCGCTGCGGATGTGATCGCCGGGACTGGCGAGGCTTCAACCCACTTAGTGAACTTGTCGATGGCGACGAACAGATGTGTGTAGCCTCCGGTCGCCCATGAGAACGGGCCCGAATATCCGGCCCCGGACCGCAAACGGCGGAAGAAGCGAGAATAGTTTGCGGCGCTGGGCGGTCGGTGGATCGCTTAGCATGAAATTGGCACGCTTCGCAGCTCCTCGCGGCTCGAAGGCATCTGGAGGCGATGAGGCCAATAAAGCCGTGGCGAAAGCTTTCCCAACCAACGCCTCGGCTCCCGAATGGCTCCCTTTGACGCCTCCATGGATCTCGAGAGAATTTCACTCCCGCTTCCCGGTGGCGCTTCAAGAGAAGCGCATTTGCGCACTGGCGTCTGAGTCCCCACCTACTGGCGTGGCGCTTGGCCTTGCGCTATCTTCTCACCGCCAGCGTCATCGTTGGGATCACTCCATCCGTGGGTAGGCTAGGATCGGATCCATCCACCGACCTTCCGGACGAGTGTGGCGGCGTTACGTACATTGTCGCCCGGCGTACTACTGCGGCCCGACATTTCGCCTCAATCGCCTCGGCGGTTCTTCCGCCTCCTCCCTCCAACCGGGGCTGCGGCGAGATTGGTGATGTCTCCTCGAAGTGGGGCTGCGTCGAAAGCGTCGTCCCCGCGGTAATTGAAGGCTGCGACGGATGGCCACGTAAGTCTTTCTTCAAAGACCCGGCGAGCAGTGCCCTCGGCGAGGCAATGCTGGGGCAGTTCATCCGCCATATAGTTGTCGCGGCGAGGGCGTGCAAGCCCAAACCCTCAAAGTGCCGCTCCAACGGCGCACCTCGCGAGTAGGCCGCCATGGCGAATCCGGCGGGAGAAATCCTTCCTCGCTGGTTGATGACCGGAGAAGTCGCCTTTACTTGTAGCCGGATGCCAAGGGTAAAGCCATCTGAGCCAGCGAGCAATCCCGTATTCGCGATGTTGTTGGTGGCGCGGAAGTCCAAGACCACAGTGCGGCGACATCGCCGATGGGAGACACCAGACGACGCCATGTTTGATTTCTCCGGCCGGAATGAGCCGTCGAAGAAGAGAGTCCACGGCGAGGTCTTTGGGGTGTCTTCAGCTTCGTGTCCGCGGAGTCCACTCACGATTGCGAACTCGCGCGAGCTTGCCCTTTGATGGCCGTTCGGGGCGAACTTGAGATCGAATTCTGCCGGCTCCATGGCCCGTTTAGCGTCGACCCGTCGCCTCGCGATTGAAGAGGATCTCCGCAAGGGATACTTGGTCAACACCGTGACTTCTCGCCCTGGAAGTAGTGGCGTAGCTTTCGGACGCCGTCGGCGGGCGTAGAGCATCTTCTCGGTCTTTGTGAATACCATGTTTCGGCGTCGTGGAGGACCTTGCGGACGTAGTAAATGGGCGCTGAACGCCTTTCTTTCGCCCGCCACCTTGATCGCTGAGGGTTTGCTCGGGGGCGTGAGAGGATCAGCGGCTCGCCTGGTCTGGGCGACCAACCTGGCGGGAGGTGAGATACTTCTTGACCCGTCGAGCGCCTCCAGCGCCTCCGCCGTCCACTCGGCTGGTTGGTCTTCTTTAGGAGCTTGAGCGGTGGGAGACTTTATCCCAGGCGAGCTATAAAGCGGCCAGGGGAGGTCAAGCACCCCACCAAGCTTGCATCTGCCCGAAGTCGCGTCGGGGCCTTCATGTTCTCGATCGCTGCGATCTTGTCGTGGTTCGCCTCAATCCCCTACGGGAGGCGAGGAATCCCAATGGTTTGCCCGACGGAATGGCGAACACGCATTTCTGGATTAAGCTTGATGCGATACTTCCTCGGGTTGGTGAAGGTTTCTTCAAGTCGCCGATCAACTCCTCCGCCTTTTGGATTTCACCACTGGTCGTCGGCGTACACCTCCGAGTTCCGCCCTATTTGGGGCGGTGAAGCGATATGCATGGCCGCCGATAGGTGGGGCCCGCATTCTTCGATCGACGCCATCCTTGTATAGCGATGAAGCGCCCATGGGCGCCACGAAAGCGATCTTGTCTTCATCTTCTTGACCATGCTAATCTGGTGGTACGAGTACGCATCCGAAAGCACACCGCCGCACCCATTGTTGAGTCGACGATGAGATCAATGCGGGGCAACGGTTACGGATCCTTCGGGCAAGCCTTGTTGAGGTCGGTGAAGTCCACGCACATCCTCCACCGCCCGTTGGATTTCTTTGCGAAGACGGGTTCGCGAGCCACACAGGATGGGCGACATCGCGGACGCACCCCGCCTTAAGAGCTTGTCCACCTCTGGCGGATAACTTCATGGCGCTCCACCGGCGCTTCCGGACCTTCGCATGACCGGTCGCTGGCCGAAACGTCGCCAATTTGTGCTCAATCACCTCCTCAGGGACCCGACCATGTCGGACGGTTGCCACGCAAACACGTCACGTTAGGCGGAGGAAGGAGGCAGCGCGCCTTCCTATTTGGCGCCGAGAGGCGCCCACCCGAACGGTCTTCGCTGGTCTCGACTCGCCAGGAGACCGCCTTAACCTCCGCGGACGAACCGGGGAGGTATGGGTCTTCGCCAGACGAGCTCCCCGAGTCGAAGCCTCGGCCTTACAGGCGCCGATCGCTTCGCCAAAGCGAGATCGTCCTTGTCGCGTGGGCGCCTCCGGCGATCCACTTTCAAAACGATGGGGCGGTGGCCGGGATCTTCACCACCATGTACGCATAGTGGCAAACCGCCATGAACTTGGTCACGCCGACCTAGTATGGCGTTGTAAGGTCGAAGTCCGCCACCTCGAACTCGAGCATCTCGGTCGCGGAAGTTGCCGAGCCTCAAACGTCACGGGAGATCGACGCGCCGCCGGACGGACTCGGCCCTTGCGCGATGCGTCAAGAAGCGGAGTGTTGGGCGAAGCTCCTGCCGCTGGATCTGGGCGCCTTGGCGACCCGGGCAGACGGAGGTTGAGAAACTCCTCCGTCTACGGCACCGCCCTAACATAACATTACGGACCGTGGGCGCAACCACGATCGGGAGATGTCCAGTACGTGATCTTGGTGGTGTCGGCCGATCAACGCGATCGGTTGCCCGACCACGCCACCGCTTTGCGACCCTAAGCCGGCACGGCGGCGCACACTTCCCTCATCGCACGCTTAAAGCTAGCGTGGGACGGATAGTGGCGAACCGCCGTGGATGGCGACAACCGGCGCTCGCCGCTGAAAACCAAGCGAAGCCGTCTCTTGCCCTTACCATCGCCGGACGCCTGCTGCTGCTGCTTTCGTGGACTCGCTTGTCCACCATCTTGCCGACGACATGGCAATCGCCAAGTCGTGGGAGTTGTCGCGGTGAATGGGACAAGAAGGCCTTCGTCCCACTCACGGGCGACGGTTCGCCCTCGTCGTGGTCGCGGGGGCCGTCGCGGCCACGGCGTCGCTCATGGCCGCCGCCTTCGCCGCCTTTACGGACCGTACCGCCGGCGCCGCGACCTCCTCCTTTTTTCGCCCGCGCCCATTGCGCTGGTGGGCATGTCGTCGTCGTCGTCGTCGCGCTCGGCGGCCATGACTGTCGGTCTCGGCCGCTTTGCGCTTCTTCTTGTCCTTGCCGCGGGGTTCCTCGAGGTCCGGCCTCGCCGCTTCTGGCGATCCCGCCACAAGCCAATGGGCGGATCTGAAGCTCCGCTGAAGGGCGACTTCAGCGCCAAGGTGAAGACTCCTCCGTTGTTTTGATCTTGCGGGTGGCCATCTTCTCCTTGACCCTAGGGTCTCGGGCGCCTCTCCGAATCTTTGTGACAACGGCGTCGATGGAGATGTCGGGGATGGTGTTGCGGACTGGTGAGGCGCCGAATATAGTCGCGCAGCGACTCTCCTTTCCTCTGCTCCACGTTGTGGAGGTCGTCTTCTACCCCGGGCTGCTCGAAGGTGCCCTGGAAGTTGGTGATGAAGAGCTCCGAGAGCTCCTTCCATGACCCCCGGACTCGGGGCAGGTTCATGAGCCACGAGCGGCTCACGCGGTGAGGACCGCGGGGAAGTAGTTCGCCAGAACCTTCCCCGACCCTCCTGCCGGCTGCATCACCGTCGTGTAGATCTGCAAAAACTCATCGGGGTTGGTGGAGCCGTCATACTTCTCGATGGGGGTGGGCCGGAACCTCTCCGGCCCATCGGACGCTTGCGCAGACTCCTTAGAAAAGCGCGCACCCGACGCCGGAGCCTCTCGCTCTGGGACGCTGGTCCTCGCCCCGCCGCCCGTCGCTTAGGCGGCGCCAAGAAGCGCCACCTCACTGGCTGGGGCAGCTCTGCGGGAGCCCTCTTCTTTGGTCCCAGCGTCTGGCAGTGCGGCATGTGATCTTGGTCGCCTTCGGTCCACGGCCTGCGGAGCTTGTCACGCAGTCTTCTCCGTCTTGACAAGTGGCGGTCCTCAGGTGGGACCGGAGATCTCGCCACCAGACGCCTGCCGGCCGAGCCCCGTAGGGTCGCCGCTCTTGTCGTCTTGGCCCCGTCCCCCCTCACTAGGAGATCTGCGAGAAGCGATCTGAGGAGCAACAAAGAACGGAGGAAGCGAAACACGGTTCCCACGCCCCAAACTTGCACCACCGCCTTGTGGCCATCGACGAAGCGGGCTAAGTTGCCAACCACGGCCGCGGGAGTCCGAGTCACCGGAACGGTGGGTTCTCCAGCAAGGCCACGCCGCATGGAGGTTCTGTGTCCGGAGTGCACTCCTCCAAGGCGAGCGCCGCTTAACTTGGCCGGGCGGCCGCTTTCGCCAGGGTTCCGACCCTAGGCGGGCGGCTACCGCCCGTGTGATCCACCGCCATCGCCGCGGTCGACTCCGCGGCCGTGGCTCTAGCGGCCGCTTCCTGCTCCATCGCGGACTGCTGCTCCGCCATCGCAGCCTGAAGAAGGGTCGAAGAGCTTGAACCGATGCTAGCGCACCCCTACCTGGCGCGCCTCTGACGGCGTGTTCACCGCTCAACCACTGCGGATCACACCCCTAGTCAGATTTTTAGTCTACTAGCCAACTCGATCAAGCTCGGTTCGATTTGAGCGTCGGGCACAACAAGGAGCGACTCGCAGATTTACCCAGGTTCGGAACCCCTCGCGGATAATAGTCCTACTCCTGCTGAGCCTTAGCTCTTTTCTGATTGTGGTTGAAAAGGAAGATGTTTACAGGGTGCTTCGAATGCTCGCACGCTAGTGCAACATACCCCCTTCCCTCTCTCTCCTCTCCTTTTATACAAGCTGTCGACGGTTGGGATATCGACCCAAGTCAACCAAGGTTCTTCAAAGAGGAGATAGGAGACATGCCGAACAACCACGAACAAAGAACTTGAGCAGGAGAGCAGGGGTTTTATCTGGTTCAGCCTCTCGAGAGATAATAGCCCTACGTCCGCCTTTCTTTATATCAAAGAGGATTACAAGGTGGAACTCGGCGAGATCAGCGAGTCTCGGCGAGTAGTATATGAAAAATCTATCGCTAAGGGGTCCCTCTAAACGCCGTAGGGGCCACATTTATATAGTCTGAGAACAAACCGACCTACCGAGGAATATCGGGTAGGGCTAACTACGAGATAGAATGTGAACTCAATACATGCCAAATATAACCTCGGTAGATAAGGTAAGCTCTAATCTTGGGGATCACGACTCCTAATCCAATCCAGGAAACCACGTCAAGGTCTTCTCGTGGCCGTGCGTAACTCTGTTCGAGTCGGACTCAAACAGAAGTCTTGGCCATTACGCATCGTGCCGCCAGAAGCCGTTCGGGATGCACATGGGCTGATAGAACCTTCCGTGAGCCGGGCCTCGTAGAGGCTGTTTGATTGGGCCGTCGTGGAGTGGGCCATGTCAATGGGCGTAATTTAATCCCCGACAGTTAGCCCCCGAGACTCAGGTGGAAGGACTCACTAGAGTGGGGTCTTCCTCTTGAGACTCCAAGCCACGAAGAGGGAAATTAGCTACTACAAAGGCATGTAACGATCGACCGAACAGGTTAAGTTTCAACCGAACAAGGCGTGTTTCGGTCCGGACAAATTGCTTGATGCCGAAGCGGCTCCGTTGCGTCGAACAGGGAATAACATCTATCCGAGCAGAGCACTCACCTTGGTCTGAACCTTTGGAAAAACTAGCCGTTATGCGGAACTCCAACGGTAACTTCCTATCGCTGCGCATTGAAAACAGGCGACCGTTTTACCTAGCCGTTGCGGTAAAAAATAGCCGTTCTGGGACTAAACCGTTGCAGAGCTGCTTATTCGGGACTATAAAAGCACCCAAGCCGCCTGGCTGCCACCACTGCTCTCACGCCTTTCCTCTCCAAGCCTCGACTCAACCTCGCTTGACATCAAAGAGCGAATTCCACACTCCAACTCGCTCGTCCGGCCACAGGAAGCGCCATGGCCAAATTCATCGCACCGGCTTGATCGAGGAGGACACAAGGTCCGGGAGGAGGAGGGCCACGTAGACGCCGGTAGCTGGAGGTCGCTCGAGAGGAGGATACTCGGAGCCGCTCGAAGGAGAGTTAAATCCTTCGAATAGTTCGCCTTGTTAGGTTGAGGTCTCCAGAAGCGACTTCGCCGAGGCCTTCTTGAACATCGGCGGATTGGAGGTGGCGAACCTCAATCGAACTCCATCCTCCGGATGGCCGTCTTCGCACACTGTGGCGAGGGCTATCTGAGCATCGATCCATCGGTGAAATTGTTCCTCCACTATTATCTGATGACGAGGAGCAGCTCCGCCGCCAAGGCATTGGGTGCTACTACCTCAAGCTCCGGCCATCACGACGACGGCAGCAGTACCCGCCCCACCACCGCTTTCGACTCAATGGGCGCGTGGTGGGTGAGGTGGTTCTGACAAGCGAACGGCGACAAGCGAGCTTGTCTTCACCGGGAAGGCACCGCGAAGGGGACGCCAATGCCTCGGCCGGAGATGACCGCCGAGGACTGGTTTCTGACGAGGAAGATCGCCTCCCTCGTGAGCCTTGGGCTCACGGGCGGAGATCATTCGGGACTTCACAAATGAGCAGGATCTGTCCGTGCGGAGGAGGTCCTATCCTTCTACAAGATAGAGGATGGGAAGACATCACAAGGGAGAGCACGGGTAAGTGCCTTTAAGACTCAACCTCTTCACTGGTTATTTCCTCCGAATAGGAATTAACGATTCCATCTGTCCGGGCAGAGAAACCAACCGACGCATGGGTGACCGAGCGGGTCGACGCCATCTTCAAGGCGGCGAAGAAGGACAAGCGAGGTCACCGCGAGGTAGCCTATACTGTCGAGGAGCGTGCTTTCGTCCGCGATACCGAGGTGAGTTGCTCGAACCCTCTTACGTGTCGCAGGATTTGCACCGCTCAATCAAACTAACCCTCGCTTCTTAAACACACAGGAAGATGAGTTGATCCTCGGCGGGATCGTGGAAGAACTTTCTGGGCCTAAGAAGAAGAAGGCGAAGAAGGGCAAGGCCAAGGCGGCCACAAAGCCCAAGGTGGCGGCCGAGCCTACGCGGAGCTCGCCGCGACATGGCGGCCGCCAGACATCGAAGAGACCACCCACAGCGACGGAGGGCGCCGAATGCAGATAAGCGGGCTCATGGTCACCCCAGCGAGAAGAGACCAAGCCCCTCCCTCCTCGCCGAGCAAAGCGGCGAAGAGGTAAAGAACATGACCCTCGGCTTAGGCGTTACTCGCAGACTCACGGGCCATTTGGCACGGCTCAACAGTCGCCAAGCGTAGAGGAGGCTCGAAGAGGAAGTCGCACGCAAGGAAAAACTTCTTGCGCTGCGCGAGAGGAGCGCTCAGCTTACTAGGGAGCTGAGCTCGTCGCCACGAACACCCAAGGGCCAAGGCGGAGAAGCCGCCAAGGAGCCCCCGAGAAAGAGGCGGAAAGTTCCAGCGAAGAAGATCAGGATCAAGCCTCTCACGGCAGGTATGTAGAAACCCATCTTCAGATATCCCACCTACCGACCGCATCAGACTTAACGATGATCTCTTTTTCATCAGCTGCCTAAGGAGAGATCGCCACAGATGACGTCGAGGAGGCGCTCGAGCGGTCGCTGCTGCCCCAGCATCTGCACGGCGCATCGCGGGCAATGAGGCTAGCGTGCCTCAAGGACAAGCCGGCGGCATGGAGCCTGCTCTCGTCGAGCTCGGCGAAGTACTCGACGCGCTTAAAAGCGCTGTGGAGCGGCTGGAGACGAGAGGAAGCGGCCTTGGGCGCCACTGGACAATGAGGCTAAGACGACGGCCCGGCTCGGAAGGACCGAAAGCGGGACCGGCTCGCGGTTACGCGGTTTCGTCGCAGGGCAGCTCACCCCGAGGCGACAGGATTCTCTGGCGGCGGTGAAGCCCTACCGCCGAGGAGCAGAAAAAGCCCCGAGCAGGTCGCGCAAGTCGTCCTGCCCGCGGGGACAACGGCGCCACCCAGCAGAGTGGCTCCGGCCTCGCCCGAAGAAGTTCGGGCGGAAGAGGAAAAGGAAGAGGAGAGGGAGCGCGGAGACGAAAGCGCTTCGCCCGTCGCTCCCGCTCCCGAGCAGGTGCGCTCCCGCAAGAAGAAGGAGCGATCAAGGCGGCGACGGCAAGAACGCGCCCGTCTCATCCCGCACGAGCGGGGCTTCGTGACGCATGGCCTCGAGGACCGCCTGCGCCGCGGACTGAAACGCCGACTTGGCAAGGTAAGCACCAGGACCAAATCTTGTTCAGCTTAGCTACATCATCGCAAAGCGGTTAACTTGTTCTTCCCTCTCAGGTCTTCAGGGACACCATGGAGGAGCTCGAGGACGGAGTCACCATCGAGCGGAGCGCCGTACTGGCGTCCCTCCGGGAGCACCTCCGGACGAGGGAGTCCGAGGCGGGGCCCTCTGCACCAGCCCAAAGTCGGTTTACCAAGGCGAAGGTGAAGAGGCTCAAAGTCCAATCGTCAAGAGAGCGCGTTCTGCGAGTCTCTCCTAGGAGAGGCCGAGGAGCAGCAGCAGCAAGCCATTAAGGCGAGCAACTGCGGAGGAGAAGCCGCCGCTCGAAGTGGCTCAAGAGCAGCCTCGACGCTTTCCCAACGGGGACCATTTCATGGCGGAAGCCAAGAGACTCAAGGCCCTTCGCCAAGGAAGAGCGCACTTCGCGGGTCTCAAGCAAAATCTCGACCTGTGGGCTTCACAGAAGAGATCGAGGAGATCTTGGGATGACGGTGAGGGCGATCACCGCAGAGAAGAAGGTCAAGGAGCCGGACGAGCAGCTCAAGACGGCCGAAAGTAGTGAGTCACCAGAGCGAGGCTCGACCAATCAGGCAAGGCCAAGACCGAGGAGGTCGAGGCCATCCGGCAGAGGCTGGCGCAAGCCAAGCGAACAAGGAGGAGATCGAACGTCTCCGAGCTGAAGCCGGAAGGAATTAAGGCTCAGGCGAAGTCATCGCCTCAAGTTAGAAGTTGAGGAGTGAAGGAGCAGCTTGCTCCTAAGTAGCACCTTGGTCAGAATCGAAAAGGGCCTTGTACTGAAACTTTTGAGTAAATGTAATAAAGCACTTACCTTTTCCTCCGCAAAAAGAGCAAAGAAAAGACAAGAACGAGCAGAAACTAAGAGAAAAGCAAGCAGTAGCTAGGAAGTTTAAGAAAACCGTGAGCGCTCAGATAACTCCAGCCCAGTTGTGCATATCTCGGGAACACGAGTTTGCGAACCCGAAAGCAGTGCACAAGAGAAAGAGCGACACCCTAGCCCCATTTACGAACGATGCTCGAGAACCTAGGCTTGTGACACCCGTACCTTGCTCGATTTGTTCCATAGTCTGCTAGTTAACGTAAATTAAGCGATTCGATAGTAACCTAACAAGGAAGGTGCCTCGCGCATGGGGCTTACGAGAGCAGACTTTACCGAGTGGTCGTGCCAGCGAAGAAGTGCCTCCGCCGGAGGGCTTACGAGAGCAGAACTTAGCCGCAAGGTGGAAAGGCCGTGTTACGCAACCCCGAGTTTAGGAATTTGTCGAAACTCGACACGGGCAGGAAAGATCCAAAAGCGGAGCCAAGAGTTCAAGGCCGGCAACCATCAAGTGTTACGGAAGAAAGTAGTCCGAGAAGACAAGTAGTGAAAAGGGCACAGAGGCGCGAGGGTTCACCGAGAATTGGATTGAACTTTACATGGTGCCCGAGGGACTTGGAAGAACTAAGACTCGAAGTTTACAAAAGCGCGAGGCTAAGAAAGCAGAAAAGACCTACACAAAGAACTTACGAAGTGGTCGATGTTCCAAGTCTTTGGTCGACTCTCTCCGTCCTCCATAGCGAGTAACAGCCCCGGGCAGCGTAAGAAACGACCGTGAATGGGCCCTCCCAGTGGAGTTAACTTGTTGGCATTGGACAAGTTCGGACACGGCGCAGAACGAGGTCGCCCGCCTTCAAAGCCCTTGGTCGAATCGACTTGGCGTGCGTCTTGGCGAAGATCTTCTTTGTAGCGTGCCATTTCGACTTGTGCCCGGTCGCGTGTGCCTTGAGGAGATCGAGATCGAGGAGGCGCTCTTGCTCATCGTCAACTAAGTTGACCGAGCTCGTCGAGGCGAACCGAGTACTGATTTCGGGTGAGCGTGATGGCTTCGCACCATAGACCAATTGGAAGGAGTTTCCCCGTCGCCGGTTGGCCGTCAGAAAGCGAATCGCCTGGAGGACGGAAGGAACTTCGTCAACCCAGGCCTTGTTGTGCTCGCTGAGAGCAGCAAATACCCGCCGTTTAATACCCTAGACTATCTGTCCGTTAGCTCGCTCGACTGCTCCATTGCTCTGTGGATGTGCCACACAAAGCGAACAGACCTTGGTGCCCGGTATTCGTGATATTCTCGAATAGCTCGCCGGGCTGGTACCGTTATCCGTGATCGACTTATGGGGAATCCCAAAGCTGCGTGACCACGTTGCTTTTGAAGAAGCGCATACCGTTTTGGCGTGAAGAGATTTACATGTGCTCGCCTCAATCCACTTTGTAAAAGTGTCTATGGCGACAAGCAGCGGTGTGTATAGCCCTTGTACCCTTTAGGGAATGGGCCGAAAGATCCGCACCCATGTGGAAAAAGGCCAAGATGGGGATTGTTTGGAGCTCTTAGGCGGGCTTATGCGCCGCCCGGCGTGAAATTGGCAAGCCTTGCACTTAGTCACGATGTCCGGGCATCTTGTAACGATGGGCCAATAATAGCCCATGTAAACGCTGCCGACCGAGTTCGAAGGGCGTGGTTGCCTGAGCACCTCGTGTATGTCCCTAAGAAGGAACATACCCTCTGTTGCGAGATGCACTTGGAGAGAACTCCCGAGCACCTTGGCGGTAAGGATGCCGTCCACAAGCTTGTATGGAGCAAGACACCTTGTAGGCCGGGAACGCTCGGCCGTGCTGTCAAGGTGGTCCCATCGCAAGGTACCGGACAAATGGCGTTGTCGATCCGCGACTGCTTTCGATAACGGAGACAAGACCACTGTCTCTGTTGCCTCGTCGGAGACGTGATTGAGGGCTTGTGAAGGTGCTCGACGAGCACCCCTGCCGGAGCAGATTCTCGTGAGGATCCATATTTGGATAGCTGGTCGGCCGAAAGTTGTCCTTCACCGGCACGAAGAGCACTTCAAAAATCGAAAATGCCGCCCAACTCCCTCACTTCAACCAGTATCGCGCCATTGAGTCATCGCAAGACCGATACTCCTTGTTAACTCGATTGATGACCGGTTGTGAATCTCCTTCACAGTTAGCCGTTGGACACCAAGCGACTTGCACGCTCTTAGTCCCGCGAGGAGGGCCTCGACTCTGCAGCGTTGTTAGTCGCCAAGTGTAGTTGGATAGAATATCGAGTTGCTCTCCTTGAGGAGATGAGAACAAAACCAGCCCCGAAGTTTCCGGTCATGAGCCATCGAAAACATGGTCCAAGAGGGTTCATCAGGTTGCTCGGGAGCTTCACGGGATTTGGGCGGCAAGTCCATTCAGCGACAAAGTCGGCTAGGACACTGTGACTTAATAGCAGTTGAGGCGACAAATAACAGATCAAACTCGCTAGTTCCATTGCCCACTTAGCTATACATCCGCTAGATTCCTTGTTCAGTAGGATTTCTCCGGGGAACGTGGTCGGGACCAGATTTGATGCGCTGGAAGTAGTGGCGAAGCTTCACGGAGGACATGAGCAAGGCGAGAGTAGCTTCGGACCTCGTGGTAACGCCTTTGATCCGTGGAGTACCTCGCTCACGTAATAGATTGGTCATTGTATGCCTTCCCTTTCGACCGTCAAGACCCGCCACCGCTTGTGGCGTGTAACCTAGGTACAAAGACGAGCCGCCGCCATGCCGCGGGTAGTCAAGACGGAGGATTGGACAGTATCGCTCAGATCTGAAAGGATCTATCGGCTTCTTCCGCCCACTCGAAACCATTGTGCTTGCGCAGGCCTTAAAGAAGGGCAGCCAGCGTTAGCTTTGACGGAAATAAATCTGCTTAGAGCGACCATCCGCCCGTGAGACTCGTACTTCCTTTACGGTAGTTGGAGCCTCGCATATTTTCAATGGCCTCGATTTTTCGGGGTTGGCGTAAATACCTTGCGAACCAATAACATAACCGAGCAACATTCGGATCGAACACCAAAGGTACACTTCTCTGGATTTAATTTTATTCGATGCCCGTGAAATTACGAAAGGTCTCGGCCGGTCTTTTACATGATCCGAGCAAACTTGCTTTTTACAACTATGTAAATCGACATAGACCTCCGTGTTTTTTCCATACTGCTCGGGAAGGTGTTCTCCATTAAGCGTTGAACGTGGCACCGCGTTGCGTGACCGAAAGACATGGTCGATAGCGAAAGTGCGAAGGGGTGATGAAGCGATCTTCTCTTCATCCTGGGAGATGCTTATTTGGTGATACCCGAGTAAGCATCCAAAAACTCAGAGTCTGGGCATCCGCGATGTGATCGACCATTTGGTCAATACGAGGCGCGCGGAAGTTGTCCTTAGGACAAGCGGCGTTCAGATCGTGTGATCGACACACATCCTCCACTTGCCGCCTTTCTTCTTTACAATGACAGGTTGGCTAACCACTCGGTGTGATCAACCTCGCGGATGAACCCAGCAATGAGTAGTTTGCCTGTCGATCTTTGATGATCCTGCTTGAATTGTAAAAGCGACGAAGCTTACGGCGAGCAGGCTTTTGTCGGTCGGACTGACGGTTTGTGCTCGATGACCTCCTTGGGACTCGGGCATGTCGATGGCTCCCGTGCAAACACATCTCGCATTAGCTCGGAGGAAGGCAATGAGCTCGCTTTCCTATTTGGGGTCCAAATTGGCCCCAAGTGAACTATCTTGGAAGTATCATCAAGGACAATGAATTTCCTTGGTTTCTCCCTGGTCAAGGGAGACCCTAGGGCGTCTGAGACTTGGTCTCATGGAACTTGAGATCATGGCGGAAGCTGGTCGACAGTATGCAGGGATCGCTCGTCGCAATCCGAGAGCAGCTTTGTAATTGCCCTTGACCGTAATCACACCGTTAGGTCCCGTATCTTCACGCAATGGTATCCATGATGGGACACGCCATGAACTTACCAAGAGATGGCTTGCCCAAAATCGCGTGTATCTGCGGATGGGAAATCGACCACGCCGAAAGTGATCAACTCTGTCCGGAAGTTGCTTGGGTTGCGAAGATAACGGCGGGACAACTCCGCCCTAACGGCTTGCGCCTTCTCCGGAACAATCCCGTAGAAGGGCATTGCGACTTCCTTGACTTGGAACGAGGAATCGCATCTCGCCCAAGACCTTAGCGTAAAGCAAGTCCAAAGCGCCCCGCCGCTCACGAGTACACGGCCAACTCTCGCGTTGCTGATGGTCGGGGCGACCACTAGAGGGAGCCGCTGAGGCTTGGTCATCCCAGTGGGGCAATCCTCCTGAGAGAAGGAGATGGGGACCTCGGTCCACTTCATCGATTCGGGCTGAGGTTTTGCCTTTTCAACGTTGTGGACCTCCCGAGCAGCTTCCTTGAGGCTGCGTCGAGAGGTGTAAGCCGAGGAGCCGCCGAAGATGACGGCGATATGGTTCACGGGTTCTTGATACTCATCATCATCTTCCGATCACCATCGTCGGTTTGGCGCTTAGCCTTACCAGCATCACCTTGTTCGAGGCGGGGTGGGCATTGGGCCCTTGCCGTTGTAGAAATCTTCGAGCTTTATGCCCAAGTTCTCGCAATGGCGTATGTCCCGCCCGTAGTCTTGGTGGAACTTGCAAAATCGGTCGCTTGACCTTTCTTGCCTTGTCCGCCTCCCCTGGCGTGCTTTTGCCCTTGTAGTTATTGTTGGGCTTCTTCGCCCATCCTTGGGAGGAGGTGCGCGATCCATACCTGCGACGGTATTGTTCGCACCACCTTTATTCTTCTTCTTCTGGGACTTCTTGTCACCAGGGTTGTTCTTGCTCTTCTTCTTCTCATCCACACCAGTCAAGGGCGGGCTCGCCTTGTCAAACGCCTTCTTAGATCAACGCGCTGCAGCGTTGGCATAGCGATCACCGCCTTGAATAGGTCGTTGGCGGTCCAGTCTCATTGATCTCGAGATCTGGGTGAGCCGCTCGTCGCGGACTCCGCTTTTGAAGGCGCGGACAATGATTCATCCGAGATGTTCGGGATCGTGTTGCGGATCTTAATGAAACGCTTCACGAAGTTGCGGAGGGTCTCCCCGTTCATCTGGATCATCTGGTGCAGATCATCCTCCTTGCCCAGACGCACGTAACAGCTCTGGAAATTAGCGATCAGAGCGTCACAAAGCTGGTTCCATGAGCTGATGGAACCCTCCTGCTGATTGAACAGCCACGTCCGAGCAGCGCCCTCAAGGACGGTCGGGAGGTAGTTAGCCATAACAAGCTCGTCACCCCGGCCGCCATGATGGCGTAAGCGTAGATGGAAAGGAATTCCTCCGGTTACGAGTCCCATTGTACCTCTCCATGTGACCGGGTTTGAACTTTGAGGGCCATCGGACAGCCCGAAGCTCGTCAGAGAAAGCCCTGCAGCCCAAAGCATACGACCGGCCACCTTCCCCGGCAGAACCTAGTCTTGAGAAGACGTTGGTCCTGTTGCGCGGAGGAACTCCTGCTGAACGGGATGATTCGGCCTGAAGAAACTCTCTCCGGGACAATCCACCACGCTCCTTCCTCGTGGTCGCGACGATGCGCTCCTCACGAGGGGATCGTCCGTGATCATCGCGTGCGCGCTTGCCCCTGTGGTCGCGATGACTACGAGGACTCGGCGAGCGACGGCGACCACGGGTAGCCTGCTCATGGACAGTGATCCTTCGATGGTGACGAGGGTCACGCGATCGATCGGAGCTGTCCGAACCATTCCGTCTTGATCGGCCTGCTGTTGCTGGAGGAGTTGTTGACTTCTCCTAGAGACTTTAGGCCTTCAGCCAGTCGCTCTAGGTTAGACGCAACAGCATCGCCTATGCGGGCGAGGTCGGCCTGGTTGGTAGATCTAATCACCGGGCCATGGCGCGAGTCGTTCCCGACCTCGCTCTAGGGGTTACGGGACCCCGAGGCATCCGCGTTCGCCGACCGAGTCCGATTCTGGGAACTAATCGGACGGGAGAAACCTCGCTGGGAGACTTGGCGAGGCACGCGAGGTGGGTCGCGGCGCGGTCGCTTGCACCGATCGCGGAACCGTGCCACGGTCTAATTGATGGAATCGTCGAGGTTGCGACGAATGACTTCTTGCTCACAAGCAGCCAGCGCAGCCTCGTCTTGATGCCGAGCAGAGTTAATCTGCCCGACCCGCCAGCCGCCACGGCCGTCACGGGATCCTCGGAGGTTCCTACATCGCCATGTTGATCTTCGCGGGGCCATGCGAAGGTATGCTAGACGGTGTCATCACTGTGTCTCCACAGGTAGAGTCTACCGACATAGCCTTGGAATCCGATAGATCTAAACCATCGTAGAGATCATCGGTTCCGAGTCATCGCCGATGACGGAGTGCGATCTGAGGCTATCTACGCCATATAGGCGAGACTTACGCCTCGGATCTGAAAAGTGTTCGAGATCGAGCAGATCGATCTGAATCGACAGGATGAGGCATCCTGTCCTTCTGAGTCGTAACCCTCAGGAAGCATCTCTGTATCGCTGACGGAGTTCGACATGCTCGATCTGCGTGTCCCCACGGTCGGCGCCAGCTGTCGACGGTTGGGATATCGACCAAGCCAACCAAGGTTCTTCAAAGAGGAGATAGGAGACCGCCGAACAACCACGAACAAAGAACGAGCAGAGATGTGGGTTTTTATCACGGTTCAGCCTCTCTAAGCGAGATAATAGCCCTCACGCCCAAACCTTTCTTTATATCAAAGAGGATTACAAGGTGGAACTCGGCGAGATCAAGAGGTCTCGGCGAGTAGTATGCTAAAATCTATCCGCTAAGGGGTCCTCTAAACGCCGTAGGGGCCTGTTTATATAGTCTGAGAACAAACCGACCTACCGAGGAATATCGGTAGGGCTAACTACGTAGAGATGAACTGAACTCAATACATGCCAAATATAACCTACGGTAGATAAGGTAAGCTCCTAATCTTGGGGATCACGACTCCTAATCCAATCCGGGAAACCACGTCCGGGTCTTCTCGTAGCCGTGCAGAACTCTGTTCGAGTCGGACTCAAACATGAAGTCTTGGCCATTACGCATCGTGCCAGCCAGGAAGCTGTTCGGCAGGATGCACATGGGCCTGATAGAACCTTCCAGGGAGCTGGGCCCTGGTAGGCTGTTTGATTGGGCCGTCAGAGAGTGGGCCATGTCAATGGGCCGTAATTTAATCCCCGACACAAGCTTTGAACTGGCGGAGAGGCGAGGGGTAGGCAAGATAAGACTCTTAGTACATCGACAGACACGACGAAGAGACGAAAACGTGCGTTGCCGCCCATACGGTAGTGGCGCCGCCTCGCGTGCTTCGCAAGTGGCCTTTGACCCGCACAGACACGCCGGTGAGACTGCGGGTGGGGCCCAGCCTGCTCCTTCTGACGCGGGCGGCCATCTCAAGCAAACCTTCTCTCTGCCGGTCAATTCTTCTGCGCCACGGTGGCGGCCTTTCGGACCTACGAGGGTCATCAGAAGCGGTAATCATTTCTTCGTTTGTCTATCCGCGCGTGATGTCGCATTTAACGCTCGTCCTTCGCAGCGAGGAGCCTTCGTCCCAAGACTCTTCGCAGCGTTTCGCCGCTGGCCCCACTCGACGCGTGGGACCCTCGCTGGTCTTGAGAGGGCTCGCCCACGCACCCGCTTCGGGCGCGTGGGGCCCTCGCTTTGCCTTGAGAGGGGCTCACGCCGCGCCGGGAACTGATCGCCCACCTGACGCGTGGGGCCCTCGTGGCCTCTGAGGGCTCGCCACGCATGGCTGGGCCCGATCGCCCGCCGACGCGTGGGGCCTCGCCTGCCTTGAGAGGGGCTCACCCACGCACCCGCCTGCACGTGGGGCCCTCGTGGCCTCTGAGGGGCTCGCCACGCCACTGGGCCTGATCGCCCACTGACGCGTGGGGCCCTCTTGGCCTCCTGAGGGGCTCGCCCACGCGCTGGGGCCTTGCTCGCCCGCCTGACGCGTGGGGCCCGCCTTGTCTTCTCAGGACTCTTTGTACCCCGGTATTTATTACACCGACAGGAACAATTCTAAATTAGATGTGGGAGGTTTGAAGGGCTGAAACCAAACTAAATGCACATATAACATAGTTTTATCCATGTATGTGTAAGGAGTCCCCTTCTAAAAAGGTTAACTAATCGGATTATTAAATACACACAGTTTGCTGGATCGTGAAGTGTCGTCTCATACACAACTACAAAACAGTTCTTCACTACCAGTTCCGTAAGTTTTGAACTTAATGGAAACAGATGGCTTTCTATCCTACGCAAGGTTGTTAACACTGAACAGCTATCCCAATGTTTCAAACTCTTTTCTACCATAAGGTCCATTCATTTCAATAATCAAGAGGACGGGATCAGATGGCGCTGGAATGATAGTGGTCTATATTCGGCAGCAACTGTGTACAATATCTAGTTCCATGGTAGGTATGTTGCCAGGAACATCAGCAGGATATGGAAGGCTAAAGCGGAGCATAAGTGTCGTTTCTTTGCTTGGGTGGTTCTTTGGGATCGTGTTCCAACTGTCGACCTACTCCAAGCAAAGGGCTGGCCAAATTCTCACTTCTGTAGTTTCTGTGGAGTAGAGCCCGAAACTTCGAATCACTTGTTCTTCGGGTGTGTTTTTGCCCAAGAAATGTGGAGGAAGCTTTTGCAGAAACATTAGTTTGCTCTGGATGGTATCTTGCCACACAACTTGTCAGCGATGCTAGATTTTTTCAAGCGCAGCGCTCAAGTTTCTAGGCTAAAGGAGGTGGATGGGACTCTAATCTACGCTTTGTGGAACTTATGGAAAGAGCGAAACTTCTGCGTCTTTTCAAACAAGTTTAGCTCCGCTCTCCATGTGTGGGAGAGACTGTTAGATGATTTAAACCTGTGGAGATTAGCAACCCATGAACTCCCATGATTGCCCTGGTTACCTACCCATGCCTCGTTCTTTGTAAAGACTCTCTCTTCTGTTTTTTCCTTCTTCTATGAATATAAGCTTTTGGCACCAGTTCAAAAAAGAAATTGGCCTCTCAGTACCGTTGGTTTTTGAACCAACAGTGTGTAAGCGGTAGTGGTTCTAGAACTGCCAGTGACAAAGATATCATTTTCATGCCAATTTGAACTGGCAATGATAAGATTATCACTTCCGCCCCAACTACATCAACACAATCACAACGGTCGCAAAGTTGCATGTTATGCAATTTTTCATGCAATATAAACACTAGCGCGTTCGTGGGGTCAAACCCATGATCTCACTCCGCATGAAGCTTTCTTAGAGCATCTCCAATGGTGAAGCCAAATACTATCTATAAGAAGGCTCCATGTCAATCTAGAGATATCATGTAGATGACAAGTTTTCCAATGCGCTGGCATGTAGACATACTCTTAAAAAATATATATGAGTCCACATGTCGGTAGCGTACTTTTGACTTGGAAAGCACTATAGACCGGCTCTTCCTTAAGAGTTAGCTCTTGTCCCTCTCCTTCTCTTCTCTCCTTCATATAAGCAAAATGCCGACTTAAAATAATCTTAGAGCTAGCTTACATGGTCCTAATGAAGATGTCCTTATCATCTCTCACCTATCAATAATTGCTGAGGCAATGGGACATGTTTTTTTTACCATGTCATTCGAATATTTGAACTATTATTTTGATATTTAAATGACTTCAAATGTAAAAGTTGTCAACTACAAAATTGTGGATCTCATCAAGCACTGCAATTTTAATATAAATTTTGTTTCCATCCAACTTCGTATATATGAAAAAGTTATAGGCTTTTGAAAAACAATACAATCCACTATTGGTTCGTGTTACGAACCAACAATGATACTCCCTTCATCATCATTGCCAGGTCGTAACATGAACCAACAATCACAATGGTATTTCACTGTTATTTTTTAAGATTAATTGTGACTATCGGTCCTAGACATGAAGTTTGTAATCAATGTTGTTTCTAAGTGAACCGACACTGATGAGGCGGTATGGATGGGTTGTTCTATGGTAATGGCAGTCGGCGTAGATCAGCTACTTTAGCTTAGTTGTTCGGCTGTGACATCATCCATTGATCTTTGACACCCTAAATTAATTACCAACGAGCGAGGTGGCTTGCGCATTTGCGCGGCTAGATTTGTTTTGGTATATAGTGTTTATCTCTAACTCATAATCTATCTCTAACATATCAGATCGGATTTAGAGTTTATCTCTAATATATTATATCAACTTTAGTATTTAATATGAATTTCTAATATTTTCTTTTAATCTAAGCCGCACAGATCTTTTTTTTTTATTAATCTATCCCGTTATAATTTGGTCCCATAGTTGATTGAACGGATAAAATAACCATATTATATCATCTTTAGTATTTAATCCGAATTTCTAATATTCTTCTTTTAATCTAAGCCGTTATAATCCGGCCCCACAAAATCAACGGCATAGATCTTTTATTTTTTCTTGATTTATGTGAGAATTTCTTTGATTGATCTTGGCCGTTATAATTTGGTCCCACTGTTGATCGAACGGCTGAAATAATTTGGATGATGTGAACGAACGTGGTGGCTTCTTTTTTCCCTCCTTTATATATATAACGAGCAAGGTGACCCGAGCGTTTGTGCGGCTAGATTTGTGCTAAGATATAGATAATATATCAGATTAGATTTATAGTTTATCTCTAATTAACATATAGATCAACTTCAGCAGTTTGTTATAAAGGTTAATATTGACTGCTAGATTTACATAATAATATCCATATTCAACGATGTAGATTTTTTTTCTTTTTTCTATGATTAGCGTGAGAATTTCTACTATTTTTTGATTAACATGAGAATTTCTAGGATTTTAGGATTAATGTGGTGGCTCCGTTTAACTCTGCTTTATATAGATAATAGATAGATAGATTTATTTCCTTCGAAAAAACTATGTTACTATACACTTTATTTTACGGTTTTTTCTGAGGATGCTCTTATCACGGTCACTGGTTAACATTAGAGACATAAAAGCATCTCATCGTCTGTAGAGGGAGGCGAAGTCACTACGTCACGAAAGGGGTGAAGAAGATGCCATACGTTCTTCTGAAACGGTAGAGCACATATGCAGTTCTGCACTTCTATCAGAAAAATTATATGCTAGTGGCAGTTGGCCTCCACATGGTCCACATAAGACTAGAAATCAGCATCACCTTGGACAATGTAATGCAGCTAGCAAGGGACTTGTCTTCGTCCCCCAACCATCAGAGGTCGAGCACCAAAGCAATGGCGTTGTATCTTAATTATGTGTCAAGTGATAACAATTTAAGCTGTTATTTAATTCATGATTTTTGGAACAAGCTGTATTATTTATAGGATCTTTTATTTCCATATATATCATGCTTACACTATGAACAATCTCTTTAGATGATCATGCTTATTTGAACATCATTTGCACATGGTTTGTCACATTAAATTTGTATGTAATTAATATAGATCATTGATACTAGTATGATGAGCTTGTGATCCATTGTATGATGTTATGATGATGTGGGGTTCTCCGTGAATTTTGTAGTTTTTTTTGTGATTTATATATTTTTTGTGAGTTTCCAGAATTATGAGCATTTTTGGGAAAAATATTGATACTAGTGTGATGAGTTTGTGATCCATTACATGTGATGATATGATGAAGTGAGGTTCTCTTTGAATTTTGTGGCCTTTTTTATGATATATAGATTTTTTTAAGTATGTTTTTAAAATTACCAGAAATTTTTAGAAAAAAATGTAGGCCAACGAAAATAATAGTGCCTCGTTGCGTCTCCCGTGCCTTGCTGCCATGTCACATGTTGACATGGCCATATTTTCGGCAGTTAATGTTGACGGTAATTTTGTCGAGTGCCGACGAAATCGTCCTTATTTACATCTAACCAATTTTTTCGACATAATTTCATCGACAAACCGACAAAAATATGCTAATTTCATCAATTTAATTACCCTTTAATTTCATCGCTTTCGAACCGACGAAATTATGTCGAACTCCTGTAGTGTACGTGCTTAGAGTATAGAAAGTTTCACTATATCTTGACTTAATTTTAAAAATATAAGAACATTAACTTTTTTTTTGCTTAAGCATAACTTTTTTTCTTAGGCTTCCTGATCCTTTTAAGAAGAAAAAAGAAAAAGAAAAGGAGGGCCCTTCTACAAACTTGGTGCATGGATCTCGGCGTATATTTGGTGGCATAGATAGGGCAAGGACCTCAATGGCAACAGTCTGAAAATACATTTATACATGTGATCGCTTGACGTATAAAGCATCCCATGTGGAAAGAGAAGATCGTTTCTCTTTTTTATTTAGAAAAATCAGATTTAGTTAGACTAAAATAGAGATTCTAGCAATCACATCGATAGCTTGACTTGAGCATATATATATTCAAATAGAGATTCTAGCTTCGATTTTATTATCCGTGTGATTTCCTCGCACGCAACTCTTTCAATTAAAATGAAACGCAGTTACGTACGTGCGTGTTTGCACCCATGCATATCGCATGCAGTTATTAATTGCAGGCTGGGTCGTTGCCTCGTTGGGACCGGACGCACGCTACGCCAGCTGGTCTTCGCGGAAGGAGAAGAAAGAGTCAGGTGACGACTGGGCGGCGATCATGGCGTCCATCCGTCAAAGCTTTCTGACTCCCGGCTCTAATGACCTCGCTAGCTAGAGTACTTGGGTAGGTAATGTAGGCTCTCATCGTATCAAGAAATTTTAGGTTCTATTATTATCTGATCCAGTAAGTTTTTAAGACTGGGGTTTAATGTCCGTATGACGATGTTGATGGCAAAACAGTTTGTTATACTAATACTAAGCTCCATCCCTCGAGCTATGTTTGTCTTCGTCAACTTCCTCGATTGTCGATCTTTGGTAGGGTTGGTACTCGTATCTTCAATTTATTCATGGTCTACTGGGATTTATATATATCCCTATGGAGTTTTGTGTTTGTTTGCCGTGTAGATTTTTTCACGACGACGTCGGATGTTTTTGTTAATATGCAGTCGACGGAGAAAACTCACAGAAGAACAATGGTGGACATCTCTAACACAGAAAAAGCACGCCTTTCAGAACATAAATAAAATTCTTAGTAGTTAGGACATTACTAACTAGTACAAGCACTGTACTACACGTGTTATGAATGCTTGATCCGGGCAACAAGAATATAAGTTGATTTCAATATTGATTCAGTTAGCTGTTAATTCTGTAGATGATCCTGTGCTATAATACTGATTCAGTTAGCTGTAACTCTTTGGTGAACAGTACAATGAAACTTTCATCATTCCTAAAAAATAGTAGGCTGTGCACAGTTCATATGTCAAAGAGTTACATATTTATTATACTCGTTCATGCACTTTACATACACACACACTTATGCTCGCGACCATTCATATGAGAGAAAATTAATTATTTGTTTTCTCTGTTGTAGGTCGCTCTAAGAATTTCTATTGAGTTGAGGCTGTTTTCAATGCCCCGTTGTCGAAATCCTTCAATACTTGTCATTTCTCAAAAAATTTGAAAATTTGAGAAGACAAGCATGTAAATTGTGTATAGGAGGGAGTGCTCCTAGCATATGGTTCACCGGAGCTGGGGGGCTTGGGGAATGCTCGGTGTAGGTTGGGCAATATTCCTCATCGAAAGAAGTTGGGAGAAACAAAACGTAAGATAGAAGTAAGCTAGGGGAGGGTAAAATAGTTCCTTAAATTTGTTAAAAAATTTGAAAGGCAAATATCAAAGAATTTCAGCAATAGTGGGGGCATAGGATCGATGGCATACAAAACTTAGAGCGGTAGAGCCATCAAACAGAACACTTTTTTAAATGAGTTCGTATGCATAGCATAGTTTTATCCATGTGACGTTGTTGCCACTCCTATAATATATATAATCACAGCGTTGATTATAGTAGATCATGTTTGGTTCACTCCTAAGCTAGCATTGCCAAACCATGTTAGGGTTTATTCTCACGGTTTAGCCATGCCACGTTTTCTCACAAATGGAACCCATATATAATACTCATTTTTTTGGTCAACTTTTGGTTAATTAAGGTGTGGCCTCCAAATTCAAGGCCACAATTTGTGTGGCTTTGTTGTACTTTAACAATAAGCAAATTGTATCAAACGTTGTCACCTAACGTGCCCCTGTTTCCCCGTGATTCCATGCACACAACTCCGCCGATCAAAAACAGTGCACGTCTACTGTCGTTGCATGCATTCATGCATAATGCATGCAATTATTAATTTCATGTTGTCAACATGTCCTACGTGACGTGTGTTGTACTCGTTTGTGTGCTTTTGTATTATGTACGTCATGTATCCTCGTAGCATTGTCATGAACCTTGCAATCTTGCAGTGCACATTCACGTTTCTGAAAGAAGAAGACAGAACTTTTTATGATGTGTCGGTGAGTGAGACCGAAGGAACTAAGGAAGGTCAAGGGTGAATTTATGAATTCTTTTTCATGCCACTTAGTGGTGGATTGAAATCATGTTTCATTAATTAGATAGAGAAGTATTCAAACTATTGATCATGATGAAATTATGGATGTTTAATTTAGTGGATTTTGCCATGTTTTTGGTGTTTATCATTCTTAGCTTAACCCCCCCCCCCCCCCCCTCAATTTAGTCATGCGTTCACCACTGGCTGATCCCATTACCGTATGTTACTTAGCTTGGTTTGGCAATCAAATCGAATTTATTAACAAAAATCCCAGCAGAGACACCTGTGTCTAAGAGGCAAAGACTTTCGATCACGTTTATGTAAGTCAGTTTGTACGTACCGAGAGGCATCTATATCTAGCTAGCTCATCTGAACAAAACATAGCATCTCTCACTTAGCTCATCTGCCAAAAGCTTCGTGGTTTCACATAATTATTTTTTTGTTATTTCTTTTATAAACATCATCGGATTGCCATGTAGATTGATATGTTTATCCACTTATGCAGTTGTGCTACTCTTTGATCTTTGAATTTGCCACCCTAATAATGAATCATGACATTTATAGAACATCATCGGAGTTTTGTGTTTGTTTGCCATGCAGTTTTTTTCACGACAACGTCGGATGTTTTTGTTAATATGCAGTCGACGGAGAAAGTTCAGAGAAGAACAATGGTGGACATCTCTAACACAGAAAAAGCACGCCTTTCAGAACATAAATAAAATTCTTCGTAGTTAGGACATTACTAACTAGTACAAGCACTGTACCACACGTGTTATGAATGCCTGATCCGCGCAGCAAGAATGTATGTTGATTATAATACTGATTCAGTTAGCTGTAACTCTGGTGAACAATACAATGAAAATTTCATGATTCCCAAAAAAAGTAGGCCGTGCACAGTTCATATGTCAAAGAGTTGCCTGTTTATTATACTCGTGCATGCACTTTACATATACACACACTTATGCTCGCGACCATTCATATGAGAGAAAATTAATTATTTGTTTCTCCGTTGTAGGTCGTTCTAAGACTTTCTATTGAGTTGAGGCTGATTTCATTGCCCCGTTGTCGAAATCCTTCAATATTTGTCATTTTTGAAAAAAATTGAAAATTTGAGAAGACAAGCATGTAAATTGTGTATAGGAGGGAGTGCCCCTAGCATAGGGCTCACCGGAGCTCGGGGGCTTGGGGAATGCTCGGGGTAGCTCCTCCTTAAGAGTTAGCTCTTGTCCCTCTCCTTCTCTTCTCTCCTTCATATAAGCAAAATGCTGACTTAAACTATTCTTATAGAGCTAGCTTACATGGTCCTATTGAAGATGCCCTTATCATCTCTCACCTATCAATAATATGCTGAGAGCAATGGGATATGTTTTCTTTTTGACCGTGTCGTTTGAATATTGAAACTATTATTTAGATATTTAAATGACTTCAAATGTGAAAGTTGTCAACTACAAAATTGTAGATCTCATCAAGCACTGCAATTTTAATATAAATTTTATGTCCATCCAACTCAGTATATATGAAAAAGTTATAGACTTTTGAAAAACAATACAATCCACTACTGGTTCATGCTACGAACCGACAATGGTACTCACTTCATCATCATTGCCAGCTCGTAACATGAACCAACAATCATAATGGTATTTCACTATTATTTTTTAAGATTAATTGTGACTATCGGTTCTTGACATAAACTGGGTAATCAATGTTGTTTCTAAGTGAACCGACACTGATGAGGCGGTATGGATATGGGTTGCTCTATGGCAATGGCAGTCGGCGTAGATTAGCTGCTTTAGCTTAATTGTTCGGCCGTGACAATGTGACATCATCCATTGATCTTCGACACACTAAATTAATTACCAATTAGCAGTAACCAAGTTAGCTTAGTCCTTCAACCGTCACATCATCCAGATCCTGCAGGCAGTTAGCTATATAAGTACGTACAAGCATGGAAATTAAGAGCAGTAAGGTACGTATATATGCAAAATATATCCACCTGTCACCCCTCCATTTTAACTTACCTTGAGGTCGACGATCTCATGCACTAGCCCCTGGATCAGTACGCTAGCGCGGAAGACCAAATAGCCGATACAAGCATACATCGATAAAATAAATTCCTGAATATTACATCACAGAGTCGCACCAGAGTCGCGCCCTTAGGCGACTTTAGTAAAGCGGCCCATACAAGCCTTAATTACAAAGGGTAGTTCAAAGTACAGCGGATACCAAAATATCTACCCAAAAGATTCCCTATCGACTAAGGTCCAACAGCGACTGGAGCGGCCCCTAAGACTCCTCGGGTCCACCATGGTCCTGTCCGTAGTCTTCAAGACATGCGTAAGGGTCGTCTTCGACTCCATTGACTAAAGAAGATAAGTAGGCAAGGTCAGCGTCATCCAAACGCTGGCTAGTTAACACTTCCCTTAATACATTTAGTGTACAAGGCTTTATTTGGAGGAGAGGGTTATTTTATTTGCGTAAAGCCATGTTTGTAAGACTTTTGTAAACAACCTAACTAGCAATTAACTATCACTTGTATTGTTATGAATAAATCAGAGGTTTCCATCTTAATCAAGCATCCCGAAGCCAACTATCAGCCATATACGACAATCAACACACAAACAACCAACCCTCAACCATAAACCCAACCAGCTTACTTAATCACCTCAAACCATACCAGCGTATACACAAATTGACCAACCATTGATCGTCAGCTCATCCAGCTTACACAATCACCATTCCAGCCAATACTTTCCAGTATTTTCCCCTGGTTGCTCCCAACCAGACTTTCTACCAGCTTATCAGTTCCCCGGGAACTTTCTCCTGATTGCTCAACCAAACTTTCTCCTGGTTGCCCCAACCAATCCTAGTTCTGCCATCATTCCAGGATTTGGCGAATCCTGTTGCGGACCACACATGCCATGGCGTGATCACCTCGGCCTAGTAGGGTTGCCGGCCCTCCCTAGCAGACCGTCACCCTAGGAATGTGTGGCCTTAACCACTATCCAGTGAGGGCCAATACCTGCCCCTACCGAGACTGGTCCCAGAGGGCCTCCGCAGAGCGCACACAACTGGCGATCCACGTCCCGTGCTCCGCGCGATGGCCACGCCTTGTGTTGGAAACCAATCCTAGCCAGCGATCTTTCCGCTACACGTGTTTATCCGCGCTCCTCCTGGGTAAGCCCTGGCTAAACCCAGCACTAGGCAATTTCTGCCTTAATCATCCCTCAGAATGTCAAAATCCAACTAGGGGCAACCCACCATTCTTTCTCTACTTCCATGGTCATCGACCACACCACACCACACACTTAGACTTTCCCAACCGACCAACCCAAACCGACCAATTATCCCCATATCCAAACCCACAAACACAAGTAGCCCAACATGCATCTACCAGTCCTAACTGTCATATGTCATGTCATATTATATGAGAATAATGAATGTCCGGTGAATATCGGTTCACCGTTCCGTGGTGATTAGCCAGAAGATTTGTTAAGCCTAAGCCGGTCTAAGCAAGTTTTACCCATTAGATAGGGTTAAAGTGGTTACCAGACTAATCATAGGCTAACAAAAGTAATGACAATCAAGGCAGTCATTAAGGCTAAACATTTCAAGGCAGGCATGTATAAGTATAACATGATTAACAATTAGGTAATCTAATAAGCATGCATTTTTAATATTTAAACAATATAGTTTAGAAAAACTGGATAATGAGCATGGTAGTAGCGATGTTAATCCGCACTAGGGAAAGTCGCTGTCTCTCCCTAATATGGATCACATCTAAAGAGTAAGTGTTAACTCGCCTTGATCCGGTAGGTGGTCCTCTTCGGCGTCCCCAAATCTTCCTTCGGGTTCGTCTACGTTTAATCATACCAACCAACTAATGATTACTTACTAATGCAATGGAAAACATGATGCATGCACGATCTAGATCGAGCTGCTGGCATAAATACCTAAGGTCGATTAGCCAACCTATTTTGCGTATGATATGTTATGCATGCCATAGTGCATTAATAAATAATATTAGTAATATATATAATAGTCTCTAAACCCAAAATACGATTTGGTACGTTAAGTTCGCAAAAGGGTGATTAGGGTTTCTTGGGAACATAAAATGACGACTATCGGGAGTTCCCCCTACGTAAGAGGTAAAGTTAAACCGGCGATATCAATATACTAAGGCTCCTAAATAAGAAGAAAATCCTAGGATATAGTTCTTTATTAATTTATTTTCCCAAGGCATCTCATGGGTGGATATTTTAAAGAAGAAGGCTAGATGATGTTTTAATGTTTAATAATAAAATACTCTTAGGATTATATTAAAATTAATGTGCAAAAGTAAACTATCCCAGAAATATTAAGGCATTTATCCATCCATAATTCCTAGAAATCAGTGATTGTCAAATTCCATAATTGGAAATAACCAACAAATTCCCTTGAGTTAAATCAACTATTTAGTTATAAGAGAACCTACCAATTTAACTATTGATGCCAATTAATTGATTCTATGGATTAACTGGAGTTCTAAAGGCATTTTAGGGCGTCCTAGAAATGTTTGAGGCACATAATAATTCAGTATCTTTTCTGAAGATTACTTGGTGTCTAATTTGCTAATTAACTTAATAAATAATAACCTACTAATCATATTATTGTTCCCATAAGGAAAACCTACCATTTTAACCTACAGTGCGAAATTCCCTAATGCAGTGACCAATATTATATTTTTATAAAATCAATTGTCATCTCTAGTATTTTCCTTAATTTTTCTAGAATTTTTGGAAGCCTTTTGCTATTTTTAATAATTTCCAAACTAATTTCGGTAATTAGACTTAATAGGAAATTTGCTGGAAAACTTATTTAACTGAACGGGCCGAGCCAGCCAGCGATCAGCCTAACGATGAAAAACGGCCCACGGCCCACTAGCGCACGCGCGCCCGCACAGCTGGAGCGGCGACGCAGAAGGCGGTTTTTGAGAAGGCGCCAGCGTTATTAGAAAAACGTCAACTACTCCAGGCGCCTCCACTAGATCGGACATGTGGGACCGGGGTCCACGCGACAGAGACTCAGCGCCGGGACTTCAAACCAGTGCGAGCAGGAGCACCCCGACCGGTGGGACCTACGCGTCATAGACTCACCACCCCACTTCCTGCACGCATCTCGGCGCCGATCCGACGGTTGCGGCTTGTCTCCTACCTCCAGCCATCGACTTGGCCGGTAGCGACGGTGAACGACGTGGCGGCGCGACAAGCCGGTTCCGGCCAAGTGCGTGCACGCCACGGCATCTACGGGGCTTAGGGTTCCTAACGGTGCCGGCGCCGAGGCCAATGATGGCCGGGCGCGGCGGCGCAGCTGCGGCGGCGAACCGAAGGCGGCCCGCCGGAGCAAACCAAGCCGAGGGGAAGGTCTACAGGTCATGTGCATGCTCTAGGAGCTAGAGTAGGTTAAGGGGATGCTCACCACGGCGTTGACGGGGAGGGAAAGGGTCCGGAGGCGACCGGCGACGAAGATGCCGGCGGCGGCCGAAACAGAGTGCGGCGATCCGGCAGCTCCAAGCTCCTTAGCTGAAATAGGTTGAGGGGAAAGGCTTAGAAGGGTCGCAAGGAGCTCCAGTAGGGAGGAATTGGACGGGGACTAACGAAATGGCCGGAATTGCTACGGCGCCGACGGGTGGTGGATTTGGGGGAAAGAGGGGAAACTCAGCCCGAGGGCTTGACAGGGGTTTTTAAAGGCGCTGGGGTCATGAGGGCTCGCGGTTGATACGGGGACACAACGAAGAGGGGCGGAGCGACGATGGGACGGCTCGGGGCTGGCAGGGTTGCTTGCGGCGGCGGCAGGGCATGGCGCGGCGCGGTGAGGTACGCACGCGCGCGTCGTGGGCTTGATGGAGTCCAGCACGGCGCTGCAGAGGGGTAGGGTAGGATCGTGGCTATGGGACAGCACAGCGGTGACTTAGTGAACAGTGGGAGTACGGGGGAGAGGAGAGAGTAGAACAGAGAGAAAAGAGAGAGCGCGGGAGAGAGAGAGCAGCAGAGAAGAGAAGGGAGAGAGTGTGTGTGTCTAGGTGGGGCCCACTAGTCAGGTTTGATTCAAAATTCGCACGAAAATTTGAATTCAGCTCAAATTTGAAAATTCCCCGAATTGGGGTGTTACACCACCCCAAAAGCGAAATCATATGCTATATATAGAACACTCGCTCGCTCGCTATAGACAAGGTCTACTGCCATGGAAATTCATGTGATGCACGTCTTGGCAGTACCACTAATACTGTTCATCGTTCCCACCCTCCTGCAGCTCCTCAAGCTGCACCGTCGAAACCAACCAAAGCTCCCTCCGGGGCCATGGCGGCTCCCCGTCATCGGCAGCCTCCACCACCTGCTGCTCACCAAGAACCCTCGCCTCGTGCACCGCACCTTGACCGACCTCGCGCGCCGGCACGACGCCCCCGTCATGTACCTCCCTCTCGGGGAGCTCCCCGTCGTCGTCGTGTCGTCGCCGGAAGCTGCCGAGGAGGTCTTGAGGACGCACGACACCACCTTCGCCGCCCATGCCATGAACCTCACCATAAAGGCCTCGAGTGCCGGCAGGGTGGGGCTCGTGTTCTTGCCGTACGGCGACCTGTGGCGGCGGCTCCGCAAGATCTGCACCGTCGACCTGCTCTGCGCGAGGCGCGTGCTGTCGTTCCGCCCCATCCGCCAGGACGAGGCCGCGCGCCTCGTCGCCGCCGTCGCCGTGTCGCCTCCCGGCGAGCCGGTGAACGTCAGCAAGGCGATCGCCGACTACGTCGCGGACGCGGCGGTGCGCGCCATCATGGGCGAGCGGTTCAGGTGTCGGGACGAGTTCCTGGCGGCGCTGGACAAGGCGGTGAAGAGGATGTCCGGGTTCAGCGCCGGCGACCTGTTCCCGTCGTCGAGGCTGGCGTGCACCGTCGACGGCACGGTGCGCGAGGTGACGGCGCTGAGCGAGAAGATGTTTGAGATGGTGGGCCGTGCCATCGACCAGTACCAGGAGTCGAAGGTTGCGGGCGACGCCGGTGCTCATGGAGGCGACAAGGAATGCTTGCTGGATGCTCTTCTGAGGATGCAGCAGGAAGGTGACTCTGACAAGGCTCTCTCCATGACCACCATCAAGGCCGTTATCCTTGTGAGTATCTGCTATATAACATTATAACTCCCCTTTTTTTTATTGTATATTTGCAAACAACATTGACAACCCTTCTACTTTCTTCCATGCTGATGATCTCTTGTGTAGTAGTATATACTAGTATATGGACCAATATCCCTATTAATTTTTTTGTTGGGAAACTTTAATCAGCAGTCGACTGAAATTTACCTATAGTTTCATCGATCCTCCTCCTCCCTTCGGCGACCTCCTCCTCCATCTTCCTCCTCCGTGACCTCCTCCTCTCCCTTGCGCCGCCGCCGCTGGGGTTCGGGTTAGATACATCGGGTGCCACGGGCTTAGAGGATGGCAGGAGGCGGCCGTGGCGGTGGGGGGGGGAGTGAGGAGGAGGCGGCGCCACGAGCTGTGGACGTGGGTGGGAAGGTGGGGGCGACAGTGGCGGGGTGGAGGCGACGCCGGGTTAGGTGGTGGGAAGGCCGGCGGCAGGAGGTTGGGTGGCGGGATGGCGCCGCCGTGGGCCGTGGTGAGGCGGGGAAGGAGGAGGAGGAGGAGGAGCGCGGAGCAGGGGGACGAGTCGGGGTCGGGGCAGTAGAGGGGAGGGGGAGGGGAAAGTAAGAGAGAGAGTGGGGGCGCGGGTTGATCTGGACCGTTGGATTGAGATCCAACGGTCCAGAAAATCGACTGAAGGTTAAAAAAAACAGGCAACTGTGCAATAGACAGTCCCTTTTTTTTGGTACAAGGCTACTACGTCCAGTAAGATTCACAGTACGTCGTCGAAGTTGTTAGTTCGGCCAAAGGTTAATTAGTCAAATAGTGACTCCGGTCACAAAAAGAAGTCGCCGTTGGCTTATTCAAAAAAGAGACGTGTCTAAAAGCCAACGGCAACTTCTTTTTATGACCGGAGGGAGTAGTTGAATAGTATAGGGATACTTTGGTACCATTTTTCTCATTCATTTCCATTCTATAAAACGTATTTTGACTTAAAAAAGTCAAACGTTAGTAATTTTGATCAACAATTAGTTAAATTATATGCGTTTTTAGTGGATGAAAGTTATATCAACATATTTACATTTCAAATTACTTTGAATATAATGTAATATTATAGCAATCAACAATATATAATAAAAGAAACAAGCGGTCGACAAAATTTATCCCCAAAGACTTTTTTTAAGTCAAAATATGCCTTATAGAATGGAAAGGAGGGAGTACATCATGATAGTGCAGTAATTAACAATAAGTAAACAGTTTATATTTGTGAATTGGATGACGAGTCAACTTGTACCGTTTTCCCGCTCTTCTACAGGATATGTTTGCAGGCGGGACAAATACAACTGTAACAACACTCCAATGGGCTATGTCTGAGCTAATGAAGAACCCCATAGTGATGCGGAAAGCACAAAGAGAGGTGCGCTTTGCTACGCAAGGCAAGTCACAAGTCACTGAGGAGGACTTGATGAACATGAAATACTTAAAGAATATAATAAAAGAAACCTTAAGATTTCATCCACCTGGGCCTCTACTTATGCCTAAAGAGTGCAGCGAACCATGTAATATCCTTGGATATTATGTGCCCAAAGGAACAATAGTGATCGTAAATATATGGGCTATTAGTAGGGACCCAATATATTGGCAGGATGCCGAAGAATTTAAACCAGAGCGTTTTGAGGGGACCACAGTAGATTTTAAAGGTACAAACTTTGAGTTCATACCATCTGGGGCTGGACGAAGAATGTGTCCAGGAATAATGTTTGCGAATGCAAACATAGAGCTAGCTCTAGCCATGCTTCTATATCACTTCGATTGGCAGCTCCCACCCCATGTAACTTCAGATAAGATGGACATGGATGAAGAACTTGGTGTGACTGTGGGCCGAAACAGAGATCTTTATCTGCATCCAATCCTTCATGTACCGCTAGAAACAACGAACTAACTACTTCAAATCCGTGTATATGGTGCATTGTATGCATAATAAAGGTGTAACTCCAATGTTTCGCTCCCATACACATATCTGTGTTGTGTACAATTATTTGAAAAGTTTTCATCCTTAAAAAGTACAAATAAATCGTTTATCATTCCAAAGGTTGCAAGAAATGTATACTTTCACTACAGGAAACATCAACAGTTTCGAGTGCCCAAACTACAATCGACGGCCATAACCGAGCCGTCAATACCGCAGAGACTTTCTCGACGGCCACTATAGGGCCGTCGATACTCAGTTCCAGGGCTTCTTAGTATCGACGGCCCAATGTTAAACCGTCGAGTGTATAAACCCGTCCGTGAGAAAAGCGGAACGGCGTTAGTTGTATCGACGGCTCCGCCTGACCGTCGAGACAATGCAATTTTTAAATACACAATTCTCTTATTATATATTATAGTTTAATTGATATTTAATTATTTTTTAAGGAGAAAAATCAATGTAATGATTCCTATATATTACATCATTTCATAAGTTGTGATTCATAGTTGAAAATGTATTTTTTGAAATTAAAGTAATTTGTATAACAACTAACGAAACATCTGAAACCGTACAATAACCTATAACTTAGTCGGAAAAAGCACCATTCGACCGTGCTCGTCGCGTTAGATGCTCGAAATTTTTTTTTTTTTTGTTGCTGATTGATGTTGATACAAAAACGTCAATGCATTATTTTTGAGGTGAAAAAGTTTTGTTTTGTAATTTTAAAAATCAAATTATGTCTTGTTGACACTATAGTATCGACGGCATTTTTGTAACCGTCGAGTTACTGACCAATTTATATCGACGGCATTGTTGGTGTGTGTGTGTGTTGTTTTTTGTTGTCAACAGATCGACAACACAAAGAACATCTTCCTAGTGAATCCCCCAAATGATGAAATCCATACAATTGCGATGTCGTCCATTCATTTGTCCTATGGCCCCAAAAAAACATCATTTTGAAAAACCTAGTGATTCTTAAACAACCATACGACACCATACCCATGGAGCCACCCCCCTAAAAAAAAGAGAGTCAGCTCAAGGTCACTAGATCAGAGACAATCGATATTTATAAGACGACTCCAAGTGGCGTAGGAGATAAGCGTCGTGCCATGTCCTCACCGCATAATAATTTGACACCGTAGAAGGCTGGTCGTCGGACAATCTCAAAAAGCTTGAAAGATTCAGCCATGTCCTTGGAGATAAAGGCCAAACAACATTTAAAAGATTGGAAGGCCATAGTACCTAGAGTCGCGCACCGATGCCCCTACGCATAACTAATTCTTTGGCCAACACCAAACCAAAAAAAAAACATCATGAAAAATCCATTTGCTTCAGAAGCCTTGTTAGCCGAGGAAGGTCTTGGATACTGCGCCCTGTATGACGAATACTTATCAAAATCAAGATCAAAGATTCAGTTAATTTCGTTACGATATGTGCTTGTGAATCAAGCACTTGTATAGTTGTATCTTACACTTGTTTTGTTTCTTTGATGGATTGGAAAGAAAGGAAGGGCCTGTGTACGTGTGGCCACCTCCTGACACTCCTGTGGAGGCAGCCACCTCCGCTGCATGTAGGCGCTCGTCACCATACAATTTTCTTCACTGCATTCTCCTATTCTAGATCGCTTTTTCTGGGATTTTTGTTGTCTTATTGCCGTGTGCCGATTCAGTTTGTCAGTGCGCAGTGAAAAATTGTGTGTGCTTAATTAAAGAATTCTTCATTATGATAAATCTTTCGAGCCTTTATATCAAGAGTTAATTCCTTATTTGCCATCGCCGAACTTCGCGATTCCTTATTTGCCATTGAAAAATTTTAGCTTCCTTATTTGCCATCCACTTAAAGTTCGATGCCTCATTTGCCACTCCCGTTAGTTTTACAGTTAGATTTAACGGATTTCTTTTAAATTTGATAGAATTCAACAAAAATTCATTTAAATTCATCAAAATTCAACAGAAAAGGAAGGGGAGAAAATACCAGTGGGATATCTAAAAAGGAATTCTAGCCGTAATTGTTTTAAAAAAACATAAGCAACAAAAATATTTTTTAAATTACACACATGGAGGGAAAAGATAATTCTGTTAACATCTTAAAAAACATAAGCAACAACAAAAAATAGTCAATCAAAAGTGCTGGCTGTGGGGTTCGAATTCACGCGAACTTATGTGCAGAAGATCTTAAGTCTAGCCCCTTAACGACTCGGGCAAACCAGCTTGTTTGAAATTGGCAGGTGTATTCTAAGTTGGAACCGCATACATACGATGCGTATTTTCTAAATTTTAAAAAATATGAACAGTCCTCAGCGCGTATGGATCACACCTAATTCCTTATTTGCCACCGTTCTAAGATTTTGACTTTCTATATAGACAGCCGTAGTTTAAACCGCCTACGGTATTGATTTTTATTAATGGTTTTTAAACCGTTTATAAAAATCTCTGTTATCACTGTAGCAATAATTACGAGGTTAAAAACCTTCGATGGTGCAGGTTCCGAGCCGCACCTGTGATGTGTTTCCTTGGAAAAACCAAGTGATATCTTCCTTGGCTAAAACCATGTTCGGTTTTACTTTAAAGCTTAACATTTTCTCATCAAAGCCAAACGGAAACGGCTTCAAAAATAAAATATTGTGCAGCTGAATAAAATTTTGGAATTTTAACTTATCTGTTTTTTCATGGGGTTGTAAGCGTTTTTTTCCCTCTAAAATCTATTATTTGGTCTTTATTTCTGGACTAGACTACTCATGGGACGTCTACTGCTTTTAAAAGTTAGACGCAACTGCAATACGTTAACCCAAAGTTAGACGCAGCAGGCTAAACATAATGTTGCATCACTTGATAATTCAAAAGGTGCAATATTTATTTATTATATTAAAGTACAATAGAGTCAAACAGAGCCACCACACATTAATCTAAAATACTAAAATTTTTCACATTGATCGGAGAGAAAAGAAATGATATACACCGTTGATTATAGTGGAACCAAATTATAACGATTTAGGTTAAAAGAAAGATTCCATATGAAGTACACTAGAAAACATGTTTGAAATTTAAAAATAGACATAAAACTCAGTATCAACTGCAATAAAGAAACATAAATTCATAATTTAAAAAATAACAAATGACAATTAGTATAAAGTTAGCAACGCAATTGTACGGGACACCACGCTCATTTCAATTAAAATACTAAAACTTTGAAAATAAAACTATTGAAACATTCGAGTGAAAATACTGAAAATAAAAAAAATATCTGTTGAATTAAAGTACTAAAGCATTTGAATGAAAGCATTGAAATATTAAAAAGTAGTCATGTGACAATTGAATTAGACCACTAAAATACTAAAAAGTAGCAGCTACAACATTTGAATTAGATCAGTAAAACATTGAAAAGTATTTGCTTGAACATTTCATGTAAAGTACTAAACATTCGAATGAAAATACCGGAATATTGAAAAATAGCTACTCCAATATTTGAATTAGAGCACTAAAACATTGAGAGGTAGCTACTACAAATTTAAACTAAAAAAATTAGGAAAAAGAAGAATATTTCTGAAAAGCAAGTAGGTTGTTTCCACAAGAACAAATGACATGTTCTCACATGACAATATTTCTGATCGATCAAATTTAGGATTCTTGTTCCCAAGTTCGATCATCTTCTTCTAGATCCGGCCATCTCTTTCAAATCCTAGTCATCTTCTTCTCTAAATTCGGCGAGGCCTCTTCAAATTTGAGCGGAGGGAAGAGAGCACAAGGAAGATGAGGAGGTGGATCGGCATGCACGTAGAGTGAGAGCGTAAGGAGAAAGAAAAATTAATGGAGGGAAAGGACACTAGCAAGGTGGCGATGGCAGCCGTGACCTGCAGCCGGCAAGCGGCGGTTCAAAGCATTTCCGTTTATCTATTATTATACTATTAAAGTAGAGAAAAACGAAGCCACTACAATGCGCCACATAGGCTAAAATTCCTCCACCATCCGATCACGATCCAATATGCCGATTAATATCCATCAAATCAGATAAAAAGATAACTACTAAATCTGATCTTATATATTAGAGATAAACTCTAAATCTGATCTGATATAGATTAACCAAAAAAAGATTATAAGTTAGAGATAAATACGCAAATATATCTCTTACCCAAACCCACTTGGCACCTTTATAAATCTGAGATCAAGTATATCGATTCGCTAAGCCTCAAAACACCCGCCAAAAGTATATCGATTTGCTAAGCCTCAAAACCTAGCCATCGGAGCCGCTTGCCCGGCTGCCTTGCGCCGTCGCTTCTACGTAGCGGCGTAGCGCGTCGTTGCCGCCACTGCATTTGGCCACCGCCCTGTGCCGTCTGCGCTTGCTGTTGCTACTGCTTAGCCGCTGTTCCGACGTATTGCTGCTGCTGTAGCATGGAGCTGCATGATTTGTTGATTTAATTGCTCTGTTCTCTATTTCTTCTCAGGAACTAAAAGCTGACCGAGCTAGATCAAACCCCAGCCAGTACTATTCATGTGATCAGTACGTTCAACACCAAGCCTTCATCAAATTGTTTTCGGAGATTCATAGCTCAAAATCCGGTAAAACAAATTTCTATGATTTATTTTAATCTAATCTACTTACTATATTTTCTATTTATCTATCTAATATATTATTAAAGTAGAGAAAAAACGGAGCCACCATGTTAGTCTGATTATTTCAGTTGTTTGATCAACAGTGGGACCAAATTATAAATGCCTAGATCAATCAAAGAAATTCTCACAAAAATCAAGAAAAAAGAAAGATCTATGCCGCTGTTTTTTGTGGGGCCGGATTATAACGGCTTAGATTAAAAGAAATTTATTAGAAATTCGGATTAAATAGTGAAGATGGTATAATATGATTATTTTAAAGATCTATGCCACTGTTTTTGTGGGGCCAGATTATAACGGTTCAGATTAAAAGAAAAATATTAGAATAGCTTAGATTAATCAAAGAAATTCTCACATAAATCAAGGGAAAAAAAGATCTATACTACTTAGATGAAAAGAAAATATTAGAAATTCAGATTAAAATACTAAAATTGATATAATATATTAGAGATAAACTCAAAATTCGATCTAATACATTAGAGATAGATTATGAGTTGGAGATAAACTTTATATGACGAAACAAATCTAGCCGCGCAAACGCGCGTGTCGGGGATAAAATCACGGCCCATTGCCATGGTCCACTCCCTGACGGCCCAATCGAAGCGACCTATCAGGGCCCGGCTCCTGGAAGGTTCCATCGCCCATATGCATCCCGCCAACAGCTTCTGGCCGCACGGTGCGTAATGGCCAAGACTTCTGCTTGAGTCCGACTCGAACGAGTTCTCTGACGGCCACGAGAAGACCCTTGACGTGGTTTCCGGATTGGATTAGAGTCGTGATCCCCAAGATTAGAGCTTACCTTATCTACCGTAGGTTATATTTGGCATGTCTCGAGTTCATTATGATCTCGTAGTTAGCCCGCCCGATATTCCTCGATAGGTCGGTTTGTTACAGATTATATAAACAGGGCCCTACGGCGTTTAGAGGGACCCTTGGCGATAGATTTTCAGATACTACTCGCCGAGACTCGCCGATCTCGCCGAAGTTCCACCTTGTAATCCTCTTTGATATAAAGAAATTTGGGACGAGGGCTATTATCTCTCCCGAGAGGCTGAACCAGGATAAAACCCCCGTCTCCTGTTCGTTGTTGTTCGTGGTTGTTGGCGTGTCTCCTATCTCCTCCTTGAAGAACCTTGGTTGACTTGGGTCAATATCTCAACCGCCGACAATTTGGCGCCGACCGTGGGGACACGCAGATCGAGCATGTCGAACTCCGTCGCCGATCTGAGATGCTTCCGAGGGTTACGACTCGGGCGACGGATGTCTCATCCCGGTCGATTCAGATCGATCTGCTCGATCTCGAACACTTTCCGTGATCCGAGGCGGATGTCTCCGCTTATATGGCGTAGATAGTCTCAGATCGCACTCCGTCATTGACGATTTACCACGTGAATCGATGATCTTTACGACGGTTTAGATCCGCCGATTCAAGGCTATGTCGGTAGACTCTACCGTGGAGACACAATGATGACACCGCCTAGCATACCTTCGCATGGCCCCGCAGATTAACATGGCCGACGAAGAACCTCCGAGGATCCCGCACGGCCGTGGCGGTGGCGAGGTCGGGCGATTAACTCGCTTTCGGCATCAAGATGAGGTCATACCGTCGCTCGCGAGCAAGAAGTCATTCGCCGCAACCTCGACGATTCCATCAATCGACCGTGGCGCGGTTCCGCGATCGGTGCAAGCGACCGCGTCGCGACCACCCCCGATGCGTTTCGCTAAGTCTCCCGCGAAGTCTCTCCGTCCGGTTAGTTCTCGCAGAATCGGACTCGGTCGGGCGTAACGCGGATGCATCGGGGTCCTGTAACCCTAGAGCGTAGTCGGAACGACTTGCGGCCATGGCCGGTGATTAGATCCACCAACCAGCCGACTCGCCAGAGTATGGGCGATCTCGTTGCTTCTAACCTAGAACGATTGGTCAAGGCCTAAAGTCTCTAGGAGAAGTCAACAACTCCTCCAGCGGCAAGCACCAAACCGCCGGAATGGTTCGGACAGCTCGATCGATCGCGGACCCTCGCCGCCATCGAAGGATCATCGTCCATGAGCAAGCTACCCGTGGTCGCCGCCGCCGCCGAGTCCTCGTAGTCATCGCGACAACAGGGCAAGCGCAAGACGCGATGATCACAGACGGTCCCTCATGAGGAGCGCTGCGTTGCGACCACGAGGAAGGCGTGGTGGATTGTCCCGAGAAAGTTTCACCAGCGAATCATCCCGCTCAGCAGAGCTCCTTCGCGCAACAGGCCAACGCCTTCTCAAGACTAGGTTCCGCCGGGAAGGTGGCGGTCATATGCTTTGGGTCGCGGGGCTTTCTCCGACGAAGTTTCGAGTGTCGGTGGCCCTCAAAGTTCAAGCCCGGTCACATGGAGAGGTACAATGGGACTCGTAACCGGAGGAATTCCTTTCCATCTACGCTTCTGACCATCATGGCGGCGGGGTGACGAGCTCGTTATGGCTAATTACCTCCGACCGTCCTTCAAAGTGCTGCTCGGACGTGGGTCGCTCAATCGCCAGGAGGGTTCCATCACCATGGAACCAGCTTTGTGATGCTCGATCGCTAATTTCCATAGCCATTACGTGCGTCGGGCAAGGAGGATGATCTGCACGGATGATCCAGATGAACGGGAGACTCTCCGCAACTTCGTGAAGCGCTTCATTAAGATCCGCAACACGATCCCGAACATCTCGGACGAATCTGTTGTTCCGCGCCTTCAAAACGGAGTCCGCGACGAGCGCTCACCCAGATCTCGAGATCAATGAAACCGGACCGCCAACGACTGCTCAAGGCGGCCGATCGCTATGCCAACGCGCAGAGCGCGCTCAAGACAAGAAGGCGTTTGACAAGGGCGAAGCCGCCCCAACCTGGTGTGGATGAGAAGAAGAAGAGCAAGAAGAACCCCGGTGACAAGAAGTCCCGAAGAAGAAGAATAAAGGTGATGCGAACAATACCGCCGCGGTATGGATCGCAAGACCTCCTCCTAAGGATGGGCAGAAGAAGCCCAACAATAACTACAAGGGCAAAAAGCCTGCTCAGGGAGGCGGACAAGGCAAGAAAGGTCCAAGCGACCGATATTGCAAGTTCCACCAGCACTACGGGCATGACATACGCCATTGCAGAACTTGGGCCGCAAAACTCGAAGATTTCTATAACGGCAAGGGCCCAATGCCCACCCTGCCCGAGCAAGGTGATGCCGGTAAGGCCAAGCGCCAAACCGACGATGGTGATCGGAAGATGATGATGAGTATCAAGAACCCGTGAACCATATCGCCGTCATCTTGGCGGCTCCTCGGCTTACACCTCTCGACGCAGCCTCAAGGAAGTCGCCGGGAGGTCCATTAACGCTGAAAAGGCAAAACCTCACTGAGTCGATGAAGTGGACCGAGGTCCCCATCTCCTTCTCTCGGGAGGATTGCCCCACCGATGACCAAGCCTCGGCGGCTCCCTCTCGGTGGTCGCCCGACCATCAAGAACGCAAGAGTTGGCCGTGTACTCAGAGAGCGGCGGGAGCGCTTTGGACTTGCTTCGCTAAGGTCTTGGACGAGATGCGATTCCTCGTTCTAAGTCAAGGAAGTCGCAATGCCCTTCTACGGATTGTTAGGAAGAAGCATCTGTCACCGGGCAAGTTGTCCCGCGGTTACCTTCGCAACCCGAGCAACTTCAGGACAGAGTTGATCACTTTCGATGTGGTCGACTTCCCATCCGCTGCATAACGCGATCTTGGGCGAGCCATCTCTCGGTAAGTTTATGGTCAGATCCCACCACGCTTACCATTAATTGCGTGAAGATACGGGTCCTAACGGTGTGATCACGGTCAAGGGCAATTACAAAGTCGCCGGATTGCGACGAGTCCCTCGCCTGTCGACCAGCCTTCCGCCCTGTGGTCTCAAGTTCCGCAGACCAAGTCTCAGACGCCTAAGGTCTCCCTTCACCGGGGGAGAAACCAAGGAAGTTCCGCTGTCCCTTGATTATACTTCCAAGACAGTTCACTTGGGGGCCAATTTGGACCCCAAATAGGAAAGCGAGCTCATTGCCTTCCTCCGAGCTAATGCAGATGTGTTTGCTCGGGAGCCATCCGACATGCCCGAGTCCCAAGGAGGTCATCGAGCACAAACCGGTCGTCCGACGGACAAAAAGCCTGCTCGCGAAGCTTCGCCGCTCAATTCAAACAGGATCATCAAAGATCGACTTGGCAAACCTTTCACGCCGGGTTCATCCGCGAGGTTGATCACACCGAGTGGTTAGCCAACCCTGTCATTGTAAAGAAGAAAGGCGGCAAGTGGAGGATGTGTCGATCACACAGATCTGAACGCCGCTTGTCCTAAGGACAACTTCCCGCGCCTCAGATTGACCGGTGGTCGATGCGATCGCGACGCCAGCCTCGAGTTTTTAGATGCTTACTCCGGTTACCACCAAATAAGCATCTCCGACGAGGATGAAGAGAAGACTGCCTTCATCACCCCTTCGGCACTTTCTGCTATACGACCATGTCTTTCGATCTGCGCAATGCTGGTGCCACGTTCCAGCGCTTAATGGAAAAAACCTTCCCAGAACAGCGCGGAAAAAACCTGGAGGTCTATGTCGATGACATAGTTGTAAAGAGCAGATATGCTCCAGATCATGTAAAAGACCTGGCAGAGACCTTTCGTAATCTCACCAGGCATCGAATAAAATTAAATCCAGAGAAGTGTACCTTTGGTGTTCGATCTGGAATGTTGCTCGGTTATGTTATTGGTTCGCAAGGTATTTCCGCCAACCCTGAAAAAATCGAGGCCATTGAAAATATGCAGGCTCCAACTACCGTAAAGGAAGTACAGAGCCTCACTGGGCGGATGGCCGCTCTAAGGTGTTTATTTCCGTCAAGGCTAACGCTGGCTGCCCTTCTTAAGGCCTGCGCAAGCACAATGGTTTCGAGTGGACGGAAGAAGCCGATAGATCCTTCCAGATCCGAGCGATACCGCCCAATCCTCCCGTCCTGACTACCCCGCGGCATGGCGAGCAGCTCCTGTTGTACCTAGGTTGCACGCCACAAGCGGTGAGCGCGGTCTTGACGGTCGAAAGGGAAGGCATACAGCGACCAATCTACTATGTGAGCGAGGTACTTCACGGATCAAAGGAGCGTTACCCTGAGGTCCAGAAGCTACTCTACGCCTTGCTCATGTCCTCCGTGAAAGCTTCGCCACTACTTCCAAAAGATCAACATCGGGTCCCGACCACGCTCCTCGAGAGAAATCCTCGGAACAAGGAATCTAGCGGACGATAGCTAAGTGGGCAATGGAACTAGCGAGTTTGATCGTTATTTCTTTGCCCGAATCGCTATTAAGTCACGTGTCCTAGCTGACTTTGTCGCTGAATGGACTTGCCCGCCCAAATCCCGTGAAGCCCGAGCAACCCGATGAACCCCTTGACCATGTTTTTCGATGGCTCGCTACATCGAAACTCGGGGCTGGTTTTGTTCTCATCTCCTCAAGGAGAGCAACTCCAGATTCTATCCAACTACACTTTGCGGCGATTAACAACGCCGCAGAGTACGAGGTCCTCCTCGGGACTAAGAGCGCAAGTCGCTTGGTGTCCAACGGCTAACCGTGAAGGAGATTCACGGTGGTCATCAATCGAGTTAACAAGGAGTATCGTCTTGCGATGACTCAATGGCGCGATACGGTTGAAGTGAGGAAGTTGGAGCTTCATTTTCGATTTTTGAAGTGCTCTTCGTGCCTGTGAAGGACAACTTCCGCCGACCAGCTATTCAAGTATGGATCCTCACGAGAATCTGCTTCGGCAGGGTGCTCGCCGAGCACCTTCACAAGCCCTCAATCACGCTTCACGGACGAGGCAAGAGACAGTGGTGCCGTCTCCGTTATCGAGTAGGTCATGGATCGACAACGCCATTTGTCCGGTACCTTGCAGATGGGACCGCCGACGACGGCCGAAGCGTTCCCGCTTACAAGGCGTCTTGCTCCATACAAGCTTGTGGACGGCATCCTTTATCGCCAAGGTGCTCTGGGAGTTCTCCAAGTGCATCTCGCAACAGGAGGGTGTGTTACTTCTTAGGGACATACACGAGGGTGCTCGTGGCAACCACGCCCTTCGTAACTCGTCGGCAAAGCGTTTCGCATGGGCTATTATTGGCCCACTTCGTTACAAGATGCCCGGGACATCGTGACTAAGTGCAAGGCTTGTCAATTTCACGCCCGGAAGGCACACAAGCCCGCCCAAGAGCTCCAAACAATCCCACCATCTTGGCCTTTTTCCACATGAGGTCTGGATCTGCTCGGCCCATTCCCTAAAGGATACAAGGGCTATACACACCTGTTCGTCGCCATCGACACTTTTACAAAGTGGATTGAGGCGAGCTCGTGGTCGTCTCTTCACGCTTAAAACGGCCAGGCGCTTTTTTCAAAAGCAACGTGGTCACACGCTTTGGGATTCCCCATAAGTCGATCACGGATAATCGGTACCATTCAAGCGAGCTATTTCAGAATCTCGCGAATACCGGGCACCAAGGTTCGTTTCGCCTCGTGGCACATCCACGAGCAATGGAGCAATCGAGCGAGCTAACGGACAGATAGTCCGAGTATTAAACGGCGGTATTTGCTGCTCTCTCACGAGCACAACAAGGCTCGGGTTGACGGTTCCTTCCGTCCTCTCGGGCGATTCAGACTACGGCTGACGGGCGACGGGGAAACTCCTTTCCAATTGGTCTCTGATGCGAAGCCATTACGCTCACGAAATAGTACTCGGTTCGCCTCAAGACGAGCTCACCAACTTAGTTGACGACGAGCAAGAGCGCCTTCTCGATCTCGATCTCCTCGAAGGCACACGCGACGGGCACAAGTCGAATGGGCGCTACCAAAGAAGATCTTCGCAAGACGCCGCCAAGTCAATTCGACCAAGGGCTTTGAAGGCGGGCGACCTGCGTTCTGCGCCGTGTCCGAACTTGTCCAATGCCAACAAGTTAACTCCACTGGGAGGGCCCATTCACGGTTGTTTCTTACGCCGCCCGGGGTCGTTCACCGCTATGAAGAACGGAGAGAGTCGACCAAAGACTTGGAACATCGACCACCTTCCTAAGTTCTTTGTGTAGGTCTTCTTTGTTTGCTTAGCCTCTGCGCTTTTTGTTAAACCTCGCGCCTTAGTTTGTCCAAGTCCCTCGGGCACCATGTAAAGTTCAATCCAATTCTCAGTGAATCCTAGCGGCCTCTGTGCCCTTTTCACTACTTGTCTTTTAGACTACTTTCTTACGGTAACACTTGATGGTGCCCGCCTTGCGATCGTTGGCTCCGCACCTTTCGTGAACTTTCCCCGCCCGTGATCTGGTTTCGTTAAATTCCTAAACTCGTGGTTGCGTAATAAGGCCTTTCCACCTTGCGGCTAAGTCGCTCTCGTAAGCCCTCCGCCGCAGAGGCACTTATCGCTCGGCGCGACCACTTGGCAAAGCTCGCTCTCGTAAGCCCCCATGGCAGAGGCACTTTCCTTGTTCGGTTACTCTCGGATTTGCCTAATTTACGTTAACAAGCGCACTATGGAACAAATCGAGGCAAGGTACGGTGTCGCTCTATCTCTCTACGCACGTGTTCGAGTTCGCAAACTTAGGTGCTCGAGCATCGTCTGCATCGGGGCTAGGTGTCGCTCTCTTTTGTGCACTGCTCGGGTTCGCAAACTCGTGTTTCCGAGCGATGCACAACGGGCCGGAGTTAGGCAAAGCGCTCACCGGTTTTCTTAAACTTCTTAGCTATTGCTCGCTTTTCTCTTAGTTTCGCTCGTTTTGTCTTTTGCTGCTCTTTCTTTCTGAGAGAAAAGGGTAAGTCTTTATTAACAAAATTTGCGGTACAAAAGTCCTCTCGGTTACTGACCCTCTGACTATCTAGAAGCGAGTTGCTCCTTGAGCTCCTCGATCACTTTCTTGAGGCGCAGGACTTCCCCTTGGGCTTTGAAGCCCTCTCTCGCCTCAACTCGAGACGATCGGCTTCCTCCTTGCTGCTCTGGCCTGCTCCGTCGCCTTCGCACGGAGAGCCTCGACCTCTTCGGTCTTGGCCTCACTGGTCGGTCGAGCCTCGCTCGCCAACTCACGCTCGACGGTCTTGAGTGCTCGTCCGGCTCCTTGACTTTCTTCTCCGCGGTGATCGCCTCACCGCCATCCCACAGATCTCCTCGATCTCTCCTGTGAAGCCCACAGGTTGAGATTTTGCTTGAGACCCATGAAGTCTGCTCTTCCTTGGCGAGCTGGGCCTTGAGTTTCTTGGCTTCCGCCGCAAGCTGGTCCCGCCGTTGGGAAACGTCAGCAAGCTGCTCTTCGAGCCACTTCGTGCGGCCCGGCTTCTCCTCCGCAGATGTTTCGCCTTAATGGCTTCTGCTGAAGCTTCTCGGCCTCTCCTAGGAGAGACTCGCAGGAACGCCTCTCTTCGGCCAGTCGGACTTTGAGCCTCTTCACCTTCGCCTTCAGCAGGCTTCAACTTTGGGCTGGTGCAGAGGGCCCCGCCTCGGACTCCCTCGTCCGGAGGTGCTCCGGAGGACGCCAAGACTGGGCGCCCGCTCGATGGTGACGCCGCCCTCGAGCTCCTCCATGGTGTCCTTCAAGACCGAGAGAGAAGACTAGTTAGCCGCTTTGGCGGTAAAGCTACCCAACCGAGCTAGACGTGGTCTTGGTGTTTACCTTCCCAAGTCGTTGCTTGATTCGCGGCAAAGCGGTCCTCGAGGCCATGCGTCCACGAAGCCCGCCAGCGGGATGAGACGGTGCGTTGCTCCGTCGCCGCCTTGTCCGCTCCTTCTTCTCCCCGAGCGATTCGCCGGGAGCGGAGTAGCGGGCGGCGCTTCGTCCCCCGCTTCTTCTCCTCTTCCTCTTTCTCTTCCGCCCAACGTCTTGGCGAGGCCGAGCTACTCCGCGGGTGGCGCCGTTGCTTCAGCAGACAGACGACTTGCTCGACTCGCCGGGCTTCTTCTTGCTCCTGGCGGTTGGGTTTCACCGCTCGCCGGAGAATCCTGCCGCCTGGGTGAAGCCGCCCGCGACGAAGTGCGGCAGACCGGCTGCTCGGTCCCCGCTGAAGGCAGCTTCCGGGCCGTCGTCTTGGCTCGCTCACCTGGCGCTGCTCGCCGCTTCTTCCGCCTCCAGCCGCTCCACGCGCTTTTTAGCGCCATTTCTTCGCCGAGCTCGGCAAGAGCTCCATGCCGCCGGCTTGTCCTTGAGGCTTGCCACCACCGCCGCGATGCGCCGTCGCAGATGCTCGGCGGCAAGAAGGATCGCCGAGCGCCTCGACGGCGTCGTCGTGGCGATCTCCTCTTGGGCAATGGCGAAAGAGATGATCGTTAAGTCCAACGCGGTCAGAGGGTTGGAAGGTCAAAAGGTCGATTCCTACATACCTGCCGCGGAAGGCTTGATCCTGATCTTCTTCGCCGGAATTTTTCGCCTCTTCCTCGGGGGCTCCTTGGCGGCTTCTCCGCTTTGCCCCTTAGGTGTCCTCGGCGATGCGCTCAGCTCCCTAGTAAGCTGAGCACTCCTCTCGCGCAGCGCAAGAAGTTTCTCCTTGCGCGTGACCTCCTCTTCGAGCCTCCTCTGCTCGGCGACCTGTTGCAGCCGATCCATGCGGCCAGGATGAGCTTGCGTGTAACGCCTAAGCCAGAGGGCCATGGTTTTTACCTCTTCATCGCTCTGCTCGGCGAGGAGGGAGGGGCTTGGTCTCTTCCCACTGGGCTGACCGTGCGCCCGCTTGGTCTGTTCGGTGCACTCCGTCGCCGCAGGTGGTCTCTTCGACGGCTGGCGGCCGCCGTGTCGCGATGAGCTCCGCGTCGGCTCAGCCGCCACCTTGGGCTTAGTGGCTATCTTAGCCTTGCCCTTCTTCGCCTTCTCCTTCTCAGACCCGGAGAGCTCCTCTACGATCCCTCCAAGGATCAGCTGGTCCTCCTGTGCGTTTTGAGTAGCGAACGTTAGCATTTAAACAACATTGCAAGTCTAGCAACACAGACTGGGTATAAGCGATTTACCTGCTTTGGCGGACAAGCACGCTATGCTGGCAGTGTATGCCACCTCGCCGGTGACTTCCCCGTCCTTCTTCGCCGCCTTCAGCATGGCGTCGACCCGCTCGGTCACCCATGCGTCGGTTGGCTTCTCTGTCCGAGCAGAGTGATTTGTTAGTCCCTGTTCGGAGAAAATAATCGATGTAAAGGTTGAGTCTTAAAGGCACTTGTCGGTGTAATAAATACCGGGGTACGAAGAGGCGGGAGGGCCCCACGTCAAAGGGCGAGCAAGGCCCAGCAGCGTGGGCGAGCCCTCAGAGGGGCAGGAGGGCCCCACGCGTCGTCGGCGGGCGAGCAAGGCCCAGTGGCGCTGGCGAGCCCCTCAGAGGCCAGGAGGGCCCCACGCGGCGGGCGAGCAAGGCCCCAGCGTGGGCGAGCCCCTCAGAGGCGGGAGGGCCCCACGCGTCGCAGCGGGTGCGTGGGCGAGCCCCTCCGACGGTGGTGAGGGCCCCGCGCCCGAGCGGGCGCGTGGCGAGCCCCTCCGGAGACCAGGCGAGGGCCCAGCACAAGGGGCGGGGCCAGCAGCGCAGGAGCATCGAGAAGGAGTCTTCGGGACGAAGGCTCCCCCTGCTGTGAAGGACGAAGCGCATTTAATGAGACATCACGCGCGGATAGATAGAGGAAGAAATGATTACGCTTCTGATGACCCTTGCAGTCTCCGAGCGGCATCCTTGTGGCGCTGAAGAATTGACCGCAGAGAGAAGGTTTGCTTGAGGAGGCCGCCGTGTCGGGAGGAGCGGCGAGGCCCCACCCCAGACTCACCGGTGTGACTGCGTGCGGGTCGAGGCCACTTATGGCACGCGAGGGCCTTGTGCCATGGCGTGCAAGCGTGGCTGCTGTTTCGTCTCTTCTGTCGTGTCTTGTCAGTGTACTGAAAGCACTGTACCGCCTACTCCCTCGGCTCTCTCCGCCAGCCCAAAGCTTGTATAAAAGGGGAGGAGAGAGAGGGGGGCAGGGAGGCATTGGTGCATTAGAGAGCACGAGCATTGGTGCATCGAAAACACCCTGTAAACACATTCCCTTTCAACCACAATCAGAAAAGAGCTAAGGCTCAGCAGGAGTAGGACTATTACCCGCGAGGGGTCCGAACTGGGTAACTGAGTCGCTCCTTCTGTGCGCTTCGACGCCGAATCGAATCGAGCTCGATCGAGTTGGCTAGCAGACTGAAAATCTGACCAGGGGTGTGATCCGCGGTGGTTGAGCGGAGAACACGCCGTCAGCACTTACCCGTGCTCTCCCTGGAAATGTCTTCCCATCCCTCTATCTTGTAGAAGGGATAGGGCCTCCTCCGCAGCGGACAAATCCTGTTCGCTGTGAAGTCCCGTATGATCTCCCTGCCCGTGAGCCCGAGGCTCACGAGGGAGGCGATCTTCCTTGTTAGGTACCAATCCTCGGCGGACATCTCCGGCCGAGGCATTGGGGTTCCTTTGCTTGGCGCCTTCCGGTGAAGACGAAGTTTTGTCGCCGCGCCGCTTCTTCAGAGAACCACCTCACCCACCACGCGCCCATCGAGTCGAAAGCGGTGGGCGAGGGTACGGCACGTCGTCGTGGTGGCCCGAGCTTGAGGTAGTAGCACCCAATGGCTGAAGCGGCGGAGCTGCTCCTCGTCATCAGATAATGGTGGAGGAACAGCCCCCGGTGGATCGATGCTCAGATAGCCCTCGCACAAAAGCGAAGACAGCCATCTGGATGATGGAGTTCGGATTGAGGTTCGCCACCTCCAACCGCCGATGTTCAAGAAGGCTCGACAAAAGTCGCTCTCGGGAGACCTCAACCCAACAAAGGCGAATCGCTCAAGTCGACGAACTCTTCCTCGAGCGGCTCCGAGTATCCTCCTCTCCGTGCAGACCTCCGACTACGGTGTCACGTGGCCCTCCTCCTCCCTGACCTTCAGTCCTCCTCGGTCAGCCGGTGCCGTGAATTTGGCCATGGCGCTCCTGTGTATGGACGAACGAGTTGGAGTGTGGAGTTCGGCTCTTTGATGTGGCGAGGTTGGAGTCGTGGCTTGGAGAGGAAAGGCGTGAGAGCAGAGTGGCTGGCATGGCGGCTTGGGTGCTTTATAGTCCCGTATAAGCAGCTCTGCAGCGGTTTAGTCCCAGAACGGCTAGTTTTTACCGCAACGGCTAGGTAAAACGGTCGCCTGTTTTCACTGCGCAGCGATGGGAAGTCACCGTTGAAATCTGCCAACGGCTAGTTTTTCCGGTGTCCGTGACCAAGGCCGAGTGCTCGCTTTCGGATAGATGTTATTCCTGCTCGACGAACGGAGCCGCTTTCGGATCGGCGAGTTTGTTCGGTCCCGAGCATGTCTTGTTCGGTTGAACCTTAACATGTTCGGTCGATCGTTACACGTCTCTGTAGTAGCAAAATTTCCTTCTTCGAGACTTGGAGTCTCAAGAGGAAGACCCCACTCTAGTGAGTCCTTCCACTTGAGTCTCGGGGGCTAGCTGTCAGGATAAAATCACGCCCATTGCCATGGTCCACTCCCTGACGGCCCAATCGAATAGCCTACCAGGGCCCAGCTCCCTAGAAGGTTCCATCCGCCCATATGCATCCCGCCAACGACTTCCCGACCGCACGGGCGTAATGGCCAAGACTTCTGCTTGAGTCCGACTCAACGAGTTCTCAGACAACTACGAGAAGACCGGACGTGGTTTCCGGATTGGATTAGGAGTCGTGATCCCCAAGATTAGGAGCTTACCTTATCTACCGTAGGTTATATTTGGCATGTAATTGAGTTCGTTCACGATCTCGTAGTTAGCCCGCCCGATATTCCTCGATAGGTCGGTTTGTTTCAGACTATATAAACAGGCCCCTACGGCGTTTAGAGGACCCTTGGCGGATAGATTTTCGATACTACTACCGAAACCTCGCCGATCTCGCCGAGTTCCACCTTGTAATCCTCTTTGATATAAAGAAAATTTGGACGAGGCTATTATCTCTCCCGAGAGGCTTGAACCAGGATAAAAACCCCTGTCTCCTGTTCGTTGCTGTTCGTGGTTGTTCGGCGTGTCTTCTATCTCCTCCTTGAAGAATCTTGGTTGACTTGGATCAATATCTCAACGGTCAACAGCGCGGGCCACCTCGCTCTTTTTTTTTTTTGTACGAGGGGGTCAAATCTCGCACATGCTCTTCTTTTCAATTGGGACCTTGACATATTAGGCAGCCGTACTACGTAACAAGTACCACACGTGCAAGGCGTGGCTAGTTTCTTATATTTTCTCCAAGATAATCTGCCTATTACATGCATGAAGAAAGCTAGCCCAAGAAAACGTGTTGCTTGATCGACTATAAATATACTGTTAAAATAGAGATTATATGTTGATTCTTGCGTAGCTGTAAATCATCGTAATTGATGGCCTTTCCATCTGTTTTTTTTTCTGTAGATTTCCATCTGTTGTACACGTGTAACGAACGTACGCCTCTTCGTTCCATATATATATACATGGTCGTGACATTGGTCCTGTTTGATTTGTGACTTAGCTTGGTTTTGATTGTAGTTGAGAATCTTTATAAAGATAATTGAAAACACAAAAATTATTTATTAAAGATCTTTTAAAAACACTATAAAATCTCAAAAAATTATACAAAATATTACAGTTGGTATATACAAAAATAATAAATTTTACGAATCGAATCAGAACCGCGAACCAAAGAGTACCATTATATAAATCTCAGATGTCTCCAGCCTGCTTCGATTGAGACTTTGAGTACAGGAAAACTAATACATTTTCACCATTAAAATTTTGATTTTACTTCTCTGTAGGAGCCTGCATTCGCTCGCTCGCGCAGGCGATAGTTCGAACCCATGTGCCCGCCGCCGAGGCCACTGCTTACCGCTGTCGATGTCGCCAGCTGTTGCGCCGCCAACGCCGCTGCTAGCCTCCCTCTTCTTCCTCAGCAAACGCTGCGCCGTGCGCGGCTAAGAGCTCGCGAACGCCGGGCCGCCTTGCCCGAGGCCGCCGACGTCGCCTGCTCTGACGGCCCGTTGATCTACTGTTCTCTACCTCTCTGATTTGCTCGATTGTCAGCTTACAGAGTTTTTTTATTTTTTTAATACTGTTTTTCAGTACTTCTGTATGCTGAAATTTCTGTACAATCGTACAAAAACGATCGCATGCACTAAATGCAAAACGAAGGCGCCTGCGTTCTAGTCAGTCTCTGTAAATTTTCAACAAACCTAATACTCCGTACTAGCTACTAGAGTAGCTTATATATAAACCTATACTTCCTCCCATCCCATAGCTTAAATTGTAATATGCCATGCGTGGATAATCATGCGACTCAACTTCCTTCCACCTTATTAGCTTTGGCAATATCAGCATTGTTCATCATCATCCCCATCCTTCTGTCCCTCAAGCTCCGCCATCAAAAGGCTCGCAAGGATGAACCAAGGCTGCCTCCGGGGCCATGGCGGCTCCCCGTCATCGGCAGCCTCCACCACCTGCTGCTCACCAAGAACCCTCGCCTCGTGCACCGCACCTTGGCAGGCCTCGCTCGCCGGTGCAACGCCCCCGTCATGTTCCTCCGCCTCGGAGAGCTGCCAGTCGTCGTCGTCTCGTCGCCGGAGGGAGCCGTGGAGGTCATGAGGACGCACGATGTCGTCTTCGCCACCCATGCCATGAGCCTCACCATAAGGGCCTCAAGTGTCGGCCGGGTGGGGCTCGTGTTCTCGCCGTACGGCGACCGGTGGCGGCGGCTCCGCAAGATCTGCACCGTCGATCTGCTCTGCGCGAGGCGCGTGCTATCGTTCCGCCCCATCCGCCAGGACGAGGCCGCTCGCCTCGTCGCCGCCGTCGCCGCGTCCCCTCCCGGCGAGCCGGTGAACATCAGCAAAGCGATCGCCGACTACGTCGCGGACACGACGCTGCGCGCCATCATGGGCGAGCGGTTCGAGTGGCGGGACGAGTTCCTGGAGGTGCTGGACAAGGCGGTGAAGAGGATGTCCGGGTTCAGCGCCGGCGACCTGTTCCCGTCGTCGAGGCTGGCGTGCACCGTCGACGGCACGGTGCGCGAGGTGACGGCGCTGAGCGAGAAGATGTTTGAGATGGTGGGCCGTGCCATCGACCAGTACCAGGAGTCGAAGGTTGCGGGCGACGCCGGTGCTCATGGAGGCGGCAAGGAATGCTTGCTGGATGCTCTTCTAAGGATACAGAAGGAAGGTGACTCTGACAAGGCTCTCTCCATGACCACCATCAAGGCCGTTATCCTTGTGAGTATCTGCTGTATAACTCCCTTCCTTAATTAAATATTTACGAGAAAGTAAAGCTAATTAGCCACATGTACATATGGCGACCATTATATTCACATCGAGATTCGTGTTCAGAGGAGCACAATCTTCACATAGTTTGCCGCCTTGGCCGTCACCGAGCTATGGCTCCAAGCCACCACGCCGCACCGCTCCGGCCGCCCCCACGCCATGGCTGAGTTGTAGTGGTTACGCCCGTGCCATGCGTTGGTCTGCGGCAGTGGCACCGCGCTAATTGCCCCTTGACTTGGAAGGGGAGCGAGAAATGAGGAAGAAGAAGAACCTGATCGTTTCTTTAAAAAGTTTTGGGGGGCATTTTTGCAAAATAACCATGGGAGAGCTTTATTGATTTGAGCATGAATCTTTGTGTGGATCCAATGGTCGCGAACGTATATGGAGCCGCATGTACATAGAGAAAATCCATATTGTCCACAACAACATGTTGTTTTAAATTGCGAGTCATCGAAGTTGTAAATTTGGACAAAAGTTAATTAGTCAAATAGAAAAATAGTATGTAGATACTTTAATACCATTTAATATCATGACAATGCAATAATTTACAATAACTAAACAGATTATATGAAATTGACGGTGAGTCAACGTCGTTACCTTTTCCCCGCTCTCCTACAGGATATGTTTGCCGCTGGAACTGAATCAACAGCAACAACACTCCAGTGGGCTATGTCTGAGCTAATGAAGAACATCAAAGTGATGCAAAAAGCACAAAGAGAGGTGCGCTTTCTTATGCAAGGCAAGTCACAATTAACCGAGGAGGACTTAATCGGCATAAAATATTTGAAGAATGTAATAAAGGAAACCTTAAGATTCCATCATCCTGGGCCATTACTTATGCCTAGAGAGTGTCGCGAACCATGTAATATCCTTGGATACAACGTGCCAAAAGAAACAATAGTTTTTGTGAATATGTGGGCTATTAGTAGGGACCCCAATTACTGGGAGGATGCTGAAGAATTTAAGCCTGAGCGTTTTGAAGAAACAACAATGGATTTCAAAGGTACAAACTTTGAGCTCATACCATTTGGTGCAGGACGAAGGATGTGTCCAGGAATAATGTTTGCGAATGCAAAAATAGAGCTAGCACTGGCCATGCTTCTATATCACTTCGATTGGCAGCTCCCACCCCATTTAACTTCGGATAAGATGGACATGGATGAAGAACTTGGTTTGACTTTGAAACGAAAGAGAGATCTCTATCTGCATCCAATCCTTCGCGTGCCACCAGAAGCAACAAACTAGCTAAATGCAATCCGTGTACATGGTACATATTATGCATAAGAAAGGTGAAAATGGAACTACCAATAAATTGTTTATCATTGTAAAGTTTGTAAGAAATGTATACTTTCTAAACATATATATATGTGTGTATTTTGTTTTTTGTTGTCAATTGATCGATTACCGATGAGACAACAGTTATATTGGGTGCTTTTTCTTTGAAAAAGCATTCTTACTTTGTTAAAGAGTACTACGGGGATCTGATGAATTGGTCACATAGCTATAACACACTCTCAAAAGTGAGATCCATATTTTTATTGTTCGAACCGCGTGGTGGGTTTCACAACCAAACACATTACCACCTGTCCTAGGGGTTGTTCTAAAAAACGCTTTTACTTGCCACCATAGAAGCTCCAAATCTTTGAATCCCTCGCTTTCAATACATCACATGAGGCTAGTATATATCACACCTTAATTAGATAACATTCTACACTTGTAGATGAGTAGCTTGATCATCAAACTCTATTACTAAGGAGGTATATGGGCCTTAGTATAAAATTAAATAATTTAAGTCAATACTCAGTTATTTTGATCTATAGATTATAGCATTTAATTTGATGAACACATAGGGATCATGTCTCATAGTGATAAGTGAGTCAATGCCACTTGTTTAATTGTTTTGTGAGATTTGCAACATAGCAATTGGCACATGGTCAACATGTTTGGAATCACCTTGTAAGCAGGGAATCATGGATATAAAGAGTGTGAAGATTGTCAAAAAAAAAAAATTAGGAACCACATCGCTTAGAAAGAGTATGAGCTCACTATTTTAATTAATAAACCCCTTGAAATTACAACAATTGAATTTAAATGAATTTCATGATTTAAAATTCATAAGAATTTATCATCGCAAATGTGTATAACGATGGACACTAATCTATCACCTTGTAATGTTGGAATCATGTGATGTAAAGAGCATGAAGATTGCCAAAAGAATAATTTTAGGAACCGCATCACTTAGGGAAGTGCCTAGCCTCACTTTTATAGAAAACCCTTATGAAATTACAACAAATACTGAATTTTAAAAATCATGATTTAAAATTCATAAGAATTGAGCATCGCAAATGCCGCTTCAATGATCGATCAAAAATTGATGTATTGAATAATAATGTATTTGGCACCTCAACATTCATTGAAATTGTTTTTGATAAGTTCAACATTTGTTTTGCGCATTCACTTGTATTTGCCACCTCTAATTTCATATTTTGTTCTTTTTTTTGTAGTGTGGTTTAGAAATGTTTTACCAGCAAAAATATACAAATGTTCTCTAAGATTGCATATTCTGTATTAGTTGCAGTGGCAAACAACAAATCTCAATTACATATAGCATAACCAACGCTTCTACTTACACCATACAATCGGTTTTTCTAATAAAATTTTGAAATCCTGACTGGCATATAGAGTATCCTCCACAAGCGCACATGCCTTCTTTTTAATAGGTACCTTGCACGTAATTGGTTGCCACACTATCTTTACCTAATAATAAAGAGAATAGAGTTTCCACCTTCGTCCGTCCGTCAAAGGCTTCCCAGCCATCCGATCGCGATCGCACTGCTCCGCCTACTCACGTCCGTGCGCAAACCCTAGCGGGATCTCTCCAGCCCCCGTGACGCCTTTCCTTCCTCCTCTCCTCCTCGGCTCCCTCCACGGCGTCTCCAACCCCCGTGACGCCCTCTCGGCCCCTCCAGCCGCCCCGGCCCTCCCTCTCCCTCATCTATCTCCCAGGCGTCAGAGCAAGAGGCAGCGCGGCGGCCCTCTCCTTCCTCCTCGGCTCCCTCCCCCGCGGTGGCACCCCATCTCTGGCCCCTGCCCAGCTGCCCCCGCCCCCGTCTCTCGGATCTCTCTCACGCGCGCGCCACAGGGAGAGGCTAGGTTTGATATCCACCGACCGGCCGCCGCCCCCTCTCTTCTTCTTCTCCCTCATCCTCTCTCTCCCTCCTCTTTTTCTCCCTTATCCTCTCTCCTCCTCCTCCTCTTCTTCTTCTCCCTCTCCCTAATCTCTCGCTCTACTACTTGCACAGCTCATGTCAACGGCAAGGAGGAGGAGGCGAGCCTCGGCGCCATCTTCATGCCAAGGTTAATTTTTTACAATCTCATCTTCTCTCACATTTTCAACAATTGTTGATATCCTAGCAATCCTTCTGTAGACCTTTGCCTCTCAGTTTGTCTATTGCTGCAAAAAAAAAAAAACTGGGTCTGGACCGATCGAAAGTAAATGTGAACGGCGGTGCAATTGCCCTAGGACATCCTCTCGGTGCAACAGGTAATTAAACATCTACTTGTGTACCTGATTATCAGGTTTTACCTTAGAATGTGATGGTTTCAATGGAAGCAATATTATTTGTTGTTTGTAAATGCCCCACATCATCTGAACAAATCATGTCAATTGGGAATCTGTTATTGTTCAGGTGCCCGGTGTGTCGCCACCCTTCTGAATGAAATGAAGCGCCGGGGTAGAGATTGCAGATTCGGTGTTGTGACCATGTGCATCGGTTAGCTGATTTCCTCTCTGAATTCCGATGCTCACCGTACTCTCATACAATGATGCAAAGAGTGCATGCTCATGCCTGATGTTAGTAACCAACCGTGCTCTATCGTCTGAATTGCAGGATCTGGTATGGGTGCAGCAGCTGTGTTTGAGCGGGGAGACTCGGTGTACCAACTCTCCAACGTGCGCCACATCCAGTCACAAAATTTTCTGTCCAGGGATGCACAGTAGAGGCACAAATCACTCGTATCTTCAGTAAGACTGATACCACGATTATACAAAAACCGTAATTTTCTCTGATAAAAAAAAATGTACTGATGTACACAAAGTTTTCATGCATACTGCGCTATGCGCGCACCAATGATTGTTCTCAAATGGTTCTTGATGAGGGTGTGATCTTTTCTGAAAATGCTTTGGTTGTTGTTGAATTGGCAGAATGAGCTAGATTTGCTTGGGAGGATTCAACATCCAAATATAGTGCCCCTTGTGGGCTTCTGCATTCATGAGGGCAGCCGCTTTATTGTTTATGAGCTGATGGAGAATGCATTCATGAGGTCTACGCGACGGTGGAAGCTCCGGCGGCGGCCGCTCTCCTGGATCTGGCCGAATTCGGCCCCAATCCACTCGAGGATTCTTGATCTGTTCATGTGTTCATGCAAAATTGTAGGCCATCCTGTTTGTGTCAATAAGACCCTTCTCGAAGAGCCTATGCCGGCGGATCAACAGATTCTTGGCCGAGCTGCTTTGGCTTCAGCTGGTCTGGCTCATGGACTGGTGGGCAGGTGTTAAGGTATTACAATATGGTCAATGCAAACATTTTTGTTTTTCCATGTCCACGGTGTAATTAGGCAATTGTTTTTTTTGCAACATCAAATCGTGTACATGCTGGGAAATTAGAGAGTTGGCGCTTGATTGCAATTCCTTTCTGCTCTTGATTCGGTCTACGTGTAACTTCAATGTATGCTCTGTAGATACAACTGCATGCTGATGAGGAAACTTACCGGTTAATGGGTAAGGAGTCAAGTTATAAGATTTCCTTGCATGAATTACTGGTGCTTACATTATTCACCTTGTTGGTTACTTGGTTTAATAAATGAAATATGGTTTGATCACATGCTTATCTGAATAAATCTTTAGGCAAAGAGCACGCACTTGTCATATCGAATCATCGGAGCGACATTGATTGGCTTATTGGATGGATTTTGGCACAGGTTTATATCTCCTACCTTTTTGAACAGATGTTACAGACCAGTATTGTTTACTGGCAATTTACTATGTTGATTATTCTCTGTAATACCTAATAAATCACATGAGATTCCTTTGTGTGGAAATTGGTTCAGTGCTAGATATGGGCTCATCCAAATGCAAGTTCTTTGTCCGGTTGCTTCTGGCCAGGAGGATATGGACAGCTGATGCACTATTACGAAGGTAACTGCCCAACGCTTACTTCTGCCCCCTCTGCCTGAGGAACCTAGAAACTCCAGAGCACCTCTTCCTGGAATGCAGTTTCAGCTCCTTCATCTGGACGCGCCTTGCCGCTTCGCTTCGACTTTCCTCGCTAGACCCGTCGCACTGGCAATGGAAATCCGACCTCCCGCTTTGGTGGGAAATTGATGTCGCCAAGGTTCCAGAAATCGGGATTAATCGGCGATTAATCGGCGATTAATCGTTTTTTACACTGCTCCGCTGCGATTTTAGGCACATCGCCGTGCTAGTCGGCTGATCCAATTAGTCGGTCAAAAATAGGAATTAATCGGCAATTAATCGGCGATTCCTAGTTTTTTACACTGCTCCGCTGCTATGTCGGTGTTTATTGCGAACTTGTGACGCATGTACTATTTCATGTTGTATACTTGTATGAATACATTATGACCCTTGCGTTTGAAACACTACAATAGTACAATTAAAATAGATGAATGTCTCATCTTTTTTGTCAACATGTGTAGATTTATAAGAATAATGTACTCTAGACTACCGATTAATGGCCACCGATTAATTCCGATTAATCCCCGACTAACCGATTAATCCCTAGCCCCTAGGCCACCGACTGACTAGCGATTACCGATTTCTGGAACCTTGGATGTTGCCCAGGATGCCAACCCAAAAACGACCCTCTCCATTGCCATCGGTACCATTTGGCATCTCTGGCTCGAGCGGAATAACCGTGTTTTTCGCTCCTCCGAACGGCCACCGGACGTTGTCCTTCAACAACTTCTAGATGATCTGCGGCTGTGGATAACCGCAGGAGCGCATTTTGTAATCTCTTAATTTTTTATACGTCCTCTAGGGGGGAGGGCTTTAAAACCCCCTAACTCTGTAAACCTCTTTTCTTTTGATCAATAGATGGCAGCTCTCCTACCCTTTGCTAAAAAAAAAAAAAAAATTGGTTCAGTGCTCAGGATGCCTTGGAAGTACACTCGCTGCCATGAAGAAATCATCAAAATTCCTTCCGGCGAGTGTGGTCATATATCTTTTCCCTGTAGCAAGTATTTTACGATTTGGATTATCATCGGCTACTGCTGTTGATGTTAAAGTATCTGTGCAGAGTTACCTTTTAACAGCATTAAGCAACATAAACATAATAGTTGGGAGTAGAAATTTACTTCTCTAAGACTAAAATTACGATGATGTGCTGCTTTCCTTCACACCATAATGATTGCGTTGCAGTTTGACAAATGCCTTCGAAGCAAAAGTACCTATAATAACTGTGATTATTAAGATATCGTTGCAGAAATTGATATAAATTAATAATTGATTAAGTAAATGCTGGCTAAAATTGATAGTTAATGAATTTTGTATGGACAAGTATTGTGGTACATAGTCATCATGCGTTGATTAACTTTTAGCCAGGCAAAAGTAGGTTTACAATGACATCTAAAGTGTCTAATAACTAATAAAAAATGATTGTTTTTTAATGCAATAATTGTCATGGAAGCTGGCCAGTAGAAACAAAAATACTTTGTTTTAAAGTAGAAGCCCATACCTTGGACAGAGCCAAGACCAGAACAACTGGACTGTTGACTTCGGTAGAATATCTGATATGAATAAAAATAAAAATGGACTCACTTGTGTGGAAGTTATTGCATACTAAGAGCATCAACAGCAGAGGCTGTATCAGCGCCGGCCATTGTCAGCTGCTGTTCGCGCGCGCAAAAAATTTCAAATGCAACAGCCTGGCAGCGGCCAGGCGGGAGGGCGCGAAGGGTTACGCGTGAGATGCAGGCGCGTGATACGTACTCTGCTGTGCATGCTCTAATGTTGTAAGGTAACAGTGATCCAGTTGCTCAATGAACTAGGCACTAGGCATGCATGTTTTAAATCCCACACGAGCATTTGACGAAACCTGAGTTAATTGTCATGCCTCCTTAATAGTTTATTACATTCTTGGCACCCTATAAGTTGTTTTGATCACTTTTGCAGGTTATTGGCTGGTCCATGTGGTTTGCAGAATACCTTTTTTTTTTTTTTGGAGAGGAGCTGGGCTAAGGATGAAAAGACATTAAATGTAACTTCTCATTTTCCACCTTAGCCCGGCGAGCGGCGACCCTCCGATGCCGGCTTCGCCTCCCGCAATCCCGCTCCCCGACAGGACTATGCGATGGTGGAAGCTTCGGTGGCGGCCGCTCTCCTGTATCCGGCCGAATTAGGCCCCAATCCGCGCGAGGAGGCCACGGCGGGGCGATGCGCGAGTCGGAGGATGGCGGCGGAGGTGGGTGCCGCGGGCGCGTGCTTCGGCCCACGGAAATGGCCAGATCTGAGCGCTCCGTAGCGGCGGCGACGACGCTTATTTTATATCCAAATCCCCTGCTATATTCTAGACCATGGTAATATCAAAAAACTGGTGTTTTGTCTTGGGACCATAAAAATATGCCAAACAGGAGTGTACAAGAAGTGGGGTAAATTTAATCCAATTACCCTCTGTTATCTATTTTGTATTTGGTTTATCTTTTTAATTCATCAAGTGGTCAAGCTAATTGTCGCGTGATCATTGCAAGGTCAGTTTAATGTGCGTGCATCACGCAATATTTTCTATAATCTGTTGTGCCCAAATTAGGTAATTGCAAATAGGGCAGCTGAGATTCTTGGACATAAGCGTGGTGATGTATTTGTACACCGTAATGACCATGTGAACAGGTCACAGTCATCGAATGATACATTTCCTACTGCAAGATTTCACTACTCTTTTTAGGTTATGCACGTAGCAACAGTGGTATGGATCAATTCATGCTTCACATTATTTAATAAACTAATATTCCCTTATTTGTCCACAACTTAATTTGATTCAGGAGCTCTTTTCTGAAATGGGTCATTTGAAGCATTGTTCTGTTCTATGGCATGCGTATTTTATAAATTATAATTAATCATTACCATTTGTCTATTTATGTTTGCACATTGGTTTTGTTATCTTACAACTTCCAACTTCCATATACAAACAACTGAGTTCTGACCTAGATGGTCATTCATTTATTGGTTGCATGTTTAGTGTTTGGATAATTCATTAATTGTTTTAAACGAAGCTTGATGGGATTGGCTTATGCTATACTGAAGAATAAGCTAGAATTCTTTGCATAAAGTTGGATGATGGCTTTTGTATTTCCTGTAAAGCTCTTTGGCCTTGGATACCCCCTCCCATCCTCCCAGACCTAGCACATGCACATAAAATTAGTGTAAGCATGCCATGATTTGTTAGTAGATCTTACAAATTGGAATGTTCTCGCTAATTCATCATGTTAATAACTTTGCACTATTTATTTAGTTCAGTTTTTTAAGTTTTTTATTTAACTGATAAATCAACTTACACCTGCTAGACATTTATACAGGTATGTAGGTGCTTTTGCTAAATATGACAGGTAATATGGTAGATAATACGCTTATTGTGTTACTCGGGCTAGGCGTGTGCAAGGATTTTATTTTTCCCGTTGCAACGCACGGACATTTTTGCTAGTTTAGAAAAATACCTCATGTGAAAAGAATGGCTACTTTCTTATGCTTTTCTTTGAGAAAGTCAGCTTATTACATGCATGATGAAATCCCCAGAAATCTTGTCGTTAGACCGACTATGTGCTCTTCCAGTTAAATTAAATAAATGTGTATAAATTAAAATGATATTCGAATGTTATGTCTGTAATGCATCTCAAGCTGCCACATTTATTTTCTTATGCTAGAGATGAGTCTGCCTTAGTGTCAGCCAATTTGTCTAACGAGGATGTGCAGTTTCTTTTCTTCCTCCCCTTATCTATCTCGGCTTATAAGGAATGGCTGACCCTTCGGACACTTCTGATTGATTGGAGTGCATCTGCTTTAGGTGATGATTGCTGAACTTTCATTTGGGATAAAGAACAATATAAATCATCTAATTTTTTCAAGCATTCTTTTTGCAGTATTCAGGTTCCTGCTGTTTTTGAGAGAATTTGAAAAGGTAAGGGCTTATGCGATGGAAGGTGTTTATGTGGCTTCTTTGTTTTGATAGACTAATACAAAAAACTTACTGTGTAGAAAAAGCTTTGTCACAGACTATCATTGTGTTTTGTGCAACTCGACAGCAGTCGAGACAATGCTTCATCTTTTCTTCCATTGTTCTGTTGCACAACGTATCTAGCAGTATTTGGTATTGCAAGATGTCCACTCTTATGATCTTTCGATCTTCTATGATGAATTGAATTCCAGTTGCAGAATATGTCCTCTATCCTTTCCCTTGGATATTTATATCTTGGGTTGTTTGAATATTTGGAAGGTCCGCAACCGTAAAATCTTTGACAATCTTTCACCAACCCTACGGCTCTAGAAGGACGGTTTTGATAAATATGTTGTTCTACTAGTTTTTAGAGTTAACAGTGATCTCACTACCTCAATTGTTTCTTGGCATAGTGCCCTTTCAGGTCTCTGATCTTGTAAATATGCAAATAGTTTTATGTACTTTGTTCTTTCTTTAATATATACTGTAGGACCCTCTGCTACGGGTTTTATGGTAAAAAAATGTTATGTCTGTAATATAACTAGGTGATTGGCTTAGTATATATAGTCTGAAGTGTTTGGATAACGCATGTTATTAGCCCGGTGATATTTTATATGTACTATATATAAATGATTATCGAATAAAAGTACCACACGTGCAACGAGTGGCTAGTTTCTTATATTTTCTCCAAGATAGTCAGCCTATTACATGCATGAAGAATTCCCAAGAAAACGTGTTGCTTGATCGACTATATACTGTTAAAATAGAGATTATATGCTGATTTGGTGTTTCCTTCTTTCCATCTGTTTTTTAGAAGATTTCCATGATCTGTTTTTTTAGAAGATTTCCCAGATGCCTGCAGCCTGGTTCGTTTGAGACTTTTGAGTATAGCAAACCTAATACATTTTCACCTGCGACCGCCGCCGTCTTCCTCCTCGCCGCGACTGCCGCGCCGCCTTCGTCTTTTTCCCCAGCGACCGCCTCGTCGTGTTAGGGTTCGGGGTTGGTGTTGGGGATCTTCATGCCGCCAAGCTTAGAGGGATGGCTGGGGAAGGCGGCGGCCTGACGCGCGGTTCGTTTGGGGATGGAGTGAGGGCGGTGGCGGAGGTGGGGCTCACTCCATCCCCAAACGAGTGTCGGACGGGTGGGGCTCACCATAATGATTGCGTTGCAGGCCGCCATGAGCCTCACCATAAGGGCCTGGAGTGTCGGACGGGTGGGGCTCATGTTCTCGCCTTACGGTGACCGGTGGCGGCGGCTCCGCAAGATCTGCACCGTCGATCTGCTCTGCGCGAAGCGCGTGCTGTCGTTCCGCCCCATCCGGGAGGACGAGGCCGCGCGCCTCGTCTCCGCCGTCGCCGCGTCCCCTCCCGGCGAGCCGGTGAACATCAGCAAGGCGATCGCTGACTACGTCGCGGGCTCGGCGCTGCGCGCCATCATGGGCGAGCGGTTCGAGTGGCGGGACGAGTTCCTGGAGGTGCTGGACAAGGCGATGAGGAGGATGTCCGGGTTCAGCGCCGGCGACCTGTTCCCGTCGTCGGGGCTCGCGTGCACCGTCGACGGCAAGGCGCGCGAGGTGACGGCGCTGAGCGAGAAGATGTTTGAGATGGTAGGCCGTGCCATCGACCAGTACCAGGAGTCGAAGGTTCCGGGCGATGCCGGTGCTCATGGAGGCGACAAGGAATGCTTGCTGGATGCTCTTCTAAGGATACAGAAGGAAGTTGACTCTGACAAGGCTCTCTCCATGACCACCATCAAGGCCGTTATCCTCGTGAGTAACTCCCTATTTTTCCTTTCTTTATCGTATATTTACGAGAAAGTAAATCCCACGTGTATACATGGCTCCATGTATGTCAGCGGCCATAAATTCACGCTGAGATTCATGACGAAAGAAAGACAACTTTTTTAGGAAGGAGACAGAGGAAGGAGGAGGAAGGAGCCGTTTTTTTTTAGAAAGTTTTTAGAGCGTTTTGCAAAATAACTGTGTGAGAGCTTTGTTGGTCTGAGCACGAATCTCAACGTAGATCCAATTAATGGTCGCACGTATATGGAGTTGCATGTATGTGGAAAAAAAATCTAGGTTGTCCACAAAAGCTTGTTGTTTTTCACTTGTGCTATGTCAAAGATTTAAAACTCTTATCTATAAAAAATCTTCCAAACTATTTAGGTTGGACATATGTAAATCATACATTTAGATCCGTCTCAAAAAGTACCGACATTATATATAAATTTTGTGAATGTTTAAAATAAATAGCAATAGTATAATTAATGGCCAAAATACGCAAAAACCATAGGTTTTCATCGATCGCAGCGAGTAGTATGATAGATTGACCACAACACCTATTGTTAATTTTTTAAACAAAATGCGTCTATTTATTAAAACTGCGAGTCATTGAAGTTGTAAATTGGGCCAAAAATTAATTGGTCAAATAGACAAATAGAATAGAGATACTTTAATACCATTTTATATTATGATAGTGAAGTAATTAACAATAAGTAAACAGATTATATCTGTGGAATAGATCGCGAGTAACATCATTATCTTTTCCCACTCCTACAGGAAGTGTCTGCAGCGGGGACTTATACAACAGCAACAATACTCCTGTGGATTATGTCTGAGCTAATGAAAAACATTGAAGTGATGCAAAAAGTACAAAGGGAGGTGCGCTTTCTTATGCAAGGCAAGTCACGACTAACCGAGGAGGACTTGATCGGTATGAAATACTTGAAGAATGTAATAAAGGAAACCTTAAGACTCCATCCACCCGGGCCATTACTTATACCAAGAGAGTGTCGCGAATCATGTAATATCCTTGGATATAACGTGCCAAAGGAAACAATAGTTTTTGTGAATATGTGGGCTATTAGTAGGGACTCCAAATACGGGGAGGATGCTGAAAATTTTAAGCCTGAGCGTTTTGATGAAACCACAATAGAATTCAAAGGTACAAACTTTGAGTTCATACCATTTGGTGCAGGACGAAGGATATGTCCAGGAATAATGTTTGCGAATGCAAACATGGAGCTAGCTCTGGCCATGCTTCTATATCACTTTGATTGGCAGCTCCCACCCCACGTAACTTCAGATAAGATGGACATGGATGAAGAACTTGGTATGACTTTGAAACGAAAGAGAGATCTCTATCTGCGTCCAATCCTTCGCGTGCCACAAGAAGCAACAAACTAGCTGCTTCAAATCCGTGTATATGGTACATATTATGCATAAGAAAGGTGTTTGCTTTGCATTATGTAACAGATTGGTCAATTTTCTATTGAATGATACTTGTATCATGCTTCTTACTGTAATTTTTTGAATTCGAAGGGTGTATACTGATACCATATTGCAAAATGTTGAATTGATAGGGCCCTAATAGAAAATCTACCACATATATGATCTTATTGGACAAACTGTTAAATGTACAAGTGCTTTTGTAAAAATGTTCTACTGCAAGCGCAATTTTTTTATCGATTACAGGGGTATGAATGCAAATATTGGACCACGTGCCCACGTGTGCTCGTGGCCCGCGGACACTGAAACCACGTGACATATATAAACGGCACTTTGGACCTGTCATGAGACGGGGAGACGACATTTACACTCAGCAATGCCTAGTTTTATAGTTGATGTAGCTAAGCGAGAACTACAGCTAACTTTATGTACCTGTGATGCTATTTACTCTTTCTTTAATTACCATCAGTGGGTTAGTAAACCAATATTGGACTGGGCCTAGCGCTGCCGAAGTTTAAGGCCTAGACGTACTGCAAGTCCACAGCCCGAAAGATTTTTGTTAAGCCGGAGAAAGTTCAGTTTCGTAGGAAGGCATTAATTTAGGCAAGCGCCAGGCGTCGGACGTCTGGCGCGCGGTCCGGACCTGTCTGGGCAGTTCGATCATCGGCGCCGCGCCAATCCAACGCACCCAGGACGACTAGTTAGCCATACGCAGTTGACCACGTTTTTCGTTTAAACTTCTGATTTTTGTATAAAATTCAAACAGTGTTCAAAATGCATGGAATAAATTTCATAATTCTTCTAAAATCAAGAACAACCCATTTTAAATACTTTTTAAATCTTTTTATTTTTTTTCACTTTTTCAATTTTTTTTGATGTGAAACTAGGAGAAGACACTTATGAAACTTACATCTATACTAGCGAAACTTGGCCGTGTGCTGATGAAACTTGGGCAAGTGCTGATGAAATTTGATGAAACTTGGATGAAACTTCAATGTAACCTGATGAAACTTGGATGAAACCTGTTGAAACTTGAATTGACCTGATGAAACTTGAAGAAACTTGTATGAAACCTATTGAAACTTGATGAAACTTGTATTAAACCTGATGAAACTTGGCAGTTCGGCAAGTTTAACGAATATGAAATCCAAGTTTCAGTAGGCGAAACCCAAGTTTCATCAGGTAAGTTTGAAGAGTTATATGGCAACATATATCTTATTTCGTTCGAAAAAATATGAGGAACACGTTGGCGCAAACGGTTTGTGGATTGGAGCACCCAGTCAAAAATTATGGCCATTGAAAGTCGCGTGCTCACGTGGGCCCCACCTAACTTTTTTCATTAACTTGGAGCAGCTCAGCGTACTCACGGTGGAAGCATCGAGCGCGTTCGCGCGCTCGGGGTGCGCGAGTCCGAAGCGCGCCGAACTACCGGACTGTAGCGTTTCCCATTAATTTAATATGAATCAAGAAATTTCGTTCAACTCGATCCGTACGTGGTGCTTGTTCCAGACCATAATTTTGAGAATAACCGGGATCTATCCGTTATTCACTCCTTTTACATGGTCTTTAAAATATAATTTTGATAATGTGCTACTATTTCAGTTTACATATAGTAGTGTTTGTTAGATCTAACTGTTCATGATCTAAAATTATCTATTATGAATATTAGCCTTAGCATAAACATGATCACTGTTCTTATGCGGAATAGATGAACTGACCGGAATTTGTTGAAGCCATTAGTGCCGTGTAGTCGATTTGTCGGAGACGAGTAGAAGGATCGGTGTCCTTTCGGATGCCACCTACATTAGGCAAACACTACCCTTTGGGTCTCTCTCAGCGCAATTAGGATCGGTGTGTATAATGGGGTGAGTGAACCGAGAGAGAGATCATCACCTCTCCCCCGGGGTGGCCATCCCTTTATATATAGCGCTGGAGAGACTTGGGGGCAGGTCCAAACGGGAAGGAAACGCCTCCGATAATGGCGTGAAATTAAGTGCAATTAACTGCATTAATTAGGGCAATTAAATGCATTGATTAGGATACGATTTGGAATCCCGCATGGTGCTTGATTAGGTAGGTGTTTTATTAGGGGACGTGGTAGTTTAGTAAGGTGTTTAATGCATTGTCCCTTTGACCATGCCTAAGATCAACCAACAGTGTTCAATAAAATGATAATGTCACATCAATGTTTTATGGGATGAACCTACGCCTATGATTTATACTATCAAATCTTCATATTTTGAAAAATATAATAGATATATAGAAAAAAATTTAAGAAATAGTTTCTATTTTGTCAAATTTCTCCCCTTTCCTATTTTCTTTTCCCTATGTCTCAAAAATATCTTAAAAATAGGTAGTTTGCAAAAATAGAACTATGGGTCGACCAAAATAATCCATAAAAAAATTAAGAATATTCCAAATTTTTGAAAATATAAATCTACATATAATGTTCGCACGCACTTTTTCTCCTGCTTGATCCCCTGGTGCATCTTTCTTCACAAAAAAATTAAAAAAAATGAAAGTTAGCAAAAATGGAACCATGCCTGTACAAAGAACAACCAGAAAAATATAGATGTTTTCTGAAAAAAAAAATTCAAGTACAAATTTAAAAATGGTTTGCTCTTTCCTATTTATGCCATTTTTCTCCCCCTCCTATTTTCTTTTTCCTATGTCCCAAAAAAAATCTAAAAATGGTAATTTTGCAAAAATGGGACCGCGGGTCAACCAAAATGATCCATATGAAATTATTAATTTCCTAAATTTTCGAAAATAGAAATCTACAAATAATATTTCCATGCTATTTTTCTACCTTCTTATACTATCTATTTTAAGACCGTAAAAATGACCAAAAAAAAAATAAAATGGAACCAAGCCTTGACAAAAAGCTCAGCCGAAAAAATACTTAAAAATGGGAGGATTTATTAAATTCCAGACAATTAAAATTTTATAATATTATCCTCTTATAATTGTTTATGATATTTGTTCCTTTCGATTTGGCCCATTATCATTTATCATTGAGCGTGCGCGAATTTGTTCGTCTCATTTTCTGTTAGTTGCATGGATATTTGATGCATGCTGAGGTATTGTATTCCATATCCCCTTAAATATATATTATACTGTGATCCGCCTATTGGTAGCGGCATCGGCCATTAGCCAATCAGGTTTGCAGTTTCACGGAAATTAAAGGTAGAACAATTTGACAGTACACCACTGGCCGGGCTACGGTATGAAACCACTCGATAAAACTAATAAATTCAAATCTGGGTGGAAATTTAACCCGAATTAGCAAATATGCTGCATTAATTTGTTTGAGCCGTTTGACATTAATTATTTTTAGAAAACAATCATGAATGGGCAATTGGTCGAAAACTTTAGGTAGCTCGGTCACACACCAGTGCATTTTGAGTGTTTCAAGAAGAAACAAGTGAAATCTTCCTTTGGCGAAAACTATATTCGGTTTTAATACGTTCGAAGTAGAAAAGGCTTCATTCAAATGAAAATTGGTTTTGTTGCCATTGTCCAATTTTTTTTATCATAAAATCATATCTAAAAACTCTTAGATAATAACACATATGAAGACAGGGGCGGATGCACAGTAGTGCATAGGGTAGCATCTGCTACCCCAAAATTTTTGAAAAAAAACTCGCATATAGGTATATATATCCCAGCAGTCAGCAGCCGGCCCATCTAACAGTCAGTCTAACACATATCAAGAATGACCCAATAGCCCACGCACACTCAGCTGCACAGCGCTGCAGCCTAGCCTCCAAGCATCGACTCCGCAGTGCCCCGCATCGAACTACCGGCGTCTCTCTCGAGCGACACAGGCACGGGCATGGGCGCATCTTCCCCTTCCCCAGATGGCTAAATCCCCAATCCTCTCTCCATCCCATCCCTAACCCTAACTCTCCCCTAGCCCTTCCCCAAATCCCCACCCTGGCGGCCACCGGCGGCAGGCCGGCAACCCACGGCAGCACGGCCCCAATACTTAAATGATTGCTTGGTGACTTTCATTGAGCGTGATTTTTTCCAACAAGTTATAAATAATGATGTCATCAAACGTTTTCAAGAAATGGCGAATCGTCGAGTGAAATTGAAAATTTAGTTTTTTATTACTTTGTTAGTATTTTGGACACATTGATATGGTTGTAATGGAATTATTATGTATTTTAATTTAAACTATTATATTCAGTGTGTTTTTTCATTGAATTATGTTGCTAAGGTCGGTGTCCGTCGTCCGCTACCTCATCGTTGAATTCCTGGATCCGCCACTGGAAGCAGATGCAAAAACCTCACGAGTTCATTTAACATTCAAACTCAATTCTACTAACATAATTTATTTATTTAGTTTAGCTACTCCAAACATGCTATAAAATTAAATATTATTTTCATGAAAACTAATCGAAAACCACTTCAAATATAAAATATTATGTTGAATACAAATCTTTGAATTTGAACTTTGTTTAGTTTTCATAGGTTTTTAAGCGTTTTTTTTCACTAAAAACGTACTGCTATTGTTCCCCTTTTTTTTTGTTTTCACGAGTGTTTCAAATCTTCCTGAAATCCTGACCGGCATACAGAGTATCCTCCACAAGCGCATATGCCTTCTTTTTAATAGGTACCTTGACGTATTTTGCAGCCACAGTATTTTAAAAAATACCTCATGTGCAAAGAATGGCAAGTTTCTTACATTTTTCTTTGAGAAAGTCAGCTTATCACATGCATGATGAAATCCCAAGAAATCTTGTTGCTAGACCGAGCATATGCTCTTACAGTTAAATTAAATAAAGATGATGACCAATTTAAATAATGGATTCTCTTCCGTTTGGAATTCGTATTCCTTCCACAATACTCCATATATAATATTCCTATATAGGATAGCACTGAGATATTCCTAAGAGTATTTTAACTAAAATACTCCTGCTTTATCTTTTTTCCACCGTATTTCTTTTGGAACCTCAAATAGAAAAACCGTTTTCACCATCATATTGATCTTGATCGACATGTTTGTGAACAAATCTAGACCGGCTCATCATAAAAAAATTGTCTTTACTATAATTTGAATAGCACTTTAATTACTCCATCTTATGCAACACTTTACTACGCATATCGTACTATATACAGATTAAAGTAGTAACTAGTAAATGTACGATCGGAACACTTTACACAGGCAAGTAGTAAAGTACTGTATAGAATATAGTAAATCTTGCTCATGATTATAGTAAAGTACAATTTTATAAAGTGAGGCCGGTCTGGTTTTGTTTGAAAAAATGTCAGTAACACAATATCGCAAATAGAAAAAATTTATACATAGTAAAAAATACGTGCGCTCCATGGCATCATGGCATGTAACACAGACCACATGGAACGGCTGGCAACGGTGAGCGGCGTGGCCGGCGGCGGCGCCTCTGGCGACGGGGGGTGGCGCAACTGGCGACAGCTACTCCCGGCGACGCAGCTCTCGACAGCAAAAGCCCTGGCGCCCCACGCGGCGGCGGCCGGCGCGCCTCGGCTCCACCAACCGGCGTCGCCCCCGTAGTTACTCCTAAGAGTAGCATAGCGTGACTATGTGTGTGCATAGCGCGACTTGGTGCTACATGGAGCCTGTGCTCCGTGAAACAATTAATTGCGTAGTTATTAAATTCACACCTTTATATGACAATTGATAGTGTTGTTGTACATAAAGTTGATACATGTACAACAACATTGTCATTTATCATTTTAAAGTGTGAATACATATATATAGGAAAATGAAATAGACTTTATGGAGTATGTGCTCCATGCTTTAATGCCGTTGGATTCATCCAAGAACCGTGCACATCAAGTTGATACATGCATAACAACGTTGTCATTTGCCATACAAAGCTGTGAACGCAATAACTGCACAATTAATTGTTTTCACACAAGACACGGAGCACAGGCTCCATGTAGCACCAAATACTTATATAGGCAAATGTCGCCAATCCGTTGCTGGTTAATTAATTGCCATTTGGATGTCAGTTGAGTGATACTTGTATTTCTTATGCTTTATATGTAACAATTATTATTGGAAAAAGTCTATATTACACCCTAAACTACATAAGCGACCAAACTGTAAAACCAGTTATTCTAACGCAAAGAACTATGAACCTAGCGCAAATAACCCCCTAAGGGTGGTTTTGGAGGTAGTTTCGCCACCATGGCAGCGAGGTAGCAGCATGTGGCACGTGAGATGGCATTTGGGCCCACATGTCACTCTCCCCCTCTCTTTCTCCCTCCTCTCTTTCCTCTCTGAGCCCACCTACGCACGGGCCTCACTGGCTACCTCTAGGGTGCCCCCGCCTCACCCGCCCTAGCAGTGCATCGTCGTTCTCCTCGGTCATACGCATCGGAGTCCGCGAAGAACCCGTCGGCGGCGCTGCTGTCCCCGTGGCCGTCGTCGAGCTCGAAGAGCCACGACGCTGCCTCGGCCTCGTTGCTCCCATCGTCGTCCTCGGCGTTCTCCTCCTGTGCGCCGGCGGCGGGTGCGAAGGGCGGCAGCGGTGCATCGACTAGGGCGCCGAAGAAGGTCATGACAAGGAGGAGGGTTGGCGGAGTGGATGTCGGCGTCGCGGGCGGTGCAGAGCGCAGCGGTGTCGGCGGCGGGTGCGTGATCGCATACCTCACAGAGCCAGATGCCCTAGCCGCGTCGCCCTTGGCCACCACCGCCCTCCACGGGACGCGTTATTGGCAGAGGACATGATGTGGTGGCCTCCACTCTAATTTTCCTTGCGCGTCTCGTAGCTGAGGAGTTGTGCATACAGCTCGGTGAGAGTCAAGCTGTCTGCTTTCGTCGCCATGGCAGTGACAAAGGCATCGTTTTCATCACCAAGCCCAGCAAGGATATACGATGTCACTTTGTCATCTCGTAGTGGTTGGCCGATGGCGGCCATGGTGTCAGCAAAGGACTTCATTTTTTGGAAGTATTCAGATGCCATGAGCTCCTTCTTGCGAAAGGTGGCAAGTTGGCACCTGATCTGAATCTGACGCGCCCGCGATCGGGACGCGAACATGTTCTGCAGCGACTGCTAGACGTCAGCTGCGGTCGCCAGGAACAGAACATGGTTGAGGATCTCCTCAGATAATGAAGAGAACAGCGCACTCAGTACCAGCTGGTTGCGCTAAAACCATGTGTCATACGCAGGATTGGGGACCTGAGCTGCTTTGGTGTCAGTTCCTTGAGAGATGAACTGATCTGGAGCAGCATTTGATCCGTCAATGTAGCCAAGAAGTTGTTGGCTACGAAGATACGGCACCATTTGTGCTTTCCATAAGAGAAAGTTTTCTCAGGTGACGAGAATGGTGACGTAGTACTGATTGAAAGCTGGTTGTGGCGGATGTGGGTTGTGAGTGCGGGTGAGGTCAATGAGCCAGAGGTGGATGACGCGTTGGCTGAGGAAGATGTCATGGCTGTGGAGATGAACTAAGCTATGGCTCTAATACCATGTCAAAGATTGGTTTAGCCGCAAAAGGTCTCAACTGAGCCCGTCATGTATATATACAGCAGATGAATTACAGATCACACCAAGTTTGTTATAGGCAATAGAAAAGGGAAGAACTAGTTAGTTAGACAGATCCTATCAGCTTAATCTACACCTCTGCGTTGTGTGTGATACGGATGAGCTCCAGCATTCTTATCCCTTGTTGTAACCACATGCGACAATGATGCTCTTCTTAACAGGTGTCATTGGCAAGAAAGCGATATCAATTCCAACTCCCAGGTTCATCCCAGTGACTAATTATTATTTCTCTATTTCATATCTATGACAATGATTCTTGCTGCTAATTTACCATCATTGATGTACCAGTCGTTCCTAATGTAGGAGCATCTCTTGCATCTAGACATATAGTAAGTAGATGTATGCATATACATATGTGTTATTGAGCTTCGGTCAAGCCTGAAGCGAGCTTGCATAACAGCTCGAACATCTGTTGAGGCTCGGCCCAAGTTTGACTCAAGCTTGACCGAGCTCGAGCCTTAAGGTAAGCTCGCTCGAGCTTAGCTCGTTTGCGGTCTATATGTAAGGCGTAGAGAATCGAGATGTTTTTTCTTACCATGGAGCCATTGATTATTGTATAGTATAGGATACTTGATATTGCATCAATATAGGGTTTACTGCGACATTTGTCCAACAACACTGCTACTGCTAGACTAAAGATGTCACTCTTTATGGATGACATTGCGCTCTTTGCAACCCCCATAAGCAAAAGAGACTCTAGTCACCAAGACCATATCGGAGTTATTCGCAAATGCGCCAGCCCTCAACGTGGACATACAAAAGAGCAAAATCTTTTTGATCGGGTGTGAGGTGACAAATTTATGCTTAAGCTCCAACCAAGAAATTTCCTTGCAAATTCCTAGGCCATCCAAGCTAGGACGCTTTGACATGCATTCTACCTACCGGTCACTGAGAAACTGGGGGCAAGACTTGTTGGTGGAAGAGCGAATGGTTATCCAAGGCCGGAAGACCAGTGTTGTGCAACGCTGTGTTGACTGCCAATCTCGTTTACCATACCTTGATTTTTCCTCTGGATAAGCGAGCTATCAGGACGATGGATCGAAAACAAAGGAGCTACCATCCAGGGGCGGACGCAACAAAAAATAATAGGAGGGGCTAAGGTTTAGATCAATGCCTAAGAGTCGGTCCAAGTCTAAAGTTTAGCCCCTTTTTCCCTTTTATTTTACACTAAAAATTATAGGTGGGGCTCCACTGTCATAGACAGCCCCACCTGACCGGCCCGTGCTAGATTCGCGCGCCCATGCTACCATCATATGGAGAGAAGAGGGACTAAAAAAAGTGCAATGGGGTGCATTGCCACGTCAACTCCAAGGTAGTCTGCAGAAGAAAACACAACTTGTATTTAGCAGAAGAAAACACAACTTGTAGAATGAACTGTTATTATAATTGAGACTAAGATTGAAGAGGCCGTAAAACAAACTAGCCTCTTGGTTCTTGAATACTGAGCTGACCAGTGGTCCACATCGACAATGGGGTTGACAAAGACGCTTTTCTTGAAATTCAGAGCTAGCCATCCATCATCATCATCAAAGATTCAAAGGAGCATTTATACGAACTGTGAATGAAAAATTTTACTGTTTGCCCATAAAAAATCACGCAAACGAAAAAATGCCTAAGGTTTGCGCCCAATTGCAAAAATACCCCTAGGCGCTTTCGGCCAGGGGCGGCATCGGGGGCATGGCGCTCCGGCGGAGGGCGCCAAGGGCTCGGCGCCTCGCCAGGCGCCAGGGGGGTAGGTGCCTCGCCAGGCGCCTAGGTGGTTGGCGCGGGTGCCGTGGCGTGGCGAGGTGGCGGGCGCGAGGCAGGGGCGGAGGCGAGGCGGCAACCTCGTCGGCGGTGGACGGTGGGCGCGGCGAGGAAGGGCGCGCGCAAGGAGGAGAAGATCGCGAGGGCGGCGACCGAGCGGGCGGAGAAGCTCGCGAAGGCGCGCGCCGCCGTCCGCCGCCGACGAGGTCGCCGCCGCCTCCCCGCCTCGCCGCGCCCGCCGCCTCGCGCGCGCGCGCTGCCGCGCCGTGCGGCGCGCCAACCACCTAGGCGCCTGGCGAGGGCGCGCCGCCTTGGCGCCCGGGCGAGGGCGCCGAGCCCTTGGCGCGCTCCGCCGGAGCGCCATGCCCCCGATGCCGCCCTGGCCGAGAACGCCTAGGGTATTTTTGCAATTGGGCGCAAATCTTGGGTATTTTTTCGTTTGCGTGATTTTTTATGGGCAAACAGTAAAAATTTTCACTGTGAATGGAAGCCCTGCATGCCAAAAGTTTCAGACAAATCGACTGATGATCAGCTGAGCAATGGCAACCAGCTACTCAGTGGCTAGAGCCGTGCTACGCTAACTACAACTTTCATGCAAGGATAGTCCTAATTGCTGTAGAGATCATCATGATTAAGCATGCAGATTGATTGCTGGCACGTCCTGCTCATACAAGGCTTGGGTCCTAATTGCAAATATCATCATCAGGATTCAGGACGCCTTGTTCTTGCGAGGAGAAGGGTACTGTTTCAAGCGGAATGGAGTACGGATTCGAAAAGTGCATGCATGCAGCTGAAATGGAGGCCTTTCGTAACGTAGCATGCCTGCTAGTGTTCAGTTTGCTCGCATTCCAAAGGCCAGGAAGCTAGGCTACTCACGTCCTTTCGACAAAAGTCGCTCACACAAATTTGAAAGATGGAAACAGGATGAATCTCATCCAAATGGGCCTGCCTTTTGAGGCAAAAAATTTGCCAAAAAATCTAGTGAAGCCACTGTCAAGCTGGACCAACAGTACCGTGCCTCTTATAGGTGCCTCTTATAGGCCATTTAGCCCGGCCCAAATGGCCAGGCCCGCGTTCAATCAAGAGTCCAAAACCAAACAAAACAAAACAAAAAAACATAGAGCTTTTTTTTAATGTTTTTTTTGCCTCACGGAATATATGGAGGGAGGAGGAATATAGTAAGTAGTCAGAATGCAGTAAAAAGGAAAAAAGTATAGCTCTTCTAAAACTAGAAGGCGGCCTGTTTGATTTCCTTTTCACAAATGCTATATAAAAATTTGAACATATATAACTATTACTTGTGATTAGGACTCATCTGCGAGCCAGAACGCTTTAGCTTGTAAAAATCATTTTTAATATCTCGTAGATGCTTCTCGCTACTCCTAGTTGAACAAAGCTCATTGGCCTCTTGAAACACACATCGGAAATTTTGATGGTAAGCTGAAATTAATGCTCTGTTTGATTCGGCCATTTACGTCGACATAACTATTTGTAGATACTATGTTCTTATGAGAGATGTCCTTAAAATAAAGGGAAAAAAATACCACCATGTATAAATTTGTTCTTCTAACGGAAGAAGTAGGGATAAATTACATTACACTCTTATAAATTGAGGGCCCTCAAAAAGAGCCTTTTAGCAGTTGAAAATATATTTACAATCTTTGGCTTGTATAAATTTTGAGTTGAGTATTTTTAATTTATATTTAAGTATCTCACTTGCCTTTTGCCATGGATGTTTACACCTTAGCCCTTTGGAATATTTGGTAAGTTCAGAATCATAGTATAATCTTTGATGATTTGCAGCCCACCTATCGATCTTGGAAGGACAATTTTGCAGCCCACCTATCGATCTTGGAAGGACAATTTTGATAGGGATGTTGCTCTTCTAGTTTTAAGAGTTAATTGTGATTTAGCTTCTTCAATTATTTCTTGGCTTAGTTCTCTTCCAGCTTTTTAAATTTGTTTTTGTAAATATGTAGATATTCTTTTCTTTAATATATACCTTAGGAGGCTCTCCTACCGTTTTTAGGTAAAAAAAAAGACCATGTTTAATTCTAATATTCTATATATATAGGAATAAGTCTATATTACATCCCATCTGATGTTATAATAACAGTTCATTCTACAAATTGTGTTTTCTTCTGCAAAATACAAGTTGTGTCCGCCGGGATTCGGCTCTTCTGTGAAATACAAGTGTGTCTACCAAGATTCGGCTCTTCGAACATTTTCTTTGCATGCATCCCTCTCCCACATAATTCTGGTTTTTTTTAGAGAGGTTACAAAGAAGGCGTACAAAACTCACTCCCTAACTTCTAACCACTAAACTAACACGCATGCATATGCGTGCGCCCTAACGCATGGTAGAAAGCGCGACTGTCCCAAGGGACAGCAATTAGGCATCAAGGCACACGCATACCCCTACGACTCTCTAGGAAAATCCTAGAAAATCAAGGCACACGCGTACCCCTACGACTCTCTAAAAAAAATCTTAAACTTCTAACCCCTAAACTAACACGCACGCATACGCGTGCGCCCTAAGAAAGCGCAATTAGGCATCAAGGCACACGCATACCCCTATGACTCTAGGAAAATCCTAGAAAATCAAGGCACACGCGTACCCCTACGACTCTCTAAAAAAACTTAGAAAAATATGACACACAAAGCCAAACTTGGGGTTTTAACTTTGGTGGATAGTGCTGTCACTGCAGTCTCTACCACTAGACCAAAGCCTTGTCCGCACTTAATTCTAGTCTAACACATGTTGATGGCTGGCTTACCATTGGTTAGTAAACCAATAATGGACTAGGCCTAACGCCACCGAAGTTTCAAGGACTACACTGCACATCGTTAAAAACCCGAAATTTTTTGTTTGGCCGGAGAAAGTTCAGTTTTGCAGGTAGGCATTTAATATAAATCAAGAAATTCCGTTCAACTTGTTAGGATTTACGCCAATTCAAAAAGATCATGAACAACACCAGAAGACATCTTTTGTGTTGAGTTGGACCAGGACCTAGGTTGTACTTTCAGTTGTGCCAATAGATCTGAGGACCTGGACCCGAAACCAGATGTTGGTCTCGGGAGAAGCCGAATCGCTGTGGGGCATGAGATAGGCCGAATAACATTGGGCTCCAACAAGTGGTATCAGAGCCATGATCAATAACTCGGAACCGTCTCCAGGAGATCGCACGGTGTAATACAGATGGTCCGATGTGTGCTGAGGAAAATTGTTGGGTTTAGTCCCACATCGAATATTGTTGATGTGAGAGCACAACTTAAAAGGTAGAGACACCCCTCTCCCATCAGACTAGTATTTTGGGTGAGTTGGGATAGGACCTAGGTTGTGATTCTAGTTGGGCCAATAGATGTGGGGACATGAGCCCGAGATCAGGTGTTGGTCTCGGGGGGAGACGGATCGCTGTGGACCATGAGATGGGTCGGATCACAACGGGCTTCAACAAGTTGTATCAGAGCTATGGTCGGTAAGCTGTAACGTCTCCTGGAGATCGCACGGTGTAGGACCAAACGGCCACGTTGCAGGAGATCCGACTGCACATATAAAACTAATATATAAAAAAAATCCTGCACGGGCCAGGCGACGAGGCGGATGCTTCGGCCAGTTGGTTAGCTGCACTAGGAACTGTGCATGTGGTCTACGGTTCGAATCCCGCCTCATCCACCGTTTCTCAATTTTTTTTTCCCAGCGAGCGCAGCTCTCTCTTTCTCTACCCCTCTGTCTGACACGCTCTCTCTCTACCCCCCTCTCTCTCTCGCAAACTTTATTTCTTTCTCTTTTTTCCTTTCTATTTCCAGCCAGCTTCCCCCTTTTTTTTTCCCCATTTTCTATTTTCCTTCCACCACGTCACAAGAAAAGAAAACAAAATCAAAGACTTCAAAAATTGAACCATGAAAAAAATAACATACATACAAAGTTATTTTTATCTTAGGTTTAGAATTTTCTTTCCCCACATTTTCCATTTCTTTTTTGCAGGTCATAAAAAGTCCAAAAATTGAAAAGCTTAAAAAATTGGAACCATGCTTGCTCAAAGAACATACAGGAAAAAATCCAAAACAAATTACAAAATTACAAAAAAATCAAGATAAGAGTACATAAATAAATTTAAGTGGTACAAACAAAGAACATTCCGGAACAAATCCAAAATAAATAAAAAACAAAAAATAATGATAAGGGTCCATTAATTAATTTAAGTATTAAAAATGTGAAATTCAACGAAATGAATTATGAAATAATAGGAATAAAAAATAAACTTCTAAAAATATAACTATAGCTAAAAGCATACAAATCATAATTCCACGTGGATGTCCATAAAAAAATTATCCATGCTCTTTAAAAAAAATCAACTTTTCACATATGGACATTTCTTTTTTACAATTTTACTGGCCCAATCGTAATTTGTGTAATTTAATTAATTAGTGGATTATTTTTTCATTAGTATTTAAATGAGCAAATGCATTGTTCCCGCCACTGTGGGTGAAAAATGCGCTGAGAGAACCGGGATTTCGCTTTGGAAAAACATATTTAACTAAAAATCGCGCTGAGACGATAAATGTTCGCATTTTCCCGCCAAACCGCCGAATGCATGTCATCAATTATTTGCATTATAATAACTTTAGTCAATAACGTAACATTTTATTTAAATTGTAAAGATATACCCGCGCTCATATAACCAAATTAAATAAATAGTCTTGGAGGCATGAAATTTGAAATTCTAATTTTTGCCAAGCTTGAAATTTGAAAATAGACATGAGAACACAAATAAACTTAGTTCATATTATGACAGCGTTTTAAGTATTATTTCCAACCATGAACTAAATATTCTGTTGTTAATTACTACATGCAAAAAAAAATCGTACAAATAATTCATGCATGCAAAATAAATTTCGTACAAATAATTAATACATGCAAAAAAATAACTACTTCACTAGTTTCCATGCAAAAAATACAACTAGTTAATACATGCAAAAAAACATACGTACAAATAATTAATACATGCAAATTCCTTGCGCCCACCACGTGTCGTCGTTCTTGAGCTCCCGCCGTGCGGCGTGGCCAGGGCTGGCCCTAGGGGGTAGGGTGGGCGGCCGCCCTAGGCCCCCAAAGCCATGGGGCCCTAGGTATGTAAGTATACTATGGCCTTTGGCCTTTGACCCAGTCGCACTAAATTAAATGATAGCGAACTTGAAGAGTGTTGCACTAAATTTAGAGATACTTTCTCTCATGATGGTTCATCTGATGTTGAGGTACATGATCTTATTTCTGAATTAAAGATTTTCAAATTCACTTTGCCAAATGGCGTATTGTCTGCTATGGAGATTTTCGAGCATGTCAGAGATGTGGATTGTTATCCTAGTGTCTTCATTGCTTATCGAATCTTATTTACTGTGCATGTGACTGTTGCATTAGCTGAAAGAAGCTTTTCAAAATTAAAACTGTTGAAGAACTATTTGAGATCAACAATAACACAAGAAAGGTTAAATGATTTGGCGACTTTATGCATCGAGAAGAAGTTATTGGACGAGATTGATATCAATAGAATAATCAATGACTTTGTATCACAAACTGTTAGAAGAAATTTTTTAAGATAATGTCAAGTGCCAAGTAAGTATTTATGATTACAATTTACATTTGTCATTTCATAAACTTTAAAGTGTTCTATAGAAGTAATTTTTGTGTATCGAATATTAATTTCTTCAAGGATGTGTGTTTAAAAAACTATATATATCCATACATATATACATAGACATATATATATATATACACGAGGAGGTGGATGGGGGCTCCATATAAGTTTTCGCCATGGGCCTCCAAAATACCAGGACCGGCCCTGGGCGTGGCGGGAGCTCCCTACGCCCGCCACGTGTCGCCTTCCCTGGGCTCCTGCCGTTAGGGGTGGAAACGAGCCGAGCCGAGCCGAGCTCGGCCGAGCTCGGTCAAAAACGAGCCGAGCCTGAGCCTGCTCGCTATTTTGACGAGCCCCAAAAGTGGGCTCGGCTCGAGCCCGGTAACACCTTCGAGCCGAGCCACGAGCCAAAGGCGTTTCATGTTCAAAATATGACAACGAGCCGAGCCAGACCGAGCTCTGTCAGAAACGAGCCGAGCCCGAGCCGGCTCGCTATTTTCCTGAGCCCCAAAAGTGGGCTCGGCTCGAGCTTGGAAACACCTCCGAGCCGAGCCGAGCCGAGCCGCGAGCCACGAGCTATTTTTCCAGCCCTACCTACCGTGCGGCGTGGTGGGAGCGGACATGCGGTGCGGCGGCTGCCATGACTGATGGCGTGACCGGATGCTATTCCGACAATTGTTAATTACAGTAGATTATTTTACTAAATGCGATTTAACCGTGGATTATTTCGGGTATTTTTTCGTTAATATAAAGCTATCCTTCTCTGGATGAATCGGCGTAGTTTCCGATCGTCGATGTTTTTGAAGGATCACAGGGAGTGGGTCGAAAAAAAGCCACCAAATTGTCCGAGCGTTTTCCCTCTTGCTAGCTCCATGAGACTGAAAATATAAGTGAGATTGCCCCCAAGCGCGTGTTGTGGCTGCTGTCCTTCCGACCCATCCGCGAGTTCGCGGCTGCGCGCCTCATCTCCGCCGTCGCCGCGTCGCCGGCGGCGGCCGGAGGAGGTGAATACCATCAGCAAGGCGATAGCTAGCGGACTAAGTCACAGACTCGAGCACTCGACTGCGCGACCGGTTCGAGTGGCGGGACGAGCTCTTGGAGTCGTTGGACGAGGGGATAAAGAAACTCGCCGTGTTCCTGTCGTCGAGGCTCATCCTGGCGGCTATGGATGCCTGTTGCCGTGTAACGATAAGTTATTAATTAAATTAAGCATGCAACATCATGTCGATAGGATCAATCACCGTAATCAATGGAATTGGTCCACATGGATTATACTCCTATATGGTTGATCAGACAACACCGGCCACTAGCTAGGAAAAAAAAAATCTCTGCATCACGTTTGTAAAACGGCTCCCCCCATCACCACTTGGATGGACGCCACGTGGCTCGTCTCAATCTCAATGCAACGAGGTGCATCCTCCCGCAGACGCGTCTCCCTTTTTTTTTTTTTGAGCAAAGGGCAGGAGGACTGCCATCTATTGATCAAAGGAGGGAAAAGTTACATGGTGGGGGGATTGTCCCTTCCGGGGAACAGTCTGAGAAAATCTTAATTACAAGGAGACTAGGTTGGCACCAGCTGCCTCCCAGAGGTGCAGCTCGTCGATCAGTTGTTGTAGGGACAGCTGGCGGGGCTTCTCTTCGGAGCGGAAAATACGGTTGTTACGCTCGATCCAGAGGTGCCAAATTGTGGCAGAGATGATGGAGAGGACACCCTTATGGGACCCTGATTGCAGGGAGAGGCGTTCCCACCAAGCGATGAGGCAGATCTCCTCCCCCGCAGCAGGATTGAGTGAGGGGCTGTTGAAGATGACCGCGAGCCTACTCCAGATGAAGGTGCTGAAGTTGCATTGTAGGAAGAGGTGAACCGGAGTCTCCAAGTTCCTTCGGCAAAGGGGGCAGAAATAAGAGTTGGGGAGCTGCCGTCGCTGTAGAGCATCCGCGGTCAGTACACGATTCTGTAGGAGCAGCCAAAGGAAAAACTTGCATTTTGACGGTGCCCATAGCTTCCAGACTGTAAGCAATGGTGGGGCAGGGCAGCGACCAGAGAACTACAACCGGTATGCTGAGCGCACGGAGAAGGAGCCGTCTTGCGAGAACCGCCAAGCGCGCTGGTCCGGCTCGTCCTCGGATAGGGTGACGCGGGATAATCTGGCGAGAAGCAAGAAGAGTTCGGGGGCCAGCTGTGGCAGCCTCTGCTGCAGTAGGTTTCTTGCCAGGTCGAGAAGCCAGTTGTTGTTCGAGAGAGCATCTCGGACTGATCTTGTTCTCTTGGTCGTGATTTCGTAGAGCTGTGGAGCCAAATCCTTGGGGGCACAACCGGAGAGCCAACGATCCTCCCAAAAGGACAGGGATGAACCACTACGCAGGTCTAAAGAGGAGCCCAAACGTAGTAGGTCTGAGTCCGATTGGGGGGGAGTGTCTAGAAAATCAGCCCAGGGGGCGGGGGCGGGTGTCTTGCTCAACCATAGCCGCCGAGCGGAGCGCTCTGGCGAAGAAGCTAAGGTTGAGGACCCCGAGGCCCCCGAGGGAGGCGGGGGAGCAGACGATGCTCCAATTAATTCGACAGTGACCACCGGTCGTGGAGCTGGTGCCCCGCCAGAGCCAAGCTCTTCTGATTTGGTCAATCTTAAGGAGGACGGACTTTGGAGGACGGAGGACGGATAGGATGTAGGAAGGCGTGGCCGAGAGAACTGCCTTGAGCAAAGTTAGTCGGCCACCCTTGGACATGAGAGGACCCCGCCAACCGGCCAGCCGATTATGAATCTTGTCCGAAGTGGCTGGAAATGCACGCGCCAAGACGTTTGATGGATAGGGGAAAACCAAGGTACTTGATTGGGAAGGTGGTCCTTTCTGCCGGGAAAACTTCGAGGATGTCATTGAGGTCGATGTTCTCGCAACGGATTGGGGCGACCCGGCTTTTGGAGAAGTTGGTATTTAGCCCAGTGATCTTGCCGAATTCTTTTAGAATGATGGAGAGGTTGGACACGTCCTCTTTGGTGGGGTTGAGGAAGATAGCCGCGTCATCCGCGAACAAGGATACACGGAGATGGGGGGACAAAAACCGAACTGGTGAGAGCGCACCAACCTCCGTGGCTCGCTGAAGGAGTGAGCAGAGGGGTTCAATGGCTAGGTTGAATAACAGGGGCGAGAGAGAGTCCCCTTGACGAAGGCCCCTAGAATGTGAGATGATGTCCGAAGGGTGGCCATTAAGGAGCACGCGGGATGAGGAGGAGGTGAGTGACAAGGAGATCCAGTTACGCCAGCGGGTTCCGAAACCACGGGCCTGGAGGTTGTCAAGGAGGTAAGGCCAGGCAACGGAATCGAAAGCCTTTTCGAGATCTAGCTTGAGAAGGAGGGTTGGTTTTCTTTTTCGGTGGAGATATTTGGCAGAGCCCTGAACAAAGAGGAAGTTTGCTTGGATGTGGCGCTTTTTTATGAAGGCGCTCTGGCAGGGCAAGACGAGGTCCTCCATAAAGGGGGCCAGTCTGGTGGAGAGGATCTTAGTGAAAAGCTTCCCTAAACTATGGATAAGGCTGATCGGACGGTAGTCGGCCGGAGTAGAAGGGTTGTCTTTCTTAGGGAGGAGCACAATGAGGGCACGATTGAGGACTTCGAAGCCACGGCCGTCGAGGTTGAAGAGGCACTGCAAAGCTGCTAGGAGGTCGTCGGAGATGAATTCCCAGCAGGTCTTGTAGAAGTCCCAGGTGAAGCCGTCCGGACCTGAGGCCTTCTCGCTTGGCAGGCTGAAGATTACCCGCTTAAGTTCTTCATAAGACAAGTCCACTTCCAAAGCGGAGAGGTCAGGAGAGGGCAGGTCCAAGAAATCCCAGTTGAAAGAGCGAGCGGGCGGGTTGGAGGGTGAGGTAGCGGTCGTTTGCCCGAAGATGGAGTTGAAGTGGCAGAAAAGGAGATCTGCTTTGTCAAGGTGTTCCGTGTGGGAACCCGCAGGCGAAACCAGGGAGTGAATGAAATTCTTGCGACGACGACCATTTGCCCGAAGGTGAAAAAACTTGGTGTTGGCATCCCCAAGCTTTAGCCAAGAGATGCGAGATCACTGCTTCCACTTTATACGCTCTATGACAGAGAGGCCGAGGACCCGAAGCTTGAGCTGGCGCCGCAGGTCTAGTTCGCTTGCGGAGAGCCTGCGGAACTCCATGGCCACTTCGAGCAAACGGATGACTTCGTTAGCCACAGCCAGTTGTAATTGGGTATCGCCGATGAGGTTGCGGCTCCAGGCTTGGAGGGCTTTGGCCGTGTGGGTGAGCTTGCGATTGAAGCGGAGAAGTGGGTGGGTGGGGAGGTTTGGGAGTGCCTGAGACCATGCCTGGTTGGCCACTTCAAGAAAGCCTGGCATCTTTATCCAAAAAGACTCAAAACGAAAGCGCCTTGGAGGGCAGGGGAGGCACTCCGCTGTAAGGAGAAGCGGGAGTGATCGGAGGCGGAGGAAGAAAGGGGATCAAAGAGCAAGAGGGGAAGAGAAGTTCCCAAGAAGAGTTGGAGAAAACTCGATCAAGTCTGACCAGCGTGGGATTGGCCTGCTCATTACTCCAAGTGAAACGACGCCCTGAGAGATGGAGTTCTTTCAGGTGACAGGAGTCTAGAGATGCTCTAAAGCGCGACATGAGTCGTCTGTTGAGGTTGAGGTTGTTTTTGTCAGCTGCTTGATAGATGAGGTTGAAATCTCCAATCAACATCCACGGGCTCGAGAAATGGTTGGAAATGGTGGTGAGCTCTTGAAGAAAAGCTTCTTTGTGGGCGTTGACGGAGGGGCCATAGACGTTGGAGATGACCCAGGAGGACTGGGTGCTCAGGGAAGTAACCCGGGCGAAAATGGAGTGCTGCAGAATTAGCGGGTCCGACAATCGAACAACAGTGTCATCCCAGAGGAGAAGCAGGCCTCCTTTAGTTCCAATGGCTGGGAGAGCTAGGTGGTTCCGGAGGCGATGACCAGAAGTTTCCAAAATCGTCTGGGGAGATGGGGCCGCAAGCTTGGATTCCTGAAGAGCGAGGATGGAGGGGTTATGGGATCTGACCAGATCAGCAACCACGGCACGCTTGGCGGCAGCGTTAAGGCCTCGAACATTCCAAGTGAGGATCTTCATTGGGAAACACTGAGCGAAACACGAGCCTTTAGAAGGTAAGGCTGAAGCGCAACTAGGGCGCGCAAGCAATCCCATCCTCAACAGCGTCGGGGCTGATGGTGGAGAGGTCAAGCGCTGGCCTCGCAAGGCCGCAAAGGTCGGAGACGATGGCGAACGTAGGAGCGTCCATCTGTGAGGAGGAGAAAAGGGACTGGAGCTGGGCGGCGAGGTCGTCGACGGCCGAAGGTACGGCCGAAGGTGGGGGGAGACCTAGCTTGAGGGCTAGGAGGTCCTGCGCCTTACGGATGGCGGGGACCGAGGAGGAGCCTGCTGAGGCAAAGGGAGGCCTAGCTGAGGCAATCCGAACGCTGCGACGCACGCGTCTCCCTCTCTTCCCGCATTCAACTGCACCTTCAATCTAGGAAGCATATCCTTCGTACATCAAAGGGATATGTTCACCGACATGTGGCCTAGACCTGTGACCTTTAGTCTAGAATGAGCTGTCCTGGTTTGGCAATCGGGATTAAAGCCAGTTGCCAACCGGGACTAAAGGTTGTTTCCCTATAAGTGGTCTAGTCGCCGTCCTCCGACGATGGCACCACTGTTTGCGCGAAATGCAAGAAGAGGAGGCCATGTCAGAAGAACAACAATTAATAGTATGTTGTGATTTTTGTAGAGATTGATGGCTATAGCATTATGGAAGAGGCATGGTGTTGTAATTTGTGTAGCAGCAATTACAATTGTAATTCAGTCTTGCAAAGATCTGCTCATGTATAAGACTCGAAAGCATTTTTAGTCTTGCATTTTTGTAATGACATTACTGTTGTTGTGCTTTTTTTAAGCCTTAGCATCTATAAGTAGCCTCGCTATCCTAGAGTTTCAGCTTTCAGGTGTTGAGATTTGAGATTTGAGGAGGCAACGGGAGGCCACGACGACGCGGGAGAGGGAGAGGGGGGCGGCGGTCAAGCGGGTGAGGGAGAGGGAGAGGCGGCATTGGTGACGATGGGGCAGAGGGAGGGGTGGAGAGAGAGAGAGGGTCGCGAGATGGGAGACTGGGGAGCGACGAGCGTGGGGTTGGGGGAGCCTGGGGATTAGGGTTGTGCGGTGTGGAGTGGGAAGGCTGGTAGCCATCGGATTGAAAATCAACGGTGGAAGAGGCCTCTAAGTGCCATGCGATCGCGATTGGACGGTGCTGGGGGGTTGACGGACAAAGACTGTATAAGAAGGAAGAAGAAACCTACCTCTCTTTAATATTAGGTATAGATTTAGATTCTTTTTTTGAAAAATTGAGCATGTGAGGAGGAGTGCTAGGATATAAGTGTGGATCTTGGAGTGGATTCGATGGTCCAGTACTAAGATATAAGTGTGGATCTTGGAGTGGATTCAATGGTCCCATACAAGCATGAAATTAATTATATGTATATGATGTGGGAGGGATCGATATGGAATTCTATTGATGAGCAAGTATAAACCCAACAATTAATACATGAAAAGATGATCCATTGAGCTAAAATTTTAATGCTACCTGCGTCATTCAGTATGTCATTCAGTATGGTGTTGGACAGAGATGCATGGTAGCGTTTCATTCAGTATTACATTCAGTAAGGTGGTATTGGACAGATATATGCAGCGTTTAAACACGCTATATATATTGCCATGCATTCAGCATGGGGTTGGACAGAGATGCTAGCTTCTAGTTATGGCATTCTACGGCTCTAATAAAACTCTAGATTATAATCAGGCTTTTGTAACAACGATTTATGAGACATAAAAGATTGTCCAAAATTAATTTAAAGATTTTTGAGAAAAAAGAACATTGAGATTCCATAATATGTCTACACAAAGTGTCAAAACGATTAGTTTTTTTTTTTTGAAAAACGTTTGAGTAGTTTGTTAAATCAGATAAATATGCTGCTATAGATTATAATCAAATTTTAAGCCGTAGCAATCAAGGTACAGTACGGTGCTACATAGAGCGGTAGCTTAATTACATGTCCTTCTTGTGTACCATTCAGTATGGTGCTGGATAGAGATGGTATGGTAGCTACTCAAAACGTGTTCAACGGCGTGCATGCATGGAGGATGTGAGCTTGGATATGCGCGTTACATCGATCTGTTCTACCTCAGTGATCGCAGAGTTGACATGTGCGCATGCATAGTTGAATTTGCGTGGTCCACCGCCAGTAAAATGACCTTTTCATATGGGTCCATCATTCCCGATTAACTACGAATCTATACTGATAGTGGCGACACTCTTGGTTTATTGCCACGGGGCTAAAAGCATGATTTTTCGTCTACATTAGTCCTGGTTCATGTCACGAACCAGGATCGAAGAGTGCTTATTTGGCAGATGGGTACATGGCAGCTGGCATGAACACACATTAGTCCCCGGTTCGTGTTAAGGCAAGGCTTTCTAAAGCCTCGTTCTAGGCTTCCAACATATTTTAATAGGATTAGATATCCTAGTATACTAAATATGCGAGGTTGGGTGGGTTGGTTAGAAGGTGAGTGGGGGATCTGTGGTGGCAGGAGGTTCCAAATTTGAGTTTTGGGTTTGCCCTATATTGTAGATATGTTCTAAACCATGGGGGAGGAAAACAGCCAAAACCGGGATTAAAAGTTGTTTCCCTACTAGTAGTCCCACGAATAGTACGTACTCACAATAAATTTATGATGTGGCATGATATGTGCGGTATTAAATTAAAGATATATACGTACATACTTATCACATCAGCATGTGTTACAAGAAATAAAAATACTAATAAACAAATCATCGTTCAACGGATGAGGTGTGTAGTACATGAAACTGTATAAAAACTTTAATGAAACTCATGAAACTGTATAAAAACTTTAATGAAACTTTACAACTTATAAGAAAATACAATATAAAAATGGCATGAACCTATATGAAACATCTTATAAAACTAAATGAAACGGCTAATTAATTGCAATGGTGATCCGTTCCATAGTAGTCCCTTGCGATAAAACCTAAATGCATCCTAGTACTAGCTACATATATCTATATACTATACTATGCATAAAAGCCCTAACCAGCTGCCAGCTGGTTAGGCCACTTTGCTTCCCCAAGGCGTAAGTGACCGCGAGCTTCCTCATGATACCACGTCGACAGAAAATCGTGCGCTACCAGCTGCCCTGTGCATGAGCCACGTCATCAAAAATAGAAACAACCATTCGATCGTGATCGATGGCTAAATCCAAACGTCCATTTATACTTTATATATAAAACAATTTTTTCCGCTTTAACCCTCGGTTCGGAGCCCTGGGTTTGAATTCCAGCCGCTCCCACTTTTCCTTTAATCCATCTCGGACCCTTTTTCTATCGTGTTTTCCCAATCATAGGTAGACCTAGGAATTGGGCCGTGTTTTTTTGGGCCGGCCCGAGCACGGCCCGATTTTGCCGGCCCAAAGCATGGCCCGGCACGAAATTTTTTGGGCCGTGTCGACTTGGCCCGATTGCCGTGCCGTGTCGGGCCTGAGAAGCCAGCACGACGGGCCGCCTGGCACGGCCCAAACATTTGGGCCGTGCTCGGGCCGGCACGGCCCGAACTGAGTCACGGGTCAGTAATTTGTATTTTTGGTGGTCTTTTGTTACTCGGATGAATTTTGTTTCTATATGAAAGTTGTAGAGAATTTGAATACGCATCTTTTTCATGTAGACAACCTTTTCATTTGAGCAATGCATGAATTTATAAAAAATATTCAGTGCGCTGGTTGTTTTAGAACCCACATGACCCATTTCGGTAATTAACATTTTTTGAGATATTCCACTGCTCAGATGAATTTATGTTCTACATTAAAGTTGTAGATAATTTCGAGACGCATCATTTTTGTATAGACAACTTTTTCATTTGAGTAACGTATAAATTTATACAAAATGATTTATATCTCTATTTTGTCTGGCGTGCCTTGCTCGGGCCGGCCCAGCCCGATTGTGGCCCGTCGGGGTTTTGGGCCGTGCCGTGCGTGGCTTTTGGCAGTCCGTGCCGGCCCGGCATGGCCCAAAGTGTTGACCGGGCCGTGCCGGCCCGATACATGGCGGCCCGAGGCACAACGGTCCCGTGCCGTGCTGGCCCGGCACGGTCCAATCCCCAGGTCTAATCCTAGGCAGCATTTGTATTGTGCTCACAGCTTGGTCTCCCATGCAAAGCTTAGGCATTAAAAACAAAAAACTAAAAACAAAGCTTTACGAACCTCAACCATAGTTTCATAATAAAGACCAATAATAATATTTAGAGTAATGAATTAAAAATGAGAATAATAAAATAAATTTTATTGTAACAGTTATAAAAGTATTCAGCCATGTCTAAATTTTTTATGATTCATATATAAAAAGTGAATTAACAAATGCCTCATTCTTTTCTTTCATTCTAACTTTTGTAGTTAGCCTTAAAAATCTTAGATTACCAAACCATTATACAATTGAACCGTAATATCATCCTAGGGTTCCACGAAAGTATTTAAATATTACACAAATAAATAAATAATGGAGAGAAGGATAAAAAACACTTTGAAAAAGTATAATTAAAGTTTAAAGTCATGGGTCCATGGAATAAAAAATAAAAACAGAGCTTAAAAATGGAACCATAATCATAATTGCATGGTATGGGTAAATCAGAATATCTAGGCACTAAAAATAAATAGGTTTTACAAATTGATTACATCATTCTATCCGTTCGCCTTTTACTAAAAAAATCTTTGAAATTTTAGCCACTGCATTTTAATGGGCTATTGGTTTTAACCAGAACAAGATAAAACGTTAGTCATTGTTTAAAACTAATTTTTTATCACCGAGAATAATCGGATGGCGTGCCACATGCACGCTTATTACATTGCTGGTATATATGTATAGCAACAAGGAAGCAAATCCTCTGACGTTACAGTTCTGTGACTTTGAGTCACTGACATGTGGGTCCATATGGTACTGTGACCCACATGTCAGTACCCAAATAAAGTCACAGGATATGCTTCCTAGAAACAAACTCTGCCTGTGTGTGTCGATTGGCAAACGTTATTTGTGCCTTGCTAGCCAAAAACATTTCTTTGGCACATATATAACACGATTCAGTATTCTAAATCAATACCGGACGTATATACGTCAGCACTTTGTGTGTAATCAGTGATGCAAAATCCAAGCTCGCAAGTCTCTGGATGAATGGCCAGGAACAAATTAAATTAACACGCCAACTTAACCAGTTTAAAAACAAAGCGTTATTGCTGCCTAATTAATGAGCTGATCTTTTCCTGGTGCACTGTACCTTGCCATGCATAAACACAGAACAAAATATTGACCCTTGGGCTAACCTCAAGATGCAGTTAACGGTCTGATGCCTGACACTTCCAAACGACCAAGATCAACCAAATTATACTCCCTCCGTTATAAAATAGTTGTCGTTTTGGACATTGAAAACGGTCTCCAAAATGCAACTTTAACCACTAAAAACTATTGTAATTTAATTTTAACATGCATTAAAATTATACTTTTATGAAAGTTCTATTCGAAACGTATTCATCTCTATGAATTTTATGCTTCAAATATAAATGGTTTAGAAATATTTTATAGATAAAATTATAAAAACATTGACTTAGGACATGTCTAAAACGACAACTACTTCAGGATGGAGAGAGTAGTCAAATAGCCCCGCAGATTTCAAACTACTAGGGTGGAGCACACCCCTGTAGTATTCAATATCTAGATCTTGCTTATATTTATGCGCAGTCGCCTGCTCTTCGCCGACAGGTGGGCCCACAAGAGGCGCGCGTGGGTAGACGGCTGCCATGCAGCCGCTCTCTTATAGTTAAAAGAAACTCTGATGCAAGTATATACATAGACTACCCCGCGTATCGTACGTAAGTAGCTAAACAACATGGATAATCATGGGACGACTCATCCCCAGTGTAGCTTACACGTCGCGGTACTACTGATGGTAGTGTTCCTCGTTCCCAGCCTCAGATACCTCCAGCTCCACCGTCGAAAGGCTCGCCGCGGAGGCCCCAAGCTGCCTCCGGGGCCATGGCGGCTCCCGTTCATCGGCAGCCTCCACCACCTGCTGCTCACCAAGAACCCGCGGCTCGTCCACCGCACCTTGACCGACCTCGCTCGCCGGCGCGACTCCCCCGTCATGTACCTCCGCCTCGGGGAGCTCCCCGTCGTGGTCGTCTCGTCGCCGCCCGCCGCCGAGGAGGTCATGAGGACGCACGACACCACCTTCGCCTCCAGGGCCCTGAGCCTCACCATGAGGACGGCCATCGGCGACCGGCAAGTGTGGCTGTCCTTCCTGCCGTACGGCGAGCGGTGGCGGCACCTCCGGAAGGTCTGCACCGTCGAGCTGCTCAGCGCGAGGCGCGTGCTGTCGTTCCGCCCCATCCGCGAGGACGAGGCGGCGCGCCTCGTCGCCGCCGTCGCCGCGTCGCCCCCGGGGGAGGAGGTGAACGTCAGCCGGAGGATCGCCGACTACATCGCCGACTCGTCGGCGCGCGCCGTCCTGGGCGAGCGGTTCGGGGGGCGGGACGAGCTTGTGGAGCTGCTGGACAAGATGGTGAAGCGGATGTCCGGGTTCAGCGCCGGCGACCTGTTCCCGTCGTCGAGGCTGGCGTGCACCGTCGACGGCACGGTACGCGAGGTGGCGGCGCTAAGGAAGAGGATCTTCGAGTTGATAGACAGTGCCATCGATCAGTACCACGAGAGGCGGCGGAAGGTCGCCGCCGGCAGTGATGCTTGTCGAGGAGGAAGCGAGTGTTTGTTAGACGCTCTTCTCAGGTTGCAGGTGGAAGGCGACTCCGGCAGTGCTCTCCCCATGGCCACCATCAGAGCCGTCATCACTGTGAGTATCTGCAACACGCTCATATTTTTCTTCTTACTTGATATTGATAGTTTATACATGAGCATATTTGTTGTGATTTGTTTTATCATTAAACATACTTTAAGCATGACTTATATTTTATATGTCTGCACTAATTTTTTGAATAAGACGAATGGCCAAAAGACGTGTTTAAAAGTCAACAGTGAACTACAATTTGGAACGGAGAGAGTAGATATCATTGAATTTCCATATATGAGGAAACTTTAACGTTTTGCAACAGGAAATGTTTTCAGCTGGGAAGGATACAACATCAACTGTCATCCAATGGGGTATGTCAGAGCTCGTAAGGAACCCAAATGTGATGCACAAAGCACAATCAGAGATACGCCATGCTTTGCAAGGCAGGTCGAGAGTAACTGAAGAAGACCTGATCAACTTAAAATACCTTAAGCAAGTAGTAAAGGAAACGTTAAGATTGCACCCAGCAGCGCCTTTGCTTGTTCCGAGAGAGTGCCAAGAGTCATGTAGGATTTTGGGATACGACATGCCAAAAGGAACAACAGTGATCGTGAATGTGTGGGCTACTGGTAGAGACCCTAGATACTGGGATGATGCTGACGAATTCAAGCCAGAGCGCTTCGGGGAAACTGCAATAGATTTCAAAGGTACAAACTTTGAGTTCATACCATTTGGTGCAGGACGAAGGATGTGTCCAGGCATAGCGTTTGCATATGCAAATATAGAGCTCTCTCTTGCTGTGCTCCTCTACCACTTCGATTGGCAGCTCCCTCCTGGTGTGGCTTTGGATGGGATGGACATGACGGAGGAACTCGGAGTGACTGTGGCCAGAAAGAGGGATCTCTACCTGTGTCCTATTGTTCGTGTGCCTTTATAAATTGTCAATAGACTAGCTATATACGACATACATGCAATTTATGGTTGTTTGTTTCTATGTATGTATGAGGCGAAAGGAACACCAAGGTGTCTTGACACCGATCCTCTTAGCCATTGTATTGCGGTAAGATGTGCGCAAGCTATGTGGATATGATTCTTAATGAATTAATCCAATAAGAGTACGTGATATGGAAGGTGAAAATGTTAGTATTAATTACGATATGGTATTAATTGATGCTTTATTATGGGTATGAAGTTTGAACTTCAATTGTGAACGAAAAAACGTCATTAACAGGGTATGAAAATTCTTTCTAAAATAAAAGGGTATGAAAATTGATCAACGTAATCTGTCGGCATGAAGGTGTTGACCAGCATGGCATGCAACTTCTGTGCTTCGATGAGCCGCGAAGATAGGTTGGTTCCTGCGGGCTGCGGCGACGCCTTGGTCCCAGCCCACTGCGGCCCATCAAACACCAGGCCGAAGCCCCACATGTACGGCACAGTCTCACGGACTGTGTTCATTCACAGATATAGTTTTTTTTTAAAAAACACTGTTTACAGAGTATCGATGTCAAGCCAAATCAATGGATGGTGTACATGGGGCTTGGGCATACGCGTCTACGCCAAGGTTTGCTCCTTTCGACTTAAACTAGGGGCGGAATCTGGTAACGAATAATCTGTATTATCTGGCTACTGTACTCGAAAAACTTCCTATCCATATTCATGATATTTGTATTCGAAAACAAAATGGATATGAATACGAATATTATCTAGTTTATTTTGCCGAATACGAATAAGGTTTACAAAATTCAAGCCCAACACTCACCATCAACATCAATAGTTATGTTGGTATCAAGGGGAGACCAATAGATTTGGGGACCTAGGCCTGAGACCAGATGTTGGTTTGGGGGGACCCGGATCGCTGTGTGCCATGAGATAGGCCGAATAATAGCGGGCTCTAACACAACTCAATCCGTATGTGGTGTTTGTTCCAGACCATCGCATTACAGACTCTGATGATTTAACCAGGATATATCCATCCTTCACTCCTTTTACATGGTCTCTAAAATATAATTTTGAGAATGTGCTACTATTCAAGTTTACTTATGGTAGTATTCAATAAAATGGTAGAATCTCGACAATATTTTATGGGATGAACATACACCTATATATGATTTTTACTAACAGATCTAAATATTTTTGGAAAAATTATAGATATATAGAAACGATTTTAAAAATAGTTTGCTATTTTCTATTTATGGCAAATTTTTCCTTTTTTTTATTTTATTTTCTCTTTAAAAATAGGAAGTTTGCAAAAATAGAACCGTGGGTCGGCCAAAATAATCCATAAAATCACATAAACAAGTTTGGATCCACGTTAAATGAAAAATTGGACATTGGATCCACATTGATATTTTACTAAATTAGCTAAAATTTGTCTCAAATAGCAAGTCACTGAAATTTTGCTAAATCTATAATACCAAGGCATTGCACATTTAACCATAAAAGTTTGATGTAGAATTAACAATTTTTGCTCCTGCTATGCCCTTTTAATCGTAAGCATTTTACAGATAAAATGTGTGCCCCTCTCTACTATTGACACACGTTTTAATGAAAACTAGAGTTTGCTAGAAATATACTTATATAACCATATATGACCAACAGCAATGCAAAACGGATTTTAGCAGAATTACATGTATGAACATAAACGTGCCCCTCTTAAGGTTGAAAGAAAGTAGATCATGTCAAGAGCATATAAAAGCATATAATGATCATCCAGGTATATAGAGCGAGAGGATAGCGCATCACATAATTTATATAAATTTGTTTATACGGTCTGGCTAGACTAACTTCTACTATTGGGATGACCATGTGGATCAACAATCCGCGTCGTTGTGAAATTGACAATCGATTATCCAATATCAGAAAATACTATGAAATTTAGATTTTGCCATTCTAATTTCTACTGATCTGGCCCCCCTTACACACATCATGTCATGCATGTGGCGAGCAATGTAGAACCTGCACGCATGGCTTTTGAGATGCCGGTGGCATTATATGAGTGCATGTAACAAGACACAACAATTAGTTTGATGGACACTAAGAAGCTAAATTTGTGTTGACACGAGAAGTATGCACGAGCACACATTAGTCCCAGTTCATGTTACGAATAGAGACTAAAATCTCATTCGAGCATACTTCAAAAGGAATGCATGTCCTAGTCTACTAAATACACATGGCTGGGTGGGTTAGTTAAAAGGATGAGTGGCAATCACGTGGTGGTAGGAGGTTCCAGGCTCGAGTCTTGGGTTATTTTCTACACCACGGGAGGGCTTTGTCCCGGTTGGGGGTAGACCTGCTCATGGGTAGCCCGGCCCAACGTACCTAACCTGACCCGGTCTGACCAGTGCATCGAGTCAGGTCGGGCCTCGATTTGAAGCCCAATCGTCTGAATGGGTTGGGTTCGAGCCTAAAAAAATTGCGAAATCAGCCGAGCGGGTTTGGTTTTTTGGGTTTTGGGTCGGGTTCGGGCCCATATTTGTGATCCGGTGCACCAGGTCGGGTCAGGATCGGGTCAACTGATTTTTGGTCGGGTTTTGAAAAACCCGACCCGAACCCGACAAATGATCATGTCTAGTTAGGGGAACTGGGACTAAAGGTCGTTCCCTAGAAGTGGTCTAGTCGCCGTCCTTAGACGGTGGCACCACTGCTTGTGTGAAATGCAAGAAGAGGAGGCCACATCAGATGAACAACAATAGCATTTTGTAATTTTTTGTGGAGATTGATGGCTATAGCATTATAGAAGAGGCATCGTGTTGTATTTTTTGTAGCAGTAATTACAATTTGAAATTCAGTCGTGCAAGAATATGCTCATGTATGAGACTTGAAAGCATTTTAGTCTTGCATTTTCGTAACGACATTGCTGTTGCTGTGCTTTTTTAAGTCTTAGCATCTGTAAGTAGCCTCACCTTCCTAGGGTTTCAGCCTTTTAGGTGTTGAGATTTGAGATTTGAGGAGGCAACAAGAGGCCGCAACGGCACGGGTGAGGGAGAGAGAGGGGACAGCGGTCGCGCGGGTGAGGGAGAGGGAGGGGTGGCGTTGGTGGCGATGGGGGAGAGGGAGGGGTGGAGAGAGAGAGAGAGAGAGAGAGAGAGAGAGAGAGAGAGAGAGAGAGAGATGAGAGGGAGACTGTGGAGCCACGAGTGGTAAAGTGGGTCATGAAGTGGGGATGTGGGCTGGGGAGGCTAGGAATTAGGGTTGTGCTATGTGGAGTGGGAGGTCTAGTAGAAATCTGATTGAAAATCAACGGTGGATGAGGCCTCTAAGTGGCAGAGAGGGAGGAGCCGTGCGATCGCGATCAGACGGTGCTAGGGTTGACAGATGAAGGCCGTAGAAGAAGGAAGAAGAAACCCACCTCTCTTTAATATTAGGTATATATTTAAACTTTTTTTAAAAAAATGGGCATGTGAGAAGGAGTACTAGGATATAAGTGTGGATCTTGGAGTGGATTCAATGGTCCAGTACTAGGATACAAGTGTGGATCTTGGAGTGGATTCGATGGTCCCATACAAATATGAAATTAAATTACATGTATATGATGTGCGAGGGATATGGAATTCTATTGATGAGCAAGTATAAACCCAACAATTAATACATGAAAAGATGATCCATTGAACTAATTTTTCCGTGTTACCTGCGTCACTCAGTATGTCATTCAGTATGGTGTTGGACAGAGATGCATGGCAGCGTTTCATTCAGTATTACATTCAGCAAGGTGGTATTATTTGACAGAGATATGCAACGTTTAAACATGCTATGCCATGCATTCAGCATGGGGTTGGACAGAGATGGGTAGCTTCTAGTTATGGCATTCTACGGCTTTAATAAAGCTCTAGATTATAACCAAGCTTTTGTAAGAACGATTTATGAGACAGAAAAGATTGCCGAAAACTAGTTTTAAGATTTTCGAGAAAAAGAACATTGAGATTCCAAAAAACGTCTACACAAAGTGTCAAAACGATTAGTTTTTTCTAGGAAAAACGTTTAATTAGTTTGTTAAGACAGGTAACTAAATATGCTGCTATAGATTATAATCAAATATTAAGCCGTAGCAATCAAGGTACAGTACGGTGCTACATAGAGCGGTAGCTTATTACATGTCCTTCTTGTGTAACATTCAGTATGGTGCTGGATAGAGATGGTATGATAGCTACTCAAAACGTGTTCAACGGCGTGCATGCATATATGGAGGATGTGAGCTTGGATATGCGCGTTACATCGATCTGTGCTACCTCAGTGATCGCAGAGTTGATAAGTGCGCATGCATAGTTGAATTTGCATGGTCCACTGCTATGAAAATGACCTTTTATATCGCCTCATCAATCCCTATTAACCACGAATCTAGACTGATAGTAGCAACACTCTCAGTTCATAACTATTGGGCTTAAAGCACAATTTTTTATCTGCATTAGTTCCGGTTCGTGTCACGAACCAGGATAAAAAAAGTGCTTTAACAAACGGGTACATGCCAACTAGCATGACACACATTAGTTTCGGTTTGTAACACGAACCGGGACTAAAGGCAAGCTAGTCTTTCTAAAGCCTCGTTCCAAGCTTCCATCATATTTTAATAGGATTACATATCTAGTATACTAGATGTGCATGGCTAGATGGGTTGGTTAGAAAGGTGAGTGAGGGATCCTATGGTGGCAGAAGGTTTCAGGTTTCAGTTTTGGGTTTGCCATATTTTGTACATATTTTCTACGCGGAGAGGGAAACAACCAAAACCGGGACTAAAGGTTGTTTCCTAGTAGTGATCCCACGAACAGTACGTAGTCACAATAAATTTATGACGTGGCATGATATGCGTATTGTTAAATTAAGATATCTATGTACCTACTTATCACATCAGCATGTGTTACAAAAAAACAGAATTAGTAATAAATAAATCACCGTTCAACGAATGAGGTGTGTAGTACATAAAACTATATAAAAACTTTGATGAAACTTTACGAGCCTACAAGAAAATACAATATAAAAATGGCATGAAGCTATATGAAACATCTTATAAAACTAAATGAAACTAGCTGAAACGACTAATTAATTGCAATGGTGATTCGTTCCCTAGTAGTCCCTTACGATAAAACCTAAATGCATCCTAGTACTAGCTACATATATCTATATACTATATATAAAAGTCCTAACCAGCCGCATGCTGGTTATGCTGGTTAGGCCACTTCGCTTCCCCAAGGCGCAAGCCGTGAGCTTCCTCGTGACGCCACGTTGACAGAAAATCGTGCGCTTGGCATGAGCCACGTCCTCAAAAATAGAAGCAATCGTTTGATCGCGACCGATAGCTAAATCCAAACATCCATTTATACTTTATATATATATAACAATTTTTCCCTCTCTAACCCTCAGTTCGGAGCCCTGGGTTTGAATCCCAGTCACTCCCACTTTTCTTCCTTTTTCTTTAATCCATGTCCTACCTTTTTTCTATCATTTTTCTCAATCGTAGGCTGTTGTTGCATGTTGTGCTTATAAAAAATGCTAAAACACAGGCGCCTGCACAATATCCGTATTGACCCTGATGTTAGTATATATACACTATACTGCGTAGCGTAAGTAGCTAAACAATATGGATAATCATGGGACGACTCATCTCCGGTGTAGCTTACACGTCGCGGTACTACTGATGGTAGTGTTCCTCGTTCCCAGCCTCCTATACCTCCAGCTCCACCGTCGAAAGGCTCGCCGCGGAGGCCCCAAGCTGCCTCCGGGGCCATGGCGGCTCCCGTTCATCGGCAGCCTCCACCACCTGCTGCTCACCAAGAACCCGCGGCTCGTCCACCGCACCTTGACCGACCTCGCTCGCCGGCGCGACGCCCCCGTCATGTACCTCCGCCTCGGGGAGCTCCCCGTCGTCGTCGTGTCGTCCCCGGAAGCCGCCGAGGAGGTCATGAGGACGCACGACACCACCTTCGCCTCCAGGGCCCTTACCCTCACCATGAGGACGGCCATCGGCGACCGGCCGGTGTGGCTGACCTTCCTGCCATACGGCGAGCGGTGGCGGCACCTCCGGAAGGTCTGCACCGTCGAACTGCTCAGCGCGAGGCGCGTGCTGTCGTTCCGCCCCATCCGTGAGGACGAGGCGGCGCGCCTCGTCGCCGCCATCGCCGCGTCGCCGCCGGGGGAGGAGGTGAACGTCAGCCGGAGGATCGCCGACCACATCGCCGACTCGTCGGCGCGCGCCGTCCTGGGCGAGCGGTTCGAGGGGCGGGACGAGCTCGTGGAGCTGCTGGACAAGATGCTGAAGCGGATGTCCGGGTTCAGCGCCGGCGACCTGTTCCCGTCGTCGAGGCTGGCGTGCACCGTCGACGGCACGGTGCGCGAGGTGACGGCGCTAAGGAAGAGGATCTTGGAGTTGATAGACGGTGCCATCGATCGGTACAACGAGAGGCGGAAGGTCGCCGCCGGCAGTGATGCTTGTCGAGGAGGAAGCGAGTGTTTGTTAGACGCTCTTCTCAGGTTGCAGATGGAAGGTGACTCCGGCAGTGCTCTCCCCATGGCCACCATCAGAGCCGTCATCACTGTGAGTATCTGCAACACGCTCATATTTTTCTTCTTACTTGATATTGATAGTATATACATGAGCATATTTGTTGTGATTTGTTTTATCATTAAACATACTTTAAGCATGACTTATATTTTTATATGTTTGCACTAATTTTTTGAATAAGACGAATGGTCAAAAGACGTGTTTAAAAGTCAATAGTGAACTACAATTTGGAACGGAGAAAGTAGATATCATTGAATTTCCATATATATATGAGGAAACTTTAACGTTTTGCAACAGGAAATGTTTTCAGCTGGGAAGGATACAACATCAACGGTCATCCAATGGGGTATGTCAGAGCTCGTAAGGAACCCAAATGTGATGCAAAAAGCACAATCAGAGATACGCCATGCTTTGCAAGGCAGGTCGAGAGTAACTGAAGAAGACTTGATCAACTTAAAATACGTTAAGCAAGTAGTAAAGGAAACTTTAAGATTGCACCCACCAGTGCCTTTGCCTGTTCCGAGAGAGTGCCAAGAGTCATGTAGGATGTGGGGATACGACATGCCGAAAGGAACAACAGTGATTGTGAATGTGTGGGCTATTGGTAGAGACCCTAAATACTGGGATGATGCTGACGAATTCAAGCCAGAGCGCTTCGGGGAAACTGCAATAGATTTCAAAGGTACAAACTTTGAGTTCATACCATTTGGTGCAGGACGAAGGATGTGTCCAGGCATAGCGTTTGCATATGCAAATATAGAACTATCTCTGGCTGTGCTCCTCTACCACTTCGATTGGCAGCTCCCTCCTAGTGTGGCCTTGGATGGGATGGACATGACGGAGGAACTCGGAGTGACTGTGGCCCGAAAGAGGGATCTCTACCTGTGTCCTATTGTTCGTGTACCTTTATAAACTGTCAATAGACTAGCTATATACAACATACATGCAATTTATGGTTGTTTGTTTCTATGTATGTATGAGGCGAAAGGAACACCAAGGTGTCCTGACACCGATCCTCTTAGCCATTGTATTGCGGTAAGATGTGTGCAAGCTATGTGGATATGATTCTTAATGAATTAATCCAATAAGAGTACGTGATATGGAAGGTGAAAAAGTTAGTATTAATTACGAGATGGTATTAATTGAGGCTTTATTATGGGTATGAAGTTTGAACTTCAATTGTCAACGAACAAACGTCATTAACAGGGTATGAAAAATCTTTCTCAAAAAAAAAGGGGTATGAAAATTGATCAACGTAATCTGTCGGCATGAAGGTGTTGACCAGCATGGCATGCAACTTCTGCGCTTCGATGAGCCGCCAAGATAGATTGGTTTCTGCGGGCTGCGGCGATGCCTTGGTCCCAGTCCACTGCGGCCCATCAAACACTAGGCCGAAGCCCCACATGTACGGCACAGTCTCGAAAAAAAATTTATGTATTTCTTTTTATTCTTTTATTCAAAATTGTATGCCGATTTCGATTTTAGACAAAACTACGCGTCGGTCGTTCATTCAAACCACGACGAGCTACCAATCGGATTTTGAAGAAACGACTGACCGGTAGATCCCGAGCGTGGAGGAGGCAGTTGACGCTGGCTTCCTATCGAGCTTTGGAAGCTCGACAGGAGCCCGTCGCTCGTTGAAAGCGCGACAGCATCTTATCGTTCGTTCAAAGCACGACCTAATGGATTTTTGCATATTTGTGTATATGGGGTGGTATATAGATATAAGGTAACGTAAGATATATTATTACCTAATATAAATATAAGGTATTGTAAATAAGATATATTATTACCTAAAATAAGGTATTCTAATATAATATAAGATATATTAATACCTATCGCACGTTGAAGACTCGATGGACGCCTACTTTTGTCTTATTTCAAAAGCGGCATACATTTTTGTATAAACGAATATAAAAAATATAAAAAAATTCCACAGTCTCACGGACTGTGTTCATTCACAGATGTAGCTTTTTTTTAAAAAAAAACAGTGTTTAATTACATAGCGTCGATGTCAAGCCAAATCAATGGATGGTGTACATGGGGCTTGGGCACATGTACTATGCGTCTACGCCAAGGTTTGTTCTTTCGACTTAAACTAGGGGTGGAATCTGGTAACGAATAATCCGTACTATCCGGCTGGACATGAATACGAATAATTATCCGGTTTATTTTTCCGGATACGAATACTAATAAGGTTTACAAAATCGGACTAGATACGGATACGAATTCGACCGAGCCCAACACTCACCATCAACATCAATAGTTATGCGCGCTACGCCGTTCTACTCTTATGATCGTTGGTTCAAGATTATTCATGCTTTTAGAGTTGTTTGTTTTGTCATATATAATATATCTTGATGATATCCATAGTGGTGTAGGGGTGTATTTTGTAAATTTATAATGCTGAAATTTGTTGTCAAAGTTAAAGGATGTTCGTAACCTATTTGGAATTGGATACATATCCAATTCGTATTTGTATTCGTTACACTATCCTATCCGTATTCATATTCGATAAATATTCTGTCGACGGTTGAGATAACGATCTCAAGTCGCTAAGGTTCTTGAAGATTGAGATAGGAGACACGCCAAACAACTACGAACAACAACGAATAGGAGACAGAGGTTTTTATCCTGGTTCAGGCCTCTCGGGAGAGATAATAGCCCTACGTCCAGCCTTTCTTATATATCAGAGGAGATTACAAGAGGTGGCTCGTCGAGATGAACAAGTCTCGGCGAGATTATGCGAGAATACAAAGGTGCTAGGCCCTAGGTCGTCTTTTATCGGCCCCTCAACACGCCGTGGGGGTCCTGTTTATATAGTGTTGAACAACCGACCTTCCAAGGGATAATCGGGCCGGGCTGACCACGAGTCCGTAACGAACTCAGTACATGCCAAATATATCCCGAGATAGATAAGGCATACTCCAATTCTTGGGGATCACGACCTCTGCTCCAATTCGGAAAACCACGTCCGGGTCTTCACGTAGCCGTGCAGAACTCTGTTCGAGTCGGACTTGACGGCGTGTTCTCCGCTCAACCACTGCGGATCACACCCCTGGTCAGATTTTTAGACTGCTAACCAACTCGATCAAGCTCGGTTCGATTTGAGCGTCGTGCACAACGAGGAGCGACTCGTCGATTTACCCAGGTTCGGACCCCCTCGCGGGTAATAGTCCTACTCCTGCTGAGCCTTAGCTCTTTTCCGATTGTGGTTGAATGGGGATGTGTTTACAGAGTGTTTGAATGCACGAATGCTAGTGCACGTATTCTTCCCTCTCTCCTCCCTTTTATACAAGCTTTGGGTGGCGGAGAGAGCCGAGGGGTAGGCAATCAAGATTTCAAGATAATCGACACGACTCGGCAGAAGAGACGAAAACGTGTTGCTGCCCACGCTGCTTGGCGCGCCCTCGCGTTCGCAGTGGCCTCGACCCGACAAATACACCGGTGAGTCTGCGGGTGGGGCCCCGCCGCTTCTCCGACGCGGCGGCCTCCTCAAGCAAACCTTCTCTCACGGTCAATTCTTACGTGCCCGCAGTGGATACCGCCAGACCTGCAAAGGTCATCAGAAGCGGTAATCATGTCTTCATTTGTCTATCCGCGTGATGTCTCATTAAATGCGCTTCGTCCTTCAGCGAGGGGAGCCTTCGTCCCAAGACTCTACGCAGCAACTCTGCTGCTGGCCTCACCTTGAGAGGGCTTGCCCACGCACCCGCCCGGCGTGGGGCCCTCGCCTCTCCTTCAGAGGGGCTCGCCAACGCACCCGCCCGGCGTGGGGCCCTCTTGGCCTCTGAGGGTCGCCCAGCGCTGGCTGGGCCTTGCTCGCCTCGCCGACGCGTGGGGCCTCTTGGCTTCTGAGGGGCTCGCCCATGCTGGGCCTTGCTCGCCCGCTTTGGCGCGTGGGGCCCTCTTGGCCTTCGAGAGCTCGCCCACGCATTGGGCCTTGCTCGCTCGGCTTTGGCGCGTGGGGCCCTCTTGGCCTTCGAGAGCTTCGCCCATGGCTGGGGCCTTGCTCGCCCGCTTTGGCGCGTGGGGCCCTCTTGGCCTCTGAGGGGCTCGCCACGCCATGGGCCTTGCTCGCCCTTTGACGCGTGGGGCCTCTTGGCCTCGAGGACTCTTCCTACCCTAGTATTTATTACACCGACAAGAGCCCGGGACCACCGTGATACGCGAACCGTCAGCCGATGTCTGGTTATCTTCGCGTGGCGGAGATTTAATCGTGGGGGCCCAACCTCGCAACGGCCGACGCTGATTCTCCACCGCGCACGATCTTCCTTGGGAAACCGCGTCGCTGCTGGAAACCAAAGCGCGAGGCAATGATGGCGCCGCACGCGTGGGGCGGAATCAAACCGTTGCGCTCGCGCCCGCCTATAAATATTCTCTTGGCGCTGCGGCTAATCCTTCCGCGCTAAGTCCTCAAACCGCTACTTGCCTCCATCACTACCACCACGAGCCTTCTTTTTCTTCGCCACCAAGTCTTTCGCCCGGCCACCGCCAAATTTTCCATGGCTCCCAAAGCGCAGCAAGGGCCGCCTGGGATGCCGCCCCACCTTCGAGCGTTCGCCGCTTCCACTGCCGATGAGGATCGTGGCGCGGCTTTGAGTCTTCGTGCCGCCCGCCGCGCCCGGTTCCGCTACCGGCACCATCATGCCGAGTCCTCGCGCCGGGAGATCGTGACCTTCTCTGGCGATCTTGGCGGGCCTTGTCCCGCCGTACTCAATTCCTCTTGGGGTGCTCGCCTTTATGGGATCCAGCGCGCGACCTTCCCCCAACTCGATCATGGCCTCGCCATCTTCGCCACCTCTCGCGAGATGTTCGTGGGGACGATGCCAAGCCTTCCGCTCTGGCGCCGACTCTTCATCTCGCACACGGGCTCGCGCCGAAAGCGTGGTTGGGAGCTGCTATTTTGCGCCCGCGAAACCTCGCCTTCATACCGCCGCGGTCAAGTCCAACTGGAAGGGCGCACCAAAGGGTCAGATGTGGAAGATTCCAGCGCTGCGGCGATCTTGTCCTTCCCGACAGCCCCGCAGAGCCCACCGCCGGCCGGGGGCCCGGCTAGACCATCCGGCGGTACGGATGCGATGATGGCGCGATTGCCGAAGCTCGCCGCCGGGCTCACCGAACCCACGTGGTGGCGGACTTTTGCGGCGCGCCTTTGCCCGCTTTCGCTGAGAGCGCGTCCCTGGGCGTACATTACGGCGACAACGACGGACCCGCACTACTCTTGAGGTGAATACTCGCGCTCTTTTGATTTCGCGACCTTGCGGTACGTCTTTCCTTCTCGCCAATCTTATGGTTTCCTTTTCGTTCATCCACCGCAGGAACGTCTTGAGACGACGTGCTCGGATCGGCCGGTGACTATCGCCCCACCGGCCGACGACTTCGCCGCTCGCAGAATCCTCCCCTCTGCGATCGGGATCCACGGAGCGCAACCAATACTTGAGTGCGCTGCCCCATGGAGGTCTTCGTCTGCGGTCCAAGTGGCACGGGCCACTACAGATCCGCGATCGCCTCCGGCGACCGCCAAGCTTCATGCCGCCGCTACCTCTGCCACTGGGGCCGACTCGACCGCGCCCCGGAAGCGCCGCCTCATCCTCGCCGTGGATGATGACGACGAGGAGGGAGAAGAGTCCAAAGAGGGCTCGCCTCCAACCCGAAGCTTCGCCGCCACCGCGGCCCCCGGCTGGGGCCTGCTTGCCGCCGCCGCTCCGCCACTGGCGAGAGCGCTGGCGACTCGCTTCGCCGCGCTCCGCCACCGGGCGAGCGCGGCGATTTCTTCCGAGCTGGCGCCGCTGCCGGTCTCTTCCGCCCGCCCACGCTGGCGCCTCTGCGCCGCGCGCGCCGCCGATCGTCGGCCTCTCGCTGTGGCTGGTGCTTCTGACCGGCGCCACTCGCGCTGGCGCCGAGCTCGCCGGCGGCGGCGGCGATCGCGATCGCGCCGGCACCGCCACCGCAAACAAGCGACTTGAGCTCCCCGCCGGCTTTCGCCTTGTGGCGCACCGCTTCAGTTGGCTTTCCTGCGCTTACGATATTTCACATTAGGGTTAGCATGCTACACGCTTTGCATACTGAACCTGTTTGTCCTTCTTGGAACAGGCGGGCGCTATTTGGGGTGTCGAGCTCGCCCACGCGACTTCGCCATGACACCGCCTGCCGCTCCTTCTAGGGAGGTCGCTTCTCGGCGGCGGAGGGTTCGCCGACGCCGCGCCGGAGAACCTTCGCCATCGCGTCACTGGCGCCGCCGCCATCTCGCCGTGACCGCCGACGAGGGCTCCTTCGAGACGCCGCACCCTCTCCCGCACTGGGCGACGCGGAGGAAGCCTCGCTTTGGCGGAGCGATCTGCCGGCGAAGCCGCGGGGCCTTGGCCGAGACCGCCGCGAAGAGGCGATGACTCGCGAGGTCGCGGCAATTAAGCCGCCGCCGCTCCGCCGCCAAGCAGATCAAGACCTCGCCGAACGCTGAAGCGCCCAACCCTCGCCGACATGCTCAGACCGCCATCATGCTTCCGGACGCTCGCATCCATCTGGTGTTACCTTGCATCCTCATTGGAGGAGACGGTTGCGAAGATCTGCTGGCGCCTGTGGGGACGAGCCGCCAAGCTCTGCGCGGTCTCCGGTGGCGTTGCGGACGCGGGCGATCAAGACGGTCGCCAAGGCGCTCTCGGCAGCAGCGGTTCATCTTGGGCAAGCGTCTTACTCGAGGCGCGCGCTTGATCTCGATGCCGCCATCGGGGAGCCTTGGCGCCGGTGGACCGGTTTGAGCGGTAGCGGGTCGACACCGCCGCCGCCACGTGTCCATGATGGGCGGCGCCGCTCGGCGGAAGATTTAAGACGAGGAGGAGTAGCGAGACTTCGTCTTTTTTTGCCTTGTAAATGTTGCCTATCAATGCAAACAAACTTTTGCTCTTTTGTTGTGAGTCTCACTTGAACTTCGCACAATTTAAACTTATAAATCGAATCGGGCACCCGCCGCCAAAACTTTAGATTGAACGTTCGCCGCAAGTGAGCGCTGTTTCCATAGGCATCTGGTTACTTCAACCCTTATGGCCTCTCGCAACCCGACTTAAACATTACGTGTGAGCGCTTAGCTTAGGAAGTGGTCTAGTCGCCGGTGCATTGTTGGCGATTGCCTGAGACCGAGCCGACACACGGGCTAGAACCCGCCTTCCGTTCGCTTTGCCTCGCACCGGCAGTAAGTTATAAGCGTTTGCCTTTGCGATTAAGGGCCATCAGCTATAAGTACTTTCGCTACCGACTTTCGCGAGAATGTTTTCTAACAGACTTTTTCAGGCTAAACCAGCGATCGCCAAAAGCTTTAGAGCGAGCTTTACGTTGAAAGTGGCGCTTTTTCTCGTGCATCTGGTTACTTCAACCCTTATGGCCTCTTTGCGAACCGACACGGACGTCGCGTGGCGAGAACTTAGCTTAGGAAGTGGTCTAGTCGCGGTGCATTGTTGGCGCATTGCCTAGACCGAGCCGCGCGACCAGTTAGAACCGCCTTCCGTCGCCGCCTCGCCCAACCGCGAAGTCGCAGCGTTAAATCCTTGCAACTAAGGGGCCATCCGCCTTGAGTACTTTTTCGCTACCAGCTTTCAACAGAATGCTTTCTAACAGACTTGAGGCGAAAAAAGAAACGGGTGCCCACAAGGAGACAGGACTTATCTCTTATTGAAGATGGCTTTGTACAATGCAGCCCCCGAGGCGAGCGGTGAAGGAAGAAGACCTCGCCGCTCGGCTCCAAAGGAAGGCCAAAAAAAAGCTCTTGGACTGCTTCCTACGGGTAGAACTTCCTCAGCTGCTCGACGTTCCAAGTGTTCGCCAATTCGCGACCATCCTCGAATGCGAGCTCGACCGAGCTCAAGGAGACCGAGACCACCTTGAAGGGCCCTCCCATTGTGGGAGAGCGGTTTGTGGCGCCCGCTGCGCTGGACCTTGCTTCTCGCCGGTGTTCACACACACCGCCTTGCTTGATAACGGCGCGGCGCCTGCTGATGACATTTGACGGCCGGATCGCCGCCACATCTCGGATCTCCTCCAGGAGATTCACTTCATCCTGACGCCGGTCAGGGTCTCTGTCTTCGCTGAACGCCGCCACCCTTGGGGACCCAAAGGCGAGCTCTGATGGGAGCACCGCCTCTGAGCCGTACACCAGGAAGAAGGGGGTCTCGCCGGTGGCTCTGTTAGGAGTTGTCCGCAGCGCCCTATCCGACAATACGGTGGGGACTTCTTCCGCCCAGCGCTTGCCGCGCTTCTCCAGGCGATCGAAAGCCCTTGTCTTGAGTCCTTTGAGTACTTCCGCATTTGCCCGCTCCACTTGCCCATTGCTCTTGGTGCGAACGAGGCGGCACGACTTGGTACCCAACTCTTCACACCGTCTTGAAATCGGCGCTTAAAGCGGCGCCAGATTGATGATGATTACATTGGCGACACCGAACCGGACGAAGATGCCCTTCATAAACTTGATAGCCGCTGCGGATGTGATCGCCGGGACCGGCGAGGCTTCAACCCACTTAGTGAACTTGTCGATGGCGACGAACAGATGAGTATAACCTCCGGTCGCCCAGGAACGGGCCCTGAATGTCCAGCCCCCAGACGCGAACGGCCAAGAGAGTGGAATGGTCTGCAGCGCCTGGGCCGGTCGGTGGATCTGCTTAGCATGAAATTGGCACGCTTCGCATCTCCTCACCAGCTCGAAGGCATCACGGAGGGCAAGAGGCCAATAAAGCCGTGGCGAAAGCTTTCCCAACCAACGCCCGGCCCCTAAATGGCTCCCCGACATGCCTCCATGGATCTCGAGAGAATTTCACTCCCGCTTCGAGTGGCGCGACTTCAAGAGAACTCCGTTTGCGCTCGGGCGTCTGAGTCCCCACCTACTGGGCATAGCGCTTGGCCTTGCGCGCTATCTTCTCAGCCGACGCGTCATCGTCGGGGATCACTCCATCCCGCAGGTAGGCTAGGATCGGATCCATCCACTGGCCTTCCCGGACGAGTGTGACGACGTTCTGTACATTGCCGCCGACGTACTCCGCCTGGCCTGACGTTTCCGCCTCAACCGCCTCAGCAGTTCTTCCGCCTCCTCCCTCCAACCGGGGAGCTGCAGCAGGGTTGGTGACGTCTCCTCCAGAAGTGGGAGCTGCGTCAGGGAAAGCGTCGTCCCCGCCAGAGTTGGGGGCTGCGACGGACGGCCGCGTAAGTCTTTCTTCAAAGACCCCAGCCGGAACAGGTGCCCTTGATGAGGCAATCTGGGACAGTTCATCCGCCATGTAGTTGTCGCGGCGAGGGATGTGCACGAAGCCCAAGCCCTCGAAGTGCCGCTCCAACCGGCGCACCTCCGCCAGGTAGGCCGCCATGACGGATCCGGCGAAATCCTTCCTCGCTGGTTGATGACCGAGAAAGTCGCCTTTACTTGTAGCCCGGATGCCAAGGGTCGGCCGCCCGAGCCCGGCGAAGCGATCCTTCATATTCGCGGACGTTGTTGGTGGCGCGAAGTCCAAGACCACCAGTGCCGGACGACATCACCGATGGGACACACGGGGCGGCGCTTGATTGACCCCTCCAACCGGAATGAGCCGTCAAGAAGAGAGTCCTGGCGAGGTGTTGGGGTGTCTTGACTTCTGTGTCCGCCGGAGTCCACTGTTGATGAATTCGCGAGCTTGCCCTTTGACGGCCGTTCGGGAGCGAATTTGAGATCGAATCTGCCAGCTCCATGGCCCATTTGGCGACGCGACCCGTCGCCTCGCGGTTGTAGAGGATCTCCCGCAAGGGATACTTGGTCAACACCGTAACTTCTCGCCCCTGGAAGTAGTGGCGCAGCTTTCGGGACGCCGTCGGACGGCGTAGAGCATCTTCGGTGCTGTGAATATCTTGTTTGGCGTCGTGGAGGACCTTGCCGACGTAGTAAATGGGCGCTGAACGCCTTCTCTTTCCGCCACCAAGACTGGCGCTGACCGCTGGGGTTTGCCGCGACGTAGAGGATCAGCGGCTCGCCCGGGTCGGGCGACCGGGACGGGCGGGAGGTGAGATACTTCTCGACCGTCGAGCGCCTCCTGGCGTCCGCCGCCCACTCGAACTGGTTGGTCTTCTTTAGGAGCTTGAGCGGTGGGAGACTTTTATCCCCAGGCGAGCTATAAAGCGCCCGTGGAGGTCAAGCAACCCACCAAGCACCGTGCATCCGCCAAATCGCGTCGGGGCTTCATGTTCTCGATCGCTGCGATCTTGTCGGGGTTCGCCTCACTCCCCTCCGGGAGACGAGGAATCCCACAATTTGCCCGACGGAACGGCGAACACACATTCTCCGGGTTAAGCTTGATGCAGATACTTCCTCGGGTTGGTGAAGGTTTCTTCCGGTCGCCGATCAATTCCTCCGCCTTCTTGGACTTCACCACGGATCATCAACATACACCTCCGTGTTTCGCCCTATTTGGGGGCGATGAAGCGATGTGCATGGCCCCGATAGGTTGGGCCCACATTCTTCACCAACGCCATCCTTGTGTAGCGATGAGACGCCCATGGGCGCCACGAAAGCGGTCTTGTCTTTATCTTCTTCGCCATGCTAATCTGGTGGTACCCGAGTACGCATCCGTAAAGCACACCGCTCGCACCCCGATCGAATCGGCGATGAGATCGATCGCGGGCGCGGTACTGGATCCTTCGCACGCCTTGTTGAGGTCGGTGAAGTCCACGCACATCCTCCGGCGCCCGCTGGATTTCTTTGCGAGGACGGGTTCGCGAGCCACAGGATGGGCGACACTACGGACGACCCGCCCTTAAGAGCTTGTCCACCTCTGGCGGATAACTTCTGGCGCTCTACCGATCGCTTCCGGACCTTCGCATGACCGGTCGCGGCGGGAACGTCGCCAATTTGTGCTCAATCACCTCCTCGGGACCCGGCCATGTCGGACGGTTGCCACGCAAACACGTCTGCGTTAGGATCGAGGAAGGAGACGAGCGCGCCTTCCTATTTGGCGCTAAGAGAGGCGCCCACCCAACGGTCTTCGCTGGTCGACTTCGCCAGGAGACCGCTTAACCTCCGCGACGAACCGGGAGGCACGGGTCTTCGCCGAGGAGCTCCGAGTCGAAGCTTGACCTTCTGGCACCGTCGCTTCGCCAAAGCGAGCGTCCTTGTCGCAGCGGAGCGCCCCGGCGGTCCACTTTCAAGACGATGGGGCGGTGGCCGGGATCTTCACCACCATGTACGATAGTGGCAAACCGCCATGAACTTGGTCACGCGGCCGACCCATAAGATAGCGTAGGGAGGTCGAAGTCCGCCACCTCGAACTCGAGCATCTCGGTGCGGAAGTTGTCGGAACCTCCAAACGCCACGGAGATCGACGCGCCCGACGGACGGACTCGGCCCGCGCGATGTCAAGAATGGGAGCGTTGGACGAAGCTCCGCCGCCGATCTCGAGCGCCGCGGCAACCCGGACGGACGGGAGGTTGAGGAACTCCCTCCGTCTACCAAAGACCGCCCTAGCTTTACATTCGGACCGTGGGCCCGACCACGATCGGGGAGATGACCAGGGCGGCGATATTGGTGGGTGATCGGCTTTGATCAACGCGATCGGCTCTCCGACCACGCCGTTGCCTTGTTGACCCAAAGCCGAACGGCGGCGACACTTCCTCATCGCACGCTTAAAGCTAGCGTGGGACGGATATGTGGCCGAACCGCCGTGGATGACGGCAACTTCGTGCTCCGCCTGCTGGAAACCAAGCGGAGCCGTCTCTTTGCCCTTGCCGCTGCCGGACGCCTGCTGCTGCTGCTGCTCGTGGACTCGCTTGTCCACCATCTTGCTAACGACATGGCAATCCGCCAAGTCGTAGGAGTTGTTGCGTGAATGGGACAAGAAGGCCTTCCGCCCCACTCACGGGGCGATGGTCTCGCCCTTCGTCGCGCCACGGGACCGTCGCGGCTACGGCGATCGCCATAGCCGCCGCCTCGGCCGCTTTACGGGGCGTACCGCCGGCGCCGCGACCTCCTCCTCTTTTACGCCGCCGCGCCCATTGCGCGCTGGCTGGCATGGTCGTTGTTGTCGTCGTCGTCGCTTTCGGCGGCCATGACCTGCCGGTCTCGGCCGCCTTTGCGCTTCTTCTTGTCCTTGCCGCGGGGTTCCTAGAGGTCCGGCCTCGCCACCATGGGCTGTCCCGCCACAGCAGCGGGCGGATGCAAGCTCACTGAAGGGCGACTTCTTGCGCCAAGGTGAAGAGCTCCTCCGTCGCTTTGATCTTGCGGTGGCCATCTTCTCTTTGACTTTGGGGTCTCGGCGCCTCTCACGAATGCCGTGACCACGGCGTCGATGGAAATGTCGGGGATGGTGTTGCGGACTGGTGAAGCGCCGAATATAGTCGCGGCGACTCTCCTTTTTCTTCGCTTCCACGTTGTGGAGGTCGTCTTCACCCGGGCTGCTCAAGGTGCCCGGAAGTTGGTGACGAAGAGCTCGAGAGCTCCTTCCATGACCCCACCGGACTCGGGGCAGGTTCATGAGCCACGGCGGGCTCACGGTGAGGACCGGGGAAGTAGTTCGCGAGAACCTTCCCCGACCCTCGATCGGTGCATCACCGTCAGATAGATCCGCAAAAACTCATCGGGGTTGGTGGAGCCGTCATACTTTTCGATGGGGCCGGACGAAACCGTTCCGCCATCGGACGCGACGCAGACTCCTTAGAAAAGGCGCGGCACCGACGTCGGAGCCTCTGCCCGGGACGCGGTCCTCGCCCGCCGCCCCGTCGCCTAGGCGGCGCCAAGAAGCGCCACCCTCATCGCCGGGCAGCTCTGCGGAGCCCTCTTGTTGGTCCCTCGCGGCGGCAGCGACAATGATCGCCCGCGCTTCGATCGCGACCCTGCGGATCTTGTCACGCAGGTCTTCTCCATGCGACAAGTGGCGGTCCTCCAGGTGAGACCGAGATCGCGCCACCAAGACGCCGCCCGCCGAGCCCCGTGAGGGTCGCCGCTCTTGCCGTCTTGGCCCCGCCTCTCCGGGGAGATCTGCGAGAGGAGTGCGAGGGCAACAAAGAACGGAGGACGCAAAACACCGTTCCCCGCTCCCGAAACTTGCACCACCGCGCGTGGCGGCGTCGACAGCGGGCCAAGCTGGCCAACCACGGCGCCGCCGGGGAGTCCGGAGTCACCGGAACCGGTGAGTTCTCCAACAAGGCCCTGGCCGCATGTAGGTTCTGTGCTGGGGTGCACTCCTCCAAGGCCAGCGCCGCTTAGCTTGGCCGAGGCGGCCGCTTTCGCCAGGTTCCAACCCTAAGCGGCGGTCACCGCCGGGTGATTCATCGCCATCGCCGCGGCCGACTCCGTGGGCGCGCTCTAGCGGCCGCTTCTGCTCCATCGCGATCTTTGCTCCGCCATCGCCGCTGAAGAAGGGTCAAGAGCTTGAACCGATGCTAGCGCTCCCCTACTGGCGCGCCATCGACGGCGTGTTCTCCGCTCAACCACTGCGGATCACACCTGGTCGATTTTTAGATCGCTAACCAACTCGATCAAGCTCGGTTCGATTTGGCGTCGGGCACAACGAGGAGCGACTTCGTCGATTTACCGAGTTCGGACCCCTCGCGGGTAATAGTCCTACTCTGCCGAGCCTTAGCTCTTTTCCGATTGTGGTTGAATGGGGATGTGTTTCTGAGTGTTTGAATGCACGAATGCTAGTGCACGCATACCCCTTCCTCTCTCTCCTCCCCTTTATACAAGCTTTGGGCTGGCGGAGAGAGCCGAGGGGTAGGCGACAAGATACTCTCGATAATCGACACGACTCGACGAAGAGACGAAAAGCGTGCCGCCCACGCTGCTGCTGGCGCCGCCTCGCGTGCCGCAAGTGGCCTCGACCCGCCTGATCCACACGGTGAGTCTGCGGGTGGGGCCTACTGCTCCTCCCGACGCTGGCGGCCTCCTCAAGCAAACCTTCTCTCTGCGGTCAATTCTTACGTGCCACAGTGATGGCCGCCGGACTGCAAAGGTCATCAGAACGGTAATCATGTCTTCAGCTGTCTATCCGCGCGTGATGTCTCATTAAATGCGCTTCGTCCTTCGCAGCAGGGGGAGCCTTCGTCCCGAAGCCTCCTTCTGCAACGCTCCCTGCCGCGCGGGCCCCACCTGGCGCGTGGGGCCCTCGCCTCTCCTTCAGAGGGGGCTCGCCCACGCACCCGCCCGGCGCGTGAGGCCCTCTTGGCCTCCTCCTGAGGACTCTTCGTACCCTGGTATTTATTACACCGACAGGACTCAAACACGAATCCTAGGCCATTACGCACTGTGCCAGCCAAGAAGCTGTTCGGCAGGATGCACATGGGTCTGATAGAACCTTCCAGGAAGCTAGGCCCTAGTAGGCTGTTCGATTGAGCCGTTAGGGAGTGGGCCATGGCAATGAGCCGTGTTTTTATCCCTGACAGCTAGCCCCCGAGACTCAAGTGGAAGGACTCACTAGAGTGGGGTCTTCCTCTTGAGACTCCAAGTCACGAAGAGGGTATTTCTCCTGCTACAAAGACGTGCAACAGGCGACCGAACAACTTATGGTTCCACCGAACAGGACTTGTCCAGGATCGAACAAACTCGATCAGTGCCGAGCAACTCTGTTGCGTCGAACAGGAAACGACATATGTCCGAGCAGAGTACCCAGCCCTCGATACAGCAATCGAAAGAAGTGAGGTGAATCATCTCCTTGAGGCTGAACGTCATCAAGGAGGGATTGGATTCTTGGTAATGAAAAGCGTACCACCGCATCCGGTAAGATCAGATCTTCCGGGAGAATGAACATAGCAAGTCGCGAGATGGACTCGTGCTGCTGCATCCAGGCATTCAGATGCCCGGTAGGAAAAGATAGGGGATCCCCCTCTCGGGCTAGAGCTTGCCCGAGAAAATAAAAATTGCGCTCTCGAGCAAATGTCGCGCTCAGGAGCGAAGGTGATGTGCCTCCAGACGTAGATCGTGTGCTAGGAGCTGACAATGCATACGAATGGGAAAGGTGACCCAGTCCCAGAGCGTAGAGCTCGTCGAAGGAACCAAGTAAGGAGATCTAGTCCCCGAGCACGGAGCTCGTTAAAGGGACCAGAAAGTGCGACCAGGCTAAGACGTACCCGGTCAAAGGCCATCCAGTCCCCGAGCACGGAGCTCGTCTCGGGGACTAGACGTGCGCTCTGGGCGAAGAGCTGTCCAGCGCGAGGTGATCCAGCCCCCGAGCACGGAGCTCGTTGCGGGGACCAGACGCGCGCTCCGGACGAAGAGCTGCCCGGTGCGAGGTGAATCACAACCCGTTGCAGTCAGAGCCGCAAGAGAACGTGTGAAATCAACGCTTTATCCATTACGTATTCCTTGCGACAGTGTTAGCGTTGTCTTGGCAAGTGCAGAACCGACGCTTGGAGTGCCCGTTGCAATGAGAATCGGCTTATGATGGGCATGCCCGTTGCGATGAGAATCGGCTTACGGTGGGCAGGACTTCGTTGGTGGCGCACTACCTTGACTTAGCTGAACTGTGAAGGTCAGTACCGGGCAAAGGCAAGAAACCACACGCGGGTGAAGTGAATCAGTCCCTGGGCATGCGCGGGGCAAACCCGGGAAGAGAGGGATGCAGACATCGGTTTTGATGGGGAAGCCTGGAACCTCGCCCGCCACCATCACGGTCGGCGTTCCCGCTCACGTATTTCTGCAAAAGACAAACAAGAAACAAGCAGCAAGGGGAAAAAAGAGAGCAAGAAAAGGCTCTAAGAAGAGCAAAGCGAGTTTTGGAAAACACGCAAAAGACGACCTACCCGCGCAAGACATAATTTTTTCCGGGTACGTCCCCGATAGCGTTAGTGTCACCTCGGCGAATGCGGAACCGACGCAAGGAGTGCCCGTTGCGATGAGAATCGGCTTACGTACGGTGGGCAGGACTCCGTTGGTGGTGCATTGCTCCGGATTACCGTGCAAGGAAGGACGTAACATGGATAAAAAAGACGTGTGCGGCAAGTGTAGCCCCGCTGTGGCTAAGACCGCTAACCAGGGAAGGCGATCGGGACCTTAGCCGCAGGCAAAACGTGCGAGACGAAATGTTATCCGGGCATGGACCCATGCAGCGTTAGTGTCGTCTCGGCGGGTGCGGAACCAGCGCTAGGAGTACCGGTTGCGATGAGAATCGGCTTACGGTGGGCATGCCCATTGCGATGAGAATCGGCTTACGGTGGGCAGAACTCCATCGGTGGTGCACCGCTTCGGTTAACCGGAGCTGTACAAATCATTGCCAGATAAAAAGACATGCTCGCATGCGGGGAGCGCTACGGGAGCAAAAGACCAACGAGGTTTTGGAAAATCAACGCTAAGGAAAGGAACCGAAAAGCGAAAGCGTCAGGGGTTGCGAAATTCAGCTCAAGTCCCAACCGACCGAGGAGAGGCGATCCTCAGGAGGCGGCCGAGCGACTCAAGATCGCCGAGCAGCGCTTGAATCAGAGCGAGAGTCGACCGAGCAGCTTTTCTGAAAAAAAGAGCAGAAAAGACAAGGAAGAACGAAACCAAGAGCAAGGCGACAGCGCTAGAAAGTTTTAAGAAAACCGATAGAACGCTTAGCCTAACTCCCAACCCGTTGCCAGCTGTTGCTCGAGGACTGAGTTTGCGAACTCGAGCAGGTGCACAAGAGAAAAAGCGACGCCCTAGCCCGATGCAGACGATGCATAAAGACCTGAACTTGCGACTTCAAGCACGCACGTAGAGAGTTAGAGCGACACCCGTATCTGATCGACTCGTTCGAGGCGCCGTTAACGTAAGTTAGGCGATTCGAAGGTAACCGAACAAGGAAAGTGCTCGCGCGGAGGGCTTACGAGCGAGCTTTGCCAAGTGGTTGTGCCGTGAGAGGTAAGTGCCTCTGCCGCGGAGGGCTTACGAGAACAGGCTTAGCCGCAAGGCTAGATGCCGTGTTACGCAACTCTGAGTTTAGGAACTTGTTGAAGCTAGATACGGGCAGGGAAAACCTTAAGATTGCGGAGCCAAGAGTTCGCAAGACCGGGCAGCCATCAAGTGTTACCAGAGAGAAAGAGTAGTCTGAGAAGACAAGTGGTGAGGAGGGCCGCAGGGGGCCGCGAACATTTACCGCTCAATGGGTTGAACTTTACATGGCAGCCAGAGAGACTTGGACGAACTAAGACGCGAAATTTGAGAAAAAGCACGAAGCTAGGAAACGAAAAGACCTACGAGGAACTTACGGTGGTCGATGTTCCAAGTCTTTGGTCACTCTCTCCGCCATCTATCGACGGCGAACAGCCGGGATCCGGAAGGAGTTTGATCCAGTCCCAGAGCACGGAGCTCGTCGCGGGGACCAGACGCGCGCCCCGGGCGAAGAGCTGCCCGGCACGAAGAGACCCAGCCCCCAAGCACGGAGCTCGTCGCGGGGACCAGACGTGCGCCCCGGGCGAAGAGCTGCCCGGCGCGAAGTTGATCCAGCACCTGAGCACGGATCTCGTCGCGGGGACGAGCCAGCGCCGGCGAAGAGCTGCCCGGCAAGAAGAGATCCAGCTCCGAGCACGGAGGCGGGAACCAGATCTGGAAGGCGATCAAGATCGAAGGGATCGATCTGATCTGACAGGGGAAGAGACATCCTGCCCTTTTGAGTCGTAGTCCTCAGGAAGAATCTCCTGGTCGCTAATAGAGTTCGACATGTTCGATCTGCGAGATCCCCACGGACGGCGCCAACTGTCGATGGTTGAGATAACAATATCAAGTCGCTAAGGTTCTTGAAGATTGAGATAGGAGACACGCCGAACAACTACGAACAACAACGAACAGGAGACAGAGGTTTTTATCCTGGTTCAGGCCTCTCGGGAGAGATAATAGCCCTACGTCCAGCCTTTCTTATATATCAGAGGAGATTACAAGAGGTGGCTCGTCGAGATGAACAAGTCTCGGCGAGATTATGCGAGAATACAAAGGCGCTAGGCCCTAGGTCGTCTTTTATCGGCCCCTCAACACGCCGTGGGGGTCCTGTTTATATAGTGTTGAACAACCGACCTACCAAGGGATAATCGGGCCGGGCTGACCACGAGTCCGTAACGAACTCAGTACATGCCAAATATATCCCGAGATAGATAAGGCATACTCCAATTCTTGGGGATCACGACCTCTGCTCCAATCCGGGAAACCACGTCCGGGTCTTCACGTAGCCGTGCAGAACTCTGTTCGAGTCGGACTCAAACACGAATCCTAGGCCATTACGCACCGTGCCAGCCAAGAAGCTGTTCGGCAGGATGCACATGGGCCTGATAGAACCTTTCAGGGAGCTAGGCCCTAGTAGGCTGCTCGATTGAGCCGTCAGGGAGTGGGCCATGGCAATGAGCCGTGTTTTTATCCCCGACATATTCGGATTCGTATTCGTATTCGTTAAAAAAAACTATGGATACAATTACGGTAAAGGAACTATCCGATCCGGCTCCATACCTAACTTAAACTAAACTAAATGAAAAATTATTATTTTTATACAGACGAAATGATGTAATGCACTGCAGTTATTTTTGTGGAGTCTAGAATGGTTTTTCTTATACTTCCTTTTATAGCTTTTTTACTCCTCAAAACGTCTCATATTTTTTTTAAGTATTATTAAAAAAAAAGGCAAGGCCCAAATCTCCGTATTTTTTTTATGCACGGCACATGTATGCATGCATGCAGAGCTGCGGAGGATTGGTCGCTACGTGGCGCCTCTCCCGGCTGGACGCGCGTCTCCAGGCCGGTGTGAGGAGCAGTGCTGGGCTGGATTACTTTACAGAGCAAGTATATATCTGTGTTGGTTCGTGTAACCTTATCTGTGCTGGCTCATAACGGAGCGACACGCGATAGTTCGATACATATGGCTTGCTTTGTTTGCGCGGCCTACCTTCTACGGAGACGTTCGATCACAGATGAATCATGCCAATATCAATCCAACGGTCACCAACCAAAGGAGGAGGAGGAGGAGGAGGAAGCAGCGCCTTCTTCCTCAATCGATCGCAAAGCACCTTCAACGCACGTACGCAAAACATCCCGGCGCTGTCGAAGCCGTCGCCGTCAACCACGTACAGCTCTCAAATCCGTGTCCAAACCCCACGTACATTGATCAATCCCTGTTGATTTATTGTTGCATCATTTTCCCGGCCCATTGAACAGCACGCACGCATGCAGTAGTACAGACCCATGCCCTGATGCACGTACACGGGATTTATTGTTTGCCAATGCCCAACGCCCAACGCCCGGCATTGCCGGCCGATCGCCCGCGCAATCTCTGTTGCGTCTGCAAGTCGCCTCGCATCGCATCGCATCGATCGGCATGGGGAGATAACTAAGCACGAAAATATATATCAGTCAGCTTGTGGCCAGCGGCGAATCTAGTAGCACCAGGTGAGCGGGTTCTAACCCGATCTACGCTGTTTATAACAGTGCAAATCCATCTTATGTCTATAAATTTTAGTGTAAAACAGAAGAGAAGAAAGGGCTGAACTTCAGACTTTGGTCAGGTAAATTTCAGCCTCTCCTATTATTTTTTATCGCGTCCGCCTCTACTGGTGGCGGTGTATGTTGTCCCATCAAACCATAATTCATGTTGATCAAAGGATTCAAAACGATCGATTACGTTGATCCTATCTCGAAAATGTTGCATGGATGATTTATCTCATTGTTTAAACCGATCGATCTCATTGATCAGCCTAGCTAGAGGACAGTTGATATGATCATATCAACCGACACCCCAAATAGATGATTCAACACTATCGCAAATGCTGAAAAGTAGTTGATCTAATCAATTATCACCATCGCACGCGCATATGATGGTTGATGATACCTAAGGGGGCTTCGACCTAGCCTTGACGAAGCCGAAGGGCCCCCGCGTCGTCCTGTACGGGGCGGCTCGGGCGGCGACTCCTCCTCCAACCAAGCCACCTCCACCGGCGCCCTCGCCGGCCGCAGCCGTGCGCCGCCGCGGCGGCGGCGGCCCTCCCTCCCTCCTCTCCTCCTCCCTCCTTCCATGCGGCGGCTGCGCAGCAGCCTGCGGCGGCTCGTCCTCCTCCTTCGCCGGGCGCCCTTCGCCGGGTCGGTGGCGCGATGGCGGATTCGCCGCGAGCTGGCGGATCCGGAGGTGTGGCGGCCGGATCTACCGTGTGGCGGCGGTGTGACTGGCCTGCTCGGAGCCGCGGCGGCGTGGTTTGGCCGAGTGCGGTGGCGATGCCCTCGGTGGCGGCATGGCGCCGTCGGTGCCCCTCTGCCGTGGCCTTGGTGGCGCCGTCGTCGGTGGTCGGTTGGCGGTGGCCGGCGGCGGCCGTTGCGGCATTGGCTGGCGGCTTTTGCGTCGGCTAGCGGCTCCGGTGGCGGCCGTCTGTGGTCGTTGGCCTCGTTTTGCTGCTGGGCGGTCGGCGTCCTTCTCTTGACCGGCAGCTCGAGCGGTTTCTCGGAGTTGGTGGTTGGCTGTGGGGGGAGGATTGCGGAAGTTAGGTGTATCCATTCAGATCTGGCCGATGTACCACAAGTTGATTCCCATGGGCGATCTGGCGGTTAAATCATCGGTCTTGATCTTGGATGGTCGCGGCTACTTCTCGTAATGGCGTCTTCATCTTTTGCAGTGGCTCCCATACCAAACCACAGACCTGTGTCACCTTGGCATCGACTCACAGATTCGCTTACCTGTGTGACTCATCCCGTCTTTAGTTTGATCCTGCGGATTTTGGGCGTGTGCCTGTTGGCTATTTCGCGACACCGTTGTCGTGGGTGTGTGACTGAAAAAGGTATGCTTGTCGTAGAGTTCGTGGCTGTTTGCAGTTGACCAAGGTTGGGAGGTATGGTGGCAACTGGCTTGGAAAGTTGGGGAGGTAGCACTGCGGACTTCGTTTGGGTGGTGCTTTTTGGTACCAGTTCGTCAACTCCAGGGAGAAATCCCTAGATCTGGCCTTAGTTGGTTGTATCTGGCAATGTTGGCAATGTTTGTCTCCCCTTGTTGAAGGCTTTGTCTGGAGTTCGATGAATTTCTCTACAAGGTGAAAACCTATGCTCTGGCCTTTACTGGTTGGATCATGGCAGCGGTGGCACGCTTGCGTGTCATTTCCTTATTGGAGGCGTTGCTTTTGGAGGACTCTCTCGTGTTCTAAGTGTTGCTATGATGGGGCTTGATTTTGAAGACTTCGTTGTGGTGTAGTTTGCTTCGGCGTGATATTTGTTGTCATGTCGTTTTTTCTTTAATTTTTTTTTAGGCTGTGTGCATCCTAGCTATGCAGAGGCCGGTTATGGTCTTAGTGTGATTGTATCTTCTCGATGTAATTGTCTAAGATCAATAAAGCTTCCATTGTCAAAAAAATATGATGGTTGATATCTCATGTCTCATCAACCTGTTGGCTGCGCCCATGGTTGATCTCATCAACCAGAATCCAAGAACTGATTCAATCAAGCAGGAAAGTATATAGTAGATTCAATCAACAATCAACACGCATCAATATGCACGATGGACCAATCCGGATAAGATGTCACCGAAGAAAAATACATGGTATATATGCTACGCTACATAAAAGAAAATTCTATTGTGCAACCTAGGAAAATATGCAAGTAGTTGCATAGACCATAGACAGATGTGCAATGCATCGGAAGAAGAGTAGATGTAGTTGAACGATCTATACACGTAGTCGTACATAACGACCATGACGTACTATGTATGGAGCTAACTATATTTTTTGGATAATTAATGGAAGAAACTTTCGATACTTACATCAACTATGGGTGCATACGACCAATATGAGAGCTAACTATGTTGTATATGCCCTTACACATACTACTAATTATTTTCCTGACTAATTCTAAACACCCACGTACACACACACTCTAAGCCGAACATGTCAAGATTATTTTCCAACAACAATAGATCTAAAATGAACATGCCAAGATTACTTTCCAACAACGATAGATCAACTGAGTCTAACCCTCCATTAAATCGTAGATGATGTCTCTCAAAGGCTTCGTGTGTCCTCATGACGTCCTTGCTTCCAGTGATGAGATGACCATGCCGAGCAACTCCCCAAGCCAGAGGTACAAGACAAGGACATTGCACATTTGCACTAACTCGCAAGGTCAGCCAAAGATGCGTTAGAGACTTGTTGAGAAATGACAATAGTTCAACCAATCTAATTAATATTCACCAAACCTTAACCATCGTTTCCTGAAAACTTTGTCGTGCATCAAATTCCTAGCACACTAACGCTTGTGATTTCTATCCTTGTTTGGACTATGTAAAGATGCATGCCAATAATATTTGTGGCATTGATCAGACCACACGCGTACACTTACAACGGAATTGGACGTCGTTTACTATGGTTTGAAGTGTGATGAATTAGACGTCGTTTACTATGGTTTGAAGTGTGATACATTGAACGGTTTCGAAATGATCTTGCATTGCAATCACTACAAGGGATTCTACCTATTGCCGTACAGTGATTGCAACAAAATAAATTTCGTTGCTATAGATAATGCTATTGCCACATAAAATTTTTTGTCGTAATAAGTTTCCTATATCGCAACAATTGTGAATTGTTGCATTATTTATTATTTTTGTTGCAATAAATTGAATGTATTGCAACGAAAATGAACTTGTTGTATTAACTAGGTACTATTGCAACAAAAAATAAACTGTTACAATAACTAACTTCTATCACAACAAAATTATATTGTTGCAATAATTTTTCACCTATTGCAACGATTACAAGTAATTGCTTATTGCTATGGTTAGTAACAATTTTGATTTCGTTGCAATATATACGTATTGCAGGATTTGTTTGATTTACGCAGCATAATTTTAATTCTATGTTAGGATAGCCTACGTTTAATCCTCTTGAGAGCTAATTAGTTGGAACCAAAGATATGTGAAGACAGATTACAATTAATAGTCACAATAAGTGGTTTTCATTTTTGTTGGAAACATCATCTAGCCATGATGTATACCTAGCTAGAATGCTAGAGTATAGGCATAGCAGCATTTTCTTTTTTCCACGTTTCAATTGCATCAATATATAACATGTAAATTTAGTTTTACAAATATATAAAAAGATCGCCGTTAGCCATGATGAGAATATTCGTGGGGTCTGTAGGGTTTAGATCCGACGGTGGGCAGCAAAATCGGACGACTGGGATTATCGCCTGTAGAGGACATCAATTCACGTGCAGCTACCTCCATATATATACCATGTACTCCCTCCATTTTTTTTATTTGACTCCTTTGACATTTTGGCGCGTCTTTCACCATTCGTCTATTCAAAAATTTAGTGTAAAGATGAAAAAAAAGACATATTCAAAGTACCTCTATTGATAAAACAAATCACAACAAAATAAATGATATTTACAAAAATAATTTGAATAAGACGAATGGTCAAAGACGTATCGAAAAGTCAAAGTCGTCAAACAAAAAAAAGGAGGTAGTATATGTGTACATATACAGTGGCAGACGCGGGATGAAAATATAGGTAGGGCAAACCTAAAATATTCGTTGTCTACCGTTGACCAAATACACTGCAAACTAGTTAAACTATAGGGACACAACAACAATAAACACATTAGTTAATGATCACATCCATCAGATATTTAAATTACCAACAATGGGTTGTCCAACAGCCCCGCTTATAGGTCAAAATATCAAAAATTTGCTATGTAATTTAACTAGATATAAATCAGCTCTGAAATTTTAGGTGGAGCCGAGGCCCCACCTGCCCTCATGTAAGGTCCGCCCCTGTATATATATACACACACACTATACCCCTGCGTACTGACACAGCCCAAGCCCATGGATACTCACGCGAGTCGCCTCCCGATGCTCCCATACAGCTTGGACGTGCTGGTAATGGCATTCGTAGCACTGTTCATCGTCACCATCCTTCTTTCCCTCGAGCTCCACCGTCGAAAGGCTCGCAAGGATGAACCAAGGCTGCCGCCGGGGCCATGGCGGCTCCCCGTCATCGGCAGCCTCCACCACCTGCTGCTCACCAAGCACCCTCGCCTCGTGCACCGCACCTTGGCCGACCTCGCTCGCCGGTGCAACGCCCCCGTCATGTACCTCCGCCTCGGTGAGCTCCCCGCCGTGGTGATCTCGTCGCCGGAGGCCGCCGAGGAGGTGATGAGGACGCACGACGTCACCTTCGCCACGAGGGCCAAATGCGTGACCGTCCGCGCCACCGTCGACGGCCGGACGGGGGTCACCTTCACGCCATACGGCGACCTGTGGCGGCGGCTCCGCCGGATCTGCTCCGCCGAGCTGCTCGGCGCGGCGCGCGTGCTGTCCTTCCGCCCCATCCGCGAGGACGAGGCCTCCCGGCTCGCCGCCGCCCTCGCCGCGTCGCCGCCGGGGGAGTTGGTGAACGTCAGCAAGGCGATCACCGCCTTCCTCGCCGACTCGACGGTGCGCGCCGTCGTGGGGGAGCGGCTCCGGCGCCGGGAGGCGCGGGACGAGCTCGCGGAGGTGATGGACAAGGCGCTGAAGAAGGCGTCCGGGTTCAACCTCGGCGACCTGTTCCCATCGTCGAGGCTCGCGCGCAAGGTGGATGGCTCGGTCGGCGAGATGGCGGCGTTCGCCAAGAAGATGGACGAGATCGTGGGCTTCGCCATCGCGCAGTGCCAGGAGCGGATGGTTGCAGGAGAAGACGCCGTCGCCGATGCCAAAGCCGGCGAGTCGATCAACCACTGCATGCTGCATGCTCTCATGAGAATGCACAAGGAAGGCGACTCCCACAGCCATCTTCCACTGGGCACCATCAGATTAGTCGTTTCCGTACGTATCCACTGCACTCGATCGTATTCTTTTTCTTTCTTCGTATAATAAGCGTAGTACACTTCCAGAGTTCCAGTACGTTTGGAGTGGTCGGCCTGTGCCTATTAGGCTGAAATTTTCTTGAGATTGGGCCTGATCACGAATGGGATTGAGCTTTCCAAACAAATCGTAAGGCATGCAGGTGCATTCTGATAGTTAAGGTTCCTATATTTTGATCAACTAATTGTTGGCACAAAAGTATATGGGCCTGTTTGGTTCACAGCCTAATATTGCCACGTATAAGATTAGTCACGCCACAACTGCTTAGGTGGCCGTTTGGTTCTGAACTAAGCATAGGCGAACCACATATTGTTAGGCAGCTTCCTATGGTGTTGCCACAGAACTTTTTGCCTAAGCTGTGGCGGTAAAAATGACCGCCACACATTTCTCTGGTGAACATGCTCGCGGCTAAGGAAGAATATCGCACCGGAGGAAGGAGCTCGCGGCCGAAGACGATGAAGCTGCTCGACAAGGACGCCGGAGCAGGAGAAGGAGAAGCTGTGAGTCCCCCACGCAGACCAGCTCTCGTCGCCACCGCCCTCCAACCCCGCGCCCCCGCCTGGCATCGCCGATGCTTCTTCCCTCGCGAGAAAAAAGTAGTCGTATTTGTGTCCAGGTAGAGATCGATGAACCACAGTGATGCATAGGCAATCTGGATGCCACTTGAAAGCTCTTGGATAGGAAATTTCATCTTTTTCATGGTTTCCAACCGATCTGGGAGGTTTTGGCCGGGTTTTGTCTCCCTATTCTCCATTTCTGGGCTGTTTCTGATCTGGCCAATTTTTGTGCTTCTCGTGATGCTGTTGGTAATATTTGTTGCCCTGCCAATGCTGATTGAAATGCTCAGTGTAGATGAAATGCCGATCGGTGAATTTTGTTACTCCATTTTTAGTGCTTTGTACATGTTCGATGAAATGCCTGTTCTAGCTTAGTCAAATTTTCTCAGATCAACCAAACACGAACCATAAATTTTTGCCTAGCCTAATGTTAGTTGTGGCTATGAACCAAACACTGCCTAACAATAGTCGAGTTAGTCGCGCCATATGTGTGGCAAACTACTAAACTTAGGCTAGGCAAATTTAGTTGAGAACCAAACAGACCCTATGTATTTAGTATCATCGTTCCCATACTAAAGAGAACTTTAATAGCCCCTCCACAGCTCTATAATACTTATTGTTTTAGGTTTGTTCTAAATCAAAGTTTTAAAACTTTATCTATATATAAAAATCTTTTGAACTATTTGGATTGTGTACGTACAAAACCATACATATAAATTCGTCTTAAAAAATAATTTTCACAAAACCATATATTTTTGATTTTGTAAATAAATTGCATTAGTAATTGATGGCCACGGATGCATTTCGAAGACCACGTTAATGTTCAAAACTACAAGCATTGTGAAACCGGATAGAGTACAAGAAAGCGGTTATTGACTAATAAGTAATAAAAATACATGATTTGTTTGGCAGGTTAGCATTTTTTCTTACCAATGCAAGAATACGCTAACATCTCACTCTATTGTAGGAAATGTTTACTGGTGGAACACTTACAACAGCAACGGTCCTCCACTGGGTTATGACGGAGCTCATGAGGAACCCAACAGTAATGTGCAAAGCACAAGCAGAGATACGCATTGCTTTGCAAGGTAAGTCCAGGGTAACCGAAGATGATTTAATTGCCTTAAAGTACTTGAAGTGTGTAATAAAGGAAACCATGAGGATGCACCCCGCAGCGCCTCTACTTGTTCCAAGAGAGTGCCAAGAGTCATGCAACATCCTTGCATATAACATACCAGCTGGAACAACGGTCTTTGTGAACGCATACGCTATTGGTAGAGACCCTAGATACTGGGAAGATGCAGAAGCATTCAAACCAGAGCGTTTTGAACATGGCAAAATTGACTTTAAGGGTGCAAACTTTGAGCTCATACCATTTGGGGCTGGACGAAGAATATGCCCTGGTATAGCATTTTCACAGCCAAACATAGAGCTGGCATTGGCTGTGCTTCTCTACCACTTTGATTGGCAGCTCCCGCACAATGTGACTCCGTATGAAATGGATATCGAGGAGGAATTTGGCATAACCGTGTGTCGGAAGAGGGATCTCTACCTACGTCCGATCCTTCGTGTGCCTCCGAAAGCACTGGGGTAGGAGCATATATATACAAATCGTGCAGTTCCTTTGTAATCTTGAAATATTTCACTGGTATATGGTCAATTTGTTTTGGTATGTCACACGTGTATTAAGTGCACTGTGCAACTAGCACAAAAGTATGTATTACTGTATTTCAAAAATACAATAAGGAATAATATGTGTACTAGCTCGTCTGCTCGCCAGATATATCGCTATATCGTTATTGTAATATATGCACGGATATCATCGATACATACACACACGCACACATGTAGCGCGGCATAATTCTATACAAGTTCTTTGGGAATTTATTAAACTGATTTGATCGAGGGCCTTTTGTTTAGTTAAAGAATAACTTAGCTCAAATTTCGGGAAGATCCAACGTCGACATTCGGTATGTCATTCAGTGTTGGACAGAGATGGTAGCGTTTCGTGGCACGCACTTTTTGCATGCCATTATTAATTCAAGATGGTATTAAATAGGCATAGTTATTAGCGTTCAATCATGCGATGCATCCCAATGTGGGCTTGGACAGAGATGGCATGCCAATGTTATTATGTTAGGACAGTTCCAATCGATCGATTGTTTTTCTGTCGTTGCAATGAAAGCCATGTCAAATAGCACCTACCAGATAAACAGAGAAACCATGGTCTCGATGCAGCATTTCTTTTTTGGACCCCACATCAACTTTTCCATCTCCTCTTTCCAAACTTTCCATATTCTCTCTCCTGTGCTAGATCTGAAACAAGCAACGACCGTTCCAACAGCGAGCAACGACAGACGAGCATCTCTATATCCTATTTTCAAACCACTATTCATTAACTATGTTTTCATCCTTTCTAGTATAGTCTCTATCTTTGAAAAGAATAGAGATGCGGAGAGAGTCTTCAAATATAAAGATTGAGGGAGAGAGAGAGAGAGAGTATATAAATTGAGAGACTGGTGCAAAGACTATGATGGAGCACTGTAGAGACTGAGATTGATCCACAACAGTACAATATAGACTCTGCTGACAGTGCTCGTAAATATAGTATGCAAAATATTGTTTCGCTCGGGTGATTCAAGCCCCGAAGGTCCACAATGGCGTGACAACCCCAATGTCACAGTGTCAGCCAATTATCCATGTACGCGATAACTATCCCGCTAAAACTAAGAAGAATTTTTTATCAAAAAAAACTAAGAAGAATTTCATTGTCAGCTTCAATGATCAAGTTTGAGGCACAATGTTGGACAGAGAATGTTACATATGTTTGTATGTGTTCATAACAAACAATATATAGTCACAGTAAATTTATGACACATGACATGATCGTATGCATACGCAGTGTGTTCAATTTTTTTGTGATACCTTGATAAGTTGCTATAAGAAAACATAAATGCATAGTTGTCGATAATTGGTAATCAGATTTACCGTTGAGCTTATTTGGAATGAAGGATCGAAAGCCCCCTTCTGTCATAGTGGGACTTTCGAGATGTCGAAAAGATTTTAGAGTGGAAATACAAAAAAAAACACAAAGATCTCATATAATATCTACGTTTTTTTTTTTCAAACAATATATGTATCAGCCTTCTAGTCTAGCCCATATAACGAGTTAGTGACCATCAGCCTTACTTGGACAGAAGGCCCATTTGCCTTCCCAACCTGCGATTAATAATTGCATGCGATATGCATGGGTGCAAACACGCACGTAACTGCGTTTAATTTTAATTGAAAGAGTTTGCGTGCAAGGAAATCACACTAGAATCTCTATTTGAATATATAAGGCTCAAGTCAAGCGATGTGATTGCAGAATCTCTATTTTAGTCTAACAAAATCTGATTTTTCTAAGGGACTGTCTCTACGGCAGCCGCCTGTTTTTCTTTCTGATTGCCCAAGCGATTTTTGTGACCGTTGGATCAGCATCCAACAGCCACCGCGCCCCCCACTCTCTCTCTCACACTTTCCCCTTTCCCCTCCCGGTCTCCCTCCGCCTTCTAACCCGACCCGACCCGACCCTCTGCTCCGCTCCTCCTCCCGCCGCGCCGCCGCCCTTGCGGCGCCGCCCGACACCTAGCCGCCCGCCCATCCTAACCCGCCGGTGCCTTCACCCCGCCACCGCCGCCCACCGCCTTTCCCGGCCCGGCTCGTGGCCCTTGCCGCCTCCGCCGCCACCCTCACTCCATCCCTACCAACCGCCCAGACGCCGCCTCCCTGCCATCCCTCTAAGCCAGCGGCACCCGATGTACTCTAACCCGAACCCCCACCTAAACCCTAACCCGGTGGCGGCGGAGAGGTCGCCACCGCCCGTGCCACGGGCGAGCTCGACGGCAGCGAAGGCGAGCTCCATGGCGGCCAGGTAAGCTCCTTCCTCCTCCCTTCTTCTTCCTCCTCCTCCCCCCCCTCGAAATCTTGACGCGTACCATCGTGTGGCTCAGAACAGACGAAAAATCGCCTGGCGCGGTATGCCACCGCCCAGGCGACTATCGGTAAGCAAAACCGTTTTTCTAAAGAAAAAAGAGAAACGATCAGCTCTTTCCAAGTGGGATGATCACATATATTTTCAAACTGTACTCCGGCTATGATGGCCATTGAGGTCCTTGCCCTATCTATATATACACCATGTATGTATATATGTATACACACACACTATACCCCTGCGTACGGACACAGCCCAAGCCCATGGATACTCACGCGAGTCGCCTCCCGATGCTCCCATACAGCTTGGACGTGCTGGTAATGGCATTCGTAGCACTGTTCATCGTCACCATCCTTCTTTCCCTCGAGCTCCACCGTCGAAAGGCTCGCAAGGATGAACCAAGGCTGCCCCCGGGGCCATGGCGGCTCCCCGTCATCGGCAGCCTCCACCACCTACTGCTCACCAAGCACCCTCGCCTCGTGCACCGCACCTTGGCCGACCTCGCTCGCCGGCGCAACGCCCCCGTCATGTACCTCCGCCTCGGGGAGCTCCCCGCCGTGGTGATCTCGTCGCCGGAGGCCGCCGAGGAGGTGATGAGGACGCACGACGTCACCTTCGCCACGAGGGCCAAGTGCGTGACCGTGCGCGCCACCGTCGACGGCCGGACGGGGGTCACCTTCACGCCCGTACGGCGACCAGTGGCGGCGGCTCCGCCGAGCTGCTCGGCGCGGCGCGCGTGCTGTCCTTCCGCCCCATCCGCGAGGACGAGGCCTCCCGGCTCGCCGCCGCCCTCGCCGCGTCGCCGCCGGGGGAGTTGGTGAACGTCAGCAAGGCGATCACCGCCTTCCTCGCCGACTCGACGGTGCGCGCCGTCGTGGGGGAGCGGCTCCGGGGCGACGAGCTCGCGGAGGTGGTGGGCAAGGCGCTGAAGAAGACGTCCGGGTTCAACCTCGGCGACCTGTTCCCGTCGTCGAGGCTCGCGCGCAAGGTGGATGGCTCGGTCGGCGAGATGGCGGCGTTCGTCAAGAAGGTGGACGAGATCGTGGACTTCGCCATCGCGCAGTGCCAGGAGCGGATGGTTGCCGGAGAAGACGCCGATGCCAAAGCAGGCGAGCCGAACCACTGCATGCTGCATGCTCTCATGAGAATGCACAAGGAAGGCGACTCCCACAGCTAGCCATCTTCCCCTGGGCACCATCAGATTAGTCGTTTCCGTACGTATCCACTGCACTCGTGTTTCTTGCTTCGTGCTGCTACCTCCCATCATACAAACAAGTCACGGTTAACTTTTGAACACGTCTTTGACCATTCGTCTTATTCAAAAATTTAGTGCAAACATACGTAAATATAAATAATGCTTAAAATATGTTTAATGATAAAATAAATCATGACAAAGTTAAATGATAACTTACATAGTTTTTTGAATAAGGCGAATGGTCAAAGCCGTAGTCAAAAGTCAACGGCGACTTGTTTTTATGACCGGAGGGAGTATAACAAGCGTAGTACACTTCCAGTACGTTTGGGGTGGTCGGTCCGTGCTTATTTATTAGCTGAAAAAACTTTTAATAATAATAAGAGCGACGCAACAACTATTTAACGTTATTCATGTTTAAATGCATAGTGTTTTAAAAAATATATATAAAGAAGCATAAATAAAGTGGATTCAAGAAAATGAAGCATATTTGAAGTTTAGCTTAAAATTCAGCTCATCCAACTTATTCATCTAGCTAGCTCAGCCACTCCGAACATACATGAACAATTTGTCATTTCTCTTCGCTTCTCTTAATATTAAGGATTATAACTTTTTTAGTACTAGAGTAAAAAAAACCATGATAATCGAGCTATTTAATTAAAACAAAATTGAATGGGTTGTAAAAAAAACTATGTAATAATATAAAGTGGCCCAATACCATGGCCTTGGATCCAAGTTTCTTTGGATTTCCTATGTCGCAAACCTAATCGGAGTCAACACGTTTTGGGTCCACTCAACCAAAAATACAAGTTTGGTGGGTGAGGAATGTCCCTATCTTTTAAGTTATGCTCCTTGTATTCAATATTTATATGGGGATAAACTCAACAATCTCTCCTATCATACATCTGGTGGTTCATGTTAACACTATGACATTTTAAAGACATTCAAAGTTTCATACATTACGCTCGATACCATTTGTTAGAGCATATATCAGTCTGACCCGGTTCGCTATACCCACAGTCCCTACCGAGGGTCTACAAGATTTAAAATTGTAATTTGAAGGAAATTTTTAGCCTAAAGAAGCACTGTTTGTTTGATCTTCTAGCCAGCTTCTAGCCTCAAAAGCCAGAAGTTTAAACAAACAACCAGCTTTTAAAAACCCCTCCCAAGAATCCTAAAGCCCCGAAAAACCCAAATTGTACTGTAATCTAAGAAGCAAGTTTTGAATGGCTTTTCTTAAGTTTTAGATAGCTTTTCTCAGAAACATCTTTTAAAGAAGCTGCATCTCAAACAAACAGAACCTACATTATCGCCTCCGGCGTGCACGCCATCGACCTTCACTTCTTTCTCCGGCTTCAGATCAAGCGTCGTCATCAATACGCAGTTCCCATGCCATCCTCAAACTTTGGCAATGCCTCATGCCTCTAACCACAACCAAGGGCTTAGGGTCACCCCCGAATTTGGTGATGCATGGGATGGTGAAACAGAGCAGCATCGATCATCACAAATTGAGGTGACACCGTTTCAATATTCTATGGCGAGCACAAGGAAGGGGCCGGGGAAAATTTTCCGCCTTGGGTGTTTTTTTACCCAAAGATTTTACTAGCATGGGCTTCGATTGGGTTTCACTATTGTTATGAACTTGTCAGACACACCCAAACACACCTAAAAATCACTCTGGGAAAGTTTGACGATGGAGAAATTTTCTTGAGATTGGGACGGATAACGAATGGGATTGAGCTTTCCAAACAAATCGTAAGGCATAGGTGCATGCTGATAGTTAAGGTTCCTATATTTTGATCAATTAATTGTTAGCACAAAAGTATGGGTATTTAGTATCATCATTTCCTATCCATACGAAAGATAACTTTAATACTCCCTTCAGCTTTATAATACTTATTGTTTTAGGTTTGTTCTAAATCAAAGTTTTAAAACTTTATCTATATATAAAAATCTTTTAAACTATTTGGATTGTTTACATAAAATACATACATATAAATTCGTCTTGAAAAATAGTTTCGCAATACCATATTTTTTTGGATTTTGTAAATAAGTTTTATTAGTAATCGATGGCCAAAGTTATATTTTGAAGACCGCGTTAATGTCCAAAATACAAATATTGTGAAACCGGATGGAATACGAGAAAGCGGTTATTGGCTAATAAATAATAAAAATACATGATTTGTTTGGCATGTTAGCATTTTTTTCTTACCAATGCACGAATATGCTAACATCTCACTCTATTATAGGAAATGTTTACTGGTGGTACACTTACAACAGCAACGGTCCTCCACTGGGTTATGACGGAGCTCATGAGGAATCCAGCAATAATGTGCAAAGCACAAGCAGAGATACGCATTGCTTTGGAAGGTAAGTCCAGGGTAACTGAAGATGATTGAATTGCCTTAAAGTACTTGAAGTGTGTAATAAAGGAAACCATGAGGATACGCCCGGCAGTGCCTCTACTTGTTCCAAGAGAGTGACAAGAGTCATGCAACATCCTTGGATGTAACATACCAGCTGGAACAACAGTCTTTGTGAACGTATACGCTATCGGTAGAGACCCTAGATACTGGGAAGATGCAGAAGCATTCAAACCAGAGCGTTTTGAACATAGCAAAATTGACTTTAAGGGTGCGAACTTTGAGCTCATACCATTTGGGGCTGGACGAAGAATATGCCCTGGTATAGCGTTTTCGCAACCAAACATAGAGCTAGCATTGGCCGTGCTTCTCTACCACTTCGACTGGCAGCTCCCGCACAATGTGACTCTGTATGAAATGGATATCGAAGAGGAATTTGGCATAACCGTGTGTCGGAAGAGGGTTCTCTACCTACGTCCGATCCTTCGTGTGCCTCCGAAAGCAATGGGGTAGGAGCATATATATACAAATCGTACGTGCAGTTCCTTTGTAATCTTGAAATTAATATTTCACTGGTATATCATCGATTTGTTTTGGTATGTCGCACGTGTATTAAGTGCACTGTGCAACTAGTCCAAAAGTATATATGTATTGTATTACTGTATTTCAAAAATACAATAAGGAATAATGTGTGCTCGTCTGCTCGCCAGATATCGTTATATCGTTATTAATTTGTAACATATGCCTGGATATCATAGATACATACACATGCACAAGCGCGCGCACGTGTAGCGCTGCATAATTTTATACAAGTTCTTTTGGGAATTTATTAAACTGATTTGATCGAGGGCCTTTTTTTTTAGTTAAAGAACAACTTAGCTCAAGTTTTTTGGGAAGATCCAACGTCATTCGGTATGTCGTTCAGCGTTGGACAGAGATGGTAGCGTTTCGTTGCACGCACTTTTTGCATGCCTTAATTCAAGATGGTACTCCCTCCGTTTTTTTTTATAGGGCGTATTTTGTTTCGTTAGGACAAAGGTTTGACCAATAATTATTCTATTAATATGTCATTTATATGACACAAAATCATACTCATATGTAAGTACTTTTGAATACAAATCTACCAATATCAATCTTGTGTCATAAAAGTTATGTATTAATGGAGTAATTGTTGGTCAAACATTTGTCCTAACGAAACAAAATACGCCCTATAAAAAAAACGGAGGAAGTACTATTAAACAGGCATAGTTATTAGCGTTCAATCATGCGATGCATCGATCCCAATGTGGGGTTGGACAGAGATGGCATCCCAATGTTAGGACAGTTCCAATCAATCGATTGTTTCGAAAGCTTCTTTCAAACTAGAACTCTTAATTTGTTAAAAAAAACTCTTATCTCAAAACCTCTGACTCTTATACAATTTAACTCAATACTACTCCAATATGAAACTATCTCAATAATCATATCAAAATTAAACCTAACAATCAGCAATGGTATCAACAAGTGAGAGGCTAAATCAAGCATATAGTGGAACAACAAAAGAGATGGTACCACCACCTCCTTCCTTGTGATGTGGTTCTTAGGAATGAAAATGATATACACAATTTAAAATCAATCGATTGACTGAAGCACCTTGGACGATGATTTGAAGATTTGATAAAGTGTCTTGGATATAGATACACACATATAATATCTAGGTATTTTTTTTCAAACAATATGTGTACCAACCTTCTAGTCTAGCCCATATAATGACATATAATGAGTTAGTGACCATTATGCATTGTTTGTTTCAGATTAATGTAGCGTTGTGTTTACTGTAGCAAATTTGTGATCCCCTCAAAATACGTCTTAACGAGTTCAAAAAATTATGAAAAATATATTTTACAAACTTTAAGAAGTACTATTTAAAACCCCACAAGAATGACTACAAAACATTACATCATTTGGCTTATACAAAAATAACAAATTTTCATTTAATTTAATTTAATTTAATCTGAAACAAACAAGGCCTTAGTCCCACTTGGACACAAGGCCCATTTGGTGACCGGCCTTCATTCTCTCGTATTATTATGCACTTTTCAACTCACTATTTATTTCTTTAGTCTGTTAGCATTGATATTATATATGGCTGTAATGTAATAGATTATGGGTGCCACTTGACATTATCATCCAAAATTTGCTTGCAAAAAAAAAATTAAGTGTGTCACGTCCTCACCTTCTTCCTTCCTCCCATTCTATCTTTCTTCCTCCTTTCCCCACTTCTTCCTTCCTCCCCACCAACCAAGTAAACCACCATGATATCAACGTCGACCATGGAGACTCGTAAGGTGGCACGGATGTAGCTCGTTGGAATGCAGTTGTGCTGCACACCATGGACACACCAGATCTAAGGATGATGATGCAAGTTTAGCGGCAGTAAAGGCAGACAAAGGTGGTGGGGCGTCGTCGGTCCGGAGGTAATTAATGTGGTGTCACTAAGGTAGGTAGAGGTGGTGTACCAAGGCTGAGTCTGGTGACGTTGGGGCAGAGCTAGGGCAGGCGGAGACAGTGGGGCGGTGTTAGGTCTGGCGACAATGGAGCAAGGAGGTAGGGTGGTGCGGCGACATGCAATTTGACGAGATGGAGGAAGAAGGTGGAGGAGATGGAGCTAGAAGATGACAACAAAGTGGTTCAATTTCATAAAAGGTGACATGTGGCACGTGAAATGGTACATTTTTAATTTATACGGTTTTATAATGACAAATTTACATATACGAAAGAAAGAGTGTTATAATGACAAATTTATGAATACAAAGAAGTGTGCCGGATCTTAAACTGGATAACGCGGCATTCAATGGTTAGTTCATTGGTCGATTTTGAGGAATGTATAGCTGATGTTTACAGGTTTTCATACTCACGAACGGAATGTTTTCGCTGATAGAATCAGCCAAATTTTGTCCTTATGACGAAAAACACTCGAATTTGCGGCAGTCGGGTCATTGCGACGTTTATTACTACTTCATTTTGTCAGCGGCACACGAATGGTAGCATGCAACAGCAGGTCACTCTTCCTCCTCGCCGTGATGCCGAGCGCCTCCGCCATGTCCAGCTCGCCGGGGCCAGCGCCTCCGGGGAGCTCCCAGTCGAAATGGAAGAGGAGGCTGGCGAGCGCGAGCTCCATGAATGCTACGCCGAGCGCCACGCCGGGGCACATCCTCCGGCCGGCGCCGAACGGCACGAACTCGAAGTCCGTCGTCCCCCCCAACTCCGGCGCCCTGCCCTCGAACCGCTCCGGCCGGAACTCGGCGGCGTCGCCTCCCCAGACTGTGGCGTCGCGTCCGATCGCCCACGCGTTGACGAGCACCATGGCGCCCCTGGGCACGTCGAAGCCGAGCACGCGGCGGCGCTCCTGGCACTCCCGCGGCAGGAGCAGCGGCACCGCCGGGTGCAACCGGAGCGTCTCCCTGATGACCAGCCGCAGGTAGCGCAGCTCCGACAACGCCTCCTCCGGCACGCGATTCTCTCCGGCGAGCGCTCGCCGCACCTCCGCCTGCGCCTTCCGGCGCGCCGCCGGGTTGCGCATGAGCTCCGCCATGGCCCATTGGATGGTCGTCGCCGTCGTCTCGCTGCCGGCGCTGAAAAGATCCTACGGGCGCACGGCAATGGCATGTCGATGTCGGGAGTGTAAATTCGTCGAGCAGATTGGGTGGAGAGCTTACGATGATCACGGCGCGGATGGTTCCGATGTCGAGAGGGACCTGGAGCCCGCCGTCTTGCTGGATCCTAAGTAGCACGTCCATGAGGTCTTCTTCCTCGGCACCGGCGCCGCCTCCGGTGGCGGCCGCCCTTCTCTGGCGATGCTCCTCGATGACGCCATCCATGAGCCGGGCCATCGCGCGGCTGTGCACCTCCGCTCGGCGCGCCGCCCGGCTGAACGCGCGCGCGATCCGCGAGGACGGGAACACGTCGGCGAGGCTGAACCCGGCGGCCACCTTGACCCCTTCATCGAGCTTCTCCAAGAACGCGTCGCGGTCCCTGATCCGGTCGCCCACCACGCAGCGCACCACGGCGTCGGTGACGTACGTGGCGACGACGGCGCTGACGTTCACGGGCTGGGACGCCGCCGCCGGCGACAGCGACGCGACGGAGGCGACGAGGCTGGCTGCCTCGGCCTCGCGGACGCGCCGGAGCGAGCGGACGCGGCGCGCGCTGAGCAGCTCGGTGACGCAGAGCTTCCGGAGCTGGCGCCAGTGCTCGCCGTGCGGCGCGAAGGCGACGCCGACGCCGTCGCGGGTGAGCGCGCGGATGGTGGCGGTGCGCGGCCGCGTCGCGAAGGAGGCGTCGTGGGTCGCCATCACCTCCCTCGCCGCGGCGGCGGACGACGCGACGACGACGGGGAGCTCGCCCAGGCGGAGCAGCATGAGCGGGCCGTGCCGGCGCGCGAGGTCCCGCATCGCGCGGTGTGGGAGCGCGCCGACGAGCAGGTGCAGGCTGCCGATCACCGGCAGCCGCCATGGCCCCGGAGGCAGCTTCTCGCCGGCGTGCTTCCGCGGAAGCGCGAGCTTGGCGGCGAGGAGAGGGAGCAGCAGGACAGCGCCCAAGAGGAGGTAATGGTAGTGCTGGAGATCATGATCATGTGCCATGGCTTGGGATTGCATTTTTGTTTTTGTGTCTGAAGCTTGTAGCATGTAATGTAAACACCAGAGTAATGCTATCATGTGGGAGAATCACTGGAGATTATGCCATGTGATTTTGCCGTTGGATTGGTGGCATCCAGCTTGTTGGATGGATGATCAATGCTTAATTAACAGGAGATGTGAGTAGTGAGTGGAGTATACTACGGAGATTTGTGTTCAGATCTGGAAATGATATGGCATGAAGCAATATGGCATGAAGCAACATAAAGAGCAAACTATGGGTGATGTGGGCAAAACAGGGGTGGGGTGGGGTCGGTCGGGGAATGCGTTGGCAGTAATGTGTTAGGGGAGGAGAAGAGGCAGCGTTGGGAATGCCTTTATCGGGTGTATTCTCGTGATATGTCGTGTGTTGTGATGTGTTGATATGGTGCGTTATATATTGTGGTGTGTTGTTGTGAGTGTGTCGTGGAGTGTATCGTGGTATGTCATGAGAGTCATGGTGTGTTGTGCTATGATATGGCATGATGTGTTCTGGTGCGTTGGCTCGTAGTTTTTTCTTTTGAACATTTCATCAGCAGCTTGAAGGCTCCTGAAAATTTCTCTTTGCTTTATCCATATAAGGAAAAAAGAGAAGCATCGATCTTACGAGAAAGAGAAGAATAAAAGCTTGATTCCACTATGGAGATTCTTAAGGTTATCAAGAAAGGGTACAGGGTAAAGCAAACTGCTCAAAGAAACAAGACAACAAAAATCTACCCAATAGATCAAGAGCTTCAATCCCACCAGTAGAGAAGAAGATAAACACAATCACCTAATCTTCATCGAGTTTCCCCTGTCTTGCTGCTATTCGAGGTGGTCGATGTCAAATGTACTCATCCCAGTTGTTGTGCATTGTCCTCCCCACAAGATCAGAGATTGAGGCCATTAGGCCATTGGATTCAAGGTGGGGGCTGCTAGAACCTACCACCATCAACGAAGGAAGACAATGAGCAACCCTGTACATGCCCAGACACGGCGGTGGACTCGAAGCAGCAACTAGCAACGTCGAAGGATAGTCTAAGGCTAGAGTGCGAGGGAGAGGAGGACAACAAGAACAGGTGCAGAGAGGAGGACGGCAAGGGTAGGCAGGGGGAGGAGGATGGGTATGAAGCTATCCCGATGATTTGGTTGGGGATGGTATATTATCACCTAGTATTTCTAAAAATATCTATAATTGTGGCGCCTTATTTCAAAAGAAGGAATACCACCCTCCAACCAAATTGTTTTTCCGGATATAATTCCAATCCGGTTATTGGTTTACAATATTAGGTAGAAACCAATCAAAATGTGTTTTTGAACTTTTGAATCAGAGATAAAAATATGTCGATCGATTTCAACTAATAGTCAAACCATTTTGATTGAAAATCAATTGGTTGAGTTTGTTTTCAATTGATATCAGCCAACTTTTGAGTTTGAGTATGATTTTAACTCTATCTCACTAGCTATCCTTTCTCTTAGCATGCGTCACCGCCAGTCAGCCTATTTGCCCATTTCTTCTTCTTACTCTCCTTCCCTCTCCTAGCTCTCACCTCACTAGCTATTTCGTCGATCAGCAGTAGCCTATTTGCCCATTTCTTCTTCTTACTCTCCTTCCCTCTCCTATCTCTCACCTCACTAGCTATTCCGTCGATCAGTAGTGTTGTCGCTAGTCCGTAAGTTACAATACAGTGAACCATCACTTCCCTTGCTCTGTGCTCCATCATGTGCGCCACTGGCGGCTGCTAGCACTCCCCTGTTGGCCCATGCTGTCTACACCTACCATCCCTCCCATGTTGGCTCATGGCACCTCCACCTACTATCCCTTTGTACATCGCTGCCAACCATCGACATGCCTCCACTAGCTGCTAGGGGTGGAAATGAGTGGAGTTCTAGCGAACCGGGTTAGCTCGGCTCAGGCTCGTTCATGTCACCGAGCTAGAAGCGAGGCCCGGCTCGGGATAGGTTAGCTACACTAGTTAGAAGTGACGCTCAACTTAGGTTCGCCCAAAGCTTGAGTCAACTCGCAAGGGCTCGCAAGCTTGTGAAGCGCGACGATAGACAGGATGAGAGGCGACGATGTTGGCCTCGAGAAGGAGCGGTGGTGCTGACTAGGAGGAGAGGTGACAGTGGTAGACAATAGCAAGGACATTGATGTTGCAGGGAGGAGAGGTGACGCCATAGCGGGTGTCAGTGATGGCAACCGAATCTAGAGGTAGGGATCGAGGGGTGGCGGTGGCGACCAAATCTAGAGGTAGGGATGAATAGTGGCAACAATCAACTCTTAAGGTAGGAGGACGGCGGTGGGAGGGACGACAGCGGCTACCATAATTGAATGTGGGGAGGAACGACGGCCGAAGGAGGTGGTGAGAAGTGATGACCAGAGGAGGTGGGAAGGAACAGTAGGGGCTCACTACTACAGGCAGGCGTTCAGTCCGGTTCATAATGACCTTCGATCCGGTTTCTAAACCGGGACAGCCTTTGAGGCGATGCTGCGGCCATCATCCGAGTTCTGAACAGGACTAAATCTCTTCTCAACAGCGGCTCGAAGACACGTTGAGCGGCGATTCTTGTTGTTAGTTCGGTTTTACCTACCAACCGGGACTAAAATGTGCTGCGTGGCGATCGGGATTAGCTGCTGGGGACACTCTTGGTCGGTTGGTTTTCAACCGGGAGTGAGGTGTGTATTAGTCCGGTTTTAAGTACCAACCGGATCGATCTACTCACACGTGGCGGAGCAGGTGCCTCGATGACACTATTGGTCCCGGTTGGTTGTTCCAACCGGACCGAAAGCGGTATTTTTGAATGTTATGCTTATTTAGTCACTAATTAAACCACATTTAACACAATTAGCGAAATAGCATTAAATATTACAAATATGTATTACGTCAGACCGGCTCTAGGCATGGTAAGGAAATCATTCAGCCATACTGTGCGATTACAAATATTGAGTTTACAAACATGTTTTACAAATATTACACTTTCTCCCAATTTGGCAACATCAAGCGATTGCTTGGTGTTTCCCTTCTGAAATGGCTAGAAACAAACAGGTCCCAAACGTGACCATGGCAACAAAAAGGGCCAACAAATTAAGAAGACAGATATGAGCATAGCAGAGGATATATTGAGCATGGCCCTCATTCTAGCATCCTTGGCGATTGGCACCCATCGTCTTCTCTTGGTACTTAAGCTCAATCCTCACCAAATGTCAAGACAGATGGCAGCAAGGGCAGCAAATCTGCGAGCCCAAAGTAGAATACAAGATGAGCATCGCGAGCAATCTGCACGAGGAACGCCGGAGCTCATGCTACGTTCTCGGCGTCGAGGCCCGCCACATTGATCGTCTCCCAGTTGAGCGTTGACCCTAGCACCTCCTCCTACAATCCAAATTAAACACTATTATTTATCAAAAGCAGTAGAAATAGCAACATGCTAGTATTTAAAATTTGCGGAGCAGAATAACACCACAAGCCCACAACATAACGGATATATAAATTTGATCTTTACCTTCTATCTTGTCGATGTCGTCAAGAACATAAGCGAGGAAGGCGGTTCTCAAAAGATAACCTTCGGGCCCAAAGACTCCGGACTCCACGCCATGAAATCTTCATTCTGCTCCTTTGTTAAACAACAAATATGTATTAGGTAGCTAACTAGACATAAGTATCATACAATGTACACAGTGCACATACACTTTTTATCGGGATCTTTTACGTGCATCGCTCCTCGACGGTTGGCTAGTATTTTTTGAAGGCTCTGGAATCTTATTAAGTATAGGGTGGTGATGCTCGCCCATCGGATTTATGACCTCATCTAAAAGGAAGCCGTGATTTGCTCTTGAATTGCTTTGACACGCACCGGCGATAGTTCCGGACCTTTTTCCAAACCTTTTTTTGCCAACTTTAGGGGAATCTATCATTAAATAGGGAATTAACATATCAATCTTTCAAACTATAGAAAATGTTTGCAGTAGCTACCTAGGCGTTATTAAGGTAGTAATTATATATTACTCACCCCAAACCCCGCATTTTTCTTGTGTACTCGGTGGTGCCCCGATGAAGTTGTGCATCATCTCGCACACATAGTATCCGCATAAATTGTTTGCGGTGGTTGATACAAGACACGTGGTCGACGAGTTGAAATCGTGAAATAGATCATGGAAATTACGTTAACTAACAAAATACTTATAATATGATATACATACATGTTTAGCGATGTGCAAGTCGAAGCGTGTCTTGAATGTTCCCACGGTATTCTTGCGGAGCGTTATGAAGGCCTTGCACATTTGATTACAAGTTATATATAATTGAGTTTGTTTGATATGGAGAAACAGAAATAGTAAGATATGAATGGAAGTGGAATGTACCGGTTGAGCATGGCGAGGAAGTCTTTGTACTTTTCAACTGGTCCCCTTTTCGAGTCCATGACCGTGATCCTGCTATGATTTAGCTCTATAATAAAAAGGATCCAGTGAAAGCTGCACAAATATATGTCAACGCGGTTTACTAATTAGTTCCAACAGTGTTAACAAAAGGAATTAAAATAAGGTGGTACGAAAACACGTACCTAAATTCGTAGGGTAGAAGTATATATCTTTTGTGTCGTTGTGCCATTAGCCCTTCGTAAATGGTGGTCTCTGTTTGTTGTGCCCTCATGTTAGCAATGTACTCGTTAATGACCAATGGGTCAAGAAAGCCAAATTCATGGATTCCCTCCATTGCGCATCTTTTAATCTCTATTCTACATAAGGAAAATTGATTTAGGCCTCGAAGTTAGTATAGTATACCGGCCGCACGATCGAAATTTACAAAGAATACACTTACAGCTCCCAACAAACCACCATGGCGACGTCGACCGCCAATCCCTGATATAGGTAATGCAGAACCTCAAATTCAATCAAGAATTCAAAGTCCCCGCGGTAGAAATGGTGTTGCTTGAAGACGACGCCGAACATTTCCATACCATTTTTAATTTGGCGCAAATACCAATCATGGAGTTGCCGCATCTTCGTTGTTAGTTAGGGAAGCTCCTCACGCCTTACGAGCGATCCACCTTTCACATATTTCCATTGTACCTCTGCAACGGGGATGTCCTTAAGGCCCAAGACCATTTCTGGATCAAGCCCAGCTTCAATGTAGAAATTCCTTTGCGCTTCCTCTTCTGGAATCTGCTCCTCTGATGTTCCCTTCTCAGATTCCTTACGCAAGATGCGCTCGTAGTCTGATACGGCTGGTCTTTCTGGTTTGTCGATCTTATCCTTCAACGATAAGATACACCTCTTGCCTTTGTGCCATTCGTCCGTACCGGGCTGGACCCTCGGTGGAGTTGGTTTGTTCGCAAAATGTGCGGTGACCTCGCCTCTTACTATCCGCTCAGTTTCCTCTTCGGTCATATCATACGGCAGCTTCGGAGGTGTTTTTTTTCTGGATGACCTAGGCCCTGTACAAAGAATACACGTACACCATCGTTCCACAATGTTAGCAGATCTTCGATCAACGGTTTTAGGTACACATCGATGTCGTTCCCTGGTTGCTTGGGGCCTTGGATGAGTAATGGCATCATAATATACTTCCGCTTCTGACACAACCAAGGAGGAAGATTGTAGATACATAGAGTCACTGGCCAGGTACTGTGATTGGTGCTCAACTCGCCGTGAGGGTTCATCCCATCGTACTCAACGCATAAACCGTATGTTCCTCGCGACGCTTGAAAACTCCGGTATTTCCTATCAAGTTTTCGCCACTGCGACCCATCTGCGGGATGTTTTAGCTTTCCATCAACGTTACGAGCATCGCTGTGCCAACACATCATCTTCGCATGCTCTTTGTTCGCAAACAGACGTTTCAACCGAGGAATTATAGGAAAGTACCACACCACCTTAGCGGGGGTTCTCTTCACCTTACGTGCCCCCTCTACCTCACCTGCGTCATCACGCTTGGTCTTATACCGCGATGTTTTGCACACCGGACAGGCTTCCAAATTCTCACACTCATTGCGATAGAGGATGCAATCGTTACGGCATGCATGTATCTTCTGTACCTCCAAGCCCAAAGGACAGAGAGCTTGCTTGGCTTCGTATGTAGTTTCAGGCAATGTGTTACCCTCTGGAAGCAACTTCTTCATGAGGCCTAACAACTCGTTGAATCCCTTATCAGACAATCCATTTGCCGCCTTCCATTGCATTAGTTCTAGTGTGGTACGCAACTTTCTGTGCCCCTGTCCGCAGTTTGGATACAACAAGTGTTTCATAGTCCTCCCAAAGCGCTGAAACTTTTCATAATGCCTTTTATCAACGTATTCTCCTCTCCATCAAGCGACATCTGGTCTATATCATCGTCGCCAAACTCCCCCTGCATATGTTCGAAATAACTGTGTTGGCCAGCGTTCGAGATATTATCGTCCACCTGTTCTTCTTCAGCCCGTGTAATCTCTACTTCGCCGTGCTTGGTCCAACAGGTATAATTTTCCATAAAACCTCTTGAGATCAAATGAAAATGAATTTGCTCACAGTTTACCCACTCCTTTTGATTCTTGCAATCAATACATGGGCAACATATATAGTCTAAGGTAATATTGGTTTCAACATGACGAATAAAAGTTTCTAAACCCTCCACGAACTGCGAGGAACATCGGTCCATGTACATCCATCGCCGATCCATCTGCATTATACATATTCATAGCATTGAGTGTAACGATACCTTGTGATCAAATACACATATTGATACCATACAAACAAACATCTTGCAAGGCTAAATACTCTGGGTGAATCAAGAAAGATCATCCATCGTTGATACTATTAGGAATTTGGTGTAGATATGTGGAATTAAAAATAATAATATTTTTTAACATCCATCATTCATGAAATACCCTTCCCAATCCTTGTCCCCTCCATTAATCAATGCTAGTACACATGCAAACATGATTTAACAATACACATACAAACATAATCCGATACTTCACATACAAGCATCCAATGATAGTACACATTAAAATGCATCAATAAACATACAAAGTCTGAAGACGTACAATTATAATAATTGTTCGACAACAACAATTCTTAAATGCATAAAAATTAAATTAAAAAGTACAACATAGAATGTGATCTCGATGTCTCAATCACACTCTATGGGAACGTGACTTCCCCTTGCCCTTGCCCTCGCCCTCGCCATCGCCATCGCCATCGCCCTCGCCCTCGCCCTCGCCCTTGCCCTTGCCGCCCTTGCCCTTGCCCTTGCCCTTGCCCTTGCCCTCATTACCACCATTCCCGTCGCCATCGCTCTCGCCATCGCTCTCGCCCTCGCCCTCGCCCTCGCCCTCCTCATCACCACCGCCACCGCCATCGTCGCGACGTGGCACATCATTGGTCGCCACGTATTTTTTGTCTTTTGCGCTTTTTCTGTGGGTATTCCTTCCCCCACAACAAGCAATGGTGGAGGGGCAAAAACACTTTAGAAAACAGCACATTTTGGACCTAGTTGGAGGGAGCGTGGTTTCGATGTTAGTGGCGTTGTCACCGGTCCAACAAGACATCCTAAATCTGGACGGAAATTTAATGGAAAAAACACAGACAAAGGTCGGCATTTGTAGTTGCGCCGGTAGCAGTGGCGGCGGTGGCTGCGGCGGCGGCGGTGGCAGTGGTGGCGGTGGGATCAGAAACGAGGACGCGATGCCGGTGGATAAATGTACCTCGGTGGCGTGGCGGAGAGGCGCCGACGAATGGGCGAAGCGCTGCGACGACGAGAGCGGCGAGGCCGGGGCCGTGGTGACGACGCGGCAGGCGCGGCGACACGAGCGTTGCTCCGATGATGATCCGATGATTCCGATCCCCTTTCACCGCTTCCCCAGCGCGGCGAAGAGAGGCTCCCCCCACTCCTCCTTGCTCTCGCCTCAGCAGCTCCTTGCTCCTCAGCTCCGGTCTCCGCTCCTTCCTCACAAGCGCGTGCGAGCGACCTCAGCAAGTGCGGCGATAAGAAGACGACGCAGTGACTTTTTGTTACCGGAGGAGAAATGGCTCCAATTATCGGAGACCAGTATTAGTCCCGGTTTGTCACACCAACCGGGACTAATAGCCAAATATCAGTCCCGGGTTGTAACACCAACCGGGCCTTTTGTGACAGGAGAAATGGCGCCAATTATCGGAGCCCAGTGTTAGTCTCGGTTGATATTACCAACCGGGACTAGGACTCCCACCGCAAACCAACGTGCTAATCGACCTATTGGTCGGTTGGTGGAACCAACCTACCGAAACCGTCTTTTGTCTCGTTACCATTGAACCGGGACTGAAGGTAACCTCAGTTCCGGTTTGATGGTAACCTGGACTGATGTGCCGGGATGGAAGGCCCGTTCCGTAGTAGTGGCTATCGAAGGGGATGAGGGGCGGCAGGCGACGACTCAAAAGTTGAAAGTGGGAGACAAGGTCCAAGAAGGGAGTTCAATCGAGGATGGGGATATGGAATTAGGACATCTATTACTTGTGGAGTGGGGAAGATATCGGTTGGTCCTATTGGGCAGAGGTATATGGACTCGTAGCGGCCCGTATTGCATAGCGAACGAACCTCAGGCTCGCTCTAATGCACAAGCTGGAAAAAAAAGATTAGCTCGAGCCCCAGCCGAGCTAGGAAGCGAGCCAAGCTCAAGCTTCTTGTGTGCCTGGAGCTCAAGTTCCACCCCTACCAGCTGCCCAATGCATGCAAGCACGGAACTAGGTACAGTTAAGGTGCACGCGGATCAGGTTCCAGGAAAATTTTTAGTAAGTATACCTCACCGGATACCATAGTTATTTTATTTTTATCTAGCACAGTGGCAGTGCATGGGAGAGAGGACATGATCTTTTATCTAGCTCCACCACTGTACATGAGAGGGAGAGAGGACATAATTTTATTTTTAATCCTATCGGTGCCTCTCCATTATGATATGTATCCTCTTTTTTATTTTTAGAGTATATTCACGTGATTGAGGGAAGTAATCAAAGTTTGAGAGGAACTTCACAGGTTGCTATAAAAATTCATAACAAACAGGATACAGGTTCACTCACTTTCCTTTACAATGTTTATCAAATATGTGCTACCTAAAGGACTAAAAGACGTCTGGGTTGCGAGGCCCAGAGATGCCCTTCTGTTGCATGGCCTGATTCAGATGAAATGACAAGGCATAGTTCCTATCCTGCAAGGCAACAGAAGGATGAACAAGAAATTTTGTTAAAATGAATGGTGGAGAATGCAGAATCAAGTAATTTTTTACAAGTTCACAGACCTCTAGTGCCTTTATCTGCTCCTGGTACTTCTCGACAATCTCCTTGAATTGAGACCTCTCCTGCACCATATCTTTGTAGTCCTTGAGCCGGTTGTGCTGGACAAGGAACGCTCGCTTCAGGATGCTGTTCTGGTCAAGCAGGCCGCCTAGCATCTGCTTCAGTATCCTGTGTTCCTGGATAAACCATGCAAGCATAACAGGCACACAGGTGAGCACATAAAATATTTGGAGAAACACAAGTATATCCAAGTGCATATAAGGTGGTTACCTCGCTCATTTTCTGTGTTGAATCTGGACGGCTGCAGTTCACGGTGGATTTCCCCAACAATTCAAGTATCCTAAAGGCTCGATTCTTGGCATCATTCAAATCCAAAGCGGAGGACATCTCATTTTCAAGAAGCTCCGCCCATCCATAGCCGTCGGTCGGAATGTTCATCGCTGGCACATCAGGTGGAACTGCAAGAATCATTAGCATGTCACAGTTAAATATGGCACAAATGGTGAAATCAGGTTTATTTGAAAATTTACGCAGATATTGAACAGAGCATAACGGACTGAGAACTATCATCACAGAAAGGAAACGAAAGAAAGCAAGAGAACTTGATTCAGAGCCACACTAGTCCTGAATCCTGAGTTCGTGACACGCGGCCATACCTTCCGAGGAGACCATATGGTCAGATGTGTTCCAGCATGGAGCACCGGCCGTAGCACAATTTGGTTGTGTGCTTCCTGATGCGAGATAATCCTTGAAGCCTCTGATTGCAGCATCCAAGATATTTCCTGACCGTTCGAAATAGCCCCGCAGAACCTGAAGATTTCAAAAAAAAAAAAAATTAGATATTGGCATTCTAATCCGCACCAATTTTCAATTTTCCACTGAAGCACCACTGGTTTGAGGATTTGGTTTGACTATGAAAATAGCAGTGGAAACGCATCCGAGCTGAGCCGAGCCTGGTTGGGCTTGGCAAGGAACAAGCCGAGACAAACTCCTCTCTGTAGATTTGACGAGCAAAAATATGGTATCTTTTCAGTCAAGTCTTTGTACTCCCTCCATCCTAGAATATAAGGCGCAACTGATAGCAATGCAGAAACCAAGAAACAGTTTTATTTCACTAATTAGACACGCGCGATGATTTAGTTATCGCTCACCCCGACGCGCCTGACGTTTTGCATTCGCTAATTTCGCGTTCGCCATGCAGCCCCCGCCCGCACCCAGCTAGCCATCTGCTGATTCCACGCATTCATATACTAATTCCACGCCCGTGCATGCAGCCCCCGTGATGCATCTGCTAATTAATTTTGCATGCCCGCGTGCATGTGAATGGGCAGGAGACGAGGAGCTTGCGCCGTTACGCGAGGAAGGCGCCGTGTATTTCGGGACGTAGGAAAAAAGCAGTTGCGCCTTGTATTCTAGGATGGAGGGAGTATATCATAAGCCTATGAATCAATAGGTTGTTCATGCTGCCAACTATGCAAACTAAGGGCTCACCACATGCACGTTGGGCAGGAGACGAGGAGCTTGCGCCGTTGTGCGAGGAAGGCGCCGTGTATTTTGGGACGTAGGAAAAAAACAGTTGCGCCTTGTATTCTAGGATGGAGGGAGTATATCATAAGCTTATGAATCAATAGGTTGTTCATGCTGCCAACTATGCAAACCAAGGGCTCACCTAAAAATTACTATTTTCCTTTGGTTTTTAGAAAAGGATGCTTTGTTGATAAAGGACAATCTTGCAAACTAAGGTAGTCAACTTTGTTTTTTACAGTTTTTTATTGCCAGTCTGGAGATTAGCCCAAATTGCTTTTGGATTAACCCTCCTAGATTAAAAAAAAAAAACAATTTCTTATTGAGAATTTTGGAGACTGGCTTTCGGGATGGGATTTGAAAGAAACAAATCCTTATCTGCTTGGCTACTCTTGTTGAGCTATTTGGATTAATCATAATGATGTTATTTTTTTTTCCCTAAAAGAAAAGATGTTATGTTCTCACATGTTATCTTTAGAGGAGCTTTCTAGATGTTTCGATGATCTTTGCTACACAAGGAAGAGTGGAGGAACACCTAGCCATTGCCGAAGGTGGCTTCTATGAAATTCTTCCTCAAATATGGATGACTATATAATAAGGGACCGAATTTGACACTGGTTCCTGCGTTTTGTATATATCACCCTATTAACTACCGATTCCCTCGCCTCGATCCTCTCTTCCCCGACCCCGATTCGATCCTGGATGCAGACGCCGATCCACCCGCCTCCGCCGCCCGGCCGCCTTCCCCCATCCCCATGGATCCGGCGCCGCCGCCACCGCCGCACCGCCTCCACCACGATCCCTTACCCACCGCTAGGCCGCCGCCTCTCAGCATCTCTCTAGGCCCGGAGGGCACTAAGGTACCTCGAACTCGAACCTCACAGGGGTAACTGCGAAATCGAGTGCACAAATCTGGTTTTGCAGATGCCTGCCGATTAGCAAATTCGTAAAAATACACTAAGTGGTGTTTGAGTTTTATCGTTGAAATAATTTTTGTTCAAGACTGTGTATGTAGGCCAGAATTTATTCCTTCATTTTTATTAAAAAAAAAAAAAAAGAGCAGAGCAATTAGCGCGAGCGAGTGAGTACGCAGAGATCGGATCGGACCGGATCGGCGAGCACGAACCAACCTGCGGGTCGGCGTCGGGGAAGACGAGCTGGAGCACGTCGATCGGGTCGAACTCCAAGCTCAGCCCGAGGTCCGCGATGGCGGCGGACGGCAGGCACCGGCCGCGCTTGGGAAGGTGCGGCGGCGCCAGGGGCGGCGCCGAGGGGTCGTGGAGGAAGGCGGCCAGCCGGCGCTTCCGGCCGCCGCGGCCGCAGACGGTCGCCGCGGCCATCACGCCGCCCGGATCTAGGGTCTCGCGTCGGCGGCGCCTTGGCTTGGAGCGGACGAAGGTGGGGGAGCAGAGGCCGGCCGCGCGTTGAGGCGAGGCGTCCGCGTGGCTCGTCTTTTATAGGGCCTCGCGGAGGCGGTGGGGTGAGAGGGAGGAAGACGAAGCCTTGGAGGACACGCGCGGCCGTCGGATGCCACGCCGGCTCGATCCGGACCGTCCGATTCCGGAGCCGTCACTCGTCCACGATACCATGAAATTGAGGAGCTCCGTTCTCGGATTCAATTTTCAAAAGCGTACCGAGGCTTTCCGTTTCTGGTTTTTAACAAAAAAATATATATCGCTATTGGGTTGAATATCGATCGGGATATGAGATGCGTCGTGAATTTCATGTACGGTGGTACTCTCTTTTTTTTTTTTGTGACTCTTTTGATTTTTAAACACATCTTTCACCATTCGCCTTATTTAAAAAATATATAAATATTAAGATACTTTAGACATGGCCCTTTTTTTTTGCATGTTTGCACTAGATTTTTTAATAAGACGAATGGTCAAAGGTGTGCTCAAAAGTCAAAGGCGTCAAACAAAAAAAGGAGGTAGTACGTTGGAAGACTTTACTCTTTTTTGTTATCATCTATACCGTCCAATTCTAATCCAAGGGTCACGGCTTTTTTTTTAGGACTTTTTCATGTATGCTATTAAAAGTGTGTATCACAATGGCCATTATAAAATTAATATTATTAAATATGCCATTCTTTTTGGCGGTATATTTTACTGATGCTATTGCAAAGGATTTCTCGCATATACGAGCCACAAATGCGATAGAAAATATGCCTTGACTAGCGGGACCCACATGTCATCCTCTGATGGCTTCATCGTCCTCTCTCTCTATCCACTGGTCTAATCCATCTAGGAGCCACTCAGCCACGATGGCAGCCTTAGCGGCGAGCTCTGGCGATGGGAGCCAAGATGGCGAGGATGGTGCTCCGGCAAGGGGCTGTTGGCGGCAAGATGGAGAGCAACGGCATGGCCAAAGGAGGAAGGCGGCGACCTGTGACATGTTGGTGAAGATGGCGAAGAAGGGCATCGTCGCCTCGGTTGATGGAGAAGGGGTCGCCGCCGTGTGCCTCGGGGGAGAGGAGGTCGCCGTTGTCGTGCATTTCAGGAGGGGGGCGCTCCGCCGCGGGTGCCGCGCGGAGGAGGAGAGGAGGAGGGGTGCCGCCGCCGTCGTTCAGTGGAGAAGGGGCGTTGTCGCCGCCGTGCGCCTAGGGGGAGAGGCCGCCACCGCCGCCATGTGCCTTGGGGAATAGGAGTCCGCCGCCGCCACAGGCGCCATGCGGAGGGGGAGGGGGGGGCGGCGTCGCGGCCATCATCGGTGAAGGAGAGGGGGCGTCGTCGCCTCGGGGAAGAGGAGGTCACCGCCGTGCGCTTCGGCGTGAGGGGGTCGCCACGGGCGCTGCATGAAGGGGGACGGCGCCTCCCCCGTCGTTGGTGAAGGAGAGGGGGCACCGTCGCCCTCGGGGAAGAGGAGTATGTAGCTTGTCGAATCAACTGGGGTGTACATGGAAGAGATGACATGTGGGTCCCACCTTGTCAGACCATATTTTGGTATTTCCTAGCGTATTCTAAGCCGGTATGTCTCGTAGAGTGTCCATAATGGCAGCCATGATATTAAACAAAACTTTATAATGGCATTTTTAATAATAACGATTTTATAATGGCTAGTGTGATATCCAAACACTTCGTAATGGCATGCATGAAAAAAAATCCTTTTCTTTATTGATGTGTTTTTGCATTGATTGAGATATCCTACGAAGGATGGTTCATATGTTAATATGGTCGTTTCCTTTCTCAAAAAACAAGAGTGGACTATCGGATTTGAACCGATGACCCTCGCATTATAAATGCGATGCTCTAACCTCTGAGTTAAGGTGACTCGTTTTCTCCTCAGATCTCGATGGCTTTCTTGCCTGCAATTTCAAAGACGTGCTTATTTGCTAGTTAATTCTTATAAATAGGTAGATCTAGAGTATGCTAGTGAGGGCTTTGGCTTCAAATATTTTGTTTCCTCTCGATTAGTCAGGTGTTGACGAAGAGGTTGGTGGCTCCGTTGTCGATGAAAATATATGTACGCTTTCGGATGGGGCAGGGTTTTGGATCTTGGGGCAATGGGTCGTTGGTTTTCCTTATAAGAGGAGGGGTAGAGATCTGGCCGCAATGGAGAGAGGATGGGCATCCAATTAGCGAGTATATAAGTTACCAATGCATCTCGACCAAAGAGAAGTCGTCAATCGCACAAGAAAATCATGGATCGTTTCTGGGCTCTGATGATATTAACATCATGTTGCATTTCTGAATTCTGATTGCAGACACACGAGAGCAGTCTATAAAGAATTGTGATATATTGAAACGCAAATAGTATCAGTGCAACGCATTTAAACTGATACACGCAGAGTGAAAAATCCTGGAACTATGGGAGGTGCCACTCTACAACATACAACATCTTCGTAGAAGATTATTAGTCTGAAGGACATCGCCCTGCCATGTCCGGCAGGTAAGTTAGAAGACGTCTGGATTGAAATGCCCCGGCATAGAATTGTTCTGCTGAGCCTGCTTGAGATGCATCGCCAGGGCATAATTGTTTATCTGCGAAGTATGGTTCATCACAAAAGATTCTTCAGTTAATAACTTATGTGTCTAAAAAAACAAACTTGCAGAAGGGAATTGGAGTATGACCTCGAGAGTCCTCAGCTGCTCCTGATACTGCAAAACAAGTTGCTTCAAGCTTTGAACCTCCTGGGTCTTCTCATCGAACTCCTTTTGGCGCTCATGTTGAATGGAAACAGCCCGCTTTAGGACAGCATTCTCTCGCAGAACAACATCCAATTGCTCCTTAAGCATCATATTTTCCTATACGAAAAGATAAGTATATAATTATTATATATTATTATTTCTTCCATAGCCATGCATTTCTTTTACAACTTGGCCAAAAACTAGAATTCTCTACTGTTACGAAATTCAGTGCAGCCTACCTTATGGAGGCTCTGCGCTGCTTCAGCTCCTGCACGCTCCACAATAGCCTTCTCTAAAGCTTCCAAAGCTCTTGATGCACGAGCTCGCGCGTCATCAACGTTAGAGGCACTTTTCATCTCTCGGACAAAAAGTTCAACCCATTCAGAGCCACTATTACTCGTCTGATGACTATCTGCAGCAAGTAAATGTTCAGTAGCTATGTCCAAACCACCATTGGTAACAATACCTGCCAAGATATACAAAATTGTTGCTGTCAATAAGTCGGTATACAGTTTGCTAAATTAATTGTCATTCTAGTTTTCAGAAATTAGCACTACGCGAGATGATATAAATTCATGTGCTTTGGAACTAGCTGATACAACAATCTTGTAATATGTCGACCACAAAATGTCATTCAAGCACTTAAATTTGTGTCATGCTGACTACAAAGATGCCTTGCTATTGTAGTATCTATTGTAATAGATGGTGAGGATATGGCACATATATTAAAGGGGTGAGACAATATGACGATAGGCCATCCAGTGTTACAGTGATCCCAACTCCCAAGTCTATCTAACTAATCACATACAGTGGCATGCATACTCCAAATGACATGATTACATCAAATCATGTCTTTGTTTTGAATTGGGTGGCAGCTCATGATCTTGTATAATATACCCATTAGAAATGAAAGCCACATGGAATATTAAACCTCTCAATAATAACGATGCACATTTCCAAAAGAGAAGCAAGATTCAAACTTTCAGTTATGCACTATTTGGTGTCTACCACTTGTACTTGGACAAACATATCAGAAAGTACAAGAGTATGACCATTACTAGTGTATCCTAGGAATAAATCAATGCTATGGCTTTTGGTAGAAAATGAACCTTCGGCTGATGGCTGAACTGCTGCGGACAGCCCATTTTCATATTTACAACCAGTAGATAATAAGGTAGCATCAGCTGACTCCAAACGCAGCTCATTCAAACTCTTTATTGCAGAATCCAAATCATCTCCAGACGCTTCAAGTGCTCTTTCAAGCAGCTAAATCATTGAAAGAAACAATAGTCAGTTATATGATACAGAGATGATACTGGTAGGAAAAGAAAATACCTACACTAGTACAAAGCATAATATGGAGAAAAAGCAATCCAATTCATCAGGAGTGTAAATAAGGTACATTTCCATGCATGAAGGGCAACCTTATCGCTCATTAAAATGCATTTGGCATAAAGGAGACATTGCAGCAGCTAAAAATAAATATTTTCATGCTAACAATATAAGCATAGATGCATGAATTGACTCCAGACTAACAAACATCTATCATGGTGAATACATGTCGCCAAAGCGCATCATACCATGTATGAGTGTCTGCACACAGGAAGGCACACTGTACTCAAACTGAGACGACATATCTCTACAATGCTCGAAGCAAAATTGCATATATTGCCATAAAGGCATAAGCTAACACTTGCAAGTCGCAAAAGAAAAAGGTGCAGTTGTAGGCCAGAGCAGTGCCCATGTTCAGCTGGATCTGATAAGCACGTACCCATCAATCAATTTGACACACGAGTAGAAAGCAGATAAATCCTATTACTAAACCTATCAGCAAAGTGTTTTAAAGAAACCACCTACTGACCTACAAGCAAGATAGCAGTAGATGCAATGCAGGCAAGCGAAGCATCCGATGTAACAGCATGTACGAAAGCCTTCAAATTTGCTCTCTTTCTCCATCGTGCAGCACAGACTACATGTACACTTTAGCTATCATCTCAATTGAACGCCTCAAGAGAGCCTAATTCAGATTGGGATAGTTTCCGCATGAAGCAAGGAAATAAAATTGTCCTCTTTCCGAAGAAAGGAACCAGATTTCATCACCCAGGCACCAGAGTAGAGAATTCCACGCCAAGAAACCCGTTTAGATCACAAATCGAGAAGCAAAGGAGGCGCATCATGCCATCCAAGCAGCGAGCCCAACCGAAATGGTCACTGGAGATCAGAGACCAGAAATTTGCCCAGAAACGCCGCCTCTCCGCATCCAGACGCCTCAGCCCCAATACGGAATCGCGAGAAATGAACAACCTTTCCGCATCAACCGCCCCAACCTACCGCCTAGGAATCTTTCTTTATACAAAAGGAAAAGAAGAGGAAAGGAGAGAGAGCGAGGGGTGAGGAGGGGGACCTGGGGATCCATGTCGGGGAAGAAGGAGAGGAGCTGGTGGAGGAGCGCCTCCCGCCGGCGGGCGTCGAAGGCGCGGTGCGGCGACCAGCGGGGCCTCTTGGGCAGGTGGTGGTGGTGGTGCTGGGAGGAGTGGGGGGAGGGAGGGGACGGCGGGAGGAGGTCGTCGCCGAAGATGGAGGAGGACCTCTTGCCACAGACTACCGCAGACATGGTGCCCCCCGCCTCCTCGCGCCGCCGCCGCCGCCGCTGCCGCTCGCCGCCGCCGTCCTACTCCCCGCCGCCGCCCATCGGGTGCGCGCTCCGGCCGATCTCCCCCTGCCCCGGCGATCCACGGCTGGACTCCCCCTGGGTCGTCGGAGCCGCCGCGCCGCCTTCTTGCGATGGTCTCCTTTGCCTTGCTTCGGTTGGGCTCGTGAGTCGTGACGACGCTTCGCCTTCGCCTTCGCCTTCTCCTTCGCGAGGTGATGATTTATCACGACACGACGCCGCTTCGCTTTGCTTTCCCCTCTCCTTCGCGCTGGCTTGCGCCTTGCGGCCTTGGCCTTTTTTTTTTTTTTTTCACCCCACTCTTGGCGGTGTAATGGGGGGAGTGCGTATGTACACACGGCAGCTTTCCCGTCTGGCCGACAGGTGGGCCCCGCAGGAAACATTTCCTCGTTGCGCTGTGGGGCCCAAGCCGTCCTGCCGAGATGATTCATCGCCTCATCGGGAGAAAAATTTTACTATTTACCCATAAAAATCACATAAGCGAAAAACGCCGCAAGGTTTGCGCCAATTGCAAAAATACCCTAGGCGCTCGGCGGCATCGGGACATGGCGCTCTGGCGGAGCGCGCAAACTCAGCGCCCCGCCAGGCGCCATGGCAGGCGCCGCCAGTGAAGCGCCTAGGTGTTGGCGCTTGGCGCTGTGTGGCCAATGTGTGTGTGCAATGAAGCAGCGGCAGCATGGCGTGAGGCTGTGTGCGGCACGGCGAGGCGGCGAGACCTCGTCGATGGCGAGGGCGAGGCGGCGATGCCGATGGCGGACGTATGCGGAAGGATCTGGCGAGATGCATGCTGCGGCGAAGCGGCGAGATGGCGGCGCGAGGCGGCGGCGACCTCGTCGGCGCGGCGGCGACGGCGCGGCCCTCGCGGCTTCTCCGCCGCTCGATCGGACGACTCGCGCTCGCGCGCGCGCCCATGACCTCGCCGCGCGCCGCCGCCGCCCCGCCATCGCCGCTCGCCGCCCGCCATTCGCCTGCCGACGAGGTCGCCGCCGCCCGCCGCCTCATCGCCTCATTGCGCTCGCCCATGATTCGCGGCTTCTCGCGCGCGCTGCTGGCGCCGCCAGCGCAAAGACGCTAAGCACCTAGGCGCCTGGCGGCGCCACTGGCGCCTGGCGAGGCGGCTGAGCCGCTGGCGCGCCGCCAGAGCGCCATGCCCCGATGCCGCCTGCCGAGAAGCGCTTAGGGTATTTTTGCAATTGGGCACAAACCTTGGGCATTTTTTCGTTTGCGTGATTTTTTATGGGCAAACAGTAAAATTTTTCTCATCGGGAAGACGACCGGCTAAAAACACTCCATTTTCATAGCCGACTATTTAGGGCAGGTTCTCAAAGCCGCTAAGGCTAATAAATAATTTTCATATTTTTATATTATAAAAAACAAAATAAATAAAGAAAACAACTTCATCGAGCAGATAAAAAACATCTTGTAGTTCAGTTTAACGATGAAGACATTTCGACTCAATCAATTTATTAGCTTAGCTCGGCCAGTGTAAACACGATCTTAATTTTTAGGCACATTGATAAATATAACTACTAGTCATTTTTTACTGCCTTACATACCATGTCCGATATGCTTGGGTTATGACTCAGGTTTGGATCAGGGTTCAGGATGCACCAATCCTCAAATGGATGTCAGTGAGACAGATGCACGGTGGTAGGAACCGTTGTGGTGTTACAGCGAGGAAGCGTAGTGCCGCCAAAACTACAAGGCGGTTGAATAGCGTGTCGTGGGTAAGTGGTTTGTGGGTGGCAATGGTGGTGGAGGTGTGTAGAGCACTCCAACGAAAAAGAAAGAACAAGGAGGAAAATCGGTATTGTGGGATTTTAAATGGCTATTCTCATAGTTTTTTTAAAAAAATCATAATTGTTTGTACTATTTGAGACCTTTTTCAAGGGGTCACAACTTTTTCAAATTTTATTTTTTAGTGACTTTCGGCCACAAAAAAGTCAAAGCGAGAGGTGTGGATTAGGAGGGTAGGGAATGGTAGAGAGCATAAAGGAAAGAAATGCTCTAAAACATATGGGATTCTCATTGTTAGATTAAGATCCAATGCCTTGAGGATCTTTGTATGTAACTTATAAAATCAGACGGTGTTACCTAAAATTCAAAATCATTATGCAAACCATCGGTTCTCCTCTGGACATCATCCTCTCGTCCCTCTTATTTTAAAATCTAAAACGATGGATTTTGAACGGTTTTCATCTAAAACCGCTACCAGGATCCATGATTTTCGTAGGTAGTTTGGTATTTCAGAACTCGGAATTCAAGGCAGGGAGAAGAGGCCGACGCATTGACACCATTGATGAGTTTGGAAAGCGTTGCAAGACGCATATGTTGTATCAACGTGTTTTTTCATGATTGTATCGACATGTATTGGCACTATAGAACTCGATCGAGTTACCGTAGGGTTGAGTGAGAAAACGACCTAAGGTGATCTTTCCGGTGGCGACTAGCATCTGTACAATGCATTTCACCCACGAAAGCTAGCAGTTTGCCCTAGGATGAAAACGGATCAGATACGGTCGGATAACATCCTTCCATATTTGTTTTCAAATTTTTTTGGACACTGATACAAATATGGATAGTCCCGATGCGATGTGGATACAAATAATATCGAATACAAATATGGAGCAAATATGAATCGAATTGGATATGGTCACAAATATTTTTTTCGGGATATAGAAACTCCATTGTATTTACTTCCAAAATTAATATAAATGTATAATTAATTTAATTGATCAAATTATTTATAAAATTTATTAATCAAATGAATCGAAGAATATTGAAAAATATAATAAAAATATGTTTTGACATGTCTATGACCTTGTTTGTTTCAGATTAATGTAGAATTGTGTTTTACTGTAGCAAATTTGTAACCCCTCAAAATATATTGTAACGAGTTTAAAAAATTATGAAAAAAATATTTTACAAACTTTAAAAAGTACTATTTAAACCCCATAAGAATGACTACAAAACATTACATCATTTGGCTTATACAAAAATAACAAATTTTCATTTAATTTAATTTAATCTGAAACAAACAAGGCCTATATATGGGTACGCCTTTCAAATGGGAATAAAAAGTAGCATGTGTGTTTAGTTGGTAGCCTGGTAGGTAGATCTTTGTGCATTTAATGAGGTGTTTTGTATAAGTGGGCTAAACTAATGTTAGGCCTTGTTTGTTTCAGATTAAATTAAATTAAATTAAATAAAAATTTGTTTTTTTTGTATAAGCCAAATAATGTAATGTTTTGTAGTCATTCTTGTAGGGTTTAAATAGTACTTCTTAAAGTTTGTAAAATATTTTTTTCATAATTTTTTGAACTCGTTAAGACGTATTTTGAGGAGATCATAAATTTGCTACAGTAAAACACAACGCTACGTTAATCTGAAACAAAAGGCATTAGAAAGCTGGTGTTCAATATCCGAATTACAACTATCCAAAAATATCCGTATCTATATCCAACGGATACTGCTTCCACCATATTTGAATCCCTATCCAAGAAAAAAATATCCGCATCTATATCTGAAAATATTCGATCCAACCCTATTTGTATCCATATTCGACTCTACCAGCCCGTTTTCACCCCTATTTGCGCCTACAACTTGCCTCGGGGATTCAGGATCCAGCGTCATTACGCACGAACTTTGACCCTGGCAATCTTGCTCCATGAGAATAGCACAGTTCTATCAAAAAATAAAAAAGAATATCACATTTCCGAAGGAGATTGCTTAGTTACAACAGTGGAAAGTTCCATGAGAGAAGATTGATCTTGAGTGAACTGTGTAATCCACTAGCATAACCATCTATACATAGATACAGCTACCATGATAGTTTGGTGCAAAAAGAGGGGCCTTGTAATTGTGTTCTCCATCACTCCAATTGAAAACTTTCCCATTGCCAGCCCAGCCGAGACTACTGTTCCCGCGACAGGAGGCCAGGTTAACAAAGCCACTAAATATATTATCCTCGATGAGTTTCCATGCAAGCAAACAATAATACAACACCCACGGCATGCTGCCTCCACAAGGAGGGTTGCTTTTTCTTTTTTTCTTCTCTACATGATGTTTACTCTGATGCTATAGGAATACTCATCATATAACTTTGATCAGGCCGCATTACTAGAAGATCTAATTCACAGGAATATACATGGCGTTTCTATCTGTGCAGCAACCAGTTAAGGACTGTCTTTCTTGGGGCAATTCCATCGCTATCTTCTTTCTCTGGCTTCACGGCCGTATTTACAGCGTTACGGATGACAGAGTTCAAGTGCATACTCAGTTCTGCGTTGTCAATAAGAAGATCAGACAACATTTTTGTCGTCTCTTCATAAGTAATGTTCATATCTTCGAGGCCCATGGTGACTGATGATTTACCATCAGAACTGTTGACACCATCAGACGAGTTGAGCTCATCGTCATGTGCTAGAAGTTCAGCCTAGTGAGATCAATGCAGAGCATAGAATTATAACAAATTTCCACATTTAAAATCAGAAGAATAAAAAATTCAAAATGATTGTGGATATAGCTTGAGAGGCTAACAACTTTTGTCCAACATCACTTAACAATGCAGCATCAATGTTTTTCTAAGCTAGGCATTAGTCAGGTGGCTGACTGATGCCTAGCGCCTAATCCCACCTAGACAAGAAAAATACCCTAGGTGGCTAAGGTGAGAGACAGCAGCCTAGTGCCACCTAGGGCAACAGCGTGCAGCATACACTCCATTTTTGGACAGTAAACGCATTCAAGATTCAGAAAAGAGATACCCTAAAGCTAGGTTATTTCAAGGACAGCTCCAGCTCCAAACCAAAATGAGAATTTGGGTCCCTCTAACAGAAAATAATATAGGGCATCAATTTTTTCCTCTTAACTGATAAGAAAACCTGAAGTGGATCTTTCCATCGATGTTACGAAGAATAGAATACAAGTATTCAACATAACTTTAAATGTCCCCATCACTCCATCTTCTCAATTAGAATTGGAGATTCAATATATGACTTTGGCTTCTCAGAAAAAAGATAGACTTGGAGTTTGGCCAAGCAGGGACTAAAAATAAATGACAACAACCTACTAGAAGATCAAAAAAATACCTCAGCAACAAGTAGGCGTATTCTATTGTCTGATGTCGTCAGAAGGTCCTGTAATGCATCAGGCAAACATGATGGATCAATCGTCAAGTCCCCTTGTTCTTCTGCAAGAAATTTAGCGCTACATTCTCGTAGGCGCTCACGGAGCAGTCTGCATTCATGAAGAATTTTTCCACAGGATAACTTCACACGTGTTGATTGCTGCTTCTCTCTATGAATAATCCGCTGGAACAAATAGTAAAACTACATATTAGAGGGAGAGCACTAATTGGATGTAATTTGAGTTATTGTTAGTGAACAGAAGCTTGAAATTCAGGGAGAGCACTATGATAGATTGGATTGATGAAGCTTTTGGCATGTATAGAAATAGAAAGATTAATCTAGTGGCAGTAAACCTCTAGTAATTGCTAAATATGCTGCCTTTATGAGCTAACAAGTAATCTTGGAAGAGCAAAAACATAGCCATTGTTAAATAATTCTGCAATGAATAAATTATTATAATTTATGGGTAGTGTTATACCTCTAATTCAGTCTTCTCCTCAAGATACTGATTCAGCATATTCTTCATCTCTTTATGAGAGATCCTAAGAGACTTGACTTCTTTAACAAGAACCTTTATATCAGATTTTGACTTTGCCTCAACTTCTTCAAGACGTTGTTGCAAACTCTTAACTTCGTTCCGTTTGGCTTCCAGTTCTTCCATTAACATTTCTTTTTCACCACTAGCGGCTGTATTCTCTGATTCCACACGAGTTTTCTCATTCTACAAATATGAGCAGAGAAAGATTACAAATATGTGCAGAGAAAGATACAAAGAATACACTCCTAGCATGGCTGTTAAAAAATGCTGAGCCGCAAGAAGAGAGGAAAAACTGACTTGTTCATTCTGCAGGTTTGACTCCATCTCAGTGTTCTTCCTACGGAGCTCATCCATATCCCATTTCATCTGAATAATACTCTCTCTTTCAGCCAAGATAGCTTGTTCTAATGTCTCTCTGCCTTTCTGCTTGGTAGCTTCCAACTCAACCTCCAAATCTTTGACCTGCATTGGAAATCATAAGTAGCAACCAAATTATTCAGAATCCACAGATCAGTAATATGACACCAAAGAAAACATGGAATGTCAATAAAGAATGCACAAAACAACAAAGCACAATTTAACATCCTCTCATGTAATTATGTTACACTTCCATGTTAAACAAAAGCATGTTGTGTATACGCATGATCCTAGAAGATTGAGAAGAACTTTAGACAAAATAAAGCAAAATATGAGTATGGAATTTAAGAAAACAACACCTTTGTGGTAAGATATTCTTTGACAGCTGCTTCTTGACTTAGACGTGATATGAGATCCTCCATATCAGTTTTTGTTGTCCCTATTCTTTGCTGAATGGTGTTTAAAATTCTAGTCAGCTTCTGTCTTTGATCAGTTGGCAGGATGACTTGTGCATCTGAATCATATAAAAGTTGCACATCTAAACCATTAAGATGCTCGGTTTGAGTATGCCCATCCACGCTTCTTGAGAGATCCACAGAACCATCCCAAAGGGAACTGCTAGCTCCTGGAGCCGATAATTCACTGCCTCTTAAAGAACTCAAATCGCTCCCTATACTTTCAGCAGAATCTCTACGAGCATGACCAGTATTAGAATCATGATCCTCTTCAGAAACAATACCCTTGTAAGTCTCTACTGAACCATTTCTTCCATCAGGTTCCAAAATGTGAGGACTCTTTTTCCTGTGATTCAACATAACGCCAGCATGCTCACTGGGCTGATCCAAGATAGATTCTCCCAGCACACCATTACCAGTTGCTCCTGTCAGACTGGTGCCACGAACAAGTGTTGCATTTATTTGATTGGACTCAGAAAGAGCACTTGAACCAGGTTCATCAGGATGGAGAGAAGAATCGGTACTGCTCTTCGCTGAAGAACCTGGTTCTGAAGGACCCTGATTCCAATCTTGGAAATCTGAAGTCAACAAAATAGTATAATTAAATTCTCAGATAAGATGTACAGTTTGCACAATTAAAACATGGATCAATGCACAATTACGAAAAAGAATGCTTTCACTGGCATCTCCAGCAGGACATACGTGAGCGTGCAGCAGTTTCAAGTTCAAGAAAAGTAGCAACATGAGAGCTTCTTGAGAAGTCAATGTCTGAAAGTAGCTTTTGCATCCACTCCTCCAAAGCATTCCTTCTCTGTAAACAAAAGTTTTAGCCACGAGCCCAGAAGGCAGAGGACAAAAGAATGTAGCATTGATATGCTAACCTCTTCTAGAAGTGGCCTGCTTTTCATTCTTAAGAATGCATGCTTCGGTGGAGGAGAGGGAATTTCTTTTCTGGGAAATGCCCGATTAATCTGCAACACAGGAGAATTTAGTATGGTAAACACCAAAAAAAGATATCAATTAGCATGAGAAAGCACAAAATTATTGTTTTTCATGTAAGGAGCATGTAGTGAAGTAATCGATAATCATCACATGACATAATTCAAGGGTCACCCGGAGTGTGGGGGATATAACAAGTCAGCAATAGAGAAATAGAAGCCATTATTCTAAAGTCGAGAAGAAGCAAATGATGTACCAAAAAAATGGTGCAAACTACAAGCTGGCATTAGTCTAGACAAGCATAAGGTATAAAGGAAACTTGTAAGAATATTCTGTTGTAAAGTATCTGCAGATGTATCACTATCTATGAATTGCAACTGAGACTAAACCAAGGTTGGCAGTTAATTTGGACAGAGTGCATGGAAGGTATTATCAATTAATGACCCATTCATTATTGGTACAGTGCAAATTCTTAGACACTTGGTTAGATGTCCAAATATTATTGCCAATGTGAGCAGTTTGCCAATCAACTTATGTTATAAGAGGGTTTTTTATTCTTCTTTTTGGGAAACAAATGTCCTTTACCACTAAAATTAACAATTCCTGGCCTAAAACTATCAGATGAAATTCTTTCCAATTCATTTTTCCTCATTCTGGGGTCAACGCTGCAGAGAAATGGTGATATTGATGAAGACATTATTTATAGGATCAAAGTGGGGCGGATGAAATGGCGATTAGCATCTGGTATCCTTTATGATAAGAAAGTTCCACAGAAGCTAAAAGGTAGGGCGTCGATTAGGCCAGCCATGTTGTATGGTGCAAAATGTTGGCCTGCCAAAAGACGGCATATCCAGCAGTTGAGTGCAGCAGAGATACGTATATTATGATGAACTCGTGGTTACACGAGAATGGACCGAGTTCGTAATGAAGTTATATGTGATAGGGTTGGCGTGGCACCAATTGAAGAGAAGCTTGTCCAACATCAGCTGAGATGGTTCAAACACATTCAACGAAGGCCTCGAGAGGCACCGGTGCATATTGGAATCCTTAGGCGCAATGATAATGTAAGGAGAGGTAGAGGCTGACCTAACTTGACGTGGAATGAGGCAATAAGGAGAGACCTGAAAGATTAGAACATACCTAGAGATTTAGCCTTAGACAGGGGCGCATAGATATTAGCAATCCACGTGCCTAAAACATGACCTAGCTTTCAACCCTCTTTGGCTCATTTTTTTTAAAAAAAAGCTGATAACTTCTATTGGGTTTCATTTGTAGCCTACCCCAACTGTTTGGGACCTAAAGATCTTGCTGTTGTTGTTGTTCCTCATTCTGCATTTCTTAACAGATAGAAGTGTACAAAAACAATACTCTACTAGCTATTCTCATTTAACTAATGCGATGTCAACAGATAACATTAAAAGATTTCTAGTTAAAGAAGGAAGAATAGTAGAACTGTATGATGTGTGACAGGCAAAATAATAAAATAGTAATAGGTGTCGCAACTTACATCAGAATATAACTTTAGAAAATCACTAAATCTCCGAAGAACTCCATGGCTAGAGCTAGCGCCTTCTGGAGATTGAATACCAACATATATCCTGTAAAACTGTCCTTTATGGACATTAAAGAAAACTTATAAACAAAATGGCAAAGTTTAGATCAACTAAGACCACACTATATATATATACATATATACATACATACATATATATATATATATGGAGTTGAGCTATGGTGCTTCGCGAAGTACGGATGTTTTGGTGCTTCGCGTTCGGTTTGCAAAACCTATGACCGATGTGAACGATCCGAACCGCTTATTTTGATCTTTTAGTTGATATGAGCTCACAAACAAAATTTTACATTTTTTAAAATTTTTTTACTATTTTAAACAGATTTTTAAAAACTCATGATCTAAGTTATTACGGAGCCTCCAAAAAGGCTGGTTTTCAAAAATCTGTTTAAAATAGTAAAAAAATTTAAAAAAATGTAAAATTTTGTTTGTGAGCTCATATCAACTAGAAGATCAAAATGAACGGTTCGGATCGTTCACATCGGTCATAGGTTTTGCAAACCGAACGCGAAGCACCAAAACATCCGTACTTCGCGAAGCACCATAGCTCAACTCTATATATATGTATATACATATGTATATATATATAAATGCCTTTTGCATGTAGATCGCAACTAATCCTATGAAGCATAAAAGAATATAGAAGATACCACATTGGCAACACATTGAAATTCTAGAGAAAATATATAGTATGAATAATATAAAGGGGGATAACCTTCATAGAAAACTATGTTGATGGCTTGATGAGTGCTGAACAGGTTGTTTGTCCTTTTTTTATTGGTCTACCAAAGTTTCCTCACTTCTATATGCCCCAAGCTCATTTTGTTAGGACAAAATTAAACCAGTGGTATGGCATCGTCTGCCTAGGAATGTAACTAAATCAACTAATTAAACTCCTCTATGCACCAATATCGGTGCAGAACCAGAGAACACAAGATAAACGATACTCACAATTACAGATTTCAGCAAGCTGTCAGGGGTTACACCAGCTTCAGGTGTTTGAGTGATCCAAGAAGGTATCGTCACACAGTAACTCCAGCCTGTTTGAGGGTTATGTGGCCATATGGTGTTCCTCCCCTCCTGCATGCAATCAATAAGGGCTCACAAGAAGCATCATAAAATATTATTTTCACAAGATTGTGCTGGGCCCTTGTCTTTTCAAAGAAACCTGATCTTACAATAATAATGCACTATTGATTGAACTTCCTCAGCGGTCCATGCACTACTGAATTTTGTTAATCAGGCGCACAATCTACTTGTCCGTGCAAAGCAGTTAATTAACCATCAAGCTCCTCCCGACTATTATTCAGATTGTTGTGTGATATTATCTAGACGAAAGTACAGTAAAAATATCTCTGATTTGTACCAAGTACAAAATATTAGCATTGTGTAAGATTATTTAGGTGAAAGAGCAGTAAAAATGTCTCCGATTTGTACCAAGGACAAGGTAAGATCATTGGCACAACATACGCAGGTCTAAAGGTCAATTTAATCACACATATGGAATAATAATGAAACAATAAAATTGTAAGCAGCTTATGTCGGCACATGAAATCAATTAGCTTACCTATGCACCCAAATACAACCACAACTACATACCCAGTAGGCAAAAGTGACAACCTTTCAGTCCGGCGAACTCCACAAAACCAGCTTACGCTACCAATGAGCAGGGCATAATAGTATACCACCAACTGACCAAGGCAAACTAAATCTACCGAAATGAGATAGATGCTCCTAACGGAGCTAAACCCACTACCAGAAAGAGTATTACCTGAAAAAAATAGATTTTGAGCCTTCAAAAAGAAACACAGAGAATCGCATAACACTAATCAAGAGCAAGCTCGAAACCACTGAATCAGCAAGCAAGCACACGCAACGTCGCCCTCTAATCGGCAAATTCCAATGCAGATCCCATCGTCCCAGCGCACGCATTTAATGCCTTGCCTTATGCAATTTACTACTAATGCTACTACTGAGAACTGCGCAGCTCGCTCGGCCACTCCAGCGAACGAGAGAGCAAGCACAACAGATCCGTCGAAACCTTGCGTAATTAACCAAAACAGCCGCAAATCTAGCGCGGGGGACAGGATCGCGGGCTCCCAGCCGGAAGAGCAGCCGCGTCCGGATCAAAGCGTGGGGGCGGAGCCAGGCCGATCGAGCCGGATCGAAACGGGGCGGGGCTTAGGTCGATCTCGGGGGCCGGGGATCGCGCTTACCCATCTCTTCGGGGGCGGGCTCCAGTCCATGCCGAGCGGCAGCGGCGAGGTGCCGTCGTGGCGGTGCTTCGGCGGGCTGCGGGTCTTCCTCCTCGCCGCCGCCGCCGCCGCCGACGTCGATGCCATCGCCGCCGCCGGCGTCGCCTCCGCCTCCCGGAAGGAGCGGCGGGGGCGGCGGAATCGAGGCGAGCGCGGGTGGGGTAGGGGGAGGAATCGATGCGGCGGCCGACGGGGGGATCTCCCGAGGCGACGAGCCGCCGACGATTTAGAGGCTGGAGGTTGGAGAGCTGAGGAGATGCGGACGCTCCCGCGGTCGCATCCAACTGTCAACGCTCGCAGCGTCTTCCACTTCCACGATTCCACCGCCGTTGCCTGATGGGCCATGGCCTATGGGGCCAGCGGTAAACGGCCCGATTTGGTTCGGGCCGTACAGGCCGGGTTTAATCTACTAACTGGACCTAACGAGTGAACGGGCTGAGGTTTGCACGTCTAACTGGCCCACTCAAGCACGGTTCGTACCGGGGGCGACCCATTTGCATTTAACCTAAAAATAATATATATATAATGATTATATTTAATATATATGTGTGAATAGGAAAAATCCTTTCTACTCTTAGGGTGTAACTACTCATATGTATATATCGTGTTAAGTTTTCTAAATTTTCATAGTTAATTTAAAGTTCTCGTGATAACATCCTCATGCGTCCGATGGGATGACCGGATGACTCCTTTCAGTGAGAGATGTCCGAGCCAAGACACACACCTCCTTCAATCGCAATGACCATCGGTTAGTACTTGGCAATAGCCAAATAAGCCATGAAAAGCTGGATTTTTTGTCGTTGCCAACGCATTCTGGTATTTTCCAGTCTCCCTCACTGCGTGCTCGCGTCACTTCATACTGACTTCACTACGATCCCTACGATGACCAACCATACTGACTTGTGACGCACAAAGATCACTACGAAATAGGCTATCAGATTGTCACGCGGAGCATTCAACCTATGTTTGCAAGCGTATTAGCCAAGTATAGTCCTACATCGATATCAGTCGGTATCCATCATCACTCGTCAGGGCAAACGGACCGCCCTGAATTCCTGAAATGCACAATGTATGCAACAAATGCAACTCTTACCACTAGTTAGGAAAGTAAAATTATGGAAATTAGTTTCTTCTAGGGGCAAATATAACATCAGCATTGCATAGTACAAGGTTTACTTAACCCACACACAACACACGGATGTAGTGCTCCGAGACCACAAACAGCAAGCATCAAAGCATCGGAAATGAATGATGAACTCTATGTGATAATTTAGTCCATCCTGCCCTTAAGAACTCGCTCTTGTACTTCCGTTGGTGTCCTGTGAACCAAACTAATATGATATCAAAGAACAATAAGATGTCTAATACGTAGCTTGGTAAATGAAATGGTGAAATAGACAAATGATAATGCAATCTAATTTTGATAGTTCTGTTCCATTTGATTTGGCAAAGCCATACGATTTTATTAAGAAAAGTCCATTTTACACTCATGAACTATCACGCTCCATCAACTTGACACCCTGGACTATGAAACCAGTTACTCTAGCTCGCAAAACTTGAAAACCGATGCAAATAACCCCCCGCGCTAGTTTCTGGGTGGTTTTTCCCATGTGGTGGCTGAGGTGGAAACTTAGGCCTAGTTTTCTACAACTTTTTTGACTTATTTGTCTTATATTCATATTTCCTTAACTTCATTTAAAATACAATCAATATGATTTTTATGATCTTTTTTTTCAAGCACAAAGGCATGTCTAAAAGCTCTCTAAAAAAAGTGAACAAAGAGGACCCTACTCTCAAGGCCAACTCGAGAAGCTCTGAAAGTTTGGACATAAGTCAAATAAGATACATCAGAAAAAATAGGCTGTTAGTCACAAAAACAAATAAAAAAAGATGTGGGGACCCGATGCCATCCTCTCTCATGCTTCCCTTCCCCCTCTAACCCGATCTAATCGGCTCTCCTTCCCTATCCAGATCTCATTGGAGCAAGCGGCAGCACCCCTACCATGGTGTGGGCGTAGGCCGCGGCGATGGCGTTACCCCTCCCATGGCGCGGGATAGTTAAGGGTGCAAAATAGACTTTTTGGTATTCAGATTCCACATTTCTTATTCTCTTCTATTGTTCTCCATCGATGGCTTCAGTCATAGCGGATAACACTAAAGACACAAGCATATATGACTTGATTCAAAATAAAGCTATTCGGGAGAGCAGTGAACTTCAACTTACACAAGAAACACATGGCCACCCCACCCACTAAGGCAATCACGGTCAACTGATGACAGCAGAGCTTGCGATATAGTCTCAAAGAGTCCTTCAGGTTCCTTTGTCATGAAAAATAAGATGATTTCATGAGACTTGCATCATTCAAAATGATGGTACAAAAGCTACAGCTCAAAGGCAAAGCAACGAAGTTGTAGATCCATAGCAGAAATGAAAATTTGATGTCTCGCATGATTTCATCTGAGGAAATCAAGTTGACAAAGCATGCAACACTGGCTAAAATTGGGCACAAAACACATACCATGTTTGGCTTGTACATGGATTCACAAGCACCATATAGAGACTCTGATGCTGTTCCTGAGACAACAAAATCCTTGGCCAATTCCCTGCATAGGAATACATGTCCACTAATCAGCTCACAAGAACATGAGAGAGGCATAATGAGATGTACAAGGCAACACATGTTTAGATCCTAGGGCAAAATCATGAATAAATGGCATATTGTCAAATGAAGTAGCAAGCTTTCACTTCAGTACATGACAAAAATTTTAAAAAAAGGAAAAAGGAAAAGGGTTATCAAAATCAGAAAAGGAACAAAACTTACAAATAAAGCATACGTCTAATCTGATATACAAATTACCATTTACCAACACCCAGCATGCACACAATTTTTTGGGTCAAGAGATTGTGTGCTGTGTTAGAGTCAGTTGGGGTGGCCAATCAAGTCACCAACAATGGGAACCAAGAAACTGAATCATTCACATGGGGACTTTTGTATTTGTTAATGATGTTTTGGGAATAAAAATACGGGACACCTTAGTTAAATTTTATTAAAACAGTAATTTAAAAATTATTCTACAGTACACCCTGAATTAGGTATCTGTCAAGATGGATAACAAAAAAGAAAAACATGCATAGCGCTCAGTGAATCAGGTGGCAGCACATGAGAAGTAGATAATCAATTAGATAAATATGAAATAAATACAAAAGAAAGATATTTATGAGGAAAAACAAATATGAAATTGATACCTACTTTGCACCAAGGCAGTCCATGGTACAAATAAAAGGCTCATTGTCATCCCCAAGTCCAGCAATAACTGGTTGGCAGAAGTATGGCCCAAATCTGAAATTTTTATGTAGCACAAGTGTTAGATAAACCTTCTCCACAATTCAGTCAAACAAAATAAAGAAGCATGGTCTAATAATATAAAGCCATAGGTCAATATATTACTACAAAAGGCTAATTACCTTATGGCAATCATAATAATGCTAATTACTTCTGCCCAGGCTAAGCCAATTGGCCAGATAATTGCCAAATCTTTGTCCTCGGAAGGGAGGATACCATACAATTTGTGTGAAAAAAGCAGAAGTTATCTACAAATTTGATCAGTATTAAGCTAACTTCTTAGTCCCATGTACTCTCCCTAGAAGTGAAAATGTGTATAATAGAACACCATAATAAGTACTGGATTAGCAAGGAATGTAAATCAGGTCAGAAATGTGTTTTAAATTAGCATTTTTCGCTTCTAGAGAGAGCATTGAAGCAGAAACATGCCCCCCCCCCAACACACACACACCACTTGGCCAAAATAGTATCTTAGAAGCACCACGGCTCCAACAAGTAACAAACATAATATAAGAGGCAAATCCACATGTAGCTCCTACCCCAAAATAATATTACGGCATAAGAAATAGGTGAATACATTTTACCAATAATAAGCAAGCCAGTTATCCTGTGTGAAGAGTACTATAAGCTAATTCCTGGATCTAGATTAAGTAAGGCCCGGTTCTTTTCAGCTTAACATCTTAACGGATTAACACCTTAACGACTTATCGTCATTTCGGAAATACATATGTTTTGAGTTTTTTGAGTTCGTTTTTTCGCTGTTTTAGAGGTGGGTGCTAACGCTTTAAAAAGCAAGTCAAACGAAATGGATCCAAATCTCGAGACTACCTCGAGAAGCGCTCAAAGTTCGGTCATTTCAGTCGTTCAGCTGTTCAGCCGTTCAAATTAGCTCAAAAGAAAAAGCAAGTCAAACGAAATGGATCCAAATCTCGAGACTACCTCGAGAAGCGCTCAAAGTTCGGTCATTTCAGTCGTTCAGCTGTTCAGCCGTTCAAATTAGCTCAAAAGAACAATCAGCTTAAAAGAACACAGCCTAAATAAACCAAAAAATAACCAATGCTATGGCAACAACTTCACTATTGTAGTTCTTTTCTTAGAATGCCAATTTAGCACAAATTATGTAATATAGTTACACAAGTACTAGTCGTTTAACCATAATGTGTGTGGTTGCAATACTATTTCCATCAGCTCTAACACTATGTAAATCTACATTGAAACACCAAACTAGCTGCCCCCAATTGATCTTCCTTCATATAATCAAGGTCTCAAGCAGCATCATACAAATCTTTCTTGTCAACGCTAAACAGTTTACAAATCTATAAAATTTTGTAAGCTATGCAAAATACAATATCTCAATTGGCGTTCAAATTCGCATACACAATTACACAGTCACAACACTTACTCTACTTCATATACGACACAATTCAGCCCGTGCTGTGCTAGTAAAATCCTCACCTCTTCTCGTAGAGGAGTGCGGAGACGAGGCTAGCGAAGGTCTGGGGCTTCATGTCCCTCTCCTCCCGCAGCTGATACAGCTTGTGCCTAAACACCAGGCGCTGGTACCTGCTCAGGAAACCAAACCCTAAGAACTCGAATCACCCGCCACTAAACCAAGAAACGCCCAAAGCGGGGGGCGATCTGACGGCGACCCACAGCGTCTGCGCATCGGTGGCGAGGCCGGAGAGGCCGATGTAGAGCTTGTCGTGGATCTTGAACACCCTCTGGAAGTCGGTCGCGACGGTCTGCAGCTGCACGCCCAGCCGCCGGTCGCTGGCGATCGCGAAGCAGTTCTTCCCCACCATCGCCACCACGGCGGAGCCATTGTACTCGAAGATCTGCGAGCCGCGCGGGCCAGACCGTCAGAAAAGTTGGGATCTGAGGCGAGGCGAGGGGAAGGGGAAGGGCTGGACCGCGGGGTTTCGGGTGACTCACCGACATGGCCGGAGCAGCGAGTTCGCGGGCTGGGGTTCGAGGCGGAGGCGACGGGAAAGCGAGGAGTGAGGGGAGGAACGGCTGAGGAGGTGGGCGAATTGGCCAATTGGGCTTCTTGTTGAGCAAGAAGGGGAAGTTTTCGGTTTTTGCGGTCTTTTAAAATTCGCGTTTCGGTTTTTGCCACCATTTTGTATGACACGTGGAATCATCTGAGTCACTGACAGTGAATTAGAGCGGCAAAAACTGAAATACGAATTGTAAAGTGTGGCAAAAACTAAAAATTCAAGCAAGAAGGAGGGTGAATTGGACTCACAAGTCACAAATGACCTCAATGGCTTGGAGGCAACATACATGAGGCTCTTCACGCGATACTTGTATTTTTATATAAGTGAAATAATATTATACTTTGTAGTTTTTATAAAGTTTTAATTATTTATAGTTTGTAAAATATTTTTTAATAATTTTTTAAACTTTGAAAGACTTCTTTCGAGATGTCATAGTTTTTTCAAAAACAAACAAGAACCTACTACTTATAGAATTAATCTAATACTACTCATATAAATAATTTAATGATTAATTTACTTTGCTCAGAGGCAATTCTTGGAGCATCCACAACAGTTAAGCGGCACAGAGAGAGGGGGGAGAGAGAGAAAATTAAGAGGTGGTGCATTTAGAGGATGGTACAATCTCCTTTTTCGTACTTTATCCTTTTTATTATCTTGGAATCAAATTTAATTTTTTTAACTCTATAAGCCATCTAATGAAAATCCATGATTTTTCATATCAAGATCCATGAATTGACTAAACTATAGGTGAGGACATCTTGCAAATCCAGGTGTCTTCTGAACCTAAGACTGATGAACCAGTCTGGTCTTTCACAAAGAATGGTTTTTATACAGTTAGATCGGGATACCATGTGTGCTCCGACATCCAAGACGCTGAGAAGGGCAATGGTAGTACTAGCTCTTGGAATTCTTGCACACCGGGTAACAGCTCTTGGAAGAAAATATGGAAGTGTAAGATCCCGATTAGACTGAAACATTTCTTGTGGCGTCTTGGGTGTGGGAATCTCCCTGTTGGTTTGAATTTGCAAAGACGAAAAATAGACTTAGATCCAAGGTGTTCTGTCTGCGGAGGTTTTGAATCAATACAACATGTGTTGTTCCAGTGTATTTGGGCTCAACAAGTTTGGCAGTTAATTTGGGAGAATAGAAGGATAGATAATTTTCTATGGGACGAAGATATCAGTTTGCCCTTCGAAAACTGGGTTTTGGACTGCATAGAGGCCTCCGATTGCAATATGTTGATGGAATTTGCAGTGGTTGCTCAACAGCTGTGGTTGGCTAGAAATCAAAGGCTCTTCGGAGAAGCAGAGGATCCACCTCAGGTCATTAGCAGGAAAGCTTTGAGCTATATTTTGTTTGTTGAGAATAACTTACTAAAGGGTACTACTAGTACTCAAAAGAAATGTGGTGTCTGGGAGCCACCTGAGGAAGGATGGATGAAATTGAATGTGGATGCTGCTTTAAATCCAGACTCTGGTGACGGTGCTGTAGCTGTGATAGCACGGGGAAGAGATGGCAGTGTCGTAGCGCTGCAAATCAAGAAGCTTGGCAAAATCAACTCTCCAGAACTTGCGGAGTTCTTGGGGATTAGGCTTGCCTTTGAGATAGCGCAGAGGTTACAGTTCGAGTATGCTGTGGTGGAATCTGATTGCCTATCAGCAGTCCATAGAACCGAAGCTGCTCAAATGGATAGATCCGAGTACTCTGCTGTGGTGAGGGACATCAAAAAGCACTTGGGGAATAGAAGAAAGCTCTGCTACATACCTAGGGAGGCCAATGAGGCAGCTCATGAAGCGTATGATGGAGCCATGAACCAGGAGGTCAAGCTAGTGGTCGAAAGTCGAGAGCAGAGAGATACACTTGGAGTTGACCGAAGAGCTACGAATGAAGCTGGAAGCAGCAGGTGTGAAGTGGAAATCTCCTGAAGAAGATGACCATGGTGCTTTCTATACCGATCATGTTCGTGTTGGGCCTGGTGGGCCGTCTGCTTGTAATAGGCCATCGCTAATTCACTCTGTTTTGAGGCAAAGTTAATAAAGTGGCCGGTTATTTCTCAAAAAAAAAAAAGAATTAGAGCGGCAAAAACTGAAATACGAATTGTAAAGTGTGGCAAAAACTAAAAATTCAAGCAAGAAGGAGGGTGAATTGGACTCACAAGTCACAAATGACCTCAATGGCTTGGAGGCAACATACATGAGGCTCTTCACGCGATACTTGTATTTTTATATAAGTGAAATAATATTATACTTTGTAGTTTTTATAAAGTTTTAATTATTTATAGTTTGTAAAATATTTTTTAATAATTTTTTAAACTTTGAAAGACTTCTTTCGAGATGTCATAGTTTTTTCAAAAACAAACAAGAACCCACTACTTATAGAATTAATCTAATACTACTCATATAAATAATTTAATGATTAATTTACTTTGCTCAGAGGCAATTCTTGGAGCATCCACAACAGTTAAGCGGCACAGAGAGAGGGGGGAGAGAGAGAAAATTAAGAGGTGGTGCATTTAGAGGATGGTACAATCTCCTTTTTCGTACTTTATCCTTTTTATTATCTTGGAATCAAATTTAATTTTTTTAACTCTATAAGCCATCTAATGAAAATCCATGATTTTTCATATCAAGATCCATGAATTGACTAAACTATAGGTGATGGGCGCGGACGCGGGGTCCCGATCTTCTGGTGAGAGATGGTAAGAATAACTCGGTAGGTGTCACGGAGACCTAAAAGATCCGGTTTCCAACCCCGCAAAGGAACTGGAAATCCCGGCGATCGCTAAACCACCACAACGATTGTTATCGACCGAACCAGAAGCACGATCGACCTGTCCACGAAGGACGGTTCCCTGCAAACAACCGAAGAACGAGTAAGAACACAAGATAAGCAATCTGAATTGCAAATATATATTAAGGATAACAGGGTTCAGAAACTTGGTCCTGTTGGTCTAGCCGACACAAGAAGAACAAGGCAAAATCTCACACGACAGTGACGAAATCAACTAAACAAAACCCAACTAAGACGTAGCACGGCGTGGGACTTATATAGGGCGGCGGCCAGAGGAGGGGCGCCCAAACAGATGCCCACACGTGCTCAAACCTAACTCTAGGGATACACGGGCTTTGGGCCTAAAAATACGGCAACGCAGCGCCGGAAAGTTTATGTCCGTCAGATTGTTTTCGCGATTCCCGTTGACTTGGATGGAATTTGAGGGCGTGGTTGGATCCGTTGGAAAGCTTATCTCGATCCGAACCGGACCCGGCAGCGAGTTCGACGTCCTCTCGTCTTGGGCAACCGCGTCATTGATGTCCTCATCAATAGGCCACAATTTATCGAAAAAAAACACCAAATTGTTTTACTCTAAAATGTCTACAATAATTAAAAATGTTTGTATTGTAAAATCCATTTTTAAATAACTCAAATGGATCACCTAAAATATCAACCCCCTCTCCCCCACCCCTCCAAAAAAATAGAAACGCCTCCAATAAGAGACCCATATGTTTTTGATATAGGGATTTTGCAAAAAAAAAAATAGTAAAAAGAATTTTTATTTTGAAAACTCTAGATTGATAAGGTCCTAGGTGGGGTGCTGGTACTTGGGTACTATATTCTCAAACTCAAAAGTAACTTGTCTTTAAACTCGTTGTTAAAGCTTATCCATATTTTAGAGAACTCGTTGTTGAGGTTTATACCTATTTTAAAACGATATTTTCTAGAGACTCCCTACTTTAACATAGGGGGCTTTAGGTTCTTGTTTTGGGATGTCATGAGCTTCATATTAGTGAATGTTTGTTATGCTTATCTAAATGGTAAGAGATTTTTAAATTTGCTTTTCAAAGTTGATCAACTTCATTTATATTATTTTAAGGGACTTCTATCGGTGACTTCATGATAAACGGTTGGACTAAAAAATTCAAGGCTTTTAACTTTTCAATTCAAGTAGACTTAGGGCTAGTACTTTAGGGCTTAACGGCTTAACAGCTTAATGTTTTATCCTCATACAAAAAGAGGATACACTTTAGATCTTTGGATCTGTTTTTTTTGTTGTCTCGAATGTATTCCTAACAATTCTGAAAAGCAGTCAAACGAGATGGATTCGGATCTCGAGTCCATCTCGAGAAGCTCTCAAATTTAAACCATTTTAGTCGTTCAGCTGTTCAGACATTCAGATTAGCTCAAAAGAACAAGCCCTTAAGCTTTAGAGAAAATTCCTTATTTGCAAATTAAATTAAGCTAAATCGACAATCATCCATCATTTTTTTGAGGTTAACGATTTGCCATTTGTGTGAACTTCTTCCCCTTAATGCCACTTATTTTAAAGCGTCGTCTCTTGTCGTTAAGTCGGTGTGAAATACTCCTTTTGCCTTGCCTTTTCAGGAGTACATCATAAACTAGGGAAAAAAAATAAAAATAGTACAAATCTATAAACATTGCGATAAATTCAAGTGACTCCAAAAAAAAAATTCAAGCTTGCTAAAAACTATAAGCTCCCCAAGGCAAACATCAGGCCCAACCTGCCCGGCCCCACGGAAGAGTTGAGAAATCTACCGAGTCCATGACACGGGCGCCACGCGCTAGCGCTGACCCACCCGCAGCCTCAGACGAATGGGGATTAGTATTACTTCGCCGTGAAGCCCCAAACCGCGTGCCCTTCTTCTCAAGTCGAACCGAACCGAACCGAACCGAACCGAGTCCCCCGAGTCCACCCTCACAAATAAAAAAAAAAAAAAAAAATCCCCCATTCGTCTCCTCGTCGCCTCGCCCCAATCCTCCTCTGGTTCCCCGATCCGATCCCTCCGAAACCCTAGCCGAACCCCCGGATCGATCGGGGCTAGCCCTCCTCACCCGCGGCGGAGATGGGGAACCCGGAGAAGCTGATGAACCAGATCTTCGAGCTCAAGTTCACCTCCAAGTCGCTGCAGCGGCAGGCGCGCAAGTGCGAGAAGGAGGAGAAGGAGCAGAAACTCAAGGTGAAGAAGGCGATCGAGAAGGGCAACATGGACGGCGCGCGCATCTACGCCGAGAACGCCATCCGCAAGCGCACCGAGCACATGAACTACCTCCGCCTCGCCTCCCGCCTCGACGCCGTCGTCGCGCGCCTCGACACCCAGGCCAAGATGCAGGTCATCGGCAAGTCCATGCAGGGCATCACCAAGGCGCTCGACTCCGCGCTCGCCACCGGCAACCTCCAGAAGATGTCCGAGACCATGGACCAGTTCGAGCGCCAGTTCGTCAACATGGAGGTGCAGGCCGAGTTCATGGAGGGCGCCATGGCCGGCTCCACCTCGCTTTCCACGCCCGAGACCGAGGTCAACAGCCTCATGCAGCAGGTCGCCGACGACTACGGCCTCGAGGTGTCCGCCGGCCTGCCGCAGGCCGCCGCGCATGCCATCCCTCCTGCCAAGGACAAGGAGAAGGTCGACGAGGACGACCTCTCCCGCCGCCTCGCCGAGCTCAAGGCCCGCGGATGAGGGATTTCAGTTCAGGTGATAATAGATACAGGAATATATTCACCTGCTTGCACCGTTGGAATATTGTGCCTTTTTAGTTCTTACTGTTTACAATTGTCATGTATAATGTTATAGCAAGTCTGATGGGGATGCCATATTGCCAAGATGATTAGGCTGCTGTAATGGTGTATATCTACAAAAAACAAACTGTTCTTTGAGTCTAGCAAATAACAGAAAACTTTTTATTTTGTTTTACACGTTTAGATATTTACATTAAGTGTTTAAGATTTGTTGTATCAGAGCTGATGTTAGGAACATTGGACACCATGTATCACTCTCTGAAACCGGTATCATGACATATCTTAGATAGCAAATGACAGTGACCGGTGAATATCGGTCCGTATAGGAGGTACACTTCAGTAATACTGAAGATCAAACAAAATTTGTGAAGCACTTTGTATTGGCCTGCAGAGATGGAGTAGTTCTTGGCATTTATGCTTGATCTTTTTTATGGTCATGTAGGGGGTTGTAGTCTGTGTTAATCATATAATCAATCTATAATCTCCAACATGTAGTTTGCTTTATCCTTCATGTATGGATGCCTTTCAATGTATATTTGAAGTAAACTGGAACGTTGGCACTTGGCAGTGGAGACAGAGGGCAATCATGTGAAAAAGATTTGGTTTTCTTAGGTGATGTGAAGTGAGATTTTATTTTTGAAGATGTGAAATTGGGCCCAGTAGCATGAAGTTTTACAGTATTGTCAATGCAATTTGTGCTTGCGTTTTAACGAAAGTAGTACAGCTTCTCTGCAGTCTGTACCATAATGTAACATGCTTCATGATGAACCTTGGTAATTTTGTTATGTTGTGCTCCTGATGAAGTTGTGTTTCTTTTTATGTTTGTGAATAGGCATCCGCTGTGCGACTAATTTGGATTGTGGGAGTTGTGTTTTCTTAGAACCAGCAAGATGACTTGTATTTCTATAACACTCAGTTACACCCTTTGTAGAAAATGACCTATGTTTTTTCAGAACCAGCAGAAGAGGTTTTATAAGATATGAGAATGTTAATAGTAGTGAGGTTATGTTCCATTTATCATGGAAATATTCGTGTTTACACCGAAATAACTTGAAGGATGGCTGCTGCCTTGCTGAGATATTTTTGTCTGCGATTCTGTGTTCCAAACTTTTTAGACCTAATATTATTATCACTGACTTCATTGTTTGCTAGTACATTATTTATTTACCATATAACTTTTAGTACCAAAATACAAATTTGAATGGTGAACAAAAGTTATCAGTAAACAACTAAACATGCATACCACCGTGCTTTTGTAAAGTGAAAATTGTTCGTGCTTTGGTTCATTCTTTTTTTGTAAACTAACATGTGATGTTGCTCTTTTGCAGATACTACATTATCTGGTTCATGCAATGTTCTCTCGTGGGCTACTTTCATCTGACAGATCCGTAAATACTGTTAAGCTAAAGTGTGTATGTTCGTGGTCCCACATTGGATCTGTGGATTTCATTGAAACTTTGCTGTGTGATATTATATAAATCCATTACGTGCCGACTTGCGAACCAACAGTGTGTTCTACCTTGGCACAGAAATGATGAGTTGCCGATGCTCTGCATCAATAATGTCTTGACGTGAGTGCATTTCATCGGGTTAATTCTGCAGCGTCCCATTGTTGTGGGGGTAAACATTGCCCATTGTTTCTCAGTGTTTGGTTTTAGCGGTTGGAAAACTGGCTGTTGGGCTCAAAACATGATCCGTCGGACGCTGTGGACGTCCAAAACATGCTCTTTGGACAATCTTCTGGAGTAGCTCGGAACTCAGGTACCTTACACCTCCGACCTCTCTGTTGCTACGGACGCGACACATCCTGCTACAACGCCTCTCTCGCTACACACAGGACAGACACATCCTTCTACACCCGACACCCCACAATATATCTCACTAGGTTTAACTGGGAGCAAGGAAACTCTGTGTGCTGGAAAACAATCCGATCAATATTGACCTGGACCTCCCTTGATAGTATCAGACCTATTTAAGATAGTTTGAGGGGGAAAAAATGCGAGCATGATTTGGGGAGGGATTTTTATAGTTTCATAATTAAAAGTATGAAATGTTAAAAAAATTCTTGCATCGAGTGTTGGAATTCCAGGCTCACGCTGCGCATTGCCTGCCACTTCAGGGAAAATGAGGCCCATATTTCGCTTAGGCCCGTATAGACCCACACGCGACATCAAACGAGTGAGCCATCGATAAGCACCCCGACCAACGGCCGTGGAAGAAGTTTAATTTACCTCCCTTAACTATTACAGAAATTTATTTTTCCTCCCTCAACTTATTTGTGGCCGTTCGATGCAAGATTAGAAGGCCAGATCTCACCCATTTAACACAGAGGGAGGAAAAGTGAACTTTGAGGCAATGTGGACTTCTTCCGCTGAAAAACAAAGTGAAAGTGGAGCCAGAGCTCCATTGTGGCGTGCAGTTTTTGTAATTAAAATCCATGGGCTTTGGTGACTATCCTTGCAAAGTGGAGTGCATGCCGGTCACACATCCAAATCCCAAATTGTAATAATTCTTATACAATAGGAGCAGGGTTTATACAATACACACACCACCATAAACTCTCGAATTCTTCCAAAAAAAAAAACCAATACGAGTTTTTTAGACAACTTTTACGCCTACCATTTCTCCTTTTTCTAGTTGTCTCCAATCTCCTCCTTCCTCCTCTCAACTTCGATTAAGGCCATGGTGCCACAAACAAACCCACCGCCGGTACCTACCTCAAATCTCTTGTCATATCTCCAAACTCTTCATCCTACAAATCCCAAACTTCAACCCCCAGACTCTTCATCCTCCAAATCCCAAACTTCATCTTGCCACAACGAGACCTCCTGCTCCACGACTTGCACTAAGCTTTGGTGGACCACAATGGGTTGACCTCAGGAAGGCAATGACGATGGTAAAAGCTTGGGCCAAACGCATAGACAGCAATGACGCGGCAAGGACCATGACATTGAGGGATTGGATGTTATGGAGGATCTCGAGGATAATGGCACGACTGCTGGGATGACGAGAGGAGCTACAGATAGTGCACCACTAGGAAAGACAAGATGAGCTTAGCAAGGGGGTGAGGGATTTGGAGGAACAGAGAGGAGACCGGCATAGCTAGGGGTCACCAGAAGGAGGAGGGAGGAGGAAGAAGGGACAATATATTTTACCAAAAAATTGAAAACAACGAATGCATAAAATTGTTCATAATGGTATGTTTAAAAGAAAATTTTATATCTATAAGATTCCTAAAAATAATAGTAACATTTTTAAAGAGTTTGGCATGAAATAACAATCTAAAAAATTCCTCAAAACAGTGGCAACATATTTATAGAGTTTTTCATATGGTTTTTGACCAGACTCGAGCTTAGAAATTGATAAATTGCAATAAAAAAAAGAGAGAAGGAGGAATATAGAGGGAGCAATATAGAGTATTGCTAGACAATGATGAGGCCAACGATACTAACTAGCACTAACCCCGCGTGGCAGCCACTAGGACTAGCCTCACATGTCACCACAGAAGGCTCTATGTTGGCGGTCATCCATAAGCCGACATGTGGGAGCCTGTTAGGTCTGTGTTGGCGATCCCTACTGAAACTGCTGACACAAATCATTTTGACAAAAAAGGATTCGCAGGCTTAAATTCTGGTCGCCTAGGGAAGTGTGAATAGGTACTACTCTTTTAAGCCAGTTGGTCCAATGTTCTTATCAAACATACAGAGACAACAATCTTCTTAAGGGTTATATCTATGTCGATGACACTTACATAGACCGTCAACGGAGTGCTCACCCAGGACCACCTACCAACCAAGCCATCAGTGGTTTAGCCCAAATCAATGGTCGTTCGGGGAAGCACACACGGGTAACTCCATTAAGCTAGCTAGCCAAATATTATTATCAAAGAGAGTGGCTGACAATATTTTTTAAATTTTGATTTTTTTGTCAGCGACATGAAGAAAAATCATCGATAGAAAGCCCAGTCGGGCCCACCTAGCAAGCCACGGGAGGCATTGGGACGAGAACCTCCAAGAAGGTCCCACATGGCAGTGTGGCTAGACATGTGCCGATAGTGTTTTACGTAGCGGACGACACAGAGCGAACTACCAACTATCATGTGGGTCCTTATTGAAGTGCTTCTGTTTAGTCTATTATATAGCTGTGAGAGAGTGACTTTGTGTCGGTTTTTTTTGGTTGGCTGCCAATACAGATTCTTTTGACGCAATCTGAAATTTGAATTTCTAGCCACATAGCGTACTCAAATCGCCCCGTAGGGTTGAATAGGACAGTATCAACGGTTTTATGTTCGGGTCAGTGACACTAGTTAAATTAACGTCGTCTGCCGATTTACAAACGACGTTAAAATTTTAGTCGACGGATCTGATCTCATTTTCTGTAGTACACCTATCCTTTTGTTGGTTAACCCAGTGTTTTATGTGAGGATCCAACATTTCGACCCCGGTGTTCTCGTGAACATTGCAAAGAAACATTACAAGACAAACTGTACATAAAGATCCAAATATATGTGCTCTCCACAATCTTGATCATGTGGCCAACAAACATTATCTCAGAACCCAAAAGGGACTCGAATATTTTAAGGATAGTACATACATATTAATTATACCAAGCAGTTTGGACGTTGTCCAATGGGAGATGGTAACTTGTCTAAATTAGGAAGAGATTACGCGTGAATTAATCGTCTCCGTCGCTTTGTATGATCTGTTTGTGTTCCGTGTTCGTCAGAGTAGCAAACAAAAAGTGGAGTTTGATCAATTTATATCCTGTGTCTTGTATCCATGCTCAATCATGGCCATCAGGCCATGAGGCTGTATATCGATCGAGATTTCTTTCTTTTTCTTGGTTGGAGCCCAAAATTGCAGAAACAATCTGTCGGTGAATTTACGTTCACCAATATTAATTCGATCATCAAATATCCACATGAGAACTGATAAGCCAGGGCGGCAAAGCGAACATAATGATCAATCTTGCCATAATTGCACGGTTTTGATATTTCTAACTTTCCAGATTAATTTCTCGTCGAAAATAATGGATGGACTCAACATTTCTTCTTCCACATGACAACATTTTTTATTTCAAATTTATGTAATTTTATTTTTATTTGTAGTTGATATGAACTTTTTCTATTAATCGGACATGAACTCTTATTTTTACAATTTTTATTTTATATTTATGCATTTTATTTGTAATTGTAGCGGATATGATTTCTTTCTATTAATTTAGACATAAAGTCTTTTTTATTCCGAATTTAATCTGGCAAAAAAACTTTTTTATTATTTTAATTCTAATTTTTTGTTTTTTAAAAAATCTAAGTCGTTATAATTTGGCACCAATGAAATCAATGGTGTAGATTTTTTTGATTTACGTGAGAATTCTTGATTAACGTGGTGGTTTCGTTGACTTCTGTTTTATGTATATAACTGTCGAGGATAAAATTACGGCTCATTGTTATGGCCCACTCCCTGACGGCCCAATCGAACAGCCTGCCAGGGCCCAGCTCCCTAGAAAGTTCTATAAGGCCCATGTGCATCGTGCCGAACGGCCTCCTAGTCGGTACGATTACGTGGCGCCTAAGGCTTCGTGTTTGAGTCCGACTCGAACAAGAGTTCTGCACGGCTACGTGAAGACCCGGACGTTGGTTTTCCGGATTGGAGCAGACGTCGTGATCCCCAAGACTAGGAGTATGACTTATCTGCCTCGGGATATATTTGGCATGTCGAGTTCGTTACGATCTCGTGGTTAGGCCGGCCCGATATTCCCTCGGTAGGTCGGTTTGCTCCGCACTATATAAACAGAGCCCTACGGCGTGTAGGGGGACGAGTTTACGACCCTGGCCAAGAGCTTTCGCATCTTAGCACTTCGTACGTAGACGCCTGATCATTACATTGTCGCACTTGTACACGATAATCTCACCGAGACTCGTTCGTCTCGCCGAGCCACCTCTTGTATTCATCTCTGATATATAAGAAAGGCTGGACGTAGGGCTATTATCTCTCCCGAGAGGCCTGAACCAGGATAAAAACCCTTGTCTCCCTGTTCGTCGTTGATTGCTGTTCGGCGTGTCTCCTATCTCCCCTTCTCAAGAACCTTTAAGCGACTTGAGATCGATATCTCAACCGTCGACAATAACAATAGATTGTTTTCGATCTGGAAGGGAAACCCATTTGGAAACCGCTTCTTGTTTAGTAAAAAAAACGAAAACAAAAAGGTTTAGTCTGAATTAGTATTTGAAACATCTCGAATCTAGAACGATCGGAGGCCCTCAACAACTAAAAGTTAAATATTGAATTTTATCATTTTTATATAGACCATACGTTATAATATGCTTTATAGTTATTTTTTTGAAGCTTTTTGGGGAATTATCTCAAAGATCTCAAAAATTAAATATATTATTTAGCCTTTATCTGCTTATTTTCGAGGGCTCGCAACTTTTATCTTATAAGCTACTTAAATGTTTCGGTCCAATCAGAGAGTCTCGGCTTAAAAATTCAATTTGCTTTTAGCTGGAAAAGCTAAGCGCTCTTCATAAAAAAAAAAAAAGACCACGGAAAGGATATAAATTATACATTTTTAAAATTTTTTATAAATTCATAAATGTCATGAAGAAACGACTATGAAATGTTAGATAACATATGATCTATAAAAAATAATAAATTTTCACTGAACCGGTCAAAGGGACAAAGGGTAATGCTCTGCTCGCATGACCCCTAACCAAGCGCAAAACCATTCGCCCAACCACGGCGCCCTCACCGACAACCGCGCCCATAGATCGGCGAGAGAGGCGGGCCAGTTTCGCGGCAAGCTAGCTAGGCGACAGGAGAGAGGTGGCCAACTGGCCATGGCAGGAGAGAAGAAAAAGGCTATCAAGCAGAAGAGGATGGTAGTAGGGTGGACAAGTGGCTCCTGCCCGGGTCACGGATCGATCGAGCGAGCTGCGTAAGGCCACGAACCCCACCAGATCACGGGCGGCTCCATCGATCCATGATCCATCGACAGCACACAGTAGTCGCCAGATCGGCGCCGCACACCAACACCAGTCGTCGGTCGCCGCCGCCGCCGCCGCCGCCGCCGCCGCCGCCGACGACGACGACGACGGCCGCACATCTCTGCCAAGTCCGGCCACCTGCTACGTACGCTAGCTGCTGCTGCTACGCCGTGCTTGCATCAGCAGGCATGCAAACCGGCCAGCTAGGTAGCATGGGCGCCGACGCCGGCCGACGCATGCATTGTACCGGCCGGCCAGTGCCATAGCAGCATGCATGTAGCTCAGCTCCAAGTACGAGCGTACGCGCATGCAAGGGATGATGATGCAACATGCATGCAGGGAAGAAGAACATGGTCATGATCGGATGCATATCATGCATTTGGGATGGTAATATTTCAGAGATCTGCAGAAAGCCAGAAACGTATATAGTTCCGAAGCTCTCCTCAGAGCTGGCTCCGGGATCACTTCACTCATGCGACGTTGATTTTCGCCTAGCTAAGCGCAGCCTCTAGGTATATATTGCTATTGCACGTCCATGTTCAAACAATCAAACCTACCAGAAAAAACAGGGAGCGCTGTTCTGAAACTAGCTAGTGTGTGTTGGTCACGCATGGACTTGGAAACATTTTGGAGGTTCATGGAGCTCGAATCATCACCCCGCAGCCACGTTGCATTATTATTATTTTTTTGTTCTGATTCGATATTTTTGTTTTGTTTCGGTTTTAAATAGAACCTTGTTTTGATTACAATTTAAATATAGAAAGGTTCCGAATTAGAAGAAAATATTTCTATAGTTCAGTTTATTTTCTTTTGGTTTAAAACAGGACGTGGTTCCAAGTTAGAAGAAAAGTACTCATGCATGTATTGTTTAAAGTACATGCAAACTAAAATTTCACCTAGGACTATCTTTGAAACCGTTTAGAATGAGTATATGAAAATCATATGAGCCCATAATAATATAATTTAAAAAGATTTTGTAATGAAGTAATTAGTTATCGAGCATGCATTTTAAAAACTATGTCGACGTATAAAACTAATCAATGTCAGTTATTTATGGTCGAAGAGAGTAGTTCAGTTGCGAGGATGTAAGCTTGTCTAGACTTATTTTTAATTCTGTGTCCGCCACTCATATTGAGGCTGTGGGGGAACTCGTAGCTTGCCTTTAAGATATTTTTAGTTCACTGTGCTCAGAGGTTGCCTTTAAGCTTGGAGGGTAGCTAGCTGCCTCTAGCTCAGAAGCAGTCTTTGAAACCCTCACAATAATAAGAGGTTGCCTCTAAGCAAAAGAAAGAGCGCTTATAATTAGAGACAACTTTAGAGCTCTATTGTTGATGCTCAATCCCTGTATGAGGATGAGCTCGATCACTCGGATTGTTCAGGAGAAATTAATCTATGGATGGCCTTGCCATTGCCCATTGCCTCCAAAAGGAAAGAACAAGAGGTTATGGTCAGAGGAGCAAAAGGGCAGGCCGGGCCGGGCTAGCTTGCACATACGTTGTACGCATGCAGCGGGGGCACTGGGAGTCTGGGGCGTCTTGGGAGGTGGGACTCCCAAGTAGTAACAAGTTGGGCGTCACACTCAGATGACTCGTCAGTGATCCAATCCGATACAGGGCATGCAGCTAGCTTGCAAGGATTCTTCGCCATCGCCAGCCGGTGCATCGCATCCGGCCGGCCGCGCGCGCGCGAGACGGAGAGAGAGAGACAGAGATAAGTGCAGCATTGGCGTTTGGCTCGAGACGCGCGCTCTCGTGATCAGCCGCGGTGGGCGGTGGCTGCTCTGCTCGCGGCTGCGCCGTCCGGCCGTCGTCGATCGGCTCGCGTCGCGGGCGCATGCATGCAGCGAGCGAGACGAGACACATGGAGCGACACCGGTCGGCCCGATCCGACGAAAACCCCGCGTCCGTGCTGCGCGCACTGTGCTTAATTTGCCGCCGGGGGGCATCGATCAACCGAGCGCAGATTTCTTGGAGCACTCCCCTCTCCATGTTTCTCCTCTAAAACATCATTAATTGACATTCCCTCTATCTGTTACTTTAAAATTTCTTCGCAATTTAGGCATCGTTAAGCGTGACTTAATTTAGATATATATTGGTCTAGCCACTATTCTGCCGTTATTTACACCTTTGTTTTACTGTCCATCTATATTTCCCTCTCTTCTATTTTATTTTCTGCAATACTAGTAGGGATGGCAACGGGTCGGGTCCTGCCGGGTGGAGATGGACCCGACCCGAACCCGAAACCCGACACTGAAAACCCGACCCGAACCCAAAATTAAATATGGGCATAAAACCGAACCCGAGCCCGAACCCACCGGGTACCCGAAACCCGCCGGGGGCCCACGGGTTTGTGTTTTTGCTATGGGATGGACTGATTGGCAAATCGCAATATAGCATATAGCAGGAAAATTTAGCACAGCACGTCAGCACCAATGCACAGCAATATAGTTCAACACAGCACCATCACCAATATAGCAATAAAGCACAGCACGTCAGCACCAATGCACAGCAATATTACCTGGAGTCGACATTTCCAATCAAGCAAGCAAGTTCTGCAAAAGCAATATGAAGTTTGACATCAAATGATCCAAAAGAATCAAGAAGAGCCAACAGATCGACTGATCGAGAGGGTACAGGGTAGGGCACATAAAACCTAGGGCTGGCGGTGGAGTGGTGGACCGAAGGGTGGCGGCGGATCTGGGGCCGGGCTGGCTGGTGGTGGACCGGCGAGACCTCTAGGGGATGGCGGTGCCGTGGCGGCGGCGGATCTAAGTGACCGTGCCGTGCACCTTGAGGCGGCGGGTGAGCCTTGAGACGGCGGCGGCGGCTGCTGTTGGAGTCTTGGAGGCGGCGGCGGGCGGGTTGGAGCCTTGAGGCGCGGCGATGGCGGCGGGTTGGAGCCTTGGAGGCGGCAAGGCGATTGGCGGCGGCGTGAGTACGTGAGTGAGGAGTGGCCGAGTGCGGAGTGCCCGAGTGAGGATTAGGGCGGGGGGGGGGGGGCTATCGGTGTCGGGCTGAGGCAGTGAGGCCTAAGGGAGTGGGCCAGGGAGGCTCGCGAGGCGCGAGGCCGTGAGGGCATCACGGCATGGCCGCACTAGGCCGCCGTACAGCTTGGACCGCACCGACACAGCTTGGTTCGGGGACCCTGGGCGCCCGTGGGTGGTAAACCACCCCGCCTGACCCTTGAGACCGTGGGGTAAACTAAACCGAACCCGCCCCGTGGTGTAGAACCCACGGGCCCCGCCCCCACGGGTCTGATTGCCATTCCTAAATACTAGCATAGAACAGTCTAGGTTAGGTTCCAAAATAAAATATATTTTATTTTAGAGTGATGGGTTGTGTCTGGCGACTTGGAGTGAAATTGTGAGGGGTGGCGGCAGACGAGTTGCAGATCTGGATGTGGATGGGTATGAGAAATGTGTGGTGGCTAGGAATAAAAATAGCATAATTTTGGAATAAAAATAATAGGAAAGGATCCTATGTCAAATAAAAATATTAACTAAACTTCATAATTAAAAATTAATAGAAAATATCTATATGGCTACGTATGATAAAAGAATTATTCTTATGTTTTGGCATAAATTATATTAGTTTATATCTATAAAAGGTCTTTTAATTTTCAAGACAAATCAAGCCATGTAAATGTTATTATATAAATCAAAGTTAAAGAGAGGCATCACATTAATCGGAGAAATTCTCATGTAAATACGGGTAAAATAAAATATCTTCACCACTCAATTATAATAAGATCAGATTATAACAATTTAGATTAAAAGAAAGAGTTCATACAAACAATAATTTTAAATAATAAAATAAAAATGAGTTCACATCAACTACTAGAAAAAGAGTTCATATTCCCTATAAGTAAAAACACAAATTTTGGATAAAAAAGTGTTCATGCCAATTACAAAGCTAAACATGCAAATGCATCGAATACCATGTTAGTTTTATACTTATATGTAATTGTTTTTATGGGCCCTAAAATTTAATTTGCGGGTCCTGTGTGGCGCACAAGCCGTACATGCCCATATATAGCTGGTCATGCCAAGGCTAAGGAAACGATGATCGATCGAAGCCTGGTAGAGTTAGAGAGATGGTAAAGGAATGATTAGGGGGTGAACTTCGCAGGATCATTTGATAAAGCGAAGGTGCAGGTTACAAGGCGTTTCTAATTATTTTTTAAAAAATGTGAGAGTGGGGATGCATCACACGCACAGATGTTGGAGTTTGATCACTACAGGAATCTGTACCAGTGTCGGCGGCTAAAACCCTCGACATAGGTTGAGATACCGTTGACATTGACCTTTCTCGGCGGCTAGCCACCGACAAAGATTCGCTGACACAGTTTCATTTTCTCGACGGTCCCACCGACAAAACTGAAACCTGCGGCAGGGCGTTGGTCTATGTCGGCAAAAATTAACACATATCGGGCGTCTTTGGCTATCCTGGAAATTAACACATATGCAAGCGCAAAAATTAACCATGCACAACACATGAACTTGTGGTTAATATGATGTAAGCCGTTTGTTTCTTACGTCACCATTTATGCATTACTCCGCGTCCTACAGAGAATCACAGCACAACCAGGCAGTACAGCTCGCTCACTCCCAGAGTGCAGCAGCGCATGCGCATGCATCCCTAGTCTTTCACGCGCACACAGAAGAAACCCTAGAGCTAGCTCACTCCTCACTGCCTCTCACGGAGTCACGGGTCTCTATTGCAAAGCTCGCTCTATATAACGACACTGCTTAGAAACCCTAGAGTGCACACTCCTCCTAGCTACTCTCCACTTGCAGCAGCAGCCATGGAGGGCAGCGCCAAGAAGCTCCGGCCCTTCCTCCTCACCCTCCTCCTCCTGCTCTCCGCCGCCGTGGCGCCCATCCTCTCCTGCGACTGCGACAAGCCCAAGAGCCCCAAGCCCTCGCACCCGCCCAAGTCCAAGCCCTCCTACCCGTCCCCCAACCCCAAGCCTGCACCCAAGGGCCCCACCTACCCGTCGCCGGCGACCCGCCCGCCCAAGAGCCCCGCCTACCGGCCGCCGGTCGTCAGCCCGCCCAAGGGCCCCGTCACGCACCCGCCCAAGGGCCCCACCTACCGGCCGCCGGCGACCCGCCCGCCCAAGAGCCCCGCCTACCGGCCGCCGGTCGTCGTCCCGCCCAAGGGCCCCGTCACGCGCCCGCCCAAGGGCCCCACCTACCCGTCGCCGGTGCCGGTGACCCCCCCTCCGGTGACCTACCCGCCGGTGCCGGTGACCCCCCCTCCGGTGACCTACCCGCCGGTGCCGGTCACCCCACCTCCGGTCGTCGGGCCCCCCGTCACCTACCCTCCGGCGCCGGTGATCAGCCCTCCGACGCCGCCGCCGGTCACCTACCCGCCGCCGGTGATCAGCCCTCCGACGCCGCCGCCGGCGACGTACCCGCCGCCGGGGACGCCGGGAGGGGTCTCGGGCACGCCGCCGTGCCCGCCGCCGCCGCCGCCGCCGGCGACGTCGCAGAGTTGCCCGGTGGACTCGCTGAAGATCGGCGCGTGCGTGGACCTGCTGGGCGGGCTGGTGCACATCGGGCTGGGCGACCCGGTGGTGAACCAGTGCTGCCCGCTGCTGGAGGGGCTGGTGGAGCTGGAGGCCGCCGTCTGCCTCTGCACCACCATCAAGCTCAAGCTCCTCAACATCAACATCTACCTCCCCCTCGCCCTCCAGCTCCTCCTCACCTGCGGCAAGACCCCGCCCCCCGGCTACACCTGCTCCCTCTAACCCACCCTCACCCTCACATGTAAGTACAAGTGTACATACAATTACATGGTTTATGAGTAGTTGAACTGAACGAAATCTTGAGGGTCGAAACCTGCGTCAGATGTGATGCTAGTGTTAATTACATGGTTTATGAGTAGTCGAACTGAACGAATAAATCGACTGAGCTGAAGTTAATTATATATATGTGGGGTTGAATGGATGAGCTGGTTGGACGAACGAATAAGATTAAACCACTTTGAACATGCTGTATACAACATTTCACTTCTTTCGCTCCTCGTATATTTGAGACATGATTATATGCTAGGTTACTAGCTAGCTTCTCATGGGTGGATATAATAGTTTTTGACGAACGTTTCTGGTGCAAATGCAGGGCTTGGTGAGTGCAAGTGACTCGTGCCGGGAATGCTGCCAATGTGGTTGCTTATTTCGGTTTGGGAGGCTGAGTGCCTGAGTGTGGTGGAGACATGAGAGGATGTCTCCTGCTAGCTAGCTAGAGGAACAGATCCATGCTTGTTGATTTTCTTGTGGGTTTTAATTCATTAGCTCGTTTGATTGCTAGCTTCGATTTGGTTTAGTGGCCGTCTGCTCGTGATTTGTGGTGTGGTAATTTAATTGATGCAAGAGGTGCAACTGATTAATTGTAATTTGGTCATGGTGAGTATTGAGCAAGGAACAATGAGTACCTATCTTCAATAAGAATAATTAATTAGAGTGCATACTTGTTAATTTGTTAGAATGTTAGTGACATGATTAGATCTGCACTTGGATTGTGCCTCATCAATTGAGTTCGTGGCTATTCATGGATGCCTACGACAGTGGATTATTATGCATGCAATAATGCCAGTGGGATATTTTGGTGCACATGATATCTATATATGTCAATATATATATGTCGTAGGTACATATAGACTATAGTAGTATATGTACATATAGACTATAGTAGTCGCATGGGATATCTATGCTTGATTTTGACGTCGGTGCGACCGTGCGAGAGACACCATTTAGTTGGCCGGGCCCTTGGTTCGAAATCTCACATGATAACCTGAGTACGTGACATATATCTCTCTCTCACACACACACAACAAGGGGCTCTTAGGCCGTGTTTCTTTCAGCATAATAATCAGATTATAAGTTGCAACTTAAAATTTGTCATTTTTGTACCGGTTATATTTTGAAATATTTTATAGTTATTTTTTCGAAACTTTGCACAATTTGTCTCAAAGATCTCAAAAATATTTTTTTCATAATTTTTTTAGCTCTTTAAATCTTCTATAAAAACATCACAACCTTTTCAGATTATAATCTAACCGCCGAAAGAAACACAGCCTTAATCTATTGATCTAATCGATCGCGGACACGTCGTACGGCGGCGAAACCCTAGGGAATACTTTGACGACGTGTACTACGCACGTACTGCCTGGCTGCCTCTGCATGATGCAGCCGACCGCCATGATAGGCGCAAAAGCGATGAGATTGCATGTGTGCTTTGGCGCTATGTCACCCGTGAAACGAGTGACTGTACGTTTGTTTGATATGGCCTGTGAGTGTGTGACCTTGCTGTCTTCTTGTACAAAAGCCACAAGGCTCTGCTTGCAATACGACATGATCACGTCTGAACAATGAACATGCGTATGCATACGGCTGTGGTTAATAGTAGCCTTGCAGAAAGCCTAGCTTGGGTCCACTACTAGAGAAGTGATCGATCGATTATCCCCCTACATTTCCTCTCTCTAGACGCACCAACAACATTCTCCTCTCCTCTCCTCTCAGCTCTGTTCCAACCGTGGCACACCCTCGATCTACTCTTAATTCCTTCCATCCTATCTTCCCAACTATTGAGGCTTGCCCGATCTGCTCGAGCGCGGTGTGCATGGCAAGATCTCAGTGTAGTATAGGAAACGAGATCGGTGTCGTCGGCCGATCTCAGCGCATGCCAAGTTTTATATTGGTCGTCGACACAGACCACCTGTATCGTCGGCGTGGCGTCGTCAGATCTATGTTGTCGGCTTGTCGATGAGACAAACCTGTGGCGACGGTTTCCGGACCTGTGTCGTCGGCTCAGACGACACAAAGTCCGAGATCTATAGTGGTGATGATCAGGTGGTGAGAACTTGGCGGACAACCATGGCAACATCTACAGCAAGATCCACACAAGGCCCCTAAGACAAAGCGAGACCTACACGAAGAGGTTTCCACAATTTATTATCCATTTTTCAATAATATATTGTTCATGTTTCAGTAGTATAATACTTGTGTTTGGAATAAGCGTATGATATTTTGCTATGCATCGTTCAATCCCTAGCACCTTCTATTTTGAAAATAGATTTTATATGTTTTATGACTTTTAGGTTTTTCTTTTTTATGAATTTTAGGTTTTCTTTGATTTGTAAAGATTTGTAAGGTTTTTTAATGTTTTTTGGATTTTTTATTTTATGATTTCTTTACTTTTTTATTTGATTTATTCATTGATTTAGGACGATACATTACCATTTGTAACCACATATTTTGCTGACCCGATAGCTCATATATATATTGTCGGTGTCTGGGAATCACGCTCCTGAAGAGCAGTGGTCCACGGACCGGCAGACGAATTTGTAGTTGGAGTGACGCCCAACGACGACCCTTCTCAGCAACGGGTGGCGGCCAAGCTGCGGAGGCTAGGGCACCGCCTTCCGGACAAGCGCTGGTGCGACTTGGTGATCTGGTCTGAGTCCTCGAAGACAGATGTAAGAAAAGAGAGAGAAATACGAACCACGAAGACGAGGTCGATTTACCTGGTTCGAGCCCCACCGCTGCTGGTAATAGCTCTACTCCGACTTAGTTGATTATATGGTGGAAAGCAGTACAAGGGTGCCGAGACCGGGCTTGAAGGTACCGGTCCCGAGCTTACAATGAAGGTGGCTAAGAACTAAAACTACTCGCTAAGGAAGCTTCGGATGTGGGTGTTGCTTGGGCTTGAGTCAGATGGAATCGGATCGGCTCCCGCCGGAAGGGAGAGAGCCCCCCTTTTATAGGCGCGGCGGGGTGCCCGGAGCTGATACCGTGGGCCCCACGCCGGTCTTTGCTTTAGCGGCAAAGTTCTTGTCTCGTTCCGGGGTTCTGCAGTCCGAACTGCAGGAGAGGCGGTCGGGTTAATCTTGGACACGTGTTTGTCTCGAGGCGCCTATCCGGAGAGGAAGCCTCTTTAGGGAGAAAGCACTTTCCCTTTATCCTCGAAATAGCCTTGACCGGACTGAGCCAGTCTCGCGCCACCCGTTGGGGGCGTCGTGTAGCGTAACAACCATCCGCTGCCTGCCAAAAAAGGCAAACGGCCGGATGAGTCGTCTACGTGTACTCCCTGGGTCGCGGGCCCCTGGGAGACACAGATTTGTTCCGGTCAAAGGCGGAGAAAGTATGGTAAGGCCATAGCGGTTATCGCCACACCCACAGGTGGTGATCACCGAGGACCCTCTCCGGTGAGGATAGCCGTGAGGACATGGTGCCGCGGTTTGACCTAGTCAAGCGGGGCGACCACGAGCGAGCTTAAGCGGCTTCTTTAGTCTGACCAGAATAGCACGCTTGGTCTTCTGTTCGTGTGGTGGTAAGTCTGAGAATCGGCCCAGGGCCTGCTTCAAGACAGGCCGTTTACTAATCACCAACATATATATATCATATAAACCATGCTCTCCATACCATTTTAGACTTATTTCAAACATTTATACAACTTTGTATATTCAAATTAACATTTGATTTTGACTTTGTATACAACTTTAGACTTTGTATACAACTTTAGAAAATCAAGTGGAAGCAGCGTTCTCGGCTATCCTGGCTAAAGCTAGGAGACGCCAACACCAAATATTTCCACCTCCGCGCCAATGGACATAGGAGGAGAAACCTCATCCATTCTCTCCAGATCGGCTCTGGCTTGCACACCGAGCTTCTTGACAAGGCCAGCATCCTGCACCAGCACTTCTCTAACATCTTTGGTGATTCCACCTCTAATGCTCATCCACCTTCTAGCTGCTCCTTTAGGTGGGATTTCCTGGGCCTGCCTACGGTTGATTTGTCCTCTCTCGACACACCCCTAACCCTAGAAGAGCTCAAAAGGGTGGTTTTCGCCCTACCTAGCGATAAGGCCCCGGGTCCAGACGGGTTCACTTGGGACTTCTTCAAAGCCTGCTGGGACATCATCTCTGTTGACCTGCTTGAGGCACTGCAGTGCCTCTTCAATCTCGACTCGACCGGTCTGGCAAGCCTCAACAATGCGTACATCGTCCTATTACCAAAAAAAGACAATCCCCTCTCAGCCTCGGACTATCGTCCTATCAGCCTAATCCACAGCGTGGGAAAGCTGTTCACCAAGATCCTCGCTTCCTGCTTAGCCCCATTCATGGAGGAGCTCATTTCCCCTTGTCAGAGTGCCTTTATCAAAAAGCGTCACATCCAAGATAACTTTCTCTTGGTGCAGCGCTGTGCGACGGCTCTCCACAGATCCAGAATCCCCGCCCTGCTTCTAAAGCTGGACCTTGAGAAAGCCTTCGACTCCGTCTCTTGGGCCTATCTCCTCGACAACCTTCGGGCTCGGGGTTTCAGCCCTCGCTGGAGAGAATGGATCTCAATGACCCTGGCAACATCCTCCTCGCAAGTCCTCCTGAACAGCCACCCCACGGACACCATTCACCACGGCCGGGGCCTTCGGCAAGGGGACTCCCTTTCGCCTTTCCTTTTCAACATTGCCATTGAGCCTCTCATCTCTCTGATCACCAAAGCAGTTGATCTGGGGGCCATTTCCGAGCTAGGCGGTCCTCTGCAGTCCACCAAAATCTCCCTCTTCGCCGATGATGCAGCAATCTTCCTCAACCCGTCCTCGCAGGATGTCTCAACCTTAGCTGCCATCCTCTAGGACTTCGGTGAAATCACTGGCCTTCGTGCAAACTTCTCCAAAAGCCAGGTGGTTCCAAATAACTGCGAGGGTGTTGACCTTGCCCTCACCCTCCAAGACCTGCCATCGAAACTAACATCCTTCCCCCTTAAGTACCTTGGGATGCCTCTCTCCGTTCGGCGGCTCAAACACGTCCACTTCCAACCGCTCATCGACAAAGTGGCCTCAAGGCTGACAGGGTGGCGCGGCCCCCTTATGTCCAAAGGTGGGCACCTCACCCTACTAAAGGCAGTCCTCACCGCTCTTCCAACCTACACTCTCTCTGTCATCAAGCCACCCAGCTTGGTCATCAAAAGGATTGACTCCCTCAGGCGAACCTGGCTCTGGAAAGGGTTGGACTCCCCCGGGGGTGGGCGGGTCAGCTGGTCCGTCGTCTGCTCCCCCACCTCGCTTGGCGGGCTTGGGGTGCTCGACCTCATCCGCTTCTCTTGGGCCCTGAGACTGCGCTGGCTCAGGCTAAGCCGTCGACTCCCTCACCCAGCTTGGGCCTTCCACCACCCAGTAGCCTCGGCTGACTCTGACATCGCCTTGCTCAGGGTCGGCACCTCCGTTATCCTGGGGAATGAAGCCACCACTTCCTTTTGGGATGATTACTGGCTTTTCGGCTCGGCCCCAAGGCATTTGGCGCCTGGTCTTTTCGCGGCCTCTGCCAGGAAAAATAGATCGGTGCTTGACGCTTTGACCAACGCAGCGTGGATCTCGGACCTCAGCCGCGCCCTCACCCCGCAGCTCGTGCAGGAGCTAGTGTCCCTTCTCCGGCCCATCCCTTCGGTGCAGCTCCAACCGGGCGTGCCAGACCAATTGCCGTGGCGCTTCGCCCAAGACATTGTCTTCTCGGTCAAAACCTCCTACCAACTCCAATTTGCTGGCCGTGTTGCCAAACCTGCGTTACTTCGGGTGTGGAAGCTTTGGGCTCCTTCTAAGTGCAAATTCTTTCTGTGGACGCTGCTGCACCATCGTATCTTTACGGCCGATGCCTTGCATAGGAGGGGCTTGCAGAATGAGTACTTCTGCCCCCCTGTACAAGCGCAACCCGGAGACCCCAGAGCACCTCTTTTTTCAATGTGCTTTCAGCTGTCACGTCTGGTCCAGACTAGCGGCGCTTCTTAATGCTCCTAGCCTCAACCCTCCAAGTTGGGCTCATGCAGGCAGCATCGTCACCTGGTGGGTCTCCGACCTCCTCGACGTCAGACCCTGCACAAAGGGAGAGCTCTCCATCGTCGCCGCCACGATCTGGCATATCTGGCTAGAGCGCAACAATCGAATTTTTCGAGAGGTGAACAGAGGGGTTACGGTCTTCTTCAATGTAAGTAAATGGTTGGTGAGTATTAACGTGCTTGACTGCTTGTCCATAGCCTTGGTTCGGTTGCGGTCGAATGGTTGCAAAAAAAAGAAAAGGAAAAAAAGGGATTTTGGGAGCTCGAAGGAACGCTTGATTCGGTTGGCCGGGCTGAGAGTTCGCGGAGAGGATTGGTGATTCTTTTCAAGAGTAAATTGCATATAGGTTCACCAAATTGTCTCGCGTTTTTGCTAGGTCCAGAACGCGTCTTTGGGAGGCTGCGGGCGCCCCTTTTGTAATTAGTTAATTCTTACTGCTTTGACCCACGGGGGGAGGGGTCCTTATCTCCCCCATCATGTACTTCTTTCTCTTTTGATGAATATATGGCAGCCCTCCTGCCTTTACATAAAAAAAAATTTACTTACATTCACATAAAGAAGAACAAGAAAAGAAGGATCGCTCGCATATTCCACGAGTAAACCCCAGCGGTCGTCAATTCCTACATCATGAGCTCGTGGCAAATACAAGTATATATAAAACTAGCCGCACCTGCCAATCTTCCGGGTGTACCCATGCCTCCTAGAGCATCCGTAACGGTCACTCTAAAATACTGTAAATTTGAATAAAGTAACTAATAGAGGAAAGAAATCTTTTGTAGTGTAGTGCAAAGTGCGAAGAAAATTTAGAGAAAATGATAGAGGTGGTAGTTAATAGTGAAATGGCTTCCCTAAACAAAACTAACGAACACCTTGTTCTTCTATGCCCGTGCTGACAACATTGATCTTCATCTTACCCTGGAGGCCTGGAGCACCACCGGGACGAAACTTTTGTATCGTTGTAATTCATGGCTAGTAATGCAGATGAGATCCAATACCAAAACCTCAATGCGGAGTAATTAATAAGAATTTTGCTTTCCCGGGCAAAATGGCCCATGGGTTGTTCGATGAACAAGAATGCGTCTGCAAAGGGATCCAGTTATCCTAATGTACCTTCCTTGGCAACTTGCAATGGAGTCCACTGGAGCCAGAGCCCATAGGTTTGGCGAGTTGCTTGCTTCTTGAGTAGAGGTAAATTATCAGAATGGATAGAACAGACTTATGAGTGCATTTAAATGAGAGCAGACAATTTAACTGCAGTTCAGTACTGTTTGGTAAATAGAATGTAAACCGTCAAGTAGAGTAAAGCTCTAACAAAATAGCAGCACAGCATTCGTAAAATATAATGATGCCTGATTATATTAAGTGGTTAACTATACATCAATCTTACTTAGGTGTTTCGCAAGCCCTATAAACAATAGGGCCAATAGGACAGACACCTCAGCGTTGTAGACGAGAAAGAAATGGGATATTACAAAAGCTGCCACATAATTCGTCCAAAACGTTAGGCAATGGGTCTCAACGAAGCGAGGTCTTGCCGGCGAGATGGAGCAACGCTTGTTTGTGGTAGGCAGTGCGGAGCTTCTTGTGCTTCTGCACAAAGGTAGGCAACTCAATTTCCTTCTCCAGGAACTTCTGATGGAGCTCTTCAGACTCCTTATCCAACTTTGCCATCGACTCTGGGTAAGCACCAAGGTAGCATATGTGCATTTCAGTGATGTGTTTGTGTGAGATAATATTACACTATTAAAATTCAAATAACAGTTCAAAAGCAACTAAGCGATGTTTCTTAAACTGGCACTACCACATGCACCACTGAGCGGTCAGAACGGAAGAACCAGCTCCCAACCACTGGTTTGTGCATGCATATCTAACATTCACAAGTTGGTGCGCTCATAAAAAACACGTGCATGATTGTGGTGTATAACACATCAAATTCAATTACAAATCACAAAGCAAGCAATCTCAAATGAAAAGATATTCCACTGACAGAACTTGCGGTTGAAATTGTTCAGAGGGCTTACTTTGGAGCTTGTCAAGCTGTGCAGAAGGAGAATAAGATTTCATAATATTGTCCTTTTGCCTTTCCAAATCAGTCAACGTGTCTTGAGCAGCAGCTAGTTCAGTAGTTCTTATTATAGTGCACTGTACAAATTATAGATGCCAATTAGAATTACAGGGAAAAAATGAAGTGCACATAACATGGGGAAAAAACTTGTGCAAAGCATCACTTTTAAGAATTTTGCAATTATCATTAGGAATGGCGATTAAATTTTATAGCAATAGGTTCAAAATGATGGGTAGGATAGCTGAAGTATACAGATTTCAGTTAAATTTTATAACAATAGGTTCAAAATGATGAATAGGATGACTAATGTAGTTCTTGAGCCGGCGGTGAAAGTACTGAACCTGATTCCTGAGCTCCAAAATCCTTTGCTCCTTTTCCAAAATTTCCCCTGCAAGTTAGCCATAAATCCAATCATATTTCATTTTGAAAAAACAAAAAATTGTTTGTATATACTTCCTTGTTCAACCAATCAAAAAATATTGATGATTTCGAAACACCACACCATTAAGTCGATTCATAGAGAACAAGTAACTCACTTGCAAGCTGCAGTGTCTCTTTTCTAAGCTCATCGCGTAACTGATCATTAAGAAAGACCACGGGTGAGCAAATCAACAAGAGAACAGTTAGAAGGATTTTTTATGTAGGATATCTACTACCAATATCTAGCATTCAGTAAAACTTCTATTTAAATTATCAATAACAAAGAAAAATTTTCTATGTAGGATATCTACTGCCAGTATCTAGCAATCAGAAATGCTTCTATTTAAAATTAATATCAAGCAGCATCACATTTAAAAAATGTATAATAAGCAGCAACATGAATCTCCAAGCCTAATGCCACAAAGGAGACATGTTGAAGCCCACAGCCTCACAGATGAGGGGTCAAAATCCCCAAGTGAACAGTTAACATCTGACCTATTCAATAGCAGAGCTCAGTCATGATCACAAAAAAGGAAGAAACAAGAAAAGAGCTCGATCAATTTGTTTAATTTAAAAGTAAAACTAACAAAGCTCACAAAAACATCTGCAATACATAAGCATCAAATAATTTGTGCACTAGAAAATACATATATAAAATCTTTAAGAAAAATATCTGGCACAAAAGAAAACCAAGTTGGGACTGGTGTGCAGCAGTTTGCCAGTCTGAACTTTAACCAGCAGGGGAAATAAAATAAGAGGGAGCATCCACAACTACCCAAAATTCTACATGTATGTCCATATATATGCTCAAACAGGAAGCACAAATTGGATTTCTATTGTGCCACCATATTGTTACTATTTTTCTATAATACAAACAGGGACTCAGGGAGCCATCCTTATCAATCCAATTTATATGTTATAAGCAAACAAAAATAATTTAAAATGTATCTATTATCTAGAAAAAAAAGGCCAACATTACCATGGTGAAATCAGAGACATATATATCAAACAGTGGTACATGCAGCAATAAAGCTTACATTGTTTTGGGTTTTAACTTGATCAAGTGAATTGAAAAGGGCATTATATGCCTCTTTGTCTTTCAACATCTTCTGTAACTCATCAGTGCTGCACAAAAACATAGGGCAAACAAAAGTAATAAAATGACACATCATGATCCTGCCCTATATTCCAATTTTCCAAACAAGTATGTACGACCATGTATTAAGGAACACTATGCAATTACATGCGCTGTAAACATTTATAAATTAAAAACACAACATAACCATGCGTTAGTGCTCCTTCCAAAATACTCTTCTATTTCTCCTCAAACATACACCAAAATGTAATGCATTCTGTAGAATGTTTTCTACGCATTAGTAATTCATCTATATTATTTAATTTCCATCTAAAATCATTCTGCACAATCCATCTACTTGGCTCTGGTCATCTAGCTTGCCTGCAAACACAAATAGACAGCATCCAAGAATCTTCCTTTCATACACAGGTCCATCTGATCTCTGTAATGCTAATCCGTGATATGATGGCACATCCTAAATTAAAAAAGGTCGTGCCTAATATAGCGTTCACATGTTAGAATACTTACATAGCACAGACAACGTAATCATTTTGTGGCTCGGTAGCAGAAGTGAGCAGAACAGCTCAGCTCTGTTCAGTAAGCATTAGCTGCATCAATTTCTCACTATGTTGTTGTCATTGAATTCGGTGTTTGTCAAGAAAATGTGGTTTTCGAAGCTTAAGTAGCATGATCAAAGAATTACAGTTGCTACAGTACCAATATTCTTGAAAACACTGGGCTTCTCTATTACTTCTAAATTGATGGAACAGAAAATGACAAGGTAGGCAATTTTACCTTATTGTATAGCAAAGTAGCAACAGAAACAACTATAAAAATTTGGAAAAAGAAATTATATTTTTCAATCGCCACTCTAAAGAGTGACATTCACATTTGCTATTCTATTCGTGATATTTGCTCCACAAATGAATTTCTTCTTTAATATTTGTCACTGTCACCCTTTTAACTATTTAGTTTATTTCTTCTGATCACTGCTCTTATGAGATGACTATTTTGCCACCGCTCTTATGAGATGACCATTTTGCCACCTATACATTGTAAAACCATCCCCATCCCCTCATCTCCTTGGCATCGGCCAACCCTTCCCACACACCTCCCCGCTGTCCAACCCCTCACCTCCTTGCAACTAGCCAACTAATTTTTTAATTGATTTTTCTTCAAGCTCGATCTTGTCCCAATCAACATGGTGACAACTGACGACTCTAATTAAAATGATGTCTCAAGGAAACTGATAGAGTATCACGATTCATGACGAACAAATTGTTCCTTCCCCTGTTTGCTTGCTTATCTGCACCTGCCGCTCACCATCCTACTGCCCCACCACACAAATGCATCATGCAAATAATTCCTGCCAGCAGCGCTGCCTGCCATAAATTTCAGGCGAACGAACTGACGAACTCATGAAACTATGAAAGAAACTTACGAGCAGCTTCATTTAATGTCTATGCCTAGATGAGTTTCCAGGCCAAATTGAACTGCCTTAAGGCAGTCCAGACTGAGGGAGTTGCCAAGGGAGAGCCAGCACTTAAACTCAGGAATGGTGAGGGGAATGGCTGACAGTGGGGGAAGTGAAGGAATGGTCAGCGGCGGGAAAGGTCAAGGGATGGTTGTATAATGCATACGGCGCAAAATGGTAATTTCATAATGGTAGAAATCAGAAGAATCAAATTAAACACCTTAAAAGGGTAAGAGTGGCAAATATTAAAAAAGAAATTCAGTTGAGAGGCAAAAATTAGATTACAACGAATAGAGTGGCAACTATGAGAGTGCCACCCTTTAGAGTGGCAAACATTAAATTTTCCCTAAATTTCTTTACTACTTTAAAAAGAACGATGCTCCAAACATCATTAATTTACATTCAGAAGGCGCTCAGTTCACAGATAAACAGTCAGAGTGGCAAAGCGGTAGTAATTCTTTAATCCATCATGCAAATCACTCAGATGAGGTATAATGTTGTATATAAAACACAATAGGCAATTACAGAAAAGAAGGCCGATCACTTACCTCTTATCCTTCAAGCAGGCAATTATTCCTGCAGCCTCAGCTGGAGATGGATGGCCGTGTGATGAAGACTGAGGATGGTCTGAACCTCTTTGATGTGGACTAACACCGGAAATGCTGGGTGTGGATGGATGTGAAGATGGACCTACCACTGCGGGAGGGTACCAAGATTGCGTAGGGGTGTCCTGGAAATTTGTGTCAGGCTGCTGCTGCTGAGAGCTGCTATTAGCAGGCAATCAGCAGAACCAAAGTCAGAACATAAGAGAAGTAAAATTTTCAGAGCAAGCTTAAGACAAGTCATACTACATCAAGGTGTTGATGGCTTGAGGCCCGCATGCTAATCTTGATGGCTGGCTCTGACTCTGAGCCACAGATAGACACAGTAGCATGAGCTGACTACTTATTTTTTTCATTATTCCACAATATTTGGTTTTTAAGGAAAGGCAACTCAATTCATACAAGAAACAGTAAAAATTAGATCCACGAGGCTGAGAAGTGAATAGTCAGGGCTCAGGAAAGAGAAAAAACAACAATACCAACAAAACTCTCAGTTTTCAATGATAGTACCCTACCCGAAAAGTGGAATTCTCCAGCTCATCGTAGAAGAGTAATCTGCGTGAAAAAAAAAAATTTGAAAAAGATCATGGGTGTCAGCCATTATATAGATCGGAATCGTAAATTAGTCCTTCTCATGATGAACATTAAAGGGAACGTCTAGATATATTCTGATGGTAACCAATTTGTTCATGGTAACGATTAACGAACACTGATGATAACAGCATAAACAGCTTGTCTATGATCATGACAAAAGAACCCGGCTCCGCAGCAGCAGCAGCAGCACCTTCTCTGCCCACGTGTGGTTGTTCATCTCCTTCGCGGTTCGGCTCCCGCCGGTATCGCTGCGGCCGGCCGGATTTGGGGAGGGGATCGGCTCTAGGGAAGAGAGAAGCCGGGCGGCGCCGCGGCGCGTAGAGGGAGGAGGAGGAGGGGATCGACAGAGAGGGGAGGAAAGGAGGAGGTATGAGGAAGAGTTTCTTACCCGCCACCGGCGCCGCCGTCGCCGCCGCCGCCCACCACGAGCCTAGACGTTGCCCTCCCAAGCACGCCAGAGGGAGGGAGTAGCGAGGACCGGAGGTCGCTCTGGGGCGCGGGTTGCTGCTCAGTCAGTTACGTGTCGGTGATGCCTAGCCCGGTGTTTTTTTTTTTTTTTAAGCTGATCTGAACGGTTGAACAGCTAAAATAATTGAACCTCAAGAGTTTCTTAAGATAGTTTCACGATTCGGATGTTTTTGAAATACAAATGTTTTGACTTTATTAGCTTAACAGATTAAGAATTTATCTATGTTTTGGAAATACAAATGTTTTGAGTTTTTTAGTCCGTTTTTTCTGTTTTAAAGGTGAATCCTAACGCTTTAAAAAGCAATTCAAACGAAATGGATCCGAATCTTAAGGCTATCTCGAGAAGCCCTCAAAATTCAGTCATTTCAGCCATTCAGATCAGCCCAAAAGAATAGAGCCAGAAAAAGTGCATATTTGGTCCATAAACTATCACTCCAGGTGCACATGAAAAAGTACATATTTGGTCTATAAACTATCGCTCTGTTTTCGATTTGACTTCTAAACTTCAAAATCGGACTTAGCTGGTACTCAAACTACGAAAACTGACACGATCATTCTTTGACCATACTGTGGACAGTTTTCAGATGGCGTGGTGTTATTTTTTGCTTACATGGCGGTGACTTGGCATTTACATAGACTGTGGATGTGGCCATGTCAGCATTCTCTCTCCCTCATATCTCTGTTCTCTCTCACCCCATCTCTCCACCATCATCTCTCTCTCTCTCTCTCCTGGGTGTCTTGTTTTTGAGTGTGCTGAGGGGGGGGGGGGCAGTGGCGCGGGAGGAGTTGACGACGACCGGCCACCACATCGGTGACGGTGGGAGGATGTCACATGTAGGGAAGGCAGCGCCGCTGCGGAGGAGGCATATTATCATAAAGCCACCTATAGAAGTTTTAAAAAGATAACATAAATGAAGTGGAGAACATATTCTGTGCAATCTCCGTTCCCATGCAACCACCGTGCAATCCAACTAGCAAAAGTTACGAAAAATTCTGAAAAAATTTATACATGTATTTCAAGTCATACTCCACCTATATATAAAATTTCATGTTCAAATTCGTTATATTTAAAGCACAGCAAAAAAGAGAAAATTCTGACACATTTATACTCTAAAATCTGTCAATGGACCGTGACAAGTAGACGAGCAGGCACACATGCACTGCCTCTTCATATTCCGTTTTCTTCGGTTCATCTTACAACAAGAAACGAACGAACGAACAAGGAATCATGGCATGAGCTTTCCATTTGATGATCACTCTATGTACAGGTTTTCTTCAGCTGTAACAACAATGGATTATGGGATCGACCAACTGTAAACTGTAATCACCCACTACAAATGGAAATAAGATGATTAATCTCACCAACAAAACGCTCTCGCTTTTTTCTTTTTTTTTTTGCTTGACGTACTCGACCAGTGCAATGCCACTAGCTCACTTGGCTGGGCACCCCATCTCGTCGCGGGCTCGGAGGAAGACGATGGCGGCGCCGTAGTGCGCGAGCGCGCCGGCGATGACGAAGGCGTGGAAGATCTGGTGGCTCTGGCCGGCGAGGTCGAAGGCGCCGGGCCTCCACCGCTCCGGCACGCGCGTGAGGTAGAAGGCGGTGCCCGTCAGGTAGGAGAGCGCCATGGCGCCCTCGTACGCCAGCGTCACGTTCCGGCGCGGCTCGTGCCAGTTCACGGCGACGGCGTGCGCGGCGGGGACGACGCCGGAGAGGCCCATCCCGACGAACAGCAGCGCGCGGTGGGCGCGGTACCTGGCGGCGCTCAGCCGCGGCGACATGAGCGCGTACACGGTGCCCACGCCGGCCGCGGTGATCGCGGCCAGGTACGCCACCTGCCAGTGCGGCTCGCACTGGAAGATGTAGTAGATGGGCGGGAAGAAGGACACCACGATCATGACGGCGATGCCCGTGTAGTCCAGCCGGATGAGGAACAGGTTCAGCCGGTGCGAGTGGCACGACAGCAGGTGGCACGCGCTGCTGCTCAGCAGGCAGAACATGGCGCCGGCGAGGAACACGAAGAACGGCCACCGCGTCGTCTGCGGCGCCACGGCCATGCCGGCCGACCTCACCGCCGGGCTCGTCTGCATCAACGACGCCGCGCCCTGGACACGGGACACCCAGCTCAATTACTTCCATGGCAGACTGGCAGTTAAAAATGAGGGGCAAAATTGCGTACTCATGCCATTATAAAGTTGGAATTTTGCAAAAATCGCATTCATGTGATAATGACGCGCGGGCACTAGACCCACATGTCATAGACACATGAGTGGCGTTCCTGCAAAATGGAAACTTATGATGGCATGGTTGCAATTTTATGAATGAGCAAGTGCATGACCCAGCACAATGACAGTTAAACATCTGAAAGCAATGTCCTCCAAACACATCATGAGATCAAGCATCAAATTATTGTCAGTTAAATCACAGTGGTTGTCATGAATAGCACATCCAACCATATTCAAGCTAAGCACTACAGTTTGGTCATATGCAGTTGGGAAGCCATGAAAATTAAGCGAGTAGCACTGCAAGTGGAGGTTTTCACTCTGTGTGCCCAAATGTGAAATGTAGCCTAGCACATCGCGGTCCAAGAATCAACCAATCGTGTCATCCGAAGAGCGTTTGCTGATACGATGATAACAGAAAGGGGATAATCGCACGGGATAAACTTCGCGTTCATGCAGATTACGCCTTGTGCTCTGTTGTTTCGCATTTTCATATCCCCAAACCTCTAGCATCCTTTTGCTCCAAAGAACAAAGCAACTCTTAGCACATTTCCTTTTGAGTCTCAAGAAGGTTGTGGCTGCATGAGGTATCTTGCTGCTCTTTAGGCAGGCAGACAAGAGAATTTCGGTAACGGGAAATGGAGCTCCAGCATTGCACCGGAGTCGTGTCGTATGGGCCATGGCACCGGAATGAACTTGATCACATCACTAGATCACAACCAAATCTTCTGAATGCATCACTAGAGCTTAACTTGTTTGATGAAGTGAAGTAACCAACACATCACGGGGAAGAGGCACCTTGAAAGTTGCATGTAGCAAGGTTGATCAAGTGAAGCAACCAGAAACCCCACCCACCCTTGCCTTCCAAGGCACAAACCATGATCGTCAAGAACAACACAAGACAGCAAAACAGTACTGAAAAGTTGAGCATTCAAAGGAGAAGCACGCAAAATCTCCTAAACATGTGGATCAACCAAGGCTTTCAACGCCTCTCCAGTACTATATCTTCTTGCTATTACCATGAAAATGCATGGTTTCAAGAAAAGGCAGTTACTCACAGAGATGGCATCCCCAATATTGGTGGAGACATTTTCGGCAACCTTTGAGATAGGCCTGCAGTCAAATGTACAGACGGCTTCGATTAAATGTACAGTCAAATCACAGGAGTTAGGTGCAAAATATTGACCTCTTAAATCAGGAACTACTATGTAAGCATAGCAACCACATGATGGCTGAAGCCAAAAATGTATCTTGGCATCATCCGGGTCTCGTGTGCTGAGACTGAATTTAGTTGGTGAGATTTGTCAATACAGCTAGATTCAATTGGACATTAGTGCCAGCACAAACAACTCTCACTAATCATAGGTCCATGAATTAGAACCAAGTATGTATGACACATGATTCCTAGTTAAACGCATAGTACTCCAGGCTGTTAATCCAGGCTGAAAAACATTTCTTTACAACTACTGAAAAACACTCTATTGTGCTCTTAATCCAGGCTGTTCATTCACCAAAATCCAACAAGATTTGCACTGGCATACACTTGCAAGCAAAACCTGAAGGGTAGCTCACCAGGAGAGATGCCCAATGAGATCAGCAACCTGAGGGAAGTACTGGGCAAGATGCAGCACGGTGAGGCCAAAGAACACCAAGAACCCCAGGAGGTGCCTAAACCCACAGGAACAGCATCACATTAGCAGCAAAGAGAAAAAGAAAATCAGAATCAGAATCAAAATCACTGAGCCCATGTATACGTACGTCCAGATGTTGATGGTCTCGTTGTGCCAGGAGAAGATGCTCAGGACGGCATTGAGGATGGGCCACTCGGAGCGGTAGTAGTTGAGGATGAACTCGTTCTCCTTCATGTACTCCGGCAGCTCGTGGTAGCTCACGAGCCCGTACTTCTTCCTCTCCCCTCCTCCCCCCCTCCTCTGCTTCCTCCTCCTCTTCCCTCCTTCTCCTCCCTTCGCCTGCTCCTTCATGTCCGCCGCTTCTTGCTGGCCACTCACTGCCCCCTCACCCTCCATGGCCTGGCCCTCTCTCTCTCTCTCTCTCTCTCTCTCTCTCTCTCTGGAATTCTCAGTTTCTCAGAGCAGAGAGAGGGGGAGAGGGAGAGGTTTACAGAGGCCTGGTGTTAAAAAGGGCAAGGAGGGACACCACTGGAGAGCAGTAGTTCTTGCAAAGAAGGCAAGAAATCTTATATGGGTGCAATGCAGTGCAGTGCTATTTAAGCAGCTTCCTTTTCTCTTCCTTCAGTGCAGCCAGCCCGGTTTTTATTGCTGAGCAATTATTTGCTGAAATGGAGGTGCCCTTGGGTATGTTGTTCCAGGTCCAGGGCCTCATGTGTGATTGCCACTTCTTTGTACGTGAATTTTTTTCGGGGTATAATTGTACAGAGGAGTGAGGAGGGAATTCATTGCTGTGAAGTGGACACTGGACAGGCCAATTACAGGTACAGCAGGAGGACAGGCACATCAGTACTGCAGTACTGCTGCTAGAAAGAAAAGAAGTTGACATATTTAGTGGGTATTTTATGAGGAAAAATAAACATTACATACCAGCAAACAAAATTATTTGGTATGTGGATCCTGCTGTCTTGTACATTTTAGCTTAGGGTAGCGTAGCGTAGCGTTTTAGCAAAATTTATCTTTTTTATATAGCTTATTTGGTGTAATAATTTGTAATGTTTTTTCTCAGGTTTTAGTAGTACTCTTAGAGATCATAAAACTATTTTTTAATTGTTTTTCACAATTTTTAAATCTCTTTTTAAAGACTCTCAAATTATTCTGAAACGCTACGCTACGGTAAGCTGAAATGTACAAGGTTCCCAAATTGAATGTGCTAATGTCAAATAAATATCAATATTTTGATAAAATAAATTAGTTTTCCTACTTGATAATAAACACGGTGAATTTTCATCTCATTTATATTTTAATAAATCCGAATAAAAAATTTTCAAACACGATGCACTTAAAAATCTTTTTTTTATAAAATGTACAATATATCTAAACTTTTCATAAAATGTGCAATGCTCACGCCAGTGACATAACTAAATGTACAATATGTCTAAATCTTTTGCATAAAATGTGCACATCTGCCATATTATATCAGCGCGAAATTTCTCAGAGCAAATCACAGATCAGAAAATAGAGTCCAATAAAATCCGCCAGTTTTAATCGCACTAAATATACGCCGTACTTGCGCCAAAATAAAGACAGATGCAGGTGCTTCGCGGGAGGAATTCGGTAGTTGTTGTTTGCTGGGTGTCCCTGTTGAGCTTTGACCCCGTTTAGGTTGAAGGTGTTTGCTGGCCATCCATCCTTGATCCTTCCATCGTCCAATCCATCATCCCAACCGTCACAATTAAATTCTCCAGCACTGCGTCCTGTGCTCTTTGCCCAGCTTGCAGCTTCTCGTTCACTCTGCGTCCGTGGCGTGTTTGGTCTAAACAATAAAAAATATTCTTAGTATTGAGAGGTTTATTTTTCTCTGACACTTAAACATCAAAGTCTCTATGTTAGTTTTAAAATTTAGAGATTCTCTCTTGGTTTCTTGTATTTAGAGATTCTTTCTTGTCTATTTTATTTTGAAAAAAAACACTCTGTTGAAAAGGATAAAAACTAGAACAAAAATGATTTATAGAGCAAGCATATATATATATATATATATATATATATATATATATATATATATATATATATATCCAAATTTAGAGATGTTGCTATGAGGTGGCAAGTTCAGCATGAGATTTCAGGTTCAGAGCCATCAGAGTTTCAAACCTGATTACTGATTAGTAGTAGCAGTAGTTGGGAGATCACAACCAACTTCAGCTAACCTAATCACCATCCACAAGTGATTGCATGCTGCAGTGGCAGGGCGCCCGATCTTAATGGCAAGAAAGCTGCCTGATTGTGAGCCACGAAACCTTTTTTTCCTGAGCATGCAGGTCATGTTTGGTTGGTGGGTACGTTGGTATGCATGAACGGGGAATAGAAAAATCCTTCTCTCCTTTTAGGAGTCGAGTCAAAGGTGGCTTGCTGTTGCTGGCTTCAGTTCGCCAGGCACACAACTAGTGTGATCTCCACTAAAAAAAAAAAAAAACTCGTGTGATCCTCTTTCAAACTATTCAGTTTGTCTATTCCTTTTTATAGATTACTGCTTCAAGCCATGTTTATGCAGAGGGTACAACAGGACACGTGTCCACTACACACGTTACGAACTATAACCGCCTTGAGTTGTGTTGTTGTTCAATTGTAAATACAAACTTGAAATGGTTAGGTTCGAGATTTCGAAAGGTCCAAAAATGTTTATTTTATTTGGATTCTGAGATTCATGAAGTGGTTTCAAAACGAGAAACGGCTTTGAGAAGCTGAACCATTTGGCTCGAAGAAATGGCAATAATCCAAGCCTTAATTCTCTTGTTCATGTTTGCAAGTCTTTCAGGGGCAATGTTCATTCCTATAAATGCTTGTAAATTGAACAGGGGCGCAGCTTCTTGCTCATATCTAAAACAAACGAGCACCAAGCAAGAGCAAGTGTGCAAGGCTGACCTTTCATCGATACAATTCCACTTGTCATACATTACACACAAAAGGCGCGACTTTGACAAGATATTGCTTTGCGTGTACATACATGTTCAGCTGCATCAGGATCACAAATTCGCAATCCCTGATACGGATGGCCAACCATAAACCGGTAGCCAATCACCCCAACTATACCGCTATATTTTTTTTTTCAAAGCAAAATGCAACAGGTACAAGTTAACATCAAATTAAAACTCTCTTTTCAGCAATCAAATAACAAGTAGACAGCGTAAAGCCGGTTTAGTACTGATAGACAAGAAAGAGCAATTTGAAGACCTGGCAGGTTTCCCCAGTTGGCAAGTAAAAAAGGGTAAATGGATGCGTGCATTTATGAAAAAGAAGAGACAAGAAAGTAATAGCACAAGGGGTGTGGAGAAGAAAAACATGGTTTAACTGTTGTAGCTACTACACCAAACCAAACAAAGAAACCGCTTTGAGTGCAAGTCATATCCAATAATGATAATTTATCCAGATAGCGAAGGCTTTTACACGGTGAAGTCAGAGTTGGTGCCTGCATTACAATTGCCACAATAATTTCATAACCACCGTCAGCCACAGATGGGCATGGATATTAATGCTATAATTACAAGACAGGCTGTTTGAAGAACACAACAGTTTAAGGATCGATTCTTCCTGATCATTTATATGGTAGTAGATCGCTGCGCATCCAAGGAGGAAACAAGGAAAATGCATCGATCTCAGCTGAACATAAAAATAAAGATTAGAGTGACAAATCGTGTCAGAGGATACTTGCAAAATCACAACGTAGCCCTCCTTAAGTAAAAATAAAACAGAGTAACGAGGGTTCCAGAGGAGTCATAGGCCCCACTTCAGTAGTAACAGACAACAGTAAGCTTCATTTTTCTTTTAAAAAAATAACCAATTTGTGTCATCTATATTCCTGGATGGACTCATTGTTCACTCCAAAATTTCCACGTACCAGGGTTTCAATGAGAACAGAATTTGAATGTTATTCACATATCGAGGACCACAAACATATATTACATGGCTTACAGGCAAAATCGGCATTTCCAACAACTATGGAAATGATAGTATTTGTTCACTATCTTCGTATAGTCCATTTTTTGTCCATATCAACAATAGAGCAGGTGGTGTTACTGTGTTGGTATACCGAGCTGTTTCAAAGCAGACCCGATGCCATCAGTGCTGCAACCCTCGATTCCAATGATGTTTGGGCTATCAAGTGCAACAACATCCTGTAAAGGATACCGTCTGACACTATGGATTCTATTTGCAGGAATATTGAAATCACCCTTCAGGATGACTGTCTTGTGGAGACCTCCAAACAGTTCTTCATAATCCGAATCACCAGTTTCACCAACAAGAATGGCAACATTTGGCAGCTGCATGCCCCATCGAACAGTTAAGTACCTAGAAGAACCAAAACAAAGTTAATGGCATTAAGCACATGATGCTGCCAGGTGCACAAGGGAGTTAAATATTAAAAACATTTCACCAAGCCTGTGAGCAGTGTGAAACAGATACAATGTGTTGCTTGATGCTGACCATTTTTAGGCAGCATGGATATTTGGCCTAAAGAGCAGCTGTGGCACACTCTTTTTTCTTTTAAAAAAGGCAGACGATGCATAATGCAACTCAAATATTTGATGTGGTATGTAGAACTTGAGTCTCTCCATTTTTGTTAAGTAACCCACCATTCAGGAGTTTACAGTGCCAGCTCTAGCTGGAATTTCCAAATCATGCAAGAAAAAATATCAAAGATTGTTCACACACAAAAATAAAAAGATAAAAAACACATAACATTCTGAATTAAAAAAAAAAACTACTTCACGCTCAACAACACTGCGACGATTGTATATAAGTTCAGAACAGCAAAAAAGCAATGTAAAAAGTCAAAGAAAACCTTAGAGCTTGAGACCGTGATGCATGGATTGGAATTACAGATAGCCTGGTAGCACCATGGTTATACAGAGCATGACAACGAAGTGATTGAATTCTCATCAACTTTTGCAGCTCCTTTAAAGGAGGTAGCTACAATATATAAACAAGTGACAATTAAAAAACATCATAAATAACTATTATAAAATGGTACACTTGAACAGTCCACAATATATATAGGCAAAAATATTCCAACTGAACAACAAAGGATTCTGAAAAGAAAAGGCTTACATGATTTGGATTGACCACTTTAAATGCAATAGAATATGTCGAAGAGTGTTCTGGGTCTTCGAAAATAACTTGCTTTTCAATTCTTCCTCTTCTTTCTACTACTGAAGAAGCCCACTTCACCAGATACTTTTTTAAACCTTCTCCTCCCCAATGATACTCGATATGAGATTGATAATTGCGGTCTAATGCCAATGTCACACGGAAATTGCTTGGTGCATCTCCAGCTCGTGAAGGGTAATATAAATCACCCCCACTATTGCATATGAAAGCATCAAAATCAGTAGGAAGCATGCCTGCAGATAGTAGTAGGGAATGTATCTCCGCTACTGCCAGGGAAGTCGACAACACAAAACCCGTTGAACCGGATAAAGTTTCTGTATGTGTAGCCTCCATTGAATTTCTGATAATACGGATCAGATCTTCCCTACTGACAGAGTCTACAGCAATAACAATGATATACTTCCTTTCCTTAATAGGTGCCTTAATCTGATCTTCTTTGCTTGCAAAAGCAGGATATCTTGGGCCAAGTGTTAATATCCTTGACAAGTAATTCTTGCAATGTTCAGGCCAAGAAAATTGGTGAATATTTTTCTGCCCATTCTCCCGGCATCTTGACCAGAGCTGCTTTTCAGACAGAAGTTTGTAGAGTGCGTCTGCAATTGCATGCTGGTCATGGGGATCAACAAGGAGACCATTGTTCAGCACCTGAATTAAAATCCATCAGAAATGAGACAGTGATCATCATTCAAGCTATGAGCTAATATGATTTTCTGTGCAAAAAAGAACTTGATATTATTTTGAATTCAATAATGTTACAATATGATACACAAACCTGATGAATTTCAACAGGAGCTCCATTTTTTGTTGCGATCACAGGCAAACCATGCATGGCAGCCTGCTCACCAAAGGACATACTGGTGGTAGTTAGAATGCATAAATGATAATGGCTGCAAATTTGAATTTAAAACAAATGACTGTGACCTCTATCAAGGTGACACCAAATTGTTCGAAGTAAGCCACATTTACAAAAGCACCCTGAATGTGTCCAATCGATGATCAGCATCAACATAAAAATGGTACATATAACACAAAAACAGTAAATGATAAGTACTTATAGGTAGCAATGGTGAATTATACCAAACATAACAAAATTGCTGCTCTCAGATTTTAACCTAAAACAATCAGTTACAGAATCCTTCCAAAATTTGAACAATTTCATTTAGCATGATTTCTTTCAACCTATTAGAAACAGAACAAAATAGATGAAGTGATGAAGTGACGAACAATTGAAGGCAAGCACTTAAGTGATAAGTACTTATAAGTAGCAATGGTGAATTCTACGTAACATAACAAAATTGTTGCCAGCAGATTTTTAACATGAAACAATCAGTTACTGAATCCTTCCAGAATTTGAACAATCTCATTTAGCGTGATTTCTTTCAGCCTATTAGAAAAAAAAAGAGCAAAATAGATGAAGTGGCGAACAATTGAAGGCAAGCACTCGAGTGATATGTAAGTATGCCTGCAAAACGAGGAAACGAACGGCACCAGCAGTTTCTTGTGCTCAGAAAAGACATACCTTTGTTCTCGCCGCTAAACGATAAATATCAGGAACTTCGGAGTGTTTATGATGTTTTGGGTATGCCACTTGACCATATAAATCATATTCATCAATCAATGTAAGTGCTGAAGTCAAAACAGCTGAGCTCATATTGTGCATTTTAGAGATAGCCTCCCGGTTACCCATTATCAATGTCTGAAATCCAATATAAAAAGAAAGTACAAAATACATGTTAGCATTTTAGATAATTAGCAGCTACTAAACTCAAACACATTAGAAATTACATTTATTTATGCAAGACATCAAAATGCTAGGTTTTATCTTACTAGGTTAGCAAGCTCCCTCAATGGCCGGCATTCACCAAATGCCTTCACAAGTGTTGTAATATTCTTTTCAGGATAAGGGCGAGCAACTGCCAGAATCATAGGTTTCCTAGGATTTGTAAAAAACCGCATTATCTGCCATCACATAAAAAAATATCAGCAGATAGGCTTAACGATGCAAGATGAACAGGCATAAATAACTAAGAAATAACTGTTATCAATTCTGGGATATAAAATCTAGCAAGTTTTAATTGAAGAAGAATACAAAGTAGTATGTGAGATCTTGCATGTGCAAATTTGAAGAAAATTTCGTGACCTCAGACCAAATAGGTGGGTCTTCAGAAGCTGGGGATTGGTTATCTTCTTCACCATCCATATCAAAATCATGAATCATATGGCCAAATTCAACACCTGGAGGAATTATCTGCATAGCAAGGAATATATAACCAATAAATACACAACTATGGATTATAATTGTGCCACAATTACCGGTGATTATTATGGTAACCAAAAAAGAATCGAAGATATTATGTATACAGTGTACTCACAACCATACGAGGCATATAACGGCCATAGCAGTTAGCACCGCGCTTGACTCTTGCACGAAGCTTTCTTGCAAGTATGACCTCAAAACCATCATACAAGTTCCACTGCTCTTCTATCTCTTGCCTAGTGCTTGCAATAACTATTTCAGATGCATCAAGAGACAATTCCTCTGCCTCAATTCGGCACATTATTTTGTATGTTGTATTTATCTGTTCCTTTGTCTGCCTCCCTTGCTTGAGAAGCCCTTCCAACTTATCTTTCCCAAGAAAGTGCCCTGTAAATACCATGGGAACATTAAGTGCTCCAGATAGTAGAGCAGCAGCAACTCCTGCACTGGCATAATGGCCATGAATCACAGCAGGCCACACTGGATGCCCACTGCCAATTTCTTCTCCTATGATTTTTGACATCTGCACTATATGACTGAGTGCACCATCAACAAATTCTTGAATGTAAGGCCAAAGATGTTCTTTAGCTAGATACTTGTCTTTCGGTCCAAATGGTATTCGGATGATGTATGCACCACTGTTCTCTCCCCTTTCATGTTTAAAATTCTTGAAGCCTGTTGGCACCAGTGTTTCTGCTTGTTCACCATAGCCACGATCAAAATTTGGTGCTAATATTTGCCTTGTCAGCAGATCAACCCGGTAAACTCCTGGGCATGAACTCAATGCTTTAGCAAGTTCCACAACATATTTGACCTATCAAATGGCACACAACAGATACAAGTGAAACTATGTAAGGATGGATCCTCTCTGTTGGTGGATATTTTAAGAATGTCAAATGGAAGTAATAGGTTAATAGCTACCCCAGTTAACAACAGTATAAGGTTAGAGTTATTCATGTTGGAGAACAAAATGCACTGCATCATGTTAAGTATGTGGAACAATGGTACCTGTCCACCAGTATCTGAATCACGCCCAAGCTCCATGTTCTCACCACGGACAAGACCATGAAGGCTGCAGTACAACACATCATAAAAAATTTAAAAAGTTGATAATTGAACACAAAATACTGACAACCCAGCAAATTACACCATATATCAAAGTACTGAAAAACAAGTAATGATACCACCAATTCTGAGTCTCAACAATTGACCATTAGGCTACCTCTGTGAATAGTAATTTCTTTCTATGATATCATTCTTGTGCTACAGAATGGGAAAGCTGCTCAAGATGGTACAAATATGTTACATTAAAGTCCTTCCCCACTAACTGCGAGGTCATTTTGCATCTGTGAGTAACAGCTCAGTGTAAAATGTAGTACATGCTAGCAGCTTAGTGTTTAATATGTAAATTTCTTGCATTGCATAATTTGACTGCAAAATACAATGTTTAAAGAAACTATTCCATGCCTGATCAGCACTATGTAGAGCTTGTCAACCGCACTGATCCTAGGTGTGTTCCCAGCTGAGCTGTCACCATAGGCAACAGCTGGATCACCAGCATCCTCCCCCTTTTCTCCTTCAAAGAGATCTTCGGACATATCTGCAGTAGCATCATTCCGTGGCTTCTCTGTCTCTAGACGTCTTTTTAACAAGCGATTGGCTTCCTCAAACTGAGTATTAGAACACTTAAGTAGTAAAGAAATCCATACAAAAGATGAAAGAGAGGACAAATCCAAGCAAGCATGTAATTCTTGAACGATGGTGAAATTTCAACATTAAAATTGAATAGGGGAAGTTTCTTTTAATGAGCAACATGGATAGAACAGAAATGAAGGAGATATCAAACGCTTGATAAAAAACTTATATAGTGTGACTAACTATTTTCTTCCGAGAGGAAACCAATTTAATTTTTCATTGCAATTCAAAATATGACCAACAAGCTATTTAATGTGGGATATATCTTATGTACTTAGTGTAGATAGCAACCTGTGAGAATTTTGAAACTAGCTGTAAAAATATGATGGCTTTCAGACTGTACAATCCCAAAAGTCCATTTTTTGTTTTCTTAACAATTTAGAAAAAATTAAATATTACCTGGTTGTAATCATTATTCTGGGTCGATTTAATAAACAAAAAGTTGTTACAAGCCAAAGATATAAAAGACCGCTTGGTGTCCGATCACGCCATGTACTGATAATGTATGAAAAAAGTGACTGAAAATAGGAACGACCTGTTGCCCCCATTGGTCAACTTTTTCATGCAGATTTTACACATCAATTTGCATACATGCATTTTTTTCCATGAATCAACTGTATCCAACTGCTGTCTCTATGTGGATCTCCTTACCAATTGGGCAGTCCACTTTGTCTTAATTTAAGAGATAAATTCATAGCAAGAGGGTACCACAAAAGCTAAAAGGCAAGTTCTATAGGACGGCTATTAGACCTGCGATGTTGTATGGTGCAGAATGTTGGCCTACTAAAAGAAGACATGTTCAACAATTAAGTGTCGCCGAGATGCGTATGTTGCGTTGGATTTGTGGGCATACAAGGATGGACCGAGTTCGAAACGATGAGATACGGGATCGACTAGGGGTAGCCCCAATTGAAGAAAAGCTTGTGCAACATCGACTAAGATGGTTTGGGCATGTGCAACGAAGACCTCCAGAGGCACCGGTGCATAAGCGGAATCATAAGGTGGAATAATGATGTGAAGAGAGGTAGGGTCGGCCAAACTTGACACTGGGAGGAGGCGGTTAAGAGGGACCTAAAAGATTGGAATATAGCAAGAGAGTTAGCCTTGGATAGAAGTGCTTGGAAAGCAGCTATCCACGCACTGAGCCCCGACTAGGCTCTTCCTTGTGCTTCTTTTCAAAAACTTTTAAACCCTCGTCCTTCTTGTTTCTTTTCCCTTCCCTTTTTAGCGGTTTGTTTTGGGTTTCAACTCTAGCCTACCCCAACTTGCTTGGGATTTAAAGGCTTTGTTGTTGTTGTTGTTGTTGTTGTTGTATATGTCGTTCTTTCCAAAGCATAAGAGGAAGTGAATGAAATAGCTACTTGAACTTGAGAGGGCAATTTGAAAAGACCAGGTGGTTTTGCAGGTGTCAGTGGAACTCTCAAAATTTGCTTACTTGATGATGGATACTAAAGGCTGCTGGGAACTGAAAAGGTGTATTGGGGTTGCTCCAGAATTCAAAATTTGCATGGTATTTTCCCAACACATAAGACATCACCTAATTTAACTCTGTAACATCTGTTAGAGACTGAATGGTGCATGGGCCAAAGTAGAAAATGTGGAATCTGAATGATGAAACTGGAAGATGTAGGATGCATGTGTAGACCAGAGAAAATAATCAAGGGCCTATGGCGAAATTATCTTTTGATAAGATGCAAGGTTTTTGGTATTTTGAAACAACCTAAATGGAGTCCTGACGTGCAATGCACTTCTCTACACATTGTTATCTATTTGGACATAAAGGGCCCCTTTTGAATGCATTGGAGAATACCACATGGGCCACATACTAGTAAACAGCTTGAATGTGGAATAATTAGAGATTTTGCAAAGAAAATAAAAGAACAGATTCATCAGCACAATCACATTTTTTTGGTGGTTTGAGAAGGGGTGCGACAAAAACATGCTCCATCTGTCCCACTCCAACTAGATATATAGTGATTGCAAGTCAGTTTTCAAACTTCTCTGTGTCATCTATTTAATACGTGGCTGCTAAAGAAACTAATATAGAATGCATTCCAAGGAATGCTGAGTATAAAGCTGCGGTATCCGAGCAACCAATGTACTGTGAATATATGCCGTGTTCCCAACATCTGTAATAGCTGTGCACATATTCTTTTACATCGCAACATTTTTTACCAAGCAACATTTGACAATCTGACAAAGTAACCAGGGATAAGAGATGAAGTAATGATGATGTCAAACTTAAGAATATCCACCGTAAGATTTCATAGGTGTGCATGCTGTCCGAGCATAATCTGTAATCGGCTGAGGCAAGCATTGTAGGCATGTTAACACATTCATGTGATACTTCTGTCTCGATTCCTCCAAATGCTGGTCAAGACTCGAGAACAGCGAGAGAGATCAATGAGCATTCCACTAACCCATTCCGTCGAACAGATCCCAGTGCTCTCTAAAATGCACCTATGCCAAGATCAATCCAGCCTTTAGTCCTTCCTACGCAAAATCACACCAATCCAACCCACCGCTCCACTTGCCGGAGCTCACTCGTGAACAGAATTACCAATGCCTCCGCTCAAAAAAAGAATTACCAATGCCCCTGCGCTCTCCTAGTCCTACCACACCAGAAACTGAAGAGCTAGCACGAAGGAAGAAACGAACCAAAAACAAAAGGCCACACCTCCTTCTTCTTCCTGGCGAGGTTCCAGATCCTCCAGGTCATGTTCTCCAGCCGCGTGTTCCTCTCCTGCGGGCTCCGCATCGCGTTCGCCTGCGTCCACACACGGTCGCCACACAGATCGATCAAGAGAGCTGCAAATTCACCAGCGGCGAGGGGAGCGAAGCGGCAGGATTCGCGCGCGCAGCGGGCGGGGCTCCGGGCACGTACGCGGAGCCATGTCTTGTAGAGGTCGGTCTCGTCGTAGCCGGTGATGACCTCCTCGACGAAGTAGCGGGCGGGGGAGAAGTGCCCGCGCTCGCGGAGGAGGAGCGAGGGGCGGTCCCCGCCCGCGGCGGTGGCGGCGGCGGCGGCCGCGCACTTGCCGGCGTCGAGGATGGCCTCGAGGTAGCTGTTGATCCAGTTGTCGTTGCCGTACATCGCGGCGGGCGCACGGGTGCAAAACGCCGCTCCTCCGGCGGCGGCGGCGGCGGCGCTCGCCGGCGAAATCGAGGAGCGGGACGCGAAATGGGAGCGAGCGTCGCGGTGGGGGTGGGAAGTGGTGGCGACGAAGAAACGAGTGTGGAAATGAATAGAAATTTTTTCTCAAAAGAACAAGAAAAATAGTACTCCGTATACTAGAAATGGGCTGTGGCTATTACCGCCCGGAGCACGGCGCCCACGGGTTTCGTGCGATCTCGGCCGTTCCATGCAGGTCCCGACGGCGCAGATCTGACCGTGTCCCGATGGCCGAATCCGTGGGCTTCTCCTCGTACGCGTTGGAATTGAAACTCTCGACATAACTGAGGCCCTGTTTTTTTTAAGTTGATCTGAACGGATGTACGGCAGTAATGACCGAACTTCGAGACCTTTTCGAGATAGTCTCGAGGTTCGGATACATTTTGTTTGACTTGCTTTTTAAAACGTTAGAACCCACCTTCAAAACAGCAAAAAAAGGTTTCAAAAAACTCAAAACATATGTGTTTTCAAAACATAGATAAGTCGTTAAACTGTTAAGACGTTAAAATGTTAAGATGAAAAGAACTGAGCCTAAATCTTTCACCTATCAATTTATTAAAAGAACCATAAAAGCTATCGCATGGTACAGCAGAGGCTATTTTATATAGCATTTAGACATATTTTTTAAATATACTCCCTCCTTTTTTTATATTTGATGCCTTTGACTCTTTGACACATATTTATCATTCGTCTTATTCAAAAATTTAATGCGAAGAAGCAAAAAAAATAAGTCATGTTTAAAATACCTCTATTGATAAAACAAATCACAACAAAATAACTGATATTTACAAAAAAAAAATTGAATAAGACGAATGGTGAAAGACAAATCCAAAAATCAAAGGAGTCAAACAAAAAAGAACGGAGGGAGTAATATTTGAATAATATTAGTCAAATTCGATTAAAAAAGAAGCATACATGCATTTACCGCATATGTGATTGTAACTAATGTGTAGAACAAGTGACTGTTGTCTTTTATAAGTTTATTATAAAAAAATGACTAAGTAGTTATTCATTAGTTATATATCAATAGTATCATCTTGTAAGTTTAGATGATATAAGAACAAGGTAGAGCATACTTAAACACATAAGTTGGTGGTTGGATTTTTAAATAAAACTAAAAAATAGTATAGCAACGTAGTAGCGGTTACAAAAATAGCAAAAATAGTAGTTAACATGGCGGCTACAGTGGTTATAGTTATGTTTATGGAACTTTAGGCCCTGTTTGGAAGTGAAGTTTTTTAAAATTATGGTTTGTGTTTTACTATGATCATAAAAAACCATAGTTTTGAAAACCATTATTTGTTAGCACAAGTAAAAAAACTTTGATGTAGAGTGGAGTCTATAAAACTCCAAAAACACCATGATTTTGTCAAAACCATGGTTTTCAAAACAGAGTTTTTGGAGTTGCTTCCAAACACCCCATGGTCTCAAAAACTATGATTTTTTTTTAGAAAACCATGATTTTGCATAGAAACTACAAAATAACTCCACTTCCAAACAGGGCCTTAGTCATTAATGTAGCATTTTACATAAAAAAGATATAACAAAGCTACCGTAGAGATATAACGGACTATTTAAACCTTGCTCAGCATTAACATGTCCTCCTAATATAAGAAGAAAAAAGAAGTGTGTCCCGCTGTTTTGTCCAAAGTACCTAAGAACGATATCTAGCATTGTTTAGTGAAACACAGCCACTAGGATGCAGTATCCACAGAGGATTTCTTTTTTAGCTAAAAAAAACAGAGGATTTCCTTTTGAGTTTCCTCACAAAAAAAAAAAAAATCGTCTCCTTCTCGCTAGGACAAGGACCGCTGGTGCCATTTACAGGGTGAGCATTTATCGTATAACTTCATAGTGCTGTACTCCTAGGAGAGGAATTTCTTAGGGAGAGCATTCAATCTGATCTAGATTTCAGTGCGTGTCTAGCCATGATTCTCCTTCAACTCACCTGGTTCTCAATTTTATTTTTTTTAAAAAAAAAAAGCTGAATTCTCCCCAAAATTCAATGGCTGCATGGCCTGATGGCCAGGAGGCCTACAGATTTTGCGCCTATCATGTACAGATTTGGAACTTCCCGGTTCTAGGTAAGGCCATGTTTAAACATGCCCTAAAGACCTTGAAGTGGTACCTTTAATTTACGTTCCCACTTCTGACTTCCGCTTGCCCTCGTTAACATTTTTCCTTTCGTGCGAATTATCTGACTGATTGGGTTTTGATATGTAACCCCTGCCGTCCGGTAACGAATAGAAAAAATAAAAAGGAAAGGCGAGTCTAATTTGTCGACGAAATGACATTCTTTAAAGTGATGGGTATGACGATGGTTTCTTCGTCCTATTTTATAAGACACAATTCGACACAATCTTCAAAACTACACTGTCTCTAACGATATTTGTTAGAATTCTTGGACTTTGGTCCATTTATTTAAGAAATATTTTTTGAAAATCTCAAAAACTCATGTATGCAAAGGGATGTGAAAATTTTTTAGTACCATATTGCCGGTGGAAGGAGAACAACACCAACTTAAATAGTGTTTTCCTTACGAGAACAGTATGGAAGAGAGAAAGAGAAGAACACGTGCGCGCGCCCCTTCTTGTGGCAGTGCATGCGCATGACACTTGCGTGAATGATATCATTTTTATATCGTAAAATCTTATGTTTTGAAAATTAATTTGTTATAATCACATGTTTGAAAGTTAAAACACCGCCTTATAATATGAGACTGAAAGTGTTGCATTTTGAAAAATTTATTTAATATATTGTTTATAATAGAGTAAATTGCACTGTTGCCCCCGGAAGTTGAACGAAAATCTCACTTAGCCCCTTAAACTTTATTTTGTCCGCTGCGGCCCCTAGAAGTTGTTTCCGTTTGCCACAAAGCCCCAGAAAGTTGGATTTTGTTGCACCACAACCCGCGGAAGTTGGCTTTGGGTGTTGAAAAAATTAGCCTGCGTGACACCCGGAAACAACTTCTAGGGGCCGCAGCGGACAAAATAAAGTTTAAGGGGCTAAGTGAGATTTGCTACCAACTTTAAGAGGCAACAGTGCAATTTACTCTTTATAATAATAAGAATAGTCATTGAAAAGTAAATTCAAATATGAATTCAATGGTAATATTTTTTGTATCTCAAAATCTTATGTTTTGAAAATTAATTGGTTAAAGTCACGAGGTTTGAATCTTCAAATACTGTCTTATAAAATGAGACGAATTGAGTAATATTATCGTACTAGTGGAACTCAATGTGGAGTAGATGGTTTAATGCGGGCTATCTTGTTCTTTCATGGCTTCAAAGGGCAAGTGAGAAACATCTTCGTTGATTTATAGTTTTTTGAAAAATAGAGAATAATAAAAACGTGAGATTGCATTGCCTTGGATTATAATTACAAATCCTATACATAAGGTTTGATGGTACTACAAGTTTTTTTCCCATGTGTATGAACTCACATGTAGTTTTCTTTGAAAGTGGCCTCAGAATAGTTTTTGTATGATCATTTTCCCTAGAAATATTTAAAATCCCTACGTGTCTTCTCTAGCGGTGTTTTACGTACCACCTTTCTGTATTTTATATATCTGTTTTGTTAGAACCTAGACGACTGGGTCTCGACGCGGGCTCGCCGACGAATGGGCACAATGGACGCGCATGTGTGGGCAGTCGTCTAGGTTGGAGGCGCTCCCTTTATATATCCTCTATCGCTTCATCAAACTCCTGGTATCTTCTTATGTCGCTCCTAGTTTCAGATATCTATCTCCCTCGCCAAAATATAGGAGTATATTTCCTTCCTATCATTTTTCTTTTCAGAAGCATCTCCATTTTATATTCGAGTAAAACTTAAGATGTGTTGTTGGTAATAGTAGAAATATTGGCTGTCCCTCCGAACGCTTGTGAACAAGCTAAACGAAGCTTGCTAACTTCTTTAAAGCTCTGGAAGCTAATATTTTCATCAAACAAATTGACCCAAAAAAAATAGGGCGTCCATCATACATTTGTACCCTTCATACCAGCCGGATATCCAGGCTTTGGTAGTGGTGAAAATACTGCTCCCTCCAATCATAAAAAGAAGTCGTCGTTGACTTTTAAACACGTCTTTGACATTTGTCTTATTCAAAGCCTTTTTTTTTTACCTAGGAGGTGTCCTTTCTCAGGGCATGTTTTATGTCCAATGTCAGATCATTATCGAATTATTGTTACAACTTTTTATTTTGTTTTCTTCTTTTATATTTTAATTTCAACTCCACCGATAGTTTACCAAACAATTGAGTTGGCGCCAGCGGAGTGGCCGGGAGAAGTAGCAACCCAATGTCGGGGACGGGGCCGTTCTGAGGAGGCGAGAGGCGACGCCAGGCCCCGAACAATGAGGGCCCCAAATATTGATTCATGTAGCTTATATATGTATTTATATATGCATAAGAAATAAAAAATAACATTATTCATTCATGAATTCATTTGTTTTCTCATGTTTTTGTTTCTTTATTAACTCCAAGTATACCGATGGCTAGACTCCTTAAAATCTCTTATAGTTGTTGTTCAAAGAAATCTGTAATACCTATTTCTGCAACAACATCGTAATTTTGTAATGATATGTTTAGTAGGACCTAAATTAGATATGAATGGAATAATGTACGATACGTGCCATCAATTTAGACTCTAGCTTTAGTTTCAATAATTTAAATTCATTTTCTATCTTGTTGTCCTTTGACTTCCCATAAACACTAATCCACACTAGCAATGAGTCCCAACATTTTCAACTTCATTGCACATATGAATAAGGACGAGTACATTAATGAGCTAATTCAAGATACCATTCTAACCATATTAGGCCGCATCCTTCCACCGGCACTCGATCATCAAAATTCATATATTTTCTCCTCACCTTTTAAAGTGTAGATGACATATTTCTAAATTGTAAGGGTGATTTATAATTAGTAGCCATGTTTGTAGTGCCATGCATCTAATAAAATTAAAAAGATCGTATATGTATTACTGACATAAGGGCCCCTATTTTTCTTTTTGCCCCGGGCCTCCAAATTGCCAGGAACGGCCCTGCCGGGGACCCCCCACCCCCAGCCAATCATGCCGGCCGGCGGTCGCCGTCGCCGTCGCCGCGCGTGTCGCCGCCATCCTCGTTAGATATTCTTCCCTCCCCCGCCTTTGTTTATCGCAGCGGAGCGAGCGAGCTCGCCGTCGCCGTCGCCGGCCGGAGGCCACAGCCAAACTAAAGCCTCGTCCTTTCAGCGCGCCAAGCGGCGGCGCCGCCGGCGCCGGCGCAGCCTTCTTCGCGGAGCAGGTCAGCGACCAGCTGCTGCTGCTGCTCAGGTGAGACCCAACGCATGCATGACGCATCAGTGCTCGCTCGATCTCTCGCTGCATTAGCAATGGCCTCATTACTTAATTAAGCTAATTAATTATCTATGCGGTGATCTTATCCTGACTAGCTATTAGTATCTCCGATCACAAAAAAAGTCGTTGTTCACTTTTAGACACGTCTTTGACCATTCGTCTTATTCAAAAATTTAGTTCAAATATGTAAAAATATAAGTCATACTTAAAATACATTTAATAATGAACCAAATCATAACAAAATAAATAATATTTATAACTTTTTTGAATAAGACGAATGATCACAAGTCCAAAAATCAACGACGACTTATTTTTATGACCGGAGGGAGTATATACAAGTGTGTTAAGCCAAAGAAGGGATGGAGGCAGTAGTAGATTATTAGTGGGTGTGATCGAAGCACGGCTTGAAGTGATCACTTGTTTAATTACGGCAACGTATTTAGTGAGCACTCCTCCATGCGAGTTGCGACTGCTACGGTTCTCTGCTGACTCTGCATCGTCAAGTGGCGGCAACCCCTCTAATGCCCATGCAATTATGTGTTCATGTTCAATTCTCTCCAGAGCAACTTCCTCTTTGTCCAGGGAAAGGCAAAACACCTTCACCGTTCCCGCTCACTAGCACTCCTCCTCATGCTAGACCTGGCCAAAGCTTTCGACTCGGTGTCATGGCCTTACCTCCTCGATAACCTTCGCGCTCGTGGCTTCGGGCAACGCTGGCGGAATTGGATATCCCTATCACTAGCCTCCTCCTCCTCCAAAGTCCTACTCAACGTGTAACATCCCAAATTTTTAAAACCAATTTGGCACGTTAATAATTTTCTAAATTTCATAATTTTAAAGTCGCAAATCATTTTAATTGCATCATGGCATATCCATCATAATCGCATGCATCTTTCTTGAGTAAACTTGTGCATTTATAATTTCCAAGGCGAAATATTTTTGGCAAGTTATAATATTTTCTTGAAGCAAATCTCAAGGTGAAATTCTTTTGGGAAAAATAAAGTATTTTGTTTAAAGGTGCATAGCATATTCCTTTAGGCCAAAGCCCATTTTGACTTTAATTAGATTTGCAGAAAACAAAATTATATTTCCTAAGTGGGGGTGTATTTAAAAAGGTATTTGGAAATGAATTTGAATAAGAAATCAGAAATTTGAAATAATTTATTTTTCCTCGCCCAGTGGCCCATTCTCTCTTCTCCTTTTCCTCCAAATTGCTACCACTTCTCCCTTCCCTTCTTCTCCCGCGCCACCTTCTCTCTCCGCTGTTGGGCCGCTGCGTCTCGCCGGCCCAGTTCGCCGCTGCCTCCTCCCGCGTGGTGCCACCGCCAGTGGGTCGCTTTGTCCACTCGCGTCAAGCAAACCCTGCACAGAAGGGTCCCACCATCACCTCTCCTCCTCCGTTGTCTTCTTCTTCTTCCTGTTTCTTCCTCCTATGTCGCGGTCGTCAGCCATTGTTCCTTCCTCTCTGTCACTCGCGGGCTCGCTCGCCACGCGATACCTTCTCTCGATCCTTCCTCCTTACCCTCTTTACTCTCTCGCCTCTCGGGTCTTGTCACCGCCGATTTCGAGGCCGCCATCGCCGGTCTTGACAACGCCGAGACGCTAAGTCATTCTTTGCTCGCTTCTGGCGACTTCGCGTCCCTCTTCGCCTGTGCCAACTTCCAACCACCTCCATTGATGAGCCGTGCCGCCGCCTATAAAGCCCTCCACCGCGGTGTTCCTCCTCTCATTGGAGTTGACAAAGACGCCATACCACGCCAAGCTTCCGACCTTCCCGAAACCCCGAGCATCCTCCTCTAGCATAGCAAAGCCTCCCTTAGCATTTCCCCTCAGTCAATTGAGCGTCCCCGCCACGGAACTCTCTCGCCGGCGACACCGATATTCAACCGCCGCCAATCGCGCGCCAACAGTGATCTTCCTCAGTAAACCTCGTCGCGGGTCCTCAAACCAGTTCCTTCTTCATTATCCTCCTCCCGAGCCGCTTCGCCTTGCCGGGTGGTTCGCCGTGGCGCCGTTGTTGTCGCCGAGAGCCATGTGCTCGCCTGGGTCATTGACGATGAGCCCGCTGTCGAGCCCAATGAGCTCATGAATGACAATGGCGGCGTCTTGGCGTGTCAATGAGCCGAGTTGGGCGATTCGCCCATTTCTATCCGCCGAAAAACTCAATTAAATATCTTTTCAATTTACATTAATTACTCTAAAGATTATATAAAATCCATTTCTCAGCATAAAAATGCCAAATAAATTTCTAAAATTCAGAAATATTCTTTATTAACTTCTGGACTTAGAAAATATATTTATGCATGCTTGAAAAATTGAATTAATTGATTTCCTAACCATCTTGAGGCGCATTATTTCATGTGCATAAATCATTTCTATGATTTTTCCCAAATATCAATGCATGAAAATCAAGATTTCGCATTATCTTTCAAAACAACAAATCATGAAATATTTCTTATGTGTCTCAGTCTTGTCTTGCATGTGCGTGTGCGCGTTTAGGAGGTCAAGGTCCCGAAGACCCGGTCGTCGACGTCCCCTTCGTTTTTCCCGGAGCAGATCAAGGCAAGTCCCCCTTTGATCATATTGTGAAGCCATTTTCGGTTATTTAGAAAATGTTTATTAGACTTGTAAACATGCATGCTAGTTTAAAAGATTAATACCGTATTTGCTAGAATTAGTTACTATGCCAATTAGAAAGGTAAGAAATATGGTAGGTGAAACCTAAGGTTAAAATATGAATTGTTCTTATCTAAATTCCTTGTTGAGGTAGGATAACTGCTTAAAAAATCATTTATGCGGAATGATTTAATCATTTGTGTGAAATGAGATATTGTTGAGAAATGTTTGGGAAGGATGATTTAAAGTTAGCGCATCAGGGGTGATGCTTGATAGGAAAAGATTTTCCTCTTACCCCAAAATCTTTCCTACTAGGGAGATATTGTGTCAGTTGGTGCAGTATGGCACCGGGTTTTACTGGGCTAAAATATAAACTCTCCCTAGTCTAAGGACTGCTCATCCTATAATCCTACGAACGGAGCCATTACAGTACGACCTCGAGCGCCGGAATGGGACGGACCACCCGATCGTTGGCCCTCGTGGTTGATGGTCTTGTGGCGAAACATCGAATGGGTGCGTAGCCTCTCGAGGGTAAAGCGTACCCACTCTGCAGAGTTAAAACTATCATGATAGCCGTGCTCGCATGTTATGAGCGTCGATGGGGTGATTATATGGTAGATTCTTCATTTAAAAACCAATTGAGAAAAAGGGTTTTTGAACAAAGGATTTGAGATGAGTAAAGGATTTGAGAAAAATTTTGAGAAGGATTTCTTTTGAGCTGGGAGCTACCGGTGATATTCCGAAATGGGTATCGGCCTATCGGAAAGTGTCACGCGGAAAACCGGACCTAGCAAATTTGAGAAAAGAAAAGAAGAAAGAATTTTGAGCTAGCAGCCACCGGCGATATTCCGAAATGGGTAACGGCCTATCGGAAAGTGTCGCGAGGTAACCGGAACTAGCAAGTGTTTGAGAAAAGAAAAGAAGAAAGAATTTTGTTCTCGCTATGGCACTGAGGCCAATTGGCGAGAACCGTTTGAGAAGAGCCCAAAGAAAATGTTGAGGTTGAAAGTTTCGAACTTGCTTTGTCAAAACTAGGATGAATAAATGCATTTTTGCAAAATAACCTAAGCTCTCCTTGTACTGAACCCACACTTGCATAATTCCGGACTTGCGAGTACAATTTGTACTCACCCCCCTTTCCTTCCCCTTTTTTTTAAAATTTCAACAGCTGGTCCATCTGAGTATGGTCCGTCTTTCGAGGAGGAGGACCCGGACTACGTCGAGGAGGCGTTTTCCGATGAAGAGTTTGAAGACTAGGGTTGCGCGTTCCTACAGCCCCCGTGTCTGTGGGATGGATAAATATTTAGATATTGTATTAGGCTTGTATCTCCGTGTACTCTGATGTGCGGCCTGCGAGCCATTGTATGTGTTTATACTGGACTATGTTCCGTTTGTAATAATAATATCGTTGGCACTGTTCCGTTTCTGTATATCTGTGTGTACTAGCCATGATCCTTGGGACTAGTACGGGTTTACGCAGGTGGAATCCGATATTGTAAATCGGGTGCCGACACAACGGCTTCCCCACTGAACAGATCTTCCACCGCAGGGGTCTTCGCCAAGGAGACTCGCTTTCTCCACTCCTCTTCAACCTCGTTATTGAACCCCTTGTCACTCTCCTAGCTAAGGCCACTGAAGAAGGGGCCTTATCCCTAGTCCGGGGCATCCACCCAAACCGTACAGTCTCTCTCTTCGCAGATGATGCGGCCATTTTCCTAAACCCAACTCTCAGAGACGTCAATACCATAGCCAGCATCTTAAACCTCTTTGGGGACATCACCGGCCTTCGCACTAATTTATCCAAAAGCCAAATAATTCCCATCAGATGCAGTGCCATCGACCTGGTTAATATCCTTCAGAACTTGCCAGCAACACGTTCTTCCTTCCCCATCAAATACCTGGGTCTCCCGCTCTCCGTCAAGCGCCTTCGGCATGCCCACTTCCAACCACTCCTCGACAAAATCGCAAACAGACTGGCAGGCTGGCGAGGTCCCCTGATGTCCAAAGGGGGCAGGCTAACCCTTCTCAAAGCTGTCCTTTCGGCCCTCCCAGCCTACACCCTATCCGTCATCAGACCTCCGAAGTCGGTGATCAAGAAAATTGACAAGATCAGAAGAGCCTGGCTTTGGAATGGCGCCACCTCGGTGGTGGCTGGAAAATGCCGGGTAAACTGGGACACCGTCTGCTCCCCTTCTATTCTCGGAGGCCTCGGGGTTCTTGACCTCCACCGGTTTGCCAGAGCACTCCGTCTGCAGACTGCTCGAACAAGAAGACGGCCATAACCCCCCTCCAGGGAACCAGCGCTACCCCCCATCGCCGATGCTGACCTACTCCGAGTGGGTGCGTCCATTCACCTAAAAGACGGATCTTCGATCTCCTTTTGGGAAGACCCCTGGCTGGATGGCCAAACACCTAAAGTTTTGGCGCCACGACTCTTCCTTGCATCTTCTAGGCGCAACAGATCAGTTAAAGATGCCCTCACAAACAACAACTGGCTGAGGGATCTATATCGGGGGCTCTCCACCCAGCTTGTCCCTGAGCTCGTCTCGCTGCTTCATCTACTGGCTCACACCACCCTCTCAGTCAGCGAGCCAGACCAATGGAACTGGCGTTTCACCCCAGACGGTCCTTCTCGGTCGATCCGCCTCCGCCTTCAATTCAAGGCCACATTTCGCCGGCGCCACGCGTCTGGAGAATTTGGGCTCCTTCTAAATGCAGATTCTTCCTCTGGTCGTCATTGCATTAACGCTGTCTCCACGGCCGACGCTCTCCAACGACGACACTGCCCCAACGCCTACTTCTGCCAGCTCTGCTACCGCAACCTCGAGACCCCAGAACACCTTTTCTTACAATGTGAATTCAGCACCTTCATCTGGATGCGCCTAGCTCACCGACCGGTTTCTCCATGCTTGACCCAAAGATCTTGAATCGGGCCACCAAACTCCCTACGTGGTGGGATGCAGACATCCTTCGAACTCACCCTCATGGCGCCTGTCGGTGGCCTCGAGGATCATCTGGTTCTTTGGCTAGAGCGGAACAATGAATTTTCCGCTCGGTTGAGTGCCCTCGCGTCACATTCCTTCAAAACCTCATCGATGACCTTCGGTTTTGGATGGCCGCAGGGGCTAATTTTGTAATTAGTTAGTCAACTCTTTAGTTCTCTGCCCGGGGGAGAGTTTTCTTTCCCCTAAATCTTGTACTTTTGTAATTTTTCCTCCTTATAATACAAGTAGGCAGTTCTTCTGCCCTTTACTCAAAAAAAATTATGTGTTCATGTGATTAGGCTAGGGACTAGGGTATCACGGTCAGACTTCCACATTAGAGCTTTAACACTAAGGAAGCCTAGTTATCAAAGCATCCCTGGATTGGTTCTCTATGATAGGAGTATCATTCTTTGTACAACAATATTCACTACATTGCCTAAAAAGTTTCCTTTGTTACCTAAATTTCTTCCAACTTTATTCCACATGTCTACATTCGTCAAAACACTTGTTCTTTCCACAGCTTCCATATCTTAAAAAAATCAAATGAATAGTAAAATACAGATACCCTTAAGATGCTACTCTCTCCGTTCCAAATTATAGTTCACTGTTGACTTTTGGAGACGCCTTTTAACCGTTCGTCTTATTAAAAAAATAGCGTAAACATGCAAAAATATAAGTCACGCTTAAAATATATTTAATGAATAATGATAAAACAAATCATAACAAAATAAATAATATTTACATATATTTTTTGAATAAAACGAATGGTCAAATAGAATATCCAAAAGTCAACAGAACTACAATTTGAAATGGAGAGAGTATTATCATTCATACGTGTATTAATATGCATGCATGGATGCACTTCCATGGAACTATGGAACGTAGTCAACGGCTCAGATGGCAAAGGACCAGTAGGAAGTGTTGACATGTTAAAAGGTTGAAAATGTTCACATGTCGAATACTCGAATGGAATCGTTCTAACGAATTCCTCGTAATGATTAAAAGCCAAAAGTTATGGAAGGATGCGTGAACATGATTGGGCCAGCTCGGCGTTTTAAGGGTGGTTTGGTTGGCCTAACGCGGCTGTCAGACTCTAATTAGTCGCCAGCATGTGCCCATGTCACCTCAGCGGCCACGGCCCGTCACCGAGAAGGAGAGGCGGAGAAAATAAACATACGGTGGCAGTGCCATACACCACACGGTTTTAGCAACTTGTAGAACCCTATCCTCAGTTTTTGCTCGTGCTAAGGCAATTAATCTGGCCAATCTGTAATCTGGCCAATCTGTGATGGAATCAATGCCTAAGGTTGAGCAACGAAGACGTACTGCAAATTTTACACTCCCTCCGTTCTTTTTGATTTTTGGATACGTCTTTTACCATTCGTCTTATTCAAAAAATTAACTCCGTTCTTTTTTGCTTGACGCTTTTGACTTTTGGACACGTCTTTTATCGTTCGTCTTATTTAAAAATTTAAGCTGGACACGCCTTCCAGAGTACTCCATAAGTTTTACTCACACCTCCAGCGGTCAAACTTTATATAGTTTGGCAGCATGGATTGGAGGGAATCTCTAGCTCAGCTCGTAACCCTTTAGAGCATGTACAATGGTTGAGACTATAACCATCTCTAACCATTGTCATATCACTTATAATGATGACTTAGAAACAAGTCATACAATTATTTTCATCAGATAATGAATTGTTCAAGTGTCCGGATCCACAAAATTCTGTATGATTTCTTGGCATGAAATCTGATAGCCTGCCTTGCATTTTGCTTCTTGATCAAGGCTCCGCCTCAGAGGCACCTGGCACAGGCAACAGATCTATCCTGCCACTGCTTCTTAAAGTATGGACTGCAATGTTCTACAAGATCAACACACCTAGATTATGGAAATCAAGTTATCAAGGCTCTCAAAATGAAAATGGTTCTTCTTGAGTCTCCTGCGACGAGTGTTGCTTGCCCTATAAAACAATGTCCACTCAGTCACAACATTACTGCATTACGCTCGTAAAGAGCAACAATGAACAATGAACTGCTCTGAGATAAAATGATCAACTACTGCTCTCACCAGTATTGGTTATGAAACACCACATTATCTGCTGGAACATCGTTTCCGTCGTCGTTTCTGTTCCACTGGTAGATAGCATGAGTCCTATTTTTCAGTTGCAAAATTGAATGGCCATAACTAGCCTCCCTAAATGCAGAGTAGTCTGGCTGTGGGTCATAAAACCTGCAACATGTCAAGTTTGACAAGTGAGCAGGCATTAATGCATTATAAGAGTGAGATAAACATAATCTTATCAACGACAAATTTGCTGGTTATAAATTTTGATCCTATTACCTTGAAGCAAGCCCTTCCTGGTTCCCTCCATCACCAATTGTTATGTATACAGGAGCCGATTTGTCTGGCACTGGATACCGATTCCCCGATGTTATGTTGTAGTTAATATTAGATATTCGGTACTGCAAGGAATTCATATAGAAAGGCATCTATGAGTAATCGACATTCTGAATTTTAGAGCAAAACTAACAGATTGGAATTTTAGAGCAGAACTAACAGATTAATATGGTTTAACTCTCAAAGGCCATATATACAAATTTCACCAGGTTTTTCATAAAGAAAAGTCTATGCTGAAAAATGAAATTAAGAATTTACCGATCTCTCATAAGCATGAACATGCCCAGCAAATACCAAGTCAACCTTGTATTTCACAAACCGTTTTTCGAAAACAGCCCTCATACTCTCACCCTCCATATAATGTGCTTCATTGCTATTGTACATGGGAGCGTGCATGAGAACAATTAGCCAAGGTGTCTTCTCCCTGTCAACACGCTTCAATTCATTCTTCAGCCACCACCATTGAGGAGTGTATTTTACTATTCAACAAAAGATGTAAGTTCACCAAAAACATACTTGCATCAGACCAAGGAAAAATATTTACGAAGTCACTAAATGAGTACACTCAGAAGAGAACCATCCATCTGTCAAATCACACATAATTCTTGAAAAATGAAATCACAGAATATTCTAAAATACTATTTAGAATGTTCAGAATATGCAGAAATAATGATATGCTGTCAATAAAAACAGATTACTTGTATTCATGCAATCATTCAGCATAGCATCTGCACTTTACAACATTATAGGTTTCAAGCAATGTCCTGAGATTAGAAAGGTGTGATAGATTTCTATTCATGTGTATTGGCCATGTGGAACTCAAGCACAATTGTGCACCATTGGGTTTTGTCGCGTGAAACCAGAGCTGGAAACATTCGCTCAAATACACTATATGGAACTCAAAGCTTCAAATGTATCAACATGCCAATGCAAACGTGACTTAAACTTCTTAATGTATTCTGCACTATTAATTGATTCTTAATAACACATAAAGACCACATCACAAACTGCTATTCCCAGGCATTGAACCAAGGCCAAGCACTTGGAACCTCCAAATCGTCACCACAAATAACACATCCTAGTGCTTTATCACAAATTGCATGGCAGAAACAGAAAAAAAAAAGGCACTAGGAAAAGAACCTTACCGAATGGAGAATAGCTAGAGAGTACAATTATATGAGCAGATGCACGCCTTACTGCATACCACATTGGGGAACTGCTCTTTGATGCCAAATATGGCGTTGTATATCGATACAGGTATGGCTTAAATGTAGAGGTTTCTCCCTGGAAACATCAAACAAGAAGTCCGAGTCAAGGAGCAAATAAGGACAACAAGATTTGGTCTTTCTAAAGCAGCAATGGAGCAAACCAAACTCAAACTTCGTGGTTCCGCTAATCAAATGGAAACATGATGTTTGTTCTGAACAAGGATAAATTTCTGAACATATAGACTTGTGGAGTAGAAGGTAATGCAGCTAGTCACTGAAATCAGTAAAAACAAACTGATAAAAAAAAATCAATGTGCCACGTGTCTTGCACACTTTCTTCAGCGTTCTTCACTGGTCATCTTCTGGCCATGCTTAAACAAGGAACAAGATGATTCCCGAAAGGTAATTCCATGAATATTGGAAATATGTGATAAGGAGTTTGTGAAATAGCCAGAATATGGTATTTTTAATTCAACAGAAGTAAATCGCTAAAAAAAATATTATTTTGATACATGGTGCACCAAGCATTGCCAATAGCATAGTTTTAGATGTACAGTTAAATTTTAGGGTTTCACTAACAAAGTTTTACAAAGATGAGAGAGAACATACCAGATCAGGCCTGTATTCTATTTCATGGTTTCCAGCACTCCAAATCCATGGTTGGTAGGCCGTACTATGTTCAACAAATCGACCCCAAGAATCCCAACGAATGCCATCATTATGTTCATATCTGTCAGCATATGACAAGTCCCCAACAAATAAAACAGTCTGTCCTCCACTTCTCTCATAATGTTGAAGAGTTGAGAGAGAATTAAATGTTTGTCCCAGATCACCTAGCACAGTTAAACCACAAAAAGGTTGAGAACTTAAGATCAAGCTGCTTGAACCCTGTCATTCACCTAGGGGATGTTATCCTTGATAATCATTTGATCTTGTAATTTTTATTCAGCTGCTTCTTTATTATAGAAGTGATGCAACAACCTCTAGAATCTTTAGATGAAGGGGAAATTTAGATGGTCCGAACTAGGATTTAGCTCAGGAAAAATTGTTAACAGTATTGCCTCTATGCTCTACCAGATGAAAAGCGTAATAAGCTAGTTAAGGAACTGATTTGCAAACAACCGCTGCTCCACTACTAACAACACTGCTTTAAAATTTGAGCAATTCAATCTTCAGGACAGCATAGAAACTCATGGAAGCACAACTCAGATGGTTTGTACCCATGCCCGGTTATTTTATAACATAAGAATAAGATGTTTGGGACCTACATTCTTGTTGCACTCAAATGCAGCTGTGGCTCATGCACACAAAACTAAAGAAAATGTTGTAAAGATCCGAAGTAATTCAAAGACAGCATATCATGAACCAGAAAATATTTAAAGGAAACACAAACCCATGATGCCAAATGTGTAGGATGCATCTGGATCAATTGCTGGAGGTGTTTCAAACCAAAATTCTCTAGCCGAATCTCCACTTCCAATCTTGTAATAATATTTAGTATTATACTGCAAACCCAACAAAATAGTTATATACATTTCGATTTTACATTGGAATTGACAAAAAAAAATTAAGGTTACACATAAACAGATCAAATCATTGATACACTACGTTAGAAACTAACCCGACAGAAATAAGAAAATGACTGAAACCAATTTCATTATAGGTTTATACGGTGGAGAATAACCATTTACCACTTAAACCTTGATGAAGATTTCTTTTTCTGGTAAGTCTAACTCATGCATAATTCTAAATTTCTAACCAAAGTAGATCCATTATGAAATTATGGCTGAGACAATTGACCAATAGATACTAAAAAAATTAATTTTTGTTAGAAAAGAAATTGATCTCTGGCAAAGAAAGCACTGTATTTTGAGCTATCATAACTGCCAGTGTAGTGAAAATACAGTGGCAGGAAAATATTTTTCACCTAAGGACATAATGCAAAGCATAAAGGATATGACAAAGGAAATCTCTTACCTCAAGACCCTCAACGAGGCAGTGATGTATGTATCCAGAATTATAGTCGTAAAAGGTATAGTTGGTTATTGTTCCTTCTGCTTTCTGGTTATATTGGTGCTCATTTTTACCATAGAACACCTCACTTGGGCCAGGTTCTGTTACAGTAACCCATGATACTATAACAGCTTTTCCATCATAGTCACCTTGAGTGATATGAACCTGGCAGCAGATTGAACAGTGAGTATACTAACATTTATTGATAATGAACTGAAATATAGCAGCAGATTTTCATACCTGCTCTGGAGCATTATATCCCTTTGGAATTGCAAACCATTCACTTTCTAGAGGTATATCAGTAGACGGGAACTCTGTACGCACATAAGAACTTGTGCGGCCAGAGTAGACACCATTAACCAAGCACAAAATAGCATGTAAAAACAATACCACTGAACTCCAGGCCCTCATTGGTTCAGAACAATGCTGATGCCCCCTCAGCCTAAAATCACATGGCAAATTGAAAACGAAATGCTTATAAGTTCACGTTCCACTGCAGAGTACCATCAAATTTTTCGGCAATAACACAACAGTAACATTATGACCATGAATCAGCCATATGCTGACATGACACTCCCAGAACACAAGGGAGACTCGTAGGGAACAAAAAGAAAGACACGCTGTTGTATGTGGCCATGCGGGCAGCACTATATGTAGAATTCATTAGTTTGCTCCTGCACACAATGCCACCTACCGAGCTAAGCAAAATTAACATTTGCTTATTGCCTCTTCCTGTAGAACCACTGTGCCCCTAATTTTACTTGCAGCTGCAGATATGATCGTGGATTCGTACAAGACTACCAACTCGAAGATCAACAGGCAAGACACAACCATAAACGGTCTGACAGTGTGAGCTACCAGTCCATGCAAGATTTGCTCTACGCTGAAATTTCACAATAAATACCTCCTAATTGTAGCTAGTGCGCGGATCCTGGTCCTTATTTATACCCTGCATGTCATGCATCCAAAGAACTCTTGGATCATCTGATCTGGGCAACTTTTCCTACACAATCTCTAAAATTAAAAAGGCCACGCAAACTCCAAACACCAACAAAACTGATTTCTTGCTGCAATAGCACCAGAGCCCGAGCAAGTAGCACTGTGAATCATCTAGCGGACTGCCGATCAACATTCATCGCCATTCACCAAGAACAGACAGAAAGAAAAGAAAATCTGGAAAACGCCGAAGGATAATCCACTAGAGACGCCTCGCGGAAATCGGAAAGGGAGGGGGTTCGCTTACGGTGCGGCTGTGCGAGGGATCGTGCGGCTCGGGGAGGGAGAGGAGCGCTTGGGCCTTGGGGGTGGAGATCGGCAGCAACAGCAGCAGGAGGAGAGGAGATGGCGTGGCAACTGAAGCCGCCGCAATGGCACGAAAGCGGCGCCCGGGGATAGTTTTTGCGGTTTTGCCCTTCATTTTTTCAGTTTACTCCTCTAGCTTCCTTTTATCTTTCGAGTCACAAAGCAGGCGGTCGTTTCTCTCCGGAGAGAGTCATTGAAAAACTTGCCAAATCCAGTGAGGATTTTTAAACCGATACAGCAATCAGAGCCTAAAATCACGTCATGTCCTTTAAGGACATTCGGCACTCACGAATCAGCCTGTCTTCTTGGATATGTTTATTTCACTAATGCGTTTTCGTATCATGTTTTTCACCTAGGATCTACGCTTTTTGAGTTCGTGCTGAAATGGATTTATCTCCTCCATGAGATCGGACAGTTGCGCATGCGAATTGAAATACGAATGAATTCTACTTGCTTGTTGAATCTCTTTCCGTTGAGGCTATAGCTAACTGAAGGAGTGCGACAAAAATGAAAGCCAACTAAAGAAAGCTGCTTGCTCAGTGACAAGGTAAGTGTTGCTGTTGCCTCTGCCTTCATTTTCATTTAAGTAGATATTTATCATCGATTTCTTAAACATGGTGTGAAAGCACGCAGAGATTGGTACCAAGTGATTAACGAGAACCAAACTCTTGATTCAATGTATGTATTGGTTTGCCTTTTGAAAGAAAATGTGTCACATGAGTTATACCCATGGTCCTCATTGAAGCATGTTAAAACTTGCATGTAGGAAGGCATAGAAACAATGCAATTACTATTTTATTTTACTATAGCAAAAATGTTACGGTGATTTTGTTGTATGCGTTATTATAATAGTTTACTATAGTGCCGAATCTCACCCAACCATCTTTGATTGATGTAATGATTGTTTTAAGATATCGGATAGTATATATTTATGTTTTGTAACTCGTAAAAACAATAAATTATTCACAATAATTCAACATGTATATATTTCTTATGCACATTTGTCGTCATTAAAAAGGAAAAAAATAAATGGTGATGATTTAATATATAATTTTAAGATCTTTCTAATAGTTTGTATTCGTACTTCTTTGCACCATGGATGTTTACAATTTTAACTAGAGTTTACGATAATGTAATGTTTTATATATTATGTTAATGGATCTGATAGAAATCATTCGACTGAAAACACAATTCTTGATCACACCGTTTTTTTCATACCTAGTACATCACTGTCTTTCTTCTCTCTTTGTTGAGGTTCTGGTTAAGGTTCTGGTTAAGTTCTTGGGTGCAATGGTGCTCTCCCAAGTTAAAAGGATGTAGGTAGTGCATCGGCGATGCAACGAGGCTATGTCGTCACCACCACTAGAGCTGCAAAGTGGTTTGAGGGCGATGAGGCGTGAAAGCGGGTGGTTCGATGGTGGGGCTGATGATCCTAAGGTTAGGCGGTGTGACAAGAGGACAGGGGTGGGGCTACTGTTCGTAGGTAGGAGGGTCAAGGTGTGTGGCGGTGCACGAAGCAACTATACAGCGAGGAGAGGGAAGGATGATGTGGAGTAGACAAAGGAGCAACGATACAATATTAAGAGAAGAGGAGCATTTAGGACGAAAGTTAGGGGGTAGGAGGGAGGCCTGAGGTGATACAACATTGGGGGATTGGAAAATTAATTTTGTAGCTATTTTAGAATGAATGATTTTTGCGGCGTGAGGCTAAACCAAATAATGAGCACTACTAAGGATTAGATCGCAAAAAGACCATGCATCTGTTTTTTTATGGAAGGATCCTGGATCCTAGGGCGTGGCAAAAAGCGGTAAGCAAAGCCGGAATCTTTCGAAGCAAGCGAAGGAAACAGGCATGGGACCCACGCAAGTGACGGCCCACGACTCGAGCCAATGACAAATGGGCCCAATCCGCCATCCTTCCATTGTGGACCCGACCGCCGTCTGGACCACGATCGCGCATATTCCTTCCTTCCTACCTCTGGCATTCCGGCCCATACACAGAGATTCCGCGGGCCGAGTGGCCCCATCCCGATATCCAAATGGGCCCAAATTTTCCAGAAGCCCATAACATCGAAGCCCCAACACAAGCTCCACTAGCCGCCTCCGTCCGAGCCCGCAAGAAACTTCGCCGTCTTCTCGGAAGCCCACGGCGAGAACGCTCTCCTTGGGGACGACCGCGGCGAGCCCGACGGCGACGACGACCTCCGCCGCCACGATGGCCGCGCCCCTCCGCTTCCTCGCCCTCGTGCTCGCCGTCGCGTCCGCGTGCCTCGGCTCCGCGGTGGCGCACCAGCCCGGGTAGGTGCCCTCGCCGACGCTCCTCGTTTCATCTGTGATCCAAGCAGCCGGAGCTGACTATGGTCTCTGCCTCCAGATCCGGCGAAGGATACACGATCGCGGGCCGCGTCAAGATCGATGGTTAGTCGTCCACCTCTGCTCGGCTATGGCTCCAATAGATTCGCTGGAAAGTTTGGGAGACCGGTGATGCGTGTTAGGGTTGTCTCTGTGGTTGGGATCGCTAGAAATTGTGTCTGCCTAGCTCAGTTCAAACTTTGATGCGTCCTTATATATGTATATGTTTGGGGAATGGTGGCCTTTTCGATTCAATTTCATGCTCAATTCTGGTCGATCTGTTAAGGTTATTTTCGAGATCTGTGGACGTGCTCGTTATTGAAGTAGCGCGAACTTTGTAGACGCTTATCAGTAGGTAATGAGAGTCATGTGCATGATGCATTAACTAGAATTAATATAAACATATTCTTACTCAATAATTTAGCTCGGTTTTTAGTTTTGTGAGTTGTGATATGTTTGAGCAAGATATGCCCATTGTGTGATATTGGTGGTATTTGAAGAATTCACAGGTTATAATATTGTATTGATGCATGCAATTTGATGTTGTCTTTGTTTTGGTTGGTTAGGGATCTGATGGCCACTTCTTAGGTGGCATTCGTATTGGTTGATTTTATTCATCCCTTTGATTGGGTGGTGTTCATAATAGTGTACTTTAGCCAACCTTTGAAAGCTGAAGCTTAGTGGAAATCTGAATTGCAAAAGCTCGTGTGTTGTGACTACTCACTGCCTCTGCAACCTATAGTTTTTTAGTACCAGAATCAACAGATGTTGGAAACTATATCTTAAGTGGTTTTGCACTTCTTGGCAGTAGAATTGCTGCTTTATTGTGTGCATACTTTTGCATGGCTGTTCAAGCCATTTTTTTTTGTCAGTCCTACTGGGAACAATTAAAGCACAGTAAGCAATAAATGTTGCAACAATGTTTTCTTGGAAAGTTTGGAGTATCAACATGCTGAAACCTGAAAGCATTTTTGGCTTGTAGATGGAAATATGGAATCATGTGATTTCCATACTAGATTTTATATAGCACTTAGGTGGGTGCTAGATTTTATGTAGTACTAAGGTGGGTTATGGAATCATGTGATTTCCATGCTAGATTTTTTACAGTGCTAATGTGGGTTACTATTTAATTTCTTTGAACCATATATTGATGCTTACTTTCCATATTTCTGGAGCCAAAAGGTAATATTTCTTCCAGAAATGTGCACCTGATGTTACTTTTATATGTTATGCTCTAGCTGCCAGTACGAAGGGCTTTGGTCTTCCAGCCAAGACATCAAACACAAAAGTGATACTTAATGGTGGCCAGAGGGTTACATTTGCCAGGCCAGACGGCTACTTTGCATTGTATCCTACGAAAATTGCAATAACACGATCTTTCAGCTCTGTTCCTCTATTCCTGATGGGCAAAATTTACTCATTAAATCCACTAGGATTTATAGCTCTCTTTTGTTATCCTTTCTCGGGTTGTAAGTTTACAGTGCAGTGTTAACAGACCATTTTGTGTTGCTTTCATGTTGCTCCTTGACATTTTATGCTTAAGCCACAACGTGCCAGCTGGGACTCATTTGATTGAGGTTTCCTCAATTGGCTACTTGTTTTCACCAGTAAGTATTTGTCACTTTTTTTTTGTAAGATGAGCAAAGTGGATATTAACAGGTGATTCTCTATTATGTTCATCACAGGTCCGAGTGGACATCAGTGCCAGGAATCCTGGGCACATTCAAGCAGCATTGACTGAAACTAGAAGAGTTCTAAATGAACTTGTGTTGGAACCTCTCAGGGAAGAGCAGTATTATGAGGTGGATAATGCTACATTTCTTTTTTTACATATTACTTCACTGTTTTTTTTTTGTCAAGTACTACCTCTGTTCTTTTTTGTTTGACGCCTTTGACTTTTGCACACGCCTTTGACCATTCGTCTTATTCAAATTTGTTTTGAAAATATCATTTATTTTGTTGTGGTTTGTTTTATCAATAAAGGTACTTTAAACACGACTTAATTTTTTGCATCTGTGCTCTAAATTTTTGAATAAGACGAATGGTCAAAGATATGTCCAAAAGTCAAATGCGTCAAACAAAAAAAAAGGAGGGAGTACTTTTCTAACAATATATTTATTCTTTCCTCTTTCTTTTGGCAGACACGGGAGCCTTTCTCCATAATGTCACTTTTGAAGAGTCCTATGGGCTTGATGGTCGGTTTTATGGTCATAATGGTTTTCGTTATGCCCAAGATGATGGAGAACATTGGTTAGTTGTGCACCTTCAACCTTTTACATCCAAGAATGAGCTAAAACTTTCAGTCAGTACATTATGTGCAAGCAACAGCTTGGAGAACAGAATTCATGTGCAATGAGCTATCTGCACGTGATAACTCACAAGCCTTTTGCATCAAGATGTTATATTATTTTGCATTTGCATTCTGTTCCATTGTTTATTTACTTTTTAGTCTGCTACTCCGCTTTTGTATCCACAATGCTAAATGCATTTACATTTGGTCATCTTTCATTTGTAGTACACTTAATTGGCTGCAGTGACATTTCTTGATTAATCTCGGCAAGGGTGACCCTAGTGGGTTAACTTTTCCTTTTCTGATTTTTTCAATATAATTCGTACTGCTGAGATGATAGTCTGAAACATCTTTGTAGTTTACTGTACTAAACATCTTTGCGATGATTTGTGTTGATCTCATTTCTGTATCTTTGACTGTCTGTTTTGTGCTTGAAGATCCTGAGGAGATAAAGCAAGCTCAAGAACAGATGAGGAACTCCCCTGTTCCATCTTTCTCTGGCCTACTGGCCAGAGCACAAGGATGATAATGGTTGTGATAGAAGAGCAGCATCAATCAACTTCATGCTTGAATCAAATTATCTTTCCTAGGGACAAGGGGATGATAATAGTTGTGATGGAAGAGCAGCATCAATCTACTTCATGCTTGAATCAAGCTTTTTCCTAGGGACAAGGTGGAATCCCCCCCATTTTTACTGTATTTTAAGATGTAATAGGTCTGTAATGTAAAACCTTCTGAATCCCCTAGCTGAAGTAAGTCATGAACTAATAATAATTTATAGCTCACATTTGATTTTTTTGGGGTGTGTGTGTGTGTGATTTTTAGTCAGTGGAATTTTGAATCAGTTGTGTATGGCTGCAGGCATACTTGATGTTGACCTGTGGTTAATCACAAACCTCATCAGACTATGAACAAAAAGATAGAATGGTATATATTCAACTTAATAAACATGTGGGTAGGTCCATATGTTTACCTCTTATCCAGGTTATGTTGGATCGTTATTTCTGGATGAGGTTTGGATTTTACCCCCTCCATGATGGGCAATACCAGTTGTGAATAGTCTTGCCAAAGAAAGTAGAGCGAAACCTTATCAATCTATCTGTTATGTTTTGTCCAATGTGAAGCCTTGTCATTTGTCAATCTGTTATGGTTATGCCTTTTTTTTAAAAAAAAAACATCGATCTATTTTGTTGAATCCAAAAAGATTTTGCTTTAGTGTTGGACATGATTGAGCTTGCCTACTTGGGAAGATAGAACTCTGTCCTAAATGGCTAAATCCAAAGTGTTGATACTGTGACATGGTACCGAGCACTAAGGTGATTGGATAGTTGATACCCAAATTTTTCATTTTGAACTTTTGAAAATTGTCTTAATTATCGGTGAAACATATTGCTGCCATAAAGATGGTTACGGATTTAGACTATGTGCAATCTCGTGGAGAAAATAATGGTACGTTGGATTCAATGCTCCCCTCTTTGTGGCCACTGAAGATGATATTATTGCGCACTTTGATCCGGCTTAAACGTTCTGATGGCTTAGAAATTAAAGAGTTAAAGTTGAGAAAAGTTGAGAGGTTTCGAAAGAGTCCCAAAAAAAAAGAAGAATTCTTTTAGATCTTAAAAAACCATTTAAAAAGGAATAAAATGACTACAAACGTAACGATATAACATAAAAAACCACAAATTTCGAGCTTCAGTTCATGTGGATTTTAAGCCTAAAAAAAGCCTATATTAAAAAACGGAGAGCCAAGAACACCTGGTAGGAACTACTATAATTGTATTTGTAATTAAGAATTTAAAAAGGCATCTTAATTAATTCCAGCGCCCAAACAGGACCTAACCTGGGTTGGTGGTGTCGCCCAACAATTGGCCTAGACAGATAGATACGTAAAATTATGTAAATTCAGGCGTTCACGTCTCTCCTAATGCTTTCTTTTGTACTATTAGTCAAAGTGGATTACCATTGACTTATCTCTGGAGGTCTGAAAGAGTTCACTGTATTTAGGTTCATTTATATATCACTGTCCATGTACTCCTATTACACTTCCTTTTTCTTTTCTAGTAGCTCCTAATATAATATAGGAGTATGCAGTGCTTGACACTTACAGTAAATAATTCCGTATGAAACCGGTGCGAAATCAGTACCTTTGACTGCTCGACACTTATTTTACACACTCACAGCAAGATCAATTTTGAACATTGCTTCGGAAGGCTGTCATGTTTTGCCGTCGTCCTTGGCCAAAGTTAATTGCTTGAAATAGTCGACACCACTCTTTACAAAAGCATATATATATATATAATCTCATAAACAATTTTATATAGACGAAAATAGTCAAGAGCTCAGGTATTCACTAATTGAGACCATGTTTAAATTAGACGGGGATTATCTGCAATCTACTTGATCGAGGTCGGAGATGGGAAGAGCCATCATGCATGATGCTTGGGACCGTGCTAATAACTATTGCAAGCAAGATATTTCGTCTTCTTCGATGGCGTCCCATGCAAGCTAAGCTAGCTACCGTGCAGAAGGAATTTAGCATATACTATATTTTTTTTCTTCTTCTTCGCGTTCCCAACTCACTGCCTTTTTCTTTTGTTGGAATATACCCATCAAAAAAGATCTCAAGAATATATATGAAAAAGAGAAGCCCTTGCAGCATTGAAGGCTGTGATAAGGAAAGGGAAAAGGTAGTCACAGTACTCTCCCTGTTTTAAAATATAAGACATATTTTTGTTTATCACAGTCTTCAATATAAAACTTTGATAATTTATTCACAAGTATTACCAACAACTAACATAATATGAAAGTATTTTTAAATATGAATCCAACTATATCATATGTATAACACTAAATATATATTTTTTAGCTTAATTATTAATCAAATGTTAAAATCATTGAATTTTTGATAGATCCCTGATTATATTTCGAAACGAGGAAGTAATAGAAAAAAATGGTATATGCAAAAGGTGATAAGGGAAAAGCAATTTATTAGCTGTAGAAATAGCTTCTTTATATATAGGCCACTTGGCACTTGCCGGCGGCTGGGAGTTGTGTCGCAAGAACATGCCACCTTTATGACTTCCTGAAGTAAAAAATGGCAAAATTAGCATAGCAGCAATAATTAGCAGGAAATGGATTGATTTTCTTATTGGCTAGCTTGCTGCTTGCTCTTCAGATCCAATATGGATAATTGAACCGAATGGCAGTAGCATCTGCCACTACAGGAATCAAACTCAGTGTCGGCGGCTAGAACCAACGTCATTGGTTTAAAAAACCGACGTCATGGGGATCATTTCTTGTAGTGGCCGCCGACATTGCTTTTTTCGGCCGTCGACACAGAGATCATTTCCTGTAGTGGCGTAAGCTGTAAAATACTTTTCATTTGACCTTTTTGGTATAGATGTTGGAGGAACAAATCTTTTAAAGAATATGGCGTAAAGTGTGAAAGATTTTAGAGAAAGAGTGAAATTTTTAGAGCACACGATGAACAGTGTTACCGATTGATGATGGGGTTAAGGAGGAGTTGCAGACATGGGCAAATCCAGCACCAGGTCTTGGGGCTCTAGCCTTACCTACATTGTCTATCTTAAACCACCTATAAGTTTTAGTACAAAATAGAAGAAAGAAGAGTCTAAACTTCAGACTTAAAACTTAGCTAAACTTCAGTTCTTTTTATTATTTTTAGCTACGTCCGTCCTAGCTGCAGACAGTATATATAAACGGTTGGTCATACACAGTGAAACTCTTAAACCTGAATTATTGTGCCAAAGCAGACCAACTGGTGTGCTGTATTTACCTCTGTACCTTTGTTTACTGTTTACTTTAGAGAAGGAAGTGTCGGCAGCACGTCGATGAAAATGCGCTCCTAGGTGCTAGCTCCGACGAATGTAGAGAGTACAGACATATATAGCATCAACATCAAGTGCCTCACCTACCAATACATCAAGACAAAGTAGTAATAATTAATTAGCCAATCAATCAACCAAGTAAACATTGGCGTCTGGGTGAAATATTTCATGTAGACCTGCCTACCATGCATCCATGAATCAACATTGGTGTGTGAATGTGAGAGACCATATCTCTGGACAAATGTGATCAACAGTTACAACAACCCCACGCTGTCTAGGATTTTCTTTGTGTTAAACTATGAGAGTATCTCCATTCAAAACTCTAAATACATATTCTACAACATTATTCACCGCACACTTTATCCATTTTTAAATTTTTTTTCATATTTTTTACTATATTTTAAAAAAATGTTTTTACAACAGACACTTTATCCTTTTCACTTTATTTTACTGTTTTTTCCAGGAATGCTTCAAAAATGTACGAGAGGCTAGGCATCTGCTCACATGTTAAGGGGATTCTCCTTATCCCATATGCATTTCCTTCCTAGCTCCCGAGCCCGAAAGGGAGTCCTCGCTCTCATGATGGCGTGAAAGAGAGAGCATGGCGCGCTCATGCTGGGCCCTCTCTCCTCTTGGCGTCCTCGTCGGAGATGGGAGAGGGGGGACCCTGGCTCTCCTTCCTCCTCCAGGTGCTCGTCCTCTCTATCCCCTTCCCCTTTCCTCTTCTTCCCGCTGCCCTTGTGTGTCCAGATCTGAATGCCCTCTCACCTCCGGCGGCAGTTGGTGGCGGATCTAGATCACTGGGGGTTAGGGGCGGTGGCTGGCCGGGGGTTGGTAGTGGGAGGACTGGTGCTAGTAGTCTAGGGTTAGGGTTAGTAGGGCCTAGGTCTACCGCCGGGATTCGGCTATGGCGCCGTGTCCAGGGGGTCTTTTGGTCTCCTGCTTTCTTCGCTTGGTTGGCAACAGCGCCGGCGATTGAGGGGAGATGTCGGAGTTGGTCTTCTCCCCCGATTGGCCAGCCGACCCCTCGGAGGTGAACGCTTGTGTGTCGGCAGTGGCGGCGGCGGTGGTGGATGGCGGTTTTCCAGGGTGAGTGCCTGCCGAGGCCGCGTGGAGCTGTCCCTCCTTCCATGTCGCTGGTGGTGACTGTCTTAGGGCTTTTGCGCCGGGTTCCCTTCTGGATCCGGCGGCGGTAAAGTGGCTCGGTGCCTCTCTTTGCGCTCCGACGAGGTCAAAGCCGAAGGAGGGGGCCGGAGCTTTGCGTTCCCCATGGAGGTATCCCTCTGGTCCGGCGTGGCGTACCGTGCTGCGGACATGGGGCGGTGACCCTATCCGTCTTTTTCTGCGGGTATGCGATCTTTGGCGGCGACGACAACGGGGCTTTCATGACCCGGCTTACGTCTTCCCCGGGATTGGTGGCGCTCGCAACTAGCTTCCTCCGGCCATCAGTGAGGCCTCCATGCGCTACAGTTCGTTGATAAAGGCAGCGAAGCAGTTGTCCGAGGTCCACGAGGTCTCACCATGTCTTCTAAACCTCCACGAGTGATTCTCCCCCCGTGAGGTGGTTTGGCCTTTGGAGGAGACGCTGCTGGCATGCCTGCCGTTTTGTCTTCGTGTATCTTCCCGACGGTGGTGGCCGTCATGAAGAGGGACAGCGGAACATTAATACCAGATAGGCCTTGACTGAACTTCATTGTATTCTTACTTTTTTCGAAGGTCCACTCTGTAATCTGTTGGGTATTTTACCCTAGTAATGAAATGCCCTTCTAAAAAAGAAAAAAGAAAAAAAACATTTCCTTCCTTTGCACCCAATTACCTCTGAAGTTTTGCATTCATTACAGAAAGCTTGCAATGTTTCTTTCATTCTCCTTGCACAGTTGCACTACGGGAAATGCATAGATCTATTGTTTCGAAGGCGCCATCGGGTCGCAGTCGGATGAGATCCGTCAGATTAAACATTGCAAGATACAACTCAGCGCCAACCGTAATGACAGTGCAGTATGGTGCTTACAATTCACGAACTATATGTGTTTAAAACGTCTGAACTCATCTATAGTAACTGCAACATGGATGGTGATAATCATTTCTTTCATTTTTTATGTTTGGACCAGCTTACATATTATTTATTGGATTACGACCATTTTTTATTCAAATTTTCAGTGCAAGAAATTGCCTGGCGACCATTTTCTGTTTAGGAAGATCAGTAGTGATCACGAAATTAAATACTTCATGTTTTGCATTTTCTGTATCAGCTGATCCCTGTATAATTATAATTTCAAATAAAATGGCCATAATCCCTGAAAGCAGAGAGAACTCATTAATCTGGACTTAGATCTACCTAATGTTAGGACAGCTGTTCCTATTCCAGCGAGATGCAGCTGATGTCTCCTCCAGAACAACAAATAGGAGCCTTTGTAAAAAAATATCAACTCATCACCATCTCCTCACTACTCCCACCTTATCAACCACTGATCAGTCCAACTAGTCAAGTCTAATTAAGCTACTAATCAGCTTTGCAGGCCAGTACACATTCTGCTCTTGCTTTGCGAAGAACAGGGCACATGCATCGTGTATAGCAGTACAGTGGGGTATTTGATTTGATATGACCTGCTATTTAATTTCTTCCCATAAGAAATACAACGATTCGAGCCAGATCCAGCTCAAACCCACTCAATTCTTCGTGCCACCGTGCCTCCATGGTTATGCTTTGCGACTCGCTGAAAAAAAAAATTCTTCATGAAAGAGCTGTATATCTAATATACAAAGAGACGTGTAGAATATATAGGAGTTATCTTTACTGCTGCTTTAACATAACTAACCGCATACGCGCGCCCATGGCGCACGAGCGAGGCAGAACATGGCAACGCAGCGCCTATGGCACGCGAGCGAGGTAGTTTGGCCGGTCTCGCAACGCGGCAACGCAGCGCGAAAGACGCGGCAGCGCGCCCGGCAAAAAACGCGCATGCGTGCGCGGGCGGAGGTGCAACGCGCGACGAACAAAAGCGCAGCGCGCTGCGGAGCCCGCGACTCGACCCCGGGCCTCCCAGACGGCGGAGCTAACCAACTGGACGAAACGTCTGCGTGCCTGGTACGTGGGACGAAAAAATTGTTTTATACGTTAAAAGAAAATGGACGGCCGTCGCGGCGCCGAGCAGGGAAGTCAGCCACGTGGCGTGCGGGAGAAGCGCATGTTCCCGTTTGTACTTTTAGATACCATATATACAAATATAAAATACTAGTTTACGTGCTGCTGTACATGTCCTCACGACTCACGAGCAGGGTTTCAAAAACTTCCGGTTAACCGCGGTTAATCATGCTAATCAGCGCCTCATGGCTTTCGCTCGATAAACCGCGGTTTAGAGTTTAGGGTTTGATCAAAATTGTTTAAATAAATTTTGAATGTAAAATATACATAAAATTCCTAAAAATACTATTAATCATTCTAAGCATTTTGGTTTAAATGAAATTTTAAAATTCAAATTTTTAATGTGTATTTTAATGAATTTTAGTTATTTTCATTGATTTTGAAATTTTTTCGTCACAAACGCATGTTAACATGAAGAAACCCATGATTAACGCTAAAAAACATGACTAACATGAACAAAACCGAAAAGCCGTGGTTTTAAATTTAGGGCAAAAACCGTACAGAACCGCCGATAAACCGCGGTTAACCGCAGTTAACCGGCTCCGCGCCATTGCCGGCTCGGAGAACTCCGCCGGTTTTGTTAACCCTGCTCACGAGCTAGCTAGCTAGCTAGCACCGACATTGACCTGTGAGCTACTGGCAAGTAGTGCAAATAGTGGAGTAGAAGAACAATATTTAGGGCCTGTTTGTTTGAATTGCAGCTTCTCTAAAAGCTGCTTCTGGCCTTTGACTCTGAGAAGCTAGCTTTTCAAGAAGCTACTTTTGTAAAAGCTGGACCTGTTTGGCAACCATGCTTCTGGCTGTTTTGGTTATCAGCTTTTGAGCTGTATTGATGTGTAATGTCTAGAATACTATTGACCCATTATATTTTCTTTATTTGTTTTTCTTTATATTTTCTTTATTTGTTTTTATTTTATATATGTTAGTTTTAATTTGCACGTGACATTAAAAATAAAATAATGCCTCTCTGACACACATCTACGAACAACAGCGCACATATGAGATCTTTTTTTTTTTTGCTGATTCCATCAATAGTCAATCCACGGAGGCTCCTTGACTTCCCCCATGGCCACACACAAAGCTCAAAAGCTCACTTTCTTCTCGATCTCCCTCTTCCTCCTCTCGCTCCGATCGATTCCCCTTGGAGGCGGAGCGCCATGAACCACGACGCGGAGCTCTCGTGGGGCGCGAGGCTCGCTGGAGCGGCGTTCTTGGGTTCTCATTGTCTTTGGCGTCATTGGCGCGGTGGTCTTCTTGGTGCGGCGGTGGCGTGGTGCGTGCTGGCGTGTCTTGTGCAGCGTACTGATGGGGTCGTGGGCGAGGAGCACGCCAACCTCGGCGATGATACGCGCACTTGCTCGCCTTCGCCGACGGGCACCGTCCACATCCACGCCTCGGCTGCGTCACCGCCAACCCGCCAGCGTCGAGTACGTGCTCGGGACCCGCCGACAACTTTCCCAAGGGCAAGCCCTTCGCCGTGCTCTCGGCGACTTCCTCGGCGGCATCTTCAACATCGACGGCAGCGTGACTTAAGCGCCGCCACAGACCTCGAGCTCTGCGGCGTCGCCGTTCGCTCATCGCGTCTTGGGATCGTTGCCGATGAGGTGGGCGCGCCTCTCTCGCCGCCGCCGCCGCGAGGCGGGGTGGTCGACCTCGGGGCGTTTTCGGTAACCGACGACCATCTGCGGAAACATAAAAAGAGGCGGCGAGGGAAGAGGGAGGGGGAGGGAGGGCTCATGGGATGCAAGGCGGCGAGGGGAGGCGGCGAGGGAGAGGAGAGGGCGGGGAGGAGGAGAGGAGGCGGCGAGGCGGGGGAGGAGGGAGGAGAGCGGAGGGCGAGGAGGGGCGGGGGCGAGAGAGGGATCATGCGTGGGTGGAGAGGAGGGGAGGAGAGAGGCGCGGGGAAGTACTGGAGGCGCCCGGGAGAAGAGGGCGGGGACGAGGGGACGGAGCGACCAAGAGGCGGCGGGAGGAGAGCTCGTGGGGGAGTTGCAGATGGGAAAGGGCTACGGGTGGAAAGGTATATATTGGATGGCATTTGTGGGTAAATAATTAGAACTAGAAGGGTAATGTCTTTTTTCCATCCCGCAAAAGCTATAGAAGCCACAAAAAACTTGCTTCTCAGGTCATAGTACAAATCTGGCTTTTGGGGGCTTCTAGCTTTTTCAAAGGGGGTTCCAAAAACGGGCCTTAATGGACGTGTTGCAAATCAATATACGTTGAAACAATCAAAATTATTTAATAGAGAATTTTAATATGCACGGGAGGGCCTTTATAGCTTGTTTATTTCTAGCATGCTACTCCCACCCATCAAAATTATCTCGTTGAATTACACACAAGTTTTTACCTATGACTATATTTTGATCTATTTATATTGAATATATAAGATCCGCCTTGAATAGTAATTCGTGATATTTTATAACTAAATTTAGGAGTACATAGTGATCAAATGTGCATTTTAAAGATATGCTAATGTCTAAAATGATAATTATTTGTGAGTTGTGACTAGAGAGAGCAGTTCAATGGTGGATGTAGAGATCGATGGTATTAACTTGCCTAGACTTAATTTCAACCATGCAGCCCGCACTAGAGGTATATTAGGACACACCTAATTAAATTAAATCTATATACATATCTAATATATTTCTGAATAATTAAGCTAGTTCAAACTATATAGACCTTGTATTTCTGAACACGTACGGGTAGTGTTATACTAGCATTTTTATCCAATACCACACTTGTTAATGAACACCTGCTTTAGTTAATTTTTCAAAAGTGATCTAAAAGATGGGATTACTTCCTCCCTTTCACAAAAAAATTGACATTTTGGTCATTAACATGGTGTCCGAAATAAATATCATTTTTCCTATATATAACTATGATATATCATAGACTTGTTTTTTTTTTTGAGACAAATTAGATATGTATGATTTCCATACACCTCATCTAAACTGTTCAAAAAGATCTAAGTTTTGAAGCTTTTAACTTTCACACATATTTCAAACAATGTGCTTGTGAGAACCGGAGGGAGTATACATAAAAAACTCTTGTTATATGGAGCTCATCTTATTACGGAGTACTTACTAAGTACTAGTTAATCAACAGAAAAAAAGTAGCAAAGTTTAATTTGGTCGGTATACATGATCTACTACTTTCTAATACCACATAAAGCAAAGTGCTAGAGATCCGATCATAAATAATATAACATTGTCTTCTTCTGCATCTGTATTTGTCATGTTTGTAGCATATATTCGAGTCCATCTAAAACCCCCAAAATATACCCTGTAACAAGTGTTTCTCAGCACATTATCAGCACGAGCGATTCACATACATAGTCGACGAATTAACGCGACGACGAGCCAGAGAGAAATCAAAGCATGAAGCCAATCCACATGCGACCGATGAACACGCGGAGAGATCAAAACCGAACGACTGCCGGCTACCCCGTCATCTGCATCAATCCGAATTCCGGCGTCGAGATAAACCTGATCCGATGCATGCAAATCTAGCTAGTTCCACTCCAACATATAGTCAAGATGAAATCGACGGTATTTACTCCGAAATTTTTTTTTTATTTTACTCAAAAAGAGGATGAAATCGACGGCCGATCAAGAACGCGTCTAGTCAAATTGCGTTGAGCGAATTTAGCCGGGAATTGAACGAGATGATCAGATGACCTTATCCGATGCATGCAATTCATCGATCGTCCATAATTAACATGAGTCACTGGTGACTCATCTGACTCATCACCCGAGTGACCGGCTCAAACCTGCATTTGCTACTAGTAAATGCCAGGAGCTAGCTTGCCACACGCCTTGGGCTCTGCTGCTCGATCGGATAGAGCGTGACTCATGTTGAGGATGCTGCTTGATTATTGAGGATGCTGCCGATCACTTCCATTTCCCTGTCCCTGTGACTCCGTCCGATCATAAAATATTTGATGCTTTCGATTTTACAAGGTCGTCGTGATACAACGTTGAGCACTAATTAATATTATAATTTATTATGAGATTATTAAAATTATGATGTTATTGAAGGTTTTTTTCAGATAAATTTACGCATATAACTTTTTATGTACAAAGCCTAATTATTTAAAAAGAAATTTGTGGCTCAAGTTCTGAAATTTTGGCTGGCATGTATTTGAAACATCGATTATTTGTGGATGAAGAGAGTATTTAATTTTGCAAAGAAAAACTTCATAGAACTACTCCCTAGACATCTACACCGTTTCAGAAATATACCTTTTTACCACCAATAACCACTGCAGTTTGTAAAGAAAATTCACTAAAAACTACGATATTCTAAAAGTTTTTTGATTATTTGTGATTTCCACGACCGCACAAACTTTAATTTGATTTGCACATATGTTAGACGTCCTGGTTTGAGAATTAGGAATAGGAGGGATAATAAAGCATGAGGTGACCTGCCAAAGACCAGAACTTCGACAGAAACATCTTCGAAAAATTGGAAACTCTCATACAACTTGGTTTCGTGAACCTTTAAAAGATATATATAGATGGTATTGAAAAATCATATATATTATTTAGTGTATCTATTTTTTCGGAGTAAATAAACACCAAGAAGTTGTACTTTTTCCCACCAAAACCATGCAAGTGCGTCTTTGTTTATACTAGTATTTACATGATGCACTTTGGAGTCTTTTTACTCGGTTGGATTAGTTAGTTTTGATACGTTGTCTATCCGCTTGATTGGAGTGTTTATCCATTTCCTTATCCTAAACACGGTTAAAAAAACAAAGGACGATCAGACGGATGAGGCAAAAGCCCCCAATCAAGGCGGGCGAACAGTATCGTAAAATAGCAGTATAGTCGATCAGATTACAAAACCTTCCATTTTTTTTTAATACAAGGATCTCTCCAACGCTACAAACTGCAGGTAAATAAAAAAAATTGATCATGAGCGTGGAGCACGGCCTTGCAAAACGCTGCAACTTAACATCAATTAGCAATTAAACATGGTGTCTCGCGCATTTGCACGGCTATATCTCGACTTATTTTCTATTCTTGTATTTATATATAAATTTTTTTTAAAAATTTATATTTTGTTATACATTTTTAATGTAAACTGCTATAATTCGGGCTATATACGGCGCAGACTTTTTTAATTAATACGAGAATTCATAATATTTTAGATTTCCTTTGATGGCTCCGTTTATAGTCTAATCACACCCTTAATTATCCTGGCACAATTTTAAACACAGTAACGGGCATCTGTATAAAATCTTTTTTTACCTTTCTACCAGGGAAAGAAAAAAGACGAAATATGTGGTGCAAACCACTGTTTTCATACAAACCCCATGAAAACCACATATAAAAGTTTTGTAAATTCATAAAAAAATTATTGGAGATAGGTATGTGCACGAACTATATCACCACCAAATCTTTTAAATTAAGTTCCGAATTAGTAGATGCTGCCAAAGGGAGTGGGGGTGCCATACGCAAAAAGGAAGCGACTCATAGAATGACAGAGGCAAATAGAGCTCTTACACATTTTCAAGTTTAAACTCCTGAAATTTGTTTTTTTTGTTTCTCACAAACGATGTTGAGTTTAGACTTGAGATTTGGTGGTGATGTAGTTCGTGCACATATCTATCTCCAGTAATTTTTTCACGAATTTACAAAACTTTTATATATGGTTTTCACGGGTTTGCACGAAAATAATGGTTTGCACCACGTATTTCGCCAAGAAAAAAACCCCCAAAATTACGGATATACCTTTCGTCCCCAACCCCCAGAGACTCTCTTCCTCCTTCCTCCGCCTTGCCTTGCCAGTGGCCAGTGGCGTCTCCTCCCTATAAAACCTCGTCCTTTCGCACCCCCGTCTCCTCTCCTCTCCTCTCCCTCTCCCCTCTCTCCCTCTCGCGCGTGCGAACTGCGGAGTGCGAGCTTAGCGTCCGGGTCGATCTCGCCGCAGGCAATGGCCGCGTCGGCGATCCTGCCCGAGGTGGCCACGCAGGTGGTGGTGCCGGTGGCGGCCGCGGTGGGCATCGCGTTCGCGGTGGCGCAGTGGCTGCTGGTCTCGAAGGTGCGGCTCTCGCCGGAGCGGCGCGGGGAAGGCGCCGCCCCCGGGGCGGCCGGCGGCGCGGGCAAGGACGGCGCCAGCGAGTACCTCATCGAGGAGGAGGAGGGGCTCAACGAGCACAACGTCGTCGTCAAGTGCGCCGAGATCCAGAAAGCCATCTCCGAAGGTGAGCGAGGGGAGCTCTCGATCTGGTGGCGCCTAGCCGTAGATCTCGAGCCCCTTGGGGGTGTCCTAGTGGTTGCTGGGTCGTGCTGCTTCCGAATTTTAGGCGCTGATTTTGATTATTTCCTTTGCTCGTGGCGTGAAACGTGCGGAAAAGGACCTTTCTACCCTTCTTTTTTTTCCTTTTTCTTTTTTGTCATATGGCATGGACTTGCTCCCGTTAGAATTTGTATTGTTGTGAGAAATATTAGATTCTTGTGTGTTTCTTAGGGAATCCATGTTAAAAAGTGTTACTTTTCATCATTCGATGCTACATATCTAGCAGTAATGATCTGTGTTCTTTGACAGTTTGATACGTTGATGCATGGATTCATGTTTGTGTTGTGTTATCTGCATTTTTTTTGCTTCCCTGAAGGTCTCTAGTAATAATATTTTAAATTTACCCTGTGCCTGGACTATAATATATAATCAACTGTTTTATTAGTTCTACTCGTCGGTTGGATCTACACAAACGCTAACTATCCATGCCCTCACTTTATGCAACACTCGTAAATAATTCTTAGTCAGTGTGCGTTAATTGCTGTTAGTTAATCATTTTTTGCCCCCACCAAGATTTTTTTTGGGAGATATTTGTGGTGGGGTGAGGGGTGGTCATGGATTAGAACTGGAAGCGCTCTGTTCTTGAGTCTTGACTCTTGAGTGGTCCCCATGTAAATCCCTGCAGCGACCATGCTGTGGGGATAGGATTAGTTACTCGTGGGAGAGGATAGGTTCTTGCACCTGTGGTCCTCTCTTCTCCTCTTGGTAGGATAAGAAGATTGCAATTTTTCTGTGCACCTGCGTTGCTGTAGCAGGTAGGAATTAGTTTCCCTGCAACCGGATGCCCATACTCATCCACTCATCCTGGAAGGAATCCTAGATGCGGCGCACATGGACTGGATGATTTTGTGGTCCGTCCATTATTGGAGGACCGTCGCGGTCTGGAGGCGCTGCTGATTTAGTAGTTTGTCTCATGTGAGGTGCCTGCACCGTTGGCAGGTTTAATTTCTTTGTGGTGTTGGTTTGGTTTAAGATCATGCTAGTGGTTAGCTTATGTTCATATCTGTATTAGTAAACTGTAAAACACAGTGTGTGAAGTATCTGATCCCACAGTAGAGCTCTTGTGCACAGCTGTATGTTGTCTGTTTCACAGAAAAGTGCCCCGAACTTTGCATTTTCTGAGTTCTTACAAATTCATATAATTGTTACGCCTATTAGACATTTTGGTATTGTAATTGCCTTTTATACATTCCTTCCTTGTGAAGTTAGTATGATACAGCTTTTGATTCCATTGGGATTTGCTGAGATAGGAGGTTCTAAATTTCAGGTTGGAAGGACAATTTGGGATTTTAGTTTTGATTGATTCTTCTATTGAACAGTGACCAAATTAATTGTCCTTTTTTTAGTTTTTAGTTTTTATGTAGTCCCCATTAAAATATTTTGATATTGATGTGCTTCTTCAGTTCAATGCTTACATCACAAATAAAAAAAATGGATTTAGGCACTAAGCTCTTATCAGAATCTTACTGTACTTTTTCATCGTCATATTGTTCCTAACTTTGATATTTGATATTGCTGTCGATATTTCGTTATTGATACATTTTTTTGGTAGTCATTAATATATTACTTTTTTGTGCATGCATTGATGGTTTAAATGAACTTGCTTTGCTGTAAACAGGAGCAACTTCTTTCCTTTACACCGAATACAAGTATGTTGGACTATTCATGGGTGTTTTCGCGATCCTGATCTTCCTCTTCCTGGGCTCTGTTGAGGGCTTTAGCACAAAGAGTCAACCTTGCCACTACAGCAAGGACAGGACATGCAAGCCTGCTCTTGCTAATGCCATCTTCAGCACAATTGCCTTCGTGCTTGGTGCAGTCACTTCTCTTGTGTCTGGTTTTCTTGGAATGAAGATCGCAACTTATGCAAATGCCAGGACAACTCTTGAGGCAAGGAAGGGTGTTGGGAAGGCATTCATTACTGCTTTTCGCTCTGGTGCTGTGATGGGCTTCCTTCTTGCTGCAAGTGGTCTTCTTGTTCTCTACATCGCAATCAACTTATTTGGAATTTATTATGGTGATGACTGGGAGGGTCTTTTTGAGGCCATCACCGGATATGGTCTTGGTGGTTCTTCTATGGCCCTTTTTGGCCGTGTAGGTGGTGGGATTTACACGAAAGCTGCTGATGTTGGTGCCGACCTTGTTGGGAAAGTAGAAAGGGACATCCCTGAAGATGACCCGAGAAACCCAGCTGTAAGAGTTCTTACACTGCATTTAAAGACCTGTGTATTTTCCAATCATCTGTTTTGAAGTTTCTTGATAATTCATGCTGTCAACCATAGTATTAACATTCTGATAGGTATTTGAATCCGCATGCAACAATGATCACATTTATTCTTTCCACTTCTCCCAGGTCATTGCGGATAATGTTGGTGATAATGTTGGGGATATCGCTGGAATGGGTTCAGATCTGTTTGGCTCCTATGCTGAGTCATCTTGCGCTGCTCTTGTTGTGGCTTCAATCTCTTCTTTCGGAATCAATCATGAATTCACCCCTATGCTGTACCCGCTCCTAATTAGCTCTGTGGGTATAATAGCTTGTTTGATAACCACTCTTTTTGCAACTGATTTCTTTGAGATCAAGGCTGTAGATGAAATAGAGCCTGCCCTCAAGAAACAACTTATAATTTCCACTATTGTGATGACTGTTGGAATTGCACTCGTCAGTTGGTTGGGCCTCCCATATACCTTTACAATCTTCAACTTTGGTGCCCAGAAGACGGTGTATAGCTGGTATTGCTATTTACTGGAATTTCCATATGGTTGTTTAGAACTCACTTTCATGATGATCTCATTTTGTTCTAAATTTGATAGGCAATTATTCTTATGTGTGGCGGTTGGTCTCTGGGCTGGCCTTATCATTGGATTTGTTACAGAGTACTACACAAGCAATGCATACAGGTACTTGCAATTTTGATAATATTTAATATTGTTTGAATGATCGTACCTATGGTTTTCCTTGAAGTTCCTGACAATTCGAATTCTCCCCTTCCAGTCCTGTACAGGATGTTGCTGATTCCTGCAGAACTGGTGCTGCTACTAATGTCATCTTTGGCCTAGCTCTGGGATACAAATCAGTTATTATCCCTATTTTTGCCATTGCTGTTAGTATTTTTATTAGCTTCAGCCTTGCTGCAATGTACGGTGTTGCTGTTGCTGCTCTTGGAATGCTCAGCACAATTGCTACTGGTCTTGCCATTGATGCATATGGCCCTATCAGCGATAATGCTGGAGGAATTGCTGAAATGGCTGGCATGAGCCATAGAATTCGTGAGAGAACCGATGCTCTGGATGCTGCAGGAAACACCACTGCTGCCATTGGGAAGGTACACATGCCAGACTGAGCATACTTTGTTGCACATATTTGAATTTTAGAGAGAGATCACATTTAAGAAGTTGGTCCATTGTAATCAGATTGCTTGTTCAGTTTTTTTCATTAAATTCACTTTCAAGGTACTAAATTCTCATTCCTGTGGTTTTTGTATTCGTAGGGTTTTGCCATTGGCTCAGCTGCTTTGGTGTCCCTTGCTCTCTTTGGTGCTTTCGTTAGCCGTGCTGAGATCTTAACTGTTGATGTCCTGACGCCTAAAGTTTTCATTGGACTGATTGTTGGTGCTATGCTCCCATACTGGTTCTCTGCAATGACCATGAAGAGTGTTGGCAGTGCAGCGCTCAAGATGGTGGAGGAAGTCCGGAGGCAGTTCAATACTATCCCTGGGCTCTTGGAGGGTACCACGAAGCCTGACTATGCGACATGTGTGAAGATCTCTACCGATGCGTCCATCAAGGAGATGATCCCCCCTGGTGCACTTGTTATGCTCACACCTCTTATTGTCGGAATCTTGTTTGGTGTTGAGACCCTCTCTGGAGTCCTTGCTGGTGCTCTTGTTTCTGGTGTTCAGGTATGTGCACAAACTTTTTTGGGACTATATTTTCATCATTGTATTATCTTGTTCAATTCATAACTATGCTGTTTCCATACAGATTGCCATCTCTGCTTCAAACACAGGTGGTGCCTGGGACAATGCAAAGAAGTACATTGAGGTAAAACCTTTGATGACTTTTCTCAAAAAAAAAAAAAAACCTTTGGCATCAACACCTGCCAGCCATTCTTCCCCTCCCTATATTTGCCAAACATCATTATGTTCTTTCTTGGTTTTAGGCTGGTGCATCTGATCATGCAAGAAGCCTTGGCCCGAAAGGCTCGGACTGCCACAAGGCTGCGGTGATCGGTGACACCATTGGGGACCCTCTCAAGGACACCTCAGGCCCCTCCCTGAACATTCTCATCAAGCTCATGGCTGTCGAGTCCCTCGTATTTGCCCCCTTCTTCGCCACCCACGGAGGCATCCTCTTCAAATGGCTTTAGATGGAGGAAATTGATGGTTCGATAGCTTTAATTTTGCCAGGGGGGAGAGAGCTCTAGGTCATCTATATCTCATAGAGCTCTTTCAGTTTGACCCATATCAAGCCCTCCTTTGTCAGCCTTATGTTCTTGCTGCCATGTTGAATTTATCAGCAACAAACTGTCTAGTTTTTGGTCGAGTCTGGTAGTAGCACGCAGCTGAGGGGACTCCAGGCCATTATGCAGGTTTGGACAAGTGTATTGGGGTTTGGCGACTTACATTTTGCCTGTTGATAGGATGATGATGATGATGATCATGATTCTCTGCGGATTCCCTTATTTCTTAGTATGAAACATTTCTACAGAAGCTTTTGTTTTATCATGATGGCTGCGATCGGAGATTCCTGTGCCAATGTGCCATGTTATCTACTCTTCTTTTGGCCCGTGGCCGCATCAGTTGCTCCTGCGCTTGAGGTGTTTTTTGGTTCTTTTTTTATCCACGGTCGATGGCCGCAGTGGCCAGTGGGTACGAGACGGCACGGGAAAAAAAGGTTTCAAATTTAGCTTTTTGAGTGGACCCTTTCAAAGTTTCAATTCTGTTCAGACCGAACTGGTAACCCGTCGAACAAACCGTTTTAAATTTAAACATAAATTTTGGAAAAAAAAATATTCTTCTTGAAATTTCATGATTTCTAGAAGCTGATAGTTCTGTGAACTTTTGTTCGGAATTTTCAGATTTCTGTTTTCAATTTAAATTTCAACGAATTCAATGGGATTCCGTACGAAATATTAAAAAAATTTATGGAATGGAGGATTTTGGGGCAAAACAAATCTGTGAACTCTATTCCCTTTGGAACACACGTGTGTATATATTGACGAGGTACGGGAAGGTCAAGAGAAGAGGGACGAGGGTGGGTGGGTGGGTGTGTGTGTGTGGGAAGCAAATTCTCTGATTTTACTGCCCTCTGACTTGGGTCACTGACATGTGGGCCGAGGATCTCAATCAGTGTGTGGGTGGGTGGATTGGGGCGGGGGGCAAGAGAAGACGTGGAAGTAGCATAGTGATTAGAGACTAGAAAACATATCCAGTTTATCTCGATAAAAGACTTTTCCTCACTATGCAAATCCAACGATTCCGTACAACAATATAACACCCAAGAAGAATATTAAAACCATGCGTTTATATTTCTCCCATGACATCATCTGTCAACCACATGAAGTCTATCTTATGGTGTTGGTTGGACGCTGTTTTATTAGCATTTAATATGCTAGCACTAAATAGGTTGTCGTATATATAACACCCAAAAATAATAAAATTCTAGGTATTATATTTTTCCTAGATGATTTAGGACACCTCCGATAGAAGATAGAAAACATACTTATATTAACTTTTTTTAAGGAAAAATAAAACCCTACTTTTTATCTTGAAAACTTTAGACCCAGACGATGATAGATATTACAACCGAAGCAATTTCCACCCGCCCAAAGGGCTTTTCTCACTTCTTGAATGCCCATGGCGTGTCTACAAACTCTCTAGGTTTCCTCCTAGGGGAGGCTATCCACGTCTATGAACGTGGAATGGCTATGGAAGGCCAAGATAAACTAGAGCTTACGGTGAAACTTTAATATGAAAAGGCTGTGGTCGACGTCTTAAAGAGTTCAAAAAATTATGAAAATTATTTTACGAACTTTAAAAAAATTATTTAAAACTTCATAAAAATAAATATAAAGCATTACATCATTTGGTTTATAAAAAATAACAATTTTTATTTTTATTTTATTTTATTTAAACTGAAACAAACAATGTCTGTTTTCTTCTTTTTTTTTTTAAAAAAAACACGCATCTCACCCTCATCTTCTCTCCGCTTGGCGCGTGCTCTCAGCCTCACTCATTCTCACTTCGCGCTCCTCCGTCCTCACCCCCGCCCATCCCCGTCTCGCCGCCGCCGCCTCCCACCTCTCCGTCCTGCTCCGCCGCCTCCTCATCCTCCCCTCGCCGCCGCCTCTATCGCCCCCACGAAACTTGCGCCGTCTCTGCTCTCCGCCCGTGCGGAAAGATGGAGGCTTTCCTCGCCAGCGTCAGGGCGCCCTCTCGAGCTCACGCCGTATCCACCACCTCCTGGAGCCCGCTCGCCAGCCCCTTTTTCCGCGAAAGGCGGCGCAAGAAGCCCTCCTCCTCGGTGGTCTGCATGGCGGTAAGGTCTTTCTTGTGCACTAAAAGAGTTCGTGGCTGTGTAGTAGTACTTGAAACGAAACCAGTATATGGAAGGCCTCATGACTAGTCCTTTTCGATGCTTTGTGTAGGAGCCCTACCTCATAGCAAAGTTGGATTCTGCGGAGAAGGCTTGGAAAGAAATGTCGGTATGGTTCTTTGTCCAGTGTTCAGCTTGAATTCTTTTATCCTTTTAAACGTAGGAAACCATCTATGGATTGTGTTGGCAACCATTCATGCAGTTTTTAAATCGTTAATTCCACAACTAAGGCCGGTTCTTTAGAACTACTAAAAAGGTTCTAGAGTTTTGATTACCCTTTCCTGGGTATGCAATGTGCCAATGTGTAGAGTGTAGACAGCGTGCTCTGTAATGCTTTCATACTGATATGGAAAATGTTCCATTTTATTCTCACTTTATATTCAGTAACCGAACAAGGAAATGTGATGGATGAATATCTTCTTCAGGTTAGATTGGCTGATCCTGACATTGTCTCAGATCCCGGCGAGTACCAAAAACTTGCACAGTCTGTTGCTGAACTAGACGAGGTACTTCACATAGTTCCAATAAATATTTTCTTTTGGCCACTTATAAGATGTCCATGCATATGTAGATGAACCTTAGAGCAGAAAATGCTTCTCGGTTTCATCACATTTTTCTGAAAAAAAATGCAGGTTGTGACTACATACAAGCAGTTTAAGGATTATGAGAGGCAAGTTGAAGAAACAAAAGGTTAGCACTGTGCAATATTTCTTATGCATTGAATTTAGTACTAGACTCTCACAAACTCTGTAATGGACAACATGATAGCTTTGCAAAGAGAGAATGGAGATGACCCAGATATGGCCGAGATGGTAGCTTCAGAGTTGGAGTCACTATCGAACCAGCTTGCCGAGTTTGAGGAAAAACTGAAGGTGGGTATAATTATAAGTATTATACACTAGATATCTTATTGCTTCTCATTACTTTTATTTTCTCTTATTAGGTACTATTGCTTCCTAGCGATCCTCTAGATTCACGCAACATCTTACTTGAAGGTATGCATCAGGTTTTCAATTTTACATTTGAACTCATCAACTTAATGATATGGCCAGCTAGTCTTTTCTCTCTATATAACTGAGACTTAACTATATAACTATCACCTATTGAGGCAGGCAAAAGATATTAGCTTTAGCATTTTTTTTTTGTGTTATTTCATTCTTTCCAATTCACCTTAGGGAAAACTTTTGTAAGTATGTCACACCACATTTTGTTTAACTTCTAATCTTCTAATTACTTCAGTTCTAGTTCAAGTTTTGGAATTGAGAACCTATGTTCTTCATTTCTGCAGTAAGAGCAGGTGCTGGCGGCGATGAAGCTGGAATTTGGGCTGGTGACCTTGTAGGTAGATGATACTTTATGAAAATTGATCATGGTTTAGCACCTGAGCTAGTTTTTTGTTTGGTCTAAATAATAACACATTAAAGCTTTTGGAATAGAATTTGAAGAGTTATCTGGGCAGTACCTAGCAGGTACTGAATGTGCAAGAGGGATTTTCAATTTTGGCAACATAACTTCTCCTTTGTTCATTTCATTATTGTTTCAGTAGTCATACTCTTAATGTCATAGTGCATCATATTTATGATTTTTTTTAATCTAACTAAATATGGCTGTTCCGCAGGTCCGAATGTACCAAAAATATTGTGAACGCAACTCTTGGAAGTTTAAGCCGGTTTCTAGCTCAGAAGTATGCATTCACAACCTTAATTTTACTAATAAATGACGATATGTTGCTCAAGAATTGAGCCTTTCAGGCAGAAAAGGGTGGTTATAAGACATATGTGATGGAGGTGAAGGGCAAACAAGTCTACAGTAAACTGAAGTTTGAGTCAGGCGTGCACCGAGTTCAGCGTGTTCCTCAGACAGAGACTATGGGACGTGTCCACACATCTACAGCAACTGTAGCTATTATGCCAGAGGTGTCTATTAGATGCCAGTTTTATGACTTGAATTTTCTTCTTTTGTTCAGAACCTTTCTGATGTTCTTTCGATTGGATTATAGGCAGATGAAGTCGATGTGGTTATTGATCCAAAAGACATTGAACTCAAAACTGCAAGATCTGGTGGAGCTGGAGGTATACCACTTATGATCTATCTTTTCTGTCTATTTCCAGCATTGAGGGAAACCTAACCCAGTTTCGTTTATTGAAACTAAAGATTACCATGTTCTTACAAATTGGGTCTGTATGACTGTACTTTTGAATGGAATCAGCCTCTCTATTTGCGACAAGGTAATGCCCCCATAATTTAACATTCCTAAGGGATGATATCTAAATGGAAATCACTTTCAAATCATGTTTGATAACATCCCAAAAATATTGTAGAATTATGCTGGAAAATTATCAGGTTTTGGAGCTATACTATGCTCCTTTGGAACAGGGAACACAGCTGTTAAGTTCAATGTATGTTACAAATTACAGCTGATTCTTAATCTTGTATTTCTTCTGCACTCAAATCAATGCAGGGCAGAATGTTAACAAGGTGGAAACAGCTGTTGATCTTATTCACAAACCTACGGGAATACGGATATTTTGTACAGAAGAAAGGTCACAACTTCAAAATAGAGAGCGTGCATTTCAATTACTGAGAGCAAAACTGTAAGTTTTGATCACCTAAAATTCTCCTCATTATTGTGCATCCTTCAAATCTATGTTTTAGCTGTGTCCGTATACTCCATTTCATCTCATTTTTCCTGCTTGTAAAGATGTTTGTTGACAGCAGGACTATAGTCGCATTGCCAGCTCTCCATATTTTGGAACAGAAAAATGCACACACAGAAATCCAGTCAGATTTAATTTACCCCCTTACAGGTGCTTTTGTAGCATATGTCCCCCACTAGTACATTGTTGTCGCATGCACCCTTTGGGATGGGTAGGAAGACGAAGCTTCATGTTTGTTTTCCTCCTTGAGACGAATCAAGACGAGGGAAGGCCATATACGGGGGCCAAACAGGTTGGAAGGATATGGTGTAGGTTGAATTAACCACTCTATACATGGTCCATGGCCAAGGTTGCACGTCATAGAGTTTTCACACACAAAAAGAAAGGGAGGTGGGAGAGGGGGAGGGATCAAACTCCAACAAACTTCTGGGAGTGTATTTGCACTTTTCCCTTTCTGGAATGAAACTATATGATTTTTTATCAAGGGAATGATGCGGATTTTCTGACTTAAAACAGATTGAACTTATTTTTACTCCACACATTTTTTACTGTTTTCAAATGATAGGCTGTAATTTAATAGCTGTATACTTGCATTCATCCTTGTGTGATTTTATTTCATTCCCCATATATTTTGCAGGTATGAGATAAAGTTAAGGGAACAACAAGAGTCAATTAGAAACCAAAGGAAACTGCAGGTATGTTGCCCATTCTCCTTAGATCTTGCAAAGATCATAGATGCTATATTTAATTAAAGGGAATGGGAATCTGTTTTCTAGATGACAAATGTTCAAACTCGGTGAGCAATATCCCTTCACATGGAAATGATCTATGTCCATGATGAGATTTAATTCTTGGTTATGAAAAATAGACACTATGATTGCTAAAAAAGACACTATGACACATTTTTTTTAAAAAGGAAGTACCTTTATTTAATTCACGAGTTAGTTTTTCATAGCAAAATTTGAAATATTCTCTGCTCGGTTCGCTAATGACATTAGTGATTGAAGGTTGGTACTGGTGCCCGTTCTGAGAAGATCAGGACTTACAATTACAAGGTATCAGTACATTTTGTCATCTCATGGTATCTTACCAGACAAGTGTTTATGTTGGGAATTGGGATCATTGGAAATATATGTATACTAAAGGTGGAGTCTTCTATATCTTCTTACAGGACAACAGAGTGACTGACCATCGGCTGAAGATGAACTTCGAACTGACTAGCTTCCTTCTAGGAGATATTGACTCAGCTGTTGAGGTACATTTGAAGATTCAATATATATGCGTGAACTTTGCAACGTGCCACTACTTCTGCAAAAATAAAAAGAGCATGAGTGCATGACACGGATCCATTCCGCATGTTGATTTCTTTTGTGGCTGTGACATCTACAGTCCTGTGCTGCACTGGAGCAGAAGGAACTTCTGGAAGAACTGGCCACCTCTGTGGGTGCAGTGAAGGTATGATCAGCACAATTGGTCTCTCTCCTTCCATCAGAGCATCAAACACAAATCATAGAACGGAAGATATGTTCAAGTAGATCAAGATGGTTGGACAAGCTTTACAAGAATTTAGCTACTTGTTTCTGCTGTTCACGATCATGCCTAGCGCCATTAAACACACCAGTGTATTCGAGTTTTTCTGCTGGGATCAGATTTTGAGTAAAGGGGAACAGACATTATTGTGTACAACTCAGCAGTTGCCTAGTTATTACAGTATTCAACCTGCACAATTCAACGTGGTGTATCACTTCCTGCGAGAAATTTTAAGATAATGGATACGAACCGTTCATTCCTCTTAGTGTAATGAATTTCCTGCGAGAAATTTTATGGTAACGGCACACATGTAAAACTCCCACTGTTTTGTGCCGGGACAGATTTTGTACTTAAATACTCCTTCCGTTTTAAAATGTAAGACATATAATTTTTTTATGAAGTCATCAAACGTAAACTTTGACCATTAATTTATTTCATATTATATCATCACTAGCTATAAAAATAACATCATATCAAAGTACTTTCAAATACGAATCTAACTATATCACATGCATAACATTGAATATATATGTTCATAACATAATTATTAGTTAAACGTTCTAAATATTGATTTTTTAAAATACATGCACGCCTTACATTTTATAACGAGGGAGGGAATACTATCGACAACACACTTAAATTAAACCATGAGAGTAGCTACATGGCAGGTGACTGCCCACGCGCGTCTCATGCAGGCCCGGTCGTCAGCGAGCATGCGATGAGGCGCAGTCGCCTGTCAGCAAGCAAAGCCGTTAAACCATTGAGCACAAGCCACCAAAACATGGAGCACCCATCACAAGCATGTGGAATGACCTCTCACCTCTGCATGGCCCTGCATGGCTGCATGCATGCAAAGACTAGAGATCACTAGCTAGAGAACGGCAGTGCATCTCTCCTTCTTCTTCTTCAGGGACAGCACGATGACGGCGTACTTGGCGCTCGCCCTCTCCAGGTGCCTCGCGACGCGGGAAGCGTAGTCCGCGAACAGCGCGTCGAGTACGCCTTCCCCGACCCCGAAGTGGCTCGCGATCAGCGGCGCCGTCACCGCCCTGATGCACCGCGCCACGTTCGCGCCGCCGCCGCCCTGCGCCTGCGCCTGCGCGGCGGCGGCGCCGGCGTCGGAGTCGTCGAAGGGGTCCCAGTTCTGGTGGAAGAGCCGGACGTGGTCCACGGCGAAGAGCCCCGTCCGCTTCACGACAGCCTTCGCCTCCGCCACCGACGGCCCGTACATCGGCAGGTTGAAGGAGTCCAGCTTCTGCTTCTCCACGACCCCCTGTCGATCATGAGCAATGATCTTTTTCATCGCCTGAGTATCGCTGATCATTAGCGTCGATCGACCCTACTGATCCTTCAAAATTAAAAACTCAAAACGTTTCCGAAATGCCTCATTGAATTTTGTAAGAAAAGAACTGATATGTTTGGGTTGGCTGCCCGCCAACAAATTTCTTGAATTCAGGATTTTGTTTGAAAATACCGGACGATAATCGCCGTAAAAAACTGATTAGAACTAGCATGCCTTTATGATCCCCGTAGATCCAAATAGATTTACTCGTTACTCATCACATAAGAAATTTGTATACGCTTCTACAAGAAGTGCCCGGCCTTATCTAGGCGCTACAACAGCTTGTATGATTCTCTCAATAATAATAATAAAAAAAACAGCTCGTATGAGTTGCGGTGGTCCTTGACTTGATCGATCGAGATAGGGACTGTGCACATATCTTGACGTCCAACCATGCACCAAGAAAGAAATTTTCGCTAGAAGAACGAAACGACATATTTTCAACTAAAATTCATTCGGATTCCCTCTGCCTCTCCTAAAAGACTTCATTTATTTTTGCGTATATAATTGAAATAGGGTTAGCGGAGTCACCACATTAATTTTAAAATTTTATAAATTCCCATGCTAATTAATTAGGAAGAAAAAATTTAGACCGACGATTATTGTGCATCTGAATTATAATAGATTAGATAAAAAAATCATATCAAATGGTGCACAACAAAATAAATATAATACAAATAAGAGTATATGCGAGATTCAAAGAAATATTTATTTTGACTACAACAAAAAAAAGCTGCATAAATTTGAAATAGAAGTAATATAAATAAGAGTTTTAATCAAACTAAGAAATTTAACCGTTCAAACGCGCGGAGCATCATACTTGTTAATTACTAGGTAGCGCTCTAGAAGACTGTCCTCTCACCCGCAGGGGCGGACACAGCGGTGGGTCTGGTGGGGCTCCAGCCCCATCTACACTGTCTATGACAGTGGAGCCCCACCTTAAACCCACCTATAATTTTTAGTATAAAATAGAAAGAAAGAAGGAACTAAACTTCATGCTTAGGCCTTAAACTAAAACATTAGCCTCTCCTATTATTTTTTGCTGCGTCCGCCCCTGTCACCCGCGTTCCTCGAGCTCAGCCGTCAGCCAGGGCTCGGCACGGGCGAGACGCAGTCCCTTTGTTGAAGCAAATGCGCAATTATTATCAGATTCCGTTGTGTTTACCTCTGCGACGAGGGACTGCAGCGACGCCGTGAGCAGCCCGAAGAGACGGCTGAAGTCTCCGGTGAAGGCGTCCTTGTTCTTCCTCCCGGGAAACGTCAGCACCATCCGCCCGCCGGCGGCGAGCTCCTCATGGCGGAGCCTGAGGAAGAGGGAGAGGTCCCTGCGGAACTGCTCCTGGAAGAGCTCCACCACCGCCGCCGGCGTCGTCTCGGTGATGTACACGTTGCCTTCGTTCCGGCACGCTCCTCCCCCGGCCTCCAGCCCCTCCGGCACCTGCGTGTGCGACGCGAGCTCCATTAACGCCGCCATGAACGGAAGGTGGGAGAAGCTTAAGATCATAGCTAGATATAGATGCGATGCGATGCCTTGGAGCGCCATTGGAGGCAGTAGGAGGAGTGGAAGAGGTGGACGCTCCGGCTAGGGAAGAGCCTGGAGTAGTAGGAGCCAGGCAGCCCAAGAACGAAGAACGGCGGCGGCGGCGCCGCTCCGGCCAGCTCGCTGCTCCTCGCCGTCGACCTGCCGAACTGCTCGAGCGAGCGGAAGAGCTGGTTGAAGTCGTTGCCCGGCAGGTCGTTGAGGAAGAACTGGAGCTGGACAACGTGGCCGCCGGCGCGGCGGCTGCCGAGCTCCACGCCGCCGCGGTGGTCGGCGACGGTGCTGAGCACCTCGCGGACGAAGAGCAGCGTGTTGGGCCCAGACGAGCACCCGAGGTCGGCGACGACCATGGTCTTGGGAAGGTGAGCCGCGTAGGCTTCTCTCGTGGCCTTCGCGAGGATGGGCTTGACCTTGGACATGGCTTTCTCCTAGCACGTACAGTTCCAAGAGAAACAAATTTAGCTTCCATAGTTTACAGAAAGTTTATTTTCTGTAAGATGCCACTTATTTGCTTATTCATTCAGAAAACATAGTTTTTTGAGCCTTTTTAATCTCAAAGATAGGTATAACTAAAATAGATAATCAAATTAAATGAGTAAATAAGCAAATAAATCAGAAACAACAACGAAGTTATGAAGAGTCGCACCGTTTTATTACGTCTAACTAGGGTGGTGATCGTTATACACTCTTTCCATTCACTGAAAAAACATTTGTTCCGTTGACAACCCTAAGGGGGCATGTTAATGCCATACCTTTTTTTTTTAAAAAAACTTTTTAGACGAGCGCTGTCCATCTATTTTAAAATTGAACTAAATGAATAGTTTTGTCTCAAAGGCATGACATACCTATACTATATCAACCAACATTTGCACCCCAAAAAATTTAAAAAAATTATAGAAATAATAAAATATTGATGACTCGAAACAAAACTAAAAATGTGGAAGCACGCATATACGACATGATTGAGGGACACGGTCAGCCAAACATATGGACTACAACATGGTAATCTCATATGAAGACATTATATTTAAAAAATCTAGCCGTGGACTAGCGCATTATTTGCCACGTACAGTTCCAAGAGAAACAAAATTTAGCTTCCATAGTTTACAGAAAGTTTATTTTCTGTAAGATGCCACTTATTTGCTTATTCATTCAGAAAACATAGTTTTTGAGCTTTTTTTAATCTCAAAGATAGGTATAACTAACTAAAGACTAAATAAATAAATAAATGAAGTGTGTCATTTGCTAAAATATCAAAGGGTTCATCTTTCAAAGGAAATAGATAATCAAATTAAATGAGTAAATAAGCAAATACTAAATCAGAAACAACACCGAAGTTACGAAGAGTCACACCGTTTTATTACGTCTAACTAGGGTGGTGATCGTTATACACTCTTTCCATTCACTGAAAAAACATTTGTTCCGTTGACAACCCTAAGGGGGCATGTTAATGCCATACCTTTTTTTTAAAAAAAAAACTTTTTAGATGAGCGTTGTCCATCTATTTTAAAATTGAACTAAATGAATAGTTTTGTCTCAAAGGCATGACATACCTATACTATCAACCAACATTTGCACCAAAAAAAGTTTTAAAAAATTATAGCAATAATAAAATATTGATGTAACTCGAAACAAAACTAAAAATTATAGAAGCATGCATATACGACACGATTGAGGGACACGATCAGCCAAACATAACATATGGACTACAACATGGTAATCTCATATGAAAACATTATATTTAAAAAATCTAGCTGCAGACTTGCGCATTACAACGTGTGCGAGAGAGAGCGAGGAAATTAATACTTGGAGCCTAGAATTCTTGGCATAGCTAGTCTCTCCATCCCCATCGGTCATGTGAAGATCGCGCTCTACATTTACCACACCCATTTTTTTTTTTTTTTAAAAAAAGCTCGTAAGTTTAGCTAAACCTAAATATATTTCTAGCTAGATACTCTTCTTTCGATCGGTAGGAAGGAGGATTGCAATGCAGCTAGAGCGTGCATCTTCCTTCACCGGATGGTGCTACATTTATAAGGTGGATTCATATCCATGGTTTGTGCTTTACCTCAAAAAATATCCATGGTTTGTGCCCAGTGCGCGTGCCGCACATGCGGTAGTGATGGTATGGCTACATGTCTACATGTGCATGCCGTTTAAATCACGTGCAAATTAAATATGCATGGGCGCCCATCAGTTTCATCAATGCTTAATCGCATGCAATTGCTATGTGATGTTTATGTGGCAAAAGGTTTGTGTATTTCAACAACATATTATTGAACTTAATTCTATGCATGAAACTATATCATGTACGTGTTCACTTGTACAACTCACGTTTCTCTCTTTCAGCTCTACAAAAGGCTCATGTGCAGGCGTGCATCAAGAAAAGACACACATGAAATGTACGTGGAATCTTTTTTTTTTTTTTGCTGGGTATAAGCGATCATGCATGCATCGATCAAACTATCTATATCAGAGACGTTGCTGTTTTTTGCTTTTAATTTTTTTCGGTGAGTGGTTTGATCGGTCTCTCCACTCACCATGCATTCACCAATGGAAAAAAAACACGGTGCATGCATGAGATGTACACATATGCGAACTACTAATTCTTAATTTGTGCTGCAGATGCGAAAGTTTTCCAAAGAGCAATGTATATCCTTGTGCTCAATATCTGGGGTTCTTGAGGGAGAGATTATGGCGTTCCATATGGCATAGAACTCGTAGCGGGTGTGACGTGAACTAAAAAATTGAGAAAAGCTATATGTATCCTTGCAAGTGAAAGCCTCGGAACACATTCGAGGGATCCTCTTGTAAGGTTATCCCTGTAAATGGAAGAACTTCCAAAAAAATCCTTTGGGGCTAAAATATATATGCTATTTAATTCATGTGGTGAATACATGCATAAAATTTATCGAGTAGACCCAAATATATAGCTCATTTGTCGAGAGTGATACGTGGGAATTTCAAGTCGTCATTATAATCGGAACGCGGAGAATGTGTTTGATTTGTAGGCTAAGGTAGCCACATCTTAACGTTAGCCATGCCAAGCTATGTTAGGCAACATTTGATTCATATCACGATTTTGGTATGTCACACTTTTTTTTTAGTTCTATGATGTACGTGCATCATAGGGTCGGTGTTTATCGCAAATCGACTAAGTTGTTTGACTTTATTGAAAGAAAGTATGGCTGTTTGATAAGTTTAATTGTGATAAAATTTAGAATCAATTAGCTATATGCCACTCCTTAAAATCAAGTATATTCCATGTGTAGAACATGCCACACGGAATCTAATTTTCAGATCAAGGAAAGGCACCTATTGAATTGACACAAAAATTACTCACCAACTTAACGGGCCCATTCACTTGTGACATGCTTGCTGCTCTCACCGACTCAACCATTTTATCCCTGCACGGCCCTTCACAGTTGGCGGGGAAATGATCTCGATGATTAGAAAATGAATTTAAAATTTGACATTATCTCCATATATATAAAATGATATCTAGCTACAGACACTAATATATTGATCAAAGGACTACTGTATGACTGAACCTAAAACAACGGCTCTCTAATAAGTATAATTCGAGGGCCTACATCCATGCATGTTGGATTCTTTCACCATGTACATAGTTTTTATACCTATTTTGTTTTTTTTTCTTCCCCAATGAAATGTCAAAACTTGTGCCACGCTAAACACGTGTGGCAATTTGATGATCCAAATGAAAAGGACAAACAGATCCCATGCCGTTTCTTGTGTTAGCTGCGATATATTGGGAGGAAGAAGGCATGCAGCTGAGCAGCACGGCTGAGAGGTCACATATATGCACCGGCAAAACGATTGCTGCTGGAGTGCTGGTCTGCTGCATGCTGCTGTGTAGTAGCCATTGCTGCCACATTAGTTGCCATGGGGGCGATATATGCAGTTTAAGTACACCTATATACCTATATACCATAAGTTCGACCACAGGGAAGTGGCCTAAACTTAATTGAAAAGATTGTCGATTTTACTTTTTAACTATTTTTTTCATAAAGTCGTCTCTAGCAGAAATCTCTTAAAACTAACATAAATAAAATGGGTCGGAGGAAAAGAACTTAGATTTCATGAAGTCACCATGACAGAAGCCCGCTGCCATCCGTGAGGGAGAGAACTTAAGAGGTGAAAGACACCGTTGGAGATGGTCTTAGAGGGCCGGGATTCCATTGGGCCACGATAAAGTGTATCTTGATAAGAATGATAGCTTTTTTGGAACAATAGAATTCCATTAGATCACACACCAAAACTTACGACTATAGAAAAAAATCACAGTAATTAATGTAACACCACATATTAAATCAATATTTATTTTAAGCAATATTAAGATCTACCTGCATTTCTCTCGTGGTGATCAAACATTTACAGAAATTGGGAAATTGTCTTGTATCTACACCTAACCGGGTGTTTATCTATTTCTATCATTCAAGAGTAAAACAACGTCACTACTGCGGATCGGGGTAGGCCAAGCGGCTCGTAAGGCCTGTGCAAGCGGTTTTAGAACCGCTTGTGCAATCATGATCGATGCCCGAGGGCATCAAGCGACTCAGAGCCGCTAGTGAACCCCCTCTGCATGTGGTTCGCGGGGCGATGGCGCGGGCAGGCGTGGAAGCCACGTGAGGCTCTCTGCAAGCGGTTGGAGCCACGAACCGCTTGCAGAGAGCATCTCCGCAAGCGGTTGAGTAATCGCCTGCGCAAACGTGCAGTTTAATGGCCACCTGGTTAATTCATTTCTGGGCGGCGTAAATAGATATTTAAATATATATTTCGGCAGGAGATTTTTTTATTTGTCGTTTAAATTTAAATACATATAGGATGAGCATATAATTAGCGATCAAACAAGCTTAAATACATTAGATAATACATGTAATAATGTACACTTTATATGCACCGGCCAAATTTACAAAGTTTATAATTAATATACATTGTGCGGTATAGAAGTCACCTCCGCAGCATCAGGAAACACGATGTACTTCTTCCGCCAGAGGATGATGTTATGGACGGCCTCTCCAAGCTTGGTCACATCGTCTCCTCCAGCAATATCGAGCTCCATATCCTCAAATCCGGCCACCACCTCGTCTACCGTGACCTTGGAGTAACCCGCGGATATAGGGTTACAGTGGAATGTCTGGCCCGACTCCAAAGGGAAGGCCAAAGCGTAAGCCACCTTGAGGGTGAGGTTATGCAGTTGGACGCGTAGCTCACATTGGCGGGGCACGGTGATGTCGTCCACGGGATAACGGGCCTGCAATTCATCGGTCGGCACGTTGTTTGACGCGTAGCTGCTTTGCCGACCGGAGCCCGGGGGACTAACCACATTGTCCGGAGGCATGACGATAACCCCACATGGTCTTTGAAGACTGGCGATTGCAGCATGCACTTCCCGCTTTAGCATTTCAGCCATGTTTTCCTTATGCTCCTTGAGCTCCGCTCGATTTTGACGACTGTTGTGTTCTCTTACTTTCCTTCTTTCCGGCTCCGGTATGTGGCTTGATCATTTGAGAAGCCACCATCCACACACACCTTGCCAAGTCCTCGTGTCCTTCTGGATGCTCTGCGTTCCCAAGTGCGTACGTACGCTCGTCATTCTCCCTGTCTACCACCAAGGATCCTGCACGTTACTTCTCGATGGCTTCCACAATCCTTTCTTTCACGGGTTGCACTTGTGGTGCCATCTCCAACTTGCCATCATCCTTCAGCCTCCCTCCGTGGCCCAAGGTCCAGTTGCGTGTATGAGCTCCCGCTTTTCTGTTTGGATACTATACCCTTTTTTCTAAGCTCATCTTCTGCTTCTCCCATTTTGGCATAGCCTTGATGTAACCACCGGACCGAAATGGTGGTGGTATTTTTTTCTTCGTGCATTGGCCTTGTTACGCTCACTGCTGGCCTTGCCTTCACCGACGGCTTGTACTCCTCGAATGCTTGCCGGTGATCCGCTAGCTTCGGATACTTATTGAAGTCCTGGGTTGTTCCGGTCTCCACGTACTTTTATCGAGCTCGCTCTTCCACGATCGAAAGCACAACGCCATCTTGCTCGAGTAAATTTCTTGCACTTGTTTTCGTGAGCCGTCGGAATCGTGAAGTTTTCCTTTATATCCTTCAGAGCGGCTCTTTCAGAGTCCGAGGAACCTTGGGCCATGTCTTGATGCTAATAGGGACGTGATCCTCACAATGACTCGCAGCGTTGTTGAAGGGGCAAGTGCCGACATAGGGCTTCGGCTTCCGATGGCTGAAACTTGAGTAATCACGTACTTTGTCGACGGCTTTTTGTTAGGCCCTCGTATTTGCTTGGATTGGCTGTTAGACGTTGCCGGCTTTAAAAAAATAAGAGGAACACGTGTCAGAGGTTTATTGCTGAGAAGTAATATGATAAGAAACGATCATTTTAGTGGCCATGCTATATATACCTCATAGCCGTCGACATTAGTTTCATCGACTTCGGCCTGAATGGCGTGATCACCAGCTTCAGCCTGGCCGGTTGGATCACCGGCTTGAGCCGGGGCGGCCTGATCACCGGCTTGAGCCGGGACGGCCGGATCCACTGGGTTGGCCTCTACGTAGCTTATCAAGGTGCCCATCACGATTTCATTTAGTAGAAACTCATCTCACGCTTCGAAATCAAGGTCACGTCCGGAGTGCGCCATCTATCACTGTGCACGAACGCGAAATAATAGAGCATTTAATGCATTCGTCCACATGAAAAAATACAATATTTGTTTTGCAATATTTGAATACAACATTACGAACCATGATTTCTGGTCCAACAACTTACATTCTAGATTAATTGATACAAACGATACAAAAACTGATTCGATGCAAAACGATACAAAAATAATTCATACAAACGATACAAAAAACTGATTCGATACAAAACGATACAAAATAATTCATACAAACGATACAAAAAAATGATTCGATCGTCTGAGCCATAGGAACCAATTCCATATTATCTTCAAATGGGGAATATACAATTCTGTCCCCCCCAATTCTGAACATCTGGAAGCATCTGGGAGCTGGAAGCATCTGGGGCCAAGCGGTTCTTAATTGCACTCTCAAAAGGTAGCAAGTTGTTAGATGGCAGCCACTAATCCAACCAAAACAGCTTAAAGCTCAGATTAGAAAGATTATAAATTGCTCTCAGATTGCAATTAAAGGGTTGCTAAACTTAATTAGCCATCCAACTCCAATTTGAGCAATTATTGCATCACTGCTTATTAAAGCTAAAAATTATGCAATCATCATCAAGCAATTTGCTCAATTGAGGTGTATTAGCCCCTTTGCTCAATTGAGCAAGGTCCCCAAATACACCTTAATTGGCATTAAATCCAGCAACACCAAAGATCACTAATCCCCAAATCCGCAACATCTCCACATAGAGCAAAGATAGAGAAATTGGTGATGTTAGGTTTATAAACCAAGCATAAGCTCAAGTTTAGTTTGTAAGCCAAAGACAAGATCAATGTTACAAAGGACTATTGCTCTCGATTTGTACTCAATTAATCCTACCACATGTGCATGGTCAAACGGAAGGAAAATCACATAAAAGACAATGAGCGTACCAAACTTGGCAACACTTCAATGACCACATAGCTCAAGTTCAATTTGTAAGCCAGCACAAGATCAATGTTATAAAGGACTATTGCTCTCAGATTGCAATTAAAGGGTTGCTGAAGTTAATTAGCCATCCAACTGTTAATTGCCTTTAAACCTCATATTGTATAATCTGAAATTAGGACTTCAAACTCTAGTTCAGCACTGCTCATTGAACAAATAAAGGATTCTAAGTTCAAGCAGTATAAGACCATGCACATAGGATTAAGGAGTTAACAAGCCACATCTAGAAATCATCATACTTTTCACAGAGCAGTACCAAAACTTGGGCAATGAGCAGTACCAAACAAGTTGTAGCAATCATCATAGAGCAAGAGCAATACCAAACTTGGCCAATGAGCAGTAGCAAATGGGAGCACCACAGATGGGAGTGAAGGGAAGGAGAGAGGAGCAATGGGAGCATGACAGAGGGGAGCAATAGGAGCATCTCCACGCAGCGCAAGATTCCGTCGAACACTACAAGTGCATCACAGAGCAATGGGGGGGGGGTAAGGAAGGGGCTCAATACCTCGGCCTTCGTCTTCAAAGTGGCGGGGAGGAGGTCCACGGCGAATGGGAGCGAGGGGGCTCACCGGCGAAGGTGCTCGCCGGCAGGGTGGCGGAGGCTGGTCGCCTGCGCACAGTGGTCAGTGTCACGAGTCCTGCGCAGGTGCTCGACGACGGCGAGGTGGAGTGTCCAGGAGGCGGCCACCGTGCGGTGCTCGACGACGGCGAGGTACGGCCGTGCGGTACTAGACGGCGGCGAGGGTGGTGGCGGTGGGGCGCGGCGAGATTGCGACGGAACGGTTGAGGAAGACAGGGGCAAAGGACTTAGACAAAATTTCGGCCGCGAACCCTCTACCTTATATAGGAAAGGCCTCTACAAGCGGTTTGTATTACAAACCGCTTGTGGAAATACCTCTACAAGCGGTTCGTAGTTTTAACACTTTCAGAGAATACTTTTACAAGCGTTTGTAGAACGAACCGCTTGTAGAAGCCGGCATGTGGCATTAAATTTTGAATTTCGCCCACCGCAAACAGTTTCTTCAAGCGGTTGGTGATACAAACCGCTTGTAGAAGTTCTACAAGCGGTTGGTAGGACGAACCGCTTGTAGAAGTGGGGCCATCACACGTGGCGAGGCTTGGGGCGTACCACTCTAACGGTAACGTTTAAGAAGGTATTGCGCCCTTGTTCTGTTGAATTGAAACTTCCTCTCACTTGGCTAGCGTGGCGTTTAAGTGGGCTCTCCGTCTTTGGTCGCTGGTTCGAGCCCGCTTGCCTTTGCCTTTTATTTTTTACAAATATTTATCGAGCCCATTAATTTGTTCCAAAAGTACTAAAAAATATTTTTTGTTATTACTTTCATTTCTAAATATGTGCTTAACCCATTATTCTTTACAAAAATACTAAAAAATCTTTTTTGGTATTACTTTCATTTCTAAATATGTACTTAGCGCATTATTTTTTTTCAAAAAACTAAAAAATCTTTACCTACGCTGCAAAAATCTAGTACTTCTACAGTTCTACTACTAGTATGGCCAACCATTGGATACGCATGACGCAAGAACAAATAAGCTTTACCTACGCTCTGGGTTAGGAGGCTCCATTCTTAGCTTAGTCTAGAGAGATCAGAATGGTGGACGGCCGCAAATATATGGAGTGGATGGAAGGCATCGCCACATCGGGCACAATGAAACGGCTACTATTAAAAATCATGCAGCGGATTAATGCAAAGAGTGGCTAAATGGATCGGGAGTTACAGAAAAGGAGTAATGATTTGATTGGCTTCCTGGTAATAATTAGTTTTGGTAATTGCGGAGCTTGGGGTTTGAGCATTGGAGAGTATGAATAGTGGGAATAGTGGCCATCAAAACATTTCGGCTAGATTCTACACAATCTTTGGGAAAATGTAGGGACAATCTTTGGCATTACATGATAACATAGTTCATACAACCACATAATATATTTAGTATGACCACATAATAAAGGTCATCCTAATCATTTACATTTTTTGTCTTTACAATTCTTCCTTCATCGTGATCGCGGCGTATGTGCGGAGCATCCATGCCTGTGTCATCCAGGATACTTATGTCGACATCTACTGCAAATGGAGGGATCTCATCGAACTGATCGTACTCTTCCTCGTTAGTAACGTCCTCTACTCCGACAATCCTTCGTTTGCCTTGGAGAACCACATGTCGCTTTGGCTGTTCCTTCTTATTGTCTTTGATATGATTCTTCTTTGGTATGCTTGACATGTCCAATACGTAGAAGACTTGTCTCACCTCGTTCGCGAGAACAAATGGTTCTCTCAAGTAGCCGACTTCTTGGAGGTCGACGGTAGTCATGCCGTATTTGTCGACATTCACGCCGTCTGCGTTTAGTTTTACCCATTGACACTTAAACAATGGGACCTTCAAAGGCCCATAGTCGAGCTCCCATATCTCTTCTATGAATCCATAATATGTGTCCACCCTGCCTCTATTGTCGGCGGCTTCTATACGGACACCGCTGTTCTGGTTTGTGCTATTGTTATCTTGTGATCTCCTGTAGAATGTGTAACCATTTATCTCGTACCCGCCATCTCACAATTTCAACGGATGGTCCCAGAGCCAGCGTGTAACCTGCTCATTGTTGGGCTTGCTCTTAAGGATATGGTTTTGTAACCATGCTACCGAAAGAATCCATGTGTCTCAGTGTTATCCATGTATCGGTCTTCTCCGAAGCTGGCGACGAGAGCATTCTTGTGTTGGAGGACATACGGGCGGCCATCGCCGATTGCTTCAACACGTTGAAATGTGCTTGCTTAAATGTCGAAGATCGTTGCATGCAACTACTTTTCTTCCAAGTGTCCCTTTACCTCGTAGCCTGCCCTCATGGCGTGATATAGGGACGCCGATGGGGTCTAGATCATCAATGTAGTCCACACAGAACTCGACCACCTCCTCTGTCACATAACTCTCGGCAATGCATGCTTCTGGCCGAGAACGGTTACGTACATACTTCTTTAGTACGCTCATGTACCTCTCGAAAGGGAACATGCTGTGGAGATAAACGGGCTCAAGAATACCTATCTCTTTGCTTAGATGAACAGTGAGATGAACCATGATGTCAAAAAAGGCAGGAGGAAAGATCATCTCGAGGCTAACCACACTTTGTACCACGTCAGCCTACAGCTCACCCAGTTTTTTTGGATCGATGACCTTCTGGGAAACAGCGTTGAAAAACGAACACAGCTTTGTGATTGTCCCCCTTACCCACTCGGGCAGTACACCTCTCAAAACCACCGGGAGCATGTGTCATCAGCACAAGACAGTCATGGGATTTTAGATGCACAATTTTGTTCTCTTTCATATTTACGATTCTCTTTACGTTCGACGAGTATCTGGAAGGGACCTTCACACTGCTAAGACACTTTATCACGCTTTTTTTCTCTTCTTTGCTTAGAGTATAACTCGCTGGCCGTAGGTACAGTTGTTCCATACCTCTTTTTTCAGGATGTAGGTCTTTCCTGATACCCAGGACTTCAAGGTCATTCCGAGCACTCACTGTATCTTTCGATTTCCCGTACAGATCTATATAGCCTAGGAAGCTCACACAGACATTCTTGGTGATGTGCATGAAGTCCAGTGAGTGGCGAACATCCAAATCTTCCCAGTAAGGCAAGTCCCAAAATATTGACTTCTTCTTTCATATGGGTGCATGGCCATCCTCATCATTCGGCACAGATTTGCTTCCTGGACCCTTTCCAAAAACTAACTTCAGATCCTTCACCATAGCAAACACCTGCTTGCCACTTCGATGCATCGGCTGGGAACGATGTTCTTCCTCCCCGTTAAATTCCCTGCGTTTCTTCCGCAACGCGTGGCTCCGAACAAGAAACCTGCGATGTCCCATGTACACCATCTTCCGAGAGCCTTTCATGTACGTGCTATAGGTTTGATCCAAACACTGCACACACGCTTTGAAGCCTTTGCCAGTTAGGCAAGACAGGTTACCAAGCGCTGGCCAGTCGTTGATTGTTACAAATAACATTGCACGCAGATTGAAATACTCCCTTTTGTATTTGTCCCAGACCTTTATACCGTTCCATAACGTTTGAAGATCTTCTACCAAAGGTTTCAGGTACACATCGATATCATTTCCGGGTTGCTTGAGGCCTTGGATCAACAACGGCATCATTATGTACTTTCTCTTCATGCACAACCATGGAGGAATATTATACACACATAGTGTGACTGGCCAGGTGCTATGGCTGCTGCTCATGTCTCCGAAAGGATTCATCCCATCGGTACTCAAACCGAACCTTATGTTTCTGACCTCGTCTGCGAAGTCTTTGTACTTCCGATCGACTATCCTCCACTGCGAGCCATTTGTCGGATGCCTAAGCATTCCGTCGACCTTACGCTCTTCTTTGTGCCAATGCATCATCTTCGCATACGCTTTGTTTGCAAACATACGCTCCAGCCTTGGAATCAGAGGAAAATACCACAACGCTTTTGCCGGTGCTCTCTTCTTCACACGCACCCCATCTATTTCACCTGGATCGTCACGCTTCGTCTTATACCGGGGTTCCTTGCACACTGGACAGGCATCCAAGTCGGCATATTCACCGCGATATAGGACACAGTCGTTGCGACATGCATGTATCTTCCGTACTTTCAATCCTAAGGGACACAGGACCAGTTTGGCTTGATACGTGGATTCTGGCAGGGTGTTATCTTCCGGGAGTAACTTCTTTATGAGCGACAGCAACTCATCGAAACTCTTATCTGACACACCATTCACAGCCTTCCATTGCATGAGCTCCGCAGTAGTCGCAGACTTCTTGTGCCCCTGACCACAATTTGGGTACAAAAGAGTTCTCTGGTCCTCCAACAATCCCTGATACTTCCTATATTGTTTGTCCTCTGTGATATCTCCCTCTGCGTCACGCAACATCTGGTCGAGGTCATCATCCACACCAAACTGATCGTCTTGTGTATCTTCTACGTCCTCGTATGGCGTCGCGTCCGGCATACCATCATATGTCACTTCCTCTTCATCGGCTTCTTCTTCGTCTTCTATGCTGGTATGCTCTACTTCGTCGTGGTGAGTCTAACATGTATAGTTCGGCATGAAACCTCTCATCAACAAGTGGCCTTGTATCCGTCCTCGCATTGAGTGCTCTTTCTCGTTCCTGCAATCTACGCACGGACACCGTATGAAGCTTTCTGGAGGCAAGTCTCGAAATACAACATCGAGAAAAGCATTCACGCCATCGATGAACTCTCTTGTCCGACGATCCGCATACATCCATTGCCGGTTCATCTGCACCAATTAAATTAATAAGAACACTTATTATATTTTTCAAATTGAAATATTTAACTCGAAATAACTAATTATTATATTTTTTAATTACCCCTACCAACTAATTTCAACATCTTATACATCATCAAAAGAAGGATACAAAACTAATATGAGACTTAAAACCCCCAATAGAGAATTTCAGGTCTATGAAAATGGGAACTACTTCAACTGCTTAGATTTTCGTCAGGAAACGTACTTTCAAGATTTCAGGTAAGTCCTCAACAGCTTCACTGTAATATTTTAGGCTTGTGCAATAATTCTCTACTGACACTACTGCGGATCGGGGCTTCCAAAGCGGCCCATGACAAGCGGTTCGCTTTAACCCGCTTGCGACCCGATCTATAGCAAATGAAATAATCACCCTACCTACTATTTTAAACTAATTTAAAACTAAAACCACCCAATAGATCACCACATTGCCTCAAAAGATATAGAAGGGAGAGCTAGCTAAAGCACCAAGCTAGATCTAGCTCTCTAAAACAAATAATCACCCCTACCAACTAATTTCAACATCTTATACATCATCAAAATAAGGATATAGAACTAATATGAGACTTAAAACCACTAATAGATCTACATCTTGCCTCAAATTATCTAGAGAGAGAGAGCTAGCAAAACAAACACCCTTCAATTCAAACAAGATTATTTAATATTTCTCCACATCCAATGCGAAAAGATAAGCAACATCCACATGAAAATGATGTTGAGATCATGTTTACTTACCTTGGAAACCTTAATTTGGAGCTATTAGCCTCAATTAAAATTTTTGGCAGCACCTCCCCGCATGAACATTTCGGCCGTCGATTATTCTTGCTCGAGCTCTGCTCGGGGAGGAAGAAGGGGTTAAATGCACTGGGCGGGAAGGGAAAAGGCATATGCAAGCGTTTCATGATACAAACCGCTTGCAGAGATAGCACACTGTAAGCGGTTCTTATCACGAACCGCTTAGAGTACTTCAGCGGTTGGTGATACGAACCGCTTACGGTGCTATCTCGCAAGCGGTTTATATCACCAACCGCTTGCATATGCCCTTTCCGCCACCCTCCCACCGTTAGTTACAAACCGCTTGTGGCGATCGGTTATAGCGGTTAAAGCGAACCGCTTGTGATGAGCCGCTTGGGAAGTCCTGATCCGTAGTAGTGCGTGTATGTTTACCATTGTGATAGATTTTCAAAAGCGTTTGTTATTATTATTTCTAGAGTTACAAATCCACAACTAGTTAAAACAATCTTTTTAGTTATGCCTGGCTTAACGCATAAGGTTTTGGCTTTGGTCTTGGACTTGTGTCACTTGGCCTTTCCATTTAGACATGTGTTAAGTTATCAAACGCATTGTCGGGGATAAAATCACGGCCCATTGCCATGGCCCACTCCCTGACGGCCCAATTGATCAGCCTACCAGGGCCCAGTTCCCTGGAAGGTTCTATCTGGCCGATATGCATCCTGCCGAACAGCCTCTTGGCAGGGGTGATGCGTAACGGCCAAGGAATCGTGTTTGAGTCCGTCTCGAACAGGAATTCTGCACGGCTACGTGAAGACCCGGACGTCGTTTCCCGGATTGGAATAGGAGTCGTGATCCCCAAGACTAGGAGTATGCCTTATCTGCCTCGGGATATATTTGGCATGTCGAGTTCGTTGTGATCTCGTAGTTAGCCCGGCCCGATATTCCCTCGGTAGGTCGGTTTGCTTTGCACTATATAAACAAGGACCCTACGGCGTGTAGAGGGACGAGTTTTACGACTTGATCTGGCTTTTAAAATCTGGTGGACACCTGATTCTCGCCTGTACACCATAATCTCGCCGAGACTTGTTCGTCTCGTCGAGCCACCTCTTGTATTCATCTCTGATATGTAAGAAAGGCTAGACGTAGGGCTATTATCTCTCCCGAGAGGCCTGAACCAGGATAAAAACCCCTGTCTCCTGTTCGTTGTTGTTCGTGGTTGTTCGGCTTGTCTCCTATCTCACTTCTAAAGAACCTTAGCGACTTGAGATCGTTATCTCAACCGTCGATAGTTGGCGCTGTCCGTGAGGAGACGCAGATCGAGCATGTCGAACTCTATCAGCGATAAGGAGATTCTCCCTGAGGACTACGACTCAGAAGGACAGAATGTTTCTTCCCCTGCCAGCTCGAATCGATCTTATCGTCCTAGATCGATGTCTGTATCCGAGACAGAGGTCTCGGATCGCCGGAGATGATCTCGGTCGAGCTCCGTCATTGACGATGAATACGGAACCGACGATCTTTCGCGGTTTAGATCTATCGGATTCTAGGGCTATGTCGGTCGATTCTTCTGTGGTGACACAAGCGATGACACCGCCTCTAGCGCGCACGCCACCGCGTCGTCAACATGGCTGGTGCAGGACCTCGGGGATCCCGCACGGTCCTGATGGCGAAGAGATCGGCGAAGTCAATTCCGCTCGACACCCGGATGGAGCCGCACAATCGCTTTCGCGAGCAAGACATTGTTATTTGCACTTTCGACGAATCCATCGACCGGACCTTGGCGCAGATCCGCGATCGGTAGAAGCGTCGGCGACGCGATCCGCCTCGCGACCCACGCCAAGACCCCGGTAGAAGTTCACCGCCGGGTGGAATCGCGTGCCCGGACTCAATCGGGCAAGACGCGGATGCCGAGATCCCGGGACCGATTGAGCAGAGCGGAGCGGCTCTAGGCCCCGCAATCAGATCAGATCCGCTCACGGGACAATCTCGTCCTCGTGGCGGCGAAGTGGCTACTCACCTTGATAAATTGGCCGAGGGCCTTAAGTCTATAGGTGAGGCATCATCCGGCAGCGGTGAGCTGTTCGGGTAGATTCGACGATGAGCGATCCGATGGATCGCGTGACCGCCGCCACCGTCGGCGACCACCGCCCACGAGCAAAGCCGCTCGTGGTCGCCGCCGCCGCCGAGTCCCGTAGTCATCGCGACCACGAGGGGCAAGCGTGCGTAGCGACGATCACGGACGATCCCCTCGTGAGGAGCGCGTTGTCGCAACCACGAGGAAGGAGCGCGGGGACTTATCACGGAGAGAGTTCCTCCAAGCAGAAACCTCCCGCTCAGCAAGAGTTCCCCCGACCAACAGGACCAATGTCTTCTCTAGGCTAGGTTTTGCCGGGGAAGGTGACCGGTCTTACGCCTTGGGCTGCAGGGCCTTTTCCGACGAGCTCCGCTCTGTTCGGTGGCCCTCAAAGTTCAAGCCCGGACACATGGAGAGGTACAACGGGACCCAAAACCCAGAGGAGTTACTTTCCATCTACGCTACGGCCATCATGGCGGCCGGGGGTGACTAGCTTGTTATGGCTAATTACCTCCCGACTGTCCTTGAGGGAGCTGCTCGGACGTGGCTGTTCAATCAGCAGGAAGGTTCCATCTCTTCTTGGAACCAACTTTGTGACGCTCTGATTGCTAATTTCCAGAGCTGTTACGTGCGTCTGGGCAAAGAGGATGATCTGCACCAGATGATCTAGATGAACGGGGAGACCCTCCGCAAGTTTGTGAGGCGTTTCATCAAGATCCGCAGCACAATCCCGAACATCTCGGACGAATCTGTTGTCCGTGCCTTTAAAAATGGAGTCCGCGACGAGTGGCTCACCCAGGATCTCGAGATCAATGAGACCTGGACCGCCAACGACCTGTTCAAGGCAGCTGATCGCTATGCTAACGCCGCGTAACGTTCAAAGATAAGAAGCGTTCGACAAGGGCGAGCTGCCCGCCCAGTCTGGTGTGGAGGAGAAGAAGAAGTGCAGCAACAATCCTGGTGACAAGAAGTCCCAGAAGAAAAAGAAGGGTGATGCGAACAACACTGTCGCCGGTATAGATCGCATACCTCCTCCCAAGAATGGGCAGAAAAAGCCCAACAATAACTATAAGGGCAAGAAGCCCGCCCAGGGAGGCAACCAAGGCAAGAAAGGTCCTAATGACTGATATTGCAAATTCCACCAGCATCACGGGCATGATACGCGCCACTGTAGGACATGGGCTGCAAAGCTCGTGGATTTCTACAACGGCAAGGGCCCAATGCCCACCCTGCCCGAAAAAGGTGAAGCCGGTAAGGCCAAGCGCCAAACCGATGATGGTGGTCGGGACGACGACGAGTATCAAGAGTCCGTGAACCATATCGCCGTCATCTTCGGCAGCTCCTCGGCTTATACCTCTCGACGCAGCCTCAAGGAAGCTGCTCGGAAGGTCCACAACGTTGAAAAGGGCAAGCCTCAGCCCGAATCGATGAAGTGGACCGAGGTTTCCATCTCCTTCTCTCAAGAGGATTGCCCCACTGGGATGACCAAGCCCCAGAGGCTCCCACTGGTGGTCGCTCCGACCATCAGCAACGCCAGAGTTGGCCGTGTACTCGTAAACGGCGGGAGCGCTTTCGACTTGCTCTCGGCTAAGGTCTTGGACGAGATGCAAATTCCTCTTTCCAAACTTGAAGAGGTCGCGATGTCCTTCTACGGCATTGTTCCGGAGAAGTCGTTCACCGTTAGGCGGATCGTTACGCCGTTACCTTGGCGATCCAAGCAACTTTCGGACGAGTTGATCACATTCGATGTGGTTGACTTCAGCATCCGCATACAATGCTATCTGGGCGGCCATCTCTTGGCAAGTTCATGGCGTGTCTCATCACGGATATCATTGCGTGAAAATACCGGGTCCCAGCGGTGTGATAGCGGTCAAGGGCAACTATAAGGCCGCTCTCGATTGCGACGGCGATCCCCCATGCTGGTCGACCAGCTTCCACCTCGAGGCCCAAGCTCCACAGACTAAGTCTGACGCCCTAGAGTCTCCTTCACCGGGAGGAGAGACCAAGGAGTTCTGGCATGCGTGGATGATTCCTCAAAGCAGTTCACACTGGGGCCAATTTGGACCCCAAATAGGAAAGCGAGCTCATTGCCTTCCTCCGAGCTAATGCGAGATGTGTTTGCACAGGAGCCATCGACATGCCCGAGTCCCAAGGAGGTTATCGAGCACAAAGCGACCGTCCGGTCGGACAAAAAGCCTGTTTCGCGGAAGCTTGCCGCCGGACTTCAAGCGGGGATCATCAAGGATCGCTTGGTAAGTCGCTCATCGCTTGGTTTCATCCGCGAGGTTGATCACACCGAGTGGCTGGCCAACCCTGTCATTGTAAAGAAGAAAGGCGGCAAGTGGAGGATGTGTGTCGATCACACAGATCTAAACGCTGCTTGTCCTAATGACAATTTCCCGTTGCCTCGCATAGACTAGTTGGTCGATGCGACTGCGGATGCCCAGCTCTTGAGTTTCTTGGATGCTTACTCCGGTTATCACCAAATAAGCATCTCCCCCGAGGATGAAGAGAAGACTGCCTTCATCACCCCCTTCGGCACTTTCTGCTATACGACCATGTCTTTCGGTCTGCGCAATGCTGGTGCCACGTTCCAGCGCTTAATGGAGAAGACTTTCCCGAGCAACAGCGGAAGAAACACGGAGGTCTATGTCGATGACATAGTTGTAAAAACAAGTATGCTCCAGATCATGTAAAAGACGACCGAGGCTTTTGAAATCTCAACAGCATCGAATAAAGTTAAATCCAGATAAGTGTACCTTTGGTGTTCGATCGGAATGTTGCTCGGTTATGTAATTGGTTCGCAAGGCATATCTGCCAACCCCGAAAAAATCGAGGCCATTGAAAACATGCAGGCTCCAACTACCGTCAAGGAAGTTCAGAGCCTCACCGGACGGATGGCTGCCTTAAGCAGATTTATTTCCCGTCAGGGCGAACGCGGGCTGCCCTTCTTTAAGGCTCTGCGCAAGCACAATGGTTTCGAGTGGACAGAGGAAGCTGATCGATCTTTTCAAGATCTAAAACAATACCTGTCCAACCCACCTGTCTTGACCACCCCGCGATACGGCGAACAGCTCTTGCTCTATCTTGGCTGTATGCCTCAAGCGGTGAGCGCGGTCTTGACGGTAGAAAGGGAAGGCATCCAGCGGTCAATCTATTACGTGAGCGAGGTACTTCACGGATCAAAGGAGCGTTACCCTGAGGTCCAGAAGCTGCTCTACGCCTTGCTCATGTCCTCTAGGAAACTTCGCCATTATTTCCAGGCGCACCAAATACTGGTCCCGATCAAGTTCCCTCTTGGAGAAATCCTAAGGAACAAGGAAGCTGGCGGACGTATAGCTAAATGGGCAATGGGCTGGCGAATTTGATATTCGCTTTTCGCCTGAATCGCTATTAAGTCCTGTGTCTTGGCTGACTTTGTCACCGAATGGACCTGCCCGCCCAAATCCCAGGAAGCTCCCGAGCAACCTGATGACCCCTCTTGGACCATGTTTTTTGACGGCTCGTGCACTGGAAACTCGGGGGTTGGTTTTGTTCTCATCTCCCCTCAAGGAGAGCAACTCCAGTATTCTATCCAACTACACTTTGCGGCGACTAACAACGTTGCGGAGTACGAGGCCCTCCTCACGGGACTAAGAGCGTGCAAGTCGCTCGGTGTCCAACGACTAACTGTGAAGGGAGATTCACAGCTGGTCATCAATCAGGTAAACAAGGAGTATCAGTGCTGCGATGACTCAATGGCGCGATACCTGGTTGAGGTAAGGAAGTTGGAGCGGCACTTTTGATTTTTCGAGGTGCTCTTCGTGCCCAGGAAGAACAACTTCTTGGCCGACCAACCATCCAAGTTTGGATCCTCACGCGAACTCGCTTTCCGTAGGTAACAAATCAAGCACCTTTATAAGCCCTCTATCACGTCTCCGGACGAGGCAACAGAGCAGTGGTCTTTGTCTCCGTCATCAGCGCAGTCGCTGGATCGACAACGCCATTTGTCCGGTACCTTGCAGATGGGACACTGCCCGAAGACGAAGCCGAGCTTTCCCGGCTTACAAGGCGTGCTGCTCCATACAAGCTAATGGACGGCATCCTTTACCGTCGAGGTGCTCTAGGAATCCTCTCTAAGTGCATCTCTCAACAGGAGGGTGTGTTCCTTCTTAGGGACATACACGAGGGTGCCAGCGGCAACCACACCTCGTTCAGAACTCTGGTCGGCAAAGCGTTTCGCATGGGCTATTACTGGCCTACAGCGTTACAAGATGCCCGGAACATCGTGACAAAGTGCAAGGCTTACCAATTTCACGCCCGGAAGGCACATAAGCCCGCCCAAGAGCTCCAAACGATCCCCCCATCTTGGCCTTTCTCCACATGGGGTTTGGATTTGCTCGGCCAGTTCCCTAAGGGGTACAAGGGCTACACACACTTGCTCGTCGCCATCGACACCTTTACAAAGTGGATTGAGGCAGAGCCTGTGTCGTCTCTTCACGCCAAAACGGCTGTGCGCTTTTTCAAAAGCAACGTGGTCACGCGCTTTGGGATTCCCCATAAGCGATCGCGATAGCGGTACCCGCCCGGCGAGTTATTCGGGAATCTGCGAGCAGTGGGCACCAAGGTTCGCCGCCTCGTGGCACATCCACGAGCAATGGAGCGATCGGCGAGCTAACAGACAGATCGTCCGGGGTATCAAGCGGCGCGTGTTCGCGGTACTTCGCGAGCACAACAAGGCTGGGTTGACGAAGTTCCTTCCGTCCTCCGGACGGGCGATTCGACTTCTGCCACCGGCAACCGGAAACTCCTTTCCAATTGGTCTACGGTGCGAAGCCATCCCGCCTACGAAATAGTATTTCTGTTCGGTTACGCCTCGACGAGCTCGGTCAACTTGGTCGACGACGAGTAAGGCGCTTACTCGATCTCGACCTCCTCGAAGGCACACGCGACCGGGCACAAGTCGAATGGCGCTACCGGCAAGATCTTCGCCGCACGCCGCCGCCGTCGGTTCGACCAAGGGCTTTGCGGTGGGCGACCTCATTCTGCGCCGTGTTGAACACATCTAATGCCAACAAGCTAACTCCCGTTGGGAGGGCCCGTTCACGGTCGTTTCTCTTTGCTACTTTGAAACATTGTTCGCCTGCAATGGAGGACGGAGAGAGGCGACCAAAGCACTTGGAACATCGACCAGCTTCGTAAGTTCTTTGTGTAGGTGTTTCTGTGTTTGCTTAGCTTCGCGCTTTTTGTCAAACTTCGCGCCTTTGTTCGTCCGTCTGTCGGGCTCCATGTAAAGTTCAATCCATTTAATAGTGAAATTTCACGGTCCTCTGAGGCCTTCTCACACCTCTGTCTTGTCAAGACTACCCTCTCTCTGGTAACACTTGATGGCTGCTCAGCCTTGCCAACACTTGGCTCTGCAATCTTAAGGATTTTTTCCTGCTCGTATCCAGTTTCAACAAGTCTCTCAACTCAAGGTTGCGTAAAAAGGCTTTCTCGCCTCGCGGCTAAGTCTGCTCTCGTAAGCCCTCCGCGGCAGAGGCACTTACATGCCACAGCACGACCACACCGCAAAGTCTGCTCTCGTAAGCCCTCCGCGGCAGAGGCACTTTCCTTGTTCGGTTACCTTTGAAATCGCCTAACTTACGTCGCCGAGCAGTTTTTGGGATAAGTCGATCAGGATACGGGTGTCGCTCTAACTCTCTACGCACGTGCTCGAATTCGCAAACTCAGGTTTTCGAGCACCGTCCGTACCGGGGGTTAGGGTGTCGCTCTTTCTCTTGTGCACCTGTTCGAGTTCGCAAACTCTGGTTTTCGAGCAGCTGCACAACGGGGGCTGGGAGTTAGGCTAAGCGTCCTACCGGTTTTCTTAAAACTTTCTAGCACTTTCGTGCCCTACTCTTGGTTTCCTGTTCGTTCTTGTCTTTTGCTGCTCTTTTTTGCAGGAAAAAGGTAAGTTCTTTATTAGCAAAATTTACAGGTACAAAAGTCCCTTTCAGATTCTGACCCTCTGACTACTTAGAAGCGAGTTGCTCCTTGAGCTCCTCGACCACTTCCTTGAGGCGCAGGACTTCCCCTTGGGCCTTAAAACCCTCTCTGGCCTCAGCTCGGAGACGGTCGGATTCCTCCTTGCTGCTCCTGGCCTGCTCCGTTGCCTTCACACGGAGAGCCTCGACCTCTTTGGTCTTAGCCCGCAGCTGCTCGGCCAAATCTTCGCTCTGGCTGGCTCGCTGCTCGGCGGTCTTGAGATGCTCGTCCAGCTCCTCGACCCTCTTCTCCGCGGTGCTAGTCCTTGCGGCCAGCCCGCGCATCTCCTCGGCCTCCTCCTGTGACGCCCATAGGGTGGAGATTTTCTCCCGGAGTGCCGTGGAAGTCGACTTCTCTTCGGCGAGCTGGGCCTCGAGCTGCTTTACCTGATTCACGAGCAGCTTCCGCCATTCGGACGCGTCGTGGAGCTGCTCTTCCATCCACTTTGTGCGGCCTGGCTCACCTTCCGCGACGCTCGCCCTTGCGGCCTGCGCGCGAAGCTCCTCGGCCTCTTCCCGAAGAGCCCCCAAGGATTGCCTCTCCTCGGTCAACCGAGCCTTGAGCTTCTTTATTTTCGCCGTCAACTTGCTCCGGCTCTTTGCTGGCGTGGAGGGCTCCTCTTCGAGCCCCTCATTCGGAGCTGCTCTCGGAAACCCGCCAGAACGGCGCTCCGTTCGACGGTGACTCTATCCTCGAGCTCCTCCATGGTATCTTTAAAAACCTAAGAGAGAAGACAAGTTAACCACTTCGCTCTGATGTTGCTCGACTGGACTAGGTTGGTTTTGGAACTTACCTTGCCGAGTCGGCGCTTCAGTCTCCGGCGTAAGCGATCTTTGAGACCATGCGTCACGAAGCCTCGCTCGTGCGGGATGAGACCGGCGCGTCGCCCTCGTCGCCGTCTTTTTTGCTCCTTCTTCTTGCCAGAGCGCTTTTGCCCAGGAGCAGGAGCGGCGGGCGAAGAACTTTCACCCTCGCGCTCCTGCCCCTCTTCTTCTTCTGCCCGATCACCCTCGGGCAAGGTCGGAGCTGCTCCACCGGGCGACACCGGAGTTTCCCCTGGTGGGGCAACTCGTGCGCCCTGCTCGTGGGTTTTTTCTTGCTCCTTGGCGGCGGGGCTTCGCCACCTTTCGCCGTAACTCTCGTCGCCCGAGGACGAGCTGCTCTGCGACGAAGTGCCGGTAGGACCGCTGCTCGGTCCCACCTTAGGCAACTTTGAGAATAACGCTTTGGCCCGCTTATCCGTGGCGCGCCGCCGCCTCTTCGCGTCCAGTAGCTCCACTGCGCCCTTCAACAAGCGTCGAGTGGTCGCGGAACTTGGCGAAGCACAGCTCCATGCTGCTAGCTTGTCCTTGAGGCCGGCCAACCTCATTGCCCGCGACGCACCGTGTAGGTGCTCGGACAGCAGAGATCGCTCGATTGCCTCGTCGACGTCGTCCGTGGCAATCTCCTCTTGGGCAACTGATGAAAAAGAGATTGGTTGAGTGTGAGCATCATTGAGCCCTAATTTTTATTAGTGGCATTGATGACAAAAATTAATTAATATTAAAGTGCTAGGGGGTTTTTGGTATTCTCGGAACCCTAGCGAAGACTCGGCGATTTTATAAACCCTAATTTGAAGCGTCGACAAATTTCTGAGCTGCTCCAAGATTTCAAGTGCGTGACCGAGCGAGAGAAGAGGTCACGTATAGATTAGGAGTAGTTAGGTTTATTTCCTGTTTTTCGTCGGATTTCAAAAGGGGTTTGAATATCTCGGATCTTGCCGGATCTTTGCGAATTCTCGAAAACTCGGTTTCCGTAGTCCACCACTTCTAAACATACCTAAATATCCCTTTGTGAGATTTCTAGAGAGAGAAACCCACCTAAATTTCCCTCATTTGTTTAGTCCGAAAATCCTTACGTCGGACGGCGTGCGGAAAAGCAGACGGCGTCAAACCATCAAATCCCAAATAGTACACCTTTGTCGGACGGCGTCCGTCGTTCTCGGACGGCGTCCGTGAAGGTTAAAGCGAGGCCCTTTTTCGGTGGGGACGGCGTCAGGGGTCGTCCGGTTAGCCTAACTCCATTGCAAGCTCCTTTGTCGGACGGCGTCCGTGGTTACGGACGGCGTCCGTCGAGTTCATATTTGGATCCTTCCATTGTCGGACGGCGTCAGAAGCGTCCGATCCTTTGCATCTTCACTGTCGGACGGCGTCCGGTCCTTACCGAACGGCGTCCGATCAGCTGTTTTTGTGTAATAGCGATTGCGGCTGTCGGACGGCGTCCGGTAGAGGCTAACGGCTAATCTTTTTGTCCTCTTCAGGGGCAGCGGCTAGTTTTGCTCTAGGGACTATAAATACCTACCTAGTGGTGGCTATTTTGAGGTTTCTTTGCTCCACTTCACCTACCACATTCATAGCTCATCAATTAGGTGTTCTAGAGCCATTCCTCCACCCACAAAGCATCCAAAGCCACAAATCATTAAACCCCAACACCGAGCTTCATGGAAGTCCTTCGATCCGGTATGATCGGGGCGTTTCGGGCTTGTTACTTTTGAAGACATCCTTCGTGGAGGCGAGGGCTTGGGAGTAGGCATTGGCGTGTGGCTACTCTCGAGTCGGTGTCTGGTGTGAGTCCACCTCGCCGGAGTGGCGAGCGACTCACCGGGAGTGAGTGAGGCGCTAGGCTCGAGGCGAGCAGTCCTTGTCGCAAGGGTAGCCTCAGCGGAGAGTAGGAGTTATGACTCGAACTTGATCAAACAAACACCGTGTTACTCTCTCATTTATTTCCCGCACTTACTTTTCTTGCATCGCTTGTGTTAAATTGTATGTCATGTCTTAGTTGCCTCATAATTGCTTGTCGCTTCCGCTTACTTGTCAATTGCAACTAGGATTGGGTGATTATTAATATGATGCTTAATTGAGAATAATCAAAAGAATTTAAAATTGCCTATTCACCCCCCTCTAGGCCTTAGGATCCTCTTTCAAGTGGTATCAGAGCATCTAGGTTCTCCCGTTTTAGCTTCACCGCTAGGAGATGGCTCAAGAGGGGCCTAGGATAGAAATTGGAAATGCTCCTATTTTTTATGGAACAAATTACAACTATTGGAGAATTAGGATGCAATGTTACTTAGAGGCACTTAGCTATGATGTGTGGGTTGCTTGTGAGACCGGCTATCCGGACCCTCTGGCCGGAACTATTGCTCTTGATGAAGTTCATGCTAAGTACAAACGCTTCAATGCAATTGCTAGAAATGTTTTACTTTCTAGTGTATCTTCCGAAGTTTTTGATAGTATTGGCAATCTCACTAAAGTTTTTGACATTTGGAAGCATCTTAGAGAAATTCATGTTGATAGTGCCGAGATGCTTGAGGAGAAGCTATCTAGAGCTAGAAAAAGATTTGATCAATTCAAGATGCTCCCTAATGAAAGTGTTAATGAAATGTTTCTTAGGTTGAACCCCATCGTCAATGAAATTGCCGGATGTTCGGAGAAGAAGGTCTTGGAAGACATTGACATTTGTTGGAAGATGCTTGATGTTGTGCTATTTAGTTTCAATCCACTTGTGACCTTAATTCGAGCATCCAAGTCAAAACTCAAGAAGATGACACCGACAAAGCTCCTCGGGCAAGTCAACTCATATGAGATGCGGCTTCTTGAAAGTGAAGAGTCCCCGCTCAACAAGAAGTCAATTGCTCTCCCTGCCAAAGTCAAAAGTGGGAAGAAGAAGATTGAAGTTGAAGAAGATGATGACTCCGATGATGCAATTCCGGAGATTGAAGAATTGGCCCTCCTTGTCAAGCGGTCAAGAAAGTTGATCAAGAAGATGAGCTTCCGCGGTGGATCATCCTCTTCAAGGCGAAGACCTAACTTCGAAATGCGTTGCTATGAATGTGGAGAGAAGGGTCACTTGGCGGCGGATTGCCCAAAAAGTAAAAAGAACAAGCACAAGGCAAGGAATCAAGAGAAAGATGAGGATGACGACAAGAAGAAGTACCGTCACTACCGCAAGAGCGATCACAAATCAAAGGATAAGAAGAAAGCTCTTGCCGGTCAAAAGACCAAAAAGGAAGATAGCTCAACCTCATCATCCTCCCAATCCTCCTCAGAAGAAGAAGATACTAGAGCTCATGGGTTAGCCGGACTTGCGATCAAGGAAAATGCCCCTCCGGCTCTTCCTAAGCAAAAGTTTTGTCTCACCGCCAACACACAAGAAGAGGTGATTGGGGAATGGATTACCGATGATGAAGGCTCTTGGGCGGACTCCTCCGACAATGAAAGCACCAAAGTGTCCGGAGTCGCCATCGACAACCCTACACCTCCCATGTGCCTCATGGCACTAGAGGAGAAGGTAACAAATGAGCACCTCTCTAAAAATGAGTTTAAACTTTTGATTGATGATTTGAATAATGCTTTAGAGAAGAAAAAATCTAAGAGGAAGAAGTTAATGAAAGTGCATAAAGAGCTTGCTAATGAGTTTGAAAATTTGCTTGAAAAACATGAAACTCTAGAAGATGATTATGAAACTCTAAATTTGCAAGTTGAGATTCTAAAGAACAAACTAGCTAGCTCTAATGTTGAAGAAACTTCTCTTGATTGCTCAATTGAAAAATGCAATGTTGGTGTGACTTGTGACTTGATTGACACCGTTAATGGCTCACTTAACTTATCTCATGACACATCTTTGAACTTGTCACCCACTATCACACCTAATGCTAGCTCATCTTCACTCACTAGTGCTAACACTTTAAATGAAAATGCGTGTTCTATTGGTACTTGTGGTGTTGCAAAATGTGCTAATGAGCTAGTTAAGAAAAATTTGCTTCTTAAGGATAGAATTGAGCAACTAGACTCTAGCTTGGCTAAATTGCTTGTGGGGAACAACTCTCTTGACAAGGTGTTTCGGGAGCAAAGGTACACCTTGGGTAAGCATGGTTTGGGATTTCATCCCGGGGATTTGCTCAAGGGCGGTTGGGGTAAGCCCAAGCTAACTTTTGTTAAGGGAGGGACCCGTTGTCATATTTGCAAAAATGATAAACACAAAGCCATTGCTTGTCCTCTTACAAAATCATCTCAATTCATGTCTAAAACTCAAGTGCTTAATGCTAGTTACATGCTTATGAGGAAGAATGGCTCTACTTATGCGAAATATGTTGGTGCACACAATGAAAAGAAAGATGTGAAGGCCATTTGGGTGCCTAAATGTTTGATGACTAACTCGAAAGGACCCAAAAAGAAGTCATGGGTACCTAAAACCCAAGCTTGAATTTGTGTGTGTAGGTGAACTACAAGAGCGGTGGCCGGCATTGGATATTTGATAGTGGTTGCACCCAACACATGACCGATAGCTCAAGTATGTTCACCTCACTAGAGGAGGAGAAGGACCCCGAACACAAGATCACATTTGGGGATAACTCCAAACGAAAGGTAAAAGGTATAGGTAAAATTGCAATATCCAATGACCTATCCATCTCTAATGTGCTCTTGGTGGAAGCTTGCAACTTTAATCTCCTCTCCGTTGCTCAAGTGTGTGATCTGGGCTTTGATTGTTTCTTTTCGGTCAACGGAGTTCGTGTTGTTTCCACTAAAGATCAAAGTGTTGCATTTGAAGGCACCCGGTTTCAAAACTTATATTTGGTTGATTTTTCAAACCGTGAATCTTCTCAAATCAAGACTTGTCTATTGGTCAAACCACTCTTGGTTGCTTGTGGCATAGACGTCTTGGACATGTTGGAATGGGCACTTTGAAAAAGGTTTTTAAAGACAACTTGGTTGTTGGAGTGAAGGATGTCAAATTCGAGAAAAATCGTTCATGTAGCTCATGCCAAGCCGGCAAGCAAGTGGCTAATTCTCATCCGACTAAGACATTCATGTCTACATCCCGACCACTTGAACTTTTGCATATGGATTTATTTGGCCCAACCACCTATGCGAGCATAGGCGGTAATTCTTATTGTCATGTGATTGTCGATGATTTCTCTCGCTTCACTTGGGTATTTTTCCTTGCAAATAAATCACTTGCCGGTGATGTGTTTAAAAGATTTGCTTTGAATGCTCAAAAAGAATTTGACTCTTTTATTAAAAAGGTGAGGAGTGATAATGGCACCGAGTTCACCAACACAAATGTTGAGGAATTTTGTGATGAGTTAGGTGTGAAGCACGAATTCTCGGCGGCATACACTCTCCAACAAAATGGAGTGGTGGAGAGGAAGAATCGTACTTTGATAGAGATGGCAAGATCAATGCTTGACGAGTACAACACGCCGCATGCCTTTTGGGCAGAAGCCATCAACACGGCGTGCCATACCATCAACCGCCTCTACCTCCACCGACTCCTTCACAAGACCTCTTATGAACTACTAATGGGACGAAGGCCCAACATCTCGTACTTTCGAGTTTTCGGTTGCAAGGTATACATCTATAAAAAAAAGGACTCATTTGGATAAGTTTCAAAAGAGGTGCGACATTGGTATCATGTTAGGGTACTCCTCTCGCTCAAAAGCTTTTCGAGTTTTCAATAATTCTACCGGGCTAGTTGAGGAAGCCTATGATGTCAAGTTTGATGAAACTAACGGCTCACAAAATGAGCAAAATTTGACAAGAAATGTAGGTGATGAGCTACCACATGAAGCCATGGAGTTGGGGGAAATTCGACCCTCACCGGAAGTGCCAAAAGATGAAGTTGTCTCTCCCACCACCTCCATCGATAATCAAGTTCAAGACACCTCTCCAACAACTCAAGATCAAGCGGTGGACGGAGATGCAAACTTTGAAGTTGATCAAGCTCAAGGGGGAGGCAATGATCTACAAGTACCCGTCCAACAACACCGCTCTCTCTCCAAGGATCATCCCCTAGATCAAGTCATTGGTAATCTCAATCAAGGTGTAAGAACCCGTTCTCATATCGCTAATTATTGTGAGCATCACGTCTTTGTGTCTATTGTTGAGCATAGGACCATTGATGAGGCATTGGCGGATGCGGATTGGGTGAACGCCATGCATGAAGAACTAAACAACTTCACCCGCAATGAAGTTTGGGAACTTGTGGAAAGACCGAAGGACCACAATGTCATTGGAACCAAATGGGTCTTCCGCAACAAACAAGATGAGAACGGTGAAGTGGTGCGAAACAAAGCAAGATTGGTGGCGCAAGGTTTCACACAAATCGAAGGACTTGACTATGGAGAAACCCTCGCCCCGTTGTTCGACTTGAAGCTATCTGGTTACTCTTGGCATTCGCTTCTCTATAACATAACTCTCTTTCAAATGGATGTTAAGAGTGCTTTTTAAATGGTTTTATTGATGAACTTCGTTTATGTCGAGCAACCGCTTGGGTTTTGAAAACCTCAAACACCCAAACCATGTCTATAAGCTCACTAAGGCGCTATACGGTCTCAAGCAAGCTCCTAGAGCATGGTATGAGCGTCTTAGGGACTTCCTCTTAGAAAAGGGATTTAAAACCGATGCGATTGATTCCACATTGTTTCTAAAGCCTATTGAAAAAGACTTATTTATTTGTCAAATATATGTGGATGATATTATTTTTGGATGCACTAACAAATCTAAATGTAAGGACTTTGGAGAAATGATGTCCAAGGAATTTGAAATGTCAATGATTGGAGAACTCACTTTCTTCCTTGGATTTCAAATCAAGCAACTTCGGGAAGGGACCTTCATTTGTCAAGAGAAATACACAAAGGACCTTCTCAAGCGGTTTTCAATGGATGATTGCAAATCGATCAAAACACTAATGGCCACTAATGGGCATCTTGACTTGAATGAAGATGGAAAGCCCGTGGACCAAAAGCTCTATCGCTCCATGATCGGTTCGCTTCTCTATCTTACCGCTTCTCGACCCGATATTATGTTTAGTGTGTGCATGTGTGCTCGTTTTCAAGCATCCCCTAAAGAAGTGCATCTTATTGCCGTAAAACGCATTTTGAGATATCTAAAAATCACTACTAGCCTAGGTCTTTGGTACCCCAAGGGAGCGCGTGTTGAGCTTCTTGGCTATTCCGACTCGGATTATGCCGGTTGCAAAATTGATCGCAAAAGCACCTCGGGGGGTTGTCACTTGCTAGGACGCTCACTCGTGTCATGGACTTCAAGGAAGCAAAACTCCGTGGCGCTATCTACCGCGGAAGCGGAATATGTAGCGGCGGGGAGTTGTTGTGCTCAACTCTTGTACATGACACGGATGCTTAGTGACTTTAGGCTAAAATTTGAAAAAGTGCCACTTCTATGCGATAATGAAAGTGCGGTGAAAATAGCCAACAATCCGGTCCAACATTCCCGTACAAAGCACATCGACATCCGACATCACTTTATTCGTGACCATGTTGCAAAGGGTGACGTTGTGCTTGCCTACGTGCGAACGAAAGACCAATTGGCGGATATTTTCACCAAACCCTTAGATGAGGCACGGTTTTGTAAATTAAGGGATGAACTCAACATACTAGATAGGTCAAATGCGTGTTGATTGGATTTTGTGATTTTTGGGTCTTATTTGAATCTTTCCATTTGCGTTTGACCCTTGTCACATTTAGGGGGAGTTTAATTTCAACTCATGATCTCAAAACTCCCTTTAGTGGTGAAAAGATAAATTTGATTTGGGTTAGCACATTCTTGTCCTATATTTCAAGCCAAAACAAATTTGAACTTAATAGACTATCCTTATCATCTTATCACTTCAAACTTCTAAATTTGAAAATCTTATCCCCTTTGAAAAATTTGCTCCATATGCATATTTCTTCTCTTGAAAATCATATGGCATCAAAATTGTTGAAAATATTTGAAAAGGAGCCAAAATTCAAAAACATGTGCTTAAATTCTAAAGTGAACCCCTATGCTCGATTTTCGTGCCTATATGAGAAATCAAGGCAAAATTTGGGTTCACACATTTTCTTGGTCTCTAAGATCAAAATTTAGGTTTTTGAATTTAATTTGGTTTCATTTGTCAACTTAGTATCTTATCCCTTCAAAATTAAAAAATTTTTAAAATCACTTCAAATTGCTCACATTTGAATCTTCCTTTGAATTTTGAGCAAAAAGGAAGATTTTCCTTCAAAACATTATTTTTATAAAAAATTCTTGCACTGGTAGGGCCTACTGGTCAGAAGAGCAAGCAGCTGCGAAATTTGCCTTCATCGGACGCCGTCCGAGACAGAACAAACGCCGTCAAGCAGGTTTTGTGTGCTGAATTCATCCTGTCGGACGCCGTCCGGTCACGACCGGACGTCGTCCGACCAAGTTTAATTCGCACCGCAATCCTATTGTCGGACGCCGTCTAACGCTCCGCGACCCGTCAAGACGAGGCTCATGTCTTTGCACCCTTCTTGTCGGACGCCGTCCGATCACCGTCGGACGCCGTCAAGCAGGCCTAACTGCTGGATTTTCTTATAACTTACCTCTCCGCCTCTCTCTGTCCCCATTTGATCTCTTACTCCTCTCCAAACCGGCGCCGCCCCTGTCCCTTCTCCTCACCAGGGAAGACCCTCCGGCGACCTCCGGCGACATCCACCACTACCGGCGACATCCCCTCGTCCTCCTCTTCGATTCCCACCGCGGGGATTGAATATGGACGGCCCGTTCGTGCGCCTCCGTCTCCGTCGAGCTCCCCTCCTTTCCCCTACCGGGAAGGGCCTTGGGGACGATCTCCTCGCGCACGGTGACTTCCTCCTTCCCATCTAGGGCTCGGTAACGGCTTCCCTTCCCTTTTTCCGGATAATTCTTCCGTTTACCGAGTTCTAGGTTTTGAATAGGTTTTTCCCGCGCTCGTGTTCAGGGTTGGCTCGTGGTGGGGTTGGCACCTTGGTCAGTGGCTCTTGACAGTGGGATCGATTTGTCAGTGGTCTCGTGGTCAGAAGGTGTGATTCGTAATGTCGAAATCATTGAAGAAGTTTGGGAAGGCTCTGAGCAGGACCCTCAGTGGTTGTCGTGATAGTGGCAGCAAGGGTGATCCGGATTACGTTGATGAGACGGCTTGCAGTGCCGCTCCTCCTCGCCCAAGTAAAGTGACTAGAGCATATATTCAGCAGCAGCATTGTCGGGGATTAGATTACGGCCCATTGCCATGGCCCACTCCCTGACGGCCCAATCGAACGACCTACGGGGCCCGGCTCCTGGAAGGTTCTATCCGCCCATATGCATCTGCCGAACGACTTCTGGTGGCGTGGTGCGTAGTAGCCAAGGAATCGTGTTTGAGTCCATCTCGAGCAGGAGTTACTGACGGCTACGTGAAGACCGGACGCTGGTTTCCCGGATTGGATTAGGAGTCGTGTTCCCCAAGACTAGGAGTATGCTTTATCTACCTCGGGATGTATTTGGTATGTATGAGTTCGTTATGATCTCGTAGTTAGCCCGGCCCGATATTCCCTCGGTAGATCGGTTTGCTCTGTACTATATAAACCAAGCCCCTAAGGCGTTTAGAGGGGACTTGATCTGGCATCTGACGAGGTTTTCGCATAATACTTTCTGTACACCATAATCTCGCCGAGACTTGTTCGTCTCGTCGAGCCATCTCTTGTATTCATCCCTGATATATAAGAAAGAAATTTGGGCGTGGGCTATTATCTCTCGAGAGGCCTTAACCAGGATAAAACCCACATCTCACATTTAGTTCTTTGTTCGTGGTTGTTCGGCGTGTCTCCTATCTCAATCATAAAGAACCTTAGTGACTTGAGATCGATATCTCAACCGTCGACAAGCATGATCAGGGAATCCCTTGGTCTCGGGTTGCGGGGTCTTCTTTTGCAACGACAGAGGACATTGACGATGAGACATATGCTGAGGACCCGGCAGATGAGGATGTCCGTAAAGCGTAGTCATCGAGGGCGACCCGTGGATAACATGGTGCTAAAGTTATCCATGGAGACCTTGAAGAAAAAGCGAGATGTATCATATGCCAGATGGTTCCCTCAGCGGCGAGAGGATACCAGGGATTTCAGGTTTCACACAAAATTTGAAGCGACTTTATTTGTGTTTCTCTGCTCCCAAAGGCGGTCCTAGGGACCCCATTGTATTCGATGGGATGAAATCACCGCGGTAGTAGGACCCGAGGTTTACACCATTTTCAGTTCTACTCGGGTTTGGCGACTTTGGTCTCAAATAAGAAGTTGACATGGTCTAAAGAAAGAAATTGTGAGTTCTTTGCCACCTTTGTTACTCTGCCGAGGATGAGTCGAGTTCAGCTACTACCACTCGATCGATGCAAACATTCAAGGGATCTCCGTGGCAAATATGAATAATGCTTTAGGCACTCGGATCTTGGCGCGATTTGAATGAGATTGCTTATGAGGATGCCTTACGGAGGGCTAAATATCCACCTTTGGATGAAGTCGATTCATGTACCTCGATCTTGATGATGAGGAAATAAATGTGGGACAAGGCTAATCAATTGCGATGTGAGGGCACCTACGATCAATCTTATTCTCTGAAGCACACTATTTGTCCGAAGTGGAAATCGCGATGAATCCTTCCAATTTGCGGTTGGTTTATGCTCTATCTTGACGAGATAGGACCATAAACATTGGAGCTACCATGCAGGAGAGTTTGATGGCGCCATTTTGAGAGAGGTCAATAGACCACTTCCTCTAGCACCATATGTTGGCTGCTCCTTTCTAGGACACAGCTGGTTTTCGAGGATGAGGTAAAGAGTTGGAACAACAGAATCAAAAAGCATCAAATGAAAAATTTCTTGAACTCACTTGGGAGCAAGCCCAAATTGGATCGACACGGTGTTGATGCTCCTCCTCCGCCTCGATTCTGCTTTGCTCCAATGCACCGTTTGTGCCGGCCTTTGGTGCGGGTTATTCTGCGGCTGCCCTCCTCCTTGGTATGGCCTTTGATAGGTGAGATGAGGGGTTGCGCGCGAAATGAGAAGTTTTCACTCGAGGTGAAAGAAGAGCTAGCGACCACCGGCGAGGAGATGTGAGATCTAGCAAGGCGTGAGCGTGCTTAAATGATGAATTTGCGAAATTCAAGTCGGCGATTCGATACATGGGTGCTATGTTCATGCCGATTCGGAAGGGCCAATCTTTACTCATGGTACTCTCATGCTCATACCGGCTACCGAGCCTACCAGCAGAATCGGGGTTTTCCTCGCCCACTGCCTACCCACCACCGGTTCATCCTTGGGTATATCCTCCTTCAGGGCCTGCTCCTTCCTTTGTGCCACCACCACAGTCATATCCTCCTCCTGGTAAGATTCATTTTACTGGTGGAGAAGTCTGTCGTCATCTCAACTTTTTGTTGCCAAATCCTTAACCGACCCAGCTATTTGATCATCCATCCTCACCTCGGTCGGTACCCTCTGCAGCTCATATGCCTTTGTTCAAGCGTCCCAGAGGTCAGGGCTCCTCTTCCGGCGGCCAAGGAGATTACGGAGGCGACGACATGGATCAATACCATCAAGACTAGGAGCTTTTCCCTTTTGTGTCACTTGGTGACAAAGGGGGAGAAGTTAGAGAGTAGCTTGGGTTAGTAAGGGGGTAGTGAGAATCGAGGTTTTGTTCTTCCTGTAATATTATTTGTTGCGCCTCGATACTCGTTGAAATTTGTGATTGTTACTCTGATTGGTTTTATGTCATTTGAACCGTGTTGGCCTGTGTTTTCAAATTTGTGCATATATTTAGGGGGAGCTTCTCTTGCATGCACATCCTTGTGGTCGAGTTGTTGTTATCTTAGCTTTAAATTTGCTCGCATATTTGTATTGCACTAACCATGTTTGCAGCTCAAAAATCTATTCTCTCTTGGGTTGCCATCAAGTGCCACAAAGGGGGAGATTGTGAGCATCATTGAGCCCTAATTTTTATTAGTGGCATTGATGACAAAAATTAATTAATATTAAAGTGCTAGGGGGTTTTTGGTCTTCTCGGAACCCTAGCGAAGTCTCGGCGATTTTATAAACCCTAATTTGAAGCGTCGACAAATTTCTGAGCTGCTCCAAGATTTCAAGTGCGTGACCGGGCGAGAGAAGAGGTCACGTATAGATTAGGAGTAGTTAGGTTTATTTTCTGTTTTTCGTCGGATTTCAAAAGGGGTTTGAATATCTCGGATCTTGCCGGATCTTTGCGAATTCTCGAAAACTCGGTTTTCGTAGTCCACCACTTCTAAACATACCTAAATATCCCTTTGTGAGATTTCTAGAGAGAGAGAAACCCACCTAAATTTCCCCTCACTGTTTAGTTCGAAAATCCCTTCTGTCGGACGGCGTCTGGAAAAGCCAGACGACGTCCGACCATCCAAAATCCCAAATAGTACACCTTTGTTGGGCGGCGTCCGTGGAGTTAAAGCGAGGCCCTTTTACGGTGGACGGCGTGCTGGGGTCGTTCGGTTAGCCTAACTCCATTGCAAGCTTACTGTCGGACGGCGTCCGGTGGTTACCGGACGGCGTCCGATCGAGTTCATATTTGGATCCCTTCCGCTGTCGGACGGTGTCTGGGGGGCGTCCGATCCATTGCATCTTCACTATCGGACGGCGTCCGGTCAGCTGTTTTTGTGTAAGCAGTTGCCGCTGTCGGACGGCGTCCGGTAGAGGCTAACGGCTAGTCTTTTTGTTCTTCTTCCGGGGGGCAACGGCTAGTTTTGCTCTAGGGACTATAAATACCTACCTAGTGGCTGGCTATTTTGAGGTTTGCTGCTCCACTTCACCTACCACATTCATAGCTCATCAATTAGGTGTTCTAGAGCCATTCCTCCACCCACAAAGCATCCAAAGCCACAAATCATTAAACCCCAACACCGAGCTTCATGGAAGTCCTTGATCCGGCATGATCAGGCGTTTGAACTTGTTACTTTTGAAGACATCCTTCGTGGGCGAGGGCTTGGGAGTAGGCCTTGGCGTGTGGCTACTCTCGAGTCGGTGTCGGGTGTGAGTCCACCTCGCCGGAGTGGCGGAGCGACTACCGGGAGTGAGTGAGGCGCTAGGCTCGAGGCGAGCCGGTCCTTGTCGCAAGGGGTAGCCTCAGCGAGAGTAGGAGTTATGACTCGAACTTGGTCAAACAAACACCGTGTCACTCTCTCATTTATTTCCCGCACTTACTTTTCTTGCATCGCTTGTGTTAAATTGTATGCCATGTTTTAGTTGCCTCGTAATTGCTTGTCGCTTCCGCTTACTTGTCAATTGCAACTAGGATTGGGTGATTATTAATATGATGCTTAATTGAGAATAATCAAAAGAATTTAAAATTGCCTATTCACCCCCCTCTAGGCCTTAGGATCCTCTTTCATTGAGCCTGGTACGGTTAGGGAAATTGTAAAAGACGAAAGTTTCATTACAACATACCTGCCGTGGAGGGCTTGATCTTGATCTTCTTTGCCAAAACCTTCCGCCTCTTCCTCGGGGGCTCCTTGGCGTCTTGTTCGTCTCGGCCCCCGGACGCTCGTGGCGATGAGCTCAGCTCCCTGCTGAGCTGAGCGCTTTTCTCGCGCAGCGCAAGAAGCTTCTCCTTGCGCGCGACTTCCTCTTCGAGCCTTCTCTGTTCGGCGACCTGATGCAGCCGTGCCAAATGGCCCGGGTGAGCTTGCGCGTATCGCTTAAGCCGGAGGGTCAGTGTCTTTACCTCTTCGTCGCTTTGCTCGGCGAGGAGGGAGGGGCTTGGTCGTTTCCGCTTGGGCGGCCTTGCCTGGTTTGCTCGGCGCGCTCCGTTGCATGAGAAGCTTCTTCGAGGTGGCGGCGGCCGTGTGGCGCTGGCGAGCTCCGCGTTGGCTCGGCCGCCGCCTTGGTCTTTGTGGCCACCTTGGCCTTGCTCTTCTTCGCTTTCTCCTTCTCCGAGCCAGAGAGCTCCTCCATGATCCCTCCAAGGATCAGCTGGTCCTCTGTGTGTTGGAATGGGAATGTTAGCATTCTGACAGTGCGAATCCAGCTACACAGGCGAGGTTGAGCAACTTACCTCATTTGTGCGGACAAGCACGTTCATGAGACGAGCATAGGCCACCTCGCCGGTGACCTCGCCGTCCTTCTTGGTTGCCTTCAACATGGCGTCGACCCGCTCGGTCACCCATGCGTCGGTAGGTTTTTACGCCCAGCAGAAGTCCTATCGATTTACATTGGAAGAAGCATCAAAGAAAGGTTGAGTCTAAAGGCACTTACCGTGCTCTCCACAGAGATGTCTTCCCATCCCTCTATCTTGTAGAAGGGATAGGGTCTTCTCCATGGCCAGATGAGATCACATTATTTGTGAAGTCCCGGATGATCTCCCTGCCCGTAAGCCCAAGGCTCACAAGGGAGGCGATCTTCCTCGTCAAGTACCAATCCTCGGCGGACATCTCAGGCCGAGGCATCGGTGTTCCCTTCGCCGGCGCCTTCCCGGTGAAGATGAGCTTGCTGTCGTCGCTCCGCCGGGTGTAGAACCACCTCGTCCACCACGCGCCCATTGAGTCAAGCAGCGGCGGACCGGGGTACGGCGCGTCGTCGGCAGTGGCCCGGATCTTGAGGTAGTAGCACCCCAGCGCCAAAGCGGCAGAGCTGCTCCTCGTTACCGTATAGTAATGGAGGAACAGCCCCACCGGCAGATCAATGCCCAGATAGCCCTCGCACATGTGTGCGAAGACGACCATCTGGAGGATGCTGTTCGGATTGAGGTTCGCCACCTCCAATCCGCTAATGTTCAAGAAGGCCTCAACGAAGTCGCTCTCGGGAGATCTCAACCCAAGCAGGCGGCTGTTGAAGTTGTGAACTCTCCTCAGCGGCTCCGGAGTCTCCTCCTCCCTGGGCAGCCTCTAGCTACCAGTGTCGATGTGACCCTCCTCCTCCCAAACTCTCAAGTCCTCCTCGGATGCGCTAGAGCTAACGAACTTGGCCATAGCGGTTCCCGAGTTGGACGAGCGGGTTTAGTGGTGGAGTTCGGTGCTTCGGTCTTTGAGTGCGGTTGGAATTAGGGCTTGGGAAGGAAAGGCGCGAGAGCAGTGGCTAGCGCGGCGGCTTAGGAGCTTTATAGTCCCATATCGCAGCTCTGCAGCGGTTTGCCACAAAGCGGCTAGTTTTTCTTTAGTGCGGCTAGGTAAAGCGGTCGCTTTTTTTATTGCTGGCGACGATGAGATTACCGTTGAGTTACGCCAGCGGTTACTTTTTCAGCGTCGCGTTGAAGGTGAGTGCTCTGCTTTCGGCGGATGTGATTCTGTTCGATGCAACGGAGTTGCTTTCGGTCTTGTCGGGTTTGCTCGGTCCCGAACAAGTCCTGTTCGGTTGAACCCTAACATGTTCGGTCGGTTGTTACATGTCTTTGTAGCAGCAAAATTTTCCTCTTTGTGACTTGGAGTCTCAAGAGGAAGACCCCACTCTAGTGAATCCTTCCACTTGAGTCTCGGGGGCTAGCTGTCGGGGATAAAATCACGGCCCATTGTCATGGCCCACTCCCTGACGGCCCAATTGAACAGCCTACCAGGGCCCAGTTCCCTGGAAGGTTCTATCTGGCCCATATGCATCCTGCCGAACAACCTCTTGGTAGAGGTGATGCGTAACGGCCAAGGAATCGTGTTTGAGTCCGTCTCGAACAGGAGTTCTGCACGGCTATGTGAAGACCCGGACGTCGTTTTCCAGATTGGAATAGGAGTCGTGATCCCCAAGACTAGGAGTATGCCTTATCTGCCTCGGGATATATTTGGCATGTCGAGTTCGTTGTGATCTCGTAGTTAGCCCGGCCCGATATTCTCTCGGTAGGTCGGTTTGCTCTGGACTATATAAACAAGGCCCCTATGGCGTGTAGAGGGACGAGTTTTACGACTTGATCTGGCTTTTCGTATCTGGTAGACACCTGATTCTCGCCTGTACACCATAATTTCGCCGAGACTTATTCGTCTCATCGAGCCACCTCTTGTATTCATCTCTGATATATAAGAAAAAATTTGGGCGTGAGGGCTATTATCTCTCCCAAGAGGCTGAACAGGATAAAACCACATCTCCTATTCGTTGTTGTTCGTGGTTGTTCGGCGTGTCTCCTATCTCACTTCTAAAGAATCTTAGCGACTTGAGATCGTTATCTCAACCGTCGACATGCATTTTCTTATCTTATTTGTGACAGGCCACAGATTTAAGAGCCTATTTTGCAGCATAGTGTTTTATGGTTTGTAGACAAAATTATCATTCCTTATATTACAATGGTTTAGAGAACATTATGGTACCTAGATATTAAAAAAAAAATCCCAAATCATTCATAATCTCAACCATGTTTTTATTTGGAGTTTTGCAACTCTACTCCACACCTTTTTCCTCAACTTAAACTTCAGTTCGAGTTGTTCTTTTCAGTTCGAGTTGTTCTTAGGATGTTAGGTTGTTGTCAATGAGTCAGAGTGATAAAGTTTTGATCTTCCTCGGTGGTGAACTCAGGTAGAGGCAACACAACTGTTCGTGCAAGGCGTCTACGATGATGGATTTGCTTCCTCACCAACAAATCCGGCGAGGTAATTTGGTTTTTACTAAGACTCCGATTAGATGGAGAACAAGAGACCTTAGCGGTAGCCTTAGGGGTTGTTTACGACAATTGTTTGTGGTCGTGCTTGTTGCAGCTTGGGGATGCATGTACCGGCGTGCTTGTTGTTTAATTGTGGCCATGGTCTTCGGTGAAGATTCCTTGGTTTCTTTTATGCCAAATACTCGCGACTGATCTTTCTCATGTCACAATTTTGGTTGATGTTGATCTAATCAATTCTTGGTTGAGTTCAACGAAAAAGAAGTAGGCCATGGAGGCAAGTTTGATCACCTATACAACAACGGTTGGACAATGTTTTTTCTAGAAGGTTCTTTTGTTATACAATTAGACTCTCTACGAATGCATGTAGTATTTTATTGTTGGATAGTGGTCTTAATTATGTAAAACAGATGATATTATCCTAATAAAATTTTATTCTATTCTTAAAAAAGTTGGATAGGGGTCTTAATTATGTAAAAGGGATGATCTAATCTTAATGAAATTTTATTTTATTCTTAAAAAAGGCAATGTGGTTTTTAATGGGTGCAAGAAAGTTGCGCACGAACTTATCCCACCCCACACATCACAAGCACTATATAGTAGTGCGTTTTAGTCCATGAGGTTTTAGCAACCGAGTCCCTACTATAAAAAGCTGTCAAATTTGTTGTTTTATCAAATTTGTGCAACTTTAGCATTTGTTATAATTTATAGGTGGAGTAATTACACATCATTTTATCATATAGAAATAGTATACCAGATACTTCTTGAGAGTTGAGTCAAAAAGAAGCCTCTGTTTCTTGCCTAGCAAAGTTTGCTTCTAAAAGGTAAAAGTTTGTGTTTACATCATCCTATCTATTCATCTCAAAATCAACTGCAAATGTACTTGTACCAAAAAAGATTCATAGCAGCTATCACTTAAAAAATACTACGCCCGTTTTAAAATATAATGCATGCATGTATTCGACAAAGTTAACGTTTATAACTTTTGACTAATAATTAAATTAAAAATATATATGTTTAGTGTTATGCATGTGATATAGTTGGATTCGTATTTGAAAATATTTTCATATGATGCTATTTGTATAGTTATTGGTAAATATATTATGAAAGAAATTAATGGTCAAAATTCTACGTTAAAGACCGTGCTAAAAATTTAAATGTCTGATATTTTTGAACGGATGGAGTAAATGATTAATGCATCCATGTTCGTGTTGGTGATTGGTAAACGGCCCATCCTGAGACGGGCCTTGAGCCAATTCCGTACCGGCCCATCACACAAGCGGAGGGTCCAAGAGGCCGTTCCTAGCCGTACTGAAGGGAGTGCCTAACCCGCCAGCGGCTGCCCCGGGCTTGACCAAGTCAAACCGTGCGGCGCCATGTGCGGGAGAAGGTCCCTCGGGTGATCCGCCTACCCGTGGGCAGGTGGCGACAACTGTCATGTCCCACCATGTTTTCTCCGGCCTTGACCGGAACGAACTGTGTCTCCCCAGGAACCCGCGGCCCGGGGAAGAGCACGCGGGCAGCCCATCTTGTCGTTTGCCCTCTTTGGCAGGCAGTGGATGGTTGTTACGCTACGCGACGCCTCCAACGGGTGGCGCGAGGCTGGCTCGGTCCAGTCAAGGCTATATCGAAGATAAAGGGAAAGTGCTTTCTCCCTAAAGAAGGTTTCCTCCCCGAATAGGCACCTCGAGACAAACACGTGTCCAGTACTAACCTGACCAGCTTCTCCCTGCAGGCTTCGGACCAGACAAGAGCCCCAGAATGGGACAAGAGCCTCACCACTAAAGCAAAGACCGGCGCGGGGCCCACCGCATCAGCTCCGGGCGACCCGCCGTGCCTATAAAAGAAGGATTCTAGGACGTTTGAAGGGATCCCTCCAACTCCATTTGATCCAAGCCCTGAGCAACACCCGCATCTGAAGCTTCCTTAGCAAGTAGCCTTAGTGTTTAGTCATCACCGTTGTAAGCTCATGATCGGTGCCTCCAAGCCCGATCTCGGCACCTCTGTACTGTTTATCCACCATATAATCAACAAGACTGGAGTAGAGCTATTACCCGGCAGTGGGGGCTCAAACCAGGGTAAACCACTTGTGTCTTCACGGTTTGTATTGTTTCCTCTCTTCTCCCCCCTGTACAAAGGGTCTGTACCCAGATCGCCAAGTCGCACCAGGCCCTTGTCCGGGAAGTCAGTATGATCAGTAGCCCCCGTAGGGCTTGGCGCCGCCCGAAACCATCGAGAAGAGTGGTCGTTGGGCCTCACACTAACTACTAAATTAAATCTGCAAATTCCGTGGTCCCGCCGCTCTTCAGAGCGCAGCAGTTCCAGACACCGACAGTGGCGCCCACCGTGGGGCCCGACATGAGCAGCCCTCAAGACTCCGTTCCTCGGACATGCACGAGATTAGAGCAACGAGCGAGGCTCACGGACCTCGAGTTCGATGAGTGCGACAATCTGGGACGATCTGGTCCCGTCAGACGATGGTGGCGGAGGAGTACCTCGCCCGGCCGGGCCGACGAGATGGAGGTCGACACCTCTCTCGCCCAGGGGTAGATTTTTGCCCTGAGGAGTCGCTCCCTGAGCTGGACCCCTCTGTCACCCATGTCAGCGAGACTCCGATGGAGTTCGAGCTGCTAGGTGAGTCCGCCACCTCCGCTGGCAACACCGGGACGTTTCCCCCGGCTTCACGCACTTCCCGCTGCGTCTTCGTAGCCGCGATCGACGCGGACACTGGAGATGGGGAGGCCCAGGAGCAGCTGCGCCGTCGCGCTGCAGCCCAGGTTTTCTTCAACGATGCTGTCCGTCACGACATGGACGGGATCTGCGAGGAGGATCGTCGTCTGCGCACCCCGCAGGGTCGCAAACCGGTCGACTCCCTCGTGGAGACCATGATGAACCACTCTGCAAGCAGCGGCAGAGAGAGCAGCGCCATCACCACGGTCATCCGTGACCTGGAGAAGGACCCGCGGCTTCACTATGGCGGACCTGTGTCCGGCCATCGCTGAAGGCGTAGGCGTCATCACCTGCGGCAACGACCAGCACGAGCAGCAGACTGGCGGCGATCGCCCGGACATCTGGCGCGGGAACGAGTCCGACCACCACAGCACTCAAAACCGCTCGGCGGGACGGCGCTCAGAGCGTTCCGCCGTCGCCCGCGATCGATCGCGCCGGACCAGACGGTCTCCTCCGGCGGAGGGTCGTCGCGTGCCCAGGGAGTGTTTTCCGCTGGGCCAGCGAAGTGCCTCCCAAAGCCGCGCCGGGATGCCCCGCCTTCTCCCGCGCTCTCCGTGAAGCGCCGTGGCCGCCGAGGTTCAAGCCCGGGCCAATCGAGAAGTTTGACGGGAGCAAGAACCTCGAAGAGTTCCTCTCCATCTACACCACCGCCGTCCGAGCCATGGGGGGAGACGAGGCCGTCATGGTCAACTACTTTCCCACAGTGCTCGAGGGCATGGCTCGGACCTGGCTGTTCAACCAACGGCCTGGCTCTATCCGTAGCTGGTCCCAGCTGCAGGATGCCCTCCGCACCAGTTTCCAGGGGTGTTACGTCCGCTCGGGGTGCCCCGGGACCTCAAGCTCGTGGTGCGGCGAGGCGATGAGAGTCTCGGGACTTTGTGTGCGGTTCGTCGAGCCCGCAACACAATCCCCGTGATCTCGAGATGAAGCCATCATCGAGGCCTTCAAGGATGGTGTGAGGGACCGGCGCTACACCGAGGATCTCGAGCTCCACCCGGTCAACACACATGGCGAGCTCTTTCCGACCGCTGCCCTCTCGTCAACGCCCTCGGCGATGGGCGCAAGAGAGGTCGTGCGAAGAAGAAGGCCAAGGTCGGCGACGGCCCAAGCAAGACCGAGGCGGACAAAAAAGAAGAAGAAGAGGCGGAGCGACCGCCAAGTTCATCGCCGCCGTCGAGCCGACCAATCCAGTGCCCATGGCGCCTCCGCCGGTCGCCGGGCCGCCCACAAAGCGGCGTCGGCGGGGGCGACCTCCCCAGTGAGGCGAGGCAGCCGGCGGTCAAGGGCCTCCTCAGGACCGGCCACCCCGTCCACAGCAGCAGAACAGAGGTGAGGACCCGTTCCATGACCCTAGTCTCTTCGCCGCCTCCACGATGTTCAGCCACGACCTCACATAGAATCGCCGCACATGGGCTTGCCAGTTAGAGGACTTCTACGCTGGTCGCGGTCCCATGCCCGATCTGCCTGAAGGCACGGCCGCAGCGCCTACACCCCAGGGTGGTCAGGACCAGGGCTTCCCTGAAGCCCGTGGCCATGTCGCCGTCATTTTTGGCGGCACGTCAGCCTACACCTCTCGACGCGAGCTCAAGGCTGCGTCCCGTGAAGTCCTCCACATCTCCCGCGGCGAGCCCGCGGCAGAGTCCCTGCCTTGGTCTAGCCAGGCCATCACCTTTTCGGTGACGGATCGCCGCCGGGCTCTCAAGCCTGGCGCCTCCCGGTCCTATGCCCCACCATCAAGAACACACGGGTTGACCGCGTCCTCGTGGACAGCGGGAGCTCGCTGGACATCATCACGGCACGCGTCCTGGGCCTCATGCAGGTCCCGCGCTCCAAGGTCAAGGACATCACCGTCCCCTTCCACGGGATTGTCTCGAGATCGTCGCCGCCCGTTAGGCGAGTCGTCATCGCCGTCACGTTAAACTCCTCCGCCAACTTTCGGACAGAGTACATCACCTTCGAGGTGGTGGAAGCGAGACTCCCCCTAACGCCATCTTGGGCGCCCAGCGCTCTGCAAGTTCATGACGGTCTCCCACCACGCCTACCATTGCCTAAAGATGCCGGCGCCAAAGGGAGTCATCACCGTCCGCCGCAACCACAAAACTGCCCTCGATTGTAGAGACGCTGGTCATGGTAGGGATGACTCCTACCGTGGTCCCGGCGATGAGGAGCGCCCACACAGCGCCCAAGGGTGGCACTGCAGCCGCAGGAGCCCACCAAAACCGTCGTCCTCACGGAGTCAGACCCCTCCAAGATGGTCCACATGGGGACAACGCACGAGCCTCAATAGGAACTCGAGCTCATTACCTTCCTCCGGGCTAGTAAGGACGTGTTTGCATGGGAACCGTCCAATATGCCCGGTGTCCCAAGGGAGGTGATCGAGCACAGGCTAGCTGTCCTACCGACAAGAAACCGTAAAGCGATGTCGAGGCGTGTCCTCGACTGGAAGGCCAAGATCATCCAAGACCAGCTCGGCAAGCTGCTTCGAGCGGGCTTCATCCGTGAAGTTCAGCACTCCGATTGGCTTGCGAACCCAGTCGTCGTCCAGAAGAAAGGAGGCAAATGGCGCATGTGTGTTGACCACCGCGACCTTAATTCCGCCTGCCCCAAGGATAACTTTCCCCTTCCACGCATAGATCAGCTAGTTGACGCTACGACAGATTCAGCTTTAATGAGTTTCCTGGATGCTTATTCCGGTTACCATCAGATCGCATTGTGTAAAGAGGATGAAGAAAAAATCGCCTTTGTAACGCCTTTCGGCACATTTTGCTATACGACCATGTCCTTCAATCTCAGAAATACTGGCGCCACGTTCCAGCGTCTCATGCAAACAACTCTCCCTGATCAGATATGGCGCAACATAGAAGTCTACGTCGACGATATCGTAGTCAAGAGTAAGGACGCCCGTGACCACGTGTCTGACCTACGGGAAACCTTTGACAGCCTGAGATAGCACCGGGTTAAGCTAAACCCCGAGAAATGCGTCTTTGGCGTCAAGTCCGGCATGCTCTTAGGCTACGTAACCGGCGGGGCGAGCATCGGTGCGAACCCCGAAAAGATCGAGGCCGTCGAAAAGATGAGGTCGCTGACCTGTGTAAAGGACATCCAGTCCCTCATGGGCAAAATGGCGGCCTTAAGCCGTTTCATCTCCCGCCTTGGAGACCGAAGCGCGCCTTTCTGCAAGCTCCTGCGTAAGCACGATAGTTTCGAGTGGACTGAGGAGGCTGAGGCCGCGTTTCTGCAGCTCAAGCAGTATCTCACCTCGCCACCCGTCCTCACTACTCCCAAGCTCGGGGAAGCCCTCCTGCTGTACCTCTCGGTGACACCAAACGCCGCAAGCGCGGTGCTGGCAGTGGAACGAGAAGGGAAGCAACAGCCCGTCTACTACGTGAGCGAAGTGCTCACCGGGCCAAAGGAGCGCTATCCCGACCTTCAGAAACTGTGCTATGCTTTGCTGATGGCCTCGCGCAAGTTGCGTCACTATTTTCAAGCCCACCAGATCATTGTCCCGACTACTTACCCGATCAAGGACATTCTCCGAAACCGGAGGCCCTTTGGTCGGTCGCGAAGCTGGGAGTCGGTGGGTGAATTCGACATCCGGTTTGTTTCCCGAACGCGATCAAGGCCCGTGCCCAGCTAATTTCGTTGCGAAATTGATCGGGCGGATGAGTAAGAAGAAGCTCTCCGTGTCAAGGCAGGCGGGAAGGTCGGTGGACTACGTTCTTGACGGTTCACACTAGTCCGGGCGTCGGGATCGGGCTCGTTCTCATCTCCCCAACGGAGAGCGACTCCAAAGACGTCATACAAATACACTTTGCGGCTACGAACAACGCCGCGAGTATGAAGCCCTAATTGCGGGCCTCGAGCATGCGCTGCGCTTCGACATTAAGCGGCTTTCTGCGAAGGGATTCGCGGCTCGTCGTCCGCTTGGTCGGGGAGGAGTTTGAACAGCGGCGACTTCGATGGCGCGGTACCTGGCGGAAGTGAAGAAATTGGAGAGGCGTTTCACGAGTTTCGAAATAAGCTACATTCCCAGGGAAGAGAATGGCGAGGCTGACAAGCTCGCCAAACTCGGATCCTCGCAAGAACCGGCTCCGCCGGGGGTGCTAGTGCAGCACCTTTTAAAGCCCTCCATTCCCTCCGGAGAGGAGGCTAAAGGGACGTCTGTTACCCCCCAAACCGAGACATCCGGTACTGTCTCATTCCTCGAGCAAAGCACTTCCTGGATGACGCCATTCATCCAGTTCTTAGAGCGAGGACATTGCCGAGGATGTTTTGGCGTTCCCGGCTAAAAAGGTGAGCTGAGCTTACCACTGCACGGGGCTTCTTTGTCACCGAAGGGTGCTAATAGCGAGCTTTGTAAGTGCGTTACCCAAGAAGAAGGTAAGTACCTTCTAGCCGACATTCACGAGGGCATCTGTGGCGCACACGCCTCACACAGAACTCTCGTCGGCAAAGCGTTCCGCATGGGCTACTATTGGCCCACTGCGATGAGCGACACAGAAGCCTTGGTTAAGCGCTGCGAAGCTTGCCGATTATCATCGCGGATGGCGATCGGCCAGCGTCTGGTATAAGCGATTCCACTAGCGTGGCCGTTCGCGGTTTGGGGTATGGACCTCCTAGGGCCTTTCCCCAAAGGTTTGGGTGGCAAAACGTACTTGTTCGTAGCCATCGATACCTTCACCAAGTGGATCGAGGCTGAGCCGGTCTCTAACATCACTGCAATTGCCGCGGTCTGTTTTTTCCAAAGCATCGTTGCTAGATTCGGTGTGCACAGCAGGATCATCGCTAACAATGGTACCCAATTCACGAGCCGGGAATTCAACGATTACTGCGAAGAAATCGGCATGAAGCTCGCCTTGGCCTCTGTGGCCCACCCACGAACAGCAGTGCTGTTGAGCGAGCTAACAGACGATTAGTCAAGGCATCAAAAAGCGGGTCTCGACGCCTCAAGGCTAAAAAAGCAAGGTTGGGTCGACGAGCTACCATCGATCCTCTGGCGGTCCGGACAACGACCGGTAAGACTCTGGGAGAAACTCCTTTCCGACTCGTCTATGGCTCGGAGGCCGTCCTCCCAACAGAAATGAGACTAGGATCCGATCGCGCTGACTTTGCCAGCTTTGTGGTCAACGACGAGGAGCGGCAGCTTGACCTCGACCTACTTGAGGCGCACTGCGAGCAATCCCTACTCCGGGCTGCGGCCTACCAAAGATCCACTGTGTCATTCTGTGACGCAAGCGCATACACAAGGACCACCAAGTAGGAGATCTGGTTCTACGACGAATTCAGAACCTCGCGGGCTCCAACAAGCTCAGCCCCAAGTGGGAGGGACCGTACAAAGTAGTTAGCGCGGTGCGCACGGGCTCAGTACGCCTTGCCGACAAGGATGGGAACGAGCTCCCTAGCTCATGGAACATCTCCCTGCTACGACGCTTCTACGCTTAAACAGGTCGTAAGTCTCCTTCATTTCAGTTCATTCCAATTCAAAAAAAAAAAACCCTTCTCCCATTCGCAAGTCACGCTGGTTTAAGTCTTGACCATTTCAAGCAAGCCCGTGGCCAAAAGCCTAAAGGCTAAGGATAAAGCATTCCGGAGCATTTCCACGACGGGATAAGCCGATCTCTCGCACCCTAGTGAATCTCCACGCAATGTGGAATTCCCATGACCCAAAACCTGATAAGCCCACGTCAGTTTGTTTGGATGGCTAACACAGGCCACGCTTGGCCTTCGAAGTGAAGAATTTTTCTTGATTTTTCCTAAGTCCTTAACCCATGAGACCCGTGTCGCCCTTGTGCCAGCGAAACTTAAAATTGGGGGGTTTTTCGAATTTTCCTAAGTCCCTAGTTTCGGAAAGCCCTTGACCGTTCTTGTGACCTAACGAAGCTCGAGGGCTGGGAGTTCGCGCGAATTCTTTCTAAATCACTCTAGTGTCTAGACCGCGCCCAACTCCGAGATCGCACTTGGACTTGGCCATGGCCCGGGGGCTGGATGATTAGGCGCACCAAAAACAAATTTTCTAAAAGCAATCCGTTTGCTTAAGATTCCTAAAAGTTCTGCTCAGGACTTCGTTACTGTTCATCTTGTTCCCCTGTTTCCGCATTGCAGGTTCGCAAATTGACACAGGAAGGAAGAATGAACAAGATTAACCAAGACAAAATTGCTTAAAGAAGTCTGCATTTCACAGGAAGACCTTACAAGGATGAAGATTACACAAAGAGCAAAAGGAGACCAGGCTTCTGGACTACCGCAAAAGAGGCGCCGCGCTACTACGCCTACGGCAGCGCCCAAATCCTACAACTCCTCCGCCGCTCCTACTGGTGATGCTGACGACGAACCGACGGAGCTGCGGACTCCGCCGATGACGATGACAACGACAAAAGCGGGCCCGGCGTGGGGACAATCGGCCTGGGCGCGCTCGGATGGCCTCTCCGTCGGCCGCGGTTGGGGTCGCCCAGGCACACCCACCGGTCTGCGTCAGACGACTCCGCCGTCGTCTCCCTTCTTCCGCTGAGCTCGAGCGGTCTGGCGCTTCGGGTGGCGCCTCCGCCGCTTGCTGGTAGCCGATGGAGTCCATAAGCGGCGGCGGAGGCTCGCCACGATAGCCTCGCGGCGCCTCGATCTCTGCTCGCCACGATGTGCGGCGAGCGCGCAAATCCTCCGCCGCTAGTGCGGCGGCGAATCTGGCGTCGGCGGCGATTTGCGCCGCCACCGATTCGCCTCTTCTTCCTCCGCCGGCGCCGGCTACGCCGCCGCCGCCGCCTCGCGTCGGCTTGGAGCTGGGCGTACGCTGCCAGCTCGATCACTTGGGCCGCGACAACGGGGCCCGGCCAGACCGCCTCAGCCTCTCCGGGCTGGACCGGTGGCAGATCCTCCATTGCCGCCACCGCCCAAGCTGCAAGGTAATCCGAACTAGCGTCCGACCACTAGCTCGATGAAGACATTCTCCTCCCCTTTGTTGCCTCTCTTGCTTTTCTTCCTCTCTCTCCCTGGCTGGCTGAGAACTTCGGGTTTTGGCCTAAAGATTGAGGGAAGCTAAGTAGGAGATGTTAAACCTGGTATTGCGCCTTACTTTATATAGGCGGCGGTACGTGCAGCGTCTGTCGCATCATGGCTACCGGCGTCGCTACGCGCGAAGAGATGAGCAATTAAAACCCACTGCCCGAGCTGAAGAGACGCGAGTGCACGCGCCGTTTCGCGGAATACTAATCGCGCCTGTCGCCGCACGACACGTGCCCTGTCCCATCGTCAGTGGCGTGGGAAAAGTCATCGCGAGTCAAGGCCTACCCCGTAGGTCCTGGCCCACCAACGCGAACAAAGCCCAGCGGTGCTTTCGTGGCTTGACGCGTGGCTTAGGCCGGGTGCATGAACCGGCGCGGGTGGTTTCGCCTCCGTATCCGTGCCTGGCAAACATGCCCTCGCTGTCAGCGGAACACTGTACCGTGCCGCAGAGCCACAGTGCGCGCGACTTGACACAATAAACTAAGGCAGAAAATGGCTAAGCCATTCGGCCACCACGTACTGCTCGGTGCTTATCGGATTAAGCGGGCACCTAAAATAAAATTACACAAAATGTTTGTGCGCGGAGTTCGGGAACAAGTAGATCGGGTCAAACTACGGCCCGCACTGCAGCTTGAGCTTTTCCAGCTCGATTTCTAAGTCCCGAATTCGCCCTCGCGCTTGCAGCAGCTCGATCACCTTCGCCTCCATATCGTTCTGCTCCTGACGCAGCTTGGCCCGGGCTTCAACGAGCTCCTCCTTTTGTTTCTTCAGGGCTTCCGAATCTGCCACGGACTTCGCCCCAGTTTCGCGTAGCACGGTATTTTCCGCTACGAGCTTGTTGCGAGCTTCCTCGAGCCCGCGAACAATGGAGTTATGCTCAGACTTGGTGGCCGCTAGCTCGTTGATGGCCGCCTCTCTGCGCTTGTACTCCTCACCAAAAACGATCCGGGCCCTATCTGCTTCCTCGCGAGCCGCCTGGGCTTGGCTCTTTGCAGCTTCCTCCACCTTCTGAGCTCGAGCGAGCCTCGTCATGGCCTCTTGCTCCTTCTCCTGCGCTGATCTTAGTGCGGCCTCCAGCTCGGTGACACGCGCCGTGGCATGAACCTCGACCAAGGCGGTTAGCCCATCTGCAAGGCCGCTGAGCCGGGCTTGCGCCCGGCTCGAAGACGCCGATCTTCGCGCGTCATCATCATTGCCGCCCATCGCTTCCATCAGCGAGGACGTGCCGGCGATAAGCGTGTAAAGCAGAGACAGGGAAAACCAGATCAAAGCGCGAAAAATTCAGTACTTAAGTATAGCGCGCAGGGTCAAGAGTGTTACCTTCTTGGTTTGAGCGAGCATGCTCTCCGCCCTCGCTCCAACAACTCCGCGCACATTTCTGTCAAGCCCACGGTCAGGGACCTCCTGTAGCGGCGAAGGGGGGCAGCCGACCCACTCCTCGCTATCCTCCTCCAATGGCGCGGAACTTGGTGGCGCTGGCGGCGCGACTGAAAGCAAAGCCGACGTCCTGACCGCGGCCACTCGCCTCTCGGTGTCCTCCAGCTTGGCCGCTAGCTCGGCCTTCGCCGCAGTGGCTTGCTCCGCGGCCAATTCAGCCTTGCTGAGCCGAGCCTGGGCCCTCACCAGCGCATTCTTTAGCTCGTCCGCCGTCAGCTTGAGCGCCGCGAGCTCGGTCAGATCGTCCAGCCCGGGAATGGGGTATATCTTCGGACGTGGCAGGCCCGTTCGGCCGGCCTCCTGCGACCTGGCGGCATCCTGCTGCTCCACCCATTCTGGAGTGGCGGAGATCCAACCCGTAGACGCTAGCGGAGCCATGCTAGGCATCACTACACTTGCCCAACCATCCGGCGTCAGCACGCAGACCGGCCAGATCCAGTTGACTAACAGCATCCGCCGGTCAGACGTCGGAAGCGCTTTTCCAACCGGGGTCTTGAAGTAGTCTGCGATTCCCCTGCGGTCAATTGGCCACCACCCATGCGCCGTGCGCCCTTCAACGCGCAGGGGTGTCATCCACACAGGAAGATCGCTCAGAATGACCTGCACCGTTTCCGCGACCTCCGGTGAAGTGTCCAGTACCGCCACTGGTAGGCAGTACGATGATCCTCCGCTGACCGGGTGGTTCTTACCCTTCAACTTCGTCAGCCCGGCAGCCTCTAATTTCTGCGACAGAGACACCCCTCCTCTGGGCTCTATCGATTCGTCCTTAGCCGCCACGGTCTCAGCGGAGGGAGGCAGCACATCGGCCACCACTTTCGCGCTACGCACTGCAACAAAGAGCGCGACAATCAAACACGAAAACAGAGTAATAACGCTCAGCACGGGAGACTTACGCGCTGGCTCGAGCTCGGTGTCCTCGCACACCCCTGGCGTGGGGCGCAGGAAGAGCTCCATCTCTAACCCTCCAACGTGGCTTGTGGTAAGCGTGGCAGCTTTCCTTCGGCCCGCGGGAACCTTCCTCATAGGTCCTCGGCAAGCGCCGCCCGCGACGGCAGGCGCAACACACAACCTCCTCATCGTCATTTGCTCGAAGCAGCCGCGGTCGTCCTCCTCTTTTAAATGGCGCGGCGCCTGAACGCGAGACAAGGCTTAAAGGCCGCTTAACACCTAGCATTCGACCCATGTAGAAAAGAGAAGGCCTACCTGCGCAGGCACCGCTCGTTTTCTCGCATGCGCCCCCGCACTTGTTCGTGCCGAGCTTGCCGCGGTCGATTGCGGCGCTGGATTTTCTTCGCCCGACAACGGCGACGGGGCCGGCACCTCACCGGATGTCGTCGACGCTTTCCTTTGCTGCAGGCGCGCCGCCGGCGGTTGCGCCGGCGAATCCCCCTCGTTCAAACCCGTGGCTTGAACGATTTTCTCAGCCGCTCTCCACGTTCGCTGCAAAAAGAGTAATGCGGCTCGTCAGGGCCTTGATGGCGCGTGCAGCTATGTAAGATCAAGCCTCCCTTGGGCTTAATGTTTTGGTAATTGATGCCAACTGGGCCTCGACGGATCGCATCAAGGTTAAGGAAGTTATTTGCTAGTTCTTCTATTTTCCTTGTGTGCGTTCCGCCCGACCCATCCGGCCCATTGATGTCGCAAGCTCATCTCTCGGTTGTAGGTCCCTCGAGCACAAGTTCCAGTTCATCTGAGTGAGTTCGAGCGGGTTCTAGAGATGCCAGGTGTCCAGGGTTCGAGAGAGTTCCTGAGTGTGATAGCTGTCCAAGATTCGAGTTTCTTAGCGCCTAAGTCTTAGGAAGTCTCCGGAAGCCACTTTCCAGCTGTCCAAGGGTTTCTTAGCGCCTAAGTCACCTGGGTTCCCGCCTAAGTCATCCAAGTGTTCCCGCCGAGTCGACAAAGCGACAAAGTCCAAAAACCGAAGCCCTAGACGAAGCCGAGAGAGAGAGAGGTGTCCGAGGGTGCCGGAGAGTGGTTTCTGTAGAATTTATGGTCTATCCATTTAGAAATAGGTGGTGAAACTTAGTTAGTTGGATAGCCCTTTCTCTTAGCTTTCCGGAATGCCCAAGATCATTAAAAACGGAGTTCGGGAGCAAAAGATATGAATTTTTTAGTGTGTGTCTAGAGTGCGTACTGGAGCTGGTCGGACGGGGTCCGACAAGCCGTCGGACGGCGTCCGACAGAGCACAATTCAGTCAAACACCTTCCGGGAGCTTACCTCGGACAGCTTGTCCTTCACAAATCGTATGCGGCGAGGGGTCTTATCCAGAGGTAGCAGCATCCCCGCGATCCGCGCGACCTCGCGCGCCGGGAGTCCTGCACGGCATCGTTGACGATCACAACATGCCCCGACCTGAAATCGAACGAAAGGGTGCGGCTGGCGCCTACCTTCACGGAAGTCCCGGTCTGGATCTTCCCAACCATCCATATCGCTGACGCACCGCTCGCGGCGCCCCAACGGGCTGATCCGGTGTCGGATGAAGCCAACGACGACCTCATAGCCCGTCAAGCCATCCTTGACGAGCCCCTTGATCTCGCCCTCTGTGACTTGATCTTCCGGCTAGGGCTCGCTCCGCTGGAAAATTGGGGTATCCGGCGCATCCGAAGAATACTCCAGGGTCGAGCCCCCGCGGCACAGATAAAACCACCGCCGAGCCCAACCATCGACTTTCGTTCTCACCTCGTACTCTGGGTACGACTGGCCGTCCCGGGCTCGACGCACGGTCAAATAGAAGACTCCGCCATTGCCCACGCGGTGGCCGACGATCTTCAATTCGAAGTAATGCTGAAGGAGGCTCACCGTCGGTCGCACCCCACAGTGCGCCTCGCACAGGAACGCGAAGATGGATAAGTGGACGTAGGATTGCGGAGACAGGTTCTCCGGCCTCAGCTCCGTGAAGGCGAAGAAGTCCGTGATGAACTGAGATTCCGGCATGCGAAGTCCGCAGATGGCTGAGCTTTCGAAGCAGACCAACTCGTCCAGCCTGGGCCTTGGCTTCGAGTCCGCGCCAGGAAGCCTCCATGAGCCCGGCTTGACGAAGCCGTCCCTCTCCAGCTCCCCCATCCTCTCCACCGTCAGAACGCTCTCTCCGATGACAACCATGGCAACGGAAGGTTGGAGGCAGGGAGACAAGGGGCAAGGAGAGGAGATGAAGACAGAGGCAAAGGGGATGATTTCGCAGTACAAGTTCCCCCTGCGTAGTGCTGCCTTTTAAAAGAAGGCAACGGCCGAAGCGGAAGTCGTGGGATCGTGCCCAAGAGGGCGTAACTGCCCCGTCTTTACGTCAAATCGGATTCAATGCTCAGACCGCGGCTCCCGAGCCAAATCTTCCCGCGCCACGCGTGGTGGGGATTTTTTCCTAAACCTCAGACCGGCTCGCCACGCGACCCGCTCGAGGCTCGGGGGCTGGCTGTTGGTGATTGGCAAACGGCCCATCCTGAGACGGGCCTCGGGCCAATTCCGTACCGGCCCATCGTACAAGCGGAGGGTCCAAGAGGCCGTTCCCAGCCGTACTGAAGGGAGCGCCTAACCCGCCAGCGGCTGCCCCGGGCTTGACCAAGTCAAACCGTGCGGCGCCGTGTGCCTCCCGGGCTATCCTTAGCCCGGGAGAAGGTCCCTCGGGTGATCCGCCTACCCGTGGGCAGGTGGCGACAACTGTCATGTCCCACCATGCTTTCTCCGGCCTTGACCGGAACGAACTGTGCCTCCCCAGGAACCCGCAGCCCGGGGAAGAGCACGCGAGCAGCCCATCTTGTCGTTTGCCCTCTTTGGCAGGCAGCGGATGGTTGTTACGCTACGCGAAGCCCCCAATGGGTGGCGCGAGGCTGGCTCGGTCCAGTCAAGGCTATATCAAGGATAAAGGGAAAGTGCTTTCTCCCTAAAGAAGGTTTCCTCCCCGAATAGGCACCTCGAGACAAACATGTGTCCAGTACTAACCTGACCAGCTTCTCCCTGCAGGCTCCGAACAAGACAAGAGCCCCAGAACGGGACAAGAGCCTCACCACTAAAGCAAAGACCGGCGCGGGGCCCACCGCATCAGCTCCGGGCGACCCGCCGTGCCTATAAAAGAAGGATTCCTGGACGTTCGAAGGGATCCCTCCAACTCCATTTGATCCAAGCCCTGAGCAACACCCGCATCCAAAGCTTCCTTAGCAAGTAGCCTTAGTGTTTAGTCATCACCGTTGTAAGCTCGCGATCGGTGCCTCCAAGCCCGATCTCGGCACCTCTGTACTGTTTTTCCACCATATAATCAACAAGACTGGAGTAGAGCTATTACCCGGCAGTGGGGGCTCGAACTAGGGTAAACCACTTGTGTCTTCACGGTTTGTATTGTTTCCTCTCTTCTCCCCCCTGTACAAAGGATCTGTACCCGGATCGCCAAGTCGCATCAAACCCTTGTCCGGGAAGTCAGCGCGGCCGTAGCCCCCCGTAGGCTTGGCCGCCGCCCCGAGCTGCTGAGAAGGGTGGTCATTGGGCCTCACACCAACTACAAATTAAATCTGCTGGTCCGTGGTCCATTGCTCTTGAGAGCGCGGTTCCCCACACAAACGATTCGGTGAAGACGGATGAATAGGATGATATAGACACAAGCTTTGCATTCGGGACAAAATGACCTATCACGTGACATAAAAAAATTGAGGCGGCATTTGAACGTGGACCCCTAATTTTTTTTAGAATTTTTTTTACAAATTTTAAACATGCGAAATGCTAATTAGATTAAGGATTTTTATCATGTGTGCCATTATAAAGTCATCTGAAATCACCGCAGCCATTACAAAACCACAAATATTATAGATGCCATTTCATAGTGCTTTCTAGTTTCACCTATGTCATTATATACACTCTAAGAAGCAAATACATAAGAAATACAAAACTGACAAGTGGGACCCGCATGTCACGCTCTCCAGCCTCCTTCTTCCTTCTCCTCCTTCCTCCCACCTCCCCCATCTTCCCGTGGCAAGAGCTCAGGCGGCATGCACAGCGACCACGGGGCAGAGGAGGAGGAGGTCTCGGCCGACGAGCTCATGGCGAGCTCGTCCCTCCTACTCCGGCTGGTCGAGCTCGAGGCGTCGCCGCTGCCGTCTCTTCCTCCTCCCACTCGAAGGCGAGCTCGAACGCCGCCGCCCTTGCATGACCCGCCGCCCGACAGCATGAGCTCGCCGGCCCCACGCCGCCGCCGTTGAGCTTGCTGCAGTCCGCTCACTTTGCCACCGCCAAGCTCGTCGCCACCACTGCATTGCCAAGGTCACCGCGGTCACCCAGTGACTAACCATGGAGAAGAGGGAGGAGGAAGAACTGACATGTGGGTCCTCACCGTATTTCCGTATTTCTCAAAGTATTTTTATCCCATATGCCATACAGAGTGTACATAATGGCATAGGTGAAACTAGAGAGCACTATGAAATAGCATCTATAATATTTATGGTTTTGTAATGGCTGTGGTAATTTCTGATGACTTTATAATGACACACATGATAAAAATCTTTAGATTAATTTAAGATGACACGTAGGAGTACAAAGAAAATCAAGCTTCAGGCTACTGGATACACAACCCTACGACGCGCGGCAAGAGGCCACAAAACAAAAACCCAAAAAATTAGAAAAAGCCGAAGTGCTGACGTGGAAAATCAACCCCGCATTCCCCTTCCCATCTTCCCCTTCTCCCTCCGTCCCTCGTTCTCCGCCTCCGGGCCGATTCCAACGCCCAGTCAAACCCTCCAACTCCACCCCTCCCCGCGCCCCGATCCCGCCCATGGCGTCGGAGATCGAGGTGCTCGAGGACACCACCGCCGGCGCCACCGCCGGCCCCTGGCACCTCCGCGCCCGCGGCGGCGGCGGCCGGCGCGGAGAGGGCCGGCGGCGGAGGGCGAGCCGCTGAAGGACGACGTGTACACCGGCGCGGCGTACGGCGATCTGGAGAAGCTGCAGCGGCTGGTGGAGGCCGAGGGCCGCCCTGTCACCGAGCCCGACGGCCTCGGCTACCACGCGCTCCAGTGGGCCGCGCTCAACAACCGCGTCGCCGCCGCGCAGTACATCCTCGAGGTCCCTTCCCACCCGCGCGAACGCGCTCTGCGGTTTGCTCTGTGCAGTCAATTCGTTGTCGGCGTCGCGGCGTCTGCTGGTGTTGGGGCAGATTAGGGTAGCTTGCGTCGTCGTCGAAGCAATGTGCTTTCTTTAGCTGCGCTGTTCATATAGCAGAGCCGCGGAGTGCTTGCTAGGTTGTGCTCGGTTGGTCTGGGGCCTTTGGCTGTCGCCAATGTCTACCAATGGTGTCTCCCAGTTTGTGAACAATCGTGATGCGGTGAACTGAATGCTTGCTTGATGTAGAGAGATCAGCGTAGGACTGTAGGTGGTTGCTATAACCGTAATTCAGTATGGGCCTTTCAAGAGGCTGATTGAACTTGTGATGTTGCCACAAGAGGTTTTTCATTTGTTCATTTGGCGTGTTTTATTTTAGGGATTATTGCAGGGATCCCGCGATTCGATCCCACAGCTATAAACCAACCCTGGGTGAGACCCGAATTTTCATTGCCCCCATGGCCGTGAGGACTCAAACCCGGGCAGTCATGATACCAGTGAGGCTTTGTGACGCATGGTTTAATCCCAAATTCTCTTGCGGGCCTGTATCCGAGTTTGCTAAATGATAACTGTGCCATCTGTTGCTCGCGGAATCATCGAGGACATCAGCGTGCTGGTTGTTGCAATAAGGTGGTTCAGGGTGATTAAAGATTGCTTGTATAGCATCCACTAGTTTTCCCATCTCGGCCTTCTGCCTTTTCAGTTATAAACGAATGAGGCACTGTTTGATTCGTCTTAAATTAAAATTAAAAAGCTATCACTGGAAGTTTGTTATTTTTGTACAAGTTATATTTCGGGCTTTTAGTGGTTCTTCTCAAAAGATCTTAAAAAAATATAATATATTTTTAGCCTTTTCGATCCTCTTTTCAAGAGCTATTAACTTTTCAGCTTAAAAGCTATCGTAGAGTTTCAGCCCAATCAACAGGGCCGGAATGTATGACAGTCTCAAAAAGATATAGAGTCTACTTGTCCAACTTAGTGTACTCGAAGATGATTACTTATAATGTGCACGTGCCAATTAATTCCTTGAATGAACTTTCTCATGGCATACTTGTACTGAGAAGAAACTATGTCTATCTTGGATTCTCGGTTTCATATTAGAAGCCAGAGGCTGTTCTCAAGACGTGGCGTATCTGCTAAAATGCTAAAACTTGTGAATTTCGAGAGCATGCACAAGCGAATATGAGAAGTTGTTTCATTTAGTTCCTAATTTTTTAAAAAACTTTCATTAGTTGCTTCATGATTCTTTTAAATCGGATCACTAAGTCAAAAGTATTTAGTTTTTCAAACACACTATTTCGGCAGCATATGTAGATAGTCAGATTTGTTATGAGAACAGCCTCTCAATATGTTGTTATTTTCAGGTAGTTCACATACGGCTAATTTTGTTTGCTGTCTCCCGTAAATGATGTCATCAGCATCATCTGAATATCTTCATTGGGTGATGCTTTTGTGCTTGGTCTTTGGACAGCATGGAGCGGATGTAAATGCTGTGGATCACACTGGACAAACAGCACTTCACTGGAGCGCTGTTCGTGGTCATATCCAAGTTGCTGAACTACTTTTAAAAGAAGGAGCTAAGGTGGATACTGCTGATTTATATGGCTATCAGGTCAGCACCCTGATTTCTCTTCTGTGTGTTTGGTCCTTGTTGTTTTGCCGTCGTGTTTGTTCGATGTTGGTTCGCAGCTGAATCCTGATAGCCGACCATGTATTATTGGATGTTCATGTGCCAAATTGGTCAATCATTCATATGTTGTTATCTCCAATTACATGATCAGAGATTTAAAGTAGGCAAAAAAATTGATCTACATAAAAAATAAAAGCCAGGAATCAGTGGCATTTAATCACATTGCAAAAAATTTGTTAGAAGTCAATAACTCAATATACCTCTGTTTGCAGGCCACACATGTTGCAGCGCAGTATGGTCAAACATCATTTATTTATCATATTGTTGCAAAATGGAATGCTGATCCAGATGTTCCTGATAACGATGGAAGAAGCCCATTGCACTGGTTTGTACCTTGTACTCTATAACCTGATTGGCATGAGAAAGGAAGGGGAATGGGAATGGGAATGGGAACGGGAAATGGATGGGAAGAAAATCCCCTACCCCACCCCAGGGAAGTTAATTCCCTCTTTTTAAGTGGCAAATTCTCATTCCCGCTCTCAATTCCCTCCAAACACTCGAGGGAATTTAGGGCATGTTTGGTTGGTGACCCGTGCTTGCCATGTTGACGAACGACACACTCTTGCACTACGCGATCGTTTGGATTGCCACCCGCGAAAGGTGACAGTGAGGGTGCCGTGCAGTTTTACATGCTGGTGTTGAAATCGGGCGCCCTCAGAAGGCTTGCCTTTTTGCCTTTGCATTGGCACGGCTTGCGAGGGCGCTGAACCAAACACGCCCTTACAACCCCTGTCTCCCAATTCCCATTCCCTCTAAATTCCCTCCAAACAATTATGCCCATTGTTGCTCATCAGCCTAGTAATTTCTGCTGGTGTACTTTATAATGTAGAATCACGCAGAACTTTAGTATTACTTCTTATATTTATTTATTTTGTCTATTACCTTGCAGGGCTGCTTACAAGGGATTTGCAGATTCGATACGTCTCCTTTTATATTTGGATGCTTATAGGGGGCGGCAGGATAAAGAAGGCACACGCTAAATTTTTTCTACCTCTTTTTATTACCTGTGCACAGAACAAATCAGCTTAGTCATATCCCCCAATTATATTGGTTCATTTTGAAGCCTGAGGATTATTTCTTTACTTCAAATATAGGCTGTACTCCTTTACATTGGGCTGCCATCCGGGGGAATCTGGAGGCATGCACCGTATTAGTTCAGGCTGGAAAAAAGGATGACTTAATGGTGAAAGACAAAACTGGTTTAACACCAGCTCAGCTTGCTGCTGATAAGAATCATCGACAAGTTGCATTTTTTCTCGTGAGTAACATGAACCACACCATTTCCATTTTTTTTTCTACTTGATATATTCTTTTGCAGAGCCTCAGTCTCAATGCAATAAGAGTATCGTCTAATAGGGATCCTGCCAAGTTTCTTAAACCTTAAATTGATTTGCATAAAGACATATACTAAAATAAAGTAACAAACAATTTTTATTTTCATCCATTTTAATTTTGTATGCCTTCTGCCTTGTCAATCATTAGAAACTGATTGGGAGGAGCTGAGTTTCATGATGAGGTATTATATATAATTAATTGAATGTGGCATATTCATAGTTTCTGAACCCGGAAATTCCCTGAAAACTTGATATAAGTACCAGCAACCAGCCAAATAGCATGACTATTCTTACCACAAGAAACATATTTTTTCCCCTGAAAACATCATTAACTAGTAGAGTACATACATAGAGGTATCAAGTAATCAAGGAGGAAAAATGCTTTTCACTGTTGTGACCTTGCTGATTCATAGTCGTTTATATTTTGTGGATTCGATGTGATCTTTAGAATTGAAATGGTCAGCTAGTGATTTGTAGTTGCACTTGCAGATTAATACCTTTTTACACGTAATATATGTGATCACTCTTGTAGATCAATACCTTTCCACTAATCCCCGAATATATAGTATCTAGTTGAGAGCAGTCATATTGACCTTGGTCTGAAAAGACTTGTATTGCTCATTTCTCAACAGGAAAAAAAACTAGTTGGAACTTAATTTTCTTGTTATGTTAATAAGAAACAAAAGATTTGATTTGCTTGATTCTTAACAGGACAACGCTCGAAGAGTATATGACAGGGGATGTGATGGGAATACCAATTTTGGGAGGCTATCAAAATTAGGGCTTGCTCCTCTTCTTTGGTGCATTATTATTGGCTTGCTTGCTATATATATACACTCTGTTATATCAGGTAAACGGTAATTTTAATGTCTCTCATTTGCTGTAATCTTCTGTAATGTGGTGTTTACTATATTTCTGTCTTTTCAGGACAATACGCCATGAATATGACAGCACCTTTTGGGCTGTTTGCATGGTCCGGAGTTTTTCTTGCAACTGCTGGGTTGGTCATGTTTTATAGATGTAGCAGGTACTTTTTTAAAAAAAAATTCATTTGGCCAGTGTTTATGAGAAGTTGAAAACTAAAATGAAGGGCAGACACATAATACCAGCAAGTTGATTTTTTTGTCAGTTATACTGCATGACAATTTTGAGACAGCAGCAAAGTTTGTCATATGTCTTGCATATTTGTGCATGTTTGAACCAGTTGACGCCCTATTTGTCCCAACATTTATTTGTGTTAGATGCATTGCACATTAGAAATTATTGAAACCATTACACTCTTCTGTTCTTGCCATGCATCTATTTAAATTTTGTTATATACAGGAACAAGATAAGAGGTATCCAGCATTGCAGCCTTCATCAATTACCATTTAGCAACACTATGACATTGTCAATTGTTTTCTACAGGAAAGATCCTGGCTACATCAAAACAAATCTAAGAAACTCACAAAATCAAAGGGATGATGTAAGTTTGAAATATTATCTGAGTTTAATATTGTGTTCTTCAATCCTTTTGTTTGAACTTTGATGATTCTAGATTGACATATTTTCAAACTTAAATCTAAACCATAATCCAAAATTTTGCAATCCTAATAATGATATTTTTTGCCTTTAGGAACCATTGTTGAGGATGGATTTAGACAATCCTGCTCTTCTGTCTGGTAATTGGTCACAGCTTTGTATAACCTGCAAAGTAAGTAGTACATCATCTATTAATACATCCAGCACAATATGGTTTATCTCTTTCTTAGATCAATTCATTGCTTAGATGTCATTCTTTTCACCTTATCCAACTTAATTTGTTTTAACTTATCTTTGACTTTATACCTATAAAGCCAGAGATAAGTTAGATAGTTAAGTTACATAAGGCGAAGAGAATGAGGTCTTAATCTTAGGCCTTTGGTTCCTTAACCTCTTGTCATTTGACAGATTGTCAGGCCTGTTCGTTCGAAACATTGCTCTACATGTGACCGCTGTGTTGAGCAGTTTGACCATCACTGCCCTTGGGTATCTAATTGCGTTGGCAAGGTACTTGGATCTTCCGTTATTTTAATACTTGCTTAGTTATCAAATGTAGTCACCATCTCTTCTGGAGATGAATTGACATTATATTTCATACTGTCTTTGTATTGAGATAGAAGACTATGCTCTTGTAAAAAATAGTATGCCTGCAACATAATAAAGAGTACTGCGCTCTGCATCTTCTGATTTTTTTTGTTCTATTTATTATTTTAAACACATGCTTGTCATTTGGTCTGATCTATAGTGAACTGTAACTGCAGAAGAACAAATGGGAATTCTTCATGTTCATCACTTTAGAAGTTTTTGCAATGATCATTACTGGTTCTGCTGCCATTATAAGTATTGTCTAAGTCCTTGCCTCCTTGGTGGCTTTGTCCTAATAATTTGGATTGGAGATTTTCCATAAGCATCAATGCTGTTTCTGTCACAGGGATTGTAAGAGATCCAGCTTCTCCATCATCCTTTGGTGCTTGGCTTAGCTATTCTGCTGTTCACCATCCTGGGACAGTTTCTTTTTTCGTAATGGACCTCTTCCTTTTCTTCGGTGTTGCAGGTCTAACAGTAATTCAAGCATCGCAGGTTTGTAAAAGTTGAATTATTTTTAACCTAATATACCAAATTACTATGTCTCTAAATTTGTCAAGTCACTGGAATGTCTGTTTCTACGTGGAACATAAACTTCAACAAAACTACCTGAATTTAAAGAGGAAACTACTCTGGTCTCCCTTTTAGGATATGCCACAAAAATATATGATGTCTTTCTCTATTTGTCAAATCCACATGCTGTTATCAGCTTGTTCATGGGTGTATGACCTCTCAAAACTGTGTAACTAACATCAAAGTTGGGAGTAAAACTAAATAATAGGTAACAGAATTGATATTTTGAATTCAGGGGGAAAATTGGGAATCCCATTACTAAAATGGAGCTAAAATCAAGATAGGGTGAGAAATTTCTGCAAGGTTTTGTGTGTGGGAAAATGCTTTCCATCCTAACCTTCCAGAATATACTAGGGGTAGTGTCTTAGCGCTGTCTATGGTGTATTCATGCCTTCCATTTCCATTGTAGATTGCAAGAAACATCACAACAAACGAAATGGCAAATTCCATGAGATACAGTTATCTAAGAGGTCCAGGTGGCAGATTCAGAAACCCATTCGACCATGGGGTCCGCAAGAACTGCTCAGGCTTCTTGTTAAATGGATACCATGAGGACATTGAGCGGATTGAACATACACCACACACTGATGAGGAAATGGGAATGATACAGATGGCAAGTATTTCACAGAATGGTGGGGGCCCTTCCCATCATGGTAATGGCACTGACCATGCTTGTGCTGATTCACATACTAACTCCAAATCGCACAGTCAAGTAAGTTCATCTCAGTGTTGTGACCACAGTAAGAGAACTGATAGGGCACCATTGGGCCTAGGATTTGGCCTTGGACGAAATAATGCTTCCCGGCAGTATGTCCGTTCTCTTCTCCCATTGTGATTCATCACGTGGAGAACACGTCTATTCTTGCTGTGCTGTAGTGTAGATTGTATGTGCCCACTGCTCAGGCTCCATTTGTTTAGCTGTGTCGTGACATGTTTTACCATATAGCCTTGGCAAGTTTGGGGTCCGCCGATCTGCAGTTCAGAAATGTCTCCAGAAAGGATAACAATTTTGTATAGATGCAGCATCATGAAATATCCTCAATTCTGTTGTATCCATCAGTGTCGGCGGTCCTCCTGTTGTCCAGCACCATACAGCTTAGAAAAAGCAATTGTAAATTTAGAGAATTGTAAATTGAGTAGTAGTAATTTTCTTGCTTAGGATATTCTTACTCATGATATCAAGTTTTTTGAGGGAGCTGCATTGTGATGCCCAGTTTTTTTAATTATTATTATGCCTTGCTGTTTTTACGTAAGGGTTCAATTGCTGGGCTGTTTTGGATAAACTTAGGACGATGTTGGATGGTTGAATATTCAAGTGTGTTCAAATTAAACTGTATGTAAAATTCAATGTTACGTATAATTTTATATTGGAAGGCACAAGAATGCGCTCCTCACCGCCGGAAGGGGCTCGGCTCTGCCCGAGCTCCTGGAAGCCACAAGAAGCATCGCCTCCACCAAACACAAGTGCCAAAATCCTACCGCTAACCTACTCATACACCACTAGATCCTAGATCCTGATATGGGAGCCTTCGAAGCCATCGCCAGGGATACGACCGTGGAGAAGAACTTATTGTTGCGTTTGCGTATTACTGTGACAAATTTTGTTATTTTTTTATAGCATATATGATGTGATAATTTGCCGTGGCTTTTAGTAGTGGAAGATGCTAAAACTATTTTTTAATTATTTTTTTAATCTTTAGATCTATTTTCGACGGATCTCAAATTTGCTACGGTAATAGGTCAAAGCAATGATACGTTGAAAAGAACAAGGCCTAAGCCTATCACAGCTGTAGGTACTGCTTGTTGTTGGGCACCTTGCCTTGGTCCAACACTCCAGATTTGATTGGATCTGGGTCATCTATCTAGTCAATTTATTTCATCTGTTCGACCACAAAAAACATGGTTTTCATAATTGAGTTGATGATACGTGGGCCCTATGTCCACATGTTAGTGGCTCATGTCTTTTTTTTTTTTATCGTGCAACACTAATTACTATTCAAAACAAATGGCACATAAAGATAATGCACTATCTGGTGGTAGAGGTGGAGTCTATGTGTTAAAGAGATACACTCGGACTTTGTTCTTTTCATCTAATAATTTTCATCTAAGAAGGTGGTGTTTGTGGACTATAATTTGAAATGTTGCTAACCCTTGATAGATGCTTAAAAAGACTAATAAAATATTAAAATTAGGTTTAATAATGTTGCCAAAAAAAAGATCTTCGAACAATGGCTATAAAATGCTACTCCCTCCATATACAAAAAGACTTGCTACTTGACATAAGAGTAAGTGAAAGTTTTGAAAAAGTAACAGTTCAAGACTATAAAAAGCTCTTTTACAATATTTTAATTGTGTTAGATTTTATAAATAAGTTACAATAGTAATTAACTACCAATGAAAAAATATATTTTTAAAACCGTATTATTGCTCGACATCAAGTTTCTTTACTTGGAGAGTATGAAAGTGACAATTTTTCGTCGTAGGTATAACATAAATTTTAAATTTATTTTATGGTGAAGCTACCAAACGGGCTGAACCTTGGCCTGTCGGTCGGACGACTCGTTTTAGTAGTGGCGAGTAGAGGTGGCCAAATGGGCCGGACAGCCCGGTTCGGTTCGTCACTGTAGCATATTTATTTAATTAAATATATTCATTTATATATATTTCTAATGATATATATAGTGTATTTACGTAATTTATAGTGTATATTTGTGAAATATAGTGTTTTTTTTCTTAATTTATTTAGGTATTTTTAATTAAAATAAACCAACTCATATAAAACTGGGTCGCCCCGGTTCGGTTTGGTAACTGTGCGAACCGAACGTGGCCGAGACCCAGGCCAATTGGCCCGGTTGGCCTACTTCTCATGACACGGAATCCGCCCATTTCTCATGACCTACCCGGCCCGCACCCTTCTCCCGTCGCCGCCGCTCCCGAAAACCCTCTCTAAAACCCTCGCCGCCGGCCACGCCCGCGCGCCTCATCTCCTCCGAAGCGCAGCAGCCAAAGCCCCCGGCGCCGCCGCCGCCTCCGCCGCCGCCGCGGAGAGGGAGGGAGGGAGGGATGGGGATCTTCGAGCCGTTCCGTGCGATCGGGTACATCACGGCGGGCGGCGTGCCCTTCTCCGTTCAGCGCCTCGGCACCGAGACCTTCGTCACCGTCAGCGTTGGCAAGGCCTTCCACGTCTACAACGTAAGCCTTCGCCTGGGGGGTTCGGTGCTCGCTTCTCTGCGGGGGCGTAAATCGCGGTAGCGCACGCAGGAGCTCGCAGGAGTCCGCTGCTCTCTCTGGTGGAACTTAGAATCTCAGATGCTAGGAGCGGTGATTGTGTGGTGAATCCTATGGAGCGTATGGTCTAGTTATTGGCTGCTATTATGAGGTTGCTGTAGTGTGCTCATGGGCTTGCGATGATCGAGCTGCTTCGTTGTCCACACAAGCATTGCTCTACCTTTGTGGTTGAATCAATTCCCATTTTAGGAACTCACTGTACTTGTTTTGGTTTTTTTTTGTTCTTGTTTTGCAGTGTGCCAAATTGAACTTGGTCCTTGCTGGTAAGCCTGCTGTCTGGGATGTGTTGTTCCTTATGTTCAGTGTTTTTTTGGTCGTTTATGAACTTCTATAATGTGAGCAAAGGACCTCTACTGCCCAAGAAGATTCGTGCTCTTGCATCCTACAAGACATATACAATTGCTGCCTATGGAAGTGATATTGCCGTTTTCAGACGAACTGATCTGGTAAGGAATCTGCTGTGCTTATTGTAGTTGAATCTGCGTTATTTGTCATGTATTTAATCATCCATTGTGGCCATAAATGTAGATATTTTTTTACTGGAACAGTTGTGTATCATTTTGAACTGCTACTGTAATATTAAGAAGTTGAAATTTTTATACAGTTTTAAATGAAATGGTTATTTCTATTTCTAACTTCTAAAAGGGAGATCCAGACCTTCCCATATTATGGCCTTCAACTGCTAGTCTGCTACTGAAACAAACATTTTTTTAATCTTATTTCTTAAATCTCTATTAATCAGGTGGCTACATGGATTAGACATGAAGACAAGGTCAACATGTTATACCTGTTTGGGGAATACGTTCTAAGTACAGATATTAGAGGTAACATGTTTATATGGGCCTTCAGAGGAGAAGAACCAAAGAGTGAGCCTGTTGGGAACATATCATTGGGTGACAATTTTACTCCAACATGCATTATGCATCCTGATACTTATCTAAATAAGGTGCCTGAAGTTATCTGAAGTTTTGCTTTGCTTTGGAGAGATTTTATAATTTATATCCCAAACATGTGCATTCAATTTATTTTCTGTTAACAAGTCTGATCTGTTCCTAAACCAGGTCATCATTGGTAGTGAAGAGGGTTCCTTGCAGCTGTGGAATATCAGCACAAAGAAAAAACTGTATGATTTCAAGGGTTGGAACTCACCAGTGCGTTGTTGTGTTTCTTCACCCGCACTGGATGTAGTCGCCGTCGGATGCTCTAATGGAGCAATTCATGTTCACAATATACGATATGATGAAGAATTGATGTCTTTCAACCATCAAATTCATGGCGCTGTAACTGCATTGTCATTTCGAACAGGTGGTTTGCTCAATTTTTTTTTTAGAAATTAGAACCTTTTTTTCTGTTCTTGTTAGTTCAAGCCCTTTATTTGTTCTTAATTATGACGTATGAATATAGATATTAATTTTTTTTTCAGCATAGCAAATTTAGGATTAGCATAGGCACCACCTAGTTCATTAGTATCTTTATAGACCCGGTTCAGGAAATTTAGCTGCCAAAGTTATTTTTGACTAAGGATTTTTCTCTCTATGTTACTTTGAAGATGTATTAATCTTGAACAAGTTTTACTCTCTATGAAATTACCACATTTGAACAAAACAGTTGTTGGTATGATTCAATAGAAGTCTAAAATCACGATTAATTTATTATTGAAATGCATCTGAAGTTTCTAATCAATTGTATTAGATACTTTACTGGCATCATTGGCTATAGAGGATGTTGACTTTCTCTTTTGAGGGACACAAAAGGTGCATCTTTACAGTGTTGCCCGCTTTTCCATATCAAGCTGAGTGTTTGCAAATTTACTTCTTTTGCTAGATGGGCAACCACTTCTAGCCTCTGGAGGTTCTTCAGGTGTTATTTGCATATGGAATCTTGAGAAGAGACGGCTGCATTCTGTGATTCGGGAGGCACATGATGGTTCTATAGTTTCCCTTTATTTTTTTGCTAATGAACCTGTTCTGATGAGCTCAGCTGCTGATAATTCAATAAAAGTAAGTGTATAATGTTGTTTTTATTATATGTCCTTGCCTTGTGAGGGGCAAAAGTGGTTCAGCTTATATCTGTTGTACAGTGAAATACAAAAGGTTGAAGGTTGCATGCGTCTTGTTATTATCTTTTTGTATTTGTATGGAGTATGGACATCACCTGTGCATTTACTTGGTAGTTGTGAACTTGTGCACACTATCTTCACAAATTTCATTGGTGTAATGCACCGGAACCAAGATTATCCAAGCCACTAGGGGCTAGGTGTGCGGAGAAGTGCTGCATAGCACCTAGGCCACCTAGGTACCTCCTGGGCGGTTAAGCAGATTTGCACATAAGTATATGTTTTGGCAGTAATACGTGACTATTTTTACTTATGTACTAATATTTTATAATGTAGAAATGCATTTTTATGATATATTTGACATTTCATATAAATTATTAACTGTTGCTTAAGTTCATTTAATCGCTGCCTGGGACCGCCTAGGAGTGTTGACCATATAGGCCACTGCCCAGAGCAAATGCGGGGGAGGTTGGCTGTCACCTAGCTCCTAGGCGCTGCCTAGGGGAACAGTCATTGGAACTGTCCAAGCCTTTGTGATTCACCAATTACCTACCAGCTGTATTTTTCAGCATTTTTGCGCTATTTCATTGTTAGCCCTACCTTTTGCTATTTTTATGGAAGTCAATTAGGGTCCTTCTAGGATGTTCAATTTAACATCATACTAATAAGTTACAAAATAGCCTAAAAAGACGTCAATGCTGACCTGAAATTAGAATTGTAATAACTTTAAGCTGCCACTACAACTCAAGTTAAAAGTTTGAAGTCCAGTAATCTAATATATTCTGTACCAGATGTGGATATTTGATAGTAATGATGGAGATGCTCGTCTATTAAGGTTTCGAAGTGGGCATAGTGCTCCACCTCGCTGCGTAAGGTGACAATGCCTTCTATCATATTTTGTTTTTTACTTTTAATCGAGTCGTGCTTTGGTCAGTCAGTCTATTTTTGTTATTAGATTCTATGGCAATGGAAAATGCATCTTATCTGCTGGTCAAGACCGAGCCTTCCGCCTTTTCTCAGTTATCCAGGTAACCAGTCTTAGTTACAATCTTTATACAGTAGCACATATGTTATGATGTCAAAGCTGACAGGTGCATGAGAATGAGATACCTTGTCATAAACATTATATGTTTAATTGTTTACTGTTTGAGCAAAAAAACTATGTGTGCTTTGTCTCTTTGAGCAAAAAACCTTAATATGTTTACTGTTTAATACTATTGAACTTACTATGTAACAGGATCAACAAAGCAGAGAGCTTTCTCAAAGGCATGTGTCAAAAAGAGCAAAAAAGCTTAGAGTAAAAGTACAAATTTTCTTTATATTTATTTGTTACCTTCTTTCATCATTTGTTTGTTTTAGGTGTACAAAATTATTGTTATTTTTCAATGCAGGAGGAAGATATCAAGCTAAAACCAGTGATTACATTTGATTGTGGTATTCTTTTGGTCTTCACAATGTTTCTGAATGATTTTCCTAATTTCATATAGCATTCCTCTGCTTGTCTTTCTGATTGAATCTCTTTTACTACTATTAATGGCATTGATTTGTGTTTGGGCATGAAAAGCATTATTACAGACTATGTTTTTTATGTTAATGACACATAACATACCAATACGGTGGTACCTGGGCCATTATTAAATGTTAATAGTGTCGAAATGGGAATTGCACATTTGTTATATTTTGGGTAGAGAAATTGCTTGTATGCTATTGTTGGAAACAACTGCACCGCTACGGTTTTGTCATATAGAAGGATATTCTAATAGCACCTTACAAAAACATGGATTTCAAACATTAGGGCAACGAGGCGATAAGCAGCTGAAATATGAGTTGAGCTGGAGAAACTTTAATAGTGAGAAGCTTAGACTGGCTTCTTCACATAAGACAAACCACATCCCATAGTGCTGTCACATTTAGGACTTCTTCTAGTCAGCTTATCTTATCTGACTTATTTATCTGTCTATTTACTTATCTTAGTTTAAATAAAAAATAATATAGTTTTTTGAATCTATTCTTTTTTTTTATGTCGAAGACTTGTCTAAAAGCTTTAAAATACAAGTCAACCAAAATGGATCCAACTCTCGAGGCTACCTTGAAAAGCTTGTGAAGTTAAGAAGATAAGCTAAATAAGTAGATAAGTCAAATAAGATAAGATGATGAAAACATGGCCTTAGGCCTTTGGAATGGTCTGATTATTCTGCTAATAATAAGACAACATAGTCATCAAGGTCATAGGCTCATAGCCATGTAAAATGTTGGTTGTTAATCTGTAGTGCTGCCGATAAGATACTAGAGCATTGCTATAGTGCATTTGTTGGGCAAGGCATTGTTGTCATTGGAGATGCAATCAAAACTTCAAGAGAACTCCATTTCACATGCCAATATTCTATCTGTTCGTTTGCTCGCTGATTACGTAACAAAACTGTCTTACTAAATATGGCAATTTTCTTCTGTGCCTATGCCCACACTGCAATCCCAGCTAGTACTTAAATGGATTAGTAGAATGTGTGGATCATACATAGTAGCTATACATATATTACCTATAACTATAAGCTATTTGGCATACTGGCACCCTTTTCTGTTTTTATGTTTGTCAATTAAGGTGAACATTCTGTTTTCAGCTGAAATACGTGCACGTGATTGGTGTAATGTTGTTACATGCCACACGGATACTCCACAGGCATATGTATGGCGTCTTCAGAACTTTGTTATTGGTGAGCATATTCTGACCCCATCGTCAGGCACTGAATCACCAGTTAAGGTAATATTTGTTTTTGTAATTTATAGTATAATTTAACCTTTCATAGGACTTAAGGTTCAGAAGTACATGCGAAAAGTATTTGCCTTTTTAAGAAATGTTTTTTTGACAGGCTTGTGCGATAAGTGCATGTGGTAATTTTACGGTATTGGGCACTGAAGGTGGTTGGATCGAAAAATTTAACCTTCAATCAGGTATTAGCCGTGGTAGTTACATTGACACTTCACTGGCATTGCAATGTGCACATGATGGGGAAATTGTTGGATTAGCTTGTGATGCTACAAATGGCTCTCTGATCAGTGCTGGATACCATGGTGATATCAAGGTTTGATGCTCTCTGTTGTGCTTTAGCTCAGTTATAATTAATTCTGCACGATGTTTAGTAGGCTTATAAGCAGCTTGTACATTATTCTGTATTTCATCTTCTATGCCATTATCAACTGGTTTAGATGTTTTCTTTAATACTAGTCTTTTAGTCCTATGATCAAGAACACTTGTGTATTGCACCTCCAGCTTTTTGCATAAATCTACTCTTGATTTTTTACTTCCATTGAAAGGATGAGTGAGCCTCCCCCTCCTCCAGAATTGCATTGCTTAGCTATAGAACTGTCTCCTCTTTCAGGTGTGGGATTTTAAAAGTCGTAACCTAAGATCCAGACTGAATGTTGGTAAATCTGTCACAAAGATTGCATATCACCGGACAAATGGTACTATTTGACATATTTGGTTTCTCCCTTCCAGGATTTTATGGATAACTAACAGCTTTGCTAATTTGTGACAGGTCTTCTTGCTACTGTAGCAGATGACATGGTACTCGTACTGTTTGATACAGTGGCCATGAAAATGGTTCGCAGATTCGAAGGCCACACAGACCGTATCACCGATTTGTGTTTTAGCGAGGATGGAAAATGGCTTGTATCATCTAGTATGGATGGGACGCTTAGAATATGGGACATCAGTTTGGCAAGACAGATAGATGCAATGCATGTTGATGTATCTGTAACGTCTGTCACTATGTCTCCTAATATGGATATGTTGGCAACCACCCATGTCGATCAAAATGGGGTGTATCTTTGGTAAGTTTCTGTTGCTTCTTCATTTGCTCAATTGTTAATCATTTAGCTACATGTTTCAGCAAAATTTCATTAAGGTGGTATTCTCAGTTATAATTTCTATCAAATTATGACACAGTCACATATATAGGCAAATGAATAGTTTTATTTCCATCTTGTACCAATCCATACCATCACATGCAAGTAGCCAAACAAACCACCTGCACAGGGTCATAAAATATGTGTTCATACCTGCTCAATCTGCCTTTTGTTTTTGAAATGGAAAAAATCTATATTTCACTTTGAACTATGACCTTTCGTCTACATACCCCCTAAACTACGAAACAAGGCATTCCCCCCCACGAATCCAGAAAAAAGGTACAAATAATACCGCGCGGTGGTTTTCGGGTGGTTTTGCCCGTGTGGAGTGTGACGTGGAAGTCTAATCAGCATATATTGTCAGCAAATAGTATTTTGGCCCCACAGTCAGCTAGCTATCTTTTCCCCTCCCCCTCTCTCCTCTCCTCTCTCTCTTCCCTCTCTGTCCTCTCGTAGCGGCTCCCCTTTGGCCACCCCTCCCCTCCTGCCGCCCTTCGTCCGCTCCTCCTCTTGCTCTCCTCCGGCCGCCCCTTCCCTCCCACCGCTCCCCTCCGGCCGCCCCTCCTCTCGTTATCCTTCAGCTTTTCCCGTCTGTCCGCAACCACCAAGCCGGGACCAAGACAAGCCCGCCACCACCTTTGCGTCCGCTGGTCTGAGCTCGCGTCGAGGCGACGACCATGTCAGTGGGATGCGGGCTGGAGTGCATGGTGAGCCTGGGGTGCATGTGGTGGGCGTGGAAGCGGCTAATCTACATCGGAGCCTACGACAAGACCTAGCCGCCGCCCGCCTACTTTGAGCTAGTCCCGCACATCTGCCACCTCATCCTCGCCATCTACGACCCCAACCACTTCAACCCCAAGTTCGCGCTGCCCGGCAGTAGCTACGCCGACGTCGACTGCGCCACAAGGAGATCGTCCTCGCCATCCTGCGTCGGAATCTGCCGTGACCTTGAAGGAGGCGCCGATTCCATGTAGGGGAGGCGGCGGAGAGGCAGTGGCGGGGAGCACGGGCAGCGGGGAGGCACGGGCTAAGCACGGCACTGGAGGGGAAGAGCAGGGGAGAAGAGGGAGAGAGGGAATGACACACGTGTCCCACCTTTTTTATTTTTAATATGTTTTTTAGTAGACTGCCACCTCACTGGCCACGTTGGCAAAACTACCCTCAAACCGCCATTACGGGGTTATTTGCGTTGTTTTCGTGGTTTTAGGAGGCAGAATACCTGGTTTCGTATTTTAGGGGGGTATGTAGAAGAAGGGCCATAGTTTAGGTGTAATAGACTTTTTCCTCTTGAAATATTTATTTTCTGTTGTATTAGCACAACTATGCCAAAACTTAAAGGGTATGGCAGTATAGGTTGGTTGACAGCATTATCAATTGCTGCCAACTAATTGCCAAATTGAACAGGTTAAATTTGGCATTGAAAAGTCAGCCCCCAACATGCACCTCATTTTGGTTATCAAATTGTGCAGAACTTATTCTGCCATATCATAAACCGTCATATGCATTTGCAGTTATATTTTCCAACTTGAAATGTTCTCCACAAAAGTAATATTTGCAAATATTTGTCTGCAAAAGTATCATTGGGGTTGTGTAAAACAAGTTAAATACATAGAGCACTGTCATTTTTTAATGCTCAAGATCGATGTCTTTTTTCTTAGTTGCTAAGCTTATTTCTGCAATATTTCGTGTTTGTACTTTGTATTATCATGTCATATTCGATAACAAGCATAGTATGCGGTGTTGTGCCATTTATTCTGTCTCATATATGATCTCATTTTTTTTTTGTTACTATTTTTGACAGGGTTAATCAAACTCTGTTCTCTGCTTCAACAAATGTTGATGATTTTGCAAGTGGTAAACATATCAGGAATGTGCGCTTGCCAACTGTTTCATCAACAAAAGGTTCTGAAGAAGAGCCTGTTCATAATTCAGAAGATTCAAATCAATCTAGTTCTAAATCTTTTGTCATATCGGATCACCAAATACCCAATATGGTCACCCTCTCTTTACTTCCAAGGAGTCAATGGCAATGTTTGACAAATCTTGACATTATAAAAGTAATACACTTTTGTGTTTCCATTTTAATCCTCCAATTTCTAAATTGCAAACTAACAAATTATGTGGTCTGCTTTACTAAGTTAAATTTAGGTTAGTCAGTTTGTTTTGTGTTAAGCGAACAACTTAATTAAAGTGCTCATCATGATATTCTTTTGTCTTTAGGTTCGAAATAAGCCAATTGAGCCACCAAAGAAACCTGAGAAGGCACCTTTTTTCTTACCCTCTGTTCCATCCCTATCTGGGGAAATATTGTTTGAGGCCCCTGCTAGCAGTAAAGGAGCAGACATCAGCACTACTGAGAACATAAGCCATGAAAAGATGGTTGATCTCTCCTCCCAGTTTAGTCTATTGTTACAATCCTGTGGAGAAACAAAGAACTGTGAGTTTTTCTTTGTTGCTGTCACATTGTTTGGTCATAATACTTTCTTTTGTGTTCCAGTTTTATTATTGTAATGCCATAACTCCCAATTAGAAACCAGGCCGATAACCTGGGGATATATATTATTTTTTGTGTCCTGTGCTGATGCTGGTGATGGCAAACTTAGTTGTCTCGCAATCTGTTTCTGCAGATTCAGCATTTACTGACTACCTGAAGGGCCTATCACCATCATCTTTAGATATGGAACTGCGCGTGATACAAATACTAGATGAGTCGGAAGATTCGGAGCAGAGACCTGAGTTCCAATCCATTTCATTGCTGTTGGATTACTTCATTCATGAGCTATCCTGCAGGAATAACTTTGAGTTTGTTCAGGCGGTTCTGAAATTGTTTTTGAAGGTATATGATGTTTATTTCAGTCTGTCATGTAATTGTTTTTCGTGTATAAAGACATACATATGCCATCTTAACTAATCTGGTTTGTACTTGAAATTCTTAATCTTTCTTGGAAGCAGATACATGGTGAAACAATACGACATCACTCACAGCTTGAGAGCAAAGTGAAGAAGCTTCTAGATGTCCAGAGCATTGTTTGGCAGAAGATAGATAAAATGTTTCAGAGTGCACGATGCATGGTTACATTTCTCAGCAACTCACAGTTTTAATAGCAGGTGATTTGTTATCATTCAGTTTGTTAGATGTATTAATTCACATACTGTATCATTTTTTTGCCTTGAAATTTATTATGCTATAGTAATTAGTTGGAGCTAAAATATTTTCAGAGCTATATCTCCCACATTGTAGTCGCCTGGTTGAGTTTTTTTTTTTTTTTTAAAAAAAGGTAGTTATGAAAGGTGGGTAATAATCTGTTTGCTTGCCTCCTGCAGATTCAAATCTCTACAAAGCAACGAATACGTGGTGCCTATGTGGTTGTACAATTCCCCTGTATCTAACCATATTATTCGTGGCGGCAAAGTTGCAACTTGCGAGGCCTCTGCGTGGTGCTGACAGTAGTAACAGCGTTTTGGCCCGACAGTACTCCACACCAAGAGATGGCAAATTTTGTAGTTTTATGTTTTATAATTTATTTTTTATTCTTCTGTAACATACTGATGTATCAACACTATTTTGCAAGAACATTATAATTCTCCTGTGTTTTGTCAGCGTGTTTTGTCTTAGTACGATAGAAATCTCATCGACACTAATGTAGACGCAGACATGAAACTGATGCAATTGTATCCAGCACAAAAATGATTTCCATACTCTAACCACTAGCAAATACACACAAAAAATGGCAAATATCAATCATATATGGCAAATATAACTTTATGGATGTGCCTTGGATCAAACATACAGGGGTGATCTCTTCAGTGCATATTCGTGAATAAACATAACAAATGCATCAAAGAATCTGGTCCCAAATTACATAAAAAACGGTTCGATCCTGCACATCTGTTGAATCTGGTCCGACAGTGCCAAAATAACGATCCTGCACATCCGATGGTAAGCAAAATGTATCTGAGCTTTGCTCAAGCAGTATCCATGCTGACTAGTGTCTACTGATACAATCTGTGTGTGACTGTAACTGCAACAAAACCATATCTCATGTTGTAATGCATCTAGTCCTACTGAGTTGCTCATCTTCATAGATCACTCAGACTTACTCTTCAGGCTGTATACGTTTCCAACGACTCCAACAACGCTAACCATTACGGCCAACCCCAGCATCACAAGCGACAGGAGCCTCTCTCCATGCCCCAAGCACTTCCTTTCCTTGTCCAGCCTCAATGCTACCATTGCCGGGAACATGAACCCCAACGCAAGCCCTGTCGTCGCTCCGGTGAACTTGAAGGCTATCCAAATGTTGGGTATCATCGTTGAGCCGAGATAGATCAGTGCCAATAGCACCACAGTCAAGCTGAGCATCTTCTTCCTGCTATGGGTTGCCGACTCACCAAAGATCAAGGAGTCCACCGTCTGCCTCAGGGAGAAGTGGACAACTGGAAAGACAAGGACCAGGTGGATGACATACCCAATCCTGACAATGTAGTTGAGGACCAAGCTGAATCTGATCCCAAGGTCCTTATCGAAGTTGGTGAGCACATCAGATTCTGTGTCATCGCCGAATAAGAGGTATCCTGAGATGGCGGTGAGTGCATATACAATCACACATAGCATGGTGGTGATCCTCCCAATGTTGTACATGTTGCGAGGCGTCTTCACCTTGAGCTCATTGTAGATTGGCTGGACATTGAAATGGCAGACGTAGGCATTCGTCATGATCGGTATCACCACAAGCAAGTCAAGCATCGCTGCTCTTGAGCTGAAATCCGGTCCCATCCTCGGCATACTGATTTTGCCCTCGATGAGCTTGACCAACGTGATGATGCAGGACACAGCAACGAAAACGACAGCTAGTGCAACCGATGCAGCAGATGACAAGCTGAGTGAATCAATCTTCTCAAGTGCACACAATGGCGTGAGAAAGATCACCAGCACTACCAAGATCAGAAGCCTCCGATTATCCCATTCACCATGACCAACCAGCTGATCCATCACTCCAATGTGCTTCAGTGATCCCGACATGACATCCCCAATGATGATCAGATACACCACGAGGACCCCGGCGTTGTTGATGATGACACACATCTGCGCCACAATGCTCGCCGGACGGCCAAGCGCCTTGTGCACCACCTCACCATACGACAGCGCACGGCAGTAGACCGAGAACCTGACGAGCAGCTCGATGGTAATCTCGGACAGAATCCCCATGACCAGAATCGAGACGAGCCCGACGGCGACCCCAAGAACCTTCATGGTGGCCGGGAGGGCCATAATGCCGGCGCCGATGATGGAGGTCGCGAGGTTGAACACCGCGCCGGGCACGCCGGACCCCTCGGGGGGCCCGGCGGGGCCGTCGCCGATGAGCGGCAGCTCGTCATGCTCGCCGGCGGCGCCGTCTTCCTCCTCGCCCAAGAACGAATCTTGCTTCGAGATCTTGGCGTGGCCGTTGTAGGCACCATTGGCGGCGCTGGATTTGACCTGGTCGGATTGGAGCTCGATGGAGGGAGAGGTCAATGGGAGCGCCGAGTAATTCTTGCTCATCTTGCTTCTTGGCGCATCAAAGTCCAAAGATCAAAAATGAATCAAACGAACCAAGAAGAAGAAGACCAGGGGATGAATCTTGGTGGAAGGGAGGAGGAACAAAAAACACTAAAAATACGGAAGAAAACCCTCAAATCTCAATGCCTAATCCAACAAGCAAAAATGGGAGAACACCTATCCAACAATCCAATCCACTGATCCAGCAACACAAAATTGCACTCAGGGGGGATGAGATCCTGATGACCCTTGCATCGATACGTGAGATCTCAGATAAACTCGGTGGGCATTGGTGATTGCTGCCTCCTCCTTCCTCACTTTTCTTGCCGAGATTTGGGTGCAGAAACAGGAGCTAAAAATCTGCCTCTTTTACTGGACCAAAGATTGGAGCGCACACAGGCACACAGCCAGGCTGCCAGAGGAAGCAGAGAAATCTTGGGGAGGATGGATTGGACTGACAGAGCTGAACGCCTCAGCTCTGAAGAGATCTGAGCCTCTCTTTCCTATTTTTTTTTTCTGTTTATTTTTCCACTCCTCCGTGTTCTGTTCTTGCTTCTCTTCCTGAAAGTATCTGCTAAACTAGTCAATTCACGTTAATTCCCAGTAACGATAGCCGCATCCACCACGTCGACCCCGTGTACGCATTACGTAGCGAATGACATGTGGGCCCGAAGGATACGTGGGGCTAGGTGTCAGTGGGAAACAGCCAGGCGCTCCGTGAATACTGCCTCACCCCCAACTGTCAAGCGTCCGGCCACGTGGGAATACGAGCGTGCCACTCCTCGATCTGATTGGCCCGCGGCACTGGTGGGACCCACTTGGTGGGTGCCGCCTACCTCTTGGACCACCTGTCAGTGATGGGGCGATGTCCTCGCCGCTAGTAGCAAAATTTTCGTTAGGTCAGTGCAGTAACCTCAAAATTTTCCTCGATGAAGAGGACTTCAGGTTCTAGGTCAACCGAAGATAGGTTCACCAGTTTCTTGGTCAAATCAAAATAAAATTAAGTTTAATTTTATTTTGATTTGACCAAGAAACTGGTTGATCCAATGAACCTATCTTCGGTTGACCTTGAACAGGAGGATTTTTTTGCGGAGACATTTTTTAAAGCGTGGATTGACAATTGTGATTAAAGAAAGAGGCATCTATTTCTTTTTTAGACAAAAGAGGCATCTATTTAAGTGTAAATTGACGATGGTGATAGTGTGAAGCATTTTGCCTTGTTTTTTGACTGCCGGGCTGCCTTCCAATCTACCCTCTGAAATCCTTCAGATCTCAAATTTCAGTCTTTTCTTCATAAATTCATCAAGAGTTTCCCTAAAGATGTTGCTTCATTTCTAAGAGTTGAAGCACATGCTTCTTGGGCTTGATATGACGCAAAGTGATCAAAACCAAATTATCAACAACTCTGAACACCTAACAATTCGCTTTCAGGCTCAAGTTTGAGTTGCCTTCATCTACAACCAAAAACACACACATTTGCTCTCAACCTTGAAGCTTACTTTCTTCGACTTGTAACTACCTGTGTATTTTGTGAAGGTAAGTTGCTTACACAGGCAAATTAGTAAATCACGGCATTATCTTTCATAAACATCTGAAGAAAATGTCATTGTCTACAGCCTGCCATTGTCAGATCTAAAATTCTTTCCTTCACTAATATGGAAAAGCACTCTTTGCTTTCGTTCCTCTTTGATCAGTGTTAGTCTAAACTACCCCAACCTGATTCAGATGAATGTGCTTAAAAAAGCACCATGTACCACTGTGGTTAAGGCCATAATACAACAAAGGGATGAGGTTTCTCTGCTGCTAACTTGGCATTGATGCTCCAAGATGAGGATGCAACACACTTGGTGAGTGATCAAGTAGCGTAAGCTGCAAAACCATGTAGTTCATCTGGATCTGGAATGATGGACATCTGAGCTTCTTTTGGAAGGGAGTCATCCTCCACAGCATCTTCGGCTTCAGTAAGCAACTCATTGCAGTGAATGGAGAGGGTGCGTTTTTCTTGCTGAAATAACCTGCAAGCAGAACAAATTAGTGAGCTGAGATCATGCAAAGATATAGAGAAATTTATTACGAGATAAATGTTAGTACTTACGGATTCCTGCAAAGCATTGGGCTTTGAACTGTCAAAACATATTTGCAGGAAGATATTTCCTTAATTGAGCTGATCAATACAGTGGGCTCCGAACAAACAAATCTAACCTGCAAGAAAGCAAGGTTGTGCAGTCAAATGTATTTAACGGTAACACATCACTGTGATAGATGTGCTTGATTATGGAAACGCAACAACACATATTATCTAAACATTTTTTGTCTGTTTTTTACCTCTGTTTCCCGGGGTATATCCGTGAGATCACAGACAGTCCCATTTGTGTAAATGTGCACATGATACCTGCAGCAAAGCAGAAAAACATCAAAAACAATTGTTCATTCAACTGAGTTTTGCTTCCAGACACAATTTGCTGCTCTGTGTCTTCACTTTTGGGAGATTCTAGTACATTACCTCTTTGAAATATCTTTCAGGTTATTGTCTTCATCAAAAGACTCAGAGGTATGGTTTTCATTGTAAGCATCAGTTGCATCAGGATCATATTCACCTAGAACATATTCTTGAATAACCTGCAAGAAATGAAATATACTTTACAGAGCATGAAGATGCAAAACTGAAGCTACAGCTATATTATGTAAACTGAAGGGTTATTTAAAGAAAAAGAAGAATGTGTCTCGGAACTTATCTCTCCTGTTAAAGTTAGCATTACCTGGATTGGAGATATTAATTTTGTTTGACATGGTAAATAGTAAGATCAACAGAAACCTCAAAAAAAAAGGAAAAGAAACAAACCAAAAGGAAAAATAACAACTAACCTTTTCACCCTCTACATGAACCTGTCGGATTTTCCCATAATAACAGAATTCATAAGACCACCAACCTTCATGCTGTGTCAAAAAATAATAATAATACTCAGTTTTTTCAGGCGTTCATTTTACTTGGTATGTGACCATGAGTACACACGACTGACTGTACATCGTATGTGCCCAAGCATAAAGAAAGGGCTGTAAACCCACCCTGTAGAAGCACTGATCCTTGAGAATCTCCAGCAATTCATCTGGCTCCTTTGGCTTAATTCTCCTCTCGCTTTCTATGATAATGTTAGTTGCATTTTGTGGGAGAATTGACTTCATGGTTTTAGTTTCTTCAACTGGTAGGAAGCATGTATAATGCTTTCCCGCATGGTTTGTCATCTGTACATATTCCTGGCCATTCTCCTGCAGACATCATATAGCCGATAGTTATGAAACATCACATATTTTTAAAACTTTAAATTATGCCCAGCAGCAATCTTCGCAGCAAACAATTCACTTAGAGGACTTGCAATGAGGTTTTCATCATGAAATCGGAACGAAATACACATATTTGATGGAATCATGATAAAGTAACATTGCTTGTATCATAATTACTAATTTGTTACAACCAACCGAAAAACAGAGATTACGCAGGAAAACCGTGTCTTCTTTTTTTGTTCCCCAGCTCAAAGATACTTGACAGGTTCAAGAAGTGATTGCTGGTTTGAATCATATTGTGGCTTCATTTTTTAGTTCACCGTAGAGCTCAAGCTTTGCTCTAAACTGAGGTCTACCCATAGTCCTAACTATTAACAATAGTATCCATAGCCCAAGAGTGCAAAATCAGTGAGAACCACAGGAAGCTCATGTATTGCTACAAAAAGAAAAGGAAAACATAAGGGAAAAAAGGAACGAAATTCTGCAGGAAACTTACTGGATGAAATGGCGAGTCGACGGGATGGAACTCCACATGGTACCTCGGGTCACGCGAATTTCGCCCAAACGGCACGCCTGCCATTGAGCAAGAATTGCGATCAATTCCTCTTCTTAGCGTGGCAATTCGGTTGCAGTTTCAGCAAGAAGCAATAGAGAACCACGGGGATAAACGAACTACAAGTACCAACAAACTAACAATCCATCAGCAACTCTAGATCACGGGCACACGGAGGAAGAGGCTTTGCCGCTACGGAGCGCTAGATCTGGTCAACGAATGCGCAGAGGACACTAAGAAACTCGTACAACATACGATCGAAATCCGCGCAAGTTCATGAATTGCGAAGCAGAGCCATCAAAGAGCACCGGGAAGCGCATCGAGACTGGTCGATTTGGAAGAACAAGCGCGGGGTGGTTGAAGGGAGCCCGGCCGAGTGATCCAGGCTCCGACGCGGTTACCTGAGGTGGTGAAGATCTGGTCGGCGGCGGCGGTTCCGGCGACCACGAGGAGGAGAAGCGGCAGGCAGGCCCGGCCGGCGAAACCCATCGGCGACGATCTTCTCGGACTCGTCGGAGTTCGCGTCTCTTCGAGTAGTAGTAGAAAGAATCCACTTCCGCCACGCTTACGCCTGACGAAGGCGCGCATCCGCTTTTCCTTCTCTGGTCGCGTATTTCCAGAATTCCGTGTTCCTGTCAGGGGAACGAATGCCCACAGATAAATAAAAGCTACTAAGGCGTATGGTTGCGTTGGCATATTACTATAGCAAATTTGAGCCCTCAAAAATAGATTTAAATATTATAAAAAATAAAAATAGTTTTAGGATCATTAGAAGGGCTAATAAAAGACAAAAAAAAAATCGTTACAAATTATCATAACATATATAGGTTATATAAAAATAACAAAATTTGCTATAGTAATACGCAACGATACGTAACGTTGAAAATAACAAGGCCTAAGAAAACAGATTGTTGTGCTTTGGATTATTTTTTGATTCCATTTCTGTATGGTAAAAATGAAAAAGAGAACGTCTTGTAAGGGATCTTTTCGCCAAGGGAAAATAACCTTGACCATGGTCTTACCTTTGTTGGAGATGGTCTTTTCTTTCTACTACTTTGATGATTTATTTAACTTTGTAGTCGCTTGTTTACCCTTACACTTTTATCTCGTTAAATTTATCAACTTGATAGTAGATTTATCCTATTTGAACATATTGGTTTAGATCATATCTAATTCGATAGTTTCTTTATACATCACCCTTCTTTGGATCTGTTTCTTTGTGTTACAGGTTCAATCTTTTATAGATTTTTAGTTTCTTACAGCTGATTATGTCTTTTCTTGTTGATTACAAGATCAAATCAGTTGGCACGTCGCGAACCCTAGATTGATACCGACAGGGACTTTGAACCCTAATTTTTAAGTGTGTTTTGGCAAAATCACTTTTTAGCGCCAGCAACCCCAAGAACCTTTGGATTTGCTCTTGTTGGTAGTTGGAAGTTTCCTTGTAACGAAGGTCCTGTGGGTGGGTGGGGTTAGTTTGGCCATGAATTAGGACTATAGCCGCGGCATGATTCTAGCCCTCATCATTATCGACTAATTAACTAGTCAAGCTCAATGTGAAACCCATGCATTTTTGTTAGTGGTGTTGATGATTGTTGGCTGCAGGGACGACTAGTCGGCAACAATGGTGGAGACAAGTGATGGGGAGTGTCAATGATGTCACCGTAGTTGATGGTGATGTTCTTTGATGAATAACCATTGCCGAGGAGAGGAAGAAGAGGAAGAGATAGTGAATTTGATCAAGATAGACAAAGAAGACAAGGGTACGAAACGGGAAAGCCAAGATGGGGGGAGTGCGAAGAAGAAAAAGAGTATGGGAGCGCATGCCGCCTATATCTTGGCAACTTTGTAACAACGAATGCTGGCTCTATGGTGATGATCGGGCAGGAATCTCCTCTAGTTCCATAACTTTGTGTGTAACTAGACACGTGAATTGGTAGTGCTTTTTGGTAGGCACGAAGCACGGCCCGATTTTGCCGGTCCAAAGCACGGCCCGATGAAATTATTTGGGCGTGCCCGCCCGATGCCGTCTGCGTCCCGAACTGAAGAAGAAGACGACGGGCCCAAGACGACCCGAACCGAGGCACGGTCGAGAATTTGTATTTTTGGTGGTCTTTTGTTGCTTGAATGAATTTTTTTATATATGAAAGTTGTATAGAATTTGAATACGCATCTTTTTCATGTAGATAACTTTTTCATTTGAGCAATGCATGAATTTATAAAAAATATTTAGTGCGCGGGCTGTTTTAGAACCCACATGACCCATTTCGGTAATTAAAATTTTTCGAGATATTCCGCTGCTCAGATGAATTTATGTTCTACATGAAAGATGTAGAGAATTTCGAGACGCATCTTTTTTGTATAGACAACCTTTTCATTTGAGTAACGTATGAATTTATAAAAAAATATTTATCTCTCTGTTTTGTCGGGCGTGCCGTGCTCGGGCCGGCCCGGCACGGCCCGAAGCATGGCGGCCCGAAGCACGACGGGCCCCGTGCCGTGCCGGCCCGGCACGGCCCAATTCCCAGTACTAGCGGTAACGGTTACGGTTGGTAGGTGGGAAAACAGCACGGCCAGTTTGCAACAGTACCCCCAAACACTCCATGCAGGCATGCATGGCCTCAGCTCCTCGCAGCGCCGGCGGCGGCGACACCATCATCGATCCTGCCGTCCTTTGCGAAGCCAACCCCCAACCCCCCGGCTTTCACGCGCCGCCCAATCATACCCTTGCATCCCAGGTACGACCCCCAGATAATCCATCCAATGCATGCATTGCCGCGTTCTTGTGTTGTGAGCTAGGGCCTAGGGGCAGAGGCAGAGGCCGTGCACGCGGCTCTCCACAGGCAGGATTCATTTTGGTAGTACGTGGCATGCATGGATATCGTTCTTGCTGGTTATCGCTATGGCAGCTGCCTAATCAATCTCAAACTTTCACTCGTTTTGTTTATCGATCTGCATTATTCACTTGTGCGGGTGTGGTCCTTGCGGATTAAGGGGTAATTAATCACCCGGCCCGCTCCTATATACTCCATATATCAACAAGATGCTTTCCCTATCTAGATTCCACCTTCATTACTTCTTAATTACTACTCCCTCCGTCCCTGAAAGAATGCTCTTCTAGGATTCAAATTTGTCCCAAAAAAGTCTTTCTTATTGCAGGCTGCAAGACCTAGATTCCCTCCTCCACTATAAAGATCCCTATATTCTCCTCCCACCACTATAAATACTATAGATTCCCACCTACATACACTTATTCTTAATTTCTCCAAAACAACCTTAAAGGGCATTCTTTCCGGGACGGAGGGAGTATGCATGCACTACTAGACTAGAAGTTGATCTGTTTGATACCAGCTCAAAGGCTACACCATTTTACCAGTGTTTTTAGTCTAAAAACTCTTATCTCTGTTGAAAGAGACACACACACATGTTTTGGCGCCAAAAGTACTTGCCAAAAGGCTAGCTTAAAAGTGAATATTCTCTCTTAACGGCGGTAGCCATTGGCCTAGCATGCATTTGCCATATGCGAAGAATAATCAACCTAGGTACACATGCATATATGGATCCCAGCCACAAACCACTCACTCGCTTTGTTTACTGCCCAATTGCCTTTTTACCCATGCCTAATCCTGCCACCTTTCTAACACACTCTAGGCGCTAGCTACCCGATCATATCATATGTAACACCAGACAACAAAGGCCCACATGAAGACATTCCAAAGACTTGGGCACAGCTCTTCCTCCCCTCATCTATACTACATGTCTACACAGTACGTATTACCACATGCATATGTATAAACAAATATATGCTCTCATGTATGTCCATGATCTATGGCTAGCTGCCTCACTCGAGCTTGCAAGAGCATCCTCATAAGCTCCCCTATAACCTCATACTCGATAATACTATTTATCGCATATATCCCCTAAAAATTTCTCTTCACATGGGGAAAAAAATTACGGCTTTTAGTACATCTTAAAACATGTGTTCCTCCAACACCTCCTATATCCTGCTAGAAAGTAAAGGGGTTGTTCGGAGTAGGGGTGGAAACAAGCAGAGTTCGGAGCTAGCCCTCGGCTCAGCTCGGCTCGCTTCGTTACCGAGCCGAGCTCGGCAGGGTGTCCGAGTTGAAAGCTGGGCTCGGCTCAGCTCGTTGGAAGCTCGCGAGTCAGGGAAAACATTGGTCTTTCAAACTTTTAAGGCATTAGCCATTCCAAAATATGAGTTAGCATTGTACATATGAGTTTAAAATGACTTATGCATGCATATATGGGTTTTGGAATATTTTATATGCCTTTTGGAAATAGGATATGACGTCATTTTCTAATGGTTAAGAGATGGAATAAATAGCATTAGCGAGCCAGCCTCTAGCTCGGCTCGGCTCGCTAATGTATGGCCACGAGTTGAAAATGAGGCTCGGCTCGTGTTCATTTACAAACGAGCCGAGCACAAGCCGAGCTTTTACCGAGCCGAGCGCAAGCAGCTCGCAAGCTTCGAGCTAAAGTTTCAGCCCTAGTTCGAAGTGGTTGAGCTACATAAGCTGAGCTGAAGTTAGTTACTCCCTCCAGTGTCAAAAAACTAGTCGTTTTAGACACTATTTAGAATACCAAAGCCCCTATAAAAGGCTAATTGATTCATTAATTGATAGCAATGAATTTATGGAAACTTTTTCCATGGACCAATAGATGCACCTGCATCCTTCTCTTTTTGGCTTCCCAAATGTCTCATCTAATTACTACTCTAGATGAAAGGCTAAACGATAAGTTTTTTTTGGCACTTTGAATAAAAGGCTAAAACGACTAGTTTTTTAACACCGGAGGGAGTATAAGCAAGGTTCTAAAAATCGGTATTACTCGGAGATTACTCGCTGAGTAATCGCTACTCGCCGCCCCACGAGTCGAGAAGGGCCAACTCGGTTGATTACTCGGTCAGACAGAGTAATCGGTCAAAAACCGAGTAAAAACCGAGTAATGGCCGAGTAAAAACTTTGAGTGCTTGTTGGTTGTGATTTGCGGATATTTTATGATGTTTTAGTGTATTACCTATCATGTATTCATGTGATTATGTCATATATTGCGAACTTGTGAGTTGTGATATGTCATATGTTGTGAAATTGCGCATTGCGATATGTCATAAGTCATAACGTGTACTCTACTTTATGTTAATAGTTCATACATGTAGATTTACAAGTATCATTAAGTCATATGAAAGAAGATATGCCATCATTACGTTGATATATGTCTACTGATCCTATATTAATTTTCCGAGTAATTGGTACCAAGTAATTTCCGAGTACTCTCGAGTAATCCGAATACTCGCTGCTCGGTACCTCACCGAGTCAGTACCGAGTAGCGAGTTCTTGAACCTTGAGTATAAGTGAGTTCAAATACATAAACTGGCTGAACAAATAAGATTGACCTATTTTAAACAGGCCAAAAGTAAACGGTGTTTTACATAACATTAATTCTAGGAATGCCTTAAAAGGCATTATCTTTTTTTCTTCTTCTACCGTCCGATTTAACTCTGTGGGGAAGTTAAAAACACGTAGACCCCCCACCTGCCAACCACCGTGTGACCTGCAGAGACGCGTTCATAATTTTGCTCGCGTCCTGCCTTTCGGCCTTTACGCCTGCTGGTCAGATCATACGGTGGTCCTCGGATGCAGCACAGCATCAGCATGTACATGAGATCAGCACCATATCTCTGCCCCCATTCACTCTCTCTCGATCAAGCGATCGCATGCAGCAGTGCATTAGGAAGCCGTCTTAACTCTTACTAACTATAAAGGTTAGTGATTTGGTGCGAGGGCGAGTGCTCACTGAACAACCGGCTGCAATATTTAATGCTGATAGGCAGATTAATTAAGGAGGTAGCAGCAAAGCCATGCACTTTTGCAGGGGCACTTGGGCCAGAGCTCAGAGCCTCAGATCGATCTCACCCTGACAACCCCAGGATTCTTTTCTCTAAACTCCTTTTTCGCCTAGATTATATATGACGTCCGAGTCAAATGAATAAGTTGATTGAGATCCGGTGAGCTAGATACTAATTAAACTGAAATATAAGATTGCTTCTCGAATCCGATCCACTTTGTTTACGTTGTTTTTAAGAGTATTTAGCTAAGGTGACTTTCATGACGCCGAGCAAACTACACTTCAGTCTTTTAATTAAGCTTAAGCGACTCTGAATAAAAAGTGAGATTGTTTAATCCATTTTCACATCTACAATTACGTTGGATCATGTACTCCTTCCCAGAAAAACTCAAGATTACTTTTCCATGGATATATAAACTTGTATATATATAGGTTACGCTACACTACAGTACACTGCATTACTCTGCATCCCATGGCAACTAATGTGTAACGTGGCGGCAATGGCTACTACACAGCGGAAGCAGTAATCGTTTTGCCGGTGCATGTGACCTCTCAGCCGTGCTGCTCAGCTGCGTGCCTTCTTCTTCTTCTTCCTCCCTATATATTGCAGCTGACACAAGAACCCAAGAGGTCAAGCTCAAGCTAGAGAGAGAGAGAGAGAGAGAGAGAGAGAGGATGGACTGCCACTGGTACTCGTGGCTGGCGAAGACGGGGCTGACGCCGGCGCTGATGTACGAGTACGGCGTCCTCTTCAACGAGAACGAGCTGGAGCCCGGCGACGCGGCGCACTTCGACCACGACCTGCTCAAGAGCATGGGCATCGCCGTCGCCAAGCACCGCCTCGAGATCCTCAAGCTCGCCAGGAAGCAGGACGGCGGCGGCGGCGCCACCGGCGCCCCCTACACGCGGCTCATGCGCAAGGCCGGTCGGTGCCTCGCCCGCTGCGTGCGCCGCCTGGCGCCGCACCGCGGCGGCGGCGGCGGCAGGGGCTCGACGTCGGTCACCGTCGTGCCGAGGATCTGCAGCGGTGACGACGTCGGCGTCGGCGCCGTGCAGCGGCGGAGCGTTAAGAAGATGGTGCTCATGATCACCGACGGCGGTGGCGGCGGCGCCGGCCGGCTCGCGGCGTCGCAGAAAGCGAGCCTCATGTTCCACGACTGCTACGACGACGGCGAGGAGGAGGACGGTGGCGGCGGCGGGAGTGAGGCGGAGGACGCTCGCTCCGACGGCGGCGCCGGCGGCGGAGGTGAGATCAAGTGGGACTCCATGTTCCAGGACCTGAAGCCGACGTAACGATCCATCGAGCATTCGGGCTCAAAGTATTCTCTCTTTCTTGCATTGCTGCTTCGATGTTCTTTTGTTCTTCTTGTGATCTTGCCCATGGTAGGAGAGAGAATTTTTAAACTTCTCTTATTGTGTGTGTTGACGTGTAGTGTAATTGTGTCGTTCTTCTTGAGAAGAAGACGAGAGGGAAATGGAAGTGTAAGAACGTTGAAATGCGCATTTCCAAGTTCTTCGGCCAAATGGCCAATAATATCGAACAAAAGAATGTTTGATTTTCTAGCAAGAGATGTATAATTTCCACGAAATTGGGATTTGAAGTTTGGGTGAGAGTGTATGCCAAAGATGATCTTTGTACATAGCAGCAAGGATTTAAATTTCGGTAGAAGAAAAATTTCGGTTGCCAGCGAAATTACCGAAATTCACGAAATTTCATGAAATTTTGAACGAAATAAAAATAGAAAATTTGAATTTTTGATAAAATTGGAAAAAAAAAATGTTTTTCTCAAACTTCGAACCCAGGTCTTAGGCCTTGTCCTTGTTTGTGCTTACCAACAGGCCAAAGGAGACCTTGTAACAAGACCATGTGTGCCTTTATTTTATACCTTAGTTTTAAATATATTCAAAACGAAATATAGACAGCGTTTCGGCCGCCAGCAAAATACCCGAAATTCACGAAATCTCGCGAAATTTCGAACGAAAAAAAAATCCTTGCATAGCAGTCGTATCACGTTCATTTATTGTACCATGCATGGATTGATTGCCACTCAGGACTCACGAGTCCAAACTAAACACATCACGTTAATCGTAGTCAACATCCATTACTCATTAGTAGTCAACATCCATTACTCATTAGTAGTCAACACCCATTAGCCATTAGTGTCGATATCATTCAGTACCATCCATACATTTATACCACGAGCAAACAATGCTAGCTAGCGACAACAAAGTGCAAAACTTGCTACAACAACACCAACCCCCCAAAAAATAGTGAGCATTTTGCAGGCGACATCGTTATTACTCCTCTATAATGACCTCTAATGATGCCCATCCATACAAGAGGGGCCATTATCTTTAGGTTTGGAAAAATATACACCAAAGATGCAAGAAGATTGAGTCAGAACATTCCTCCAGTAGTTGAGTGGCCAGTGGCTAGAGGGCGACATGTAAAAGCGACCAAACTGCCACTGCCACTGCCACTGATCTCCAGTAGTCCACACTGCATGGTCGGTGCCAGTTCGGTCTCGTGGAGACCTGACAGTAAACTGACGCAATTATATGAGGCAGTCGACTCGTACAATACAAGGGACCCAAATTTGGGGTAAACACCTCTCAAAAAAATTTAAGCAAGTGTAATTGCACACAATAATCATTGACCAGGCAGCAAACAGTTTTTGAGAACATGTCATCAGATTCATTTGTTGATGTAAAGAACTGGGAAAGAAGTTAACCACAATAGTAACTGGAAAAAAACTGTCTTTCAGGTCAAGACTAACAGTAATCAACTGATAATCGGCAGTAAGACGAGCATTCATTGGTTGATCACATTAACAAATCAAAGCAGTAATAATAAGACAAGCCAGTAGCAAGCTAACGATAACTCAAGATGATATAACTCGTACCTGAACATTAACCAAATGTTGAAATCATTCTATTGCAAAGCTGCTTATGAAAAACCACCTGCATTTCATGCAGGTCAGCAAGACATCCCAGAGCTCGAATTCTTCGAGTATAACAAGTCTAATAAATTTGTCACATCGCGCCCGCCGTACTGCGGGGCGGAGGCTGAGGCGTCGGGTTGGCGCTCGACGCCGGGGAGGTCGGCCATGCGGAGCGCGGCCAGCATGCCGAGGGTCTCCCCGTCGACGCGGATCTCGCCGACCTCGAGCGCCGACCTCTCCGGGACGAAGTCCATCCTGCGCTCGCGCTCCTCCTCCTGCAGCTTGAGCGAGATGCCGCGCACGGGGCCGCGCTGGATGTGGCGCATCAGGTGGGTGCAGATGCCGGCGACCCTTGTTGCGGAGGCGCTTCGACGGCAGGACGGACACCTCCTCCAGGACCTTCTTGTTCGTGTGGAAGTCGGCGGTCATGCGCGAGTAGCTAGTACCGCTCGATCACCTGACGCGACGTCTTCTTCACCGTCTTCGTGCCGACGCGGCCCATGGCTTCCTGCGGGTGCCCCCTCCCGTACTCTTCCTCTCCGGCGGCGGCGCGGGCGGCGGCGAGCAGGCGTGGGCGTAAGCATGTGGGCTTCCGGAGGCTAAAACGCGGCGGCGTGGAGAGGTTGGCGTGCGCTGTGGGACTGTGGCGGCGGCGGGCCGATTGTTTAGGGTTTCTAGCGGCCAAACCTGGGCCGATGTTTTTTATCAGTACTCGCGCCAATATAGGCTTGTTGGGCCTTTTGAGCTTGGATTAGTGGGCCGAAGGAAGCGTTGAAGGGCCCACACTTTTTCTGCAAGTATAGTAGCGCTTTAAACTCAAGGATTGAAAAAAAGTGTCCTTTTAGACTAGTTTTGTATTGTCGAGTCATAACTAAAAGGTTTTAAAAATAACATAAACAAAGTTTTGGACCAGCTTAAAGAAACGGACAAGAACCTTACTAGGTCTAACTTAATGTTCAACTTAGCTCAACCATTTTAAAAATGCATATGTTTTTCTCTACGAGGATTTTACCATCTCCGAGGAGAGGTATCAAGAGATGTAATGTAGCTTAATGTTCAAGTTTGAGCATGTACAATGGTTGAGACAACAGCCATCTCTAACCATTGTCATGTCACTTATAGAGATGACTTAGAGACAACTCATATAATGGTAGAGATAGTTTAGAGACAACTGCACATTTTTTATAACACTTAATCACACACAAGATTTCTTAATTCACGTGTACAGTCATCTCTTGCATTGGAGACGGCTCCATTCTCTATACACACCCTCTCTCCTCCACATCATTATCTATCATACATGGCAAACCTTATAGATGGCTTAGAGATAGCTAACATGTACCATTGTATATGCTCTAAGGTACATTGAGTATTTACCACTTTTCTTTTCTCGACCTAGCCATCACCATTGTCGTGCCATCGCCACCGTCGTGATCAAAAGGCATGCTAGCCATGGAGGGTGGGCTGACAGTGGAGTGCATTTTGTGGCCTAGGTGGGTCAATGACAACGTTTGCATGTGGTCGCATGTGGTAGTGAGGTGAAAGAGAGGATAGATGTAAAGAGAAAGATGGGGTGAGAAAATTTTGTATTTGGCCATTGTTATTGTGGTGTTACCGTGAGACAGTGAGATGCCAATAAAATAGGAGAGGTGGCGCCTTACCATAGCTATTGTGATGTGATTGAGAATTGTAATAAGAAGTATCAATATGTACCAGGTAAAATCTTTTTTTATGATACATGTATTTTTAAATTCATAGGTTCAATGCATGAAAATTGTATGCATAGAATTATAACAAAAAATAATTTATAATATTGAGTAAATTATACGAGCGGTCCCTAAACTATCACATAGTTCTCATTTAGGTCCCTGATGTTTCATATTGTACTTTAGACTCCCTGAACTATTAAAGTAACCCAAATACGGTCCACCGTTGCCACGCCACCGCACTGGAGCCGACATGGTTGCTCCACGTCAGTTGTGGCAAGAGTTTTGGCGCCATGGTAGATGGTAATTTTGCAAGTAAATTATACGGGCGGGCCCTAAACTATCACGTAGTTCTTATCCAAGTCCCCTATCTAGGCACCAAAAGTCCCATGAAATCTGACGTGTAGCAGCCATGTCAGCTCCAGTGCGATGGCGTGGCAACGATGGACTGGATTTGTGTCACTTTAATAGTTTCAGGAGTATAAACTACAATTGGAAAGATCGGGGACCTGAATGAGAACTACGTGATAGTTTAGGGACCGCTCGTATAATTTATTCTATAATATTTAAGTGATGTGAATTGCCTGTCCCGTCGATCCGGCGCCCAGGTGAGTGGGCCCACGCTGGTCTTGTGCTTGCTCCAGCACATCTCCCTCTACCATTCTCGTGGGTGGGCGTGTCATGTCTTTACTTTGATGTTACAAACATATATATGAGCATGTTCTATTTCACTTCCAAGAGGCAACTACATACAAGTATGCTACAGTAGACAAATTAAAATGTTCAACTGACGGTGGGACATGGAGTCACGCGGGAGTGTTCGACAATTAATCGAATAGTCGAATTTAGGAGGTTAGAACCGTAGTGGTGTCCTAAGGAAAAGTTTTACAAATAAACGGGAGCGGCTCGAGGGCCACCGCCTCGCACATGCCTCCGCCGCAGCCTAGCCATCGGCGGCGAAGCGGCGGCGGCGGGGCGCCATGAAGCAAAAGCATAAATAAATTATGATAATTATTTGTGAAAATGTATCGTGAGAATCGTGAGAGCATACTTCCACGTGCTTTAGGACGCGTGCACCGCATTAGAAACATGCTAAGCTGTGAATCCTCCAACGCTACCAAAACTGCTCAGTGGAGTGTATCGTGTAAAACACACCAGGAATGAGCTGCCGCAACTCAACCGAGTGCTACGGCAATCTGTTATATACTGTAGCTCCTCCGGCAATACCCAGAGCGAGCAGTTTGTTACAAGGTACAGAGAATATTCAGTGAACTGGTACATCAGATAAGATCAAGCTAACAAGATCAAGCTAACAAACTAACAAACTATCTTATCTTTCAACACACCCCCTCAATCACAACGGATGATGAATTAAGTTGAGATTGAGTCGAAATCTTTCCAGCGCTGGTGCAGATACTAATTTTGTAAGACCATCAGCTAGCTGATCTTTTGATGAGACAAACCTAATCTCTAATCTTTTCTGTGCTACACGCTCTCGTACAAAGTGAAAGTCCACTTCAACATGTTTAGTTCGAGCATGAAACACAGGATTGGCGGATAAATAGGTTGCCCCAAGATTATCACACCAAAGAACCGGTGCTCTTGACTGAAACACCCCAAGCTCGCCCAGAAGAGTTTGTATCCACATTATCTCTGCTGTCACATTGCCCAACGCTTTGTATTCTGCCTCGGTACTTGACCTTGACACTGTCGCTTGCTTCCTTGAGCTCCATGAAATGAGGTTGCTTCCATAAAACACCACATACCCTCTTGTAGAACGCCTATCATCTGGGCATCCTGCCTAATCCGCCTCAGAGAAGGCGCTGATCAGTGATGAAGCTGAGCGACAGATTTTAAGACCAACTGAAGATGTCATTCTAAGATACCTCAGTATCCTTTTGAGAGCTGTCCAGTGAGAGGTAGTTGGCGAGTCTAAATACTGGCAGACCTTGTTGACAGCATATGCTATATCTGGTCTGGTAAGTGTGATGTACTGCAAAGCTCCAACTAAGCTTCTATATTTTGTTGCCTCTTCAGGTTTCAGCTCTTCTCCTTCAAACTTAGATAGTTTTTCCATGGTAGGCAGAGGAGTTATACTGATTTTACACTTCTGCATACCAGCTCTATCAAGCACATCTTCAATGTAGCGTGATTGTGACAAGAGAAGGCCATCATCTTGCTTCTGTACCTGAATTCCCAGGAAATAGTGCAGCTGTCCAAGATCCTTGATTGCAAATTCTCTTCTAAGATCCTGGATTATCCTATCAACAATGCATGTAGATGATCCTGTGATGATGATATCATCAACATATACCAGTACATAAGCAATTTTTTCATTTTGATTATACACAAAGAGAGAAGTGTCAGCTCGAGATGGAAAAAATCCTAACTCTTGAAGTCTTGAGCTCAGTTTGGAGTACCAAGCTCGAGGGGACTGTTTTAGCCCATATAGTGATTTATCCAGCTTACACACCATAGAAGGATATTTTTCATTCACATATCCCGGCGGCTGCTTCATGTACACATCTTCCTCTAGAACACCATGCAAGAACGCATTCTGTACATCCAGTTGTCGCAAACTCCAACCTTTTGACACGGCCATGGACAATATGAGCCGTATTGTCACTGGTTTCACCACTGGGCTATAGGTATCCTCATAATCTATACCATATCGTTGCTTATAGCCTTTTGCAACTAGGTGGGCTTTCAGTCGCTCCACTGAACCATCTGCCTTCCGTTTTACTTTAAACACCCACTTCGAATCAATAAGATTTATGCCATGTTGATGAGGTACTAGATGCCATGTATTGTTTTTGCAAAGATCTTGAAATTCCTCATCCATCGTTGCTCTCCATCCAGGGTCTCGCAAGGCTTGTTGATAGTCATCCGGCTCCCTGACCATCATGTGTGCTTGACGACCATAAGGAACAGTACCATCATGCCACACTTTTGGTCGATGTATATCATCTTGAGCCCTGGTTCGCATCTGATGGACTCGAGCACCTGATTGTGGAGCGGCGATTGCCTGTGACATACTTGCATTTGACTCAACTGATGTACTAGCCTCCACAACATCTTCGGAGTTATCTGCTACCTGCTCTCCCCCCTGCTCTGCACTAGGCTGTTCATCACCTGAGACAACATGAGCAGGACTAGATACTACAAGTGGGTTAGGATCATAATGCATTTGCACTGAAGATACACCCCCTTCCTCAGAACTCGGCAAGCCAAAACGAACGTGGTTTTGAGGAAGCAAAATGGCAGATTCAGAAACAAAGGAAGGATTTTCAGAAACAGAGCCGAGCTGAAATGGGAAACAATTTTCATCAAAAACCACATCACGAGAGATATAAATTCGACCAGACGAACGATGAAGGCATCGGTATCCTTTGTGAAGGCCGCTGTAGCCTAGGAGCACACACTGTACTGAGCGAAACTGGAGTTTTCGTTTGTTGAAAGGGCGAAGATGTGGCCAGCAGGCACACCCGAATGTTCTAAGAAGAGTGTAATCAGGCTCCTGACCAAGAAGCCGATGGAGAGGGGTATCAGACTGCAATACACGAGTTGGTGTCCGATTGATTAAGAAACATGCCGTATCAAACGCATGATCCCAGAAAGTAAGTGGCATATGTGATTGGGCGAGTAGTGAGCGATCCTACTTGACGATATGTCGATGCTTTCGCCACCGACCCATTCGTTGATGTGCATATGGACAAGACACACGGTGTGCAATTCCTTGCTGTTTGAGGAAAGAATCAAGTTTCTGGTATTCCCCTCCCCAATCAGATTGAATACATAGAATTTTATGGCCTAGAAGGCGTTCAACATGTACTTGGAAATGAGAGAACATTCGGTAGGCATCAGCTTTTGTTTTGAGAGGATAAAACCAAGTAAATTTACTGAAATGATCAATGAAACTAACATAAAACCGAAAACCTCCAAAAGATGTAACAGCAGGACCCCACACGTCTGAATGAACAAGTTCTAGTGGACGAGTGGCTACATTATTAGATGACGAGTATGGTAACTGATGACTCTTGGCCATCTGACAAGGATTGCAAACTGACTCATTATCCGAAAACCTAAGACATGGTAGATTGTGTTGCTGGATAACTTGGCGAACCACCGGTGAAGCTGGATGTCCCAATCGGCGATGCCACACTGACTGATCTGGAGTAGTGACTGCATGAACTTGTTTGAACCCGAATGTGGCTCCAGGTCCGATTGGGTACAGACCTCCTTTACTGGATCCTTGAAGAAGAACCCTCTTTGTGATGCGATCCTTTATGAGAAAGTGGTTAGGATGAAACTCAAGAAATATATTGTTGTCAGTGGCAAGTTTGTGAACAGAGAGGAGATTTTTGGTGGTGTTAGGAACGTGCAACACATCATTTAGTTGAAGAGGCTTTGCCAAAGTTTGAATCTGAGAGTGTCCAACATGTGCAATATGCATACCTGAGCCATTTGCAGCGTGGACTTGATCCTTGCCCATGTACCGATCATGGGTAGTGAGCTTATCTAGCTCACCGGTTATGTGATCTGTAGCTCCGGAATCAGTGTACCACACTGTTTCATTCTGGCCACCTGAATTTGCATGGCCTGCAAACCTTGAGTCTTCAGATTGGAATGCATGGTTGAACCTATTATAGCACCTGAGAGCAGTGTGTCCAATCTTGCCGCAGACTTGGCAGGTAGGCTTCGGCTTGTCATTGTTTGGACCACCACTGTTGTTGTTCTGGCCACGGCCTCCTCCGTTGCCGCGGTCATCACCGCGACCTCGGAAGCTCCTGCCACCACGCCAACTGCCCCTCGAGGCATTATTTGCTGATGCCCCAGAGAGATCAGGAGCAACTCCATTCTGTTCCTGACGAATCTCAAAACTGATCATGTGGGCATACAAGTCACTGAGAGTGATTTCTTCAGATTTGGTGGCGACTGAGGTCACCAATGAATCGCAATCTGAATCAAGGCCTGTAAGCATGTAGACCCCGATATCTTCTTCTGTCAAAGGGTGTCCAGCAGCGGCCAGTGCATCAGCATACCCCTTGATCTTGTGGAAATAGTCATGCACCGACAAGTTTCCCTTGCGAGCGGTTGCCAGTTGTCTCCTGATCTGAATCATCCGTGCCCTGGACTGGGATGCAAACATACGTCCAAGAGCATTCCATACTTCAGATGCAGATGACAAAAAAAGTACCTGAGACAATACTTCAGGCGAGAGTGACGACATGATGGTGCTTAACACCATCGATCTTTTCGAAGTGCCTCAGACTCGGATTCGCATGACCTTCTCCTCTCCATCGATGGTTTGCTTGACTGTTGCCTCCGGGACGTCCTCCTTGTCGTCGACGTACTTCAGCAGTTCTTGACCCCTTAGATACGGGATCAATTGGGCCTTCCAAAGGAGATAATTGTCCCTAGTTAATCGAACATTAACCAGGTGACCAAAGGTTGGCGTCGGAAACGCGCAGATGAACTTGAGCCAGAGCTCGTGAGTGATGAATTGGAAGCAGTCGACATCCTGGAAGTATTAGAGGAAGAGAGCTCTGATACCATGTAAAACACACCAGGAATGAGCTGCCGCAACTCAACCGAGTGCTACGGCAATCTGTTATATACTGTAGCTCCTCCGGCAATACCCAGAGCGAGCAGTTTGTTACAAGGTACAGAGAATATTCAGTGAACTGGTACATCAGATAAGATCAAGCTAACAAACTAACAAACTATCTTATCTTTCAACAGTGCTCAAGCTGTAGCCTGTAGGCTGTAGGTACACATATACAGTCAGTCACATACACTGATACACATGTCTAGGACGCCACAATGCATGGATCGATGTATGGATGGAACAATGGAAGCTCTACGTGGCCACCAAGCTGCCGCCGTCGCCTCGCCGGTACGGCCTCCGGGGGCTCCTGAGCAGCGCCTTCTCCTCGATGGGGAGCCTGTACGGCGACACCCGGAACCTCCTCGCCTCGCTCCGCCGCCGCCTCTCCCGGCCGTGAGCCGCCCACGCCGCCACGCCGCCCATGACGGCGGCGGCCACGGCGAGCAGCGCCTGGTACACCCTGCCGCTGTGCCGCGTCAGCCCGGGGCAGTAGCTCGCCGTCACCGCCTGGAACGCCCGCCGCACGAACGTGCAGTTCGCCAGCGCGGCGAGCACCGGCCCGTACCGCGCCAGCCCGACGCTGGCGTTCACGGCGGCCACCGCCTGCGCGTACATCGCCGGCGTCAGCCGGCCCGCCGTCGCGCACACCTCCGCCCCCGCCGCCGAGCTCGCCGCCGGCCGGCACACGAAGCCCCGCCACACCTGCAGCAGAGCAGAGCACGCAGGATCAAGAAACGACCGAGCTAACTCATCAGTAATCATATGCATGGTCGCCGGTGGTTTGTACCTGCGGCGCGTCGTCGCCGGAGACCTCGCCGGAGGCGCAGGGGCGGGCGGTGAGGTCGGGGTTGCAGAGGAGGGGGAGCGGGGGGCCGGACTGGTTGTAGTAGAGAGGGGCGCCGGCCTGGGGAGGGACGTCGGCGTTGGAGACGTTGGCGAGGACGCCGTTGAGGACGGCGACGAGCTGGCGGTTCACCTCCTTGCTCCGGCGGAGGGCGTCGGAGGTCGCCGTGGCGTCGACGCAGGGGAGGATGTCGTCCAGGGCGGTGTGGTGCTGCGGGTGCACCACCCACTCGCCCATGGCGACGCAGGTGTCGCCTATCACGCTGCGACGTGCATGACCGAACAATTCAGGCAACCATTAATTTGTCATTTTGTCCTACGTTTATGTAGTAGTACTATATACTCCAGAGTCCAGATATAAAAGAGATTGCTGATCAAATATGCGCGATCTATATATATGGGGTTTGCTAACATTTATGCCCTCCAAGAAGAATTGATATTGCGGCGGTCATGATCTAAGTTTGTTCTAAGTTTATTTTTAAAATATTTGGATTGGTCACATGAAAAAATACATACATTTATTCATTTCGAAAAAAACTTCCATAATTTATTTTTTTTGTGAATTTTATAAATCAATTGTGACTGTAATTAATAAGAAAAGGTGTATTTCGAAGATCCTGTCAATGTTTAAAACATCATGTTTTCTAAAACCGGAGAGAATACCAATTTTCATCGCCGTCTCGGAGTGGGATAATTGCATGTTTGAAACAAGGAATGGTTGTCATCCCTATTTAGACTTGTCTTAAGATATGAAGAACTTACTTGTGTAATAGAAGGAAAGTGCCGGACAGTATGAACGTTGCAGTGACCAGTATCCATCCAACAAACACTAGGCTGTCGAAGTACAACAATAGGAGCTTAATGCATCAATATCAGAATCTCTCTCAGTGTAAAAATGAAACCACTCTGTACTCTGTATCTGGAGAAGGGTGTTCTGTGACGTGGTGCTTACAAATGTACGAGTGACTGCAGCCCGGACAGCGAGAACACTGCAACAAATTCGTGAACAAATTTTGATTGTCGTGATCACAAACAGACGCAAAATAATTTTTTTAACATTTCAATTCAAATCTTTGCTCACCAAGCCCAAGAAACGCCACCACCAGCATCACCGCCGCGACGACGATGAGGATCTTCCTTCTGCAATCAGAAAAGAAGAAGATCAAGACAATCATCGTCAGTTCAGACCCCAACGCGTCCAAGATTCAAGAGCCGAAATTTTCTGGGGCTTCATGGCGCCGTACATGGTCTCCAGCGCGGCCCGGATCTTGCGCGAGTTGCTGGCCGTGCGCGACGCGAGCTCGTTGGACGACGAGCTCACCTTCGCCACGACATCGTCGATCTCCGCCTTGAGGCCGGCGGGGAGGGAGACGCCGTCCATGCCGGCCGCCCTCGCCGCCTCCAGGAAGCCGGCGAAGCCCCTGAGGCTGGCCGCGGCGGCGTCGGACTCGCTCACCACGTAGTCCAGGGTCGCCGTCGTGCTGCCGTGGAACCTGCCCTGCCCGTCGTACAGCACGGCACACCCGATGCTGCACGAGGAGTTACGCAGTAAAAATCGCTTCTTTTTGTGCTCTCGATCGCGCTGGTTGCTCGATAGAGCTGGGGGGATTCGCTCACATGGCGGCCGCAGTGAAGACGAGCAGCAGCACGAGGGAGACGACGAAGGCCGCGCGTGAATAGGAGTAGTCGCCGCCGGCGCCGCGGCAGCGGCAGCAGCAGCAAGCGACGAGCGCGGCGACGGCGAAGACGACGAACCAGGCCGCCGCGGCAACGAACACCGGCGCCGCGCTGAATCCGACCGACTGCGGCAGCACAGGAAATCAAGCTTCGATCATGGCACAGACGCCACCATTGCCTCATGGATCAAGAGAAATCAAGAGCTCACCGCCAGGTAGTGCCGGTCGCTGATGTTCCAGCCGCCGGAGTAGTACCTCAGCCCGTCCAGGGGGTCCCTCCGCCGCGTCCGCGCCGCCGCCAGCGCGAACGACGCGTTCGCGCCGGAAACCGCGGCTACAAATGAGCCACCAAAATCCAAAATTTCAAAAATTCAAAAATTTGGTAGCTGAACTGAGCTCAAAGAAGCTCCTCTTCTTTACCTGAAACCTCGACGTAGAACGAGGCGACGGCGAGGAGCAGGAGAAGAGAGCGCCGGCGAGGTGATGCCATGATCGACGGCAAACGCTGTCAGAACTTCAGAAGGGCTGCAAGATGTTTATACGACAGAAGGGCAGGAGTGGTTGGCGAAGTGATTGGAAATTTGGAATCGGTCTTGCCCTCATGTGATTTGTGAACTGTGATCTTCTTTCTGCCTGCTGGTTCATGATGTGGATGCATGGGAAGAGACTGGCCGAGTCTTCGCCGGTTGCCGAGCTGCACCTCACTAGTTTATGAGCGGCCGCCGCGTAAAACCACCGCGCTTTCAGATTTAGAAGAGCGCTTCGTCCCTGCCAAATGCAACACGCTTTAAATTCTTAATTAGAGCATCGCCAGCGGGATCTCTATATTTCGTATTCTATATCCTTTCTCTAAATCACTATTCATTATCTATATTTCCATAATCTCCGGTAGAGTCCTTATCCTCGAAATGATATAGAGAATCTCTAAATATAGACTCTGGAGAGTCTTTAAATTTATAAACTGTATAGAGACTATTTTTAGCCCTTATAAAAAGAAAACGGATTCTTGAACCTTTTTCACGCTCATGTCACGTCGAGATTCTGTAGGAAAAAGAACTGCAGCTGGAACATTATAGAGACTAAGGTTATCTGCAATAATGTTTTAGGAAACCATTTTAAGGAATATGTTGGCAATGCTCTTATGTACGCGTGATTTGAGTCCTTCTCTTCAGCTTGTTTACTTATCTACTTTCTTATCTCCAAATCAAGAAGCATTTCTTTTTGCAGTGTACTTTTTCTAGCTTGAAACCATATCTCAAAGCTCTAAGAAATGAATCAAACAAATTACACACTCTCCAAACTATTTTAAAAAAATTCTTAAAATTCAGATTATAAGCAAATAAGAATATAACGTAATAAGATAGTCTCTGGGCATCTGACCATGCAATACAATAATGGATAAAGTTTTAAGCTTTAGGCCATGGATTATTTGTAGCATGTGTCAAGGCATCTCTTGTCCAGATGGAAAGATCCCAACACGGTTCGTGTGTTTCAAGGCTTTCTGGGGCTTCTTCCTTGGCAGTAGGGAGCGGGTTGGTGAGGGCATCTTCAGTGGCGTCGGAGTTAGTGAGAGCTGCAAGGCTGCAACTGGTGGTTGGACGTACAAGAGAATAGTTTATGTAGCATAGGTCGGCATATTTAAGAAAATTTTGCCTGAGTCTATGCCATCAAAAGAGGAGATAACGTACGGGTGGAAGCTCAGAAGAGGACGACGACTTGCTCTGTTACATCACTACACAATTTGAACGGCATCAGATAGCCTCAAGTACCAATTCAAAGCATTAAACATCGTTCGACATCTAATATAAATATAAAGTTATATACATAAACAAGCAAGCCACTTGTCCGGCCTGATGATCCCAGCCTTCCGGAATGTCACTTTTACATGTTTTGCCTTAGGTCATTGGAAGGGCATTAACCAATCACGGCCAATCTTAAGTTACTAACCTTCACCCAACACAACCGATTCAAATGGCTCAAATCTCGTGCACATCCCAAATTTCGGCTTCCCTAAAATCTAGACATCAGCTTAGCATTTCAGATTTGAATTTAACATGCTTGTTATGGCTCTGTAACTATTTGAAATTCTGGATATCAGCTTCACATTCAAGACAAATAATCAATCTAACCATCTTGATATAAACAATGAAAGCTGAAAGGATGCCGATAATAAATGGTTAGACCGGATGCAGCCAGGCACATGCCTTGACCTTTTGCATCTTGGTTCATATGATTCCGGGCCATTCACATAGGATATGCAGATACAACATCATGATATGGACAGATTATATTGCTACATTTTTTACAGCAAGAGGCCAATAGTTACAGAGGACCCTCAATGGCTAACCTAAGAGCTTGTGTACATTCTAGTTCCCAATACCAACAAGAAGGAAAAATAGTTGGGAATGGGATCGCATGTATGTCAACATCACCACCAGACCTAAAAAGAATGTACAGGTGCCCTTTACCCTCTTTCTTGTCCTACAGATCAGCAAAATACAGCATCTATGTTAGGATTTAGCAACAATTAAATGTCATATTTGGCTATTCCACTAGTTCTCGATCGCATATTCTGCATTGTCAAGGAGCACTGCGCTTTCCTCGAGAAGGTAATCGCACATCTCTAAAAGTTGGTCAGCAAGCGGAGGGATGCCAGGATTGCGCGTGTCGTTGTATATGTGTGCATTAAGTGCTATCTGGGCCACATCATGCCTGAATTCCTCCCTGTTTTTGTAATCCATCTTCCGCACTTTGTCCTTGATGGTACCAAGATCCATTGGGCGATCAATTATGTCAAGGTAATCAGGAGCGTCTTTCCTTGGCACTGGTCTAAGAAACAGATACGATACAGTCGAGTTTGCCCGCAATTGGTCAACTATCGTTTCCAATATGTTGGACAGTTCAACCTGCATCAGGATGCAAACAATTAGTCAAGCTCAAAGTTCAAGCTGTAGCAGATAAACATCAAAAGATTCCATCTCTTTTTTAACAGATGATAGCACACATGGGAATCACATCCATATTCATATTTAACGAAAGAAGCAAACTATTCAAATAGTCAATCTAGACTTCTCCAACCACGAAAATGATCAGTCGTGAATCAGCACAAAAAAAACATCCACGGCTTCTCTTATATATTTGTCATAACCAGAACTACTTGAACCACCTACAATGTGAAAGACCCATATATAAGATAGACCAGCGGCTGGGCACTCTTTGCCCAAGGTTCTCTAAAGCATTTATCTTTATTATATCATAAAACTTAGGATCCTAATAACAGACTGGAAGACATTCACTTAGACTCCTTTTAGATCTGATGTCCATATCAGCAATGGAACTGGGTTATAGACAAACATTATTAAAACAAAGCATAATCCCATCAAACATATCAATGAAAACAAGTACCTCTCCTCCTCTGCGCCGTTTGGCCGATGGTGCATATTCTGTCATATCAGCTGTAGTGTGTCTCTTTGATGCTCGATCTCTGTCAGGTACCTTTCTGTCATTTCTGTATGGTCTTTGATCAAGTAGGTAATCATCTCGAAATTCATGTTTTTTCTTTTTCTTGTTTTTCTTCTTAGCCTTTTGGAACTCTTCCTCCCCCCTTGCTTCATACATCCGAGCATCAATTAACCTTTGTTCCTGTCTCTCTCTTTGCTGTTCAAAAGCTCTCCAGCCGTCCTTATTTTCCATTACCCCTTTGCTTCCCCTTTTACCCTGCTGACCCCACATCCTACCTTGTGAGGAATTCATCTCGCTGGGTTCTCCAGCAAAGAAATGATTGTCCTCTCCGTTTCTCTTCTCGAAGCTTGACAATTCGACAACTTTCCTTATCCTTCTGTTCTCCAGACCACTCCTATGTTCAATAGATCTTTGCTGGTCAAGAAGACCTTTAGGCTGCTTGATAATGATCTTCTTACGAGGTAAATGCTTCTCTGCTTCAGCAGGTGGCCGTATTACAACAGATGGCTTAGGAGTGTCGGGAGGATAATCCTCAGATATCGTCTTATTAGATATTTTAATCTTATTGACCTTTCCAGTGGATTTCAGATCTGTTGCCTCTATCATATGTTTATCAGAAACTAAAGAACTTGACAATGACATGTTCCTCTCCAAGGACTTATCAGATGCTGCACATTTGAATTTTACTGGTTTGATCTTGTCAATACTTTCTGGCCCTTCAGCTTCAGGAACTTCATATGAAACTTTGGCTATCAACCTCTTGTTTGGTGTCTTTATTTGAACATGACTCACCACATCAGGAGGATTAGATCTCGCTAAACTCACATCCATTTCTGAGGTTTCATGATCTTCCCCGTATTTGGGGCAATGTTTGTTGGTCCGCATGTGCCCAAGCTATGCAAATAACAAAGTGACGTCACAAAACATCCTGTTTCAGAACAATGTTCATATCAATTCACTGAACTATTCTTACCTGACCACAAGCTCCACATATAAGATTCTCACCCCTGCCACCCAGTCTCTTTTCCTTAAAATAAGAAAAGGCATGCCGCATAAGAATCATGCTAGGAAACGCCAAAATATACAAGTTCACCAAAATATCTAACATTATTATTTTTATCATATTTCCTTCTGAGTTTTTTCCAGTTTTCACGGTCAGGTTGCACACTGCGCTAGATAGTTACCTTCAAACTGACAACATTATGCTAAGATCTCTACCACAAAACCATTTAGTATCATTACTCCATCAAGTTCCGCATATTCAGTATTCACGCATAACACAGTTGGAAGTTCAGGAAACCTTCTTGTGTCGGATTTATGTATATTGTAACAATCGGCATAGACAAAAAAGGTAGTTTAGGAAAGCAAATGATGACACATATGTATATAAAATTTATGGCGAAACCCAAGAAGGAATTACAAAGATGACAATAGCCTACAGCAGTAGACAATATTACTAGAAATCAGTCATGTTCTCGACTTACCTTAAAGCCGGAACCTAGAACATTTTTCTTCTTAAGTAGAATGACATCACTTGCATCAGGTATCAGTTTGGTTTTTAGTTTTGAGTGTAAACCTCCTTCAGTAGAAGTATTTTCAACCTACATGCAGTAACATAAATAACCCTATTAGAGCTTGTTTCTGCTAGTGCAGCAAATAATATAAAATATGCAACAACGAGAATAGTCTTAACTTCAGATGGAATTTCTAATACCTCTTTCACTTCTCTTAGAATGCTCTCCTTTGGCGTCAATGCACCAACATAACCAACTGTTTTAATCATTTGCCCGGTCTTACTCTGCTTCGTTTTATTGCCACCCTGATTAGAGGTGCCACAATTTGTCAATTCCACAGGCTGCTGCTTCCTCCTTACATCATTACCACTCTCTGCAACATAATACACCATTAATCATACGCTATGAAAGTTGGTCTTTTGAAAGCAAAACATATGAAGCTAGTAACCAAGCACCTTCAAGCAACTTTTTTACTAGGCCAGCTTCTGCTTCATCATCTTGAATTTCCTCATTAATTTGAGCATGACTAGGGCACCTTCTCATTTTAAGCCCTCTCATTCCATCTACTTTATCGCTTCTTAGATCTGCATTAGCAACATCATCATCATCAAATTCTTCAGCATCTAGCAAGTTCTCAAGATCCCCAGCAAATGAGTCCAGATCACTGTTCGCTTCTGTGTCACTGCCATTTTCATCACCATCTATAGCTGAAAGTGACTGAAGTTGTCTGTCCCAAATTTCCTGACATTTCTCTTTAGTTTGCTGTTGAAGCTGCAGAAAAGACATCCTTTGTCCACGTGCAAACTTACTAACTGGAATTTCATCAATAGTAACACCTGATGCTGCCTGCTCACTTGAAAGCTTCCTCACCATAGCAATCCGATGCCACCTAGTTAATTTATCAATTTGATCTTCTGGAACACCGAATTTGAGAAGCAACTAATTCATAGAAATACAAATAGCAAGTATTAGTGAACAAAGTGTAAAAGGACAAGAGAATAGCATAATCGATATTTTGAACATGGGAGACTTGCTTCCACACCAAAAATACCAAGTGTCAATAACATGGGCTAGTAGGTTGTCCCTCTAGTCAATTGTCATAGCCAACGATACATTGGCAAAATATAATTCCTTTTTCAGTGCTATGGATTTCTATTATTTATTTTCTTTACAAAGATCCAGATGTATCTTTCGTTTACCCCAGTAAATAAAAGAAGCATTTGAAGGAATGTAGATATACATCATATATATTCAACACCAAGCAAAGTTCCTGTGTGTAGTATGGCTAAATCATAATATTTGATGTCACCTCTCTGGCTGCATCCATGCTCAACCGGCGGAGATCAGCATCAGTTCCAGTTACAGTGGTGCCTTTTGCAGCAGCTGACTTTTTCTTCAGCATTGAATTGGGCACAGGTGCCTTTGGAGCTACTCGCACATAGCTAAATCCAAGCCCACGACCAGATGGATCACCAACACCAGTAATTTCTAGTCTTTCAATATTTTCTCTGTCCTGCATACATCCCAGGAAATTACATTAAAAAGGTCTAGGAAAAACTTTTACAAATAAACAAGAAGAACAAATGTATGCATTTTCTTAATTGAAAGAGGCAAAAAAGCACATTCAAACATACATACCTGCCCATCTAGATTTTTTCTAATAGCAAGCCTGACCTATTGGCTCTCTCTATCTCTCTTCCTGCCTACAACGTACCTATTGGACCTACTATAACCATGTACCCATTGGGTATGCCTGTCCTACACACAGCAGCAAAAAAAGAACTTGTCTAGAGTGGACTAGTGGTACAAGTAAAATCCTTAAAGTTATGTCCACTATTTTTATGTAAAATCAAAATCAAACATTGTGAAATGATTGTTTGCTCAAAATCCAAACTTCGAAAGCTTGTAGAGGTGGCTTCAAAAAGGGGATTCATAAGCTGAAGCATTTATTTGGCTTTTGCAAAAGAACATACAAATTCCATTGATTTCTACACATATAGAATGCATCTCACAAGGCCAAAACCTACTCTATTAAGGTCCTGCAATGTTTCACTATTATTTTACATCAGTCCAAACAAAACTGAAAGCAGCAACCAGTAAAAAAATGTTTTCATGACAAAATGGCATTGAATGAACAAAACAAGCTTGTTCTGAATCATCACACATGTTCCATGAATAAAAAAATAATCCATCCATTTGCTTTTTCTATGCATACTTTGTCCGTGCACAAGGAAATGACCCCACTCAATGCTTAACATGTTGACTACTGAGAAAGGATAGGTGAAACTTTTCGATTTTCCATTAATGCTCGAATCAGTAATGCGGCATTTGTTATTTGGCAAGTAGCATCGGCAGAATGCAGAGGCAGAATTGGGAAAAAAAAATTCACAAATTTGACATCATTTCCTGTCTGTGACTTATAATGCACAAGAAACAGACTAACAAAATACATCTAGAAAATATAAAAGTAGTAGTAAAATACCTGATTAGTACAAGCAACAAAATTGCTGGTCAGGTTCCAGCTAGTGATTTGCAATTCCCTCTCGATATGTGCTCCAGCAGCAAGCTCGATAGCTTCATCCGGAAGCTGATTCATTGCGGAAGCAAGTCCCACAGGCTGAGTAAGCTTCACAATTCCTAAGCGTTTAAGACGATACTGACCAGCTTGCATACTCTCATAACAGCATACCTGTAGAAGCGAACGGTCAAGTTAAATAAAGTCCACATTAAGCCATCACGCTACATTCAAATTGAAACGCAAATCATAGACATCTATATGTTTACTGAAGAGTAAAGTAACCAAGCTTTCATTCTAGTTATTATTCTAGAGCAACTCATGGCCATCAATTCCTTTTTAAGCACTCCCTAAAAGACATTCTTCCACTTTATCTCCCAGCCTCTGTACAAGTGCATAAATTTCTGCCTCAAGCCCTCAACACAAGAAGCTCACCAATATTCAGAAAATTTTATTAAAAGGCAAGGTTCAGGGCCTCCAATGTAATTTACTTAACATTGACGGTTATTCTGAACATTACGCTAGTGTTGAATCTCAAATTATTTTATTCTAGTAAATAAAATATAAGGCCTACTTTTTCATTTGGTTTTGTTTCAAAACATTGGGCCTGCACAGAAATCAAGAGTTGTAAAATTGTAACCAATTCATTTTTCCTCTTCAAACCATTAAATTTGAATTATAAAATGAAGAGGTAGATATTTAAGCAATTGATTGCTCATAAAAACGGGAATAGCTCCAACCATTAAATTTGAATTGATTTAACATTTCAATAATGCATGCATCAGGATTTGAGTCCTTGTATTTTAAAACGGATGAACTAGAAGTGGTTGATCATGCTGGTCATTCTGGTATGACATAGGATGTGAAATGTCATCACTGACCAGTAGTGTCCAGCAGTCGCATTTCTTTAAGAGAGCTTCTCAAGAAATAGTTGATCAACAAAGGCACAAATGTAATTTTAAGAAACTCACATTTTCTGGCGTCAATAATCTTCTCAGCTCTTCCTCTGATGGAATCCGAAAATCAGGTCTCTGTATCCAGATTAAATGTCCGTCTGGACCTTTCTGCAAAAATCAATGCAAAGTATAAATTTTGGTTGAACCAAAAACTCATAGCTGACAGATAAAAGCACCGGGAAATCATAGATAGATGTAGAGAGACAACTGAAGAACAAATGATGACATAGGTGACAGATCTACCCTGAAGTCTGCACAATGCTTCAATCGCTTCCTCACAATAGCTTCTGTCAAGGGACTCTGGATAGGTAGTTCATCAGCTCGAATCTGAGGACGTAAACCAGGTTTTTCCCTCAAACGGAATTCACGATACACATATACAAGAATTCGATTCAAAAGATAATTCTGCACATTTTTTGTTCCTGGTGAAAATACTTCCATGTGAGGCTCCTGTCAGGAAAACACAAATCAGTCATTTTAAATATGAAACAATTCAAGAATAATTGAAAACAGATCTGCTCATAGAATGATGCCATGCAGGAAACTGAATGTTATATGTACCAAAGTCGCAACTCACACATGTTTTTAATGTACTTTCTTATGTAATATCTATTACAGAAACGAAGAGGCGATAAAAAGTATCATTTACAGTTCGATCATAAAGAAAAAAATTATAATGAACGACAATTCCTTTAAAAATTCACATGTAGCAAAATCCAAATTCATTTTCGAGCTATAACTTATCCCTCCACCCCTCCCCAAACCAAAAAAACGTCCTGTAAGCTCTTCCCCAAAGAAGAAAAAGGAAGAAACCACACATTTACTATAGGAAACACGTCACAATTACAATCCGTCGTAAAGTGTAGTGAATGCATTGCCAAAAGTTTAAAACAGCTCAAAAACATCAAAAATAAAAAACACAGTAGATTATTGAACCTTCGAGCAAATTTCTATCAATATAACAAGATGAAATTCAATGATGAAATCTAATACAAATTTATGAAAAGCATAATCACGAAGCACATGTTCCTATCGATATAGCAAAGAATATACATTCCATTTTGTTTTAGAAAAAATTGGCACAATTGGGCCCAAATAAATATCTTCCAACTATCTTCTCTACACATTACAGTAAACATGTATGCTATAGCCTTCCCTTCCTATAAATGCAGTTGACTTAACATATATACGCTTTGTTCTTTACAGCTTAAATAAAACTTAAAGCTACCGCTTGAAATTTGCCATTTTCGTACAAGACAAGCTTTGCACTACTTTGTAGTCATTTTGTGGGGTTTTAGGTGGTCCTAATTTTTTTAAGACAATTTTTTGGACTTTCCAAGGTCTCTATCATGGGGTCCTAACTTTTTCAGATTATAATTTTCAGCTGGTTTCAGCTGAAAAGAACAAGGCCATAGATGGCAATACCAAGAACATTTTTAAAATTCTTGGCCAAAGAATTTTCCAGCATTAATCAGTTTCTTGTTGACCATCTTATTGCAAACAGTAGAATAAAAAGGTTAACATTATACATCCTGCAGATACAAAACACAGTATTTCAGCACCAAAACTTACCTGTTGGCCAACGGCATATAGTTTGTCAATGCGACGAAGAGAGAGCATCCCTTTGGCAGAACGAACTAAAAGATAATCAGTCGATGCAACCTTATGGGGAAATACAGGTGCTCTGTACATGTTTGTCTCAAGACAAGATTGATGGGATCCAGAACGTGTATCTCCCAGAAAAGGAGATTTGTCAGCAGGATCAATAGCAAGCACTGTACCCAGTCCATCACTGTTGTTTCTCAGGGATGTAACTGCCTGGTCAGAGGGTGAAGTTTTCTGGTAATATGTACAGAGTCGGGCACCCATTCCTGCATTTGAAAGTAGCAAAGGTCTCTCCTCACAGTATCTGCACTTGGCGATAAATAGCATGACACATTAGTAAACAAAAAGAAATACACAGTCAGAACAACAACAAAAGGAAGATCATATCATTGTAGGCCCATTTTACATAATAACTAAGAACAATCTAGCACAGAGTAATATTATGTTCACCGTTTCTCTAAACTAGTAGCAAAAATATTGTCCAAAACTGCAGTTATAATAATTCGCACGTGTACAAGATTACGATAATTCGCATGTATGGAGATATCAAGTAAACTGAACTTACTCCATCAAAAATACATGCCCGTCCTTAACAGACAACTCAGCTTTTTTCCTGAATGCCCCTGGAGGGCGTCGAGACTTGTTTTCACCAGGTAACTTCTGCGCTTTTGGCCAAAGATGTATTTCAGTCCGAACAACATGCAAAATTGAGTTTGGTCGCACATCTTGCATTGCCAAGGAGATGTCATCCTGAAGCTCTTTTCCAGAACAGAACAATTTGATCTTCTCAGATGGTTTAAATTCTGCATAAAGTAAAGTTAACCTGTCACAAACTAATAATTAAAGGAGGTTGTGGTTATTTGTTCATCTTTCTGTGGCAAAAAATTACCCAACTGTCTTGGTGAGCAACTGATCCAGTAAACATAAGACAGAACAAGAATGGTTCAAACTAAAGAAGACAAACAAAAAAGACAAGGATAAAAGGTGAATACTAGCCTAGCTTCTTTGCAGCTTTTGATTTGACAAAGAGTGGAGTTTCCTCTGCATTGACAAGAAGCTTCACTCCTTTTCCTCCCAAAGTCATCACTATAGTAGTCATTGGCCCATGGCTGCAAGCAGCTCCTTGCAACTTAGCAGCAATTTTATTTTCATGGGGATACCACTTAGCTTTTGGTCTATGGAAGTGTGCAATTTCCTTACTGCATAAAAATTTATCAAACTTATCAAAACTGAGGTCAGCAAAGGACAGAAAACAATTAGTTCAGTGGGTAAAGTATGCATGAAAACTAAAGCTAATCATATGATGGTCATATCCAGAGCAAGAAGTTTTGCAATGTATAAACACAAGCAGACCAAGCCAACAAATATAGAATCCAATATTTTCGATAGGAAAACTCACAGATTTCTCAGTGAGACCAGAATTACAACCTGACCCCCAAAATTTGAAGCTATAAAATAGCATTATATCTACATAGCATATGAACAAACATCTCAACTGTGGAACATGAGTAGAGAAAGCTCAGTTACACTAAATGACATTCCATGGCTAACAAATAATGCATGCCAAAGATACTAATATCCATTGCAGAAAGAATTATTTCCTCAAGTCAACAGAGCCATCAGCTGTTCCCTTAAGTGGATCACATCAATAAACACAAATGAATAAATGACACTTCCGATGCAGGAAAATAATATTCTGATTATGCGGATGCCTCCTTTCACTATTTCTGACAATGCATGCTTACCACTTTGATGAAATAACTTTAGAAAGCATGCAAGGTTCATTCAAATACAGATTTGATAATCCAACAAAAGATGAAAAATTAGATGCGGAGTGGCTCATACTTGCTTAACTTCGGTTTCATGGTCTGCAGCTTCTGAGCAGGAGCAGAATGTACCACCTTTATGCCCATTGAAGCACGCTTTTTGGTATGAGATTTAGCTTGCTGTGACATCTTCCTGTTAGAATAAAATTTATCATTGGAAATATTGAACCGACCACTCAATGTAATTGTATGGTTGTTATGGTCAAAATTTTCCACTGTTGAAGTCTTCATTGAACGACTGACAACCATGGCACGAGCATGAGAGCGGAGCTGATCCCCATTGTTTTCGTCTAGAATCTCAAAAAGCATCTGGTCATCTTTAAGGTCAAATATTAGCTTGGGCTTTGGAGTATCCTCACTGGGATCCCAAATTATGTCGTCCAACCAAGATCCTTCAAACAATTCCTTGTTCAGTAAAGTGAGGTTATTCAAACGCTGCATGGTATCAGTTTTAACTGTTTCATATATGTTATTTGGTTCTATGTGGTCTAAGTTATTCTCCTGGGGAGCTTCATTTCTCAATAGATGGTTACAGTCCTCAGGGAAATGGTAATTAGCTGAAGCAGGAGTTTCCGTTTCTGCACAACCTAAAGGCTTGGTTTTTACCAGAGAACTATGAACTTTACTCTGTACATCACAACACCCAGAGACAAGATCATAATCCTTAGCCTCGTCTTCGCTGTGAATATCCACACTCTCTTCAGATATTGCACAGCTTTTCAAGCAAGGTTGAATTTCAGTCGCTGGTGAATTACCCCAAATGATATCATTTTCCCAATCTTCATGCTCAAGTGGATAAAAATCAGGACAAACTGGAGATTGCCAAGCAGTATAGATATCTTTGTGTCCATCTTTCATTGGTCGTTCAGAAAGACATGAGTCTTTCAACCTTAAAGTGACATCAGAAATTGATTCATCACTGTCACTCTCAAAGATATCCTCATTAACCTTGATATGCTTCAAAGTTGAGATATTTTGAATAGTACTACGTAAAAATACTTCCTCGTCTTCTTCAACAATATCTTTGATACTTGTGATATGGAGTTCTGGAAGAAATTATGACCAGAAAGAAAAATGATAAGACACTAGATATACTAGCAAATGTTTTGATCAAGAGCAAAGTATCATAACAAATTACTAAGTCCTGTCACCATCAAAACACCAACATTTCAAAACTACAGTAGCCTTTTATTATAGTGAAGATTTGCTTACAAAATAAAAGTATCTTGATTAAAAATCAGCATGAAGTAATAAACATATACTATCACCATGTTTGCTAACAATAAACATTGGCAAAATTGGCTCCTGGGAAGTGAGTACTAAACGTCTAAACTTGATTGACACTTGCTGAAACATACCATATAATCATGAACTAATTTCTAAAATGTTGCAAATTTGAGGCCATTTGCCAAAATACTATCCATTGTTGCAATCTTATTTGGAAATTCAGGAGAGATTGTATGAAAAAATCAGACTACCCTTCTGTGAATCTGAGTGGTGGCAATGTCACTACCAGCAATCATTAGTCACACAATTCGGAAATTTTGGATTGTTTAAATCTCCTAATCACCAAAAAAATCATAGGGAAATTTCATATTAAAATAGTCAAGTGTTTCCCAGCAAACAACCATGAATCAACAGTGTCCATCAGCCAATGTTTAATCAATTATTATATGATATATGTCTTAGCAAATATCAATTAAACGTAGTGCCCAGAAGTAAATTTTGCCAGAGTTTATATAGCTTAAAATTGAACAGTCCAAACAAGCAAAAATAATAATTTTGAGAGTAGCTATTATTTTCAGGTAATACCGTCGAAAATCACCAATCATGAGCCTACGAAGAACCATGGAGTTATCGGGGTCCTAGATTTGTTTCTTATAATCAGCATGAAGAATACCTTTATTCACCGGGCGCTTATGGTGATCTGTCTTAGGTTTTCGTACAGGATCCTGGACACCAAAAATTTCAGAGAACCTCATGATCACATTCCCATCCTCTATGCATAGAACAGGGAAGGAATTCACAGTTTTTGACTCAAGTTGACCTTCTTCAGTGTTCATCTCTTTCTGTTTCATTAGAGATGAGTAGTCCAGTGAGACTAAAGAGATTATGTGAACAACTAAATATTTATAGATTGAAATATGATGGTACAATTGGCAACATGGCATGAAAAGTATGAAATTTGCTAGAAGGGACTGGTGTATCACTTAAATATGAATTCAGGACCCAGTTCTCAGCACGGATGAAGTGCCTTTCAGCAACAAACAAAATTTGTAGTATCCCTAGCTAATTTGCCCCCGAAAAAGCTTGATACAAGCCATGAAGGGAACTTTCATTCACACCAAAGATTCCTCACAGCAACTAAACATAATGTATGTGATAGGAGCAGAAATATTTCAATAGCAACAAAGCACCTTCTAATCCAACAAAATTTCTACCTAGGAATGTCATGCAGTTCTAAACTCAGGTGGGAATAGCTCAACAGAAATACAGAGTACCTGAAAAGCTTCATGATCAAAGTCTATACTATCATCTTGCTGTGATAACGAGCAAGACATCTCTTCGATTACAAGGTTGCCGTTTGAGGGTGCTACATCCAGCTTCTCAGCTAAAGTTACACCCAAACACATGAAGGAAAGGATGAATGATGTCAGTTAGCTGCTATCCACAGTCAAAACTAATAGTAGGGTATGAAACACTTTGACAAAAAAAGGTTACCTGATATTTTCACTAGTTCAAAATAAAAACTCATTTGTTGAAACAATAATGGAGGTTATTTTATTTTAAAAAATAAATGTTTGTACAAAACTTCGACCCTCCAAAAAAAGGAGGAACAACACAGCCACTAGTTATTCTTCAAGAGAACAAGTAATGAGTAGATCTCAGATGAACCATGATCAGCAACAATGGCCCCAGACAAAAATGTTTTTGAAACACATGCACATCCTTGTGGAAGGATATGTCAAACCTGACTACGTGATCAATAGAAGGGAAAAACAATCTCAGAGGTAGAAGGGGAACAAATAATCAATATAGACATAAGAAACGAAATGTGTGCCAATATCCAAAAGATATAAACTAGGGAATACTCAGAAATGCACTCCGCTATCACCTGATGAGAAATTCTGCACCACATTACCACCAGGAAACTCATTATCATTAGGTGGCTCATCATCCTCATCATAGTTCTCATCATCAAACACTGAAACTTTGGTGCTGACTGAAACATGTGCTGCATTCGACAAAAAGTAATCTTTCTTGGACAGCAAATGGTCCTCCTCTGTAGATGCTTCAACTTCAGGTCCATCATATTCTTCATCAATATCTACATAGTCAATAGCATCTTCTGCCTTCTCATCATAGTCTACTGAACAGAAAAATGATCCGGCATCAAACATTATGTACAATTACATATAGAATAATGGAATAACAAAGCTATCAGAAAATAGCAGAAACCAATGGATGGATGGCAAACTGGGAATTTGGGATCAGCAAAGAACCCCTGAAAACAAACACATGCAACTTACATTGAGATGTAGAGGTGTCACATACCTTGCTCAGACGGATCACCTGGTGCTGGAGAAGACTTGATTAGCTATATTAGAACAGCACAGTATTAACTTGTCTGATAAGAAAACATTTAAGTCAAGTTAACTTTGTAACCATCATAAGATACCATACATCAATGTCTGTCAAAGAAGGACCAAGCTTGTCTGCAAGTGCAAGAAGGTGTTCCTTTGCATCCTGATAAATCAAGGGAAATAGAAGTAATAAGAAAAAAGTTTCAACAAAAATCAAACCACAGAGGAACCCTATGCTACACAACTGACTTATGGAAAAATTTCCTGAAGTTCTACTAAGTAGAAGGCTTGCACGGTTTTGTCCAGATTACAACAAAAATCATTGGTGGATTGTTTGGATGTTACCATGTACAGTCATTTTGATGGCAATAGAACTCTCCATGTCCAAAGTCCACTCGTGCTATTTTTCAAATTCCCTAAATTTGACTCGATCTTAAACTCTACCTAGTTGTGTAGTTGGCAAAACTCTGGTGGAAGATGGATCTACCATCTCAACTGGTATTACATATTATGACACAACAAGAAAATGTACTGCAACTCACCAAATACAACAAAACAAAAAAGATTATTCCACCTTGCAATCCACATAATTGCAATAGGTATTGGTATTGCCACATTATTAATTTGCTGACTGTAAAATTTTCAATGGCTATGTTGGCTCCTACCAAGAAATAGATCGCTCTAAATCATAAATTACACAAGTCAAACTGCAATATAATAAAAAAAACTTCCAACGTTCCATTAAGTTTATGTGTATCAAATCATTGACAATGACTCAGCCACCATTACAAAGAGAGGAAAAGCCACACTGGAATATTGTACATCCATGCTGCCACAATAATACCACATTGGGCAAAATTTCCATCAACCTATGTGTGTCATTTACAAGACATATACCAGTATCGTCTGCATCGCACACAGAACTGCTACAAAACTTTCTCCCACGTTGCATCATCTGCTAGAGACAGAAAAATGAAAATAAAAGAACCACAAGAAAAAAGAGAGTGAACTCAGACTTACCTCATCAAGATAGTCAGCATCTAAGTCACCCGAATCATCAACATTGCCAAACATAAACCCCAGGAAGTGCTTCCCACCAGGTTCCTCATAATCCTCCTCCTCATCATCATCTAGAAGGACAACAATAATAACAAGCCAAATGGGGTGAATCGAACTAAAATTAATTTATATTAATTGATTGATTGATTCCCCCACACATAAATTGTAGATAACTTCAAATACATCAAGTGCTAAGCAAAAACTTTCAATTATTATAGAAAACTCAAGAATCCAGATCATAAGCAAACAAGTCACAGTGGTTAAAGAACTATCTGTGCCCCCAAATGGCATCCTAAAAATTCACAAAACAGGTAGCTTTATCATGGGTTCAGATTTTGAAAGATAAGTCATTTCAGAACTTAAAATGTCTACTGATACAAAGCTTGCAGGAAGGTGTTAAACTGAAGGTTGCAACAGAACATATATACACAGAACAGGAAAAATAACTCAGCTGCGTAGGATCGTCTGGCATAATTGATTCTATCGTTTAAAGTACGCTGCCTGCTCTAGAAAGGAAAGAAAAAAATGTTAAAAACTGCATGACCATTGATAATACAACAAGCCAACCACCCCATCGCAATGAGTCCTTGCTCAAACGCACCTGAACTTACGTCAGTCCAAACCCTAAATTTCCCCCAAAAAATACCATCCATTCCTATATATAAGACTCGACAGCAAGCCATAAGCAGGTGCAAAATATAAGCCCGCAGCACTTGAAAGAATTGCATCAAGACTCCGTTCCCGTGCGCAAACCACACAGGGGGTCAATTCGCGAGAGCACAGAAACCATACCAGCCGGCGACAATCTCCGGGGAATCAAGCTCACCTGCGGCGCTAGTGGTCGGGTTGTCGTCGTCGTGGCGCTCGCCGTCGCTCATGGTTGCGGCAGCTTGTGCTGCCGGCCCACCGCCGCCGCTGCCGCCTCCGCCCCGCGACAGCACCAGCTGCAGCGGCAAACCCTCGAGCGCCCGCCGCGCTCCCAAAGCCCCAGCCGCCGCGAATTCGCGAACCCTAGCAAGGCGCGATCGACTCGCCGGGGCTTGGATGGGGGCGATGGCGAGCTAAATAACGAAAAAGAATTCGCGAGGGTGAGGGAGCCCGTGCCAGCGCGAGGAGACGGGGGCGACTTCTCCTAGGGTTCAGCTGGGTATTCCGCCACGTCGGGGCGCGAATCTCGAAGCGCGAGGCGAGGGCGGCGGCGGCGAGGGAAGCGGGAGCTGCGGCACCTCGTCCGCGTCGGCGGTGGCGGGCGGAGCTGGGATCTGGCAGGAGGAGGACGGCGAGGAGGGGGGCCGCGTTGCGGCGGAGGAGGAGGGGGAGGCGCGAGAGCGGCCGGGGGGCTCGGTGGGAGGAGAGAGAGAGAGAGAGGGGGGCCGCGTCGCGGTGCTGCCGACTGCGCGGCCGCCGGGCCTGCGGGCTGCGGCGCATCGAGCAGGCCGAACGGGCTAGAGCCCAACACGGCCCAGGCACGATCTAGCGGGGCCTGTTTAGGCCCTATTGCCTGCTATCATAAGAGCATTGCCAGCAGGATCTCTATATTTCGTTCTCTATATCCCTTCTCTAAATCACTATTTATTCCTCTATATTTTCATCATCTCCAGTAGAGTCCTTATTCTAGAAAAGATATAGAGAGTCTCTAGAGAGTCTCTAAATATAGAGAGACTGGAGGGAGTCTCTAAATTTAGGGACTGTGATAGAGACCCTGCTGGATGGGTATAGAGGTTGAGACTGTCCGCAATAGTGTTTTAGGGTGTGTTTGGTTGGTTGAATGAGGTGGTACGGGATGGTATCATACATGATCCAGGTGTTTGGTTAGCTGCATGGAATGATCTGATTCTTCATACATGTGTTTGGTTGGTGGGATGGGGATGAATGGGATGGTACGTGTTAGTTCAAATTTAGGGAATATTTTCTGTTTATCCTGCATGGTGTGATTCGGCCATTTTGGTCGAACGATCCCATACAACTTTTTGTTTCGAATCGTTCCATCCTATTCAGTATCATCTTATTCCATTCATCCTCGTACAACCAACCAAACACACCCTTATAGGCTGTTTGGTTGTCTTCTCTCACGAGTCTGACCCGTCCGACTCAGCCAGACTGGTGAGATACGGGATGTGCAAATACAGAGACAGTGTTTGGTTGAGTGTTTAGTAGGCGAATATTTTGAAATTTAATTATTTTGAAATTTATATTACGAGTGTGGTCTAGTTTTGTTGAAAAAATGTAAATCCATTTTATAATCGGTTCGTGTCGATATGCTAATAAAAGATACAAACAAAAAGGAAAAGAAAAACTTATCTCGCTACGTGGCGTTCATGCATGGCTTGATATGGTGACTGACTGTGGCCCCATGCGCAGAACACGAGGTCGGCATGCGTTGCATCCAGAGAAACGCCCATTTTTTATGTTTCTCCAGAGCCAGACTGCATGGAGAATCTTGCATCCACAGAGCCAGGCTTAAAACTATATGCAGGCAACCAAACACAAGAAAAAAACAAGATTCTGTATCTATAGATGCAAATCTCTGTAAATGCAGCCAACCAAACAGCCTATTAGAGAACGGCATAGGAAACCTGCTAGAGATGCTCTAACCGCCAAAACAAATTTAAGGTGCCATGAATAAAAAAAATTATAACCCAAAATTTTATATTTCATAGAAAATGATGTATATGTATTACTCCCTCCGGTCAAAAAAACATGTCGTTGTTGACTTTTGAACACGCCTTTGACCATTCGTCTTATTTAAAAAACTACGTAAGTTATCACTTATTTTGTTGTGATTTGTTTTATCATTAAAGGTACTTTAAACATGATTTATATTTACACATGTTTGCACTAAATTTTTGAATAAGGCAAATGGTCAAAGGCGTGTCCAAAAGTCAACGTCGACTTGTTTTTATGACCGAAAGTAGTAATATATTTGCCTTCTATGAATTTTGAATTTTGTATTTGTTCGCTTAAACAGGCCGTGGAGGGCCTAGGCACAAGCAGGCCGTTGTTGTTTCGGTGTTGGCCTAGCACAACCCGGCTGGTCCGGCCAGCTACGTGATCTTCATGTCTATGGAGCTACACAAGCAACACATCAAAGAAACACAAGGCACCTTTAGTCTTAAGAGACTCAGCTGTCCTCAAGAATATGATGTGGATTGAGGGACAATCTTCCAAACGCAATTGATTTGACCCGTTTTGGAACTATTGTTTTGCAATGGTCTATAATCCGATTGCTTTTGATTAGTTTTATCGCATTTTCGCTACCAAAATTTGTGTGTTCATGGTTCAATCTATGTCTTCAGCGGCAACAGGAAAGGAATCTGAATTCTGAGCAAGGGCGCGTTTGGATCCGGACAGGAGCGGTTCTAACCTTACCATGCTAGGCTAGTTTTTTTTTTTTTTTAGAAAAAGGCATGAGAACTGCTTTGAATTAATTCAAAAGAAAAGTTACAAGGATAAAATTTAGAGGGTGGTTTAGACACATTCCTCCCGGACGCACGCTACAATTGAGTTAACTTATTACAAAACGGACGTCTGCCGCCATCTAAAGGTGCAGGACCCCCAAGAGCAAATCGAAGAATATCATCGGCGGTAACTACTTTGATTTGAAAATGCGATTGTTCCTTTTAAGCTAGAAATGCCAAAGGGTTGCTAGCACGATCGATCGTAGACCCAGGGCTAGGTTGGATCGCAGGAAACGCACGCACAGCCTCCTCCCCTGCTCTTCTACTCCCCCTCCTCCTCTCTATATGCAACATATTCTCATCTTTGTTTAATGGGATGTCCACCTAGCTCACCTGAACACAAAATTTTCCCTTTCGCAACCATGGAACCCGGAACCAAACTTTCCAACAAAACCATCCAAAAGGAAAACCAAAAAAAGGCAAAAAAATCCAAAACAGGGGAAGAAAAAGAAAAAAAACAGATAGAAAGCTCCAAAATTCAGCATAAGGAAACCCGACACCCAAAAAAAAAACCGAGGCCGAAAAAAAGAGAGGGAAAAATAAACAAAAAAGAAAAGCAAAACCGAAGCGAGCCAAGGGTTTTTGAGTACAACTACGGCAGCAGCAGCGCACAGCACGCACAGCCTCCTCCCCTGCTCTTCTACTCCCCCTCCTCCTCCCTCCCATCACCCAGCATCCCATGCCTGCTCTGCTCCACCTCCCCAGGCAGGCACACGCGGAAATGAGGAATTGAAACCGAGCCGCGAGCGATTCGATTCGCCCCCCCGGATCCTCGAGCGCGAGCAATCGCGTGGTGCTAGTTGTTTGTTACTGTTAAAAAAATTGGCTTTTCGTGGTAAGCTAGCCTAAATCGACCAAAAAAGACTTGTCTAGTTAGAGAGCCGAATCGGCTCGCCTTGAATGACAATCTCTGCTGGGCTAAATAAAATTAACGATCAACGCGTTCCGCTCGCCGTGTTAAGCAAACTAACCAAGCAGAGCTTCCATCACATGGCTGGCAAAGCTATCAGCACGTTGGCCTTGCTTAGCTAGGCCAGAGCTGAGCTCGCCCGGGATCCAAACGCGGCCTAAGCACTAATCTACTCATGCCGAGCCCGTAAAAATACCTGGCTGGCAAGCGGACTGCAAGTCTGCAACAGAGCCCGCGAAGCGCATCATGGCCATTGCGGCTTGAGTCTCGAGTCTTGGCCGCAAGCAAGCCGCGTCAGTTTAAATCCCTACCTTTGCTACTGAAGATTGGAGGAAATTGGAATCTTGTATTGCACAGTAGAGAGTACCAAGAAATAGTACACTAGATGGGCCAGCCTTAGGGCCCAAAATACTCTAAATACTCTAACACTCCCCCGCAGTCTCAACGGCGCAAATAAAGTGTTGAGACTGGTACAAAATAATCGCACTCCCCCGTGGTCGAGACAGAGTGACCAAAGAAGTAAAAAAAACAATCCAAATAAAGGACAGTCACACAGTAGTCACTCCCCCGCAGTCGGAACGGACGGTGCGCAAACGTTGAGACTGGTCCTGAACTCGAGGAAGACCGTACTCGGAAGGCCCTTGGTGAAAATATCAGCATACTGGGACGACGTCGGGACGTGCATGATGCGCACATGACCGAGAGCAACCCGCTCGCGGACGAAGTGAAGATCAATCTCGACGTGTTTGGTGCGCTGATGCTGCACCGGGTTGGTGGAGAGGTAGACCGCGCTGATGTTGTCGCAGTAGACGAGGGTGGCCTTCGACAGCGGACTGTGGAGCTCCTGGAGCAGCTGGCGAAGCCAACAGACCTCAGCGACGCCATTGGCGCATCGCGATATTTCGGATTCCGCATTTGGGCGGAGACCGTGTCTTTGGCGTTTGACGACAGACACCAGATTGTCACCAAGAAAGACACCGTAGCCCGATGTGGATTTTCTGGTTTCTGGGCAGCCTGCCCAGTTAGCGTTGGTGTAGACCGTGAGGCTCGTAAGAGCGGAGCGACGAAGTAGAAGACCGAGCTCCAAGGTACCACGAAGGTACCGCAAGATGCGCTTGAGAGCAGCGAAATGCGGTTCCCGTGGGTCATGCATGAAGAGGCAGACCTGTTGGACGGTATAGGTGATGTCCGGACGAGTGAGCGTCAAGTACTGGAGTGCACCTGCCAAGCTGCGATAGAGGGTCGCGTCACCAACCGAGGGACCGGCTGCTGATAACTTGGAGCTCATGTCGACCGGAGTGGAGCAGGCTTTGCAGTCAGCCATGCCTGCACAATCGAGGATGTCGACGATGTACTGCCGCTGGGAGAGGAGGAAACCACCCGACTGTGGAAGCACCGAGACACCAAGGAAATGATGCAGGGGCCCAAGGTCCTTGAGGGAGAACTGGTGTTCCAAAGCAGACACCGTGCGGCTCAAGAGGTCATCCGAAGAAGCAGTCAGCACAATATCATCGACGTAAACCAGTAGATACGCTGTCTCAGTGTAACATCCCAAATTTTCAAAACCAAATTTGGCACGTTAATAATTTCATTAAAATGCATAATTAAAATATTAAACTATTTAAGTGTTGAAAAACATCATGGCATCATCATTGCATGTAACCGTTTTGAAAATGGGTTGGGTCATTAATTTTTAAAGGTATAAATATTTTCATGGGTGCATTTAGAAGCTTTCAAACCCATGTGAATTTGTCAAAATCTATTTAATATTTGACCTTTGAATAATTATTTAGAAAGAAGAAAAGAGAAAACAAAATTGGAAAAATTAGAAAACTTCTCTCTCTCACCTTTTCTCTCGCTCTCTTCTCTCTCCTCTCAGACTTAAGCTTATCGCCAGTAACTCAAATTGTCGCTTATGAAGTTACTCCTCGCAACTCAGCAGCGCGTCGTTGGCTCACCAAAGACCACGCCACGACCTTCTCTCGCTGCCACGCTAAGCGCCTCGACCTCGCCGTCTTGTCGCCTTGCTATTGTGCAATAGCGCTGTCTTTCGTTGCCTCTCCACATTTGTGCCATCCGTCGGAGTAAAGTCCGACTTCCGCGTGCCCTCCTCGGCTATAAAGTGGAGCTCAGGTTCCTACCTCTCCTTGCTCAAGTGCCTTGCCGTGCCGTGCTTCTTCTCGTGTTGAAGGAACCCAAGCATCACCAAGTCAAGAAGGAAGTCGCCGCCGTGGCTTCATTTCGCCGTCTCTGGGTAAGCTTCGCTCATCTCTAGGCTGCGCAAGAGCTTGGGAAGATGATCCCGAGGGGTCAGAGTCTTCTGCGTGTGCCATGTCGAGTTAGAGCTCCCATGGAAGCCATACGAGCTAGTTTAGAGCTTGCATCGTAGCTATGTATAAAAATACGACGTCGGCGCGGACGGCGGATCGGCAGACTATAGGGTCCTTTGGAGGCGCTGAGTCGAGAGGAATCCATTTTTGCATCGGTTTGTCGAATCGGAGGTCGCCACCGCCGGCCAGCCGAGCTCAGTGTGCTCCAATGGAGTTGTCTGTGTGCGTCTTTGTGTGCATGCATATGGCTAGCTAGAGGTAGAAGAAGAAGTGCTTTGAGATTAGTGCTTTTGTGTGTGGTTTCGATGAGTGGAAACGATTCGAGCGAGAATACGCTTTCCGAGTTCAAAGCGCACATATAAATATAATCCAAAATTTAATAACTCTCTATTAATATTAATACCTATAAAAATAAAAATTAAGCTAATCATTTTTCATTAACTAGCAAATAATGAATGATTTTCAAAAACCTTAGAAAATAACAAATATACTATTTGGATGCATACACTTGATTTAATAAAAATATAAAAATATAAAATAGTTGTGCATGCATCACATTTCCATACATATTTATTTCGTGCATGATTTTTAAAACAAAAATCATATATAAATGTTCCTGTTTGATGGATGTTTGTATTATCTTGTATGTGTTGTCCGCGTGGTTAGACCTGGCCCATCGTCAGCCGGTTGCTCCTACGAATCATCGACCAAGGCAAGTCCTTTGATCATATTGTGAAGCCATTTTGGTTATTTAGAAAATGTTTATTAGACTTGAAAAGATGCATGCTAGTTTAAAAGATAAATGCCGATTTGCTAGAATTAGTTATTATGCCGAATAGAAAAGGTAAGAAAAATGGTAGGATTAAACCTAAGGCTAAACTACGAATTGCTCATATTTATATACTTGTTGAGGTAGGATAAATGCTTAAAACTATTTATGCGGAATGATTCAATCATTTGTGTGAACTGAGAATATTGTTGAGAAATGTTTGGGAAAGGATGATTTAAAGATAGCGCATCAAGGGTGATGCTTAATAGGAAATGATTTTCCTCTTATCCCAAAATCTTTCCGACTAGGGAGATATTTTGTCAGTTGGTGCAGTATGGCACCGGTTTGAAAATCGGGCTAAAATATAAATTCTCCCTAGTCTAAGGACCGCTCATCCTATAATCCTATGAATCGAGCCATTACAAGACGACCTCGAGCCGGTATGGGACGGGCCCGATCGTTGGCCCTCGTGGTTGATGGTCTTGTGGCGAAACATCGTCTGGGCGCGTAGCCTCTCGAGGGTAAAGCGTACCCACTCGCAGAGTTAAAATCGTCATGATAGCCGTGCTTTCATGATTCTGGCCTTGCCAAGGACTGATTATATGGTAGCTCCTTCATTTTAAAATCAATTTAGAAAAGGGTTTTGAACAAATGATTTGAGATAAGTAAGGTTTGAGAAGGATTTCGTTTGAGCTAGGGGCCACCGGTGATATTCGAAATGGGTAACGGCCTATCGGAAAGTGTCATGGAATGGACCTAGCCGGTTTTGAGAAAAGAAAAGAAGAAAGGATTTTGTTCTTGCTATGGCACCGAGGCCAAGTGGCGAGAACCGCTTTAAAAGCCCAAAGAAAATATGGAGATATAATGTTTCTAAATCGCTTTGTCAAAACTAGGCTAATAACCGCAATTTCCGCAAAACCGCCCAAGCCATCCATTTGTACTAAACCCCATCAAGATATACCCTCGACTTGTCGAGTACCTTTGTACTCACTCCTATTTCTCCTTCCTCTTCCAAAATTTTCAACAATGAGAAGCGCTTCACGACTCGCCATCCGAGGAGGACCCGGACTTCGAGGAGGAGGAGGACTTCGAGGACGAAGAGTAGGGTTGTGTCCCGCCGCGCCGCTTCACTGTGGAATAGTCTAGCTGCTAGAATAAATCGTGCCATGTTAGGCTCTGCGTTACCGTGTGTGTAACGCAGATCTTAACCGCGTGCCGTGCTTGATGTATTAAATCAGGACTTCGTGGGACGCTTAGTCCCTATGTTGTAATAATGTAACTCAAGGCAATGTACCATTATTGTTGTTAAATTGTGTGTGCTAGCCATGATCTTACGGGACTAGTCTTGTATGCACAATTAGGGTTGATCAATTAGACCGGTTCGACAAAAGTGGTATCAGAGCCGACTGGCTTTAGGACGTAGCCCTAGAATTAGAGACCATATAATTTATAAAGAAAATAATTGTTAAATAAATTCATAATCTTCGCAATCCAATTTTTGCTGATAATCTTTTGGAAATTGTAGATGCCGTCTTTCGCGTCTGCCCTTGGACTTGGCTACGGAGGTTTCAGGCGCCATTTGTTGTCGATCTTCGAAGCGCTTGGTTTTGGTGACCCTATGTATCATGGGGCCACTACTTTGCGCAAAGGACGACTTTTCTTTGGGTGGTAAAGGCCATCGTTTTTGCCGCAGTCCACCGCCTACTCGTGGACCGTTCCGCTACTCTGCCAATCGCGTTAATTGCTCAGACGCCATCCAAGACGTGTCCAGACTTGCTTTACATCGACTCCGCAGTCTGTTCACGCGTGAGCTGCATGTCTCCCCGCTTCGCTACTTTCCCTCTCGTCTGCCTAACGAGCTGTTCAGCCATGCTCGTACGGCCGAGGGTGAGAGCGACCCGACGGTGTACCACCTTGCCGAGCTCGTCCAATCCCTGGACGACGCGTACACCATCGCCTTGCGGGAGTTGAACTCTGTCTATGACACCAACCGCCAGCTGGAGCAAGCCAAGAAGGAGAGCCGCGAACTTAAAAAGCGTGACTCTTTCCACTTGGTGGAGAAGGTCCAGCTTCGCAAAAGAATCCGTCAGTTGGTTCGCGAGAACCGGCGTCTCCGTGGAATGCCGCTTTTCCTCCGGACTCGCCATCGCCGCTCGACCTCGCGCGCAGAAGAAGGAGGTCGGGACAAGCCCGCGCCCCCGCCTAAGGATCCCGCCGATCTTCCCTTGTGTTCCTTCGAGCTCACCCCAAGGATCTCAAGTTGGATCTGGGTCCTTCCGGAGCGAGAGCTCCGCCCCCACTCTTGTCGAGCTCCAAGGCATACCGTTGATGGTTCGATCACCACTGTCTGGTTGGCACCCCACCGTGGATGCCGACGATGATGATGATGACGGGAAGACCCGTGGAGTTGGTCTCCGGTCCGATTGCGACCGTGACTAGCTCAGAGCCCTCAGATCCTTTGTTTGGGTCGTTGTCACCCTTTTCTTTTCTTTTTCTTTTGCTTTGGGTCTTGTCCGCCGCTTTGCGCTTTGCCGCCGGTCCCCCCACTTCAAATATTCGCCGCTCTTTAAGAGGGCCGTCCCGCCGATTCGCCGCCTACTCGCCTTGCTGCTGTCCCCGCCAAGATTTGGCCTTGCCGCTTTGCCGCCGCTTGTTGCTGCATTGCTGCTGCTTGCCTTGCTGTCGGTGCTTGTCTTGTCTGCCTGCTTGCCGCCGCCAGGTTGCCCGCCGCTTCTCCACCGCGATGAGGAGAAGGTCGGAGATTCGCTCATGAGTCCTCCTCCTCACTGCTCATGAGCCTCGCCGCTCGGTGAGCCCTCGCGTTCTCCGAGTCCTCCTCTCGCGCTCCAAGTCCTCGTCGTTCCTCGAGTCCTCGCCTCGCCCGAGCCGAGCGAGTTCAAATCTCTTCCTCGAGGAGATGAGTCATTTTCTCTCTCGATCACCGTGGTAGCCATCCTACTCGGTTGGTGCTTACGGTGGGCCTTGTGGATCCAATCCTATTAGCCGCCCCGGCAGATGTCGTGTAACCCGTGAGGTAGTTAGCTCGTGATTTGGGCTGACGTACCAGTTTGTGGTATTATACTGCTTGTACCCTAAAATTGTTATGTTATGAATATGAATGTGCATTGTGCCAAATTGCATATTTAAAACCATGTTTTGATGAAAACGTAATTCCTCCTTATGCTTATCTCGCTCCTCTCCTACCTATCAGATGGTGATTGCTCGAGTGGCTGGAAGAAGGGATGTTGCCCGGGGCCGAGGTCATGGAAGTGCCCCAAGCCGAGCAAGTGCTTCGTACCAACCTCGTGAGCAAGATCGCTCAGTTCGCATGGATCAACATTCTGTTGGAGGACCTCCTCCTGTTCTTGTTCCTCCGCCAGCTCCTCTGCCAAATCTTCCACCAAATTCCCAACCAAGATCCCAACCATCCCACCACGAAAACTCTCTCGAACATCAAGCCGATTCCAACCACCATCTTCCACCACCACCTCCTGAAGAACCCACCACCCGAGAAATCATGCAATGCAACACCGGATGATCCGCGACTTGATTCAAGAGCGGAATCATCCTCCGTCCCAGCTCCCTCTCCCGCTCATATACCAGCTCCACCTCCCTATCGTTCCTCAGATCAATGACTTCCTTAGGGCCAATCCCCTAAGTATGTTGGCTCTGCCGACTCTCCGAAGCGGCGGATTGGTTAAAGGAGATCGAGAAAAGCTCATCATGTTCCAATGTGGTGAGGTTGAGAGTGTTCACTCGCAACACATCACTCATTGGGGGTTGCCGCTTGGTGGGACACGCTCGTGAAGCCCATGATAACCCCGATGCTATTGAGTGGGCTGAGTTCGTTGAGGCATTTGAAGAGAACTATGTTCCCGACAGTGTTAAAGAGGCTAAAAGAATTGAATTCCACTCCCTCGCAAGGAAGCATGACCGCAGGAGTACCTCACCAAATTCACACTCTTGGCTCGATATGTTCCAAGGGACGTGAGGAGCGATGCCGATAAGATATATTTCTTCAAGAAAGGCATGGACCACGAGATACGTGCCTTGATTGACTCCTCTCAATTCCCCACTTTTAAGCAAATGTTTGCCCGAGCGGTTAAACAAGAGGAAAACCGTCGCCGATGCCTAGTCGCCGAAAGAAGAAGAGGGCCCATGAGGATAGCCATTCCTCCGAAGTTCTCGCTTCAAGATCAAGCGCCTCGTGATCGTGTGCATGTTATCCTCCTCGCCTCAAGACTCAGTGGGTCCATCGCGACACGCCTCTACCACCTCCACCAGCCGCACCCAAGTCTCCACTCCTCAAAAGAAAGATATCTCCACCATAAAGTGCTTTGCTTGCCGCCAGTTGGGTCACTATGCCACCGTGTCCCAATAAGAATATCGAGCCTCAAGGGAAGCTCGCTGCCCGCGACTCGCCTTCCGGGATGGGTCGCGGAACTTTCAACCCGCAAGATCTGCTCCTCTTTGTTGGACGGGCGTGTGAACCACGCCATCGCCGAGGACGCCCATGCCGATCCCAATGTGGTGATGGGTAAGTTTTTCATAAGCGCGATGCTCTCATCGCTTCTTTTCGATTTCGTGCAACGATTCATTCATCTCAAAGATCTTTTGTCAAAAATCATGAGTTGAAAGCCGATGCAATCAAGAATCCAATGCTAATTAAATCCTCGAAAATCATGAGGTCCACTTTGATGTGCCCCGGTTGCTTAAAATTCAAGACACCGAGTTCTTGGCAGACTTGGTGGTTATAAACTCAAGAGGAATTGAAGTGATTTCGGTATGGATTGGTTAACCAAAATAAAGGTCAAATAGATGTGCCACCAAAACAAGAAAATTAATTAATAGTGTTGGACAGAGGTCCAATTCATCGCAAATCCTTTCCCTCCGATCTAATCACCCTTAATAAGTTGGAGGCCTCTTCCCGAAAACCATAGGCGTGGTAAAGGATTTCCCGATGTGTTCCGGACGAGCTACTCGAATGCCTCGATCGGAAATTGAATTTGTGATAAACCCGTTCCTGCATCGGTCCTATCTCCCAAAGACCTTATCGCCTTTCCGCCAATCTAATGGCTGAATTGAAGAAACAAATTGAAGAATTACAAGAAAAAGGATTTATCCGACCAAGTGTTTCCCTTGGGAGCACACGTGATCTTCGCAAAAAGAAAGACGGATCTCTCCGCATGTGCATAGATTATCGATCTCTAAATGAAGTAACAATTAAGAATAAATACCTCTTCCCGAATTGATGATCTGCTTGATCAAATGAAAGGAGCTTGTATCTTCTCAAAAATCGACCGAGGTCCGTTACCACCAAATAAAAATTAAAGATACCGACATTCCGAAAACAACTTTCACCACAAGATATGGCCTCTATGAGTTCACGGTGATGTCGTTTGGTCTTACCAACGCTCCGCCGTATTTCATGAATCTAATGAATAAAGTGTTCATGGATTTTCTCGGACAAGTTTGTGGTGGTATTCATCGATGATATTCTAATCTTTCTAAATCGGAAGAGGAGCATGAAATTCATCTTAGAAAGGTTCGGAGAGGTTAAGAGAAAATCGGTTGTATGCCTGTCGAGCAAGTGCGAGTTCGGATGAAGGAAGTGATATTCCTTGGTCATGTGATATCACCGAGGAGGTGTTGCAATGGACCGGAAAAAGTCACCGCGTTGTTGAGTGGAAACAACCAAATCTGGAAGCAAGTGAGAAGTTTTCTTGGATTGGCGGGATATTACCGTCGGTTCATTGAAAATTTTTCAAAAATCTCTCGTCCTTTGACAAATCTTCTTAAAAAGGAAAATAAATTTGAGTGGAATGATAAGTGTGAAGCTAGTTTTCAAGAGTTGAAAAGGCTATTAACTTCCGCTCCGGTGTTAATCCTGCCTGATGTCCATAAGGATTTTGAGGTATTTTGCGATGCATCTAGGCAAGGCCTAGGTTGCGTGCTGATGCAAGAAAGGAGAGTTGTTGCTTACGCATCAAGACAACTGAAACCTCATGAGCAGAATTATCCCACTCATGATCTTGAGCTTGCCGCTGTGGTTCACGCCTCAAAACTGGAGACACTATCTAATTGGCAATAGAACCAAATATTCACCGATCATAAAAGTCTCAAATATATATTCACTCAACCCGATCTCAATCTAAGACAAAGAAGATGGTTGGAATTAATCAAGGACTATGATGTGGGAATCCATTACCATCTCCGGCAAGGCCAATGTGGTGGCCGATGCCTTAAGCCGGCTGTTCCAGCTTGTAATCATCTCATGCTTAAAGAAGATCAACCCGAAGTTATACAAAGAATTATCGACCTCAACTTGGAAATGGTTGAGGTAGGCCAAATAAATATGCTTGAATTACAACCCACCTTAATGAATCAAATTAAAGAAGCGCAGAAGGTGATGATGAAGTTCTTGAAATTAAAGAGAAGCTTAAAAGAATAAGGCACCAGATTTTTCCATGGATGAAGAAGGAATACTCGTTTAAAAAGAGAATCTTCGTACCAAACAATAAATCTCTTAAAGAAGTCATCCTAAAAGAAGCCCATGAAAGCCCAATTTCTATCCATCCCGGAAGTACCAAGATGTATCTCGATCGAAAACCACTTATTGGTGGATCGAATGAAAAGAGATATTGCCGAGTATGTTGTTCTCTCGCGACATCCGCCAAAGAGTGAAGGCCGAGCATCAAAGGCTTCTTTGGTGTTGCAACCGCCAAGATTCTGAATGGAAGTGGGAAGAAGGGATGGACTTCATTGTCGGGTTACCTAAAACTCAATCCGCTATGACTCCATCTGGGTAATCGTCGATCGTCTCACTAAAGTTGCACACTTCATCCCTGTCCGAACCACCTACACCGGAGGCAAGTTGGCCGAGCTGTACATGAGCAAGATAGTCTGTCTACATGGGGTGCCAAAGAAGATTGTCTCGACCGAGGTACCCAATTCACCTCCACTCGGGACAAGCTCCATGAGTCGCTTGGTACCCATCTGAATTTCAGTACTGCCTTTCACCCTCAGACCGATGGCCAGACTGAAAGAGTTAACCAAATACTTGAGGATATGTTGAGGGCAAGTGCCCTAGCCAACCCCACAAGCTGGGATAAGCAATTGCCATATGCTGAGTTTTCTTACAATAACGATCACCACCAAGCATCCAAATGACACCCTATGAAGCATTGTATGGAAGAAAGTGTCGTACACCTCTCAGACCGGCAAGAAACTGGTGAGACAAAGGTATTTGGTTTGGATATCTTGCAAGAGGCGAAAAGCAAGTGAAGTTAATCCAAGAAAAGTCAAGGCAGCCCAGCCTAGGCAGAAAGTTTCGCCGACAATCGCCGGCGTGATCTAAAATTTGCCAAGGGTGATTTCGTGTCTGCGGGTTTCTCCTCTCAAAGGCATGCGCAGATTCCGTGTGAGTGGAAAGTTAGCTCCAAGATATATTGGTCCTTTCCAAATTTTAGCCCGAAGGGTGAGGTGGCATACCGCTTGAATCGCCGAGTATCTGTCCGATGTGCACAATGTGTTCCATGTCTCTCAATTAAAGAAATGTCTCCGTGTGCGAGGAGCAGATTGCTATTGGACAAAGCAGATCTACAACTGACTTGACACTTAAAGAATATCCGGTCAAGATTTTGATGTGGCTATGCGCAAAACCGGAGAAAAATGTTTGGTTTTGCCGTGTTCGAAGGAGTAACCACCGAGGCGGTTACTTGGGAGCGTGAAGAGGATCTTGGCGCCGAGTTCGGAATTATTTCGAAGAATCGAATCTCGAGGACGAGATTCTCCTTAAGGGAAGGTTTGTAACATCCCAAATTTTCAAAACCAAATTTGGCACGTTAATAATTTCATTAAAATGCATAATTAAAATATTAAACTATTTAAGTGTTGAAAAACATCATGGCATCATCATTGCATGTAACCGTTTTGAAAATGGGTTGGGTCATTAATTTTAAAGGTATAAATATTTTCATGGGTGCATTTAGAAGCTTTCAAACCCATGTGAATTTGTCAAAATCTATTTAATATTTGACCTTTGAATAATTATTTAGAAAGAAGAAAAGAGAAAACAAAATTGGAAAAATTAGAAAACTTCTCTCTCTCACCTTTTCTCTCTCTCTTCTTCTCTCCTCTCGACCGCAAGCTTATCGCTCAGAACTCAAATTGCCGCTTATGAGTTACTCCCCGCAACTCCAGCAAGCGTCGTTGGCTCACCAAAGACCACGCCACGACCTCTCTCGCTGCCACGCTTAAGCGCTCGACTCGCCGTCTTGTCGCCGCCGCTATTGTGCAATAGCGCTGTTTTCGTTGCCTCCGCATTGTGCCATCCGTCGGAGTAAAGTCCGACGCCGCCGCGCGTCCTCCTCGGCTATAAAGTGGAGCTCAGTGCTCCTACCTCTCCTTGCTCGATGCCTTGCCGTGCCGTGCTTCTTCTCGTGTTGAAGGAACCCAAGCATCACCAAGTCAAGAAGGAAGTCGCCGCCAGAAGGCATTCATTTCATCGCCTCTCCGGTAAGCTTCGCTCATCTCTAGTGCGCAAGAGCTTGGGAAGATGATCCCGAGGGTCGTAGTCTTCCTGCGTGTGCTATGTCGAGTTAGAGCTCCCATGGAAGCCATACGAGCTAGTTTAGAGCTTGCATCGTAGCTATGTATAAAATATACGACGTCAGGCGCGGACGGCGGATCGCCAGCCTATAGGGTCCTTTGGAGGCGCCGAGTCGAGAGGAATCCATTTTTGCAAATCGGTTTGTCGAACGGAGGTCGCCACCGCCGGCCAGCCGAGCTCAGCAGTGCTCCAATGGAGTTGTGCGTGTGCGTCGTGTGTGCATGCATATGGCTAGCTAGAGGTAGAAGAAGAAGTGCTTTGAGATTAGTGCTTTTGTGTGTGGTTTCGATGAGTGGAAACGATTCGAGCGTAATACGCTTCCAGAGTTCAAAGCGCACATATAAATATAATCCAAAATTTAATAACTCTCTATTAATATTAATACCTATAAAAATAAAAATTAAGCTAATCATTTTTCATTAACTAGCAAATAATGAATGATTTTCAAAAACCTTAGAAAATAACAAATATACTATTTGGATGCATACACTTGATTTAATAAAAATATAAAAATATAAAATAGTTGTGCATGCATCACATTTCCATACATATTTATTTCGTGCATGATTTTTAAAACAAAATCATATATAAATGTTTCCTCGCTTGATGGATGTTTGTATTATCTTGTATGTGTTGTCCGCGTGGTTAGACTCCGCCCATCGTCAGCCGGTTGCTCCTACCATCATCCGACCAAGGCAAGTCCCTTTGATCATATTGTGAAGCCATTTTCGTTATTTAGAAAATGTTTATTAGACTTGAAAAGATGCATGCTAGTTTAAAAGATAAATGCCGATTTGCTAGAATTAGTTATTATGCCTAATAGAAAAGGTAAGAAAAATGGTAGGATTAAACCTAAGGCTAAACTACGAATTGCTCATATTTATATACTTGTTGAGGTAGGATAAATGCTTAAAACTATTTATGAATGATTCAATCATTTGTGTGAACCGAGAATATTGTTGAGAAATGTTTGGGAAAGGATGATTTAAAGATAGCGCATCAAGGGTGATGCTTAATAGGAAATGATTTTCCTCTTATCCCAAAATCTTTCCGACTAGGAGATATTTTGTCGCTTGGTGCAAGATGGCACCGGTTTGAAAATCGGGCTAAAATATAAATTCTCCCTAGTCTAAGGACCGCCATCCTATAATCCTATGAATCGAGCCATTACAAGACGACCTCGAGCGGTATGGGGACGGGCCCGATCGTTGGCCCTCGTGGTTGATGGTCTTGTGGCTAAACATCGCTCAGGTGCGTAGCCTCTCGAGGGTAAAGCGTACTCCACTCGCAGAAGTTAAACCGTCATGATAGCCGTGCTTTCATGTTCTGAGCGCCAAGGACTGATTATATGGTAGCTCCTTCATTTTAAAATCAATTTAGAAAAGGGTTTTGAACAAATGATTTGAGATAAGTAAGGTTTGAGAAGGATTTCGTTTGAGCTAGGGGCCACCGTGATATTCAAATGGGTAACGCCTATCGGAAAGTGTCGCTGGAATGGACCTAGCCGGTTTTGAGAAAAGAAAAGAAGAAAGGATTTTGTTCTTGCTATGGCACCGAGGCCAAGTGGCGAGAACCGCTTATGAAAAGCCCAAAGAAAATATGGAGATATAATGTTTCTAAATCGCTTTGTCAAAACTAGGCTAATAACCGCAATTTCCGCAAAACCCGCCAAGCCATCCATTTGTACTAAACCCCATCAAGATATACCTCGACTTGTCGAGTACCTTTGTACTCACTCCTATTTCTCCTTCCCTCTTCCAAAATTTTCAACAATGAGAAGCGCCTTACGACTCGCCATCCGAGGAGGACCCGACTTCGAGGAGGAGGAGGACTTCGAGGACTAAGAGTAGGGTTGTGTCCCGCCCGCGTCACCGTGGAATAGTCTAGTCGCTAGAATAAATCGTGCCATGTTAGGCTCCTCGTTACCGCGTGTGTGTACGCAGATCTTGGCCTGCGTGCGTGCTTGATGTATTAAATCGTGACTTCGTGGGACGCTTAGTCCCCTATGTTGTAATAATGTAACTCAAGGCAATGTACCATTATTGTTGTTAAATTGTGTGTGCTAGCCATGATCTTTCGGGACTAGTATCAGATGCACAATTAGGGTTGATCAATTAGACCGGGTTCGATAAAAGTGGTATCGAGCCGATCGGCTTTAGGACGAGCCCTAGAATTAGAGACCATATAATTTATAAAGAAAATAATTGTTAAATAAATTCATAATCTTCGCAATCCAATTTTTGCCGATAATCTTTTGGAAATTGTAGATGCCGTCTTTCGCTCGCGCCTTGGACTTGGCTACGGAGGTTTCAGGCGCCACCGTTGTCGATGTCGAAAGCGCCTTGGTTTTGGTGACCCTATGTATCATGGGGCCACTACTTTGCGCAAAGGACGACCTTTGGGTGGTAAAGGCCATCGTTTTTGCCGCAGTCCACCGCTTACTGTGGACCGCTCCGCTACTCGCTAATCGCTAATTGCTCGGACGCCATCCAAGACGTGTCGGACTTGCTTTACATCGACTCATGATGTTTCACGCTGTGAGTGATGTCTCCCGCTTCGCCATTTTCCTCTCGCTCGCTTAACGAGTTGTTCAGCCATGCTCAGACGGCCGAGGTGAGAGCGACCCGACGGTGTACCACTTGCCGAAGCTCGTCTAATCCTCGGACGACGCAGCACACCATCGCCTTTGCGGGAGTTGAACTCGTTTATGACACCAACCGCCACGGTGGAGCAAGCCAAGAAGGAGAGCCGCGAACTTAAAAGCGTGACTCTTTCCACTTGGTGGAGAAGGTCCAGCCGCAAAAGAATCCGTCGCTTGGTTCGCGAGAACCAGCGCCTCCGTGGAATGCCGCTTTTCCTCCGGGACTCCTGCCATCGCCGCTCGACCTCGCGCCAGCAGAAGAAGGAGGTCGGGACAAGCCCCTGCCCCCGCCTAAGGATCCCGCCGATCTTCCTTGTGTTCCTTCGAGCTCACCCCAAGGATCTCAAGTTGATCTGGGTCCTTCCGGAGCGAGAGCTCCGCCCCACTCTTGTCGAGCCCAAGGCATACCGTTGATGGTTCGATCACCACCGTCGTTGGCACCCATTTGTGGATGCCGACGATGATGATGATGACGGGAAGACCCGTGGAGTTGGTCTCCGGTCCGATTGCGACTGTGACTAGCTCAGAGCCCTCAGATCCTTTGTTTGGGTCGTTGTCACCCTTTTCTTTTCTTTTTCTTTTGCTTTGGGTCTTGTCCGCCGCTTTGCGCTTTGCCGCCGGTCCCCCCACTTCAAATATTCGCCGCCTCTTTAAGAGGGCTGTCCCTTAGATTCGCCGCTGCCTCAGGCCATTGCCCTGGCCCAGAAGCCCACATTGCCAGCCATGCTTGCCGTTGTTGCCCGCGCGCTTCTTGCTTACCGGCTTGTGCAGTCTGCTCGTTGCCTTTGCCGCTTGCCGCCAGGCCCTCGCCGCTTCTCCTCCGCGCGATGAGGAGAAGGTCGAGATTCGCCCATGAGTCCTCCTCCTCACCGTTCTGCGAGCCTCGCCGGTGAGCCCTCGCTGTTCTCCGAGTCCTCCTCATGCGCCCAAGTCCTCGCTGCTCCTCGAGTCTCGCCGCCCGAGCCGAGCGAAGTTCCGCTCTTCCTCGAGGAGATGAGTCATTTTCTCTCGATCACCGTGGTAGCCATCCTACTCGGTTGGTGCTTACCGCGGGCCTTGTGGATCCAATCCTATTAGCCGTCCCACAGATGTCCGTGTAACCGTAGGTAGTTAGCTCGTGATTTGGGCCGACGTACCGTTTGTGGTATTGCGCCTGCTTGTACCCTAAAATTGTTATGTTATGAATATGAATGTGCATTGTGCCAAATTGCATATTTAAAACCATGTTTTGATGAAAACGTAATTCCTCCTTATGCTTATCTCGTTCCTCTCCTACCTATCGATGGTGATTGCTCGAGTGGTCGGAAGAAGGGATGTTGCCCGGGGCCGAGGTCATGGAAGTGCCCCAAGCCGAGCAAGTGCTTCGTACCAACCTCGTGAGCAAGATCGCTCGATTCGCATGGATCAACATTACGCTGGAGGACCTCCTCCCGTTCTTGTTCCTCCTTGACTCCTCCGCCAAATCTTCCACCAAATTCCCAACCAAGATCCCAACCATCCCACCACGAAAACTCTCTCGAACATCAAGCCGATTCCAACCACCATCTTCCACCACCACCTCCTCAAGAACCCACCACCCGAGAAATCATGCAATGCAACACCGTGATGATCCGCGACTTGATTCAAGAGCGAATCATCCTCCGCCCCAGCTCCCTCTCCTGCTCATATACCAGCTCCACCTCCCTATCGCTCTCAGATCAATGACTTCCTTAGGGCCAATCCCCTAAGTATCTTTGGCTCACGACTCTCTGGAAGCAAATGGATTGGTTAAAGGAGATCGAGAAAAGCTCATCATGTTCCAATGTGGTGAGGTTGAGAGTGTTCACTCGCAACACATCACTCATTGGGGTTCTTCTTGCTTGGTGGGACACGCTCGTGAAGCCCATGATAACCCCGATGCTATTGGGTGGGCTGAGTTCGTTGAGGCATTTGAAGAGAACTATGTTCCGGCGGTGTTAAAGAGGCTAAAAGAATTGAATTCCACTCCCTCGCAAGGAAGCATGACCCGCAGGAGTACCTCACCAAATTCACACTCTTGGCTCGATATGTTCCAAGGGACGTGAGGAGCGATGCTGATAAGATATATTTCTTCAAGAAAGGCATGGACCCCGAGATACGTGCCTTGATTGACTCTCTCAATTCCCCACTTTTAAGCAAATGTTTGCCCGAGCGTTAAACAAGAGGAAAACTGTCGCCGTGCCTAGTCTAGAAAGAAGAAGAAGGGCCCATGAGGATAGCCATTCCTCCGAAGTTCTCGCTTCAAGATCAAGCGCCTCGTGATCGTGCATGTTATCCTCCCGCCTCAAGACTCGATGGGTCCAACGCGACCGCTTCCTCTACCACCTCCACCAGCCGCACTCCAAGTCTCCACCTCAAAAGAAAGATATCTCCACCATAAAGTGCTTTGCTTGCCGCCAGCTGGGTCACTATGCCACCGTGTCCCAATAAGAATATCGAGCCTCAAGGGAAGCTCGCCGCCCGCGACTCGCCTTCTCGGGATGGGTCGCGGGAACTTTCAACCCGCAAGATCTCGCTCTCGCCGTGGACGGGCGTGTGAACCACGCCATCGCCGAGGACGCCCATGCCGATCCCAATGTGGTGATGGGTAAGTTTTTCATAAGCGCGATGCTCACATCGCTTTTTTCGATTCTCGTGCAACGATTCATTCATCTCAAAGATCTTTTGTCAAAATCATGAGTTGAAAACCGATGCAATCAAGAATCCAATGCTAATTAAATCCTCGAAAAATCATGAGGTCCACTTTGATGTGCCCCGGTTGCTTAAAATTCAAGACACCGAAGTTCTTGGCGACTTGGTGGTTATAAACTCAAGAGGAATTGAAGTGATTTCGGTATGGATTGGTTAACCAAAATAAAGGTCAAATAGACCGTGCCACCAAAACAAGAAAATTAATTAATAGTGTTGGACAGAGGTCCAATTCATCGCAAATCCTTTCCTCCGATCTAATCACCCTTAATAAGTTGGAGGCCTCTTCCCCGAAAACCATAGTCATGGTAAAGGATTTCCCCGATGTGTTCTTGACGAGCTACTCGAATGCCTCGATCGAAATTGAATTTGTGATAAACCCGTTCCCGCAATCGGTCCTATCTCCCAAAGACCTTATCGCCTTTCCGCCAATCTAATGGCTGAATTGAAGAAACAAATTGAAGAATTACAAGAAAAGGATTTATCCGACCAAGTGTTTCCTTGGGGAGCACCTGTGATCTTAAATCAAAAAGAAAGACGGATCTCTCCATGTGCATAGATTATCGATCTCTAAATGAAGTAACAATTAAGAATAAATACCTCTTCCCGAATTGATGATCTGCTTGATCAAATGAAAGGAGCTTGTATCTTCTCAAAATCGACCGAGGTCCGGTTACCACCAAATAAAAATTAAAGATACCGACATTCCAAAACAAACTTTCACCACAAGATATGGCCTCTATGAGTTCACGGTGATGTCGCTTGGTCTTACCAACGCTCCGCCGTATTTCATGAATCTAATGAATAAAGTGTTCATGGATTTTACGGACAAGTTTGTGGTGGTATTCATCGATGATATTCTAATCTTTCTAAATCAAGAGGAGCATGAAATTCATCTTAGAAAGGTTTCGAGAGGTTAAGAGAAAATCGGTTGTATGCCAAGTCGAGCAAGTGCGTAGTTCGATGAAGGAAGTGATATTCCTTGGTCATGTGATATCAGTAGGAGGTGTTGCAAAGGACCGGAAAAAGTCACCGCGTTGTTGAGTGGAAACAACCAAATCAGGAAGCAAGTGAGAAGTTTTCTTGGATTGGCGGGATATTACCGCTTGTTCATTGAAAATTTTTCAAAATCTCTCGTCCTTTGACAAATCTTCTTAAAAAGGAAAATAAATTTGAGTGGAATGATAAGTGTGAAGCTAGTTTTCAAGAGTTGAAAAGGCTATTAACTTCCGCTCCTGTTAATCCTACTCGATGTCCATAAGGATTTTGAGGTATTTTATGATGCATCTAGGCAAGGCCTAGGTTGCGTGGTCGATGCAAGAAAGGAGAGCCGCCACGCTAAGCGCCGACCACTGGCCTTGTCACGCATTGTGCAATAGCCTGCCTTCGCTGTTCTCCGCCACACAGGCCATCCGTCGGAGTAAAGTCCGACGCCGCGGCTCCTCCTCACTATAAAGTGGAGCTCAGGTTCTACCTCCTTGCTCAGGCCTTGCCGTCTCTGGTTTTTCTCGTGTTGAAGGAACCCAAGCATCACCAAGTCAAGAAGGAAGTCGCCAGAAGGCCACCGCCGCCTCCCGGTAAGCTCACATCTCTAGTGCGCAAGAGCTTGGGAAGATGATCCCGAGGCGTGAGTCTTCTTCATGCTATGTCGAGTTAGAGCTCCCATGGAAGCCATACGAGCTAGTTTAGAGCTTGCATCGTAGCTATGTATAAAAATACGCACGCCGCGCGGACGGCGGATCGCAGCCATAGGTCCTTTGGAGGCGCTGACGACGAGAGGAATCCATTTTTGCAATGGGTTTGTCGAATCTGAGGTCGCCACCGCCAGCAGCCGAGCCCAGTGCTCCAATGGAGTTGTCTCTGTAGCGCGCTGTATGCATATGGCTAGCTAGAGGTAGAAGAAGAAGTGCTTTGAGATTAGTGCTTTGTGTGTGGTTTCGATGAGTGGAAACGATTCGAGCGTAATACGCTTCCGAGTTCAAAGCGCATATATAAATATAATCCAAAATTTAATAACTCTCTATTAATATTAATACCTATAAAAATAAAAATTAAGCTAATCATTTTTCATTAACTAGCAAATAATGAATGATTTTCAAAAACCTTAGAAAATAACAAATATACTATTTGGATGCATACACTTGATTTAATAAAAATATAAAAATATAAAATAGTTGTGCATGCATCACATTTCCATACATATTTATTTCGCTGCATGATTTTTAAAACAAAAATCATATATAAATGTTTCCTCGCTTGATGGATGTTTGTATTATCTTGTATGTTGTCCGCGGGTTAGACTCTGGCCCATCGTCAGCCGTTGCTCCTACCCGCCATCCTACCAAGGCAAGTCCCTTGATCATATTGTAGCCATTTTCGTTATTTAGAAAATGTTTATTAGACTTGAAAAGATGCATGCTAGTTTAAAAGATAAATGCCGATTTGCTAGAATTAGTTATTATGCCGAATAGAAAAGGTAAGAAAAATGGTAGGATTAAACCTAAGGCTAAACACTAATTGCTCATATTTATATACTTGTTGAGGTAGGATAAATGCTTAAAACTATTTATGGAATGATTCAATCATTTGTGTGAACCGAGAATATTGTTGAGAAATGTTTGGGAAAGGATGATTTAAAGATAGCGATCAAGGGTGATGCTTAATAGGAAATGATTTTCCTCTTATCCCAAAATCTTTCCGACTAGGGAGATATTTTGTCATGGTGCAAGATGGCACCTTTGAAAATCGGGCTAAAATATAAATTTCCCTAGTCTAAGGACCGCCATCCTATAATCCTATGAATCGAGCCATTACAAGACGACTCGAGCCCTCGTATGGGACGGCCCGATCGCTGGCCCTCGTGGTTGATGGTCTTGTGGCTAAACATCGCTCTGCGCGAGCTCGAGGGTAAAGCGCATCACTCGCAGAGTTAAAATCGTTATGATAGCCGTGCTCATGTTACGAAAGCGCTGGGACCCGATTATATGGTAGTCCTTCATTTTAAAATCAATTTAGAAAAGGGTTTTGAACAAATGATTTGAGATAAGTAAGGTTTGAGAAGGATTTCGCTTGAGCTAGGGGCCACCCGTGATATTCCAAACGGGTAACGGCTATCTGAAAGTGTCGAATGGACCTAATGTTTTGAGAAAAGAAAAGAAGAAAGGATTGTTCTTGCTATGGCATCGAGGCCAAGCTGCGAGAACCGCTTATGTAAAAGCCCAAAGAAAATATGGAGATATAATGTTTCTAAATCGCTTTGTCAAAACTAGGCTAATAATCGCACTTCCGAAAAACCGCCAAGCCATCCATTTGTACTAAACCCCATCAAGATATACCGACTTGTCGAGTACCTTTGTACTCACTCCTATTTCTCCTTCCCTTCCAAAATTTTCAATGAGGAAGCGCTCACGACTCGCCATCCGAGGAGGACCCTTCGAGGAGGAGGAGGACTTCGAGGACTAAGAGTAGGTCTCGCCTGCCGCTTCGCCTGCGGGAATAGTCTAGCTGCAGAATAAATCGCGCTACAAGAGGCTCTGCTGCTATCGTGTGTAATCAGATCTTGGCCTCGCGTGCGTGCTTGATGTATTAAATCAGGATTTCCGGGACGCTTAGTCCCCTATGTTGTAATAATGTAACTCAAGGCAATGTACCATTATTGTTGTTAAATTGTGTGTGCTAGCCATGATCTTCGGGACTAGTAATCAGATGCATAATTAGGGTTCGGCCAATTAGACCGGTTCGATAAAAGTGGTATCAGAGTCGATCGCTTTAGGACGAGCCCTAGAATTAGAGACCATATAATTTATAAAGAAAATAATTGTTAAATAAATTCATAATCTTCGCAATCCAATTTTTGCCGATAATCTTTTGGAAATTGTAGATGCCGCTTTCCCCGCTCTTGGACTTGGCTACGGAGGTTTCGGCGCCACCGTTGTCGATGCCGAAGGCTTTGGTTTTGGTGACCTATGTATCATGGGGCCACTACTTATGCAGCGACGCACCGCGGTAAAGGCCATCGTTTTTGCCGCAGTCCACCGCCTACTGTGGACCGCTCCGCCACTCGCTAATCGCGCATTGCTCGTGACGCCATCCAAGACGTGTCCAGATTTGCTTTACATCGACCCAGCTCGTTTCAATGAGTCTGATGTCTCCCCGTCACATTTTCCTCTCGTCGCTTAACGAAATGTTTCAACCATGCTCAGACGGCCGAGTAGAGCGACCCGACGGTGTACCACCTTGCCGAAGCTCGTCCAATCCTCGACGACGCAGACACCATCGCTTGCGGGAGTTGAACTCGCCTATGACACCAACCGCCACCGAGCAAGCCAAGAAGGAGAGCCGCGAACTTAAAAAGCGTGACTCTTTCCACTTGGAGAAGGTCCACTTCGCAAAAGAATCCGCTGCTTGGTTCGCGAGAACCAGCGCCTCCGTGGAATGCCGCTTTCCTCCGGACCTCATCGCCGCTCGACCTCGCTGCCAGAAGAAGGAGGTCGGGACAAGCCCCTGGCCCCGCCTAAGGATCCCGCCGATCTTCCTTGTGTTCCTTCGAGCTCACCCCCAAGGATCTCAAGTTGATCTGGTCCTTCCGAGCGAGCTCCGCCCCACTCTTGTCGAGCTCCAAGGCATACCGTTGATGGTCTGATCACCACTGTTCTGTTGGCACCCCACCGTGGATGCCGACGATGATGATGATGACGGGAAGACCCTGCGGAGTTGGTCTGGTCCGATTATGCACTCAGACTAGCTCAGAGTCTCTCAGATCCTTTGTTTGGGTCGTTGTCACCCTTTTCTTTTCTTTTCTTTGCTTTGGTCTTGTCCGCTTTGCGCTTTGGCCGCCGGTCCCCCACTTCAAATATTCGCCGCTTTAAGAGGGCTGTCCCCGCCAGCAGTTCGCCGCCTCGCCTGGCTGCCGCCCCGCCACAGCTACACACGCTGCCAGTTTCGGGCATAAGGTTGCCATTGCTGCTGCTTTGTCATTGCAGGTTGCCGCTCATCTGCGGTTGCCGCTTGCCAGGTTCTCGCTTGCTCCACCGCGATGAGGAGAAGGTCGAGATTTCTCATGAGTCCTCCTCCTCACTGCTCATGAGCTCGCCGCCAGGAGCCTGCCTCCCGAGTCCTCCTCACCGCTCCCAAGTCCTCGCCCTCGAGTCTCGCCGCCCGAGCCGAGCGAGTTCCGCCTCTTCCTCGAGGAGATGAGTCTTTCTCTCGATCACCGTGGTAGCCATCCTACTCGTTGGTGCCACTCGCGGGCCTTAGGATCCAATCCTATTAGCCGCCCCGGCAGATGTCCGTAACCCGTAGGTAGTTAGCTCGTGATTTGGGCCGACGCATCAGTTTGTGGTATTGCGCTCTGCTTGTACCCTAAAAATTGTTATGTTATGAATATGAATGTGCATTGTGCCAAATTGCATATTTAAAACCATGTTTTGATGAAAAAATTCCTCCTTATGCTTATCTCTGCTCCTCTCCTACCTATCGATGGTGATTGCTCGAGTGCTGGAAGGATGTTGCCCGGGCCGAGGTCATGGAAGTGCCCAAGCCGAGCAAGTGCTTCAGACCAACCTCGCGAGCAAGATCGTCACTGCAGATGGATCAACATTCCGTTGAGGACCTCCTCCGTTTTGTTCCTCCGCCACCTCCGCCAAATCTTCCACCAAATTCCCAACCAAGATCCCAACCATCCCACCACGAAAACCTCTCGAACATCAAGCCGATTCCAACCACCATCTTCCACCACCTCCTCAAGAACCCACCACCCGAGAATCATGCAATGCAACACCCAGATGATCCGCGACTTGATTCAAGAGCTGAATCATCCTCCTGCCCCAGCCTCCCTCTCCCGCTCATATACCAGCTCCACCTCCCTATCGCTCCTCAGATCAATGACTTCCTTAGGGCCAATCCTAAGTATGTCGGGTTCTTCACTGGAAGCAAATGGATTGTTAAAGGAGATCGAGAAAAGCTCATCATGTTCCAATGTGGTGAGGTTGAGAGTGTTCACCGCAACACATCGCCTCATAAGGTTGCCGCCAGGGACACTCCGTGAAGCCCATGATAACCCCGATGCTATTGAGCGGCGAGTTCGTTGAGGCATTTGAAGAGAACTATGTTCTTGTTAAAGAGGCTAAAAGAATTGAATTCCACTCCCTCGTAGGAAGCATGACCGCAGGAGTACTCACCAAATTCACACTTTGGCTCGATATGTTCCAAGGGACGGAGGAGCGATGCCGAGATATATTTCTTCAAGAAAGGCATGGACCCCAGATACGCGGCCTTGATTGACTCCTCCAATTCCACTTTAAGCAAATGTTTGCCCGAGCTAAACAAGAGGAAAACTACGCCAAAGGTTTAGCTGCCAGAAGAAGAGGCCCATGAGGATAGCCATTCCTCCGAAGTTCGCTTCAAGATCAAGCGCCTTGATCGTGTGCATGTTATCCTCCGCCTCAAGACTCATGGTCCAACGGACCGCCTCTACCACCTCCACCACCGCACTCAAGTCTCCACCTCAAAAGAAAGATATCTCCACCATAAAGTGCTTTGTTACAATAGCTAGTACTATGCCACCGTGGTCCCAATAAGAATATCGAGCCTCAAGGAAGCCCGCTCGCTCACGACTCGCCTTCCGACGGGTCGCGAACTTTCAACTCGCAAGATCTGCTCGCCGTTGACGGGGCGGAACCACGCCATCGCCGAGGACGCCCATGCCGATCCCAATGTGGTGATGGTAAGTTTTCAAGTTATGAAGTTCATACGCTTCTTTTTTCGACTCGTGCAACGATTCATTCATCTCAAGATCTTTTGTCAAAATCATGAGTTGAAAACGATGCAATCAAGAATCCAATGCTAATTAAATCCCGAAAATCATGAGGTCCACTTTGATGTGCCCCGGTTGCTTAAAATTCAAGACACCGAAGTTCTGGCATTTGGTGGTTATAAACTCAAGAGGAATTGAAGTGATTCTCGGTATGGATTGTTAACCAAAATAAAGGTCAAATAGATCGTGCCACCAAAACAAGAAAATTAATTAATAGTGTTGACAGAGGTCCAATTCATCGCAAACTTTTCCCTCCGATCTAATCACCCTTAATAAGTTGGAGGCCTCTTCCCCGAAAACCATAGCTGTGGTAAAGGATTTCGATGTGTTCCTTGACGAGCTACTCGAATGCCCTCGATCGAAATTGAATTTGTGATAAACCCGTTCCTGCATCGGTCCTATCTCCCAAAGACCTTATCGCTTTTCCGCCAATCTAATGGCTGAATTGAAGAAACAAATTGAAGAATTACAAGAAAAGGATTTATCCGACTGTTTCCTTGGGGAGCACCTGTGATCTTCGCAAAAAGAAAGACGGATCTCCGCATGTGCATAGATTATCGATCTCTAAATGAAGTAACAATTAAGAATAAATACCTCTTCCTGAATTGATGATCTGCTTGATCAAATGAAAGGAGCTTGTATCTTCAAAAATCGACCGAGGTCCGTTACCACCAAATAAAAATTAAAGATACCGACATTCAAAACAAATTTTCACCACAAGATATGGCTCTATGAGTTCACGGTGATGTTTGGTCTTACCAACGTCCGCCAGATTTCATGAATCTAATGAATAAAGTGTTCATGGATTTTCCGACAAGTTTGTGGTGGTATTCATCGATGATATTCTAATCTTCTCTAAATCGTAAGAGAGCATGAAATTCATCTTAGAAAGGTTCGGAGAGGTTAAGAGAAAATCGCCAGGTATGCTGTCGAGCAAGTGCGTAGTTCGATGAAGGAAGTGATATTCCTTGGTCATGTGATATCACCGAGGTGTTGCAAAGGACCTTAAAGTCACCGCGTTGTTGAGTGGAAACAACCAAATCAGGAAGCAAGTGAGAAGTTTTGGATTACGGATATTACCGCTTGCTCATTGAAAATTTTTCAAAAATCTTCGCCCTTTGACAAATCTTCTAAAAAGGAAAATAAATTTGAGTGGAATGATAAGTGAAGCTAGTTTTCAAGAGTTGAAAAGGCTATTAACTTCCGCCCCTGTTAATCCCGCCGATGTCCATAAGGATTTTGAGGTATTTTATGATGCATCTAGGCAAGGCCTAGGTTATGCGGTCGATGCAAGAAAGGAGAGTTGTTGTTACGATCAAGACAATCAAACCTCATGAGTAATTATCCCACTCATGATCTTGAGCTTGCCACCGTGGTTCACGCCTCAAAACTGGAGACACTATCTAATTGGCAATAGAACCAAATATTCACCGATCATAAAAGTCTCAAATATATATTCACTCAACCCCGATCTCAATCTAAGACAAAGAAGATGGTTGGAATTAATCAAGGACTATGATGGGAATCCATTACCATCTCCGGCAAGGCTAATGTGGTGGCCGATGCCTTAAGCCGGGCTCCAGCTTGTAATCATCTCATGCTTAAAGAAGATCAACCCGAAGTTATACAAAGAATTATCCGACCTCAACTTGGAAATGGTTGAGGTAGGCCAAATAAATATGCTTGAATTACAACCCACCTTAATGAATCAAATTAAAGAAGCGCAGAAGGTGATGATGAAGTTCTTGAAATTAAAGAGAAGCTTAAAAGAATAAGGCACCAGATTTTTCCATGGATGAAGAAGGAATACTCGTTTAAAAGAGAATCTTCGCATCAAACAATAAATCTCTTAAAGAAGTCATCCTAAAAGAAGCCCATGAAAGCCTAATTTCTATCCATCCCGAAGTACCAAGATGTATGTCGATCCGAAACCACTTATTGGTGGATCGAATGAAAAGAGATATTGCCGAGTATGTTGTTCTCTCGCGACATCTCGCCAAAGAGTGAAGGCCGAGCATCAAGGTTCATTGGCTGTTGCAACCAAGATTCCGAATGGAAGTGGAAGAAGGGATGGACTTCATTGTCGGGTTACCTAAAACTCAATCCGCTATGACTCCATCTGGGTAATCGCCGATCGTTCACTAAAGTTGCACACTTCATCCCCGTCCCAACCACTACACCGGAGGCAAGTTGGCCGACAGCATACGAGCAAGATAGTCTGCTTACATGGGGTGCCAAAGAAGATTGTCTCCGATCGAGGTACCCAATTCACCTCCACCGGGACAAGCTCCATGAGTCGCTGGTACCCATCTGAATTTCAAGATCGCTTTCACCCTCGGGATCGATGGCTGACCAAAGAGTTAACCAAATACTTGAGGATATGTTGAGGGCAAGTGCTCCTAGCCAACCCCACAAGCCGATAAGCAATTGCCATATGCTGAGTTTTCACAATAATACCACTACCAAGCATCCAAATGACACCCTATGAAGCATTGTATGGAAGAAAGTGTCGACAATCAGACGGCAAGAAACCGTGAGACAAAGGTATTTGGTTTGGATATCTTGCAAGAGGTCAAAAGCAAGTGAAGTTAATCCAAGAAACAAGGCAGCCAGCCTAGGCAGAAAGTTACGCCGACAATCGCCAGCGTGATCTAAAATTTGCCAAGGGTGATTTCTGTATTCATGGGTTTCTCCTCTCAAAGGCATGCGCAGATTCCGTGCGAGTGGAAAGTTAGCTCCAAGATATATTGGTCCTTTCCAAATTTTAGCCCAAGGGTGAGTGGCATACCGCTTGAATCGCCGAGTATCCGTCGATGTGCACAATGTGTTCCATGTCTCTCAATTAAAGAAATGTCTCCGTGCCCAGGAGCAGTTGCTATTGGACAAAGTATCTACAACCCGACTGACACTTAAAGAATATCCCGCCAAGATTTTGATGTATGGCGCGCAAAACCCGGAGAAAATGTTTCGTTTTGCCGTGTTCAAGGAGTAACCACCGAGGCGGTTACTTGGGATGGAAGAGGATCTTCGCACGAAGTTCCCGGAATTATTTCTGAAGAATCAATCTCGAGGACGAGATTCTCCTTAAGTGGAAGGTTTGTAACATCCCAAATTTTCAAAACCAAATTTGGCACGTTAATAATTTCATTAAAATGCATAATTAAAATATTAAACTATTTAAGTGTTGAAAACATCATGGCATCATCATTGCATGTAACCGCTTTTGAAAATGGGTTGGGTCATTAATTTTAAAGGTATAAATATTTTCATGGGTGCATTTAGAAGCTTTCAAACCCATGTGAATTTGTCAAAATCTATTTAATATTTGACCTTGAATAATTATTTAGAAAGAAGAAAAGAGAAAACAAAATTGGAAAAATTAGAAAACTTCTCTCTCTCACCTTTTCTCTCTCGCTTCTTCTCCTCTCGACCGCAGTTTATCGCTCAGAACTCAAATTGCCGCTTATGAAGTTACTCCCTGCAACTCCTGCTGCCGTTGGCTCACCAAAGACCACGCCACGACTTCTCTCGCTGCCACGCTTGCGCTCGACCATTGCCTTGTCACCGCCATTGTGCAATAGCGCCTGCCTTTCGTTGCTCACAGGCCAGCCATCCGGTCGAGAAGTCCGACGCTGCGTCTTCAAGCTATAAAGTGGAGCTGTGCTCCTACCTCTCCTGCTCGTCTTGCCGGTCTGCTTCTTCTCGTGTTGAAGGAACCCAAGCATCACCAAGTCAAGAAGGAAGTCGCCGCCAGCGCCACCTCGCTGCCTCGGGTAAGTCATCTCTAGGGGCGCAAGAGCTTGGGAAGATGATCCCGAGGGCAGAGTCTTCAAGCAGTGCTATGTCGAGTTAGAGCTCCCATGGAAGCCATACGAGCTAGTTTAGAGCTTGCAATCATAAAATACGACGTCAGGCGCGGACGCGGATCGCCAGCCTATAGGGTCCTTGGAGGCGCCGAGTCGAGAGGAATCCATTTTTGCAATGGTTTGTCGAACGGAGGTCGCCACCGCCGGCCAGCCGAGCTCAGCAGGCTCCAATGGAGTTGTCTCAGCGCGGCTGTGGTGCATGCATATGGCTAGCTAGAGGTAGAAGAAGAAGTGCTTTGAGATTAGTGCTTTTGTGTGTGGTTTCGATGAGGAAACGATTCGAGCGTAATACGCTTCTGAGTTCAAAGCGCATATATAAATATAATCCAAAATTTAATAACTCTCTATTAATATTAATACCTATAAAATAAAAATTAAGCTAATCATTTTTCATTAACTAGCAAATAATGAATGATTTTCAAAAACCTTAGAAAATAACAATATACTATTTGATGCATACACTTGATTTAATAAAATATAAAAATATAAAATAGTTGTGCATGCATCACATTTCCATACATATTTATTTCGTGCATGATTTTAAAAACAAAATCATATATAAATGTTTCCTGCTTGATGGATGTTTGTATTATCTTGTATGTGTTGTCCGTGGTTAGACCTGGCCCATCGTCAGCCGTTGCTCCTACCCGCCATCCGACCAAGGCAAGTCCCTTTGATCATATTGTGAAGCCATTTTCGTTATTTAGAAAATGTTTATTAGACTTGAAAAGATGCATGCTAGTTTAAAAGATAAATGCCGATTTGCTAGAATTAGTTATTATGCTTAATAGAAAAGGTAAGAAAATGGTAGGATTAAACCTAAGGCTAAAACATATTAATTGCTCATATTTATATACTTGTTGAGGTAGGATAAATGCTTAAAACTATTTATGCGAATGATTCAATCATTTGTGTGAATCGAGAATATTGTTGAGAAATGTTTGGGAAAGGATGATTTAAAGATAGCGATCAAGGGTGATGCTTAATAGGAAATGATTTTCCTCTTATCCCAAAAATCTTTCCGACTAGGAGATATTTTGTCATGGGTGCAAGATGGCACCGTTTGAAAATCGGCTAAAATATAAATTCTCCTAGTCTAAGGACCGCCATCCTATAATCCTATGAATCGAGCCATTACAAGATTACCTCGAGCCTTCATGGGACGGGCCCACTGGCCTCGTGGTTGATGGTCTTGTATGTAAACATCGCCCTGCGCGTGAGCTCGAGGGTAAAGCGTACTCCACTCGCAGAAAGTTAAAATCGTTATGATAGCCGTGTCATGTTATGAGCGCCAAGGGACCGATTATATGGTAGCTCCTTCATTTTAAAATCAATTTAGAAAAGGGTTTTGAACAAATGATTTGAGAGTAAGGTTTGAGAAGGATTTCGCTGAGCTAGGGCCACCGTGATATTCCAAACGGGTAACGCTTATCTAAAGTGTCGCATGGAATGGACCTAGCCGTTTTGAGAAAAGAAAAGAAGAAAGGATTTTGTTCTTGCTATGGCACGAGGCCAAGTGGCGAGAACCGCTTATAAAAGCCCAAAGAAAATATGGAGATATAATGTTTCTAAATCGCTTTGTCAAAACTAGGCTAAATCTAATTTCCGCAAAACCGCCAAGCCATCCATTTGTACTAAACCCCATCAAGATATACTCGACTTGTCGAGTACCTTTGTACTCACTCCTATTTCTCCTTCCCCTTCCAAAATTTTCAACAATGAGGAAGCGACGACCGCCATCCGAGGAGGACCCGACTTCGAGGAGGAGGAGGACTTCGAGGACTAAGAGTAGGGTTGTGTCCTCGCCCCGTCATCCGGGAATAGTCTAGTCGCTAGAATAAATCGCGGCTATGTTAGGCCCTCTACTGCAGTGTAATCAGATTGGCCTCAAGGCCGTGCTTGATGTATTAAATCAGGACTTCCCGTGGGCTTTAGTCCCTATGTTGTAATAATGTAACTCAAGGCAATGTACCATTATTGTTGTTAAATGTGTGTGCTAGCCATGATCTTCCGGGACTAGTATCAGATGCACAATTAGGGTCTTCGCCAATTAGACCGGTTCGGCTAAAAGTGGTATCAGAGCCGACCGGCTTTAGGACGAGCCCCAGAATTAGAGACCATATAATTTATAAAGAAAATAATTGTTAAATAAATTCATAATCTTCGCAATCCAATTTTTGTCGATAATTTTTGGAAATTGTAGATGCCGCCTTTTCGCTCCGCCTCTTGGACTTGGCTACGGAGGTTTCGCGGCGCCACCGGTCGGGTCGATGAAACGCTGGTTTTGGTGACCCATGTATCATGGGGCTACTACTTATAAAGGACGACCATCGGCGGTAAGGCCATCGTTTTGCCGCAGTCCACCGCCACTGTGGACCGCTCCGCCATTTCGCTAATCGCTAATTGCTCGACGCCATCCAAGACGTGTCCAGACTTCTTTTACATCGACCAAATTGCTCACGCGGAGTCAGATGTCTCCGCCTGCCATTTTCCTCTCGCTCGCTTAACGAGCTGTTCAGCCATGCTCAGACGGGCGAGAGGCGAGCGACGACGTGTACCACTCTGCCGAAGCTCGTCTAATCCTCGACGACGCAGACACCATCGCTTTATGGAGTTGAACTCGTTTATGACACCAACCGCCACTGGAGCAAGCCAAGAAGGAGAGCCGCGAACTTAAAAGCGTGACTTTCCACTTGGTGAGAAGGTCCAACAAAAGAATCCGCTGCTTGTTCATGAGAACCAGGCCTCCGTGGAATGCCGCTTTCTTCTCCGGACTCCTCGCCACCGCTTCTCGACTACCACAGAAGAAGGAGGTCGACAAGCCCTGCCCCGCCTAAGGATCCTCGCCGATCTTTCCTTGTGTTCCTTCGAGCTCACCCCAAGGATCTCAAGTTGATCTGGTCCTTCCGGAGCGAGTCTCGCCCCACTCTTGTCGAGCCCAAGGCATACTGTTGATGGTCTGATCACCACTCTTCGTTGGCACCCCACTGGATGCCGACGATGATGATGATGACGGAAGACCCCGGAGTTGGTCTCGGTCCGATTACACTGTGACTAGCTCAGAGCCCCAGATCCTTTGTTTGGTCGTTGTCACCCTTTCTTTCTTTTTTTTTTTTGGTCTTGTCCGCCTTGGCTGCGCTTTGCAGCCGGCCACTCGCAGAGTTAAATCATTATGATAGCCGTGTCGCTGCATACGCAGCGCCAAGGACCGATTATATGGTAGCTCCTTCATTTTAAAATCAATTTAGAAAAAGGGTTTTGAACAAATGATTTGAGATAAGTAAGGTTTGAGAAGGATTTCGTTTGAGCTAGGGGCCACCGTGATATTCAAATGGGTAACGGCCTATCGGAAAGTGTCGCGGAATGGACCTAGCCGGTTTTGAGAAAAGAAAAGAAGAAAGGATTTTGTTCTTGCTATGGCACCGAGGCCAAGTGGCGAGAACCGTTTTAAAAAGCCCAAAGAAAATATGGAGATATAATGTTTCTAAATCGCTTTGTCAAAACTAGGCTAATAAGCGCAATTTCAAAACCGCCAAGCCATCCATTTGTACTAAACCCCATCAAGATATACTCGACTTGTCGAGTACCTTTGTACTCACTCCTATTTCTCCTTCCCCTTCCAAAATTTTCAACAATGAGGAAGCGCCTACGACTCGCCATCCGAGGAGGACCCGGACTTCGAGGAGGAGGAGGACTTCGAGGACGAAGAGTAGGGTTGTGTCACGCCTGCCGCTTCGCTGTGGAATAGTCTAGTTGCTAGAATAAATCGTGCCATGTTAGGCTCTGCGTTCGCGGTGTGTAACGCCAGTATCTTAACTGCGTGCGTGCTTGATGTATTAAATCAGTGACTTCGTGGGACGCTTAGTCCCCTATGTTGTAATAATGTAACTCGAAGGCAATGTACCATTATTGTTGTTAAATTGTAAAGTAGCCATGATCTTACGGGACTAGTCTTGTATGCACAATTAGGTTTGATCAATTAGACCGGTTCGACACTCAATTACCGTCGTAGATGAACAGGGACATATCTGACTTGGCCTCGACAAACCCAAGGTAGCGAAGATGAGAGGCAATGGTGCAGCTCGAGGAGCCTGCTTGAGCCCATATAGAGACTTGCGAAGGAGACAGACGTGCTCAGGGTAGCTAGGATCCACAAAACCTGAAGGCTGAGCACAGTAGACAGTCTCGTCGAGGAGTCCATGGAGGAAAGCGTTGTTGACATCAAGCTGACGGATGGACCAACAGCGGGAGATTGCCAATAAGAGAACTGTCTGAATGGTGGCTGGCTTTACGACGGGACTGAAGGTCTCACCAAAGTTCACTCCAGGACGCTGTGTGAAACCTCGAAGAACCCAGCGAGCATTGTACCGATCAAGAGAGCCATCAGCGTTGAGCTTGTACTTGAATATCCACTTTCCGGTGACCAGATTTGCCCCAGCTGGCCGCGGGACAAGATCCCACGTGTTGTTGGCGCGGAGGGCCTCGAACTCCGTGGTCATAGCAGCGCGCCAATTGGGATCGGCGAGAGCTGCACGGTAGGACGTGGGAGGAGGAGGAAGCGCCGAGACATGTAGGTTGAGACGATCCAGAGGCTTGATCTGTGTGCCGGACTTGCAACGGGTGACCATGGGATGATCATTTGCCGCAAGTGGAGGTGGCCCGCTAGCAACAACCTATGGAGGAGATCCAGCAGGGGTAGCGGGAGCCGCAGGGGCAGGATCTGGCAGGGCGCCGACTGTAGAGCCGCGTCGACGGTAGACCAATAAGGGACCGACGCTCAACGGTGGGCCGCCAGGACAATGGGCCGACGGTGGGCCGCCAGGACAGCGAGGTGGCTGTCGTCGTTAGGGTAGAAGCGGCCGCGTGACCGCCGTGAAGTGGTCGGTCGTCGTCGGGTCGAGGCGGCCGACGACGACCGCCGTCGGGGTAGGAAGCGGTCGATGTGACCGCGTGACGGGCGGTCGGCCGCCGAGGTACTGTAGGGAGAGAAGCGCGGACTCCTATGGGGGAGGAGGAGAGCTTGATCGCCGCGAGAGAAGTCAAGATCGTCCCGTGAGGACGAGCCAGAGGACTGGAGGCATAGGGGAAGGTGGACTCGGCAAAAATGACATGACGAGAAATGATAATGCGGTTGGACACAAGATCCATGCAGCGATACCCTTTGTGATTTGGGGAGTACCCTAGGAAGACACAAAGAGAGGAGCGCGGTGCTAGTTTGTGTGGGGCCGTGCTAGAGAGATTAGGATAGCAGGCGCAACCGAACACGTGTAGGTGGGTGTATGAGGGATGGTACCCGTGAAGGGCAAAGAAAGGGGTAGGCTCAGTGAGAGTGGAAGAGGGGCGCCGGTTTATGAGGTAAGTGGCAGTGAGGAGGGCCTCCGCCTGGAAGAATGGGGAACACCGCCCGAAATGAAGGAGCGCAAGACATCATTGGTGGTGCGGATAGCGCGCTCGGCCCTACCGTTCTGGGGTGAGGTGTAGGGGCAGGACATGCGAAAAGTCACACCGTTGGTGAGGAAAAAGGAGCGAGAAGAGGAGTTATCAAACTCACGGCCATTGTCAGCTTGGACACACTTGACATTGGTGCCGAATTGAGTGCGGACGAAGGCAAAGAAGTGAGAGAGAGTAGGGAACGTGTCGGACTTGAGACGGAGAGGGAAGGTCCATATGAAATGGGAGCGGTCATCAACGATTATGAGATAATACTTGTAACCTGAGACGCTGGCGACAGGGGACGTCCACAAGTCACAATGTATCAAATCAAACACACAAGTAGCACGAGATGTTGACGACGCAAAAGGGAGACGGACATGTTTACCAAGTTGACACGCATGACATAGAATATCTGGTTTAGCTTTGTTACAAGGGATAACAGATGAATTAGCTAAAACAGAAAGGGTGGCATGACTGGGGTGCCCAAGACGACGATGCCATAGCTCGGAGGAAGGTGTGCTGGTGACAAGGGCATGAGGGACCGGAGTCGGGCAGAAGGAGTAGAGGTCCCCGGAGCTATCACAGCAGGCGATGATGCTCCTGGTGCGAAGTTCCTTCACAGAGAAACCAAACGGGTCAAACTCAATGGAGCACTGGTTGTCGGTGATGAACTGACGAACAGAAATGAGATTTTTAATGAGGGTGGGTGTGACAAGGACGTTACGAAGAGTAAGCGGTTTATGTGTGGAGTGAAGGGTGCGGTGACCCGTGGAAGTGACAGGGAGACGAGACCCGTCGCCAACGATGATGTTGGACGGACAAGTCGAGGTGGGAGGGTAGGAGTAGGTGAGATTACCAGCATCTGAGGTCATGTGGGAACTGGTGCCGGAGTCCATATACCACTCATGAGCACTCGGAGGCGGGGTGAGTGTCATGGTGTTGAACGCGCTGGCTAGGGACTGCTGGTCCCAAGAGGCGCCCACCATCGGACTCCAGGACCCCGTAGGCGAGCCCCCAGCCCCGGTGTGGACGTGGAGGGCGTGGGACGGTTGCGGTGTAGGAGGGCGCCCCAGGATTCCCAGGGCCTGATGGCCCTGGCCCTGGCCCTGGAAAGGCCAGAGGTGAACGGTGCCTCTCCAGGGGTTGTAGCACAAAGGAGTTGTCCCCCGGCCGCCTGCCGAGGGACCACTGGTGTGGCGGTAGCCTCCGCCACCACCACCGCTACCCCCACCACTACCAGCAGGGCCACCCGCACCACCGCCACCAGCACCGCCGTTCTTCTTACCCCTCTTGCCCTTGTAGTTGTTCCCCCCGGAGGATCCACCGGCCGATGGACGGGAGTGCAAGAACGAGGCGCGTGAGGGCGAGTAGGCGTGTTGCGCGGCGGAGCTTCAAGCGGTAGTTGCGGGCGTTGGCGAAGGTGGGGAGCGGTTGTTTGGTTTGGAGGACGAGCCAAAGGTTGTCGAACTTGTCATTGAGGTCGCGGAGCATGCTGAGGAGGAGGGTGCGGTCGGAGACGGCAGACCCAAGGTCGGAGAGGGTGTCGGCCATGTCCTTGAGACGGTCGCAGTAGTCAGTGATGGAGAGGTTGCCCTAGGCGAAGGAGTGGAACTCAGTTTCGGTGTAGAGAAGCCACGTCTCCTGGTTCCCAAGGAATTGATCCTCGAGACTGATCCACACGGAGCGTGCGGTGGCGTCGGAGGTCATGACCACCAGAAGAAGATCAGGGGCGAGACAGCCATAGATCCAGGAGAGGACGACGTGGTCCATGCGGCGCCAGGTCGGATCATCCCAACGCCCGACCGGAAGGGTGACATGGTCCACCACGGTGTAGCGGCCAAGGGTGACAAGGAAGAGACGTCGCCACTGGGTGTATTTGTCGCTTCTTCCGTCCGGCCCACAGGACTAACGCTTTGACACTGGTTAGAGTGACGGCCTGCGTGTGGAGAGCAGCAATGGTCTCCGGGTCTTCGGCAGGGAGTTCAGGGGGCCCACCAAGGGGCCATTGGGAAGCAGCGGCATGGCGGCTCGGATCGACGCCAGGAGGGCCAGGAAAGGCGGTCCAGGCCGGTCCAGCAGTAGGAGGGTGACCAAAAGGGAGGCCGTCGGTCCAGCGCTCGTGCGCCGGGGAGGAACGGGCGTGGTTGGCGTCGAAGAGGGAGCCGGCGTAGACGAGGTCCTCGTGGCCCACGGGACGGCTCGCCGGATCGAGTCCGAGGTCTGTCGGACCCGTCCGACGCCTGTCCGACCTGTCCGAATTTATCCAGGAAGGTTGCCATGCCTTTGTCGGATCGGGTCCGACGCCGGTCGGACCCGTCCGACGGCCGTATCGAGTGAGGTTGAGTGGGAGCCGAGAAGCGCGGCCGTGGCGTCGTGGAGGAAGCCGGGCGGAGCACGCGTTGGTGAGGACGGCCGTGGTCGAGGGCGTTGGTGAGAGCGGCGGCGCCCAATCCAGCCATGTTGGGGAGGGCGGCGGCACCCAATCCAGCCATGTTGGGGAGGGCGGCGGCACCCAATCCGAAGGCAGCCGCGCCCAATCCGGCCGTGGCGGCGCCTCGACACGCCGTGAGGAGAGCCAAGGCCGCCTGGATCTCGGAGCCGAGCAAGGCGGCGGCCACGGGCTCTCTCGGCAATGGTGGTCACTAGGCGTGGCAACGCGAGCACCTCGCCGGGATCGGCTGACGGGCAGCGCCTCAGAGGAAGAGTAATGAGGAGGAGGGCGCGCGGAGGAACCCGCGAGGAAGAGGAGAGGTGGACTGGCCGAGGTTGACATGGCGGAGGAGGCGTCAGCCATGGCCGGCGGCGCAGCGGAGGAGCCCTAGGGCTCTGATACCATGAAGATTGGAGGAAATTGGAATCTTGTATTGCACAGTAGAGAGTACCAAGAAGTAGTACACTAGATGGGCCAGCCTTAGGGCCCAAAATACTCTAAATACTCTAACAGCTACCACTACGAGGATTAAGAGACGTCCACATAAGCGTTTCTTGTCCAAGAATGTGTAGCACGGCATTTCTTGGTATAAAAACTCTATTTCAGTTTGATATATGAAAAACAACATTTTATAAGGATTTCTAAGGAGAATCAGTAGCTATGCTCGCTTACTATACACAACTATCCATGGTTTCATCGAGTTATTCGTCTATGGCTTTTGGCCAGAAAACATGATGAATGACCTCTGCACCTTGCTTCCGTAGTTAACAAGACCACAGGATTTGCACAAGTCTTCTAGCTCTCCTTCAGTGAAATAATTGTAGCTGGTGTTAACTGGTCCAACAATCTGCGTATGAAGTAGAAAAGAACGTCAAACTAGATAAGCTCAGCTATGCAGGAATATAAGTACCAGTAAATGATCAATTTACCTGTCTCAGAGGCCTTAACGCCTGAACAGAGAATGGGTTGTTCCTTGGAGAGGATAGGAAGGTTGTTCCCACAAAGATACCACCAGGCCTTAGGACGCGACTTATTTCAGCTACCTGACATTAGAACATCAGGAAAAGATGTAAAGCATGACTCATGAGTTAACAACAAAACGAACCAAGAATAAATATCAGCTGCTGATTAGCAGCAGATTGTAATGTGAAGCATTGGTTTTTCAGAGTTGGCCAAAACATAGTAATCTGAAATTAATATTACAGATCCTTCTAAGTTCTAATGGGACTTGATCCATAGCCCATTATAATGCCAGATATTAATATGAAGTGCAATATTCAGATGAAAGGTGAATCCAGATAACCAATGTGAGAAACTATGTAGAAAACTAAATCATCGCTATTTAAGAAATAACCAAATATTGTTTAAGCATGAAAAGACCATGGTTGACATTGACAAAAAATGAATGGTCACAAGTTAAAACTTCATAGAAAGCAAATAAAATGGCCAACACTTCCATGTATTTGTATAGATAATTGATTAACATCCTAAATCTGAAGAGTTAAATTTTGTTTCATGCGAATTAGTATAGCAAATTGATTATCATCCTGAATCTATAGAATTCAGTTTTGTTGTATGAAGTTATCTAGCTGAAGTGCAAGTGTGGAAGATACTACACCGCATTTGAAGGGGAAGGCCAACAGTGGATAGCAGCTCCAGCATGAATGGCATCAATTGAGGAGGAGGCAAAAGGGAGCCTCGAAATGTCAGCTCTTACAAGTGCAAGGTTCCTACAGGGCCAAAAGAAAATAACAGTCAGTGTCGTGCCTTGATAGAAAAAATGACTTGAAATACTGGAAACAAAAGCCCATCATCACAATAATCAGAGAAAAAAAAACACCTTGAAGCAACAGTAGATGGAAATAATAGAGTAATGCTGATTATAGTTCAATTAGATGTTGAGCACATAAGCACATAGATAATAGTTTTCTTTGGTCTCAAATATAAACAAGACATCTGCTTCAACAATGCTAGCCCATGATTGTCTAACTGCTAGTTTGCTAAAACTGGAAGTGGGAAAAAAATTATACCACATGCAAAATATCTTTGGAATTTTACATGAAAAGCTCATAAGAATTTAAAGAGACACAAAAATCTGAAGAAGTGCTCACATGTTTAGGAGGGTGTCATCTTGTTTAATGAACTCATAGCATTGGCGAAGCATATTCTCAGAAAAGTCCAAAGCAATCACAGCTGAGTATGCCCCAGATTTTGCAAACTTCCTTGTAAACAAGCCACTACCGCAGCTAACATCGAGAAGTATACCACCAGCAACTGGTTGGAAATAATCTTGAGCCATTTGAAACTGGCAAAAAGCCAAAAACAACAGCACATCAGACGAAAGAATATATTTATGAAAATGAACCATTTTTCTCGAGATGAACAATTGGTAAATCACAGGTTCACAGTCGATTCTGCATGGAATTTTGTGTTGCAAAACCACAACAATAAGCAGCAAGTAGCCAAGTATTTAAATGCGATAAGTTAAAATATCATGGATCAGATTTGTAAGAACTCAATTCTTGAGTAGAGCTGAGGAATTGAAAAGCCAGGTGGCCTATAAATGTACCTCTTCATCAAGACCAGGGAAGCCACTTCGATTGAAGTTTTGACGCCATCCTCGCTCGTAAAGGAATGAGACAAGTGGGCTCCTGAACAGCTCAGTTCTAGCAGGCTTCAATTCGCTATATTCTTTTGTTCCTGAAGTAACAGTTAGGTCCAAGAAGATATATTTGCTGGTGAATGACTTGTCGCACTTTGAACACTTGAATCCGGACCTATAAATTGCTGGCCTGAGACACGTATAAACCAAAAGAACATGTATGTTAATCTAGCCAAAACATATGTGGGACAGCACAAGAGATGAGGACAATGGAGTTGGACATACAAGTTTATGCCCGATGGCCCTTTCCTTATCAATGGCTCATAGCAAACAGGGCATGCAAATACCTCAGTTTCTGGAATGCTATTCTGCTGGAATTTGGTTTCCTGTTAAGATGTACACAACACACATCTTTATGTTTTACATGGCATAAAGAAAACATTTTTAGGAATGAATACAAAAAAAAAACCCAAATGTAGATATTAGTGTCTTGTATATAACAACAATCAACATCAGAAAACAATGAATTCGAAAGAGATTGAACAAGGCATGCAGCATCTACTATAGATTGACACACCCTTCTCTGGTAAGCATCTTAAATAATCATAAGTAAAAATAATAAAAAAATCTCTTAGCACCACATGCCGTCGTTAATCATTGTTAGTACTCAAAACCAAGTTGGTCCCATTGATGCCTAGTTTCGTAAGTGTGTGCCACCAAACTCCATAGTCAATTAATTAGGTAATTCTTCAGTATTACTAGCTAGTTTGCTGTGATCAGACCTGCTATACACGTGGTCTAGCAACAAAAGTACAGAACTGCAGAAGGCAGACAGCACCAGCTAACCATTTAGCTCACTAACAAGCAAATTAAAATCTTTGCATCTCGCGGATCATTGGTATTGAATTGCAGGCCAGAGCTAGCACCAGCACTAAAAATAAATAAACTATCCCAAAGCTCTAGTATCATCACGACGTCTACTATTCAACTAATCTTTCAAGGCTTGCTGCCAGAGTCCCACCTTGGCAGGCTCGCATAACGCCGAACACCTGGTAGCAAACTAGCAAAGCTACCAAACACAGCAACGGTTTCATTCTTTCCCAAGACAAGAAAGCTGCCAGAGACGCACCGGCTCCACGGCGACCGCAGGCGCCGCCGCGGCGGCTGCGGCTGCGGCGGCGGCGGCGGCGGCGGCTACCCGGCGGACAGGGAAGCCCGAGGCGCGGAAACGGCGCGGGGCGTGGGCGCGCGGGAGCTGGAGCGAGGGGCAGGAGGAGGAGGAGGCCGCGGCAGCCGCCGCTCTCACCGCGAGCTCCATGGGCGCCGCGGCGGCAGCGGCAATCGCACGGCACGGGCGCGGGCACGGGCACGACGAGGGCGAGGCCACGAGAAAAGTTTGGAGTCGTCGTCGCGTCGACACACACCCATGGCCAGGTGAGGGAAACCTCTCGCTCGCACCACACGGCTGTGGTGAGTGGTGACTATGCTTAAGCGTGGCATGAAGCACGTCCATTCGGTGGCGTTCGTGTGCTCGGATTGTTTAGTCGGTATACGGTGCAATCACGTCGGGAGCGTTTGGATCCTTGGCTAGGATGGCTATAGTCTTACTGAATTAGGTTAGTTGTTTGCTAGCGCAAAAACTAGCTTTTTAGGCAAACTAGTCTGAACTGGCAAGAAAAATCTTGCTAAGCCAGGGCTCTCCTTCAATGTCAATGCTTATGAAGCAGCTAAAATTTATGATCCGAATAAAAAATACCAAACAAGCATCGATGGTAAGGCTAGCTAAACCGACCTGAGCTAGCCAAAGAACCAAATTCACTCCCATCACCTACCCTAGGAAAAGCCGTCGGTGTTGTTTGATTTTGTTAAATCAAAAATTAAGTGTGCTTAAAATAAAGGCCACAAAATTATTAAAAAATCTAATCTTTGAGAACCACGGAGCACTGAAAATATTATTACAAAGTATTGCAAAAATTTAGATGAAAACTAAATTTTGAATTGACAAGTTAAAAACTAAAAATAATTATAAAAAAAGAAAATTGATGACTAAATTTTGAATTGAAAAGTTAAAAAAATGTGTTGTTTGAGATTTTAGATAAATTTTAAATTTTTTCATGCAATTTGAATACCTTACGAAATATATATATAATGAACCGGGATGTGCATCCCCTGCAGTTGGAGCTAGGGGTGGCAACGAGCCGAGGTTGAGCGAGCCAAGGGCTCGCTCGGCTCGGCTCGCTCGCTTCCAGGCTTGGCTCAGGCTCGGCTCGTTCACCACACGAGCTGGAGAAAAAGCTCGGCTCGGGCTCGTTTGAGGCTCGGTCCGACTTGTGAGGGCTCGCGAGCTTGATTAATTTGTTGATAACGGATTTTTGGGGTTTGAAAAATGGGGGGTTTGAGGGGCTATGTCAAGGAAAGCCTTTAATACGAGCCTTTGAGTATCTTTATTGGGTTAGGTTGCCAGTTAGGGCCGGCCCTAGAAGCGAGGTGGGCCCCTGGTTCATGGGCCCCCACCCCTGTGTATCGTATCTTGTATGGGCCTGTACTCCTCACTCCTAGGCAGATTATCAGAACGCGAGTAGCCGAGTGCGCGACGTCCAGTCCATGTCTAGTCCCCGACGTGATCACGCAAGTCACGCCTCACACGACACCCTCGGCGCCTCGGGCCCTCGGCCGCCCGTCATCGGCAGATCGGCTCATCGCGTCGCGGTCTCGGCGTCTCGTGGAGCCGTGGAGGTCGCCGACACCGACCGGCCGACGCCGCCCCGGCCCTCACGGCCTCACGGTCTATAGAAGTAATTTTTGTGCATCAAATATTAATTTCTTCAATGATGTGTGTTTAATAGACTACATATATATGTGTATATGTATGTGTGTGTGTGTGTGTGTGTGTGAGGAGGTGGATGGGGCCTCCATATAAGTTTTTGCCATAGGCCCCCAAAATGCCAGGACCGGCCCTGTTGCCAGTATATCGAATTGTATACAGGCAAGTATGGCAATTATTAGTGATATGGGCTAAAATATACTTAGAAATCTACGAATCCACGAGCTACGAGCGAGCCACGAGAGAGTCAGCCCTAGGCTTGGCTCAGCTCGTTTTTTGACCAAGCTGCAAAAAAAGCTCGGGCTCGGGCTCGTTGGCCTACGAGCCGAGCCCGAGCCGAGCCAAAACAGAGCTGCTACAAGGAGCTCGCGAGCTCCGAGCCAGATTGCCAGCCCTAGTTGGAGCAGTTGCGCAGTTCATCCCTGGTTTATGGGTCTTGCGCAGTCCAGATCCATATGTACAAGAACTGCATTGGACAGGACCGCACAACTCCGGAAGGAGACCGATGGCACGAAGGCGCAGACGGCTGATTCGAGCGCCGTTGGCTGTGCCATCGCTGCAGAGTAAAAATTTGGCACGGTGCGTTTTCTCGTCTTTTATTGGCTGCGATTTAAATAGCAACCAAATTACGAGAGCACGTCTTTATTTGACAAGATTAGTAAAGATCGCGAGCCAAACATATGCTCTGCGTTTTCAACTTTTTGGCGTGACAGCGAGTTTTCAGCTTTTGGCGTGATGGCGAGACGCTGATCAGTTAGTATCGCCTTCATGGTTCTATATCAGTGCAAACCCTCTTCCTATTTAACTAAACACCAGACGAACGGTTTGGGCCATATAGTTGACACGCACTGTCTGGCTCATAATTGTGCTATGGATGGGGCATTTCTCCGACATACGATTTTTAAATATAAACATGCATGGCACTGATGTCAGTAGTGCTAAAACAAGAAAGATTTGTTTAGCGAAACATGATGAATCATATATGAACATGCTAAGACATGGGCAAAAATGGTGGAAACATGGTGAAAAGACCGATAAAACATGCCATGTTTCACATGTTTCATGGTGTTTTCAGAGAAATTTCACAATAGAAATGCAAAAAAATGAAAAAACCCACCGCCTCCTCAAACCCACTGCCTTCTTTCTCAAATCTGACGAGCTCCCGTGTTATTACGGTCAATTTTAATAAAACTGTTGTGGTACACCGGTATATTTTATATCTATAGCCATTTATTTAGACAAACTTTTTGTGGGGCACTTATTTAGTCTGTCATTACATATAAAGTAATATTAACTGATCATATATTCGGTGGTTCATATTGCTTTCGGTGTGCCGTATGTAAAAGGTTTTGATGCGTTCTAATTTAGGTTTTATACATGTGAGTTACGAGATTGCAATTCGCCACATTTTATTTCAGTTCAAAAGTTACGGTTCCTTGAAAAAAAGGACAGAGGAGGCAGACTCTGCCTGGCAGAGATATATTTTAAAATATTTTTGTGTTTTAGAAAGTACCACCAAAAAAACCTTTAAAATGAATGCGAGGTGCTCAGCATGTGGCTTGTGTCAGGACGAAATATTCGAAAGCTTTTGATTTTATTTTGATTTTAAACAAAACGATATGATAAACCTATAAAATTGTATTTTACATTAACCATTGGATTCAGCTAGACGAGAGGATAAAACTCCATGCCACAGTAAAGTCACCTTTGTACGCATATGCCATCACAGAGTCTCTAATATCGCAGACGTCATTATAAAGTGAAGGATCGTGCATATATATTAGGGCTGAGAGAGGGTTTTAGAAGAAATACACAGAAATATACAATACGAAATACGGTCTGACAAGCGGACCCACATGTCATCCTCTCTTCTATTCATCTTCTTCCTCCCTCTCCTCCCTCTCTCTCTTGACGCCGAAGCTCAGCATCCGGAGGCTACCGCGGTAGGGCGACAAGAAGCTGGCGGCTCTTCGGCTCGGCTCTGAGGTGTAGAATTTGGCGACACTGACCGACGCTTGAGAAAAGAAGAGGCGTCATAGGAGGAGATCTTGAAGCATTGACCGCAAGGAGATGATGAAGTCGAGTCTCCGTCTGCGGAAGAGAGAGAGAAGAGAGAGAGAGAGAGAGAGAGAGAGAGAGAGTGCAGAGGGAGGAAGAAGATGAATAGAAGAGAGGATGACATGTGGCGCCTGCTCATCAGACCGTATTTCATACTGCATATTTCTGTGTATTTCTTCCAAAACTCTCTCTCAGCCCTAATAATGGTATATATGCACGATTCTTTATTCTATAATGGCGTATGCGATATGAGACTCTGTGATGGTATATGCGTACAAATGTGATTTTAATGTGGAATGTATGCTTTTTACCCTACATATTTCCTAGCGCAACTCCGGCGAAGAAAACCTTACACATCATTTTTTTTTTTTGGGTTCAATTGTGCGTCGTGACTCGGCATGTCGACTGGAACGACTCTTTTCAGCGTCAAAAGGCCTGACGAGATAGATTACGATGCTGATGATCGATCCTGAGTGATGGAGGGAAAGGTATTAATCCCTTTCTTGGTGACCGTTCGCTCATGATCGCTAATTAGATGCGGGGAATTATAGTAGCTTATCTGGCCGTAGCAACTGGCCGGCTGAATCGATCCTTATCCCTAGGTCATGTAGGTGATGGATACATGGGCGCAGCACTAGGCCACTTGGCATCGTCTTTAAAAATCATGCCACTCACGAGGCATCAGCTAGCCGCGGCTCACGGTGTGTTGTTCGTCGCTCATCGGGAGCAGTCCTCGTCGAGCCATTGGTGTCTTTCTGCGCATACGCATCAAAGTTTTTATTGTGTTTTGTCTTTTTGATGATGGCGAAAGCCGTAGATCGACATAGAGATCTAAATAATGTTTTGATTCATCGGGTTTCAACTCGACTTGATTCTGGATCAAGGTCGGGTCCCTGGTTCTCACCGGGTTAGGTCCGGGTTTGTCTCTGCCCGACCCGTCCATACCTGCCTCCACCGCTGGACGTTGATCCAATAAATGATCGGATGCGTTCTAAACCTAGCCCCCCCCCCCGCATTCTCCCTCCAAGGCTCCCCACTTGTCCCCGCTGTCACCCTCTCTATCTCATTCTCTCTCAGTCTAACTTTCTCTCAATCTCACGCTCTCTACCGAGTCTTTACGCTCACGATAGTCTCAACCTAGGCAATGGCGGTGACGTCGCACGGACGGAGACGGGATGGTGACAGAGGAGGCCAGATGGCTATGACATGATTGCGAGAGATAAAGATGGGGACGACGCAGAAAGTGATGGCTAGGGATGATATATAGCGTGTTGCGGCACGGAAGCTACGCGTGGGCCGAGACGATGCCTCCTCCACTCATGGCGACCGACGACATAGAGGGCCGGCCCGATGGCTCTCCTCGGTAGTTGTCTCCTCAAATTGATCTCTCATACCCCCTCTCTCCCCCCTTGATCTATGGCGTACTCTCCTCATGATGGCTGCGACGGGCCACGAGCCTGCAAGCTACTCCTCCCTCAATCCGACAGTGGACTCGACCATATCTTGGTTGTCCTCCTCCCTCTTCCTTAGATTTTCTCTTTGGTTCAAGGCAGATCGAGGCCCCAAACGAGTCATGTTGAGTACGGGTCGGGGCAAAAATTTTGAATACCTGATGAAAGCTAGGTCGGGTCAAGGCGATACCTGACCCAATCCGACCCATCTAGACCTCTATCTAGACAAAACTGGCAGTACCACTCTAAAAGGATTTCTTCTTTACAAAGTTGTGCAATGTGCAATACGGAATTTTCTACTATAAAAGGTGCCATCTTGTTTTTTTGCCGTTGCTTTTTTTTTTGTGCCCATCTCATTTACACCACTTCTATCAACCAAACCACTTTGATCGTCGTATGGAGCTAAAGACCAAGGTGAAATGATCATTGTACCCCTGGTTCGACTATTAGACGATGGTAATTAAAGAACATTTTTCACCTGAATTTGCATACATTAATAGAACACGTTATAACAAATTACTAAATTTTAATATCTATTGCATGTCTAGAAATTTACATAGAACATTTTGCGCCATCCTCATATAGTTGAGTCCTAGACCGTTAGGGGTACTTTTGTCTCGCCAACCTATTTTCATCCCAAATCACGACTCATACTGGTTCAACATGGCGATTAAGTGGATTTAACTAAAGGAACTGATATAAATAAAATTAGGCATAAAAAGTAGTGGCAAAAAAAGATGTTTGATTATAGTGCCAAATTCAATATTGCACAACTTTGTAGAAGCACAAATAAAAAAAAAATCCCCTTGCTAAATGGCCCAACTTCAAGGGCTTTAGAAAGTTGGAGCATTTGATTCGGCTATACGTTTCGAGCTTCGAGAAACTAAAGCTTTGGGTTTAAAGAATCAGCTTATAGCTATATATAAGTCGAAAGCAGTTAAAATTAAGCCGATTCAAACATGGTAAAGAAGTGACTAATAAGTTATGGGCTCGCTTGGTCGAGATATTAAGCTTTTCAACAAATACACATTTTAATATTCTTTAAATTTGAAAAGAAATGGTAGCAAAGTTTTACAAATTGTGGTAAAAGTTGGCTTTCAACCAAACTGAGCTCTAAGATCATCATTAATGGCTCTATTCACACCACCTTCCGCTATTTATTTACATTTTTCTACGATTTGATTTGTTATAGTATTATAACGTGCTAAAAAAAATTTATCGTTTTTTAAAGAACGCCCTAAGTTGGGCCGACGTCCCTGGAGCATGGCCTAGTTTGTTTCAGATTAATGTAGAGTTGTGTTTTACTGTATCAAATTTGTGACCCCTCAAAATACGTTTTAACGAGTTCAAAAAATTATGAAAAAAATATTTACAAACTTTAATAAGTACTATTTAAAACCCCATAAGAATGACTATAAAACATTACATCATTTGGCTTATACAAAAATAACAAATTTTTATTTAATTTAATTTAATTTAATCTGAAACAAACAAGGCCCATGTCTTTTTTTTTTTCCTTTCTGCTCTGATCTGCCCTATTGCAGCCGCAACTTGGGAGTTGGGCCACTGGCCACTGGGTTCCGACTTCCGAGCCAACTACGCAAAGAGTCGCCGTCGCCGTCACGGAAGGCGGATGTACCACCTACATACGTGGAGGCGTGGAGCGGCTATCTCCGCGGCCGCAACGAAACCATTTGCTGCGAACTCATTGGATCCCCCTCGTGCGTATGTTCACATCGTTTTCCTCTCTTTTTTGCCTTAACGCGGCCCTGCCGCAGGTGCGCCCTCCAGGCTCTGGCGTTTGGAGGAATGGAAGAACGTCGCCTACTACTCTGCTAGTATTCCTTCTCCCTTTCGGCCGTGGAGCATCTATCTATCCATTACATAATTAAAAGAGTAAAATGCACGGACGGTCCCTAAACAATTAGTTGATTCTCATATAGTTCTCTATTATTTAAAATTGCAGTTTTGGGTTCCTAATCTTTTTAAACGGGTTCGTCCCAATCCAAACCTACAATATAACAGCCCTGGAGCTAACGTGGCGCTGACATGGCCGTCTATGTCGCATAATTTACTTACAAAAATTCAGAAATAAAAAAATTCAGAAATCATAAAAAATACGGTAAATCATAAAACAATTAGGAAAATTTATATGAAAAATTAGAAAAAAGAAGCACTTGAAGACTCCTATACGACACGATGCTTGAGGTCTTGCGCTTACAACTATAGAGGGATTAAAGGCGATCACACTGTCTTTATGTTCCTTTTAATATTCTTATGATTTCTTCATATGTTTATGCTTTTTAATGATTTTCCATGATTTTTTATTGATTCCCCATTTTATTGATTTTCCATTTTCTATATGTTTTTAATGATTTCCAATTTTCATTTTTATGATTTTTTAAATAATTTTTCCACATTATAATGATTTTTTCATTTTAAATGATTTCCATGTTTTTATTTTTGTAATGATTTCTCCCTTTTTAAAACTAATGTACGTGACATGTCAGCGCCACGTCAGCTCTAGCGTTGTCATGTGGCAAGTTTGAATTGGGACGGACCCACTTAAAAAGATTAGGACCCAAAATTGTAGTTTCAAAGAATGAGGATCTAGATGAGAATCTACTAATAGTTTTAAAACCGCCCGTGTATTTTACTCTAATTAAAATATTAGTCAACGAAAGTATCATGTTGATCGATAAAATTTCTCATGGAAAAAAAATCTACACAGTTTGTTTGCTCATTTTAGTGGGGCTAGATCATAATCATTTAAGTTAAAAAATTGAAATTTTTTTTAAAATAATATAAATAATAGGTCCAGCCAAAATGAAACAAAGAAACCATATCAGTTCCAATAAAAAAATATATACAAATTCAGAAGAAAAAAGAAATAAGTATAGATGTTGGATTATAGAAATAGACCATATCAGCTACAGTTACAAATTAAAAGTATATAAGTTCAAAATAAGAAAATAGAAATAAGATTCCATGCCTAATTAATAGAAACAGTCCATATCAGTCAACAAAGCCCAAAAAATTCTCACATAAATAAAAAAAAGAAAATATCTACGTCATTGATTTTAGTTGGGCCAGATTATAATGGCTTGAATTAAAATAAAAATATCATAAAGTAAAAATTAAAAATAATATAAAAGGAGGTCATAGTAGATTGACAGGAAGAGTCCATATCGGCTCCAATAAAAAAAATTTATTACATAACTAAAACAGGGGCCGACAGAGCAACCACGTTAATTGGAAAAATCTGAAAATAAATAAAGAAAAAGAAACGATCTACACATTTGATTTTAGTGGGGGCAAATAATAAAGGTTTATATTTTAAAATATCAGAAATTCAAAATTTTGGAAAATAGGAATAAGTGGTCAAACTAGATTAAATGAAACAAACTATGTAAGCTCCAATAAAAAATAAATGTAAAAGTCGAAGCAAAAAAATAAAATAAAGAGTCCATGTCGGATTGATAAAAGAAGCCATATCAGCTACAATTACAAATAAAAAGTATTTAAATCTGAAATAAAAAATAATAGAAATAAGAGTACATGATAGATTAATAAAAAGAGTTCATAATCAACCAACATAGCCACCATGCTAAACGGAGGAATTCTCACTAAATGAAGAAAAAGGAAAAGATATAAATCATTGATTTTAGTGGACTAGAATGAGAAATTCGGAATTAAAAATAATAGAAATAAGAAGTCATGCTAGATCGGAAGAAAGAATTCATATCAATTACAATAAAAAACTATTATGTAATTGAAACAGGAGCCAAAGGAGCCACCACGTTAATCAAAGAAATTCTCAAATAAATCAAGGAAAAAGAAAAATCTACACTATTGATTTTAGTGGGATTAAATCATAATGGCTTAGATTAAAATTAAAATCTCATAAATTAATAATTTTAAAAAGTAAAAATAAGAGTTCATGTTAGATTGAAAGAAAGAGTCCATATCATCTCTAATGAAAAAAATATTCGATATAAAATTAATTTTAAAATAAGATTCTATGTTGGATCGATATAAGTGACCGTGTTTGTTACAGTCACAAATAAAAATATAAAACACTGAAATAAAAACAACAGAAATAAGATTTAATGTCACATTAGTAGAAAGAGTCCATATAAACTACAAATAAAAATAAAAATGACATGAATCTAAAATAAGAAAATAGAAATAAGAGTTTATGTCAAATTATTATAAAGAGTTCATATTAGCAACAGTTTCAAATGAAATTACATATATATCAGGAAAACAAATACAAAGAGCCTATGTCCAATCAATAGATATACTTGGTTTCATTATAGCAATAGATATGCCAATAGTGAAAACGGTTTATTGCTACAACATTGGTGCTAGAAAGGGATTTAGGCCCTATTTTTTCTAGCTTAACAACTTAACGGCTTAACAGGTTAATGGCTTATCTTCATAAAAAAAAGAGCATACGCTGCAGGTTTTTGAATCTATTTTTTCACTGTCTCGAATGTATGTTTTAACTTTTAAAAAGCAAGTCAAACCGTCATTTCATCCGTTAAGCCGTTCAAATCAGCTCAAAAGAACATACCCTTAGTATTTGGGATATACTCCACTATTTAACAAGTGTTAGCAAAGGGAGATCCCGTTAAAATGCATTTGTATATTTGCAATGTCATGCTCGTTGCGCAAGCAGCAAGCAGTAAACAAAACTAAAAAAAAAAGAGAAAAGAACATAAAACAACTCGTCTAAAAAAAGGAAAGCAACTGCACGCCTGCACGGCCGGACGACCGACCGTTATCATCCTTGCCCCGCCCGTTCCGCCCTCCGCGGGGGCCGTGGGCCCCACACCGCCAAAACAACGGCGCCCCTCCGGCTCCCCACTCCCCCTCCGCGAAGAAATCCCCAAACCACCCCTACGTCTCCCCCCACGCGTAACGGCGCCTCCCCCACGCGTGGGGCGTGGGCCCACCTCCCCCTTCACGCCGTCACCCCCAAGTCGCCTCTCCCCCCTGTCTTTATCCGTCTTTTCACCCCCACGCCCTATTTAGCCGCCTCCCCCCAACCCCTTCGTCTCCAACCAGGCACCACGCATCCAATTCCCCAACCCCCAAAGCACACCACTGAACTGAGGAGTGCTGAGCAGCAGCTGCGGGTGGTGGTCTCCATGGAGGCGGCGGAGGCATCGTCGCCGCTGTCGCCGTCGTCGCTGAAGCAGAGGCTGCGGACGACGGTGTGCTGCTGCTTCGGCGGCGCCGGGGAGAGGCGCGACGGCGGCAGGGCCAGGTGGCGCCGCCGGGTCGCCGCGGGGGAGTTCGGCTACGACCCGCTCAGCTACGCGCTCAACTTCGACGAGGGCGGCGGCGACGACGAGTACGGGGACGGCGGCGGCGGCGGCGGCGCCGCCGCCTTCCGGTACAAGAACTTCTCCTCGCGGCTGCCGCCCTCGCCCTCGCCGGCGCCGTCCCATCGCTCCATCGCCATCGTCTAAATCGAATTGTACCTCCTTCCTCCCCTGCTCTTCTCAATTCTTCGCGCTCTGTATCAGTAGAGATCAATTGTGTAAGCAATTTGCAACATAGTGATTAGTGAGATCGTATATTATATTAGTATTAAGTAGATCATATAGGAATCTTCCGGTGGTTTTCAATGTAATTGATTCGGATCGAGATGGCGTGGGGAATGAACCCCATAATTACGGAGGCCTTTGATTTCTTTTTTAAGCCCCTGATTTACTCGCGCATTTGTTTACTTAATTATAATTAAAACGCGTGGTAGATTCTCCGTCGTGCGGATGACATGTGGGCCCACGTGATTTTTTTGGAGCGGGAGCAGGATTACTTCTAGGATTTTTGTGCGCGTTTTTCAGTGGAGGGATGGATTGCTAAGTGTGGCGTGGGAATTGATCAGGATATAAGTGTTGCGTGGAAAGGACGAAAGGTTACAAAAGAATCTGGACTCCTTTGCAAATTGGCGGCTAGGGACCAAAAAGAAAAAATAAAGGGCGTTTTTTGCGATAAAAAAAATGGGGGAAGGAACCTTGCTGACTGTTGTGCCACTTGGATTGTTGCTGACGTTTCCGCGCTGCGTCCACTTCAGTCAACGAAGAGCACGATGTTTCATGCAAGCAGCAGTCGTTCTTGCTCCCCTGTCCACTGCTCCCACGAAGCATGCGCAATATCACTAGCCCTAAAACAAATGCCATGGTGAATTGGGATCCGATGCAAGCTAGAGAGGTCAGAGGTCTGGACTCTGAGGGGAACTTAGGTCGTATCGACGACGACCACACGAGAATAGACCCTTTTGGTCCGTAGTTTTGTTCGGTTTGAATGGGGGTAAAAGTTAAGAACTATAAAATATGAGTATGAAAAAAATTTAAAAATCATGTAAAAAGCATTTTTGAGATCTTTGAGTTGAATCGTACAAAGCTCCAAAAAAATTATTACGTAATATTAGACCGAATAGTCTGTGCAAATGAAACAAAATTTTGTCCAACTGAATCGAACAAAACCACGAATCTAAGTGGAGAGCATTCTATACATTTGTCATTTGTGGCAACATAATCTGTGGAGGCCGCCGCTGCTCCTGGCTCCTGCTCTACGGATCGGGCAAGTAGTCGTTTGTAGTCTAGTACTCTAGTGAGCCTCCACTCCATCTCTTCGCCGGCTCCTTGCTCCAGCTACACGACGGTCGACTTGCTTCCCAGCTTGATCGGTTTCAAAGGTTTCCCCGTCTGGTTTTTGTCACCGTTCACGAGTGGTTCTCCGCGCGCCGCTCACGTGGGTGACTGCCACGGCGCCATGTTAAAAAATTTGTCGGGACTCGTGAGCCTGGAGCCCACGGTTTTCATCTTGCTTGCCAAGTTGCCATGGCCATTCAAGTATTGAACACGCGCAGCCCGCTGCTAAGTCCAGCCTGAGCTCGAGCTCGAGCTATTATTTAACTCATGAGATCATCACCAGGCACCGTGTCATTTTCACTAGTAATTTATTTAACTCATGAGCTCGAGCTATTATTTAACTCATGAGCTATTATAGTTAAGATAAAGTAATTTGAAATACAAATACATTGATAGGTCCCTTTAGGTGTCATTTTCACTTTATCTTACCTTATCTTTTCAGTTTTCACTTATAAGATTTGCTAAGATAAGACGAAAATAAGAAAACCTTGCACTACGTTTGCATATAAGTTAACTAGTCGCTGGTCAAAGTTCATCAAAACAGACGTTGAAAATATATATAAAGGGATTAATTTGTTAAAAATATTTTGGATGAACCGCCACATGCTTTCGCACTACACCACTCGTGATTTCCGAGAGCACTCTGGTATTTCGAAGCAAACGCTTATATGATTCCACATCGTGTAATTACCATGATTCAAATCGACAGCCTTTTTTGTCGGACAAATTTCTACGACTATTTATGCACAAACTAATGATAATCGTAGTTGCGATTTTTGGGGCATATTACCATTCATATGAACCCTGCTCACGAGCGTTGTGATGCTAGGATACGCTATCTCATTAGTCACTTGCATCGCGATTCTTTTTTTTTTTCGGCCCAAGCGAAACCAATTGGTGCCCACAAGCCCACGGCGATTGGGATGCAGTGCCCTGCCTGTCCCATGCGGATCGATCATGGCCCAAGAGGAGCGAGCATCATTCGGCCCGGCCCGTTCTGGAGCCGCTCGGTACAGTCTTGCCCACAAAGAAGGGCCTAAATATCGGGCCGTTTTGCCTTGTCTTGTCACAGCATCCATGGGCCGGGGACGTGGATCCTCTGCCATACGGTAGAGACAATTACTCCCACTGACATGTGGGCCCATCCACTATAGGCCCACATGTCAATGAGAGTATAACTCTATCTTACGGCAGAGGTTTCACTTCTATGAATAGTGGCTACTAGAGCAAAACAAACGGGCAGTTTCAGTAAGTCAAACACTACGTTGGTTCTACTCTTTTTCGACATATTTGCTTATACACATCTCCCTTTCTTAATTATCTTAGGTTTCAAAAAATACAATTTTTTTAAATTTTTTGATCCATTCTTTTTTGAAGTTTTTGTTCAAGATGTATGACAGCGTTCTTAAGAAACAGGTCAAACAAAATGTGTCGAATTTTTTAAGCCGATTTAAAAAGCTCTCGAAATTCAGCTCGATTTAAAAGGCTGAAGAGGAGAGGTGTCGGGTATGGAAGTACTACTCTAGTTAAAGACCCTACATATGCACTTAATTGGCAGCTGGACATCCGTATGTGTTGCGACTGCCCAGCTACATCGGACACAATAAAAGGCAGGAAAGGAGTTATAATTTCGTTCTTGTGCTCTCCGTGTTGAGCCGGGCCTCAACTAGTACCGACACTCGCGTACGGGAAGTTCTTCCGAGCGGATATAATTTGCTGGTTATCTTAATTGTTAGAAAAGGAAATGTAGAATGGTTGACATAAAATGTTTTTAGCCATTGTCATGTTAGTTATACAGCATATACAATTATAGAGATAGTGTCGTTTTTATAAACAAATTCCTCACACATAATATTTCTTATTTCTTGTGTAGATGCAACTTGCATGGTAGACGGTCTAAATTGCGATAAATATGGATAACCTCGAGATAACTAATGTGGACACTTGTACATGCTTTTTGAAGCCATTTAGAAAGTATGGACTACTGAATGTAACTTGTTTTCTTAGCGTCAAAATATGCTTTGATCAACGGTGGCAATGTGTTAAAATCGAGCCTAATTCGGCCTCGGTACACCCTGGAGGGCATATGACCGGCAGCGCCAAAATTAAAAAGTGTTTCACGGCATACCATGGTTATCAAGTCCTGTGATTAGTCGCGATTAATCCACGATTAGTCCATAAGTCTCTTTTTTTAGTACCACTAGGGACCTCGACTCGACTAGGCATTCTAGTGTGAGTTTCATCATCTAACATTAGAAGAAAACTAGTCACTTGAAATTGCATTCTCATCCTTGCTATGCTTTTGGACTTCACTATAATTGTTATTTTTTTTTACAAAAGTACAAGTAGTCATGCCAACTACACAACTACTTTTCTAAACAAAATAGATGTTGTTGTTGTCGACTAGTCATGGACTAGCCACGACTAGTCCACGACTAGTCCCCAAGTCTCCCTTCATGCGACTCGACTCGACTTTACAACTTGATAACCATGCGGCATACCCCATGTCGGGTCACTAGCCAACTTCGCATGCTCGAGGTTGGGTGTTGGTAAAACTTGGGTTCAATTTCTTGAGGTATGTCTTCTATAAGGTCGTTAGTTGTACACCGCTCCCCGGGTACAAATGCCTCTCCGCAAAATTGCATCCAATCGGTACGCCCCAAAGGGCCTATGCTGATCCCTCCTCCAGTTGGGACAGGTACCACTCGGTGAAAAGGTGTGCCCCACGTCGGGTCGAGTGCTAGCTCTACTGAGTTAAGGCTAGGCACCTGATGTCGATATTCTTTGCAACGTTAAACTACAACATGCTGCAAGACAGAAGTTGTGGCGACGTGGCTTAAGGCACGCCCCATGACGGGCCAATCGCTGCTTTTGCATTGCAGGAGTTGGTGTCAAGTAGTCGAAACCATCCGTTGAGGCGATGCGCCTAATGGGCCGAATAAGCTAGAGTTCGATATTGCCGATCCAGGCGTTGCTTCAACACTAAAACTTAAGATTTCTTGAGTTCTTTACAATCTCTTTTCATTCATGAAGATATTGGCGAAACCGATCGGCGGACATCCGACTCGATCGTAAAACACTTGGGCTATCAGGACTATATGGGCCCGGGTATCCTCTAGAAGGCCCATAAGGGAGCAGATGGGGGCGATCCAAGTCGGCCGGTTGAGGATAAGGACCACTCGGGCTACGCGAGGCTTGAGCTGCAAGGAAGTTCCCGAGGATATAATCTATCTCCATGTAATTAGCAGATCAACACCTGCATTCTATGTAACTGCATACCAGAATTAGTTACCAGGGATCCCAAGATATCCTGCAACTCTATCTTCCCCTACGTTATATAAAGGGAGGAGGTGGAGGCCATCGGCATAGAGCTCTGATAGGCATTTAAGTCTACAACGCATAGCATCATCTTGCATCTTGCATCTTGATCCACCATATAATCCCAGAACACAGGACGTAGGGTATTACCTCCTCCGTTGAGGGCCTGAACCTGTCTAACCCTGCCTTGTGTTACCATTTAGCTTAGTTCTTGATTAGCGTCCCCTCGTACAAATTCATTGCCGGTGGTGACCCCCCAGTTAGTCACCCGCCGACACCAGCTGGTGTACCCAATCAATGCCTGTAAGAGGTAACAAATAAAGAGTACTATTAGGCAAAGGTGAAAGGGGCACATACATCGTACTACGATGATTGCAAACTGCAAAGGGAGGGTAAAAAAGGCAACAGGACAGCCCAAAGGGCTTCCTGGGAGCCCACAGCCAAAACAACAATTTCCATAATAACCAGGCCTTGATAATTTCCTTTAAAATTGGTAGTATTACATGTTATTTCTACACTAAAACAAAGATTCCTATTCCTCACCGTAGGTAGCAGCAATAGTGAAAGTGATCTGCTGATGTTGATTTACCAATCAAGTGAAAACAAATGTTAAAACTCTCAATCAAGGTTAACTACTAAACTACAGAGTGGATAGCATCTGAATCTACAAAGAGAAAAGAATTTATACCTTTATATTATCTAACATTTGAAAGTAAGAGAAATAGCTGTGAGAGAAAAATGTAGTTCTTGTTTTAGGGTTTAGTATTAAGAACATTTTTCTTACCAAAATCTCCACCGTTCTGTTTGTGAAGTGTTTGCTGATCATACCTTCACATGTAATAGGCATCAGAAATCTTGCAGAATGTTGCTAGCCCAATATAATACCACATATTGTTGGCTCTACAAGCTTCAAGAGCTCCTGTTGTGAACTTATTGAGATGATACCGTCTGAGACGAGTGATATCCTCGCTTACAAGTGGATACTTTGGACTGAATCCAGTTGTGGCATGTGGATTGATAGAATTCAAGTGGTGAAACCTATCAATTACATCCTGCTGAACTGAATTAGAAACACTGTGCCTGTTAACATCCACCAGGACCTTGCCATGAAGTGAAGGATCTTCTCTTTGCTGGAAATATGCTAAGTTCATATGGAGACTATTAAGAGGCCCATATCTTCCAAACCAGCCAGCCAAAATGGGCTGGTTGTCAATTTTGACAAGCCAATCACCACCCTTATATGGCATAGCCTCGTATATAGTGTTGGCCAGTTGTTGATTCCTCGACATCGGAAGCTGGTGCCTCAGTAGACAGTGAAGCACAACAGCAACCTGATCCAACTCAAGGTCCTGAAGTATTGAACCATGGTACAGAAAGAAATCTGCTGATTTACCATCTTTCAGATCTTGAAATAGCTGCAGAAGGTCATCTGGAAGTTTCTTAGCACTCTTCTTAGCAACCAATTCAGGATGTTGTTGGTCTATCCTTTCATTCCTTGATCTTTTGATCCAATATCATGCACAATTTTTAATTTTTTCATGTTGGTCATTTATCGAATGTTCCAATCTCATCATAATTGTTTGTTTCCATATAGATGTTTCAATCTTCGGATATTGAAATCAAGTTCAAGAAGTTTCTTAGCAGCTTCTTTTCAGATGTTGTTGGTAAAGAATATTCACTCAAAATGTTTCTTCATCATATCGATTCATCTAGTCATCAATCAAGATTCCGATCCAACTCAAGATTAAGTCTTTGAAATGGTATAGAAGAAATCACGATTTACTATCTTTCAGATCTTGATATTAATTGCTTTCTGATTATGATGAGATTGGAACATTCTGGATGAATGTTCTTTACCAACAAAATCCGAAATTGGTTGCTAAGAAGGGTGCTAAGAAACATCCAGGTGACCTTCTGTAGCTATTTCAAGATATGAAAGATGGTAAATCAGCAGATTTCTTTCTGTACCATGGTTCAGTGCTTCACGACCTTGAGTTAGATCAAGTTGCTGTTGTGTTTCACCGCCTGCTGAGGATGACCAAGAAGTTCTGTGTTCTGATTATTATGAGATTGGAACATTCTGGATGAATGTTCTTTACCAACAATATCCTAATTGGTTGCTAAGAAGGGTGTTAAGAAACTTTCAGGTAACCTTCTGAAGCTATTTTAAGATCTGAAAGATGGTAAATCAGCAGATTTCTTTCTCGCACTCATGGTTCAAGATTTCAGACCTTGAGTTGGACTGTTGTCATTGTGCTTCACCGCCTCACCGAGGATGACCAAAAGTTCTCGCTGCTCGATTATGATGAGATTGGAACATTCTGGATGAATGTTATTTACCAACAACATCCTGAATTGGTTGCTAAGAAGGGTGCTAAGAAACTTCCAGTTGACCTTCTGCAGCTATTTCAAGATCTGAAAGATGGTAAATCAGCAGATTTCTTTCTGTACCATGGTTCAGTACTTTAGGACCTTGAGCTGGATCAAGTTGCTATTGTGCTTCACCGCCTAATGAGGATGACCAAAAAGTTCTGCTTTCTCATGAGGATGACCAAAAAGTTCTGCTTTCTGATTATGATGAGATTGGAATATTCTGGGTGAATTTTCTTTACCAACAACAGCCTGAATTGGTTGCTAAGAAGGGTGTTAAGAAACTTCCAGGTGACCTTCTGCAGCTATTTGAAAATCTGAAAGATGGTAAATCAGTAGATTTCTTTCTGTACCATGGTTCAGTACTTTAGGACCTTGAGTTGTATCAGGTTGCTGTTGTGCTTCACCGCCTGCTAAGGATGACCAAGAAGTTCTGCGTTCTGGTTATGATGAGATTGGAACATTCTGGATGAATGTTCTTTACCAACAACATCCTGAATTGGTTGCTAAGAAGGGTGCTAAGAAACTTTCAGGTAACCTTCTGCAGCTATTTCAAGATCTGAAAGATTGTAAATCAGCAGATTTCTTTCTGTACCATGGTTCAGTACTTCAGGACCTTAAGTTGGATCAGGTTGCTGTTGTGCTTCACCGCCTGCTGAGGATGATCAAAAAGTTATGCGTTCTGATTATGATGAGATTGGAACATTCTGGATGAATGTTCTTTACCAACAACATTCTGAATTGGTTGCTAAGAAGGGTGCTAAGAAACTTCCAGGTGACCTTCTGCAGCTATTTCAAGATCTGAAAGATGGTAAATCAGCAGATTTCTTCTCGCATTCATGGTTCAAGATTTCAGACCTTGAGTTGGATCAGTTGTTTGTTGTGCTTCATCGTCACGAGGCACCGACTTCGATGTCGAGGAATCAACAACTGGCCAACACTATATACGAGGCTATGCCATATAAGGGTGGTGAATGGCTTGTCAAAATTGACAACCAGCCCATTTTGGCTGGCTGGCTTGGAAGATATGGACCTCTTAATAGTCTTCATATGAACTTAGCATATTTCCAGCAAAGGGAAGGTCCTTCACTTCATGGCAAGGTCCTGATGGATGTTAACAGGCACAGTGTTTCTCATTCAGTTCAGCAGGATATAATTGATAGGTTTCACCACTTGAATTCTATCAATCCACATGCCACAACTGGATTCAGTGCAAAGTATCCACTTGTAAGCGAGGATATCACTCGTTTCAGACGGTATCATCTCAATGAGTTCACAACAGGAGCTCTTGAAGCTTGTAGAGCCAACAATATGTGGTATTATCTTGGGCTAGCAACATTCTGCAAGATTTCTGATGCCTATTACATGTGAAGGTATGATCAGCAAACACTCCCTAAACAGAACGGCGGAAAATTTTGTAAGAAAAATGTTCTTCAATACTAAACCCTAAAACAAGAACTACATTTTTCTCTCGCGGTTATTTCTCTTACTTTCAAATGTTAGATAATATATAGGTATAAATTCTTTTCTCTTTGTAGATTCAGATGCTATCCACTCTGTAGTTTAGTAGTTAACCTTGGTTGAGAGTTTTAACATTTGTTTTCACTTGATTGGGAATAAAATAACCTTCTTGGTAAATCAACATCAGCAGATCACTTTCACTATTCCTACTACCTGCGGTGAGGAATAGAAATCTTTGTTTTAGTGTAGAAATAACATGTAATACTACCAATTTTAAAGGAAATCATCAAGGCCTGGTTATTATGGAAATTGTTGTTTTGGCTGTGGGCTCCCAGGAAGCCCTTTGGGCTGTCATGTTGCCTTTTTACCCTCCCTTTGCAGTTTGCAATCACCGTAGTATGATGTATGTGCCCCTTTCACCTTTGCCTAATAGTACTCTTTATCTGTTACCTCTTACATGCATTGATTGGGTGCAGCAGTAGGATTTTTTTTGCTTCAATATTGATGGCATGAGGCTGTGGGGATATTTTGAGCTTTGTCAATCCCTGTCTGAGCCTGTTGGAGGTGTTTTGAGCTTCGTCAATTCCTGTGTGAGGCTTTTGGGATGTTCCAGCTTTGCCAATTCTCTGCATAGGTGGAAAATTGTTGCCGATGGGACACGGCTCTTTTAAGTTCCTACTTTTTTGAGAGAGTTCCTTTTACTAACCTCACCCCCACCTTCTTCTCCCAAAGGTGGTTTTTTTAGACAGACCTCCCAAAGGTTGTTAACACGCGGGATTTGTTCTTAGTTGAAGATTGCTGAGCATTGGGACATTCTGCATCTAGCGTTTTGTTTTGTGTGCTGATTGGTCGACCCAGGCTTTCATTGCCTACACTAAAAGCTGTATGGTTGCACTTAGTAGTAAAAGTTTGTATGTTTTTGGTATTGTGCTACATTGTGGTGATGAGTGATGGCTCATCAAAAACATCTTGACCATTCAAATTGAACGACGGATGTCCTGTAGCTCAGCCAACGCTCCATTCCAGTACGCTCCGCTGCGCCATTTACCAATGCTAGCGCTTCCACCGCACCTTTTGACACAATGCTAGCGTTCGTCTCCCCCATCGGCGAGGCAGCTTGGCATGCTTCGCGGGCATTCATAAGCTCGTTTGCTTTATTAGAAATACACTATGTCTTGTGAGGGTTAGTGTATTTCTAATGAAGCAAGCGGACTTGCGGGTGTCCGCGAAGCATCCCACTTCTATCCCTAGAGGCAGCTGCTGGCAGGCACAAGGAGTGGCGGACGATGACTCCTTCCACTTGTTGGACGTGTGGAGTGGTGGCCAACTTTTGGCCTGGCAGCCCTCACCGCACCCTCCCGTGCAAGCGCACGGGTAGCGTTGGTAATGAGCCGAGCATGAGCAAGCCAGGCCTAGCTCGGCTCAGCTCATTCACTGTCGAGCTCGGTCATCAAACGAGCTAGAAGAAAAGCTCGGCTCGGGCTCGTTGAAAGCTCGGTCCGGCATGTGAGCGCTCGCGAGCCTGATAAACAGCCTAATATGCGCTCTTTAGGGTTTGAAGCAAGGGTGTTTTAGCGGTTCTGTTGGAGAATCGCCTTTAGGTTGAGACTTTGAGAGCCTTTTCGGGCGTATATTAGGGGTATGTCTAGTCATAGACAAGTGGATGGATGAAATACAAGTGATATAAGATTAACTAATACCTAGAAACCCATGAATCCATGAGCCACGAGCGAGCCATGAGCGAGCTAGCCCTAGGCTCGGATCGGCTCGCTAATTTATCGAGCTAGAAAAAAAGCTCGAGCTCGGGCTCATTGGCCTACGAGCCGAGCTCGAGCCGAGACAAAACCGAGCGAGCTATGAGTAGCTCACGAGTTTCGAGCCAGATTGCCAGCCCTACACACAAGACATCGCGCCTCCTCTCTATGAGTTCCGCCTCACCTGTGCTATGGTTTGGGATTAGGTGATTAGCAGATATAGATAAGAGGGAGGTTCTTCGTAGGATTTTTTTACTCATACCATTGCTAAGTTTCATTTCTTCGGTTTTGCCATTATAAAATGCATATTATTATTCATGCCATTCTTTTTGCAATCTAATTTCAGCTGTGCCATTGTGGGGAATTTTGGTGGATTTCTGGAATATACGAAATCAAAACACCGAAGGAAATACGTCTGACAAGTAGGGCCTGCGTGTCATATACACTTAGTTCCTTCTACCTCATCTTCTTCCTAACCTCCCCTCCCCATCTCCCTCAACTCCGGTGCACCCTAGCAGGGCTTCGGCGAACTCTAGCGAGGTTCACCATTGCATCCCCTTCTTCCTCCTCCTCCTCTGAAGGAATCTGAGGCTGAGAAGGGGGGGTTTGAATCGGCCTAAGCAAATTTTAATCCTTTTCAATTTCGCTTGATTGGTTAGGCAATTGGTGACCCAAGCTAGCGGTTGATCCTAGAGTCTAGTTGCAGAAGCGATCTCAAGCACGGCACAAGCGATCTCAAGCGACTACTAGGTGGCTCGATGGCGCACGCACACAAGCGAGTTCAATAAGAATTGAAGTGCGAAAATTAAAGTGAGACAAGAAGGCACAAACCGAGTTGTTTACCGAAGTTCGGTGCTAACAAATGAGCACCTACTTCTCCGCTGAGGAAGTTTTCAACACATGAAAGACGGGACCCTCTCGTCCCTAGTCCTCAATCCACTCGCGCTAGCTCTTCACCAACACATGACGGGTAAGCTCCAAACCCTCACAGAGTGGCAATCGCGCCCACAGACGAAAGCTCTCACACCCCACCGACACCGACACACGATACCGACCTTTAACACATGAAGGATTTTCGGTCTTCAACACATGAAGAGAAAGCATCCCACACGAGGAGGTGACCGCCGACACACGGCAGGTTTAGCGGCTCCGACACACGGAGAGGTAGCACCCCCGGCACACGGAGATGACCAACGGATGGAGAGGTGGCACCCCCGACACACGGAGGTGACCGTAGACACACGGCGGGTTTGCGGTCTCCAACGGATGGAGAGGTTGAGGATGACGGCTTGGTGAAGCACGACGCGGTGACGATCTCCTCCGACGGTGAGGTCCCAAAGAGCACAAGACCGGAGACCCCCACCTCACCAACACCTCTCTTCCACAATGGAGCTAGGCTAAGAACTCCATGGGAGAGGAGCAAGAACCTTGGGGTTGGGTGAATGAGGCAAGGGGGAATTCACTTCTTCCTCACTCCTTCTCCCTCTCTCTCACACCTTCCCTCTCTCTCAAGCACACATGGTGGCCATGGATGGGAGACACACCATGGGAGGAGCTCTCTAGGATGAGGATGGCTTTGGGTGGCTACAAATGAGGCTCTCTCCCCTTATCCACGAGCTGGGCATCTCCTTTTATAGACGCCCCCCACTCGAAACCCTAAGGGCTGGACATATGGACGACTGAGATTTCATCAGGCAGCAGTCGTCAGACTCACCGGACGCGTCTGGTGGCACGCTGCGCTCTCGACCCCAAGAGATATGACTAGGGTTTGTCGTAGCCACCAGACGCGTCCGGTGGCAGCTGCCGCAGCTGCTCCCAGACGCACACCAAGTGTTCGACGCCTTGCTTCACCGCTGTTGCTCAATGCACACCAGGTGTTCAACACCCCGCTGAACGCGTCAGACGATGCCACCGGACGCGTCCGACACGTGGATTTTTCGACAGAGAGCATTCCGAACTAAGACAGTCCAAAATAATTCCGCCACCGGACGTGTCCGATGAGCTTGATTTTTCGCAGAGAGCTACGGCGAAGTTTCTGACCGAATTACTTCTACCACCGGACACGTCTGGTGGCGCACCGGACGCGTCTGGTGAGCGTGACAGGGCATCTTCTACTACTTTCTCTCTTCTCTCTCTCTCCTTGCTCCGGCTAGGGCAGGCTTTTGTTCATTTGTCGACTTGTGGACTCAACGGGAACTTTGGATGGCTCAGGCGAGAAATTGGGTGGCTTAGGCGCTGCGGAACCCTGGACAGCTGGAAAGCGGTCTTCGGGAACTTTCGGGCGCTTTTGGGAACTTGGGCGCTATGACACCTCCCGGAGAGCGGCAACCTCAAGCCTGTGAGCGGGAAAACCAGGCCGCGACAACCCCGAAACCAATAGAACACTCTCGAAGCAGGATGAGATCAATGGACTCAGGATGTGCTCAGTAGGACCCTGCAACTAGAGAGATGTCTTCGTAGGCGAAGTTGGACCGGGACAGAAACGCACACAAGGAAAATAGAAGAACTGGCAAAAAGATCCTTAGCCTTGATGTGGTTCGACTCGGAGGCCCAGTTGCCATCAATTACCAAAACATCAAGCCCATGGGAGTTTAAGCTTTCAATCTTTCCCTTTTTGGTAATTGATGACAACACCTGCGAATCTATCTCAAAAAGGGCAAATGTTTCTTCTGGCGCAGTGCGTTAGTTCCAACAAGGTGCATATATATTCATTGCAATTATACCACGTGAAGTATGTTCAACAAATGAGAGCACAATGCATCATAGGCCAGTGTAAATGAAATGCAATGCACGCTGTGGGAGACCCTCTGAAATTCACTTTCAGAACAATATAGAGATGACATGCAAACTACCGTAGCAATCCATGTAGCACCTCTTTATTGAAATGAAAGTAAACCGAGGATGTCCGGATATGCGACCTGTGGTAGCTCCCAAGATCAAGCACTATCACACACATATCCTCACAATCTTGATAACATAACACAGATTCAACATAACATAATTTACATATAAAGAATACAAACTGCTGTCCCTGAATCAAGTTCAACTCGGACAGAGTTTAAAACAACCAGAACTTACAGAGTAGCGGCGGAAATCTTATTCACAGTGAAACAAAAGAACCAGTGAGTACGCCATATCCCACTATCATCGTAGTACCCCACTTGATAATAGAAATCAAGAGTAGGGTCGTCTTCACCTGTAAAATTGCAGCACATAGATTGAGTACAGATGGTACTCAGCACTAAGAGGTAATATAGCCTCAATGACTGGTTAGAACCAAAAGATGGTTGAAAGGTTATTTTGCATGAATAGCATTTACAGAACCTATGCACTGTAGTTGAATAAATCTATTTAAAAACAGTATCATAAATATAATCATAATGTATCATCATTCAACAACCATGGGGTTCATCCACCCATGGTTTCTCTTCAACTACAACAACCACGAGCAACCATGTGCTTGGAAAGACTGACAACCATCCAGCCAACAACCCGAAACCCAAACCCATGTGCTAACAATAGGTAGTTCGACCAACTCAAGATTCATCCTTAACCCTAGACGCGACTGTTCGAACAGTTCATAACTCTGCAGAGGTGTACGTCTTTACCCACACGACACAGCAAGCCATGTCGAGGCCTCTCGATGTACATGCTCGCCCGTTGGGTCACCCGGTAACTATAACCCAATGTCCCACGTGACGTGTTGTGGTCCAAAGGAGTTAACCGTTGCGGTGGACGTTACTCAGGAACTTGAACCAGGCATCCCTGAGCCCCCACGGAAGCTACCCGCTGCACAGAAAGCTGGCCCCGAGTAGTCCCCGCACCCATACAATTGCACCGTATAGTACTTGAGAGGGAGTTACCTGATGTTCGGTCCTTAAGTATCTAAACGGGGCTACATGTCCGGGATGTATCCTCCCATCATACCCTATCACCCGTTCAGGTCCAGCTTAGCTCACAACGTACTCTAGAACACCATCTCCAATATATCATCATAGATAAGAAGTGTGATAATTGAATCGTTCGACCAATGGACTAACTCCATCGATCGTGTTAGGGATTAAATTACGGCCTATTGCCATGGCCCACTCCCTGACGGCCCAATCGAACAGCCTACCAGGGCCCAGCTCCCTGGAAGGTTCTATCAGGCCCATGTGCATCCTGCCGAACAGCTTCATGGCTGGCACGGTGCGTAACGGCCTAGGATTCGTGTTCGAGTCCTACTCGAACAAGAGTTCTGCACGGCTACGTGAAGACCCGGACGTTGGTTTTCCGGATTGGAATAGAAGTCGTGATCCCCAAGAATTGGAGTTTACCTTATCTACCGCGGGATGTGTTTGACACGTCGAGTTCGTTACGATCTCGTTGTTAGTCCAACCCGATATTCCCCAGAGGTCGGTTTGCTCGCACTATATAAATAGGGCCCTACGGCATGTAGAGGCACGAGGCCCTTGCATATTGCTTCCTTGTACACGATAATCTCGCCGAGACTTGTTCGTCTCGCCGAGCCACCTCCAGATTCATCCCCGATATATAAGAAAGGCCGGACGAGGGCTATTATCTCCCGAGAGGCCCGAACCAGATAAAACCCCGCCTCTGCTCGCTGTCGTTCGTGGTTGTTCGCGTGTCTCCTATCTTATTTCTAAAGAACCTTAGCGACTTGAGATCAATATCTCAACCGTCGACAGCTGGCGCCGTCCGTGGGGACACGCAGATCGAGCATGTCGAACTCTATCAGCGACCAGGAGATTCTTCCCGAGGACTACGACTCGGCGGCGGGATGTCTCTTTCCTGCCGATCGGATCGATCCCTTCGATCTTGATCGCCTTCGCGCCGGGCAGCTCTTCGCCCGGGGCGCGCGTCTGGTCCCCGCGACGAGCTCCGTGCTCGGGGACTAGATCAACTTCGCGCCGGGCAGCTCTTCGCCCGGGGCGCGCGTCCGGTCCCCGCGATGAGCTCCGTGCTCGGGGACTGGATCAAAATTCCTTCCGGATCCCGGGGCTGTTCGCCTGGCAATGGATGATGGGAGAGAGCTGACCAGCACTTGGAACATCGACCAGTTTCGTAAGTTCCTCGTATGGGTCTTTCGTTTTCTAGCTTCGCGCTTTTTCTCAAATTTCACGCCTTAGTTCGTCCAAGTCTCTCGGGCTGCCATGTAAAGTTGAACCCATTGAGCGGTGAATGCTCGTGGCCCCCTGCGGTCCTCCTCACCACTTGTCTTCTCAGACTACTCTTTCTCTTTGGTAACACTTGATGGCTGCCCGGACTTGCGAACTCTTGGCTCCGCAATCTTAAGGGTTTTCCCTGCCCGTATCTAGCTTCAACAAGTTACTAATCTCAGAGTTGCGTAACACGGCATCCAGCCTTGCGGCTAAGCCTGCTCTCGTAAGCCCTCCGCGGCAGAGGCACTTTCCTTGTTCGGTTACCTTCGGAATCGCCTACCTTACGTTAACGAGCAGTTCCTGAAATAAGTTGATCAGGATACGGGTGTCGCTCTAACTCTCTACGCACGCGTTTGAAGTCGCAAGCTCAGTCTTCATGCATCGTCTGCACAGGGGCTAGGCGCCGCTCTTTCTCTTGTGCACTGCTCGAAGTTCGCAAACTCAGTCCTCGAGCAACTGCACAACGGGGCCGGAGTTAGGCTAAGCGTTCACGGTTTTCTTAAAACTTTCTAGCTGTCGCTTTGCTCTTGGTTTCTGTTCGTCCTTGTCTTTTGTCGCTCTATTTTGCGTAAAAGTCGCTCGTCGAACTCTCGCTCTGATTCAAGCGCGCTTTCGGCGGTCTTGAGTCGCTCGGCGGCCTCTGAGGAGGCCGCCTCTCCTCGGTCGATTGGGATTTGAGCTGAATTTCGCAAACCCCAGACGCTTTTCAGTTTTCGGCCTTTCCTTAGCGTTGGTTTTCCAAAACCTCGTTGGTCTTTCGCTCCGAGCGCCTCAGCATTTAACATGTCTTTTATCCGGCGACGACCTATATGGCTCCGGTTAACGGCGGTGCACCACCGATGGAGTTACGCCCACCGTAGTCGATTTTCATCGCGAACGGCATGCCCACCGTAAGTCGATTCTCATCGCGAACGGCACTCTTGGCGCTGGTTCGCGACTCGCCGAGCCGACACCAACGCCGCACGGGTCTATGCCCTGATAAGATCTCGCCAGACGCTTTTGCTCGCGGCTAAGGTCCCGATCGCCTTCCTGTGTTAGCGATCTTAGCCACATGGGCTGCACTTGCCCGCACACGCCTTTTTTATCCATGCTACATTCTTCTTTGCACGGTAATCCAGAGCAATGCACCACCCACGGAGTCCCCGCCCACCGTAGTCGATTCTCATCGCAATGGGCACTCGGCGTTGGTTCCAGATTCGCCGAGGTGACACTAACGCTATAGGGACGCATACGTAAAAAATTATGTTTTGTGCGGGTAGGTCGTCTTTTGCGTGTTTTCCAAAACTCGCTTTGCTCTTCTTAGAGCCTGTTCTTGCTCTCTTTTTCCCCTTGCTGGCTTGTTTCTTGTTTATCTTTTGCAGGAAATATAGGAACGGGAACGCCGACTCGGTAATGGTCGTGGCGAGGTTCCGTGCTTCCCACCAAAGCCGATGTTCCAGATCTCTCTTCCCGGGTTTGTTCGCGCATGCCTGTGAACCGATTCGCTTTACCACAGATGATTTCGTCTTTGCCCCAGACCGACCTTCATTCGGCTAAGTCGAGGTAGTGCGCCACCAACGGAGTTGTCGGGGATTAGATCACGGCCCATTGCCATGGCCCACTCCCTGACGGCCCAATCGAACGACCTACCAGGCCCAAATTGTGGAAGGTTCTATCGAGCCCATGTGCATCCCGCCGAAACGGTTTCATGGTCGCACGGTGCGTAATAGCCTAGGATTCTGCTTGAGTCCGACTCGAGCGTAGTTCTCGTGACGGCCACGTGAAGACCCGGACGTGGTTTCCGGATTGACTAGGAGTCGTGATCCCCAAGACATGGAGTATGCCTTATCTACCTCGGGATGTATTTGGCATGTACCGAGTTCGTTATTTATCTCGTAGTGGCCCTACCGATATTCCCCAGAGGTCGGTTTGCTCTGCACTATATAAACAAGGCCCCTACGGCGTGTAGAGGGGACTTGATCTGGCTTTTTTGTATCTACTAGACACCTGATCTCCGCTTGTACACCCATAATCTCGCCGAGACTTGTTCGTCTCGCCGAGCCACCTCTTGTATTCATCTTTGATATATAAGAAAGGCTGGACGTAGGGCTATTATCTCTCCCGAGAGGTCTGAACCAGGATAAAACCCCTGTCTCCTGTTCGTTGTTGTTCGTGGTTGTTTGGCGTGTCTCCTATCTCAATCTTAAAGAACCTTAGCGACTTGAGATCGATATCTCAACCGTCGACAGCTGGCGCCGTCCGTGGGGACACGCAGATCGAGCATGTCGAACTCCGTTGGCGATCTGAAGATACTTCCCGAGGGCTACGACTCGGAAGGACGGGATGTCTCATCCTCGTCGATTCAGACGATCCGTTCGGTCTCGAACACTTTCGATCCGAGGCGTATGTCTCCGCTTACATGGCGAGATAGCCTCGGATCGCACTCCGTCATCGGCAGCGACTCACGGAGGCGATGATCTTTACGACGGTTTAGATTTGTCGATTCCAAGGCTATGTCGGTAGATTCCACAATGGGGACACGGCGATGACACCGTCTAGCATACCTTCGCATGGCCCCGCAAAGATTTACATGGCCGGCGTAGGAGCCTCGAGGATCCCCGACGGCCGCGGGCGGCCGGGCGAGGTCGGGCAGATTAACTCGCTTCGGCATCGGGACGAGGTTGCTGGTCGTCATCGCGAGCAAGACGCCATTCGCCGCAACCTCGACGATTCCATCAACGATCAGGCACGGTTCGCGATCGGTGCAAGCGATCGCGTCGCGACTCCACCTCGCGTGCCCTCGCCAAGTCTCCCTGCCAGGCTTCTCTGTCCGGATTGGTTCCCGTGAAACCGGACTCTGGCCGGCAAAACGCGGATGCCTCGTGGGTCCCAGAATCCCCTAGAGCAGTAGTCGGAACGACTCGCGCCATAACCGGTGATTAGATCTACCAACCAGCCGACCTCGCCCAAGCGTAGGCGATCTTGTCGCTTCTAACCTAGAACGACCGGTCAAGGCCTAAAGTCTCTAGGAGAAGTCAACAATTCCTCCAGGCAGCGCAGCCAAACTGCCCGGAATGGTTCGGACAGCTCTGATCGATCACGTGACCTTCGTCACCGTCGAAGGATCATCATCCATGAGCAAGCTACCCGTGGTCGCGTCGCCGCCGCTAAGTCCTTGTAGTCATCGCGACCACGAGGGCAAGCGCGCGATGATCACGGACGGTCCCCTCGTGAGGAGCGCGGCGTCGCAACCACGAGGAAGGAGCGTGGTGGATTGTCCCGAGAGAGTTTCTCCAGCCGAGTCATCCTGCTCAGCAGAGTTCCTCCGCGCCGCAGACCAACGCCTTCTCAAGACTAGGTTCTCGCCGGGGAAGGTGGCGGTCATATGCTTTGGGTCTGCGGGGCTTTCTCCGACGAAGCCGAGCTGTCCGGTGGCCCTCAAAGTTCAAGCCCGTCACATGGAGCGGTACAATGGGACTCGTAACCGAGGAATTCCTTTCCATCTACGCCACGGCCATCATGGCGGCGGGGTGACGAGCTCGTTATGGCTAATTACCTCCGACCGTCCTTGAGGGTGCCGCCGGACGTGGTCGCTCAATCGGCAGGAGGGTTCCATCGGCACATGGAACCAGCTTTGTGACGCCTCGATCGCTAATTTCCGAGAGTACATTACGTGCGTCGGGCAAGGAGGATGATCTGCACCAGATGATCCAGATGAACGGGAGACCCTCCGCAACTTCGCGGAAGCGTTTCATTAAGATCCGCAACACGATCCCGAACATCTCGGATGAATCTGTTGTCCGCGCTTTCAAAAACGGAGTCGCGACGAAGGCTCACCCAGATCTCGAGATCAACGAGACTGGACCGCCAACGACTGTTCAAGGCGGCCGATCATATGCTAACGCTGCAGAGCTGCTCAAGACAAAAAGGCGTTCGATAAAGGCGGTTGCCGCCCACTGGTGTGGATGAGAAGAAGAAGAGCAAGAAGAATGTTCTGGTGACAAGAAGTCCCGGAAGAAGAAGAACAAAGGTGATGCTAACAATACCGTCGCAGTATGGATCGCGACCCTCCCAAGGATGGGCGTAAGAAACCCAACAATAATTACAAGGGCAAAAGTTCGCCGGGAGGCGGACAAGGCAAGAAAGGTCCGAGCGACCGATTTTGCAAGTTCCACCACCACTACGGCACGATATACGCCATTTGAGAACTTAATGCAAAGCTCAAGATTTCTACAACGGCAGGGCCCAATGCCCACCTTGCCCGAACAAGGTGATGCCGGTAAAGCCAAGCGCCAAACCGACGATGGTGATCGGAAGATGATGATGAATATCAAGAGCCCGTGAACCATATCGCGATCATTTTCGGCTCCTCGGCTTATACCTCTCGGTAGCGACCTCAAGGAAGCTGCTCGGGAGGTCCTAACGTCGAAAAGGCAAAACCTCGGCTGAATCGATGAAGTGGATCGAGGTCCCCATCTCCTTCTCTCGGGAGGATTGCCCCACCGATGACCAAGCCTCGGCGGCTCCCATGGTGGTCGCCCGACCATCAAGAACGCCGAAGTTGGCCGTGTCTTAGTGGACGGCGGGGCGCTTTGGACTTGCTTTCGCTAAAGTCTTGGACGAGATGCAAATTCTCGCTCCAAGTCAAGGAAGTCGCAATGCCCTTCTATGGAATTGTTCCGGAGAAGTCGCAAGCCATTGGGGCAAAGTTGTCCCGCCTGTCACCTTCGCAACCCAAGCAACTTTCGACGAGTTGATCACTTTCGACGTGGTCGACTTCCCATCGGCGACATAACGCAACTCGGCGAGCCATCTCTCGGTAAGTTTATGGTCGTGTCCCACCACGCTTACCATTGCGTGAAGATACCGGGTCCTAACGGTGTGATCACGGTCAAGGGCAACCATAAAGTCGCCTCGATCGCGACGAGCGATCCCTTGCCTGGTCGACCGGCTTCGCCGCCTTGATCTCGAGGTTTCGCAGACAAAATCAGACGCCTAGGGTCTCCTTCACCAGGGGAGAAACCAAGGAAGTTCATTGCCGCTTGATGATACTTCCAAGATAGCTTCACTGGGGCCAATCTGACCCCAAATAGGAAAGCGAGCTCATTGCCTTCCTCCGAGCTAATGCAGATGTATTCGCTGGGAGCCATCGACATGCCCGAGTCCCAAGGAGGTAATCGAGCACAAAATGTTGTCTGGCGGACAAAAGCCTGCTCACCAAGCTTCGTTGCTTTTGAATTCAAACAGGGATCATCAAAGATCGACATAAACCGCCATTCATTGGTTCATCCGCGAGGTTGATCACACCGAGTGGTTAGCCAACCCTGTCATTGTAAAGAAGAAAGGCGGCAAGTGGAGGATGTGTGTCGATCACACGATCTGAACGCCGCTTGTCCTAAGGACAATTTCCGCCAGATTGACCGGTGGTCGACGCGATCAAGGACGCCCGCCCTCTGAGTTTTTAGATGCTTACTCGGTTACCACCAAATAAGCATCTCCCGAGGATGAAGAGAAGATCGCCTTCATCACCCCTTTCGGCACTACGCGCTATAACGACCATGTCTTTCGGTCTGCAAGAATGTTGGTGTTACGTTCCGGTAGCTTAATGGAGAAGACCTTCCCGTAAGCATGGAAAAAACCTGGAGGTCTATGTCGACGACATAGTTGTAAAGAGCAAGTATGCTCCAGATCATGTAAAAGACCTGGCAGAGACTTTTCATAATCTCACCAGGCATCGAATAAAATTAAATCCAGAGAAGTGTACCTTTGGTGTTCGATCTGGAATGTTGCTCGGTTATGTTATTGGCTCGCAAGGTATTTCTGCCAACCCTGAAAAAATCGAGGCCATTGAAAATATGCAGGCTCCAACTACCATAAAGGAAGTACAGAGCCTCACTGGGCGGATGGCTGCTCTAAGCAGGTTTATTTTCCGTCAAGGCGAACGCGGGCTGCCCTTCTTTAAGGCCCTGCGCAAGCACAATGGTTTCGAGTGGACGGAAGAAGCCGATAGATCCTTCCAGGATCTGAAGCGATACCTGTCCAATCCTCCCGTCTTGACTACCCCGCGGCATGGCGAAAGCTCTCTTGTACCTAGGTTGCACGCCACAAGCGGTGAGCTTGGTCTTGACGGTCGAAAGGAAGGCATACTGGCGACCAATCTATTACGTGAGCGAGGTGCTTCACGGATCAAAGGCGTTACCACGAGGTCCGAAGCTACTCGCCTTGCTCATGTCCTCCGAAAGCTTCGCCACTACTTCCAAAGATCAAATATCTGGTCCCGACCACGTTCCTCTGGGAGAAATCCTACTGGAACAAGGAATCTAGCGGACGATAGCTAAGTGGGCAATGGAACTAGCGAGTTTGATCTGTTATTTGTCGCCCAACGCTATTAAGTCACGATCCTAGCCGACTTTGTCATTGAATGGTCTTGCCGCCAAATCGAGGAGCTCCCGAGCAACCCGATGAACCCTCTTGGACCATGTTTTTCGATGGCTCGCAGACTTTGGAAACTTCGGGGCTGGTTTTGTTCTCATCTCCTCAAGGAGAGCAACTCGATATTCTATCCAACTACACTTTGCGGCGACTAACAACGCCGCAGAGTACGAGGCCCTCCTCGTGGGACTAAGAGCGTGCAAGTCGCTTGGTGTCCAACGGCTAACCGTGAAGGAGATTCACGGTGGTCATCAATCGAGTTAACAAGGAGTATCGGTCTTTGCGATGACTCAATGGCGCGATACCTGGTTGAAGTGAGGAAGTTGGAGCGGCATTTTCGATTCTTGAAGTGCTCTTCGTGCAAAGGAAGGACAACTTCGGCCGACCGCTTATCCAAGTTTGATCCTCACGCTAACTCGCTTTCGGCAGGGTGCTCGCCGAGCACCTTTACAAGCCCTCAATCACGTCTCGGACGAGGCAACAGAGAGGCAGTGGTCTTGTCTCCGTTATCGAAGCAGTGTCGCGGATCGACAACGCCATTTGTCCGGTACCTTGCAGATGGGACCTCGCCGACGACAAGCCGAAGCGTTCGACGCCATAAGGCGTGCTTCCATACAAGCTTATGGATGGCACCTTTACCGTCAAGGTGCTCGGGAGTTCTCTCCAAGTGCATCTCGCAATGCAGAGGGTGTGTTCCTTCTTAGGGACATACACGAGGGTGCTGTGGCAACCACGCCCTTCGAACTACGGTCGGCAGCGTTTCGCATGGGCTATTATTGGCCCATGCGTTACAAGATGTCCGGACATCGTGACTAAGTGCAAGGCTTGCCAATTTCACGCCGGAAGGCACACAAGCCCGCCTAAGAGCTCCAAACAATCCCCCATCCCGCCTTTTTCCACATGGGGTGCGGATCGCTTTCGGCCCATTCGAGAAGTACAAGGGCTATACACACCGCTGTCGCCATAGACACTTTTACAAAGTGGATTGAGGCGAGCTCGTGTCGCCTCTTCACGCCAAAACGGTATTTCGCTTTTTCAAAAGCAACGTGGTCGCAGCGCTTTGGGATTCCCCATAAGGCGATCACGGATAACGGTACCAGCCCGAGCGAGCTATTCGTGAATCTGCGCGAATACCGGGTACCAAGGTTGTTCGCCTCTGTGGCACATCCACGAGCAATGGAGCGATCGGCGAGCTAGCAGACGGATAGTCCGGGGTATTAAACGGCGGGTATTTGCTGCTCTCGGCGAGCACAAGAAGGCTCGGGTTGACAGTTCCTTCCGTCCTCTGGGCGATTCAGACTACGGCCACCGGCGGCGGGAAACTCCTTTCCAATTGGTCTATGGTGCGAAGCCATCCCGCGCGAAATCGTACTCGGTTCGCTTCGCACGAGCTCGGTCAACTTAATTGACGACGAGCAAGCGCGCCTCGATCTCGATCTCCTCGAAGGCACACGCGACCGGGCACAAGTCGAATGGCGCTACCAAAGAAGATCTTCGCCAAGACGCCAAGTCGGTTGGACCAAGGGCTTTGAAGGCGGGCGACCTCGTTCTGCGCCGTGTCGAGAACTTGTCCAATGCCAACAAGTTAACTCCTCGTTGGGAGGGCCGTGCTCACGTTTCTTCTTGCTTTCGCCCGGGCCGTTCACTTCTGGCTATGGAGGGCGGGTGAGAGCCGACCAAGACTGAACATCGACCCGACCGTAAGTTCTTTGTGTAGGTCTTTTCATTTTCTTAGCCTGCGCTTTTTATAAACTTGGCGCCTTAGTTCGTCCAAGTCTCGGGCACCATGTAAAGTTCAATCCAATAATTAAGTGAATTCTCGACCTCTGCGCCTTTTTCACTTCTTGTCTTTTGAAGACTACCTCTTTCTCTCTGGTAACACTTGATGGTCGCCTACCTTGCGAACTCTTGGATCCGCAATCTTAAGGATTGTTCCTATCCGTATCTGGTTTCAATAAGTTCCTAAACTCGTGGTTGCGTAACACGGCCTTTCTACCTTGCGGCTAAGTTCGCTCTCGTAAGCCCTCCATGGCAGAGGCACTTCTCGCTTGGCGCGACCACTTGGTAAAGCTCGCTCGTAAGCCCTGGCAGAGGCACTTTCCTTGTTCGGTTACTCTCGAATCGCTTAACTTACGCCAACGAAAGCGGACTACGGAACGAATCGAGCAAGGTACGGTGTCGCTCTTTCTCCCTACGACGTGCTCGAGCTCGCAAGCTTAGGTTCTCGAGCATCGTCCGCACGGGGCTAGGGTGTCGCTCTTTCTCTTGTGCACTGCTCGGGTTCGCAAACTCGTGTTTCGAGCGATTCACAACGGGGGGAGTTAGGCGTAGCGCCTACCGGTTTTCTTAAACTTCCTAGCGCTGTTCGCTTTTCTCTTAGTTTCATTCGTTCTTGTCTTTTCTTGCTCTTTCTTTGCGGGGAAAGGGTAAGTCTTTATTAACAAAATCTGCGGTACAAAGGTCCTCTCTCGTTACTGACCCTCTGACTACCTAGAAGCGAAGTTGCTCCTTGAGCTCCTCGACCACTTCCTTGAGGCGCAGGACTTCCCTTGGGCTTTGAACCCCTCTCGCCTCGGCTGAGACGATCGGCTTCCTCCTTGTTGCTGCTCTGGCCCGCCTGCCGCTTTCAAGACGGAGAGCCTCGACCTCTTCGGTCTTGGCCCCGCACTGGTGGTCGAGCCTCGCCTGCTAACTTGGCCGCCGACGGTCTTGAGCCGCTCGTCCAGCTCCTTGACCTTCTTCCGGCGGTGATCGCCCACCGCCATCCTCACAGATCCTCAATCTCTTCTGTGAAGCCCACGGGGTTGAGATTTTGGCCCGAGTCCCGCGGATGTATGCTCCTCCTGGCGAGCCGGGCCTTGAGCTTCTTGGTTTCGCATGGTAGCTCGGCTCCGATGGGGACGCGTCGCAAGCCGCTCTTCAAGCCACTTCATGCGGCCCGGCTTCTCGCGGTGCTCGCCTCACGGCTGCGTCTGGCTCCTCGGCTTCCTTTATAAGGGCCTCAGAGAACGCTCTCTTTGGACAGCTTCGGCCTTGAGCTTCTTCGCTTCGCAAATGGCCCGGCTTTGGGCAGCAGAGCGCTCCGCCGGATCCTCGTCCGAGATGCTCCGGAGGATGCAAGACGGGCGCCCGCTCGATGGTGACGCCATCCTCGAGTTCCGCCATGGTATCCTCAAGACCCGAGGAGAAGATCAAGTCAAAACGCTGCGATAATACGATTAAATTGAACAAGGTTTGGTCTTGAAGTTTACCTTGCCAAGCCGATGCTTCAACTCATGGCGCAGCGGTCCTCGAGGCCATCGCGCCACGAAGCCCCTTCGTCGCGGGATGAGATGGTGCGTTGTTCCCGTCGCTCCCTTGTTCGCTCCTTCTTTTTGCGGGAGCGCCTTTTCCCGAGAGCAGGGGCAACGGGCGAAGCGCTTTCGTCTCCGCGCTCCCTCTCCTCTTCCTCCTTCTCTTCCGCTCGAACGTCTTCGGGCGAGGCCGAGCCACTTCGCCGGTGGCGCCGTTGTTTCCACCGGCGGGGCGACTTGCTCGACACGCGGGAGCTCTTCTTGCTCCTGGCGGCGGGATTTCACCACCTTTCGCCGGAGAATCCGTCGCCTCGGGGTGAGCTGCCCTCGTGGCGAAGTGCCGTGCAGACCGGCTGCTCGGTCCCGCTGGCGATTCGAGCCATCGCCTTGGCCTCAAGTCCGTGGCGCCACCGCCGCTACTTTTGCCTCCACCGCTTCACGCGTCTTTGTAGCGTCGATCTTCGCCGGAGAGTCGGGCGGCAAGAGAGCTCCACGCCGCCGGCTTGTCCTTGAGGCTCGCCACCTCATCGCCGTGACGCGCCATGCAGATGCTTTCGGCGGCGGCCGACCGCTTCGAGCGCCTCCTTGGCGTCGTGCATGGCGGTCTCTTCTTGGGCGGTGATGAAAAGAGATGATCGTTAAGTCTAACGCGGTCGAAGGTTGGAAGATCTAAAGATCGATTCCTACATACCGTAGTGGAAGGCTTGATCTCGATCTTCTTCGCCGAACCTTCCGCCTCTTCCTCGGGGGCTCTTGGCGGCTTCTCGCCTTGGCCCTTGGGTGTTCACGGCGACGAGCTCGGCTCCTCGTGGCCGAAGGCCTCTCTCGGCAGCGCAAGAAGTTTTTCCTTGCGTGCGACTTCCTCTTGAGCCTCCTGCTTTCGGCGACTGTGGAGCCGCGCCAAATGGCCCGGGTGAGTCTGCGAGTAACGCCTAAGCCGAGGGTCATGTTCTTTACCTCTTCGTCGCTTTGCTCGGCGAGGAGGAAGGGCTTGGTTTCTTCCTCATTGGCCGACGCGCTACCGCTTGGAGTGCTTTCGACGCGCTCCGTCACCGCTAGCTGGTCTCTTCGACAATTGGCGGCCCCGTGTCATGGCGAGCTCAGCGTCGGCTCGGCCGCCACCTTGGGCTTTATGCCGCCTTTGGCTCGCTTCTTCTTCACCTTCTCCTTCTCGGACCGGAGAGTTCCTCTCACGATCCCTCCAAGGATCGGTGGTCCTCTAGCGCTTTAGTGAGCCTTAGCACTAAACAACATTGCAAGTCTAGCAACACAGATCGGGAGTAAGTAATTTTACCTCGTCTCATGCGGACGAGCACGTTCTTGTGGCAGTGTACGCCACCGCGCGGTGACCTCCCGTCCTTCTTCGCGCCTTCAAGATGGCGTCGACCCTTCGGTCACCCATGCGTCGGTTGGCTCTCTGCCCGAACAAAAGGGATTGTTAGTTCTGCTCGGAGGAAAGAATATGTTTAGAGGTTGAGTCTTAAAGGCACTTACCCGTGCTCTCCCTTGTGATGTCCTCCCATCCTCTATCTTGTAGAAGGATAGGACCTCCTCCGCGAGACAGATCCTGCTTTGTGAAGTCGAATAATCTCTCCGCCTGTGAGCCCAAGACTCACGAGGAGGCGATCTTCCTTGTCATGTACCAATCCTCGGCGGTCATCTCCGGCCGAGGCATTACGCCCCTTGCCGTGAGCCTTCCGGTGAAGGCGAGTTCTTGTCGCCGCCCGCTTGTCTGTAGAACCACCTCACCCACCACGCGCCCATCGAGTCGAAAGCAGGGCGAGGGTCTGGCGTCGACGGCGGTGGCCTGAGCTTGAGGTAGTAGCACCCGGCTGCTGAAGCGGCGGAGCTGCTCCTCGTCACACTGTAGTAGTAGTGGAGGAACGGCCCACGGTGGATCGATGCTCAGATAGCCCTCGACCGCGGTGTGCGAGGCGACCATCTAGAGGATGGAGTTCGGATTGAGGTTTACCACCTCCAATCCACCGATGTTCAAGAAGGCCTCGGCGAAGTCGCTCTCAGAGACCTCAACCCGAACAAAGGTAAACTGCTCAAGTCGATTTAACTCTCCTCGAGCGGCTCCGAGTATCCTCCTCTCCGGCGACCTCCATACCGGTGTCGATGTGGCCCTCCTCCTCCCAGATCCTAAGATCCTCCTCGGTCAAGCTAGTGCTCGTGAATTTGGCCATAGCGATTCCTGTATCGGACGAAAGGTGGTCGGTGATGGAGTTTGGGTACTTGATGCCGAGCGTGGTTGGAGCTAGGGCTTAGAGAGGAAAGGCGTGAGAGCAGAGTGGCTGGCATGGGCGGCTTGGGTGCTTTTATAGTCCCGTATAAGCGGCTCAAGAACGGTTTTGTCCCGAGCGGTAGTTTTTACCACAACGGCTAGGTAAAACGGTGCTTTGCTTTTCACCGCTGCAATGACTGTGAAGTTACTGGTTGGAGTTCCGCTAACGGCTATTTTTTCCAAAGGTTCCAGACTTTGAAAGGCCGAGTGCTCGCTTTCGGACAGATGTCGTTCCTGCTCGGCGAACGGAGTTGTTTCTAAGACTTGTCGGGTTTATTCGGTCCCGAACAAGTCTTGTTCGGTTGAACCATAACTTTGTTGATCACTGTTACATGCCTTTGTAGCAGGAAAAATACCCTCTTTGTGACTTTGAGTCTCAAGAGGACGACCCCACTTTAGTGAGTCCTTCCACTTGAGTCTCGGGGGCTGGCTGTCGGGATTAGATCACGGCCCATTGCCATGGCCCACTCCCCGACGGCCCAATCGAAGCAACCTACGTGGCCCGGCTCCTTGAAGGTTCTATCAGCCCATGTGCATCTGCCGAACGCCTTCATGGTCGGCACGGTGCGTAATGGCCTAGGATTCTGTTTGAGTCCGACTCAAGCGAGTTCTGCTGACTACGTGAAGACCCAGACGTGGTTTCCCGGATTGGACTAGGAGTCGTGATCCCCAAGACATGGAGTATGCCTTATCTACCTCGGGATGTATTTGGCATGTCTTGAGTTCGTTACGATCTCGTGAGTCGGCCCGGCCGATATTCCCTCAGAGGTCGGTTTGCTCTGACTATATAAACAAAGGCCCTACGGCGTGTAGAGGGGACTTGATCTGGCCTTTTTGTATCTACTAGACACCTGATCTCCGCTTGTACACCCATAATCTCGCCGAGACTTGTTCGTCTCGCCGAGCCACCTCTTGTATTCATCTTTGATATATAAGAAATTTGGACGAGGGCTATTATCTCCCGAGAGGCTGAACCAGGATAAAACCCATGTCTCCTGCTCGTTGTTGTTCGTGGTTGTTTGGCGTGTCTCTATCTCAATCTTAAAGAACCTTAGCGACTTGAGATCGATATCTCAACCGTCGACAGAGTCCCGCCCACCGTAGTCGATTCTCATCCATAACGGGCATGCCCACCGTAGTCGATTCTCATCGCAACGGGCACTCAGCGTCGGTTCGCAGACTTACCAAGACAACGCTAACACCGCCGCAAGGAATCGTCATGGGTAAAGCGTTGATTTCACACGTTCTCTTGCGGCTCGATTGCATCGGGTTGTGATTCACCTCGCCGGCGGTTCTTCGCTCAGCCAGATCTGGTCCCCGCGACGAGCTCCGTGCTCGGGGGCTGGATCACCTCGCACCGAGCAGCTCTTCGCCCGGAGCGTGCATCTGGTCCCCGCGACGAGCTCCGTGCTAGGGGTGGATCACTCGCGACCGGCAGGTCTTCGCCGAGCGCTGGCTCCTACCGATGCGTCTTCGCTGGTCGCACTTTCGGTTCCTTTAACGAGCTCCGTGCTCGGGGACTAGATCTCCTTACTTGGTTCCTTTGGCGAGCTCTACGCTCGGGGACTGGGTCACCTTCCCCCCCGTATGCATTGTCTGCTCCTGGCACACGATCTACGTCTGGGGGCACATCACCTTCGCTCCGGCGCGACATTCGCTTCGAGAGCGCAATCTCTATTTCCTCGGACAAGGTCTAGTCGAGAGGTGGTTCCTATCTTTCCTAGGCATCTGAATGCTCGGATGCAAAGAAGACGAGTCCGTCTCGCGACTTGCTATGTTCATTCTCCGGAAGATCGATCTTATCGGATGCGGTGGTACGCTCTTCACTACTAAGAATCCAATCCTCCTTGATGACGTTGACCTCAAGGAGATGATTCACCTCACTTCTTCCGATTTACGTATCGAGGGTGGGTACTCGCTCGGACGGATGTCGTTCCTCGCTCGACGAACAGAGTTGCTCGCGGCCGGGCGGTTTGTTCGGTCCCGAACACGACTTGTTCGGTTGAACCGTAACTCGCTCGATCGCTTTGTTGCACGTCTTTATAGCAGGAAATATACCCTCTTCGTGACTTGGAGTTTCAAGAGGATGACCCCACTCTAGTGAGTCCTTCCACTTGAGTCTCGGGGGCTAGCTGTCGGGGATTAAATTACGGCCTATTGCCATGGCCCACTCCCTGATGGCCCAATCGAACAGCCTACCAGGGCCCAGCTCCCTGGAAGGTTCTATCAGGCCCATGTGCATCCTGCCGAACAGCTTCATGGCTGGCACGGTGCGTAACGGCCTAGGATTCATGTTCGAGTCCTACTCGAACAAGAGTTCTGCACGGCTACGTGAAGACCCGGACGTTGGTTTCCCGGATTGGAATAGAAGTCGTGATCTCCAAGAATTGGAGTTTATCTTATCTACCGCGGGATGTATTTGACACGTCGAGTTCATTACGATCTCGTTGTTAGTCCAGCCCGATATTCCCTCGGTAGGTCGGTTTGCTCTGCACTATATAAATAGGGCCTCTACGGCATGTAGAGGGCACGAGGCCCTTGCATATTGCTTCCTTGTACACGCATAATCTCGCCGAGACTTGTTCGTCTCGTCGAGCCACCTCTTGTATTCATCCCTGATATATAAGAAAGGCTGGACGTAGGGCTATTATCTCTCCCGAGAGGCCTGAACCAGGATAAAAACCCATGTCTCCTGTTCGTTGATGTTCGTGGTTGTTCGGCGTGTCTCCTATCTTATTTCTAAAGAACCGTCGATAGATCGTCTCTCCACGTTGAATCTAAGCAAGGCTAAGCACTCGCAAACCCAAAAATATAGATAATATAACCTACCTAGGCGACAAATAATACATGTATTGACCTACCGGATACCGACATCTAAATAGGAGTAACTAGTTTCCACCCACCATTTAATATAAATATTAAACTAGCATGCAAGACTCATATAAATAATTTTGAATTTATGCAATAGATAAACATGGGCTCAATATGCTCAATTGAGGGAGAATTATAAGTGCCTGGCTGGTAGTCGACGATCGCGGCGTCGGTGTACAGCTCCTCACGTTCCGATGCGTCCGTTCCTATCGTCCGGTATAGAAACACCAATAAAATCCAGTTAAAATATAACAATCAACATCTACAATTATTTTTAACATTAAGAGTGTATTCTTATGAATTTATAGAAATTTGTCTTACTGGTTTTGGAATTGTAAATTTAAATATATGGAATTAACAAGTTTGATTATGCAATGTAATTTTACAAAGACTTAAGTGTAATACTAAATATTATATTTTTACTAGGTTCTAAACATCTTTTAGTATTTTTCAGAATTTTTCCATGATTTTTAAAGGCCACTAGATATTTTTAATAAATAGAAACGCTTTCTAGGATTTTATGAAAACTGAGAACTCTGTTTATGATGTCACGATAACGTCATCATCTTCAACCTCCAGCCAAGTCCGACCGTGAGGGAGAAAAACGGCGATTGCCGGAGCTACAGAGCACCGTTTGGGGCATTCTTGGGTTTGTTGGATTCGTCTCGACCGTCGTGCACCTATTGGAGGTGGTCTCACGGCCAGGAGATGGTCGGAAATGGCCGCGCCATGGCCGGAGGCAGAGCTAGATGCGGTTCGACATGGCTACGGTGACTCAACGTGGTTTGAGCCTAATTGATCGATATTATAGCATCTGGGGGTGACGTGGGTTCTCACCGAGTTGTTGGCTGGGCCGGAGAAACTTCGAGATGAGCTAGCACCGTGAGGGCCGATCGGGGCCGAAACAGGGGACGTCGGCGTCCTCGAACTTCAGGGCATGTGAGGGCAATTGCTTTAGGTAGATGGAAGGCGCTGTCCTGGAGATGCTTCATGCGACGGAAGCATGTCTGAGATGATCCGAGTAGAGAGAATTTGAGATCGCGGTGGAGGAGGCCGAATTTGGGGAAAGACGGGGGTGGTGGCTCACCGGCGGTGTTCCCCGACGAGGGCGGCTCGGGTAGGCTCTTGGAGGTGTGGCGGAACTCTGGAATGGCAAGTATGAGGAAGAATGGGAGCGAATGTGGTCGCGCAGCTTCTTCGGTGGGACGGCGGCGTTGCGGCTGTAAACTGAGACCAAGGCGATGGCTAGGTCCACGAGAGGGGATAGGGACGAGCTCGAGAAAGCCACGCAGCAATGCAGCATCTTCCCTCGAGGACACACGGCAGGAGAAGCGTCGATGCGGCCTGGATAGGATCGGCCTGGGTGATGCTATGCTCCAGGAGAACCCTATCATGACAAAATGAAGGGAAGAGACAAATTGATTAACACACGAAGAGGATGCACCCCGACACACGGCGGTAACTCCCGACACACGGAGGGTTTAGCTCGAGGAAGTTGACGGTGAAGACGACTAGAACTCAACCATGGCATGGTGGAGACATGGCGGTGACGATCCCCTCCGACAAAAGAATCCCACACAAGCACCCAGAGATCACGGAGACCACACACACCTCACCACGTACCCGGGGACGGAGACGAGGACGGGGAGCAGCTCCTTCTCATCCCTTCTTCTCCCTCTCTCTCACTCCTCCTCCCTCTCAATCTTAAGCGAACATGGGGCCTTGGGGTGGAAGCACCATGGGAGAGGCTCTCAACTTGGACATGAACTTGGGATGGAAACAAATGAGCTCTCGGTTTCCTCACGAGCTGGGCACTTCTATATATAGACCTAACCCCGGAACCCTCGAGACTGGACACGTGGCTGGCTCAGATTCGTCCTCAGAGTTTCAGATCGGTCCGTCGGACGCAGTCCGATGGTCATCGGACGCCGTCGGAAGAAGTCAGATCCATTTTTCTGGCCTTGGTCGGATGCGGTCCGGTGGTCGTCGGACTCCGTTCGATGGAGGTACGGCCTAGGGTTAGCGTGCTCGTCGGACGCCGTCCGATAAAGGTTTAGGCGCTGGGCTGAAAAGCAACTTATCAACTTATTAAATCCAGGAAATCCAGTTTGAGAGGGATAAGTTGATAGTAACAACTTATCAACTTGGCTTGGACTGTTAGTAGGGTCAGAGGGGACATTGCCCAAACTAATGAACCCTATCAGAAAATGAACTCCAACTCCGAGCATTAGTCGTGTTGCGCTCTGTCTGGATTTGTGTTTTGGTGGGCAATCGCCAGTATAGGCTGGATCATCTGGGGGTGTGGGTCGGATGCAAGGTTCTAAAAACCCTGATTAATCCCTAATTAATCTCCATAATCCTAATCATTTGCCTTCTGTTTAGAACCAATTTCTGATTAGTGCTGAATAATTCTAATTAGTGTTTATTTATTTACCAATTAATCCCGTCTAATCACTAATCCCTAGCTCACCGCCCGACTAGCGATTAGCAATTTCTTGAACCTTACTTGGATGATCCGTGGTGTGTATCTTAGGCAGATCCAGATCTAGTTCCACCACGAATCATCTGGGGTTTAGTCCAGATGATCCAGGGTGAACTATCATGTGCTCGTTAGTGTGGATTTCTATTCATCCGGGGTCTCTTTGCCAACGACCAATTTCTTAGCTAGCCTATTTAAGCCCTAGGCGATGTATTTGTGTGGAGAGGCTTTGGAGTTCATTTTCTCTCAACCTAGGAATGTGTTCTTGAGTGCTTCCATGTGTTATTAAGCAAATCTTTGGAGCTTTGAGTGTTTCTCTCTGGTTGTGATTCGTTGGAATCTAGTTCCAGGAAGATTGTCTCCATCAAGCTTATTAATTACTCTTGCAGAGTGGTTCCTGTAACCAACAGGGTGTTGGTGGTGGGACTTGAGGAGCTTGCTTTGACGTGTGAAAGGCTTGGAGTCCGCCTACCAGAGTGGTGAAGAACTACCTCTAGCATAGGCCTGTTCATGGGCAGCCCGGCCCGGCGAACCCGGCCCGAAAAAGCCGACTTACCGGCCCGTCGTCTGCACCGGGCGGGCTCAGACCTCGATCAGCTGGCCCGGGCGGGCCGGTTCGGACCTAGGAAAATCAGATCAAGCCGTGACGGGCCGGGCTTATGGATCGGTAAGGCTTTTAGGCCGGGTCGGGCTCGGGTTCAAACAGAGGCCTTGCAAGGCCGGTCGGTCTCGGGCTTGGTCCCATGGGACCGGGCTTTGCCAAGCCCGGCCCGAAACCCGGCCCGGCCCGAGTGATGATCAGGTCTACTCTAGCATAGGGAGGCATAAGCTCAAGTGGGAGTCGATTCTTCTGAGGAAAAAGGACTTGTCTCAACGGGGATAGATGTAGGAGTGTGCTCTGGACCTTGGGATAAAAATCTTTTGTGCTCGCTTCACTTTGTGCAATTTATTGTTCGCATTTATTTCCTTTTTGTTTAGGTTATTGTGTTATTAGTTCTTTTTAGGTTGGTTTTCCCAACTGGACTAAAGCACTCAATGCAAATTAAAATTTAAAATTGCCTATTCACCCCTCTAGACCAATTAGATCCTTTCAATGTTCATGAATAATATAACTCCAAACTAGAATCAAAACAAGTGTACATATAAATAACTTTTAATATTTGACCAAACCTAGTTTTGCATCAACCAAGAACGACAAAATTCGCACGTACGTAGTACTGACATACATATTTTTCAGATAATGGAAATATTCCGGCCTCTACGTACGTATAACGTTTGGAATATAATAAGTACATAGGGCCAGCTGTTAAAAGGAAAACACAATGACATAAATTTGCCGTATGTATGACATCCCCATGCAAATCCAATTGGATTAAACCTAATCGGCTAATCCCATCTGCTCAAACAAGTTGTAACATGTATCCCTCCGGTGCAAATTCCAAAATAGTAGTCATTTTAAACATTGACACGGTCTCTAAAATATAACTTTGAGTCTTTGACCATAAAAAGCTATTACATTTTATTTATAAAATATACTAAAATTATAATATCATGGAACTTCTTTTTTATATGAATCTACCATGTAATTTTTATATGTTCAATCTAAACAGTTTAGAAAATATTTATGGATAAAATTTAATACTTTAACTTAGGGCATATCTAAAACAACTACTATTTTGGACTAGAGGGAGTATAAGGGCATCTCCAATGGTGCCAAATCAGCTAGCTATAAAGAGTTCACCTCATTTTTTGATGATATGGAGGAGAGAAAGAGAGGAGAGAGATAAATACTAGCTCTTAACTAAAAGCTAGTCTATAGCGGATTATAAGGTGCATGCACCTATTACATATGGGCCCAAATTAATTTAGAGTCAATACTATAGCTAGCACCATTGGAAGTATATATGTTTATTTGCTATGTCTAGATGACATGACAATTTCTTATAGCTAGCACCATTGAATATGCTCTTAGGGAAACTAAGCTGGCCAATTATTTGATTCATTTTTCCTCAAAAAAATTATTTGATTCTTTCACTGGCAAACGCGACAGGCCAGCGATATTATAATACATAATTAGCATTAACAAAGAGAGAAGTGAAATTACAAAAATGACGTGCTAATTGGTACCTTATACCAATAGGGCTAGCTCAATTATTATCTAGTATCATCTTAATTAATCAATGTTTTAAAATGTCCTTCTTGTCCTCTAGATGTACTTAATTTGGTATCTTGGGCGTGTTTGGTTCATGGTCATAGATGGCCATGCCAATTCGTTGGTCATGCCAATCCATGGCATGACCAATTTTTACCAATTTATAATTTTGTTATCAACATGTTTATGTTCCAGATTATAAAGAACAATGACCTTGAAGAGCTCCAAGAACTTGGTTCTGGAACTTTTGGAACTCTGTATCATGGTAAATGGAGGGGCTAGCTCTGATGTCGCAATAAAAAGAATCAATGACAGATGTTTCGCTGGGAAGACATCTGAGCAAAATAAGATGGTTTGTTCTCATTTATCAGGTGCCAGTGTTTTTTCTTTGCTTACCTTTGTTGTTATATCAATCGCTCCTGAATCTTTGCAGCGGAATGACTTCTGGAATGAAGCATCAAAACTTGCTGACTTACACCACCCAAATGTTGTGGCCTTTAACGGTGTTGTTGTAGACGGACCTGGGGGTTCCATTGCGGAGTTGCGATTTTCAGGGCATATTACCATTTATTTGAAACGCTGCTCACGAGCGTTGCGATGCTAGGATACGCTCTCTCATTAGTCACTTGCATCGCGATTCCTTTTTTCGGCCCAAGCGAAACCAATTGGTGCCCACAAGCCCACGGCCATTAGGATGCAGTACCCTGTCTGTCCCATGCGGATCGATCACGGCCCAAAGAGGAGCGAGCATCATTAGGCCCGGCCCGTTCTAGAGCCGCTTGGTACAGTCTTGCCCACAAAGAAGGGCCTAAATATCGGGCAGTTTTGCCTTCTCTTGTCACAGCATCCATGGGCTGGGACGCGGATCCTCTGCCATACGGCAAAGAACAGTTATTCCCACTAATATGTGGACGCCATCCACTATAGGCCCACATGTCAATGGGAATGAGATCCTCTGACTTATTGTCCTCTGCAGTTGTGTCACTTATATGTAGACCCCACATGCATAGGGCCCACATGTTAATGACTCACGGCCATCTGCAGTAAATCAGAAGATCTAATTCCATGTTAGTGAGTGTATAACTTGTCTTACAGCAGATGTTTGGCTTCCATGGATAGTGGCTCCTAGAGCAACTCAAACAAGCAGATTCAGTCAGCCGGACACCACATTGGTTTATTCTTTTTCGACATATTTGCTTATACACATCTCCTTTGCTTAATCATCTTAGGTTCCGTAAATACAAATTTTAAAATATTTTTGATCCATTCTTTTTTGAAGTTTTTGTTCAAGATGTATGTCGACGGTTGAGATAACGATCTCAAGTCGCTAAGGTTCTTTAGAAGTGAGATAGGAGACACGCCGAACAACCACGAACAACAACAAACAGGAGACAGGGTTTTTTATCCTGGTTTAGGCCTCTCGGGAGAGATAACAGCCCTACGTCCAGCCTTTCTTATATATCAGGGATGAGTACAAGAGGTGGCTCGGCGAGACAAAGCAGTCTCGGCGAGATTATGGTTGTACAGGAAGCAATATGCTATGATCAGGTGTCTGCGAGACGCTAAAAGCTAGATCAAGTCCCCTCTACACGTCGCAGAGGCCTTGTTTATATAGTGTAGAGCAAACCGACCTACCGAGGGAATATCGAGCCTGGCTAACTACGAGATCGTAACGAACTCATACATGCCAAATATATCCCGAGGCAGATAAGGCATACTCCTAGTCTTGGGGAACACGACTCCTATTCCAATCCGGGAAACCACGTCCGGGTCTTCACGTAGCCGTGCAGAACTCTGTTCGAGACGGACTCAAACAGGAATCCTAGGCCATTACGCACCGTGCCAGTCAGGAAGCTGTTCGGCAGGATGCATATGGGCCTGATAGAACCTTCCAGAGAGCTGGCCCCTGGTAGGCTGTTCGAGTGGGCCGTCAGGAAGTGAGCCATGGCAATGGGCCGTGATTTTATCCCCGACAATGTATAACAGCGTTCTTAAGAAACAAGTCAAACAAAATGTGTCGAATTTTTTAAGCCAATTTAAAAAGCTCTTGAAATTCGGCTCGATTTAAAAGGCTGAAGAGGAGAGGTGTCGGGTATCGAAGTACTCCCTCCGTCATAAAATAAGTGCTCTTTTAAGATTCAAATTTGTTTCAAAATAAGCCCTCTTCTAGCTGCACAGTATCCTAAATTCCCCTTCCTCCACTATATAAAAGTATCCTTATATTCTCCTCCCACCACTATGAAATACCTCTACATTCTCTTTCCACCACTATAAATACTATAGGTTCTCATCTACATACACTTATTCTTAGTTTTTTCAAAACAACCTTAAAGAGCATTCTTTCTGGGGCGGAGGCAGTACTACTCTAGTTAAAGACCCTACGCACTTAATTGGCAGCTGGGCATCCGTATGTGTTGCAACTGCCCAGCTACATCGGACACAAAAGGGCAGGAAAGGAGTTAATTTCGTTCTTGTGCTCTCCGTGTTGAGCCGGGCCTCAACTAGTACCTACACAGCTACACTCGCATACGGGAGGTTCTTCCGAGCGGATATAATTTGCTGGTTATCTTAATTGTTAGAAAGGGAAATGTAGAATGGTTAAGACATAAAATGTTTTTAGCCATCGTCATGTTAGTTATACAGCATATACAATTATAGAGATAGTGTCATTTTTATAAACAACTTGCTCACATATAATATTTCTTATTTCACGTGTAGATGCAACTTGCATGGTAGACGGTCTAAATTGCGATAAATATAGATAGCCTAGAGACAACTAATGTGGACACTTGTACATGCTTTTTGAAGCCATTTAGAAAGTCTGGACCACTTAATGTAACTTGTTTTCTTAGAGCGTCAAAATATGCTTTGATCTTAGATGGGCTTAAGAAACCAAAATGTCTGCGTTTTCACTAGTGGAGATAAATAAAAAACACACACACCAAGTTAAGCAAATAGGCCGTGAAGAATAAGCCAAATTCTGTACTGTGGAGAAGTTTGGAGCATGATGATATATAATTAACTCATTTAAAACGTCTTTAGTTCGTTTTTAAAATGTGCGTCAAGTATTTCTTATCGCTACGAACAAAACTGCAATTCTTTTAGCAATGCAAGAAGCTTGTACGCATTTGCTTAAGGTGAGAGTGCATTGCCACATCATCATACAACCATGCATAAATCCCTCATAGATCCAATGGAAGGAGTTTATGCAAAGTGCTTATAGTATATTGTAATGAGTGACAAACTAACGCAAGTGCGCACTGATCAGCACCAACTGAAAAAAAAAACGTGAGATTCAAATCTGACGTAAGATTTGCAGCTCCACATGGCGACGGCTCTTCTTTCTAAAGTAATTAATTAAGCTCCTTAATTCCTTTCGCACATGCATGCAAATGTGTGCAATCTACTGTGACCCCGTGTCTCCGTGAGAGATGCTTAGTCGCCACCGGATGGAAACAAAACCTGAAGAAAGATAAATAAATCCCAGAAGAATCAACGCAAAGACAATGACCAAAATTAATCAATGCACTCTTTGCCTCCGATGGATCCGATAATATAGGTATTGTACATTTCCTGGTCTTAACTCATGCGAGCTTGCTAGGCTTGGCATTACCCGCGCTCCGGCAACACTTAGGAGTTAGGAGGTTGCTCTCTTCATCGTATCTTATTAGTTTATAAGCAGCTGAACTTTGTGAGCTTTCAGGGTAGCCTGAAAAATCCGTCTACTTCGTTTTGTCTTTTTTTTTATTATTATTTCATAGATTTAGGACACACCTTTTAGACCAATTTTTTTCAAAATCCAAAACATTTGACTTTTCGATAAGATCAGAAGAAAGACTGCACAATTTGTTTAGTCTATTTGCTTATAAGTCGAGCTTTGAACAATTCAAAAGATAGTTTGGAAAGTCAAGCGAACTTCGTTTGATTCATTTCATAGAGCTCTGAGACGTAGTTTCTTGGTTGAAAAAATGGACCGCAAAAGTCAACACGTTTGGCTTTTCAATTCGAAGATAAGTAAATAAGTTGAAGCGAAGTAACTCGAGAGCTGCTAAAATTTTAAAAAGGTAAGCATCACCAGCATGGTCCCTAAATTTTGATATATATATCCCATCTTCAAAACAGTCTTTGTCTTCAAAAAGATATATAGATTGAATAGATAGTCTTTTAAAAAAAATAGATCTGGGTGAGAGAGTGCCTAAACTTTTAGAGATTGATATAAAGACTTTGCTGAATGGGTTATAAATACCGAGATTGACTGCAATAGTATTATAGGGGCCTTGCTAGGCATGCTCTAAGAGCATAACAGATAGGTTCCCTAAATTTCGATCTCTATATCCCATCTTCAAAACACTATTCAATCCATATATTTTTACACCCTCTAGCAGAATCTTTATAAAAAAAAAATAGAGATCGAATAAAGAGTCTCTAACTATAGGAACTAGGGGATAGTCTCTAAATTTGTAGACTAACATGGAGACTTTGATGAATATATAAATTACAGAGACTTAAATTATCAGCGATAGTGTAATCGAGCTAGCATGTGCTATAAAAACATCCCAACAGCCCCTCTATCCTATCGTTTAAAACACTATTTGCACACATATAAATAGTGTTTTAGTGAGTGGGATATGTGGCTATTAGGGATGCTCTAAGCCGGGGACGGCCTCTAAACGCACTCTTATTCCCTTCAAGCCGAGTGATAGGTCTAGGTGTCTAAAAAAAAAAGAAAAAAAAGAAGTGCAGCTCCAGGGGCTACATGTGTTGTGAATCCTAACTGCTAAGTACTTAGCATCACAGTATCAGCATCGGCGTCACGTACCTGGCCCAGTCAAAGATCGGGGCGTACGACGACGATGCAAACCAACGTAGAGAGAAAAGAAAAGAAAAGAAAAGAAAAGAAATGGATGGAGGCGAGCCAGATGCATGCCTGCCGACATGGGCGAGCGCCCGAGCCGTACACGGGGAGGCGACTAGTTAAAACTAAACAACCGCGGCGCGGCGCGCGCGCGGCCGGCGCCGAGCTCGCGAGCGCGAGGCGGCCGGAGCGCGCGCGCCACGGAGGAGGAGGCGCCAGCGCGAGCACGTACGTACGCGCTGGGCGGTGGCGACGCCTGTAAAGGAGGCGGAGAGTGCAAGCCATTGGGGTGTCCGGCGAGCCGCTGGATTCCTGGGGGCGAGGCACGCACGCCTCGTCGGCCTCGCCATGCTCCCCCCATGGCCCCATGTGCCCCCCTCGCTCCAAGCTAGGCGCGCCAGGAGATTTGATTTGATTCGATTATATTATTAAACCAAGGTAGATTCACCGTCGCATTACAGAGATTAAAGTCTGTTTTTATTTGCTTTATCTGCTTATATGACTTATTTTTCTGTCCATCTGTTCATCTTTGTTCAAATAAAATAAACCTTTTGAATTTGGTCCTTTTCTACCTCAAAGTCTTCTTTAAAACTTATAAAACACAAGTTAAACGAAATAGATCAGAATCTCAATACTAGCTCAAGGAGATAAATCAGATAAATAGATAAGTTAAATAAAATAACCGAGCAGAAAAAAGGGTCTAAGATTAGATTAGGTTAGAGAAAGCGTATACTATTACCAAAACATCTGGACCTAGCTAGCTGCCTACTAGCTAATCTGCCGTGGAAGAAGGGGCGGAGAGAGAGAGAGAGAGAGAGAGAGAGAGGAGGCGTGTGAGGAGATCTGTGCTGAGCCTATGGCCTGGCTTTGACTCGGCTTCATGTGATCTAAACCACAGGACACAGAAGGTAATCTTTTAAGATAAATTGCTGATGTATACCAGGGATGGACACCGCTCTGTTCTGACGCGATTGCTAGCTAGCTAGCGTACGTAGCTCACGACGAACGCCGGCATCCTGAGCAAATCAGCTAGTATAGAAACATGGAGATTCGAAATCTAAGAACATCTCTAGGTGGTACTGTATAACACTGTAGTAAATATAGAGGGACTACTTGAGGACATAGTAATTCTTTTAAAAGATAGTATAAATTATAAAGAAATTTTATAGGGATAGATAGAGATGACACTAATAGTGTTTTAGAGGAGATATAGAGAAAGAGTTGGTGATGTTCTATACATCGAGTGTCATCCTTGTATATTGCTCTGACTAAGCCTCCACATTAAAACATACATGTACAGTTATTTCCTTGACCTTCTGTACTTAATATTATTTCATCAATATATAGTTTTAAGGTGAAGACTCCGCTGAAGAGGATATATAAAAATATAGAGAACCAATGATGGTTAGAGAAGGGTATATATGTGGAATCAACTTTTTAAGACTCAAATATCTAAATCTGTGATATAAAATAGTACCGCGAGATCTTTCAACAATGAAAACCAGAAATCATGTAGCTTACGCATATAGTTCTATGCATTTGAGCAACACGGTTGCATCACCGGTTGGAAGGAAAGGAAGAGCTAGTGGTGGCCGACGACGCCATAGGAGTTGGCTCGGTTAGGCCGGAGGAGGATGAGTTAAAGAGGGAGAGAAGGAAGAAGAAGAACCTGAATGCATCTTCTCCAAAAAAAAAAAAAATTAGAGACATTTTTGCAAAATAACATGTGTGGGAGAGTGGAGGTTGAACAAGAATCTTGAAGCACATCTATTGGCCACATGCATATATGTACATGCATCGTATTTAAGCTCAAAAATTTTTACAATTTATTTTTTTTATTTTTATCTACTTATCTTATTGTTTTCTATAGCTTAATTACTTATATTTTATATGTTTATTTGCCTGTCTCCAAAAGAGAAACTCTTTGAATTTTTAGCCTTCTTTTTTCATCTCGAAGACGTGACTTAAAACTAGTAAAAAACAAAGCAAATGAAACAGACAGGAAGTTCTCAAATTCAACTTTTCACAAATAAGAAGACATGTGCAAATAACATCCCATACGGCCATTTGTTTATGGTTTTTAATTTTGAGCCTTTTCATCTTCAAAACATGTTTAAAGCTTAAAAGATGGAAGAAACACCAGACTCTTCATACCGTCTCGAGAACTGTTAACATTGAGCTTTTCGAGAATAAACCAGACTGATATTTAATTAGGAAAGTTTCAATCTTTTTTCACATCTCTGGATAATTTTTTTGGATCTTTTATTTGTTATATAGAGATATCAGATCTACAGGCTAAAAATCAGCTCAGAGAGTTAAAAAAAAAACCCTCAGTCATCTGCTCATCTGATGTTAAACCGACCCGACAGAAAACCTGAAAGCTGAAAAGAGCCGGCCGTAGCCTGATGTCCAGCCTTATCCTATGCCAACCAAGCAAGCGATGGAGACGCTCCAGGATGTTAGATTTCACGAGACGAGAGAGTCGGGATCACATACGCGACGTTGAGACTTGTTGATGGCTACTACGGTGAACGCATCAGGAAGAGGACGAGACGCAGGACTACGCATCTCGCATGCACCGGCGCCAATGTGCTGCCATGCACAGCACGATGCATGCCATCCTGAACCGGGGCTGGATTCCAAGCGCCCAAGCGAAGTGCGACGACGTCGTGCAAGGAATCTTAAGCAAGATTAGATTGTACTGGGATGCATCAGTGATCCGATCGACGTCGGGGATTAACGTAACTATGCGCCATTCATCGCAGCCGTACCAAAAAACAAATACATATTCCAGAGTGTGAGACAAGAGCACGTACGTGCGTACCGCGTACGTACGCGCAGCGGCAGGCAGCGTGATGAATGAATGATGCACTCTGCTCAGCATTTTTTTTCTTCCGAAAAATATATATCTGATTGTATTTTTCAGTGAATACGTTACTCGTTATCAGCCTCAAGCACGTAGCTAGATTGCGCCCTGCAGTTTCTCTCTTGTGGAGGCACGAGTAGATTTCAGTTCATGATGCATGCACTACTCTCCCAACTCCTTGATAAGATCTCTCAGGCGTATTTCATCTATCTATAGAGCAGCTTCAGGAGTTTTTTCAGCTCTGGTGCATCGCAGTCGCAGGCGACTTGACGCTAGCTAGCTTGACGGCTCGAGGAAGGTTGATATTGTTTGGAACAGGAACCACCAGGGATGCTACTCGGCCAAATCAGCCTGTCTCGCGCGCTCTCTTTTTTTTAGGATCGGTGTCACTCTCAATCAATCTTTTTTTTTTAGTTTCAGCGCCATGAAACACCCTTTTGTTTTTTCCTCGGATTTGTTTGCTTTTTAGGCATGTCCTATTAAGTCTTTTAACCATACATGTGTATAAGGTTACAAGAGAAATTTGAGGCTTCAAAATTGCTTGAAGCTCGATCCGACAGAGGCTCGATTTCAACTCAGCTCAGGCCCTAAATTAGCTTGAACCGAGCTTGCCCATAGGCTCACAAGCCTGGACGAGCCGAGCTCGAACTTCATTTGAGTTTTATTTATACACACAAAATAAAAATTTTAGGAGCGCACTCGGGCAATCTTTGTTCGAGCCTACTTAAGATTCATCGAGCCTATTCAAATTATAGTTTTTCTTGATAAAATCATATTTGATCAGTCTATTAATTTGAATCCGAGCTCGGTTCTCTGAACCGCTTGTAATAGAGTGTAAAAAAGGCAAATAAATATTGGGGGAGGTGGGATTTAAACCCAGGACCTCTTGACTCACACCTCACCCAGCTAGCCAACCCACCTACGCATGTTATCTGACAGAATGGGGGAGCTTTCCTTTTATCTATTCGAAAAATGGGCCTCTAGAAGCGGTTGGGGCTATTAAACCGCTTGTAAAGCCAAGCATCCTAAGCGGTTCATGTTCCCAACCGTTTGTAGAGGTATAGCAGCGGTTGGGGACACAAACCGCTTAGGATTTTGGGTCTTTAGAAGCGGATCGTGCCCCCAACCGCTTCTAGAGGTTATTTTCTGGCTTGAGACTGTTTTGAGGCATTAAACCGCTTGTAGAAGTTTGATCCTTTTTTTTGAACCGCTTGAGAAAGTTTGTTCCCTAGTAGCTTGGTTCGAGCCTATTGTATTTATGTATCTTTTGACACGAGTAGTACGTAACCAATTCTAGACGAGCTAAAATTTGAGATTTTTTTTCAAGCTCCGACGTCAATCTGAGAGCTCGAGCTTAGCATGTTTGCAGCTCTACTCGTGTCTTGACTTACTGCACATGCTCTTCTTTTGTGTGTGTTGTGCCCGCATCAAAGCCTTTTGAGTGAAACCGGAGGATATCCGAAACACATGAATTCCATGTAAAACTGTAAATGTTCGTATATATACTCTTCATTATAAAATAGTAGTCGTTTTACACATTGACATAGTCTTCAAAATAGAACTTTGACCATTAAATTTTTTTAAAAGTTATTTATAATACATTAGAAATTATAAATATTACGAAAGTTCTTTTCAAAATGAATCCTATGTATACGATTGTAATTATGTACTCAATCTAAATAGTTTAAAAGATTCTTATAGTAAAAGTTTTAAAATTTTGACTTAGGACAAATCTAAAACGACTGCTGTTTCGCAACGGAGCAAGCACTTAAATTCCTAATCAAGAATCTAGACAGTAATTAAGATCTATCGAAGGCTGTCCGTGACACCTGAACACTGTATAATTCACCTAAAACTTTCTGTTCGTACTACTGCACCACACTCACATTAACCGTTTCACCGGGCAGTAGCATACACGCATGGAGCATATAGTAATCTAATTAGCAATGTAGTTAGAAAGACGATGAATATACATGTACGTGCTCATGAGAGGAAGCTGGCAAAGGCGTTTGGTAAAGCGGAGGATCCCTCTTCTTCCAATGGAGATGTTGGGGCGGACACCAACACCCCGATTGGAGGCACCAGCCCCCGTGGCCCCACCCACCCCACCGCCTGCCGGCTGCCAAATTGCCAATGCCATTTCGCTAATTTGGGTCCGTTTTAGGCTTCATCTTTTTTGTTGGGCCTAGCCGCCCTAAGAGGCGGACGCGGTTAAAAATAATAGGAGAGACTGAAGTCTCAAAACCTAAGTCTGAAATTTATCTCCTTTTTCATTCTATTTTACACTAAAAATTATACGTAGGGTTAAGACGGGGCTCCACTGTCGTATACAGGGTAGGTGGGCTAAAGCCCCCCTGACCCACCGCTGTGTCCGCCCCTGAACGCCATGCCAGGGATGGGCAATACTACTTAACATTTTTTGTCCGCCCCTGACTGCCATGCCAATAATGGGTAATACGAATTACTAACATTTTGGTAGGACACTAATTGACATTGTATTTCTTTGGTCGTAGATGTTGAACTGCTTTCTTTGGTAATCGCATGTAATAGATGGTTCTCAAACCATCTGCGGTGTACGGTTATCACAGATGGCTTTGGGAGTCATTTGTAATAAGTAGTTACAGAGGAAGAAAACCCTATAGCGACAAGCCCTTTGATGAACTTGCCACCACGCTACATGCTAGCCTCAACCTTCCTCTTTCCTCATAGAAGAAAAATTTAATTAAAAATTTACTAACCTATTGGTGGCATCATAGTTGAGTGAGGCGTGGGTTGGCACCATCAGGAAGAAGGAGGCTAACGCCACTCGAGGGGAAGGTCTGCACGGTACATGGAGGAGTAGGCATGCACTTCTCAAGCCACAACCCATTAAGACGATGGTCTTATTGTCGAGGCTCCATGTAGTGGGGATGAGGCAACTACCTACTCAAGGAGGAGGAAGAGGAGAGGAAGTAGAGAAGACGATCATGGGTATTGGAGAATAGATACAGCCACTAATTTACGGGAATAGCATTGTGAAGCCAATAATCACGGTTCATAGCACCATATGCATTTTTTCTGCTAGTTGTTTACCATATGAAAGAACAATTCTTGTGCCATTTTTCTACGTCCTACCTTAAGTATCTTAGAGCATCCACACTCCTAAGGAGACCAGACTTGAAGGGCTTTCGTGCATATGATATTTAGATATTGCGATAGTCTCACAAGTCACACATAGGATAAAAAAAAAACCTAAAAATAGTTATTTGTTTCATGCACAAATAGGACCGTGTAGTCACTATATGCTTAGAGGATGCATTTATCATGGAGGCAAAACTTAGATGCCATGCGATTGTTAGAGCATTGATGGTGCATTAATATAAGGTTGTCTTTAAAGGGGAGAGAAAGCACGTTTAGGGCATGTACAATGGTTGAGACAAAAACCATCTCTAACCATTGCCATGTCATTTATAGAGATGACTTAAAGACAACTCATACAATGATAGAGATGGCTTAGAGACGGCTACACAATTTTTTATGCCACTTAATCACAAACAGATTTCTTAATTCGCTCATAGAGTCATCTCTTACATTGGAGACGGCTCAACTCTCTATGCGTACTCTCTCCTCCACATCATTATCCATCCTATATGGCAAACTTTATAGACGGCTTAGAGACAGCTGATATGTACCATTGTACATACTCTTAGAGACTGTCGCTAAGCACTGCATGTCACTTGGTAATGTATCCAGGCTTTTACCAATGATGCCCTAATTAGGACGTCCTACCTACTATCCACACCTCTTTTCACTATTCATATATATTTTTCTCTCTTATATTTTATTTGTTATAGTGTTAAAATATGTTAAATTAGAACCCATTAGACATGCACGTGAAATCATTATCGGGCATATAACTATGAAGCACTAATGCTTCCAACGTTGAACGTATCAAACTGATAACACCAGTGTACTAGCTAGGATGCCAAAGGCTAAAAGCCACCGCTCTCTTTCCAATTACACCCTAAAGCATCTTGTTAATGAATTGAGACACCTCAACTCTTTTTTTTTCGATAACTTTAATAAGGATAATGTGGGCCTATGAGTTGAATATTCTTAATGAGAGGGGGTGCCCAGTAAATGAATGCCACGTATAAGGCCAACTCTCTTCAATCTTGTTCTTGTGTATACTGGCTGACTGCAGGGAAATACATGTCATCTTTAGCCCATAAATGATTGTTATAAAAATCTCGACCCCTCATGAGACAAAGGAGTAAATTTCAGCAGTTCTAGTTTATTTTATAGGGGATAAAAATACCAGGAAGTCTTGATCCTGTGAGAATGCCACCGGTAGTACTGAGATTAGTGGTTTGTGCGTGTGAATGGCCGGGGTTAGTGGGTGCAAATTAATTGGGCCCCGTAGTACCACATGCAGTATGTATCAACATTAATAAAGTGAATATGATTAGAGTTAATGTATAATAGTTTCATTAGGAATATGTTTAACATTCCACCTCTCAACTATTAAAAGAGAATCATTATTTTATACTATGTGACTTTAGGCAGTTATTGCAGCCATAAAATTTTGTCCAAAAATCTTAAAAATATTTTCAAGTACGAAGAGCAACATGATTTTTTTTAAATGCAAAGGATATGAGTTCTGTCATTCCATTTAAAAAAGAAGAATTTAATATACATGAGAGAGAGATAGAGAGAGGGGTGAAAGAATGTGACCCAACGTCCGCAACAAACACACCACCACACATACTTGGACATGTAATACACAGATACCGAGAGAAGTTGAAGGGGAGGTGATGGTGGTGCCGGACGGGGATAGAGTGGGGGCCACGCGCTGAGCAAAAGGGAGGGTGGCGCCGGAAGGGGACGCATGAGGGTGGCACCATGAAGGAAGTGGAGGCGGCGCGTTGAGCATCACGGAGGGTTGCGTCGGTGTTGGCCTTGTGGCCCAGTGGATGAGAACAACATCGGGGCACCAATCATGGAGGCAAGGTAACACGGGGACACGAGGTCGGGTGGGGACTCGATGGGGGCGGTGCCGGGGCGGGGACGCTGTGGGGTGGCATCAAGGAGGGGCGACACCGACGTTAGCCAAGGAGACAGGATGAGGGCGGCGGCGCCGCACCGACCATGGAGGTGGTGAACTCTAACCCTCTGGCCAGTGGAAAGCTCGCGATTTGTGAGTTAGGGGGGCTTTTTGGCTAAAAAAGTTGAGTGATGAAGTGCGTTCCACCTCGGTTGATCTGAGCCGTGGGATCTTGATCCATCAGACCTCGATGGGAGTAATCACGTTAGCACTGAATACCCCTTTTGCACAAAAAACATTGCCTTATGTAAAATAGATCATTAATAAGTAGTGAAATATGAGATTTGACAATGAAATAGACATGCAAAGCTACCTTGCAACACTGAAAGGTGGATACATGCGTCATTGTGTCCAAATACATAAGCATGACGGAAAAAATAGCACAAAATAAAACTAAATTTTTCAGTGGCACCGATTTCTTGATACATTAATTTATATTGGAACAGGCACGTGCATATCTAGATTCGAGTGCATAGAGATATTGACTTCTATTGAATTGGCATATGAGGACAGTTTGAACACTCAAATTCTATCCCTAACCGTCGACGACAGTTTTGTGCGTACTACATAGGTAAGTTTGTCCGCATGCACCTATTTGTATACATTAAATCCATTTTCGAACATATGGTAGCACTCACGCAAACATACTGCTATCAATTTATCATTTACTATATGCAACATATTCTCATCTTTGATTAAAGAGATGTCCACCTAGCTCACCTGAACACAAAATTTTCCCTTTCGCAACCATGGAACCCGGAACCAAACTTTCCAACAAAACCATCCAAAAGGAAAACCAAAAAAAGGCAAAAAAATCCAAAACAGGGGAAGAAAAAGGAAAAAAAAAACAGATAGAAAGCTCCAAAATTCAGCATATGGAAACCCGACACCCAAAAAAAAAAAAAAACGAGGCCGAAAAAAAGAGAGGGAAAAATAAACAAAAAAGAAAAGCAAAACCGAAGCGAGCCAAGGGTTTTTGAGTACAACTACGGCAGCAGCAGCGCACAGCACGCACAGCCTCCTCCCCTGCTCTTCTACTCCCCCTCCTCCTCCCTCCCATCACCCATCATCCCATGCCTGCTCTGCTCCACCTCCCCAGGCAGGCACACGCGGAAATGAGGAATTGAAACCGAGCAGCGAGCGATTCGATTCGCCCCCCCGGATCCTCGAGCGCGAGCAATCGCGTGGTGCTTGGGGAGCTTGGGGTTTCGATTCGTCCCGGAAAAACCCTAGGCTAGGCGGGTAGATCCAGTGGGGGAGGAGGGAGCGGGGGACCCGCGCCGCCGCCGATGGCTGCCACCGCCGGGGTCGCCGAGGACGGCGGCGGCGGCGGCAGCGGTGGTGGCGGGGAGCGGATGAAGCTGCTGTGCAGCCTCGGCGGCCGCATCCTCCCGCGCCCCGGGGACGGGACGCTGCGGTACGCCGGCGGCGACACCCGGATCGTCTCCGTGCCGCGCGGGGTGGCGCTCCAGGACCTCCTCGCGCGGCTCGCCGACGCGTACGGGGGCGCCACGGGCCCGCTCTTCGCAGTGAAGTACCAGCTGCCCGACGAGGGGCTCGACGCGCTCATCTCGGTGTCCTCGCCGGAGGATCTCGACAATATGATCGAGGAGTATGATAAGCTGGTCGGCGCCAGCCCGAAGCTGCGGGTGTTCATCTTCCCCATCACCGATGCGCTGGGCGGAGCCGGCGGGGAGGAGGTGGACGGCGGGGGCTACGACGCTGGGCTCCAGTACCTGGAGGCCGTGAACGGCATTGTGCGCAAGGATAGCCTCGCGAGCCTCTCTTCCACGCAGAACTCCGATGGCGGGCCACCTCCTCCGCTCCCTTCGGGAGGAGGCGGCGGCGGCTCTCCGTCGGCTCTCTCCCCCACCTCTACTTGCTCCAATGATGCGGCGAGATCAGCGTTTGGTGTTGCGGCTCCACCGCCTCTTGTTGATTTCTTCAGCAATGCTGCTCCTGTCCCAGTGAAGCCGCAGGAGAGTGCTGCTGAAGCGAGGCCTCCGCAGGTGAACCCACATCCACACCCAGAGGTGGCAAGGTACCGGCAGCCACTCTCGCAGCTGCCGCCACTGCCACCCGTGTTCCTGAATGACCATAGAGAGGCCATGCAGGGTATGAATCAGCCTGCACCAGGAAACGGGGCTAGATTTGAAGACTGCCATATGTGCTTGAAGGCGCTGCCTCATGCGCACTCTGATCCGGTGGTGAATGAGTATGGCAGCGATGTTCATGGTGGGGCTGTGCCTGAGCAGGTACCAGTGTTCATGAGCTTGCGGCCCGAAGATGTGGCGAGGATTATGATGCCGGAGCGGGCAGTGCAGGCTCCGATGGGGGCTTATGGTTACACGCATATGCATCCAGTGCCCCCTGAGAGGGAGAGGATGTATGCTCAAAAGGTGGAAGGGATTACAAACACAGTGCTTGTTGATCCATCTGGCTTGCATCAGCACGTGTATGTTCAGCAGCAGCAATTGCCTCCGCAGCAGTTACCGTCGACCTATGGATATGGCCATATCCCTGTGATTCCTAATGAGAAGGAGAGAGTAGTCTCTCCAAGTTCTATCTATGCTGATTCTATGAGTTCTCATCAACAAAGTATGCCACAACAATTACCTTCAGGCCAGGGAATGGCTCAGTATCCAGTGAAGCAATGTGGCCCCAATAGTCAGCTTTCAGGTGAAGGTAGTTTAAGCGGCAATGCAAGATATCGGGAGGATGGACAGCCTCGTCGTGATAATGCAGCTCCAGTGGCATCTGTGGCTGTGCCAACATATATGGCAAATGTGGACAGGATGATGGATTCGCTTCGGGTGAGCCCCAGCGAGGCATCTGGCTCTACTGAACAAAGGAAGCATACTGCAACACCTGAGAATGGTTTACCCCAGAATGCAATATCAGAACACTCTCAGGCAAAAGAGGCTCAACAGAGCAACACCAACACATTTTTTGATGTCAATGAACCAAAGGTAGTCCTTCCAACTGAACAAATATTGCCACCTTCTGTGACCAGCTCTTATTTGCACAATGTTCAGCATCCCAACGTGAGCCATATGCCACATATGATGAGCATTGGAGGGCCCTACTCTAGCTATGTTGTCCCTACAGGTGGGCCTGGTGGAGTGCATCCATCAGCTTATGGTATTGATCTTGTCTATGCAAATAACACCGTTAATTCAATGAGTGAGCGGAAGGATTTATCACCTGATGTTTATCATATGGAAGCTTCACATGAAGTTATTGCTCCTCCTAACACTAATGCTCAGGTACCAACAGCTGCATTGTCAAATAATGCTCCAAATGTTGATCAACATCAAGAGTCTAGTTTGTCGGGCCAACAATTCAATAATGAGGACCCTTGGAAAGTAGTTACAAATGTACATGCACTGCCACCAAGACCTAAGAGGGTAGCAAGCAGGGAGAACATCAGTCCAAAGGATCCCCAGTCCCACAACACTTTGTTGAATTGCAAAGGGCCAGATTTGAATATCCCAACTGAAGATGTTGCTCTCCACCAACAATCAGACCACAAAGATGCACATGCCGAGCATGCTCGGTTTATCAAAGGTTCACTTTCAATAAAATATTGTCAGCAATTGTACTTATATGTTCTGAACTCTTAATCCTGCCTTCATCAATCCAGGTGATGATATCAGTATCACGAAACCAGACTTGTCGGGTATGGAGGATAGTTCAACTACATCCAATATTCCATCGTCTGAGCCTCAGCCTCCTGTCCTAAATGAAAAGGCTGGGGCTGTGACTAAGAAAGTAGATGGCGAAGCTCACACCAATGAGGTTAGGAAATGACCCCATCCCTTTGATGCTCTTTTATGCCCTGATTTATGTCATCCTTGCTAAACACAAAAATGGTGTGAAGGTTATCAAGAGCAGACCAGCAGATTGGATTTCAGGATATCCAGTTACAGATGACCTTGGACGCCTGCAGGTTACAATCATGAAATATATCTTTTCAACACACACATCTTTAATACATTGTACTTTTATAATTTTGTTATCAACATGTTCATGTTCCAGATTATAAAGAACAATGACCTTGAAGAGCTCCAAGAACTTGGTTCTGGAACTTTTGGAACTGTGTATCATGGTAAATGGAGGGGCTCTGATGTCGCAATAAAAAGAATCAATGACAGATGTTTCGCTGGGAAGCCATCTGAGCAAGATAAGATGGTTTGTTCTCGTTTACCATGTGCCAGTGTTTTTTCTTTGCTTACCTTTGTTGTTATATCAATCGCTCCTGAATCTTTGCAGCGGAATGACTTCTGGAATGAAGCATCAAAACTTGCTGACTTACACCACCCAAATGTTGTGGCCTTTTACGGTGTTGTTCTAGATGGACCTGGGGGTTCCATTGCCACAGTTACAGAATACATGGTTAATGGCTCACTTAGAACGGCTTTGCTGAAGAATGCGAAGTACTTCCCTTATTTATATGCAGCATATGTTTTATAAATCTTCTGTATGGATCTTCTAAATGTTACAAAATGGAAAGCGGTATTTACAAGTAGCTAAAGGGATTGACATTTCTTATGTTTGTGCAGGACCCTTGATAAACGTAAGAGATTAATAATTGCCATGGATACAGCTTTTGGAATGGAGTACTTGCATAACAAAAACATAGTGCACTTTGACCTGAAAAGTGACAATTTGCTTGTGAATTTAAGGGATCCTCAGCGTCCAATATGCAAGGTAAGAAACATACTGCTGCTTCCTTGTTTGTTCTATTATTGCACCATAACTTACTGCTACTTAGGCAAACAATGAGTTGCATCTTAAACTGTACGCCTTTGAATTGGAGCTACTTCAATTTAGCTGGGGATCATTGTCTGTGGTTGCATTGTGTGACATCTGAATCAATGTTTGGATGATGGAGCAGGTCTCAATGTAGTTCTATGTTACTAAAACATGGATAGGATGCATGGCGACACAAATCAATTATGCAGAAGCATCTAAATCCTATCCATGTAAAGTGTATATCCACTAACTAGCGAAGGCCTCTGTGTATAGGCTTCAGAATCACTTGTTCGCCATCTGAATTTTGTATTCTGTTAGATGATGAACTAGCCATCCTGTGTCATTGTCTATAGGACCTTTAGAACTTCACGCATTGTCTTGCAGATGTCACATGGCATGGCAACGCAAATAGGTGGTTGGATCAATACTGTTGATGTGAACTGTTCACAACTTCACATGTTGACTTTACTCGTGCTTGCAAATTGGCTTGTTTTATACAATTTGAGTTAGTAGCATGCTTTTCCCTTAATATTTGTGACGCTTTTCTTTGATGACTCAGGTTGGTGATCTTGGGCTCTCAAAAGTAAAGTGTCAGACTCTCATCTCTGGTGGTGTGAGAGGAACCCTTCCATGGATGGCCCCAGAACTTCTGAATGGAAGTAGCAGCTTGGTCTCTGAAAAGGTTTGTCTATATTACTTCTGTGTCTGTGTTGTTTAGGCAACTATATAGAGGTTCATGTAGAACTCACATGTTAATGTTGCCATTTTACCCACAGGTTGATGTGTTCTCTTTTGGGATTGTCCTCTGGGAACTTCTTACAGGAGAAGAGCCATATGCAGATTTACACTATGGTGTTATTATAGGTGGGTACAAATCTGCTGCGGCTGATTTACATCTTGCTCGTGTGGTCGGGTGATATCATTATCTTCATAGAAATTACATGTGCAATTAATAGTTGGATGATCAGTGACCAAACACAAACTGTGTTGTTGGCAGGTGGCATCGTGAGCAACACTCTACGACCGCCAGTGCCCGACTCGTGTGATCCAGAGTGGAGGTCATTGATGGAGCAATGCTGGTCAACAGAACCATCTGAGCGGCCAACCTTTACCGAGATTGCCAACAGGTTGCGCTCCATGGCTGCATCCCAGAAAGTGCAACCGTAAGTTCACCAGCCTGCAGATATTGTACTGGAACAGCAGTCTGTATACTTTGGGGCATCCATGGACGAGTTCTCTTTGCCAGATTGTGCGTTTAGGAGTTCAGCACTTATATATATGCCTTCATCGTGTCCCTAGGATCTGTTCATACCTCTTCATTGTTTCATATCTTGTAATCAAAAGTTACCAGCCATGTGTCTAGAAGTATCGCAATGGACGTCTCATATCCATATTCTTTCATTTATACTTTTTTGCTTAGAGGTGCGTTCAATAAGTTAGTCTAGTGTCAGTTATAGGAGTTCAATATTTCCCCCTTTTTTGCCCCTTTTCTGGGTAATAATTGAGTTCATCTTTAGTCATCGGTTGGTTGGTTGGTCGGTCGGTCTGTAGTGAACAGATTGTTGAAGGGTAACTAAGGTCTGTTGGTTATTACTTATTACAAGTTTGGGAACACAGAGTGATGTCCTTCCTTGTAACAAGAGCTGCTTGGTTTTGTGATTGTGAGATATACCGAATCGATTGAGTACCCTTGTATCTCAGTTATTTGATGCATGTGTTGCCAGTCTCTGTGGGGGGTTATCCTTTTTTTTTTGTGTGTGTTTGAGTGTTCATACTGCTGCTTCTCTTCTCGACACAAGTTATGATCGGTTTATACACTGCCATCCTTTGTGTAATATTTCAGCACAGGCAGGGTGTTTGCATATGTATCCAGATCCCATATTGTGAATGTTTACAGAAGATCATCTTCCGCAACTGTCTGAATGTCTGATCGTCTTTTCAGATGATTCAACATGTTTTCGTTTTGTATGTTCGTCGGGAACATGGGCCCATGCATCGCAGCTACGGTTCAGCATCGAACAGTGAAGTGATGGGAGTAGTCGTGTACTCGTCGTGTGCCCCATGCGTTGCCGTGGACCCCTATTGATCGAAGTCGAACTGGACCACCGATTTAGGAGACCAAAGCACCGCACGTACGGCTTGGTCGTTTTTCGCTACCCCAAGCCCTTTTCGAACCATCCAAATATCTCCATATTACTCTTTTAATGTATATAAGCATATGTATTTTTTTTACTAATGCTGTACTAGAAAGTGGACGTATGATGTTTTGAAAAAAAAAATGAATTTTTTTTCGAAATATATGCAGCGAACTAACCATTGAAATAAGATAATAGAAGTGAGGAAACTTAGACGACAATGCTTCTAAAACATGATGATAGTTGCATGATTCGCTGGTGGCATCTCACCGGTCTACCCACCCATGGCCTTCCCAGTTCCCACACCTTTCTCCACCGATGGTAAACACAACTTCAATGATGATCCATCGAGGAGCGGCCTGCCCCCTCGCATGAGATCCAAACATTGTCGATTATGAAACATGGATGAAGTACTAATGAAATATGAACAAAGTGCTTATTAACGATTTTGCTGACATCAGTTGCTTGAAAATTTCTTGACCATCAGTTAATTTGACTCACCTGGCATCTCACCAGCGCCACCTTTCTTCCTCATAACCGATGCCGCCACCTCCTTCCCCCTCTTCGGCCCCCGCAGCATTGGAGTTTTGGTTAGGGTCCGGGTTGGGGGTGGGGTTCCTGGTGTCCCCGAGCTTAGAGGGAGGTTGAGGGAGGCGGCGGCATGGCGGCGGGTTGGGGATCGTGGTAGGGCGACAAGGCCCCAGCAGTGGCGCCGAAGCCGCGGGCTCGAGCAAAGGCGGCCAGGCAGCGGAGGTGGGTGGATCGACGCCAGCCATTCGGGTTAGGTTGGGCGGGGTAGCGCCATTGGGGGGAGTGATGAGGCAGCGAACACAGGCGACATATCGAGGTGGGGGAGGAGGAGGTGGTGGCGATGTGGAACATATCGGGGAGGCAAGGGAGAGAGGGGGGAAGAGGGGAGCGGGAGAGATCCTGGACCGTTGGATTGAGATCCAACGACCTAGAAAATCGACTGAGAGTTAAATAACTCTTAGTTGATTGACAGCTAGTTGGTCCCGCTAATTAAACATGTCATGTGCTTAAGTGAAACATAGACTAAGCATGAGTGAAACATTATAGAGACATGATCGTAATACTAATGAAACATAAAGTATTAATGAATCATGACAAAAAAATGATAAAACATCATTGATGTGATGTTCTCAAAGATGTTTCACTTCAAGAGAAGAGCAAAAACAATGGTTTTTACAAGAAAATAAAGTGTTTCCACATGCAGGGTGTTTCACCATATTAAATACCATGTTTCACCACACAAACACAATGTTTTATATGTGTTGGGCTATGTTTTAAGTCAAGTGCATTGTCCATCTTCCATATCTAGCTAGCTCCTTCCAATATATAGAGATTGTGCATGCCCACCATTGCGTCATCATCTTGTGGTTTCCTGCTCTCATCGTCTAGCTAGCCGCCATCACCACATGAACTTGCATCACCATTGCCAAAGCTCTTTACATCGTGTTGTGTTTTCTCTATCACCTTCAAGATTGAGAGAGGAGTAGGTGAGAAGGAGAGGAGGAGGGGGAGACATTGGAGCTTGGGGTGAGCGGGAGGAGCTTGATGTAGATTTGAGGGGAGGGGAAGACAAGAAGAGAGGGCTAGCGGGATGGAGAGTTGTGTGGGTATGTGTGATAAAGGGGCAGAGGGTGAGTTAGCTGAGCACACAATAACATGTGAAAAGGACAAGGCTCTTTGTAGTTGACTAGGAGTCAACCAATATATTCTCGAGGAATGGAAGGCTACCCATGAAATTGATTTAATTAGAACGCCTTTTAACAAGTACTCACCATTTTATTATAATTTAAAATATAGTGATAATGACTCCACAACAACTCTAACAATCCTTTTCCCCTACCAGCTCGATTTGGCTCGAAATATCTATCCGTCAAAAAATATATTTGAATGGACATCTACTATATATATATAAAGCAGAGTTAAACAGAACCACCACATTAATCCAAAATCCTCGAAATTTCCACGTTAATCGAAAAATAGTAGAAATTCTCACGTTAATCATTGAAAAAAGAAAAATCCATGTACTATATATATAAAGCAGAGTTAAACGGAGCCACCACATTAATAAAAAAAATCCTAGAAATTCCCACGTTAATCGAAAAATAGTAGAAATTCTCACGTTAATCATAGAAAAAAAATCTACATCGTTGAATATGGATATTATTATGTAAATCTAGCTGTCAATATTAACCTCTAACAAACTACTAAAGCTGATCTATATACACTATAGGAATCTGTAGCAGTGTCGGCGGCTAAAGCAGCCGACACAGGTCAAAATACCGGCGACATTGACCTTAAGTTCGCCGACCCTGCTTGGTCGACACAGCTGCATTTTGTCGGCGGCCCTGCCGACAAAACTGAAACCTGGGGTAGGGCTCCCGTGCGGTTGGTCTATGTCGACGGCTTTTGTAGCCGCCGACATAGCCTTTGGCAAACGGCCCGATCCTGTCACGACGCTCTGACTTGTGGGGTCCATGTCATGAGCGAGAAGGCGACACGTGTCTAAATCTATATCAGCAGCCAACTGAAAGGCCGTTGACACAGCTCCTTCCTGGTGAGCTCCCAGGCCCCTCTGGCGCAAAGCTATGTCGGCAGCATTTAGTTCGGCCGTCTACATAGCCAAGGTCTGTGTCGGCGGCATCTATGTGGGCCGCCGACATTGCCCTTGGTTTGTGTCGGCGGCTCAAATATGGCTGCCGACACTGTTATATTGGCAGGAGAAAATATTGCTGCCAATTTATAAAAACCCTCAAATTCAACCTGCAAAATAACCCAATTCACAACATATATTCAATTTCCGATTCATACATTCACATCCACACATATTTAGAAGCTTGCCACCACAATTTCGAGCCCAAATACAACCACATCATCGCAAAACACTAAATCATCGATAAATATGACCAAATGCACTAAACAAGTCCACATAGTTGTCACTAGAGCACAAACAAAGTCCACATACAAGCCATATAGTTTGAATAGATAGAAAGTATGCAAAGAACGAAATTATGACCCTAACTACATCTCGTGCGGGCCGCAGCCACTCAAGTCGTAGTCGGGGTCAGGATTGAGGATGTTGGTGACAAATTGCTCGAGCGGAGGCCCGTGTACTTGTTAACATCCCCCGCTGGCAATCACGGCCGCAGCCTGCATTCGAGCCGGACTTTTGCAAAAGATGAAATGCCATATTTGTATAATTAGAGGCATTGCATTATTTGGATGAAATGACATGGTTGCAAAATTAGAGGCAATGCATTATATGTACGTCGCAAAATTAGAGGCAATGCATTATGTCCCTAGCAGCTAAGCTGCTGGCCCCGCATGGCAGCGACGTCGCCTGACTGACGCGTGGGACCGCTTTAACGTTGTCCCGTTCAACCTATTATTCTTCCGTCTGGGGGAGGGGCAATGTCTGGGGCTTTGGTTTGGCCGCCAACATAGACTAATGGGCGGGCTCTAAATTTGAATTTTCATCCGGGGGTGGAGGGGGCTGATCCTTTGTCGGCAGACTCGATTGGGCCGCCGATATTACTCTCACTGTGTCGGCGGTTTAGGTTGTGCCGCCGACATTGGTTGGTCGAGCCAACACTGAGTTTTCTGGCCGCCCACGCAGAGTTCGTTTCCTGTAGTGATATTCGAGATAAACTCTAAATCTAATCTAAAATCTCCATCGTTGAATATGGATATTATTATGTAAATCTAGCAGTCAATATTAACCTCTAACAAACTACTGAAGCTGATCTATATATTAGAGATAAACTCTAAATCTAATCTGATATATTATCTATATCTTAACACAAATCTAACCGCGCGTTTCCACCACATTAATCCAAAAATCCTAGAAATTCCCACGTTAATCGAAAAAATAGAAATTCTCACGTTAATCATAGAAAAAAGAAAAAATCTACATCGTTGAATATAGATATTATTATGTAAATCTAGCGGTCAATATTAACCTCTAACAAACTACTGAAGCTGATCTATATATTAGAGATAAACTCTAAATCTAATCTCATATATTATCTATTGTATCACAAATATAACCCGCGCGTCGTTATTCTTAAGGAGGGGAAAAAGAAGCCACCACTTTCGTCCACATCATCCAAATTATTTCAGCCGTTCGATCAACGGCGGGACCAAATTATAACGGCCAAGATCAATCAAAGAAATTCTCACATAAATTAAGAAAAAAATAAAAGATCTATACCGTTGATTTTGTGGGGCCGGATTATAACGGCTTAGATTAAAAGAAGAATATTAGAAATTCAAATTAAATACTAAAGATGATATAATATGGTTATTTTATCCATTCAATCAACTGTGGGGCCAAATTATAACGGGATAAATTAATCAAAGAAAAAAACAAAAGATCTATGGGGCTTAGATTAAAAGAAAATATTAGAAATTCATATTAAATACTAAAGTTGATATAATATATTAGAGTAAACTCTAAATCCGATCTGATATATTAGAAATAGATTATGAGTTAGAGATACACTATATACCAAAACAAACCTAGCCGTGCAAACGCGTGGGCCACCTCGCTCGTTATTTATTAAATAAATAAAACTTGGCATATGTTAATGTTCTTTGAAAATCAAACGTTTACATTTTTCGTAACTATTTTACTCTTCCTTATTGTATCATTAATTTATAAAACATAAAATAATAATAAAAAAGATTATTTGACTTCATCTATATTTTTTTATTAAAAACCTTAAAAATACTAGTAGGTCGGTTCTCTCCCTTCCATAATTTTTCTCGAACTCACTGCAAGTTTACAATAAACTTGCATGTCTTATAAACCTCGTTTATTTTAATATAATCTTATTTCATATTGCAATTTGTTTTAATTTGCGTTCTCTATATCAGCATGTATTGAAAAGAGTGATTAGAGATAATTATTATGCATAGCATAGTTATTTTAAATTATTTTTTGGTTCTATGCACAGAGAAAAATAGGACTTACCCTATCTGGCTTCCTATTTTCACGTCGATTTCTGTTCTGCTCACCATGTATAGGTATGGAAGACACTGATGAGCCAGATACTCCTATACTTACCATCTAAAACGCATGCGAGCATGCCATATGCATGGCTGGTTGCAATCGCAATCTGGGATTTTCTAATTTGAATTGATCTTGTAAAAAAAATCCAATTTTTCAGCTCATGATTATCGGCTATAAATTTGTTGAATAATTCAATTTTGTTTTTGTTTCGTCCGGTAAAATTGAAACTCCGATAGGCCAAATCCTAAGTTGCCAACGAAAGCTAGTATATGACAATCCACTTCGTGGGCTCAATAATTGATCAAAACAAATATTATCAGTTTATCACCGTGTCCATAATCTCCATTATTGCTAATATATTACAATTATTGTATGCGTGCGAAAATGGAAGCACCATCCCGTTTCTTCCATGTCGACGTACCCTAGGCCAATATATAGCTGATCCGATCCTTCCTTCTTCCACGTCGAAGCAGCAGGTTTCAAGGAAGCTGATCAGCATGGAGAGGCGAGAGGGAGGGGTTAGAAGAAATAATGGCGGCGCCGCCGGCGCCGGCGACCACCAGCGGCGGCGTTTCCGGCGGGCGTCTCCCGGTGTTCGGCAAAGCCACTCCTCCGCTCCGACCAAACGTCATTAGCCCCTGCGGCTGCCGCTACAGGTGATACCAAGCATTCCCAGCGTATCACAAAATCTTACATTTGATATGCGCACATGCAAGTTGAAGTCTTAAAATTTTATCTGTATGCTTTATAGCTATTTAGATGAATCACTTGAAAACCATATATGTGTGTATTAATCGTCTCGACAGTTATCATAATATAATAATTTCATTAAATTATATATATAAATTATAATGGTATGTAGTTTAAATTAAAGTTGTATTTCGAAGATCGTGTTGATATACAAAGCATAAGATTTCTATGATATGGGGAGAGTATATCGGTGTGTTTGATTGCCTTGCTTTTGAGTGTTGTACCATATGGTTAGAGATATCCCATCTTTTGCGCTGCCTATAGCAATGAGTTGAAATTGAGTAGACCACATGTATAGAAAGGCCCTTGGTCCATTATGTAAATAACAAATATACGAGAATGCCCACCCGACATCTAAAGTTCGGGGGGCAAGGAGGAGATTTATCATTTGCCCTCACCCTATATAAACAGCCACCATGATCCTTGTAAAGGAATCCACCCTCATTCATTCATGAGAAGCTCTCTCTCTCTTCTCTTGAGCACTCTTCTCCTCTCACACTAAATTTTTGAATATGACGAATGGTCAAAGACGTGACAAAAAGTCAAAGGCGTCAAACAAAAAACAGAGGGAGTACATTGGTGCATATATAATACCAAGGAGCATGATCATTGGTCAACATCCACTTATATGCATGCGCGCACGCGTCAGGTGGTGGCAGAAGTTCTTGATCGTGCTGGTGCTCTACTCCGCGTGGGCGTCGCCGTTCGAGCTGGCCTTCGAGAGGGCGGCCTCCGGCGCGCTCCTCGCCGTGGACCTCGCCGTCGACGTCTTCTTCGCCGCCGACATCGCCGCCTCCTTCTTCGTCGCGTACCGCCACAAATCCACCTACCTTCTCGTCGATGATCGCAGGAAGATCGCCGCGAGGTAACTAATAACCGGATCATCTGCATGCATGCGTGATTAATTACGTGCAGCCATTAGTTGATTAATTAGTTTGATTAGTATCGGATTAACCATATGCATGTTTCCATGAATTTCTAGGTATCTGACACGGCCATGGTTCGTGATGGACGTGGCCTCCACGATTCCACTGAAGATAATCTACCAGGTGGTGAGCGGCAAAAGCAGCGGATTCATTGGGTTTCTCGTTCTTCTCCGGCTGTGGCGGCTACGGCACGCCAGTAAGCTCTTTGCGAGGTGAGCTATTTAATTCTACAGTGGTTTAAATTCAAAATCGACTATTCGTATGTTCTTTTCTATTCGACGGTTCAGATTATATATAGGGTTTAAATGTTGTTACCCTTTCACCAAGAGTACCTGCTAGCTAGTCGTGTTAGTCACGTGCTAAGAGTAGTGTTAATTACAATGCATGGGTAGCATATATATATAAAAAAAAAACAGAGTATATGTGCTAGCTAAGTGTTTATTCATGGCAACTTGATAAAGCACAAGCATGGCTACCTTATGGTCGATAACTTGCAGATTGGAGAAAGACATTAGGATCAGCTACTTCTTGATTCGGCTCATCAAGCTCTTATGCGTAAGAACACGCCACCGGCACAACCTTTCAGACAGACACAATTTTCTTAACACACACACGGAGTATATCAAAGAATGAATTAACAAACTAAGCTTACATAAACATACATATTTGCCATGTCCTTTTGCATGGATGCTACGTACGTGCGTGCGTGCGTGCAGGTGACGCTGCTCGCTCTGCACTGCGCGGCGTGCGTGTACCTGTGGATGGCGTTCCAGCACAGGAGGAAGGAGCAGACGTGGATCGGCAGCGAGGTGCGCGACTTCGACGGCCGCAGCGTGTGGCTCGGCTACACCTACGCCGTGTACTGGGCCATCACCACGCTCACCACCGTCGGCTACGGCGACCTGCACGCCACCAACGCCGGCGAGATGGCCTTCAGCGTCGGCTTCATGCTCTTCAACATCGGCCTCACCTCCTACATCATCGGCAGCTTGACCAACCTCGTCGTCCACGCCGCCACCACCACCTTCACCGTGGTACCTATTTGAACCACCTCTCGTTCTTGCGATTGCTTGCTCAGGATACCCTCTTTTAGTTAGCTGTCAGGTCTATTATTTTTTAGTTCAAAGATCCTATTAGAACATTCATGGTAGTAATTTCAAAATAATGTAGTTTTACATAGAGTGGATGATGGAGGAAAGCAATATTTTAGTGTAGTGTAAAGTGTGAAGTGAAGAAAATTTCGAGTAAATAATAGAGAGGGTAGCTAAGTGATATGGAGAGTGAGGATAGAGGTCTTGATGCGGATGCTCTTACTAACTGGAATGAAAAAAAAATATCATGTCTTGTTTATCTCGAATAACCACTATAAGAATCCATCTTAATTTCGTCGGCCTAAAACCGAAAATTTTCGCCATGTCTAGTAGCTTCTCTTGCCGTACCAGGAACGGGTGGATTTCCTGCAGAATTAGTAGCATTTTTTGGACTAGTTACTAGCCCATAATTTTGGAACGGCAACGTTTAACGTTTAAGGTTACTGAACACGGGAAAAACTGCCCCCGCGTCGTCCTTCCTGGGCGGCACGGGAGGCGACCGCGTCTCTCCGTCAACCCCTCCTCCGCCGGTGCCCCCGCCGCCGCCGCCGCCATCCCGGCGGCGGCCTCTCCCCTCTCCTTCTCCTCCTCCTTTCTCCCTTTCTCTTCCTCCTTCCTTCTCAGAGGTGCGGCGTGCCCTTCACCTCGTCCGCGGGCGCGGAGGTCGGATCCTTCCCGCCGTGGCGGATCCGGCGGTGGGCGGTTCTTGGCGGCGGCGCGTCCCGGCTGTGCGGGCCTTGGTCGGCGGCGTGCGGCGCGGACTTCGCCGGGTCGGCGGCGGCGCTGCCGACGGCGATGGGGCCCTCCTCCTCGCCTTCCGCTGGCGCCCCGGCCGAAGCCCGGCCAGATCTGGCGCCGTTAGCCATCGGCGGTGGGGCCTCCTCCTCGCCCTCCGCTTGTCGCCGCCCGCCGGTGGTCGGCCAGATCTGGCGGCGGTTCAGTGGGTGGCGCGTCGTCTGTCTCGCCTCGCGCCGTCGGCTTGGGCACAGGCCTGCTGGTTTGGTGGGCCTTCCTCGAGCTCCCGTCGCCTCTTGGTCGTCGCCGTCGCTCCCTCGACGTCTTCTGCTCCGCCCTGCCCCGCTGCCCTCCTCTCTCTCGGAGTGCGGTGGCTCGGGCCGTGTGCCCCCGGTCCTCCTCCCCGTCCCTCTCTTCGTCCGGGGGAGGATCGGCGGTCCGGTTGGGGAGCGCCCTTTCCGTTCCCATCCCCGCCTTTCCAGCCCTTCCCCTCTGCCGGTTTGGTGGCATCTGGGCTTGCCCCCTCGCTCTCCCCCTCCGGAGGTGTTGGTGCAGGTCACGCTTCGCCTGGCGGCCGACGGGTGTTCCGGCTTGCTCGTGGGAGGTGCCCCTCGGCGTTGGTGGTGAGCCTAGTTCGTGGGTTCTGGGTGCGGGCCCTAGGTGGTCTTCGGCGTTGCTGTGGTGGTCTTCGGCGGTTGGTTTTGGGGTTCTCGGGTTTGCGTCGTGGCGGGTGGATCCGGTCTCCTCACCGGGTCTGTTCGGAGGTCCGCCGGCGTTGGCTGCCCTTGCTGCTCTGCTTCCCTGTTGCCCTTCTTCGGGGGAGTGGTGGTGGCCTCGGGTTGGTGTGTGCTCTCGGCGTCCCTGGCTTGGGCCCCCTGCAGTGTGGCTTTGGGAGCGAGTGCGTCGGGCGAAAGCCTTGCCTCTGCTTCGCGCTTGGCCGGCGATGGCGGCGCTTCGGCGTCGTTTCCCTCCCTGAAGGCATTGTCGTGGTCGCCACTGCGCTCCTGAAGGCCTTGGGCGAAAGCTCTGCGTCGGCGGCGCTTTTGTGTCGTTCCCTTGTTGAAGGCGACGCCTCTGCAGTTCGTTGGTCTTCGTCTCGGACTTCCTTTTGTTTGCCGTGTTGTCGTCGCGGGTGGCCTCAGTCATTGTTGTACTCCTCCCCCCCTCTCTTGTAAATCTGTTTCTCTCCTACTTTAATGAAATGGCAGAGCTCCTGCCCGTTACCTCAAAAAAAAAAAAGGTTACTGAACACCAATTTTTAATCGTTGTAGAGGGACATGGTGAACCGGGTATCGATTCTCGGGAGGACGAATGGGCTGCCGGAGGGGATGAAGGAGAAGATGATGGCGAGCGTGCAGCTCAGGTTCGAGACGGCGGAGCTGCTGCAGCAGCAGGCGGCGTTGTCCGGCCTGCCCAAGGCGTTGAGGTCAGGCATCGCGCACCACCTCTTCAAGGGCACGGTCGAGAGCTCCTACCTCTTCCATGGCGTCTCGCACAACCTCGTCGTGCAGCTGGTAGCTAGCGTCGTGCTCCTGTTCCATTCCAACCACTGTCACTTAGCATCAGAAAAAGATTTCATGAACCTGATTAAACATCTGGTTGGAAAATGTTCTAGGTTTCAGAGATGAGGACGGAGTTCTTCCCTCCCAAGGTGGACATTGTCCTGGAGAACGAGAGCCCGACTGACTGCTATATAATCGTGTCCGGCGAAGTGGTAATCGCTTGCATCGACGGTCTAGCCTTGTGCAGGGAATTAATTTTTCAGCTTAATTTGCTTCATGTTCTTGTTCGGGCAGAGGACGTCATCTTTCTCTTGTTTTTTTACATGTCAGGACGCGTTGGTGACCGGAGAGGACGGAAGCGAGAAGGTAGCCCAGAACAACCAAAAAACCATAAAACTAATCAAACGTTAATTAAGCAATTGTAATTTTTGGCATATTAAAAGTACAGACTTTACCTGATCATCTTGATAAGGCTATATTAATCCTCTTGATAGTCTTCACTTAATTGCACTTGCACCCTGGCATGGCAGCATCTGTCATAATGTAGAAATTTTTTTTTACTACACAATTCTGATGAGCTCTTTGTGCTACTTCAGTTTGTGATGAGGATCGGGCCACACGGCATGGCGGGGGAGATCGGGGTGATGTTTAACATGCCACAGCCGTTCACCATCCGGAGCAGGATGCTCACCGAGGTCGTTCGCGTAAGCCACAACCATCTGATGCAGATCGTCGAGCCCGACACGGCTGACGCTGACGCTATGCTCTCCAATTTTATGAAGGTATCTTCTGTATCGTCTGAACCGACTATCCGTAAGTTGATTGAGATTTAAATAACTCTTGGTTGATTTGTAAACCTTGTGCTCCTGTACAAATGAGCGGGAAAATTTTGTCTTGAAAAAACAACAAAAAAAACCAAGGTCTTATTTTTTTTAACCTAAATTAAATTAAATGAAAATTTGTTATTTTTGTGCAAGTCAAATGATGTAGTAGTTTATAGTTATTTTGTGAAATTTTAAATAATTCTTCTTAGAATTACTAAAAGAAAATTATAATTTTTTGGATTCTTGAAGACCTCTCTCGAGAGATTCACAACCTTTTTAGATTAAAACTTTTAGCAACTTTAAGCTAAAATGAACAAGGTAAGGCACTCGACGGCGTGAGAATCGACTAACGCTTAAATAAATATCAGTCGCCTGAAACAACATGGATAGGCTACGGTAGAAATTAGTATATATCTCAACGGCTTGGCTATTTGGCGCTGCTAGCGATGGCCATCGTTGTCATGCAAGCGATGCAGCTCATTGACGCGATACACGTACGTTTTCCAATTAAATTGCTTTTTTTCATTTCTATTTTATATGGAGTCCAAATTGCGTAGAAAAAATTTCATAATTCTCCTAAAATCCTAATCAACCCATTTTAAATATTTTTCTATTTTTTTGATTTTTTCCTCTTTTTTTCCTTTTTTAATTTAATTAGAACTCAATTAGTGAAAATTTCACTAAATTTCTACTGTTTTTCCACATTTTTATTTATTGGAAAAAATGTTTTGTGATAGTGGAATTTTTGGCACGAGGTCTGATTTATTATAGATTTATTTTGTTTTCCGTTTATTATAGATTATTTTGTTTTCTATTTATTATAAATCTTATTTTGTTTTCTATGTTTCACGTCGAGAGATTTTTGCTCGTATAATTTGCGAAATCGTGCAGGCGCAAAAAATTCCACTAAATTTCTACTGTTTTTCCATATTTTCATTTATTGGAAAAAAATGTTTTACGATAGTGGAATTTTTTCTACGCGAGATGTGCATGCCAGCGAGTGCACGTAGCGCCTGCACGCAGCGAAGGGAGCAGGCGCCTGCGCCAAACCTCCCTGCGCAGGCGCCTGGCCATTAGCCGGTCCCATATCTCAACATGGCGACATTTTTTCTTCTCCCAGTACCTTGGATCCCTGAAGGTACGAGCAGAGGAAGTCGTACCTTTTATGGGACTCCTGCCTGAGCCTGATGCAGATCAGGTCCAGAACAAAGGCAGCAGGTTGGGCTCAGGCAGAGCTGCCATGTCTGAAACCCAGGAATCCCAAGAAACCACTCCCATAAGAGTGGTCGTCCATGAGCGATCTCCCGCTGGGACGAGCAGAGCAAGGAGAAGCCATGCGCCGTCAGGGAAGCTCATCCATCTGCTGCTTCCCTGCAAGAACTGGTGAAGGTTGCAGGTGCGCCAAGCCATGGAACTGTGTTAATTTCTTTTTCGTAAAAAGATTGCAGCACTTTGATCGGAGAGGTTTTCAGAGAGTGGTTGCACGCGGTTAACCGTGGCCGGCGTCGCAGGGGGCAAGCTCGGGAAGGCGGCGAGGGGCGTGGTCACCGCCGGCGGCGCCGAGGTGGAGGACATCCGCGCGCTGAGAGACGGCGACCACCTCTTCGTGTTGTGCTGATTAGTAGCCCATGCAACTACGGCAGCATCTGCTCGTTCCAAGATTTTTATTGATGAACACTCTCAATTTCTTCAAGAATTCGCGAGGGAGAAGGAACGGGAGGAATCTTTTTTTCTTTTTTTATTTAGTGTAGTTTGATCGCGAGATCCTCACTTCGCATGAGATGCCTAGCTGTTAGCCTCAACTGTACGTGGAGATTAGTGAAAGATAATGCAGTGACAAAGCTCCCGGTGATGACATATGTTACGTTTCGTTTATGCCCGTTAATAAATGGAGTATTCCCTCCAGTTTCATAATACTTGTCGTTTTAAACATTGACATGGTTTTCAAAATGCAACTTTGTCCATCAATTACTAATAAAATATATCTAGAAAATCCACAAAAATATAATATTATGAAAGTATTTTTCAAGACGAATTTATACATACGGTTTTTATGTACACAATCCAAATAGTTTAAAAGATTTTTATAGATAAAATTTTAAACATTGACTTAGATCAAACCTAAAACGATAAGTATTATGAAACCGGAGCGAGTACAATATAGAGCATGTCCTTAAACGAAAACAGGTTACACCAGCTCGACCCCAATCAGAGTCGGAGGGCTCATATTTATAGAGGTAGAAAGATTACGGCTGATGTTTAACCATCAAGTAATCAACATGCTACAAGATCGGATGAGCCCGTCTGATCTTAGTAAAATCCAAGCATTAATACATAAGACCATCGTGCGAAGAACAGCACTTCTAACCCAATGTCTCACAATATATACTGATTTAGTTCACAACACGTTACTCAAAAAATAGTGGCATACAATCAAAACATACGCCGCCCTAAAGAGACGGTACAATCCCAACGGCTACAAATGCACACTAGACAATAGCGAACGTGGAAGCTACTCTCTGGCAGTGGTAGGTTACTATATACGTTCTTTGGTTGCACGACTAATTACAATATTACATGTTTTCTTTGCTATAAAATATCTGGCCCAGCAAGCTCCTCTCTGAATGGTCGTCTCGGGAGCAATAAATATATCGAGCATTCTTTCTTCATGATAGAAGCATTATTATTTACATGTATACGTCCTTCCCCAACCACGCGGTCTACCAGGATTGCTCGGCGTTGCCATCACCTGCATTGCTTCTTTTTTTCAAGCATAAACAAATAGGAAAATGGGAACCAGAAAGATGTCAAGATTGTAGATTCTTCCATTTGGATTTTTGTGATACAGTACCTTTTTCTCTTGCTTTTGTCTGATGAGGATGAGGTGGGGTTGCTGTGCCAGTTTCTTTTACGTTGGTTGATGAACCAATTGTTAATCTGCTTAAGTTGCAACCCTGTTTCCTGCACCAGGCGAGCCTTGTCCTCCTCCTAAGAAGTTAGGGAAGATGGTCATCAGTAGCAGAAAAGAATGTACGTAAAAAGTTGATGATGGCACAAGCGACCTGTTACATACAGTTGGATATGGCCATTTCGAATGCGCTTGCCACCAAGCTTTCAAAGTAGATGCCGTGTCTCCTGGGAGTTTTCCGGCTCTTCGCTTCCGAAGTATTTCTTCCCTAATATCCACAAGCTTTTCTCTATATCCCTGAAAGTTGGGGTGTTTATTTAGAGTTTAGATAGGAGCATGCTAACAACTGAAATTTTGAAGGCCACAACTTTACCTGTTTAAGCTCATGTTTTAGCTCTTGCCGTACGCGCTCAACTAAGGATCTCTCACCTTCTGTCAGCATTAGGGGACCAAAGCCCATACCATCTGATCCGTCATTTCCATCAAACATGTTGCTCTCACTGTCTACCTGATTGTCTTCATCATCAGACATAGTTGCTCCAGTGCCTTCACCAGGAGATGCCCCTACAGTAAGAGTTAATATAGACAAAAATCAGAATTTGCCAACCACCACCTTAGCTTGGTCAAATTTGTAATGTGTATTGCCTTTTCGACTACAGTATATTACTAAGCCTATGAAGATTTAAAAACTGGCTTTGCTAATCATAGTAGGTCAGAAGGCTATAACTTTTTGTTGATGATACCCGTTTTCAGCGTGTAAAGGGGCACCGACACAGTTTTTCATAGATGCATGTACCTTAATGCCGACGGCCAGAAATGGTGTTTTCTTTGAAACCGACAGTTTTCGCCTTTTATAGATAAGTAATAACAGAGTTTATTGCCAACCCAGCAAATGGTGGCAATTGTTTGTTTATAACATAAATCCTAATAAAGTAAAAAAAAACTACATTTTTTTCTGTATTTTTCAGTGTCTTTTGAACCCACAAATAATTCTTGTACTTCAAAAACATATTTGGTAACCTTTTTGTTGCATAGAATTCCTTTACACTAACTAAAACGGGTGCTTTTGAGCCAATACACACTACTTATTGTAATACCAAATTTCCAGTGAAAAATCAACATTGCTATTATTTCTACTTGTTACTGCTGTCTACTTTGCCATAAATAACATAAAGTCGTTTGAAGGGTACACCTTGTGTGATGGTCCCCTGTTATATGCTCCTGACTGTTCTTTATGGAAGCTAATTGCAATGTAGATAATGTAAGGGAAACTTTGATAAAGACAAATGGACAATATAGCTGGGATTTTCCCCATAATGTAGTATTAGTTCAGTTGCATGGTTGGTGCAACAAAAGGTTCATGAACAGCTGCCATATGTATCAAACTCAAACATCATAAGGTAGAACTTTAAACCCACTTTGAATAACTTGAATCTGTAGTTCTTGTATGTAATAAAAACCTAAAGATGGAAATGATACTACTAAAAAGTAGACCCATTTTGTAATTCATTGTATCAAATATGACTTATTGAGCTCAATTTTACATGGGGAAAGTCGAAAATGGAGGAAAGAGTCAAGGCAGCGTTTGTTGCGCAGGAAGCTTCAATAAGTCGTGCCAATCAGATTGCTTGGATGACACTTACTGTGACCATCAGTATTAATATAGTGATTGAAAATAATAAATCCTTAGAGAACGACTGTAAATCCCTCTTCGTAAGAAAATTCAGGAAGTTCCATCTTGCAATTGAACACTATTAACTATTGAAGCTACCTGTAAGACTTTGTAAAGTCTGTTCAAGCTCCCAGCAAGCCATCACTGCTTCCATCGCGTGGACACGCACATGCTGCTGGAGTTGTTCCTTGAACGAACAAAGGAGCAGTACATAATGTGTCTGCAAGAAAAACAGAGTATTTCAGAATACAAAACGGAGCAGGAGAAGACTATGATGTTACCTAATGAAGCCTATAACTTCCAAGCAAACGAAGAGAGACTTCTATTTTAATTAAACGAGGTCGCTGTTCATTGGGCTGCTCATGACCTTAGGAAGCAGAAATTCTTTACAAGCAAGAAGGCAAGTGATGAATTAGTCATGAATTGAAGAACCTATTTTACACCAAAATTATTGGCAGTTCAGAATCGTTGCTGCTGCCTGCTAGTACAGAGAATAATCCAACCCGTTCCAAATTCCAAGCTCAACTATAACAAGCCACCTTCATCCCCATTTCCTTGACTCATCAATCACAGCACCAAACCATAAGGGCAAGGCAACCCACGGACGAGGAGAATTCGATTGCAAAACCAGCACAGAAAGACACCAGGCAACTTCTCAAGGCTGAGCGCGCGCGGGTGGTGAGAGAAGAGGAGCCTACAGGCTTACCATGAAGAGGTCGAGCTCCTCGCCGCCGGAGGGCGCGCCGGCGGCGGCGGCGGCGGCGGCGGCGGCGGCGGCGGCCAGCGGCGGGGCCGCGCGGCGATCTGCGCGTCGATGCGCGGCAGCTGGTCGACGGGGTGGCGACGCGGAGGCACGCGACGTGCGCCTCCAGGAGCCGCTCGTACAGCGGGTGCGCTGCGATGGCCGCCTTCTCCCTCTCCCACGCGCCCCCAACGCCGCCGCCGCCGGCAGACACGAAGCTAGGGTTCGGCGCCGCCGCGGCGGCGTCCATCGCCAGCGCGTGGTCGGGGTAGTGGAACGCCATGCGGGATGCGGCGGCGCCCGGGGGGGCTGGGCTCGCGGCTGGCGAGTCGTGGAGTGGTACCACCTCGAGAGTTGGGAGGAGCAGTAGGAGCAGTTAAGTGGTGGAGGTGGGTTTGGAGGAGGCGCGGGGAGAGGGACGGATGGGTGTAGTGGCGGTGGTGGTAGGGGACCTTGCCTTCGGGTTGGGGCCAGACAGGAGTGACGGCTACCTTTGTTCCTTGCTCTTGCACGTGACTCAATACTCACGACTTGTGTTCAGCATGGCTTTTTTAGTTTACATTTTATAAGTCAGATGCTTTTTAAAAATCGATCGTTGAAGATCCTGGTTTTCTCTATTTGGCAGTTGTCTAGATTTAGGAGGGAAGGACAGTCAATTTGTATATCCTATTTTGCAAACCCGTCTTATCTGCATTCGACTTGTTGTTGCCTTTGCTGCTTGGTTCGGGTTAGACCTGCTCATGGGTAGCCCGGCCCGACATACCCGACCCAAAAAAACCCGACTCGGCCCGACCAATGCATCGGGTATGGACATGCTTTGATTTGAAGCACGACCGTCGGGTCGGGTTCGGGGTCCAAAAAAATTACAAAATCAGCCGTGTGGGCTTGGGTTTTTGGGTTTCGGGTCGGGTTTGGGCCCGGATTTGTGACCCAGTGCGTTGGGTCGAGCTCGAGCCGGCTAATTTTTGGTCAGGTTTTAAAAAATCCGATCCCAACCCGCCTGAGCCCAATAGATGATTAGGTCTAGTTCGGGTTAAGGTTAGGGTTCGAGGGAAGCTCTCTAGGCTTAGAGGAATGCATAGGGATGCGGTGGACCGCTAGCGGGGACAACGAAGCGTCAAAAACAGCGAAGTTGCCGATATTGTTGAAGGCGGTGGGCAGGCGACGGTGATGGGTGGATTGACAGGCGACGGAACTTAGGATGGATGGGATAGCATTGCGGTGGGAGAACGCGTGGAAGAGCAACAAGAGGATGAGGGTGTGGTCGGCCACGAGTGTTGGGTAGAGGTGATAGCCTGCAAAGGTGGAGGCGAAGAGCATCTAGAGAAGGAGGGGAGAACGTGCCGGAGAAGAAGGACGGATGGTATTGTTAGGATTAATAGTAGAGCTAGCAAGGGAGTCAAGGGAGGGGGAAAGAGTCAAGGAGAAGAGAAGAAAAAATCACCGACGAAAGAGGTAGGGTCCATGCGGCTAACACCTAGGCAGTCCCTAAAGGTTATAGGGTTCTTAAATTTTTATTCTGAATGCTAACCAAAATTTTATATTCTTATGGGCATTGTTTAGCCACGTAATTAAACCTATCCAACATTTTCAAAATAAAGCAAATATTTAGATTCCGCATCAGATGCGAAAAGTAGACTGTTTCACGGAAACCCGGCGATAATCTGGTTCCTACCAATTTTGACCGGCAAATTGCATCGGCCGGCCGCTTAGCTTGAGGGCGGGAATGCTTAAGATAGTATTAGTATTTATATATTTTTTGTTGGAGGAAGGATTTTTCATATAAGTGCTTAGTGACGTGCGGAACAGCATGTTAGTTTTAATTTTTTAACCTAGTTATTACTCCTTTGGTCACAAAATTACAATGTCATAGATGTACTTGTAAGACAAATACACCCAATGATTTTTATATATATACCCAAATCTAAATATTTAGAAAGGTAACAATGGCCCTATCAAGAACTTTGACTTAGAATGTATATCACTGATATATTTTTCTGACCAAACGAGTATGCTCCTATGTCTCAACTAGAGCCATATAATTTTTGTGAAAGTATTATTTAAAAACCAAAAGTGATATCATAATTTTTTTAATTGGTGCCTCTCCCTATCGATTTCCTCCGATTAGGTTTGTTCTTTGGAGCTAGAGAAACAACATAGACCATATTATAAAAAGTTAAGAACTCTTAAAAATAGGTTTAGAGAGGCCAAAAAGTTGATAAGCTATAAAGAGACCTCAAAGCTACGAAAATTTGTCTTTTCATCTATTTCTAGAGCGTTCTTTTACAATTTTGTTACTCTGACATGCCGTCAAACACATGGACCCATATGTCAGTGGGGGCGGAGCGATAACTTAGGCGAAGTGCAGTTTTCAGAGTGGCAAAGCTGGAATCCTGGTTATCCAGCTGGCTAACGATGACAAGGCGTTTAGGGCACAACCAATCTGCAGTCCAAATCCAGCAGCTGCATCCTGTCCGATACAGTCAATACACATTCAGTAATTTCATGTCAGCACATAAGCTGCCTACATGGCTACATGCATACAGTCACAGTTTTACAGGCTGAAGAACCCAGGGGCACGGACACGACACGTCCACTTCGGTTAACGAATTAAAAATCTATATCTTTTGTCCGGCGTCCAGTCCACTTGGGGGTAAAACAGAATGCGGGCCGGGCCTGGAGGGCCGGAAGCGGGATACGGATGGGCCTGCGAAGCGCAATACTTTTTTTTGCCCAGTGGGCCGGCCCGCGAGAAAAGGCGGGACAGCGACGAGGAACGGAAGGTGGACCACGCGCGTGGGGCCCAGTACGGAGCGAGGAGCACGGCCCAGCGGCGAATCGGGGCCTCGCCGTGAGGCTGGTAGGGCGCGGGCAACCGTCTCGCGTCCTCGTAATGATGCTTAATTATGATGATGATGAACGGGCTGACAGTGACCAGGAATAATACCTGCTGGTTACCGGCTAATCTGTTTTGGATCAGATTATAGACGCGGATCTTGTGTTTAGGGTGGTTTATGTTTATCCGGTTAGAATATTTTCTTAATCTATTTTTTCTTATTATGGTCTTGTACATTTCAACTTAGTGTCGCGTAGCGTTCCACCGTAGCAAAATTTATCTTTTTTATATAGCCTGTTTGGTGCAATAAATTGTAATGATTTTTCTCAAGTTTTTAGTAGTCCTATTAAAGATCCTAAAACAATTTTTTAATTATTTTTTTACAACATCTAAAGCTCTTTTTAAATACTCTCAAATATTGCTACAGTGAAACGCTACGCTACGCTAAGCTGAAATGTACAAGGCCTATAGCAACCTCTGGAAGCTCATGTAAATAACAAAAATTGAGATGTGCTAGCTTCAAAAAGTATATTAAAAACAGCTCAAAATCTAACTTAATAATTAGCTTCCTTCAGTTTAATCGGCCTATCAATTTAATTTTGTCACTCCAAACATGTTGTTGATTTATAAGGATAACACCATAACGTCTTGTGTTATTGTTCCTCTGCACTTCGTTAGTGCATAATTGACCGTACCTCACACAAACACACACTCATCCTCATCTAACACGTCAGCACCAATAATGCTCTCCCAAAGATTTATGTACGCTGCCATTGATCGATCGATTTCAGTTGTAACAGCAGATCGATATATGGTTTGTCCTCCGCGTGTGTAAGTCTTTGACATTCCACCCACGGTGCTACCTCGCCTTTGAAATGTCTTAAGCGTCCGCGCCACCAGATGTTTCAAAACATTATACCTTTTCAAAAAAAAAATCAGATAAAAAAAATATCTTTCAAAGCGTAATATAAAGTATGGAAAAATAGAGAAAATGCTAAAGAGAATGGGGGAATAGTAAAACAAAGTGGGATGATAAATTAGTTGTTGCCGGTTGGAGATGCACTTAAGGCTTTATTTATCATTGCTGGTTGCTCGTCAAAATTCACGTGTTGGGGTGATACACTGCGGTACAATTTCCTTTTATTTTCGAAGTTGATTGCAAATATGTGGATTCACATGCACTATAGGAAACACCAAATACCGATGGCTAAGGAACACTCTCGACGGTCCTATGCAAACAGTCGGCATAATCAACACTCTCAACGACCTAGAAAAACGGTTGATATAGACCACAAACTCTCGACGGCCCTACAAGAGTCGTCTAGCCAAACGAGGTTGCTGGCACCCACTTGACGGTGCAGGAACGGTCTCATGTCCTCTCAACCGCTTCTTTCTTGACGGTCGAGAGAAACCACTGATTCCCCGCATGCGAAACTAAATTTCAAGGAGCATCGGGTGGGCTACTGTCAATCTGGACGGCTACGGTAAAGGTGATCGAGAAAGCTAGGTGAGCTTTAATGGGTTGTAATGGGTTAGCTTTTTTCTCTCAATGGTTAGGTGGAGCCATCCCTACTTACAACATGTTCTTTAGGTGGAGGACGCATGACATCTGTTTGTCTCATTTGTATGGACGACTCAGAGGCATTCTAGTTAAAACGAGGAGTGACACGCCAGGATCCTAGCACTAGAGCAAGTATATGGGGGACGTGGTAACATTTTCAACTCATAGCATTTGAGTTGTCACATTTTGTTATATTAATTTTATATTTCTCTTGATCAGTAGACAGGATTATTGAGCGGACAACGAGGCGAGGCAAACCTACCTCTCTCGTCGCAATTGGCGTTGTACTTCCTGGTAGTCCACCATGCCGAATGGGGTAAGTGTACCGAAAACACTAATTGTTCATAACCAAGTTTCTGAACCACACATGTGCTGATATGTCGCATTGGATTGTTAAAGTCAAGTTTGACGACTCCTGCTATACCCCAGTTCCTAGGTGGACAACTCCAGCACAGTGACAATGCCTCAACGAGCCAAGACATTGACTTGGTCTTCAGCTTCTCGGGTATCCCCCCACCGAACCTACTAAGGTAAAAAACGATACTTTTGCTTTGTGTCGTCGAGGGAAATTGAAATGTAGACGACATATGGAATTACATGTGATGTATGTGCATGTAGTATGTGGACTTATGGAGTCATATGTCTGATGTATGCAAGGTTTTATTAATCCCTGATCAATCTCTAATAGGTAGTCTACCGAAGGTATAGAGTACACTGTACACAGGAATTGAAATAGGAGAGAGAGTGAACGCTAGCCTGAAGTGGTTCAACCCCCGAGTAAAATAAAATGGAAAATTCTTGACTTCTTTTTTTTTGAGCAAAAATCTTGACTTCTAGTATATTTTAATCCAATGGTATACCGTATACGGCCTAAGCAAATAGCATTGGCTATTTGAAGTAGGCCGAACTTTCGCACGGTGGGAGGCTGAAAGGAACCTAACCGATCGTGGAGGCCCATATTAAAATATGGTCTCGATCAGGCAAGAATTTTTTTTCTTTGAGATCTATTTCACACGATCACTTTCTCATAGGCTAGGCACTGCTTAAAAGAACTGCAAACAGAGTTTTTGCCAATTTTAAAAATTATTATTTTAAAAAAAACATATGGGGATTCGTACGTGCACCCTCGGACGTGTTAAAACTTTAAACACAAGTCACTATGTCAGCTATATGCCTATATGCTCCTCTCTTTTTTTAGGAAAAGAACTGTCTTGAATTAATTCAAAAGAAAAGTTACAAAGATAAAATTTAGGGAGAGGTTTAGGCGCATTCTCCTCGGACGCGTGCTACAATTGAGTTAACTTATTACAAAACGGACGCCTGCCACCATCCAAAGGCGCAAGACCTCCAGGAGCAAATCGAAAAATATCATCGGCGGCAGCTCCTTCGATTTGAAAATGCGATTGTGCCTATATGCTCCCTCAAACTCAAATTCTTTCAGTGCGCCTGTAGTGCCTATATGCTCCCTCAAACTCAAATTCTTTCAGTGCGCCTGTAGTTTGACATATGAGCATGAGTTTAAACTGCTTTGCCAAAATTACTTAGACAACCGCATGTAAATTATCATAAGCCTGTGTTGAAAAGAAAATCTTGCACAGCTAGACATCCTTCACTACAAGAATCAGCATGAATCTCGAGGGCCAAAAAGGAGCCCTCGAGTAAAAAGAAAATATTCTCGAGGGCCAGATAAAAACCCCCGATAAATAATAACCTCTCGAGGGCTGACAGAAGGCACTCGATATAAGCGGCAGCACGCCGACGCCGTCGAACTTCCGTTTGTTTCTCGGGGGCCTGGCCCCCGAGAATTCGTCCCAGCGCAATTATCTCGGGGGCTAATTACTGGCCCTCGAGAGTACCAAACCCTTCCCCCCCGGCCCCGATCTAGATCGGGTCTTTGCTCATTTGCGCCGTTGTTGCCGCTTGCCTTTGCCGCCGCCCGCGCCGCGCCCGCCGCCTAGGAAGTAGCTAGCCCACCGCGTCGCCGCCTAGGATAGCCCCCCCTGCCGCCGCCCACCGCCTAGGTAGCCCACGCCACCGCCCGCCGCCGCCGCCGCCGCCTCTTCATGACGCCGACGCCGACGCCGACGCCGACCCCACCGACCGACGCTCGGTCTCCGAGCTTCCTCTTTGTCCTCTCCGCGCCCACCTCTCCCTCCTTGCTCCTCTCAGCCTCTCCATCAGACTCCAGCCGCCGCCGCCTCCTCTCCTTGGTCCATCCGACCTTACATCGAGCTTGGCCGCCACCTCCTCCTCCTCCACCACCCTCGTACCTCCCCCTCTTCCCTCGCCGACCCTTCTTGCTCCTACCTCCCATTGTCGATCGTCGACGCCTACAAAGTCAAGGTAAATCCTTTCACGGGCTTTTCGAAGTTTGAATGTAGTTAGTCTCGAGGGCTGTGTGCAGAAACCCTCGAGATTAACAATAAGGCTAATGACATACGATATATTGATTAGGAATGGAAATTAATTGAGAACTTTGTGTTGTAAACATTAGTTTTAGTGCCATTTGTATTATTGATAATTAAGTTGATAATGTATTAATTTTATGTCAGTATTATTAAATTGAATTGTTAATTTTGTATTAGTGTTAGTGGAAATGTTAGTAGTTAAATGTTACTAACTTTTGCTTTTGAATTGTTAGTGGAAATGTTCGTTAAATCTTAATATTTCAATTGCTAGATAAATGCGTTGATGGTGTATGTAACCTAGCCGTACGTCACCCGTTCGGGAACGACACAACACGTAAGGTACCCGGACGGTGATTCGTTGGGTTCCATTACGAGTTGTGAACCACGTTCCCGAATTGTCCGATGGGCGACCCGACATTAGGCGCCCCAAATGCGACTGCGAAATGACCGCTTGTGTGCTATCTGTTGCGCATCCCTTAACCTGATACGTAATTTCGGCGGCATGACCTTATGGTTCTCCGGTGCATAATATTAGTGTCGGGGTGTTGGAAACGACACTTCGACCATCGTTGCACCCGGGGAACCTTAGGGTTATGCTGCCGAAATTTCGTATTTGGTTAAGGGGTGCACAACAGATAGCACCTAGGCGATCATTCGTGGGTGGGTTTAGAAGCCTTCCCAAGCCATGTAAAACCCTCGACTGCAAGGCACCGAAGTTATGGCGGAATGTAGAAGGTGGATGTATGACAGGTGGAAGGAGAACGGGGAGCACTCAGACGAATGGTACGAGAAGACGGGGGAATTTGTGACTCGTGCTTTTGACGGGTTGCTAGACCCTAGAGCAGCATATGTGCATTGCCCCTGTGTGGAATGAATAACTGTTGGAAGAGAACGTGGGAACAGATGGAGTTCCATCTATTCAAGAAAGGATTCATGCCTGGTTACTCTCGGTGGGTCCATCATGGGGAGAGTTCTCGGGCGATCCCGGCGCCACCCGAACCTGATCTTGGTGAAGGTTTCGATGAAGTTGACCGGATGGAGGACATGGTCGGTGACATTGGTCATATCTTTGATGATCCGGAGTCACAAACGACAATGTCCGAGTTCTTAAAGATTTTGTCAGCCTCTAAGCAACCTTTACACGAAGGATTCACAATCCCAATTCTGTTACAGGTGTCACGTATGATGGCACTAAAGTCCAAGTATAACTTCTCCATCGCTTGTTTCAATGAGTTGTTGTCCTTGTGGTGCGATGCTCTCCCGGAGGGCCACAAGATGCCTCGAAGCTGGTACTAGTGCAAGCGACTTGTCGATGGCCTTGGAATGACATATGAGAAGATAGATTATTGTCCGAACTTTTGTATGTCGTACTATAAGGAAGATGAGAGGAAGGCATGGTGTGATCAATGTGGCGAGTCAAGATACGTTGAGATCACCGATAGTGATGGCAATAAGATTCAGTCTACCGTGGCGAGGAAAGTACTACGTTACTTTCCGGTGAAGGCACGCCTACAACGGTGTTTCATGACGGAAGAGACTTCAACGAAAATGAGGTGGCACAAGAATGCTAAACGAAAGCCCGATGAAATGGTTCACCCGTCTGATGGAGAAGCTTGGAAACATTTTGATCAGAAGCACCCAGATTTTGCATCTGATCCAAGAAATGTGCGACTGGCGATTGCAACTGACGGGTTCACTCCTTTCAATATGAACGCCCGGTCATACTCTTGCTGGCCAGTCTTCAGTATCCCTCTAAATCTTCCGCCGTCTCTACTGATGAAAGAGGAGTTCATGTATCTTACCCTTCTCGTGCCCGGTCCGAAAAATCCTGGGAAGCACTTGGATCTATTTCTGAAGCCATTAGTAGAAGAGCTGAAAGAGTTGTGGGAGTATGGAGCAATGTCCTACGATAAGAAAACCAACTCAGAATTTCATATGAGGGTTGCCTACATGTGGTCAATTCATGATTTTCCCGCGTACGGCATGTTTTCCGGCTGGAGCACTCACGGCCGGCTCTCATGTCCAGTATGCATGGATGATACGAAGGCATTTCAGTTGCAACATGGTGGCAAGGCCTGCTGGTTTGATTGTCATCGGGATTTTCTCGAGGCTGGGCATCCTTTCAGAAAACAGAGGAGTGCTTTCCGCAAAAACACAATAGCTAAAGGTCAGAAACGTGAGCGTTTGGGAGTAGCTGATATGAAAGCCTGACATGAATCATTAGTACCTGGAGAAAATGGAAAATATAACGATTTCGGGGAAACACATAATTGGACGCACAAGTCTAGTCTCTACTCCCTTCCTTATGCAGATGATTTGCTTCTGCCGCACAACGTCGATGTCATGCATCAGGAGTCGAATTTTGCACAGGCCATCTGGTGTACGAACTTCGACATAGTCGATAAAAGCAAAGATAACGTGAAAGCACGCTTGGACTGTGAAGTTCTATGTGAGCGGCCATCGTTCAACATGATTGAAGGGCAACGGTTGAAACCAAAAGCTCCATACTGTTTAACTAAGGAGCAGAAGAAAGATGTTTTCAAGTGGTTCAAGGAAAAGGTTAGATTTCCCGACGGATATGCGTCATGTTTCATCCGCGGTGTGGATGATGTATCAGGAAAGATACATGGTATGATAAGCCACGACTTTCACATCTTTATTCGAGACCTCGCACCGATAATTTTTCGTGGTTATGTGCCTGAAGATGTCTGGCTAGTGATAGCTGAATTATCGGTGCGAGGTCTCGAATAAAGATTTGAAAGTCGTGGCTTATCATACCATGTATCTTTCCTGAAGATGTCTGGCTAGTGATAGCTGAAGTAAGTTTCTTTTATCGGAAGTTAAGTGCGAAGACGCTGAGAAAGACAGATGTAACAAAACTTGAGAAAGATGCAGCAGTGCTCGTCTGCAAGTTAGAAAAAATATATGTTCTTGGCTTCTTTAATCCAATGCAGCATCTTCTGGTCCATTTAGCACAAGAAGCAAGGCTCGGTGGGCCCGTTCAAGGAAAATGGATGTATCCAGTAGAACGTCGCTTGAAAACCGTGCGAGCAAATGTGAAAAACAAGGCTCGTGTTGAAGGATCAATAGCGGAAGCTTATTACATTCAAGAGGTATCAAACTTGTAAACAGATATCTCGCGAGGAACACAATGTGAACATTTACGTGCCTAGGTACTATCCAAATTAAACGAAAGATTGATTCGGACTTGAAATGTTCATTGTTCAAGGAAACCTGTGGAAGGCTTTACAACGTGAGTTAGCGAGATCAAGATAGGCTTGTTGCACTATTATACATTTTGACAACATCGAGAGAACGAGAGTGTTCAAAAGTAAGTCAAACACCCACGTCATTTCCTCACCTATTTTTGTAAGTACTCTAAGTGAAAAACAATTTTATTTCAGCGAATTCGTGCAAGAGCAATGGGAAGGATTAGGGAACCGCCCCAACTCGGACGAGTTACGAGAACTAAAGCAAAATGGTGGTGGTAACGGGCGTCCAAATTTTTTGAACTGGTTTTGGCGATACGTAAGTTCCGCACAATCATATGTTTTAAGTGTATGTCACGATCATTCATTTTTTAACTCTTTTCACCTGATATTACACAGTGCAATGAAAATCCTAGCGTGCACAATGATCTTCGTATCATGTCACATGGATGTCGAAGACGTGTCAAAGTTCATGGGATGTATAACATAAATGGCTTTCGTTTCCGTTCTGCGGAGTACGAGAGGTCTAAGCCCAATTTACGCACGGTGAACAGTTATGTCGTTTGCGAAGGTCAAGGTGAGGATGAAGATAAGGTGGATTATTATGGCATCATTCAGGAAATAATCGAAGTCGAATTCGAAGGCGACAAAGAGATCTCGGTTGTTCTTTTTCGTTGCCATTGGTTCGATCCTATTAACGGTGTCCGGAGAGAACCCAAGCTTGGCTTAGTGGAGGTCAAACACACTTCTAGTCTTGAGACTTATGATCCTTTTGTCCTCGCAAACCAAGTCGAGCAAGTATATTATCTACCTTACCCAAGCAGACTTGTAATAAAGGCTACCAAGAGGAAAGAAAAAGATCATGATTTGAAGTCTTGGTGGGTAGTACACAAGGTTAGAAGTCGCCCAGATCCAACACTTCATGATTACGAGGAACCAACACAAGATGATAGAATAGACGACAGATTAGTGGTCGATGTTGACGGGCTTGATGACCTAAGAGCTTCATTCAACACGGATGTTGAAGAAGAACAAGAAGTTGAGGCAATGGATGCTGATGAAGATAACAATGAACCCGCGAACGAGGAGGAGCCTTATGATATCAATGCAGATCCCCTAGATATTGATTCAAACTATTTCTAGCTACATGGTATTTTTTACATTCTTCTTTAATTTCACTTCATTACTTTTTATATGCAATTTGGGTAATTTGTTATGCAATTTGATTTGTATATTTTGTGCATGCAGGATGGTGCGCAGGGGATTCGTCGACAACACGAGGACTCAGAGGGATGACGAGGCGGAGGAGGACCCGCACTAGGAGGACGCGCACGAGGAGGGTAGCTTCGGGGAGGATGAGGCCGAGGGATCCCAGCCGGGAGGCTCCCAGTCGGGGGGCTCGCAGCATCGGGGGCGAAGGAGAAGGGGGAGCAACAGGGTGCCTAGGGCCCCAAGAGCCCAAAATGCGAGGATCCCGATCGAGATCGATGGGGACGGGTATGATTTAAACTATTAACATGTTATTGTTAATGTGAACATCTAACCTTGTTTTCTGCAGCAACTTGTCTACTATCGATCCGGACATCAAGACCCAGCCTGGATATGTGCTAGGAACTCTCGTGAGACAGTACTGGCCTGGAATGGTAGGTGAAGGGGAGCACGCTCGTCCGGCAACCACATGGCCGGACTACCGCCTAGGGCTGCACGGGGAGAACACGTTTGCCGAGCAGTGCATCCAAGACTTCTGGGTAAGGATCCATTCGTGTGAACATGTTATACTATTGAATTTGTTACTAACTTTCCATTCAATATTTCAGCACAGGTTTCGCCCTTATGGGAACAGGACTGAGGAGGACTATGAGTCTGTCATTGACCGTCTGGCGAAGAAGCGGGTCTATGACCTGATCTACCATGGGCGTCTTGATGCCGTGAAGGAACATTGCAGGTGAGGGCTAATAAACCTAGTTCAATTAATTGATAAAGTTTTGATGTCATCACAACAGCATTTTGGTATTATAGGCTTGAGAGTGGCGTGAAACTCAACGATGGCCAGGCGTCAGCAATGTATCCAGACCCCGACGCTTACCAGGGCGTCCGTCCTGACTGGGCTTAGAACCGCGAGGACGCCTGGGACGCGCTTGGCAGTTGGTGGGGTAGCCCGGAGTACAAGGCAGTGTCAGAAACCAAAAAGAAAAACCGGGCTAAGCAGAACTACAAGAAATACACAGGAAGATACTCCTTCTCGTTATTCAAGAAGAAAGAGGTTATTTCTAATTTTCACAATACCTTGTACTCTCCAATTGACAATAATAATATTTATTTCTATGTTTTAGGAGAAAAAGACTGGGCGACCGCTAAGTTTCTTGGAGGCCTTCAAGAAGGCTAAGACAAAGCCGGCGCAACAAGGCAACCCACGGAGTTAGACCTCTCGCGAGGCTTGGATTGTGAGTACTTAGTACACGTTATAGACTTTTACTGTTACAAACTCAGTTTTCCTAACTAGTACTAAACTGAACGCAGGATCAATATTGTGATGCATATCGTCAAGTGCATGGCACCGATAGCAATCCGGAGGCCGACCCAGAATTAGACACTGAATTGATATACAACCACATGGGCGGGAAGGCGCACGGTAAATTGCCGATCGGTGGGGACAACGTGAGGTGAGACTTTTTTTTGATTCATGCATTCAAGTCCATTTGTTATTTTGGATTAACCACTGCAATTTGTTGTGTAGGGCGGTGGATTACATGCCCGAGGAGAGGACTAGGCACGGACCCCGTGAGACTCGAAGGGCGTTTGAGACACGAGTCCGCAATGAAGCTAAGCTAAAGCACGAGGAGGACCGGCAGTTGATTCTAGCCCTGTCGAAGAGCGTAAGGACTTTGCAAGAGGAACGTCGAAGAGACCGGGAGAGGATGGACGAGATCGAGGCCAGGCAGAGGTATATGGGGGTAAGTACAAAGCGAAACCTATATTCATCTCTTTTGATGATGAGATTATTTATCTCTTGAAAATGTCCAAGCGAGCTCAAGCGGGCATGCAAGCCAGGCTCCTTATCTTGGTCAAGGGCAGGCACGAGGGATGCTGCGACCATGGGCCAACAATCCTGACATGGTAAGTATTTTGGGATATTGGGCCATCCTGATATTTGGGATATTTGTGATATTGGGCCACTTACGCCCTGTGGTTCCGCCATACGCCCGAGGTTCCACCTCCTCGAAGACATGAGCGATTCGATGGCTCCCAGCAGGTTACTGGCCGAGTTCGGAAACCTCGAAGGTGTAGGGTTTGTTGAGCTCATGAGAGATGGCGGCACATCGCTGCTTGACTCCCCCCGCCGCCACCGCAACAATAGGGCAAAAATGGTTGGTCTTTTGCTTGCTTTAGGTATTTGTATGATCGAGATGTATGAATTTGGACTGTGTATGTGAAATGTGGAAGGACATGGGTGCTGATGCTGCTGTGTATATGCAGCTGGTGCTGCATATATTGGAATATATATATTTTGGGGATGTTGTGTATGTATGGCATATGTTGGGGATATATGTATGTTGGGGATATGTATTGTGAATTTGTGATATGTTCGGATTTTGGTTTTCCATGAATTTTCTTTTTTTTCTTGAGAAAAAAGAGCTCTCGAGGCCAAGCCTCGATACCCCAACAGCCATATTTATCGGGGCCGGGCCCTCGATAAAAGCCCGAGCGTCGGCTCTCGAGACATCCCTCCCGACGCTAGCGAGTGGGCCCCGTAACATTTCTCGGGGGCTTAGCACTCGAGAAATAGTTTCCCGCGCCGTTACCGTCAGCGCAGCCACTTTTCTCGAGTGTTAATATACGGCACTCGAGAAATATATTTATCGAGGGCTAAGCCCTCGAGAAACACTGTCTTTCTCGAGTGGCTAGTCCCGAGGGCTGTTTCTCGAGGGCTGGCCCTCGAGAACGCTTAGTCCCGAGGGTTTCCCCCCCTTTATCGAGGGCTTCTGGCCCTCGAGATTTGTGCTGATTCTTGTAGTGCTTGGACTTGAACGATATTCACCAAATGAAACAAATTAGCATGATGACCCATGCATTCGCAAGAATATGTTTGTTAATTTCTTTGAGAGTGGGACTAGATTTTTCTCTTTGTAGTTAATTTAGAACAATCGGTAATATTCACCTAAAAACATATTAATGTTCTACATTTTATAATATGGGACCATCGATGATATAGATTTTTTTTATTACATCTCTACTGTTAGAAGATACCTTACGGTGAGTGTTAAGTGGTGAGTGATGAAGTCTACTGATTCTGACCACCACTTTTAATTGCGCAAGCATCTTAAGGATATTTTTATTTATTTATTTTGCTTTTTATTTTAGTGTGTTGTATTTTTAGAAGCTTTTGGTTAGCATGTTTTCTATTGATTCGGTTTTCTTTCCAATTTTAATGCATTCATATTCTACTAATATTTCAGTGTTGCTCACGAAGAAAATAGTTAAACTAAAGGTGTATCGAGCCAACACAGACGGGCATGAAAAGTGTTGATTACATTCTTTAGGAACAGGGTGTAAAATGTCTAAATTATTTGGTTGTTGTGCTAAAGTTGAAATTAATCCTAAACGTCTATTTTATCTCTTTAGATCTAGACCATTATAATCCGGCCACTTGATCCATGAGTTCTTTCTTTCCTTTTTTCAGAGAGAGTACCTAGCCAATACATTAGGTCTCAAACAATAATTATTGTGGAATATATTGATTTAATGAAGAATTCTGAGTTACTAAATTTGGCATTCTTCTATACATTATTTTTTCCACAATGATGCATGTACCTGCTCGCTCGTCTCTCTTGTCCAAAGCGGTTTATCTTTCACCATTCGAGCAATCTCGAGCAGCGCGGAGGGCTCCAAGCCGGCGGCACAGCAACTCTCCCCGTACTCTCACGATGAATTCCTTGTCATACTCATGCCGGCGCGCGGCCAGGGCATGCAGTACATCTGTACATGGGCTCGCGGGACATGTGGACTTGGGAGGAGATGTAGGTATGTCGTAGCAGCGCATGCGTGTTCGTCTCTCGGGAGAAGTCGTTGTCGGCCATCACCGTGCGAGCGTACTATACAGCCTTGTGCGCAAGATGCCAAGATCCCACCGTTATAATTTAGGCCGATAATAATCAATGGGTGTAGATCGATAGGGTTGTTACCGTTTGAGAGAGTAAGCTCTAGTAGTCTATCTTTAATCTTTACACTGTTGTTATCTGATCCACTGTACTGCACGATGCATATCTTTTTCTTTCTATAATTAACGTAGGAATTAATTTCTATCACTTTCGATTAACGTGGAAACTAATAGTATTTTAGGATTGACATGGTGGCTCTATTTTATAAATATAGTATAGATCTAGCATGAACCCTTATTTATATAGTCGTTGCTACGGACTATTTCTATTAATCCGACATGGATTGTTATTCCCATTATGTTTTATTTTAAATTGTGGTAGATATCTCATCCTATTAATCTGACATGAACTTTTAGTCCTATTATTCTCTATTCCAAAATTATTTTAGATTTTTTATTGGAGCTTGTATGGACTCTTTGATATGGATTTTTTATTTTCATTATTTTTAATTTAATTTTTATTAAGTTTTAATATAAACCGTTATAATCTGGCTCTACCAAAATCAGCAGTGTAGATTGTTTTTTTAATTTATGTGACAATTTCTTCAAGTAACATGATGGCTCTTTTGGCTCATGTTTTCATTATATAACTAGAGGTGAAAGCGCGCTTACGCGCGCTAGGCTATTTTTTACACCAATGGAGAACTGAATGTGTGTGTGTTATTTGTTCATACATTAACCATGACCAGAAGTACCTCAAATAAAGAACGTTTGAAAAAAAAATGTAGTAGTAGTGTATATTATATAATAGAATTTCACAGTGGCTTAATGGATACAGGGAAAAATAAAGCATATTCATGGCAAACTAAGCACCACTTGGGCCTTGTTTGTTTCAGATTAACGAGCGTTGCGTTTATACAGAAGAAATTTATGACCCCTCAAAATACGTCTTAACGAGTTCAAAAATTATGAAAAAATATTTTACAAACTTTAAGAAGTACTATTTAAAACCCCACAAGAATGACTACAAAACATTACATCATTTGGCTTATACAAAATAACAAAATTTCATTTAATTTAATTTAATTTAATTTAATCTGAAACAAACAAGGCCTTGGTCTCATGTTCAGTGGCTTAATGGATACAGGGGAAAATAAAGCATATTCATGGTAAACTAAGCACCACTTGGTCTCTTGTTCAAATCAGGTTCAAAGGCATATGGTTGCCTTCTGTTCTGGCAGGCAAAAGATGTCAGATACCTGATTAGCAGGGGAAAAGAAACTGATTTAGATACAATGCATGGTCCAAATTAAAAAGATTACAAAACCACATGAGAGTACCTATAGAAACAGCAAGCAAACAATACTTGAGTGAACAATTATAAATCACACTATCTAGCAACTAAACAAATAGAGAACAACCTTCTAAAAAGGAATAGAAGTGACAGAAAGATAGAAGTAAAATAAGCAGAACATATCTACCAGAAGAGGATTTGAAATGAATATATGCCACATACATAGCCTTATGAAGCAGAGGCTAGCTCTCCATCTTGTAAAAAGAATGCCTTCCCTAAACCCTAATCCATCAATGATAAGCCAAGGAAATCTTTTTTAAAGGGATTAGCCAAGTGCAAGCATTGCTACAATTTATTCCCAAAACAGGAACAAACATACTTCTGAACATATTCTGCTCATAGTATTAACAGTATCGACAGGTTGCATCCCCCGAAGTGTCTCAGCCTCAAGTAAAATACTATCAGTTCCTTTTAATTTGGGCAGCATACAAAATAAGCACAGATCTTATTTTGGACCATGGGCTAAAACTCCAATTCCATTATTATACAGCGACGGAACTAAAAAATAAGTAGAATCATGCATATATGTATTTATAGGTAAATAAAATAGAACATGACTGCATAGAACTAAAAGTAAAGGACTGGTTACTACTTTTCTGAGAAAGCTAAGATGAACCATATGAACTGTTTTTCATGAGCCCAACGAATCAATTACCCTTCAAGTATCACTTTACATGAATAAGTGTAAAGGCTATCTCAACGATTGAAAACCACCTTGCAATCAGAAACCGTACTAAACTCCCATCCAATACAGCCATGATGTTGTGTAAAATAATATTGTGTATTTCCGGAGTTCACCTATCACTTCTTATGCATAGAAAAGGGCAGATTATATTTTTTGAAAGTAATATTGTGTAAAAAATAACCAATGAGATTAAAGGGAAGCTCAACTTTTCTGCTCTTTATATTTAAGGGTGACGTGGCCTTGCTCAGCTTCCAAGGCAGCTACGGGGTATGAAGAATCTTTATACACAATGACTATATACAGTTAATGAGAGTAATAAAACAGAGTAGGTAAAAAAGCAAATCTGTATAAGCATATCCACCATCAACCTATTTTTATGAAATTTTACTTTTGCGGGATCTGAACACCATCTCTGCAATTAAAAAAAATGTGCTATGAAAAGAGGTAGCTTACCTTTTTTTATGTCAGCTGAGAGTGTTAAAATTTAATATCCTGCAAAGAGTGAAAGCGATGAGAGATGTCATTTGCCAAAAACTTGCCAAAAACAAACTGATACACAGCCAAACAGCAGCAGCAAGAGCAGCTAATGCAGTAAGAGGAATTAAAGCTTAGGACCTTGCAGAGGGCGCAAAAATATGGAACCATCTTAGCAAATAATAATAGAACGCTTGGTAAGCTCAAGTGTAGACAGAAGGAACCGTAATATGCACATGTAATGGAGTTACGAAGCTCCATTCTCACTGCATACATAATGTAGCCAACACTAATCGAGTCTTGGTAAGCTCAAGTGTAGACAGAAGGCACCGTAATATGCACATGTAATGGAGTTACGAAGCTCCATTCTTACTGCATACATAATGTAGCCAACACCAATCAAGTGATCGTATAAAAGTTCATGCTGATGCTCAGACAAGGAAAAATTGTAGATGCTCAGATTGATCCCACCATAGTAGGCCCCAACCATGGATCGGGACTACCAAAGCTTAGAGCAAGACCAGGAAAAAATTGCAGATGCTCAGATTGATCCACCGATTTAGCACACTTTCTATTCGGGGAAGAAGTGTTTTAGCACAATTAGCTCTCCAATCATATCTCAGCTGGAAGGAAGACAGAAGGAAGAGGGAGGAGAAAGGCAGCACCGGTTACAGGGCAAGGCCAATGGGAAGATCCAGCTCCAGCCCACCCATATCTTTTTCTGAGGCAACACACCGAAGATACGAAAAGGAGAAGGAGAGACCCGTCGGTATGGAGCTTCTGCCGCTGCTGCCGAGCAACCCCACGCTGGAGCCGTACCAGCGATGCTGGAATCGAGTTTCCGCGGCCGGAGTCGACCAATCCCACGCCGGAGGCTAGCTCCGACCGCCGGAACCGAACACTCCCGCCGCTCGAGTAGAGCCCCGAGATGCCAGAAATGACCGTCCCGCGCCGGATTCGAACTATGCTGGCAAAGCCTTTTGCGGCAGGGAGGAGCTCGACGGCGGCGGCGTAGTGGAGCTCGACGGCAGGGAAGAGGTCCGCCGCACCGGCGAGATGTTTGTGCAGACCGAAGCCAGCCTCGGCGAAGGCCACCATTGCCGGATCCACCCTCTCCGACGGCCGCCGTGGCCACATCGGCCTCCCCGGTACACCTCCGTCGCGGCAAAGGCGAGGGGAGAGTAGGGGGCGGCGGCGGGAACGGCGCTATAGACGGCGGCGGGAGCGACGGTGGGAACGCAGCGTAGGGGAGAGCTGAGAGCGGGGAGAGCGAGGCGTAGAGAAAAGGGACGGGGACAGGGAGGCGGCTGGTGAGGAGTGGCTGAGGGGATGGAATCAAGGTAAAAAGCCCAAGGACGACGTGGCCAAACCTGGACCAAGCAAGTGACCGCTCAAGATTGATCGCTGGATCTATAACGGGTGGCCCTGATTTTAGGCGACGTGGCCCTGCCGCAGGGCAGGAACGACGTGGACAGGGTCGGGATACGAAGGCTGATACGACTTATGTAGAGTTAGTATATACTCCGTAGATAGTGAGTTTAGATGAACCAAGCTACACGGTCTGAAACTTCCAACTAAATAAAACTAATCACTCTCTGCCTCGTCAAGGCAGGAGCACCAAGGTAAAAACTAGGAGAAAAAAACTTTAATCAGATAAGGTAACTAGATAAAAACCCACTAATTAATGTTCAGACCGGAGGATCACAGTGGCGCTAAACTCTAGCAAATTTAAACAACTTATGAAACAAACAAACAAACAGGTATGTATCAATGTATGTTTGCCCTTCCTTGACGTCTTCGCGCGTGCATGATCAGAGCGCGAGTTGTTGACTGCGTACTCTATGTACAGTTAACTTATCAGGTTAGCGACGCCGTGGTGATATGGAGTCATCTGATCAGGTCATCAGGGAGCTGCTGATCCATCGGCGACGTCCTGCACTGGAAGGTTGAGGTCGGGGAGCACGAAGCCGTTTTGAGCGCTGTGCGCGGCCATGTGCTGATCAGGCTGAAGCTGTCTTTGTTGTTCCTCGGATTTGACCCCCTTTCGCTTCATCGACTGCTCCAGCCTCGTCTGCAAAATGGTAAAAATATAGTGTTAAGAACAAGTTACAACATACTTCTATATGACTATAGACAACATTTAGAATCAGCAAACAGATCCAACGAGGGCAGAGAACTAGACTCAGAAGGGGAATTCATGCGTGCATTCCCTAGCTAGGAGTGGTTCCCATTTGGGAAAGCGATATCTCCGTATCGGCCATTCTATGGCATAAATGGGCATAAGAGGAGTGAGCTGCCAACATGACAGGATCAACGCATTAGGAATTAAACAACCTGGAGCGGGGCTTACCAGATCCAGGATGTTCGCCATTTACGAACGGCCGGACCCGGCTCTTCCCTGTTGCCAGAACAGAGGAGAGGACATGGACGGACGGACCATTCAGCTGGTTGGCCTAATGGCCAGTTGGCCACTACGTACAGTTTTGTAAGCGTGCTGACACTTGACACTCATCACACTACACAGTACCAATACCACACTGCCATGGCTAACAGGAGCAGTCGCAGTTGGGATTGGGGCGTTGGGTAGGCCAGCCATTTTGGCTTTGATGGTACCAATAGCCCAGTAGTAGTACGTGTCTTTATAATTGGGAAGCACAGCAGCTGTGCTGCATTGCAGTCATGCAGTGGCACACTGGCACGCAAGAACACAAAAGCATTGAAGAGGGCCACGAGAATAGCATGTCCGGTATCCGGGTTGGTGCGCGTGGATTAACAGGTGGGCTGCCAACTTGGTGTTTTTTGTTGGGAAAGATTCTTGACAGCGTACGGGCATCAAGGACAAAACATCCATGACGGGTCAGGTACTACCTGACGGGTACCCAACCCGGTTCTTAGTGATCAACATTCGGGTACCAAATTTCTGTAAGTTCGCATTCGGGTGTTACCCCAATTTTTTTGTTTGGGTACTAGTCGAATATGGCTTCTAGATGCCCGACGGAAACGAGTCAGATTCAGATATCCATGGGTTAGAAAATTCGGGTACCCGGATTTCTACATGTCCACAGCTTATTGGCCCATTCCCAGGTATATGCCGCCCAACCCAGCAAAAGTCTCAGGCACTTAGGGCGTGTTTGGTTGGCTACCATGAGCTGCCATGCCAAAAATTTGGCTGCCATGGCAATTTGGCTGGTGTTTGGATGGCTGCCATCAGAAGGCATGCCCTGGATGGCTGCCAAATTTTTTGTACTGCGCTGGAGAATTTGGCATGGCGGCCGAATCGGCCGCCAATGCCAATGCTGGCTTCGCCAATGCGCAGGGCCCGCACGCAGACACTCCGACAGCGACGTGAAGCAGCAAGCCAGCGACTAGATGAACAGCTCGTTTTTTATTTACACTTGATTTAAACTTCACAATTTTGTATATAATTCATGCCGTGTCCAATTCGCACGAAATAAATTTCATAATTCATATAAAATTATAAGCAACCCATTTTAAATACTTTTCCATTTTTTCGATTTTTTTATTTTTCATTGGCCATTTTTATTTGGCTAGGAACCAAACACCTCTATTTTTGCCAATGAATTGGCATGCCCTGGTTTGGCATAACCATTGAATTGGCATGGCAATCCAGTGCTATGAACCAAACAGACCCTTAGCCACTCCAACCGAATCCCTAGCCGCCCCAATCCTCGCCGTCGACTGCACCGCCCGGCCCGCCTCGTCATCGGCCTCCCTCCCCCACAGCCTCGAGGTTAATGCCTAATTTCATCGCATGTTTTAATCCTATACAATTTATGTGCTACCCGACTTAGTACACGGTACATGCTTTCTACCATTTTGTATACTCATACGAATATCCATCCACGAATATCCGTACCCATGTTCAACCTAATTTTACTCTAACCATAGCGGATCCATACCTGACAATATAAATGGATAGGATAAGGAATTGGGTACTACCCGATGGAACCCGACCAGGTTTAATCCCTACATGTCCATGCATGGCCATGAATAAGGGCATTAATGGGAGCCCTTCACTACAGTCTGCAGCACCCGTTTGCACAGGAGCAGCACAGGAGTACAGGACAAGGGTGTAGTCACCAACCGTGTGTGTGAGAAATGGTACACTAGCTAGAAGCTAAACGGGGGCTTCCATTTCGAGATGCGAGCCCCATGTGTTGAGAGCTGAGAGAGACACCTCCGTAAACAAGGCAGTGCTCTGAGAGAGCTGCCACATGCAGGTTCCATCCAGCCAAACTTGGGAAGGAACGAGGAAGATCCTCACATAAAATAATCACCGGACGCATGTCCAAGTCCGGACGATCCATGGCCCTAAATTAGAGCGAGCTTGCTCCGTCACAATCACTCTGAAAGGCACGTATCATGGGGATTTGGCTAACGTGTATTAGTAACTCACATCGCTAAAGGCTTCAGCATTAGGGCACACACTGATGACAGCACGAAACGCGTCCCGTGAAGCCTAGCGCTAAACTAACCACCGATAATTTGCGGCCTGGGCACAGCACAAGATCGTGGACAAAGATCCTTATCACCAGCTCAAGATGAGCACCATATCTGCGTGTTCACGTGGCAAGGCCTAGCCCGGGAGATGGCAAGTCAAAAAGGCACGGAGGTCGACGTCCAGACCTGCCAAAAGCATGCACACCATCGGCAGCAGCGATCCCCATCCGTTTTTCTTCTTCCACAGGACGGACGAGCGGTGGTTGGGAGAAGGGATGCCAAATGAAGCACCCCACCGAACCGAACCGAACCATACCAAGCCCCACACCGCATGCACCGTAGGCGTAGCAGCCGAAGCAACACACGATGTGCAATGCATTGTTGTGCCACTGACACGTGGGCCCAGACGTCAGTGGGGCAATCTCCACCGAGAGCTGGCAGAGGATGCACAGCACTGCACTACTCCAGGGTTGTCCATGGGCAAAACGCTAGGTGCTAGTGGGGACCACTGCCCCATCGGGAGGCTCAGGACGCCCTAGTTTCAGCAACTTAACCTGGAAAGCTCGCCACTGCCACTTCACTTACGCTTTAAGCTATGCCAACTGCAAGCACAAGCAATTTCTTTCTTTCATTTCCTTCCCTGCGATTATAATTGCGCACTCGAGTCGCGGCCTGGAAGCAAACGGTGGCCTGCACGCAGCATGCGCACGAAAGGGAGAGGGGTTAAGGTTTGGTGGTGTGCCAATACTGACCTCTAGCTTGCCGTTCTCCTTGGACAGCGCCGTGCAGGCTCTCTGCAGCGCCTTCATTTCCTGCCCCGGGGAAGAAAGATTCAGGAAATGGGAAGGTGACTGTCAGTTTCTATGTACTGTAAATTATGCTATACAAGAGCAGATTAAGGAGGGAACAGTCACCTCGCGAAGGCCATCGTTCTCCACTGTCAGGGACCGCACCAGCTGCTGGATCTCCGGGAGCCTCTGCAAATCGCACCGACGAGCAGGTTTAGGACACGGAAAACAAGCCAGTAAACATGTGAATCTTGAGAAGCTTTTGTGTTCTCGGTGAATTCTGATCTTGTTCGTCACAGGACCATGCGGTGATGATGAGGTGAGGATCTTTCCGGGCAGGCGGCCTTTGTGGCTTTTGTCCTTGGGATGCCACTTCTGCCCACCCCTCCTCCCCAGCCACCACCCCCCCGGCCCCCCCGGCCCCCTCCTCCCTACCTCTCCTCTCTCTCTCTCTCTCTCTCCCTCTCCCTCTCTCTCCTTTCTTTCGAACGCCAGAGCGGCCAGACTGCCAGAGGCCGTAGCAGCTGCTTTATTCCAGGCCAAGCTACCACAAGCATATAAAAAACTCCAGCCATTTGAACAACCTTTCTGACTCTGCGTGGCTGCTGACTACTGAGACTTTTTCTTTCGCGGTTTTGCCTGGGCTGTGCAAACGCGTAAATGATGGGGGAGAGGCGAAGTGCGGTAGGAGGCTGCATTCAAAGTAGAGCTCAAAGCTTTCTGAACTCTGGTGCGAAATTGCGAATCCTATCTGCCAGTTTCTTTTTACTGCATCGCAGTGAGAAAAAAAAAACTCTTCTTGGACACCTGCTAGTAATCACGGCTAGTGTTTTGTGCTGAGGCTGTGCGTGTGAGTGAGGAGCTGGATGAGTGGCTCACCATCTTCTTCCGCGGCCGCTGTCCGGCGGGCCGGGGCGGCGGGGCCGGCAGGATCGACGGGCGCCGTCCGGCGGGACCCACCTGCAGGAGGATTAAAGGAAGCATATTTGCGTGATTAGTTAGATTAGATATCAGATGCACTAAAGCCAACCCGCAACAGTCCAACCAACGCATAACAGGTGCGGAAAGCAACGAAAGACGCATGTTCTTTTCTTTTCAAGAAAAAAATAAAATCCAGATAGCAAGCAGCCAGTGAGCATCGGCGTGGCAAGCCTAGCTAGCGCTCGTCGGAAAACGGCACCTACCAAACTCCTACCCAGATTGCACCCATGGAACAATTAGCCAATCACATGGCGAGGCACATCACCGTACATAGGATTGCTTCATGAAGAAAAAAATAACTTGTGAAGGCTATTCCAAATCCAAATGTTAAGTGTCGCTCAATATTATTTCACGTGCAGGGGTATATAACACAATTAAATATGACACATAGTTGAGTGAGTTGAGTAAATGAATTTTGAGCTGGTATTGACCGGTGTCATGAAAATCAGCTAAACTGTGAAGTCTTAAGTCAGTCTTATGTTTGGATGTTGGAAAACATGAGATATTTTCCAATTTTATATGTCTAATCGCTAAGAAAATTCGGTAAGTACGAAAATAAACATGAAACAGACACATAGACAGTTGAGCACAAACGGCTCATCTGTCAGTTTATCCCCCCATAATTGACGAACCGATGCATATCTTCCTCAATCTGTCCTACCAATCCTAAGAGGATGACAGGTGGGGCCCGAGCAAGTGTCTCCTTTCCTCACAGCGGAAAGCCCCAAGAAAGCGATACGCGGCGCCACCCGGCACCAGCAGTGCACACACGTCGCGCCCCAATCCAAAGACCACCGCGCTGGCACGTGGGCCCCGCGAGACGGACACGTGGCGGCGCCCGGCTGGCCACCGCGCGCTACGTCCACCACCCCTACCGGTCTACCGCCACCATCACCCCCTCGCCTCCGTGTCTCGCGCCGCGGCCATACGGTGTTCGCGACGCGACCTGGCACGCGCGCGCGCTCCGCCAGGTGGACCGCCGCCGCCCGCTCCGCCCGTGCTGGCCGCCGAACCAGACGCGACGCCGCGGCGGTTGGACTCCCCCCGGAGTCGGGAGTCCCCACCACGGCGGCGGCGGCTACAGGAGCAAGCGAAGCAACCCAACCGAGCGCACGCACCGCCGCGCTGGAGGATAGGGGCAGGGGTGGCCGCCGGCGACATGACCGGACTGGTGGCAGCGGCTCGTGATTGGGTCGGGGAGCGGGGGCCGAAGCGCCGAGGCCCATCACCAACCCGCGTGAATTGCCGCCGCTACCCCGAGGCAGCAGTACGAGTCAACCACGCCAAACAAAGACACGTATGGACTTGGAATCTGGATGCGGCTGCCTGCTGATGCTGGTGCGGCTATCCAGTATCCACGCCGGCAAACTAAAATCCCAGGAAATTCTCCACTGCGATGTGGAGGGGCTAGTGGATGGGGGTTTGAAATTGTTGGGAAAGGAGGACGAGAGATCCGTGAAGTATCCATGGCGTCTGAGTTTGACCCTAGGTAGCCATGAGAAAACAAAAATTAAAGGGTTAAAAGCATATGTGCCATCGAAGAGTCTCCTTTGGACAGAAATGCCATCGTAGAGTCTCTAATAGCCGAGACACCATTACAGAGTGTTGAATTGTGCATTGGTGCCATTATGAAGAGTATTGGGGATATATAAGCTGGAAATACAAATCAAAATACAATAAAATACGGTCTGACGAGCGGAACCCACATGTCATAGTCTCTTCCTTCTTGCTCCTCCTCTAGCCATTCCCCTCTTCTCTCTCCTCTCTCTATCCACTGTTCTCTCTCTCCATGGGCTTCTCTTTGCGGAGGTTGGTGACAGTGCGCGGAGAGGACAGGGACGGCGGTGCACCGGCCGCCGCCGGCGAGGTAGCCCGCGGGGAGGACGAAAGCGGAGGTTGGCGAGGTCGTTGGCAGCGGCGCACGGGAAGGACGGGAACGACGGCGCATGGGGAGGACGGGGATGGCAGCGCTCCGGCGAGGTAGTTCACGGGGAGGACGGAGGCGGAGATTGGCGAGGTCGTTGGCGGCGGCGCATAGGGAGGACGGGGATGGCGGCGCGCCGACCGCTGCCGGCGAGGTAGCAAGCGGGGAGGGGCGCCGGGGCCGGTCGACGGAGGAGAAGGGGAGAGAGAAGGGCGAGGCGGCCATGGCACAACGGTGGCGCCCGCGCCCTGCTTTCGAGAACAGAGGAGGCGGCACCCGCGAGGAGGAGGACGACGACAACAGTGGCTCCGGCTACGACGGCGGGCGATGGTGGAAGCGGCGACGGAGGTGGGCGGCGCCGCCTCCGCCATCGCCGGCATGGCCAGTTGGGAGAGGGAGCAGATCGAGAGGTGAGAGAAGAGAGAGGGGGAATCGGGGAGAGAGAAGTAGAGAGAGGGAGAGGAAGAAGATGAATAGGGAGGCTGACATGTGGGTCCCACATGTCAGACCGTATTTCATATCGTATTTGTCTATGTATTTCATCTAAAATCATCTCCCACTCCTGATAATGGCACATATGCACAATTCAACACTCTGTAATGGTGTATCAGCTATTAGAGACTCTACGGTGGCATTTCTGTCCAAAGGGGACTCTTTAGTGGCACATATGCTTTTAACCCAAAATTAAAAGGAGACAGCAGATGACGTTGAGAGTAGAAGAGAACTTTTAAAATCAATTAAAACCGTCAAATAATTCTCCTGTTCGCGAAAATATTAATGCGTCAAATAATTCTCTTGTTCGCGAAAATATTAATGGAATAATTCACCAGTAACGTACTGTGAAAAAGGGAAACCTAGTGCGGGAAAAGGGAGGTGAAGCGAGCGAAAAGCGGGCGAGTGGGCGAGAGGCAGAGGGGGGAAAAGCGATGTTTCATCGAGAAGTCATCCTCTCGGTTGCTGACACCGTGGGGGGCAGTTTCGTCAGGGCAGGGGCGGAAAGCAAGCTCCCAGCGGCCACGAGGCGGCGCAGCGACCGGAGGAGGCGGCGGGGCGCGTACCTTAATCATCGTCGCGGGAGGTGTGGGGGTGGGGGTGGGGGTGGGGCCCGCGTGTCGGTGGCCGACGACGGTCGGTGGCGGGGAGCAGAAGGCGCCGTCCTCGCCGCCGCTCGTCGACGCGCCGGAGCCGGACCCGCCGCTGTAGTCGAGGGGGGAGGCCGGGCTGCCCCGAGGGGCACACCTCCCCTTCGTCGCCGCCGAGCCGGAGCCGGACGGCGAGCGGCGGCGCGACCTCGACCGCTTTCCCCGCGCCACCGCCGGCCAGGCCAGGTCCTCCTCATCCTCCTCCCCATCCTTCCTCGCGCCGTCGCAGGCCAGGGCCGGCGTGCACCACGGCGGCGTCCAACCGCCCAGGTCGGCGCCGCGCAGCGAGCAGATGATGTCGGCGGCCGCTTCCGCGTCGGCTGCCGCCATGGCGCCGAGGAACGAACCAACCGAAGGAGAGCAGCGTAGAGCGAGAGAGAGAGAGAGAGGAGGGAGGCGAGGGAGATGTGCGTGTGGGGGATGGTGGAAATGAGGGGGGCGTGGAGGAGGCGAAGCAAAGCCACGGCGAGGTGGGCGTCCGGCCTTTTTAAACGGCGGAATAAAACGCACATATGGGCCAATAAAATAAACCACTCACCACTACCCACATCCACACGCCCGCCCCTGCAAGTGGGGCCATCACCAGTGGCCCCGGATGTCAGTGACACTCCCGCGATTCGTGTGGTGGACCGCGGAGACGTCGACCGGCGGGGCGCCCGCAGAGGAAATGACGGGGCTGCGCCCCTGCCGTACGTGGGGCCGCGACGTCAGTGGGGGAGAGGGGCAGGGGTGGTATGGTAAATGCGAGGCATGGGGGAGAGGAAGCGAATGGGGAGGAGGTGGCAGTGGCAGTTGCCGTGGCCTGGGTTTCCGTGTGCCGATTGGCGATGGGTGCGGGTGTGCTCGCTATAAAAGCGCCTTCCCGTCTGCCTCTGCCGGGCTGGTGGCGGTGGGGTAAAAAATGTCTTTTTCTAGCAGAGTAGGGGTAAAAAATGTTAAACTGCCGTTTTTCATGTCAATTCTACTGCAGTCATAGAGATAAAAATCTTTAGAAATAATGCTAAAAATTATCTTTAAAATCTTTAGGAATAATTTCTCACGTTAAAGTATCCCCAACAGCTTCTTTATCTCACCCCTAAAACACTATCCATACACACATGGATAGTGTTTTATGCAATAGGATAGGGAGGCTACTAGCGATGCTCACAAGCTATCTTAGATTTTCAGCCTATCAAACAGAACTAGATTTGCTTATTCACTCATATTTTGAGCCTAATCCAATTATTCATTTAACTTATTTGCTTATTTATTTTTTGAAAGACAAACTCTATGTTTTTTAGCAAATGACCCACTTTATATAGAATGTTTTTAGAGCCTTTTGGTAGACCTTTGATATTGATTAAAGAAAATCTGGTTTGAAAAATTAAAGCGTTTTTGTTTTCTAAATGGATGTGAATGAGAAAATAAGTAAATAAGTCGAGAAGAACGGTGCTAATGTTTCGTAAATTTGAGCGAAAAAAAATGCATGAACGGAAGAACCCAAACTTCCGGCCGCATGGATGGAAGAACCCAAACTCTTCACTTACGTAATTAGAAGGAAGAAAATTACCATAACGTGGGGGAAGAGATGGTATTCCGTAGGAGGATCGGCTCTAGTGTGGACGGCCGCCGGTGTGATCCTGCAAGCAAGGATGCGGTGTTGCTCCGTTGAAGAAGACGGTCGGCCGGCCGCCGCCACACCGCGAAGAGTGGAGCTAGCCGGATAGCTGATGATGAGGCGGGGCGAAGGCGCCGCGAGGAGAGCTAAATGGTCGCCGTTGCCGCACGGAGAGGAGACAACGCCGGCCGCATGCAGCCGCCTGAGGAGAAGCGGCCGCGACGCTCAGCGGCGGGACGAGGTGGCGGCGCTCGGCGGCAGGAGGAGGTTGCCACTTGCCAGGGAACGCAGGAGAAGGTGACCTTTCCAATGGAGGCAGCAGCGGGTAGGGCTAGGCGAAGGCATTGTGTGCAGTGTGCGTGCGCGGAGAGAACTAGAGATGGTGCGGCGCCGTGCAGGCCTTGGGCTGCTTCTATTGTCCAGCTGGGCTTGTATTGGGTCCTGTCCTTTGGGCCCCCGTGGGCTTGTCGTTTCTTAAGATGATACGTGGGGGACCGTTTAATTGATTTATTATCGGTTTTGCTCAATGGCGATCGCGCAGGCGGATTCACCCGCCTGAACGACCGCCCGTTCTTCTCCATTGTAGGCGATTTGGAGGGGATGAGGAGGAGGGAGCACATGTACCTTCTTCGTCTCCAGTAGCTCGCCGCCACCTTCTCTCTCCACGGCGCGCCCGGGTTAGGGAATAGGGTTTGGGGTTCGGGTCTCAGTGCTCCCGGCTTAGATTGAGGTTGGGGGTGGCGGCGGCGGTTGGGTGGGTTCGTTAGAGGCGGGCGGCCGGCCACGAAATAAAGTGGGGAGATAGCGGCCGGCCGGTCGCGGCACTGTGGTTAGGGTGGGGCGTGCGGCGTGGCAGTGAGGATGGGGAGGCGGCTGTGGCGAGGCGCCGCCCGGCTGGGTGGTGGCCGGGGCGGGGACAGCGGCAAGCGTGGAGCGAGGCAAGAAAGGGATCGGGAGAGCGCGGGCGCGGGCGTCGGGAGAGAGCCAGAGAGGGAGGGGGAAGAAAAGAGGAGGAGAGATCTGGGCCGTTGGATCTTAATCCAACGGCTCAGAAAATCACCTGGGCACCCCTATAGGGGCCCAGTCGACTATGTGGGAGTCAATCCCATTTATTATATGTTTGAATTTCAAGACTGCCCGCGTGCACTTCCATCCTAGCCCACACGTCACACCTCTTGGTTCCTCCAGAGATTTTAAAACTTCAGTCGTGGCACTCGTTTGACACACCTGAACGTAAATATTTTTACTTTGATGTAAGCCCAAAATTGAATACAGGCACAAAACCGAACCTGAATGCAAACTCGCCGGGTACCTGAAACACATGGGTGACCCGGGGATCTGGGGTTGGCAGTGAACAGATC